>CM077587.1:25890000-30890000 GCA_039657365.1 Stephania yunnanensis | reverse complement strand
GGTTTTTTCGTGATTGTGTTGTACATTTTGGTTGATTATAATGTTACACTGTTTGTATTGCATGTAATGTCGGTTTCTACCCTATTTCCAGACTACAAGGACATGTTTACACCTTGTAGGCCATTCCCCTCTAGAGAAGCGGCTATTTCATGGCTTCAAATGATAGGCCGTGAGAACATGTTTGTGCTAGTGACAAAGCACTCTAATGCCGGGGGCATTAAGCGCAGGGGGAGGGTGAAACTTGCGTGTGTGAGGTCTGGAACATATAGGGTAATGTCTCAGAGATTAGGGAAGGGGAAAGGCACCAAAATTTCTTTGAAAGCAAGAAATGATGAAGAAGAGGAAAAGGCGAGGACTCAAACTGGTACGAAGAAATGTGGATGCCTCTTCCTTATCAACGTAAAGGAAAATGTTGACTCCTTGTGGTATGTCATTTTCATATGTGGGAGGCACAATCACGACCCCGCAAAAAACTTAGACGACCATTCATTTGCTGGAAGATTGGATAAGGGGGAGCAGGATGTTGTGGTGTAAATGACAAAGGGGAATGCGAAGCCAAGAGACATCCTAAATACGTTGAAGCAAAGAGATGTTAGAAACGTATCGACAATGAGGACAATATATAATGCAAGACAAAAAGTTCGAAATGAGGATGCGGGTGGAATGACTCAAATGCAACAAATGTTGCACATCTTGGAGAAGAATAAATGGATGTCCTGGCATAGGAAGCATCCCGATACGAATGTTGTCACCGATTTATTTTGGTCACATCCCGACTCAATAAAGTTGCTAAGGTGTTTCTCATCGGTAATTTTGATGGATTGGACGTACAAGACAAATCGGTACCGAATGCCTATGTTGGAGATTGTTGGCATCACTTCTACGCACTTGACGTTCTCCGTTGGGTTTGCATTCATATCATCAGAGAGTCGTGCGAATTACGTTTGGGCACTTGAGAACTTGAGATCCGTATTGGATGGGTGTCCTAAACCTTACGTGTTTGTTACCGATAGGGACTTAGCCCTTATTAGTGTCATTGAAGAAATTTTTCCGTCATCGTCTCACCTCCTTTGCTCTTGGCACATCAATAAAGTAGTATTGGCGAAGACTAAGAAGATGTTTGGGGAAAATGATGGTTTTGCGCGTTTCATGGATAGGTGGACGAGCGTGATGTATGCCAACTCGGAGGCCTTATTCGAAGTTAGGATGAATGACCTGCGTTCTAAGTTTGGGAATGTCAAGGTCTTACTGAGTACTTGGACAACACCTGGGTAAAGAACTACAAGGAGAAATTTTTCCCCGCTTGGACAAATAGAATTATGCACTTTGGGGAAACAACAACGCTGCGGGTGGAGTTTGCGCATTCTATTCAGAAACTACACCATGGCAACAGTCAGGCCAATTTTGAGACTTCGTGGAATGTGGTTGATGGCCTCCTTAAAATCCAACACAACAATATCAAGGCATCGTTTGAGCAAAGTTTGAATGTGGTCCAAATGAGTACATTGATGAGTTATATCGACGATTGCGTGGTTATGTATCTCAACGGGCGCTTAGGCTAATTAGAGATGAATTGACACGTGGAGATGATGTTGGTCATGACTCCACTCGTTGTGGTTGCGAGATACGTACCACACATGGCCTTCCTTGTGTACATGAGCTAAATCATCATATATTTGTTGGGTCGTCCATCCCTCTCGAGGACATTCATGTTTACTGGCGAAAGTTGAGTATGATACCTGAGAATCCAGTGGATCCGTCTGGCTACAACGTGCGTGATGAGATTGAACGGGTGTTGGAAAAGTTTCATGCTTGCACTGATGAGGACGATCAACTCAAGATTATTCAGCAGCTCAGGGAGATTAGTCGACCTTCGTCTACACCGGGTCTTGTGCCGCCGGCGAAAATAAAGACAAAGGGAAGGACATCGGGGTCTTCAATCGGAGGCAAGGCAGGATCGAAGAGAAAACCCGATAATGACGATTCTTCCACGACTAGATTGCCGAGCGGATTTGAGTACGTGCTTTCCACAAAAGAGGTCTCTACTTCGAGGCAGAAGAAAAGCAAAATTATTCCTAAAACGCGTCGTGCCGGTCGATGCACGCAAAGTGCATCTAACATGGCTTATGGTCATTGCATAGAACCGAATTGGTTGCCACATGTTGAGGGCATTATCGATGTGGTTGCCGATGGAAATTGTGGATATCGGTGTGTTGCCTCTGGGCTTGGACTAGCCGATGTAGACGGTTGGAGGATTGTTCGTAGAAGGATGTATGATGAGATTACCGGGTATGAAGACCTTTGGCGGGAAGTGTTTGGCATGAGTTTCGAGACTGTCAAGATTGCGGTGCATTGTCCAAATAATCAATTTGGTGCTTCTTTCAAAGAATGGTTGACACTTCCAGACATGGGATTGTTAGTATCCACTGCATTCAATGTCATTCTCGTAAACCTCTCGCATGGGAGTGCCTCGACATTTCTACCTCTACGAAGTGCTCCACCGTTTTCGTTGCACAACAGACTTATCATTGCCATGATAAATGACAGGAATATCCATTGGGTTAGGGTAAGTTCTATAATAAGTTTTTTTGAATTGTTATGTTCGCCCCCTGATCGGGTTTGTGACCGCGTATTCTAAGTTATACTGTTCACTCTGACAGGTGAAGTCGCGTGTGAATGCACCATTGCCATCCTTATATCCATCGTGGGACCGGTATGTCGAGGCAAGCGCCAAAGGTTGGCGAGATGGATTCGTATTTCGAGATATCGCGGCCCTTGCAACTGTTGATGACTCCATTTCCATATATGTTGTAGATTTAGGTACACCGTAGTGTAAAACTTGTACCTAGCAATATTGATGGTTGTACATTTTGGAATTTAGCAAGTTAGTTTGAATGTTATATGGATATACAATGAGTTAAGTTTCAGTGCAAACTGTTGTATTGTTGTACATTTTGATTCTTGTAGAGTGAGTTTGAATGTAACATTGATATATAATGAGTTAAGTTTCAGTGCAAAGTGTCTTGTTGTATTTTGATTGTTGTCAAGTTGGTTTGAATGTCACGGAGGATCTACAATGAGTTAAGTTTTGGTGGAAAGTATCGTGTCGGCCCTGAATGACCGAGACCGACGGTATAGTCTCGGCCATACTACACCGAGAACTAACGTGACGGATCGGTCACACAATGTCGAAAGTTAAGCCTCTCGTCGACCGGTGGTCGAGCTTACTGAGGGATTCTCGGCCATTAGTAACCGCGAGTTCGCCACCCATCTCGTTACCATTGCACCGAGAGCATTTTGTTGCCATGTTCAACAAATGCACAGGAATAGCTCGTCGACCAGTGGCCGAACACACTTTTATAATGTCGGTTAGGAAGCACCGATAGTCTGAAAAACGTTTCGTCCATCAGTGACCGGCACATTGGAAAATACAGGATCCACCGACATTCTCGGTCAGGCCACACCGAGAATCCAGCGTTCGTGTCGGTTGGCCAGTACAGACAAGTCAACATAAGTGTCTGACCTGCATAACCGAGACACCCTCTGACTCAAAAAAACCATGTATTCTAAACAAAAACTGACCAAGATACAACTAGAAAAAATGTCGAACAGCAAGTAATGTCAAATAGTGTGCAAAATGTCACCACGAACATTAATCAAATGAGCCAAACTGTCATAAAATTCAGTGCAAACATACAAGTACTCTACCAAACGGGCATAAACCATTCATCCATGTACACAACTCCGTATTAAGCTGTCATAAAACTGTGATAAAACATATTCATCAAACATTCTTCAACTAGTATCGGGCAAACAATAAAATACGTGTCTATGTTCCTCAAACAGTCATTGCTCATTGCTTTGGTTTCTTCAAATTCTTCCTTTGATACTCCTTCCCAAGCATTCCTTTCAGAGGGCGAGCATCGACCGTGGTGGGCGGAGCATTGGCCGGAGTTGCCCCTGTAGAAGTGCTACCATGCTGCGACTGCCTCGGCCCTGCTTCGGTAGGGGCGGATGTGGCGGTTGTGCCGGTTGCGGTCGCCGGAGTGGTACTCGTGGTGGTGGGACGTATACTCCTCCCCGAAAGGAAATTGACGATAGCACTCGCCATTGTCCTCGCATACTCAAGCGTACACAACTCCAACGGGAGGTCCATCCATCGCAATGCCGCGTCCAATGCACGCCTATTACGTTGATGAAAATAATCGGGTTAGTGTTAATGTAAAACATATCGGGATGAATAATACATGCATAATACATAAAACCATTTCAATACCTCCAGTAGCTCATTGTCTGCGATGGTTGTGGCGACCATGTCATCGTCCTCAGTGCTCGGATTGGTGATCACGGGATGAGACACTTTGAGGAACCAAGGCAGGTAGTCCGGTGTAGCCAAAAACTCGAATTCTGCCTAGTCACCACGAACTTCGGGTGCCAACAAATGGTTCCTTCATCGCTCCCAATTGTCTTGCTGGAACCCATACTTAACCGAGTATTTGTTCGCAAATGGGCCTCGGTGTGCTTCCAATGGACGGTACGGAGGATCTGGTATAGATTGCACGTGGACAAACTGTCTCAGAATCCTCTCCGGATGGTAAGGCTCCACCAGATCCATGTACTTGATCGTCCCACTGTAAAAGGCCATCGCGTTCACGACTCCATTGTCCCTGAAATTCACATATGGGTCCCAAGTGACCTAATGAAATGCAACAACCATTGTTAGCAACCAAAAATACAAATACATCATTCATCACAGGATATGGATAACCATCTCACTCACTTGGGCGCAACCTATCCAAGGTTCTCCTAATGGACCCGAGCTTCTCAACATTCGCCACGGTCTCGTGCTTTTGAATCTATCTACAGACCCGAGGTTGCACGTAGTCCATGTATTTCGCATTGGGTGTGGCGAGATCAAGTTTGAAATGGTCGTACACCCATCCCTGCAAATACATACAATGTTAGTTAGTCCACAAATGCAAGTTTGCGTACTTATTATACCAAAAGGAAAGTAAGTCTATTTTATAACAAACCTAAAGCAATGTGAGGTAGCCAGCAATCTGAGACACTTGCAGTCTCGTGGCAGACCCTAAGTGTTGATACAAGTAGGCCAACGCAGCCGCACCCCATGCGTACTTTCACACGTCGTCCAAGTCTTCAAGAAGCTTCAGCATCGCGATCGACACCCGAGACCCACTCTTATCGGCAAATAGGGTGCAAGACAAAAGCTACAATAGGTACGCTCGGGCAGTGCATTCCACATGAGGATAATTAGTGGGTCTCGAACCAGCTTTGGGGCACCATCGACTCTTCAACCAACATTTGCGCACAGTGAGCCACTTGCTGATATTCACCTCCTCATCAGCCTCCTCGACGATAACCCCAAGTAGGTTTGAGACCATCTTAATAGCGTCCGAGCGAGATTCCTCCGTGTACCTCGCAAAGTTCTCCACTGCCACAACTTTGCCCGTCACAGGAATCTTTAGGAGGAAGCTCACATCCTCTAAGGAGATAGACATTTCACCAAAATGTAAGTGAAATGTGTTTGTCTCCGGCTGCCACCGCTCCACAAATGCAGAGATAACCTCCTTGTTGGCCTTGCGGTATGAACAGTCTATCAGCGTATTAAACCCAGAATGCTGAATAATCCTTTGAAGTCCCTCCGTGTCAGGGTGGCACGACTGTAAATCTCATTCTTGTATCTGAGCTCCGTGATTGATACACTTGAGAACCGGACGCCCCTGCAACAAAAATATACATCTCGTCATATTTGTGAAAACGGTCGGGTTTTAAATTACTCTGTTCAATGAAATTTTAATTACCTCATTGCTCCAAATCGCTAATGCGACATGATCCTTAAAGCTCTTCAACAACGCCCCGTCTATAGGACCACCGGGGAAAGGAGCACGCACTTCAACACGCACTTCTGGCTCTCCTTCATTATGGCCAGCTCCACCACTACTACTCCCGTGTACATTACCATCGATTTATGTCGTGTTCCCCGCTGCTGATGAGTCACTGCTACTAGACTCCGATGCATGACCCTCCTCTTCCCCTCGGGCAACAACAAGATCCTTACGTCGCCTAGCGTCGATGTTCGAACCCTCATCGTGCAATTTTAACCTTCCACGATTTCCATCTACCTTAGCCTTTCCCTTAACATCTTCATTCTCCTTTTTGTTCTCTTTCCGGTAAGATGCTGTCGGGGTCTCCGGCCGCCTCGCCCCCGGTTAGGCCTCGACACCTCGACACCAGCCTCCTCCCTAGTCACTGGTGTCTTCAAAAGAGCCATACCTGAAAACAGTACAACATATAAGCGCATGGAACAGAACCCAAAAAAACTTTACAAAAAAAAGGCTCAAATTCATCCATTTCTGATTTCTTGGTCAAGCAGGTTCATAAACCAACCCATAATTTCGGCCACTCCTGACCGAAAAGGGGTGACATATCTCGGCAGTGTACAATCGAGAGCAATTTAACGTTCTCGGTTGTACACCACCGACATGGATTGAGCAATTCAATTCGCCTTACTCTCGTCCTATGCCAACTGAGGCGACTCTAACCCTCTCGACATTGTACAACTGAGAGAATGAGTACATTCTCGGTTGTACACCGCCGACACCACATTACCTATCACTTATTGTAACTCTCATCATGTCTCGGCCGAGATAACACAAGTATTCTCGGCTATTCGTTACCGAGACACTGTGAACTCTTCCGGCCTTCCTGGCCGAGACGGCGAGTTGCCAAAAATTAACCTTCCGTCTCGGCCATGCTTGGCCGAGACAGTAAACACACTCTCTGGTCTGTGTGGCCGAGAACTGCGATTTTCCAATTTTTTTCTCATTGAACAAATCGCCACACACACATTACAACTACTCTACCAAATGTAACTTAATTATACTATAAACGTACCTTCAAACGATCGATTTCGCGCAAAATTTGTGTGTTCGACGATATTCAACCGAGCCCTAATTTGGAGACGAAATCGGCAAACTCCCCGAGCCTACAAACTGCAAAATCCTCCTACAACGAAGGAGAAACACACGGAGACGGACGGAAAACGCGATTTCGAGGAATCTTCGCAATGGTCGATCCTCAACGAATGGGTTTTTGCACAAGGAGTTCGCTGGTGGTGGTGGTGGGGGTGGTGGGGTGCGAGAGTTTTGAACGAAGGGTATTTTGAGTATTTTGGGTCCAATTTTTTGGTGCCCCGGGTAAATTGGTTAGTGCCCTCATTAACTGGGTGCCTTCATGAAATGGTGGGGTGCCCTTAGCGGCCCTCATCCTCATTACATATTTAGACAGAGTCATCGAGGCAGGGTCTTTCTTCATTGGCACAACTCCTTCGATAGAGATAGTTGAATGTCCAGTTATTCTCTCAGTATTCCAAAATTGTAATGAGTACTCTAATGTGTCAAAGATTTTCTCCGATGTGAAGACGGTATTCAAGGCAGTTAATTCGCATGCCCCGATTAGTTGCGATCTAGATCCCATAATATTTGATATACGATGTTTGATTAGGGATATGGACCCATTGGATTTCTATTACATCTCTAGATCTTGTAATGGCAAAGTAGATATGTTGGCTAAACTCGCCTTAGGCGAGCATAAGAAATGCATTCAAGTTAATCCCCCCGTTGAATTGTTCCCGATTAATACATAACTACGTTTCCTTAAAAAAAAACATCGTAAGGTAATTATAATTGTGTTATTATGCTATAATTACTTTTAGTTAAGATAGTAAATTATTTTTGTTAATTTCTAAAAGAGAAGATCTTTATTGTGTATCTTTCTTGAGTACAAAGTATAAACCACCTATTTATATAGGTAACAGTTACACCCACAATATCTTTTGGTTACAACTTAATGATCTCAAATCTCAACATAAAATCTTAACACCCTCCCTCAAACTCAAGATGGATTTGTCAAAACCAACTTGAGTTTGCTAAACAAATCAGTGAAGTATGCAGGCGTCAACACAAGAACAAATTCAAATGAACAAATGACGAAAAGCAAATATAGGTTCATTGTAGAGGAGATTAATTAACTATAACCCACAACGCAGAAACATATATGTATATCGTAACCCATGACATATAAGCAGATGATCGACTGATAAGCAAATCTGAAGTGCACATGCACGCGTGCATAACATTTCGCAGATGATCACAGATTGAACAGATGAATAAAATGGTCTCGAGATGACCACGAAAGAAAATGTAACACAAAGCACACATGCAAATAGCGAACGCGAACACGAGTTAGGGATCTCTCTCCACAAAGACAGATCGAGCGGGCAGAGAAGACGCATATAAGTGGCAAGAACTGATGCATTAATGATTGAATCGTGATGTAAAGCCCACGAACAAAGGTGACCAGAGCATGATTTAGGTAGAACGAGGGCGGTGAAACAACGGATTTGAAGTCGATAGACTACAAAAAAAATAAACACAAGGTGACCAGGGCATGATTCACGACGCAAGTTTTCTCATGGCATTCCACGAAAATGTAGTCGAGGAAGTTGACCAAAACAAAGAAAAAATAAAAGATTTCCCATAACCTAGCTTTGATACCTTGTTAATTTCTAAAAGAGATAATCTTTTATTGCGCATCTTTCTTGAGTACAAACCACCTATTTATATAAGTAACAGTTACAACCACAATATATGTTAGTTACAACTGAATGATCTCAAGTCTTAACATTAAATCTTAACAAATTTTTTTATCAAGTATAGCAAGATTGTTTAGTCACATACAAATATCACAAAATCTTGTTACATATAAAACAACATAGAAAAATGTTTTTGTAACATTTTATTTGACATCTCCTCTAATATAGTTGACGCCACATTGACAAATCAAGTAGGTGTGATTTATTTGTGTCAAAAACTCACTATTTCGAAGAAATAAGGAAAGAGAAGTGCTAGAATATACAACAACAACATGTCACAACATAAGACACGTTGGCTCACACGAGCCATAAATATTCGCCTCGAGATGCGAGCATATACAGATCTTAATGTATAACACGCAAGTCGAGATCGCATAGAAGACTCATACGAGTCAATATATCTTATGGAGTGACATTGTTGTTGTCATTCTAGTTTTTTCCCTAAAGAAAACCTACCTGATAGTACTACAAAAAGTTATAGAACAAAAAAGGGCAAAAAGATCTTGAAAAAATAAAAAATAAAAAATAAATCTTGCATATATCTCCTTCCTCTCCCTCTCCCCCAAACTTCGCTACCGCTCCCACTACCTCTCCAACCAAGCAAGACTGCTCCCTCACCGCCTCCCGCTTCTCAAACTGCGCTTCATGTTCCCTTAACTGCTCAAATTGGTTCGATAAAACAAGACTTACATCCTCCTCTCCGCCCTCTTCCCCACTTCCTCAATTGCGAACCACTCATCTCCACCTCATCAAATTTAATCCCCTTCTCGCCATCCTCCTTAACCTGATCATGCCTATTAACCTCCCCATTCCCATTCCCATTCCCACAATTAACCTAATCATGCTCTTAGTCAACATACCTTATCCCCAAAAACATCAAAACCTTCATCCCTAATTTTCGCCATTCCGAACCCGACCACACCTCCGCCACAAACCTAGCCACATCGATCCCTTTATTTTATTAAAGCTTTTGGGTTTGTAAACCCTAGTTATTTAATATGGCAACGACGTAGGGGTGGGCAGCGGTTTTCGAAAAACCGCCCAAACCGCCCAAACCGACCAAACCGCGCGGTTTGGTTTGGTTTTTAAAACTCGCGGTTTGGTCGCGGTTTGGAAAATGACCAAACCGCGATTCCGCGGTTTGGTCGCGTTTTAGTTTGAGAAAACAATGGTTTTAACAAAACCGAGGGCATTTTGGTAATATAAACCAAAAACCCTAAAAGTTAATCGTAAAACCAAATCTTCTTCACCTCTCTCTCTCTCGCTGTACGCACAACCCTCTCACGCCCGTGACAACCCTCTCCCTCTCCCCACGACCCTCTCCCTCTCCGCACGCCCTCTCCCTCTCAGCACACCCTCTCCTCTCCGCACAACCCTCTCCCTCTCCGCCGCCCTCTCCTCTCCACACAACCCTCTCTCTCTCACTCCCGCGCCGCCACCTCCCTCACTCTCGCCGTCACCTCCTCACTCTCGCCGCCATCACCTCCCGCTCACGGCCGCCGCCATCACCTCCCGCTCACGCCTCGACGCTCTTCGATCGACCGCGCCTGCGCCTTCCTGCGCCGCCGTCACCTCCTCTCTACGCTCACGCCGCGCCCATCGTCGCCGCCTTCCACCGCGCGAACGTTCACCGCCGCCTCGCCCGCCGCTTGCCGCTGCCTCACACCAAAACCGCAACCAAACCGACCAAACCGCGCAAACCGCGGTTCGGTTTGGTTGCGGTTTTGGTGGTTCACGGTTTGGTCGCGGTTTGGTAAATCACTAAACCGCAGCCATTCGATTTGGTCGCGGTTTGGTGGTTTTCACCACCAAACCGCGGTTTGCCCACCCCTACAACGACGAAATCGGTAATGGAAGTAGAGTAAGCGTCGGATGTTGTTGTAGTTGTTGATGATGATGACGAAGATGATGATTCAGAATCAAAGAAATCGATGGCGAATGGACCGATGAGGCCTCCACGAACGCTAAATTAATGAGGCTAGAAGGAGCGAAATTCGCCAGAAGACGAGAGATCAAAAGTAGAAAATGTTTCTAGCATAATGAGAGATTGATTGATTTGGAGTTTAAGATAATAGCATCGCCTCCATTATCCGAAGTCATTAAGTTTAAGGTTTAAATGGATGCTTGCTCAAACTGCCTTTTGAGGGAAAAATTACAGATGTACTCTAAAAATTAATATAAATGAGTAAAATAAGTTAAGTTTTTTTATTCCATAATTAAGGTAAAACGTCTTTTGAAAATGCGTTATTAGTTGGAGAAAATTTAGATTGCTGAAAATACACGAATTGTGCATTCTCCAAATGCGTCATTCGTATATATTGTATAGTCCTACGCGTATTTTGAGTTTGTGATCGTCCTCTTCCTCGAGAATGTAGGGAATATATTCCCTACGTTCTTGAGTATACGGGCTACGATTTAGGGGTCTAGGTAGGGGGTCAGACATTGAATGAGGTTTATTTAATTGTGGTTATTAGTGAGGTGTTGTTGGTAGGTGTAGAAGCAAAGAGAGAGAACAATAGAGAGAGATTAGCAGAGAGACTGTGAGAGAGGAACTGGAGTGACCGAGAGGGGGAAGAGGGAGACCGTGCGAGAGAGAGAAGATCTCGAGAGACCAAGAGGGGGAAGGGAGACTGCGTGCGAGAGAGAGAGAAGATCGCGAGAGACTATGCGAGAAGGGGGAAGGGAGACTGTGCGAGAGGGGGGAAGGGAGTAATCGAGAGAGAGAGAGAGAGAGAGAGAGAGAGAGAGAGAGAGAGAGGTTGGTGGTTGTGGGTGACGAGAGAGAGAGAGAGGGGTTGGGTTGGGTTGTTGATTGTGTCCTTTTTTCGTCAAAACTGATAGAGTTAATTGGGTTGGGTGGTGATAAAGGGTGAGTTGTGGGTTGCGTAGTGATAGAGTTGGGTTAGTTGAGTTGTGAAAGAGTTGGATTTGTTGAGATTTTTTGTTGGGGTTTTTTGTGGTTGAACAGGTTGTTAAAACTGAAGAGGTTCGGATTTTTTATTTTATTATTAAAGAACAACATTGTAGTTAGTAATATTTATTTAAGTAAAAGATAACTCTATTTTTTTTAGGGATATCAAATAGAAGATCAACCTAAGTGAATTTTTTTGTAGTTGAAGAGGTTGTTAAAAATAAAGAGGTTCGGATTTTATTTTATTTTATTTTTAAGTAATAGCATTGTAGTTAGTAATATTTATACAAATAAATGCTAACTTATTATTTTTTCAAGGATTATCAAATTGAAGATAAAGAAAAAAGGGGAAATTAGTAAGTACAAAGTTTTATTTATTTAAGTTTGATTATGTTTGACTTGGTATTTTAGTAAAAAAATAATAATTTTATGTGGACTTTGTTTGTTAAAACCAAAAAAAAATTATCCTGAGTTGGTTTATTTTTTTTAACATATGCCCTAATTTGATTGCAACTTAAATATGAGTATATGCCCTAATTTGATTGCAACTTAAATATGAGTTATTAATTGATACTTCATGCAGACGAATGAGTATGCTATATACTTGCGCTATTAAGACAATCTTCTACATCAGAAAGCTTGCTTGCGATTTAAATCCTCAATTTGATCAAAGAATGACGTTTGATACATATGCAGTTTTTTACATCATCATTGTTCAATAAATTATATAGGTCATGGAACATAGGAACACCCATTTCTCTTTTATGCGAACGGTGAAATTGTAAATGGTAAGAATGACATTAGGTACAACGCACCCCCGTCAGCAGTGTTGATGTTTAAGTTAGGGACGAGTAGACAACAATAGATGGATCACTTGTGTTACGTATTCAATATCTCATATACGGAAACTATAGTAAGGATGACTTATCGTCACGCGATAATCGTCCCCGAGGGTTTACAGTATTTTGTCCCCGTATTGCTGGAAGATGCGACGCACTTCGACTTAATGTGGGCGACAGTGGTCAATCTACCATTAACTTCAAGGGTAGATATTTATTTAACATTTGATCTAATCGACTATTTTCAAAATCATACAGTTCATTCGCAACTAGTAGATGAAGATGTCAGCACGTCAGACACTAGATTGATGATGTAAAGATTGCATATGCAATCACCATAAAGTGATGATGAACTGAACGACGATGATGAAATTAATGATGCGGGCGAAGACGTGCGTTCCCACGAGGATGTTGCACCATTTGTCGATTGAGAAAACCTAAATGTTGTTACGGATGACCCAATTTATGAACCTCTTGGGGAGAAAAACGTGCAAGATGATTAGCAATTTGCTATCAATAAAGAGAGTTTCATGGAGGAAGTAATTGATGATGAAGTTCACCAACCATTGTTGGTGCATAATGAAATCGATTAGGAGGTGGCTAACTCCACTGCAACCCAACATTCTCATCAACAGAAAAAGATGGACATGTCTAATTTTGATTTGGAAATAGGGATGTGTTTTGACAACAAAAAAGACTTATAACATGCCGTCAAAGTGTGACATGTTAACTGACATTGTTAATATCATGTGATGAAATCGACTACAACTTTTTGGGTGATGAAGTGCAGAAGTGCGCAAGACGGGTGCATATGACATCTTCGTGCTTGTTTGCAAAAGAAAATATCATTATGGGAGATCACACAATCAGACGTCTCGCACAACTGTATAAATCTCGATGTAAAACGCAGTCATGCCCAACTCGATGTCGACATGCTTGCGCGAGAGATCTAAAGCATTGCCCAGATAGATCAAGCAATAACTATCAAGACATTAATATCAATAATTAAGGGAAGATACAGACACGAAGTAAACTACAAGCGAATGTGGGATGCCAAAAGGAAGGCAGTTGCAAATGCATTTGGAGATTGAGATGAGTCAAACGCTAAATTGCCAAGCTGGTTGGCGGCTATGAAGATTAAGAGTTAGGAGACAACAATTGAGTGGCAACATAGACAATGTGTTTCTGATGAGAAAAGGACTTAGTGTCCTCAATTTCGTCGTATGTTTTTCGTATTCGAAGCATCAATACAAACTTTCAGGCTTTGCGGACCACTTCTTCAAATTGACGCGACTTTCTTATATGACAAATATAGTGGTAAGCTAATGATTGTCATCCATGTTGATGGTAATGGACATATACTACCGGTAGCATTTATTGTTGAAAAACCGAATCTATAGATTCATGGGGATGATTTTTTAGGATGTTGCGCAAACACGTGACGAATATAGATGATATTTACATTATTTTTTATCGTCACTCTGGCATTCTGGAGGCGATCAACACACCAACTAATGATTTTTGTCCCCCAAAAGGATACCACCGTTATTGTCTACGACACTTAGTCAGTAATTTCAACACGCAATTCAAAAATGAACCCTTGAAAAACCTACTTTCTCGAGCAGCTGGTCAACATCAAGTTCGAGAATTTAATGTGTGTATGGAGCGTTTTGCATGCTTATCATCGTGAACCCCTCAATGTGTGCAATATGTCAATGTCATCCCCAAAGAACTATGGACTCAATCGCATGATGGAGGCATGCAGTACGGATGGATGAATTATAATGGTGTTGGTATGTATAACATGCAAATTTGTTTTTTATTCAACGATTTAGTTATCACTAAAGTAATATTGCTTACACGAATTTATTTTTCAATTGTAAAGTGTTTTAACAGTGTATTGAAAATGTGACGACCCCAATTTTCCACAAACTGAGCACCGCCCCGAGCCGGTCTCGCAAGGTCAACGAAGGCCTAGTCAGCCTTCCAGTCCCTCATTATACGCAATTTCACCATTTTAAGTTGAGTTATTCATATTTTGCAAGTTTTACAATTTAGCAGAAGCAATTACTACAAATAAATAACTCAACTGTAATTTAAAACGAGTTAGGCAACCTAATTGTGAAATCTAGTAAATATGTTATCATCAGAGGAGGGTAATACAAGATATACAAACATTCACTTAGCTATGGATCCATCCCCTTACCAGACCGTAGATCTGCACTCAGTCAAACCCAAAAATGACGAGCCTAGGTAAGTAAACCCAGTAGGACATATACAACATTTCAAAACATAACTAAAACAGTCGAACTCATGCAATTAGAAAGAAAGGAAACAGGTAATGCAAGAATATAAAAGACTGTAAATAAATCAATCGATGAGTAAGGCCAAATAACAAGGAGTCCCGACTAAAAGGTCGTTGAGTCGCGGCAAAAGCCTAGCAGACTCGGGTTTAGGACAAGACCCCAACCTCCCAGCCCTAACCCTTGCGACTATGAGACATTCACAGACCCGAATCTAGGACGAGACCCCAGCATCCCAGCCCTAGCCCGTACGACTATGAATCCACAAACCCGGATCTAAGACGAGACACCTGCCTCTCAGCCCTAGCCCGTGCGATTATGAAACATCCATGGACCTGGATAAGAGCCCCAATGTATACTCAATTGGGAGATATCGACGGACGACCGGGAAAGACCTCGGATTTAGGACGAGACCCCTGCCTCCCAGCCCTAACCCTCTCATATCGCGGATAAACCGTAACCATGACTCACTTGTCAATGGACCCCTCAACCAACAACAATTTCAAAGATAGCTATCACCAAGCAGCAATCAACAAGAATGAAATAAAGCTATCGCAAAGCAGTGAACAATAGCCAATAGAATGAAAGGAAACTACTGTACATTTCCTCACTGGTTTACTTACAGTTTTCGCGAACAATCCAATTCGTCCTTAAACGCCCGCTAGTGCCTCGATTAGCGCACCTGACACTCGACTCCTAAGTCTCCTGGCGTCCATTTATACTATTAAGGGGTAATTTACTAAAATCATTCAAATCACAACAAAATTTGGTTAAGTAAAAATCACCATGGCCTTCAAAACTATTTGAATCTCTCGCGTCGTCGAACTCGTCGAAGTCAAACCTCCGATCGGTCGACAACGCGCCACCGCGCCGTTCATCGCGTCGCAGCCACGCCGGAGTAGATGCCGCGCCACAGCCGCTGCCGGCGTCGCCGCTGCTGCTTGCTGGCGCGTCGCCGCTGCGCCTACTTGCTGCGGCGTTCACACTGCCGCACCCGGTGGTGTTGCCTCGCCTCGCCGCGCGCCGCGTGCAGCGTCGTCGCGCCGCGTCGTCGCCGTCGCGCGTAGCCGTCGCACCAACCCACCGTCGTGTCGCAGCCGGTCGCTACACCGCCGAGACGTCGACACCGCCGCCGCTGTTTCATCCACGCCGTAGTCGCCTGAATCGCCACGCCGCACCGCCCCCACGTGCGATCGCCACAGCCGCCCCGCGAGATCGCCGTCCGCACCGCCCTGCCGATCCGCCGCGACTGCTTTGCAAGTACCTCGCCGCTGTCCGCGGCCTCCGCGTAGCCGCGATCTCGCTGCTTGGTCGACGCTCCACCGCGCCTGCGCGCCGCTCGCCGGTGCCACTCGCACCTCCGATCTCCTCCGAACTCTCCGCCAACTCTCTCTCTAATCTCTTCTCTCTCTCTCTCTCTCTCTCTCTCTCTCTCTCTCTCTCTCTCTCTCTCTCTCTCTTTCTCTCATTTTCTCTCTTCCATCCCTTCTCTTTCTCTTATCCGAATCTCTCTCTTTTTGCTTTTCAAATCAAATGTGTCATCGAGATTCGTGTAGAGCGAAACTCGAGGCACATAAAAAAACATCTATTTTTTATATTTTCCTTAAAAAAAATGAACAGTGCGCATCTCGAAGCACCAACCCACCTCATTTCACATTCTCGATACTCGCGCCACACGCATCACGAGGCATATGCAATGTACACATTAATACCACATAAAGTCATTATGGCCGCATTAAGCCACTATCTCGGTCCCACGTCGGCACGTGACTCGAGGCGCATCCTCGTTCGTTTTTCGGCTCAACGCATTCCCCGCTTATACTTTTCTCAACAATTAGCATTAAAATCTCAGATTGAACATTCTCGATATCTCCACTCAAGATTCGGACATACGTATTCGACAAGTGGGTCCCACATACGACCTTGACCTGGCACGTGGGATAAGTCAAATTTTTGGGCCGTTACAATCTTCCCTACGAATTAGAATTTCGTCCTCGAAATTTACGCCTTTGATAGTGTGTCGACTGAAGACCCAAGACCATACCCGCCCAAGGCCATACTCGCCCAAGGCCATACTCGCCCAAGGCCATACTCGCCCAAGGCCATACCCCCGTCTTACTCTGTAGGACTGGGCTCCTCCGCGACAAGCTGGGCTCCTCCGTGACGAGCTGGGCTCCTCCATGACCTTCAAGCAATGAACACATAATCCGCCTCCTCCTATCAATATATGTCGGGGCAACATCCTCGCAACATATATTGAAATACGAATGAACATTTTAATCTCATGATCCACTGTCACTAACATACGTATATCAGTAGTATGTCCGCGAGAATGTCAATCAATTTCTCTGACTGTCCATTAGTCTCTAATCGAGTGAGTCTCAACCCAACTCGTACCCTCTATCAAGGTACGGGGGGTAGTAGTCGGACCTGACATGGCAATAGCATGAATCTGATCCTGGCTCTGCTGTACCTGGCTGTCCACACGCCCATACAGGTATGTTGAATTCCCGATCCAAATGGAACATGTTGTCCATGTGCCTGACTAGACCTCTGTCCCTATCTCTGCACTTGAATGGAGTTCTGACATTGTCTCCGGCCATCACATCTGCCATCAACCCTCTAATGGTATTGATGCTGAGGTTCTGATAGTGATGGCTACTGTAGTGCACTAGCGTAACTCTACGCTGGACCATTTAACACTGGAGCCATATACGCCGCATATAATGGAAACGCCATACGCTTTGAGGTTGATCTCTTTGCCTCGACCGTCTAACCCTCATTTTCCTTTGATCATCTCCAGACCCTCGCACTGAATGTGACGATGCCAAGAATACGACTGGTACTCCGATGCGTATGCTCCCACACTCTCACTAGCCATAGCCTTCTCATAGGCCTCCTATAATGTGCTCGAGCCGTTGTCACTACCCCAATACCAATCGAGTCTAGTAGACTGTGTACAAAGTAGTAAACCTGGTCGGCGTCGGTATCGACTGCACCCTAGCCGACTCCATCAAGCGTAGATACTGATCCATATAATGCATAACTGACTCCCTGATCCTTTGTAAAATGGTTTGAGAATCAGTTCTCTTCAGGTTACGAACTGTAAAAGATTGTACTTCCCCATCCTTGAACTCAGCCTAATCCTTGAGTGTCCCCATCGACGTCACCGTAGTGCGCAACCAGACATCGGCCTCACCGAACAATGAAGCTGATGAGATACTTGGCCTCATATGATCTGGTGTGGCCAAAACATCATGAATCTTTGCTGCTCCGAGACCCATACCACCGTGAAACTTTTCCGGGTGATGTCGCTGAAACTCGCGAGACGGCATCGCCTTAGCCATCAATCTAACTCCCGTATCAATCGGCGCGCTCAACATCTCTTCATGTAAGTACGAGTTAAATCTGAACCTAAATAACTAGCGTTGCTAACGTAGACGACGACGGTGTAACATGTGCCCTTAACAATCGAAAAATCTCCTGCAGTTGTTGGTAGTGCGATGTATGCAGCTCATCAGCACTCGCAAACCGCAAACCTGCAGCCTCGCGATCATTCCTAAACCCAGTCTGAAACGTCGCCGCATTTTCCATAGCCACGAATCCTCGAATCAGGGTATAGTTACCAATATCGTATATAATATATTACAACACAACAAATATACCATGTAGGATCAAGTTTTACTCATTTCTTAGCAACTTTAAACGCACTTTTTTTCCCAACATGCACTACCTTGCACGAAAATTCCTTTCGTACGTTAGCTAACGTATCTGAACAAATTGTAGAATGTGAGAAGTCTTGAGATGTACAATCTCATAGGACTTATACTTAAGTGGCATCTAACTTTTAGAATGATTCGCAGACTTTACTTCAATACGTAACTCATTTACCAGTCCCTAAAGATGGTGGTCGACTTCAGAGACTATAAATGCTTAGTGTCACTAAAGTGGAGTTACTTGGGCTTCTGATCCAACACTACTACTCCAAAGCTTTCGTCAAAGCTAAGGAGTCCGTACATGATGAAATCGTTAGCTCTCAAGTCATCTCAACACTTGGCTCTTTTAGAGTCTACTCTTCATTCCTTTTTTTGTGTTCCTCGATGTATTCCGTCACTTTACCGATTTGTTTTTTACAAGCCTCAATAGAATATGGCATAAATGAGTAAAATATAACTGTAAAAATTTCTAGAGAATAAATAACAACATTTACTCATAATAATCTAAGTTCAAGTTTGTCAACCTCCCTTGTAACTCAAATTCTATGAGAACCATGTTATTTGTCTCTCATTAGCATTAGGCTAAACTTTGAGGAAATAAAAGTTTAGTAAGAAAGCGAAGAGTTGTTAGTACGCACCCAAATTAATTTATAAGGTAGCTAAATGATCAAGCAAGTCTTGAACTCAAGCTTACTCATAATGCCTTTATAATGCACATAACGGTCCACTTAAATCGAATTTAAGGGTGTTCGCCTTTTTATAACGCATGTCTCCCTAAGAATGGACATTTATCTATACTATAAGACTTTAATGAAACAAGTTAGAATTTCTTGTGGGCATTTCATCGAATACTTAATGTGCAACCCTAATATGTTGATCCTTAAACTAGATTCTCATGTTTAAGCCTCACCAATGCTTGCCACATCAAGAACTATAAATTTGAACATTGAAACATTATCTCATTTTACTCAAAATGAATTGTTTCATTTTCCATTGGCTTTACCAAACCAACAATGCTATTTATCTCAATTTATCAATTGAACTAACTAAATTCTAGTTTTACATATTGTTGCCATTCTTTTTCAATTTAACTCATCGCGTCTCACGCGATAATAATATAATACAACACATCAAATAGCTCATATATCCTCAACTCTCCTCACTTCCCAACGAAGTCTTAAGTCGGGATTACAGAGTTCCACTCTAAGTTCAAGGTTCTTAACTTCTGCTGGTTTATGTCTTATAATGGTTATAGGTTAATTAAGAGCTAAATGTAAAACTTTAGCTTTGATACCAACTGTGATGGCCCCAATTTCCCATAAACTGGGCACCGCCAGGCCTAAGCACACGTGGACCCCCGAGCCAGTCTCACAAGGTCAACGCAGGCCTAATCAACCTTCCAATCCCTCATTATATGCAATTTCACCATTTTAAGTTGAGTTATTCATATTTTGCAAGTTTTACAATTTAGCAGAAGCAATTACTACAAATAAATAACTCAACTGTAATTTAAAACGAGTTAGGCAACCTAATTGTGGAGCTCAATAAATATGTTATCATTAGAGGAGAGTAATACAAGATATACAAACATTCACCTAGCTATGGATCCTTCCTCTTGCCGGACCGTAGATCTGCACTCAGTCAAACCCAAAAATGACGAGCCCAGGTAAGTAAAGCCAGTAGAACATATACAACATTTCAAAACATAACTAAAATAGTCGAATTCATGCAATTAGAAAGAAAGGAAATAGGTAACGCATGAATATAAAAGACTATAAATAAATCAATCGATGAGTGAAGCCAAATAACAAGGAGTCGTGACTAAAAGGTCGTTGAGTCGGGGCAAAAGCCCAGTAGACTCGGGTTTAGGACGAGACCCCAGCCTCCCAGCCCTAACCCCTTGCGACCATGAGACATTCACAAACCCGAATCTAGGACGAGACCCCAGCCTCCCAGCCCTAACCCGTACGACTATGAAACATCCACAAACCCATATCTAGGACGAGACACCTGCCTCCCAACAGCCGTGCGACTATGAAACATCCATGGACCCGGATAAGAGCCCCCAACATACACTCAATTAGGAGATATCGACGGGAGACCAGGAAAGACCTCGGGTTTAGGACGAGACCGCTGCCTCACAGCCCTAATCCTTTCATATCGTAGATAAACAGTAACCATGACTCACTTGTCAATGGACCTCTCAACCAACAACAATTTCAAAAATAGCTATCACCAAACAACAATTTCAAAGATAGCTATCACCAAACAACAATCAACAAGAATGAAACAAAGCTATCGCAAAGCAGTGAACAATAGCCAATAGAATGAAAGGAAACTAATGTACATTTCCTCACTGGTTTACTTATAGTTTCCGCGAACAATCCAATTCGTCCTTAAACGTTCGCTCATACCTCGATTAGCGCACCCTACACCCAACTACTAAATCTCTGGTGTCTATTTATACTATTTAGAGCTAATTTACTAAAATCATTCAAATCATAACAAAATTTGGTGAAATAAAACTCACCATGGCCTTCAAAATCATTTGAATCCCTCGCGTCGTCGAACTCGTCGAAGTCAAACCTCTGATCGATCGGCAACGTGCCACCGCGCCGTTCATCGTGTCGCGACCACGCCGGCGTCATCGACGCGCACATCGCTGCCATTGCTGCGCGCGCCGCTGCTTTGACGGCGCCACATGCTGCTGCTGCTGCTGCTGACAACGTTGCTACTGCGTCCGCACTTTGCACCACACCACGCCGGGTGTTGCCTCGCCGCGCCGTTGTCGTTCTCGCGTCGCCGTCGTTTTTTTTGCCGCTTGTCGCATAAGCCGTCGCGTCGCGCGCCGCGCTGCGCTGACCATTTGTCGCACCACAACCGGCCGTCGCACCATCGAGACGCCGACACCGCCGCTGCTGTTTATTCCACGCCGTAGGCGCCTGAGTCGCCGCGCCGCACTACTGCTTAGTGCGATCGCCACCGCCGCCCCGCGAGATCGTCGTCCGCACCGCCCTGTCGATCCGTTGCGACTGCTTCGTAGGTACCGCGCCGCTGTCCGCGGCCTCCACGTAGCCGCGATCTGCTGCCGATCAACGCTCCACCGCGCGCTTTCGCCGCTTCGCCGGTGCTTGCTCCTACCGCCGATCTCCTCCGCGCTGGCACTTTTCGCCAACTCTCTCTCTTTGATCTCCTCATTCCTCTCTTTTTTTCTCACTCCCTCCCTTCTCTTTCTCTTATCCGAATCTCTCTTTTTTTGCTTTTCAAATCAAATGTGTCCTCGAGATTCGTGCAGAGCGAAATTCGAGGCACATAAAAAAACATATATTTTTTATATTTTCCTTAAATATTGAGCAACGCGCATCTCAAAACACCAACCCGCCTCATTTCACAATCTCGATACTCGCGCCACACGCATCACGAGGCGTATGCAATGTACACATTAATACCACATAAAGCTATTATGGCCACATTAAGCCACTATCTCGGTCCCACGTCGGCATGCGACTCGAGGCGCGACCCCGTTCGTTTTTCGGCTCACCGCGTTCCCCGCATATACTTTTCTCAACAATTAGCATTAAAATCTCAAATTGAACATTCTCGGTATCTCCACTCAAGATTCGGACATACGTATTTGACGAGTGGGTCCCACATACGACCTTGACCTGGCACGTGGCACAAGTCAAATTTTCGGGCCGTTACAGAAAGGGATTTGATTCTTGCCAATAACAACGATGACTCAAATGATTTACTATAGATTGATGACATACCATGATTGACGTAAACAGGAAATCAATGAAGCAATCTCAAACGGCCAATTGTACATGAAATATGTCACGGATGAACTCACACATTACGAACAATCTGCAAGGAGGCATCAAGTCAATTTGATAAATAGTGGCATATGTGAGTTTGAAGTGCTTACTAGAAGACATGAAGATCGCATGCATAAAAGCAACAATTCCCAAGTCGTCATCCTGAAGGACCGCGTGTGCAGTTGCAATAAATGACAATCGTTTGGTTTTTCTGGCTTACACGTGTTAGCTGCATGTGCCTTTATTCGAGTGAGCTACTCGCAATTTATTGAACCATACTACTGGATAGATGTGTACGCGCAATGTTACTCCTCTAATTTTAAAACCATTCTAGATAAGAAATATTAGCAGACTTTTGCAACGAAGATCATACCAGACCTAAGGTACAGACATGGTCGAGGGAGACCAAAAGGAACACAAAGGCAAAACGAGATGGATCTTTCTAATGTTTCAAGAGCCTTGCGATGTGGTATATGTCATCAAGAATGACATAAAAGAACAATAATCCCAATAAAGATCGTGATCGAGTCCCTACTAGGAAGAACCGATGCGGCATTTGTTGTACAAATGGACATAACAAAAAAAATTGTCCAGTCAAAGCTCAATCTTCTAATTAAAACCAATAGTCCATTTTGTATATTATTTGTTCATGGCGTAAATATGTAATTTGATTAAACCGAAGCTTTTGAAGTATCCGGAGATTTAACGTCATGAAATGTTTATGTATTTGTTATTGTTTGAACCTATAATAATGAATTGTGGTGACTTTTCGAACAACATGACTAATTTTTAAAAATCCCTAAATTGTAGTTTGTACATCAATAGATCCAGGCCCATCAGATCCTTCACTATTACATCTCCAATCTACACACAGATCCTTGTGAATGTGGAGGGGTCAGGTAAACATTTTAATATGGATACATCCAATATTCATGAATAAACGTATAATATACATATATATTGACATCTTATTTTCAATTATAAGGTGTACGAAACATTGCTCATGTGTTGAAGACGGGGTTCGTTGATCGAATGGTAGAGTATCATTCTCGAATGATCCCATATCTACGTTCCAGTGGGTTTTATGGGATTTGACGCATATCATTTTTAAGCTTTGATTGGGCTTTGATTACTGCATTCGTTGAGAGATGACGCCTAGAGACATACATTTCACATGCAATGTGGCGAGTGCACTATTACATTCCAAGACGTACAGGTACAACTCAGCTTACCTATCGAAGGTATACATGTGACGGGAACCACCGATACAGACTATGTTGAGGTGCATGAGAGGTTACTTGGTCGAATTTCTGTTGGATATGACCTTCATGGAAATAAACTTAAAGTCGAATGGCTTGAACATAACGTACCAGCTATACATGACGACAGCGATGACGAATCGGTGCGACGTTATATTCGATCGTACATACTCCAACTTATCGGTGGTTGCCTATTCGCTGACAAGTCGAATCGATATGTACATTTAATGTTTGTACCGTTGATCGAGGATTTTGACACAGCTGGACAATATAGTTAGGGGAGTGCCTATTTGGTTTTTTTGTACAGGGAGTTGTGTCACGTATCTCGCGCGGGTGCACATGAGGTTGCAGGCACGTCAATTCTTTTACTACTGTGGGCATGAGATAGATTTTAATTCATAACACCAAGGCGGCTGGGTGTTCCTAGAGTTCAACATCGAACAATGGATAAAGAAGAAGATGCTTAATGACGTCCCTTTGGGACACAGGTAATACAAATGTTATATCGTGATTTCTATAATATTAACTACATTTTATTTTACTAATTTATAGTTTTCTATATAGATGGATCGATACATTTTCGGTTACTCAGAGTGCGACACACGTTTTATCAGCTTATTGTGATGCACTTGACTCGGAGAATGAGGATGACGTGGTGTGACAACCTTATGCTGAAGTCATCGGGTCTCTTCCGGAATACTATACCGACGATTACGGTAGTTGGCTATCGACGTGTCCCATAATTTGTTTCCACATAGTTGAGTGGCATCGACCAGAAAGATTTTTGAGACAATTCAAAATTATACAGGTCGTGCCACCAAACCGTGATTACAACACCCGACTGCACCGCATCGAGATACGAGGACGCGTTCAAGAAAATTAGGCAATTTTTCATGCAAATTATATACATATGTGGGAAAATCGTGGTGATAGCATAGTCACAACGGAACAAGAAGAATGACACAATTAATAAGACTACATGACGTGGTATCGATCAGTCATTAGAAGAGTCATTGGACATGACACGGCTTTAAGTGACTTTTCGGCAACCTTTAAACTATTATTCTTTTTTCCTCACGATTTACATCTTAAATTGTGTGTACTAAACTCTTATTTTTATATCAGTGTAACTTGGTGCGTCGATTGCAGCGAGTGTTCATTGAGGATAAGTACGAGCAAGGTCTTGCTGCGCTTGATGAAGACATCAAGATTTTAGATGAAGATAGATGTCGAACATGCCATAAATGAGGAGAATGGAGAAAAAGATGAAGAAGATGATCATGTCGAATCAAATAGAGAGACAAGAAGAAGAACAACATAAACATAGATTGTAGGTAGGAGCACTAGACATCCTCATCTACCACGTCCATCTCGTCGAAGAGAGATTGCTGCTGAGAGTAGCCGACGTTCTTGTACACCACGTTCATCTCGTTCGAGAATGAGAAGAACAAAGACTATTGGTGACAGTAGCCAACGCTCGTCCCCACCACGTCATTATTCTCATGGGTACATTCCTACATTATCCCCAATGCAACCAGAACCTCAAATGTTTGTACCTAGAGCGCCAATCATGAATCTTCCTCCTTACCATTTTGATCATTATGCACCCGGGCCGTCGTCTTCATTTGTGGACCATGGAATGTCTAGACATCCAATGCATCCTTCATTGCCTCAATACATGCCGAGTCCATTTACTCCACCATGTTATAATTACAATATGTCATATAGTGGAGATGGCTCATTCATGAACAAGTTAAGCATGTCGCCGCCTCATGTTCCTTTTAGCTAACCACATACAGGAATTCGGTATTTTGGAATAGTTAAACCTCATATTTTTGGAAACATTAGTACCAAAGGTGAGTCGAGTGAACCAGATGAAGAACATCAATCGACTCAACAAAATTCAATGCAAGATTCGCAACCTCGACAAACTCAACCGTATGTACAAACAAAACGTCCAACTCGACACAAAGTACGTCCAGTTTGCATCACAGAGCAACAACGTCAACGTAACCGTCGATAGACCTGTATAATAAGTCTTTTTGATAGAATGAAATCATACTTTCAAAACTTCCTTATTGTTTTAATTTTAAATTCTAGACAAATAGATAACGTGGTTTTGGCCTTTTAAAGTTTTTCATCTACATATCTATTCTTATGATCACAATTGCGTTGCATGGTTTGTAGTAGATATGCATGGGTTTCCCCTCGAGATACCAGCGTATCTTTTGCATGGATTGTCTATCTCGAGATACGTGTGTGTCGCTTGCATGGGTTGTCCACCTCGAGATACGTGCATATCTTTTGCATGAGTTTTCCACCTCGTGACACGTGTGTGGCGTTTATATGGTTTACTTCGATTGCACGAGATTACATATATTGTCCACCTCGAAATACGTGCATGACCTTTGTACGATTTGTATTGATTGGATGAGGTTGTATGAGTTGTATACCTCAAGATACGTGTGTGGCGTTTGCATGATTGCACGAGGTTGCATGAGTTGTACACCTTACGATACGTGTGTGACGTTTGCATGAATTGCACGAGGTTGCATGGGTCGGCCACCTAGACATATGCGCGTATCATTCGCATGACTTCTCCACCTCGAGATACATGCGTGACGTTTACATGAGTTGTCTACATCCATATACGTGCGTGTCCTTTACATGAGTTTTTTACTTCGAGATACGTCGGTGACGCGTGTTGTCCATCTCGAGATACGTACGTGACGCGACTTGTCTATCTTGATACGTACATATCGTTTGCATGGGCTCACCGCTTTGAGTGGAACAAATTACTTCTTTTAAGAAGTAGTAATTAAGAGCTTTCGTATTTTGTATAGATGACTCTTTTTCAAAAGAAGTCATTCATTCCACCGCATCAAAAGACAACGACATGGATCCACATCATCATCAATAACTCTTTTTCAAAAGGAGACATACCTTACTTAAACTTCCTTATTTGATGAATAAAAAAGTAATGTTATCTTACTTTGTGAAAAAACCCAAAATAGTGTGCCCTCGTTAAATGGTGGGAGTGCTTATATCGCCTCATTTAATTTGAGGCTCGTTAAGGGCACCCCACCAATTCATGAAGGCACCCTCTTATTAAGGGCACAAAGCAAATTACCAAGGGCACCCAAAATTTAGGCCCGAATTTCCTAAAATCGTTCAAAACAGAGGCACCCCACCACCCCACCACCGTCCTCTTGCTTAAGTTGCACTATTTCTCCTTAACGAACCAGCTAGTAATCCCAAAACTCATTTGTCTTCGTTCCTCTCCGTCTCTCTCCTCTATTGTAGGCGGAATATCGAGTTTGAAGGCTTTCGGTTTTGTTCCATTTCGTCTCCATATTAGAGCTCGGTTCAGGTTTTTGTTCACACACTCAAGTCAAGAAATCGATCGTTTGAAGGTACGTTGATAGTCTAATTAAGTTGCATTTAGTAGAGTAGTTGTTATGTTTGTGTGGCGGTGCATTCAATGGTTCATTTATTGAAAATTCGTGGTTCTCGACCGCACATGCCAGAGATTTTGTTTACAATCTCGGCCAAGCATGTCCGAGATGTATGGGAAGTTTTTGGGGACTCGTAGTTCTCAGCTAGAGAGGAGACACTATAGTCTCGACAATGAGTGGTCGAGACTGATTTGGGTATATCGATCACACGGCGCTGAAATTGTAATTGTGTTATTATGTTAGGTAGCGTGACGATGTGACTGCTCTCAGGTACCATCTCACGAGAGTAATTCGAAGTGTGTAGTAGATGTCATGTCGGTGATGTACAACCGAGAAATTAGAAATTGTCTCGGTTGTTCATGACCGAGACTTATAATGATATCTCCGTTACATGTAACCGAGATTATTATTTGTATCTCGGACCCGCTTGACCGAGACTATGGAAATGGAACATTTTGCTCCTTTTTTTATATTCCTCTTCTGTTTGTGCGGCAGACGCTTACATGTTGTAGTCTTCTCAAGTATGGCTCGTTCGAAAGCCCCGGTGACTAGGGAGGAGGTTGGTATTGAGGTGTCGAGGGGTAACTGTAGGCGAGGTGGACGGAGACCCCCGACGACATCTTATCGGAAAGAGAAAAAAGCAAGAGAATGTGGATTTGAAGGGAAATGGTAAGATTGGTGGAGGGCGTGCGAAAAAAGTAGAATTGCACGATGAGGATTCAAACATACACCCGATGCAGCGACACTCAGATCTTGTCGTTGCCCGAGGCGAAGATGAGACTCATGCATCGAAATCTAGTAGTAGTGACTCATCAGCACCGGTGGACACCACAAGTAGTGATCGTAATGTGGGTGGGAGTATTAGTGGTGGAGGTGCCCATAATGAGGAAGAGTAACATGGGCAGAGGGAAATGTGTGTTCATTCCCCGGTGGTCCCGAAGATGGATCGCCGTTGAAGAGCTTTAAAGATCATGTCGCATTAGCAATTTGAAGCAATGAGGTACATACATTTCTCCTTGTATGTAGTAGTTTAAAATTTTGGGTTTTCGCTAAGTTGACAGAATGTTTTTTGTTGTTGCAGGATTGACCGACACTCAAGTGTATCAATCACGGTGCTCAGATACAAGAATGAGACTTGTAGTCGTGCCACCTTGACACCGCTGGCCTTTAGAGGATTATTCAGCGCTCTGGGTTGAATACACTGATAGACTGCTCATACCGCAAGGCTAAAAAGGAGGTTATCACTGCCTTCATGGAGTAGTGGCAGCCGAAGATGAACACATTTCACTTACCATTCGGTAAAATGTTGATCTCCTTAGAGGATGTGAGCATGCTCCTGAAGATTCCTGTCACGGGGAAGGTGGTGGCAGTTGAGAACTTTGCGAGGTACACCGACGAATCTCGCTCGGATGCAATTAAGCTGGTGTTGAAACTACTTGGGGTTAGCATCGAAGATGTTGAGGAGGAAGTGAACATCAGCAAGGGGCAGACAGTGCAAAAAGGTTGGTTGAAGAGTCGATGGTGCCCCAAAGCAGGATCGAGGAACACAAACTGTCCTCCTCTGGAGTGCACAACCCGAGCGTACTTGTTGTACCTACTTTCTTGCACCCTTTTTGCGAATAAGAGTGGATCTCGGGTATTCATTGTGTTGTTGAAGCTTCTTGAAGATTTGAATGACGTAGGAAACTATGCATGAGGTGCAGCTGCATTAGCGTACTTGTACCGACACTTGGGGTCTGCCACCAGAGTACAAGTTTCTCAAATTGCCAGCTACCTCACATTACTTGACGTTTTTTACTAAATCGACTAGACTTCTTTTCTGAGTAATTACTATTTATTTTTGCATTTTTTCTCTAACTAGCGTTGTATATATTTGCAGGGATGGGTGTACGAGCATTTCTAGCTTGGGCTCGCCACACCTAATGCAAAATACAAGGACTACGTGCAACCTCTGTCTGCAGATGGGTTCAAAAGCACGAGACTGTGATGAATCTTGACAAAGTTGGGTCCATTAGGCGAACATTGGACGGGTTGCGCCCAAGTGAGGTGAGATACTCAACTCCTTTTTGTCGGTATATGTTGCATTTAGTTTATGATTACTAATTATGGTTGTCTACATTTCATTAGGTCACTTGGGACCCATATGGTAATCACAGGGAGAATGGAGTTGTGTACGCGATGGCCTTCTACAGTGGCACACTGAAGTACATGGATGTGGTGGAGCCCTACCATCCGGAGAGGATACTGAGGCAGTTTGGCCACGTGCAATCTATATGAGATCCTCCATACCGGCCATTGGAAGCACATCGAGGCCCTTCTGCACTCAAATACTCGGTCAAGTATGGTTTCCAAGCAAACAATTGGGAACGTTGGCGCAACCATTAGTTGGCCCCGAAGTGCGCGGTGAGAATGTCGAGTTCGAGTTTTTGGCTACACCGGACTATCTACCTTGGTTCCTCAAAGTCTCTCACCCATTGATCACCAACCCGAGGTACTTCGATGACGACTTGGTTGCGACGACTATTGCTGACAATGAGCTACTTGAGGTATTAAACTGTATATAAATTATGTAGAAGTGTTAGCCAACTCTTGACAACCTGATATGTATTACATTAACGGATTTAAGTTTCTTTTCATCAGTGTAATAGGCGAGCGTTTGACGCGACGTTAAGGTGGAAATTATTGTCGTCGGAGTTGTGTACGTTGGAGTCTGCAAGGCAAATGACGAGTGACGTCGTCAATTTCCTTTCGGGGAGGAGTTTCTGTCCCACCACTACCACTACGACACCCACCACCGCAACCGGCGCAACCGACACATCAGCCCCTACCGAAGCGGCCCCTAGACCGTCCCAGCACGATAGCACTTCTATACATTCCACCCCGACTAATGCACCACCCGCAATAGTCGCTGCTCGCCCCCAAAGAGAATGCATGGCTAGGAATAGCAACGAAAGAATTTCAAGAAACCAAATGAATGAAGGAACAACGACATAAAACATTTCTGTAGTTGCATTAACAGTTTTTCTTGAATTGAGGAACAATTACTTTATGTTTTGTTGAATGGTTCTTGAATGGGTCGTGTGGCTTGAAACTTATATGGAATATTTGGTATTGTTTCTCTGTTCATTGGAGTCAAGGGGCTGATTTTGTTATGTTTGTGTATTGAAATTATTTGAAGCCTGAATTTTGTATACTACTGCTGAAATTCTCTTGTTTGACTTGTACTTTCGAGGCTTAATTTTGTTTTCACGATTTTGTGTTAGTCAAATACAATACGTTTACTTAAAAATAATGAATTGTTGAGTTATTAAACTGTATTTGTTTTCGGTCTCAACATACTGAGAATGATCATTGCTTTTCGATTGGTACGGGACGAGAGTAATGTAGACCCCAAACAGAGACTACTTTCGGCTTTGTCATACCGAGATGTTTCAATGTTTTTCAGTCTTCTCATACCGAGAATCTTGCATGGTTTTTGATTGGTTTATGCCGAGAGGTGTGCGTTGCCGACGGACTGTCATTGCCGAGATGGGTTATTTTGGAGCAATTAACAAGCAAGACACAATAACAACATCACTTTATAAACGAAAACACCGTAACAACATCACGAATGACAACCATAACATTGTACCACCTCACTTTACAAACCATGAAACGAGTACCAACATCAATTTAGATACCATAACATATTAACAACGAGTAGTCCATATAACCTCACTTTAAATTATTGACAACATCACATTACATTACTTTACATTGTCAGAGTTAATAATATATAAAAAAAAATCGGTGGTTCGTCAAACATGAATGTCAAACTATGGAGAATCTAAATCTACCACGGATAGAGCTCCTTCTTCAGAAGGTACGATTGGCACGATTTCACGAACGACAAATCCATCACGCCATTCTTTAGCGCACTCCTCAACATATTGTTCACAAGATGGATATAAGGATGGCAGTGATGCATTAACAGTCAACTTCACCTGTCAAAGTTAAAAGTACAACAGAGAACTCATTATCACATATCCGATTAAGGATGAGAAAAAACCAATTCACAAAAAATCTACAAACTTACCCTAACCCAATGGATATTCCTTTCATTAATCATGACAATGATAAGTCTGCTTTGAAATGACGCCGGTGGAGCACTACGTAGAGGAAGAAATGTCGAGGCACTACCATGCGAGAGGTTTACCAGAATGACATTAAAGGCCGTTGATATTAACAATCCCATGTCCGGAAGTGTCTACCATTATTCGAAGGAGGCACCAACATGATTATCTGGACAATGCACGACAGTCTTGACATTCTCGTAACTCGTTCCAAGCACTTTCCGCCAAAGGTTTTCATACCCGGTTATCTCATCAAACATTCTTCTACGTACTATCCTCCAACCGTCTACATCGGGAAGTCCTAGCCCAGAGGTAACACACCGATATCCACAATTTTCATCGCCTAGCACATCGATAGTGCTCTCAACATATGTCAATCAATCTGGTTCTATGCAATGAGAGTAAGCCATGTTAGATGCACTTTGGGTCCGTCGACTTGTACGACGCATTTTAGGCCCAACTTTACTTTTCTTGTTCCTCGAACTAGAAGCCTCTTCTGTTGATAGTACGTACTCAAATCCGCTAGGCAATCTTGTCGTCGAAGAATCGTCTTCATCGTGTTTTCTCTTTGATCCTGTCTTACTTCCCCTTTTTAACTTACACCCGATTGAAGACCCCGGTGTCAATTCCCTTTGTCTTTATTTTCGTAGGTGGCACCACTCCCGGTGTAGATAACGATCGACTAATCTCCCTGAGCTGCTGAATAATCATGATGCGATCGTCCTCTTCAGTACAAGCATGAAACTTTTGCAATACTCTTTCAATCTCATTGTGCACATTGTACCCAGACCGATCGACAAGATTCTCATGTATCATACTCAACTTTCGCCAGTACACATGAATGTCTTTGAGAGGGATGAGTGACCCAACAAATTTATGGAAACTGAGCTCGTGGGCACAATGAAGGCCGTGTGTGGTACGTATCTCGCAACCACAACGAGTCGAGTCATGTCCAACATCCTCTCCACGTTCCAATTCATCTCGAATTAACTTAAGCACCCGTTGAGAGACATAACCACGCAATCGGCGATATAACTCATCAAAATATTCATATTGGACCACATTCAAACTGAGCTCAAATGATGCCTTGATGTTGTTGTGTTGGATCCTAAGGATTCCATCAACCACATTTCACAAAGTCTCAAAATTTGCCTGACTGTTGCCAAGATGTAGCTTCAGAGTGCAATGCGCAGACTCAACCTTCTGTGTTGTTGTTTCCCCAAAGTGCATAAATCGATTTGTCCACGCCGGTACGAATTTCTCCCTGTACGTATTTACCCATGTGTTCTCCAAGTAATCAAGAAGACCCTTCACATTCCCGAACTCACAACGCAAGTCATTCATCCGAAGTTTGAATAAGGCCTCGGACTTAGCATACATCACACTCGTCCACCTATCCATGAAACGAGCGAAACCTTCGTTATCCCCAAACATCTTCTTAGTTTTGGCCAATACTACTTTGTTGATGTGTCAAGAGCAAAGAAGGCGAGACGATGGTGAGAATACTTCTTCGATGGCACTAATAAGACCTAAGTCCCGATCCGTAACAAACACGTCAGGTTTAGGCCACCCATCCAGTATGCATCTCAAGTTCTTAAGTGCCCAAAAATAATTTGCATGACTCTCTGATGATATGAAAGCAAACCCAACGAAGAACGTCAAATGCGTTAAAGTGATGCCAACGATCTCCAACAAAGGCATTCGATACCTATTTGTTTCGTAAGTGCAATCCATTAAAATTACCGATGAGAAACACCTTAGCAACTTGATTGAATCAGGATGTGACCAAAACAAAGCAGTGACGATATTCGTATCGGGATGCTTCCTATGCCACGACATCCACTTATTCTTCTCCAATATGTGCAATAGTTGTTGCATTTGAGTCCTCCCTCCCGCATCCTCAATTCGGAATTTTTGTCTTGCATTATAAATTGTCCGCATTGTCGATACGTTTGTAACATCTATTTGCTTCTACGTATTGAGGATGTCTCTTGACTTCACATTACCCTTTGTCATCTGCACCACGACCTCCTGCTCCCATTTATCTAATCTTCCGGCATATGCGTGGCCGTCCAAATTTTTCGTGGGGTCGTGATTGTGCCTCCCACATATGACAATGACATACCACAAAGAGTAAGCATTTTCCTTGATGTTAATAAGGAAAGGGCATCCACATTTCTTCGTACTGGTTTGAGTCCTCCCGTGTCTTCTTCTTCATTTCTTGTTTTCAAAGCAATTTTGGCCGCTTTACCCTTCCCAAATCTTTGTGACATTCCCCTATATGTACAAGATCTCTCACACGCAAGTTTCACCCTTCCCATGCGCTTAATCCCTCTGGCATCAGAGTGATTCATCACTAACACAAACTTGTTCTCCCGACCTATCATTTGAAGCCATGAAATTGTCGTTTCTCTAGACGGGAATGACCTACAAGGAGTAAACGCATCCTTGTAGTCTGGAAATAAAGTAGAAATTGATATTACCTGCAATATAAACATTGTAACATTATGATCAACCAAAATGCACAATAAATTCACATAAAAATAAAAAAAATCATGTTTTCGGTTGTACAGGTCAGAGAATCTGAGCATAGTTTCGTTCATGTCCAACCGAGACCTACGACATAGTCTCGACTGTTCCTACCGATACTATACCATTAGTTTCGGTCACTGCATGACCGTGACTTACGCGTAAGTCTCGATGGATGTTGACCGAGAGGTTTCTATAAGTCTCGGTCTTGCGAGGCCGAATCAATCGCGCCTATGAAAAATCGTCTGAAAATTTGAGAAACCGCAAATAAAACACATTAAATTTCAACAATTACCTTTTGTTCTACCTCCTCTTGCACCAATGCAATACAATCTTCCATTTTATAGTGCAAACAAACTCAGATTGCTCGAATTTACCAAACCCTACGTTGACAAACCAAATCATCAATTTCACAGTTTTTGATCTAAAAAATAGTTATTCAAAGCTTCATTTTGTTGTCAAACATTGTTACCTCGCTGTCGGATAATGTCAATACGCAACAATCGATACACGCTCGGCAAACACAATTGTGGCTTTAGGTTTCACTTGTGATCCAAGGTGGTGGGGTACCCCAGTTTTCCTTCGAAAATGGTTTGTGGGGTTTGAGTGAGTATATATGAAGGGGCAAAATAGTATTTTCCATTTTAGCTGGGAGAATTACAAAAAATATGGGTGCCTTCATGAATTGGTGGGGTGCGGCCCTCTTTAATTTTGGGTCTCTTCCTCCGTGAAATAGTGTGTTGGGTATGCTGCCACGTAATCTCTCTTCCTTTTTCTCCTGTTCTCTTCTATGCGTGCGGATGTAGTTGTTGGAATTTCGTAGGTGAAAGGCGCGCAAGCACTGCCTGAAAGAAAGAATGCCTACTCCACTGTCCAACTTCTACCTATTTTCTTACAACACCCTTCAGGCTTTGGGATGGTTTGTATATAATACTCCACTCTTGTCCACCTCTCTCGTTTCCTTTAGCTTCTAAACTCTTGACCTCCTAATTAACAGGGCACTCTCTCTCTACGCTGTAATCTCCAGCTTTGCTTCCACCGCCTCCCTCAACAAAGCATACGCTTATTCTGGGAACCTCGTCTGTAATTAATGTCTTTGTTTATTGAACCGTTGTTAATTTTGTTGCTCACGTGCACGTGCTTCAGTTGACTTGGTTTTTTTTTTTTTTTTTTTTTTTTTTTTTTTGCCGTGAAGGTTTGTTGCAGACGGTCTCGGGTCTGGAAGTGCTTCACGGGGCCATTGGTAAGGTGTATTTCATTTCGAATTCATGGAATTCAAGATTTCTTTTTTTTTTTACTATACATTTTTTGTTTGAATTCTAGGGCTTGTTCCTAGTGGGTTTTTGTTTCCTCTGATGCAATGGGGAGGTAGGACTCATTTTGCACTGGCAATTTTGCGTAAAATTGTGGAGGTACGTTAAAGTTTTTGTGGAGTTTTGTTGGAGATGGTCTTAGAAATAAGAAAGTTTAAAATGTTTTGGTGGACAATCTTTTTGTTATGTGGTCGATCATTAGTTTGTGATAGAACTGCAAGTGTTTAACAGATATAAATTAAGATGAAATGACAAGACTTCTAACTTCTAAGGCCAGACCAGAGTTGTCTATGTTGCTTTGATTGATTTCATTTATTCGATCTATTCACAATGGTTGATCTCATAGTGATCGCCGCACCAGGACCCCTATTGTACTCCTGCTCCCCTAACACATTTCCTGCCCCTCAGCTCCTCTCCTTCCTTCCTTGCAATCGTCACACTTCCTATAGACTATAAATGTAGGCTATATAGGTGCTAATATAAAGTAGTCTGTGTGTCTTGGGTGGATAATTTATCATGCTAATAATGTATGTATAGTGAAAACCAAAAAAGTAAGTTTCTTTTATGTATTGAGCAAGATTTTAAAGTAATAACTTGGGTAGGGTCGTGCATATATTAGCTTTACAACTCAAGCTTGACCCACGTTAGGCACTCCGTGTCAGGTGAATATCCAAGCCTATGAACATATCAAGGTTAAAGTTCGCCCCCTTAATTAAATATTCTGGCTCAGCCATTCGTTGTGGTAATAGACTTGACTAAGGTTATTAGGAAAGAGGGGCTAGTTGAAAATTCAACAAGCTGATATTTGGGAAACACCTTTACTAAAAGTTATTGGAGATTTTTCTCCCTTAATTCTATACATTTGGTTCTGCTTTGATACTGGATGTGGAAATTACATTTTGTCTCTACGAAATTGTTCATAAATGGGAGAGAAGAGGATATGTAAATCTCCAACGAAAGAGTTGCAGAAATATGATATTGATCTAAAGGAAGAAGCATAAAATCCATGCTCTTCATACTAGTCTTCTACATAGAAGACTTTTTAAACAAGTAATAGTAGTAACTTGTTACACAAAACATAATAGTAACTACTAATAAACCACAAAACAACTTTGTCCAACATATCTATGTTAACTACTAATGGACCACAAAACACACACACACACACACACACATATATATATACACATATATATCATATAACTTTAGAGTATATAGAAAATTATCAACTCTAACACTTCTTGAGAGTTTTTTTCATTACTCCAAGCTTATCTCAGCTCTTGAAACTTTGCCTTTGGAAGAGCCTTTGTTAATATGTCTGCAACCTGATTTTCTGAACTACAATGCACAAGATTGACTTCACCATTCTTCTCAGCTTCTCTGATTGCATGAAACCTCACATTATATGCTTGGTTCTTCCATGTTGTACTGGATTTTTCGCAATAGCAATGGTTGACTTGTTGTCAACCCAAATTGTAGTAGCATCACCTGGACTTTGCCCCAAATTTGTCAAAAATATCCTCAACCAAATTGTTTGGTTTGCCGCTGCTGCTGCAAGATGTACTCTGCTTTTGCTGAGGATTGAGCCACCGCATCTTGCTTTCGAGAATTCCATGAAAAAACTCCACTTCCTAATGAAATGGCGGAACCTGAAGTGCTTTTCGAATTATCTACACTCCCTGCCCAATAACTATCTGCATATCCTTGGAGTTGATTGTTTTCTTTTTTGAAGAACCTTATGCCATAGTCTACTGTGCCTCTAGTGTATCTTAAAACTCTTTTGGCTGCACTGAGATGAACTTGACTAGGTAATTGCATGAACCTTGAGAGTAAACGTGCTGAAAACATTAAATTTGGCCCTGTAGCAGATTAGTAAAGCAAGCTCCCAATTCGACTTCGATAAAACGAAGCTTCCATCTTCTTGTCAACTTCATTCTTTGATAACTTCTCTTTCACAACTAATGGAGTTGCCACCGGTTTGCATCTGTCCATCTGAAATTTCTTTAAGACCTCCAAAGCATACCTTTGTTGTGAGATGAAAATTTCAGCTTCGCATTGATGAATCTACATCCCCAAAAAATATTGCATTTCTCCCAAATTGGACATTTCGAATTCACACTCCATCTGCATAACAAAGTGCTTCAACATCTTTGAGTTACAACCTGTAACTTACAAATCATCAACCTAAAGAGAGACAATGAGATGAACTTTGTTTTGAGTCTTCAACACATGCAAAGTAGCCTCACTTTCACTTCTTTTGAAGCCCTGCTGAAGCATTAGGCATCAATTCTGCTGTACCAAGCCCTTGGAGCTTGTTTAAGGCCATAAGCGCTTTATGTAGCTTGGAGCTTGTTTAAGGCCATAAGCGCTTTATGTAGCTTGTAGACTTTATCTTCACAACTGAAAACTTGGAATCCTTCTGGTTGCTCAACATAGATGTCTTCTTTAAGCATCCCATTTAGGAAAGCTGGCTTCACATCAAGTTGATGAATTTCCCATCCCATTTTTGCTACTAGGGGCACTAGAAGACTTATTGTATCATACCTTGCCACCGGAGCAAATGTATCTGAAAAATCAACACCATGCTCTTGAGAATAGCCTTTAACAACTAACCCGGCCTTAATTTGTTTACGGATTCATTGCGATTGTGTTTGATCCTGTAAACCTACTTAACACCAAGAACTTTTAATTTTTAGGCCTATCCACAAACTTTCATCTATCATTCTTGTTGGTCATATGCAGCTCCTCCTCCATTGCAACTTTCCACCCATTTTCTTTTGCAGCTTCAATGTAACCTGTGGGTTCTTGCATTGCTATGTTGCACCTTCATAGATTTCGTGAAGTGGCATTGTTCCTCTCATTGAAAATCATCAAAATTGTCAGCACCAATTTCATCATCTATGTTTTCTGCAACTTGGGGTGAGGATACCCCAACTTGATCAGCATTTGTAGTCTCCAGCTCATTTTTGTCCCAATCCCAAACTGGATTTTTCAAATTTGATGTCTCTGCTGAACACGTCAGCTGCACTATAGTAGGCATGCAAACTGGTCTCTTTGCACCTAATAGGAAAGCTTTTGTCTCTCATTTTGACATTCATTAGTTCACAACCAGCACTATCAACAATGATGCAGGATTTATTTTGAAAATGCAAAGAGTAATTCTTCTCCAACACTTGTCCAACACTTAACAAGCTTTGACTAATTTCAGGCACAAATAAAACATCACTTATGTATTTGTTACCTGTTGTAGTCTCAATAGCAACACCTCATTTGCCTTTGACATCGACGACCTCGCCATTGCCAACCTTGGCTTTTGACTTGTATGAATGATCAAGCTCTCTGAATTTGCTTGAATTAGGTGTCATATGGTTTGTACAACCACTTTCAATGAGCCAAGTATTGTAGAATTGATGTTGCATAGCATGAAGTAGCTCTTCGGTATGTTGTTGCTGCTGATTCTCAGCAACCTGTGCTTGCTGTCCTTGTTGTTCCTTCTTGTTTTTACATACTTTTTCAACATGGCCAAGTTGTTTGCATGACCAACATTCCACATTTGTCTTAAACAAACAAACCTTGAGTGAACGATTGTCCCTTTTGCAGTGAGGACATGAAGGATATTTTCTCGAAACCTCTCCTTTGTTTCTTTGGCCTTCATTCTTCTCCTTGTCTTTCTTTTCAGCATATTGCTTCTTCTCGCCTCCTCGAAAAGGCTTTCTTTTTCCTTTTGTAAGAAAGGCCTCTTTATCTCGTCTCATTGATCTTCGTTGTTCTTGAGCTTGAAAGGCATGAACAAGCTCACTTAAAGAAATTTTTGATAAGCCCTTCGTGTCTTCAAGAGATGAAATCTTGGACTCAAATCTTTTGGGTAGACTCATCAAAACTTTATCTAAAACTCTCTGATTAGTTAGATCTTCACCAAGGGGACGAATTTTATTGATAACTTCCATGAGCCTATCAATATATTCTTTGACGGACTCATTTTCTTTCATCCTCAAGACTTCAAAATTTCTAATTCCCTTTTCAAATTCAAAACTTCCACTTGCCTAGTTCTGTCACTTACCTTATACATCTCCTTTTCAAGGTAAAAACATATGCATCACCTTGAGTTTGTCTCAAGCCTCTTTTGGTGTTTCGCAAGTCATGATTCTTGTGAAAATGGAATCTGAAATCGCAGCATGTATGTAGGAAAAAGCTCTTGGGGCCTTAGCGTTTTCTTCTTCATGAGATTTGATTTAGTTGAAAGTTGGATTATCTCACAAATGTGGTACGTCCTTCTCAACTTCGACCCATTGCCACAAACTAAGGCCTCTTGAGTGAGCCTTCATCTTGACAGCCCAAACTTGATAATTTTCCCCATTGTAGAGAGGAGGTGAAAGAGCTAGCATGTTGTTGGAAGCCATAGGAACTGAAAATCTGAGGTTTCATTACGTTTGATCTTTAGGAGAGGAAGCCATTGTTGATGTTTTCACTGAGTTCACTCACAAGCCCTTAAGATTATTATAACTCTGATACCATGTTCATAAATGGGAGAGGAGGATATGTAAAATTTGCAATGAAAGAGTTGTTGAAATCTGAAATTGATCTAAAGGATGAAACATAAAACTAATGCTCTTCATACTAGTCTTTTACATATAAGACTACTTACACAAGGCGATGGTAACTTGCTACACAAGTTGAAGTAACCAAATGCTGTTACAACTGAATTTGGATGTTGTTGTGATAGGGAAATAAAAACCAGAGCAAGTAATAATTAACGTAAGCAGTAAATAGATCGAACCGCAACACGAGGAAACTTGTTCACGCAGTTCGGTCAACGACCTACATCTATGTGGCCACGACCATACATAAAATCCACTAAGTAACTATCAATGGATACATGACTCTTCAAACTCCCTCACTGAGCTCCTCCTAGCATTTCCTTTACTCTTCCCATTGACTTTACACAAGTCTCCACTTGTACGGTGAGGCTCCCCGTCTCTGGAATATTCAAGTCCCCTTGGTGCTTACAACTCAAAGATAAGAAGCGAAGAACACGTTCACAATACAAAGTTTAACCGAGATCCAGACTCTGTCAACTTCGGCAAATATAGACATATGAAAGACTCCCAATCTTAATAATATTGCCTAAGTCTTGATGTGTCTTCTTCTTCACATAACCACGTCTCATCACATGTTGCACATGGTAAATATGTCTCAAAATCCTTCTCCACTTAGAACATCTTTAGTCGGTTGTGGATGAGATCAAATCCGTAGCAAACTGATTCTGAGATCCTGTTGCAAATGCTTATCTGTTCACTTGCAACAACCTATAACCAAAGTTAGTTTCATAATATGATGATGCAACTACTAGTGTAGTTGATCGTGAGTTTAATTAAAGAAATAAGAAAGAAGAGATTGAGAGAGAAAGAAGAAGATTGGGAGGAAACCGCCTCTAAGGCCCAATGCCCAAACGGGGCCCGAGCGAACAGTCTGACACGCCTAAAACAATCTGCTGAATATTGCAACAAGTTTATATGGACCAAAAGTGCGGAATAAAGTAAACAAGATCCATATGGCTAAACATGAAACTATATGTGGGTCCTCAATTCATAAATTGTCTTGAAGTCATTCATCCACTAAGAAGAAATTCAAACTAGAGGAGTGTGAGGTTCAATCTACCCGAAAGACCCATTTTACTGCAACCCAAGTACAATAGTTTCAAAAACAAATAATATAATATAACAATACAATGCTCACATAAAAAAAGAAGGCTTCAAGTTATCGCATCGCCCTTGTCTCGATTTAGCGTCAATTTGTATGGTCCCGAGTTGTTAGTGGGGTGAGCTAAAAAGGACAACGGAGCTTAGTAATGTGGAAAACCCGCTCAAATATAAAATACGCAAGTAATACTTAATAAGCGTGTAAGGCTAGCATGAATTGAAATTGAATAAAGCATTTAAAACAAGGCTTCGCATAGATTTATTAAGCATTAATAAACCACTTCAACAAGATTGATAAAATGTATTAAAGTCAAAACTTATCATCATGCATAGGGTTCACAAAAGAGAGATACCATAGAAAATAGTAATAATATAAAGTAGTTGTCTCATTCAATGCATACTAGGTATTGGCAATGCATATTGGTTATTGGCAAGAATCCGGTGACCGATTCACCTACCCTCGAGGTGATAGCAACCACTAGACGACACACAAGCCTTATGTGTCCTCTCGTTAGTCCCATCAACCCAATATTAGGTTCATCCAAAGCCGTCACCGATGCACGTCCCTCTATCACAAGGTACAAGAAAAGGCTACTCCAACTCATGTCCCTAATTGATAAACTTATGAATTTGATTAGACAAGTAAAACCCTCGGTGGCAAACTCCACAAACATCCTGGGACAATAAATAGTAAACCCTCGGTGGCACCACAAACATCCTGGGGCATTAGATATTACTTGCTAAAATGCCCTCGGTGGGGACTCCACAAACATCCTGGGGCAATAAGTATCATAAGAGGGGAAAACAAATGCACTCACTTTCTATAGATACGTAGATCCAAGCCAATAGCATGATGCAACTCATTTCCCAAGTCTCTAGTTAAAACATATGTCTTACCATAACTAATATCATGTCATATTTGATAATTGAGCAAGCTCCCTACTTACCTCGACTCGCCGCGAATCCTATTTTTCAATCCTCGCTCGCTCGGGGTCCAATGCGAACCGCCTTGCGAATCTAAACAGTTCAAGACACATTAACATCTTCGACAAGTCATATATTAGTTCTCAATTTATTTTTAGATTTATGACCCCCGTCACCCGATGCGAAGGTGTAGGGGTGGTACCCAACCGGTCTCCTTCGGGAACGCAGTAGTGCGTCCTATTTGAAAGCAAGGATTTGTTGTATTTTATTATATATATTTATCATATATGCATATTTATTATTTATTTATTTATTTATCATATATATACATACATATATATGTTATTTGTTTTTCTTTATTAGTTTTTTTATAATTTTTTTTTATGATCCAGTGGCCATTTGGCCCCTGGATCATCCTCTCCTTCTCAGGCATAATGTTTGCCCGAGTGGCATCACCCCCTCACTTAGGTGGCGCCCCCATCTCGAATTGGCGCCGCTGCCTTTCTCCGGCACCGTCGTCACTCTCCGGTGGTGTTACGACATTACCATCCCTCTCTTTAAGGTTTTTCCAACTTTATAAACACGACCAATTCAAATTATCTACCCTTAATGAAAACAAATCAAGCTTGTAAATCAACTTGAAAAAGGAAAGAGGAAGTATGTATAATGAATTTACCTTCAAAGGGGACTTTGTAGACTTTGGATCACAACACCCACCATGAAAATTACTACAAAGCTATTTTTTATCATTCTCTTCAAATTTGGGGTTTTGAACAAAACGGGGCTAGGGTTTACAATTAGATTTATATAGTGGGACCAATTAGTGTAGGGTTTGAGAAATTACTAAATTTCCCATAGGGCGTTTCGAAAGTAAAAGTAAAGTACATCCTTAGCCCAACCCGTATATTCGTAACGATTTCTTTCACGACCCCTTTTTTACTGATGCAAATTCGCACTCGCAAAATTTACTTGTACCCTGCATGAAATTAAATCTTACTCTTGACTCTAACTTCTCAATAGTATTATTTTTGTCCCACAGGCAGAAATTCATAAGGTCTGTCCCATATAAGTCCCAATATAGTCATTATACCTTAGCTACATGCCAAGTTCTTGTATTTTCTTGTATTTCCGGGTATTCCTTTGTAATCTCCAGCAAAGTCGCAATTTGCGTGCAAGTCGTCCAAACAATAAGTAAAGATGACCATACTGAGATGTGAGCTGGTGCGTATCTGTGTCGAAAATATCGCTGCCTATTTGGTAGCAAATCCATACTGCCAACTGGTAGTAGGAACAAGGATAGTTGTATGCTATTATATGAACACTAGCACACCATCTCTGTCACTGTCTTGGTTACTTATATCAATGAACGACTCATCATGTCCTTGCGACTTATCTGTGGAAGCTAGAAATGAGCAGTCATAGTATTTCTTTTTGGAATTATACCTTAACATCATTGTTTTACACGTTTGTCAACGTTCATTCGTCTAGGTTCTTAATTCCAGTCAACTCTTGATCGACGACCCAACTTGTAACTCCTCTGTCACTTTTAACCGTTTACTTACACAACAAACTTCTACTCTGGGTAAGCTGTAGAACAATCATTAATGTCGCTATCCCTAAACAACTTTCAATACTCATTTGTATGCACTTTATTACATCGTAATTTTTTGTTCCATACCAAGGTCTCCTATTGTAATCACTCGAATTTTTGGACACTTGTCACATCGCGTCTTCGTACCAATCAACTCTCACGATCTTGGGCGGACGTTTTAAATTCTTTTGACGCAGTCAAGGTTCACATTTATTGCACAATCATCTTTTATCGTCCTCCCGAGCTAACTCTTAGTTCTTATAATTTATTCAGAACTTATCTCATTGAGAAATTAATTGTGGTTTAACTTTTATGTCGTTTCTTGAGAATATATAACCCAAGTCTCGGGTTTTGTCATTAAGGACTCATAACTCACTACGATCCAATTATTTAAGTTCATAGTTCACCATCAACGTCTAATTTGTTACTCATGTGCGTTACTATTGTCGCACTTTTTATTTGTTCTTCGGATACGTCAAAATAAATGTACACGACTGTGTACTTAGTACTTAGACAAGCGTAACTTGCACGTCATGTCATTTGAAACTTTGTACCAAGGGTAGCCCGACTTCAAAATTATATACGTTCACAAATTTTACTTGTATTGGTAAGAAAGATTTTTTTTTTCTACTTGTTAAGGCATCAACCTTAATTGTTCATGCATCTCACTGCTTGTTGATACCCTCAACATTTGGTTGTCTGTGCAAACATGTTACTTAATCATCTAGGTTGCTTTTCAAGAATTCTTACTCCATTCGGTTAGGTTTTTCACTTTGGAACTTACATTTGGCCCTCAAGCTCCCAAGTGCTAGCAATACTTTGTTTAACCATTCTTGATGGTGTCAAATTTATGACTTCTTATCTCTACCTAGAGATACATGTTTGCTAGCTAGTGTTATCGCATTGTTCGTTTTACAACGTATAAACTTATTGGGAGTCGATCCTAGTCTAGGATCCCCAATTTTAAATCGTCAACCTATTATTGGTTTGATCCTTTATCTTTCTCAAAACAATTTAGTTTAGTAGTCCGGTTCTTAAGGTAACGTTCTCTCTTACCGAGAAATTTATAGTTACTTTACACGTGATTTTCACGATTTCTCATGATGTCACCTTTTCGATTTGAAATTTTAAGTTCTAAAACAGGGTATTCCCCTTGCAAATCGTACGACTACGAACATCTATCGTAGTAAGTGTTTTCTCCCTTGAGTTCATAATTTTTCACATCACCTATTAACTTATTTGTTTCCCCATAGGTCGATCCTATCTTAGGATCCCCAATTTTAAGAATCAACTCACCATTGACTTATGTTTGGTGGCATTAGTTACGTTATTTATTCTTCGACTTTATTTTCATTTAACTACCCTTACAATCATGTTAGGTTCCACTTTGCCTCAATATTCGTTAGTTCACATGTCCATTACCGGACAATCATACCAATGATATTTTTTTTCCCTGGGTATCCCCAATTTTAATGATTCACCTATCATTTGGGTCTATTACGATGTCATTAACATTAATGTACACCCTTCAAACTGTACAAATTTTGAGTCATATAAAGCATTTAAATTTCGAGGCACTCCTTAATTTCTCAATTATTTTACTGTCATTGCGTACCTCACATTCATTTCGAAAACGATTTATCAAATTTTGGTATCCCCCAATTTTATGAGTCAACTCATTTCTAGTTAAGTAAGAGCAAATTATCTTTGAGTTGGTTGCCTTTGATTTATATTGTTTTAACCTCATGTCGTGGGTCCTTTCAACATTTAGAAATTTCTACTTGGCAACAAGACCCTCACTCATGACAATCTTGTCAAATACATTCCTCGACTTGGGATCCTCAATTTCAATATTCACCTCATTGATAGCTGGTTTAAATTTAACTTTATTTTGTACATGATTGATCAAAACTCGAGGAAAACATGATTCTATTATCAAGAAGTAAGCTTTGAATCGGGATTTTTCCAAAGTCTTGCGTTTTCATCAAAAACCATATTTCAAAAAAAAAAAAAAAGGAGTTAAACTCATTTCCATAGAAAAAAATCTAAATCCATCCTCGGGTTTCGAATCACTGTAAAAGTCTTTTCAAATCAATTTGATCGATGCAACTTAAAGTACATCATAACCAGACGAATGTTTATATTTCCACCATAAGATAATAATTAGGTACAAACCTATACTTTGTATTTTTATTAAGTCAAAAACCTTTGGATTCAATAAAACTCTTTCATACAACTCGAACTAGATCTTAACTTTCATGAGATCAATCATTCAAGAAATCTCAACCATGTTTGTCGAATCAAAGTAAAACTCATTTTGTAGAAATCAAAGTGAAGTTACGACGACAAATCTTTGAAATACACAAAACACCAAGAAAAATAAGTCGTTTCCTTCTACACTTGATTATGCTTTCAAATCTTGTAAAATAAGTATATTTCTTCCTTGAAAATTGATAAACATCAATTCAAAGCACCCCAAAAATCATGGTCCAGTATTGTCGAAAAACTCATTTTTCAAGAAAATAGATCATGTGTAACAATAAAAGTCAAATCATAGTAATGAATTTCGATCTGGTCAAATCATAAACCATTGATTCGCATCTTTAATCAAGAGTTAAACTTTTAAGGGTACATGTGTCCTTATCTCGAATTAAGTTTTCAAGTTTAGCTTGCTAGCCAAACTAACTTAATGTGATGGTTTAAAACCAATTCATTGGCATCCTTGCTAAAATCAATAACTTATTTTTAAACAAGGTACCCTGAATTTTTAATCGTTTTATTAGAACTTCAAGAGTCAGAGTTACTTCTCGAAGTGGGATCACGTCGCTACTTCTATTTATGTATGTAGTGTGGCGACTCACTGCCCTTTCAAGTTTCATGATTCTTGATTAACTATTTTATTTGCTACACTAACATTATGTATAGGCACATCTCACCATGTAGTTTCCAAACAAAGCTTATTCATTCTTGCCACAGCTGTTGTAGACATTCTTGAAGAGCTTGCAGAATCTCCCAAAGAATTTGCCTCGATTTTCTTGCGTCATTCATTGTCATTCCACTTATTGTCTTGTAGAACTTAAGTTTCTCCTCCGCTCGCGGAATTCGTCAAAGACGATCAAACTAGTGGGAGAAAACAATTCACCATATATCTAACGGTATATTGTATATACAAAGTAGCAAACAATCATCATAGCAAATCTTTTCTCAATTTTTTTTTTCCCATCCCATCCTAGGATTTATCATTTATGTATGTTAAGTCAACTTTGAGCTAATGTCCCATGTCATTTATTCGTCTAACTTAAACTTGACCTTTAAATCTTAAAGGCTCTACAAAATTAAGTTTCTCTAACCTAACCTTTTTCCCTAGGTTTTAATACCTATGCTCTGATACCAACTGAGACGACCCTCACTTGATCTAGGGTCAGGTCGCTCGTCCCAGACCGCCTCCCAGGCCCAATACCCGAACTGGGCCTGAGCGAACAGTCTAGCATGCCTAAAACAACCTGCGGAATAATGCAACAAGTTCATATAGACCAAAAGTGTGAAACAAAGTTAACAAGATCCATCTGGCTAACCATGAAACTATATGTGGGTCCTCAATTCATAAATTGTCTTGAAGTCATTCATTCACTAAGAAGAAATTCAAACTAGAGGAGTGTGAGGTTCAATCTACCCGAAAGACCCATTTTACTGCAACCCAAGTACAATAGTTTCAAAAACAAATAATATAATATAACAATACAATGCTCACATAAAAAAAGAAGGCTTCAAGTTATCGCATCGCCCTTGTCTCGATTTAGCGTCAATTTGTATGGTCCCGAGTTGTAAGTGGGAGCTAAAAAGGACAACGGAGCTTAGTAATGTGGAAAACCCGCTCAAATATAAAATACGCAAGTAATACTTAATAAGCGTGTAAGGCTAGCATGAATTGAAATTGAATAAAGCATTTAAAACAAGGCTTCGCATAGATTTATTAAGCATTAATAAACCACTTCAACAAGATTGATAAAATGTATTAAAGTCAAAACTTATCATCATGCATAGGGTTCACAAAAGAGAGATACCATAGAAAATAGTAATAATATAAAGTAGTTGTCTCATTCAATGCATACTAGGTATTGGCAATGCATATTGGTTATTGGCAAGAATCCGGTGACCGATTCACCTACCCTCGAGGTGATAGCAACCACTAGACGACACACAAGCCTTATGTGTCCTCTCGTTAGTCCCATCAACCCAATATTAGGTTCATCCAAAGCCGTCACCGATGCACGTCCCTCTATCACAAGGTACAAGAAAAGGCAACTCCAACTCATGTCCCTAATTGATAAACTTATGAATTTGATTAGACAAGTAAAACCCTCGGCGGCAAACTCCACAAACATCCTGGGACAATAAATAGTAAACCCTCGGTGGCACCACAAACATCCTGGGGCATTAGATATTACTTGCTAATAATGCCCTCGGTGGGGACTACACAAACATCCTGGGCAATGAATATCATAAGAGGGGAAAACAAATGCACTCACATTCCATAGATACGTAGATCCAAGCTAATGGCATGATGCAACCAATTTGTCAAGTCTCTAGTTAAAAACGTATGTTCTAACATAACTAATATCTGTCATATTTGATAATTGAGAAAGCTCCCCACTTACCCCGACTCGCCGCGAATACTATTTTTCGATCCTTACGCGCTCTGGGTCCAATGCAAACTGCCTTGCGAATCTAAACAGTTCAAGACACATGTACATCATCAACAAGTCACATATTAGTTCTCAATTTATTTTTAGATTTATTTCGAAGTCCTCTAATGTGGGTCCCCCGTCACCCGATGCGAAGGTGTAGGGGTGGGATCCGATCGGTCTCTTTCGAGGACGCAGTAGTGCATCCCATTTGAAAGCAAGGATTTGTTGTATTTTATTATATATATTTATCATATATACTATTTATTTATTTATTTATCATATATATACATATGTATATATATGTTATTTGTTTTTCTTTATTATTTTATTTTATTTTATTTTATTTTATGTTCTAGGGGCCATGGCCCCTGGATCGTCCTCTCCCTCTCGAGGAGAATGTCTACTCGAGAGCGGAGAGGGTGATGGGGCCACCCCCTCACTTAGAGAATGGGGGGCGTCCCCATCTCTCGGCGACGCTGTCGTCTCTCTCTGGGGTCGTCGTCACTCTTTGGTGGCGCTACAACATTGTCGTCCCTCTTTTAGGGTTTTTTCCAACTTTATAAACACCACCAATTCAAATTCTCCACCATTAATGAAAACAAACCAAGCTTGTAAACCAACTTTAACAAGGAAAGATGAAGTATGTATAATGAGTTTTTCTTCAAAGGTGACTTTGTAGACTTTGGAGCACAACACCCACCATGAAATCACCACAAAGCTCTCCTCTATCATTTTCTTCAAATTTGAGGTTTTGAACAAAACAGGGCTATGGTTTACAATTAGATTTATATAGTGGGACCAATTAGTATAGGGTTTTGAAAATTACTAAATTGTCATTTGGGCAGGTATTTTGGGTTTTGGGTCGTCATAGGAAGAATTGATTTAGAGAAGAGAATTAGAGAAAAGAGAGAGAAGATTGAGAATTAGGGTTAGAGAAGAAAGAGACAGAATTGTATTTCTTGCTTGCCTTCACATAAAACTGATTACATCTCATATAGTGACCAAACCCTAACAAATTATATCAAAAGTTACCATACTAACCTTGTACTACTATAATTGTATTTCATATTATATTAACCCTATTACATGTATGCATCATTACCGACTCCTTAAAAACAACCTTGTCCTCAAGGTTGAGCAATAGAAAAAGAGCTTGCATGTGTGCTTGGAGTCTCAATACCCTTCGAGTATAAAAATGCCTGCCGAAACTTGTGAATTGAAGAAAAATGTGATGCATCCAACGAACTCTCCATCAAAAAGAGCCAGTAAGGCCAACTATGTTGCTATTCTCTAAGTGCATCAAGGTGTGAACTCCAATGACTGTCAACGCTCCATTACCATGCATCCAAAAAAACACCCATGTCTAACAAACAAGCTAGTTCAAGAAGAGTAGCAGTATATGAATTGATTAGAAGCATCATGTTGTGCTGCAATCCGGTGCCCCTGTAGGTAGCAAATAAATGGTCAGCCAAAAATACATAGATCATGGAGCCAAAAATAATCTTCAATTGAGTTGAGACTAAGAAGAATAGTGTCACTAATGCATTCTTCCAAACAGTAAGTTCTCCTTGCATAACACAACCACCAAGATTCATGCATTGAAGCACAACCCAATGCACACAAAGTTAATAGAAATGATTAGGTAGTCTAGTGAATTAGGTTGACCAACTAGGCAGAGAAGTACTATCAAACACCCACAACATCTAATAAGAGCATACCACTGTTTAATCAACATGAAATGTAGGAGCCCTTTAAAATTGCATGTGGAAAGATATCTTATGACAGTGGCATCAGCATTTAGCATCAGTTGATTCTATTGCATGTCAAGGAAGCGGTTATCAAACACTTGACCCTCATTTGCTAGGCCTAGACCTTTGACAAAAATGTGGCCCAAAGCAACATAATAGAAACAAAACAACTTGATCCAATGCAGCGTAATGAATCCATCAAGGTATTTTAGGAAGTCTTCCACCTTATGAAGCTTTTAAATCAAGAAATGAGACCATCGACCCCATACCCCTTGCATCAATAGTTACCAATAGACCAAGTCTCGATGAGGAATTTCTTCAAACAATTGAAGAGCAATGATAAGCTGACCGTGCTTTACATGAACGTGAGGCACAACATTTGCAAACCATTTATCCGAATCCCAGCTCATTCCTTGCATTCGACAACAACAACAACAACATAGCCTCAGTCCCAAATTAACTGGGGTCGGCTACATGGATCAAACTTTTCCATTGTGCTCGATTAAGTGCAATTGATGGTGAGCTTTGCAAACCATTCAAATCCCTCTTAATTAATGCATCCCATGTTAACTTTGGTCTGCCTCTACCTTGTCGAATTTTTACAATTTTTATCGAGTCAAGTTTTCTAGTTGGGGCATTTGTAGGCCGTCTTTGCAGGTGACCAAACCAACGCAACCGCCTTTCCCTAATCTTTGTATCAATTGGTGCTACTCCTACTTGTCTTTGAATTTCTATATTTCTTATTCTATCTTTACGAGTTTTACCACACATCCACCTAAGCATCCTCATCTCTGCTACGTTCACTTTATGTAATTGTTGTTGCTTTACCGCCCAACATTCACTTCCATAGAGCATAGCTGGCCTAATTGCGGTCCTATAAAATTTTCCTTTTAACTTAGTAGGAACATTTCGATCACAAATCACCCCCGTTGCACTCTGCCATTTCTTCCATCCAGCTTGAATTTTATGCGCGACATCATTCTCAATGTTACCATCATTTTGTATGATTGATCCTAAGTATCTAGGAACTTCTTCCCCTAATTTTACCACACAGTCATCTCGATGTCTAGTGTTTCCAAACTCACAGTGCATGTATTCAATTTTCGTCCTACTTAACTTAAAGCCTTTAGATTTTAATGTATTCCTCCAGAGTTCTAATTTCCTATTCACTCCATCTTTAGTTTCATCCACTAAGACAATATCATCTGCAAATAGCATACACCATGGTATACTATCTTGAATATGTCTAGTTAGTTCATCCATAACTAAAGTAAATTGATATGGGCTTAAAGCCGATCCTTGATGTAGTCCTATCGTAATGGAAAATTCTTTTGTAGCTCCTCCAAATGTATTTATACTCGTTACTACTCCATCATACATATCCTTAATAGTGTCTATATATCTAGCATGCACTATTTTTCTTTCTAGAACCCACCAAAAACATCTCTAGGGACCCTATCATATGCTTTTTCTAAATCTACGAATACCATATGGAGATCTTTTTTATTTTCTCTATATTTTTCTAACAATCATCTTACAAGGAAAATCGCCTCTATAGTTGACCTCCCAGGCATGAAACCAAATTGGTTCTCTGATATTGTTGTTTCTCTCCTTAGCCTATTGTCAATTATCCTCTCCCAAAGTTTCATAGTGTGACTCATAAGTTTAATTCCTCGGTAGTTTGAACAACTTTGAATGTCTCCTTTGTTTTTGAAGATTGGCACAAGCGTGCTTTTTCTCCAATCCATTGGCATCCGTTTTGATTTTAAAATTTTATTGAAAAGTTTTGTTAACCAAGTCAATCCAATTTCTCCTAAGCATTTCCAAACCTCTATGGGTATTTCATCTGGGCCACATGCTTTCCCTATTTTCATTCTTTTCAATGCCTCTTTAACTTCTACAATTCTAATATTGCGTGTATAGTTTACATTTCTTTCTTGGTGTGGGTTTTCATCTATTATAGTATCAACTTGGCCATCATTAAATAAACTATCGAAGTAACTTCTTCATCTCTCCTTAATATCCTCCTCGCGCGTTAAAACATTTAGATTTTCGTCCTTAATACATCTTACATGACTTAGGTCTTGTTTCTTTTTATCTCTTAATTTGGCTAACCTATATATATATATTTTTCGCCATCTCTATTACCTAACCTTGTATATAGATCTTCCATGAAATTTGTTTTAGCTTGGCTAACTACTTTTTTAGCTTGTTTTCTAGCTTCTCTATGTTGATTGTACACATCTTTTTTTTGATATAAAAGGAGGTGATACTCCATATTGTACACATCTTCATCTTGACACTTACGTATTTTCCTATACATCTCTCTTTTAGTCTTAATTGCTCGTTGGAAATCATCGTTCCACAACCATGTTTCCTTCTTTGGAGGTCCCAAGCCCTTAGATATACCTAATATGTTTGATCCCACTCTCCTTATGCAACTACTCATTTCTAGCCACATTGTATTAGCATTTAAGTCAAGATTCCAAACATTTTCCTTTTGTATTTTTTCTCTAAACTCTACTTGTTTACTATGTTTTAGGTTCCACCACTTTATTCTAGGGTTGCTAACTCATTTATTCATATTATGTCGTTGTGTTAGCTTAATATCAAGTAGTACTAACTTATGTTGGGTAGTAAGTGCTTCACCAGGTATTACTTTGTAGTCTCTACATATTTTTCTATCTATTTTTCTTGTTAAAAGAAAATCTATTTGACTCTTGTTATGACCACTACTAAAAGTAATTCCTTGCATTCCACCATCAAAGAAAAACATAGCACTCTCAACTATGTGTAAAAAAGCATTTGAGCACAACTACAGTTATAGGCGATCCATCCATGACTTTTAGTAAGCTAAATGTTATTGCAATCAATCTCTCAAGATTGGAACTCAAAAATGCACAATATGTAACAAAGTACAACTTAGGTATTGTTGCCCCATGAATATGGTTTCGTTGAAGCACCTCATCAAAGACTCCCAAGGCAAAACAACCACAACAATCTTCCACACACCAATCTATCAACTTAATGCATAAATGCAATTTTCTTCGAAGGAACAAAATGACAACCCAGTCCCGAATAGAAATCTCAAATATCTCTTCATAAACTAAATGATCAGGTGGTTCGGGTTCTAATTTGTTGAACCATTCACCCATGGAAATTTTGAACTCAACTTCAAATAAATTTGTGCTAATCAACACAATGCTCGTAGATTCAACCAAAGTCAATTGTTGAAACATGAGCAACTTAATTGATAATTTCAAGATGTGAGCAACCAAATCGTCAAATGAAATTACCTTACGCAATCTTCAATTAGCTCTTTCAAAACAACACTCGAAACATGATTTTGGGAGGCATATGTTAGATGTAACAACGTAGTGGAACCGTCAAGCTTCTTTTTTTGATTGATAGGGTTCACCATCGTAGAAATTGGTGCCAATATTGGATAAATCATCTTTGATTCCTCTTTTCACTTTGGTGTCAATTCCATTTGCTTGGAAGAATCAACTTCAGATTCACTCGGAACATCAGAGAGCAGTGATGATGATGAAGGATAGATGGTCGACATTGAAGCCATGGAATCATGGCTCACCTGGTACTGATCTACACGAGACTCGGTGGTAGGAGAATCAAAAGCACAATCTCGATCTTTCTCAGATCTATCTTCAACCTCGAGATCTGTGGCCTTGTTTATGAGCACAGGGCCAAGAGTTTGCAGGGAAGAATTGAGGATTGTGGCGGTTGTTGAATGGTCTGTTGTGAGAATGTTGTGGTTAGTGTAAATGACTTTGGCGGTGGTGAGATGCTTAACACAGAAGACTGCTCTGAATGGGTGAATGAAGAGGGCTGAGGCAAAATTAGGGAAACGTCGGAGTTGAATCTGGGACACCCCAAGCGATCTAGTTGCGGATGGATTTCACCACAAATTCTAACGATATCTTTGTGAACCGCTTGCATTCAATCCATAGTCTTCAAATTTTGTTGTTGAATCAATGTCAATCGCACTTCCCAATCCGTAGTCATGGTGAAATGTCAATGAAAACACCAATGATGTAACTACAAGTGTAGTTGATCTTGAGTTTAATCAAAGAAATCGGATATAAGAGATTGAGAGAGAAAGAAGAAGATTAGGAGGAAGAATTGATTTAGAGAAGAGAATAAGAGAAAAGAGATAGAGAAGATTGAGAATTAGGGTTAGAGAAGAAAGAAAGAAGATAGAGACTTAGAGTTGTATTTCTTGCTTGCCTTCACATAAAACTGATTACATCTTATATAGTGACTAAACCCTAACAAATTATATTAAAACTACCACACTAACTTTATACTACTATAACTGTATTTCATGCTATATTGACCCTATTACATGTATGCATCATATGAGCACGTGAAACACAACTTTGGTAAGTCATTTACCCAAACTCCAATCAAGCGACTAATCACAATCAACTAACGATCATGACGCTAACACAAGTCGTAGTATTAACTTGTTACACAAGACATAATAGTAACTTTTAATAGAGAGCGGCTTAGGTACAGTAACATAAAGTCCGGTTTTCTCCGGTCCGCCACATGGCATTGTATCATTGGGCCATATGTTAGTCAAATAGAGATAAAATATAAATAAAGTTGTATTCCTCTTAAGGACATTTCTACCCCTCTTCATCTCTCCTCACCGCCTTTCCATCTTCTTCCTAAACTCAAAAGTAGTGCTGCTAAAACTTCCAAATGCATCAAATAGGAAAACAAAATTCCACAATCCAACTCCACAAATCGTAATGATCACAAAGAAAACACATAACAAATAAGAAGAGTTCGTTCAAGTAGCTGGATTTCACTCTTCATCATTGATGCTCACATTCAACTTAGGAAATTAATTTTAGTATTAGGCAGTGGACGCTACAATATTATTATGTCAGATTCATTGCCACCTTCACCCTCATCATCAACACCACAGTAGGACACAAAGTAGGCACACCCATATCACCAATTCCCTGCTAATCCGCTTCCAACATATTTCCAGAGTTCATAGATAACATAAACCCAAATAAAGAATTTCTCGTTTTTTTTTTCTTGATTACCACATCAAGAATTTGGTATTTAGGGTTTTGAAATTTGAGTTTTGGGATTATTTCTTGAAACCGCCACAAATCACAATAGCGTGCAACAAGCCTGTAATCTTGGACCAGTCGAAAGAGATTTTGGGGTTGCTTAGATTCCACGTGTATTTACATAATAAAATTCCACATTTTTGAGCAGTTGTTTGGCAGAGAAGACAACCAAACTAATTAAGGCGTGTCTGCCCTTCTCTTGCTCAGATCAATCTGCGAGTGATGCCTTATCGCTGCCCCTGTTCGTCGTCGCCGAATTTGTCTTCGCTGTTGTCTTCGTCGTTGTGCACTCACTCTGGTGGTTGAAAGGTATTGTGACATAGTTTGGGAAAGATGGAGAGGCAGTGAGGAGAGATGAAGAGGGGTAAAATGTCTTTAAGAGGAATAAAGCTTTATTTATGTTTTGTCTCTATTTGACTAAGATGTGGCCTAATGATACGATGCTCTGTAGCGGACTGGAGAAAACTGGACAATATGGCACTGTACCTAAGCCACTCTCCTTCTAATAAACCACAAAACAACTTTGTCCATACTTATCTATGTTAACTACTAATGGACCACAAAACATACATATAATATAACTTTAGAGTATATAAAACATTTTCAATTAACAAAAATGTTCTAGCAGGCAACGCTCCTTGGTGGCAGACCATCTATATTTAGAATCTAAATCCAAAGTGCATAACAGAAACAACCATGATGACGACAATAACAATGATCAAGAGTTCCCCCACTTATCATGGGATGTGTTAACTAACCTTGTTGACGCTAAAAGAAACTTTCAGCCATGTGGTAGTAGGGTCACTTCCATAACTTGTTAAGAGTATAAACAACTTTACATTTTGTATGGTAGTTTTGCATAGCAGGCTCTAAATTTACTTGATTTAATATAATGGAATTTCTTCGTTGTAAGAATTATTTGAGTGCTTAAAAATTATGGAGTTCACATAGATCTATAATTGACAGCTAAATGTCTTGCTCAAATCAACAAGGAGAGTATAAAATTCTGTTGTATCAAAAGTCATAGAACCACTAATTAGTATATCATCTGAATAAACAGAAATATGAGTGGAATGAGGTGGAATAATGATAATGAACAAGTAGTCATCAGCTTTGGTAAAGTGAAATCCAAAATTTGGTAGAGCTACTTGAGTATTTGGAACTAGGCCCTTGAAGTTTTGTGTTTATACAGTACAAAGCTTTATTTACATACCTCTGTTGGATGAGGAGGAGCTTAGGGGCATGAAGCATATATGCAGTATTCCTCCTCATTTCAGGTACCATGTAGGAAGGCATTATTCACATCTTGCAGTCAGTCCCATTGGCCACCTTTGAGGAGAAATTATTGGTGTTGAATTGGTGACATAAGAAAAGGAATTTGGTTAGCATGCAGATTAGAGAAAGATGAAGTAGGTGGAGGAGAAGATGGAATGAATTGTAAGAACATCATAGAGAATGATGGCACATCGATAATGATAATTTTCCGACTAAGTGTAAGATTTTTTTTTTACCCTTGCAACTTAAATTGTGTAAAGAAATGTACATTAAGGAGAACGAGAGTGGAGCTTTTGGGAGGTGAAAGGTCTTGTATTAAAACAAGAAATGAAAACTCTCGGAGTATTGTGTTCCAATGGTTCAATGTAAACTGTCATAGATTGTGGAATATGGAATTTTTGCATTTCACTTAAACAAAAAGTTGATCAAAAGGAGGGAATACTATTGCGACAAAATGTTACAACTTACAAGCATTCATGTTATTGAGCTCAATAGGGCGGCTTAAATATTTATACCACAAATTAAACAAAATGGAAAAGGATTTTAAACAGAAAATGAACACAAATTAAGAGTGCTAGCAGATGTTGTTAGATGGGAAATAAATGAGGATTAAACAGAAAACACAGAGCTTGTTCTTAAGTTCAATAATTTTGACTCGATACTTCCTAAAGCATTTATTTCGAAAGAATCTAAAAATAATAATACTTTAAGTAGCAAATGTGGTAAGCTTAGTTTTTGCTAATTGAAGGAACATTTGATGGGTGTTGTAAACATAGAATGCATGGTATGTAAAGGAAGCAAGAAGAGGCGCGTTACGTAGTTGAATGGAATGGAGCATAGCCCAGTGATAAGGCATCAGTTTTTGGGTATCGGCATGCGAAAGTTAGAATCCTTCCACTCCAAATTATGAACACATGATCGAATTTGTCAAGAACAAGCTTGCGACTACAGGGGAAGCAGCTAGGGCAATGTCACTCCAAACATGAAGAGATTCTACACAATCATATGGAATTTGTCATGCATGATTGGCTAGGTTAGTGGTGCATGATCAACGACACCAGAGTTTGGATACCAATTACCATTATCTTGGATCTCAATGTTGCAACCCAACCATTGCAGAAATATTTTCTAATGAAATAAGCACTCATGGAATGACTTTGGAATGGGGTTTGATTAGTCAAATATTCTTTGAATCTTTATCGATAGTTGAAGGAAAATTGACCAATTTTCAATGTTTTCAATGCGGCAAGGTGGTGTTAGGCAGTTTAGTCCTGCCTAGTCGAGGCGTTGCCTATGCGGACAACAAAATATTTACTTAGGCATCCCTAAAAATAATTTATTTTATTTAGAGACTTCCTCAATAGTAAGTGGCATACACCTACACAATCTCACCACCATATTTTCACCTCCACACTTTTCCACGCATTTTGAAATAAAAAAATATTATGTCTTATTAAATAAAAAAGTTTTGAAATTTACAAACACAACCCTAGAATTTTTTTTAATGATTATTTTCAGGCCGACCGCCTGCCTTATTAAGGGCTAGGCGGTGGGCAAGCGCAAATGCCGCCTAGGCACCGCCATGGAAACAGTTCCAATTTTATCTCGAAATCGTTGTCGTGATTATTGTTTTGGATGATATACTTTGGAGCATCCTCCCCTTTTCAATCTCTACATAGATGATGAACCCAATGTTTAAAAATCGACAAACTTTGCAGAAGTTCAGGTGAAGCTTGTCGATTTTGAGGTGAGCAAAGTGAAATTCGAAGGCAGTAGAAAAGTTGCAAAAATTTGACTCAACTTCGGCTAACTTCGACCGAACTTCAAAAACATCGATGGAAGTTAATAAAACATGAAGTAAAATTGTTATGTTTCGTGGAAGTTGAGCAAATTTCGATTAAAACTTCGACTGAAACTTCGCCTGTGCTAGAAATATACTTATAATTTGGAATATCCTCCGGTGACATTAATTTTATGCATTATTGCTGTATGATTAAGTATATTTCTAGCATCTCTACGAAGAAACTTGAATTTTCTAGCATTTAAAATGAAATTCCATAAACTTCCGTACACTGGTGAATTTTTATCAAACTTCCATCGTCGAAGTGAACTTCCTCGAATTAATTTTGAATTTTAAGTGAGCGAAGTCATAGGCGAAGTCGAAGTTTCAAACCTTAGATGAACCATGCTTTTCCGCTTTGCTCGATTTAATGCATTTAAGTGTGCTTATATTATAGTGAAATGTCCCTTGAAGTCTGGTAATTAGATTGATATAATCTAAACAAAGAACTATGATTTTGTTTAAAAAGTAAGTCATACCTCAACCCTAATTTGAATATAATGGCAATGGTAGCAACACCTTGTGCATGATAAAAAATCTTCAAATGCTTATCAATTTTGGATTCTTTTGTTGAAAGAGGATCTTCAAAATTGTGAACAATATGAATTTAGTGGGTAGAAACCATATGCTAACAAGACATTTTAAAGGTAATCCATTAAAGACGATCAATATGATTAGAATTAGGGTTTAAGCTTATTATGTTTGATGGAGAAACAATGATAAGAAGAAAAGAAATTTTGTTGGTTTTGAAGACCAATGAAATAGGAAGAAAGATTGACAAGGTTTTCGCAATGAGAGAAATCAACAATGGAGAGCAAAAATCTTTGTTTTGTTTCACACTAAAAATCAGCCACACACAACTTCAAAAATGATTTTTGATTCCACTTATTTTCAACTAAACAACTGTACATATTAATAGTTAAAATAGAATTGAATAAATCCTAAAACTTATAATCTATGACACCTACAAAATAACAACTAAAAGATATCCTAAAAAAATATAGATAGTTCCTATTATATAGGAATTACTAAAACAATCCTGCGCACATCACAAAACTAATTTTAAACAAAGCTGCGCACATACTAAATAATAAATAACAAAAATTAGAAACAATTGGGTAGAGACCTAAAGCACTAATTTTAACACTCCTCCTTGCTTTAGGGTCTACAAACTTCAACGTTCTAATTGAGGAGCTCGAACTTGTTGACTTGAAGTAATATCAGGAGAATGATTCAACCAATCTGAATATAACATGAAACCTTCCACAATGATTTGTGGAGAATGTACCAATGAATCTTGAACTTTAGGATAATCATCAATTCTTATATCTCCTCTTTTAATTGAACCACCAATCTTTCTTTTAGAAGAAACATCCAATGAGTTAATTTTCCCAACTCCATTAACATATGTGGTAAGAACATCGGGTATAAAAGAGCTGGTAACATCATGAACTCGAGAATTTCCTTGGTTGAAATTAAGCTTCTTTGTTTTCAATGGAGTATCAACAAAGTACCTCACATTCTGAAACATCTTCAGTTGGAGCTTAAATAATAATGACCTTCTTTCATGCAATGATGACCTTCTTTGATGTATTGCAACATCTTTTTTTTTTTTCGTATTCAAAATTCTTGGAAAGCGACAAGCATCAAGTTTCTTGTGCCCGAATTCTGCGGTATTGACTCCATTATTGTCGATCTTTTGCTCCACTTCCATTGGATCGAATGAGAAGCTTTTACCTCTCATTTTAACCCTTAAAATCTCATGACCAAGCATAAAAAATAGCACAATGCAAATCTTCAAAGGATACTTTATATCCTTTTTCAATCAATACCACACTAAGTAAATTTTGATTAATACCGGGTATGTAAAGAACATCTGAAATTAATTTTGTACCCGAACTTGTTGTGGTTGCAACGATGCTTTTCCTTTTGCTAGGATATAACCACCATTTTCAATTTTGACTTTCTTGATTTCAACTCGCTTCATATCTTTAAATAAGGTTTTGTCACGACACGTGGTTTGTACAACCACTATCAATCAATTAACTTTTGTTGGAATCTTCAATTAAATCACAACTTGCAACAAAAATTCAATCTTCATCATATAGATCAACAACTTTGGCCTCAACTTCATTATTTTGAGACTCACTTTTGCAAATCACAGCTTCATGTCCAAGCTTATCACACTTGGTGCACCTTGCATCTGGTCTTTGCCAAAATTTGTATGGTGGATAACCTTTTTTTCCACAGTGGTGACATGGTGGATAGTTTCTCCTAAAGCTTCTACATGTTTTCTCCACTTGTTGTTGGACCTTTTTGGTAAGGTTTCTTGTTATCTTGATGCATGGCTTGTTGAGCACCTTCAACAACACGATCTTCCCTCATAAATCTTCGTTGGTCTTGTGCTTGCATGACATTCAACAACTCCGCCAACTTGATCTTGGAAAGTTCGTTTATGTTCTCCAAAGTTGTGATAGATGCTTCATATCTTTTTGGCACTGTTACGAGAATCTTTTCTACAATTCTCGAATCGGGAAAAACCGTGCCATGTAGCCGCACTTTGTTGACAACTAGTAATCTAACCGAGTACTCTTTGATAGTCTCAGATTGTTTCATCTTTTCCAATTGGAATTCTCTAATTAGATTGAGAACTTGCATGCCTCAAATCTTTTCATCTCCTTCATACTCTTTCTTCAAGTAATCCCAAATGTCTTTCGCGGATTTGAGAGACATAATTCTTGTGAATAGGGTTGTTGAGACGGCAACAAACAAATAAGCCTTTGCCTTTGACTTCTTGGTTTTTCTTTCTTTATGGCTCTTGATTTGAGTCATTGTAGGATTGTTTGGCAACGGCGGGATTTCATAATCTTCTTCTACCGCTTCCCACAAATCCAAAGCTTCCAAGTAAGTCTCCATCTTCACCGCCCAAAGTTGGTAGTTTTTTCCATTGAAGATTGGAGGAGCAATCTTATCGAAACTCTTTCCAGAATCCATTCCACTGATCCCTTAAGATGTAAGCTCTGATACCAATTGTTGGTTTTGAAGACCAATGAAAGATAGAAAGAAAGATTGACAAGGTCTTCTCAAGGAGAGAAATCAACAATGGAGACCAAAAATCTTTGTTTTGGTTCACACTAAAAATCAGCTACACACAACTTCAAAAATAATTTTCGATTCCACTTATTTTCAAGTAAACAACCGTACATATTAATAGTTAAAACATAATTGAATAAATCGTAAAACTTGTAATCTAAGACACCTACAAAATAGTGACTAAAAGTTCTCCTAAAAAATATAGAAAGTTCATATTGTATAGGAATTACTAAAACAACCATGCGCACATCACAAAACTAATTTTCTAAAATTTAGGACTAGAACAAAGCTGCGCGCATACTAAAAAATAAATAACAAAAATTAGAAACAATTGGGTAGAGACCTAAAGCACTAATTTTAACAAATTTGAATTACTTTTTCGTAATCTCATTTATAATGCATGTTAAATTGTGTGTTAAGGTCTATTCCATGTCTAGAGAGTGTGGAAAGACTAGTTGTGTATGTGTTGGCTCTTAGCTTTAGATTGGTGACTTCTCCAAAATGACGTGTCAAGTTAGAAGGTTCACTCCAAACTTATTAGCCTTTGTCTATCTTTTCAAATAGTCAGTGTGAAATTATTCTTGTGGGAACATTCTTTCATCTCCAACACTCCCCCTCAAGTCAAAACTGATTTAGTCTAGTTGTGACTTGCTTTCATCTTTAACTTAGAGGCCTGGTTTTTTACTTTGTTAGCCCGGTCTCGTAACCTTTATCTTTTCATTTTGTCGTACTTCAAGCGCTTGGACTTGGGATGTTTATGAGTTGTTTAGCCATTCTGAGCTTTGATATCATGCTAGAACTTGTTGTGTATGTATGCCCGGTAACTAGTTATATATATATATATATATGTGTTGGCTTTTAGCTTTTGAGTGGATGAGTTCTCCGAAATGTGAAGGCAAGTTAGAGGGTCCACTCCGAACTTATAAGCCTTTGAATTTCTTTTCAACTAAGTTGATTTGGGATTTTTCTTTATCTCCAACAATGTATTTAGAGCAATTGATCTGACATATGTTTGTATCTGTTGAAATTAGTGCTTTAGTCTACACAATAGTTTCTATTTTTATTATTGAGTTTTATTTAGTGCACATTCTAATTTTCTAGTCCTAGATTTTAGGAGTTTCTATTTATGTGTGCTAGAGTTTTTTTAGTTGTCCTATTCTATTGGAAGTTGCTAATTTTTTGGTGTGTAGATTAGAATTAGAAGTATTGTTTTTTAGGACTTCTATAATTCACTTTTGTTTTTAACTATATATGGTGTACCACTCTTTGAGTGAAATTAAGAGAATCAAATTCAGTTTTTATGGTCTATTGTTTTATAGGCTGATTTTTGAGGTGAACCAAAATAAAGATTTTTGGTCTCCATTGTTTCCATTGTTGATTTCTCTCCTTGCATAATTTTTCAATTGTTCTTCTTATCTTTTCTTGGTCTTCAAAACCAACAATTGGTATCAGAGCTTACATCTTAAGGGATCTGTGGAATGGATTCTGAAAAGAGTTTCGACAAGATTGCTCCTCCAATCTTTAATGGAGAAAACTACCAACTTTGGGTGGTGAAGATGGAGACTTACTTGGAAGCTTTGGATTTGTGGCAAGCGATAGAAGAAGATTATGAAATCCTTCCGTTGCCACACAATCCTACAATGACTCAAATCAAGAGCCATAAAGAAAGAAAAACCAAGAAGTCAAAGGCAAAGGCTTATTTGTTTGCTGCCGTCTCAACGACCCTATTCACAAGAATTATTTTTCTCAAATCCGCGAAAGAGATTTGGGATTACTTGAAGAAAAAGTATGAAGGAGACGAAAAGATTCGAGGCATGCAAGTTCTCAATCTAATTCGAGAATTCAATTAGAAAAGATGAAAGAATCTGAGACTATCAAATAGTACTCAGATAGATTACTAATTGTTGTCAACAAGGTGCGGCTACTTGGTACGGATTTTCCCGATTCAAGAATTGTAGAAAAGATCCGCATCACAGTGCCAGAAAAATATGAAGCATCTATCACCATTTGGAGAACACGAAAGAACTTTCCAAGCTCACGTTGGCGAAGTTGTTGAATGGCATGCAAGCACAAGACCAACGAATGTTTATGAGGGAAGATCATGTTGTTGAAGGTGTTCTACAAGCCACGAATCAAGATGACAAGAAACCTTACAAAAAGAGTCCAACAACAAGTGGAGAAAACATGGGTTGAAACTTTAGGAGAAACTATCCACCGCGTTACCACTGTGGGAAAAAAGGTCATCCACTATACAAGTGTTGGCAAAGACCGGATGCAAAGTGCACCAAGTGTGATAAGCTTGGACACGAAGCTGTGATTTGCAAAAGTGAGTATCAAAATAACGAAGTTGAGGCTAAAGTTGTTGATCTATATGACGAAGATCGAATTTTTGTTGCAAGTTGTGATTTAATTAAAGATTCCAACAAAATTTGGTTGATTGCTAGTGGTTGCACAAACCGCATGTTTCGTGATAAAACCTTATTCAGAGATGTGAAGCAAGTTGAAATAAAAAAGTCAGAATTGGAAACGGTAGTTACATCCTAGCAAAAGGAAAAGGCACCGTTGCAATTACAACAAGTTCGGGTACAAAATTAATTTCGGATGTTCTTTACATACCCTATATTGATCATAATTTACTTAGTCTTACTTAGTCTGGGTCAATTGATTGAAAAAGGATATAAAGTATCCTTTGAAAATTTGCATTGTGCTATTTTTGATGCTATTGGTCATGAGATTTTGAGGGTTAAAATGAGAAGTAAAAGCTTCTCATTCGAGAAGACCGACAATAATGAAGTCAATGCCGCAGAATTTGGGCACAAGAAACTTGATGCTTGTCACCTTTCAAAAATTTTGAATACGAAGAAGAAAGATGTTGCAAGACATCAAAGAAGGTCATTATTATTTAAGCTCCAATATGTTTCAGAATGTGAGATACTTTGTTGATACTCCACTGAAAACAAGGAAGCTTAATTTCAACGAAGGAAATTCTCAAGTTCGTGATGTTACCGGTTCTTTTGTACTCGGTGTTCTTACAACATGTATTAATGGAGTTGGAAAAATTAACACATTGGATGTTCCTTCTAAAAGAAAGATTGGTGGTTCAATTAAAGGAGATATAAGAATTGGTGGTTATCCAAAAGTTCAAGATTCATTGGTACATTCTCCATAAATCAATGTGGAAGTTTCAATGTTATATGCAGATTGGTTAGTCATCCTTATGATATAATTCAAGTCGTCAAGTTCGAGCTCCTCAATGATAGTGAAGTTTGTGGATCCTAAAGCAAGGAGGAGTGTTGAAATTAGTGCTTTAGTCTACACAATAGTTTCTATTTTTATTTAGTTTTATTTAGTGCACATTCTAATTTTCTAGTCCTAGATTTTAGGAGTTTCTATTTATGTGTGCAAGAATTTTTTTATTTGTCCTATTCTATTGGAAGTTGCTAATTTTTTGGTCTGTAGATTAGAATTAGAAGTAGAGTTATTTAGGACTTTCTATAATTCACTTTTGTTTTTAACTATATATGATGTATCACTGTTTTCGTGAAATTAAGGGAATCAAATTCAGTTTTTATGGTCTATTGTTTTGTGGGCTGATTTTTGAGGTGAACCAAAACAAAGATTTTTGGTCTCCATTGTTTATTTCTCTCCTTGCATAATTTTTCAATTGTTCTTATCTTTTCTTGGTCTTCAAAGCCAACAGTATCTATAAGTCTTAATCACAAACGCAACCATGGAAATGATGACTTGAATTTAAAATATCATGAACACAAAATAACTTCCTAGAATATAATCGTAATACAAACTTGATTCTCATAATGGTACTTTAGCTGATAGTAAGTAATATTTCTCTTGAATTAATTTATAGACTTTACTGATCGGATGCATGTCTTACTCTTTTCTTGAAATGTCGTGAAGGTTCAGGAGATTCCTGCAGCGTTCATTACTTTCTTTGCTTGGAGTCTTGGAGAGGTTTGTTTGTTGCTCTCTCGCATTCCTTACATTTGTTACGTTTGTGAAGCCTGTGGCTGTGAATTCTTGCTTTTTCATATTCTAGAATGTCATTGTTGATGCACGTGTCTTCTAAAATCACTTCAAGTGAGATGTTAAGACTCAAAGCAACAATTTATGCTGTTTTATTATCTGAATGTATCAATAAGCAGATCCTTTTCATTATATGGATTTATGTTGCCAGCTTGAGTCCCCGTTAGTCTAGGAAGCGTTGCATATATTTTATGTGATTGGTTTCTGGCTAAATCTTTTCCGTTCATATTTCCTTTTTCGCACAGGTAAATCTCTGTTTTGTCTGTCAAATTCTGGTGCATAGTCAATTAGCTCCAAACCATGCTGTGTTGATGCATTTTCAAAATTTTACTGGGATTGTGTTGCGATGCATGATTCTCACATGCCTTGCTTTTCTATTCTTTCAGAAATTTGTGCAACTCTGAGCATTTGTTGACTGAAACTGAAATGCCCTCAAAGCTCTTGTTAAAACTCTTACCTTTTTTTTGTTTAGTTCTGTTGGATTTAAACACAGTTACACAGCAGACGCACAATGAACTCTACCATTTTTTAAATCTGTTGAAACAAACACAACAGACGCACAAACAAACTCAACAAAGTTTCATTCCCATCTAAATTCTACATTCAAACTCACCCTAACATGATGCATTAGGCACCATGAGTTTATATTCAAATCATGGACCGAAATCTAACCTGATATGGTTTTTTTTTTTTATATATACCCAAAATTGTAATTCATTATCTAGAGCTCATTCTTTATCCTATTCAAACATAAATATTGCCAATCCATATCCTAAAACTTCCAATTCTTATCTCTAAAAGTTGAATCCTTTCAAAACTCAAACAATATAATTAAACATAAACATTGAGAAGGCATGTCAGATCACTCCATTTAGTAAATGACAGATGAGTAAAGCTACTAGCCATATGGTCTTACCTCGAAGGCTTATCTCTTAACTCTATATCTATGTTTCCAAAAATTGACTACGTTCTAAATTACTTTGTTGAGCTGCAAATGACAGTTATGTTCAAAATTATCTAAGCAAACATGTTAGACAACAACAAATAGAAAAGTAAATATCATTCTCCTTCGTTCAATGATGTCAGCATGATTTTTTCATTTTAATTGTTGCCAAGTGGAAACCATCCTCCCCATTATGAAACCTCTCATCTCTGAGGCCTAAAGGTTGATTTTTGGTTTAATTATCCTGGAGGAACTAGTTTCTATTTGTTGTGTTATTACCACAACCACTAATTGGAGGTCCCTGGATTGACAAATTTTATGTAAATTTCACTTTGGATTGAGGCTTCGACAATTATGTCGAATTAACAACTGCAAACCAGCGATTGGCAGGTACATTAATGTGCTTATGTCATAACTTTACGTTGTCATTTTTGCATTGGTTGAAATATTATAACCAAGTCTGTTCTGCTGTCTAGGTAATCAGATACTCACACTATGCTCTAAACTCTGTGAGCACAAGTCCTTATTGGCTCACCTACCTGAGGTTTGATTCGTTTTTCAGTCTGATAAATTTCTCATCTTTTTTATTACCCTTCTTTTCTTCAGGCTCACACCATTTCTCTCACTTATCATTTTTTATGCCGTTATACCTAATACTGTAACCTTTTTTTTTTTTTTCTCAGATATACTGCATTTATTATTTTGTACCCTATTGGAATGGCACTAGGAGAAAGTGAGCCTCTTAGAAACCACATTTCATTGCAATTTCCTTTATTTACTACAAGAAGTCTTTATTGTGTTTTGTTAAATCATAACAGATTATCGTTTTGGACAGAATATATATGATGGTTTCTGTTTGCTTGCAGTGTGGCTAATGTATCAAGCACTTCCATTAATAAAGGAGAAAAATCTTTATGCTGATTTCTTTAGTGGACTCCCTTTCAGTTATTATACCTTTGTAAAGGCAAGTCAATATAATGCACTTTGTATTTTTATCGAAACGTCCTACATGTCAGTTTTTTGTGTGCCGCATTCCACCTAATAGTTATATAAAATGGCATCTTAGCCTTTAGTATCTATTCACAACCTTATTTGTATTTGTAACTAATTCTGAATTTGTTTGACCAGGCTGTTCTTATTTGCTACCCATTTCTGTGGTTAAAGCTCTACTTGCATCTTTTCGCCCAACGGAAGTCAAAATTACGAAGATCTGGAAAAAAGAAAATTTGAAGATCTTGAAAGAATTTATTGTCATTCAAGTGAATTATGTAAGGCACTAAGGCCTCACTTATTGATTGTGGAGAGTAAATAATGTGATTTAAGCACGATGTTCTGTTTTTTTTGTTTTTTTGGTTATCGCTCCAGTCACTGTGTATCCCTACTGTTGCTGTATCCAGGATGTTATGCGTGCGCTCGCGTCCGCGTAGCCAACCAAACTAATTGGGGATTGTTGTTTGCCAAAACTAACACTACTTGAAATCGATTATCTTGTGTGATGTTTGTCTGCACAAGTTCTTGTTCTCAAATAAAAGTTTGAGCAATTTCAGATATCTTGTTTGACCTAAAACATAAATCTTCAACAATTTATTGGCTTGCACTAGCATATTAACTTATATATTATAAAATACTCATCACCATCTAATGTCCATAGAATACATTGAACGCTATCATACATCATATTATATATACTCGTAACACTAGACATGGTGCACACGCGTGAATATATACTGAACCACCAATCATTGATCACCACCTAGACTTTTGGGCCAAAACTTAGTCTTGTCAGAACTACAAAAGGTGAATGGACATTCTTCTGCAACATTTCCATTGTCCTCAAAATTGGCCATCACCTGATTCAGTCCAAGATTTAGGCGAGACTCGTGTAGGCACTGTATATGTTTGCTTGCGTGTCATATCTACACTACAGTCGGTGTGCTATAAAGAATACACATTCTTTTTCATATAACTATTAGGTGGAATGCGGCACACAAAAAACGGATAAGAATAGAGCTCAGATCTCATCACCTTACCATACTCTATCAGGATGATTGGAGAGTGAAGACTCAATGTCATTGGAAGTCGAGTGTCCAGCTTTTAGAGCCAATTCAATGTCTTTGACATCTGAGGTTTCAGATCTCATAGCCTGACTATTATCCTTGGTGTCCGAGCTTCCATGTCTGAAGAGGTGAAAATGTTTCACGTTCGTCTTTTTCTTCCTCCGTGAAATGGCAATAGCGATGTCATTAGGGAAGAGGTCTCGCAGCACAAAAGCATGGAGTATAGTGGAAATGAGCAAAGCGGTTACTGTAAGGGTGGAAGCAAGAGAGAGTAGAAGCGATAGAGACCGAGTAACTGTATTTGTAACTTCATTTGAATATTTAATCGTTGCTACTGAAGCGCCAGTCATTGGAAATGTGTAAGCCCACCATGCCAGTGAGAATCTGTCAATAAAAAATGGAAAATAATTATTTAAATTAGGTTGATCTAGTAGAAATGATAATTAAAAAAAAAAAAAAAAAACTAAAGACTAAAATGAGAATATACAACACCTGAACCCTCTGAAGAAATTAACTCGAACAGCCTGCAGTACATACAATGAAAAAAAAAAAATAATCAAGAAACGAATATAGGCACCAAGGAGAAGCATATACGTACGGAACAAGTTATATACCACCATATGAAGTGGGGAAAAGAAAATAAATATTGGAGATGGTACCAACCAGTGAGAAGTAGAGGAACAAGGCAATGAAATATGAAATCCTCGATCCATAGTCGAAGGTCCCTTGAATTTTCGCCCACGCCATGGAAGCGACACTTGGTGCTGCAACAAACAAAAAGAACACTGGGTGGAGCTCCTTTGGGAGTGTCTCATTTGTTGGAAGTCTTTGGTAGAGAGTCACAAAGAGGACTGAGTAATGAGCTAAACCAACAGCGAAAAAGAAAATCGGCCCTTCTTTAAGCCCCATTGATGCACCTAATAGTGCTCCAACAAAATTACCAACAACTGAGAGGTGGTTTGATGGATTTGCCACCTTCGAGAGCCTCCTTTGACCTCCGGACATCCACTGGCCATAGATTTTAAGTTCCAAACAAAGTATAGGAGCCATAAGAACATACCAAAGGGCGGCATGCATATATTTTGCAATCGAGGGTGGTACTCCAAGGGCAAGAAATAGTAATGCAATCCAGGGGGCAAAGAAAAAGTTAACACGAATCGGGTGGTAGTATTCACGTCGGACTGCTTCAAAGTAAAAGATGAATTTCAAAGAGTAGATTAAGGAGACAATCACTACTAGAGCAACAGAGATGCACCAAAGGACCAGGTTGACATCCAAGCTCACATGGAGAAAACTAGTGGATGGAGACGTTGCAATAGCTTTCCAAAGGATAGCTTGGCTGCTGACGCCGAGGCAGATACCAAATGAAGAAACTGGAAAACGAAGAAGGAATGGCCACTTCTTGTCTTCTGGAAGGAGCGATTCCTCCGAAGCCTGGAAGGAGAAAAATGCCCAAAGACCTCTTTAATAATCACTTCACTTATCCACCAACAAAAAGATAATTAAACAAAAAAAAACGACAGACAACCTATTAATATACTCAAAATACAATTAAAAAAAATAAAGGTCAAAAATATTTTACAAGATATTACCTATAGGATTCATTAGTGATCTTTGTCTATTCATTCTCAGAGATGGACATGTTCAACTACAAAAACATTTATGTCAAAGAGAAGCAATTTTGTCAAATCACTAATGAATAAATCATTTAGGAAAGTTAACATTATTCCGAAATGTAAAGTTCTTACTTCTTTGAAAGAAAAGGAATATCTTCAATGTGTTGCTCAACAACTTTTTAACTCGAACAACAAGCTTACCAACATATATTGTGTCCTTATCAGTACATGTGGTATTCATATTGCAAGCCGAAAATTTGGAATAAGTAGTTAAATGATCTAATATTCACGCATGATAAATCTGAAATTCATTAAATAACGACGAGTCTAAGAATGAATACACACAGTAAGTAACCGGGTTAATTACATTTCTCTTCACATGTAACAAGTAGTTGGAAACTTGATAACTGAGATTTAAATAGAAGAGATGTCCTACGTATGCACACAACGATATCGTATCGTAATTTTTGAATAAATATACTTAAAAGTATCGCTGTAGATTATTAACGATATTGCTTTTAACTGCTGCAACGTATTAGGGACATCAACATTCAATTATCTATTTTTCATTATTATGTTTCTTGCTCTTTAAGTTATCCTTTAGTTGTTGATAAGTTAGATTAGGACACACGTTTCTATTTTTTAGGATAAGAGTTTTATTCCAACTTTAGTTCTTGTTACTTAAGTGTATTAAAATACACGTGCAAATATGTTTTTATACATATCGCAACATCAAGAAATACCAATTTTCAGATCTTGTTTTTCTTCCTTTTATATAGATCAGTTTTTCTTCTCTCCTATATTCAATTTTACTTCTCTTTGATTTTCTCCAACAAATTGGTATCAGAGCCCTTATTTTCTTAAGGGACTTGTGGTTGAGAGAAACTTTTTTTCTGCATCCAAGAACTTCCATGGATTCAAATTCAATTATTGAAAAGCCTTTCACCTCGCTTGCACCACCAATGTTCGATGGTGAGGGTTATCATATATGGGCAGCCAGGATGGAGGCACATCCGAGAGCGAATGATCTCTGGGAAGCCGTTGAGGAAGACTACGAAGTTCTTCCCTTACCCACAAATCCAACAATGGCGCAAATCAAGTATTACAAAGAGAGAAAGTCAAGAAAATCTAAGGCAAGAGCTATGTTATTTGTTGCAGTCTCTTCTGAAGTCTTCGTAAGGATTATGTCATTCAAGTCAGCCTTTGAAGTATGGAACTACCTAAAGAAGGAGTACGAAGGAGATTAAAACATCAAAGGAATGAAGGTTTTCAACTTAATCAGAGAATTCGAGCTTCAGAGAATGAAGGACTCAGAGACAGTGAAAGAGTATTCTAATAGATTACTTGGAATCGCGAATAAAGTGAGATTACTCTGTTCTGAATTTTCAGACTCTAGGATTGTGCAAAAAATCCTTGTAACCACCCCGGTAAGGTTTGATGCTACTATTTCATCACTTGAAAATACAAGAAATTTGGCCAACATTAGTTTAGCGGAATTGTTGAGTGCTATGCAAGCACATGAACAGAGATACCTCATTAGATCTAAAGGGTCTGTTGAAGGTGCATTAGCTGCGAGAGCTAAATTCAGTCAAGGACAGAAAGGGAAGAAAGTTGAGAAGAACAAGAAAGGAAATTCAGGTTTTGATTCTCTTAACACTAATAAGGGAACAAAATATGATTTTCCTCCTTGTAAGCACTGTGGAAGAAAGGGTCATCACCCTTCTAAATGTTGGAAGCGACCATATCAACAATGTGAGAAATGTCAGAAGATGAAGCAATCCATAACAAAGACAAGTGACTTAAGTCAACCTTCAACAAAAGAATGTTGCACAAGTTGCAGATCAAGATGAGGATGAGCATCTTTTTGTTGCATCTTGTTTTGCAACAAATAGTACAAGTGATAAGTAGCTTGTAGATAGTGGTTGCACAAACCACATGACTTTTGATCGAGACCTCTTCCGAGAATTAGACACTTCTGTAACCTCCAAAGTTCGAATTGGCAACGACGAGTACCTTGCGGTCAAGGGAAAAGGCACAGTTGAAATTGAAAGTATTTCGGGTACAAAACTAATTAAAGATGTATTATTTGTACCTAAAATAAGCCAAAACTTGTTAAGTGTTGGCCAACTTCTTGAGAGAGATTTCAAAATAATCTTTGAAAACAATCAATGTTTGATCAAAGATTCGAAAGGTGAAGGTGTGTTTAAAGTTAACATGAAGGGAAAAAGCTTTGCATTAGATCCTTTGGAGGAGGAAAATGCAGCCTATTCAACCATGAAAACTAATGCAGAATTGTGGCACAAAAGGCTTGGACACTTCAATCATAAAGCTGTGATGACTTTGAAGAAGAAGAATATGGTTCAAGGACTTCCTCATCTTGAACTAGATATTCGAGATTGCATTGCTTGTCAACAAGGAAAGCAAACAAGACTTCCCTTTAAACAGGCAGCCTGGAGAGCCACTGAGAAGTTGAGGCTGATTCATACTGATGTGTCTGGACCTTATAATACTCCATCTTTAAATGGGAGTAAGTATTTTTTGATTTTCATTGATGACTACTCAAGAATGTGTTGGATCTATTTTCTTAAATTCAAATCAGAAGTTGCTGGTGTGTTCTGGAAATTCAAGCAATGGATTGAAACACGAAGTGGTCACAAAATTCAAGTCTTGAGATCAGATAATGGCAAGGAATATACCTCAAATCAGTTCAATCTATTTTGTGAAGAAGCTGGAATTGAACATCAACTCACTGCTCCATATACTCCACAACAAAATGGAGTTAGTGAGAGGAAAAATCGTACCATAATGGAGATGGCCAGATGCTTGATGCTTGAGAAGAATTTGCCGAGGCAGAAGCATCACATACTGCAATCTTTCTTCTAAATAGGCTGCCTACAAAAGCAGTAGTTGGAAGAACTCCATATGAAGTATGGTTTGGATTCAAACCTTTTTTGAAAAATCTCAAAGTATTTGGATGTCTTTGTTTTGTTTATGTTGCTCAAATTAAAAGGGACAAACTAAACAAAAAGGCAGAAGAAGGGATCTTTATAGGTTATAGCCTAACTTCTAAAGCATACAAAATTTTCCAACCAAACACCAATAAAATTCTGATCAGCAGAGATGTGTATTTCATGGAAAATGATGAGTGGGATTGGAAAAGAAAGCATCCAATTTCAGAACCTATCCATGTTTCAAAATTACAACTCAATCCAAATGAGTTGGTTGATGATGTACCGATTAGAGGTATGAGATGACTTTCCGAAATTTATCAATCATGCAATGTAGCTTTACTTGAACCTTCAAACTTCTGGGAAGATGCAAAAGATTCAAGATGGGTTGCTGCCATAGAGGAGGAGATAAGCATGATTGAGAAAAATCAAACTTGGCAACTGGTGAAAAGGCTTGAAGATAGAAAAGTGATAGGCGTAAAATGGGTGTTTAGAACTAAGCTGAATCCTGATGGTTCAATCAACAAGCATAAAGCTAGGCTTGTTGTGAAAGGCTATGCTCAGATTTTGGTGTTGATTTTTCTGATACTTTTGCTCATGTTGCTAGATTGGAGACAATTAGGTTGTTGCTTGCAATAGCCGCACAAAAGAGCTGGACAGTTTATCAACTTGATGTCAAATCAGCTTTCTTGAATGGCTTATTGGAGGAGGAGATCTATGTAGAGCAACCTGAAGGATTTGTTGCAAAAAGAAAAGAAGATGATGTGTACCTTCTTAAGAAGGCCTTGTATGGCCTGAAACAAGCTCCAAAAGCCTGGTATAGTAGAATTGATGAGCACTTGACGGAGTTGGGTTTTAACAAAAGCCTCAATGAATCGACTCTCTACATCAAAGGTGATGAAATCAGTTTTGTGATTGTTTCACTTTATGTTGATGACTTGTTGATCACAGGAAGTAATGAAGAACTTGTAAGAAAGTTCAAAGAAGAAATTATGCAAACTTTCGAGATGAAAAATCTTGGAGAGATGTCTTACTTTCTAGGGATGGAAACAAAACAAAAGAAAGGAGAAGTCTTCATTTGTCAAAGAAAGTATGCCAAGGAGATTTTGAAGAAATTTAGAATGGATGAATGCAAGAGTGTTGATACTCTCATGTGTCAAAAAGAAAAGCTATGCAAAGAAGACGAAGCTGAAAAGGTTGATGAAACCTACTATAGAAGCTTAGTAGGTTGTCTTATATATCTAATTGCTATAAGGCCTGATATCCTATATTCCGTAAGTCTATTATCTAGATTTACAAATTATGCGACTGAAACGCATCTCAGAGCTGCTAAAAGAGTCCTCAGATATGTGAAGGGGACGTTGAATTATGGAATCAAATTTTGTGGAAGTCAGAATTATGTGTTGCATGGCTACTCTGACAGTGATTGGGCAAGCTCACTTGATGATATGAAAAGTACATCTGGTTATTGTTTCAAGTTTGATTCAGGAGTATTCTCTTGGAGTTCTAAAAAGCAAAGTATAGTGGCTCAATCAACAACAAGCTGAATTTATCGCAGCAACAACAACTGCAAATCAGGCTTTATGGTTAAGGAAAATGTTAGAAGATTTACATTTGAAGCAAAAGGAATGCACAGAGTTGTTTGTTGACAATCAAGCTGCCATCGCTATCTCTAATAATCCTATTTTTCATGGGAAAACAAAGCACTTCAACATCAAATTATTCTTTCTTAGAGAAGAACAGAAGGAAGGTTCAGTTAATTTGAAGTATTGCAAGTCTGATCTTCAACTAGTTGATATATTAACAAAACCTCTTTCAAGAAGCAAGTTCGAATTTCTTCGAGAAAAGCTTGGAGTTTGCAGCAACCAAAGCAAGGAGGAGTATTAACGATATTGCTTTTAACTGCTGCAACGTATTAGGGACATCAACATTCAATTATCTATTTTTCGTTATTATGTTTCTTGCTCTTTAAGTTATCCTTTAGTTGTTGATAAGTTAGATTAGGACACAAGTTTCTATTTTTTAGGATAAAAGTTTTATTCCAACTTTAGTTCTTGTTACTTAAGTGTATTAAAATACACGTGCAAATTTGTTTTTATACAGATCACATCATCAAGAAATAATAGAACCAATTTTCAGATCTTGTTTTTCTTCCTTTTATATAGATCAATTTTTCTTCTCTCCTATATTCAATTTTACTTCTCTTTGATTTTCTCCAACATAGATAAATAACTTTCACCAACTGTCAAAATTTGTTATATTTGAGAAAACACTTTGAAGGAGACAACAAATTAATCTAATTAAATAGAAACTACAACAGGACTGATAAAAAATAGAAACTATAGCAGAGAACATACCCTGAGAATATCTAGTTCTGGCCCTTCTAATGCATCAAAATAGCGTTCCACAGGTACAGATTGAATCTCAAAATTTGGTGAATCATTATTCTCTGGTACAAGTTCTTGTTGCTTTCTGCGTAAATTTGAAATCTGCCTCTCCATTTTTCCGGACCATGTTTTGAAGGAGTCATATCGTCTGTCCTTTAGCCTATCTGCCCTCAGAATCGTCCTTGGAAGCTCTAAAGAATTGGGAGTGTTTCCGTTCATCATTGCATCTGCATATGCATTCCCTGAAGGTATGGGTTGAGAGTGAAATTTTGCTTGTTTTGGCAATTTGGTCTTTTTGGAGGAAGGTGGCTTGAGAGAACTTGGTAGTCCACCATTGGAAGTCCCTCCATTTTGATCACTAAATAGAACTCTTTTAACTGTCACGGGAGAAGAAGGCAAGCTGATAGAAGTGGAACGTGAGTGATGGACTTTGTATGTCTGTGATGCATCATCATGGCTCTGCATTCCGTTTAGAATCAGTAAATGGTAGCATAGAGAGCACTAATTAAATACTAAATGTTAATAATATAGTATGTACTTATATAAAATTAATTAATTATCTATAAAAAGGTGTGAAACAATCACATATCATATGAAAGAAGATAACATTTGCCTAGAGAAGACAAATAGTTGTGTCCCCTAGAACACGTAATCTTATAATTGACAACAAATAATCCTATTTAATTCACTTTTACCTTGATAAAATGCATTGTTCGTAGTTTTTAAGTTCAACGAATTCAATTCGTTTGTATGAAACTTATATTTCATTGGAAAAATTAAACTTACTCACATTCAATCTCAACCCAACATTGTGAAAGTACCATGGACGCAAACTCAAAATGCTTTAAATCTAAGCTAACGGACTCATCCGAAATTTTGAATGATATAGCTAACTCTAACTCACAACTTTTCTCCTACTCAATGTTAATACTACAAGCCTTATCCCTAAACAATCAAATATTATTACAACTCAAACCTAATAACCAACCATCCATAAAATAAAACACAAAAATCCTGATTAGATTAGAATAATATTACAGCTATCAAGTTTGAGCCAAATCCTAACAAATCTTCACCTTGGCGAGAACTCCATCAACCAATGCAATCAAGTTACATGTTAACATAACCAATAAATGAAGCTTTATTCACGGTGTTGTTCGAGAAATCATAAATGAAATGAACAATGAAATTGAAGGTTATTGGCTCGCTGGTAGGTGCCCACAGTTCCTTAAACAAATTCATGCTTTGAGTCTAGATTAGTCTGGGCCCAAGAAAGGAGCAACTATGGGAAGAAGGCATAGATGATGCTCTTTTCCAGTACTCCTTTTCCAGTATCACACAATATTGCTGCACCACACACGATTGACAAACCAATTAATCATTTACTTGATCCTTTAATTCAACCGTACAGTTGGCCAACAAATCATAAACCCCACATTACACAAATAAAATTTAAATTGATTCATCTATACTCTCATCACATCCATTTGAGATAACATTCAATGCAACTTCCAGAAATCTACACATACTAGAATTACTGTAAGACCTTGTGTAATAGAAGCTTACTTTTCATAGATACTAGACTCATCAGTCATTCAGTTGCAACTAAATAATACAAATTTATTTCATGATCCAAGAAGTGCGGTGTGTTTTTGCATGAAAGTTTGTAAGTAGAATTAAGCTACTAGGAGTTATGTTTTGTTATTCATTCTACCATCCGAACATGAAATTCTTAATATTAACTTTATCTGCAAAGATATTTGCTTTTACCATATTGAACCCAAGACCAGTTAAGTATTATATGCAAATGCAAAACCAAAGCGACTTATCCCATATATGATTATTCCAAGTTGGCATGCAATCAAGCATTGAAATTATACTGCTATTTATAAGAAGTATGACTTACTCCGCTGCTTGTTACTGCAAGATCAGGAGAAGGAACACAGCCCACTTCTACAACATCAAATCCAGCTAATGATTTGGTCTGTAAGCAATGAAATACTGAAAGAAGTTCTTCTGATGAGTTTAACTTTAAAGGCCCCAGAGACGCATCAGTATCCATGATGAAGCAAATATACCTACATTTATAATATTAACAAGTTTGGTTTTATTAATTTTTTTCATGCAGGGAAGACGAAAGAAGCGAATGATTAATTAGTGAAAATGGAGATTGGAGAAACTCGAATGGTTATGCTATTAACAATACTGCCAAAGTAGATCGGTTAAATATAATATTCAGTCTTTCCAAATACAAACGCATTTAATTTTGGAAGCGGCTAAACAAACCCCCCCTTCTAGCTAAACGTACCCCATTAGGCCATTACTCAAGCATACCCGATTTTGCTAAACTTACACCATCTTTTTTTTCAAAGATTCCAGAATTACCGTTGCTTACCCATGACCCTCACCCTATCACTCCACAGTCCTCTCTGTTTCTTGGTTTTTTGCCATTGTAAAGCACTTGCACTAGGTCGAAAGTGGCAAAGAGCGTTTTTTCGTCAAACAAGGTTGGATCTAGTCTCCTCAATCCCCTAGAAGTGAGGAAGTGTCGCCCATGGATTTTGATCACACAAGGCCAAGACCTCTCGACCAACTTTTACTGATACCACCAAAGCGGTCTCGAACCTGTGTAACGAAGACCTCTTAAATGTCTCAACCCTGTGTGTCTGAAACTCACAAATGAAAAAAACGAACAAAAAAGTTTCAAAATTCCAAAAACAAAATACATGAAAACAACAAAAACAATTGGTAGGGTTTGCTCGGAATCACTAGATATTCTTGATTCCATCGATATTTTGAGCCAAAAAGCAAGATTCATGCTTCAAATCAAAGCCCTAAACCCAAAAAACAAAACCACAAACACTACCAACTCAAGAAAAGAAGAAAAAAAATAAAATTGAAAATCGACACGAAAAGAGGTGGGGAATGTACCCACAACGTTGAATCTATGTGGTTTCGCGCGGTTTCATCGGATTTAGGCTGGTGGTGAGAGTGCGATTCGAGAGAGGGGTGACTGCGGTATGGGTGAGTGGGGTGAGCGTGGTGTGGGTAAGCAAAAACACTTTTATATGGAGAGGCATATGGGTCATTTCACACATGCATTTTAAAAAAATTAAATAAGTGGGGTACATTTAGCAAGAAGTAGGGTCTATTTAGCCGTTTCCTTAATTTTTTCTATTATTATTTTTAATTAAAAGAAAAACATCACTTTCTAGGTAAGAAACTCAATAAGAATGTTTTTTACAAGTTATTGTGGTGACAAACTGACAATGGCCGAAATGGGAAACTTAGATTAGTTTCGGGACTGGTGCTTGAAATGTTTTCATATTCAGGAATGAGCATAAAGAGCGGTTATCCGTGAGAAAGAGCAAAATTTCAGGATGGGCAACTAAATATAAAATAAATCTCTACCAAGTTGATAAGCATAATCTTTTCTGTAGAGAATGGTTTATTTACAGTTATTATTTCAATGGAAATGATTCACCAATTCAGCTGGTGCATGAACATAGAAGCTATTGAAAACTTACCAGACATCGGCAAGCTGTTAAAACTTTCTGCAAATTTCACAATCCATATTTCAGTATTTACCGATCACTACTTTTCCATTGTATCTTCTCCTAATACATATTTGGTAAAGTTTTATCAAGGGAGAATCAACCTTTCTAAACGAGCATGTATCTAATCCCAAAGAGTCAGATTTCAAAGCTTCAGTTGTCAAGAAAAAGAAAAGGAATGGAATCCAGAGCAATTTATAAGAATCTTAATTATTAAGAGCAAATGAAAACTGAGATTGACAGCCATTAATCAACTTACTAATTCTAAAGCTCTTAGCTTTCATAAGAGAAAATTAATAGGTCCACATGAAAAGGATGTTGATAAAAATTAATAGAAGCTCTAGTTGGACATTAAAGGTCCAGTCCATCACATGGAAAGGCTCTCTATGTATGCATCAAGGATATTGGATTCCCGGATCTATAATTGTGCACTCGGCATTCATTATCTATATTCAAATATATGTTCAAGGAAACTCAAAGATTTGTAGAATGAAACTTCTACTTGAGATAGATGATCATTAATCAACTTCCTAATTCGAAGACTTTGAGCTTTCTTCAAGAGAAAATTCATATGTTTACATGGAAAAAGGCTCTATAGGTGGACTCCAAGGGTTCTTAATGTGGTACGTACTTTCCATAACTTCTCCATGCATCTCTGTTCACCCATGTGTATGCATCATAATTTTCGAGTTCCCAAAACCATTTTTCAATTAATTAAAATACATAGGCTGGAAGACAGTAGCATTAATTACTTGAACGTCATAAAATCTTTAGTAGGATATTTAATGTGTTGAGCAAAATCCCCAAGAACAAGCCACCATTCAATCATTCACATACATCGCATGTCATAAATAAATCTCAAGCTAAGTTAAGAAAATTAATGTTTTCAAGGGAGGATCTGATTTAAGAATGCACAGCTAAAAACAGCAAACGCGAAGGGAAGAAAAACAAACTAGTATTACGAACCAAAAATGTCGAAAAATAGAAACCTTTAGAGCAAACAGTACTCTCCGGAAACACGTACGGACAATCCTCAGGATTATCGCTGAACTACAGGCAAAACTAGCAATTGAATAGCAGATTCCAAAAGCACGACAGAGTAAGGCTCACTGTATAGAACCAAAACTTCCTTTTCTATGTAGACAGATGAACCTACTTCAATCTGCGAAGGATGTGAGTAGCATGAATGCATTCATTTGTCTATCTATCTATATATGCTATATTTCAGGAATAATATAATATTAATTTTGAATTATTATTAACAAGAATGTCGATTGTTTGTTCAACCATCAAACAATTTTTTTTTATAGCGTATCCGAGCCACTACTGATGACACTGGCAAATGGAGAAATAGTGCGAATCCAACCCGCGCCTTCGTCACAGTACTAAGGCCCTCTTCAAAACAACTTACACCACAACCCTTGGGGTTTCAATCATCAAACAATTAAACGTGAAAAAAAAAATACTTCTCTAATCAAGAATGTCAAAACAAATTTAAAAATGACAAGGTTGTGGTAGAATAAATAAATAAATTAATTAATTAAAGGAAGAGTTTCGCTAGCTGTTACCAATTAGGTTTTATTGAACCTAATATGCTTTGCTCATTCGTCCTTAGAATCACCTAATCACTCTGTACGCGCTAGAACATCTATGATCAGATTTACAATACCAACAACTACACATACCTTATTTTAAAACAAAGACTTAATTTCAACGAAGCGAAGCGCGTCGCTGTAACTTAATTAAAAAAACCACTGCAGTTGTTGGATGAAAGAAGAACAGCTACACATGTCGCACCGCCACATATGGAGTATCAATTTTATAAAATGTCTGTCAATACAAGGACCGATAATGACCACATTAAAAATATATAGTCAAATACTGAAACCGAGAAATGATAGTACGTCAAATGATAGTGACTCTCCAATATGTTGGGCTCCAAGCTTTAATTTCTCATAAATGAATGGGTATGGGGTTATGGAGCTTATAGTGAGAGAGACGACTAAACTAGACAACGAGCTCGCCGGATTAGCGAAGCAGAGGAAGATGAATAACGCTAGGGGTAAAATGGGACGCAAAGAAAAGAAAGAAATCCGCGGAGGCGGTGACTGCGGGATTTTGGAAGTGTGTGGGAGGGACAGCTTGGCGTCTTTTGCAGTTAGGTATCCCCCAACTTTGACTTCCAACCTGGACCTTGCTTCTTCTTTTTTTTTTTGTGCAACGGCGGGTTTTGAATTGTTTATTTTTGAAAAAAATGATTGGGTGCTATCGTAATAACATGATACATGCATTTTTGGTGCATAGTTGTTGGTGACCTTGATTTGGGCATCAATATTTGTATTTGGTATTGTATCAAGAGGACATCAAGAAATGTTTACCAAAAGTATGCAAGTTTAGATGAATCAAACGTATGTCACCCTCAAATTCTACTTTTTAGAATTTCAAACATTTTTTTGAGTGGAAGTTTTGTTATTTGATATGTGATTCTGATGATGTTTATATATTGTCATATGTTCCTGATGTTGTAGAGAGCCGACCCTAATTGTTAAATTGTTTCAATTTTACAATCGAATTGAGACCGAATTAATAGCAGATCTTTGAAACAAATAGGATTAGTGAATCAATTTACTTTTTGATTTTATGTCTGGTCATGTATCGAGTCATTAATAATTAATAAAATTTCTATTTTTCTTCAAAAATAATATTTTTTTTAGAATAAGTTGACAAATAAATCCTCGATTAAGTAAACCTCATCTCTTTTTCATTTTTGTATTGAGAGTTGTTATTTCAATCCATTCGTCTTCTTTTCCTATCCAATTTGAATTGACCACTTAAGTAACTTTTAAAATCATGTATACTCACCCAATAATAATATTTAAATTTTTAAAATACCTTTAAACTACCTACCTAAAAGGCCAACAACATCACTCAATGCATTCCATCCCTCTCACGTCTTCTCACGACTTTGCATTGCACTTAACTGCATTGCTATTTACTCCACTCACCCACCTTTGTCCTTTTCCAGATCATTTCCCTCGTATCACAGCATCGCCCCTAGTCTATCTCTAGATCATACAATAGTTATGAAACTACAACTTACTCATAAAAACCAATTGACGTCATCTATCTCAATTACCTCCTATAATTTCCTCTTTTGCACCAGCAAGACAAAATAGACATCATAAAAAAAAATCAAAACTCCCACATCAAATTAAACACCAAAAGCAAATGAAGGTGAGCACACAATTTTAAAAAGAAAAAAATCGATCGATCAATCTGATAAGTGTTGGCTCACTTGGAGGCAACAATCCATTGATTGGAGTTAGGACGATTGAAGAAATTGATCATAATGACTCCACCGCTCCTCACATCCATGCCACTCTTATGCTTTCCATCGCTGCCGAGCTTGCTCGATGGATTGAGCATCTTTAATGATATTTCTAAAGAACGCGAGTTTTTATTCAACTTGTATTTGAGTACAACTATACATGTATTTATAGATACATCAAAAGATAAGTACAAATAAGGGCATTTATAATCATGTAAGCACATCGAGGATGCACACTATCGTGGTGATTGTGATGCTTGTTGGGTTTTGGGGTTCATGCGCAGCGGAGATTACAAAACAATTTTGACAAAAACCCCAACAGGATCCGAATCTAATTCCATTAAAAACGTTTAAACCATGAAAACTTAATCATACCTCGATCGCAATGTACCTTTACGAAGGTTGATCGATCTCTAAGGCGCGCCAACGACGAACGCCTCTACCAAAAGAGTCCACACACGAATGGCGGTCGAGATTCGAAGTGCTAGCTTCGAGAGAATACCAAACCTTTTGTTTCTCTTCAAAACGATCCAGAGCATACCAAAAAACCATAAGTCGTTCCTAAAACGAAAATAGAGTTTCGGCCTTTTGATCTTTCGTCCGTGTGTTCTAACTTAAAGCGTCTATTTATACAACCCTTGTATATAGACGGTTAAGTAAATTACACATATACCCATACTTAAAGAAATATAAGTGTAATACACCACAAGGACGTTTACGTCATGAATTTTATCATATAAAATTCATTTTTCTAAACCATCTTAAAATCTCGCAAAATCATTCTTAGTGTGCGATCCAATAGGCTATACAACGTTGGCAGTGTACCAAAACACATTTTGGTATACAAGTCATAAGCGGCCTTTAGCAAGACATTATGACTACCCAAGTTGTATGAATATCAAATCGATACAACCTAATCAATAGTGTATATAACATCCTTTTGTCACACAATATCCTTTTGATCAAACATAAGGCATGGAATTGTCCCCAACATGTTCAATCGTACTAGTCTCGATCTCTAGGTAGACTGAAAACATCCAAGTGACATTGATCAATATCAATTCACTTAGACTAAGCCTTTTAACAGTCTAACACATCGAGGGATCCACTGGATATCTCTCTTTATATGAGAGGGACAAATTCTATCTTGATTATACAACTTCATCACATTGCTCACATAGTAACAAATCACAACCTTTATAATCGTCCGGTTAAAGACAACGTTTGATAGTGTCAAATCACTATGTTCCTAATGTTGAAGTCTCTGATAATCTCAAGTCGAGGACTGAAAAATATACTTATCATGAGAAACAACTATGACTTAATCCATGTGATGTTCTCATAGCGGGTCGGTCCAAGATTTCTTTGTTCCCTAACAAGTACTCGCGATCTTGATTCGTATCCCTATACGTATAATCATCATATGATCATCAATCAAGACTCACACTAGTCTTAATTCATTATAGTTCCCGATATAATGATCGACTATGGACATTTAGGATATTTCTGTAAATACCCATGGATCTTATTATAATGTAAACATGCAAATTAATTATAATAAACAGCAAATGAAATCCTCTATTTTATTAACATTGAGTCTTGCTGAGACTTATGCCATGAGATATTGGCAACAATCCTCTTTTAGAGTCTTGCAAACTGAACCTATTCAGCATCTTGTCTATGTAAGCACTCTAACTTATACCGATTAGCCTCTTAAATCTATCCCTATAGATCCTTATCCCTAGGATATAGGTTGCATCTCTTAAGTCTTTCATTGATAAACAATTCCCTAACCAAGACTTGACACTCTGCAATGTTGGGATGTCATTTCCAATGAGTAATATATCATCAACATACAGTACCGAAAAACTACACTCCCACTGACCTTCTTGTATACACAAGGCTCATTTTCGTTCTTAATAAAACCAAAATCCTTGATTGCTTCATCAAAACGAAGATTCTAACTCCGAGAAGCTTGCTTTAATCCATAAATGGATCTTTGAAGCTTGCATACCTTCCTAGAATTCTCAAGATGTACAAAACCTTCAGGTTGTGTCATATACACGTCCTCAAGGAGCTTTCCATTAAGAAATGTTGTTTTTACATCCATTTGCCATATCTCATAGTCATAATATGCAGCAATGACAATTAAAATTCTTATGGATTTAAGTATGGCTCTTGTGAAAAAGTTTCATCATAATCAACACCTTGAGTCTGCATGAAACCTTTTGCTACAAGTCTTGCTTTAAAAGTATGCACATTGCCATCCATGTCAGTTTTCTTCTTGAAAACCCATTTACATCCAATGGTCTTACCACCTTTAGGTAAATCAACCAAGTTCCAAACTTGGTTATCATACATGGATTGCATCTCGAGTTCATGACACTTAACCATTTATCCGAGTCTGGTCCGACATAGCCTCGATAAGTGGTGGGCTCATTTTGATCCATAAGCAACACATCACGACTATCGATAATGAGAAATCCGAATCTCTCGGCTCATGTCTTACCCTACCAGATTTACGTGGGCCTTGTGTCACTTGCGGGTTCAACTGGTTCGAACGTTGTTGAACTTCCAATGCGGTTCGTGTTTATTTGTGATTCTTGAACTTCTTCAAGATTTATTTCTCTCCCACTAGTGTCTTTTGAAATAAACTGTTTTTCCATAAAGGCACCATACCGAGCAACAAACACTTTGTTCTCAACGGGATTATAAAAGTAATATCCTTTTGTTTTCTTAGGATACCCAACAAATAAACACTTGTTAGATTTAGGTGCTAGTTTTTCTGAGACTTGTCGTTTTACGTAAGCCTCACAACCCCAAATCTTAAGGAAAGACAAACTAGGTCTCTTCCCATACCATATTTCATATGGTGTTTTATCTACCGCTTTAGAAGGAACTCGATTTAGAGTGAAAGCTGCAGTTTGTAATGCATAACCCCGAAAGGATAATGGAAGATCAGCATGACTCATCATAGATCGAACCATATCTAATAAGGTTTGATTTCTCCTTTTAGAAACTCCATTCCATTGTGGAGTTGCTGGTGGAGTCAATTGGGAGACAATCCCACAATTTTTAAGATGATCATCAAATTCTTGGCTTAAATATTCACCACCTCGATCTGATCAAAGTGTTTTGATAGTTTTACCAAGTTGATTTTGCACTTCATTTTGAAACGTTCGAAACATCTCAAATGATTCACTTTATGTTTCATAAGATATACATAACCATATCTCATTTGAAATCATCGATAAATGTAATGAAGTACGATAACCTCCTCTAGCCATTGTGTTTATAGGACCGCATACATCGGTATGTATTAGACCCAATAAATCACTTGCCCTTTCACTGTGTCCAGTAAAGGGACTTTTAGTCATCTTGCCTAGTAAACAAGATACGCATGTTTCATATGTTTCTAAATCAAATGAATCTAGAAGCCCATCTTTATGGAGCTTCGTTATGCGTTTCTCGTTTATTTGTCCGAGACGACAATGCCAAAAATAGGTTTGATTACAGAAATGACAATTTTCTTCCTTTTTTTTGGGTGTTTTGAAGCAGGAACAGGCTGGGGCTTGACTTCTTCCACAGGTTTTGTGACAGGTGCAGTAGTAGCCTTGACAACTTTAGCCTTGCCTTTGCCTTTCTTCTTCATTCCCTTTCTCTTTTGAACCATCAACACATTACTAGAGGGTTTCTTGATATTTTTGTTCAGCAGTCTTGAGCATCAAATGCAACTTTAAAATTGATTTCTCCATATTATTCATATTGTAGTTCATCACAAATTGTGAGTAACTCTCGGGTAATGAATTCAGGATCAAATCCGTTGCCAACTCTTGGCTTATGGGAAATTCGAGTCTATCAAGCTGGTCAACATAACCTTTCATCTTCAGAACATGAGGACTAACTGATGCACCCTCAGTCATCTTGCAAGAATGTAGGTTTTTGACTGTCTCGAACCTTTCTTGCCTAGCTTGTTGTTGGAACATTTCCTTCAAATTAAAGCCATGTCGTAGGCTTCCATTAGTTCCATGTCCTTCTAAAGTTCAGAACCATAGTTGCTAGCATAATACATGCAACATCGGTAGAATCGTTGACATGCTTATTATGCGCATCCTTCATAGCTTTCGTAGCATTGGGTCGGTGGGTCCTCAGGGATTGGAGCATCCAGGACATACAACTTGCGTTCATGTTTAAGAACAATTCTCAAGTTTCTGAACCAGTCAAGAAAGATAGTCCCGGATAGCTTATCCTTCTCAAGGATGGATCGCAGTGACAGAGGATTATTGTTACTTGAAGAGGCCATTGATCTACAATAAAGATTATGCAAAGTTTATTTTAGTGTAGAGGAATAGACTCCCACTAAATTAACAACCCTCATAAAACGTATTGTTTATTTAGGGGACTAAAATCCATATTTCACCTAATTCCGTGACAGCTATGGCATGAAACACTGAACTAAATTATTTAGGTAGGTAACAGTTACCAATTACGTTTTATATAATTTTTAGATCCTTTTATGAGATATGTGACATCTTATGTCTTAGCATGTTTTTATCTCATCATTTGCCTAAAGTTCAAAACTATTTTGATGGCTTTATTAAGTCGGACCATTTTAAACATTAAGGTAACTCTTACCCAACTTGTCTCACCAAGATAACACGATACACCCAACTATGGCTGAAACTATATTAGTGTGATCGAGGCCTTGACAAGTGTTTAAAATGGATGGCACAAGACTTAAAATTTAATTGAGGGATTTTATTCAGTTTTAGTGATTTTATGTAAACAATGAAATATCATATATGTTATTGATTTGTTCAATCACTAAACAATTTAGAATTTTTTTTTTTAGAAGGCGAATCTCAATTCCGAAAATTAAAATTCGCTATAGAAAATCATAATTTTCGCTGATTTTATTATCATAAATTAACCCCTTAATTTATCCAAAATTAAGTCAATTAAAACATTTTAATTAACCCGGACCCACATCTAACTAATCATCTTATCCTAATCCAATTTGGATTTAAGATATTTGAATCATAGTATATCACCAATAACAAGATTCTTGATATTTATCTCCTATTCTAATTTGTTATCTATCTTTTATCAAATAGAAACTTCATAACAAAATAGATATAACAAAATAGATATAACAAGATAAATAATTAATTTCGAAAATTAATTATTTATTTTGGATTTAAGATATTTGAATCCTAGTATATCACCAATAACAAGATTCTTGATATTTATCTCTTATTCTAATTTGTTATCTATCTTTATTAAATAGAAACTTCATAACAAAATAGATATAACAAGATAAATAAATAATTTCAAAAATTAATTATTTATTTTGGATTTAAGATATTTGAATCCTAGTATATCACCAATAACAAGATTCTTGATATTTATCTCTTATTCTAATTTGTTATCTATCTTTATTAAATAGAAACTTCATAACAAAATAGATATAACAAGATAAATAAATAATTTCGAAAATTAATTATTTATTTTGGATTTAAGATATTTGAATCCTAGTATATCACCAATAACAAGATTCTTGATATTTATCTCATTCTAATTTGTTATCTATCTTTATCAAATAGAAACTTCATAACAAAATAGATATAACAAGATAAATAAATAATTTCGAAAATTAATTAATTATAAATAAATAATTTAGAAAATTAATTATTTATAAATAAATAATTTCGAAAATTAATTATTTATAAATAAATAATTTCGAAAATTAATTATTTGCAATTTCGGTCCTCATCCAAATAATCACAAACATGTAATTGAATCATGAACTACTATCCCAATCGAACCTAATGGTGTCATGGATCACAGAACACGAAATTCAATTCATTAAAATTATTTGAATTAACCTAACATGGTTACTAGCATGTACGAAACTGATTTTAATTAAATCACGAATATGTGTATCATATACACAAAACATGATAATAAATCTCAAAGACAACTTATGTATATCACATATACATCAACTATTAACTTGCTTTGAATCATATATCATGTATATATCAGAAGAAAACATGCAATGAGTTTAATGGAATCGAACTCGATGGCTCTGATACCACTGTTGGGTTTTGGGTTCATGCGCAACGGAGATTACAAAACAATTTTGACAAAAACCCCAACAGGATCCGAATCTAATTCCATTAAAAACGTTTAAACCATGAAAACTTAATCATACCTCAGTCGCAATGTACCTTTCTGAAGGTTGATCGATCTCTAAGGCGCTGCCAACGACGAACGCCCTCTACCAGTAGTCCACGCACGAATGGCGGTCGAGATTCGAAGTGCTAGCTTCGAGAGAATACCAAACCTTTTGTTTCTCTTCAAAACGATCCAGAGCATACCAAAAAACCCTAAGTCATTCCTAAAACGAAAATATAGTTTCGGCCTTTTGATCTTTCGTCCGTGTGTTCTAACTTAAAGCGTCTATTTATACAACCTCAGATATAGATCGCGGTTAAGTAAATTACACGTATACCTATACTTAAAGAAGTATAAGTGTAATACACCACAAGGACGTTTACGTCATGAATTTTATCATATAAAATTCATTTTTCTAAACCATCTTAAAATCTCGCAAAATCATTCTTAGTGTGCGACCCAATAGGCTCATACAACGTTGGCAGTGTACCAAAACACATTTTGGTATACAAGTCATAAGCGGCCTCTAGCAAGACATTATGACTACCCAAGTTGTATGAATATCAAATCGATACAACCTAATCAATAGTGTATATAACATCCTTTTGTCACACGATATCCTTTTGATCAAACATAAGGCATGGAATTGTCACCCAACATGTTCAATCGTTCTAGTCTCGATCTCTAGGTAGATCGAAAACATCCAAGTGACATTGATCAATATCAATTCACTTAGACTAGGCCTTTTAACAATCTAACACATCGAGGGATCCACCGGATATCTCTCTTTATATGAGAGGACAAATTCTATCTTGATTACACAACTTCATCACATTGCTCACATAGTAACCAATCACAACCTTTATAATCGTCCTATTAAAGACAACGTTTGATAGTGTCAAATCACTATGTTCCTAATGTTGAAGTCTCTGATAATCTCAAGTCGAGGACTCGAAAATATACTTATCATGAGAAACAACTATGACTTAATCCATGTGATGTTCTCATAGCGGGTCGGTCCAGTACTTTGTTCCCTAACAAGTACTCGTGATCTTGATTCGTATCCCTATACGTATAATCATCATATGATCATCAATCAAGACTCACACTAGTCTTAATTCATTATAGTTCCCAGTATAATGATCGACTATGGACATTTAGGATATTCTGTAAATACCCATGGATCTTATTATAATGTAAACATGCAAATTAATTATAATAAACAACAAATGAAATCCTCTATTTTATTAACTAAAAGTATTCATAAAGACAGTTAATGGATTGACCTAGGGCACATGCCCCAACAATGCTTACCGAATCAATCTTAACAAATCAATCATAACATATTTCCTCAAACTCAAGATAAGTTTGAGGATAACAACTTAAGTTTGTCAATCAAGTTTTGAAATCGTTCCTGAAGATGAGCTTTGGTGAAAATATATGTCGTCTGATCAATAGAAGAAACTGTGATGAGCTGAAACGCGCCTTAAAAAGATGTTGCCTAATAAAATGACAATCATTCTTAATGTGTTTCGTACACTCATAAAAGACATCATTATGAGTGATCTGAATTGCACTACGATTGTCACAATATATGAGAGTAGTAGAGGAATGAGTGACTCCCATATCATCATGTAACCAACGGAGCTAAACCAGTTCAAAAGTGGCATTAGCAAGTGCTCGGTATTTAGATTTTGTACTGAAACATGAAGTGACTATTAGTTTCTTGTTTCACCATGATATTAGTAAGTTACCCAAGAAAAAGTCAATTGGATCACCCGCCTAATCAACATCTGAATAACTAGACAAAACTAGAGAAGAAGTGGCAAAGAAATGTAAACCATGAAACATACTACCTTCCATATATCCGATAATATGAATGTGATGGCACATCCCTTAAGATTAAGGCACCGCTTGACCTAATCCCATCATTAAGCCATAATCTCATTCATATGAGACTTAACAACGTATTAGTCAGCTTTTTGTCTCGTTCACCTCGTTATACATGTTCATGATAAGTATTGTTCATTATTAGTTAGTTGCGATTTTCAGAATTAATTAAGAAAAATCGTTATCATTATCTTATTATAAGCGAAAGACTTAATAAAATATGCAAAATCATTATAAAAACACCTACTGTAGAAACTAGGAAATGACGACCACATGTATATAACCAACATAATGGTGATAATCAGTGTACTATATGTGTCTAGTCGGGTACTATCACTAAAACTAAATATATACAATCCAAAAGTATGCAAAGACATACATTAGTCATACAGCTAAACATAAAAAACCTATAAAATATGATATAGCAGCACTCCAATAGCTCATAGATAGTCACCGATCTTCTCCTTGCCTAGTCTGCTACTTATGAATCTGCACCTACCGTCATAAAAGGACGATGAGTACAATAATGTAGAAAGTAACACCGAGAGACATTTATCCACATTTCCAAGCACAACAAGAATACATGGAAAAGGCATATGTACACCACATAACAATATAGAAAACACGACATGGTACACAACATCCCAGCTAAACCAAGTAATATCAGCACAAACCTTATCAAATAACTAAATCCATGCAACCATATATATACCATATTAGCCTAAATATTACCTTTTGGTCACATAGACCTCAAGTAATAACTTATTTAGCAGTGCATGTAGGTACTATCCTTATTGGTCGTGAAACATTACATATCGACCTCATGTAGTAGGTCAACACACATAGCACTTTGGTATTACCCTAATTGGTCGCCGCTTAATTGTTTCATTAACTTCATATAGTAGGTCCGTGTCATATACTAGTTGGAATACCGACATCCCCGTGTCTCATACCTCGTGTGCCGCGTACATCCCAAATCAAACCATGAAACCTAAACACATGTTTTAATTTAACCACAATCATATAATGAGATAATGGACACAAATCAGGCACTAAAATGTCACGGCCCAAATTTTTATTTCGTATTTATTCGTAATCAGGATCACCAACCCGCGACGTAAGACCCTCATCGAGATACACACACTGATCGAGGCATGTGGCCGAGGTATACTTTATTTTTGTCTGATGATTTCATAGTGTATTGTATTTGTGTAGACTTATTAAGTCATTCCTAATTGTTATGTATAGGTGTCGAGGCGAGAGTGGGAACATGCCTCGAAATGCGTGTCAACGTGGGATCAAGTAGAGAGTAATAGGTAAGCAAAAAAAATACCTAAATGTTAAATATTAAGAATAGGTACAGAATTGGCACCAAAATAATCATTGGTTTAACACGAGTCCAATGTAGTTGATTTTATTTAAATCGGACGTCGGACGAATTTTGACACATAAATTAGTTTTTAGTTGTCAAGCATGCAAATTGAGGAGCGAACACTGATAAGTTGGTTTTTACATGCTTTTATTAGTCTATTTTAGCATATTTAATGTGCAAAGTTTCCAAAATATACATTTAATTATATTTATTGGTCGTTTTAAGGTGAAACAAAGTGTGCGGTTGAATTCGTGATGAAAAATACTCAAAATGGAGTATTTACATGCAGTGATTGGACACCATACAGTTTGCCTCGAGTTACGCATTGCGCGGTGGGTAGAATAAGAGTCATCATACCAAATGTCGCAGGGAGTGAGACAGTTAAGTTACTTGAGTTGAGCTTCAGTTGGATTGCCTCTAGATCCGCATTACATTCTCTCCCACACATTTGCACAATGTGTGCGATTTCCAGTTCACTGCCACGTGACAGTCATGATTCACCCAACTCACCAATCGCAGCCACGCTTCAGCAGCAGATACGTTTACGTGTCATCAGCGTCCAGCTCAACGGCAGCTCCCTCGTTCCAGCAGCCATTAGTTATTCCTTAATATGCGGTCGTTGATGTCTCCCAAAACTTCGCACAACTCGTGCAAGTTTTCAGTTCGTTCCGACCCGCCACGTGTCACTTCCCGGTTCATCCAGCTCTTCCACAGTTAGCTGACTCGCCCAATCACCTGCTCCCACGTCAACTTGAACCAGCAAACTCGGCCACTAACGTGCTGCCATATGTATGAAACCTATTTTCACCTAAAAAATAGTCCCTAGATGCTCCTCGACGCACGTGTTACGAGACCAACTCCCAAAATTAGTTTCTCTCACCTCAAGAGAGCAATTTTTAGTGGTTTTTCATATTAGGAACTAGGGTATTCATACGGGGAGTTGACGTTGGAGCTGCCACACACAACTTTTCAAACTTGCAGATTGTAAAGATGATGTCTGGCTAGACCAATCTTCGCCTAGGTCGAAAGGGAAACAAGTGAGATTCATGATTCATGATTCATGGCATATACTATGCGAGATCTATGATTTTTATTTAATTTGATTTGATTTCTCCTATTTCATTGTTGTTGATTTTAAAGTTATGGTTTAGATCTAGGGTATGTATGTGGCCAGTGCATATGGACAACCTATAGTTATTTGTATCGATAGTATTCGTGGAATTATACTTTTAGACCAATAAAGTGATGAACACTCACCCGTTTGCCATAAAACCCTTTCGATTCTTGAATGTGCAACAATTGAATTTAGGTTAAACCTGAAGCAGACGTGATTCAGTTATTTAGGATTAGTATTCCCATGGATCCAAATTTTTAAGGTTAGTATGTTAAACTCAATTAGCGGATGTTTAGGGTTATACATTAATTAGAGAAGTAGTTAGTGACGGACGTCCTATCTTTCGAGATTAGGGGAATTATGAATTTTTGGCGGACGTCGATTTTCCATATCTAATATAGGAGAAATTGAATTAATAAGTTTTTGGAATGATTGAGGACCATTAAATTCCATTGAATCTTGATTATTGCTTGTGGAACCGTAGACTTAGGTGTTTTCTCTCATTAATATTATATTTCTTTTGCAAACTTTTTATTTTTGCTAGTTTAGTTAATTGTTTCCTTGAACTTTCTTAAAAACCCCCATTTTTAGTTAACTTAGAGTAAAACTCAAGTCTTATGGATTTGTACCACTACTACACCCTTGTGGTTGGTAACTCCATTGCGGGTTATATTTGGCATGGACGACATGTGATCAAGTTTTGGCGCCATTGCCGGGACTTAGTCCTGACTCTGAGTTTAGGTTTCATTTTTCTTTTTTTTTTTAGTTTTATGTTACCACACCTCACTCGGTCAAAATCGGCTGGTTCACTGTTAACTTTCGATCCCGAACCGGTGAGAACATTTTATAGGTGGATTAGAAAAACCCAACTTAGGCAACAAGAAAGCCAAAATCCTTTGAACATGGCTGCAAATCGCCAAATCATTATGGGTTACGCCAATCACGAGCTTCAAGCTCTTTTGGTGCAACAACCCCTCTGTATCAATTATCCGGATAATTTGGAAGACTTTGAGTCGAGGTCTGGGTTCATTCACCTCCTACCATCCTTTCATGGGGGCGAGAAAGAAGACCCCGTTACTTTCCTAAAGGAGTTTCAGACTAACTGCAAGTTAATGAAACCCTCTAATGTAGACGAGGACACGGTTAAACTCAGATCTTTTCCGTTTTGCCTTAAGGATAATACCAATGAATGGTTTTTCTACCTTCCGCCTGACTGCATCAACTCTTGGAATGAGATGACAACCGCGTTTTTAAATGAATACTTCCCTGATGATAAAGTTGCTAAGCTCATTAAGGATATATGAAGCATCAAAATGAAGTCGGGTAAATCATTTGGTGCATATTGGTATCGCTATAAGCGATTGATTGCTAGTTGCCCGCAGGATGGCCGGTTTGAGAAGGCAATAGCCTATTTCTTCTATGTTGGCATGTCGCCTATAGAACGACACATGATTGGTAATGCGTGGGGGGGGTCACATTCGAGATAAAACTCCAGCCCAAAATGAAGCAACTGTATGAGGACATCGCACAGAAGTCGCGCCTTTATGGTGATCTTAATGCTACTGCTTACCGAAGTCTGACTGCAGGGAATGTCTCGAGTTCTGCTGACCAAATAATTGACCAACTGACCTCCATGATGGAACGTCTCCACTCCTTTGGCAAAGTGCAAGGCAAAGCTTATGACTTTTGTACTGCCACAAATCATGCACTTGATGAATGTACTACTCTCTTTGAGGACAATCAACAGGCCAATGATATGGGTAATCAGTTCCAGGGACCACCTAGAGTCCCATTTGGGAATACATACAATCACACAATGATGAGGAACAACCCGAACTTCAGTTGCAGGCCTCAAAATCAGAACTATCAGACCTTCGTCCCTAGAGGTCAACCATTGCCTACACCTTCCAATAATTCCTCTTTACTTGAGGACATGTTCAAAGCTTTTATGGGTCAACAAAGCCAATTTATGAGTAAGATGGCCCAATTCAAGGCTACCACCGAGAAATCCATCAGCAAAACCAAATCGGTGATCCGAACTCTTCAAGTTCAAATGGACCAAATGACACAACAAAGTGGACTTCTTGAGGATAAGGGAAAGTTGCTTTCACATCCTTACCCAAATCCTAACGCGAGTGCTAACAAAGTTACACTCTGAAATGGTAAAGAGCTGAAGGGACCCAAAAGGAACAATGGGTCATCTGATGCCAAAGATAAGATGAATGAGGAAGAACACAAGTTAGTAGTGACTCTGTATGTCCTAAATAGATGGTAACTACTCAAAAGGAAGCACCGCCCACATTCAAGGTCAAACCTCTTTTTCCATAATGACACATCTTAGACAAGAAGAAGGAAGAAGAGAAAAAATTCTTGAGACCTTTCAACGAGTGGAAATCAATATTCCACTCCTCAACGCTCTGAAGCAAGTCCCTAGGTAAGCAAAGTTTCGTAAAGAATAATTCATTAACAAATGGAAACTCAAAGGCAACAAAAAAGTATAAATGGGAGAAACCGTCACGGCTATCCTACAGAAGAAGTCGCCTCCTAAATGCAAGGATCCTGGGATGTTCTCAGTACCTTATGTTATAGGTGATGTAAGCATTCAGAGGGCTATGTGCGACATTGGCACTTCCATTAACGTCATGCCATTGTCTATTTATGAGACATTGCATGCAGGCCCATTGGAGGAGACCGATATTGTCATTCAGTTTGCAGACCGACATTGCATGACGTCCATTTTTAAAAATGACGAAGTCGAAGGTAGATGTTGATTATGGATCTCTTACCATGGAGTTTGACGGTGAAGTCATCAAGTTTAACATCTATGATGCAATGCGATACCCAGTGATGTGTCATCCGTGATGTGTATCATGGACTGTGTGGATCCATTCGTTGAGCAGACCTTGCTCATGAGTAGCGATGACAAAGTTAAAGTAGTGTTAGAGAATCATCTCGACACTACTCATATTCACGAGACTGTTCTGACCCTCGATACTGATTTTGAGGATGTTGTTTTAGAGTTGGATTCATTTTAACCCCTACCCCCAAGTGTCTGTTATTTGGAGTTGCTTACTTCTAACTCTGAACTTTCTCCCTCCTTGGTTAAAGCTCTCACACTTGAGTTGAATCCATTACATGAGCACCTAAAGTACGTGTTCTTGGGTGAGAATGACACACTCCTAGTGATCATTTCAGCCAAACTTACACATCTGGAGGAAGAGGGACTCTTGTAAGTACTTTGGGAGTTTAAACAAGCTATTGGGTGGACCATAACGGATATCAAAGGTTTGAGCCCTTCCACTTGCATGCATCAACCTACGAGAGAAGCCCAAAGGAGGCTCAATCCGCTTATGATGGATGTCGTAAAGAAGGAGATATTGAAGCTCCTTGATACTGTCATGATTTACTCCATCTCTGATAGTAAATGGGTAAGCCCTATCCAGGTGGTTCTTAAGAAAACGGGAGTCACGATAGTCACCAATTCATATGGCGAGTTGGTTCTGACCCACATTCAAAATGGATGGTGGGTATGCATTGACTACATGAAGTTAAATGCTTCCACCTAGAAGGATCACTTCCCTCTTCCATTCATTGATCAGATGTTGGAGAGACTAGCTTGTCGTTCTCATTTCTGCTGCCTCGACGCTTATTCTAATTTTAATCAGATACCGATAGCACCTGAAGACCAGGAAAAGACGACCTTCACTTGTTCGTTTGGCACTTTTGCCTATCGATGCATGCCCTTTAGGTTATGCAATGCACATACCACCTTTTAAAGGTGCGGGGTGAGTATCTTCTCAGATTTTGTTGAACATCTCATTGAGGTCTTCATGGATGACTTTACCATTTACGATGATTCATTCGATAGTTGTCTCATCAATTTGACAAAGGTACTCGACAGGTGTATCGAGAAGAACCTAGTTCTGAACTATGAAAAGTGTCATTTTATGGTGGACCACATTGTCTCAGCCAGGGGCATAGAGGTAGTCTAAGCTAAAATCGATGTTATCAAGAAACTTCCCTACCCTACGAACGTGCGGGAGATTAGATCTTTCCTTGGACATGCCGATTTTTACCGTCGTTTCGTCAAGGACTTTTCGAAGATCACACAACCCCTATGCCATTTACTCCAAAAAGACGCACCTTTTGAGTTTGATAAGGCATGTAAGAGTGCATTTGATGCACTAAAAGACTCACTTACTAGCACATCAGTGATTCATGCGCCTAATTGGGAACTTCCATTTGAGATTATGTGTGATGCTAGTAATCATGCAGTGGGTGCAGTCTTAGGACAGAGAGTCGGGAGAGCTTCGCATGTCATTTACTATGCTTCTCGTACTCTAGACGCGACTCAGATGAACTACACCACTATTGAGAAAGAGTTCCTTGCTGTTATCTTTGCATTAGAAAAGTTTCGGCCTTATTTTTTTGGAACCAAGATAATCATTTACTCTGATCACGTTGCCTTGAAGTACCCAATAGTAAAAAGGGTGCCAAATCTAGGCTCATTAGATGGATAATCCTACTATAGGATTTTGACATCACAATTAAAGATAAAAGTGGTGTAGAGAATTTAGTCGCAAACCATCTCAGCAGGATTGATAATGGTGAGCGTCCTACCCCTCTTAAGGATGATTTCCTTGATGAGTAATTTATGCTGTTATGGAAGATCTCCCATGGTACGCCGATTTGGTGAACTATATCACCTCGGGTGAGCTATCTCTTCACATTTCGAATGCTCAAAAGAATAAAGTTAGGAGTGATGCTAAGTACTATGTATGGGATGACCCGTACTTGTGGAAATTCTACTCCAACCAGGTTATCAGGTGTTGTGTCCCTTAGACATAGAGTCACTCCATATTGGCTTTTTGTCATACTTACGCCTGCGGTGGCGACTTCGATCCCCTCGGACAGCTAGGAAAGTTCTTGAAAGTGGATTTTATTGGCCCACTATTTTCCATGATTCATACATGTTTACCAAGTCTTATCCTAACTGTCATAAAACTGGTAACCTTGGTCATCGAGACCAAATGTCACTTATGCCATGATTCATATTTGTGAGACATTTGACGTATGAGGTATAGACTTCATGGGACCATTTTCAGTGTCATTTGGTAATGTTTACATACTCTAACGGCTTTAAAGTGAACTACGTGTCTACAACATCCGCGGGTGGAAGCTAAGGCTATGGTTGAAAGTCTTCTCGAGGAGGTACAATGTCACATAACGGCTTTCCCTAAAGTGGTATGTAAATTCCTCATTCAATCGAGGATTTTCACAACATCAAGTATTTCAGTACCAACACATACATGCCAAACACGATCAAGAAATGATAGAATAAGTGATGCAATACAACATCACTCAAGCAATACAAGTTCAAGACTCGTAAATGGTTGAAAGAAAGCTTCAACGAAGAAATGAAGGAAAAGTTCACAATGTCATTCATCAAATGTTTCACACAACAAATGCATTAGTTCATGCATCATCCTCATTTCTCAACAAGTGATTTCAAAATTTAAAGTGGATCTTAAACACCTAATAGGTGAATCCAATGAATCATATTAAACATGAATAACATGTTATATAAGGGTTGGTTAGGTCCCGGACAAGTTTAAGGGTTGCTAACACAAAGGAACAAATTACATATTCTGAAGTTCCTGAAGTTAGCGCGCTAATACTGTCGTTAGCGCGCTAAGATAAGTGTTAGCGCGCTAACCCAAAGTATTAGCGCGCTAATTGCACTCTGCCTGCAATTTTTGACTTTTGGAAATCAAGCTTGAAATTTGAATTTTCGATTTTCTGGATTCCTAGAACGGTCATAAACGACTATATTGGAATTCCTACCACTATAAAACCACCACAAACTTGGTTTTAAACAACAAGAAGAAAAGAAGAAGATCTACACTCAAAATCTATAGATCTACATAGAAGAAATCTAATTTTGTGTAGAAACAAAAGAGAGATCTTTGAGGCTGCTCTTTAGCTCACATATCCAGCACATTTGAGGCTTTCAAAGGAGTTCAAGAATCACTCCAGAGCCGATCTCTTCTATCATTCTCTTGGTTGTAAGAAATTTCTAGATCTACAATCTTACTTGTGCTTAATCTATATATTTTGAGTAGTTGATTTGAAAATCATTTTGGTATGTGTGTTTGAACATATTCTCTGAGTTTTTGTACTTAAAATTTATACTCTCAAACTCTGAGATTGATTAGAACAAAAGTGTTGCACCTAAACTTGATTCTTATCAAACTTTTGTTCTTAGCCTTGAAATCGGTTTTCATACAAATGTATTAAGTTTTTGAAACGATTTCAAATTTGGAATTTGTAACAACATCTTCTCTGGAGTTTTTGTACTTAAATTTATCTTATCAAACTCTGAGATTGATTTGAACAAAAGTATTGCACTTAAACTTGATTCTTGCTAAACTTTTGTTCTTATACTCGAAATCGGTTTCACACATATATATTAAGTTTTTGAAACGATTTCAGATTTGGAATTTGCATCAACATCAGTAACATATTTTGCATATTCCATTTATGCTGGTGGGGAAAATCCTAGTTGTAAAAATTGGAGTATACATTTTGATGATGCGTTGGATTTAATTCTTGTGTCTTTATATTTCCAAAGATTTCTTTTACTTGTTTAAAACACTAATTGGGATGTCCCCATATCGCCTTGTGTTTGGTAAAGCTTGCCATCTGTTTAAAACACTAATTGGGATGTCCCCATATCGCCTTGTGTTTGGTAAAGCTTGCCAACTGCCAGTCGAACTCAAGCATAAATCCTACTGGGCTGTGAAACAGCTTAATATGAAGCTCGATGAAACAGGAAAAGAGAGAAAACTCACTCATTAAGAATCGGAGGAAATTAGCAATCTCTATAGGAAATCTTTTCATGTTGGTCAAAAAGTGTTTTTATCTCAATCACATCTTAAGATTTTTGTAGGTAAGCTAAGATCGAAGTGGACAAGACCGTATGTTGTGATTGCAGTGTATGATCATGGTGCAGTGGATATTCAGAGTTTGAGATTGGTAATGCTTTAAAGTGAATGGCCACAGATTGAAGATCTTCTATGAAGACTTCCTGAGCCATAATGTGGAGGTCGCTTCACTTGCAACACCAGTCTAGACTGATTGACAGACTCATACCAAGTCGAGTAAACGACTTCAACCAAAAACGCTACTAGGAGGTAGCCCAAAGTTTGATAAGTATTATTTTTTTTATTCATTTTAGTATTTTTTTATCATTATGCATGAACTCATATCATTTCCTTCTTCTTATATCTATCATGTTCTTCACCTTCTTCTTTGTTTTCTATGTATGGACCTCTTGACTTGTTTTGAACCTTGGGGACAAGGTTCAGAATAAGTTTGGGGGTATTTTAGAGATTGTGGATTATGTTGGATCGATTTTCTTGCTAAACGTCGTAGGTATGATCATTAAGTTTTTTGAAATTATGCGATTATCGGATGGTAATGGTGGTGTTATTCTCATTCTCGTATCTTTCCATTCATTTTTTCTTATCATTGATACTTTTATCCTCCATTTCACTAGGATATGATACATTTTCATGCATGCATTTAGTATAGTTTCTTTTTATTATTAGTAGTAGACATATGTCTATCTATGTTTGTTCTTGCATTTAGACCTTACATAGTGTGATATGTTGCATTTAAAGTCACCCGAAACTTTGTTCACGCTTTTGGTTGTGGATGAGTAAATTATAGTTGCCTTTTGACTTGAAACTTAGAAAAAACTAGGATAAACACTCAATCGAGTTCGTAGCTCAACATTTTTATGATTTCATGATTAGAGACTTAGTTGATGGTTGGAGTTTATGTTCGATAACGAAAGGGAGTAGACAGTCAGACTTATGCAAGTATTGATATTTTGACCCACATTGGGGGATTTGCTTGATTATAGTGAAAGTGAGAAGGGCTAACACGAGTTTTTCAAAACAATAGAGAGTCCCATAGGTTTCCACAGGAAATGGACCATGGAATCTTGTGGTGGAAAAAGCGAAAAAAGTCCACAGGAAATGTAGCAGGGGTCGTACTACTTGAAAGAAACATTGAGGAAAAATAGATAGAATAAGATGAATAATGGCGGAAGTTGTGAAAACTCCTTAAATAAAAGATTTAACTCGAGTGCTTTCACTTGATTAAGTGAGATTTTAAACTTGCGTGCTTGAATGTATAGACCAAGAAAACTCGTGAGTAGTTGATGGCATTTGTCTTGACTAGATATATGTTTTTAAAGTGCGATCTTAATTATTTTTTAGTTGCGAGTCTTGACATATCATAACTCCCAAACTTTTTGAGTTGCTTGTTAATTTAGCGGCTATGTAAATCAAAGGGACTCCATGAATTTTGAATCGGGTATATGTCTATTTTATGTTGTCATTTACACCTTTGCTCGAGACGTGGAAAGTCTTAAGTTTGGGGTATTTGATAAGTTGGTTTTTACATACTTTTATTAGACTATTCTGGCATATTTAATGTGGAAAGTCCCCAAAATAAATATTTAATTATATTTATTGGTCGTTTTTAGGTGAAATGGAGTGCGCGGTTGAATTCGTGGCAAAAAATTACTCAAATGGAGTATTTACATGTAGTGATCAGACACCAGACAATTTGCCTTAAGTTACGAGTTGTGCAGTGGGTAGGATAAGGAAAACATACCAAATGACGCAGGAAGTAACACAGTTAAGTCACTTGAGTTGAGCTGCAGTTAGATTGCCTCGAACACGGTTAAGTCATTGCTGGCAGTCGAGTTGAAGCGCAGCCACGCGTCAGCACCAAATATGTCCACATGTCTTCACCGTCCAGCTCAACAGCAGCTCCCTCGTTCCAGCTGCCATTAGTTATTCCTTGATTGCCTCAGTTTGTTCCAGCCCGCCACATGTCGCCTCCCGATCTGCTGCCACGTCAACTTGAACTAGAAAACTCGGCCACTAGCGTGCTGCCATGTGTACGAAACCCATTTTCACCCTAAAAACAGTCCCTAGATGCTCCTCGGCGCATGTGTTACGAGACTAACCCCAAAATTAGTTTCTTTCACCTCTAGAGAGCACTTTTTAGTGGGTTTTCATATTAGGAACTAGAGTATTCATATGGGGAGTCGACATTTGAGCCGCTACACACAACTTTTCACACTTGGAGATTGTAAAGATGATGTCTGGCTAGACCAATCTTCACTTATGTCAAAGGGAAAACAAGTGAGATTCATGATTCATGGCATATACTATGTTAGATCTATGATTTTTATTTAATTTGATTTAATTTCTCCTATTTCATTGTTGTTGATTTAAAGTATATGGTTTAGATCTAGGGTATGTATGTGGCTAGTGCATGCTTTTAGGTAGGCAACCTATAGTTATTTGGATCAATAATATCCGTGTAATTGTGCTTTTGGACCAATAAAGTAACGAACACTCACCCGTTTGTCGTAAAACCTTTTTGGTTCTTGAGTGTGCAACAATTGGATCTAGGTTAAACTGGAAGTGAATGCGATTCAGTTATTTAGGATTAGTATTCCCGTGGATCCAAATTACTGCGGTTAGTGTGTTAAACCCGATTGACGGATGTTTAGGGTTATACATTAATTAGAGAAGTAGTTAGTGGCGGACGTCCTAGCTATCGAGATTAGGGGAATTAGGAATTTCCGACGGACGTAGATTTTCCATAGCTAATCTAGGAGAAATTGAATTAATAAGTTTTTGGATTGACTGAGGACCATTAAATGCCATTGAATCTTGATTCTTGTTTGTGGAACCGTAGACTTATGTATTTTCTCTCATTGATATTATATTTCTTTTGCGGACTTTTTATTTTTGCTTTTTTATTTAATCGTTTCCTTGAACTTTCTTAAACCCCCCATTTTTAGTTAATTTAGAGTAAAACTAAGTCTTATGGATTCGACCCCGTATTTACCACTACTACACATTTATGGTTGGTAGCTCCATTGCGGGTTATATTTGGCATGCACGGCACGTGATCAAGCACATATTTTTAGGCTATCAAATCAATGTGCTATACAAGTGTCAAAATGAGTACAAACATAAAGTACAAGTGTCTAACATAGGCAACAAGTGGCATACTCACAATTAAATTGATTATGCACCCTTGTTAGAAAAATTATTTACAAGCACACCCAAACTAAGTATTTAGTATTTATAATGAAACCCCATATATATAAGTATCAAAAACTCATATTTTTATATCTCGAAGTAGACTAAACTTCATTTTCTTCAATTTGAAACCAAATCTCCCATTAGAGCTTCAAATCAAGTCCTAAAGATCCTATATATAAATAAGAGCTTACACATCATTGAAGGCTTACAACAAGCTTATGAGAAGCAAATATATATAAGTGCTTACATCATTGAAGGCTTAACAACAAGCTTAGGAGAAGCAAATAAAGAGGCAAGTACTAGCTATTATCTTGCCCACCCAAAATATTGGTTTAGTTCATTATTGATTATGCTCCATTAAATATAATTAGTGTAAGTTTGGCAACACAAACAATTAGGAAAATAACAAAAAAATGCAAATGATAAAAAATATGGGTTAATGAGTTTTTGAAATAAATAAAAAAGTTACTAAATAAATTAAATAATTAGAGATATGGAAAAATTTATTATTTATTATTAATGTGGCATTAAGGTCTATATTATGATGATAGGAATTTTTACCTAAGTATACTTAATTGGACATGTATATACAACCAATAATTATTTAAATGATATTATTTTCTTGTATACTTCACTAGGTACATCATTAACATAAAATAAATAAATAAATACAAAGCTTAGATGAGCTTACAAGGAAACAAAAATCAATAGTAAATGACACTAGCTCAATTTCATAGTTAATTAAATATATGAGTTGCTAATGAGATAAATGTGGCATATATTTGTTACATAAAAAAAAATATACATTGACTATAGAAAAGTACGCCTAGGCTTAGTTTATCCTAGCTATTAAAAATTTAGATAAGAAAGTAATATTTATAGCTATCACAACATATAACTAATCTAGTTAGTAATGTGCAATGATGGAAACAAATTTAATTACAAATAACAATGATATTAGTATAATGAAGTAGTTGAACAATGGAGTATAAATCATTCTACATACATATGGTTAACTTGTAACCATTCAAGTAACTTAAACTTTAATATGAACCACAAGAACTTAGAGAGTTGATACGGGGTGTGGGACGCGAGATTGGAGTGGTCGGGTGCTGGTTTAAGCTAAGAAATTTTGCATTATTTGTAAGTAAATTTGTCGAGGTCCTATTTTACATTTCATTTCTATCTAAATGTTTCTTCCATAGTCTATATGACTATATGATGCTTCATATTATGATATCATGAGCTATCTTGTTATTCCTCACTTGTCGAGTTTTGATTCATGATATCTATATTCTTGCATTGATTCATTGACTCTATTTCTACATTATATGACTCCATTGTTGTTGAAAATGATATGTTGTGTTCCAATAGCATGCTATTAGTGTAGAGATGAATGTGAATGTGTTGAATGGACTTGTACTCATAATTTTTGTGCTTTGTAGCATATAGCCAAGTCTTGAACATCTATAATCGAGTCATTCTTTAAAATTATAAAGTAGTCCTAGTACCTAGGGTACATTGCACTATATTTGAGATGAGCCGGATACAAGGTCATATTCCCTGGGGATGTCAGCACTCGCCACTATTATGGTGCGACACACGAGGTTAGATTCCTTGGGGATGTCTGCAAATGAGAACCAGACTAATGCGATAACGCACACATCCTTTAGAGTGACCATAAAGGCTGATGTGACATAGCTCACGACCGACTGGACCTAGATCATCACTACTTAGCTTAGTGTCAGCTTCACTTACTTAGCTTTAAAATTTTCTAGCATATATTAGTTTCGACAACTTTTCGTCATCTTTATGCTTTTAAATACCATTTGATATATTTGGGAATATGGACTAGTATCTCCTAATTTTACTTTCTAATTTCCTGTACTCACCGTATTTTTTATGATGGTGGGTGTAGATCCGTCGACTAGTAGTCCCGATAAGGAGAAGATGGGGGATTACCTCTAAGCCTGTGGCGTGCTCCTAGATCTTTAGGGATGTATGCAAATGAGAACCAGACTAATGCAATAATGCACACATCCTTTAGAGTGACCATAAAGGCTGATGTGACATAGCTCACGATCGGCTGGACCTAGATCATCACTACTTAGCCTAATGTCAGCTTCACTTACTTAGCTTTAAAATTTTCTAGCATATATTAGTTTCGACAACTTTTCGTCATCTTTATGCTTTTAAATACCATTTGATATATTTGGAAATATGGACTAGTATCTCCTAATTTCACTTTCTACTTTCCTGTACTCACCGTCTTTTTTATGACGGTGGGTGCAGATCCGTCGACTAGTAGTCCCGATAAGGAGAAGATCGGTGATTACCTCTAAGCCTGTGGCGTGCTCCTAGATCCATCTATTGTAGGTTTCTTTTGATATTTTGATGTACTACAAACTTTATGTCATTCCCTTTCATTTTGGGTTGTATATATGGGTTGAGCGTCAGTTCCTCGACCAGACACATTTTTATTTCACTTTTATTGTCGTACTAGTTTTGTATATACATGTGATTTACGTTTCCCTAGTTTCCACACTTAGGACTTATTTTATTTAATGGCACAATATTTTTATGACTTTAGCTGAACAACTTAATAAATCACGAAAAGTTTTAATTAACTCTAAAATCCACTAATAAAAAGAATTTTTGTTGTACTTATCCTGAACAAGAGAAACGAGGAGAATTAGATAGAAAGGCTGACTAATATGTCATTAAGTCCTACGTGGATGAGATTAGGGTTTAATGATGGTATTAGGTCGGCGGTGCCCTAGATTAAGGAAGGGGCTTTCATACAAAAACTCAAAAAGTGTAGCAGCACAAAAAACTATAAACACGAAGCAATAATAAGAAATGAAATGAAGAGAAATATCTCAATTAGTTTACTTACAATTCATGCAACCCTTAGCCTGAACTGGCTTTTGACCACTCCAAACTCATACTCGAACTTTAGAATTCAACCTTGAGTCACTCTCGGTACCCGAGCTACATTCCTTCAGTCCCCTGAAGTTAACTAAGCATGTTTATTATGTATTCAGATTGGTTGAATGTATTTTAAGTTGATCTTCCCAAATCAGCCCTTGACTACCAAATAAAGTTTCAATTTTGGTCCTGTGTTGCAGCGCATTTTTGGGCATGAAAACATTCGAATATTAAAACCTTCCCACATGTCGAATTTGTTGGTCTCTATCTTAACTTTCTAGAACTATAAGGTTTGAGCAATTTTGATAAGAATCCAAGGAGATATGAAAGTTTTACAATAATGACTCAATAACATCTTTAGATTTAGACCAACAAATTTGTAATTTCATTTCTCCTAAACCATAGCTTTAAAACCCATGATTTTTTACTAAAGCCTAAAAACATATCTCTAGAACATCATACCAAAAGATGAGATCAATCCAATAAGAAATGGGAAAGTTATGCTTAAAACAACTGAACATTAGCAAAATAGTAAACCCATAAATTCCAGATTCATCATCAAAGTTGGAGATGATTTTTAGACATAAAATCATTCAAATTTCAAAATATTTTAGGAGGCAAAAGTTTTTCCTTTTGAGTTAGCTTTCAAATGCCACCAGAATGAGTCAGTTCAATTTAAAATGAAGAAGTTGTGACCACATTATAGAGGCTGGTTCATAACAACAATATGCAAAATATTCAATTTTGTCTTATAGCTTCAAAAATTCATAACCTTATGAAAACAAATTCAAATCTATAATTTCTTTTAAGTAGAATTAGCGTAATTTCACAAAGAATTCAAATATAAAGTTAGATTTTGAAACACAAAGTCATTTGCCTACTGAAATTGCTGAAAAACTAGAACTGAATCAAAACTTGAAATTTTGATAAATTTCACAAAGTGGTGATGGAGATTGGTTTACCTAGTTGTGGAGCTTCATTAACTTGTTCAAACACCTCTTAATTCCCTGAATCCCACAACAATTTCTTCAGATCATCTTCCCATATCCTCCTCTTTTCCATTGGCATGAAATTTAGATGATAAGGTTTAAACCCTACTAAGTTATATTTATATAGCAGTGAGTCTTAATTGTAGCCCTTGATATTATATATATACTCGTCTCTAGGAAAATGCAACAGCCAAAAACTTGGTCCGACAACCCACTAATTCATCCATGTTAACATACTTTATTTACTTAAGTTACAAAGAGATGTGACAACAAACATCTCGAGGCATATAAATGCTTAGTGTTTTATTTCTTTAACTTAGGTCACATTTATATAACTTCAACTATAGGCACATTCAATTAACTATTTTAATCTTATTTAATTAAACTTGGACTTACCAAATTACTCTCTACCCCGATCCCATGCTAGTACACATCTCGAGGCATGTTCCTGCTCGCATCTTTACGTCTATACATGAATAGAAGTGACTTACTAAGTCTTACACATATTCAATGCACTAAACATTCATCACACCAAAAATAATATATTACTCGATCTTCGTGCCGAGTGTTGGGACCATGTATTGCTCTCGAGCCACGTCACAGGTTGGTGAACCTTAATTATAGACCAAATCCACTATTAGAAATTTGGTCGTCACAATCTTCCCAACTAATAGAAATTTCTTCTCCAAAATTGACTTCATGAAAGTTTCTCATCTTTAAATATTTCTTTATTCTCATTGTAATTATCTTAGCCAAAACTTTAAATGATACTAGCCCTAAAGCCCACATATCTCATCAACCACAGGTGGATCCACCGACCACTTCAACCTGGGTTTGCATATTTTAATGGGCAAGTCCACACATTGCGAACTCCTACATATCATCACTATTTACGAAACTTTGGTCATAATACTCAAAAGAAAATCTTGCTAAGCGTGACTTTCTAAGGAGTTTTTAGATGTTTCTTATTCAGATAACACTACTCCTATTTATCAGATTCTCAAATTTTTAAATTACGGACTAAGTCGGTTCAATAGTTTCAAACTAATATTATGCACAAGGAAAATAATGTATGCACAATACGAAAGTAAATAAACTAACATACCTTCATTACGTACAATCGTGTACCTTCTTTGAGTCTGATCCTGCTGCTGCTTAGACTCTCTCTTTGGCTTTTGGTTATGGTAATACATGTTGGTAGCTCGTTGGCTGCGAGCACTGACGAACGATATATCCAACCTGAAAACATATGTAACATGTCGATAGTCTCCTCCGCTGTATTTATCCTAACATGATCTGCGTAGGATGTGTAGTCAAAATTGAGGAGAATGAGCTCTCAATTGATCTGAGGCTAATATAGTTTCTAGAGTATGATGCATTATTAGGGATGGATTGGTTATCAACATACCGTGCTAGTTTTGACTGCTTTCATAAGAGGGTAATCTTTCAAATCCCTAACCTTTCTAAAATTATAGTCTATAAAGGCTATAATCCTTCACGACTTGCAACTCATGGAAGGAAAGCTACTCCTCGAGATTTAAAAGTTATGATAAAGGTTTTTACATTTGGAGAGCCTGGTCAGGAACTTAAGGTTAGTGAGATACCCATAGTGAACTTAAGGTTAGTGAGATACCCATGGTTTATGAATTTTTGAAAGTTTTTCCATCTTGCTTGCCTGGACTTCCACCACCATATGTCATTGAATTCATCATTGATCTTATTTCTGGCACCAAACTTATATTTATTTATTCGTACTATATGGCACCGAAGGAATCACGAGAGTTGCAGACTCAGCTCAAGGAGTTGTTATAAAAGGGTTTATCCATCCTAGTATGGTTTTTTTTATGAAGAAGAAGGACGAGACCCTACGTATGTGCATTGATTATAAACAGCTTAATCGGCAACTGTTAGAAAAAAACACCCATTACCTAAGATCGATGACTTGTTTGATCAGTTGAAGGGTGCCGCATATTCCTCGAAGATTAATTTGAGGTTTGGTTATCATCAACTAAGGATTAGGGATGAGGATATCTCGAAGAAAACTTTCAATACTCGCCATGGGCACTTTGTGTAACAACCAGTTACCTTAAGTTAGTGATTAGTATTAATCCAAATCCTAATTAATTCGAGTTAGACTTGTGGTTAAGTCAAGTTAGCATTTGTGTGGGTTTGTATGATGATTTGTGTTTGTTTGGAATGCTTAATGAATTTTATAGGTTGTTGTATAAAAAAGAATTTATATACAAGCCTATAATTAAAAAATACGCAATTAATTATAAATTCTCAATACACTAAGTGCGACAAGGATGCTGTAAAATGAATGTGCACTCTCAAAAACACTCGTAGGCATGTTCGGTGAATTTTTGGCAAGAAAATACACAAAGAATATATATTTATATATATTTGACATATAAAACTTATAAATAAAACTATAAGTTTGATTTGAATTATAAGGATCGTTGGATCGCCTTGAGATGAGCATAAGTGTTAATGGTGTCAACATATGTCTCACTTTAGGAGGTGTCATGTTAACACATCAATTACTTGATCAGCATCACATTATCTCGAGGAAAATCCATAAATTAAAACAAAAAAACTTTAGGTTTATCCTCACTGATCAATCAATTAATCGAGAGAGAGAGAGAGAGAGAGAGAGAGAGAGAGAGAGAGAGAGAGAGAGAGAGAGAGGCAAGGCGATAAGGGTTTTGAGAGATTGAGGGGTTGATTCATGAGTGAATTCAATGTGAATTGAGGAGATTAAACAATTGAAAATCAGAGATCATCACTGTTGGTGAGTGGGTTTTTGAAGTTTAAGTTGAATTTGATAGTTTGTGATGATTTCTCTATGAATTGTTTTTATCGATGATTGGGATGGATTTATACCTCACTAGAGGTCCTTCTTGATGAATTTGGGGAGTGTTGGTTGTTGTTTTGATGATTTGTGGATTTGATAGTGGCTACAGCCCAGTTCATTATTAAGACATTGCAGGGTGCGCGCTATATTCATTAATTGGAATGAACCCAATTGGTGAAGCACGTGTTGCGGCATGTGCCCTTGGTCAATCCATTAACTGTCTTTATGAATACTTTTAGTTAATAAAATAGAGGATTGCATTTGCCGTTTATTATAATTAATTTGCATGTTTACATTATAATAAGATCCATGGGTATTTACGGAAATATCCTAAATGTCCATAGTCGATCATTATACTGGGAACTATAATGAATTAAGACTAGTGTGAGTCTTGATTGATGATCATATGATGATTATACGTATAGGGATACAAATCAAGATCACGAGTACTTGTTAGAAAACAAAGTACTGGATCGACCCGTTATGAGAACATCACATGGATTAAGTCATAGTTGTTTCTCATGATAGGTATATTTTTCGGTCCTCTAACTTGAGATTACCAGAGACTTCAACATTAAGAAAACAGTGATTTGACACAATCAAATGTTTCTTTAACCGGACGATTATAAAGATTGTGATTGGTTACTGTGTGAGCAATGTGATGAAGTTGTGTAATCAAGATAGAATTTGTCCCTCTCATATAAAAAGAGATATCCAGTGGATCCCTCGATGTGTTAGACTATTAAAAGGTCTAATCCAAGTGAATTGATATTGATCAATGTTACTTGGATGTTTTTAGTCTACCTAGAGATCGAGACTACTACGATTGAACATGTTGGATGACAATTCCATGCCTTATGTTTGATCAAAAGGATATCGTGTGACAAAAGGATGTTATATACACTATTGATTAGGTTGTATTGATTTGATATTCGTACAACTTGGGTAATCATAATGTCTTGCTAGAGGCCGCTTATGACTTGTATACCAAAATGTGTTTTGGTACACTGCCAACGTTGTATGAGCCTATTGGGTCGCATACTAAGAATGGTTTTACGAGATTTTAAGATGGTTCAGAAAAATGAATTTTATATGACAAAATTCATGATAGAAACGTCCTTGTGGTGTATTACACTTATACTTCTTTAAGTAGGGGTATATGTAAAATTTACTTAACCGTCTATATACAAGGGTTGTATAAATAGACGCTTTAAGTTAGAACACACATATGAAAGATTAAAGGCCGAAACTCTATTTTCGTTTTAGAAACGACTTAGGGTTTTCTGGTATGCTCTGGATCATTTTGGAGAGAAACAAAAAGGTTTGGTATTCTCTCGAAGCTAGCACTTCGAATCTCAGCCACCATTCGTGTGTGGACTGCTGGTAGAGGGCGTTCGTCATTGGCAACGCCTTAGAGATCGATCAACCTTCAGAAAGGTATTTTGCGATCGAGGTATGATTAAGTTTTCTTGATTTAAACATTTTTAATGGAATTAGATTCGGATCATGTTGGGGTTTTTGTCAAAAATGTTTTGTAATCTTCGCTGCGTATGAACCCCAAAATCCAATAGTGGTATCAGAGCCTTCGAGTTTGATTCCATTAAATTCATTGCATGTTTTTTCTGATATATACATGATATATGATTGAAAACATGTTAATAGTTGATGTATATGTGATATACAAAAGTTTTTTCTGAGATTTATTATCATGTTTTGTGTATATGATACACATATTTGTGATTTAATTGAAATCAGTTTCATACATGCTAATAACCATGTTAGGTTAATTCGAATAATTTTAATGAATTGAATTTCGTGTTCTTTGATCCATGACACCATTAGGTATAATCTTTATTTTTCGTGTATTGATGTATGGATAAAATCTCTGTAATTCATTATGCATATTTAGGTTACATTGATTTAAGTTTCTTAAATCGTATAAGTCTGAATATTAATTCGAAACTAATATGATTAGGTTCAATAGGGATAGTAGTTAATGATTCAATTACATGTTTGTGATTATTTGGATGAGGATCGAAATTGCAAATAATTATTTTTCGAAATTATTTATTTATCTCGTTATATCTATTTTGTTATGAAATTTCTATTTGATAAGAGATATATAACAAATTAGATTAGGAGATATTAGCAAAATTGGTTTCGTTATCCCTATTGGATAGGAGATAAATATCGAAAATCTTGTTATTGGTAATATACTAGGATTCAAATATCTTAAGTCCTAATTGGATTAGGATAAGATGATTAGTTAGATATGGGTCTGGGTTAATTAAAATTGCTTTAATTGATTTAATTTCTGATAAATTTAGGGGTAAATTTGGGATAATGAAATCAACAAAAAACATGATTTTCTATAGCGATTTAACAAATCCTAGCGCACATAAATTCTTTTATTAGTGATTTAACAAATCAATAAATATATATGATATTTCATTGTTTACATAAAATCAATAAAACTGAATAAAATCCCTCTTTTAAATTTTAAGTCTCATGCCATCCATTTTAAACACTTATCAAGGCCTCGATCACACTAATGCAGTTTCAACCATAGCTGGGTGTATTGTGTTATCTTGGTGAGACAAGTTGGATATGAGTTACCTAAATGTTTTAAATGGTCCGACTTAATAAAGCTATCAAAATAGTTTTGAGCTTTAGGCACATGATGAGATAAAAACATGATAAGACATAAGATGTCCCGTATCTCATAAAAATTATCTAAAATTACATAAGATGTAATTGGTAACTATTACCTACCTAAATAATCTAGTTCTGTGTTTCATGCCATAGCTGTCATAGAATTAGGTGAAATATGGATTTTAGTCCCCTAAATAAACAATATGTTTTAGGAGGGTTGTTAATTTAGTGGAGTCTATTCCTCTATACTAAAAGAAATTTTGCATTATCTTTATTGTAGATCAATGGCCTCTTCAAGTAACAATAATCCCCTATCACTGTGATCCATCATTGAGAAGGATAAGCTATCTGGGACTAACTTTCTTGATTGGTTTAGAAACTTGAGAATCGTTCTCAAGCATGAACTCAAGTTGCGTGTCATGGATGCTCCAATCCCTGAGGACCCACCAGCCAATGCTACGAAAGCTGTGAAGGATGCACATAATAAGCATGTCAACGATTCCACTGATGTTGCATGTATTATGCCTGCAACTATGGTTCCTGAACTTCGAAGGACATGGAACTAATGGAAGCCTACGACATGGCTATAACGTTGAAGGAAATGTCCCAACAGCAAGCTAGGCAAGAAAGGTTCGAGATAGTCAAAAACCTACATTCTTGCAAGATGACTAAGGGTGCGTCGGTTAGTCCTCATGTTTTGAAGATGAAGGGCTATGTTGACCTGCTTGATAGACTCAGATTTCCCATAAGCCAAGAGTTGGCTACGAATTTGATCCTGAATTCATTACCAGAGAGTTACTCATAATTTGTGATGAACTACAATAAGAATAATATGAAGAAATTAATTTCAGAGTTGCATTTGATGCTCAAAACTGCTGAACAAAATATCAAGAAACCCTCTAGTAATGTGTTGATGGTCTAAAAGGGAAAGGGAATGAAGAAGAAAGGCAAAGGCAAGGCTAGAGTTGCCAAGGCTACTGCTGCACTGTCGCAAAGCCTGTGGAACAAGTCAAGCCCCAGCCTGTTCATGTTTCAAAACACCCAAAAGAAAAGGAAGGAAATTATCATTTATGCCATGCTCCTGGACATTGGTTCATACATTGCAAACTCTATCCGGAAGATCTAAAGAAGAAAAAGGGTAGTGCGACTACCATTACAGGTATTTATGTTATTGAAATTAATTTATCTACTAGTGGTTCCTGGGTATTAGATACCAGATGTGGATCTAACATTTGTATAAATGTGCAGGGACTCACCAGAAGTAGAAAGTTGAAGAAATGAGAAGTCATCCTCTGCATAGGGAATGGAGCAAGAGTTGCTGCCCTTGCTGTTGGATTATATGACTTAGTCTTACCTAGTGGAGTTGTTTTAAGTTTAAAGAATTGTTATTTTGTGTCTGCCTTGAGCAGAAATATCATTTATGTTTCATGCTTGGAAATGGATGGTCTTGATTTTATTATTGCGAATAATAGATTTTCCATTTCTCGTAAGGGTATATTTTATGCAAATGCTGATTTGTGTGATGGTTTTTATATTTTAAGCATGAAAAGGTCCACTGATACTCCAGTCTTTAACATAAATACAAAGAGATTCAAGTCAAATGATTTAAATCAGACCTATCTTTGACATTGTCGTCTCGGGCACATAAATGAGAAACACATCACGAAGCTCCATAAAGATGGACTTCTAGATTCATTTGATTTAGAAACATATGAAACATGCGTATCTTGTTTACGAGGCAAGATGACTAAAAGTCCCTTACTGGACACAGTGAAAGGGCAAGTGATTTATTGGGTCTAATACCTACTAATGTATGCGGTCCTATAAACACAATGGCTAGAGGAGGTTATCAGTACTTCATTTCATTTACTGATGATTTCAACATATATGGTTATGTATATCTTAAGAAACATAAAGCTGAATCATTTGAGATGTTTCGAACGTTTCAAAATGAAGTGTAGAATCAACTTGGTAAAACTATCAAAACACTTCGGTCGGATTGTGGTTGTGAATATTTGAGCCAAGAATTTGATGATCATCTTAGAAATTATGGGATTGTCTACCAATTGACTCCACCAACAACTCCACAATAGAATTGAGTTTCCGAAAGGATAAATCGAACCTTATTAGATATGGTTCGATCTATGATAAGTCATGCAAATCTTCCATTATCCTTTTGGGGTTATGCATTACAAACTGCAGCTTTCACTCTAAATCGAGTTCCTTCTAAAGCGGTTGATAAAACACCATATGAGATATGGTACGAGAAGAGACCTAGTTTGTCTTTCCTTAATATTTGGGGTTGTGAGGCTTACATAAAGCGATAAGTCTCAGAAAAACTAGCACCTAAATCTGACAAATGTTTATTTGTGGGGTATCCTAAGGAAACAAAAGGATATTACTTTTATAATCCCGCAAAGAACAAAGCGTTTGTTGCTCGGTATGGTGCCTTTATGGAAAAATAGTTTATTTCAAAAGAAACTAGTAGGAGAGAAATAAATTTTGAAGAAGTTCAAGAATCATAAATAAACACTGAGCCGCTACTGGAAGTTCAACAATGTTCTGAACTAGTTGAACCTCCACAAGTGACACAAGGCCCACGCAAATCTGGTAGGGTAAGACATGAGCCAGAGAGATTCAGAATTCTCATTACTGATAGTTGTGATGTGTTGCTTATGGATCAAAATGAGCCTACCACTTATCAAGAGGCTTTGTCTGGACCAGACTCATATAAATGGCTAAGTGCCATGAACTCTGAGATGCAATCCATGAATGATAACCAAGTTTGGAATTTGGTTGATTTACCTGAAGGTGGTAAGACAATTGGATGTAAATGGGTTTTCAAGAAGAAAACTGACATGGATGGCAATGTGCATACTTTTAAAGCAAGACTTGTAGCAAAAGGTTTCAGGGAGACTCAAGGTGTTGATTATGATGAAACTTTTTTGCCGGTAGCAATGCTTAAATCCATAAGAATTTTAATTTCCATTGCTGCATATTATGACTCAGAGATATGTCGAATGGATGTAAGAATAGCATTCTTAACGGAAAGCTGCTTGAGGACGTGTATATGACACAACCTGAAGGTTTTGTACATCCTGAGAATTCTAGGAAGGTATGCAAGCTTCAAAGATCCATTTATGGATTAAAGCAAGCTTCTCGGAGTTGGAATCTTCATTTTGATGAAGCAATCAAGATTTTGGTTTTATTAAGAACGAAAATGAGCCTTGTGTATACAAGAAGGTCAGTGGGAGTGTAGTTGTGTTTCTGGTACTATATGTTGATGATATATTACTCATTGAAAATGACATCCCAACAATGCAGAATGTCAAGTCTTGGTTAGGGAAGTGTTTCTCAATGAAATACTTAGGAGACCCAGCCTATATTCTAGGGATAAGGATCTATAGGGATAGATCTAAGAGGCTAATCGGTCTAAGTCAAAGTGCTTACATAGACAAGGAGCTGAATAGATTCAGTTTGCAAGACTCTAAAAGAAGATTGTTGCCAATGTATCATGGCATAAGTCTCAGCAAGATTCAATGTCCTAAGACAAATGATAAGCGAGACCGTAAAAGATTCCATATGCATCAGCTATTGGATCTATCATGTATGCCATGCTATGCACTCGACCTGATGTATCAAATGCTTTGAGCACTACAAGCGAGATATCGATCGATCCTGGTGAGAGTCACTTTGGATAGCAGTAAAGAACATTCTTAAATACTTAAGAAGGACTAAGGAAGTGTTCTTGGTCTATGGAGGTTTTGAAAATGATCTAGTTGTAAATAGTTACACAGATGCAAGTTTTTAAACTAATATAGATGATTTTAGATCGCAGTCTGGATATGTGTTTACTTTGAATGGGGTGCGATAAGGTCGGAAAGGTTTGAAACAAGAGACTCGTGACAGATTCTACAATAGAAGTTCGAGTATATTGCAACGTCGATCGATAAAAATGAGGCAGTTTGGATCAAAAAGTTCATTTCTGAACTAGGTGTAGTTCCAAGTATTGCTAACCCTGTTTGTTTGTATTGTGACAATAACAGGGCAATATCACAGGCCAATGAACCTAGATCACACCACAGATCCAAACATATATTTAAGCGTTTTCATCTCATTAGAGAAATTATTGAGTGGGGAGACGTGAAGATTTGCAGAGTACCTACCGAAGACAACGTTGCGGATCCATTGACAAAAGCTCTTCCACAAGCAAAACATGATGGTCACGTTAGATCATTAGGCATTAGATGCATGTATGATTGGCCCTAGTGCAAGTGGGAGATGTTGGGGCATGTGCCCTACATTAACTGTCTTTATGAATAATTTTAGTTAATAAAATAGAGGATTTCATTTGCTGTTTATTACAATTAATTTGCCTGTTTACATTATAATAAGATCCATTGGTATTTATAGAAATATCCTAAATGTCCCTAGTCGATCATTATACTGGGAACTATAATGAATTAAGACTAGTGTGAGTCTTGATTGATGATCATATGATGATTATATATATAGGGATACGAATCAAGATCACGAGTACTTGTTAGGGAACAAAGTACTAGATCGACCCGTTATGAGAACATCACATAGATTAAGTCATAGTTGTTTCTGATGATATGTATATTTTTTCAGTCCTCTGACTTGATATTACCAGAGACTTCGACATTAAAAACACGGTGATTTGACACAATCAAATGTTGTCTTTAACCGGATAATTATAAAGATTGTGATTAGTTACTGTGTGAGCAATGTGATGAAGTTGTGTAATCAAGATAGAATTTATCCCTCTCATATAAAGAGAGATATCCAATGGATCCCTTGATGTGTTAGAATGTTAAAAGGCCTAGTCTAAGTGAATTGATATTGATGAATGTTACTTGGATGTTTTCGGTCTACCTAGAGATCGAGACTAGTACGATTGAACATGTTGGATGACAATTCTATGCCTTATGTTTGATCAAAAGGATATCGTGTGACAAAAGGATGTTGTATACACTATTGATTAGGTTGTATCGATTTGATATTCGTACAACTTAGATAGTCATAATTTCTTGCTAGAGGTTGCTTATGACTTGTATAGCAAAATGTGTTTTGGTACACTGCCAACGTTGTATGAGCCTATTGGGTCGCACACTAAGAATGGTTTTGCGAGATTTTAAGATGGTTCAGAAAAATGACTTTTATATGATAAAACTCATGATAGAAACGTCCTTGTGGTGTATTACACTTATACTTCTTTGAGTAGGGGTATATGTGTAATTTACTTAACCGTCTATATACAAGGGTTGTATAAATACACGCTTTAAGTTAGAACACACGCATGAAAAATTAAGGGTCGAAACTCTATTTTTGTTTTCGAAATGACTTAGGGTTTTCTAGTACACTTGGATCGTTTCGAAGAGAAACAAAAAGGTTTGGTATTCTTTTGAAGCTAGCACTTCGAATCTCGACTGCCGTTCGTGTGTTCGTGTGTGGACTGCTGGTAGAGGGCGTTTGTCGTTGGCAGCGCCTTAGAGATCGATCAACTTCAGAAAGGTATTTTGCGACCTAGGTATGATTAAGTTTTCTTGATTTAAACGTTTTTAATGGAATTAGATTCGGATCCTGTTGGGGTTTTTGTCAAAATTGTTTTGTAATCTCCGCTGCGTATGAACCCCAAAATCCAACACCCCACAAAGTAAGGGAGCGCTCTCCCACCTTAAAAACAACAACTCCGCTGTAAATTGGTTAGAATTTCTTGAAGTCTTAGGGACTAACTTATAGTTCTAAATGTATGGTATTGAACTTATATTGATCACAAATGGTTTATGATAGGTGTTAGATCACTAAGAAATCGTGATTGACCTAAAAATTTAGGGAATTTATTAACGGAAACCTAAATCGATGTAAGTATGGATTCATTTATTTATCAATGTTGTAACAATCCGTTACCTTAAGCTAGTGATTAGTGTCAATCCAAATTCTTATTAACCCAAGTTAGGCACGTGGTTAAGTCTGGCGTACCTTGATTAGCATGCGCGTGTGTTTGCATGATGATTTGTGTTTGTATGGAATGTATAATAAATTTTATAGGTTGCGGTATAATTGAGAACTTATATACAAGCCTATAAACAAAAAATAACTAAAGAAATAATAAATAGCTGGTACACCAAGAGTGACGATTGTGGATTGAATGTGCACACCCGAGAAATACTTATAGGCATGTCCTATGAATACATATATATGTTTATATATATTGGATATATAAATATATTAAAAACTATAAGTTGGTTTGAATTATATGGATAATCAAACCGCCTCGAGAGGAGTGAAAGTGTTGATAGTGTCGACATGTGCGTCATTTTAAGGAGTGTCATGTTAGTACATCAATCATTCAATCAGTCTTGAGATAGAACGATGTGTATCTTGAGGAAATTCATATACTTAAACTAGAAAATCTCATACTTATCTCCATAAATCGACCGATAAAGAGAAGTAAGGGTTGAGGGTTTAATTTCTGATAATAGGAGAGTGTTTAGGGAGCTGATTTGGTGTGAATTAAGGAGCTTAATCAACTGAGAATCCAAAGATCATCACTTTCGTAAGTTTTGTTTTGTGCATGTTGAAGTTCATTTCAATGGTAGTGAAGAAATCTTTATGAATTGTGTTGTTCAATGATTGGAAATGGTTTGTTACCTCACTAGAGGTCCTCCCTGATGAATTTTGGAAGTGTTTGCTATTGTTGTATGAATTTTTGGATGGAACAATGGCTGCCGCCCTGTGTACTATCGAGACAATACAAAGTGGAACACGCTCCACCTTGCAGAGGGGCACACTCCCTTCATCACTAGGATGAACTCAGCTGCTAGAGTGCACTCCACCCACTAAGGGAGTGCGGTCCCACCCCAGAAAACATCAAATAAGCCGAGTTTTGGTTATGATTTCTTAAGGACTTAGGAAATGAACTAGGGGTTCTAAAGATAAGGTATTGGGCCTAAATTGATCACAAATGGTTTATGATAGGTGTTGGATCACCATGAAAGCTTGAGTACTTGGAAAGTTAGGAAATTGGATATGAAACCTAAACCAAGGTAATTATAGATTCGCTTATTTATCGATGTTGCATGACTATCTTAGGATATATAGTTGATGTAATTTATGGATTGAATGGGGGGACTATGTATAATGTAATGGATTCAACAGACGGAAAATGGTGTTTAATGTGATTTATGAGTGTAACTCACGGTTTTGAGAATAGGTTTATAGGAGATGGGTTACCTTCCCGGCCTATATATGACTCATGCTCGATTCGATAGGTTGCGTGAATTACATACCTACTAGAGGGTTTCAAATTGAACCATTGGGCATTAATGGATTGTCTAGACAGGTAATCGACCCTAATTTTATAAAAAAAGGAATCATAGTGTAATAGTCATTTATAGTTTGATTTGCATCCGTTATTTATCGAATTATATTCTTTCCATATTCTTGTTAGTTAACATTGGTGCATATTGTTATTGCATAATGTTCTTGATTATTATATAGAATATTGATGGATTTGTGAATCCTTACGTACTAAGCAAGTTGGAGCGCCACCCAAATTTATAATTTTTGGTTTGCAACCTGACACTTTAACAAAAGGCAAAAAGAAGATTTATGAGTCTTGTTGTCTCCTATGATGTAATGAGCCTTCTTGTACTTATATACACTGTTTGATATATTTTGTTGTATATAAATATGGTTGGGAGGATTATAAATGAGGTTTTAGGTTTTGATAAACTCTGTATTATCGTATATTGTTAAAAATCAAAAAAGTTTTAAATCTTTGTTGCATATACTTTGTATTGTTTATTCGATTTTGATATGTGGTTGAGTTTATGTGGTATAAACGGGGAGGCTGCTGGCTATAGTTAAGTCAGACTGGGTTACCAGGGCTTAATTTAGTGTTTCTGGCCGAGTATCCTCTTAATCGGGACAGGGGATGATAAACCTTAGTAAAAAAAGCCTACTTCAAAGCCTAAAGTTTATCACTTTTTAGATAAGTGCTAACTTTGATACAGTTTGGTATCATAGACAAGGCTCTGACCATGATTTTACTTTTGAATGGTTTTCAAAGTAAATGAGAGCATATTCCTTTGTAAAAACCTATGTTGTGTACTGGACCTTGGTAATGAACTTTAAGTTCTGAAGAGTATTACATTGGATGGTTGAGTTATCGTTAATGGATATTTTGTTTTATCTAAATCATTCTATTCTATCATAACTTTCATTTACTTGAGGGTAATATGTTTTTATTTGGAAATCACTTCTATTTTAAAATTTATATTATTTAAAGTTAAGATAAATTAGATTGAAATCAGTTTATAAAGAAATGAAAGAAGAATATAAATGAGAGTATTCTTTGCTCGGGACAGCAAAATGATGAGTTTGAGGGTATTTTACAAGTCGATAATTAGAAACATTTTACGGTGTACTTTAAGATGATTTAATACATAAATGATGATATTACACTAGGTATTCTCATGTGTTTTTGATTTTATGATTTAAACAAAAAAATAAAGAAATGGAAGAAAATAGGAAGAAGAGCAAAATTATCAAACCAGAGAAAATGTGCAGCAATTAGTTAGCAATTTGAGTTTACACTAAAAATCTCCGCTTAAATCGACAACAGGAAAAAGCCAAGGAATCCATAGTAAACTGGAGAATGAAATAAGAATCGTCGGCTAAATCGGTGGAGCACAAAGAGCTAAACACAGTGATTTACTCTACGATTTGGGTACAAGTTTTGAGTCGCTGACAAATTACTGAGGTCAGTGACAAATTTTTTAGATAAGAATGAGGAATTTGCATTTATCTAGGATATTAAGGAAACTATATAGGACTTGAAAGCTTCGAAAGAACTATCTTTTCTCCCGTATTCTCTTTTTAACTTTCCATCATTCTTCTTTTCAACCTCTTGTCTTTTATGTTTAGTTTTATATGTAAAGCAACATTGGAGCTTTGATTAAGAGGTATTTATTTATTTATTTGATTATGTCTTTTAATCATATATTTGCATTGTTTATTTCCAGCATGAGTGAGTATTTAGTTAATGTAAGCAAACCTTGGACATGTAATATACTTTGGATTTTTATGTAGGTATAATTATGAAATCACGTACTTAATGTTTTAAATCGATTCATACACGTCAATCACAGATTAAACAAGTTTTTGCATATTACAACTAGTAATATTTAATGTTGAGTGCATAGTGGCCAATATGTTCCTTAATATAATGTTCAAATTTATGTCTATAGTTATTGGCAACAATTATAAAAGTAGTATTTAGGATTAATCTATAAGGCTTTTCCCAAGTGGATGTTCTAGGTGATTGTGTTCTAAGTTGTTTATTATGCGGCTTCGATTAATATTGATTTAGATTAGGCATGATTTTCATTGAGCATAATGTTATCATATTTCTACGGTGTTGCATTTTATCTAATGGGTAGATTTACAAAGATAAAAATGTGGCACTTCCATTAAATTTAAGAAAATCGGTGAGTGACTAAAGGCTATCAACCTATTATGAATTATGATTTAATGATTCCAAAATTTCAAGTTATATTATTATAACTATAATGTGAAGTAATGTTATGTTCTAGTGTTTGAAAGCAATCCAAGTATATTATAATGTTTAGTAGGGGTTTGTTTAAATGTTCATTTAGATCTTTTATTTGCATTGATTTATTGATAATTTGAAATATTAGTTTGAACTATATTAGAATAGTTCATTAAATCTAAATTGTTTATAGTTTAGTTATTTTAATTAATTGGTTATTTTGTTTACATACTATTAAGTATTTAATTATCTTTTAATTAAATTAATTAAATTAAAACAAGTTAAATCTGGTGACACTTTAGGGTAGCTTTAATTCTTAAGAGATTTAAAAAATCCATGTAGAGAAGATATCCCATTTACCACTACTACAAATTAATAGTAAAATATAAGAAATTATTATACATGCTAGACACGCATCAATCTGTTCTTAATTTGGTTTAGTTAGTTTATTCCTTCATCTCGCTTAACTTATTAATAAGTTATTTAGTTGTTCCTTGAGCTTTGCAACTAAATGCATGAGTTATTGAGAGTAAGTTATCAATAATAGTGAAAGTTTTTATTTTAGATAAAGCGAATAATAAATAACACAAACTTTATTTCTTTAACAAATCCTAAGTAGTGGAAAATCCATCAAAAGGATACCAAATATATATATATATATATATATATATATATATATATATATATATATGGCGACAAAATGTACAATATAATCAATATATATGTATTAGTGTATCAAGTCTCTCAAAATATACCCAAAAGTAGTAACATAATGTAGATAAACACCTACGAGATAGGCTAGTGGAGGCTCTTAATGATCCGATGAAGTAGCTTAGTATGGCCTTCCCTCAACTTGTCATAGGATCTGCACTCGACCATCCATGCAAAAAGTTGATGATGAGTCAAGTTAGTAAATCCCCAAAAGAAACACAAGTTGAAATTTAATAAGAATGTAAATAAAACGACTACATATCATGCTGGTTAATAAGAAAAGCACTGAAAATGGATAATAGCTTGAAGATAAGTCCCTAAGAAAGCAATAAATGTCGGACGCGAGTGTTGTATATGTATGCGAAACTCTAGAACTAATAACACTAAACTGAGGAGGCTCTGGTTACGAAGTGACTCCCAGCCAACTACCGCAAAAGAGAGGAATCTATGTCGGAGGTAACTCCTCATGACACCATCTCTCAAATTATCGACTCGTAGAGTAATTCTCACGCGTAGCCTCGGGTATGACCAAAACTGTATCAACAATTGAATAGATAATCATGAGGGAGCCAGTGACGAGTCATAACATCCCATCGACCATATATAGATACATGTAGGAGCGGAGTAGTCAAATAAATCCAAACAGACATAATTCAGTGGTATACTAAAATAAAGCAGCAAATAAATGCTAGGTGTTTTTCTGATGGCATTTACTTACTAGAATGCAATAAAAATCCTGTCCTAGCTGCTTGCTCGTGCTCCATCCCCTAAGCTTCCCTAGGCCATAAGTATCCTAAATACCAATTTTAAATAATTTACGGTCACATTAATTGATCTTTCTATTGTGAGAACAAAAATTAGAATTTTACTCTAATTTTAGTTTTGACACTTTTTTTTGGGTTACACCGGGATGCTAAATGCCTGAAAAAGTCTCAAAACCTAATTTTATACCTCTTACCAAATTTCTCATATATTTTATGATTTGTTTTAATTTTTTTGAAATTTTGATTTATTTTTATGTTTTTTTCTATAATTTATTATGTTTATTTTGTATTCAATTTTAAATTAAATTAATTTTTTAATTTTTAAATGGGGGTTGGGCCCACCTCAACTGGGCTTAGTTCGGCTGGCCCCGATTTGGCCAAATTAGGCTGAGGCTGGGCTGGCTTGGCCTAGGCTCGTACGCAAGCATGAACCATGAGTACGAGCTCCCCTACTCGAATTGTCTTCTCGGCAGAGATGAATTGCAACAACATCATCAAACATCAACAACCAACAACAACAACATATCGTTAAATCTATCACCATCACTAACATGCATTCATTATATCCATTAAGAACACCAATTTTTATCCAAATTCATACAAATTAGTTTAGTACTTCGAATTCATTATATCACAGAATCACTTGAAATAGGAAAAATATAGAGGAAATCATGATTTCATCTTGAAAATTTGTTTTGCACCCTATACCTTCAAAATTAAGCTTCCATTCAAGAGAATTGATGAAGAAAGTGAGCTAAAACCATTACCTAGGCTTAGATTGTGCTAGAGTTGCATCTCTTAACTTTGAGTCCCTTAAGTTTGCACCTCAACTAATCACAAAATCTCAAATTTCCAGCCTTTGTATGCTACTTGCTCAAGAACAATATATGCTCCAGATTTGCATGTTGAACAAATGCATTAAGTCCTCTTTTATACTAACTCACCTAATCGAGCCCACATAGGTATCTTGAGGTTCATCAAGGGCTCCTATTAACTCCAACCATGTTGTTGTGTCAGTCATGTGTCAATTAAATAAGTCAATATATGGTTTTCTAATAATTTTCTTACTTTGGGCGAAAATTTTCCTAATTTAGCCTAATTACACATTTTAGGCACATAAATGACTGAAATAGCTTTGCCTATGCTTTATTGTTCAATTTACATATCATGCTTAAACTAAGTCTTGCCTACTGACTTACCCAACATCGTTGCGTATTACGAGGTGTGCATGGTCCATTCTTACTATATTAACATTTTAATCCATTATTTAGGCTTGTAAAGATTACTTAGCTTAGATTATTATTATTTTACCATTAATAAATTCTTTTAAGCCATTTTGTTCCCGCACCCATGTCATACGCATCTCGAGGCATTATTCGTCGCACTCGTAACTCACGCAAAACATGATAATCAATGGTACACATGGTGTAATGCTATAATTCATAGTAAGACAACCATATACACAAGCAATCATGCAAATATAATATAAATAATTATACATCAGTAGGCGTGTCCTAGACTAATCCGCAATGTCCATGTAGATATGAGTTGGGTCCTAATAAGAAATTATATAATTAAATAATCTTTAAAATTGGCAAGCCTTTACAATCATCCCAACTAAAAGGGATTTTGTCCCAAAATCCAACTAAAACTTGAATACTAACCATGGAAAAGCTGGGGTATATCTCGCGCATAGTATACTCTCTTTCCTAGGTAAGTCCTTCATCTCTATCATACTGCTACCTAACGAAAACCTTAAGGATCTTTTTAGTCATGAGAATCTAAGCTATGCGGTCTACTATCTTGATAAGGTGCTCTTCATACGTCACATTTGGTCTAACCTCAACACGGGTCATATCTACTATAGGTCTCAACCTTTATCTCGCTAATCTCAGCATTGAAATATGGGAAATGTCGTGAACCCCCGCAAACTATCTTAGTAGCCTCAACTGATAAGCAACCTCCCAAACTCGATTGACAATCTGATATGGCCCAATATTATTGTGGTTCAAGTTTCCCTTTAATCCCAAATCTCTGATGACCCTTCAAAGGAGAAACTCTCAAGTACACCTAATCATCTACCTCATAGCTCAACCCATAGCGGTACTTATTTGTGTGTTTAATCTGTCTATCCTAAGCAACATATAATATCTAATAAATCAACCTAAATTTCTCTATGTGATCTACAACAACCTTAGGCCTAATGGTAATTACGTCCTTAGGCTCTGCCTAACAAGCTGTTGATCTGCAAGGTCTCCCATATAATGCCTTAATTGGTGGCGTCCTAGTATTAGCCTAAAAGCTATTGTTATAAGAAAACTCATAAAGTGGCAAGTACTCCTCCCATGAACCTCCAAACTGTAACACACAAGCTCTGAGCATGTCATCCAGTATTGTATAGTCCGGTCTGACTATGTGTGGGTGGTAAGCCGTGCCCTACTGAAGTCTAGTACCACACTGCTCCTACATGGTCTCCCATAATTGTAACATTAGCTAACTGTCTCTATCTGATATTATCAATACTATTACATCGTGTAATCTGATAGTCTCTCACTCGAATAGCGTGCACACCTGAAGAAATGTGTATCTCATGGTAATTGGAATGGAATATGTTGATTTCGTCAATCTATCCTTGGCGACCTATACAACATCAAGGTAGTGTAGAGTCCATAGTAACATACTGATAAAGTACATAGTAATGTGTTCCCACTTCCACTGAGGGATCGGTAACGACATTAAAAGTCCTATAGGACTCTGATGCTCGGTTTGAACCTACTTTCACACCTCACATCCCCTCACATACTGGCCAACATCTGCTTTTATCCCGGGCCATTAAACAAGCATTTCATGTCTTGATACAACTTGTTCCGACCTGGGTGAACTGTGCATCTAGATCTATGAGCCTCATAAAGAATGCCATATCACAACTCTGATACTATTGGAATCCATAGTCTACCTTTATGTCTTAAACACCCATCATCTACCTCTTTCCAATCCGAAAATTTGGAACTTTATGCCATGTCTCCGAACCATTGATACATTGTATTGACTCGCTAGCTCTCTATGACTAGTGGAATGAAAATTGTTGAGACTTTCATATGTTCTAGAATGTGCACCACTTTTATCTTTGGGACCACTAACAAGCTCATAGTAACTGTTGTCTCGAGTATACCATACTGGCGAGTCACCACCTATCTGTCTGGTTCTCTCCTACTAAGGGCATTTGCTAAGATATTCCCCTTCCTGAGCTGGTACTCAATAGATAAGTCATAGTCCTTCAGCAACTCTAACCATCGTTGATGTCTCACATCAAAATCCTTCTTAGTGAAGATATACTTCAAACTTTGATGATATGTGTAGAGGTTGAACCCTCTCACCAAAAAGGTAATGTCTCCACGCCTTAAGTGCAAAAATGATCAATGTAAGCTCCAAATCGTGCACTAGATAGTCTCTCTAATGGGTCCTCAGCTGACATAACAAGAAAGTAATAACTTTGTCATCTTGCATTAGTACATATCCTAATTTGGTGCCACACATATCTGTGCAAACTATCGACTCCCTGCATAGCTCTAGTAATACTAATAGTGGTGCGGAGGTTAACCTCTTCTTCAGCTCTACAAAGGATGCATCGCATGAATTGGACCACATAAACTCGATGTCCTTCTTAGTTAATATGGTCAAAAATGCCAAAATTCTTTAATACTTTGGTATAAAGAGTAGGTAATAGCCTGCTAGCCCCAGAAGCTCCTGAAGACTGTCACACACTTTGGTGTATGCCAATCGATGATAGCATGAACCTTAATTGAGTCCACTGATATGCCTCTTGTTGGACTAAGTGGTTAGTCACTCACACTCCGACCGAGATTTTGATGGAAACAAACAAGGTGAAAATGTACTAATAAACATCTAGTGTATTTCAGTGTTTGTTAAAGGATGCAAAACAACATATCAAGGGTACTCAAGAAATACAAGTTCAAGACTCGGCATTAATGAAGAAATGAAGATGAAAGTTCAAACCGCAATTTGTAATTTCAATGTAAGGTATACAAATTCTTTCACGCAAGCCAAATGCATTAGTCCATGCACTTCAAGTTTCTTAAACCATTTTTCAAAGTTATAAGTTTACTTCAAGTTTCAAAGTGGAATTTAAACACATAACTAGGTCTATGAGTTTAAACAATGTGAAACTTTGTGTGGATGGTCATTTGCATATTAGAGATCATTGTAAATGTTTTCGAAAAAGAAAAACTCGTTTTTGAAAGGTCTTCGAAAAAAAAAAACGTAAATTTGTAGAAAAGCCCCTAATACATTATGAAATCGTGAATTTCCGTTTTCGGATTTGTAAAAATATCCGGACCACCCAATTAGGCTTAATGACTCATAATAAACGTGTATAACATGTTATATAAGGGTTGGTTAGGTCCCGACGAGTTTAAGGGTCGCTAACACAAAGGGACAAAATAATTGTTTTGAGGTCCCCTGCAGCTTAGCGCGCTAATGATTTTATTAGCGCGCTAAGTGCGAGTTAGCGCGCTAGGTCTCAAAGATTAGCGCGCTAATTGCATATCCGATGCTTTTTTTGCACTGGAAAACACACTTTAATTTGAATTCTTGATCTATTTTGGACCCTTGGATCCCTAGAACGGTCATAAACTGTCAAGATGGAATACCTAACATTATAAAACCACCAAGAACATGGTTTTGTTAGAAAGTAGGAAGAAACACACTCAAAAACTAAAAATCTACAAAGAGAAGAACTTTGATTTTTGTGAAGAAGCAAAAGGAGATCTTTGTGGTCGTGTTCTTTAGTTCTCTAATCCAAAGACTTTTGAGGCTTTCAAAGGAGTACAAGAATCTCTTCAAAGCTGATCTCTTTTGTCATTCTCTTGTTTGTAAGAAAGTCCTAGATCTAAAATCTTGCTTGTGCTTAATCTACATAGTTTTGTGTATTTGATTTGAAAATCATTTTGTTGTATGTTTGAACACCTTCTTCTTGGGTTTTGCACTTAAATTTATTTTATCAAACCCTAAGATTGATTTGAACAAAAGTTTTGCACTTAAACTTGATTTTTGTTAAACTATTGTTCTTAGACTTGAAATCGGTTTTACACTAATATATTAAGTTTTTAAAACGATTTCACATTTGGGATTTGCAACAAAATCAGTGACATATTTGCATATTCCATTTATTCTCATACTTGCATGCATAAGAGTTGTTAGGCTCTAGGAGGCTTGCTAGTGTTTGAGTTTGATACCACTTTGTGTTGTAAAGTGTATCTTATTATTTTTCAGCAACTTATTGTATTTGTATGATTGTAAGACTTAGTGGAATCTAAGTCAAAGGGGAAGACCTAGTTGAGACTAGGCACAAATCCTAGTTGCGGCTAGGTGGGAAGTCCTAATTGTAATTAGGCACTCTAGGCTTGTATGCTTAGGTTGTAACACTTATTTGCAATATAAGTGGGGGTTAAAAATCCTAACCGGGGAGGTTAGGTAGTGGACGTAGATCGTTGGATCGAACCACTATAAATTGTGTGTCACTTTCCATCTCTTCCATTCCATTCACTTGCATAGCATATATATATTCATTGATAGTGTATGCATTATAGTTGTAATTTGCGCATAAAGATTTAAAAGGGCAATAACTACTCGGTAACCCAATTCACCCCCCCTCTTGGGTGACCTTCACCTCTATCACTAATCGCATGCACCAAGAAATTCTGAAAGCCAAAGCTCGCACGTACTAAATTTGGTGTATAATCGATGCTCTCTTAGATATTTCAACCTCTATCTGAGATGCCTCTCGTGGTCTTCATGAGTCCTAGTTATAAATCAAGATATTTTCGATAAAGACTATTATGAATTGATCAAAAAATGGTTTCAAAACTCAGTGCATCAAATCCATAAACACTGCCGATGCTTTTGTTAGTCCGACCGGTGTAATGGTAAACTCAAACAACCCTTAACTTGTGCTAAACATCATTTTAGGTATATCATCCTCCCTGATCCTCAACTAATGATAACTTAAACTAAGATCAATCTAAGAGAAGAATTGAGCTTCGGCCAGCTAGTCAAACAAATCGCTAATCCTAGGCAGAGGTATTAATTTCTAACTGCCACTTGATTGAGTCTTATATAATCGATGCACATCCTAATGCTACCATTCTTTTTCTTTATAAAAAGAACTAGGGCTCCTAAGGAGACATACTCAGATATATAAAGTCGTTCTCTGACAGATTCTCTAAGGGAGACGTTAACTCGTCTTATTATACTCAGGACATATGGTAAGGTCGGCTCCCTATAGGCTTTATGTATGGCACTAGCTCTATCATAAATTTTATCTGCCTATATGGAGGTACTCCATGTAAATCCTTAGGAAAAATACCTAAAAACTCGCATACGACTAAGACGTCCTCAAATCGGACTACTAGCCTCTCAACTGGTTCTATAGTCCCAACAAGAATGTCCATCTCCTGAGTGGTGGCTAATCTACCCCTGGTGATTGCAAGTGCGGTCGTGACTCTGGTGAATGATAACTCGAGAATCCCTAGTATATGGAAAGTAAGGATCTTACTAAAACAGTCGAACCGAGCATGGTTAGCCACCAACCAATCTATGCATAAGAACGAGTCAAACTCTATGTAATCAAGTAGTCGAAGATCTATGGGTAACTATTAATCACCAGCCTTAACAGGACAATCTTTATAGAACCAATTAGGGTAAATCTTATCCTTAGGAGCCGTGCTAAGGAAGATATGTGTGCCTAAAATCTTTGGTTTCCACCCCAACTCTCCTACTATTCATCCTAAAATAAATGATAATGTAGACCCGAAATCAATCAATGAATGCATGCTACGACCCTAAATAATCAACATACCCTCAACTAGATGTCGTGAAGCGTCGCGATCGGGCTCTACCTCTGCATGAAACTACTATTTGACCTGTGCTGATAGAGCTACAACTAGCGACACGCACTCTCTAGTGCACTAATTCTAGTAATGCCCCCATTATCTACATCGAAAGCAAATGATGTGTTGCCTACTCTCAAATCCCTGACCATGCTGACCTCTGGCACTTTAGCCATGACCATGTTTGCCCTGCCTTTGACCCTGGCCCTGCCACAACCATCCTTATCCCTGTCTCTGTCCATGCTGTTGGGTTTTGGGGTTCATATGCAGCAAAGAATTTAAAACAATTTTTGAAAAGTAAATCATACCTTCATCCGTGATTTCCTTATCTGATCTTTTGATTTCTAAGACGTTCAAGTGCTCGTCCTCTATCAAAAATCCATACATGAACGATGATCACAATTTGAAGTGCTAGCCTAAAGAAAAAAAAAATGTTTTTCTTTTTCTCCCAAAGTCCAGAGAACTCAAAAATAGCAAAAGACAAACATCTTATTTCGTTTTAGGGTTTCAACCTCTATTTATATATGTAAATAAGCCCTCACTTAAAATCTGATTAGTAATACAACTATTGTATTTAGGTAGTTTAAGCAAATTACACATAAGCCCCTATTAATAAATTATCATATAACAAATCGTAAGGGCTTTTATGTCATCATATAGAATTCATTACTTTTGACCAATTAAAATTGCGAAAAGTCATTCTTCATATGTGACCTAATAGGTTCATGCGATGTTTGTAGTGAACCAAAACCATTTTAGTACACAAGTCATAAACGATATCTAGTAAGGCATTATACTACCCAAGTAGCATGAATATCAAAATTGATACAACCTAATGAATAAAATATATCATATCCGTTTGTCTTGCGATATCCTTTGATTAAACATAATGCATGAAAAGTCATCATTAATGTTCAATTGTTATAGTCTTGATCTTTAGGCAAACGGAAAATATCCAAGTGATATTGATTATATCAACTCACATGGGCTTGGCCATTATCAGCCTATCATATTGAGGGATCTACTTATATCTCTCTTTATACAAGAGTGAAAAATTATATCTTGATTACATACCTTCACATATTTTTTCCATGGTAACCAATCAAATTTTTATAATCATCTGGTTAAAGTCAATGTTTAATTGTATCAAGTTACCATACTTATAATATTGAAGTCAATAGTAATGTCGAGTTGAAGGAATAAATGATATACCTAACATGAGCAACACCTATGACTTAATCCATATTGTGTTCTTATAGCGGGTCAGCCCAGTACCTTGTTCCTTAACAAGTACTCATGATCTTGATTTTTATCCTTATACACATGATCATCACATAATCATCAATTAAAATTATTAAAATTCACTCTAGTCTTAATTCATTATAGTTCCCAATATAATGACCGAATAGGGACATTTAGGATATTTCGACAAATACCTATAAATCTTATTATAAGGTAAACACACAATCACTTATAATAAAACATTAAACAAAAACCTCTATTTTTTAACTAAAATTATAAAATAAATAATTTTCATATATTGACCAAGGGCATATGCCCCAACATATGCCATTGCTGCCCTTTGTCTCTGCCTCTCTAGCCTTGACCCTGAGTTTGCCTCTTTGGCTACTGATTGTCATGACCTGATGCTACTGAGTGGGTACTATTCCATAAACACCGATCGCCTACCTATCATCATGCATGCGCCTCTGTCCTCACTAATCTCTCAGTTTGCAGTTCCTCTTACCCTTTTTATTTAACCTAACATGGCTGCTCTTTACCTTCATGATATAAGGTAGCAGGAGTGAAATCATTCATCATCGCGTACATCTCATGAGCCAATGATCGCTCATACACCTCCTATGAAGTCTTTGTCCTTTTTGACACGATGAAACTACCAATCTCTAGCTAAAGCCCCCAAATAAAGTAGTTGACCCAAAGTCGCTCGGTCCCATGCTACATCTGTGGCAAACATCAGCATTTACTTAAACATCTCCATGTATTAAATCACGGTGTGAAAGCCCTGCCTCAGTGTTAAGAACTCTTCTCTCAGTCGTAGCTCGACCCAAGTTTTCGGCTCTCTATGGGCGGCCGTGTGTGGTCTACCATACCACGGCGTCTCCCTTCAACATGTAGGCATAGACTTTAGCTCATATGGTGTCGTGAATCCTCAATAATGCATGAAGCCTCTCATGCGCGAGAACCCATCTCCCAGCTGCCTCAATGCAAATGTCCTAAATGGAATCTAGAAAACTCCTTGACTAGCTTAGCCTCGGCTATCAAGGCAATCTCAAATGTTGTCTACTGCTGTGCTGTAAGTGCAAAAGTAGCCACTAGGGTGATTATTGGTGTAGCTGCGAGCGTAACCAACTCTAAGGGAATCTCAACTCAAGCTACCACGAGCGGCGTTTCCTGACTAGTTGGGGCGACGATTATCTCAATAGTAGTTGTTATGGCAACTAGTAACGCAATCGCCATTGCGTTCGATGCCTGTGATCGGAGCAGTCTTAAGATCTCCTCAAGCTAGAATCCATGAATTGCAACTGTGTCGCATAGACTATGATCTGAGTCGACTCTTGTTGGGTCGCTCATCTAGCTTTCGTTGGACGTAGTAGGTAGAATCGACTATCTCTCCATCTTAAATCTGCAAGCGCAGACGTGCTCCATCAGTTTCTTATACGTGTATATATACATATTACAAGTAAAAACATACATATATAAAACCCTAGACTACCCACCTCATTACACTTCCCAACTAAGGTTCTAAGTTAGGTTATCTGGGTTTTCCACATTCTAAGTTCGTTTGTTAAGTTTTATTTGCATTTTATAAACTGTTCCCTAGACTTATCCGAACCTAGGCTCTGATACCAACTATGGCGGCCCCAAGTCCCAAAGCAATCTGGGCCTCGCCATGTCGCCGGACACATCACCAGGTCATACCATAATATCTTTGTGCCTATCCATGACGGCCCGTGACAAGTAATTAACCTTTTCAATTAGCCTAACTATTACAATTATTCAGTGTTTTATGAAAATTTGTTCTTAATTTTTTTAGTTAGTTTATTCCTTCATTTCACCTAACTTATTTAATAAGTTATTTAGTCATTCCTTGGTCTTTTTAACTAAATGCGTGAGTTATTGAAAGTAAGTTATCAATAATAGCAGAAGTTTTCATTTTAGATAAAGCGAATAATAAATAACAAATATTTTACTTCTTTAACAAATCCTAAGTAGTGGAAAACCATCAAAAGAATACCATTCATATATAAGGTGAAAAAATGTACAATGGGACCAATATACATGTATCAATGTATCAAGTCTCTCAAAATATACCTAAAAGTAGTAACATAATGTATATGAACTCCTAAAAGATAGGCTAGCGGGGGCTCTCAATGGTCAGATAAAGTCGCCCAATACGACCTTCCCCCGACTTGTTATAGTATCTCCACTTACCCATCCATTCGAAAAGTTGATAAATAGTCCAGTAAGTAAATCCCCAAAAGAAACGCAAGTTGTATTCAGTAAGAATGTAAATAAAATGATTACAATCATGCTAGTTAATAAGAAATGCATTAAAAAGGGATAAAAGCAATAAATGTCGGACGCGAGTATGGTATATGTATGCCGAACCCTAGGACTAATAACATTGGATCGAGGAGACTCTAGTGACGAAGTGACTCCTCGCCCACGCTCCAAGGTCAATAAGGAGCTTTGTTGGTCGGGAGTTTACAACTCATGGCCAACTGCCTCAAAGGAAAGGAATCTGTGTCGGAGTTAACTCCTCACGACACCATCTCTCAAATCATTGAATCATAATGCAATTCTCATGCATAGCCTAGGGCATGACTGAAACCGTAGCAACAATCGGATCGCTAATCTCGAGGGTGCTAGTGAGGGGTCATACTATCCCGACGACCATATACAGACACGCGGGAGTGGAGTAGTCAAACAAATCTTAACTGACATAATTCGGTGGTATAATGAAATAAAACAGTAAATAAATGTTGTTTTTCTAGTTGAGTTTACTTACAAAAATGTGATAAAAATTCAGTCCTAGCCTCTCGCTTGTACTCCGGAATACCCGGTCGTCGGTCCCTAATATTCCCTAAGCCCCGAGTATTCTACATACCAATTTTAAATAATCTATTGTCACATTAATTGACTTTTATGAGAACAAGAATTAAAAATTTATTCTAATTTTAATTTGTTATACCCTTTTGGGTTACATCGGGGTGTCAAACGCTCGAAAAAGTCTAGAAACCCAATTTTATACCTTTTTACCAATTTCTCATATTTTTTATGATTTCTCTAAATTCTTTGTAATTTTTATTTATTTATATATATATATATTTCTAAAATTTATTATATTTATTTTGTATTTAGTTTATAATTAAATTAATTTTTAATAAGGATTGGGCCCACTTGAATTGATCCGGTTTGGTTGGGCCCAGTTCGGCCTAACAGTGTCACGACCCAAATTTCTAATCCGAGTTTAATCTCTTAATCAGGATCAGTGACTCGCGGCGTGGAACCGCTTTGAGATACGTGTCGTGATCGAGGCAAGGTGGACGAGGTATATGTTATATTTTGTGGTGTAGTGTATTGTATATATGTAGACTATTGAGTTAGTTCTACTTGTGTATAAGTGTCGATACGTGAGTTGAGACGCGCTTTGAGATACGTGTCGATGTGCGACCTAGGTAGAGAGTGATATGGTAAGTTGGTACAAGACTAATGGAGCTTAAATAGTTGTTTTAATGTGGCTATGGTTGATTAGAAATTAAATGTGCCTAAATTAACATTTTAAAATAATAGCCATGTGATATTTCTCGAGATACGTATGGACACATCTAGAAATCAATTGAGTTACACAATGGTGTTACTTAGAGTAAGAAAGTGGAGAGTAAGTGGGAAATGTGTCAATGTGTATGCCATTAGATAAGTCTCGAGATACGTGTGCACATGAAGATCAATGGCTTGTAATCAACCATATACATTTCATATATATAGCTTAAGATCAATTCAAGCAAACATATCATTTTTATTTACCTAACTTGGTGGTGAAGGAAACTTGTTGGAGAAGAAGAACCAAATGGAGACCAGCAAGAATTCAGTGGGTTTAGGTGTGGTGTTCATTCAACTAGGTAATTCCATTACACTAGCAACTTAGCTAAATTTGATGAATTCATGAATTTGACAATATGTTTAGTTGTTTTTATATTGTTGTTGATGTCTTGGGGCTCTTGAGGTGTGTATGGGTGTTCCTAAGGCATTAGGGTAGACTATAAGAGGAGAAAACTCCGAATTCTAATTGCAGAATTTTAGGTTTTCCTGCACATTATGCGCTAGGCATGATAGCTAGTGCGCTAACTTCGGATAGTGCGTTAGAGCAATTTGGTAACACTCTAATGAGGCCACTAGCACACTAATCAAATCACTCAGTGCGTTAGGTTCTATGACAACATAACAATATGCAATTTTCTAAATTTACTTAAACATTATAAAAGAGTCTAATACCCCAAGTAAAAGTCCAAACACACTCAAAAAAATGTTATATGCTATCAGGAACCTAGGGAAGTGTCTCGGGGGTTCGAATACGAGTTTTGAGGCGTCGAGAGGTCATATTAGCTTAGGAATTTATGTAGATTGTAAGTAAACTAATCGAGAAATTTACTTAAATTTTATTCCTGTTCATTTGTTCATTTCCAGTCTTTCGGATAGATTTGCCTATTGTACTCCATATGCCATAACTTGTTCCCATTCTCATTTAATGAGTTTGCTTTCATGGTATAGATTGTTGGTTAAAAGATTTCATTGACTCCAAATCATGTGCTATATCATTTTTGATTGTTAATACATATGGTCAAATGAAATAGCATGCTATTAGGTAGGTGCTACATAATGTTGTAAATCTATTTCCATTGTGCATTAGATATGAAATTGCTTCGTTGGATTCTCAAACCATGTTATCTCTTGAAATATGAAAATAGTTCTTATATCTAGGACCATGAAATTATATAGATAGGCCGCGATACATGGGGTCACTATATTTTCGAGGATGTCAGGATCTCTCCACTATAACTTGGGTGACATCACAGGGTATGGGACCCGGGGTTATCGGCAAGTAAAACTTTGGTGACATCATAGGTTATAAGACTCGGGGTTGTTGAAAAGTATATATTGTAGGTGATTGGCACTTGGAACGTTTATAAAGGCAAAGAGCACTGCTCAGACCTTCAAAGAGATGCGGAGCTCAGCTTCATCCTTATATAGTGGAAAAGGCTGAAGTGATGAAGATCATGGTTGATCGGCCTTTGATCATTACTACTTAGCCGAGTGTCAGTTACATATTGTTTAACTAAAGTATCTCATAGCATGATTTCTTTAAGCATAATTGCTATCTTTCTGCTTTTAGATAATTGTTGTACAATTGGAAATGTGAATAGATGTCTCTCAGTGTTACTTTCTATTTTCATGTATTCACCGTCCTTTTTATGACAATAGGTGTAGATCTATCGAGTAGCAGACCAGGCAAAGAGAAGATTGACGATTACCTCTGAGTTAGCAGAGTGCTGCTACATCGAGTTTAAAGGTTTTGATTTTCTTGTATAACATTTATATGTCTTTTATATACTTTTGGGGTTATATATATTATGGGTTACGTGATAGCTCGACAGCAGATATTCGGTTCGTGAAGGGTTTCATCAGACTAAAGTTAATCTACTTTGATGGTCAGGGAGACTTTGAAAAGATTGAGAAGTGGGTACGATGTCAGGAAAAGCAACATAGAGTCTTGAGGATAGAGAACAGACTTAGGGCTGAGATTTTATAGTATACACTATATTGAGACGTCAATGTTTGGTGATGTGTAATGATAGCTTTAGATGGAGATTTTGAGTCTTGTGATGCTTTTAAAAGGAATTTCTATTAGTAGTATTTTCCACCTGTAGTGATGAAGAGGTTGAGGAAGGAGTTCATGAACCTGAGAAAGGAAGTTGATGAGTCGGTGATGAGTTATAGAGATAGATATGGCTATTTGAGACAATTTGCTAGGGGATCTAGTAGGAGATGATTCAGATGATATATATCACTTCGGAGATGGACAGAGGCCAGATATAAGACTTATGTGGTTAGTTAAGGTGCCAAGACTTTGGGCGAGGTTTTTGAGCGTACGCTTTCTCATGAAACCTACTACTTGGGCAGAGTTTTTGATGGGACACCATTAGGACCAACATTGAAACCGAATTAGATTGCAGAGTTTGAGATAAGGAAACAGAGGGGCAAGGGACCGAGAAGATAGGAGCAAGCAACTCAGGGATTAGGCACAGTCACCTTAATTATGCCCTACGTTTCATCTCCTACACCAAAAATTAGAACTTGTTTCAATTTGCCATAAAGAGATGTGTACCTAGTCGATGTACCACGTAGCTTAAGAAATTCTCATCAATCTTCTATGGATTCTATCTCTCCTTCAACCTCCTTCTTCTCCAACAAGTTAAGATGATAAAATTGTTTGGTTTGCATGATTTTTTATCAACTTATCTTACATATTAAGGTGTTATTAATTTTCTATCCATTGATCTCTATGCATTTATGTATCCCGAGACTCATCTAATGACCCATCTCTTACCATTTATCCCATTAACTCCCACTAAATCAATCCAATTGACACTAATTGGCTACTCACATTGTTCCTAGATGTGGCAATATTTATTTCTTGGTTTATCCTATAGTTTCCATTTAATTAACCAAACTATAGGCCTTGATTTATTTGATTTAATTACCATAGCTAGGGCCCATTATAATATATGGTATGTGTTTTTATTAATCAAATTGACAAATTTTATGATCACACTAACCTTCGACTACCCGACACACAATGCCTCGCATCTCGATAAGCATTTCGAGGTACGCCATAAGCTATTATTTTAGTTTAATCAAATTATCCTATGGTTACATTACCTATTTTAACTGATTAACTAGTCATCTTAACAAGAATTAATCAAGTTTCCTAGTGTACTCGTAATTCGCCTACTCGATCCCCAGCGATGACGCACCTTTCGAGGTGACTACTCATTACACAATCTATCAATATAGCAATGTACATACATGCGATGTCACAGTAATATAATGTTTAAAAAATCACACCTAAGCAACCATCATCCATAAATAGCATATTTCCTCAGTTCTTGTGTCAGAGTCAGTCGATTTGTCCATGTAACGCCTGAATTACGACCGTTAATCCCCGATATTAACATTACTCCTAGTTTAATTAATTTAAGCAGTTAAAATTCTTCATAACTAAAAGAAGTTTTGTTCCCGAATTTTAGATCTCGTGGAATTCCTAATTCACATATACCAGGAATTGTAATTGTAGCGGAACAGCTGTTGTCGCTAACTTAATCTCGAACCCCACTAAATTAAACATTAGTAAATTGAGATCCCACCGGTAGGCCTCTCTAATCTACTCCACTAGCCCATCACCCAATAGCCCTCGCGGTGGTCGACATAGTCCCATGACCCACCGACACGTGTAGCAAAGACAAACAATTCATATCACAATTCAATGAGAACGCCTATGCCATATGTTATAGCCTAGTATAAAGCACAACCTTTGAGTCTTCATATGCATAGCTAGGAATTACATATATATACACATTATTTAAATAAATAATCGACTAATAAAATATGTCATATATCTTACCATTGACACGCTGTTTGGTCACCCCTCTATCCGGCTGACCAACCATGTATGCTGGCTCTCGAGTTTGATCTAGCTATGGTGGTGGTGATGCCATCAAACAATCCGCTCTCATATGTATGGTCTAACAACATCGAAAACATCATCACACCTTTAACCTACCAACTTGTCCATCTCTAGGTCTCCGATGCTGACCCTAGTCTCTCCGACCCTTATCATGTCCTCCTCAATCTCTACTCTTACGGTACAACTGTGACTACTGCCTGCATTGCTTAAGCGGTGCTAGTGCTATAGCAAATATGATGTCTATCCTCATACTGAAACTGGCTCTCCCAATTATCATCCTTTCGGTCCCTATCCAAATGATGCCTCTATCTTTTGGCCTTTAACTTGACCAAGAACTCTGTTTAGTCTTACCTCTGTCCCATTAATACACCTACCCTCTCTCTACATTAAGAAGGTCTCATGTGCAAGTGCTCGATTGAATATCTCTTTTAATGTACGAGCCCTAGATGACACCACTACCACATCTATTCTATCATCTACTCCTCAAGTAAGTAGTATATTTGTAGTGACTTTGTCCCGGTACATCTATAGAAAACTAAAGTAGGTACTAAAATTGCTCCATATACTACATTAGTGTCTGATTACCTTATCGCAGGGTCAAAAACTCCTATCTCAAATACAACCTGACCTCCATGGGTATATATTGTGTTGAGTTTTGGGGTTCATACACAGCGAAAATTACAAAACAATTTTGACAAAAACCTCAATAGGATCCCAACCTAATTCCATTAAAAACGTTTAAACCATGAAAACTTAATCATACCTCGGTCGCAATATACCTTTCTGAAGGTCGATCGATCTCTAAGGCGCTGCCAACGACGAACGTCTTCTACCAATAGTCCACACACGAACGGCGTATGAGATTCGAAGTGCTAGCTTCGAGAGAATACCAAACCTTTTTGTTTCTCTCCGAAACGATCTAGAGCGTACGAAAACCCTAATTCGTTTCTAAAACAAAATAGAGTTTCGACCCTTATTGGAAGACAACACCATTATTAAACTGTATGGATTATTGGAAGACATCTTAGTACAAGTACATGATTCAATATTTTTCAATTGATTTTTATGTCATAGAAATGGGAGATTCTACATCACCCAATCTTTTGTCTATACTATTAGGTAGACCTTTTCTAAAGACAGCTATGGTTAAGTTAGATATTTATGAAGGAACAATGTCTATGGAATTTGAAGAAATGATTGTTAAATTTAAGATTAATAATGAAAATAACTATGACATTTATGAAGAATATGATGAACTATTTGATAATGAGTCTTTAGACTTAAACTATTATGATAATCTTAACCCTAAAATGTATGCAATCAATGCAATAACAATGGAGACTAATAAAGAGATTTCAATTAAAGAAACGGTTGAAGAAACTTCAAAAATAAAGAAATTAACTCAAGAATGGAGAGTTAAGCTACCGAAGAATGGAAAAATCATTAGCAAGATGGAAGTTTTTAGATCTAAGTACAACAAGAAAAAGAAAAAATTCATACTTGAATCCTATAAAGCTTAATGGTCCTGGAGGCATACACTTGCACATTAAAATCAAATGGGCTTGGTACTTTGGAGCTCAATGTGATACGAACTCTGATGCAAATCTCATGCCCATACATTTCTTTTTACATACTCAATTAGAGCTGCACTCACTTGCTTCTAAACAATTCTTTTTACTGGATGGAACTTCAATTCAACCAATAGGAGTGGTCACAAATGTGCCAGTTCTAGACAATAACATTGTACCCACAAATTTCTCAATAATGTCACACTTTATCAATGAAGATCCTTCTTTAATATTAGGACAACATTTCTTAGTCATTACTAATGCTATTATGGATATTCTAAACAAAACAATTACTCTAATGATTAATGATCGAGCATTCACTTTCTGATATGGCACTAGAGTGGAAAATCCTAAATTCAATTTAGAGTTCCAAACTAATTATGGAAGGGTTAAATCAAACCAACGATGATAAATAAAAAGGCTCTATGAGTGGCAACCCATATTCTATGTTTATTTCATATTTATTAATTTTATTAGGAATTTAGTTTATTTAGTTTAGTATATTTTTATTTTCTCAGTTTTTGACTCTTGTATTGGAAATATTTTTGGGATTTCAACCCCGAGGTGATTTCAATTAGGGGGGAGTGATCAATTTGTTTTTTTGCTATATGTCCTTTATGCAAGTCGCATTTTTTTACTTGCAAAAATAATAAAATAGGCCTAACGATTCGGAACGATTTAAATTAACAATAGGAATTGCTGGCTAAATCAGTTGCATTACATAAGAAATTTGATGCAAAATTTGGAGTTTAGCGATTCCTAACCTTAAACAAGATTTGTTGGTTAAATTGATAGGCCGTTACATTTTACTAAAGCTCATTTATTTTCGATGCACCCAGTGAATCCTAATGATTCCACTGAGACAGGAATCACTGGGCACGATTTTTATTTTAAAAGCCAAAAACCCCAAATCGCCATATACAAAACACCTTTCACACTTGCAAACCATTTCACATTTTCACAAAAATCTGAATTTCTTGCCTAGATTCAACCATTCTAAGCTTAATCCCATAGTATTTAAGTATTCCCACCTCAACCTAGTCTCGTTCAAACCATCTCGATTTGAGGTGTTCGAATTTTAGGAATTGTTGACCTACAGCTTGAAGGGATGATATAAAGGTGTTTAAGAGCTTCGGTCTTTCTAGATTCAATTTCAAGAAGGTAATTACATCAACCCTAATTCTTTAATTTAATAAATTTATTATTTCAGATTTTTGCAAATCTTTTAATATTTTTCAATTGATTTATCGAGATTTATTCAATTGTATTGCACAAATGGTTTTATTGATTCCAATAGACTAGGAATAACGATCATATTTATCATTAGTTTAAGAATTCACCAATTTTGAAGTTTTTGCTATATTTACATATATTTGCAAATGGTTTACAAATGCGAGTTTGAAATGAGTTTGGGGACTTAGTTATGGTTTTATTTCAATTTGAGTTGCTATGATTTCGAAAAACTTACAAATCATCACCACATTACTTTAAATATTTAGAAAACCGATTTTCAGGTTTACAATTTAGTTATCACTTCGATGCGGTTTTATTTAACATTTACGACAAATTTCAAACTAGCTTTCTAAATAGATTTCTCTTTTTAAAAATAAGTCTTAAATTTTACCAAACTATTTCCGACGACGATGCTTCTATTATTTAAAGGTTTCTTAAGTTTTTGAACATGTTATTTTTGAAATCTGAAACAATGGCTGGTGGAGAAAAAGGTAGAAGTTCTCGAAAGGAAATGGGAAAGACACAACTTATAAAGAAACAAACAACAATCCAAAGCTTCACCCAAACCAATTAGGCCAATGGCGATTTCACTGAATAACCCCTAAACTAGAGCACCTAGAGTGCATTCTCCACCCTTAAGTTTTGAATATGATTTGGAGGGAGAGGAAGTGTAACAACCTAAAATTTACTAATAATAAATTAGTCCCTAATCAGGGTTACCAACCTGTGACATGACCCTAGAAGGGGTACATAATCCCAATAGTTAGCGCGAAGACCGAGAAATATATTACTTTTAAGTGATGGATGCCTAGTGTGATTTATGTGTGTACACTATGGCCAAGAATATTTATTTAATATTGTATTTTGTAAGTTATGTAAATGAATCTTAATCGTTAATGAAAATTTAGTTTAATATGAATAATATAATTAATCTATGGTGCTTATCATTGAAGTTATGTAAATGAATCTTAAGTTAAGAAAATAAAACACTAAGCATCGATATGGCTCAGGAAGCGTGTTGTCACCATCACTATGTAACTTGGTGTATGTATGGGTATTAACATGACTAAGTTAGCGGATTGTATGACCAACTATGACTTATTAGAATGTTCTAGTGATGGGTGTTTACAATAGATAAAAGGTTTCATGCAAAATCCATTTGCATTTCATGGGAGGGAAAATAGGGATATGGAGTGAAAATTTAGCAAGTTTGTTGGGAAATGTTGGTGAATTGAAGGTTGGTTGATCAAATTAAAGAAGATTTATAACTAGGTAAGCCAATTTTCATCACCACTTTGTTAAATTCAACAAAGAATTGTAAGATTTGGTTCAGTTCTATTTTTTAGCAATTTCAGTAGGCAAATGATTTTGTTTTTGAAATATAATTCCGTATTTGGGTTTCTTGTGAAATCCCACTTTAAAGAAGTTATGGGTTTAGATTTTTCTCATTAAGTTATGAAATTTTAAAGTTCATGAAATATAAAAACAAAATTGAAAATTTTGCATGTTGTTAACCAACCTTTGTAATTTAGTCATAACTTCCTCATTTAAAATTGAAATCTAACAATTTCGGTGGCATTTAAGAGCTGACTCAAAGGGGAACAATTTTTGCCTAATGAAAGATTTTGCAACTCGAATGTTTTCATGTCTAAAAACCGTTTGTAACGTTGGTGATGAATCTGCAGTTTTGAGTTCACAATTTTGTTAATGTCCTACTATTTTGAGCATAACTCCCTTATTCTTATTAAATTAAGCTCATCTTTTAGTATGATGTTTTTGGATATGTTTTTAGGCTTCAGTAAAAAATTATTATTTTTAGAAGCTATGGTTTAGGAGAAATGAAATTTACATATCTCTTTCGATTCTTATCGAAATTGCACAAACCTTATAGTTCTGGAAAGCTAATACATAGCTCTAAAAACTTCTCTTTGTACTACAATATATAATTTAACGCTTTGGTAGTTGAAATCAACTCATAAGCTGTTGCATTAAAATTGTCTTTAATTATTAAAGTAGATTTCAACATAAACAAAGTATTAAGGTTGTTTGTAAAATATTAGAATTTAAGGCCAATTAATCAACCTAAAACAAAGTATTAAGGAGGTTGATTGTAAAATTTACAAAGTTACTAGTCGGAATCTAAAACTATCTTTATTTACTTTTTTTACTAAACATAGTTCTATCTTTGTGCATTTGTTGTATTTGTTCTAGTTTGAATGATAATAGAAACTTGAAATTTAATATGCCATTTATTTCACAATTGTATCAATTTAATAGATATGTGATTTGTGTCTGATTTCTCTCAAGTTAATATAGCATAATAACTTTTTTATTTCTTTAATCTCATTCAACTCTTTGTCAATATTAATTTGTTTGTACGTTTGTTTGTTTGTTTATTGTAGTTATCTTCTTCTGAGAACTCATTGATGATATATTCGGCGTGATCCAATATTTTAATTCTTGTTTTCTCATGACAACCAGGATATTTCCTCGCATGACAGCCTCTACACCTCAATGTCACCCAAGCGCAGGCGCTTTAATGAGGGTGTGCCTTTGTGCACCTTACGACAGTTTCAAGGCACACGACTTGTGCACCTTGGTGAAAAGTTCATATTTTTGGGGTTGTATCTTCTTGAATTGAAAAAAATGATCGAAAAAAATAAAAAGAGAATGGAAGGAATCTAATTACAGATTTTGAAAAATTGGAAGTAAAGTTGGAAAGAATATAATGGGGAAGATATGCAATATGTGTAGCATCCCCTATCCCGATTAGGGAAATACTCAGCCTGAGACCCTAACTAATCCCCAATAGCCCAACCTGACTTAACTAAAGTCAGCAGCCTCTCCGTCTGTACCTGATAAGCTCAACCAGTCAACCTGTATATCAATACCGAATAAATAATTCAAAATAACGCAGCTGGAAATTTAAAACTTTTTTTATAATTAAACACTATACATAAATACAGAGTTTATCAAAACCAAACACTCGATTATACACCTTCCAACAGTGTTCATATATAACAAAATAACTCAAACGGTGTATATATATACAAGAAGGCTCATTACATCGTAAAGAATATATTAAGACTCATAAATCTTCTCATTTCCCTTCGCTAAAATGTTAGGCAGATAAACCTGAAATATTAAATTTGGTGTGAGCGCTCAAACTTGTTCGGTAAGTAATGATTCACAAAGCCGTTAACATTTAATATAATAGTCAAGAACATTATGCAATAACAATGTGCACTAATGTTAACTAACAGGATTATTAAAAGCATATAACTCAATAATTAACATATGCAAGAAATACTGTCAATAACTATTGCACTGTGATTCCAATTTTATTTGTAAAACTAGGGTCTATTACCTACTAACTCCATTAATGTGATTGTTAAACCAACACATTGGCATATGTGATATCTAGTCTATCCATTAATATCCAATGGTTCTATCATAAACCATTTAGTGAATATGTAATCCACGCAACCTATCTAACTAAGTAGAAGTTACATATAAGTCGGAAAGGTAACCCATCTCTTATATAACCCATTCTCAATTCTATGGGTTACTTTCGTGAATCACATTAAACATCGTTTTCCATTTAGTAAAAACATCAGAGTCTACATAGTCCTCCATTCAGTCCATAAACTAATGAACTACATATACTAAACTAATCAGGAAACATTAATAAATATGCAAATCCATACTTACCTTAGTTTTGGTTTCCATTAAGAAATTCCCTAACTTTCTGGGTTACTTACGCTTTCCTGATGATCCAACACTTATCACAAACCATTTGTTAATATAAGTCTAATACCCTATATTTAGAACCCCTAAGTCACTCCCTAAGTCCTCGGGAAATTCTAACCAGATTACTGAGTTAGAACCTCCAATGAGGTATTATTCCATTTACAATCATTAATAACAACAATTCATAGAGAAATCATCACTAATTACTGAGTTGAACTTGAAACTTAAAAACTCAACTTACCAACTGATGAGCTCTGATCTAACAATAGTTTGATGTGTTAAAATAACACTCTTTAAGTGATACACATTTTAACACCATCAACACTTATGTTCATCTCGAGGCGATCCAACGATCCATATAATTCAAACCAGACTTATAGTTATAATAGATATATATATATATATCAAATATATATAAATCTATATACTTTGTTTATTTTCTCGCCAATAAATTCACTAGACTACCTATAAGTATTCTCAAGTGTGCACACTCATTTCATGAACCCCTTGTCGCACTTGGTGTACCGCTTATTTAATGTTTAATTATTTATTTTTTGATTAAAGACTTATATATACATTTTCTTTTATACTATAACCTATAAATTCAATAAGCATTCCAAACAAACACAAAATCAGCACATAAATCCACATGCACGTTAATCAAGGTACACCAGAATTAACCACAAACCTAAATCGAGTTAATTAGGATATAGATTAACACTAATCACTAGCTTAAGGTAATAGGTCATTTCAGTCTCCCCAATTTAAAGCATTTTCATCCTCGAAATTAAAGTAAAAATAAAATTACCTATAGTTTCAAAGAGAAATGGAAACTGCTCCATCATAAGATACTCTCACTCCTAAGTTAGTTCCTCATCTCTGTGAAATTTCCATTTCACTTTAACTAAAGGAATCTCTTTAGTTCTCTGCATCTGAATCATATGATCAAGTATCTGAATCTGTTGCTAATCATAAGAGAAGTCTTCTCGAAGATCAAATTCATTTCAATCAATTCTTGGAGTGAATTAAGTCTCCATTTTATAAAGCATGGACACGTGAAAGACATTATGAACTCCAGCTAACTGAGAAGGTACTCTAACTTGTAAGCAACATGACCAATCCTTTTCTGCACTTTAAACAACCCAATGTACCTTGGAGCTCATTTACCCCGCAATCCAAACCTGTATAGTTCTTTAAGAGGTAATACTTTCAATAGGACAAGATTGTCCTTTGAAAAATCCAAAAACCTATGATGTTTATTGGCGTATGTCTTTTGTCTATGATTTCTTTTGGCTATAATCGTCATGTAATGACTTGTCGCATGACATTCCTTATTTTGGTTTCTTTCTATGATTGGATTACTTTATTGTTGTTGATCTCGAAGCTATCAAATGTCTCCTTAATAGCATGCTTTGATTTGTTTTACTCTCTTATTAATGTATTTAAACACCCATGTCAATATGTTTTTTTTTGTGATACTTTTTTGTATAATCATCAACATGAACTCTTCGATAGGCATGACTTGAGGAGCCCACCTTTGCAGCACGATACATGAGGTTAGAGTCTGTAAAGATGTCAGCAATCCATACAACTGATGCTTTACTTAATTCATGAGTAGCACGGCTCACGGGATTAGAGTCCCTGGGGATGTCGACACTCCACACGGCTGATGATATTAGCATGACACCCAGGGTTAGAGTCTTTGAGGATGTCAACTGACCAAACCTAGATTTGCATGACATTTTGCCTATCATTCCTTATAGAAGCTTGGCAATTGTTTGCATACTTTTTGTTCAGTTTTTCATTATTTATAGCTATTGTATACTTTAAGTTACCATTATTTGTATATCTTGGAAATGTAGATGAATAGCCATCAAGTTTTACTTTCTACTTTACTGTAACTCATTGTCTTTTTTATGACGGTAGGTGCAGATCTATCGAGGAGCAAACCAGGGAAGAGGAAGATCGATGACTACCTTTGAACCCTCGGAGAGTGGTTTTTGCTACTACTGTAGATGATCATTTAGTGTATTTATTACCTATATCTTTTCTATGATTTAAGGTTGTATATTGGGACAATAAACTAGACTTCTCGATTGATGCATGTATTACTTGGTTTGGTCATTTGATCATCTATTTACCTGGTTTCCACAGTATGTGTTTTCATAAAGTTTTCGTAAATTTTATAAAGTCTTCCACTGATAATTAAGATAATGATAATGAGTTTTTAATTAACTCCGAAAATCATAACTAACGAGAAATGAATAATATTTATCCTGAACATGTATAATGAGGTGAATGAGATAAAAAGGCTGACTAATACGTTGTTAAGTTCTACATAGTAGGGAATATGGCTTAATGACAGGATTAGGCTAGGCGGTACCAGGTTGGGGAAATGGGCCATCACAGGAGGAGATTGAGAAGACACCCACTATTTCTTTCCACGCCTATAACCTTATAAATGCAAAATCCATTGCTATGATGGATAGAGACAATAGCCAGAATAGAAATATCATACTAGAGAGGGGTTTCAACATCAAAAATGAAGTTAAGTATGGACTTAGGATCCTAAACATAATAAGGTAAAGGAACTGTGGATTATTGACTAGGGATTACCGGGACGAAAATGACACGATATCCTTAATTGAAATGGGATTTGTTATACTAGTGATAGAATTCTATGCTAATGGGCACAAAGATGAGAATTAAATATTAGCCATAGTCTAAGGAAGACTAGTTGACTACTCACCTGAGAGAACAAAGCTGGTATTATGGTTTATCAAAAGTTCATTTAAGGCAAAATAATAGGTATATTAAACCTGAATAAATGTATAGACACGAGTTTCCCTATGAGAACATTAGGAACAGTTTAGAAGCTATTCAGGGGATGGTTTCCATTTTACTCAAACGAGTACTCAAAACACATATATGCCAAACATTTTAGGAAAATAACCAAAGCTTAAAGCTTTTTCTTATACGCGAGCTTACAGCATAATTTACAACACTACAACATAGTTAACTATAAGGTCGCTCTATTATACCACATAGTCCAAGGGATCGGGTACATTGACATTGGCCGAATAATCTATAAATTGATTAGGAACACCATGACCACCAAGAAAGATGAAGGACTGTCTTTTCCTTGATGATTATAAACTTAAATACTTACCGACAAATAGGTGGGGATACCGTCGTCGCATAGTAGACTCAAGCTCCCAAGTGAGTCCCTCGGTCTTGTGATGCTGCCGTCGGACCAAAACCTTCGGGATCTCCTTATTCCTCAAAATTTAAGTCTTCCTATCCATGATTTCCACAGGTTGTTCCTCATATGACATGTCAGGTCGCACATCAAACTGACGTATATCAACCTTAGGCCTTGGCCCCGACCTAGCCAGTCTCAACATGGAAATTGAAACACTGGATGTACCCCTGCTAACTGCGGTGTCCAGACGGTATGCCGCTCTGTCGACGCGTTCCTCAACTTTGAACGGTCTAATGAACCTTGGTTTCAGTTTCTTTTTAATGTTAATCCTCTGATGACCCTTCCAGGGCGAAACCTTCAAATACACCAAATCCCCAACCTCGTAGCTTAGACCCTCAAGATACTTGTCTGCATATTTCTTCTGTCTATCCTGCGCTGCCTGAAGCCTCTGCCTACTCTGTCTCACCTTCTCAGTATGATCAACAACAACCTCAGGTCTTATAGCCGTTGTATCCTTCGGTGTCGCCCAACATGCAGGTGACTTGTAGGGCCTACCATAAATTGCCTCAAACGGTAGCATCCTAATACTCGTCTGATAGTTGTTGTTATAAGCAAACTTACACAAAGGTAAGTAATCCTCCCACGATCCACCAAACTATAATATACGCGCCCTGAGCATATTTTTGAGAATATGAATCAAACTGCGTTGTGTCGCCTCGCAGTCTGCGGGTAGGCCACTGATGAAGTCCATGGTCACGTGTTCACACTTCTACTGAGGAATGGGCAGTGGCTATAGCAACCCAGCTGGTCTCCTGTGCTTAGCCTTCACCAGCTGGCATATATGACAACTCCAGACGTATCTACCCATGTCAGCCTTCATCTCTGGCCACCAAAACAATCTCTGCAGATCGTGATACATCTTGGTCTGACCAGGATGAACTGTATACCTTGACTAGTGTGCATCCATGAAAATGCTGTCCCTGAGCTCCGATACCTTTGGTATCCACAAACGACCCATGTGTCTCAAGCACCCATCTTAACCCTCAGACCACTCAGTGCACCTCGAATCTTGAGCTTGGCTACTGATCCATAAATATTGGCCGTCAGCTCTCTGCAACTCAGCAACCTTCTCAAGTGACACCATGGGAACTCGCATTTGACAACAAATCAATAGCTCAGTAATAGCCACACACAACACTGACGCTTCCTCAAGCAGCCCGTGCTCATGTGTCATATGTCGCAGTACCATCTGGCTCTTAATGTTGCTCCTACTCAGCGCATCAGCTACGACATTTGTTATACCCGGATGATACTCAATTACGAAGTCATAGTCCTTTAGTAACATGAGCCATCGCCATTGTCGCATGTTTAACTCCTTTTGAGTGAACAGATATCTCAAACTCTGGTGGTTTGAAAACAACACAAACTTCTCACAATACAAGTAGTGCCTCCAGGCCTTTAGTGCAAACACGACTGCTGCAAGCTCCAAGTCGTGCACCAGATATTTTACCTCGTGAGGTCTCAACTATTGAGATAAATGGGCCACTGGGTGTCTATCCTGGATCAACACGCAACCCAACCCAGTGTCTAATGCATCGGTATAAACTGAAAAACCACTCAAATCTAACAGGTAATGCCAAACCTGGCACCAAAGTCAACTTCCTATTCAGCTCCCAAAAATCATCCTCACATTCTTGTAACCATTCAAATCTAACATCCTTCTTGGTCAACCTTGTCATTGGTGTTGCAATCATCGAGAAATCCTACATAAAATGCATGTAATATCCTGCCAAACCCAGGAAACTCCAGATGTCAGATACAGACTCGGGTGTCCTCTAGTCAATAATTGCCCAAATCTTATCAGCATCAACTGATATGCCCTAATCAGCGATGACATGACCTAAAAAATTCACCTCACTCGGCTAGAATGCGCACTTGCTAAACTTGGCATAAAGTCTGTTTTCTCTCAGTGTCACCAACACATCTCTGAGATGCCTCTCATGCTCCACATGAGTCTTACTTTATATCAAGATGTCATCGATAAACACAATGATGTATTAATCCAAAAATGACCTAAAAAACATATACATCAAGTCCATGACGATCGTTGGTGCGTTAGTCATCGGTGCAACCATAACGGTAGTAGAAGCTGTAGTAGTCTTCTAAGCATCCCAAACTCTCATCATGTCTATCAGTAATGTAAATCTATCATCCATAGTCAGCAACAATGACTCCAATGTTAAAGTCGGCCTAGTCAGATCATTGGTATCTTTGACCTCAGGTCGAGTAATATCTAAAGGTTGTCCGTCCATCGGTATCTGCATCAAAGAACATGCATCCAATCAGCCTTAGTACAAATATACGTGTATCGTATGTATTATAAAACCAAAAATATAACTCGTATATCCCTGATTTCTACCCATATCACCTCACTTCCCAACTAGGACTCTAGGCAATTCCTTTGGGTTTCCACATCTAAAATGTATTCATCTGTTTTATCCTTAAATTATACCATAAATGTAATCGTATCAGAGTTAACTTTCAATTCCTTGAGGTTCACTAACCTTGCTCTGATACCAAAATGTAATGACCCATTTTCCGAATGGACTACCACGAAGACCAATGCAGGCCCACTGCCAGCTGTGTCCCACATGTTATCTCATCCATTATTTAATCATTATGAACCTCAATAAACAACAATTTATTGTTCGAGTTTTTATTGAACTCAAGTCATCTGTTAAGATCATTTTAAACCATAATAAATTACAATGGAAGTCTTTTATCATGACAATCTAAAATATGAAACATCAAAGTAATGCATTAACTTTGATACCTAGTGTGGAAAACCTGTTTATCAACATAGACCAAAACTACCCCTCAATGTATCAAAATATCAAAAATATAGAGTCCTGAAGTATCTCACAATTTCAAATCCCCAAAATAAAAACAAAGTATATATATAATACAAACGGACAAGCATGGCTCAATATCTCTGAATCACAACTATTCTGGTAACTTGCCCTAGCCATGACTTATACTAGAATATGCACTCAAGCTATCACATATAGGCAGATGACGAGTCCAAAATGAGTATTCCCAAGGAAATTAAGTGAGTAATATGGAAATTAAATACTGGAATTAAATAAAACTATTAAATAAACATGCATAAATAAATACATGCAACTGTGATCATCGCATGCATAAGTAATAGTGCAAGCTCAAAGTGTATTCCTAAAGCTTAGGGTCAGACTAGCGCCATACTTCGAACTCCCCACTGACTACTGCCTGCGAGTAGCACTCAAGCAAGGCCAATATCTGGATCCGCTAGGTGGTCGACGTGGAACCAACGACACACCCATACGTGCCCCGACGAGACTCTCGAGTCAACCTATTCACTAAGATCCCTGGCACACGTACTATGGCCTAGTGGAGATACACACAGGAATGGCACAGAGGGAGAGCCTCTATGTTCGTCCATTAAATCAAACCAAGAATAGAGTATTGAAAGACATAATATGAATTCAAAAGAAAAAATAAAGTACTGGTCAAGAAATTTCAGTTGGGATACTACACACCTCAAACCGCACTCCGTGTCCTAGTAAATAACCCTCGGTCTAGCTCCGCCAAATCCTTTATATTCAAATTACCTCCTGAAATGACCTATTTCCATTTATAATTTATTTTTAGTCAATTGGATGTATTTTATGCTACTTAGCACAAATAGTCTAAAATCTATAATATCTAGCGCTAAGTTTGGGGATTAGCGCGCTAGATTGCTAAGCTGCTAAATGTTCTTCGTCATGAATAACATTAGCACGCTATATTTTTACTTAGCGCCCTAATCATCATCTAGCATGCTAGATGACCTCATTAACGCGCTAATCGCATTCTGAACAACAGTTTTGCTGAGATTTTTTGTTTATCAACACCACCACCACCAACAACAACTACCACAACACAAACCACTGAACTTCATAGCACTTAAGACCCACCAAAACAACTACTTAATAACCACTTAACAATTCATATAGGATTCACACAAACACCACAAAAATTTATACCTAAAGATGAATAAAGTTGAGGTAATTATGAATCTCACCTCGTTTTGATGATTCAACCACTCCGAGCTTCTCTAATGATCAATTTTGCAACTCTAATTTCTTCTTCTTTATTTTTGAATTTGAGATAAGGAGAGAGAAAAGGTGGTGGAATTAAGTCAAATTTGACTTTTATAGTCCAACTAGCATCCCTCCTCACTTGTACATCTCAAGGCAATCCAATGAGCATTATTTGCTCCATTTCCAACCTCTAATAATTCCAAATGTGACACCAATGGCACACTTGCCATTGTTCTTAACCCAAAAAGTCATTTTTTGGGTGTTCCGACGCCCGGTTTCGCGTCTCAAAACGCGACATATGCGTACTACCATGTCCCTAACCATCATATATACATTACATATTATTATTTAACTCATTTTATTCATTTTATATGTGTATTATTTTCCCCGACCAAGTATTTAGTCGTTTAGACTACCCAGTATGCGCGTCGAAATGTATATCGACGCGAATACTTAACACACATCTCGTAGAAATCAGCACATATAACTATTTACCTAGCTCCAGAGGAGTTTATAGGTGATTAATAAAGGCGAATTAAATTTGCGATTAGACATTACAATGGGTTATTACTTTATCATTACAAACGATCAATTGTGCCAAATGAACAAGACATATTGCTAAGAATCTTGTTATACAAAAGATTATTGATCACGTTAATATATATGTATATATGTATATATGTATTGAAAAGAGTTTCATGCTACAATTGAGGAGAAAAATAGGAAATTAGCCAATAAACTTTACTAAGTTGGAAAAACTACTTCCTTAACTAAAGTGAAAGTGAGAAGAGCTGACAAAAATTCTTAAAGAAAAAATAGAGAGGCCCACAGATTCCAAAGGAAATGGAGCAGTTAATCTAGTGGTGGGAAAAATTAGAGGAATAATTCCTATAAAAAGAATGATGGATTCCAAAGGAAATGGAGCAGGGAACCATATGAATACAATATAAAGAAGAAAATGAATATTTATATAATTGAATAAGAAGAAGAAGAAAGAGAGATATAAGAATATGGAAGGAATTTTATGAAAATCTCTTCAAATAAAAGATTTAGTTCGAGTGCTTATAGCTAAGTTAAGTGAAGTATATTTTTTATTCCAACAAATGAATATGAAATGATGATTATTGGTGAGTTAAAGTTCCTATTGACTTTGATTGTGGTGATATTTTAAGTATTGTTTGAAAAATGAGATTGATTTGATGATTTTTGTATCTTAAGATTCTATATTAGTTATCATAAGCTTGATGCTTGTCAGTGGAGATTAAGAAAACCTATATATTGCCTTGACCTTGATGATTGGTTTACTTTAAATTCTAAGGTGTATTGCACAATTAGGAGGTTGAGTTGTCAAATAAATGGGTTGTTCTTTAGTTTTTTCTATTATATCATTATTCTTATTTTTGTGAAGATAATATATTTATATTTTAAGATCAATTCTGTTTAAGAAGAGGAGTATGTAATTATTAAATCAGAACGAAAGAATAAAAGAGAATATAATTGAGAGTACTCCTTTGCTCGGGACGACAAAGTGCTGAGTTCAAATGTATTTGATAACTCAATCATTAGATATGTTTTATAGTTCATTTTAGATAATTTTAAATGTTAAAGATTATATTACATGGGGTTTCTCTTATTTTTTATATTTCAGGTTAAAAATGGAGAATATGAAGAAATGTGCAAAAAATGGAAGATTATGAAGGAATTAATCAAGTGGAATAAGTATACAAAGAATTATCACCAAATGAAGCGAAGAAGAATTGGAATTTTGTACCAATGATTCTCAGGATTCCTGGATGCACCTGAATCGCTAGCCAAATCGGTGGATACAAGAAAAGACTAAGGTGCTTAACTTTTTTAGATTTTTTCGGTGGTTCCTCACTCACACAAATCACTAGGAATTATTAGGTAAGATTTCATGAATTCAAGATAAATACAAATTGTTTGAGTGGGTTTGAAATTCTTACTACTTAGAATACTAAAAATATAAGTCTAGGGTTTTGAAATTAGTTGCCCTTAAGTACGTAGATCAAAATTTCATTGCTATTTGAGCCATTGTCTATTTTTTCATATTTTATTGCTTTTGGAGAAGATTTGAAGATTCAAGTATTTTAATTTAGAGGTATTTTCAATTATATCTTTTATTTATATTTTTGCAATGGTATTTATGCTTATGTGTGAGTAGTTATTTGATCTAAACAAAGTTCGAACGTGAACTAGATCTATTTTGCAATGTAGTTATGATGAGATGAATATGTGCTTAATGCTTTAAACTTAATCGTATTATTTGATTCACTGATTTAATATGTTATTATCTATTTATTTTAATCATGATCTTTGTATTGTATGCATAGTCTAGAATTTGTATTGCAATATATGGTTTCATTATCTATTTGAAGTAGTAACTAGGATTGTTTGAAAGAAAAACACAGTTTAGATGTCCTAGGTGAATTTGAGATCTAAATCTAGTGTTTAAGTAGCTTTCTGAAGATGTTAGATTTAGTAGTTTGAAGTTTTCATAAAATGTAATGTGGTTCTATAGCGTGAAGTTAATGTCTTTGTGTAAATAAAGGGGTTAGTTCAGTAGAATTAGAATGTGGCTTTCCTACTGGTATAAGAGGAACAAATGGTTGGCTAAAGGATGTTTACTTACTTATTGTTATAGTTTAATGATCTATATTACTTTATAAAGTATGATCATGACTATATAGATTGGAATTACATTTTTAGAATGCAAAATAGGTTTATGTTTCATTATTCTAGATGTTTGTTTAGATATTTATTTATTATTGAATTTAATCTATTTTGATTTATTGTAAAATTGAATTATGTTAGTCAAGATAATATAGTTAGTCAAATATCATTATATTATAGTTAATTATTAGTTAGTTTAATTACTATTTTTAATAAATAATAATAATAATAACCTTTAAAAGTCCCTTTTCCTAGAGACATTTGATAAATCCCTGTGGAGACAATTCCCACCTATCATTACTACAAAATGATTTAAGTATAATATGAAAGGAAAAATTATTGTACATGCTCGACACATGTCACATATACCCTAGTAAGAAACATTTCGAAGTGAAGAATCATAGAGCCACTCTGCTTTACCACATTGTTATGAATATTGGGTATATCGATGTTGAATATGTAATTCATGATGTTATGAGACAAGCAATGACGACTATGAAACATGAAAGCCTACCATTCCCAATTTTAATCACTTAGCTATATATGAAGGCCAAGGTTGGTTATATCGACATGGGGTACGTAATTCACAGACGCTGCTATTAATAGGATGAGAGCAGGCAAAGGATATAATGAATCGACAGAAGAGAGGGATACCAATAAGATAAGGAGGTCCAGAATTGAAGAGCGAACTATTAGGAAGAGACTTTACACAAGCACATATAAAGAAGCAAGGCAAGTAGCGAGTCTGATGGCTCAAGTACATGTTCCAATAATAGAGGACAGTTTTCTTCTTAAGCGAAGAATACAAGTAAAGGATATTTCAAATCTTTATTTTCAATTTTTCGGTGCAATTGGAAGAAAATCTTGAGGAATGGCGTGCGAGATGTTAGAAGAAAATGAAAAAACTCTGGCGCCATACAATTTCATGTCGGAAAGCAGGAATATGGAACGTTAGTTAGATTTTAGGAGGAGCATCAACATTCCTTTGATGCAATCGAGATTACCATCAAAAGCTTATAACCCGGGCGATAACTACAATTTACAACCTAATCACTACAAGAACATGGTGGAATAGCATCAAAAAATTGTGATAGGCAGAATCTGTTGCTAAACAGCGAACAAATCAGCAATAGTTCTGCATCACAAAGTTCGTTTGACTCGGTTGACCCAAAAGCAACAATTCAATGACAGATTTGTGACAAAACATTGTGATAGATTGTATGTTGTCACATATCTGTCATTGATTTCTCCCGCCATACATTTCCCGCCAAGGTTGTGACATATTTGCTACACATCAGCGCCATAATCAATTATGTCACTGATCTGCAACAACGTAAAAATAAAAAAAGGTTGTGGCAGATCTGCTACAAATCAGCGACAAACTTGATATATCGCTGATTTTCGCAACATAAAAAAATGTAAAATCGAAAAACCCATCCTCATCTTCCCTTCTCTACGCAAACCACCGAAACCCCTTCAGCGCCGCCGCACGATCCTCGCCACTTCCGTCGCCGTCGTCATCCACTCTCATCGTCGTCATCGTCCGGGACTCCGCCGCCTCTCTCCTTCCTCTACATCGCACGCCAACACCCTCGACACCGCAGGTCGTTCTAATGCTGCGCGCTCTTCTCCTCTACCGCCGCAGCTAGCCTCTCTCCGCAGCCTCTCTCTTTCTGCGACTCTGACCGTTGCTAAAACGCCGACGCCATCGGCCCGAGCGTTGCTCCGCCCCTGATCTCCTCATCTTTCGCCACTACTTGCCTCCTCCGTCGCCGCTGTTGCTCGCCCCTGGCTCCTCCGCCGCCGCTGCTCGCCCTGTGTTGTAATCGTTCATACTATGATGTTGACATGGTAGAACTTCATATACTTCGTTGGGATTCGTTCCGGGATATCAATGTTGGTCAGAACATGAGGAAGAAGATTATATGTACACCGAAAATGTACATGATGAACCTAGCAATACGATGAGATATGATTACCATGAAGGGACACAGGCAGCCAATTATTGTACATCATATCATGAGATAGTACACGACTTGGCGGGTCCGAGTTTCAATTGGTGTCATGCGGAACAATGTCCAAATCCTGGAACGAAAAATTTGTATGATATGTTAGACGCGGCAAGTCAGCCGCTATAGCCAGGGTGCGAGAACATGATGAAATTGTCGGCGGTCGCGAGACTCCTAAAAATCAAATCATAACATCATATCTCTGAAAAGGTGTTTGATGAAATTCTTCAATTTTGTAAAGATGCATTGCTAAGTAACAATTGTTTAGTCGATAGCTTTTACAACACGAAATGACTAATGCAAGGGATTGGGCTACCAGTCCAGCAAATTGATTGTTGCAAGTCCATGTGCATGATTTACTGGGGTGAGGATTCAGAGTTGATGACGTGTAAGTTTTGCGGTGAATCAAGGTATAAACAAACTAAATGTGAAGGACATAGTGGCATGCCGCGGGGTCGGAAAAAAATGTATTACTTCCCCCTAGCACCTCTATTGCGGCGTTTATTCGCATCTGAAGCAACTTTGAGGCACATGCGTTGGCATGGGGAACACGTTTCAGACGGCATTGTCATGCAACATTGTTCCGATTCTATTGCATGGAAGCATTTCAATGATGTGAACATCGAATTCAGCTCTGAGATTTGTAATGTTCGTTTAGGGTCATCTACGGATGGTTTCCAACTATTCGGCCAATCCAAAAACAATACTCATCGTGGCCTGTAATTCTCACTCCTTACAACCTACCCCCCTCAATGTGCATGAAGAAGGAGTTCATGTTTTAACGGTCATCGTACATGGCTCGACTAATCCTACAAATCAAATTGACGTTTTCCTACAACCTTTAATAAAAGAGTTGCAAGATTCGTGGTTTGATGGAGTACTTACATACGACATTTCCACCAAAACCAACTTTTAACTCTGAGTTGCACTTATATGGACTGTCAGTGACTTCCCTGCTTATGGTATATTGTCTGGCTAGAACACACATGGAAGAGAGCTTATCCTTATTGTATGGATGACACGGATGCATTCCAATTAAAGCACGGTGGGAAAACTTCTTGGTTTGACTGCCATCGTCACTTCCTAACGCGTGGCTCCACTTTAAGAAGTGATAAGAACGGCTTCGGACGCGACACAACTTGTCGAAAATGACCACCGACATTAAAATATGGGGAACAAATTCTGGCTGAAATTAAAGCTTTGGGATTGATGAAAGTAACTGAAATCAAATCCGTTCATGTGAACAATAAGATTGCCAAGTATTCAGGGTGGAGGAAACGAAGCATATTCTGGGACTTACCTTATTGGAAGATGAATCTCATTAGGCACAACTTGGATGTCATGCACATTGAAAAAAATGAGTTCGACAACATTTTTAATACAATTATGAGTGTTCTTGGTAAGAGTAAGGACAATGCCAAGTCGAGACTAGATTTAAAAGATATTGCAATCGGCCTTTCCTCGAATATGACCATACGTCCAATTCATATCCCAAAGCACCTTATACACTCGATAAATGTAAGAAAGAAGTCTTATGTGATTGGGTACTACAGTTACATTTTTCTGATGGATATGCTTCAAATATTAGTTGATGTATGGACGCCAACAAATCGAGGATGTTTGGGCCGAAAAGTCATGACTATCATGTGTTCATGCAGAGAATGATTCCTATTGCATTTCGTGAACTACTAGAGGATAAATTGTAGATTGCAATTAGCGAGTTAAGTTTATTTTTCCGAGACTTGACAGCTAGGAACCTTAATATGGCGCAAATTGAGTTGTTGCACTCTAACATTCCCAAAATATTATGCAAGTTGGAGCAAATCTTCCCACCTAGTTGTTTTGACTCAATGGAGCATCTTCCCATACACTTAGCATACGAGGCCCATATCGCCGGACCAGTACAGTTCCGGTGAATGTATCCATTCGAAAGGTAATTTTTGTAATTAATAAACATTTATTGTATTAAATAACTAATATCTTATGTTATATTGGTTATTGCTACCTAATTTGACTAGCATATCGTCCCAATGTTTCCTCTCATCATATAGGTATCTCAAGCATTTGAAGAACAATGTTAGAAACAAGGCAAAAATTGAAGGGTCGATATGTAATGCTTACTTAGTTGAGGAATCAACTTCTTTTTGTTCCTTCTACTTCGAGGATCATATCAATTGCGCACGAACGAATCCAATGAAATGATGCTGGTGGAGTAGGTTTGAGTGTTGCTAACAATGGTGCATTCTCGATTTTCATTCATCCAGGATGACCATTGGGCAAAGCGAGAAAATAATACCTCGCGTCAGAGGAGTATGTTGCAGCTCATCAATATGTGTTACTAAATTGCCTGGAAGTAGTTCCGTTTATAAGGTATTACAATTTAGGGTGGTTTTTTCTCTAACATTTTTTCTATGCAGTATCTAATCTCATATCATTTTTCGTAGCATATTCAAGTCTATCGTTCGTTTGCAAGAACCAAACATCACCGATCAAGCTATTGAGATCAAACTTTAGCAACAATTTGCAGCGTGGTTCTTGCAATATGTACGTAATAGTTTATATACACCTAATTCAAATCAGTTTAGAAGTTGAACATCTCATTACGTAACATGCAAGATTTTAATATTGTAATATTACATCTTAAGCTGAACAAAACGATGTGCCAGATGGGATTCGTCAAATTTCACAAGGACCAATGCGTTCATGTACAAGTTATCCTGCATACCTCGTTAATGGGTATAAGTTTGACTCACTTTCATACGGTACAAACAAGACAACACAAAATAGTGGTGTATGCGTCAAAATCGGGAATGATACTGATTATTATGGTGTACTCCGAGACGTAATTCGAATTGACTACCATGATGGGTCGCTCCGAACAATATTGTTTAAATGTGATTGGTTTGATCCTACTCAAAATGGTATACGACTTCTTCGTAAATTGGGTTTGGTAAAAGTTCATAAAAGTCGTCGGTTCAATAGGTACGAGCCTTTCATATTGGCAATGCAAGCACATCTAGTATACTATCTCGCCTTACCATTCTATCGAAAGAAGGAAACGAAAAAATTGGTTAGCTATATGCAAGCTTCAACCAAAATTCGTAGATGAAACCAATGTCATTAGTTCAGAAATGGCATCTCAGATAATGCATTTCAAGTGGATCATAATGAGAATATGGACATCGTGGAAGTAAATGTAGATCCATTAGTGCCGGTAGATGTTGATCCGACGAGTGAAATTGTATCTGACAACGATGAATTTGAGACGAATGCGGACGATGAAGAAGATGATGAGTTCACATCGTCATCAGACAGTGGTAGCGAAGATGAGTTAGAGTGATTGGTGTGAGTTTTTAGTGCAATCTATTAATTTGCTTGAAATATGATGTTTACGTTAGATGAAAAATTTCTACATAAATGTTATTTGTATGACTCAACTGAATTATTTGTTTATGCGATGGATATAGATACCATTATATATGGGGAGAGGTAAAGGGCGTGGTAATCCAGAGGATGAAGACATGGAGGACATTAATAGACATACGGAGGAGACTAGCACCATTGGATGAGGATCTTTGTCGCGGCATGCTACACATGCCCATCCGGATGGTCTACATTATACCCACGGATGGTCACATGTAGCTCATCCATACCGACTTATGCCCGCGGACCGTCATCATCACATTATACATCCTCATCACCTCCCGATCATCTATATCCATATCAACATGGCATACTATCACTGGGAGGAACTGTATACACACCTCAGCATGGTGCTAGTCCATCGGCATCACATCACGACACACCATCTCCTCCAGTTCATGCACTCCCAATTCAGCATGGTACCATTCCCTCTTCGTCACACCACTCCACACCATCACCTCCAAGATATGTATACCCACATGACCATGGTATCAGGCCATTTCATCACATCATGCTACACCATCACCTTCAGCTTATCCCGCTCATTCTCTTGGAGTAGGCGACGAGCACACTTCTACATCTCGTAGACCCCCAGCACCACATCATCATTCATCTGCGAGGTCATCCAGTAACAGGTTACGCTCATCGATACCACCTATGATCGAGGAGATCCCTGACTTTTTCATACCACCGACAGCCCCTGTGGAAGGCGAAAACCCTTTTATTTATCTCATTGTTGAGCATGGCTTGTATGTTACTCTCCACAATATATACCGCTAATTTATAAAAATATTATTTTCCTATACTAACTTAAATGTTGAAATAGTAGGTTACACCCTTCTTCCATGGCGGCAGGGAAGATGAGTTTAGTCTTTAAGAGCGGATATTTGAAAGAAGGATGGAAATGGGAATATGTTCCACAATCCCAACAAGATATATATATTGGCTTAGGTGGAAGGTCAGTAACTTCACATCAACCATTGAAGTGAATTTATTGAAACTAGTTTCTATTGTAGAAATGAGAATGTGTCCATTACTTGTTCATTTGTAGGTGTTCTTCACTTGGGACTTGCAAATGTCATTTGCGATATATGATGCGTGGTGTCGGAAGGCAACCATCCGGTGCACGGGCAATATATATCTCATTGTGAAGAAGAGAATAGCACCTATTTACTTGGGAGGTGTTTGAGCATTACAAACGAATGCGAGCAATAGATGAAGCATTCAAGAAGTCCGAGCAGATGAGCACGAACAGAAAGTCCGAGGTGGGAGGGTCGGGCACTGGTATTTCGTTGCATAGCACTAGAAGTATATCCACTAGACAACATGGTGATACGTTGGTACGTATACATACATAAATAGTTTCATATGTAGATAAACGGAAATAAAAACTATTAATCGTGTAACTCGCTTATAGGAGAAGAAGCTTCAACGTCGTCCCACAGGCAAGGAGATGTTTCGACGACTCCACACCTATGGCCATGATGGCCAAGATTTCTTCGATCAGAGATCCGCAAAGATTGACGTAAGTAATATGAATTGCATATATATAACTAGTTCGAGACAACACATGTATCACATCAATTTAAAAGAAAATAGTAGAGTTAACTATTAGTAATTCGAATTTAATGCAGGCTGAACTCACTCGGAGATTGGAGGAGATGTCCACCTAGACCCCCAACACATCGATTGACGAGGATGTCGTTTATCCTAAGGTGGTGCCATAAGTCAAGGGATGTGTCTACGGGTTAGGATCACAAGGTTATCATCGCAGTATATCTTTAGGGGAAGCAAGCTCATCTCAAGGACCAACGTATGGACCTTATGAGTTGGAAGAGCTCCAGCGGGACCACCAGAGGTTGCAAGAAACATTACTGAATGAGCGAATGGAAAGACACGAACAAATGCAGAGGGACAAGATGGAACGCCAAGAAGAAAATCGAGAGATGTTGACTGGTTAGCATGTATGGAGGCATTGTTGATGCAACACCTTAGTATTAGGCCCCACCTGCCTCCCACACCGCGGACTCCACCATCACCAGTTACAGAGTGTTCTGTTCCTCAGAGTGACTACCAGCCTGGTCATTTGACGACGGACATAGCACATTATCAGTCTGCGTACCCGGATGACCACCAGCCTGGACATTAGACCGATCCACATAGAAGGATGCCTGAGGATCAACGTCATCATTTTGATTATCATGATGAGCTTTGTCGCAACTGATGTCGCCTTCGCGATAACCGCCACGGCAATAGTGATTGGGTGTTATATCTTTTTTTATAGTGAGTTTTTAATTACGAGTAATGTATATCTTCACATTTTTCTCCCTTCTAATGTAGTCGATGTGATTCTTCATTTGCAGGTATGTGCACCGGTGGCATTTGATATTGGTGTTGCTTATAGAGAATGAGTTGACAAGGCTTCTTAGTTTTTGCTGGGTAAGATATAATTACTTTACAACTCTCATGTTGAGTTTTATGTTTATTTTTCTGCATCTAATGTTTTGGAGAATGGGGGTTGATTGAGAGTGTATTTTGGTTTTACAGATACCAAGTGATTGTGTTAAATAATAATGTCACTACATGCTTTTTCATGCAAAATTCTTTATAGGCAGTTTTTGTTAGAGTTAACATTTGTTGGTGTCATAAGTTTTTACTAGCTAGTTGACTTATGAATCTAATCAAGAAACCTTAACTAAGACTTCATTACAAAAAGTGGAGACATTAATTTCTTGAAATATTACTATAGTTTGTGAATAAGTGGTGTTGGAGTTAAACTTATTCTAGGAAATCTTGAAGTTAGAGCAATTCATGATATTAGATTACAAACAGCAATAATTTGATGTAAACTAGTGCAAGTTAAAAGTGATTTTGCCATTGAAATTGGAAAGTGAAAAAACATCTATATTGATCTTACTATATAAGGAACAGGGGAACAAAGCACATGTGCTTATCAATAATCTTTCATGAAACAAAGTTGGCTCAGTATGCAAGACTGCATGAGCACACTTTTAGTACTCATTACATTTAGATGTCTCACTGTCCTCGTATGTTCCAATATTGAAAGATTGGATTCTCAATGAATGCACCTTTTGTGTTAGAATGAGTTTTGATAAAAGCGACACTTGGCCTTATATTTGATTGAAAGAGTGCTCTATCTTGTACTTGGCTTCCTTTTTTCTTTTCCTTGTCTTCTTTTTTTAATAAACGTATGTCTTTTTGATTCTATTTGAATGATTTTGCTTTATAGTTTACTTATTGCATTGATCAAAGCTAGATTAGGGACAAATCCGACTATATTAAACCTTAACATAACCTTTTAAGTTGAGATTCAACTATATTTTTAAATAAATAGCCTACATTATCTCAAGTTGCTTAAATTTATAATATATATATATATATATATATATTATATTAGCATGTAAATATATTAAGATTCTAAACTAATTAAAGCATGTAAATGTTCTTAATTAATGAAGTTCTTATATATAATAATAATAAAAAGGTTACATATTTATCAAGATCTAGTGGGGATTTTTAAAAAATTATATATATATATATATATATATATATATATTTACGACATATGTATATATATATATATAAGTAGATTAAGATGTATCCAAAAAAGGATAGGAGAATTAGATCTACATGGAGCATAAATGAATATTAAATAGGACTTTGTTCATGCACTTGAATGAGAAATCAAATAAGGTATATTCTCAAATTGAGTAGTTTATCTAATCCTATATGGTCCATTTCATTTTTCTCGGTGAGATGGACACCCCATGCTGCTCAACTTGGTCTCTATATGTAATATGTGTCTCCATCTTTTTTAGGGTCATAACTCGCGTTTTAATTTATGGATTAGAAATCCTAAAACTCGTTGTGTGTATTTTTGGAGTGGTTGTGTTAGTCATTTTATACATCGAGATAGAAAGAATGTGAAAGATAGTGTGTATTTAGAGACAACACTGTATTCAATGTCACTTAAATTAGATGTGATGTTATTTTCATTTGTGTTGGAATATTTTGGTTGCATGTCGAATATTGTTCAAGTTCCTTTTAATTTTCAAGATTTGGATGGGATACGCTCTCCTAGCTAGATAATTTGTATAGTGTCTATCATGTATCGGTGAAAGAATACTATAGAGTATTTTGTAAACATCGTATATATATATATATATATATATATATATATATATGTGTGTGTGTGTGTGTGTTTGTGTGTGTGTGTGTGTGTGTGTGTGTGTGTGTGTGTGTGTGTGTAAATTTGTGTAGCCAACTTCGTGTAGTTGTTTGTATTTTTTTGAATAATGTTCATCTAGTACTATATAGTATACTACTAGTTAATTATGAAATGTTAATCTCATCCTTTTGTAGACATTGTTTGTCAATTTTGATAATATATATATATATATATATATATATATATATATATATTTCCAATTTTGGTATTATTAGTAGCTTTCAATTTGTTTTTGCATATTTTACTACAGCTTTTCATTTTACTATTTACCGTGTACTAATTTTTCTTGAAAATTACCATTCGAAAATTAGCGACAGCACGCGTCTTTGCTGACTAGGCAAATCAGCGACAGACCGTGGCTGTCGCTAAATAGCAACAGATTTGAAATAGACACGACTGTGCTGACTGGACTTCAGTTAGTAACATACGTGTTTCTGTTGTTGTTCAGCGACAAACGTTTGTCACAAACCTGTCGCTAAACAACAACAAAACACCAAATCTGTCGCTAAGTTGCACCAGCAACAAAGAGTTTAGCAACAGCTATTATCCGTCGCTGATTTGTTGCGGGTGGCTTAACAACAGATCCGTACCAATTCAACATCATATTAGTTTATTGTTGTTTTGGTTTTTTTATAGTGAATGCAGCGAGGAATGATGGCTAAGCTGAAGAGAGCGGCGATGAATTTACTTCTGCGCAGAGTACATTGTGATTTTTTAATATTTGCTTATATATGTGGAATGTGAACTCTATTTGAGCCTTAATGAGAAATTAATATTTTACTCCATTGTGTATCTCTTTTATGTTTCATATTCAATTATTTTATGCTTCACAAGGTATATTTGTTTTGTTGAAAACCCAACTTTATTTTTAAACTTTAAAGACAAGATTTGGAATGAGTTTGGGGTATGTAGGTGAAGTAAACTATAAAGAAGCCAACTATGAAAGATTTGAGAGGTAGAATTTATTTGAAGGAAAAAATTTCAATTTAATTCAGGTAACATTTCTTCATTTTCATTTATTTAGTTAGGAAATGAGTATAATTTGAATTTAAATGGAAGTGATATATTATTTATTACCCATGAAAATAGAGATTTTATGATAGAAAATAATTTTTATACCATATTTGACTTCACCTAGATTGTGTATGCACTAGAAGAGTTCGAAGGGAATTGATTGCTTTGTGTTAAACATTATAATGGGTAGAAGGTCGAATGATAGTGCAAGATAAAACATGATAGATTTCTAAGAATCTTGTTATACAAATATTATTGATCAATTTTATATGTGTGTGTGTATTGAAAAGAGTTTATACCACAATTGATGAGAAAAATAGCTAATAGCCAATAAACTTTACTAAGTTAGAAAGAGTACTTCCTTTACTATAGTGAAAGTGAGAAGTACTTACAAAAGTTTCTAAATAAAAAATAGAGAGACCCACAGATTCCAAAGGAAATGAAGCAGGGAATCTAGTAATGGAAAAAATGAGAGGAATAATTCATATAAAAAGAATACTGATATCCAAAGGAAATAGAACAGGGAACCGTAGGAATACAATATGAAGAAGAAAATATATTCATATGATAGAAAAAACGATATAAAGAAAAATCGGAAGGATTTTTACTCTCTAAATAAAAGATTTAGCTAGAGTGCTTATAGCTAAGTTAAGTGAGGTATCTCTTGTTCCAACATTCCAACAAATGAATATGAAATGATGGATTATTGGTGGATAAATCTTCCTATCGATTTTAATTGTGGTGTTATTTTAAATATTGTTTGAAAATGAGTTTTATTAAGTGATTTTTGTATCTTGAGATTCTATATTTGTTATCGTAAGTTTGATGTTTGTCGGTAGAGATTGAGAAAACTTATGTAGTGCATTCGCCTTGATGATTGATTAACTTTGAATTTTGAGGTGTATTGCGCAATTAGGAGGTTGAATTGTCACATAAAGGGTATTGTTTTTTAATTCTTTCTATTATATCATGATTCTTATTTTTATGAAGGTAATATTTTTCTATTTAAACATCATTTGTGTTTAAGAATAGAGTATATAATTATGAAATCAAAACATGAAAAAAAAAAGAATTTGATTGAGAGTATTCCTTTGCTTGGGACTGTGAAATGCTGAGTTAGGGGGTATTTGACAAGTCAATAATTAGACATATTTTATAGTTTATTTTAGAATGATTGTATATGTAAAAGACTATATTACACATGATTTTCTCTTATTTTTTATATTTTAGGTGATAATTAGAATATTTGAATAGATGAAGGAAAAATGGAAGTAAATAAAGGAATTAACCTAGTAAAAAGATTGTACGAAGAACCACCAAGGAATCAAGCGAAAAAAGCTGAATTTTTATACCAGTAATTTTCTACGATTCTTGTACACTCAGAATCGCTACACAAATTGATGGACACAAGAAAAAATAGAGAGCTTAGTTTTATAGATTTACCTAGTGATTCCACTTACACAAGAATTGGTGAGGAATCGTTGGGTACGAATTTGAAGATTTTGGATTAAGACAAGGATTTTGAGTCGGTTTAAGATATGTATTACCTAATATACTATAAATAAAAACCTTATACTACGAAATTAGGACATTGTGATAGTTTCACCATTTTTGTTTTAGTTTGGAGGTCTATTTATTATTTTGCTTTTGAAGATTGAATATTCAAGTTTCTATCTAGGTATTTTTTAATTATATCTTTTAATTCTGAAATTATGGTATTATTTATTATCATGAGTAAGTAGTTTGTTAATCTAAACAAAACTCCAAACATGGACTAGATCCATTTTGCAATACAGTCATGATGAGATGAATGTGTGCTTAATGCTTTAAACCTAATTATATTTTTGATTCATTGCTTTTATAGATTGTTATTTATGGATTGCAATTATGGATTTAAGTTATGTGCATAGTGGCTAATATGTATATGATGTTTTGATTCATTAACTAATTTAAAGTAGTAACTAGGATTATTTGAAAGGCAAACATCATTTAGATGTCCTAGATGAGTTTAAGATCTAAGTCTAATGCTGAAGTGGCTTTTGGAAATGTTAGATTTAGTAGTTCGAAGTTTTCATAAACGTAATGCGTTTTTATTGCGTGAAGTTAATGTCTTTGTGTAAATAAAGGGGTTGGCTCAATAAAATTAGAATGCGGATTTTCCACCAATATAAGGAGAACAAATGGATGGCTAAAGGTTGTTTACTTACTTATGATTAGAGTTTAATGATCTAAGATATTTTAAGAAAATACATTGATGTCTAAGTGATTAAAATAATATGTTTGGATGTAAAACAGATTAAAGTTTCATTGTTAAGGAGGATTGTTTAGATGTTTATTTATATTATGTTTCATTTAATATAATTGCTTTTAATTTAGTGACTTTGATTTGTATTATTTAAGTAAGTTTAGTTAGTTTATTTTGATTTTATTTGAAAATTATTAGGTTAAATTATGGTTTTTATTTAATTAAATTAAAAAATAAAAATAATAAAACTTCTTTTCTTAAGGAATTTGCAAAATTATTGTAGAGACGATTCCTCACTTAACACTACTACAAAATATTTAAAATATAATATAAGGAGAAAATTATTGTACACGCTAGACACGTGTCAAAGAGTGCAGGATGGCTGAGATGATGGATCCTATTAGGGACAGAGAACACCATTAGGACCACCGCATATGCCACCGCCGCTATAATCACAAGCATTTCCACAGATGGAATAACATACACACAAAGATATTATCTCGCATATGGCATATATCCAGAGTGGGCAACATTCGTATAAAATTTTCATATCCAGAAGATTTGAAGCGAATCAAATTAAAAAAATATGCAGGAAGCCGCAAGGAATGACATCGAACGAGCATTTGGTGTGCTTCAATCTCGTAAGGCAATTGTATTGGACATGCCTAATTATGGTACATAGAACATTTGAAAAGATATAATGTATTCATACATAATATTACATAACATGATTGTTGAAGACGAATGTCACACAATTGACAATTGGGATGACAATGAAGGAGAACCTTCGGTTGTCGTAATGCAAAAGTCCATTCAAGATTTTAATCAATATCTTCAAAGAATTGCAACATTACGTGATCAAGAAATGTATCAATATCTCAAACAAACTTGGTCGAGCATCTATGGAATCACATTAGAAATGTTGACAATGAAAATTAGTATTATCTTTTATTTAATTATTCTTCATTTGTAGTAATGCAAATTTTCTAATCTTTCGTATATTGGTGTCTTTTTATGTCAATTAACTAAACGATATTTTAAAATATTAAGAAGTGTCAATTTTTTTAATAAAAAATGTCGAATTTATTTAAATAAATTAAGTTTTGTGTCATTGTACTTTTGATTTTTAATTTATTTTTATTAATTTTACCTAAAATTTTAATTAACTAGTTATTTTATTTTTATAATTTCGAAAATAGATATTTAGATATGTAAAAATAATAGTTATTTCATTTATTGGCTAATTATAGAATGTACGTGAATTGACTTTTTTTATATGTTTTGATTTTTTTAAAAATGATGTGATCTTGATTATGATTCTCATAAAGTGTGTAGTGAAAGGTTTAACCGTTGCCAGAGTAAAGTGTATTATAGGAGACTGTAATAGAATGATAACTTATCACTCCAAAATGAGTTGAACCATTGTAGATGTGTTTGAGCATCTCCAATGGGACCGTGGATTGGGGTATAAATGGATGTACCTAAGACACAATCCGTATCCAACCAAAAAAAATATTCTCCAATGGGATCATGGATTGATAATGTCCATCTTATGCGGCATGAGATCAAAAAGAATGGCGTCTACCACGTCAGATAAAATGGACTATTTTTTTATTTTTTAAAAGTTTTAAATTTTTTTCAGGTCTTTATTAATATTATAAAAATTGAAAATAAAAAGAACCAATTCATCAATCCATAATATAAATTCATTGTACATTAGGAGGTGAATGTCTATCTAGTGCCGCATAGACATCTTCTCCACATCCATAGTTTAAATCCACATTACCATGGGAGACTTTTAGACGATTCGTCGGTAGAAGGAGTTTTTCGGCAAGGAAATCAATTGTTAGGGAAGGTCGGCTGCAATAATGGTTTCTCGCCATTATTAAGGAAAGTTATGTCTGGCTAAACATTGCTCTGCCAGTAGAACAACGAAAGAGAGAATGTGAGGAAATTGATGCTAGGTTGTCGGTGGCTAACTTCATGAAAATGTTTTATTCTCGATCTCTCACGGGTTATAATATTCAAAGTTCTTGATGATAAAACTCCATAAGTAATTGCAACGTTTGCAAACCCTATCAATGGAATTCCTCTTTAGAAAACATTGCAATGTTTTGGATCAAATTATCTGTTTTGGATAAACTCCATAAGTAATGATATAAAATTTTATTTTTTAATTTAACTTTGATGATTGTTAAGAATAGTTAAATCTTTATCGGCTTATAACTCGAGTAAAATTAGTTTTTTATATTTTTTTCTATTGCTTTACCATTTTGTTATTTCTTTATAGTTTACCGTTTATGTCGGATTTGAACTCATGTTGACGATACAACAAGTTCTTCATTCCAGTTGTTGAACCTATTCTTTTGCATAATTTGTAAAACTTATTATGCTCTAAATCTTTAAATAGACTTTTATTAATGTTCTATGATTTTGCATAAGAACTTCTCTCATTACTTTTGTAAGCATAGACTAAGAACGAGTCTTGCTTATGTGTAGGTGTTAAGAATGTGGTTGAGGGCATGAGGGGTGGATTAGTTGCCAAAATTTATTAACAATCCTTTAAAATTATAATAAGGAGAAAAGTAGAGAAGAATGGATCCGCCAATTGTGTGTAGTATTTTTTCCAATACCTAGAGAGATGGGATGCTAGAAGAACATTATATTAGTTGAGTTTGGATATTTTGTCTTTAACGCAGGTTAATTGAGATAGTTTAATCAATTCTGAATGAAGATAGGATGCTAAGTAATAAGTACATTATATTATCAATTGTCAAAGCACCAATACAATGTGCAAGTTAATTTTTCTTCAAACACGATCTATTTTAGATTTTTCGTGTTAGTTTAATCAATTATGAATGAATATGGGATGATATACAAACATTATGTTCTCAAAACAAGAACAATAATGATGTATTAAATGTTCTTTTAATTTATGGATATGCACAAAATAATTTAAGAAATATGTAATTGGTAGACTTTTTGGTATTAGTTTATTTAATGAAAAATGTAGTGTGGTTTATGAAATCCTTAAGAACATTGTCTTATAATGGAGTAATTATTTACTTATAGATTGGTTGTTTTGAGTATTTTGCATCTCCTGACATCTTTTTGCTTGTTTGATTGAATCAAAATAAGGGTACATATCCATTAATCAAACATATATATTATTGCTTTTTTTACTAAGCGTAGTTCTATTTTTTGTGCATTTGTTGTGTTTGTTCTAGTTTGAATGATAATAGAAATTCAAATTTTGATATGTCATTGTTTCAAACTTGTATCAATTTAATAGATCTATAATTTGTGCTTACTTCCTCTCAAGTTGCTAGAGCATACTGACTTTTATTTCTTTAATCTCAGTCAACTCTTCGTCTATATTAATTTGTTTGTATATTATTTGTTTATCGTAGCTATCTTTTTATAAGAACTCATTGATGATATATCTGGTGTGATCCAATATTTTAATTCTTTTTTCGTATGACAACCAGGATATTTCCTCACATGACAACCTCTGCGCCTCAATATCACCCAAGCCCAAATGCTTCAATGAGGTGTTCGCCATTATGCACCTTGAGGCAGTTTCAAGGCGCACTTATACGCCTTGGTGAAAACTTCGTATTTTTGAGTTATATATTCTTAAATTGAAAAAGAAAAATAAGTGAAAAAATAAAAAAAGAAGGGAAGCAATCTGAATTACAGATTTTAAAAAATTTGAAGTAAAGTTGGAAAGAATATAATGGGGAAGATATGCAATATTTGTAGCATCCCTTATCCCGATTAGGGCGATATTCGACTTGAAACCCTAATTAAGCCCCGGTAACCCAGCTCGACTTAACTAGGGCCAGCACATGAATAAACTCAGTCTTCTTCCTGTTTTTAACTAATTTTTGGAAATACTACCTGTAAGGTCCTAAACTATAACCAAGTGGGCACAATCTTATCTTTTCTCTCTAGGGAATTCCACTGCTTTCGTGTAGAATCGATCAATAAAAATGCGACTACTTTAACCTTAAATTAGTCCTCAACATCCATAGCAACAAAATCATTGCTCCATCTTTAATTTCCAGGTCTCGGCCTGCCCCTTCTTCCATTATGCCACTAAACCTCATAATGTCGTATTCCATTATTCCTTGCGGGTTCTGAGAAATGCAATCTTTTCATAATCAACTAGCACTAAGGCAAGCTATCTCCAGCACTTGAACTTGTGCTAAAACTAGTTGAACTGGAGTTGCTACTATCTCAGCTCCTCCCTCATCTTTGCTAACCTCGGGGATAGTTATAGGCTATGCCTCAGGTCGCTTTACTGGTGGTCCCATCTGAGCCATTAGCATCACAATAAGTTTCGCCTTAGACTCTATAAGTTCTCTCATTTGCTGCTCCATTCTAGATTTCCATTGATCATTAGTTTTCTTGTTACCCTGAGATCCAGGCCTCTGCGAGCCTTGTCCTTGATCCACCATTATATTCAGGAGTCAAAGGAGAGATAAGATCATTAAGTAACATTCGAGAAGACAAGGAAATCATATCTATACATTAGATAACAATAAGAGCATCAAATAACGTTTAATAATGTTTTCATTTTCATTTTCCCTCTAAAACACGATGAAAACCATTTATCATACTCTAAGCTTATTCATAACTTGAGACAACTCTCGAAGTTAATAAACTTTAGGTTCCGGTACTAAGGATATGCTATCACTTATTTCGAATACAATTCGAAAGTGAAAATTGTTGGGTTTTGGGGTTCATGCGAAGCGGAGATTACAAAACAATTTTGACAAAAACCCCAACATGATCCGAATCTAATTTCATTAAAAACGTTTAAACCATGAAAACTTAATCATACCTCAGTCGCAATATACCTTTCTGAAGGTTGATCGATCTCTAAGGCGCTGCCAACGACGAACGCCCTCTTTCAGCAGTCCATACACGAACGGCGGCCGAGATTTGAAGTGCTAGCTTTGAGAGAATACCAAACCTTTTGTTTCTCTCCAAAACGATCCAGAGCATACCAAAAACCATAAGTCGTTTCTAAAACGAAAATAGAGTTTCGGCCTATTAATCTTTTGTACGTGTATTCTAACTTAAAGCATCTATTTATACAACCCTTATATATAGACGGTTAAGTAAATTACACATATACCCCTACTTAAAGAAGTATAAGTGTAATACACCACAAGGACGTTTACATGAATCTTATCATATAAAATTCATTTTTCCAACCATCTTAAAATCTCGCAAAACCATTCTTAGTGTGCGACCCAATAGGCTCATACAACGTTGGCAGTGTACCAAAACACATTTTGGTATACAAGTCATAAGCGGCCTCTAGCAAGACATTATGACTACCCAAGTTGTACGAATATCAAATCGATACAACCTAATCAATAGTGTATATAACATCCTTTTGTCACACGATATCCTTTTGATCAAACAAGGCATGGAATTGTCATCCAACATGTTCAATCGTACTAGTATCGATCTCTAGGTAGACTAAAAACATCCAAGTGATATTAATCAATATCAATTCACTTAGACTAAGCCTTTTAATAGTCTAACACATTTAGGGATCCACTAGATATCTCTCTTTATATGAGAGGGACAAATTCTATCTCGATTACACAACTTCATCACATTGCTCACACAGTAACCAATCACAACCTTTATAATCGTCCGGTTAAAGACAACATTTGATAGTGTCAAATCACTATGTTCCTAATGTTGAAGTCTCTGGTAATCTCAAGTCAGATGACTGAAAAATATACCTAACATGAGAAACAACTAAGACTTAATCCATGTGATGTTCTAATAGCGGGTCGGTCCAGTACTTTGTTCCCTAACAAGTACTCGTGATCTTGATTCGTATCCGTATACGTATAATCATCATATGATCATCAATCAAGACTCACACTAGTTTTAATTCATTATAGTTCCCAGTATAATGATCGACTATGGACATTTAGGATATTTTCTATAAATACCCATGGATCTTATTATAATGTAAACATGCAAATTAATTATAATAAACAGCAAATGAAATCCTCTATTTTATTAACTAAAAGTATTCATAAAGACAGTTAATGGATTGACTTAGGGCACATGCCCCAACATCTCCCACTTGCACTAGGGCCAATCATACAGGCATCTAATGCCTAATGATCTAACACGACCATCATGTTTTGCTTGTGGAAGAGCTTTTGTCAATGGATCTGCAACGTTGTCTTCGATAGGTACTCGCAAATCTTTACGTCTCCCTCTCAATAATTTCTCGATGAGATGAAAACGCTTTGAGTATATGTTTGGATCTGTGGTGTGATCTAGGTTCCTTGGCCTATGCTATTGCCCCGTTATTGTCACAATACAAACAAATAGGGTTAGCAATACTTGGAACCACACCTAGTTCGGAAATGAACTTTTTGATCCAAATCGCCTCCTTTCTTTGCATCGGACGCCGCAATATACTCACTTCACATTGTAGAATCCGCCACTGTCTCTTCGCTTTGAACTTTTCAAAACTTTCTCTTGCACCCCCATTCAAATTAAACACATATCCAGATTGCGATCTAAAATCATCTATATCAGTTTGAAAACTTGCATCTGTGTAACCATTTACAACTAGATTATTTTCAAAACCTTCATAGACCAAGAACATTTTCTTAGTCCTTCTTTAGTATTTAAGGATGTTATTTACTGCTATCCAGTGACTCTCACCAGGATTTGTCTGATATCTGCTTGTAGTGCTCAAAGCATATGATACATCAGGTTGAATGCATAACATGGCATACATGATAGATCCAATAGCCGATGCATATGAAATTTTATTCATACGGTCTCGCTCATCATTTGTCATAGGACATTGATTCTTGCTGAGACTTACGTCATGAGACATTGGCAACAATCCCCTTTTAGAGTCTTGCAAACTGAACCTATTCAGCACCTTGTCTATGTAAGCACTCTGACTTAGACCAATTAGCCTCTTAGATCTATCCTTATAGAATCTTATCCCTAGGATATAGGCTGCACCTCCTAAGTCTTTCATTGAGAAACACTTCCCTAACCAAGACTTGACATTTTGCAATGTTGGGATGTCATTTCCAATGAGTAATATATCATCAACATACAAGTACTGAGAAAAAACAACTACACTCCCACTTTGACCTTCTTGTATACACAAGGCTCATCTTCGTTCTTAATAAAACCAAAATCCTTGATTGCTTCATCAAAACGAAGATTCCAACTCCGAGAAGCTTGCTTTAATCCATAAATGGATCTTTGAAGGTTGCATACCTTCCTAGAATTCTCAGGATGTACAAAACCTTCATGTTGTGTCATATACACGTCCTCAAGCAACTTTCCATTAAGAAATGTTGTTTTACATCCATTTTCCATATCTCATAGTCATAATATGCGGCAATGGCAATTAAAATTCTTATGGATTTAAGCATGGCTACTAGCGAAAAGGTTTCATCATAATCAACACCTTGAGTCTGCCTAAAACTTTTTGCTACAAGTCTTGCTTTAAAAGTATGCACATTGCCATCCATGTCAGTTTTCTTCTTGAAAACCCATTTACATCTAATGGTCTTACACTTTCAGGTAAATCAACCAAGTTCCAAACTTGGTTATCATACATGGATTGCATCTCAGAGTTCATAGCACTTAGCCATTTATTTGAGTCTGGTCCAGACATAGCCTCCTGATAAGTGGTGGGCTTATTTTGATCCATAAGCAACACATCACTATTATCAGTAGTGAGAAATTTGAATCTCTCTGGCTCATGTCTTACCCTACCAGATTTACGTGGGTCTTGTGTCACTTGCGGAGGTTCAACTGGTTCAGAGCGTTGTTGAACTTTCAGTAGCGGTTCAGGATTCATCTATGATTCTTGAACTTCTTGAAGATTTATTTCTCTCCTACTGGTGTCTTTTGAAATAAATTATTTTTCCATAAAGGCACCATACCGAGCAACAAACATTTTGTTCTCAGTGGGATTATAAAAGTAATATCATTTTGTTTCCTTATGATACCCCACAAATAAACACTTATCAGATTTAGGTGGTAGTTTTTCTGAGATTTGTCGCTTTACGTAAGCCTCACAACCCCAAATCTTAAGGAAAGACAAACTAGGTCTCTTCCCGTACCATATCTCATATGGTGTTTTATCAACCGCTTTAGAAGGAACTCGATTTAGAGTGAAAGCTGCAGTTTGTAATCCCAAAAGGATAATGGAAGATTTGCATGACTCATCATAGATCGAACCATATCTAATAAGGTTCGATTTCTCCTTTCGAAACTCCATTCCACCGTGGAGTTGCTTTGGTGGAGTCAATTGGGAGACAATCCCACAATTTCTAAGATGATCATCAAATTCTTGGCTCAAATATTCACCACCTCGATCCGACCGTTGTTTTGATAGTTTTACCAAGTTAATTCTGCACTTCATTTTGAAACGTTCGAAACATCTCAAATGATTCAGCTTTATGTTTCATTAGATATACATAACCATATCTGCCGAAATCATTAGTAAATGTAATGAAGTATTGATAACCTCCTCTAACCATTGTGTTTATAGGACCGCATACATCAGTATGTATTAGACCCAATAAATCACTTGCCCTTTCATTGTGTCCGGTAAAGGGACTTTTAGTCATCTTGCCTCGTAAACAAGATACGCACGTTTCATATGTTTCTAAATCAAATGAATCTAGAAGTCCATCTTTATGGAGCTTCGTTATGCGTTTCTCATTTATGTGCCCGAGACGACAATGCCAAAGATATGTTTGATTCAAATCATTTGACTTAAATCTCTTTGTATTTATGACAATTTCATTCCTTTTCTTTTGGGTGTTTTGAAGCGAGAAACAGGCTGAGGCTTGACTTGTTCCACAGGCTTTGTGACAGTTGCAGCAGCAGCCTTGAAAACTTTAGCCTTGCCTTTGCCTTTCTTCTTCATTCCCTTTCCCTTTTGGACCATCAACACATTACTAGAGTGTTTCTTGATATTTTGTTCAGCAGTTTTGAGCATCAAATGAAACTCTGAAATTAATTTCTCCATATTATTCATATTGTAGTTCATCACAAATTGTGAGTAACTTTCCGGTAATGAATTCAGGATCAAATCCGTAGCCAACTTTTGGCTTATGGGAAATCCGAGTCTATCAAGTTGGTCAACATAGCCCTTCATCTTCAAAACATGAGGACTAACTGACGCACCCTCAGTCATCTTGCAAGAATGTAGGTTTTTTACTGTCTCGAACCTTTCTTGCCTAGCTCGCTATTGGAACATTTCCTTTAGCGTTATAGCCAACATGTCGTAGGCTTCCATTAGTTCCATGTCCTTCGAAGTTCGAAACCATAGTTGCCGACATAATACATGCAACATCAGTAGAATCGTTGACATGCTTATTATGCGCATCCTTCACAACTTTCGTAGCATTGGCTGGTGGGTCCTCAGGAATTGGAGCATTCAGGACATACAACTTGCGTTCATGCTTAAGAACAATTCTCAAGTTTCGAACCAATCAAGAAAGTTAGTCCCAGATAGCTTATCCTTCTCAAGGATAGATCGCAGTGACATGGGATTATTGTTACTTGAAGAGGACATTGATCTACAATAAAGATTATGCAAAGTTTATTTTAGTATAGAGGAATAGACTCCCACTAAATTAACAACCCTCCTAAAACGTATTGTTTATTTAGGGGACTAAAATCCATATTTCACCTAATTATATGACAGTTATGGCATGAAACACAGAACTAGATTATTTAGGTAAGTAACAGTTACCAATTACACATCTTATGTAATTTTTAGATCCTTTTATGAGATATGGGACATCTTATGTCTTAGCATATTTTTATCTCATCATTTGCCTAAAGCTCAAAACTATTTTGATGGCTTTATTAATTCGGACCATTTTAAACATTAAGGTAACTCTTACCCAACTTGTCTCACCAAGATAACACAATACACTCAGCTATGGCTGAACTGTATTAGTGTGATCGAGTCCTTGACAAGTGTTTAAAATGGATGGCATGAGACTTAAAATTTAATAGAGGGATTTTATTCAGTTTTAGTGATTTTATGTAAACAATAAAATGTCGTATTTTTTATTGATTTGTTAAATCACTAAACAATTTGGAGATTTTTATATTGTTCTCTAATAAAAGAATTTCCGTGCGCTAGGATTAGTTAGACGGCGGTCTTGCTGACCAGACAGCGGACAGGGGTACAGGGGGCAGCGCCCCATTTTTTTTAGAAGACGAATCTCAATTCCAAAAATTAAAATTCGCTATAGAAAATCATATTTTTCGCTGATTTTATTATCCTAAAATTTACCCCTTAATTTATCCGAAATTAAGTCAATTAAAACATTTTTAATTAACCCGGGCCCACATCTAACTAATCATCTTATCCTAATCCAATTAGGACTTAAGATATTTGAATCTTAGCATATCACCAATAACAAACTTCTCCATATTTATCTTCTATCCAATAGGGATAACGAAATCGATTTTGCTTATATCTCCTAATCTAATTTGTTATCTATCTTTATCAAATAGAAACTTCATAACAAAATAGATATAACAAGATAAATAATTAATTTCAAAAATTAATTATTTATTTTGGATTTAAGATATTTGAATCCTAGTATATCACCAATAACAAGATTCTTGATATTTATCTCTTATTCTAATTTGTTATCTATCTTTATCAAATAGAAACTTCATAACAAAATAGATATAACAAGATAAATAAATAATTTCGAAAATTAATTATTTATTTTGGATTTAAGATATTTGAATCTTAATATATCACCGATAACAAGATTCTTTATATTTATCTCCTATTCTAATTTGTTATCTATCTTTATCAAATAGAAACTTCATAACAAAATAGATATAACAAGATAAATAAATATTTCGAAAATTAATTACTTGGAATTTCGGTCCTCATCCAAATAATCACAAACATGTAATTGAATCATGAACTACTATCCCAATCGAACCTAATGGTGTCATGGATCACAGAACACGAAACTCAATTCATTAAAATTATTCGAATTAACCTAACATGGTTACTAGCATGTACGAAACTGATTTCAATTAAATCACGAATATATGTATCATATACACAAAACATGATAATAAATCTCACAGAAAACTTATGTATATCACATATACATCAACTATTAACATGCTTTCAATCATATATCATGTATATATCAGAAGAAAACATGAAATGGATTTAATGGAATCGAACTCGAAGGCTCTGATACCACTGTTGGGTTTTGGGGTTCATGCGCAGCGGAGATTACAAAACAATTTTGACAAAAACCCAAACAGGATCCGAATCTAATTCCATTAAAAACGTTTAAACAATGAAAAACTTAATCATACCTCAGTCGCAATATACCTTTCTGAAGGTTGATCGATCTTTAAGGCGCGCGCAACGATGAACGCCTCTCTATCGCGATCCCACACACGAACGGCGGACGAGATTTGAAGTGTTAGCTTCGAGAGAATACCAAACCTTTTGTTTCTCTCCAAAACGATCCAGAGCATACCAAAAACCTTAAGTCGTTTCTAAAACGAAAATAGAGTTTCGGCCTATTAATCTTTTGTACGTGTATTCTAACTTAAAGCGTCTATTTATACAACCCTCGTATATAGACGGTTAAGTAAATTACACATATACCCCTACTTAAAGAAGTATAAGTGTAATACACCACAAGGACGTTTCTGTCATGAATCTTATCATATAAAATTCATTTTTCTGAACCATCTTAAAATCTCGCAAAACCATTCTTAGTGTGCGACCCAATAGGCTCATACAACGTTGGCAGTGTACCAAAACATATTTTGGTATACAAGTCATAAGCGGCCTCTAACAAGACATTATGACTACCCAAGTTGTACGAATATCAAATCGATACAACCTAATCAATAGTGTATATAACATCCTTTTGTCACACGATATCCTTTTGATCGAACATAAGGCATGGAATTGTCATCCAACATATTCAATCGTACTAGTCTTGATCTCTAGGTAGACTAAAAACATCCAAGTGACAATATCAATTCACTTAGACTAGGCCTTTTAACAGTCTAACACATCGAGGGATCCACTAGATATCTCTCTTTATATGATAGGGACAAATTCTATCTCGATTACACAACTTCATCACATTGCTCACACAGTAACCAATCACAACGTTTATAATCGTTCGGTTAAAGACAACGTTTGATAGTGTCAAATCACTATGTTCCTAATGTTGAAGTCTCTGGTAATCTCAAGTCAGATGACTGAAAAATATACCTAACATGAGAAACAACTATGACTTAATCCATGTGATGTTCTCATAGCGGGTCGGTCCAAGATTTGTTCCCTAACAAGTACTCGTGATCTTGATTCGTATCCGTATACGTATAATCATCATATGATCATCAATCAAGACTCACACTAGTCTTAATTCATTATAGTTCCCAAGATAATGATCGACTAGGGACATTTAGGATATTTCTCAAATACCCATGGATCTTATTATAATGTAAACATGCAAATTAATTATAATAAACAACAAATGAAATCCTCTATTTTATTAACTAAAATTATTCATAAAGACAGTTAATGGATTGACCTAGGGCACATGCCCCAACAAAAATGAGATCAAGCCTTGTCTCTCTGATACCAAACTATATTAGAGTTACCACTAAATTCGAAATGGATAAAACCTTAGGCTTTGATACCAAGTTGTAGCATCCCCTATCTTGATTAGTGCGATACTCAGCCTGAAACCCTAATTAAGCCCCGGTAACCGAGCCCAACTTAATTAAAGCCAACAGCCTCACTATATGTACCTAATAAACTCAACTAGTATATCGAAACAGAATAAATAATTCAAAATATACGCATCGAGAAATTTAAAACTTTTTCGATAATTAAATGATATACATAAATACATAGTTTGTTAAAACCCAAAACTTGATTATAAACCTCACAACCTATTCATATATAACAAAATAACTCAAACATCGTATATATACAATCTGGTTCATTAGATCGTAGAGAAGATATTATGACTCCTAAATCTTATCATTTCCCTTCACTAAAGCGCTAGGATGAGAAACTGAAATATTATATTTGGGGTGAACACTCCAACTTGCTTAGTAATTAAAGATTCACAAAGCCGTCAACATTTCATATAATAATCAAGAACATTATTCAATAACAATATGCAACAATGTTAACAACGTGATTATGAAAAACATATCATTCAATAATTAACATATGTAAGTCCGACTGTTAATGACTATTACACTGTGATTCCCATTTTATTTGTAAAATTAGGGTCGATTACTCACTGATTCCATTAATGCGATTGCTAGACAAATACATTAGCCTATGTGCTCTCTAATCAATCCATTAATGTCCAATGGTTTTATCTCAAACCCTCTAGTGAATATGTAATCTACGCAACCTATCTAACTGAGTAGGAGTTACATATAGGCCGGGAAGGTGACCTATCTCCTATATAACATATTCTCAATTCCAGGAGTTACTCTCGTGAATCACATCAATTATCGTTTTCCATTTAGTAAAAACATTACAGTGTACATAGTCCCCCATTCAATTCATAAACTACATGAACTACATATACTAAAAACAACCTGGATACATTGATAAATAAGCGAATCTATACTTACCTCGATTTTGGTTTCCGTTAAGAAACTCCCTAACTTTTCAGGTCACTCGCGCTTTACCGGTGATCCAACCCTTATCACAAACCATTTGTGAATATAAGTCTAATACTTTATATTTAGAACCGCTAAGTCAGTCCCCAAAACCTCAAGAAAATTCTGGCCAAGTTACAATAAAGTTGTTGTTTTTTGAGGCGGGAGCGTGCTCTATCAACTGGGTTCGTCCCAATTGATAAAGGGAACGTGCTCCTCTATTCGATAGAGTGCGTTCCACCGTGTAGTGTCTCAACAGTGAATAGGGCAATAGCTAATGTCCAATCCATAAATCACCAAAATAACATCAAATATTCTTACAAAACATCAGGGAGGACCTCCAATGGGGTATAATTCCATTTACAGTCATTAATAACAATAACTCATAGACATATCATCACTAACTATTAAATTGAACTTGAAACTTAAAAACTCAACTTACCAACCAATTATCTCTGATCCAACAAAAATTTTATCTCCTTGAATCAACCCAAACACACTTCTGATTGATTTCTAAAATCAAACTTTCAACTGCTTCTCTCTCTCTCTCTCTCTCTCTCTCTCTCTATCTCTCTTGATTAGTGCAGATAAACTTGAAGGTTTTAGTTTAAATATATGAATTTCTTAGAGATACGCATCGCGCTATCTCGTGGCTGATCAAGTGACTGATGTGTTAAAATAACACCTCTTAAAGTGACACACATTTTAACACCATCAACACTTACGCTCATTTCAAGGCGATCCAACAATCCATATAATTCAAACCAAACTTATAGTTTTAATATATATATATATATATATATATATATATATATATATATATATTTATATATCAAATATATACATACTTCGTGTATTTTTTCGCCAATAAATTCACCGGACATGCCTACGAGTATTCTCGTGCTTGCACATTCATTTCACGACCCCCTTATCGCGCTTGGTGTACCGACTATTTATTGTTTAATTATTTATTTTTCAATTATAGGCTTGTATATAAATTCTCTTTTTATATTACAATCTATAAATTCAATAAACATTCCAAACAAATACAAATCCATGCACACGCTAATCGAGGCACGCCGGACTTAGCCACGAGCCTAACTCAGGTTAATTAAGATTTAGATTAATACTAATCACCAACTAAAGGTAATGGGTCATTGCAATATTATTACCTATAATCTACACCTAATATGACATAAACATATATGTTTGGCTTCACTTAGCCGCACGCCTTACGCCTTGCTCCTGAGGCATTATCGGCAAATGTCGCCTCAAGTGTGCCTTGCGCCTTCAATAACACTAATTTATGTACTCTGTCATTTTCAAATGAAGTCTCATTCTGCAATGGTGTGAAATTCAAGAATGTCATAAACTAGATTAAGTGACTAATTAATGATTTTCAGATTTTAATTGAAATTTGGTTATTTGAGGTGGGACCCATACATTACAGATCGGAGGTTACAAATTAAAATATTATTTTCGTGTGTCACGTGATTAATTGGTGTAGTATACTCTATTCGTCACACCTTGGTGTATCTGAGTGTTTCGGAGTGGGTTCGGTTGTTATTTCCAATTTTAATCCAACTTGAGGTATTTTCTAGGGTTAAATTGGGATTGAAGATTAAAGATAAATATGAGAATAAAAAGAAAAATGCAAAATGACCAACAGGGGTATGAGAGAACAAGAAAGTAGATAGGGGTGGCAATTCGTATCGGCGAGTCGTAAACGTGTCGTGTCGTAAATGTGTCGTGTCCCATATAATGCAAACCCATTACATGACATGTTTATTAATCGTGTTAATCGTTTTCGTGTCTAAGTGGGTCGTGTGTTAAACATGTCGTGTAATCGTGTCACCCACTTATTAAATATTGTATTTAAAAATTTTGTTTTATTTAAACTCTTATAATTAAGTTACTATTTTTTAAAAATATATCTAAATGATTAAATTCGAAAAAACATACTAAATAACCAATAAAATATAATGTGATTGTATATAGTCGTTAGTTTTACTTTACTTTTTCATTCAAGTCTTTATTACTCTTAAAAATAAAGCAAAAATGACTTGTAATAATAACATAAACGAAATTATAAGAATCATCTAAAAAAATATCTAAATTTTACTTTGGCGAAAAGTTTTATTTTTTCTTAATAAATAATTATTAATAAAATCTAAAACATAAATAATATATTAAAAGTAAAATGAATATTTCCTCTCGAATATAAAATAAAATATGATAAAAGATGTCTATAAATAAAATAAATAAATCATGCTATTAACATGCATTCAAATAGGTGAATTTTGTATCAATCTATTTATTATACAATATTTATTATTTATACATTATTCTTTAGCCGTGTTAAGCGAGTCATAAGCGAGTTGAGCAGGTTGACATGTTAATGACTCGTTTATTAACCGTGTATAAACGTGTTAACATGTTTACGACCCAGACCCGCTTAAGCCAAACCCATGACATGTTTATTACGTGTCGTGTCGTGTTAATCGTTTCATGACCCAAATTGCCAGCCCTAAAAGTAGATAACTTAGGGAAGGGTCAATTGGTCATTTGACCAATCCCAAACAAAATGAGGGCCGCTAAGGGCACCCAGTTAATGTGGGCACAAACTGTTTTACCTGGGGCACCCAAAAATTAGCCCCGAACTACCGAAAATACCCCCTCGTGCAAATCCATCTGCACCCCACCACCCCCGGCACCATCTTCACCGCCTGGACTCCAAGAACCAGTTTTGTGTGAACCGACCTGCGAGAGGAATCTCCGAAATCGTGTCTCCCATGTCTTGCCTTGTGTTTCTCCTTCGGTTTACTGATTTTTTGCAGTTCGTAGGGTCGTGGTGTGAGCCGATTTCGTCTCCAAGTTAGGGTTCGGTTGAAGTTCGTCGGACACACCTTATTTAGTGTAATTAAGTTACATTTGGTAGAGTAGTTGTGATTTACAGTGGTGGTTTGTTCAATAGGTAAAAAAATTGGAAAATCGCGGTTCTCGGCCACACGGGCCGAGAGCGTAAAAGGTTCTCTCGGCCACGAAGGCCGGAAGAGTTCACAGTGTCTCGGTTACGCATGGCCGAGAATACTTCAGTTATCTCGGCCGAGACATGACGAGATCTACAATTAGTGATAGGTAATGTGGCGTCGGTGGTGTACAACCGAGAATTTTCTCCTACTCTCGGTTGTACACTGGCGAGAGGGTTAGAGTAGGCTCGGTCCTCTATGACTGAGACAATCCAATATATCTCGGTCCTGCGAGGCCGAAACAATCGCGCACATCGACATAAACTTCGGATAACTTCATAAAAAACATAATAAATTCTCAAAATTACGTCAAGTTCAACCTCCTCTTGCACCGTAGCAGTACAATCCTCCATTATATAGTGGAAACAAGTTCGGATTTGAGGAAATTACTAAACCCTACGTTGACAAACAAATCATCATTTTCACGGTTTTTCACAACTAAACAGTTCTAAAAAACCATCATATGGTTGTCAAACATTGTTACTTCGCTGTCGGATGATGTCAAATCCGCAAGAATCGATAAACGCTCGACAAACGCAATGTGACTTTGTGGTTCAACCTTGTGGTGGGGTGCCCTTTTTCTTTGTCAAAATGATTTGTAGGGTTTGAATCATTATATATATAGGGGCAAAATGGTCTTTTTCAGTTTTGCTGGAATTTTTACAAATAATTTGGGTGCCTTCATTAAACGGTGGGGTGCCCTTAGCGGCCCTCAACAAAATTAACCTATGAAACGAAATTGGGTTTCGTTTAAACCCTTCGCAATTAAACCTTCGTCTTCAACGCACAAACTCCTCCCCTTGCTTCGTGGAGTTCTCTCTGCCACAGTTCTTGCGTTGCACTCTCCCTCTCGGATCTCCCTTTCCACTGCACCTGCTCTCCCTCTTGACGTCTCTCTCTCTACTCTATTCTGCCGTTTTCTCTCTCTCAAATTTTTCTCTCAAGCTCATGATGGACAGAGGCGAGAATATGAAAGAAATTGATCACAACTGAGGCGAGTGTTTGGTTCGAATTTGACGTTGGTTTAGATAATTCATGGTTAATTCAGTGGTTTGGTTGTTGGTCTATTAGTTTTTGTTATGTTGATCAAGAAAAAAAAAAGAAAGAAAGAAAGAAAAGAGAAGAACGAAATTGTCCTCTTGAAGTGAATCAATTTGATGAGTTGAGGATAGAGATCAATGGATTTTGCTTGAATTCAATTGTATTGGGTCAGTTTTTGTCAATTCAATTAGTTCTGAACAGTTTGGAATTGATTCGAATCTGTTTTGACAAGTTTTTGTTGTTCTTTGATGTGTCGAGGTAGGAAAAGTCGGGTATGGTTAATTTCTTCAATTCTTGGTATTTGGTGGTGATCTTTGGTGGATTGGTACTCAATATAACCTATTTTTATCGGAAATCTTCGGTTTTAATATTGGGGGAATGTGCGTGGAGTTTTGGGAATTCGAATAGGGGGTAGAACCTCTGTTTTGAACTGCCCAAATGCCTATAAATTTGGCTAAGTATAAAAAACTGCTTGCAAGCAAGCAAGTTGGGTCGATAAGTTGAGGTATCAAATGATATCCAAATTATATGGGGTTAAACATATTTTAACCCTTGTCTATCATATTTTATATAATGAAAAGGTACGAACTTAGAATCATTTGTTTTTATAGTGAAAAAGTGGTGCAAAGATAGCCTGCAAGCCACTATAAACAATTTTGACAGTTGCGAGTAGCCATGTTTGACAAATGATTCAAAGGCCTTATGGATGTCCAAAATACTTGCGAATAGATTTGTTTGAATCTTAGTATACCCTATTTCAATGTTTAATAAGGTTTATAGTTAAATGCATTGGTTTAGAGGTCGAAATTTAATGTTGAAAGTTAATATTGAAAAATCTGCACTACCTATAATTTGAGTAAGTGTTGAAGGCTTATTTCAGGGTAGTTTTGACTTGGAATATGAATGAGAGACTCATATAAACATTGCAATGCAATGTTTAGGTGTTTTGGCAAAGGAAATAACTTCAAAAGTTGATAGAATGAGTAAATTGGAATTTGTTGAAGTTCTAAAGTTGAAATTTGGAATTAGCAAGATTAAAATTGTCTATTGAGTTAAAATCCCACTTTAAGATTCATATTTTGAAGCCTATTAAGTAGTTTATGACCAAAATTGGAGAAATGAATTAAGTTTTGAGACTTAAGATGAAGTTGATGGAGTGTAGAGTTGTTTGAATTTCATTTTAACTTGAGAATGGATTTTTAAATCCAATCGTGACTTAGAAATGAATTGTAAATGTTAGGATTGAGTTATAAGTTATAAATCTTAAAATAATGAATTCTGTGGTTTAATAGGACACATGGAAGTACGTGAAAGCCGGAGAACGTTGTGTGAGGCTTCGTGACCAACTTCGAGTTGGTTGGACCGTAAGTAAACCCTACAATGGTCTTTACTCTTTATGGAATTTATCTTTGTACTTGCATTTGTGTTTAGTCTCCATTGCATTTCGCATCATGGTCATGTATACATGGCATCCGGATAGAGTTGCCCTTGCTTCGGTCGTAAGAGTGTGAGGTGCTCCACTCCAGACTAGACGTACCGCAGGCGTCTAAGGTGGGTAATGCCGACTCCGAGGTAGCTTGCATTGAACTCGTAGGATGTTCTAGGTTCATCGTGAGTGGGTCCGCTTGTATGAGCTTAGAACAAGAAATGAGGATCCACGTTGTTATATAAATTTCTTGTTATTTGGAAATGCAATTACATGTCTCCATGAATTCGACTAACATTTGCAAGAGTATAGAGCAATGTAGGAGTTTACTTTCCTGACATCTTCGAGTTGTTTTGATGATGTCAGATTTTCAGTGAAGACAAGGAAGAGCGGACAAGACTCGAAGATTGTGGTTATTGTTTCTCAAATCAAAAGTTTAATTCTTGTTGTAAATTGTTTATATATATTGTTTTGGGTTTTGGGTGAGTGTAGGACGTGAAATACTCTCGAACATGCTATGAAAGTTTCGTAAGTTAGTTTAGAATAAGTTGAGCAGCGTATCATTCAGTTTTGATTTATTTTGGGATTATAAAGTTGTAACTAAGGTATCAGAGACTCTAAGTTAGTATTTAAAGTTTGAATTTGATATATATTATGAACTACGGGGAGTTGTGAGATCTTTATGCTTCTTCCCAATTCTGCTGTCTATTAGGTGAAATTTTATGGCAGGCCATTTTTAGGGAATGTGCTGTCGAAATTTTTATGAAATACAAAGGATAATCCGTATGATTTCATAATTTGCTCCAATTATGTAAAGCAAGCATTGAGTTTCGTTAAGGATATAAATTTAGTTTTGGAGCTTTACTAAGGATTAAAATGAAAAGTATTTTGAGACATATAGTTAATTTTATGGTTTAGGTGCCTAATTAGAGTAATTAGGCTAAGTCAGGACTTGAGACGAGTCCTGACAAATGGTTATTATTTTTGGTTTATTAAGGTGTTTGTGGTGAGCAAACTAATATTTGAAGTGTGTATTTACCATGCTTTCATAGTGGCAATGGATGGTGCGACCTCTGTTCCCAATTCAAGACTTGTTGAAGAGCAAGAGACCCGAAAAAGAAAATTTCTTGAAGAAGATTATACGGTATTGCAGGGCTTGAGCTCTCCTTGTCCGACTTCTTTTGACGGTGAGGCTGATTCAAATTTGATCAGCATGCCATCTTCGACAAAATACTTAAAAAAAGGTGCCTTTTCTGCATCTATTCTTTGTTTTCTTTATATGTTTTATTAATTGATTTGTAGAATTTAAAAACATGTTTAAATTGTTTCACACTTTTTATTTGTTTGTTTATATTATTTATTACTTTAAATTACTTTAGAAAAAAAAATCGAAAAACTTTGAGGTGTGAATAGTTTATATTATTAAGGTTGGGATATTGCATGGGGTCTCTTGAGAATAGGATCATACAATCAGTGGCTCTTACTATGCTTTTGTACTGTGAACAGAGTGATGCTAATGCTTCATTCGTTGTTTCCTTGAATTCCCATTTTTTGTAATTGCATTATAGCGTGTAACTCTTCACACTTTGAAGTCTATGAAAAGCTTAATTACTTAGGGTTTTTTCTTCTTCTCTATTTAAGAAATAAATAGAATATGATCAATCATACAAAAGGATGGTAATATTGAGAATTATGTTACATATAAAATTCAAGCTGGATGGAAGAAATGGTGGAGTGCAACAAGGGTGATTTGTGATCGAAATGTTCCTACTAAGTTAAAAAGGAGAATTTTATAGGACCACAATTATGTTAGCTTTGCTCTATGGAAGTGAATGTTGGACGGTAAAACAACAACAACTACATAAAATAAACGTAGGAGTAGCACCAATTGACACAAATATTAGAGAAGGGCGGTTGCGGTGGTTTGGTCACTTGCAAAAATGGCCTACAAATGACCCCACTAGAAAACTTGACTCAATAGAAACTGAAGAAATTCGACGAGGTAGGGGTAGACCAAAGTTAACTTGGAATGTATTAATTATGAGGGATTTGAATGGTTTGGAAAGCTCACCATCAATTGCACTTAATCGACACAATGGAAGAGTTTGATCCATGTAGCCGACTCCAATAAATTTGGGATTGTATTTAAGAAATCAATATGTTCTTGATGAATAATATGCTTCTTCCTTTTTAATTAATTTAAAATTAGCTTTTATCACGATTTGCACTATATTTATATTTGATTAGCTTCTTCTGATCACCCCTAGGGAGGTCTTGGGTTCAGTTCTTGGTAGCTTCATTAAGTTTCCCTTGTGATCTCATGGGCTAATGGCCTTGGAGCGCCTAGCTCCAAGGATCAGTCAAACCAAAGATTTGGATACCATGGTTCTAAAAAAAAAAGCTTCTTCCAATAAAAAAATGTCGAATTAGCTTTTACTTAGCTTAAAAGAGTGACCTACAAAAGACCAGTTTCACAAAAATGCACAATAATATTGTATGAGTGGACGTAATAGTGTATCTTACCATGCATAATAATCTTAAAAATGTCAGATGCCTTTATTACAAATGTGGTCTTAGTAATTGAGACTACAACTGTTAATTCCCAATGTATAGGCTAGACATGATTTCTGATATTTTCTCATCTGGGGAAAGCAGAAAAAGAAGAAAGTAGCTAAATTTGAGATCATAATGAGAAAGTATCTGATATTGAAAACATTATTTGTTTCTCATCATTTTTTGTTTTGCTTTTGTATTTGTAAAAACTTTGATGTATGAGCGAATTCTTATGAAGATACCACGTAGCTCAAGCAGGTCAATGTATCTTGTTATGATGATAATATACACCTCAGACATATGCAAAGATCAAAGTTCAAACCTAGCTGAAGGGGCTATCCTACTGTTTCCTAATTTTCGTGTTTGCTTTGATGGGGTTTAGGTCATTCTTCATTCTTTGGTCAGACTCCACGTGGAACAGCTGGAATTCTAGGTAATTATATTTGGAGCATTTAGTGCTTTTGAGATCAAAATTGCAATTGAGTTTAATTTTTTTTTTTGTTTGTTCAGAAGCAGAAGCGAATGGTCCTACTTATTCCCAAATCTGCCTACCCATCCATGAGAATTTGTTGAATGCTGGTGTCGAGGTCCTACTTGTTCCTTTCTCCGATTAAATTGTGAAGTTGAGCTGCTTGTATTATTGAAAAAGCAGTTTATATACCTCACTCCTGATCATGTATGGCCTTGCAGCTTTCAAGTAATAAGGGGAATGTTGTCGATGATATCCTACATGAGCTTCTCCAAAGTGGAGGTGCAGCTCAGAAGTATATGCAGGGGTCTAGAAGCATGAAGATTGACAATTGGATCTTACTTGATAATGTTGTACAAGGACGTGGTGCTCGTACCAATGCATCAAAGAACCTTTCAAAGCGTTCCAAAAGGCATATGTCCTTGAAGCAACATCGCAAATATGGTTCTTTTGATTTCCCTATAGAATCCTCAAGTATGTGCCACAACTTATAGGAAATTATTGTCTAGTTGCAATCATTATAGTTACTATATTCATTGCGTCATTTTTTTAATAGTAAAATCTTATGTTGTATGCTTGTGGAAATTGTTTCTTGTGGAAAATATACAACAACATAGCCTCAGTCCCAAATTAATTGGGGTCGGCTACATGGATCAAACTCTACTAGAAAATATATGCATGAAAAATAAGTTCAAGCTTGCCCCCAATGGAATTGGCGCAGTGGTAAAGTTACTGAGATGCGCTTTATGACCAATAGGTCATGGAATCAAATCTTCCATCCAACTCAAAATATGTTGGTTTCTCCCAAGTCATGGGGTTAGGGTGTCTGGTTGACTTTCATGGGAATAGTCTAGCCTAAGTTGGGAGGGGCCGAAAATAAAAAGGTTCAGACACCCACTTTTATAAAAAAGGTTTCAAACTTATAATCTTTGTGTTACTGCTTTGCCACTGTTTTATTATATTTACTTCTTCCTTCAAGATACTCCTTGCTTTCTTTACTATTTTCTTTTTATGCTTTGATTCTTTTGAAGGTATTCATGGCATGCTTTGCTTTCTTTACTATCAATTGCACTAAATCAAGCGAAATTGAAGAGTTTGCTTGGCTTTCTTACCTGCATCATTCTTCAAGATTTAATTATATCTAAAATTTGCTAGTTTGAACGTTTGATGTCTCTATATTTCAAGCAAATTTGAATGTCTATTTTGTTCCTTAAAATCGGTATAAGAGTACTTTTGTTCAATCCATTGAAATCTTTTTTTTTTTTTTTAATATATTTCTTTTTTAAATAGTGTTCCCATCTTTCCTTAACGCAAGAAAATAACATTAAGGATAGATGGAGAAGAAACTTAAGTGACTTATTTAAAAATAAACAAGTAAATATCATATCGTTGTTGTTACAATTTGCGATTCTTCATGTTGTTGCAATGAAGAAATTGAATATTGTTGGACGGGCTGATAACAAATATTATGCAGCTAGTAAAATACGTACCTACTCATTTTTTCTCAATTAGGATTCTATGTATTGAGTTCATAAGTTGTTAAGGTTTGAAGTAAAGTGATTTGCAATAGGCTACTCAATGTCATACATCTCTTTTTTCATGCATCAAATAAATAACTTTCCGAGGTAGAAGAGTTTTGATGCTTTTGCTTTGAACTGACCCAAGAGCTTGATCAGAGTGAAAGGCCTCTTTTGAATATCAAAGTGGTAAAGCAAACAACTCCCATTCTGCTCCTGCAGGAGTGTTTCCAAGCTAGCCTATGATATTGATTTCAAGAAATGAATTCCCCTCCCCCTACGTACTTCCCCATGGGCTTTCAACTCCTCTTCCTTGACTCAACTCATGCACTCAGAAATTGAATTCCTTACTTGAGTAATAAGGGGGTTGATTCTTCTGAAGAACCAAGGGATAGGGAAAGGAACTGATCTGAGAAAGAAATTGGGTTCCCAATGCTTCTCCACGCCCAATGAGATGTGCCGTACATTTCGCCATTAGTTTTCTTTAGTTTTAAGGTCTTATGACTAGGTGCTCCTTCTCAGCCTGCAGTGAATACTATTTTTCAGATAATTAATCAAGTGTCATTTGCAGATAGGCATTTCTAATTCCATTTGCAGATTTAAATAGTGTCTTGGCATGAATGAGTACGAATGAACAATTAAAGCATAATCCTTGCCATGTATTTATATGACGCTATTGGCTATTTTTATGTTCATCAAATTGAACTATTTTTGGTCACACATGCATATTTGGTAGTTTTTACTTTTTACTTGTATAAATGGTGAATTTGGACCTGCATATTTATGCAGATATTGTTGTCTTACTTTATGTGATTATTCTGTTTCTCACTTTGAAATGTATCATCTAGTATTCAGGAGCTCACTTGTACATTTTCTTAATTTTTCTTTTTGTCTCTTAAAAACTGAAATTGATTGTAAACTTAAAAGTGGTCTTTTGTAAGTAGTAACTTGTTAGTTGAGCATGTTTAAACGTCCTATGTTCCATCAAATATCAATCATTTTTTATTTGGCGCGTCATTATCTTTTCTCTGTGGACAAGTAATGGAGCATTAGAGAAGAAAAATCAAGTAGAAGAAGATAGAAGGAATTTCGACAAATATCGATCTTATTCAATGTTCTATATCATAAAACTTAACGTAAACCCCTATATATAGGATCAAGTCCTAAAACTCCTAATAGAATTAAGAATTTGAAGTCCTAATGACCTTTTAAACTTACATTAAATAAAGTGATGAGAATAATTAAAACTTAATAATTTTAATAACACAAAACTTCTAATCCTAATCAAAAAAGAAACTAAACTTATAATCTTACAATGACTCCAACAAAGAAACTCTTAATCTAAATCAAACTTTACTTCTACGCTTGTAATGTTTTGGATAAGGCTTCACACATCCTACACCAATTCTCCCCGGCTTGAAAGAACTTGACTTCAACAAGTAGGTGGAAGGCGTGGCTCCGAAGCTGTAGAAGATGAACATGTAGGAACAAAAACTTGCAAGGAGGCTCAAAAGTACCTCTAAAAGGATATAAGTCCCCAACATTGAAAACTGGATTAATATGCATATCAGATGGTAAGTCAAGCACATAGGCATTTGGTCCAAGTTTTCGAAGGATACGAAATGGGCCAGAGGCACATGCATGTAGTTTCTTAAATGAATGTGGCTGATATCGCTCAGGACAAATGCGTACCGGCACATAGTCTTTTTCATGAAATTCTACATTCCTACGATGCACATCAGCATTAATTTTATAATTTTCATTAGAAATTGCAATCTTTCATCGAATATCAACATGAAGGTCATGTATGTGTTGGGTGAAAGACTCACTAGAAAAGAGGTACAACAATCTGGTGGTAATGGAAGAAGATCCACAAGCTGACGAGGCCGATGACCAAGGACAACTTCAAAGGGGGATAATCCAACAGATCGGTTAATTAAGCTATTATAGGCAAATTATGCAGTAGGTAACAATAAATTCCAATTACCAGGTTTCTCACCCACAAGACACCTAAGTAACGAACCTAAACTACGATTAACCACTTCAGTTTGACCATCAATTTGGAGATGAAAGGCAGAAGAAAACTTTAGGTTAGTACCAAAAAGTTTCCATAATGTCTTTCAAAAATAACTCACAAACTTCACATCCCTATCCAACACTATTGAGGTAAGCAACCCATGAATCCTAACAATCTCCTTAAAGAACAACTTAGCAACAAGAGATGCATCAATAGTTTTGGTACAAGGAATAAAATGTGCCATTTTGGAAAACCTATTAACAACGACCAAAATAGAATCATTGCCATAAACTGTTTTAGGCAATCCAAGGACAAAGTCCATACTAAGATCTAGCCATAGACTGTTTTAGGCAATCCAAGGACAAAGTCCATACTAAGATCTAGCCAAGGTGTATGAGGAATAGGCAAAGGACTATATAACCTAATATTTTGTTTACGAGCCTTGGCCACCTGACAAGTACGACACTGAGAAACAATCCTAGCAACATCCTTCTTCAAAGAACGCTTATAAAATATATCCTCAACAAGAGCTATAAACTTATTTCTAGACTCTACCAAAGTGACTTCTAGACTCTACCAAAGTGACCAACAAGACCACCAACATGTAATTCCCAAACTAAAAACTCACGAAGTGATGTACAGGGAATACACACGTGGCTACCACGAAATAAGAAACCATTACGGATAAGAAAATCACTATGAGATTGACAATTTCCATCCAAAATATCATGGTAAATATGACCACAATCATGACAAGTAGGATACTCATCTTTAATCTTATCAAAGCCAACAACACTTGCACTAAGTGAGTGAAGGACTCCAATAACATGACTCAAGGACACCAACAACACTTGCACTTGCCTAGAAAGTATACTTCAATAACTCCAGCATGATGACGAAGGAAAAAAGTATACTCCTAAAGGAATGCAACCCACTTAGCTTGTCGTGCACTCAAATTTATTTGAGAATTAACATATTTCATAGACTCATGATCAGAATAAAGAACAAACTCCTGAGGTAATAAATAATATCTCCAATAACGAAAGGACTGCACAATAGCATAGAACTCTTTGTCGTATATAGAATAACATTGTTTGGATTCATTGAGTTTCTCGCTAAAATATGCAGCGGGATGACCTTCCTGACTCAATAATCCACGTGTACCTATGCCAAACACATCACAAGACACTTCAAAGACTTTAGAAAAGTCGGGATGACATAACACGAGCTTCGTTCATTTTGCACTTTATTTCTTCAAAGGCTTTATGGGCACTAGAAGTCCATTTGAACTCAACTTTCTTCATACAATCAGTCAAGAGAGCTATAATGGAACTAAAACTACGGACGAAACGTTTATAATCGCACATGGACTCAAACTATGTCTAATGAAACCTTTGGCCAACAAGTCATTGATTTGCTTAGAAAGTTTAGCATGCTCTTTGGGGTTCATTCTATAATAAGGTAATTGTGAACCTGAAACGAGGTCATTTGCATGCTGAATTTATCGCATAGGAGGTAGCTTGTCGGGAAGTTTATCAGGGACGATATCCTGAAACTCCTCTAGCAAAGGCTTAACCTCTAGGGGTAACTCATGTGCAGGCTCAGACACCTTATGTACAACTTCCGACCAACTAATGCAAACACAAAACCATATGACACTCTCTTCCTCAAACTCGCCATGGGTCGAAATATTCAATGGTTTAATGATGGAAGCTCGAGAGGGTGGTTTAGAAGGCTAAGATGCAACAGGACGAGACACTAGCTGAGGTTTGGGCTTACTATCTACAGGCTTTGCAGGAAGTAACTTAATAGATTTGCCCTTATATTTGAAAACATAGGTGTTTTCTCTACCATTGTGGGTGACATCAAGATCATACAACCAAGGACGCCCTAGCAAAACATGTGCAACATCCATAGGTAGAATATCACATCAAATGCAATCACTATAATCACCTAATGTTAGCATTAAGGGTCGCCCACCCATAAGTAAGGTGTTCATAAGGAAGAACCACAGGGGACCACGGAATCAAACCAGTGTCCACGAGATGCTGCGGAGGTTACGTTTGGGCCTAAGAAGTAATTGCCAGTTGTGACACGTGTAGGTAACGTGTGATGTGTGTGGGTATGTCTAGTAAGTGTAGTGTGTTGAGTACGCAAGCAAGGCTGAGCTTATGAGCTAAAGGTAGTTAGGGAGTCAGTATATAAAGGCCACTGTTCATACAAGGAGGCTATCTAGAATAATCTGTATCCGGAGGCAACGGTTTGGGTGAGAAGAGGGGTACACTCCATCTCTGGGTAGGAGATCTTGAGCTATGGCTTGGCCTCTTTTGTTGTAACTCTCTTTTCTTGGTGGGTTTTCCCCATCCTAATCAATAAAGGCTCCGAGGCATTGTCCTCGTTGTTCCTCTTGTCTGAGTCAGGGTTCTAACAGTGGTATCATAGCATATATTGATGGCTCTTTCAAAGGTTGATTCTCGATTGGAGGCGTTGGAATCGGAGCTGTCAAGGATTCCAGTGTTGGAGTAGATAATCGGGGAGCTACGCACAAATCTGCAGAGTCGGCAGCAATCTCAGATCCAGACTCTCGGGTCCAAGATGGAGCAGCTCTTTCGTCAACAACGAGCAGATCTAGCTGGATCTTCTCAGATGGGAGGTGCTAGTCGAGGCAAATCACCAGATCTGGAGGATTCGGGTCAGCGCTTGGAGATGGCGACTGAGTTAACCGTCGATCGTGGTAGGCCACCTTCAAATCTGCCCGGTGGTTCGAAAAATCAAAATGCCGACTTGTAACGGCGACGAGTTGATTGTTTGGTTAAACCAGGCAGAGTCTTACTTTGCCTTGCATGAGATGTCTGAAATGTTGAAACTCAGGGTAGCAAGGATTTGCCTAGTTGGTCCTGCACATATCTGGCTCCAGTTAGAGGAGCAAGTGCAACCATTTGAGTCGTGGGAGGATTTGAAGACCCAACTCTCTTCTCATTTCACCGAGGCAAATCCCCTCATCTTGCGTTGCAGTTCGTCTCCATCAAGCAAGAAACCTCTCGTGGATGAGTATAGGCAGTGGTTTGAACTTCTTTCCTTGCATCAAGAAGGCCTCTCGGAACCAAGGTTTAAAAAATCGACAAACTTCGCTGAAGTTTGGGCGAAGTTTGTCGATTTTGAGGTGAGCGAAGCGAAGTTGAAAGTTAGTAGAAAAATTGCAAAAATTCAACTCAACTTCGGCTAACTTCAACCGAACTTCAAAAACATCGATGGAAGTTAATAAAACATGAAGTAAAATTGTTATGTTTCGTGGAAGTTGAGCAAACTTCGACTAAAACTTTGACTGAAACTTCGCCTATGCTACAAATATACTTAAAATTTAGAATATCCTCCGGTGACATAAGTTTTATGCATTATTGTTGTATGATTAAGTATAATTCTATCATCTCTATGAAGAAACTTGAGTTTTCTAGCATTTAAAGTGGAATTTCATAAACTTTCGTACACCAGCGAATTTTTGTCAAACTTCCATCGCCGAAGTTAACTTCCTCGAATTAATTCCGAATTTTAAGTGAGCGAAGTCATAGGCGAACTCGAAGTTTCGAAACTTGCTCGGAATGGTAGAAAGTGGCGGCGTTCATCAATGGCCTGAAAGACCATCTCAGGGTTGAGATGATGGTGGATCCCCCGTCGACCCTTAAGGCGGTGATCGGCCGAGCAGCTCTCCTGGAGAAGAAATTTGCTGAATAAGGAGCCTTTGGGCTTTGCCCCAACTCCAGCTTTAAGGCCCAGTCAACAACGTTGGGCTCTATGTCCAAACATGACATCGAGATCCAATGGGTGGGTCACCCATACGATCACAAGCTCAGGCAAAGATTCCCCATCCTCATCTACCAAGTCCAACTAGAGTGTGGGCCCTTCAACTAGAACGAGCCCAACTTCATCCTTGGCGTCTAGTCCAAGCCCATCACGAGGGCTACGCCCAACATCTCGCCCCCAAAGCCTAAAAGGTTAACTGAGGCCAAGGCCCATTTACAGCGCAAGCAGGGCTTGTGTTATAGGTGTCACGACAAGTGGTTTGTAGGCCATAGATGTAACAAGAAAGTCCTCAACGTTTTGCTGGTGAGTGACGATGAAGACCGAGAGACTCGACACCTGCAAGTCTGGACGAGCAATCGGAGATGATGATGTCGGAACTCTCCGTCCATGCCCTGGACGGGTCCCCTGACCGACATACTATCAAGGTAAAGGGCCTAATTAACGACACGGCCGTGGTAATTTTAATCGATTGCGGGGCTTCCCACAACTTTATTTCCCCTCTTATGGTTAAGGCACTGAATTTACAATTGTCTCCTTGCCCGAGTTGGGGCGTGTTTGTAGGAAGTGGCAACCATCTTCCAGGCTCGGGAGTGTGCAGAGATTTGATGGTGGAATTCCAAAACTACAAGGTCCAAGGTGATTTCTACCCGATTAGGATACGTAACTCAGACCTTATTTTAGGCATGTAATGGCTTAAATCAATTAGGGTTACCACTGCTGATTAGCAAAATCTCTCGTTGACCTTCCTCCACAATGGGCAATGGATTACTATCTTTGGTGACCCCTCTCTCCACCGTGCCCTGTTCTCTTGTACGTCGATCCAGTGATCTCTCGACTTAGTGCTAGGCTGTTTTCTATTGAGTGTTACTCAGTGGCTTCGTCAGTTATGGATGCACATATGGAGTTTCTGGAACCCTGTGTCCAGCGTGTTTTCGATGATTACCCCTCTGTTCCAGCTTCCAACCGGTGTAACCCCTCCTTGAGATTGTGATCATGCTATTGTGCTGCATGAGGGCGTTGATCTGGTACGTGTTCGCCTATACTGGATACTCGCATGTTCAAAAAGCTGAAATTGAGAAGATGGTATCGGAAATGCTCACCTCAGGCATCATACAATCGAGCGACAATCCTTTTTCTAGCCCAGTTATGTTGGTTAAGAAGAAAGACAGTAGTTGGAGATTCTACGTGGACTACCGAACGCTCAACAAGACTACCATACCAGACCAGTTCCCTATTCCCAACATTGACGAATTCTTGGACGAACTACATGGAGCCAGTGTGTTCTCCAAACTCGATTTACCCTCGGGTTACCACCAAATTAGGGTTCAGGCTTGGGATGTTCCAAAGACAGTTTTTCATACACATGAGGGGCACTACGAATTTGCCCTTTGATATCACCAATGCACAAGCCACATTTCATTCCTTGATGAATTTTGTGTTTAAGGGGTTGATTCGACGATTTGTGCTAATCTTTTTTGACGATATCTTGGTTTATAACAAGACCCTGGTTGACCATTATGACCATCTGAGGTAGGTGCTCTCTATTCTTCATCTCCATTCCTTTTTCTTAACCTCAAAAAATGTTGTTTTGCTAGGGCAAGCCTCGAGTATCTCTACTACATCATCTCTAGCCGGGCGTGCAAGCGGATCCTGAGAAGGTCTGCGCCATGGAAGAATGGCCACTGCCGACAAATCCAAAGAACTACGGGGTTTCTAGAGCAAACAAGATACTATAGGCATTTTGTCCGTGACTATGGCAAGGTGGCAGCCCCCTTGACTCAGCTTTTGCGTAAGGAGTCGTTTATGTGGATTGATGAAGCAACCTTTGCCGTGAATCAACTTAAGCAGGCCATGATGGCGGTGCCTGTTTTAGCCCTTTCGGACTTCAACACCTTATTTATCATCGAAACGGATGCTTCGGGTGTTGGAGTAGGCGCTGTGTTGTCCTAGGGAGATCGGCCCATTGCTTTTTTTAGCCAGGCTCTGCCCTTACGTGCTCGCAGTAAGTTCGCTTATGAACGGAACTAATGGCCATTGTGTTGGTCGTTCAAAAATGGCGTTATTATTTGCTGGGAAGGAAGTTCCTTGTTCGCACTGATCAGTGCAGCTTGAAGTTACTTTTGGAGCAACGTGAGATCGCACCGGAATACAAACACTGGCTCCTTAAACTATTGTGCTTTACTTTTGATATACAATGTCGCCCCGGCTCTTCCAACATCGCTGCGAATGCGTTATCCCGCTTCCTTTTCCCGGATGAGCTTCACCCAGTGTCCATGTATACATTCGCTGATATGTCCTTCATTGAGGAGGGTATCCACAATGATCCATTTCTCTCTCAAATAAAAGAGGACTTATTTAAAGATTTTGAAGCTCTACCGAGTTAGTCTTTGACCCGTGGACAGTTACGTTTCCGTAATCGTTTGGTGATTTCGGCATCTTCACCCCTCAAAGCCACATTGTTGCAAGAGTTCCATACAAGTCCAACAGGGGGTCACGGCGAATTCCTAAAAACTTATAAACGGCTCAGTGCAGAGTTTTATTAGGTCTGTTTATGCCTTGATGTGACAAACTTTATGGCCGCGTGTGACCTTTGCCAGAGGAATAAATATGAAATTGTCTCCGGGAGGCCTCCTACAACCCTACTCAGCTAAATCTGTGGCCCACGTTTTTCTGAAGGAGATTCTCCGTTTACACGGGTTTCCCAACACCATTGTATGTGACCGCGATAAGATCTTCCTTAGCTCTTTATAGTCTGAGTTCTTTCGCCTGCAGGACACTCAACTTCGCCATAGTTTAGCTTATCATCCCCAGTTCGATGGACAGACCAAAGTGGTCAACTGTTGTGTGGAAACCTATCTAAGGTGCTTTATTCACCAGCGACCTCGAGAATGATCTGCTTGGATCCATTTGTCCGAGTTTTATTACAATACTTCCTTCCACACTGCCCTGAAATACTCTCCTTTCAAGATTGTCTATGGCTGCGAGCCTCCTCCTCTCCGTTGTGGCACCGACCTTTGTACTGCCTCTCCTGATTTAGCGGTGATGCTTGCTGACCATGATCAGGCCCTTAGGGAACTACGGGATCAACTGACCTTGGCATAAAATAGGATGAAACAGTATTCTAACTCTCAACGTCTGGGAGCTCTCTTTTGAGGTGGGCGACTTGGCTTATCAAACTACGCCCGTATCGCTAGCAGTCTGTGGCTTGCCGGACAAACACCAAGCTTAGTCCACGTTTCTGCGGTCCCTTTTCGGTGTTGGAACGTTTGGGTCCGGTGGAATATCGCTTGGGTTTACCACCGGGATCGACCATCCATCCTGTATTTCATGTGTCGCAGCTCCATCGAGTCATTGGTTCTTTCCCCATCTGTTTCGATCTCCCGCCTCTGATAACCAACTCCCTCACTGTTCCTCTGGAACTCGAGTCGTTGCTGGCTTATCGTGATCTGGGGGCTGATCCTGAGGTGTTAGTCAAATGGACCTCCCTGCCACCTACTGATGCAACGTAGGAGCTTGTTCGTTACCTACATAAATCTTTTCCTTCTTTCCACTTTGAGGATAAGGTGGTTGTCCTGGCGGGGAGTAATGTTAGCATTAAGGGTCGCCCACCCATAAGTAAGGTGTACATAAGGAAGAAATGCAAGGGGACCGCGGAATCAAACCCATGTCCACGAGATGTTGCGGAGGTTACGTTCGGGCCCAAGAAGTACTTGCCAGTTGTGACAGTGTGTGTGTGTGTGTGTGTGTGTCCAATAAGTGTAGTGTGTTGAGTACGCGAACAAGACTGAGCTTATGAGCTAAGGGTAGTTAAGGAGTCGGTATATAAAGGCCACCGTTCATACAGGGAGGCTATATAGGATAATCTTTATCTAGAGACTACGGTCTGGGTGAGAAGAGTGGGTACACTTATCTCTGGGTAGGAGATCTTGAGCTCTGGCTTGGCATCTTGTGGTGTAACTCTCTTTTCTTGGTGGGTTTTCCCCATCCTAATCAATAAAGGCTCCGAGACATCGTCCTTGTTCTTCCTCTTGTCCAAGTCAGGGTTCTAACACATCCATAGGTAGAATATCACATCAAATGCAATCACTATAATCATCTAATGTAAGTGGCACCAAACACCTTTCAATTCCTGGTAATGAAGTCTTATCGACCCAGGCAACCCTATAAGGTTGGTAATGTGGTTCAGGCTTTAGTTTCATCTTAAAAACACGTGAAGTAGACACAACATTCATAGAACTCCCACCATCAATTACAATTTTGCATACTTTATCTCCTCATTTAATGCCATTTAATGTTTGTGAAGAAAATGTTTGTACGCTTCCACTCATCACTGTGGACGGGAGAAGACAATGCATCTCGTAACATTCAAAGGCTCATCTGAATGATCCAAATCATTCTCATGCTATCACTTGGGTTTGGATTATCTAAAGAATTGGTATTAGAGTTGGCGAAGGTGTGTACGTCGCTGTTGAAGGTGAAATCGATTTCGCAAGTCCTAAAACTCCTAATACAATTAGGAATTTAAAGTCCTAATGACCTTCTAAAATTACATTAAATAAAGTGACGAAAATAATTAAAACTTACTAATTTTAGTAATACAAAACTTCTAATAAAATAGAAACTTCTAATCCTAATCAAAATAGAAACTAAACTTCTAATCTTACAATGACTCCAACAAAAAAACTCTTAATCTAAATCAATCTTTACTTCTACGCTTTTAATGTTTTGGATAAGGCTTCACACGTCCTACATCAACAAATGTACCCATTGGTTGGAAACTTCTTGACTTCTCGTAGATCCTTGAATAAGGCTGCTTAAAAACACAATTTTAGTTGTCTTCAACTACAACTTTCCTGCCATTTTTATTTGTAGCTTATAGAAGCGCTTAGCATTTGATCTTTCTACGTTGAGGTGCATATGCAATTCATATTGGGTGCTATTGTAGTTTTATAGTGCAATGCACTTCGAAAGTAGGACTTCTGTTCATATAAATGGTTGAGGCTTTAGTTGCTCGTAATTGATGAAAGTTTTTATAGGGTTAAATAATGATTTTTGGTAAATGTTTTTGCAGGTTTGAAATGTTCATGCCAATGCACAACATGTGGAAAGATTATATTATGCAACTAATCAAGAACATTGGGTGAGCTATTTTCTTACTGAAATTTCTGTGATTCAGATTTTTCCTTATTCGCTTCTGATGCAAGGAAGTTTCTTTGCATCCAATAATGCAGGAAAAACCAATTGGCTCAAAGTCTTCAATCTGCAGACTTTCATGGTGCTATTCTCCTTGGTACATGACAAGTAACTATATTTTTTCTAGTTTCAATTTATAATGTATGTGTGTGTGGAAATAAAAAGGACCAAATCCTAGATCAATCAAAATATGTATCCACCTTTGTTTTAGTGAGAGAGTACGCACTTGATACGGGCTTCTTAACCCTAGTTTTTTTTTTTTTTTTTTTATTCTTTTGTGCAACTTTACAAGAATTTATAAGTTATGGTAATGTCTATAATTAGAATACCAGAATAACCTCAATTTGATAGATAGTTGAAGTTGCAAAAATGGTTGGACACTAACTACAAAGTCCATGTCCATGAAATGTAGAATTCATGTTTGGTGTTCCCTTTTTTTTTTTTTTGTAGCAAAGAACAATAACTTGCCCCCCATTGAGGCATTTTTGTTATCTTTATGATTGATTGTGTTCAATCTTCTCTTTGCAGTTGCTGATTCTAAAATAATTTCCTTAGTTGGAGTCAGTGGTATAATGGTTCGAGAAACTGCTGAAACATTTGGGTTAGTAACACCAGATAATAAATTTCGAGGTACGACACAACATTTCCTTTTCTTAAACTCTTTTACGCGGATGTACGTAGTAAGTCTTAGGTGCATTCATTGTTTTACCTGCTCAAGAAAAACTTAATTAATTTTGTTTCTTGTGTGCATCATTTGCAGTTGTGCCAAAGAGACCTTCTGTCTTTATTTTCCGTGCTAACTGCTGGAAAATAACTTTGTATGGTGACCAGCTCATTTCAAGAAGTTTTGCCACTTAGTTTTGTTATATGGATGACCTTTCTCTGGTAAGATGCTACTCGACCTTACTACTTATGGGCCTTGCTATTTGAACACACACTTTGCCCTTACACACCGATTTTTAAGTTTTGACCCAATTACCCCTGCCCCAAATACACACTTCTTTCACAACACACACACACACACACACACACACACACACACACACACACACACACACACACACACACACACACACACGTCTCCACCGTTCAAAACACACACCTACACCATTGCCGCTCTTGCTCCCTCCATCACCGCGCCACCTCCACCTCCATCGCCATCGTACCCCCATTGCCCATCCCACTTCCGACCTCTTAATCCACCACCAACAACACCTATGTCTTCCAACCATCGTTTAACCCTAAATCCTCATCACTTACACCCTCTCCAACACCACATTGACCACTTTCACCTTTCTCCTATTGCATGTTGCGCAACCGCCACCCATTGTACCCCTCACCACATCCGACGTCATGTCAGCCACGCAGGCCGAACACGATGGTTATGTTCGGCTCGAGTTGCCGAACATCTACCCTATGTTCAGTCACTCAAACCGAACATATACACACATGTTCGGCCTGGGTGACCAAACATGCCCATAGTGTTCTGCCCTGAATGGCCGAACGCAATGAAAGGGGTGATCCTTTCTCTGTGTAATGACGGATCTGAAATAGAGAGATGGAGGTAGGGATCTGAAAGAGAGATCTATATAGGGGAAGGAGAGAGCGATTGTGGCAACTAAATAAGGAGGTGAGCGGCGGCGTTCGATGGTGATGGGGGTTGCTAGCGGCAGCGATGGTGGTGGTGGAGGTGAGGACTGGGGAAGGTGGTGGTGTGTGTTTAAAGTGAGGGAGGTGATGTGTGTGTTTAGAATGAGGGAAGTGGTGTGTGTTAGAGGTGAGGGTAATATAGTCAAAAACAAAAAAGTGGTGTGTTTAAGGGCATTGGGTGCATGCGTATAGCAAGCCCCTTTCTTATTTATATTCTTTGGTAGCATTTGGTTCTTCATGGAATGGTTAATATGAGTGTAGGGAAGTTTGATCATATCCTAAAACTGAAGAATTGAAAGAGTTTACCTGTTCAAGACCCATATTTAATCCGTCATTATAGAACACCCCAATCGTTCTATTGGTTGATGGCTATAACCAATTTGATGGAGTTGCCCTGAGAAAGAGTTGCTAGAACTTCTCTTTTGAAAAGAGCAACAAAGATACCGTTCGTCTACATCAATGCTTATTCTTGTCATCTTGCATTGATTATTTGCGTAGAGTTCAATTACCCAGATCAATGTTATCTACTCCCTCTGGTTAAAAATATAAGTCTTTCTATCAAAAAAATTTTGGTCAAAATTATAAATCATTTTTCGAATTTGAGTGTATTTATTATTATTTTTTACCAATTATATCCCTATAAAAATCAAATATTTATGATTTTTCAATTCTTTAATTCATTTAATGTCAAATGATGTATACGCAAATTACACTTGTAATTAATGTTGTCTTAATTATTGTACCATTATTTTAAACGACTTATATTTGTGATCGGAGGGAATGCTTAGTCGGGATTATATATAGTTAGTAATTTCCCTTGGTTGACATATGTTGGGATGATATGAACTGTTCAACATGTTTACAGATTGACTGAGAGTATCGATATCTTAATCGGGGTGGTCAAGTAACTTTGAAATCCTGATAAAGAGGGCAGCATTTGTTAAACGCAACGCGCTCCTGAATTTGGGTGGACTCCGTAGAATGATGCTGATGCGGCAGCTCAACTTCAGTTACTGATGATTTTGCTTGGACTTGTGAGGGATTAAAAAATTGTCAATGGTGCAAGAGCATTATTCTTTTTAGCTAGGTTTTTCACAGGGACGCAACACGTTTAATAGTTCTTTTGAGATTCGTTATGATGTTTTGATCATGTAAAAGCATTCAGTTTTGCCCTTGTTTGTATATATACAAATTACAGTATGATTTTCGAATGAATCAAATACATTGGCTCCATAACTGAGTTGTGGTTGTCAAGTGCTTCTGTGCTAGGTGGCCGCTAGTCGCTACCATGCTTATTCTTTCCTTTTCTTTTTTTGTTTTTTTTGTTTTTTGGGGTCAAGGCTCAATGAAGTTGATTGATAATATGGCAAGATCCCTTACAATTTTTTAAACAACATTGAAGATCAGTCTTATACTTGAGGTTGTCAAGCATTCAATTTTTTATGCTTATTCCACTGAAGAACTTATACTTAGGTTTAAATGCGTAAAGTTCTTATAAACTCATCCCCAACTTCAACATCTGACCTAAAAGCAAACAATCTCACAAGATGAAAGCTTTGATTTGATACTGCATTATAGCACACAAGTATAATCACATTTCACAATACAATGGGGCAGAATTTGAGATCAGAGAAACATAACTTTTCGGAATCGATATATTTGGTACATTTTGCAGCAACTTAGTCAAAGCTATCGAGAAAATAATGATTGTTTTAGAATAACATTTTGGGTTTATATCCATATACAAATAAGAAGGGCTTCTTGAAGGTGACACCAACGCACTTTCCAGACGATCATATTAGGGAAAGGAATGGGTTCTGCATGTCTTTGTAGCTGATGAAGCTAAAGCAAGTCTGAGCACTAATAAAAAAAATTTAGACAAACCAAAAGGGCTTCTTGTAAGTGTCACCTATCCACTTTCCGTATGCCCATAACTTGTAAATTGGTCCTTCGTCAGAGTCGGTATCACTATCACTATCAGAAGAAGGTACAGTCCGTATCGAATCTGCAAGCAAATATTCCACAACCTAGCAACGAAAATTGCAACAATACTATCGTTCAAAACCATGTTATATAGCATGAGTAACCAGCATAACCAAATACAATTTTTACAAACAATCTTGAAGTTGAAAATGCGAACAAACTAGAGAAAAGCAGCATATACCTGTTGTGGGGATGCAAGTCTGATTTGCTGATATTCATGCTTTGAAGAACATCTCATATTACTGAGCCAAACAATTGATTTGCAATGCCCACAATATCCCCTATTCGATATTCGCGATGAGTTGCCTAAGGAAAACACAATTCAAACTTTTTTTGGAGGACAATTCAAATAAGAAAAAAACTAAGGATATAACCATCAAATTATGATAAAACTAGGTACAGGTCCGTAGCTCCTACAAATCTTTAGGTGGTTGATACGGGATTTGGGCTTCTTTCAAACCAAGCCTCACGCCCCTCGGCCCAATCACTTCAGCAAGGCCCAAGAGGGTTATTAAGAAACCCCCTTGGGCCCGTGATTATATGATGTAGCCCAAGTAGTTAACTAAAGAGTAAAGACCTACCTTTTGTTGTTAGTTAGTAGGCCCAGTTGTACCCAACACTGTAGGGTTTCAGCTTATTTAAATACTTGTCTTCTTCATTTTGAAGTTAAGAAAGAACATAGTTATTACTTCCTTTTTTTTTTTCTCTTTGTTGTCCAACACCTGATTTAAGGATAACCTATATCAATTGGTGCTTTCATTCTTGAACTATGGCCCGTCCGCCGGTGCAACTCAACAGCCAGCACAACCAGCCCCTGACGATTCCTTGGCAGCAATACGCGACCAGATGCTACAACTGTTTCAGTCCTTGAAGGACAAGAATCGTAACCGATTCGACACCCTTGCAGCAGTGATTGCGGAGCTCCGCTCCGCACTGATAACCCACCAACCTACCAAACTACTACCCCACAATCTCTGGCCTCGGGCAACTCCACCCTTCAAACACCCTCGGTCTCCTACCCAACTCGCCCAGCCACCCAGGGTGCAGGTCCATCTACCCTACCCACTCGTCCTCAAGTTTATTTTGGCAGCGCTTCTTCCGCTATTCCACTTAACTACCAGCCACCTACCCAAATGCACCAGCAACGACCCATGTCGATTCCCATCAAACCACCTAAAGCAACATTGCTACCCTTCGACGGCACAAACGTTTTGGACTGGATTTTTACAGCAGAACAATATTTCCAATTTTACCAAATACACCCTGACCAACGACTTCCCATTGCCACCTTCATGCGAGGTAAAGCCCTCAGCTTGTTTAAATGGATGTCCCTCAATCAACCAATTGGTTAACTGGAAAATGTTTGCTAAGGCCCTTGAGCTGCGATTTGGTCCCTCCTCATATGAGAATCACCAAGTCGCCCTATTCAATCTACGACAAACGGGCCTCTTCGCTGATTAGGTGGAGTTTGAAAAACTTAACAACAGGGTTGTAGGACTTCCACCAAAGTTCGTTCTTTCTTGTTTTATCTTGAGCCTCAAGAAGAAACTCCAACAAGAGCTTGCAATTCGCAAGCCAAGATGTTCATAGCCAAGCTGTTAGATACGAAGTCGTTCAATCACTCAACTAAGCTCGCTCCACCACCGTACTCTTTGGCAAGACCACCTTACACCGACTGTCTCACCCGCCTCATCCATACCGGTTAAACGCTTAACCCCTACTGAGATGTAGGAGCGTCAAGCTAAAGGGTTGTGTTTCAATTGCGAAGAGCGTTATGCCCCAGGCCATTGTTTTAAAACTAAACAGTTCCTACTTCTGTTGGACGACTCAGATCCCCCATTTACAGTGGAAACCCCAACACCGACTAGTTTACCTACTCACCCCATTTCACCTACAGGTGACACGACTACACTTCCAACTCTCCACCACTGCTTTACATGGCTCACTCAACACTCAGACTCTTCGCCTTCCTAGCTCGATTCACGGAATCGCCTTATCCCTCTTAGTCGACTTTGCTAGTTCTCATAGTATTATCCAGCCTCGTCTGGCTAATACCCGACACCTACCTATTTCACCCATACCCCCCTTCTCCGTCATGGTGGGCAATGGAGACGATATTACTTGTGTCGGGGTTTGCTCGGAGATACCTATTTCAATTCAAGAACACAAGTTTTTTGTCTCTTGCTATGTCATGCCAATTAAGGGTGCAGACCTGGTTTTAAGGTTCGATTGGCTTCAATCACTGGGTGAATTCACCTCTAATTGTACAATTCCCTTTATCATATTTACACATAACAATGAGCTAATCAACCTTACGAGCTATCATAACCTCCCATTACCCTCATCATTTTCCCAAACTCGGCGTCTCGCCCACTCTAACTCTATTGCATCCTTTCATGCCTTTACAATCATTCTGACCCATCCACCTACCCCTACGTCCCCACCCAATACCTCATCCCTATCCCCTGACCTCGCCATCCTTCACTCATTTCACTAGGTTTTCACCTTACCATCGACTCTACCCCCTAACCGTCCCCATGACCACCACATCCACCTACTACCCAATTTCACTCCAGTTAATTACCTCCCTTACCGTCAAAAAGGCGATGTCCTCGATAATTGCCAAATTGTTGCGAGATGGGTTCATTCAACCAAACCACAGTACCTTCTCTTCCCCCGTGTTTTTGGTTAAGAAGAAGGACGGGACTTGGCCTTTTTGCGTGGATTATCGCACCCTGAACACACTCGCCATTAAGGACCGTTTCCCCATTCCCACGGTGGACGAGCTGCTTGACGAACTACATTGTGCAACCATATTCTCTAAATTAGATCTACGGTCGGGGTTTTTTCAAATCAGGGTGGCTAGTGAGGATCAATTCAAGACAGCTTTCTGAACCTTCAACGGTCATTACGAATTTTTGCTCATGCCCTTCAGCTTGACTAACACCCCATCGACATTCCAAGCTGCCATAAATGACATTTTCAAACCTTACTTGCGGAAGTTCGTGTTGGTCTTCTTTGATATTATACTTATCTACAGCTCGGATTGGGCATCCCACCTAAAACATTTGAGGCTAGTCCTTCAATTATTACTTAATCATCAGTATTTTGCTAAATTTTCCAAGTGTTCTTTTAGGGTACCTACAGTGGACTACTTAGGGCATATCGTCTTGGCTTTGGGAGTGGCAGCCACCCTACCAAATTGGACGCCATCCAATTGTGGCCACCACCTCGCAACCTCACTGAACTCTGCGGGTTTTTGGGTCGCACGGGGTATTATCGTCGATTCGTTTGCTCTTACGTGACGATAGCCTCCCCGCTAACTGACCTCCTTAAGACATACGCTTTTACATTACATGATATAGCTTTGCAGGCATTTCACAAATTAAATCAGCAATGCTACATCTACCTACCCTCCAGCTGCCCAACTCCCACGAACCCTTCGAAGTCACCACAGATGCTTCCGGACCGCCATTAGCGCTGTGCTCTCCCAAAACCGACTTCCCTTAGCATTCTTCAGCAAGAAACTCTCCTCGAATGCAAGCGGCATCCACCTACACCAAGGAAATGTATGCCATTACCGAAGCAGTGAAAAAGTGGCGTCAGTATTTGTTATGCAGTAAATTCAAGATATTCACTGACCAAAAGAGTCTCAAGAATTTGTTACACTAAGCTTTTGGGATTCGATTACGAGATTTTGTACACTTTGGGGAAGGACAACACTGTTGCGGATGCCTTTTCTCGCCACCCCAAGCCATCGTAGCCCATCTTTTTGTCTCTGACCAACATCATTGTGCCTCTTCTGGACAAGCTCAAAGACTTTTACATACATCACCCTGCAAGCATCAACCTCATCAACAAATTTCATTCTAACAAATCTATGCACATTGTTTTTGCTCTTAGACAGGATCTCTTACACTTCAAGGGAATAATTTTTATACTTGTCGAATCCAATCTTCGTCCTTCCCTCTTGGCCGAATTCCACAGCTCACCTCTAGCAGGGCACTCAGACGTCCAAGCTACCACCGCTAGGTTATCAGCCTCGTTCATCTGGCCCAAAATACTACAAGATGTCAAAAATTTTATTAGTTGTTGCCTGATTTGTCTATTGAATAAGTACTCCACTTCTAAACCTTACGGGACTCTACAACCACTACCGATTCCCTCCCAAGTCTGGGAAGATATCTCTATGGATTTCATCACCAACCTTCCCCAATCCCAGGGAAAACAGTGATTTGGGTGGTCGTTGATAGCCTCACTAAGTTCGCCCACTTCATTGGCCTTCCAACACATTTAACTGCAGCTGAATTAGCCGCCATTTATACAGTGGAGATTTTTCGCCTCCATGGGGCACCACGGACCATCGTGAGCGACAGGGACAAGGTGTTTACTAGCAATTTTTGGAAGAAACTCTTTACCGGGTTGGGTACTTCACTACGGTTTAACAGCTCATACCACCCCCAGACAGACGGGCAAACAGAAGTTCTAAACAGGGGATTGGAAACTTATTTGAGGTGCTTTGTTGGGGAAGAACCCACTCGTTGGTTTCGCTTTCCTTCATCTAGCGGAGTTTTGGTACAACACCTCGTTTCCTTCATCTTGTTTAAGACAGGCAGTGGCGTCTCCAATTAGAAAAAATGTTGCACCTTCAAGGACTAAGTTGTGTACAAAATCAATTTCTTCCACCAATGATTTCAAAGCAAAATGATGTAGAGTGGGATCAATTAACCGAACCAATTTTTTTTTTTCTTCACTTGCTTCTCTAAGATTACGCCTATCCTAGTCATCACAAAAAAGAAGTCATTGTCAAAGGGAAGTTGATAGACTCAAGTAAAGGGATCAAAGCTTTTAAGGGTGGCGGTGGTTATATTAGTTATTTTCCTATTGACAAAATGTATAAATAAATGGTTTAGGGTTTTTATAAGGGAACATGAGAAAAGTGTTTAAAATTAGGGTTCTATGGGGAGAGTCCAACCTCTCGAATAGCTGAGGGTTTCTTGTTCCTCTTTAGTATTATCAATAAAAGTCTCTCATCACTCTCGCTTATGATTTATTTGATCATTGATTCATCCTTCTCTTTAGGCATTCCTGTGGTTGTTCACTCCATGAAGCCTTGGACGAGCGAGAGTTCTATCAAATTGGCACCAGAGTTCACAATCTTAGAGACAACATCAACTTCTCTGTAGGAAGTTTAAGAAGGTTTAAATGGCTGAATTGAATATCGTCATCTAACTTTATTATCCTTCTTAGGGTTAATTTCACATCCGATCATCTAACTTTATAATTTATAACGCATTGGTAACTAAACTTATATTCGTATCAAATAAATCACACAACTTTTAATATTGTATCACTAGAGTCACTTAGATCACAATTCGATAATAAATTAAGTTTTTGGACAAGTTTGCCATTTTACTATTGGAAGAGAAAAGATAGAGAGTTAGGTTTGATCTTTAGAGCGATGGCGCGTAAGTTGAAGGAGGAGATGTGATAATGCTTGGAGGGGTTGAAAGTATGGGTAAAGGGGTAGGATGGGATTTACAAAGATGAGCTCCAATCGGGGGTTCGTCTAAGTAGTGCTCTAGCCATACTAACCATCCTGCAAAGAATGCCGCAAATGAGCTCGAATTCCAACTCATGTCATTGTTGTTGTCATCTAAGGTTTAAAATTCATAAGGAGAAGTTGTAGATCGAATTGGGGGGTTGGAGAGGGGATTTACAGAGATGGGTAGCGAGGAAATCGCATTCTAAGAGTGCGTAAGCTTGAGAATTCATGTGGATTGTTGTTTCTTCGTGTTTAAACATAATCATCTGCGCATCCTTCTGGCAAGACTCTATCTTTCATTTGAAACACTCACAAACAAATAAAACCCACAAAAACCCATAACCAAAAACGACTCAAAACAACTAAACAAATACACACTAAAACTAAGACTACATCATCACCTCCTACCCTTTTACCCCCACTTTAACCACTCCAAGCATCACCGCATCTCATCATCTACTCCTTCAACTTCGACGCCATCGCTCAGAAGTCCAAACCTAACTCTTTTTTCTCTTTTAATAGTAAAAGGGCAAACTTGTCCAAAAATTTAATTAATTACCAAAGTGTGACCCGAGTGACTTTAGTGAAATTTGAGTGATTTATTTGATACAACAACAACAACAACAACAACATAGCCTTAAATTACCAACGTTTTACATGGATCAAACTTTTCCATTGTGCTCGATTAAGTGCAATTGATGGTGAGCTTTGCAAACCATTCAAATCTCTCTTAATTAATGCATCCCATGTTAACTTTGGTCTGCCCCTACCTCGTCGAATTTCTACAGTTTCTATTGAGTCAAGTTTTCTAGTTGGCGCATTTGTAGGCCGTCTTTGCATGTGACTAAACCATCGCAACCGCCCTTCCCTAATCTTTGTATCAATTGGTGTTACTCCTACTTGTCTTTGAATTTCTATATTTCTTATTCTATCTTTATGAGTTTTACCACACATCCACCTAAGCATCCTCATTTCTGCTATATTCACTTTATGTAATTGTTGTTGCTTTACCGCCCAACATTCACTTCCATAGAGCATAGCTGGCCTAATTGCGGTCCTATAAAATTTTCCTTTTAACTTAGTAGGAACATGTCGATCGAAATCACCCTTGTTGCACTCCGCCATTTCTTCCATCCAGCTTGAATTCTATGTGTGACATCATTTTCAATGTTACCATCATTTTGTATGATTGATCCTAGGTATCTAAAGTGGTTTACCCTAGGAACTTTTACTTCCCCTAGTGCATCGTTTATTTAATACAAATGCAAGTTAATTACCAATGTTTTATAAAATCCATCCTCCTCAAGTAGCAACAACGATGATGCCTCCTCCTAGTGCATCCGATGAAACCAAGATTTCATATCTACTTTATCCGAACTTTGAAGTGCCACTAAAATTCCTTTCGTCGTCAACATTTGCAGCACCACCACTTCTTCCCCCTCCCACGAATCTTGAACCTTGTGATCGTACCATCACGACAAATGGGATCCGACGACATGAATTATTTTCTCCTAAAGAGATCAGTGACATAGTAGATCCATAGCAATTACTACTGTGATTGATACTCCCAACTTGTCGCTTGATTTTGATTATCCTTATTTTTTTATGCAATTTTCTTTTCCAAATTTGGTGTCCATTTCTTCGAAAAAGAATGACATCCTTTGTCTTTAGTGATAGTGAATCGATTGTCTTTTGTCTTCGTTCTACCCCATATGTTTATAAGGTTGTTGTTAGAGGGCCACTTGAGATGGGGTATGGTGGCAATGTTGTGGTTTAATGATTTGAATGTGAAAGACAAGAAGGGTCCGACCTCCGATTGTTGTCGGGTTTTCATTAAATCATGTTTTAAAAAATCAACAAACTTCTTCGCCGAAGTTCGAGCGAAGTTTGTCGATGTTGAGGTGAGCGAAGCGAAGTTCAAGGGCAGTTGAAAAATTGCAAAACTTCGACTCAACTTCGATCGAACTTCGAAAACATTAATGAAAGTTCATAAAACATGAAGTAAAATTGTTATGTTTTGTGGAAGTTGTACAAACTTTGACTGAAACTTCGCCTATGCTAAAAATATATTTAAAATTCAGAATATCCTCCGCTAACATAAATTTTATGCATTATTGTTGTATGATTAAGTATATTCTTAGCATCTCTACGAAGAAACTTGAGTTTTCTAACTTTAAAGTGAAATTCGTAAACTTCTATACACCGACGAATTTTTGTCAAACTTCCATCGTCGAAGTTAACTTCTTCGAATTAATTTCGAATTTTAAGTGAACAAAGTCATAGGCGAAGTCGAAGTTTCGAACCTTGCATTAAATACAGTTGAAGTCCTTAGGTCCTCAACCTGCCATTCTTTGTGGGGTTGGCTCATATTCGAACTACATGTGTTTGATTTAATACAAGATAGAAACATCTTGTGTGTTGCAGAAAATGCAAATCATAGAGTTTTAATTGGTGATTAAGGCATTTTATACATTGTTGACGACATTGAGGTTGTTGTCATGTTTCAAATGTTATTTGCTACACAACTCACTTTTGGTGCAAGTCGCTTATGTGTCACCTTGGTCTTCATAGTTGTCGGCGCTGCTTTGGTCACTTTCATTTTTAGAACATCTATTTACTTTTCTGATTGTTACTTGGAACATCAAAAACTATGAAGTCATTGTAGTTTCCCTTGTTGTCGGGTGCATCCTACATTCTCACCGAGTGATGATGGATGCTATTCGTTGGGATGGCTACGAGGTTGATTTGATTTGGGTTATTCCGTGGTCCTCCTCTTCTATTGGCGTATGTTTTCCTCATCACGTGGGTTTTTTTATCCGAGAATTGACATCTCCTTTAATGAAAATTTTTTACACTCTCCACCTTGAGGATAAGGTAAATTTTTATGGGGGGAGTGATGATAATAGATTCTCAACTAAAGCAATCAAAGCTTCTAAAGGAGTCGGTGGTTATAATAGTCATTTCTATTATCAAAATGTATAAATAAGTGATTTAATGTTTTATGAGAAGCCATGAGAAAAGTGTTTAGAATTACGATTATATTCTGGTGAGTAGTTGGAAGAGTCTAGCTTCTCGAATAGTTGTGGATTTCTTGTTCCTCTTTAATATTATCAATAAAGTCTCTTGCATCGTCACTCACGCTTTTGATTTATTTGTTCATTAATTCATCCTTTTTTCCAAGCGTTCTTGTGGTTGTTCACTACGCGAAGCCTTCATATAATGAGAGTTCTATTAGAATTCCCAATATTCAATCCCTTAAGGAAAATCATCAAAACTCCAGCCATAACGAGAGGAGGAGATGACAAGAGGCACCAAAGTATGTTCTTAATAATGAAGGAAACCAGAACATCCATATAACGGAATGTAGCTTAAAGCTTTTCACAAGAATATGAAGAAAATGTGACATCAACCCTGGCAAGCACCAAATAATTAACATGCAAAGACTAAAGAAATATAGGATAAAAATTTAGTCACGTATTTCCGCCTTAGAGAAATAGGAAGTCTTCATTCCAATCTATCCATAAAGTGTAAGTTGATAAGGAAAAGCATAGAATTCAAAACGGACTAAAAGGAAAGAGAAAAGGAATAAAAACAACAAAAAAACATAAGAAGTTGTACGCAGAGAAGACTCGTGTTTAAGCATGATAATTGGTTTGCTTTGCACCTGAAAGATGGATAATTGTTTAAGCATGCCATTTATAGGAAAGTAGCGGTTGTAGTGTAGCTGACCAATGTTTTCAATGCGGTGAGGCGGTATTAGACAGTTTAGCCCTGCCTAGTTGCCCCTCAACAGTATGGAGCAAAATTTCTCGCTTACACATTCTCACCACCATATTTTCAACTCCACACTTTTTCCACACATTTTGAAAAAAAAAATGTTTTCGTAAAAATAAACAAATAAACAATATTTTCAATAAAAATATTTTTTAAATTAATTATTTTTAGGCCTACCGCCTACCTTATTAAGGGCTGCACGGTGGAAAGCTCCAAACGCCTAAGGCGAAGCCTAGGCACGAACCCCAACTAATTTAGGATTGAGGCTATGTTGTTGTTAGTAGATGTATAAATGACACTACAACATACCAAATTAAGAGAAGTTGTAAAGTTCCGGCCAGTCCTTCCCATGTGAAATGCTTAGGCGCACCTCTTGCAATTAAAAAAAGGTCGAGAGAGTCACTCTTGGAGTTTGTACAGTTGTTCGAATATCAGATACAAAGAACTTAATAAATCATTTAAAAGAAAAAGGAAATGGCTAACATAACTAGAAAAAAATGAAATAATAAGTAATTGTATTCACCTTTATAAACAATAATAGTTAATAACTAGTTATATAATGAAGACCAAAACGAAAAAGTTGTCGCAGTTGCTTCGATATGAAGGAAAAGAGTTCATTATGGAAAAAAAAAGGAAGGGGGTCTATGATAGGATCAATCTCGCGTGGAAGCTCCCTTATTTTTAGTTTCTATGAGTCATTACTTAGGAAAGTCTTTTTATTTCACTTTTACTAGGTTTCCTATTTTTAGACTTCCAATTGATACCTAAATAATAGTTTCTAATGTTTGTTTGTTTGTTGTTACTAGCTTCAGTTGTAAGGAAGTCTATACAGACAAGTATTATGAAATCAACAAGCAAGTGATTACTTATGAAGAAATTTGTCTCAAAGGAGAAACCGTCACAAACTTTTTCTTTAAAGGACTTAGTCATGGACTAGTTTTACTTAAAGAAATTATTGAAAAATTCGTGTCAACTTGGTATTAGAGCCGACGGCCATCTCTAGTGACATGGAGGCTTTGAAAAAAACTCGAGGTTTTTGTGGAGCATATGACAAACCAATGAGCATTGGAGGAACAAATGGCTGATTACTCCACCGTTGTTTGAGGGACATCAAAGAAACCCATCGATGATAATGTTGAAAACGCAATGGTTATGGAGGACACAATGAGAGATTGAAGGAGAAATTCAATTCACCCTATATGATACCCGGTTCACTACGATGGAGTTCCCCACCTATGATGGTACTAAGGATCCCTTGGGATGGCTTAAGAGATGAAAAAGATATTTCTCCATCGAAAGACTAGGGAAGGCGACAAGATTAAATTAGTCGCATTTCACCTATTAGATGAGGCGCAACTATGGTTCGATCAAGTGGAGAAAGAAGAAACCAACCTTGACTGTGATCATTTAAAGGAATTGTGCCATGTGCAATTCAGACCCCAAATAAGTAGTAATCCGTTTAGTGAATTAGCAAATTTGAAGCAAACCGAGTCCATCAAAGATTATCAACAGTAGTTCTCATCATTGTTGGCCTAGACACTCAATTTTAGGCCTCGATAACACGTGGATCTCTTCGCCATGATCTGCGCGTTTGACAAAGAACCTCTAGATGGACATCACGACAGTAAAACCGAGAAATCCAGGAATTGCAATGAGCATGGCCCGAGCATAAGAACTCAAGCAATGGGTTTCAATGGGCACCCGTGTATTGGTTTCTACTTGTAGTGAGTCGACTCCTAATACAACTAATGGTGGTACATTCATCCTTATCCTCCATTATTTATCTATCCAAAGAGGGGCGTGCACCTGTCCAACCAGAGTGCGGGTAATGGCAAAAGAAGCTCCTTAACCGCTTTTGTGAAGCGATTCCTAGAGTAGAAATAGTTGAAAGGAGATCTAAAGGCTTGTGCTACCTCAATGATGAATCTACTTCACGGGACACAAGTGTAAACACCTTTAGATAAAAGTACTGAAAGTAGACGAAGGTTGTTAAGGGTGATGATCAAGTTCCCGATGACCTTTGATCTTTTGCTTAATCCAAATTTAAGCTTAAGGAAAATCTCATAGTCCTAGACGGAAGTAATGATAGGATCTCTCTTGAAAGTTCCCTTATTTCAACACAACAGTTTATTAGAAAGATTCAATCTATTAGTAATTTGTAATTTCTAGGAGTTGTTAGTTAGGAGAGTTCCTTTGTTTCACTTATAGTAATAGTAGGTATCCTATTTCTAGTTGCTACCTAAATAGTCGTTTCTAATCTCGGTTAATCCTATTTTCGATTGCAAGGAAGCTTATAAAGACAAGTATTATGAAATACGAAATCAATAAATAAGCCATTTTTTGCAAAGAAATTGATCTAAGGAGAAGCCATTATGTATTGTCTTCTATACAAGACTTTGTCACAGACTAAGCTTACTTTAAGAAACTATTTAAAGGTTCATATCAGTCTCTTCTTACTTTCTCAAGAACAAGGTTCAAAACTTCGACTTCGCCTATGATTTATCTCACTTGAAATTTGGAATTAATTCGAGGGAGTTAACTTCGACGATGGAAGTTTGACAAAAATTCACCAGTTTACGAAAGTTTACGAATTTAACTTTAAAGTTAAAAAACTCAAGTTTCATCGTAGAGATGCTAGGAATATACTTAATCATACAACAATAATGCATAAAACTCATGTCAGCGGAGGATATTCTGAATTTTAAGTATATTTTTAGCATAGGCGAAATTTCAGTCGAAGTTTGTTCAACTTCCACGAAAAATAATAATTTTACTTCATGTTTTATGAACTTCCATCGATGTTTTCGAAGTTTGGTCGAAATCAGCCGAAGTTGAGTCGAAATTTTGCAATTTTTCAACTGCCCTTGAACTTCGCTTCGCTCAGCTCAACATCTACAAACTTCGCCCGAACTTCGACGAAGTTTGTCGATTTTTTAAACCATGCTCAGGGATGAGCCAAAACTATAGCAAGTTAAGGAATCTAAGGTTATTATTGGTTTTTCTTTTAAGAACTTGAGATTCAATCTGAAAAAGGAATCATACAAACAAATTTATATCTTTTTTCAAATAGTAAACATTGTGCTTTTATTAATGAAAGGACAAGTGTAAACTTACACCAATAGATCCAAAAATAAGTAAAAGTAAAAACAAAAAAACAAAAAACAAAAAACAAAAACAAAAACAAAAAAAACAAAATAATCATCCTATTTATAATCTAAAAGCCTTAGGCTAACCCCTATATGGATAAATCTCTCCTACAAACCCATCCACCTAAGAAATCCAGCTCCAATAATGAAAGTATAAAACCATTATGTAAAGTTGCTACTTTCGTTCCACGCTCTACCCATTGAGCAGTCATTAGCCAAGTTGAATCCCAAACCTCTTTGTTGGAGTAATTTTTGTCCTAAAATGCTCTTATTCAACTCTAGACACAAACCCCATAGGTTTGCTAATGTTACAGCCCCAACATGCAAACATTTTTTTTTATCATTTCCCAGAACATTTTTTCTTGATAGAATTTTGATAATTGTGCATTGTGCTTGAGCTTAAGTGCTAGTGGTTGTTCATTCTTTTAGGGTGCTTTTTTGATTTGCATTTAGAAAAAGAAGCTAAATTCATATCAAATAGGTCCTCGATCTTCATAGGAAAACAGAAACATCCAAAAGCATTCGAAACTCAATTGAAAAGGCTCAAATATCCGAGGTTTCCATCAACACTAGGAAACAAAAATCAATTCTGCACAAAACCTTTCTATGGATCATTTTCCTTCTCTCTTTTTCATACTTTTTTTTTCGGATGGAAGCAGTACATGTGTACACAAGTTATTCCTTTATATAATTGATCCTTTTAAGTCTTATTATCTTCCAATGGAATCATTCACTTGCAGAATTGTCTTTTATATGTGGCAATCCTTTGGGGAATCCTCATTAGGAATCAATTTTTGGCCAGGAAGCCCTCATGTTCTGTTTGGAAGTGTGAAAAACCAAAAATATAAATGAACATACCTATATAAGCCCTTTTGAATTCCTCTTTCCAATTGCTAATGACCAATTGATCTGTGCCTTTTTTACTTTGATTCTTATATGCATTCACTTTCAATTTACACATCTGCGCCTGACTTTCAGATGATCTACTGGAACTTCCGAAGAAGATGTCGTATTGTAGCTGCCACAATTTTTCATCATTTGAAGCTGCATTCCATGACCTTTTCAGAAAATCAGCAAGTTAACAGAAGCATGTATAAAACTAAAACCGCATATTTAACATAAAAGCATCATGAGTTTTCATGGCCAACGTGATGCAGATAAGTGCACAATAGTTCAAGAATAGAGATTAGCATCATGGTTTGAAAAATCGACGAAATTCCCCGAACTTCCCGAATTATGTCAATTTTTAAAAGAGGGGAAACAAAATCAATGCGCATGAAAAGAAAAAGTCAAAATTCCCTAAACAAACTTGACATAATTCGAGGAAGTGCTACATAATTCAAGGAAATCCTACTAAACAGTGGCAAAAATTGCAAGGCTTCGATTACCACATGAAAGTTTTGGGTAAGTTTATAGAAGTTTCAAAGAAAGTTCAATGAAATTTCGCAGAATATACCAAAACTATTCTAAAGTGAAACCTTAACATCTTTAAAGAGAAGTAGCAGGCGAATTGTATCTTGTATTGAAAAATAACTATTTTAAACAATTGTATTGTGACTCTTATGCATTACAATTGTATAATTATGTGTATTTTTAACACCTTTAAAGAAAAATTTGAATTTTTAACATTTAGAATGAAATTCCATGGATTTCCATATAACTGCGAATTTTTGCACAACTTCCCCTCGTCAAATTAAGCTTCCTTGAATTGTTTCTAAATTTTAAGAGGGCGAATTACAAGGCGAAGTCGAAGTTACGAACCTTGATTGTGACACTTGTGCATTACAATTGTATAACTATTTGTAGTTTTAACAGATTTAAAGAGAAATTTGAGTTTTTAGCATTTAGAATGAAATTCCATGGACTTCCATATAACGAAAAAATTTTGCACAACTTTTCCTCGTCGAATTAAACTTCCCCGAATTATTTTCTAACTTTATGAGGGTGAATTACAAGGCAAAGTCAAAATTGCACCGACTATATATTATATATAGGGTAGTTCTTTTAAGTACCCATTGCATGGAAACTTCAATAACATCCATTGGATATAATCATGGGCTAAAAAGCTTTTGGTGTAACCTGTCCTGTCTTCTTTCTCCTGAACCAACAGGTTCTCCATTATAGCCTTCTCGCATATCTTCTTCTCCTCCATCAGCTTCTAGTCAAAGAAAGTTCTATTGACTTTTTCAACTCAACCAGCCTTCTCTCCACTGTCTTCTTCTCTCTCCGCCAGCTTCTCCGCGGAAAGCTTCTTCTCATAGAATCTAGGTTTGCGAACCCTCGATCATGAACCTTCTTCTCATCAAGTACGCCCACACCTCCAACAGCCTCAACAGAGCAACCCACACCACTGACAATGTCTTCTGATGTGGAAAAGTTGAAGCCCATTAATGCCACAAAGTCCAAAGTTGAGAGTACAGATTGGATTGCTTCAACATTGACTAGGCGGTTTGGGCTTGGTGCTAGCCTTGCTTGGGCTGTCTTTTTGGTTGTTGGAGTGCTCTCTGAACAGGTCAAGACTCAGCTTGAGGTCTCCCAACAAGAGGCCACTACTAGGTCAATTGCCAAATTTGATATATTTTTTGCTCTAGTTTGTTAATGAATGTACATTTTGATTCACTTAATTAGTGTGGTTTGACGGGCAGTTTTGGTTCTGCTCCTTAATTTTTTTTTACTAGTAAATGAATCAGGTTTTTAATTGATGTCTAGTTTTGTTAATTATTGAATCTATGTCAAATTGTTTAAAGCTTTTAGTATGCTTTACATTAAATCAACCACATTGATGAGAAACTGCAACTATTTTTTATTTGTGGTTTCTCACGTGGAACCTTCTCTTTCTCCTAAGCAAACAAATCTAGATAAGAACTTGAAGAATTAATTGAGAAGGTGAGAAGATAAATGGTATACAAAAAAACTGATCAAAGATTAAACGTTAGCAATAATAAAGTGTATTGAATGTATATAATATAACGTTATGTAGCTTTAGATTTGAGCGATGTTAGATGCTTTATGGATATATCAACATGTCTCTAAACCTTCTCGTATGCACAAGTGGGTGTTCATGCTTTTTTTTGTCTTCAGTAGAATCTTGATTGTGTGATCTCACTTGATTTTGAATTCTTATTGCTCATTGAGTTGGAATTTTAATTGGGGAAATGCTTTCTGGACAAATAATGTATATTTCTTAGGTGAGCTTTGATTATTGAATTGGGGGTTTTTTATATTGATGTTTTGGATGCAATAGAGGATTATAAAACATAATCAATTATTGAATTGAGAAAGTTAACATCATAGCTTTGAAGGTTAGTCGTAGATCTTTATTCATCACTCTGATATGATAATCCTTCTTTCGATCAAAGTCCTTCAAGAGCTTAATCCCAATTGAGTAGAAATTGAGTTGACTATTTGTTTTGGGGGTGAAGAGGAAAAGATTAAATCTCTTTCCAGTTTCCACAATTTAATGTGTAGTCGAATTGTCAGATCTTGATGAATAACTTATTTGGATTTATTTCATTTGTGAATCTCACATTTAGAGATTGAAATCATATGAAAAAGTGCAATTAATCTTTTTGTTACTGATTAGTTTTTTCATATATTTTTCAACTGTTTCAATCTTATCTTATTTTATATAATTTTACAGATTTGGTTTTCAATCTATGCAATTAATGTATGACCATGTTTTTACACCTGTCATTTAACTTATGGATGCATGATTTTTTTATGTGATGAGTTTTTATTTTTATATGACATAGAATCGTATAATGGGAGAGGTTGAGGTTGAAAATCATGTCCAATTAATCTTTCAGTTGAAAAGGTAAGTAATATGTTGATGTTTCTTTCTTTTTCCCATTTCAAATTGTTTGATGTGTAGTTATAAATTTTGATACTCTCTTCTACAAAAGAAAGATGATTTTGAATCAGCAACAATTGATCATATCAGAATAAATGGTGCATATTGGGGTTTGAATACTCTAGATCCTTTGGGAAAGCTTAGAGTTTTAGATTAAGATGAAGTCATTTCATGGATAATGAAATGCCAAGATGAATATGGTAAATATCATTTATTTTAGAACCCACTGAAATGTGAAGATGAATCCCTTATAATTTGAATAAGTCATAAATGGTTAATACTTTAGGACCACACTGAAGTTGTATTTATAACTTCTAGTGATACTTTTTAAAAAAAAATATGTTTTGCATCACAAAGAACATTCACGTTGTCCCTTCTGATCATTTCCTAAACACGAATTTATATTTCTGAAAATGCAAAACTCAAAATGATGGTTAATTGAATTTGTTTGTAGAATTTTAATCATTATTGCCACAATATTCCGACTTAATGAAAAAACGAAATTTCATTTAGCACTGAGGAAAAACATCAGTTTGATGCAGCAACACCAACACTTTTGACATTTTTTTAGGTCATGTATGTCTCATGGCTGCTTCTTGAATCAAAAACCACCTCCCTATTATTCATACTTGTCTTTTCTTCTCCACTTTTTTGAAAATCATTTACCTAATTTGAAACTATTCTGTAACAACAACAATTATAAAGCGACATAACGTTTTTGACATTTTTGATGCACAACATTTTTGACATTTTTTTAGAACCCCTTTATTTTGCAATGTGTGTGTGGTTAATATTCATGAGCGGAACAAATCACATAGGAACACCAAATGACTCTTCTTGCCAGAGTGTGATTAAGAGATTGCGTTGTAGATATGCAAGAGTAATGAGAGAAGGTGTTTCCAAGACAAAAGTAATTTCCAAGACATCCATCCAGCCATTAAGAAATCACCGAAAAGAAGATGGGAAGTCCCATTAACCAGTACCTATTATAGTGCATTAACATCACATAATTATTTCTACTCAATCCATGCACTGGACGATATGTATATATAAATCTATACCAAACCATAATTTATCAGTCATTTTCATTTTTATTAGTCAATTCTTTAAAAAAAAAAGGAAACTAAAGTCTGAAAATACTACCCCAATCGGAACTCCTGTCGAAACACGGGACGAACCAAATGTCACTTCACCCAAATCGCCGCATTCTCTTAAAAGAGTTTGGGAAGTACTGGGTCGAAGTGACATTGGGTTCTTCCTCTGTTTCGACAGAAGTTTTGATTAAGGTAGTATTTTCATACTTTGGTTGCTTCTTTTTTTTTAAAAAATTGACTAATAATAATAAATACGTCTGATAAATTATGCTATGGGCATAGATTTAGGGAGCAGTTGAACAAAACCACAATTTTTACTCAACATACCCTATTACTCTCTCATACCTTGTTTTTTTGAATTGCTAAATGTACCGCAATTGTTTTACTATAATCCACAAAATACCCCTCCCTCCATTGAATATAAATCCCTTTCCCTATACCCCGCCCAACGAAACAAACCACAACCCTAGCCGTCTATCCCCATCCGGCCACTCCTGATCCTAGCAACCTAAGAGTGTTTTGGAGGATGATTTGAGATCGGATCTAGCGTGAATAGTGCCAAAAGAGAGGGGAACAACCGCGGCCTTCAAAGCCGAATTTAGCCGTTATTACGTAAAGTTTTTTTGCATTAAAAGTTGATGGGTATTGTTCCCCATGTATATATGCATGTTTTGGTGGTTTTTATGCACGTGTTGGATGGTTGAGGTAGACTCTAGGTTTCGATTTTGGGTGTGCGCATAGGTCACGGACTCAAGGTTTTACAAGGCCGAGACCTCGACCTCTTTAGAGGTATCGACCACAAATGGCCCATGACTTTGAAGGGGTCTCGGCTAACTCTACCCGTGACCTTTGAAGAGGTCTTCGCCAGCTCTAGCCGAGACCCCTTCCAAAGTCTCGACCAAATGAGGTCGAGAAGCCATATACCAATACCCCTTGACCAAGACAGATGAAATTATATATTTTCTTCGCTTAGCTGTCATAGTTTACTTTGTGATGTTGTACGGAGACTACTACAAAATTTCTTTCTTGTTTATATATGTCGTGACGCAAGAAAAAGGTGAGAAGTAAAGGAATTTGGGTCGTGCCGAGACCGTGCCAGGTTGCCTGTGCCATGTCGCACTGCTTCCATTATGATTAGGCATATTGGTCAAGACATTGTGCCTCGATTACCAAAATGAGAGGAAGTTGGTTTGGGAAGCTTCGACTTTTTACAATGCATGTGTATATATATATATATATCCATGATGATTTTTAATTATGACCGCTATATCTAAATTTAACGCTCATTTTAATACTTACATTAATGACACTTAAAAATTTGTGCACAAATACCAAGAAGTCATATTATCCATTGGATTTAAGATCCAATGGCCATATATACGAGTAATTCTACAATGGAGCCCAAATATATACCCATGTCATGGGAAACACTTAAATTGTGTTGTGTATTTAATACTTTGTACATTTATGATTGACGTATTGTAATAAATGTCCCAAAATATTGGCCATTGGATTAAAATTTAATGGTTGTAAATAAGTTCTAATGACATGGATATTTTTATGCTTCCCATGGTAGTAGTACCCATATATATAGTTCTACTATGGTGATTGGGGAAAATCACCATCTATAGTGATGTAACTATTTTAACCATTGGATTTAGATCCAATGGTTATTTTCAAAGCTACATTAATGATTTTTAAATGTGTGCGCAAGTACCAAGAAGGTATATTGTCCATTGCATCTAAATTTAATGGTTAAAAATCAAAATCATCATCTACGGTTATTTTCCCCTATCACCATGGTAGAACTACTATATATATTATTAAAAGAGAATAATAACCCTTTCGACCGTAACTTGAATGGTCGCAATTGCCCCAGCGAATCTTCCACTTTTTTGTTTTGTTTCCAATTTTCGTTGATCTATATTCTCTCTCACGACTTATTCTACGCGATTCATTGGCTCGCCATCTTCTTCGACAAACAATCACGCTTTTCCAACTCTTCTCTTGTTGTCCAATTTCTCTCGCTCGGTTGCTCTTTCAATTTGCAAGTCGATCTTCTCTCGCACACAAATTGCTTGCACCACAACCTCCATAAATGGCCACAACATTCCAAACCATTCCGTATGCACTTTCTATACGCACCCCAATTGTCGCCACCACTACTTGGTTTGGGTATGGTTTGCAACTCAAATTTTTATAAATCTGTTAGGGTTCATGGTTGATTAATTTGATTCGGATTAAGTTCTCCCTTAGTTTTACCTTTTTTTTTTTATTTAGTAAACTTTGTTGTTTTAACGTGTTCAAGTATGCTGCCAACAGTTATGTGAGTGAGGGTGTGCATATGGTTTCTTTTGGCGCACTTCAGTTGAGTTCTTTAGTTTGGCATTTTGATATGGATGGGTTTTTGTGATTGCAATGCCCTAATGCAAGGCATTTTTTCCATCTTTTATCTACTTTATGGGTTTGTTTAGAAGACCATTTTGTGTAATTTATTGAAAAGTATTTCAAAGGATAAACTAAAATTTCTATGCTCAAATAGCGTCAATGTTTGTGCATTCAAATTCACAAATAGCAACATATCCCTTTGTGATTACTCTAATTTGTGGTTTGACATTCAGTGATTGATAGTTTTATTATTTCATGCATGAAATAGATCACAAAATGCTTAAATTTGTCGTAGAAGTTTTTATAATATTTTGTTGCATATCCTTTTTTTATGTCTTCATAGCAGTTTCTCTTTGATTCTTGTTGTGCACCTATTTCATAGAAATCTTGACCTTATTCTTCACTGAATTTCGAGATTGAATTAAAATACTTACTTGATGTAAATTGTTCGATGATATGAAGTTTTTGTTGTATATAACTTCCACATAATCGTCATACTAGATTAAGAGATAGGTCTATTTTTCCATAAATGATTCTTGTTGAAGTTAGATTTTCTGTAGCTCACTACACGGCTTCACCAACTCATTAGTATTATCCCTTTTTTTATTCCTTCTTGAGTTCGAACTCAAATAAGAATTCATGAATAAATACGCACTATGTTCAAAAGGCATCATGCATTTGTTGCACTTAATATGCATCAATGAATTCTACTACATTATTATCAATTCAATAATGTGAGCATATCATCTTCACATGTGAAAAAAAGTGTCAAAGACTCAAAGTTCCATCTTTGCAAGCATTAAAAAATTCTTATCAATATCAGACCTTTCGCTATTAATATTGTTGGAGAAAAAGTTTGGTTTTGTGGGATTAAATTAAATTGGGTTTAGGGTTTTTTACTATGTAGATAAAAAGTTAAAAAGTAAGTGGCTTTTTCGATTTTTGTTTTACGTGCAAGACATCAACTCTGCAGGTTTGCCAATGTTTTCTGTATTTGGAAGTGTTTTAAAAAGTTTTTGGGTTTCTTGCACAAGAACAAATGCCCAATTATATAAGAAAGAAAAGAAAAGATTCTTAGTGCATTAGTTGGTTTGGTATTCTGTTTCTTGTTTCGCATTAGTTGGATACAAAACTATATGAATAATTTACATGTTAAGTAACCCTTTTTGAAGTTATAACGGTATCCAATTGTAGGTTGGAGATGGATCTTCTGATCACTATTATTGGGAGAGAGCAGGAACATAACAACTCCAAGAACAACTTTCAAGTTGGATCCTGACTGTCCTGGTTTAAATTTCAGAGCAGAGACAGTTGCCGCCATGCTTCAGCTTCAATTGCTTTCAGACGTTACAACTCTACTTATTCTTATATCCTCTTAGCCCATGCGAAGCAAGTAATAGTTTTATATCATGAGTTTCATGTTCCATGTTCTTTTATACAGTTACTAATGGCCTAATTTAATGATTTGATCAAACATGTATTTGTAATAAACTGCTCTTCTTCGTGAACAGTTTCCGGGGTTGGTATGTTGATTCCATTAAGTGTGCTAAGTTATTCTATGCCTCTTCTCCTGGTTACTGCGTCAGAAACTAGGCATCTCAATTTCTTAATGTAGTGATCATCTACAAGAAAGTCTAGCTTTTACTATGCCTGCAATTTCTTATTAAAATTTGGCCTAGAATGATGTACTACTGGTGGGTAGTCACATCGCTCTTTCAAGCAACAGGCAACGAGTACTATCTCAAGTATGTCATCGAAATGTTGTTTCCATGGGAGAAACTGAATGGGCATGGGGAGAACTCTCATGGGATAACAAATATATCGGATAGTATATTCTTCTAGCCAAGGTATTGACAATGTTTTCTTAGAAGCCTTTGCACCGCTAAACAATCTATTAGAAGGGAAAGATGGAGCATATACCTCCACTATCAAGGAATATGAAGCACATGCATGCAAAAAGAACGACAGCCTCACTTGTCATTGTGAAAATGATGATGATAAAACCAACAAACAGGGAAACAGTGAGAGCAGTACATATATGATTTATATACAAGAGAGTTGAACATTATGAGTGTTAGTTATTTATTTGTTTAATATATTGTTCATTGCCTTGTTGTGTAGGTGGTTGCGCCAATGACTGTTTTGGGCAAGGTGGAGCTGCAAATAAGAAAGCCAACTTACATTGGTTACTGCTTTCTCGATCTTCTCTTTTTCTTTTCTTGAAAATTGACTTCTTATTCAATTTTAGATGTTTTTCGATCAATTATATATCTGTTTTTTTTTTAACTCAGGTGCATGTATTTTGTTTCTTGTTCAGATACTCCAATGCAATAATGTTGTAATTTTTTTCCTTTGTCATATTTGATCATAGCAATTTTTTGGAGCTTCAAGTTTTCTTTTTCTGTTGTGCATTCTTTTTTTATAAGACTCTTTTTTGTAGTGCATGAATAAAATTCTTCAGTAGATGTTTGTCTTTGACACAAGTATATAAAATTATAAGTTTTTTGCCATGTACTACATCCTAAGCAAGAGTGATCACATTTTTTTCGTTTTGCATTTCACCACTGGGCTTTATATACTTTTAAAAAAAGCTCCTTAGTGGCTTCTTGTTCCTTTTTCTTTCTTCTTCTCATCACAAAGCTTCTAGTTCTATTCACCTAAAAGTCTAGCTTAATTAGTGAAAGGTTTAATTGGTATCTTTTAGGTTTATTCTAAAATTCTTCACAAGTTTTGATGATATCAATGTCAAACAATTTGGTAACTTAAAGATATATCTAATAAATTTAAATACTCGAAAAATTCTAAAGCATATATCCTCTAAAAAGAAGTTAGTAAGAAATTAAGTTTTAATTTTTTATTTTTTCCCTTTTTCTTTTCTAAGGTTTTCTATGCTAAAGTATTTAATTTAACAATAAATTCAAGGTCGTTTTTTAATTAACAAAGACAACGATAACAACAACAATAACAACATAGCCTCAGTCCCAAATTAATTGGGGTCGGCTACATGGATCAAACTTTTCCATTGTGCACGATTAAGTGCAATTGATGGTGAGCTTTTCAAACCATTCAAATCCTTCATAATTAATGCATCTCATGTTAACTTTGGTTTGCCCCTACCTCGTCGAATTTCTACAGTTTCTATTGAGTCAAGTTTTCTAGTTGGGGCATTTGTAGGCTGTCTTTGCAGGTGACCAAACCACCGCAACCGCCCTTCCCTAATCTTTGTATCAATTGGTGCTACTCCTACTTGTCTTTGAATTTATATATTTATTATTCTATCTTTACGAGTTTTACCACACATCCACCTAAGCATCTTCATTTCTGCTACGTTCATTTTATGTAATTGTTGTTGCTTTACCGCCCAACATTCACTTTCATAGAGCATAGCTGGCCTAATTGCGGTCCTATAAAATTTTCCTTTTAACTTAGTAAGAACATTTCGACACAAATCACCCCTATTGCACTCCGTCATTTTTTCCATCCAACTTGTTTTAATTAACAAAGACATGACCTTAATAAAAATAAAGTAGTGTACCCTTTGGATAATAAACAAAAAAATTATTAGATTAATTAAATTCATGCGAGCATAGTGAGTGAGTTCAGGCTTGCATAGCACGTTCCATAAACTAATATATATATGGGTAATTCTAAAGGGAGTGGCTAAACAAGCCCCAATTATTGCTTAGAGGACACCATTTTAATTTTTTTGATGAGTTCTAATTCTGCCCATAGAAGAAATGACCATGTTACCCTTCATATAAAAAGGTATTTTCTTCCCCAAACCCCACCCTCTCTTCTCATTCACCGACTCGTCACATTGTAAACCTCAAAAACGACACCACGCTCTCGCTTCGACTAACCAAAAATGCATGAGTCCACACGGAATCGACTTAGTAAGTCCGTTTTCTCCTTGTTTTCGCTCGTTTGGTGGGTTTTTTCGAGTTTTTTGGCCATCGTTTTCACTGTTATTGATGTTGGTTGCTATTTGGTTTTTAGGGCTTTTGATTTGTTGTTGATTTCCACATTTTTGGTGCGAAATGTCGAAGGAGTTTTCAAAACAAAGCCACATTGACGACAATGAGGCATTTTTATGGTTTTTCATTGAGTTTTTTCATCGAGGAAGAACCTTCATTTTTGGTTGATGTCCTCGTGTTGTGCAGAGTAACATGGCCAATACATGGATATACATTTCGTCAAAGAGACGCCGATATCTATGGGTAAGTGTCGGTTTACTTGAACCGACACTATTGCTATGGTTTCGACGCCTGTCAGCCGAAACACATAGTTATATATCGGCTTTGTTTTGCCGACATATTGTACATACCCCAATGTAGTTGCTACTTGAACCCCACCCGATGGATATTTGAATTTTTAACTTAAGTGTCGAGCACAATTGTTCGTGATATTACCAGCATTATTGTCTACTACATATCATAAGGCATGTAAAAGTTTTGGTTAGCATACACTCTAACCATACCTATACCCCACTAGTTTACTCCATGGACCCCACCCGATTGTATATTGGAATTTAGTCGTCGGAATTACAAGTCTGCGATATTACTGGCAATATCGGTTAATAAAGATAGTTATGCCTGTAGAGGTTCCATTTTTTCTTGACCGCAATCTTACTTATACCACCATCAAATTACTACGCGGACCCCACCGGACTGTATCTTCTAATTTTAGTACACGGACGACAGATCCGCCATGGTTCGACTCAAATAGACCCTCTCACGACCTCAGTGGCAGTGAAAGACGAAGAAGGTGGGTTTTTAGGTTTTGTGAAAGTTTTGATTTTGGGTATGAATGTTGGAAATGGGTTAGGGGTAGTTTTTTGTTTGTTGAAAACGAGGGTATTCTAGGGATTTTGAAAAAAAAAGGTCTCTTTGGTAAAAAAAATACAAAAATGGGGGTACGTTGTAGTAATGGGGTCCTCTAAGCAAAAATTGGGGTTCATTTAGCCGCTCCCTTCTACAATGGAGCCCAAAGCTCAAATATATACCCATGTCATGAGAACCCCTTAAAATGTGTTGTGCATTGATGACTCATGCACTGATAAATGTCCTCCAATATTGAACATTTGATTAAAATTCAATGGTTGTAAATGATGTTTCCATGGCATGGGTATTTTTATTGTTCATAATGTAGTAATATATACAATAAAAATGTTCATAATTATAAATGTAGGAAAGAAGGAAAGAAAGCTACCAACACACTAAGCCTGCAGTGAGAAAAGACCGCATATCAAGAAGGCTGAAAATCTGAACAAGAATATCCTGGGGCAGATCCACTGATTCTGAAAAATATAAAATAAAATAAAAACATGCACTAAATGCACCTCTGTGAAGACCATCTGATGCAGACTTCAAAAAAAAAAGACAAATTAATGCAAATTAATTTCATGTCTTCATGCACTTTTCTTGTATCTTAATTCTTTGCAAAGATTAGAAGAAAAGAAAACAAAAAACAAAAAAACAAATGCCAATTGTCCTCATAATTATATGCAAATTGACTAAAACCATTGAGTAGCTAGATGCCTGACAAGTTTTTTTTTTTTCTTTTCAATATTGTGGTGTCAAATATTACCATTGACTATTCCACATAAGACACAACCCACCCTACACAAGATATGCCTCGGAAAGTTACAGGACTGGAATTGTGAACTCTAGGAGACCCAAGTGAACAACTACTAAGTCCCAACCATTGCACACAAGGCAATGATTGGTAGAAACATGTCAAGTTAATCCCTTCAATCTGAAAATACTTAATCCCTGTAGCGTTAAGTTATTTATGAAGCAATTCAAATTTGTTATTACTCACAACACTCATGTTTTATCTGTAAGATCTAGTGTGCTGCAGCAAATACATTGCTATTTTCCCAACTAGTTTTTTTTTTCTCTTTTTCTTTCTTTCTTCTTTTTTGAGGCCCCAACAGGCCGTCTATATACTTTAAAGATTCAAAGATCCAAGATACATGGCAAGGATAGCACTTTTTACTAATTTTACACTGTTAAATTCGTTGTTGTCACACATTAGCACTGACAAGCAGGCTTGATTGCATGTCATGCATTTGTGTCAAGATGATTGTGGGAAGGAGTTAAAAAATATTCTGGAACACAGTAATTGATTGGTGCATAGATACTGGGAGCTAAACATGGTACTCAAAAATTTATGATTCAGAAACTTGGAAAAGAATTCACAATCCAAATAGATCCCATAGAGAACCACAGGGGTGCATTGCCTATTAAGCTGAATATCCAACAAAATTATAAGAATATTTCAGTGACCAAATGACAAAAATAAAAAAATAAAAAAAAAAAAAATAACCAAAGAGGTCAAGCTTCCATTCGTTTTCCCCTTCTGGCAAGTGTCTCAACCAACCAGTATTTTATCATACTGTACAAAGTTTCCACCATTTGAAGCTCAATGAACTCTGCCTCAACCAACTTATTGTAAAAAATATTCATGGCATGGACTTACCTTCTTCAACTTGCTGGTTCTTACAGTTCCTTTTGTATGCAACCACAGCATGCTTGTACTCTGTAACAGCTAAGACCCGCTTTTGCTTGGGGAATGCCACTTCTGCTGCCTGCAGGAGGATAGTCACTGCCGCCATTCCACTTTGTGTCTGAACTCTGCAGAAACCCAGAAATTCCAGAAAAGATTAAGATTTCAAGTTCACGCTGATATCACTCAAAATCCAAATTAAGCAAATATTGAAAAAATATAATTAAACTAGAAGGGTTGGATGATCAAAGTTAAATGTGAGAAAAGATGAAAGAAGTGAATACAGATCTCCCTAATATGTTTTTCATCGACCACTAAATACAAAATACATTTTGCGACTTGCATTTACATTATTTCTTATAAAAAAATTGAAGTTTAAACAAGCAAGCTTTAAAGAAGAGGCCACACCGAATGAATTAGGGACAATTAGAAAGGATCCTTCTATTTTGGAAAATGCGTGTATTTCAAACCAGATCACATATTCTTCTCACCTAATGTCATGTTAAACAATGGCAAAGTCATATAGGCTCAATGCAAGCAACGAGCAAGAACATGCCACATTTTTTTTCTTTTTCCTTTTCTTTTTAGGGATGCAATAGGTGTTATATGTGATCAAAATATCTCTACCAAGCTAAAAGGAAAATTTTATAGAAATTTTAATTAGGTCTGCTTTGCTCTATGGAAGTGAATGTTGGGCGGTAAAGAAACAACTACATAAAATGAATGTAGCGAAAATGAAGATGCTTAGGTGAACATGTGGTAAAACTTATTAGAATAAGAAATACGAAAATTCAAAAATTAGTATGAGTAGCACCAATTGACGCAAATATTAGGGAATGACGATTGCAGTGGTTTGAACACCTCCAAAGACGGCCTACAACCCCGACTAGAAAACTCGACTTAATAAAAACTGAAGAAATTAGACGATCCGAGATAGGTTGATGCTCATTTGGGATGCATTGATTAGAAAGGATTTAAAGGACTTGGAAAGTACACCATCAATTGCACGAAATCGAGCGCAATAGAAGAGTTTGATTCATGTAGTAGACCCCAACTAATTTGGGACTACGACTCTTTTGTTGTTGTTGTTGTTGTTGTTGTTGCTGCTGCTGCTAGTGTTTCCTTTCCTTTTCATTTTTCTTTGGTAAAGAAACAAAAAATAATTAAAGATAAAGATTAATTATAGAGGACAATAATACGAATGAAAATAGTCTCCTCTCCAACAATAATCCTCCCCAATCTCTCACCAAAGTAGATAGTGACATGTTCCTCCCCATTTGAAATGGCAAACCAAAGGAAACCAATGTTTTTCGACTGCTCTTACACATTGAATCTAAAGCTTATCTTCAAGCAATCTCCTAATTCCCCCGACCAAACTACTTGGAATACAACAACAACAACAACATAGCCTAAGTCCAAATTAATTGGGGTCGGCTACATGGATCAAACTTTTTCATTGTGCTCGATTGAGTACAATTGATGGACCAAACTACTTGGAATCATGGTTTAAAAAATCAACAAAGTTCCTCGAACTTCCCCAAATTATGCTAATTTTAAAAAAGGGGAAGTGAAATCCAAGTGTATGAAAAAAAAAAAATGTCAAAAATCCTCAAAATATTTGACATAATTCGAGGAAGTTTGACATAATTCCGAGAAGTTCGACATAATCTGGGGAAATCCTACCAAACAGTGGCAAAAATTGCAAAACTTCCATCACTGTGTGGAAGTTTCTGGGAAGTTAATGGAGTTTCATGGAAGTTTCAAGGAAATTTTGCGGAATGTACCAAAACTATTCTAAAATAAAACATTAACACCTCAAAAGGGAAGTAGCCGGGAAATTGCAAGTTGTATTGAAAAATAACTATTTTAATAATTGTATTGTGACTCTTACGCGTTACAATTATATATCTATGTGTATTTTTAACACCTTTAAAGAGAAATTTGAGCTTTTAGCATTTAGAGTGAAATTTCATGGACTTCTTGTACCAGCGAATTTTTGCACAACCTCACCAAATTAAATTAACCCGAATTATTTTCAAATTTTAAGTGAGCGAATTACAAGGCGAAGTCAAAGTTTCAAACCTTTCTCGGAATTTGATCATTAATGCAACTTTGAAAAGGTTTTGGTTTCTCTACGAAGCAACATATGATTGAAAGATAAATGTCATAAATAATAAATTTATGACTCTTGTCATTTTTAAAAGGATCACTCATCTAAAATGTTCTTTGCAGAAGAGCGTTAACAAAATAGGATCAACTGTTAAGTATGACCCCGACAGTGTGTGCGTGTGGTGGTGGTGGTGGTGGTGGTGGTGGTGGGGTAAACCATTCAAGTTCATCAAAGAATCCAAGAGTAGATTCACGTGTTGATGGGAAAATTTATGACCAGGAAGACACGCGGGCAAGAAGTGGATAAAGCAAAGATCAAGAATTCACGTATTGTAAGCTATGTAGGTTCTCATTTCATAAGCCAATGCATTAGGTTCCTATGCTTTTGTCAAAAACATGATTTCAAGTGTCATAATCATGATTTTCTACATTTTCCTTTCACAAGCCAATGCATGAGGGTTGTGTGTTTTTGTCAAAAACACGGTTTTAAGTTTCATAATCATGATTTTCTAAATTTTCGTGAAGAATCTTTTAGAAAAATATTTGAATCATGAAATAGGTTTTTAAGTGTATTTTAAACTTAAACATGTTTGGAGTGAACTGGTGTTGATTCCAAAATGCTTCGGGCAAGTTTCAAAAACTTGTTTTAAAGCACTATAGGGAGGCAGCCTGCCCCAAAAAGAGGCAACACGCTTCCTATTCATGACAACTTTTAGAAAAGAATTTAAATTCCATTTGTCCACCTATCTTGTACACTATGTGCGCTACATAGCCGGTCCCAACTCCGAATAAAGGAGGAGGACTCTGACGCCCATCTTTTAATACCAAAAAATGGATAAGGGAGGTGTCAAACTCACTTTTCATACCCGAAAAGTAGGGGAGGAGGCCCCAAACTCATTTTCCATCTTGAAAAATGGAGGAAGGTTGCGATAAGTTGACAGCCAGCGTAAAACTTTTGTCACTTTTCATGAAATGGATCAAACATATATTGCACTTAATCGAGCACAATGGAAAAGTTTGATCCATGTAGCCGACCCCAGTTAATTTGGGACTGAGGCTATGTTGTTGTCCATTCGAAAACATATATTGCACTTAATCGAGCACAATGGAAAAGTTTGATCCATGTAACCAACCCCAGTTAATTTGGGACTGAGGCTATGTTGTTGTTGTTGTTGTTGTCCATTCGAAAACACTTTGGATTTCGACCATAGATGTTATGTAACAGGCACAAATAGTCAAATGGAGTATAAAGTGCCTCCTAAAGCATTAGAACACAAGAAATCATTCTTTATCCTTCTCGAACACACTTATTGCCCTAATTCCCAAGTTTCAAGCTTAAATTTGATTCTCTACATTTAAGAAATGAGTTGGCATGCTAATTGGGAGTCTAAGAAGAAGTTTGGAATCCATCTTGCCAAGCTCTCTACAAAGGTCTACCGAACTTATACTAATCTACATGATTCTTGGGTCTTTTTCTTACACTTTTGAACTTAATCTATACATAATAAATTCAGTTTTTGTGTGAGCATTTGAGTTTAAATAAGCCCTATAACTGATTTGCATCTTATTGAGCCTAATCTTGAAACTATTTAGGGCATAGAAATTAACTGAAACCAAATAAATCCTAATCTATACTTGTTTCCTTTGGTACTTTGCTAGAGTAATCCACTTTTGACACCCACGAATCGACACCGACAGTTGGGCGTCGTACGATGCGCCTTGAGTACACATCTCAAGACGCATTGCACAACGCCCTCCTTGTCGGTGTTGATTTGCGGTTTCAAAAGTGGGTTAGCGACACATTTTCCTTTCATTAGTGTGATACTTTGACAACACTACTTAAAGGGTTTTGGTCATAAACTTGAGTTTTCATAAACCCTAGGTGCTAAGTTGCACTATTTGAGCTTAAACTTGATTTTCGTATGGTGCATTGTATCGAATTGAAATAAATTTGTGCATAACCTAAACTTGCTTTTGTGGTTTCAAAATTGTGTTATTTTGACGACACATTTACAAGGATTTTGTTCTTAACATCAAGTTATTTTAAACCCGAGATTTGATATCAAAATTTGATTCTTGCATTATTCAAAAGTGAATCACAAAGCACTTTGTTAGAATCAATTTGAGCATAATCTGTACTCTTCTTTGGTGGTTTCAATATTGAAGTTGGGCTATAAAACTGATATTATAGGCTTCTCATTTGGCATAGCCTCACTAGCATGGTTTTATCTGGTAAATGGTAAATTATATTCGATGTGATAATTGTAAAGCCTATTGGTGAATAGGCAAGATGAAGTCCCAGTTGCATCCAAGCAAGTCAAAACGCTAGTTGAGGGCTGAGGCTAGGTGGGGTTAAAGACCATATTGCGGTGAGATGTTTGTAAGAGATCTAGTTGAGGTAGGCATACTAGGATTGCAGGCTTAGGGTTGCAACACTTCTTCAAAATAATTGAGGGTTAAAATCCTAATTGGTGAGGTTAGGTGGTGGATGCAGAAATGAGGGATTACACCACTATAAATTGATTGTATACTTTCATTTCTTTTCCCTCCTTCACTTAGTGTAGTTTGTGTTTACTTCAACAGTTTTATTTCACTATTGTTGGGCATCACTATCACATTTGCTCACTTAACTTGCATCTTCACTTAATAAAGTGCACTTAGGTGATTAGTGAAAGAATTAGTTAGAAAAGTGTAAATTGGCCACCACTCTCCGTCCACTTGGGGATTCTTCACTATGGAAGGGAAGCAATGTTAACTCTTCCCTCCTAGAAAGTGAAGTTGGAAAATGGAAGCATTAAGTAGGGCGATTTGCCACATATAAATGGTTTCCATACTCGCATAAGATAGACAAAATTACTTGAGTTTAGCATGGACTACTTAAGCAGCTAGGATCTCATCTCCACATTTGGAAACAATATATGTTAACTAGACCATTCGCTCATAACCCAAATTTTCCACTTGGATATTTGAAACATGTTGAACGCTTAAAATTTTGAAGCTCCATTTTAAAGGTCTTTGTACAAAGAAGATTCAAAATGTAAAAAAAGAAGAAGAAAAAAACAATAACTTTCTGATAAAGAGTAGGATATAGAAAGTAAGAAAGAATACAAGTTCCATAAGCTAGTAAATATATACGTTAGTACGTATGCCCAAGCATATGCGCGTAAATGTTTAGACACATTTAGTTGAGTGCTCATGTCCTTGAATTAGAGAATAGGTAGATCAAACTTTTAAACAGATACCAACGTCCGAAACTCTCAACCAAGTTCAAGTAACAAAAGAAATGGCTATGTTGCTAACCATAATCATCTCAAAAGATGGTCACGGATCAAACCATGTCCCCACGTTGATTACCATAACAATTCATATTTTCTATTGTTTGTGATCGTTTCTTTTTTTTTTTCTAGCGATGAACCACCAAATAACGTTTTGTGCTATATATTACACAAGATCTTTAGGAGGGCAAGGGCTTTTTACATTGTATGAGGGTCTTGTGCGACTAATGGACTTTTAAGTTGGGCGCTTGAGCCTTGTAAGCTTTTGCCTATAATAAATAGAAGAATTGCACAAATACAAAATTTCAAATGCTAAATAGATATTCATTATATTAGTAAGTACGTACTACAATGTTGGTTTTAAGGAATTTTGTTCTCCTATAATCATCACAATAGACAAGTAGCCAACTAATTAGTAACCATGCGAATATTGCATAATCTTAACAAACGACCAAATATCTATTGTACAACAATTAAACCAATGATCAGGAAATCATTATACAATGGTCAACTAACGAATAACAATCATAGAGACACCAGCATAAGGATCAATTAATAATCTTTTAGCATCTAATCTTATCCTATAAATACACAACTCCCTTATCATTAGTATTATTTCTATTTCTTGATAGGCAACATGTTCTAACACCATCCAAACCACAACTCATCAAAACTCCCACACAAGCAAAAGTGACCTCTTAACCACAAATAAAAGTGCAAGCACATGCCAAAACAATAGAGCTATCACCTAGTTAGCACATAACTTCCTCGATTTATTTTTCATATCTCTTCCTCTTTTTCTTTCAAATATTACCTATTATTCTATCATTCGCATCAACCATTCCTAAATCAGATCCTTCCCTCTCTAGAAATGCAATTGTCTCCTCTCGACCGCATTTTGACAATGATACTTCGCAAGAAGAAAACCTTAAGATTTTAATTTTTTAAGATGAATTAGTCTTCGCAAAAGAAATTACTTTCATCGAATTCATGGATCAAAGACTTATCAATAAGCTCAAAAACTAGTAGATGGAACTATCCCAACAATTCTTTTACTTGTGATTCCATAATCCTTCATGCTCAAATGTCACATTGAAATAAAAATTCAAAGTATTCCTTTTGTAGTTTCTAATAGAATTATCGTAGATATTTAGAACCTTCCTAGGTTCGCTAATTCCAAATTTTCCAACATAAAGGTAGAATAAAGCTCTGTTCACCAAAACAAACTTATCTATCACAATGAGCACACAACATTTGACATTTGTCTTTCAAAATCTTTTTTTATTGGGTAATAGTCAGAAAATCCCAAACTTTGTGCTTCTTATTTTTTCAAAATAATCCCCAACTTTAATCTCATACTTTGCATTTTGTCTCGATTTTATCTCAAGTGCTTTTTTGAGTCAATTTCGTACTAACGTTGCGCTATGGATTGGTAAAGTTGTAGAGTCACACTTTCGAGGAGGGTGTGAAACTAATCAAAGAAAGCTGTGAAATTAATCAATGAAAGCAAGGGTATCGAATCAATTTTTAAAATTTAAAACAAACCAACACTAAAACTCACACGATCAGCAAAAAAAAAAAAAAAGCCCCAAAAAAACGAAAAGTTTTGAGGTCTCGGCTCCTACGCACAAGCTTCTTCATTGCAGGTCTTCTCCCTGGTCGCCGGTCATCTTCTCCCCCATTTCCCTTTTTTCGTTGTTTTCAGTTGTAATGGGATTTGTTGCCTAGAAAAGGAGAAAACAAAAGAGGTGGTTCCATCCTGCATTGAAATACTCAATGGAGAATTGTTGCCAAACGTCGCAACAAAGCAAAAGAGCATCTAAACAACAAGGTTGTCAGGAAGGATATTTTCCAGTTTTGCTTAGAATGACTATGCACCGAAATTTTATTCTATTGAATAAGATTTGATAATTTAACACTAATTTACATTCTAAAACGAGAGACAATCAGAAAAGTCGGTGAAAAATTGAATAGAGACCCAAAACCCACAACATGAAGCAAACAATTTTGAAAAATCAATTTGAGAAGAAAGAGTTAGGAGGAAGTTAAGTGACTGACTTGGGAAGAAGACGAAAAGCGGCAAGAGTGTGTTGAAACAATAGATGCTGTAGGGTTTTGGGGAGGTTGGCATAGGCAGATCTTAAGATGAAGCCGACTTCTTTGCAGGCCCAAGGGTAGTCGTACGGACGCAAAAGGGATTCGCCCACCCCCAGACTCTGATATCTCTCCAATATCCCACCGCCGCCGGACATCTCCCTTTCCTTTTCTCCTCTTTCTGCCTAAAAACTCCCCCTCGGGTTAGTCAAAGAAACCAGCCTTGTAACAAAAATATGTAACCCCCAGCATTTCCCTTGTCAAAACTCCCGATCCTCATTAGAATACGTGAGAACACATCTCAATTCATGATGTAATGGACCTATCAATGTTGTACTAAAATGCATCCCTTAACATTTTGAGGGCCGCTAAGGGCACCCCACCATTTAATGAAGGCACCCAAAGTTTTTGGAAAAATTTCAGCAAAAGTGGAAAAGACTATTTTGCCCTTGTATATATAGTGATTCAAACCCCACAAATCATTTTGACAAAGAAAAAAAGGCACCCCACCACAAGGTTGAACCGCAAAGCCACATTGCATTTGGCGAGCGTTGATCGATTATTGCGGATTGACATCATCCGACAGCGAGGTAACAATGTTTGACAACCATATTCGTGGTTTTTAGAACTGTTGAGTTGTGTATAACTGTGAAAATGATGATTTGTTTGTCAACGTAGGGTTTGGTAATTTCTTCAAATCCGAACTTGCCTCCACTATATAATGGAGGATTATACTGCTTCGGTGGCAGAGGAGGTCGTACTTGAGGTAATTTTGCAAATTTATTGTGTATTTGTTGCGGTTATCCGAAGTTTCCGTCTGGGTGCGCGATTGTTTCGGCCTCGCGGGACCGAGATGTATGGTTACGTCTCGGTCATGTAGGACCGATTGGTCTACGTCTCTCACGAAACGGTAAAATCGAGAGTATTCATTAACTCTCGGTCGTTCGTGAGCGAGACTTTGAAGCAAGTTGCTTGACTGTACTACCGATAACTTTGTTTTTTTGGATGTTTTTGTGATTGTCTTTGTACATTTCGGTTGATTATAATGTTACACTTGTTTGTATTGCAGGTAATGCCTGGTTTACGCCTATTTCCAGACTACACGGACACGTTTACACCTTGTAGGCCATTCCCAACTAGAGAAGCGGCAGTTTCATGGCTTCAAATGATAGGCCGTGAGAACATGTTCGTGCTAGTGATAAAACACTCTGACGCCGGGGGCATTAAGCGCAGGGGAAGGGTGAAACTTGCCTGTGAGAGGTCAGGGACTTACATGGGAATGTCACAAAGAGTTGGTAAGGGTAAAGCGGCAAAAATTGCTTCGAAACCAAGAAATGAAGAAGAAGACGAAACGGCGAGGACTCAAACTGGTACCAAGAAATGTGGATGTCATTTCCTTATCAACGTAAAGGAAAATGTTGACTCGTTGTGGTATATCACTGTTATATGTGGGAGACACAATCACGAGCCCGCAAAAAACTTGGACGACCATTCTTTCGTCGGGAGATTGGATAAGGGGGAGCAGGAAGTTGTAGTGCAAATGACAAAGGGGAATGTGAAGCCAAGAGACATCCTAAATACGTTGAAGCAAAGAGACGTTAGAAATGTATCGACAATGAGGACTATATATAATGCAAAACAAAAAGCCCGAAATGAGGATGCGGGTGGGAGGACTCAAATGCAACAACTGTTGCACATATTGGAGAAGAATAAGTGGTTGTCATGGCATAGGAAGCATCCCGTTACGAATGTTGTCACGGAGTTATTTTGGTCACATCCCGACTCAATAAAGTTGGTAGGTGTTTTCCATCTGTTATTTTGATGGATTGCACGTACAAGACAAATAGGTACCGAATGCCTTTGTTGGAGATTGTTGGCATCACTTCTACGCACTTGACGTTCTCCGTTGGGTTCGCATTCTTATCATCGAGACTCATGGGCATTATGTTTGGACACTTGAGAAGTTGAGATCCATATTGGATGGGTGGCCTAAGCCTTGACGTGTTTGTTACCGATAGGGACTTAGCCCTTATTAGTGCCATAGAAGAAGTTTTTCTGGCCTCGTCTCACCTCCTTTGCTCTTGGCACATCAACAAAGTAGTATTGGCCAAGACTAAGAAGATGTTTGGGGAGAACGATGGTTTTGCGCGTTTTATGGATAGGTGGACGAGCGTGATGTATGCCAACTCGGAGGCCTTATTCAAAGTTAGGGTGAATGACCTGCGTTGTGAGTTTGGACTTGTAAAGGGTCTTACGGAGTACTTGGACAACACATGGTTAAAGAACTACAAGGAGAAATTTGTCTCGGCTTGGACAAATAGACTTATGCACTTTGGGGAAACGACAACGCAGATGGTGGAGTCTGCGCATTCTATTCTGAAGGTACACCTTGGGAACAGTCAGGTCAATTTTGAAACTCTATGGAATGTGGTTGATGGACTCCTTAGAATCCAACACAACAATATCAAGGCATCGTTTGAGCTAAGTTTGAATGTCGTCCAACATGAGTACGTTGCTGAGTTGTATCGACGATTGCGCGGTTATGTCTCTCAACGGGCGCTTAGGCTAATTAGAGATGAATTGACACGTGGAGAGGATGTTGGTCACGATTCCACTCGTTGTGGTTGCGCGATACGCACCACACATGGCCTTCCTTGTGCACATGAGCTGAACCATCATATATTTGCTGGGTCGCCCATCCCTCTCGAGGACATTCATATTTACTGGCGAAAGTTGAGTATGATACCTGAGAATCCGGTGGACCCGTCTGGGTACAATGTGCATGATGAGATTGAAAGGGTGTTGGAAAAGTTTCATGCTTGCACTGATGAGGACGATCGACTCAGGATTATTCGGCAGCTCAGGGAGATTAGTCGACCTTCGTCTACACCAGGTGTTGTGCCGCCGACAAAAATTAAGACAAAAGGGAGGACACCGGGGTCTTCGAAGAGAAAACACGACTGTGACGATTCTTCTACGAGACGATTGCCCAGTGAATTTGAGTATGTGCTATCGACTCAGGGAGGCCTCCAGTGCTAGGCAGAAGAAAAGTAAAGTTGTTCCTAAACTGCGTCGTGATAGTCGACGCACGCAAAGTGCAACTAACATGGCTTACGGTCATTGCGTAGAACCGGATTGGTTGCTACATGTTGAGGGCATCATCGATGTGCTTGCCGATGGGAATTGTGGATATAGGTGTGTTGCGTCTGGCCTTGGACTAGCCGATGTCGACGGGTGGAGGATTGTCCGTAGAAGGATGTATGATGAGATTATCGGACATGAAAACCTTTGGCGAGAAGTGCTAGGCTCGAGTTACGAGAGTGTCAAGATTGCGGTGCATTGCCGAGAGAATCAAGTTGGAGCAACTTTCCAAGAATGGTTGACACTTCCAGACATGAGATTGTTGGTAGCCACTGCAGTCAATGTGGTTCTCGTCAACCTCTCGCATGGGAGTGCCTCCACATTTCTACCTCTACGTAGTGCTCCATCGTCCACCGGGCACAACAGACTTGTCATTGCCATGATTAATGACAAGAATATACATTGGCTTAGGGTAAGTGATACGAATTTTGTTGAATTGTTTTTTTGTTTCCCGACAATATGGTCATGTTATACTGTTCAATTTGACAGGTGAAGTTGAGCACGAATGCACCATTGCCATCCTTATACCCTTCGTGGGTACGGTATATTCAGGATAGTGCGAAAGGTTGGCGAGATAGATTCGTCTTCCGAGACATCGCGCCCATTGCAACTCTACTTGATGCCACCATATCCGTTGTAGATTTAGGTACACCGTAGTGTTACAAATGGTACCTCTAAATTTGTTTGGTTGTACATTTACTAATTTTGAAAGTTAGCTTTCAAGTTGTGTGGATATAGAATGAATGAATTTACCCTATCTTTCGGGTATTGTTGTACGGTTTCATTCTTGTATAGTGAATTTATCATACTACATTGATATATCAATAATTTTGTTTTTGTTGCTCTAGTCGTGTTGGATGGTCATGCTTGGAAACTTATTTGTATTGGTAGTTGGAATTGGTTACTGGAACAGTCGTTTCGGTCCTGCATGACCGAGACATATGTTAATGTGTCGGCCGTACGCCTCCGAGAATTAACGCCAATGCTCCGTCGCGCAATACCGAAAATGCCACTAATCGTCGACCTATGCGCGACATTACTCATGTCTTGTCGGCCATGACTAACCGACACGTATTGAAATACTGGCAACAGGTACGTTGACGGCAGTGCAAGACCGTGCCTCATGTAGTTGTCTCGGCTGATCGGTACCGAAAATTGCACATGGGCGTCGGTCCTGCTTGACCGAGACACCCTCATAAGCAGAAATCACAAGGATCCAAACACAAATTACATCCAAAATAAAAAATGGGCAATGAAACTTTATAAACTGTCATAAAAATGTACTCAACAGGCAACAGGAACACATCAACCATTTAAAAATGTCATAAAAATGTAGTACAAATGTCTATCCCTCCATTATCGGCTGATCATTGCTTGGGTTTTTTCATATTCTTCCTTCGATACTCCTTCCCATGCATTCTCTTCGAGGCCGAGCATCGTCCTCGGCGGCCGAGCCGGCGGGGTGGAGGGTGTGGAAGTGCTACCATGCTGGGACTGCCTCGGGCCTGGTTCGGTAGGGCCGGTTGTTGCGGTTGTGCCGGTTGCGGTCGCGGGAGTCGTACTCGTGGGGGTGGGACTTAAACTCCTTCCCGAAAGGAAGTTGACCATGTCAGTCAAAGTGGTCCTCGCCGAGTCAAGCGTACACACCTCCGGGGGGAGGTCCATCCATCGCAACGCCGCGTCCAACGCTCGCCTATTACGCTGATGAAAAATATCGGGTTACTGTCAATGTAAAACATTTCGGAATTACTTATAAATGCATAATACATATAACCATTCCAATACCTTAAGTATCTCGTTGTCTGCGATGGTTGAGGCGACCATTACAAGGTCCTCAAAACTAGGATTCGTGATAACAGGATGAGACACTTTGACGAACTAAGGCAGGTAGTCTGGTGTAGCCAAAAACTCAAATACTGCCTTCTCGCTCCGAACTTCAGGAGCCAACACATGGTTCCTCCATCGCTCCCAATTGTCTTGTTCGAACCCATACTTGACGGAGTACTTATTCGCAAATGGGCCTCTGTGTGCTTCCAATGGACGGTACGGAGGATCTGGTATAGATTACACATGGACAAACTGTCTCAGAATCCTCTCCGGGTGGTAGGGCTCCACCACATCCATGTACTTGATCTTCCCACTGTAAAAGGCCATCGCTTGCACAACGCCATTTTCCCTTAAATTCACATATGGGTCCCAAGTGACCTAGAAATTATGCAACAACCAGTGTGTGCAAAATAAATTACCAAAAAAAATCAATCATTAGAGGACATGGATAACCAGCTCACCTCACTTGGTCGCAACCTATCCAAGGTTCTCCTAATGGCCCCGAGCTTGTCAACATTCGCAACCGTCTCGTGCTTTTGAATCCATATGGAGACACGAGGTTGCACGTAGTCCAAGTACTTCGCATTGGGCGTGGCGAGACCAAGTTTGAAATGGTCGTACACTCATCCCTATAAATACATACAATGTTAGTTAGTCCACAATTGCAAGTTGGCCTCATTGAAAAACAAAATGAAAATTAAGTCTATTTTATAACAAACCTCAAGCAATGTGAGGTACCCAGCAATCTGAGACACTAGCACTCTCGTGGCGGACCCCAAGTGTCGATACAAGTAGGCCAACGCAGCCGCTCCCCATGCGTAGTTCCCTACGTCGTCCAAGTCCTCAAGTAGCTTCAGCAGCGCGATCGACACCCGAGACCCACTCTTATCGGCAAAAAGAGTGCACGACAACAAGTACAGCAGGTACGCTCGGGTGGTGCATTCCACAGGAGGATAATTTCTGGGTCTCGAACCAGCTTTGGGGCACCATCGACTCTTCAACCAATGTTTGCGCACTGTGAGCCCCTCGCTGATATTCACCTCCTCCTCAGCCTCCTCGGCGCTAACCCCAAGTAGGTTCGAGACCATCTTGATAGCGTCAGAGCGAGATTCCTCCGTGTACCTCGCAAAGTTCTCCACTTCAACGACTTTGCCCGTCACAGGGATCTTCGGGAGGAAGCTGACATCCTCTAATGAGATAGACATTTCACCAAAAGGTAGGTGAAATGTGTTCGTCTCCGGCTGCCACCGCTCCATAAATGCAGAGATAACCTCCTTGTTGGCCTTGCGGTATGAGCAGTCTATCAACGTATTCAACCCGGAACGCTGAATAATCCTCTGAAGTCCCGCCGTGTCCGGGTGACACGACCGTAAATCTCATTCCGCTATTCGAGCTCCGTGATTGATACACTTAAGAACGGGCCGCTCCTGCAAATGTAAAAACATCTCGTCATTATGTGAAGACCATGAGTGTTAAGTTAATCCTTTCAATGAAATTGAAATTACCTCATTCCTCCAAATCGATAAAGCCACATGATCCTTGAAGCTCTTCAGCAACGCCCCGTCTATAGGACCACCGGGGAATGGAGCACGCGCTTCAACAGCCACTTCTGGCTCTCCTTCATCATGGCCAGCTCCACCTCTACTGCTCCCCCCCACATTACGATATGTTTCTATCATGTTCCCCGCATTTGAAGAGTCACTGCTACTAGACTCCGATGCATGCCCCTCCTCTTCTCCTCCGACAACAACAAGATCCTCAGGTCGCCCGGCATTGAGGGTCGAACCCTCATCGTGCAAATGTAACCTTCCACGAGTGCCATCTACCTTCGCCTTGCCCTTAACATCCTCATTCTCCTTCTCTTTCTCTTTCCGGTACGATGCTTGTCAGGGTCTCCGGCCACCTCGCCCCCGGTTAGGCCTCGGGACCTCAGCTCCAACCTCTTCCCTAGTCACCGGTAGCTTCGGACGAGCCATACCTGAATAAATTACAACATATAAGCGCATGGAACAGATCCCAAATTAAATTTACAAAACAAAAATGTCCAAATCATCCATTTCTTATGTCTCGGTCAAGCAGGTTTGTGAAACAACACATATTGTCGGTCACCCATGACCGACAATTCCTCCAATATATCGACAGTGTACAACCGAGTCCAATGGAACGGTCTCGGTTGTGCACCACCGAGATGTGTTGACCATTTCAATTCGCCTTGCTCTCGGCCAATCACGACCGAGCCTACTCTAACACTTACGCCATGGTACAACCTAGAGTATGACCAAATTCTCGGGTGTACACCACCGCCACCACATTACCTAGCAGTAATTCTATCTCTCGTCACGTTTCGGCCGAGAGACGTAGAGTCCTCTCGGCCTTGCGTAACCGAGACTCTGTGATATTTGTCGGCCTTTGTGGCCGAGACTTTGACTTCCCCAAAATGTAGCTTTTCTCTCGGCCATGCTTGGCCGAGAGAGTAAGCACATTCTCTTGCCTGTGTGGCCGAGAACCGCGAATTCCCAGTTTTTAAACTAATGAACAAACCACCACTGTAAATCACAACTACTCTACCAAATGTAACTTAATTACATTAAAAACGTACCTTCAAACGATCGATTTCGCGCAAATACTGTGTGTTCGAAGATGTTCAGCGGAACCCTAACTTCGAGACGAAATCGGCTCACACCACGACCCTACGAACTGCAAAAAAATCGTAAACCGAAGGAGAAACACAAGGCGAGACACGATTTCGGAGATTCCTCTCGCTGGACGGTTCACACAAAACGGGTTCTTGGAGTCCAGGCAGTGAAGATAGTGCTGGGGGTGGTGGGGTGCAGATGGATTTCCACGAGGGGTAGTTTAGGTATTTCGGGTCTAATTTTTGGGTGCCCTAGGTAAATCGATTTGTGCCACATTAACTAGGTGCCTTCATTAAATGGTGGGGTGCCCTTAGCGGCCCTCAACATTTTTTATCTATACGCGCTTCCGGTATGGGCAAACCCAAGTATATCAATATATAAGAAAGAAAATAATTTTTCAAAAAAAAGAAAATTTTAAAAAAATTATTATACAATAACTCGAAGTAACTATCATCCAATTTCTTTGTAAAAATGAAATATGCAACTCAAAACATATTTTTTAGATGCCTCAAAACATATTTTTTAGATGTCTAGGCCTAGCGAGCCATTGTTCGGAGAAATTCAATTTTCTCGTAAAAATCACTAAATTACTTTAATCGCCTCCAAAACCCCGAAACTACAAACAACAATTGATAACGCACAATACACAATTAGAGCAAAAGGAAAAACTACCGACAACGTATCTAGAAAAATTATAAGTCTGACTCAACAATAAGTAAAGTCGGCATCCCGTGCTTCGCAAGCGAGCAAAACCAAATATCAATATCATTAAATAAAAATGAATTTGATAAAATTTTTGGAAGAAAATGCAAATATCCAAACTTTTATAAGGATGTAAATGAATAGGGTATCATGAGCGAACTTTTTCCTACCCGTACCCATTTTAATATGCATAGAAACACTTTTATCAACCTTAACCCTATTATAATAATTATCAAACTCTTCTATAGATGTTAAATAAGGTACCCATGATATTTTTTTCCACTTGAGACGTCATCCCAATATTGATTATTATCATATCCATATATGAATATACGTGTCCACCCAGCCCTGACACCATTAATTAGAATTATCCGCATGTACCATAGACCTACTTAAATATCCATTATTACATAAATTATAAAAGTCTAATCATTAAAAAAAACTGCTATTTATATGTCGTTCTTATATAGTTGTTGTATTGTTGGAGGGTTGATCTGTCGTATAATATTCTTTTTTTAAACAAAAGTATAAAAAAAAAACACGTAAACGTTACAAAAAATGTTTAAAGTCCTAAAAAACTGATGTTAACTCCTAAAATATAGCGAACTAAAAAAATTCAAAAGTACCTAACAAATAGCCGAACTAAAAAATAAGCATAAAAAATATAAAAACGAAAATAGAAAGTCTCAAATATATGTCACGTGTCACATCTTCGTTCACTCTACCAGAAAATCTTCCTCTATATATAGATATATTCTTATCATATATAGGTATGATTTGTTTTTTACAAAAATAAATAAATAAATAAATAAATAATATTTGGGCTAATATCCAAACAAAAAAAAAGAAAACACGCAAACTTTTAGGCTTTAAATCGAGCACAAACTTTCATTTTTTTTTTGGTATCACAAAATTGGTGTTGTATTGTAAATCTAGCACAAACTTAATTTATGTGGGAAAACACTTTGACACACTTATTTTATAGAGGACATAATAGTTATTTTATGAGTTTCTTTTATTTAACGCGAAGTAATTGTGTATTTCTCTTAAATTGAGATGTGAATATTATCAATGTCTAGCTCGAAACTCGAGCTCCAAATTTATCTCTTGAAAAAGCTTTGATGAGAAATTTAAATGAAAAAATTTGCTTTTGAAACTCCACTCATGTCAATAGTGCATACTATTAGAAATTCAATTTTAATTAAAGAGTTTTGAAATTGAGAATGGTACGCATATTAACTTGTTCACTGGGTCGGCCGTTGATAAGTCAATAATTAGACATATTTTATAGTACATTTTAAGATGATTTTAGATGTAAAGGGCTATATTACAAAGGTTTTTCTTTTTTTTTTTTGTTATTTCAGGTGATAATTTTATATTAAGACATGAAGTAAAAAATAAAGAATATGAAGGATCTGATCGAGTGAAAATAATACACAAAGAATCATGAGCAAATTAAGGAAGATTTGAAAATTACGGCCAGCGATTCTTGAGCGATTTTGCATTTCTACTGAGAATCGACACTCATATTGATGGAACACTAAGACTATTTTTCAAGAATTTTCCCAACGATTCCACTTAAACCACGAATCGCCGAGGAATCGCTGGACTCGATTTCGAGAATTTTAGATAACCATGAGACTTTCGAGTTAGTTTGCGATGTGAACTACCTAGAATACTATATATGACCCTAGGGCTTCGAAATCAATTGCCCTTGAGTACTTAAATGAATATTTCATTGCTTTAGGAGGCATTGTTTATTGTTTTAGTTTAATGTTTTATTGTTCATTGCTTTTGAAGATTCAAAGTATATATATTTTAGAAGTATTTATCTATGTTTTTTATTTTACATTATTGTGATGTTATTTACAAATATGAGTAAGTAGTTCATTCATCTAAACAAAAGTCTAAACATGAACTCGATTCGTTTTGCATTGTAGTTATGATGAGATGATTTCGTGTTTAATGTTTTAAATCAATCGTATTCTTTGATTCACTGATTTAATAGATTATTATTTACGGATTTTAATCATGAATTTTGTATTACATGCATAGTTTAGAATGTGTATTGTGATATTTGAACTCATCATCTAGTTTAAAGTAATAACTATGATTGTTTGAAGGGTCTATTACCATTTAGATGTCCTAAGTGAATTTGTGATCTAAGTATAATATTAAAGCGTCTTTCAGAAGGTATTGGATTTAGTAGTTCGAAGTTTTCATAAAGTGTAATGTGGTTTTATTGTCTAAAGCTAATTTTTAGTGTATTTAAATGGTTAGCTTAATAAAATTAGAATGTAGCTTTTCCACCGGTATAAAGAGAACCAATTGCTATATAAGTGATGTTTATGTGACAGCCCCTCCCTTAATATAAGTCATCGCCCGGCCTAATCCCTTCATTTAAGCCCTAATCTTAACTACGTAGGACTTAACAACGTAATAGTTAGCATTTTCTCATTTAACTCGTTATACGTGCTCAAGATAAGTATTGTTCATTTCTCGTTAGTTTTGATTTTTCAAAGTTATTTAAAATTTTACATTTTAATGTTATCAGTGGAAAACTTAATAAAGCACCTACTGTGGAAATCAGGAAACAATGACCACATGTATGTAAACAATGGAATGACGACAGTGTAATAAACATGTGTCTTGTCGTGGAACTATCGCTCAACCCAAATATATAAAACCCAAGAGTACTTAAAAAGATATCAAAAACCACACAACGACTCAAAGGTATTCGCGGATCTTCTCCTTGCCTGACTTGCTAGTCGATGGATCTGCACCCACTGTCATCAACAGGACGATGAGTACAGTAATGTAGATAGTAACACTGAAAGACATTTATCCACATTTTCAAACAAAACAAGAATATATGGAAAAGATATATGTAAACCACATAATAATTTAGAAAAACCTGACATGGCACACAACACTATACGAAAGAACTAAATCCAATCAACCGTATATCCATCACATTAGCCTAGATATTACCCTTTTTGTCACGTAAACCTCAGGTAATAACTTATTTTGTAGTGCACATAGGTACTATCTTTATTGGTTATGAAACACAACATATCGACCTCATGTAATAGGTCAGCAAACATAGCACTTCAGTATTTATCCTAATTGGTCGCCGTTTAATCATTTCATCAACCTCATATAGTAGGTTCGTGTCACATACTAGTTGGAATACCGACATCCCCGGGTCCCATACCTCGTGAGTCTCGTACACCTTAAAACAAAATCATGAAATATAAACGCATATTCTAATTTAACTGCAATCATATAATGAGATAATGCTCATAATTTGTAACGACTCGAAAACTTAAAATACCCATATTGGAGGTATTTTGGTAAATTCACAAATTTTATGTGTGGAACCCTAATTATAACAACCTACTATAAACCAAAGCTACCACTAATTAATCTATGAACCCTTAATCAAAAAAAGAGAGGAGGTTTGGGTGGTGTTGGCCCCATAAAGTGGTGGTGGAAGGTACAAATCAATCTTCTTAATTGTTTTGTTATGATTTTTTATGTAATTAGGCGAGATTTTATTGGAGAACACCGTAGAGGGGCGGCGCCGTCATGACATCATCAGCGAGGGCGACAGCTATCCGTTGCTGTCGTCACTGACGAGGGGCGGTGGACCGCCATTGCATCGGATGGCCTTCCACTAAGAGGCCCCATAAAGGGTAGGGAGGGGTGGCCATGAGGGGCCATCCCCACCTATCCATCACAACCCCTCGGGTAGAAGTGATGGAGGGGAGTCCCCCTCCCTTCCCGATGCATGGGCGCTCAGGGGAAACGCCCATGGGCAGCCCACCACAAAGGGCCGATTGGCCCATGGTCCTTATGCAAGGGGCCAATTTGACCCTTGGTCCACCTAAATAGGCCCAAGTTGGCCCTTGGAATAAAAATAAAATAAAAATATATTAAAATAATAATAATATTAAATAATATATATATAAAGTAAAATGAAATAGAATATCAATAAAATTAAAACAAATCATTGCCTTCAAATGAGGCACTTTCGTGTCTCCGAGGGAGATTGATCGAGTCTTACCCCTCAACCCTCGTACCAGGCGACGGGGAACTGCGGGATCCACACTAGTGGGACCTAAAGTAAGTTTAATGGAAAACAGATATTTAAAATGTGACTTGTCGTTGATGTGATGTGTATTAATTGTTTAGATTCGCGAGACGGTTCACATAAACCCCGAGCGCATGAGGATAGGGAAAGGATATCACGACGAGTCGAGATAAGTGGGGAGCTTGCTCAATTATCAAACATGACATACAATTAGATATGATTAGGTATGGCAATTTTAATTCAAGACTTGGGGAATGAGTTGCGACTTATTATTGACTTGAATGTGACTATCTATAGATTGTGAGTATGTTGCCTTTTGCTCATGTTGTCTTTATCTCATATTCGTAGTTGTCGATACTACTTGACTATTTTATGGTTGTCGCCACTATTTGACAATTGTGTTGTCATCGCCACTACTTGAGTATTTTATGGTCGTCGCCATTACTTGAGTTATACCTCGAGATCGATACATGAAGTTGGTGCACACATCGGTGACGCACTTACTGTGGAATTGATGGGGCTAGTTAGGGGACATAAATGCCTTAATGTCAACTAATGGGTTACATCACTGAATGAAACCCGACTTACTATATTATTATGCTATGATGATATCTTTATTGAATCACCTTTGCATGATGATTGATATATAAATGCTTTTATGTTCTCGATACGATGTTTTATGAAATTGATTAAGGATACTCGTGAAATTCTTTTTCTCTGTCTTTATTTTCAATTCATGATAGGTTTGCATGATTAATATGTATTACTTTATATGTTTGATGGTTGAATGAGTTTTCCGCATTACTGAGCTCCGTTGGTTCTTTTAGCTCACCCCACTGACTTTTCAGGTCATTTTTCATCGACACCAGCGCTAGATAAAGGGAAGGCAATAGCGTAAAGCTCTGCCTTTGATATGAATTTCGTATGCTATTTATATTATTGATGTTCAAAACTTCTTAACATGGTTTATATTAAGCACTTAATGAGGTATATTCTAATCCTCGAGACTTGTTGACTTAGTACATTATTGGTATGCGTTTATAGTTACTTAGGGATACTTGAACACCTTTGTTTAAAATTATTGTTTAACATATGAAACCTTTTAGTATTAAATTATGCAATTATTTTTTGATATGTACATTTATGTAGTTCTACAGGTTGTTTAAGGCGTGCCAGATCGCTTACTAGGGCCCGATTTGGGTATTGGGCCTGGGTGGCAGTTTGGGTCGGGCGACCCGATCATAGGTCAGGGGAGGGTCGTCACACAATTCATAGCACTAAGAATACAACAAGTATAGTATTTCAGAAACTATAAACATGAAGCATTAACAAGAAATGAAATGAAGAGAAATATCTCAATCATTTTACTTACAAGTCATGCATATTTCCTAGTTTAATCGGCCTTCCGACACGCGTCCCGAACTCTCAAAACCCTTATCTAAGTTTCTGAGGTTAATTAGGGTGTTTTAGTACGTATACAAGCTATTAGAATTAGTTTAAGTGATTGTAAACTCCAATTCTAAAAATCTGTCCTATTAACAATTTGTTTTTGTCCAAATCTACTTTATTAAAATATAGACAATTTTAGTGCAACAACATGTGAGTTGATTTCTATTACCAAAATATTAAAATTATGTATTGTAGTATAAGGAGAAGTTTTTAGAGCTATGTCTTAGCTTTCCAAAACTATAAGGCTTTCGCAATTTCGATAAGAATCGAAGGAGATATGAGAATTTTTCCATAATGACTCAAAACAATTTTATACTTCAACTAACAACTTTGAAAAATTCATTTATCCTAAACCATAGCTTCAAAAGTCATGATTTTTTTTTATTAAAACCTAAAACCTATCCTAGAACACCATACTAAAAGATAAGTTCAATCCAATAATAAATGAGGGAGTTATGCTCAAAACAATAGGACATTAGAAAAACTGTGAAGACAAAAATTTTAAATTTATCATCAAATCTGGAGAGGATTTTTATACATGAAACATTCAAATTTAAAAATATTTTAGTAGGCAAAAGTTGTTTCCCTTTGGGTTAACTTTCAAATGCCACCATAATGGGTCCATTTCGATTTAAAATGAGGAAGTTATGACCAAATTACTAAGGTTGGTTCATAACAACAATATGCATAATTTCCAATTTAGGCTTACAACTTCAAAAATTCATAACATTATGAAAACAAATCCTAATCTAGAACTTCTTCATAGTAGAATTAGTGGAATCTCACAAGGAGTCCAATATGGAATTAGATTTTGAAAAGAAAATCATTCGCCTATTGAAATTGCTAAAAAGCCAGAACTGAATCAAAACTTGCTATTTTTGACAAAACCTTGCAAAATAGTTGTGTAGATTGGTTTACCTAGTTGCAAGCTTCTTTAACCTTAATCTTCAACATCCAAATCACGAGAATTTCCTCACAATATGGTGTTCTCTCCTCCATATCTTTCTCTCCTTCTCTTGATCAAGATATGATTGATTTTCACGTGAAAACTCATTAACTCCTTTATATATTAGGTGAAACCAATTAATGACCCTTGATCTTGATTTACCCACTCATCTCTAGAAGAATTCAATGATTTATACCCATCCTATAGTCCACTATCCATCCACTAACTCATCCTTGCTAACACATACTTCAACTCAATTTGCTTTATGATGATGTCCACAAATATCTCGATGTATAACAATGCCTATTGTTTTATTTTGTAATTTAGGCCACATTTATGTAAATTGAACTATATGCACATTGAGTTAGCTATTTTAAGTCACATTAACTTGAACTAAGACCTACCACATCATTCTCAACCCCGAGTTCCACGCCGGCACGCATCTTAAGGAGTGTCTCTGCTTGCGCGTTAAATTAACAAACTATTCAAAATAAATAAAAAATCTGGGATAGTGTACACACATACATTGCACTAGGCATCCATCACTTAAAAATAATATATTTTTTGGTTCTCACGCCAAATATTATGACCGTGTACCCTTTCTCATGCCACGTCAAGGGTCGGAGACCCTTAATTACGGATCAAATCTACTATTAGAAACTTAGGCCATTACAATCTTCATAACTAATAGAATTTTGTCCTGAAAATTACTTTATCCCAGTTTCTCATCTTTAATTATTCCTTCATTCTCATCGTAATTACCTTAGTCAAAACTTCAAATGATACTAGCCCTAAAGCCCACCTTTATCGACTACCGCTGGTTGATCCATTGACCACTTTAACCTAGGTTCACATAACTCGGTAGGTAAGTCCACACTTAACAAACTCCTACATATCATCACTATATATGACACTTTTTTCATAGAACTCAAAAATAAATTTTGCTAAGCGTAACTTTCTAAGGAGTTTCTAAATGTTTCTTATTCAAATAACACTATTCCTATTTATAAAAATCTTTACTTATAAATTACGAATTAAGTCAAATCACCCTCGACCATCCAAGCATCAATTCTTCCAAAAATTAACAGTTTCAAACTAATATTATGTACAAAGAAAAACTAATATACGCACAGTGCGGAAGTAAACAAACCAACTTACCTTCAGTACGGTTGCGTACCATTTCTAAGTTTGGTCTTGTCTTTGCTTGAGCCTTTCATTGGCTTGTGGTAGTGGTGTCGCATGCTGATAGCTCGCTGGCTATGGGCACTGACAAACAATATGTCCAACCTGATGACATTTGTAACATGTCGGTGGTCCCCTCTGCTCTGTAAACACAGTTTGAGTCTACCCTTGTATTAATGCATCTCCACCTCTACCGTCAAATACATGTTGTGTTTACAGGGCCATCAATGCTAGTCTAATTGGAGCTGGCAAGGTAGGTGCATACGAATTATGCTCTACAAAGATATCATACATATTCGGTTCTACGCTTTAAGATCCCTCGGTCCAACTCTTTTGTCCCTTGCTTTCCTGTTTCCTCTTCTCAAAATCGGTACTCTGACCTGATATCACTCCTAGACGTCGCATTGATCCATCAGTAACCTTACCTAGATGATATATCTCATGAGAGAGGGCACGCTCATATATCTTAATGAGTGTCCTAGCTTTGGTATTGATAATATAATGTTTGATGTCTTGCCTTAGTCTATCTTGAAGTGATGGATATCCTTTGAGTCATCCTTCATTAGATCTTTGGCAATCTGCCTCAAATACCCTGTGACAGCCCCTTCCCTAATCTGGGGCACCGCCCGGCCTAATCCCATAATTAAGCCTAAATCATAGCCACATAGGACTTAAATACGTATTAGTCAGCCTTTTTATCCAACCATCCTCAATATTTGTGTTTAGGATAAATAATTCACATGTTAACATATTAATAGTTTTAGAGAAATTTAAAACTTTTTAAGTGTTATAAAATTTAGCGGAAGTTTTAATAGATTACGCGGAAGCAATATATTAAAACCTAAGTATGGAAAACATGAAATAATGATCACATGCATATATAATAAAGTGACAAATATAAACAGTGTGATGGTCATCACGAGTTAGGGAACTAAACGCTCAACCCAATATACAACCCTAAAATGTATCAAAAGACATAACTGTATATTACACAAAATATCAAAACCTACTAAATGTCGATGCAGAAGTATGCCACTGCCTAAGAGGTAGTTGCCAATTTTCTCCTTGCCAGGCCTGCTTGTCGACGGTTGTGCACCCAAAGTCATAAAAGGATGGTGAGTACAAAAAGTAACAGTAATCCCCGTTGACATATTCATTTAAATTTCCAAAAGACTAAATGGTATTTAAAACATAAATTAAATAAAGAAAGACCAACACCAGAAATATGCCAATAAATATCATGGGTAAGCAAGTGAAACTGACACGAGGCTAAATAGTTGTGATCTAGATCCAGTCGGCCATAACATGCATCATTAAAGCCTTTAAAACCTCTAAAGGAGGTGCGTAGCATCGCACAGTCTAATATCACTAGGGACTCTAGTGTCACTATAGACTCTAACCCTGTGCGCCATATCGTAATGGCGAGTGCTGACATCCCCAGGGACTCTAACCCCTTATACCGATCAACTCCAATATAGCGCAATGGACTCTAGATTCTATAACCACTTTATAATTCCAAGAAATTGACTTGTTAAGGGTTCCAAGGCTTGGCTATGCTATAAAGCACAATTTTCAAAGAGTACAAGTCCATAAAGTCATTCACAAAGTCACAATTCCTAATAGAATGCTATTTACACTATATTCACTGTGAAACTGCAAGAAATGACATAAAGCACATGGATGGATTTCAAAGGAATATAATTCATCATAATATCATGAAAGTCAAGCTTGACAAGTGAGGAGTATCAAATAAGTTTATGATATGAGAGTACAACGCTGGACATAGTCAATATATACTAAAATAAACAAGCATAAAATGGATATGAAATGCAAATGAAATAATCAACCGGTACACTCACATCAAACAATGTAAAGTCTTAACTTTACCGGCCTCCTGACACCCTAAATCTCGTATTTGAATCTTTGAGACACTTCCTTAAGTTCATGACATCATTTAACATGCTTTTGAATATATTTAGACCTTTGACTAGGGTATTAGGCTTGTTTATAATGTTTAAGCAAATTTGGAAAATTGCATATTTTTATCGTCATAGCAATTAGCGTGCTGGGTGACTTGATTGGTGCGCCAGTGGCCTCATTAGCACGCTATCCGAGTTAGCGTGTTAGCTAATCTACCTAATGCGCCATGTGCAAGAAAACCCATAATTCTGCAATTAGAATTCTGATCTTTCTCCACATATAGGCTACACCAATGCCTTAAGAACTCCCACGCATACCTCCAGAGCCCCAAGACATCAACAACAACATAAAAACAACTATACATATCATTAAATTCATGAATTAACTAAGTTGCTAGTGTAAGTGGATTACCTAGTTGTTAAACTCCTAGCTTGATCCACTCCTTCACCAACCCACTATTTTTTTTCCAACAACTTGCTGATTTCTTTTTCCTCAACCTTCTCAAGCAAGATTTCCTCTCTCTTAAGCTATTGAAATGAAAATGTTTGGCTTGCATGAGTTTATCCTTAGCTATATATGAAATTGATATGGTTGATTAATAGCCATTGATCTTATTGCACACACGTATCTCGAGATCCATCTAATGGTTGGCATATTGACACATTTCCCACTTACCTCCACCAACTAAACCTATGTAACACCAATTTGCAACACTAATTTGTAATCAAATTGGTTTGTAGATGTGTCAATATGTATCTCGATGATCACTACACAACTATTGTTTAAAAATGCTAACTTAGGATACATTTAATTTAAAATCAACCATGGCCACATTATTTCAACTATATAACCTACACTAAGCTTAAAATGAACTTACCGCATCACTCTCTACCCCAGGCCCACATCGACACGCATATCGTGGCACGTCCCTACTCACGTCTCGACAGTTATACACGAGTAAGAGTGACTTAATAGTCTACATATATATAATACACCAGACATACACCACAATAAAATCTAAGATATAACTCGGCCATCTCGCATCGGTCAATGCACGTATCATGGTGTGTGTCGCACGTCACGGCTCGGTAGTCTCGATTATGGATAATAAACGAAATAGAAATTTAGGCCGTGATAAATCTTCCCAACTAATGAAAATCTCATCATCAAAATTATGATTTAGTTTAGGACTAATAGTAGACTTGAAAAGGTATGAAAACCTTTGCATTATATAGTCTTCTTGTTCCCAAGTGAGTTATGTATCATCATGGAACTGCCACTTGACGAGAACCTTTGAGACAGACTTGTTCCTCAATTGCTATACCCTTCGATCCATAATCTGGATAGGTTGCTCCTCATAAGTAATATCATCACTCAGGTCTATCTGACTTAAATCCACAGTCGGTCGACCACCTGCTCTCGACTCAGCTAATCGAAGCATCGAAATATGAAAGGTTAGATGAATCCCTGACATATATGGAGGCAACTCAAGCTCGTACGTGACTTTTTTGACCCGTCTCTTAATCATGAAAGGCTCGATGAACCTCAGCGAAAAGCTTACCTTTCACCCTAAATCTTTAAATACCCTTCCGAGGGGAAACCTTTAAATATATAAAGGCTCCATTGGTGTATGTGAGATCACCGTGATATTTGTCTACATATTTTTTCAGTCTATTATGGGCCTCCGTAAGTCTCTGACGGATCAATATGACCTTCTCCGTGTAGTTAACAACAATATCAGGCCCTACAATCTCCTGGTCCTCTGGCTCAACCCAACATAATGGCGAGCGACACAGTTTGCCATACAAAGCCTCAAAACCCATAGAGATGTCCTCATAACTTCCATCATGGAATAGGAAGAGGCTATAACAACCCTCCAGGTCTGCGATGCTCAGCTTTTAGTTGCTGACAAATCCCGCATTTTCGGATGAACTCCGACATTTCGGCCTTCATCCCAAACCACCAAAAATGTCTCTTCATGTCATGATACATTTTTGTCTTGCTTGGATGAACGGTGAATCGGGAATGGTGTGACTTTTGAAGAATCTCATTTCTCAACTCTGACATTGACGGTATCTATAGTCTGTGTCTGTATCTCAGACATCGATCAGATGTCTTCCTTTAGTTAACACAATCTGTATTATGTGTCAACTCATTAAACCTTAGGTACAATATGTCGATCTTTTGACCCTCTGTATAGACACGGTCTATACTCTCATTTGTGTGCAAATCTTAATCTGAGTACCTATACGAACCTCTTGTGAACATGTCGTCACTTCTGCCTCAAGTAACCCATACGCATGCGTCTTGTGGCATATGATAACCTCAACATCTTTAATCGTTATCCTACTTAGTTTATCTGCGACTATGTTAGCTTTTCCTTGGTGATACTCCATGGAAAAGTCGTAATCCTTCAAAAACTCTAACCACCTGCGCTGTCTCATATTCAATTCTTTATGTGTGAAAAGATACTTCAAACTTTCGTGATCCGTAAAGAGTGTGAATTTCTCTCCATACCCATATGAGAAGCATTTGTGTACACCAAGAATTTTTGTCCAACCTCTAGCAATATTAACACTGACACAGTAGTTAATAATCTCTTCAGCTGAGCAAATGGCTTATTGCATTCCTCAGACCAATCAATTTCGATGTCTTTTTGGCCTAATCTAGTAATTGGCAAAGCAATCTTCAAGAAATCTTTCACAAACCGGCGATAGTACCCTGTTGAACCTAGAAAAATCTTGATCTCTGTCACTAACGTCGCTACCGACCAATCCACTATTGCCTGAATCTTAGCCGGATCCACTGCTATCCTTGCCACTCCAACAATATGCCCTAAAACCTTGACCTCTGAAAGCTAAAATTCACATTTACTGAACTTGGCATAAAGTCTGTGCTCCCTCAAGGTCTGCAATGTCTCCCATTGGTGTTGCTCGTGATCCTCTCTGGTCCTCGAATATATCAGTATATCATCGATGAAGACTATCATAAAGCGGTCAAGAAATGGTCTAAACACTCGATGCATTAAATCTATAGACACTGCAGGGGCACCTGTTAGCCCAAATAGCATGACCGTCAACTGAAAGTGTCCATATCTCATGCTAAACGTTGTCTTGGACCTATCTTAATCCTTTATCTTAAGCTGATGATACCCTGATCGCAGGACTATCTTAGAGAAATATCGTGCTCTTATCAGCTGATCAAAGAAATCGTTGATCATCGGCAATGGATGCTTGTTCCTAACTGTGACTTTGTTCAACTATCTATAGTCTATACACAGTCTTAAAGTCCTATCATTCTTCTTCATAAAAAGAATGGGTGCTCCTCATTGTGACGAAGAAGGTGTGATAAATCCCTTCAGTCCTAAGTCGTGAAGCTGTGTCTTGAACTCCTCTAACTCTCGCGGGGCCATGCAATATGGCAGTATAGAAATCGGTCTAGCGCTCGGTATCGACTCAATAATAAAATCAAGCTCTTGTGGCTGTAGTAGACCAGGTAAATCCTCCGAAAACACATTTGGAAACTCTCTAACAATTGATATATCTTCAAGCCTTGGTCCCCAACTCTCTGCTACTATGTATAGTAAAATCAATGCCTCCATATCCTCTCTAGTCACGGGTCGACCTCTAGTGCCTATTGTCCTCATTGAACTACCTTTATAGGTGAATATCAGATGCCTTGGGATCTCAAATATCACTATCTTACTGAAAAAATTGATATAAGCGTAGCATGCTAATAACCAGTCCATCCCTAAAATCACGTCGAACTTTAAAACTCGAGGACTCTGAAGTCAACAGGTAACTCTACCCCACCTATCTTGATTGATATACTAGAAGATGTGGCCATAGAGGACGGTGTTATCTCAATTGTCTCTACTACTGGTGCGGTTATGATAGAAAGAGTTTGCACCATTGGAGCTGCTGTAATCTCCGATCTTGCGTCGATATTCCATGTGCTCTGTAGGTTGACCACGTTCGCGACACCAACAACTACATAGATAACGCATATATACATATAGAAAATAACATGTACATGTAAGACATCCTATCTCACTTTCACATACTTCCCAACTAATAGTTTCTTGGCAAGGATCGTCTGGTTTTCACATCTACGATTTGTGTTTTATTCAAGTTAGTGTTTTACTTATCGAAAACATAGCTCTGATACAAAAATGTTATGACCCCTTCCCTAATCTAGGGCACCACTCGGCCTAATCCTGGAATTAAGCCCAAATCCTAGCCATATCAGACTTAACTATATATTAGTCAGTCTTTCTATCAAACCCTCCTCGATATTTGTGTTTAGGATAAGTAATCCACATGTTAACATATTAATAGATTTTAGAGAAATTAAAAACTTTTTCGGTGTTATAAGATTTAACGGAAGTTTTAATAGATTATGCGGAAGCAATATATTAAAACCTAAGTATGTAAACAAGGAAACAATGATCACATGCATATATAATAAAGTGGCGAATATAAACAGTGCGATGGTCATCATAATTCGGGGAACTAAACGCTCGACCCAATATACAACCCCAAAATGTATCAAAAGACATAACTGTTTATTACACAAAATATCAAAACCTATTAAAGGTCGATGCAAAAGTATGCCACTGGCTTAGAGGTAGTCGCCAATCTTCTCATTGCCAGAGTTGCTCTTCGACGGCTCTGCACCCTCCGTCATAAAAAGGACGATGAGTACAAAAAATAACAGTAATCCCCATTGACATATTCATTCACATTTCCAAAACACTAAATTGTATTTAAAACATAAACTAAATAAAGAAAGACTACTACCAGAATATGCCAACAAATACTATGGTTAACCAAGTGAAACCGACACGAGGCTAAATAGTTATGATCTAGATCCGGTTGGCCATGAAAAGCATCATTAAAGCCTTTAAAACCACTAAAGGACGTGCATAGCATCACACAGTCTAATATCACTAGGGACTCTAACCTTAGTGTTACCAGCCCATGTATTAGCAACCCCAAGGACTCTACCCCCGTGTGCCACATCATAGTGGCGAGTGCTGACATCCCCAAGGATTCTAACCCCTTGTGCTGATCAACTCCAATATAGTGCAATGTACTCTGGATTCTATAGCCACTTTATAATTCCAAGAAATTGACTCATTAAGGATTCCAAGGTTTGGCTATGCTATAAAGCACAATGTTCAAAGAGTACAAGTCCATAAAGTCATTCACAAACTTACAATTCCTAAGAGCATGCTATTTACATTATATTCATTGTGAAACAACAAGAAATGACATAAAGCACATGGATGGATTTCAAAGTAATTCAATTTATAGTAATATCATGAAAGTCGAGCTAATAAGTGAGGAGTATCAAATAAGCTCATGGTATGAGAGTACAACGCTGGGCATAGTCAATATAGATTACAATAAACAAGCATAAAGTGGATATGAGATGTAAATAAAACAATCAACGGGTACACTCACATCAAACAATGTAAAGTCCTGGCTTTACTGGCCTCTCGACACCCCAAATCTCGTATTTGAACCCTTGAGACACTTCCCTAGGTTCTTGATATCATTTAACATGTTTTTAAATGTGTTTAGATGTTTAGCTAAAGTATTAGGCTTGTTTATAGTGTTTAAGCAAATTTGGAAAATTGCAGGTTGTCATAGTAATTAGTGTGCTGGGTGACTTGATTAGCGCGCTAGTGGCGCGCTACCAAATTTCTCTAGTGCGCTATCCGAAGTTAGCACGCTAGCTAATCTACCTAGCACGCTATGTGCAGGAAAACCCAGAATTCTGCAAATAGAACTCTGAGTTTTCTCTACACATAGGCTACACCAATGCCTTAGGAATTCCCTTACACACTTTAGAGCCCCAAGACATCAACTACAACATAAAACAGCTATACATATCATTAAATTCATGAATTAACTAAGTTGCTAGTGTAAGTGAATAAACTCCTAGCTTGATCCACTCATTCAGCAACCCACGATTCTTTTCCAACAACATGCTGATTTCTTCTTCTTCAACCTTCTCCAACTAGGTTTCTTCTCTCTTAAGCTATTGAAATGAAAAGTTTTGGTTTGAATGAGTTTATCCTTTGCTATATATGAAATGGATATGGTTGATTCATAGCCATTGATCTTATTGCACACACATATCTCGATACCCATTTTATGGTTCACACATTGACACATTTCCCACTTACCTCCACTAACTAAACTTATATAACACCAATTTGTAACTAAATTGGTTTCTATTAATACCTATCTCGACGATCATCACATAGCTATTGTTTTAAAATGTTAACTTAGGTTACATTTAATTTAAAATAAACCATAGCCACATTATTTCAACTATATAAGCTACACTAAGCATAAAATGAACTTACTACATCACTCTCTACCCCCGGTCCTACATCGACATGCATCTCGAGGCACATCCCCACTCATGTCTCGACACCTATACACGAGTAGGTGTGACTTGATAGTCTACACATATATAACACACTAGGCATACACCACAACAAATTTAACATATACCTCCGCCATCTCACCTTCGTCAATGCACGTATCACGGTGTGTGTCCCACGTCATGGGTTGGTAATCATGATTACGAATAATAAATAAGATTAAAAACTTGGGCCATGACATAACCTTACCTATCCTGATATTACATCACTGATTCATCGGTTCCCTATCTGAGCCTCATAAAATCCTTCCTCAACCTATATATCACTGCAGGTGGGAAGTACTACTAATAAAACTTATTCTTAAATGCATCTTAAGACTCAAACTCTCCATTAGTAGATGCTATCATGTCTTAACAAACATCGACATCTTTCTGCAGTATGTACGACGAGATCTCTGCCCGAAACTTATCCTCGATCTTTATGATCTCGTGAAGCTTCTCTTGAGACAACACCCACTTCTCTATATATCTTCTTAAATCTCTCTGCCTATCAAAATAAGTTGGCTTCAATCTGACGAAGACCTTTACCAACTGAACCTCTTCTGATGTACAAGAAGATGTGGGTGTGGAAGATGGTATTGTGTCTACTTTTTTAGCTGCCGATATTGTCACGACAGGAAGCATCTGTACTATAGAAGTTGCTGGTGTAGTAGTAAGGAGCTTTGACACTGATAACATAGGCATAGTAATAGTAGCAGAGGTTAGTGCCTGCGTTGGAGGGGTAAAGTGAGCTATCATCATGGTGATGAAGTCAGTCAATTATTGTCCTAGAGCCGACACATGGTCAGATAGTCTCCATGGATCGTTTGCAAAAGTAGGAGGCCGACTACCATTAGCACCTGCATGTGACGACCCCTTCCTTAAACTAGGGCACCGCCCAGCCTAATCCTGTCATTAAGCCTTAGTCTCAGCCACATAAGACTTAATAACGTATTAGTTAGCCTTTTTAAATTTTTCTTCTCACTATTTAGCTTTTAAAATAAGCATTATATTGTTCTCTTGTTAATTAGTAATTCAAAGTCAATTAAAACTTAAACAACTTAAAGATTATTCTGTGAAGTCTTAACAAATTAGCGGAAGCCATTAATATAAATCCTAAGTATGTGGAAAACCAGGAAATAAAGACCACATGCACATATATATAACAAAACAACGATAATAATATATCAACATATGTCTACCGAGGAAACTATCTCATAACCCATAATATACAACACCAAAAGTATAAAGACATATATAAGTCATACAACAAAATCTCAAAACCTAAAAAGTTAGAGGTAGGAGCACTCCAATGACTTAGAAGTAGTCGTCGTTCTTCTCCTTGCCCCGGTCTGCTACTTGATGGATATGTACTCACCGTCATAAAAAGGACGGTGAGTATAGGTAAATAGAAATTAACATCGAGAAACATTCATCTACATTTTCAAATACACAAAAAGTATTTGAAAGCATAATAATAGTAGCTAAAGCTGAAAAGAAACCATGTTTTAAGAAACTTTAGTTAATAAAATCGAGACTGACTCTCGGCTAAGCAGTAATGATCTAAGGCCGGTAGGCTATATATTACATCACGTCAGCCTTATTCCACTATTTGGGACATAAAAAATCTCATGAATGCTTTCACACCCTCACAACTACCCATCATACATGTAAATATACTTGTCAATAACCCTGGGTTCCATACCTTGTGTGTTGCACAAGCTAGTGGTGAGATGTTGACAACCGAAGAAATCTAGTAACCCCTTGTACCGCCCATCTCTGTCACATCATGGTCCTAGATACATGAACTACTTTTATAAACCAAGAATTGACACGATTTAGGAATCCAACAATTTAGTTGCATAACTAATGCTCAAAGAAAATGTATTCATAATACCATAGATCACCTACCTAATAGCATGATATTCCTTTTCCTAAATTCCTTAACAACCAAGAATGACATAACACATGATTTAAAATCAATGAAACCATTTAAATATCAAACAATGCCATGATAACAAACTCATAAAATGAGATAGAACAACAAAGTCATGGCATATAGAGTACAATAAATAAATTAGTCCGAATAAATATAAATAAATAGCATAATAGGAACGAAATGTAAATAAATATCTCAATCAGTTTGCTTTACAATCTACGCAAATTTCCAAACTTAATTGGCCTTCTGACACCTCGAAACGTGTACTCAAACCGCTCGAGACTCTTCTCTAGGCTCCTGGTATGATTACACATGTTTAAAGTGTGTTCAAACATTCAGTTAGGGTGTTAGGCTTGTTTAAGGTGTTTGAGTTTGAATTAATGAAATGCAGAAAAGGGCTGCCCAAAAGGCCTAGTATGCTAGGGACTGTGTCTAGTGCACTAGAGACCCATAACACGCTATTCATACTCATTAGCGCACTACACACAGGTAGCATGCTAGCGAGCACATCTAGCGCTCTATGCATAGGAAACCTAGAAATTTTGCATTCGAATTTATTCTCCTTCAAATGGCCATCTCCATCACATTAGATCCTTATTCTCCTCCACCAGGGATCTAATACATCCCCTACGATAAAAAAAACAGCTTACACTTCAACAATCATCATCAAATTCACCTATTTTCACGTGTAAATGGATAAAAATCCACTTAAAGCTTCCTTATATACTTTGCTTGTCATCACTTATGCATACACACATTTCTAGGTTCATCTAATGAAAATTATTTGCTTCTAAATTCCACTAATCCAGCTTTGTTGACACACCTCTTAACACTAAGTTTCATGGTGATGGGCGATAGCATGTATCTTGAGGAACATCAATGCCTTTTGTTTAATTTTTCCTATTTTAGGTTAATGTAAATTACACTATAGCCATTATCAAATTAGCTATTAAAGCCACATTAACTTAAATTAAACTTACTACATCACTCACTACCTTAGGTCTTATACTGACATGTATCTCGAGGCGCATCCCTGCTCACGTCTTAACATCTATACATAAGTAGGAGTGACTTTGTAGTCTACACATATACAATACACTAGGAATACATCACAACAAAACTAACAAATACCTTGCCCACGTTGTCTTGGTCACTGCTCGTATCTCGATGCGAGTCCTACGTCATGAGTCGATGATCCTAATTAAGGAATTAAACTAGCATTAGGAATTTGGGTTGTGACACCACATCTTTGCTATCACATGAATCGACCATCAACATCTGTAAATTGATAGTGAACGCGATAACAGCTACTACGTGGCATAACACATATATATACATATCAAATATAACATTTACATATACAACCCCAACTCACATTCGCTCACTTCCCATCTAATAGTTTTTAAGCAAGGATCATCTGGTTTCCACAACTAGAGTTTGTGTTTTATTCATATTTCATTTCACACTTATTGAATCAACTAATAATCTAATGCCTAGGGTTTAAAAACCTTGGCTATGATACCAACTGTGACAGCCCTTTCCATAATTTAGGGCACCGCCCAGCCTAACCTAGTCATTTAAGCCCCAATCTCAGCCATGTAGGATTTAACAACGTATTAGTCAACCTTTTTGTCTCATTCAACTCGTTATACGTGCTCAAGATAAGTATTGTTCATTTCTCGTTAGTCGTGATTTTCAGAGTTAATTAAAACTTTTAAAACATTTTAATATTATCAGTGGAAGACTTAATAAAAACACCTGCTGTGAAAAATCAGGAAACAATGACCACATGTATATAAATAACGGAATGACGACGACAATGTATTAAACATGTGTCTTGTTGGGGAACTATCGCTCTACCTAAATATATACAACCCAAAAGTACTTAAAAACATAAAGTAATTCATACAACAAAATATCATAAACCTACAATATCTGAAGTACCAGCAAGTAAATGGCTTAAAGGTAGTCGCCGATTTTCTTCTTGCCCGGCTAGCTACTCGATGGATCTGCATCCAACGTCATAAAAAGGACAGTGAGTACAGTAATGTATAAACTAACACTTGGAGACATTTATCCACATTTCCAAATACAACAAGAATACATGGAAAGGTATATGTATACCACACAACAATATAAAAACATGACATGAAGCCTAACATCATAACTAAACCAAGTGATATCAACATAAATATTATCAAAGAACAAAATCCAATCAACTGTATATCCAACATATTGGCCTAGATATTACCCTTTTTGTCAAGTAGACCTCAGGTAATAAGTTATTTAGCAGTGCACGTAGGTACTATCCTTATTAGTCATGAAACATGTCATATCGACCTTGTGTGATAGATCAACACACATAACACTTTGGTATTACCCTAATTGGTTGCTGCTTAATCATTTTATCAACCTTATATAGTAGGTCCAAGTCACATACTATTCGGAATATCAACATCCACGGGTCTCATACCTCTTGTGTCGCGTACACCCCAAAACAAATCATGAAACCTAAACACATGTTCTAATTCAACTACAATCATACTATGAGATAATGCACACAATTCATAACACTAAGGCCACAACAAGTATAGTAGCTCAATAACTATAAACATGAAGCAATAACAAGATATGAAATGAAGAGAAATATCTTAATCAGTTTACTTATGAGTTATGCAAATTTTCTAGTTTAACCGGCCTCTCGACACCCCAAAATGTATCCCTGAACTCCCAAAACTCTCCTCTAAGTTCTCGAGGTTAATTAGGGTTATACGAGCTAATAGAATTGGTTTAAGTGATTGTAAATTCCAATTTTGAAAATAAACCCCATTAATAATTTATTTATTTCTAAATCTACTTTATCAAAATAGAGAAAGTTTTAGTGCAACAACTTGTGAGTTGATTTTCATTACCAAAATGTTAAAATTATGTATTGTATTACAAAGAAAAGTTTTTAGAGCCATATCTTAGATTTCTAAAATTATAAGGTTTGCGCAACTTCGATAAAAAAGCGAAAGAGATAAGGAAACTTTACCACAATGACTCAAAACAGTTTTATACTCCGACTAGCAACTTTGTAAAATTCATTTATACTAAACCATAATTTCAAAATTCATGATTTTTTTTGCTAAAGCTTAAAAACATATAGTAGAACATCATAGTAAAAGATGTACTCAATCCAATAAGAAATGAGGGAGTTATGCTCAAAATGACATGACATTAGCAAAACTGTGAACCTAAAAACTCCAGATTCATCATCAGAGTTGGAGATGACTTTTAAACATGAAAATATTTGAATTTCAAAATATTTCAGTTGGAAAAAGTTGTTCCCCTTTGAGTCAAATTTCAAATGCCACCATAATGGTTCCATTTTGATTTAAAATTAGGAAGCTATGCCCAAATTGTAGAGCCTGGTTCATAACAACATTTTGTAGAATTTCCAATTTAGTTTTACAACTTCAAAAATTCATAACTTTATGAAATTAAATCCAAATCCAGAACTTCTTTATAGTAGAATTAGTGGAAATTCACAAGGAGATAAAATATGAAATTAGATTTTGAAAAGAAAATCATTTGTCCACTAAAAGTACTGAAAAACTAAAACTGAACAAAAACCTACAATTTTTGACAAAACTTTGCAAAATAGTTATGTAGATTGGTTTACCTAGTTGTAGGCTCCCTTAACCTTGATCTTCACCATCTAAATCATCGAAATCTCCTCATAATATGTTGTTCTCTCCTCCACATCTTTCTCTTATTCTCTTGATCAAGAAAAGACTGACTTGCATGTGAAAACCCATTACCTCCTTTATATTTTTTGGTGAAACCAATTTATGACCCTTGATCTTGATTTACCTACTCATCTCTAGGGAAACATAACAACTTATACCCATCCTACAATCCACTATATATCCACTAACTCATCCTTGCTAACATATACTTTAACTATAGGCATATTGAATTAGCTATTTTAAGTCACATTAACTTAAATTATGACTTACCATATCACTATCTACCCCGGTCTCTTGCCAGCACACATCTCGAGGCGTGTCTCAGCTCACACATCAAATTAACAAAATATTAAAAATACAAACTCGAGTATAGTTCATACGCATACATCACACTAGGCATCCATCACTCAAAAATAATATATTTTTCAGTTCTCACTGAGTATTGTGAGCGTGTACCCGCTCTCAAGCCACGTCACGGCTCGGCGATCATTAATTACAAACCAAATATACTATTAGAAATTTAGACTGTTACAGTTTACTTACTTATGATTAGAGTTTAATAATCTATCATACTTTATAAATTACCATATTTAGATGATTAAAGTAACATGTTTGGATGCAAAATGGATTGATGGTTCTGTGTTCTGGATGTTTGTTTAGATAATTATTTATTATTGAATTGCATTTATTTGAATATTAATGAATTTGAATTGTGTTATTTAAGTTAATTATTAAGAAAGTTAATTAAGTTAATTTAATTAGTTTAGTTAATTATTATAATAGTTTAGATTGAAATAATGATTTTTTAATTTTCATTTTAATTAAATTGGTTACATTAAAGTAAAAAAAAAAAATTATTGAAAAACCTTTTCCTAGAGAAGTTTGATAAATCCTTGTGGAGACGATCCTTCTAATTACCACTATAAATAATAAAGATATACGAGAAACTTATTATACACACTTGACACGTATCAATTTTTGGCGACATTGCCGGGGATTTCATAATTTCTTAGGAGTTTTTTTTGTGACGCCTTCTTTAATCCAAGGGACCGCTTAGCCTAATCCCATTAATAAATTCTGAACTCAGCCTCATAGGAATTATTAACATATTAGTCACCTTTTTTTGTCATATTCTCCCCATTGTTCGTGTTCAGAATAAGCATTATACAATTCTCATTATTCTTAATTTCATGGTTAATTTAAAACCTTTTATCATTTTAAAGTTATCAGCGGAAGACTTAACAAAATATGTGGAAACATTATAAAACTCGAGGAAACATTTATAAAAAACACATATTATGGAAACCCAGGTAAAAAGATGATCACATGTACATCAAACATTTTAGTACATGCATCTATTGGGGAGTCTAGTCTCTTAACCCAATATACAACCCAAAACCATTCAAAGAGATGTAAATGATTAATACACTAAGTGATCACCTACTCTTGTCTAGGACTCAGAGGTAGTCGTCGATCTTCTTCTTTCACGACCTGCTACTCAATAGATCTACACCCATCATCATAAAAAGGGCAGTGAGTACATTAATGTGGAAAATAACACCGAGAGACATTTATCCATATTTCCAAACACAATAAGAAGACATTTAAAAGTATATATTCATAACAAAGAAATACTAAAATAAAAACATGCTAGAGAATACCACAGTTAAACAAAATGAGACCGACCCGAACATTAAATAATAGCCAAGTCCTGTCAGCCTTGTATCCAACATATCGGCCTAGATATTACCCTTTTATCTTATAGATATCAGTTAATAACTTATTTAGCAGTGCACATAGGTACTATCCTTATTGGTTATGAAACATGGCATATCGACCTCGTATAATAGGTTAACATATATAACACTTTAGTATTATTCTAATTGGTCGCTGCTTGTTTATTTCATCAACCTTATATAGTAGGTCTGTGTCACTAACAAGTTGAAATACTGACATCCTCGGGTCCCATACCCCATGTGCTATGTAACCCCAAATTAAGTTAAGAAACCTAAATACATGTTCTAATTTGACAATAATCACTATTTTTTTTACAAACACTGAATTCAAGGCATGTCATTCAAAACAAAAAACAAATAATTAAAAATGAAATGAAATGGAGAAACTATCTCAATCAGCTTACTTACCATTCATGCAAAGTCCCTAGGCTAATCTGGCCTCTCGATACCTCGAAACATGTACTCGAACTCCCGAAACTCTTCTTTAAGTTCCTGAGATTCATTAGGGTGCTTTAGAACTTGTAAAAGCTTTTAGAGTTAGTTTAAGTGGTTGTTAATCTCATTTTTTAAAATCAGCTTTGTTAATAATTTTTTATGCCCAAATCTACTTCATTAAAATAGAGACAATTTTAGTGCAATAGATTGTGACTTGATTTCAACTACCAAAATGTTAAAATTATATATTGTAGCCTAAAGAGAGATTTTTAGAGCTATGTCTTAACTTTACAGAATTGCAAGGTTTGCACAATTTTGATAAGAATCGAAGGAGATGTGAAAATCTTACTTTAATAGCTCAAAATAGTTTTAGATTTTAACCAACAACATTGTAAAATTCATTTATCCTAAATCATAGCTTCGAAACTCATGATTTTTTTTTATTGAAGCTTACAACCATATCTTAGAACATCATACGAAAAGATGAGCTTAATCCAATAAGAAATGAAGGATTAATGCTTAAAACAGTTGGACATCAACAAAACTATGAACCCAAAAATTATAGATTCATCACCAAATTTGTATAGAGCTTTTAGACATTAAAACATTCAAATGTCAAAATATCTTAGTAGGGGTTGTTATTCTTTGAGTCAGCTCTTAAATGCCACTAGAATGAGTCTATTTCGATTTAAAATGAGGAAGTTATGACCAAAATATAGAGTCTGTTTCATAGCAACAACATGCAGAATTTCCAATTTTTGTCTTAAAACTTCATGAATTTCAAAAATTCATAACTTAATGAAAACAAATCCGAATACAAAACTCTTTATAGTAGAATTAGTGGAATTCATAAGAAATCCAACTGTGGAATTAGATTTTGAAAACAAAATCATTTTTTCACTGAAATCATTAAAAAACCAGAACTAAACCAAAACTTACAATTTTTTTATTTGAATTTTAAAAAAATGGTGATGTAGATTGGTTTACCCCGATGTGAAGTTTCTCTAATTTAATCAATCTCCTCCTAATTTCGCAAAATCTCCTTAAAAAGATGTTGGACATTTGTCCAGATCTCCTTCTCGTCATGCACGTTGTGAAATCCAAGAATTTCATAAACTTGATTAGTGACTAATTAAGTATTATTATCAGATTTCAATTGGAACTTAGAACTCTAGGTGAGACCCACATATTATGGACTTAAGATCATGACTTAAAATATTATTTTTGTGCGCCGCATGACTAATTGATGTATTATACTCTATTCGATGTGAAATAAGTTCAAGTTAAGGTGTAGATGCAGTATCCATGAGTTTCGAAATGCGTTGGATATTTTACCCGATTTTTGACGAAATTGGGATATTCTCGGAGGTTTAATTTGGACTTGAAATTGAAAATAAACATGAAAAATACAAAGAAAACTTAAGAAACGTGTGAATGGCCAATAAGGGTAGTTGAGAAACAAAGAGTAGATGGGATTGCTTTGTTGTTGGGGTTGTGTTGCCAGGGCCCTTCTTTCAACTATGCCTTGAAAAGCAGGGTAGGGCAGGGCATGACCCTGCCAAACCCAAAGAGGTATGGCTTCTACCCTGTCGATCCCTAATATTACTTAAGGATTGCCCTTGGTATTCCCTAGGGCAGTACATCGAATGCTAGGTTCGGGTGAGCCTAGGTTCGGCCAATACGCTGTAGTCAAGAAGTTTTAAAGAAAATCATAAAATAAAAAAAGGAAAAAAATTAGAGATGTCATTGTTCAATTAATGAATTGGGGCAAGTTTTATTTGTTTTGATTCAATTTAAGGGGCATATGATTTTTTAAGTAGTAGTTCGAGAGATTAGGGAGATGAGGAGAACTTATGAAAATTAAATCAAAGAGGAAAACAAGAAGAACGGTTGTTGGTGCTCATTGTTGTAAGGAGTTTAAGGTGAGTCTTATTAACGTAATTGATGATTTACTTGTTTGGTTAGCAAATACATGGTTCAATAATCCAATGGTGTGGTGGCTTAGATATCCATTTAAATTGTAAAAATTGATTATTGTGTTAAAATCCCAATTTGGTATTTAAATTGGTTTGTAAGTTGTTATTCGAGTCAAATAAATGGTTTAAGAAACTAATGAGAGTTTAAAATATGAAATAGATTTGTAACTCTAAAATAATGAATTCTATTGTTCAATAGGACTTACGAAAGTACGTGAAATCCAAAGAATGCGCGAGTAAGGTTTCGTTATCAATTTCAAGTTGTTTGGACTATAAGTAATCCCTACAGTGGTCTTTACTATTTATAGAATTTTATCTTTATACATGCGTATGTGTTTAGTCCGCATTGCATTTCGCATCATTCTTGCTCATGCATTCATGTCATTCTAGACGATTCCTTGTTAGTGTTAGAGTTCATGAGCGTAACTTGGAGCTAGATTTCTTGATCAGATAGACTGGAACACGAAAGATCTAATGCACGCAAATTTTTGGCGAGCATGTGTTGAACTCGCAGTATAGTTTTAGCTTCGCTATTAGGGTGACCAACCTATTAGTGAGCTTCGAACTAGAAACGAGGGATTCACGTTGTTATATAAATCTCTTGTTATTTGGAAATGCAATTACATGTCGTCATGTATTCGAACTAACATTTGTAGGAGTACAGAGCAGTGTAGGAGTTTTCTTACCTAACATCTTAGAGCTATTTTTGATGATGTCACGTTCTCAGTGAAGACAAGGAAGAACGGACAAGACTCAAAGATCTTTGGTGATTATTTTCAAGTTTAAAGTTTAATTTTATTGTTGTAATCACTTTATATATTATTTTAGGCTTTATGATGAATGTATGAAGTTAAATAATCTTACGAAATTCTTTTAAGTTAGTTTAAAATAAGTTGAGAGGTTTATGTTTCAATTTTGACCTAATTTGTGATTGTAAAGTTGTAAATAAGGTATTAGAGACTTTAAGTTAGTTTAAATGATTTAAATTGATATATTTTGTGAATTACGACGAGTTTTGAGTTCTTCTAGGATTTTTACCATTATACTGTCTATTAGGTTGGTTTTCATGTAGGCCATTTTTAGGGCCCTTCTGCTGAATTTTTTACAATATACAGAGAACAATTCGTATGATTTCCTAATTTGCTCCAATTAAACAAATCATAAATTAAGTTTCATTGAGGATATAAGTTTAGTTTTAGAGCATTATTAAGGATTGAATTAAAAATTATTTTAAGGTCAAAGTTAATGGAATGAATTAGGTACCTAATCAGGGGAATTAGGCTAAGTGAGGATTTAGTGAGACGGGTCTGGAAAAACTTGCTATCAGAGATAGGTTTAGCTTAATTGGGGATTAACTTTGGTTAAAAAACAAAAGGTAATTGAACGCGATCAGTTGCGAAGCGATTGTGAGCTAGGATGTGTTAGTTATTGTGTTATATTTGTGATGTGTATTTATGTATTATCGCCAGATATGTGATAGGAAGTTTATTCTCCTTGTTTGTTTGATTTTCAACTTGTGTGAAACGACGAGTAAAGTTAGGAGCATATAATAAAAGAGAGAATAGACTTACGAAATGATAACCGAGCGCGATGAGACTTGAAATAGACTTGGGAAGTCTAAATTCATAAGGCTATTGTAAGTAGTTTTGATACTAATATAACCGAGGGAAGTTATAAGTTATAAAACTAATGAAAAACTAGTTGAAAGGGAAGTCTAAATGATCCAGGCACGTAAGTACCGAACAAGGACTCCTTCAAAATGAAAGTATTAAACTATTAAAATTGTGAAATGCTCAGGAAAACACTTAAATAAAGTTTTTGAAAATCGTTTGGGAAAATACGAAAATGAATATGAGACTTATAAGAAGTACAAGATAAGAATATCTTGGATTTTAAAATGAGGTTAATACCAATTGAACTAGTAACTATGTAAGACTATTTTATGAAATATTAGTTTGATTCATAACCAATTGAGAGTTGCTTTCGAAAGAGTCTCAATGAAAAGAAAAAGGAGACACGTGATTTTTGAAAATAGGAATTGATTAGACAATCACAATGAGATTGTCGTAGAACTAGTCAAGTTATCTAAGTCAGTTTCTACGAAAATAAAGTACTTCGAAGCAAAATATTATCACATTTACAAAACAAAACTCAAAGTGAAATTAGAATAGAACCATGGTTTTAAAAAATCAAATGACTTCTTAAAAGAAGTTTGAAAATGTTTTTGACTATTTACTACTCAAGTTACTTATTTTTAAGTGATGTTGAGTATAGTGGTTCTATAAGTCGAATAAGGAAATGATAAAACAAATAGAAATACATGAGTTAGAAGTAATCTTTGTTAACACTAGATTATGTGTTGTTTTGAAACAAAGATCAACAAAATCTCTAACTTGAAAAATAAAAGGTGTAGTGATAAGATCAACGTGTAACAAGTTAAGGTATTGGGGAAGTGGTTTAATAATAGCTTGTATTAGCTATTAAACATCAACATAAGTGATTGTGTTTTGAGAGTCAAAATACCCAATAGTTACTTCTAGTCAAATTAAGTAATGATGCCTATTACAACGACCTAAATAAACCAATGAAAATCATTAAGAGATTTGTATAGGACGTCAATATGAGCTCCAATATTGCAAGAATTTTCATTGGTATGAATTAAAGGATTGAAACGGTATTATTTAAGAGTTTGATTAAAGATCAAGTTAATCAAAGAGTTGGAAAATTCTAATTCTTATATCTCTTCAGTTGAACAACAATAGTCAAATGAAATCATCGAAAACCGAATTGATGATTAGTAATATATTTAGTTATTTTACGCTGTCTCTTGAAAAGTACCGATTTTTTTTGAGAAAAAGAAAAGTCGAGAAATTTGAGATTAATGGAAACAAATTAAGGCAATAAAAAAAGTAGAACTATTGAGTTGTATAATTTATCTGTTTCGAGCAAAGATTAGCCAAGGAAGATTTCAATTATTGAATGATCATAAGAAGTTATATTATCCTTAAGTAAGCTTTCAAAAAAAAAGAATAGATATAAATTGCTTTTTTAAGTCAAGATTATGTAGTTGTAAGTGGCCGGGGTGTCGAGCAAAGTTGTTATAAGTTCGTAAAGGGACTAAGAACAAGATAAATGTGAGAATAACTAAGATTGATAAAAAATCTAATGGAATAGACTATGTGAATAAAATAAAATGAGACGTAGAGATGACTTGTGACTACTAGAAGTGACATGAACGAACTTCTTTAGTCAAGGTAAGGCACAGGAGTATTTGTGGATGATCAAAAGTCTTAGCAATTTCTTTTGATAATCATGATTCATTCACAGCATATAAGACTAGTGTGATGCGTCCATTTGTCTTCAAATAATCGAATGAATTGTTGCAGGTTTGAAATAAAAGATTCTATGAAGTTTTGTTGTAGTCAATTGGAAGCTTAAGTATAAGCAACTAAATGGTCAAAACATTCTCACATAAGTATAAAAAGGAATATGCCAGATGAACAAGTCCTGATAAGACTTAGGATGCCAAACTGTGAGTTTGATATAACTTTAATATATCTTTAAAAGGATCTTACGAGAAGTCAAACTATAAACGTTGAAAGTCTTGAACTAAAGTAGTATACAACTAATGTTGTAAATTGGTCCAATTGTAGTGCTACACCACGTGACTAGTCAGTGGTGAAGTTTAAAGCACTAGGTTATTTTAAATTAGAGTTAAGATAAGAGACCTAAATGACGATGAAGACACAAATGAAAATGAAAAAATATGTGTGACTTATAGTTCAGTTAGTCAATATTATCCCCGATGGTTTTAATTACTGAATAGAGGACAATATATCTCACTTAATATGGTCGAAGAATTGAATATTCTTCTACAGTAAATTGAATAAAGCCAAAGATTAGTATCGAGTAGAGGCAAAGAGAGACATCATATTTATAACTTGTTTGGAATATAAGTTAAAAATTATACTATGATATTATAATCCTAGAATATGTTGATGTCTCTATTTAGAAACGTATGGCCACTTAAATTAAGGATAATTGTCTCTATTCAGGCAATGAGAAAAGTTAGTGAACAATAATGATTGAGATGTGAAGTCTCATGAATTGAAGGAATGGAAGAAAATCGATGTAGTGATCAAGAGAATCTGAAAGAGATTGGCGGTTAAGTGAAGGAATGAGGTTCTTAGTGAACTCATGAATAAAGAAGGGTTTGACAAAGTTAGAAAAATTGTTAACTTTCTAACCAGTCAAAGAAAAAGTTAACTTAAAGTGGCTGATAGGTTGGAATTGATAATTGCTTTCTAGTCCACGACTTAAATAATATTTTAAGTAGACTTTTAGAGAATGAGTGAGAGTTGCACGATGTATCAGATTTCATTTTCTGATCAGATTGTAATTTAGGTCTCTTGTCATAAGATGTCATATGTAATTCGAGATCTATAGTCATAGAATGACTTATGTAAATCTAGGTTTCAGTTAAGAAACGCTTGAATGGTGATGGATCGGATAAACACTCAACTCAACTTTGTATCTAATGTCGTGCTCAAATATTATTTACATCACTTTATATAAATATTTAGATTAATGATAGTCTAAGAATTAATCGATCGACAATTTTGATGAAAAGATGATTAGTGATGAGAAAATAAACTAGTATGTGTATACCAAAGTTCGGTGGATAAGGAATAAATAATCAATGATTTGTGGAATAGTTGTTCGTTAAGAATTGAAAATGGTGTTATAAAAAGCAAGATAGGTTAGGTTTTGCTATATATTAATGTTTGAATAAGATTCAAGGCATAAAATGTGAAGTAAAATAAGGTTATCGGATATTCCACAAAGTTGATTGTTTAACTCATCGAAAATTCAAAAATTGCCAAGATTGGCAAAGTAACCGAGAAAAAACTCTCATTAAATTGAGAATTTGGATGAATATTTGAAATGGTTATGATCTCTACCACGGAGTTGTTTAATACAACGAAAGTGATTGGGTCCTTAACAATTTCACCTTGGAAATGGTTTTTACATGTTTGGATTAAAAGTTGTAAATGAAAGATCATTTTCTCGTATCTCTTTTAGTTACATTAACTTCCAAGTTTAAATTTCAAGGATGAAATTTTTAATTAGTTGGGAAGAGTTGTGAAATTCGAGAATTTCGTAAACTTGATTAGTGACTAATCAAGTATTATTTTTCAAATTTCAATTGGAATTTAGAATCCGAGGTGAGACCCATATATTACTGACTGGAGATCATGACTTAAAATATTATTTTTGTGTGCTACATGACTGATTGATGTATTATACTCTATTCGACGCGAAATAAGCCAAGTTAAGGTGTAGACAAAATTGTGGTGTCTGCAAGTTTCGAAGCGCGTTGGGTATTTTTCACAATTTTTGACAAAATCGGGGTATTCTTCGGGGTTTAGTTCGGACTTATAACTGAAGATAAACATGAAAAATAAAAAAAAACTTAAGAAAAGTATGAAATGACCAGTAAGGGTAGTTGAGAAACAAAGAGGAATGGATATGTGCAAGGGCAAATAGGTAAACTTCCACCCAAAATAATTTCAAACCAATGTGAAAATGAAAAGGGTTTAAACCCAACCATCATTTCGATCCATCTTCTTTTCTTCGTTGTTTTTTTTTCATTAATTCCTTGTTCTTCTCTCTTTCTCCTATCACTCTTGGTCTCGTTCATCTCAACTCTTACTCTCTCTATCAACACTCCATGCTTTCTCTCTCCCACCTTATTCATCTCCTTCCTCCTTCAACCTGTTGTTCTCTCTCTACTAATCTCGCCTTTCTCATAGACAATAGTAAAGGCAGAGGAATAGAAGTCAAACCTAAATTAAGTTGAGATTGTAATTAAAAAATTTAGTAATTATTCGATTGATTTGTTGGTTTGGAGTTGTTGTTGATTATCTCTATTAAATTGAGGAGAGGTTGATGATGATGAAGGGGAAGGGTTGTAACCGTTGCTGTGGTTTGAGGTGTTGACGATAGGGGAAAACAAAAATGCTACTGTGAGATGTTATTTAAATTTTTGCTAGGTTAGATGAGAATTGGTAGAAAATGGGACTACTTTTGATAGGGTTGTTGTTGTTGGGGTTGCCTTGCTAGGGCCCTTCTTTCAACTATGCTTTGAAAGGGCACGACATGCCCTATAGTGCTAGGCATGGCTCTACCTAACTCAATGAGGTCTGGGTTGTGTTGCTAATCTTTAGGGTTACTTAAGGACTTCTCTAGGTATTCCTCAGGGTAATACATCGAATGCTAGGCTCGGGTGAGCTTAGGCTCGACCAATACGCCGTAGATAGGAAGTTTTTAAAAAATCGTAAAATAAAGAAAAGAATAGAAAAAAAATAAGAGATGTCGTTGTTCAATTGGTGAATTGAGGTATATTTTATTAGTATTAGTCTTTTTAATGGGCGCTTGATTGTTTAAGTGGTAGTTTGATAGATTAGGGGGATGAGGAGAATTTATGAAAATTAAATCAAATAGGAAAGCAAAAAGAAAGGTTGTTGATGTTCATTGTTGTAAGGAGTTTGAGGTGAGTTTTATTAACATAATTGATGAGTTATATGTTTGGTTAGTAAAATACATGGTTCAATAATTCAATGGTATGGTGGTTTGAATATCCATTTAAGTTGTAAAATTTGCTTGTTGGATTAAAATTCCAGATTTGGGATTCAAACTGGTTTGTAAGTTGTTGTTTGAATCAAATAAATGGTTTAGGAAACTAATAAGAGTTTAAAAATATGAAATAGAGTTGTAACTCCAAAATAATGAATTTTATTGTTCAATAGGACTTACAGAAGTACGTGAAAGCCGGGAAACGCATGAGTGATGTTTCGTTATCAATTTCAAGTTGTTTGGACTGTAAGTAAAACCTAAAGTGGTCTTTACTATTTATTGAATTTTATCTTTGTACCTACATATGTTTAATCTGCATTGCATTTTGCATCATTTTTGGTCATGCATTCATTGCATTCTGGACGATGGCTTGTTAGTGCTACAGCTCACGAGTGGGATTCAGAGCTTGGTTTCGTGACCAAATAGATTGGAACACAAAAGACCCAAGGCATGCAAATTTTTCACTGAGTATGCATTGAACTCGTAGCACAGTTTTAGGTTCACTTTTGGGCTAGCCAACCTATTAGTGAGTTTTGAACTGGAAATGAAGGATTCATGTTGTTATATATATATATATATATTTCTTGTTATTTAGAAATGCAATTACATTTCATCATGTATTTGGACAAGCATTTGCAGGAGTAAAGAGAAGTGTAGGAGTTTGATTACCTAAAATGTTCTAGTTATTTTTTATGATGTTAGGTTCTCAGTGAAGACAAGAAAGATTGGACAAGAATCGAAGATCTTTGGTGATTATTTTCAAGCTTAAAGTTTAATTTTCTTGTTGTAATCATTATATATATTGTTTTAGGCTTTAGGTAAGTGTAGGACGTGAAATACTCTTATGAAAGTCTCCTAAGTTAGTTTAAAATAAGTTGAAAGATTTATCTTTTAGTTTTGATCTAATTTGGAATTGTAAAGTTGTAAATAAGGTATTGGAGACCTTAAGTTAGTTTAAATGATTTAAATTGATATATATATATATATATATATTGTGAACTAAGAAGAGTTGTGAATCCTTTTAGGCTTCTCCCAATTTCGCTGTCTATTAGGTGGGTTTTTCGACATGCCACTTTTAGGGGAGGTACCACCAAAATCTCACAAAATGCGAAAAACAATCTTTATGATTTACTAATTTGCTCCAATTAAACAAATCATAAATTTAGTTTCATTGTGGATATAAATTTAGTTTTGGAGCATTATTGAGGATTGAAATAAATTTATTTTTTGAGGGCGTAGGTAATGGAATGGATTAGGTGCCTAATTAGGGGAATTAGGGTAAGTCATGATTTAATGAGATGGGCCCAGACACATACAAAGTAGTTGAGATGATTTGAATGAAAACCCTACCAATTCAATTTATATGGTGATGTGCTTTACTTGTAGCCCTTGATCTTGTGTGAAACGCTCATCTTTAGGCAAATACAATAGCTCACATCATGGTCCTAAATCCCACTAAAACATCCACGGTAACACCCATACATACACCAAGTTACCTAGTGATGGTGATAACATGCATCCCCTATCAATGCTTGTGATTTTTTTCTTAACTTATGCCACATTTACATAAACTAAGCCATATGTACATTAAATTAGTTATTTTAATAACATACAACTAATTTAGAACTTACAATATCACTCTATACCTCGGTCCCACGTTGACACACATCTCGAGGCGCATCTCTGCTCGCGTCTCAACATCTATATACAAGTAGAAGTGACTTTATAAATCTACAAATATACAATGCACTAAGCTTCCATTACGCCAAAAATAGTATACTACTAGGTCTTCGTGCCGAGTGTTAGGATGTGTACAAACTCTCGGGCCACATCATTGGTCGACTACCCGTAATTATGGACTCATTCGCTAGTAGCATTTTTGGCGGTTATATTTTAAACGTTGTATGGTCTACCTACTTTGTCATTCAAATTCCATATGATCTTTACATCCGTTTGATCCTAAGGTAGATATGACTAGTTAGCCATTATTTGTGCACTCTTTTCATAGGTGTTTTGCTATGTAAATCAAGTCCAAAGTCATATTTTATGCCTTTATATGTTTACGTTGGAGATTTACAAGGTATTTGAGTATTTGCATGTGAATTAGACAATTTCGGGAAATAAGTCAACTATTGGTCAAAATAGCAGCAGACTTGACGACCTGCAAAATAACGAACGATGTCAGTAGAGGAGCATCAGCGCCACCAAGGAGCTAGGCCATATCAACTAACGGCGTCGAAATTGAACTAACGACGCCAAGATTAACACCGGTGGTATCATTCACTGCGCCAGACTCAGATTTAGAAGTTCCAGTTGACTTGAAGATCAAGACTTTCTATAAAGACCCCCACACCATAACTTGGCACCGTCCATACCAAATGGCAGAGCCACAGATGCCGCCAGAATAGCATAATATAAGTTTTTTATTTTTAAGAAGGTTTTTATTTCTTAGGCTTTCTTATTCTTGTACCCAGTCTCACCTATATGAAGGAAGGACCTCTATGAACAATAAAATATTTTATTCATAGTGATTTAGGAGTAGAGCAATGTAGAGCATCCATGTCTAGGTCGAGGGTGAAGCTCTCTAGCCAATAGTAGGTTGTTTTGAATGCCTTGTTGAGATTTTTTATAATAATAGTGTTTTGTTTCAGTTCTCTATCTTTGTGTTGCTACTTTTAATGATTTCTCAACGGTAGTTTAGGATTTGTATACCCATTGCCAATCTTTACGCGTAAACCCATTGACCGACTATTAATTAGGTAAGTCTATGATACCAACCAGGTTGAGAGGTGGCAATCACCTAGAGTAAGAAACCTGGCACACTTTTTGTTCTATATGAGTAACATCAAGAACTAGGTTAAATTGTAAGAGCGGCTTCCTAAGGTTTTCTAGGGGTAGGTGTTCCTATAGAGCTATTAATGCTGCCTACGTGCCAAATCTTGAAAGCGATTGCTCGAAATTGTATAATGGAGTAAGAGAAGAATTTAGAGAGCGGTTTCCCTATCTGTCAAGAATATGGAGACTAGGTTGTTGGTGACCCCAACACCTATACCCTATTTAGAGAAAACTATTTAAAACCTATTTTTCAAAATAGATGATATAAGACATGGAAAAAAACATAAGGCTAGATTATGGATTCCTAGACTTAGGTATGTTTTTACTATCTGATTTACAACTTATTTACTTTCTTGTTTAGTAGACTTTAAAATAAAACTCTTTAAAAAACCCCCAGATTTACTTTTCTATTTGTTGAACTCAGTTTGATTGATCCGATAGATTTGACCTCGTTCTAACCTCTACTACATTCCAGTAGGATCGGTAACCTATTATAGGTTATATTTGACATGCACAACATATGATCAAATCTTTGTGTTGTTGCTGAGGATTCAATTCCTAATTGAGTTTAACTTTTGTTATCTTTTTCTTTTTTCTTTTTGTTTTGTTCTTTGAGTCTATCAGTTTATGCTCGGTTAGATAAATCGATCTAAATTGATTAGTTCACTATTACCTTTCGATTTAGAAATAGATGGAACCCACCGAAGGTTGGCCAGGGAAGCTCTAAACAAAGAGTTCAATCTTCCCCAACTTACTATGGCTGACGATGATCGCTAAGTTGGCGGTGATCACTATATTAACATGGGGCACATAAATAAAGATCTATAAAATCTATTTGCTCAACATCCCCTATACATAATTTTTCCATCGAATGGCAAAGCTTTTGAGCTTAAGTTTGGCTTTTTTCACCTCCTACCACCTTCTACTACATGGAGAGTGAAGACCTAATGGCATTCTAAAAGAAGTCTCAGACAAGCTGTCAGTCTATAAAGCTTAGGGCTTTCCCATTTTGCTTAAGGGATAAGGCCAAACAATGGCTATTTTAGCTCCGTCGTGGCTGCATTAACTCATGGTACAACATGATAGATGAGTTCCTTAGGGAATATTTCCTTAATGATAAGGTAGCCCAACTCATCTATGAGATATGCAATATTAAAATGAAAACTAGTGAGTCTTTTAGTGATTATTTGGACCACTATAAGTGCTTAATTGCCAATTGCCCATAACATGGCCAATCCGATATAGCCATTGTAAAATCCTTCTATGTCGGTATGTCCCTTTTATAACGACGTATGATTGATAGTTCTTGTGGTAGTCACATTTGTGACAAAACTCATGCGCAAATGAAGCAACTCAACGAGGACATAGCACAACAGTCTCAGTTATATAAGGACATTGGTGTTGACGCTCGTTGAAGTCCATCAGCTGGAGCTATTACTAGCTCTACTAACTAGAAAATTGATCGGTTGACTTCCCTAGTGGAACGTCTCCCAAGTAATGGCCAAGCCCATGTTAAAGCTTGTGGATTTTGCTCAACCATAAGCCATGCGACTGATGAATGTCCTACTCTATTTGAGGAACATCAGCGGGTCAATGTCATAGGTAACCAATTCCAAGGGCAAACTTGATCGCCCTTTGGAAATACCTATAATCAAGCAATGGCGATGAATAACCCTAACTTTAGTTATGAGCCTCGAAACTTGAACTACTCATCTTTTGTCCCCAGAGGACAATAATTACGTGAACTAGTGACTAGTCATTCCTCACTATTGGACATAATTAAAACTCTAGCACCTCAACATAGCCAATTTTCTAGAAACATTAACCAGTTCTAGGCGACCAGTGAGAAAGCTCTCAATGACATAAATGTTGCGGTCCAAAACCTAGAGGTCTAGGTAGGCCAAATTGCACAATAACTAGAAAGATTTGAGGAAAGGGGAATTGCATTCGCAACCTTACCCCAACCTAATATGGGTACTAACCCACCAGGCGAGCAAGTGAATGCTATTATTTGCGATAACGCCACCTCAGAGAATGAGGCATGCAAAACCATCACCCTAGGAGAAATCAAATTAAATGACCAATCCAAACCTAGGGATGCCCCAACAACATCCTGCTTAAATGTGTCGATTCAGGGGTAGTAGGTATCCACTGCACAATAGGAGGAATCTATTTGGAAAACATAATGCTTGATTTGGGAGCATTAACTAACATGATGTCCTCAAATTCTCATAATTCTATAGGCATTGGTGAGTTGATTAAGATGAAGATTCAAACTATGCCGTTGATGGCAAGGAAATCTCTTCAAAAAAGTTATCTAAGACTTAATGGTACATGTAAGGGATTTGGAATTCCCACTAGAATTTCATGCCATCAACATGATAGAGTCACACATGTTCAGGCCATTCTCAGTTCTTTTTGGTAGGCCTTTTATGCGAATGTGCAGAGCCAACATTGACTTAGTCAAAGGTTTTGCGTTCGTTGAGCATAAAGGAATAGTAGTTAGGTTTAAATCCCACATATCATGAATTCTTCGACTGAAACTTTTTTTTGGCTTATTCCACTATTATTTTGAATAGGATGTTTATGGATATGCATGGATCAAGGTTGCCCCATGAGAGATCGAGCCAGACACAGTCTCGAGATAAAAGCCTCTACAAAGAGGTACGAGCATCAGTACCCCACATAATCTGCAACTCGCTAAACTCGGTACCAAACGCATAAGGATGGATGATAATGAGGAGATGAGGACTGTACCCCATGACATATTACATTACCAGTTCAAATCCAACAAAAACCCTAGGATGATTGTGCTCCTATGCAAGATCGGATACAAAAGGTTCCCAGGGTGGTATATGACATGGGTGCCACAGTTAATGTAATGTCATCCATCAACCTATGTGGATTATGTATTATAGGTGATGCTGAAACCAATGTGATATATCCAAACGAGATGGTGGAGAAACTCAGAGGGATGGTCGAGAATGTATATGTTCGCGCATGAAATTCAGTGTTCATCACAAACTTCTATGTAGTAAATGGAAGTAATACCCAATGTGAAACACTTTGTTGGGATTACCATTCTTAGTGATAGCTGGTGCATTGATCAATGTGCAGTCACAATACATTAGCGTCCGAATAGGGAAGAGGACGAAGCTCTTCCAAGTCGGAAGTAAGATCTTACATGACAAAAGCGAGTCTTTGCAAGATTTTCTATATCGGCAATCGAGGTCATTGATTTAGACCCTGACTAGGGGGAATGTAAATTCGTCAAGCCAATGACGTTAAACAAAAGCACTACTGTGAGGCATCCCGCGAATAATTTTGTAGTTATTAATTGGTTTTAATTTTTGTTTTCTTTATTTCCCTTACCGTGCATGAAATATTATACTAAACTCTATATAATATATTATCTATCTATTTCCACCACTTCTTTTACATTTGCCATGCCCATCTTATTTTGAACCTTGAGGACATGGTTCATAATAAGTTCGAGGGTGCTTAGGTGAGTGGTTCGTTGGACGGAATGATTGGTTGAAGACCCGCAGTTATAAGCTTTACGTTTTTCTCAATTTACTTGCGACTTTAGTGGAATCACGATGGTAGTTTTTCCCTTTCATCCCATTTCTTTTCTTCCACTTCTTTCATTACTTGGAAATTGGTACAATAACGCATGCATGTTTTAGGTAGTTTAGTATATTCACTATTTTATAGAGTCTTACCTACGAGTGAGACTTTTCTTTTAATTTTTAGAGTAAAAACTTAGTCAATTTGTTTACCTTCATACTTAGAAGAAATAGAAGAGCTTTTACACCTACCCGACAAAATAAATAGGAGCTTGAAGTAGGGATAAGTCATAACTTGAGACCAAAGTAGGTAGGTGGCTGAATTAACTTTGCAGGAAAACTCAAAATCTCTAGGATTCTAAAACTAGGACTAATCCACTTAGAGTATAATTGTTAAGGATCTAGCACTTGTAAGAGGAAGAAGTAGGCTTAATTGCTATAATAAAATATGGGCTTGAAGATTCTACATTGGAGAACTAACTAAACTCTATAGAAAGTGGGAATTGCTAGCAGGATATTTCTTAAAAAATAGAGAATCCCATAAGTTCTTTAGGAAATGGAGCAGGGAACTTGATGGTTAGAAAAACAATGAAAAATTGGTATGGATAGGAAATGGAGAATGGACCATATAATAAAAAACATATAAAAGGGAAAGTGAGGATCTCTATTTGAATAAAAGGCAAAAGTTCATAAAAGGAACTTCTATAAAAAAAGATTTAGCTCGAATGCTCGTAGTTAGGGTAAGCGAGTTTTTCTAATGCTATGAACCAAATATTAACCTATGTTTAAATAAGCCATATGGACTCTTTAAGGTGCAAAAATATGCAAATAAGCAAAAAGTGGTGACAAGGTATGATTAAAAGAATCCATCTACTACAAATATCAATTTGGATATACTGCTTTGATAAAGAGACCTAGAAAACCTACGAGTAAGTTGAAAGTTATGATTTTTTAACGCTTCAAGTCTTGAAAAAGAGTTGTCTTGAAAGGTGACCATGTTTGACCAGACTTCAAAAATTTTGAGTCACTTGTTAAACATGTTGACCAAGTTTCGATTGTAAAGACTTCATTGTTTTGCAAAGTGGGTATAAATTCTTTAGGTGACGCCACCAATTTGTCAGGCTAGATCAACAGAAGATGTCAGAATTGAACTGACGGTGCGAGGATTAACACATGGGCGTCAACCATGATGCCAGACTTAGATTTGGAAGTTATAGCTGACTTGAAGACCAGGAATTTCCATAAAACCCCACGCCATTAATACATAATGGTGGCATCATTGACAGTGTTCGAATTGCAGAATAAAAGTTTTATATTTTTTAGAAGGTTCTTATTTCTCAAGCTTTCCTATTCTTATACCTAGGCTCGCCTATATAAAGGAGAGACCTCTATGAAGGAAAACATATTATATTCTGAGTAATTTAAGAGTAGAGCAAGGTAGAGTAGCCCTGTCTATCTAGGTTCTTTAATACCTAGGCCGGGGATGAATCTCTCTAGCCAGTAATAGGTTATTTTCTATGTCTTGTTGAGATTTTCTATAATAATATTATTTTCTTTCAATTCTCTATCTTCGTGTTGTTGTTTTTAACGATGTCTCAATGGTAGTTTTAGTTTGTATATTCATTGCAAATATCTAGGCATAAACCTATTGACATGCTAATAATCAGGTTGAGTCCGTGATACCAACCAGATTGAGAAGTGGTAACAACCTAGAGCAAGAAACTTGACAGACATGTTGTTCTAGGTGAGTAACATAGAGAACTAGGTTAGATCTTGAAAGAGGTTGCCCAAGGTTATCTAGGGGTAGGTGTTCCCATAAAGTTGTTAATGCTGGTCACGTACTAAATTTTTAGAGCGGCTGCCCAAGGTTGTACAATGGAATAAGAGAAGTATTTAAAGAGCGGTTACCCTATCTATCGAGAATAAGGGGACTAGGGTGTAGGTGACCCCAACACCTGTAGCCTATCTAGGGAAAACTATTTTAAAACACATCTTTCAAAGTCTATGATACAAGACATGGAAACAAGATAGGGCTAGATTGTGGATTCCTAGACTTACGTATGTTTTTATTCTCCGATTTACAACTTAGTTATTTTCTTGCTAGTTAGAATTTTAGATAGAACTCTTTCAAAAACCACTCATATTTACTTTTCTGTGTGTTGAACTCAGTTTGACTAAATCCTGTGGATTCGACTCCATTTTTACCTTTATTTTATTCCAATAGGATCATTAACCTATTACAGGTTATATTTGACACGCACGACACATGATCAAGGACTTTCAATCATAATTTAAGACAACAACAACGTAGAGAACACTGAACTACCACATTGGAAGCCAATAATAATCTCGATAATAATAATAATAATAATAATAATAATAATAATAATAATAATAATAATAATAATAATAATATAGAACTTTCTTTTATGCAAGCCAATCAAAATATTACTACTTATGAACCGATGTGTATTGCCTATCCTGGGGGATTTCTTGAATTGGAACAAAGATTCGGATTCATTAGTGCTCTACCTAAGTTCTATGGTAAAGACAATGAAGTCCACCAAGAATTTATAAAGGAATCCCAACACAAAGTTAATGGGACGAAACCTAAAGACGGTACGTAAGAATAAGTCAAACTTAAAGCTTTTCCTTTTGTATTGAAAGATCAAGCACAAGATTGTTTGTTTTATCTTCCCCAAGATTCGATAACTACATAGGCTTAAATGTTGGAAGCTTTTCTAGATCAATATATGCCTGTAAGAAAAATTAGTACTTATAGAAGACAAATCACAATCACGAAAATGAATGATAATTTTAATAAATCTTGAGATAGATTTCAAAGATTAATTTCATCTTGTCCACAACATGGATACACCCAATGAGCTTTATTAGAAAAACTCTATGAAAGAATAAATCATTTTGAACAAAGACTATTAGATACCGTATGTGGTGGATCATTATTCGATGTTAAGCCAAATTTAGCAAAAGAAGCTATTAACAAGATGGCAAAACAATCTAAACATTATGGTGAAAAGACCGACACATCAAGAAAGAAACTTTATGAAGTAAATAATAAACCAAGAAACACATTTGATGAAAAAGTTGAAGAATTATCTAACATGGTTAAATTACTACTAAAAGAAAAATCAAATCAAGTGAACCCATTTGGATTTTGTAATGAAGTTACACATCATATGGATACATGTCATACTTTACAAGAAGATAATACTGAAGAAGTCAATGCGGTATGAACCAATATTTTGGTCCTATAAATCAATATACTAACAGTAAAAATTATTGCACTAGAAAACCAAATTCAAATATTAGTTTTGGATCATAAAATCAAAATTATACCACTTATAGACCGAGAGCACCAATATAACCTACGTCAATCCAACAACCTCAACAAACTATTCAACTAATGCAACCAAATATAGAGCAAATACTACATAACTTTATGACTCAAAGTCATCAAAACTTTACGCAAATCTCTCTAACCTAATAAAAATCGATACGTCTATTAATGAGTTGAAAAAATAATTAAATCAAATGAATCTACAACTTAACAAGTTTAGTAATCAAACAAAAATATCTACTCAAACTACAAACACTACTAATCAAGCACAAGTTAATGCTTTATTTTTCGATAATGAATGCAAAATGCATACGCAAAAAAAGACACCAAAAAGAGATAAAAAGAAACACAAAGTACATAAAACAATAGAACAAGAAGAAGAAGAGATGATAAATGTCATTTTCACTAGGGAATGGATGGTCGAACAATTGAAATACACATATTTTCTCGAAAGGCTATACCCATTGTATTTAGCCAGAGTTGAAGCATCTGAAAGATCTTCACAAAATCCTAAATTAGTTAACCAAGAGAAATTAAATAATAATATTTATGAATTGAATGAAGATATGCATTCTATTTCTATTGTTCCATAATGATTAACAAATACTATGAATGAAGAAATTAAAGAAGACATTTATGAATCATTTAAGAAAATAGAAATTAATGAATTTTTAATGAAATTAAATCATAATGAAGTTATTAAAGAATTCTCTGAGTCTAAAGACAAATTCTTAGAAGAATCTAATGAAAATTTAGAACAAAAGATGCCATCTTTAAAGAGAATGTCTGAGAAATGTTTCAACCTAGGAATGTTTGTTATGCCCATCATAATAAGAAATTCTTCTATTGAATTTGCTATGTATGATCTTAGAGCATCAATTAATGTTATGTCACTTATAATTTATGAATCATTGAAAATAGGATTATTAACTGATATGCCTATTAATCTAACTTTAGTGGACAAGACAATTATTAAGTCTTATGGATTATTAGAAGACATTTTAGTACAAGTACATGATTTAGTATTTCTAGCTAACTCTTACGTCATGGAAATGAGAGATTCAATATCACCTAATCCCTTACCTATACTATTAGGTAGATATTTTCTTAAAATGACTAGAACTAATTTAGATATTTCCAAAGGAACAATGTATATGGAATTCGAAGATAAGATTGTTAAATTCAAGAATAATAATGGACACACCTCTAAAGAATATGATGAATTATTCGATAATGAAACCAATATTAATGATTTTTTAGAATTAAACTATTATGATAATCTTAATGTTGAAATTTATGCAATTAATGCAGTAACAATGGAAACTGCAAAAGAGATTCCAAAGAAAAAACAAGTTGAAGACACTTTAAAAGAAAACGAACTCAAAAATAGAGAGTTAAGCAACCGAAGAATGGAAAAGACATTATTAAGCGAAGAGATTTTCAGTCCAACAAGAATAAGAAAAAGAAAAAAATCAGTTTTAAACCCTGTGAAGCTTAATGATATATCCTAAAGGTATACACTTGCACATCAAAATCAAATGGGTATGGTACATCAGAGCTCAGCGTGATATGGGTTCTAATGCAAATCTCATGCCCATACATTCTTTCTGCACACTCAATTGGAGTTGGACACACTTGCTTCTAAACGAGTTTCTTTACAGAATGGTACTACAATTCAACCAATAGGAGTGATCATAAATATACCTGTTCAAGTGAACAACTACATCGTACCCATGGACTTTTTTGTCATGCCACACTTTATTAATGAAGATCCTCCTTTAATTTTAGGAAGACCTTTCTTGGCCACTACACATGCTCTTATGGATATTCTAAACAAAACGATTACTCTAACGATTAACGGTAGAGCACTCACTTTTTAAATTGGCACTAAAGTGGATAATCCTAAATTCAAATTTAGAGATCTAATCATGGCCGCTAGTATAACGACTTGATTATAGTAATAATGTGATTAACTACTATTGATTACAAATATCATACTCAAATAAAGGAGTTTTGCACACTGTTCGCTTAGTTAGGTGCACTCTATTGTTAAGAAAACCCTTTTTAATTGGCTGTAACTAAACTATTCTATCATAGAAAACAATGTAAATTACTTTGTACTCTTATATTAAAAAAATCTTAGTTCACAACTTCACATAGGTAATGAATAACTATATTTTTCAATTAACTTCCTTCATCTTCATTATGTGCGTGCAATGTTCAATTCAAATAGACAAATTTCCTTCAAATCCACTTCAACCCACTATAATGAAGGAAAAGATTCTAATGTGCAAACTAGAACTCCACCTATCGGTGTGAATATCATAAGTCTCACATTACTTTAAGTTATAAATCTTTAGATTCATAACCAAATAAGTTTACTATCCATGCATCCCTAATTAATAACTATCTATCAATGTTATATATTTTACGGTTATATCATCCATATCAAGCTTAAAGGCTCCAATGGTCATGGGAACTCCTAAAACCTTTAATCAACATACACGTGATCAAGATGTTCATAGTATTATGTCTAGAATCAATACAAATTCTAACCATTGCACTTTTTAACTTTAAAATCTATTCATAACTCCTTTTGCATAACATTCATACCATAAGACCCAATGATCCCTAATGAAAGCAAACTACTCACTCATCATTGAAATAAACATACACATCATTGTATTCATTGCAATCAAAGATCGAATTAAATAACTAAAACCAAATCAGGAAAACAATATTGAATAACCGCAAGTGAGTCTTCAATGTCTTCTCCTCCTAAACTTTTCTTAATAGTCAAGAACAATATAAACTATGCTAAACTATGATTATTGGTGGTAATGTATGGTAGCGGTGTAATTAGTGTAATGGGTGAGTTACCACATTCTAATACTTATTTATAACCTTTTGACTCTTTAGAACAAAATTTAACAATTGTAAATGAACTAGAACTCTAAAATCTTTATTTTTTACATCTTGGCACTGTCCATAAGTGATCCGGTGGTGCCTGCATAAAGCCAAGACGCCGCTACAGCTTTAACCTTTTTGTGTGTATTTCCCCTTCTCAGTGAGCTCGACTCCTTGCTTAATCCATCTCGGCGTCATGTATACAACACCTTAACGCTGCCACTTTGCTAACTCTTCTGTCCCACTTTTCTTCTCTTTTTTTCTTCTCCATGCCTTGCTCATGTTGTGTACACTCTTTCGATGATGCCAAGCCTCCTTGCCATGGCATCAAGTGTGGTTTATGCATTTTATCCTTGTTTCATCACGAAGTCACTCATTTGTCTTCTTTATACCTTGTATACCTAAAAACATATAAATACCATCAATTAGAGCTCATTCCTGGATATTTAGGCTAATTAATTTACTAAACTAACCTTATATAACTCTATATAATCACATATTAAATACCCTCAAACATAGAATTTTGCAAGTCCTGAGCAAAAGTGTATTCTACTAAGTATTCTTACTACTACTACTACTACTACTACTACTACTACTACTACTACTACTACTACTACTACTACTACACTACTACTACTACTACTACTACTACTACTACTACTACTACTACTACTACTACTACTACTCTCTTTACTCTTATCATATCAAGCTGCTTTCTTTTTCTGCTTTATTGCTGCTGCTTCTTCTTCTGCTTCTTCTTTACTTACTACTTAAGTTTCATATTCATACTACTACTACTTAAGTTCCGTATTCCTTTTATATCGTTCATGTAGTATTTTTTTTAATTCAAATTAGTTCAAGTTAATAATCTACTCAATAGTTTTATTTGCAAAAACTTATATTTTCAACAATATGTAGCTTTAACAACACATATAATTCACTTTCAAAACTCAAATGTAGTTCACAGCTAAAACCATCATTACTATCGAGTTTATGTCACCTCGATACTTAAGTAGCAAGTATGCAATCTTATGATTTCTCATTAAGCTCAAGAATTTACAAATAAGCATAGATCATACTATTTTTGGTAGACTTTAGTACTTCAAGAGTTCATATGACTTCATATAGTTGGAAATAAAAAATAACTTAACTAAGCTACTTGTACTCTAGCTAAATCTTTTATTTTAAGAGTTTTAATCTGACTTCCGCCTTTCTTTCATTATATATATATATTTATATCTCTTTTATTTTCCTTTCTCCTCATATTTCCTAGTTGCATGGTCCCAACTCATTTTCCTATTGATTCCGTTTTTCTCTTTTTTTAAACCTTCAAGTTCTTTGCTCATTTTCTTGTAGAACTCGTGAGACTTTTTTTTTATATATTTAAAACTCTTGTTAGCACTTCTCACTTTCGCTTTTATTAAGCAACTTTTAACTCCAACTCTTTATTAAGAACTATTCATATCTCTTCCCCTTTTAGTACTTAGTCTTCATTTACTTTTATACTCAAGTAAGATTCATACTTATTATAAAATTCTCTAAAGATTTAAGTTCTTCACAAGAAATGTTCTAGTATTCTCCTTGCATTCATTTGAAGCACATGGTCTTCCCTAACTTTAAGTCTCTAATCATGAAATTATATTATTGTTTGCTGCATTTCTTAGTTTTTTTTTAAAAAAAATTAATAACACTCTTTTGAGTTTCATATCAACAAGATATTTCTCTTCTTACTCATCCTCAATTATAGGCTCGAACTTTTCAAATGAATTATTTATTCATAACTTATCACTATATATAATCTAATCTATACTACTTAAACACATTCAAATAATAAGTAAATGAAAAGTAATATACTACCATGCTTTCCTTTTTAACTGCTTCAAAAATAAAATTTTACGATCATACTTGAAGTTTTTATCTTTATTTCATCCTTTCTTACCACTTCCCATAGTATAGTGTTGATGCCCCTAAACTTAAACCAAACCTTGTCCTCAAGGTTTAAAAATAGGCCAGAAACAGAAAAACACTAAACACACAAACATATATAATAAACATAAACATAAAAATGTGTAAGTATGAAACTTAATCAACTACTAAAGTGACAAAATATCCACAATGCAAAAAATAATTAGTATAAATGTATCTTTCATCTTTTCAAGGTCTAAATAAAGCCTAAAATCTCGACTCTAGGACTATGCATCATCACCTCCTGAATAGGATGGTGTTAAAGGACGCTCCAACTTTTTACTCTACACCACTTCATGATCAAACATGTAGTTTGTTGTTCTTGGGAAACCAATAGACATATCAGTTGGTCTCATCCATTTGCTCCTCTCATATCTAGCTATGTGTCTCTAATGATCTACAAATAACATAATGTTCCGATGTCTATTCAGTCTATCTTGCTCATATCTTAACATGGCTTCACAATAATGAGTTATGTTCTCTCTATACTGTCTTCTCATCTTAATAATCTATTGCCTCTACTGTCGTAGAGTTAAATCCTCAGGTGGTGGTACTAGTGCATGTGGTGGAAAAACCTCAGGACACCCAAGTCCTGCTCTCCTATCAGTGAGTCTACAAACTCGTACCCCTCAGAAAATCGCTATTGGTGATCCTTTTCCTCTCCATATCACTCATTTTGCAACTCTTGAGCCAACTCTGCTGCTGCTGTTACATGATCCTCTTGCTCCTTGGCTAACAACTCCGCCTCAAGTCTGTCCCTTATGGCTCTCTCTCTATCTCTCTCTCTCTCATCCTTAAAGTATTGGTATCCAGTGGGTGATTTTAAATTCAACAAAAATCCTCATCTATTATTGCTTAGGCCTTTATATCAAATTCCACATTCTAAATCAATTACGCTCTAGCCTTCAAGCACATTTGGGTTATTAAAATTGGAAACATCAATCTGTTGTCTTTCTCAAACATAATGCACTCCCTCAAGTTCTTGTAGAAGGTGTCCCCTACATTGATCCTCCCGTTCTTTTTAATCTCATATAAACAAGCCACCTTACGCTTGTTGATCTGCCCTGTTGAATGGTATGGTATATTGAAGCAACTAGAAAGTGTTGCCATATTCTGTAGACTCTCCTCATACTCCCCTTTTGAATGTGTTTCAGCATATTCTCAGCTCCCATTATCCATTACGGTTGTCCTCGGACAACTAATGCTTTCTCTATTGCTATAAAAGGATATAGGTTATAAAGACTCTCATATAAATCATCCAGGAAGTTCTGTGATTCTCTAACCATACTCAAATGCTCTAACCTATATAGTCGTTTATGTAACAATCATTAAACGGGACCATTACTCCTTTCACCTTAATTAGATCACCTTTTTAGTAAACTTTGCATTGGCATAAATTCGTAAACAATTTCACTCACCCCATTAGCAATTGTTCTCTCTATAGTCTTGAGTAAATTGCTCTCAACCTTGTTGCTTAACGAAATTGTTAACTCTCTTATCATACTTAGCTGGTAGGTTTATTCCTCTTTTGCAAATAAATTCCCTATTCTCAATGACCTCATGTCTCTCCTTAGCCTGTACACTAATGCAATAATTAGACTTGAAAGACCTCGTGGCATCCTCATTCAGATCTCTTGACGATGATGCTTCATAATTATTTGCCTTAACTTCACTAACTTGACTTATTTGTCTCCTTGCATGTTCTTTGCATTTTATCAATAAAACTCACACAACACAACAATCACAACGAGTCTTCAAATAACGTATAATCGCAAGTTTCATTCACAATGGTCATTCGCTTGCCAAACAAATAAAAAACATAAACTAATTAACCATAAGCCACATTGATGCTCCAAATCCACACACATCAAATCCCTATCCAACCTAATTTCCATAATTCATAAAATCTCACCAATAACATCCAAAAATCTCAAAGCATAACTAATGAAATTTTAAATTTACCTCAATGTCGGACTACTTTCTAGTGTAGATTACTATTCTAAGCTTCTATCAATCAAAGCCCTCTCGCTTTGCTCACAAAATAAAACCCTATTGCTCTCTAGAATCAACTCCCCAAATCAATGCCCTAGCTTTCCATTTTGTGCAAATCTACAATATAGTCTCTCTTTTCACTCTTGATCACTAAGAACACTTTTTTCTTTCTTAGAATTGCTCGAACTTGGGTTCTAGAGGGACGTATGCTTGGTTGGTGGTGTATGGACTAGGGTTCAAGTATGAGAAATATGGGTTGAAATATGTTTAAGACCCATCCTCGATGTTAGCACCATCTCTTATAGGGCAAGGCGCTGCCACGGTGTGGCCACTGCATTGAGACCACTGTGAGCATTTTTTGCTCACAGCTCGTTACCCTACCAGCGTCGTCCATGTGTGAATTTGGTATCCTGTGTATATGCACATGATGTCAACTAGCATGTTTCCATATTTTTGCAAAATCTTCATTAAGTCCCTATTGGTGCTCTCCCGACTCTGTGTATTGCTACATAAGGGTGACAACGTGAAATATGCTATATTTATAAAAATTCCATAAAAACTTACACGTGATTTGTCAATTTACCTGACATTTACCATTTTAACTCTTTTTATTTTTTACACTATTTACTTATTTTATCGAGACTTTTCCATTCCTATGAAATGTCACCCGACAAATGGTCTTTTTAGCACATTTAGTACAAAACTTTCAATAGTTAGAAAATTACTAAAACGTTTGGATTGTTCTAATTAAACTAAATAAATAACTAACTAAAATAAAAAACAAAATTAAAATCCCTAAGCTACCTCCCAGTAGTGCTTAGTTTAATGTCAGTAGCTGGATGTCTTCTCGCTCGTTTAGTCCGAGTCTAAATCGAGATACTCCATTTGTAGGTCGGAGATAACGATATCTATCCCATTCGGATTACTTCTTTCCATTCAACAAAAACAATCTTCTCGGCATTATCATCCTCCTCGATACTCATTGTGATCATTTTCTTCCTTGTATGCAAGACCGCATTGGTAGTGTTCAAAAATGGCAACCCAAGTATCATAGACATATCATCATTTATTTCATGATCCATAACTTTAAAATCAGCAATGAATATGAATCTACTCACTTTCACATGCGCATTCAAGACTCTTCCTATTTTGGAACCAAGTTATCATCAACCACTTGTAAATTTGTTGTATCGGGACAATTGATCTTCAAATCCACTTGTAACATGTCCTTTATAGGCATGTCTGTGGGGTTTTAAGGTTCATACATAGTGATAACAATTCAAAACAATTTTGAAAAACCCCAACAGGATTGAAAATAAGGTCCATTAAACAAGAACTACAAAAGTAAATAATACTTTAATCCGTGATTTCCTTATCTGATTGTTCGATTTCCAAGATGTTCAAGTGCGCATCCTCTATCGGAAACCCACACACGAATGGTGACCATAATTTAGAGTGCTAGATGTAAGAGAGATTGAAGACTTTTTTCTTTCTCTCCCAAAATCCAAATAACTCGAAAATAGTAAAAACAAAAATCTTATTCGGTTTTAGGGTTTCAACCTTTATTTATATATGTAGATAAGCTCACTTAAAAAATCTATTCGTAATACAACTATTATATTTAGGCAATTCAAACAAATTACACAAACACCCTTATTTATAAATTCTCATATAACAAATCGTAAGGGCTTTTATGTCATTAATTTTATCATATAAAATTGATTACTTAGACCAATTGAAAGTGCACAAAGTCATTCTTTATGTGTGACCCAATAAGTTCATGCTGAGTTGGTAGTGAACCAAAACTATTTTGATACACAAGTCATAAGAAGTTTCTAGCATGACATTATGACTACCCAAATAGCATGAATATAAAAATCGAGATAACCTAATGAATAACATATATCATATCCTTTTGACATGCGATATCCTTTGATTAAACATAAGGCATGGAAAGTTACCCTTAATGTTCAATCATACTAATATCGATCTTTAGGTAGACTGAAAGCATCCAAGTGACATTTATCATATAAATTCACTTGGATTTGGCCATTTATCAGTCTAACATATCGATGGATCCACTGATATCTCTTTGTACAAGAGAGACAAATTATATCTTGATTACACACCTTCACATATTATTCACATGTTAACTAATCACAATCTTTATAATTATCCGATTAAAGCCAACGTTTGAATGTGTCAAATTACCATGCTCCTAATATTAAAGTCTATAGTAATCTCAAGTCGAAGGACTAAATGATATAACTATTATGAGTAACACCTATGACTTAATCCATATGGTGTTCTCATAATAGGTCGGTCCAACACCTTGTTCCTTAACAAGTACTTATGATCTCGATTCATATCCCTATATGCATGATCATTACATGACCATCAATCGAGATTCACGCTAGTCTTAATTCATTATAGTTCCCAGTATAATGACCAAATAAGAACATTTAGTATATTTCAACAAATACCTATGGATCTTACTATAAGGTAAACATGCAATCACTTAAAATAAAATAGCAAATGAAAACCTCAATTTTATTAATCGAAATTATAAGATAAACTATGTTTGTAGATTGACCAAGAGCACACGCCCTAACATCTCCCACTTGCATTAGGGGCAATCATTCATGTATCTAATACCTAAGGAACTAACATGACCATCATGTTTCGCTTGTGGAAGAGCCTTCTTCAAAGGATATGCAACATTGTCTTCTGTAGGAACTCTGCATATCTTTATGTCTCATCTCTCAATGATTTCTCGAATAAGATGAAAACATCTAAGTATATATTTGGATTAGCGTGTGATCTTGGTTCCTCGGCCTATGCTATCGCCTCATTGTTATCATAATATAAGCAAACAGGGTTAGCTATACTCGGAACTACACCTAATTAGAGATAAATTTTTTGATCCAAACTGCCTCCTTACCTGCATCGGACGCTGCAATATACTCAACTTCTATTGTAGAATCTGCCATAATCTCTTGCTTCAAACTTTTCCGGCTCAGTACACGCCCATTCAAAGTAAACACATATCCAGACTGTGATATCAAGTCATCTATATCAGTTTGAAAACTTGCATTTATGTAACCATTTACAACAAGCTCGTCATCTAAACTTCCATATACCAAGAACACTTCTTTATTTTTTCTTAAGTACTTAAGAATATTCCTTACTGCTATCCGGTGACTCTCTCGAGGATCAGACTGATATCTGCTTGTTACGCTCAAAGCAAATGATACATCAGGTCTGGTGCATAACATGGCATACATGATAGATCCAATAAATGATGCATATAGAATTGTATTCATGTGCTCTCGCTCATCACTAGTCTTTGGTCATTGATTCTTCCTGAGACTTATACCACGAGACATTGGCAATGACCATCTTTTAAAGTCTTGCTTACTAAACCTATCCAGTACCTTATCAATATAAGCACTTTGACTTAAACCGATCGAACTTTTAGATATATCCCTATAGATCTTAACTCCAAGGATGTAAGTTGCATCTCCTAAGTCCTTCATTGAAAAAAAAAAAAAACTTTCCTAACCAACACTTAACACTCTACAAGGTTGGGATGTCATTTCCAATAAGTAATATATCATCAACGTATAGTACCAGGAAAACAACCACGCTCCCACTGACCTTTTTATATACAAAAGGCCCATCTTCATTTTTTAATGAAACCAAATTCCTTAATTGTTTCATTAAAAAGAAGATTCAACCTTCGAGAAGCTTGCTTTAAACCATAAATAGATCTCTGAAGCTAGCAGACCTTCCTAGAATTCTTAAGATGAACTAACCCTTCAGGCTATATCATATACATGTCCTCAAGTAACTTTCCATTTAGAAAAGTTATTTTGACATCCATTTGCCATATCTTAGTCATAATATGTGGCTATGAAAATTAGAATTTTGATGGATCTAAGCATGGCTACCAGGAGAAAAATCTCATCATAATTAACACATTGAGTCTGTCTGAAACCTTTTGCTACTAGCCGTGCTTTATTAGTATGCACTTTTCATCCATGTCAGTCTTCTTCTTGAAACCTCATTTACATCCAATGGCCTTACCAACTTTAAATAAATCAACCAAGTTCCAAACTTGGTTATCATACATGGATTGCATCTCATAATTCATGGTTATCCGCCTTAGGACAAGACATAGCCTCCTGATAAGTAGGTTCATTTTGATCCATAAGCAACACCTAACTACTGTAAATAATAAGAAATCCAAATTTCTCAGGTTGATGTCTTACCCTATCAGACCTACACGACCTTATGATACTTATGAAGGTTCGACTAGTTTAATACTTTGTTGATCTCCCACTGGCGGTTGAGTGTTTATTTGTGGTTTGTGGTTTTTGAACTTATTCAAGACTTACTTTATTCCTATTGTTGTCTTTTGAAATAATTTTTTTTCCATGAAGACATCATTCCGAGCAACAAACACTTAGTTCTCATTAGGGTTATAGAAGTAGCATCCTCTAGTTTCTTTAGGATAACCAACAAATACACATTTGGTAGATTTGGCTGATGATTTTTTTTTAGATTTACCGTCGTACATAAAACTCACGACACCAAATCTTAAAGAAAGACAAACTTGTTCTTTTCCCTAAACACATCTCATATGGTGTTGTATCAAACATTTTAGAATGGACACGATTCAGTGTAAACGCAGTAGTTTCTAAAGCATAACCTTAAAGAAAATAGTAAGATCTGCATGACTAATCATATCGATCCATATTCAATAAAGTCCGATCTCTACTCTCAGAAACACCATTCCATTGTTGAGTTATTGGAGGAGTTAACTGTGAAACGATACCACAGTTTCTAAGATGATCATCAAACTATTGGCTTAAATATTCACCACTTCGATCTGATTGAAGTACTTTAATAGTTTTACCAAGTGGATTTTGCATTTTATTCTAAAATGTTTGAAATATCTCAAAAGACTCACCTTTATGTTTAATGAGATATACGTAATCATATTTGCTAAAATCATCAATGAAAGTAATGAAATATTGATAACCATCTCTAGTCATTGTTTTTATAGAACCATATTCAATAAAGTCCATCTTTATGAAGTTTAGAAATGCGTTTCACATTATGTGGCCAATACAACAATGCCAAAGGTAAGTTTGATTTAAATCATTTAACTTGAATCTCTTTTTATTTACGTTAATAATAGGAATATTTGTGAACCCTTTCATGTTTAGAATATAAAAACCATCACATAAATCAACATTCACATAAAAAATGTTTTTAAGAGGAATGGAGCGATTATTGTTCAAAATAATGAAATTAAAACCATCCAAATCTAAACATGAAACTGAAATGATGTTTCTACTCAATGAAACATAATACAAATTATTTAAGACTAAGACGAGTCTACTAGGTAAAATTAACTCATAGCATCCTACAGCCAACACAACAATCTTTGCATCATTTCCAACTCGTAGGATGACTTCTCTTTTCTCTAGCTTTCTACTTTTAATGAAACCCTACACATTAATATAAATGTGAGATCCACATCCGGTATCCAATACCTAAGAATCACTAGTGGACAAGTAATAATGTAAATACCTGAAGCAGTAGTCGAACTACTTTTCTTTTCTTTAGATCTTCAAGATTAAGCTTGCGATTTTTGTACCAATGCCCAGGTACATGGCAAAAATGATAATTTCTCCTTTTTTCTTTTTACTTCTGGCACTATGAAATAGAAGCAGCCTTAGGCTTGAGTTATTCCATAGGCTTTGTGCCAGTCACGACATCCTTGGCAACTTTAGCTTTGCCTTTGCCCTTTTTCTTTAGAGTCATTCCTTTATGAACCATCAACACATTGGTAGTGGGTTTCTTTACATTCTGCTCAACAATTTTAAGCATCGAATTCAACTCATAAATAGACTTCTCCATATTATTCATGTTATAGTTCATTACAAATTATGAATAACCATTACGCAATATATTTAGGATCAAAATCCATATCCAGCTTTTGGCTTATGGGAAATCCAAGTCTGTCAAAATGGTTAATATAACCCTTCATTTCAAAACATGAGGACTAACTGACACACCCTCAACCATTCTGAAAGAATGAAGGTTCTTGATTGCCTCAAATCTTTTTTGCCTAGCCTGCTGTTGGAGCATTTCCTTCAGCATCGTAACCATGTCGTTAGCTTCCATGTGTTCCATATCCTTCTGAAGTTCAGGAACCATGGTTGCAAACGTAATGCATGCAACATCAGTTGAGTCATTGACATGCTTAATATGCGCATCTTTTACGGCTCTTGAAGCATTGGTTGGTGGTTCCTCAGGTATATGATCATCCAAGGCATACAACTTGCATTCATGTTTAAGGACAATTCTCAAGTTTCTGAACTAGTCAAGAAAGTTTTTCCTAGGCAACTTATGCTTTTCAAGGATGGATTGCAATGACAAGGGATTGGTGTGATTCGAAGAGGCCATAGATCTACAATAAAGATTACGCAAAAGTTCATTTAAGTATAGAGGAATATACTCCCACTAAATTAACAACCCTCCTAAAAACACTATGTTAATTTAAGGGATTAAAATCCATGTTTCACCTAATTCTAAAATGACTAGGGCATGACACTTTGAATTAGGTTATTTAGGCAGGTACCTTTTACCAATTAAATTATATGTAACTTTTAGTTATTTTTACGAGATTATGACATCCTATATCGTAGCATGTTTTGATCTCATCTTGTGCCTAAAGCCCAAAATCGTTTTGATAGCTTTATCAAGTCTAACCATTTCAAATAATAGAGTAATAATTACTCAACTTGCATCACCAAGATAACACAATACAATCCACGGAAGTATATGCATATTGATGTGATCGAAGCCTTGACAAGTGTTTGAGAATGGATGACACTTGACTTAAAACTTGGAAGAGGTTTTTTTATTTGTTTTAGTTATCATAATCTAAACAAGATAAATATCTATATTGCAATTTATGTACAATCACTAAACAAGTTAGAAAATTTCACTAATATTGACTAGTATACGAGTTTCCTTGCGCTACAAATAGTAACCGGCGGTCTCGCTAACTGGTTCTAAAAATCAAAAATCATATATGATTTCTCCTTATTTTAGTCAATTCCATTGACCGAAAATGCCCCATATTTTAATTTGATATATGTTAATTAAAACATTTTTAATTAGTTCAGTCCCACCTCTAACTTAATATCTTATCCTAATCCAATTAGAATTTAAGATACTTTGAATCCTTATCCATTACAAATTTGTTATATATCTTACCTATCTTATAGGATTTGTAATTCCTATCCGATTAAATATTTATCTCCTATCTAATAGGAATATACTGACAGATAACCACAATGAGATATATGATCAAAAACCAATTTCAATTCATATCCATATAAAATAAGCAATTGAATCAAGAAACGAAATATTAATCATGTATTCAACACCAGAATCGTATTAAATTAATCATATCAACCTAATCATGATTACTTATCATTGAGACATACATAATTATTGAATAAAAACAAACTATGTATTCAACACTAGAATTACATTAACCTAAACATGACTTCTACCATGTGAACATACAAAATTAACATCATTCAATATTAAAACATATGTTAATCGAAATATTCTAAACATGAATTCTATCATTGAATCAAATCAAGCGTATGTATCAAATATATGAATTAACAATATGTTTTAAAACCAATTCTTGATAACAATTATAACATAACCTATATGTATATCATATATACATTAATCAAGATCATTTCTTTACACATATATATCATATATACATCAAAGAAAACATGTAAATGTTTAGTAGAATCGAGCCTATTGATATGATACCACTGTTGGATCGAAAATAAGTTCTGTTAAACAAAAAAATCACAAGAATTTTTAAAACCCCAATTGGATCAAAAATAAGTTTCGTTAAACAAGAACTACAAAAGTACATCATACCTTAATCTATAATTTCCTTATATGATTGTTCGATTTTCAAGACGTTTAAGTGCACATCCTCTATCGGATATCCACACATGAACGATGACCATAATTTGGAGTGTTAGGTCTAAAAGAGATTGAAAATATTTTTCTTTCTCTCCCAAAATTCGGAGAACTCTAAAATAGCTAAAACAAAAATCCTATTTTATTTTAGGGTTTTAAATTCTATTTATATGTGAAGATAAACTCACTTAAAAAACATATTCGTAATACAACTATTTTATTTAGGCAATTCAAGCAAATTACGCAAACACCCATTTTAATAAGTTATCATATAATAAATCATTGGGGATTTTATGTAATGAATTTTATCATGTAAAATTCATTACTCTAGACCAATCGAAATTGCGTAAAACCATTCTTTGTATGTGACCCAATAGGTTCATACGAAGTTGGTAGTGAACCAAAACCATTTTGATATACAAGTCATAAGCGATCTCTAGGAAGACATTATGTTCACCCAAGTAACATGAATATCAAAATTGAAACAAACTAATGAATACATATATCATACCCTTTTGTAGTGTGATATCTTTTGATTATACATAAGGCATGGAAAGTTACCCTTAATGTTCAATCGTACTAGTCTCGATCTTTAAGTAGATTGAAAACATCCAAGCAAAATTGATCATATCGACTCACTTGGATTTGACTATTTATCAGTCTAACATATCGAGGGATCCACTTATATCTCTTTCTATATGAGAGGGACAAATTTTATTTTGATTACACACCTTCACATATTATTCACATGGTAACTAATCAAAATCTTTATAATCGTCTAGTTAAAAATAACGTTTGATTATGTCAAATTACCATGTTCCTAATACTGAATTATATGGTAATCTTAAGTCGAAGGACTAAATGATATAACTATCATGAGTAACACCTATGACTTGATCCATGTGGTGTTCTCATAGCGGGTCAGTCCATTACCTTGTTCCTTAACAAGTACTTATGATCTCGATTCCTATTCCTATACACATTATTATAATGTGACCATCAATCGAGACTCACACTAGTCGTAATTCATTATAGTTTCCAATATAATGACCGACTAAAGATATTTAGGATATTTCAATAAATACCCATGGACCTTATTATAAGGTAAATACGCAATCACTTATAATATAACAAAAAATGAAAACCTCAATTTTATTAACTAAAATTATAAGATAAACAATGTTTGTAGATTAACCTAGGACACATGCCTTAACAATGTTATTGACTAAGGCTTTCGTATCATACAAGATATTTCTATAGTGGTGTCCATCAATGCTCAATGGTACACATATCTCTAGGATCTCTCCTCTTGATTGGTTGAAGTTTCAATTTGAACTTGATATTGGGGCATGTGCCCTAGATTAATCTACAAACATTGTTTATCTTATGGGTTTAGTTAATAAAATAGAAGTTTTCATTTGCTATTTTATTATAAGCGATTGCATGTTTATCTTATGATAAAATCCATGGGTATTTGTTGAAATATCATAAATGTCCCTAGTCGGTCATTATAGTATGAACTATAATGAATTAAGACTAGTGTGAATATTAATTGATGGTTATGTGATAATCATGCATATATACGAATCGAGTTCATAAGTACTTGTTAGGGAACAAAGTACTGGATTGACGTGCTATGAGAACACCACATGGATTAAGTCATAGGTGTTACTCATGATAGGTATATCATTTAATCCTTCGACTTGAGATTACCATATACTTCAATATTAGGAGCATATTAATGTGACACAATCAAATGTTGTCTTTAACTAGATGATTATAATGATTATGATAGTTACTATGTGAATAATATGTGAAGATGTGTAATCAAGATATAATTTGCATCTCTCGCATAGAGAGAAATATCAGTGGATCCCTCGATATATTAGACTGATAATGGCCAAGTCCATGTGAATTGATATGATCAACGTCTCTTGGATGTTTTCAATCTACCTAAAGATCGAGACTAGTACGATTGAACATTAAGGGTGACTTTCCATGCCTTACGTTTAATCAAAGGATATCACATGACAAAATGATATGATATATGTTATTTATTAGGTTATATCAATTTTGATATTCATGTTATTTGGGTAGTCATAATGCCTTGCTACAGAATGCTGATGACGTGTACCAAAATAGTTTTAGTTCACTACTAACGTTGCATGAACTATTGGGTCTCACATAAAGAATGGCTTTGTGCAATTTCAATTGGTCCAAAGTAATGAATTTTGTTTGATAAAGTTCATGACATAAAAGCCCTTACAATTTTTTATATGATAACTTATTAATAGGAGCATTTGTGTAATTTGTTTGAATAGCCTAAATACAATAGTTGCATTACGAATAGGTTTTTAAGTGAGCTTATCTACACATAAATAGAGGTTGAAATACTAAATGATATAAGATTTTGTTTTTGCTATTTTTGAGTTCTCTGGATTTTAGGAGAGAAAGAAAAACATTTTCTATATCTCTTGGGGCTAGCACTAAAATTATGGTCACCATTTGTGTGTGGATTTATGATAGAGGACGCACGCTAGAATGTCTGAGAGATCAAACAACCGAGAGAATGAAATCACGAACTAAGGTATCATTTATTTTTGTAGATCTAATTTAATGGAACTTATTTGCAATCATGTTGGGGCTTTTTAAGAACTATTTTGAATTTTTTGCTGCATATGAATCCTAAAACGCAACACTTTAGTTTTAGTTCTGGGTTTTTGGGAACAACCTTAATGCTATTTCCTTTCAATACTTTCTTCTGAAGGTCTTTCATCTTATTGCTTAGCTCTCCATTATTTCTTCTCCTTACTATTATTCTTTAAAGCATTGATCCTTTGTTGCTTAAATCCTTCAAGTCCATATTGCCTAACATTCGTTCTATTCTCATGCATCACGTTATATTTTCTTATGGTCAAAGTATTGACTCTTTCTAGTTTGTACATCACTTTCTCTTGCCTTGACTCATTTGGTGTCTTAGTGCTAATCATGTGAATAACACTAACATTCTCCTTGAGATTTACGATATTGTTACTAGGAAACTGCCATTCCTTTCTTAAATTCAAAATGATAGCTAGCTGAAAAATCAGTCTCTTATAGGTTATTGATGGATTGTAATCTCTCATTATCCATCACATTAAGATCTTAAGTTACATTTTCCATCTTTTGCTCATGTTTCTCATGTCGTTCCCTATTGTTGATGAAGATGGCATGCAAGAGTTTCTCAATTGACTTCAATGAAGTCATCTTTTTGCTATGCCCTAGCTTCCCTTGTTGGAATTGTTGATCAAATCTTTAAGGAAACTTTGGTGCGTTATCTAGATTTCCATATGAGGAGTTTGGGTTGCTGGTATCTTTAATAAAACCTTTGAGGAGCCATTCCTCTCGACCTGAACTTGTTTCCATAGTTGTGGTTATTCATGAAGTTGATGTCTTCAAACTCCATTCCTTACTGCATGTCCATTTGATTAACCACCATGGCTTGGTGATTAACGGGTTGCTATATCGCTTGCACTTATGGACTTCATTGTCCCATTTGAAGCTTCGCTATTTGATTGCTCATATTGGATAGCTATGCCATGATCGTAGCTTGCGTATCAATATAATATATGACCGCTGGCTTATTCACCATGGAACGAGTACCAGTTGTAGAGTTTTGATATATAAGATCCATAAGATCTGAAACTCTATCCTCATCCTTGGTTAGTAGAGAACCACCTGCAGTGGCATCTACTTGTATTCGGGTGTTGTGGTTTATCTCATAGTAAAAGATATGTAGTTGTGCCCATTTCACTTATCCATGTCCTGGACATCTCCTCAGCATTTCTTTGAGTCTTTCTCGAGCCTCACCTAGAGACTTGGTGTCGTCTTTCTTGAATCAATTGATTTCCAATTTCTTTTCACTGACCTCCACTGAGGAAAAGAACTTGTCTACAAATCTTTCATTTATTTCTGCCCATGAAGTCAAACTCCTTGCGTTCAGTCCTTGGAACTAGGATTTGACTTTTCCACCCAAGGAGAATGGGAAATGTTTCATCCTAATCACCTCCTTTGTAACTCTGATATTGTGCACGGTATCACACTTATTCAAGAAATTCTCTACATGTGCAACTGGATCTTCATTTGCTAGCCCATTAAACATGTTGTTTTACACCATGTTGATTAGAGACAGTCTTAATTCAAACTTGGTGGTGTTGGATGGAAGCCTCATCACTCCATTGTAAGTCTCCTGAATTTTGGCTTGAAGTAGCCACGAAGACATCGTTGTCCTCGCACTCCGTCTTGCACTACAAGATCACTTTCGGGGGTTGGTTATTCCCTCGGCCCTAATGTTGTTGTCAGTTCCCTGCTTAGTCATCCGCCAGCTTGATTCATTTCTTTTCTTTCCCTTATTGGTTTTGTCAATCTCAGGATCATATGGCATGAAGTCCTTCTCTCCTTTACTACGCATGCACTAATTCTCCCTAAAAAGAAAACACTAAAGATCAAGTGCAGATTGTCAAACTTGAAACTTACACTTCTAATTTTTATATTTTTTGTTTTTTAAACTTGAAAGTAAATTAATTAAAATAAGACTTAAGAATTTTTTAAACTAACTAAATTAATGTGGCTACCTGTCCTAGGTAACGGCGCCAAAAACCAGGTCGTGGCCGCAAGTACAACAACTCAATTATAGCAATAATGTGATCAACTAGTGTTGATTACGGATATGCTCCTCAGGGAAAAGATGTTTTGCACACTGTTCACTTAGTTAGGTTCACTTTACTACTAATCCCTTTTTATTTGGTTGTAACTAAACTATTCTATTTTAGAAAACAATGTAAATTACTTTGTACTCTTATATTAAGAATATATTAGTTCACAGCTTCACCTAGGTAATGAATAACTATGCTTCTCAACTCACTTCCTTCATCTTCATTATAAGTGTGCAATGCTCAATAAGAATAAACATATTTTTTTCAATCCACTTCAACCCACTATCATGACGGAAAAGATTCTAATGTGAAAACTAGAACTCAACCTATCGATGTGAATAACGTAAGTTCCACATTGATTTAAGTTTCAAATATTTAGATTCATAACCTACTAAGTTTACTATCTGTGCCTCCCTAATAAATAACTATCTATCGAATGTTATATATTTTACGATCATATCGTCCATATCCGGCTTAAAAGCTCCAGTAGCCATGGTAACTCCTAAAACCTCTAATTAATAAACATGTGATCAAGATGTTCATAACATTACGTATAGAATCAATACAAATTCTAACCATTGCACTTTTAACTTTAAAACCCATTGATAACTCCTTTCGCATAGCATTCATACCATAAGATTCAATGATCCCTAAGAAAAACTAACTACTCACTAATAATTGAAATCAACATACGCATCATGTTATTCATTGCAATCAAAATTTGAATTAAAAAACTTAAATCCAATCAGGAAAATAATATTGAATAACCATGAGTGAATCTTCAATATCTTCTCCTCTGAAACTCTTCTTAATATGCAAGAACAATATAAAATATGCTAAACTATGATTATTGGTGGTAATGTATGGTGGTGGCGTAATTGGTGTTAATGGGTGAGCTTACCATGTTTTAATTCCTATTTATACATTTTGACTCTTTAGAATACAATTAGAAACCTAAATTAAAAATGAACTAGAACTCTAAACTTTCTATTTTCTACATCTCCGTATTGTTCATAAGTGATATGGCGTTGTCTGTGTAAAGCCACGGCGCTGCCATAACATCGGCTATTTTTTGTGCATTTTCCCTTCTTAGTGAGCTTGACACCCTGCTTAATCCATCCCGACACCGTATGCACAACACCATGGCACCGCCACTCCGCCAACTTTTTAATCCCACTTTTTTTTTCTCTTCTTCTCCACACCATGCCCATGCTGTGTAAAATCTTCCCACGGTGCCAAGCCTCTTCGTCACGGCATCAAGTGTGGATTTGCGCATTTTAACTTCGTTTCATCACAAATCATTCATTTGTCTCATTTATACCTTGTATACTTAGAAACACATAAATACCATCAATTAGAGCTCATTCTGGGATATTTAGGCTAATTATACTACTAAACTAACCCTACATATATATGTATATATATGTCTAAATAATCACTAATCAAGATCTAACCAAATTATAGAAAGATTTAGTCGAGACAACGACAGTAAACAAAAGCGCTTTATGAGAGGCAACCATATTCTATATTTATTTAATTTTATTTGGAATTTAGTTTAGTTTAATATAGTATGTTTTTATCCTCTCATTTTATGACTCTTGTATTGAAAATATTTTCGAAATTTAAACCCCAAGGTAATTTTTATTTAGGGAGAGTAATCGAGTTGTTTTTGCTTATATGGCCAATATGCAAGTTGCAATATTCACTTGCTTGTTTGTTTGTTTGTTTCTTTATTTATTTATTTAATAAAATTATTTAGTTAGTTACATATCCTAATCAAACTTTTGAAATTTCAATCAATTCTACCTTAATATAAGTTTTAATCAATGATATAAGTTAATTATGAAATAAATTGCAAAAACAATAACTTAGGCCTGACAATTCCATAGCGAATTAAAATTACACTGGGAATTGCTGGCGAAATTAGTGATAGTAACCAACAAATTAAGTCTAGCAAATCCCCAATGATTCTTGACCTCAAAGGAATCGTTGTTAAGATCGGTGGGCCACTACACCTCACAACTTACCGATTCATCTAGAGATTTGCCAACAATTTCACTAAATACTTAAATCACTGGGCACGATTTTAAGTTTTTTAAAACATAAACCCAAATTGCGACAAACACAAACTCATTCACACAACTAAACCGTTGCATCTCTTCACACAAGTTTCAATTTCTTACCTAGATTCAACCCTCCTAAGCTCAATCTTATTATATTTAAGTGATTTTCACCTCAACCTAGTTCCATTCAACCCAAGATCTTTGAATTTAAAAGTGTTGAACCAAGCTAGGGTTTTAGAGATTTCGAGCTAGAGTTTGGAAGAATGATCTAGAAGAATTCGAGAGCTTATTGAGAGATTCACTCTCAAGATGGTAATTACATCAACCCTAGCTATTTACTCTAACAAATTTTTGGTTTGAAGGATTTTCACAAATTTTTCAATAATTTTTGAGATTTTTTTTTTATCGAAACTCATTCTATTATCTTGAACAAATGATTCATCGATTCCGATGAAATAGGCATTGCAATTACATTGATTGTTGGTTTACTAATTCAATAATTTTAAAATCATTGTACATTTAAATATATTTGCAAATGGTTTGAGAAATCGAATATAAATTAGTTTAGGGATTTGATTTTGGTTTTGGTTTTGTTTTACTTTGTTTTGTTTTTGAAAATAATAGATTTTTCACTCAATTGTTTTACATTATTTACAAACCGATTTAAAGTTTATAATTGAGCTAACACTTCGATGCCGATTTCATTAAGTTTGCGATGAATTTTCAAGCTAGATTTCCAAATGATTTCTCATTTTTAAAATAATTTATTGAGTTTTACCAAGTTATTTCCGACAAACATTACATTTTATGATTTACAGGTTTATTTGTTACTCGGACTTGTGATTTTTTTTATCAAGAAAATGGTCGGAGGTGGTAAGGGTAGAAGTTCACAAGAGGAGAAGGAGAAGACACTTTTAGTAGAGAAATCCAAATAAAAATCCCAAAATTTCACCCACACATATTAGGCCAATGAGGATTTCAATAAATAACCCCCCGAACTAGAACACCAAGAAAGTCTTCTCCATCCCTAGATTTTACCGATGAGTCGGGGAGAGAGGAAGGAGTGGAGGAGACACCAAGCATTCCTTTTTCATCGCACAACTCAATAAACACCAAAGCTCTTTCTAGGATGAAGAGAAAAAGTAAAAATATGAAAATTATACTAGAGAGGGGTTTTAATGTTAAAAAATGAGATAAAGTATAGGCCTAGAATATTGAACATAATAAGGGAAAGGAATTGGGGATTATTGACCAGGGACTATTATATTGACAATGATGCAGTGTCCTCGATAGAGATGAGTTATGAAATACCAGTGAGAGAATTTTACACAAATGGCATGAAGATGATAATAAGACGGTAGCTATGGTTAAAGCAAGACCAATGGACCACTCGCCTACAAGAATAAATAGATACTTTGGTTTACCAAAACTTCAAAGGAGACAAAATAATGAGTACCAAAAATTTGAGTATGAGTTTAGACACAGATTTTCTTATGAAACCATTAGAAATGGTTTAGAAGCAATTCTTAGGGATGGATTTATTTTTCATAAGGAAAGGTACTTAAAACATATTCAAAAACTTTTAGGAAAACCATAAAAGCATGAATTTTCTTTTCATAAATGTGAGCCTATAGCCAAGTTTGAAACACCATGAGATTATGAACTACAAGGGGCACTGTTATACCATATTATCCAAGGGATAGGTTATATCGATGTTGGTAAAATTATCTATGATTCAATTAGAAATGCCTAGGCCACAAAGAAAAGATAAGGATTTCCTTTTCCTTTGATAATCACTAAATTTTGCAAATAAGATCAAGTTCCTATGATAGGTCTAGGGCTAGTTATTTACCCTGACATGACCATTACCGTTGAACTCATAGAAAGCACCAAGAAGATGTCGGGATATGTGATTTGGAGGAGGAATGAGAAAGGAATGAAATATTTAGGAGAGAGACTACAGAGAGAAGAAGAATATGAGCAGAAAATAGAAGAATTTTAAAAAGTTGCAATATGTAGCGTATAATGATAGTACAAACCAAAGCCTAGAGCTACCTACAAAGTATTTTACTGGCATGTATCCACAAGAAACAGATATGGCCATGATGAGGTCGATCTTACGGAACTAGATGAGAACTCTAAGAAAAGTACATATTTCATAACCAACGCGAAATTGCGAGGATCATGCATGGACTTGAGAGGTGCATGACTAGGAGAATGCAAGGCAAGGTTGTTAATATTCAAATACCATCTACCCAACTAAGAATGCCCAACCATGGAGTCTTTTCTGAAAGTACTCCAATGGCGACAACAGACTACAAGCTCTAAGATCCTGTTGTGAGCGTCTAGTTTCAACAACAAGACCAAAGGAATGGTGGTGACGATACGACTTTCGGACGACGGTTCTAATCTAATCATTCTTCTCTATTTATTCTATCTATGAGTGAATATGTGTGAAGACTTATTTTATAATATGATGACGTATTTGATGTAGTGTGAACTTGTAATACAATTGCTATGTTGTGATTTGTATTGTATAATGGGTTGATGTATTCAATTCTTTTAATAATGATGCTTGCAATTTTTTCAATTTATCATGTTTTTTTTTTTACTTATGAAACTCGTTCTTCTATTATTTATTTATTTATTCATTCATTTATGCTTCACGAGGTATTTTGTTTTGTTGGAAACCTAACTTTATTTTTAAACCTTAAGGACAAGGTTTGGAATGAGTTTTGGGTACTAGGTGATGTGAAGTACGAAGATGAGAAGTATGGAAGAAACGAGAGGTAGAATCATTTTGAACATTGAGCTTTTACAAATTTCCACAATTCCATTAATATTTTTCCAATTCATTTTACTTTATTTAGGTAAGAATATGAATTGAATATAATTTGGATTTAAATAAAAGTAATATTTTTATCACCCATGAAAATAGAAATTTTATGTTGGAAATAAATTGCTATACCCTATATGACTTAACCTAGATTGTGTATACACTAGAGAAGTTTAGAGGAGATTGATTGTTTTGTGTTTTATATTATCATAGGTAGAAGATCGAAACAAAAGTGCAAGATAAACAAGACAGATTACTAAGAATCTTGTTATAAAAAAATTATTGATCAAATATTTTATTTTTATATATATAATGAAAAGAGTTTATGCTACAATTGAAGGAAAAATAGGAAATTAGCCAATAAATTTTAATTAGTTGGAAACAATACCTTATTGACTATAGCGAAAACGAGAAGAGCTAACAAAAGTTTTGAGTTGAAATAAAAAATTGAGAGACCCACATATTCCAAAGGAAATGGAGCAAGGAATCTAGTGATGGGAAAATGAGAGAAAAAAATCATATAAAACGAATAACGCACTCCAAAGGAAATGGAGCAGGGAATAGTAAAAATATAAAGATAAAGAAGAAAATGAATATATAATTAAAAATAAAGAAAGAGAGATACATAAAAAAAGGAATGGAAGGAAGTTTGTGAAAAACTCTTCAAGTAAAAACTTAGTTCAAGTGCTTATAGCTAAATTAAGTTAAGTATATCTTTTATTCCAACAAATGGATATGAAATGATGATTATTGGTGATTAAAAAATTCCTATCGACTTTGATTGTAGTGATACTTTAAATATTGTTTGAATATGAGATTGATTTAGTGATTTTGAATCTTGAGATTCTATATTAGTTATCCTAATCTTAATGCTTGTCAGTGGAGATTGAGAAAACCTATATAGTGGCTTGACCTTGGTGATTATTTTAACTTTGAATTTTGAGGTATATTGCATAACTAGAAGGTTGAGTTGTAAAATAAATGGTTGCTCCTCAAATCTTTCTATTTTATCATGATTTTATTTTTATGAGGGTAATATGTTTTTATCTAATGATCACTTTTATGTAAGAATAAGAGTATATAATTATGAAATCAAAATGAGGGAAGAAAAGAAATATAATTAAGAGTATTCCTTTACTCAGGACAACAAAATGCTGAGTCTTGTGGTGTTTGATAAGTCAATAATTAGAATATTTTATAGTACATTTTAAAGTGATTTTAGATGTAAAAGACTAAACAACATTGGGTTTTCTCTTATTTTTGTTATTTTAGGTGATATTTAGAATATAATAAGAAATAAAGTGACAAAGATGAATATGAAGGATCTAGTCGAGTGGAAAGAGTACACAAAAAATTATCAACAAATCAAGGAAGAACTGGAAATTACATCCATCAATTCTTGAGCGATTTTGCATTTGTACCGAATTTGCTAGTCAGATCAGTGGAACACTGAGACTATTTTTCAAGGATTTTCTCAGTGATTCCTCATAAACCACGAATCGCTTAGGAATAGTTGGGCCTAATTTCGAGAATCTTAGATAAGCACTAGATGTTAGATTGAGTTTGTGATATGTAATACCTAGAATACTATATATACGATCCAAGGGCTACGAAATTAGTTGCCCTTTAGTACTTAGAACAATATTTCATTACTCTTAGTGTAACATCCCCTATCCCGATTAAGAGAATGCCCTACCCAAAACTTTAATTAAGCCTCGGTACACCAGTCAGAATCAATTATAGTAATAGTACAGCTGTCCTTCGTACCTGATAATCACAACACAATATATCATGTATCAAATAAATAATTGAAAACAATTGAAAATGCAGTGAAATGAAAACTTTTTTGATAATACCAACGATATACTAAACTATACTAATTAGAGTTTAAAATTGGTATCAACCTTGCTTATAAAAATCATATCCCAACCCTGTTTATTACAAAATAGTAATTCAATACAATTTATAAACTAATAGGAAAATCAATTCACCGTATAGAAGACTATAAACTTTTAATCTTCTCTGTTCCTGAGTCGAAATAAGTATTCTCGAAATGTTAGTTAGGACGAGCGCTCCAACTTGCTCAGTAATTGACTAACAATTACAATATCAAGAGTCAATCTAATAATCGAGGAAAATGAATAGCAATATGACTTCAACAATATCTATTAGGGCATGATAAATAATATAAACAATAGATAAACAGATGTAAAACTATAGTTCCATAGCCCATGCAAAAATGATTTTAATTACATTTCAATATACAAGAGTCTTCTCTTAGTTGTTAAAGAATACACGTAACACAAATCCACACGCTGGTCGATGTGCAATTTCGTTAGTGTATTCGCAGTCTTAAGACAATGAGTAGTACATATATCAGTAAATGACCATATGAGAAGATAGGAAAGGCATGGCCTAGCTACCACCTATCATCACTGGGAGAGGTTCCATCTTGTGTCGCCTATCACCTCGACCCATACCCGTAGACATAGGTCTACTCATTTCCTCATTTATTTTTAGTGTGTTATGCTTGTCACTGTGCAGTCCTCTCATTCCCATGCCATAACTATGTGAACTAGATATACTATGATATATAGCAAAAATGATTAATGTAATTGAGTCCCATTCACCTGTACTGAGCTTTCCTAACTTTACATCGACTTACACAATTCCCAGAATCCTCAAACCTTTTTCCCAATGATCAAGAACCTAAAACAGATTGATTGCCATCAATTTGAGTCTAATACTCATTGTCTAGAACCCTTAAATTGGTCCCATTTGAATCTAGATAAAATCTTTTTTGATTGGATAAAGCTTTTAGAAATTTGTCAAATTCATGAGCCTCCATTCAAAATTGTTGACAATTCAATTTGTAGCAACTTCATAAACAATGTGAGCCGCTGAACTGACCTTGCTTATTTTTAGTAAATGTATAACAGTTGGATTCCTTCACCTTTGAAGGGGGTTTTAGTGACCTCTTATCAAGACCTCTCTGCGTGAAAAAGGAGGCGCACGTGCTTTCGACCTGCGCTAAGGTTTTATTAGCATTTTTATTTTTATTTTTGTTTTTTCTTTCTAGTGACGTAGCCCAGCCCAATTTCAAGAAAGCGGAAACCCTAATGTGATAAACACCATTGCAATCCTTTATAAATACCAACAATGCTTACCCTTTTTTCGTACTCTCGCGAAATTGTTTCTTGTATTTAGAATTGTTGATTTGTGATTTCTTGTTCTATATGGCATGTGAGATCTTCTTAGATTTAGGGTTTGATTTTCTTTTGTATTTGGCTTGTGCACAATTTAGGGTTTGGTTTCCAATATTGTTATGTTTGTGTTGGTTATGGAGGCGGTGACGACTATTATAAAAGGTCTCGTTCGTCGTAATTGGCGGATTCCGCATTGCCGACCAACCTGATATACCACTACCCATATTCTGAGTCTCCAACTTTCCTACCAATTCCTTATTTTTTATTATGAATAGGTTAGGGGTTTATTTTTTATTATTAATTTTTTGTGATTGGAGGGCCTATGATTAAAGATATTAATAGATGACAAGCATATGTCTGAATCAACTTATGTTGACAACCTAATCTTCTCTATGAGGCACTTTCTCACCTCTTGATGCTCAATTTTGTTTTGGTTGTGGTTTAGAATTTTTGAAAAAGAAGTCGATGACGAGAATAGTATGTATTGCGTTTAATGTATGATTAACCAATGTGATTACATTCATATCTCTACTACCTTCCTTCTGAGCCTCTGCACTTGACTTGTTTTTGTTTTAGAAGCCAATTGTGTGTGTTTTTCTTAATGATTTTTGTTGATGGACGGTAGATGGGAGGAGAGTGTCGAATGATGAAGGGAATGCATAGTTCAAATGAGATTTTGATCATAAATCTCTGGTTTTACCTTATATATCTTTCTCTCCTATCTGATGTCTCCCTCTTTCTTTATCTAGTCTATCACAATTTTTACTTGTTTTTGCAAGTTTTGTGTTTGTTAATGAAGAACAAAGTGGTTTTACATGCCGTGCTTGTGCTGTTTTGTGTCATTGTTTTTCAAGTTAATTGTTGTTCTTCAGGAGAGATCTCGTAGGCTATACTTGCATAGAGGGCACTATTAAAAATGTTTGATGCATTACTTTAAGCGGTGGCACGGAATATAATTATTTGCTTATGATAACTCCTTAAGTAGTCGTTGAAAAACCAATATAGCTTTGTCTAGTGCATGTTTTGATCCGAAACAAAGCGAGACTTTTGAGTGATAGCCCTAAATTTTAATTGCCCATGACTTGTTAGAAGATTAGGTTTATTGGTTTTTGCAAAATTGGCATAAGAATCATTAAAGCAAATTGAGGCTGCTCACTACCCTTACCTGTACAGACGACCTCATTTTTTGCATGATAAAATCTTTTTTGATTGGATAAAGCTTTCAGAAAGGGTTTGTCAAATTTATGAGCCTCCATTCAAAATTGTTGACAATTTAATTTGTAGCAACTTCATAAACAAAGTGAGCCGCTGAACTGACTTTGCTTATTTTTAGTAAACGTATAACAGTTGGATTCCTTCACCTTTGAAGGGGGTTTTAGTGACCTCTTATCAAGACCTCTGTGTGTGAAAAAGGAGGCGCACGTGCTTTCCACCTGCGCTAAGGTTCTATCATCATTTTTATTTTTATTTCCCTGCGTATGAACCCCAAAACCCAACAATCCATCATAATAAAAATAATAGATTACTCAATCTTTGTACTAAGTGTTGGAATCGTGTATCCTCCCTCGACCCACGTCGTGGGCTGGTGACCCTTAATTATGAACCAAATCCACTATTTAGGAGTTTGAGCTGCTACAATACGATTTATGCTTATTTGTGAATTGTTGAGCTTAATGAGAAATCATGAGGTTGTATACGTGCTGCTTGAGTGTTGAGGTAATGTAAACTTGTAAGTAGTGATGGTTTTAGTTGTGAACTACTTTTGAGTTTCAAAAGTGAATTATATTTGTTGTTAAAGCTACGTGTTTTAAAAGTATTACTTTTTATAAAGAAAAATTCTTGAGTGGATTATTAAATTGACACTTATTTGAATTAAAGGATACTCTATGAACTATGTAAAATGAGTAAGGTAATATAATTAGTATTAGTATGCATTCTTAATAGAATATACTTTTGCTCGACACATGCAAAGTCTAATGTTTGGGGTATTTGATAGTAGTTAATTAGACTTATATGTCGTGTTAGTTTAGTTGCATAATGGGTCTAAATATCCCTGAATGAGCTTTAAATGATTGTATTTATGTGTTTTTAGGTCTACGTGGTATAAAAGAGACTAATGCGTTCTCTAAAAAAAAAGAAGAAAAAACAACAAAATAGAGTTAACACTGTGTTTACACGACTGACACCATGGAGATTAACATGAACAGCGTAAGGAAAAAGTGAAAACCAGAAGAAGCAATGCAGTTATGGTGATGCAGTCACGACGTTATGGCTCAACACAATCGAAGCTGAATCAATAGACAAGCGGCGTCAAGTGCACTGAGAAGGAAAAATGGAGGGAAAACACGTCATTATGGTGGTGCAGTCACTTAATAAAGATGATGTGGATCACTTTCAGATAGCGCCAAAACTAAAAAAAGAAAGTTTTGGACTTCCATTTCATTTGGTATTTTTATTTAGGGTTTCTAATTGTATTTTTAGGAGGCTTAAGATTATAAATATGTATTAGGACGTGGTAAACTGAGAGAAAAAGAATAGATCATTATACATTACATTAGTTTTTAGTATTAAGAAGAGCTTTTAAAGGAGAAGACATTGAAAACTCATATTTGAAATTCAATCATTATTTTATTGATTTAATTTAAGGTATTATTTAGTTTAATCTCTGATTTCAATGATGTTTATGAATTGTATGATGTTGATTTCAATGATGAGTGAATAGTCTATTTATCTTAGGGATAAACGGATCCTATGATATGAATACTATACAAAGTTATGAATTATATATAATATTTTAGATGTGCAATGATTAGAATTTGTGTTTGATTCTATGCTTAATGCTATGAACATCTTGATCACATGTTTATTAATTAGGGGTTTTAAAAGTTACCATGGCCTTGGAACTTTTAAGACGAATATGAACAACTCAACTATAAAATATATAACATCAATATATAGTTGTTGATTAAGGTGACATGGATAGTAAACTTAATTGTTTACAAGTCTAAAGATTTGGTAGTTAATGCTTTGTGAGACTTACGTTATTCACACCGATAGGTGGAGTTCTAGTTTGTACATTAGGATCTTTTTCATCATGACAGTGGGTTGAAGTGAATATTACGAAAATATGTTTATTCTAATTATGCGTTGCACACACCCATAAGAAAGATGAAGGAAGTCAGATATGGGGAGTGTAGTATTCATTACCTAAGTGAAGTTGTAAACTTAGAGTTTTCTCAATATAAGAATACAACTTGATTTCCATTGTTTTTATAGAATATATTAGTTTTAGTTTAAATCAAACTAAAAGAGACCTTTTTAAAAATATAGAAGACACGACTAAGCATTTGTATCCATAAACATCTTTCCCAGAGGAACGATATCCATAATCAACCTTTGTTGATCATATTATTACTGTAATTGAACCATTACATTTACAATTACGATCATGTAGCTTGCACGCTCGAGTGTACTTGTTGGTGCACATGCCAAAAATTATAGGCACATGAATATAGGCATATATATTGTATGTATACATATATTAACAATAATTAATAAATTGAAAGGCACTTAATGACACACGAGGTCAAGGGTGACATGCTTGTGATGTACAATAGTATGCGTGCTCGAGGTTAGTCGTATGCTGATAAGTCATAATTATACACATTTTATGGGATATTTTAGTATGTTTTATAAGGTAAAGTCTTTAAAATATGGCCCTAATAGCTTATATTTGTCTATTTCAAGTTTGTGTATAATTGAAATCGAGGGCTAAAAATAGTGTGAAATGCATATATTATAGTCATATGTTGGATTTACATCAAAAAGTATGTTGCACATATCTCGAGGCAATGAAGCGGGGCCCACAAGGTTGATTTGATGTATGTTGACGTGGTAATATATGATTGGAATATTTGAAGAGATGGATGAAAATGGAAGAAAATGAAGGATTTGACCAAGTATAAGTATTTCATGATGATTCCTCAATGATTCGAAACTTGAAATCAATGCTAGCGATTCCTCAACGATTTGGGATTTGTACTAGGAATTGCTACTCAAATCGGTGAAACATAGAGACATATTTCCAAGACTTGTTTAATGATTCACATTATAAGTGGAATCGGTGGACCCAGTTTCATGAATATTACATAACCACAAGAGATTTCGATTTTGATTTGATATTTACTACTTAGAATATATATACGAACCCTAGGCTTCAAAATCAAGTGCCCTTGATTGCTCTAGAAGCCATATTTACTAGTTTCATTAAGTTTTAGTTTAGATATATTATTCATTGCTTTTGGAGACTTTGAAGATTCAAGAATTCAATTAGGAGGTGTTTTTAGCTATTTTTTCTATTTACTTTATTGCAATGTTATTTATAGTCATTAATTAGTTTATTAATCCAAACAAACTTCGAACATGAACTTGATTTGTTTTGCAATATAGTCATAATGGAGATGATTTTGTGCTTAATGTGTTAAAGCAATCATATTCTTTAATTCACTGATTTAACAGATTATTATTTGTGAATTATAATCATGAACTTGGTATTGCATGCATAACCACAAATGTGTATCGTGGTATTTGGATTCTCTATCTAGTTTAAAATAGTAACTAGGATTGTTTAAAAAGTCTATTGCTGTTTAGATGTCCAAGTGGATTAAGATCTAAGTTTAATATTGAAGTGGCTTTTCAATGGTATTAGATTTAGTAGTTCGAAGTTTTCACGAAGTGTAATGCGGTTTTATTTTCTAAGGCTAATTTCTTTGTGTATTCAAAGGGTTAATTTAATAAAATTAGAGTGTGCTTTTTTCACCAATATAAGGAGAATTGATGGCTTGCTAAGGTCTCCTACTCACTTATGATTAGAGTTTAATGATTTATGATACCTTACAAAGAGATTAAAATATGATTATAACTATAATTTAAGTGATATGTTTGGATGCAAAGTAGATTGATGTTTCATTGCTCTAGATATTTATTAAGATGTTTATTTATATTTTTTTACATTAAATTGAATTCATTTGAATTTAGTCACTTAGTTTTGTGTTAACTTAGTTTAGTTAGTTTAGCTGGTTATTATATTTGAAGTTAGTAACTTGGATTCTTGTTGTAATTAAGTTAATTAAATTTAAATAAAAATAATAAAACTTCTTTTGTTAAGGAATTTGCAAAACTCAAGTGGAGACAATTTCACTTACCACTACTACAAATTTAAATGTATGATAAATATGAGAAATTTATTGTACATGCTCAACACGTCAACTTTTGACGCCATTGTCGGGAATCTTGAAATAATTTCTTAAGAACTTTTCTCACTGCATGTTATATAATATGAAAAACATCGAGTAAGAACTTATTTTAGGCAAGCTAATAAAAATGTCACGGCATACAAAATATGTTTATTGCCTTTCCTACTGATTTTTTCGATTTTTAATTAAAACTCGAATTTATTTATTCTTTACCTCACTTTCATGGTAAAGATGATGAAGATCCTCATCAATTTATTAAGAAATACACACATAAAGTAAGTGTGATGAAACATAAAACTACAAAGTTAGAATATGTCAAACTAAAAGCTTTTCCTTTTTCATTAAAATGTCAATCTAAAGATTGGCTATTTTATCTTACTCAAAATTTTATAACCGCATGGTCCGAAATGTTACTAGCCCTCTTAGATCAATATGTTCCAACATGCAAGATTAGTTAGATAGAAAAAGAATTAGTAATGCTAGGACGGAAAATGAAAAGACTTATGGTGAGTTTTGGGATAGGTTTCAAAAATTGATTTCATTATGTCCATAACATGGATATACAGAAAGAGCTTTCATAGAATATTTTTTTGAAGGATTGAACCATTCATAATGAAGATTCTTAGATACGATATGTGGAGGATCTTTATCCGATCTTACACCAACTTTAGCAAAAAAAGGCTATAAATAAAATGGCTAAACAATCAAAGCAATATGGCGAAAAAAAATAATTTCATAAGAAATAAATCTCATGAAATCAATAAAAGAACGATTATGACATCGGATGAAAAATTTAATGAGTTAAAAATCATGGTTGAGTTGTTACTGAAAGATAGATTAATTCAAGTTAAATCTTGTGCTTTTTGCAATGAAAATAATCATCTAGATGATAAATGTCCTTTAATGCAACAAAAAAATTGAAGAAACTAATTCTATAATGAGTAATTATTATAGGTTTATTAACCTAATTATATCTATAGTGACTATACAAATTATCCACGACTGAATATAGGCAATGGTATATATAACCAGAATTACCAAAGGTATAAAACATCCACATTAATTAAAAGGACCATTTCATTAGAAAAATCAAACAAGGAAAAGGTAAAAAAATTTCAAGCTTTACAAGATGATATAATTGAATTACAAAATCAATTAAGTCAGATGAACTTGCAAATTAGTCGATTAAATAATCAAACAAGCACTAATCAAACTCCTACTTTTATTAATCAAGCACACATTAATGCTTTATTTTGCGATAATTTAAAAGATACGCATATACAAGAAAAGTCACCTAAGAGGAGTAAAAAGAAAAAGATAGTACAAAAAACAATAGAAAAATAAAAGATGATGACCAATGTCATTCCCACTAGAGAATGGATGGCTAAACAATTAAGATGTACACTTTTTCCTAAAAAGCTTTACCCATAGTATTTAGCTAGAGTTGAAGCTAATGAAAAGACTTTACAAACTTCTAAAATAGTTCATCAAGAAAAAATGATGAGATTCCTGATAAATTAAATGAAGATATGTATTATATTTCTTCCATTCTACAATAATTAGTGGATGCTAGAAAGGAATAAATTAATGAAGACATTCTTGAAGTATTTAGGAAAATAGAAATTAATAAACCTTTAATGGAGTCAATTATGCAACTCTCAAATTATGACGATGTTTTGAAAGAATTTTTTGAATCTAAAGATAAATTTATAGAGGAATCCAAAAAAGACTTTAGGCAAAAGGTGCCATCTTTATTAAAAAGAAAAATACCTGAGAAATGTTCTGATCCAGGAATGTTTGCGATACCCATCGCAATAGGAACTTCTTCTATTAAATTTGCAATGTGTTATATCAAAGCATCAATTAATGTAATGTCACTCAAACTATATGAATCATTAAAAATAGGATCGTTAAATAATATACAGATTAATCTTACTTTAGCTGACACAATTATTAAACCATATAGATTATTAGAAGACGGTTTAGTAAAGTGAATGACGTAGTATTTTCAGCTGACTTTTATATCATGGACATGTGAGATTCAACATCACCGAATTCTCCACCTGTATTAGTAGTTCAATCATTTCTTAAATCAGCTAAACCTAAGTTAGATATTTTTGAAGGATAATGTAAATGGAATTTGAATAAAAAATTTGTTAAATTCAAATATAATAACAAGCATAATTCTAATGAATATGATAAATTATTTGATAATGAAATTAGCAATAATGATTTTCTAGAATTAAATTATTATGATAATCTTAACGGTGAGATTTATGCAATTAAGCAGTAACAATGGAAAAAGCAAAATAAGCTCCAAAGAAAAAACAAGTTGAGGACACTTCAAAAGAAAGAAACTCAAGAATTGACAATTAAGCAGCCTGAGAACGGAAAAAGTATTAACAAGGCAGGAGATTTTAAATACAAGAAGAAGAAGAAAAAGAAAATGCCGCATTTAAGCCATGTGAAGCTTAATGATTTAGGAGGTATACATTTGAATATAAAAATTAAAAGGCCATGGTATGCCTATATATTATTTTCTACACACTCAACTAGAGTTGGACGCATTTGCTTCTGAACGAGTTTCCTTACCAGATAGTACTTCAATTCAATTAATAGAAATGGTCACGAATGTACCAGTTCAAGTGGACAAGTACAAAATACCCACAAACTTTTTTGTCATGCCATATTTTATTAATGCATATCTTTTTTTAATTTTAGGATGACATTTCTATGCCATTTCCTAAAATGTTATGGATATTCTAAATAAATCCACCACTTTGACGATTAATGGTTGAGCAATCATTTTTTGGAATAGCATTAGAGTGGACAATACTAAATTCAAGTTTAGATATCCAACCTAATTCTGGAATAGTTCAGTCGAGCCAATGACAGAAAAGAAAAGCGCTCTATGGGAGGCATCCATATTCTATGTTTATTTATGTTTTAATTTTATTAGGAATTTAGTATTAGTGTAGTATATTTTTATTCTCTCATTTTTTCACTCTTGTATTGGAAATATTTTTAGAATTGAAACTCCGAGGTACTTTCAAATAATGGGGATTGATCGAATTGTTCTTGCATATATGGCCTTTATGCAAGTTTGCATTATTCACTTGCTTATTTATTTATTTATTTATTTAATAAATTAATTAGTTAGTTACATATGTTAATACTACTTTTGAGTTTCTAGTCAATTCTATCTTTATATAACTTTTAATGAATGATATATATATATATATATGTTAATTATGAAATAATTTGAAAACATGGTAAATCAGGCCTAGCAAACCCTCATCTATTTGAATTAACACTACAAATTGCTAGAAAAGTCAGTGACACATGAAATAAATTTTAAGTGAAAACTCAATGTAGCAATTTTAGCAAAAGTGATTCCCTAGTAATTCCACTTAAAATAGTAATAATTGGGCATGAAATCGAGTTTTTAAAATATGAACCCCAAATCGGTATATAACTTTTCATTTACACTACAAACTCTTGCACCCTTTCGACTATGAGATTAAATTAATATTTAGATTCAACTTTTCAAAGCCTAATTATAGCTTATTTAAGTAACTCCCACCTCAGTTAGGATTACAATATGGTCTTGATGGTTTGATTTTTGATAAATTTTCAATTTTGAATGAAAATAAAATTATTCATGGTTTTTAAATTTCTATGGCTTATTAATGATTACTATATGGCTTATATGGTTTTAAATTGAATGGGTGGTGTTTAAAGTTGATCACTCAGTTTTTTTAAATTATTTGGTGAAATACTTGAGATTTTTACTCGAAGTGTGATTTTAAACTGAATTTTAGATAATGAAGGTCGTGTTTGAATTAGTAGTGTTAAGAAAATGAGTTTAGGGGTGTGGTTTTTTTATAAAACTTGAATTTATCATAAGATTGGTTCCTGTTATGAGATGTTGATGCATAAAAACTTATTATTGTCATGATCTTTTTGCTTATGAAAATTATTAATATGATAATGTGTTCATTAATTGTTATTATTTCATATAGTTCATTTATGCTTCGCGAGGTATATTTATTCTATTAGAAAGCCAACTTAGTTTTTAAACCATAAGGATAAGGTTTGGAATGAATTTGAGGGTATTTAGGTCACTACAAAAAAATAGCAAATCAGAAACGAAATTTCCATCTCTGATTTGCAAAAATTCCGTCTCTAATTGCAGTCAGAAACGAAACAAAGACGGAATCAATTCCGTCTCTAAAAACGTCGTTGCTAATTCAATCAGAAACGGAAATTCGATTCCGTTTCTGATTTAGAGACTGATCGGAAATGGAATTTATTCCGTTTCTGATCAGAGATGGGATTTATTCCGTCTCTAATTTCGTTTCTGATTAGAGACGGAAGAAATTCTGTTTCTGATTATTTCCGTCTCTGATCCATTGCTAATCAGAGACGGATCAGAGACGGAATTTGATCCGTTTCTGATTCATGTATCTAACAAAAACGAAAATTAGAGACGAAAATAGCAACGGAATCCAAAGATTCCGTTGCTATTTCCGTCTCTAATTTTCCTTTTTGTTTAGTTTTTAAAGTCTTATATATATAGGTCTCAATCCAAGCACATTTAACCTGCCAATATATAATAAAAATCATAGCTAAATAATATATTGATATTGCACAATTTATATAAACTTAACATATCCTTAACATTATCTTTTCTCAATGTACTGTACACGAAACAACAAAAACAATCTAAAAAGTTTCTATATCGTATCTTTCTACAAAAGTAAAAGCAAAAATTGTTCTAAATGAAAAATAAAATAAAAAATGAAGTGTTCCGAGATTATATAAAGTTGATTGTGCTTCAAATAATACTTGAGTTCGTACAAAACACCTAAAAAAATATCAAAAAGAAAAAAAAATCACTAAATTATACAAAAAATAATAGGAATATAAACAATATTATGGGAGAACTACGTATCATCGCAAGCACAAGTGTATGAGCCAAACACATCATAAATAAAGTAATAAAGAAAAAGAAATTCATCATTATCCCGAAGGAACATGGTGTTATTTAGCAAATTATCTCTCGCTCCAAACTATAACATAGCAATGGTTTGTGATGCTTATATATATAGTCTCGATGTTTCATGATCAATATTTAAGACCGCAACATACACAAGCTATCATGCATGATTACGTTTAAGAATTAAAATTAAAAGAAAAATATTTATGCTCGACAACAAAGAAAATAAAACCTAAATTGTAAATTAATTAATTAGAGTCGACTAGTTTATTCTTATAAAAATAAAATAAAATTAAGACTTGTCTACAACTTTTAGAAATCACAACCAAAACCATGGATGTCGATGTATCATTAGAGACCTTGTTTTCACAAGATGTGGTTTAAAACCTCAAATAGAACTAGGAACAATTGGAAACAAGGAACAACTATGAGGGCATATAAGGTCCAACGCATGTAAAAACCATGAGATGAAACGAAGGAAAGAGAACTAAATGGTAAATCCACATTGCTATTCTATCCAATTAATCGGAGTAATGGAACTATGCAAATAGATCAAACTGTTAACTGATATCATATCTCTTACTCTTACCTTGTGAAATTGCCACCTAACGAAGCTCCAATAACAAGCATGCTGATTTGGGACTTAGACACTTCATTAGATATTGCAACTGGTACATCATCTGCTTCAATTTGTACAATCTCCGCTTCCACCTTCATGTATCGCATTAGAGTGAGTTCATTTTTTTTTTCTTTTTTTTCTCTTTCATAATATGCTTTTTTTAATAGGCTTGAAGGCTAACATAGAAAACTTTACCTTTTTCTCACTACAAAGTTGCTTGTATGGGAGAAGCATTTTACTGGCTTTCCATTCCATTCCCTTCTTGTATGCAGCCGCTACATCATCCCGTACTGGCGAAATTGGAATATAGTTTCCCACTTGAAGGACAACAATTTCAAATGGCATTAAAAATTAAAGGATTGACATAATGCAGACATGTGCTCAAAACATGGTTTAGAGCACAATATTTGGAGAAGTGTTACTAATTTGCAAAAACGAAAGAAAGAAAATGAAAGAAAATTTACTTGGCGTCCGAACTGTAGCGATCCTCGCACGAACATGCAACAACTTGAATAAAACTTTACCCTCACTGGAGTAGACTGTCTCATCACAATAATGGTCATGCATTGAACGATTTAATCAACAAACAAGTGCCAGTCTTATCATTTTTTATTTTTTTTTGGAGAAAAAACTCACCAATGCACCAGATGAGGCAAGATACCATATAGAGCAAATATGACAATGCAATAGGCAGTGTTTGAACCAGTGTCTTAAATGGAACAAGATCTGTTGAATCGTCAGATTCGTTCAAAAACATGGAATCCACCTAAGGTTTTTCTTGATTTTTACATCACTTATTATGCACCACTTGCATTGGAAACTTCTAAAGTCAAGGTATATACGATACTCATCTAATAGGATTTGTTCATTGCGTAGCAGTCAGCTAAACTTACACAACATTCCGAAAAACTCAACACAAGATCTACCAAAGTCAAGATGTATCAAGCATCCATAAATTTATTCAATAACCTACTACTTTTCTTAAAACCAAAGTATACATTTATCAGCTGAATAAAGTCCGCCACATGAGGAAAACAAAAGACTCAATGAACATTGAGGTAGAACCATAGAATATAAGCAAACTAAAATTGGATGTCTAAATGACCTCACAAGGCCTTTCGAAGGTAAATGAAGGACCAACTATGAAGCAAAGAAGGGTTGAAAAAAAAAACCTCAAATACATACGGTAACAAATCGAGAAATAATAGGACATATACCTAAAGACTGCAAATTTAGCATATTCAATTAATATAACCTCACATGCATGTGTAGCAAGATTCATAAGAAATTTAGATTCACAACCATATATCCCATAAGATTAATCACCAATTACTTTGTAAGTAAGAAAGCCTACTAGTAGGTTTTCATATTAGAAATCTTATGGGATTTATACGGTATCACTATACATGGAAACTATTTTTTTAGATTTATACATGGAAACTTTTACTGTCTATATTGAAAATCACACAAATCCACAAATTTAGCCAACTCACTAATCATTAATCACACAAATCCAACCCTCAATTTAAGGCATGAATAATTAAATAAAAAATGCATAATAACTACATTTTATCTTTTAGAGATTCAACACAATTCTTGAATCCAGTACAACACCAACTATAATCAAGCGACTGAATAGAAGTTAAAAAAATGCTACATATTTAAGAAGCTAAATCACATAGATTAACTAATAACTGTGATTCAAGAAGAAAAGTGGGGAAAAAACACATACAAAAAGAGAAGAAGAACAAGAAAGTTTACACCAACAATAGAGCGTTGTAGAACAAAATCTAGTTAACATAATTAATTTTCAAAACATCAAACAAGTGTCAAGTCATGCCTACTTACAAATAATTGACTTAGAAATGTAAAAAAAAAATACCTTTCCAAGGCATAAGCACAATGCCACTCTTTGCAATTCTCCACCAGATAGATTCACAACTTCTTGGTCCATTAATTGCTCAATTTGAAGTCCCAAAATACCTGCAAAAGTTCTTCTACAACTTATGCATGGTATATCCAAATGCAATAAGGTGTATTTATCCACATAAATATTTTTTGTCTAATATTTAATTCTAAGTCTTATTTCATTTCAATTAGTTACCCGAGTTAATCTTTGTGTCATAAATGTTTAAATAAGAAAATACATAATAAAATTACAACCATTTTCATACGCAAATGAGAAGGCCCTATTAGTTTTCTACGCCTTCCTTTCGCAATCCTATCATGACAAATGCTAAGGTACTTGGAAAGAGAAGTGTGGTGAGCACAAATGTCAATGTCTAAGTAAAACACTAGTCCAAATTACCATCAATCATCCAAGTAATACCTAGTATATTCGAAATTAGATTTTCATATTTCGGATCATCGAACCTATTATCATTTTTTTGGCATTTCGAATAGCATAACCAAACATAATAAAATAGCAAGAAAAAAACAACAATGCCTAACATGATAAATTTGAACAAAAATCTTTGAACGAAAATTCATGATTTCATTAGACTGAAAGGAAGTGAAAACTTGTTCTTTTTATAAATGTTTGTTGAACACCTACATAACACATCAAGAGAGACACCGAACATATAACAAAGACATCAAGATATCACTTATGATATCTGAATAGTTATACATATCAAGATATCATAAAATAGCAAGGGAGACATACTGGTGGCCATTGGCCCTACTTTACAAGGTACTAATTGAAATTATCCAACGTTATATCAGTTCCATAGGCATTTAAACGATAAGGAGTTTAAAAGGGAACTGCTAAAAAAATCTTAGTGAAGAACTACCATAATGGATCCCAAATTAAACTTCAATCACTACTAAAATGAATCGAAGCATATAAACTAGCATGGGAGGATTGATAATAGTTCAAACCTCACTTACTTCGTTTGCCACATTATTTTGACTTGTTGTAGAGATATCTAAGATCAAAGTTTTTTTTCTAAGACTTATTTCCTCATGTGAAAATACTTAAGTGATTAACTTCTTTACAATGACTACTTCTTAAGTACCTCAGTTGTTGATCTAAAAAAATAAAAATAAATGGTTATAACATAAGAGATCTTTATTCCATGCGTAGGTTTTAATACTATTTATCTATTTAGTTTTTATGTAATAAACAGGGGTCTTCATATGGGTTTGGGTTATCACTTGTCACAGGGTCAACACTTCAACTTGCTCAATAAGTTCAGATTCACCTAACTGTCAACAATCCGTATAATATTTAATAACGAAACGTAGGAGCAATATCAACAAATTAATGCTAACATGATATTAAAAAACATATAATCAATATAATGAACCACCCATGTATTACAAAACTATCGACCAAGAAACACAAAAGAACGGACACCCATAAAGAAACATAGTGAGAGGCTTGCAAGGACAGTTCCTTTTCTTCCTTTTTCCCTTTTTTTATTATATAGGTAAACCTCATAAATTTAAATCAAGTTTAAATTAATACAAAGATGTAAAGAGTTACAACCAAATCAAATTTATTTAAATTATACATTTCTAGCTTTGTCTCTTTAACAAGCTTTCTTGAACTTCAAGATCTCTTTTGTGCAATAGCAAATTTGTGCTGATAACTTGTATAAGCTAAAGTTGGCCTTGCTAAAGACTTAAGCATGGAAGGCTTAATTAAACTAACAATTAGAAGAGAAAGTAGAGAAGGGAAACAAAAGAGAAGAGAGTTAGAGATAATGTAGAGATTGTATTTCAAGAATTTTTATATTGTGTACAAGAGAATGAACTCCATTTATATGCCCTTGATCATGATGATCATATGTACTTTGAACAAAGATTACAAGCTACACTTAGTGGACAAGGTAAATAGAAGAGTACACAAAGTGGAACAAGTAACATATAGACAACAAGTAATTACATAGTTGATGTTACAAATACATGTCGTCGTGAAGATTCATCCAAATATTTGCCAACATTGCAATCGAATTGTTACTCACCAAAACAACTTGTGTATAATAAACTTGCAAAAAAACAACTAAATACATGAAACAATAAATTCTCACGCCCGAGTAAAAATCACGAGATCATTGTAAAAGCAAACAAAACATGTCACCGCCAATTAACCAAAAACAATGTTTCGAGAGGAAAGAGGGAGAACTCACCAATGAAACACGACGAGAGCGGACTGAATGAGAGCACAATGAGAGAGCGAGAGAGGTCGAAGAGGGGACGAATGAGAGCACGATGTGAGAGCCGAGAGGAGCGAGAGGCGCGGACCGAAAATGTGCAAGACGGCGCTACGACCGAGCGAAGGCGCGCTACCGGGGAGCAATGGAGTGCGAGGACGACTTGTTGGGGGTTGGGGATTTGGGGGCGGTGGATCGGAGAGAGACGGAGAGACCAAAGAGAGACACCACTATAACTGGTTGAGCAAGAGATGGAGAGACCGAGAGAGAGAGAGTTGAGAGCAACGGAACAGAGACGAGAGATTTGTTGGGGGTTGGAGTTTTGGGGGCCGGTGACCGGACAGACGGAGAGACCAGAGTCTAGAGGAGAGATGAGAGTATAGAGGAGAGACGACGAAGACGAGGTTTTCTCGCGGTGGGAGTTAGGGCTTTCGGTGGTGGGGAGGACGAGGGGGGGTGTTGGAGGGGGTAAAGGGGAAATCTCGAGATTTTTTGCACAAATCTCGAGATTTGATGAACGGGTATAACAAAATAAAGTTTTGGTGGGAATGTTGGTGCCATTTTTTAGAGACGAAATTTAATTCCGTCTCTAATTCCGTCTCTGATCCGTCTCAATTCTGTCTCTGAATGTTTCCGTCTCAATTCCGTCGCTAACTTTTTTTTTAGAAACGAAACTTAATTCTGTTTCTAATTCCGTTTCTAATTTCATTTTCCTTGTAGTGGGTGAAGTTGAGTATAAAGAAGCGAAGTATAGAAGACTCGAGTGGTAGAATCTATTTATTTATTCAATGTTGATTAAATTTTCAAAACTTTTGAAGATACATGTTATATCTCTTCATTTTACTTTATTTAGTTAGGAATGTATAAATTGAGTATAATTTGGATTTAAATGGAATTGGTAAGCTCTATTTGACTTAATTTAGATTGTGTAATCACTAGAAAAGTTTAGATGGGATTAATTGCTTTGCGTTAGACATTATAATGGGTAAAAGATCGAAACAATAGTGAAAAATAAAGAAGATAAATTTCTAAGAATCTTGTTATACAAAGAATATTGATCAAATATCATATATATATTCAAAAGATTTTTGCCACAATTGAAAGGAAAAATAGGAAATTAGCTGATAATCTTTACTTAATTGGAAAGAATGCTTCCTTGACTATAGTAAAATTGAGAAAAGTTAACAAGAGTTTGGAAATGAGAAAATAGAGAAACCCACATATTTCAAAGGAAATGAAGCAGAGAATCTAATGGTGGGAAAATTATGAGGAAGAACTCTTATAAAAAGAATAACGGATTCCAAAGGAAATGGAGCACCGTAACAATATAATTGACACGTGTCGAGCATGGACAATAATTTTTTGTATTTTTTATTAACTTGTAGTAGTGCTAAATGGGATATCGTTTCCATAGGAATTTTTGAAATCTCGAAGGAGCTTTTTATTGTTTTTATTGACTTAGTTAATCTAATTAAATAGAAATTGAAATACTAAACAACTTAACAATTATGATTACTAACTTAAATAAAAAACTAGCTAAATTAATTTAAACAATTTAAATTCAAATTAAATTAAAAAATATTCAAATTCAATTCAATATAAATAAACGAATATCAAATAAACCCCCACTAAACAATATAATATATTTGAGTTACTTTCAAATACTAGAATATAATATCATTACATACTATAGTTATAATTATAAAACATATGGAATCATGGAATCATTAAATCTTACTTCATAATAGGTTAATAGCCTTTAGCCAGCCACCGATTTTCCTTAATTCAATGGAAATGTCAAATTCTTATCATTATAAATCTACCAATTGAATAAAACGCAACATTATAGAAATATGATAGCATTAAGTTCAATGAAAATCATGTCTAATCTAAGCCAATATTACCGAAGCCACATAATAAACAACTTAGAACACAATCACCTAAGACATCCACTCGGGAAATGTCCTATACATTAATCCTAGTTACTACTTCTATAATTGTTGTCAATAACCATAGACATAGATTCATAATTTTAATATCACATAACACATTTGCAACTATACATGCAATACTAATATCCTTTAGTTGTAATATGCAAAAACAATTTGTTAATTCTGTGATCGACGTGTATGAATAAATCTAAAGCATTAAGTACACGATTCCTTAATTATAATTATCTAGTAATCCAAAATATACTAAATTATTTTGGGTTTGTTTAGAATAATAGACTACTCACTCATGTTCGAATAAACAACGCATACACATAATTAAAAGACATAATGAATGAACAAATACATTAATATAACTCAAAGCTTCAAAGTATATTCAAACATAGACAATAAAACTAATAAGTAAAAGGAAAATGGTTAAAAGTAAAAGGAAAATGGTTAAAAGTAAAAGGAGAGAGTTATTTTAAAACTCTATGGCCTTTTTTTATAGGCTCCCTATGTATACATATCATAGATAAACTCAAATACATCATACTAATCTAAAAACTCGTAACTTAACTCAGCAATTTCTCAGTTATTCCTAACTTACACACAAATCATTAAGCAAATCACTGAGTTTAGCTCTTAGTGCTCTACCAATTCAGCTGGCGATTTATAGTTCATTCTCTAGTGTTAATTCAAATCACTAACTAATAGCTAGTTTATTTTTTCAGTTGATTGTTTTGTTTTTCTTTCTTCTTTCTTCTATTTCTTCATTTTCCTATCTAAAACCTAAAATCATGAAAAATAAGGGAATACCTAGTGGAATATCATAATTTAAACTAAAAATCAACTTAAGTTATACTGTAAAATGTGTTTAATTATTAACTTATCGATTACCCTCAAACTCAGCACTTTGCTATCTCGAGCAAATGAATACTTTCAATCATATTCTTTTTTCATTCTTTATAATCTGATTTCAATCTAATTCAATCTTAATTTTAAATAATAGAAATTTTAAAACAGAAATGATTTTCAAATGAAAATATATTACCCATAAGTAAATGATATAATAGAATAGAATGATTTAGTCAAATCATAACATCCTTTAATGATAACTCAACCACCTAATATAACACTTCTTTAGAATTTAAAGTTCATTGTTAAGGCCAACATAGGTTTTCTTGATTTTCACTGACAAGCATCAAGCTTATGATAACTAATATAAAATCTCAAAACACAAAAACCACTAGATTAGTTTCAATTTTAGAAAATACTTTCTAATAGTACCAAAATCAAAATCAATAGAGATTTTGCTAATATACCAATGAATATATCATTTAGAACATGTTAGATTAAAAAATACTTCATTCAATTCTAGTTTCAAGTACTCGAATTAAATCTTTTCATTTGAAAGGTTTAAGAACATCCATTTTCTTTTTATCTCTCTTTATTATTTTTTTCTACTTCATTCTAATAATATTTTTTTGACTTTTGCTTTTGGTCTCTACTCTATTTTCTTTGGACATCCTCATATTTTTTCTACTATAGATTCCTTGCTCCATTTCTTTTGGAATCTAGAGGATTCTCTATATATGTATTTTATAAACTCTTATTAACACTTCTCACTGTCCACTAAAATTGAAGAAAGTATTCTTTCTAGCTTTTATAAAATCATTGATTTCTATCCCATTTCTTCTTTTCAATTGGGGCATAATAGCTTTATATATATACTATAAAATACTAAATCAATAGCTTTTGTATCATAAGGTTCATAGAAATCTATCTTGTTCATCTTGCACTATCATTTTGACCTTCTACCTATTATCATGACTAACACAAAACATTCATTTAGTGTTCATCAAGTAGCAAAGTTAATCAAAAAGGTTATAAAATTAATTCCTTCTATCATAAAATTCACTTGGGTAATAAAAATAACATTTCCATTCAAAATCTATTATATATATTCATTTTCATTCTTTTCCTAACTAAAAATAAAGAAAATGAAATTCATACTAACTCGATTTTGGAACAAATTATGAAAATTTCAATCAACTTACTTGAATATCAGGTCAATATTAGTTCCGAGTTTTTCTTCTACCTTTCGTTCCTTTCATTACCATCAATTCCATACTTCACCTAACATACCCATAAACTCATTCTAAACCTTATCCTCAAGGTTTAAAAATGAAGTCCGATTCTCATCTTAAGAAACATACAATGTGAAGTACAAAAGAATTGAAGCAATATAAATAAGTATGACAAATTATGAAATAAAAGTGAATTTAATAAGACATAGTGTATAAAAATTGAATGAATAAACATCACATTTATATAACAAATGAAATAAATACTATACCCAAGAACATAATAGAATGTATCATTGTGAAATCTGAGAATTTTATAAACTTAATTATTGGCTAATTAAGTAGTATTTTTGGATTTAAATTGAGACCGAAGTATTTAAAGTGGGACCTATGCATTTCGAACCAATGATCATAAGATTAAAAAATTATTTTTATGTGTTGTGTGACTAATTGATGTATTATAAACTCTTTCGATGCGAAATAAGGTCAAGTGAAGTGGATACGTGGTGTCCATAAGTTTAAGAGCGCGTTGGGAATATTTCTCAATCTTTTACAAAATTGGGTATTTTCAAAATTTAATTTGGACCTAAAAATAATAGATAATCTTGAAATTAAATGAAATAATCAATAAATTGGAGGACATCTAGTGACACGCGAGGTCAAGGGTGACATGCGTGGGATGTATAATAGTGTGCATGCCCAAGTGTAGTCGTTGGTGAGCATGGCAAATTTATATCCGCAAAAATACATAAGTGTATACGTATATATATATAATATAGTTTATATATATGAATGAATCCTATAATTTAATTCAAATTAAGATTGAACATTGGCAGTTGGAGTCCATGCCTCGAGATATGTGCAACCACATCTCACGAAAAATCAAGTGGATCATGGATGTGATTGTGTAATTAGTTTTAAAACCACAAGATCTACCTCAAGATACGCGATACGTTTCTCGAGGAGATCAATATAATTAATCTCATCTAAGTCGGTTAAGTGATGATAATCTTGTTAATAGCCACAAGATCGACCTTGAGATACACAACACGTATCTGAAGAAAGATCAAATTAATGAATATAAACCATTAAATCTGCTTCGAGATTTGTTCAATAAGAATCTCAAGGATACCTAATATATATCTTCAAACATAACACTGTCTCCTTTATATTTCAAAATTGGTAGAGATAGAGAACGATATACAGTGAGAACAAGAGATCGAGAGACAGAGAGAGACAGAGAGAGAGAGAGAGATCTTAGCATGAAGACGATGAATGTGTGTATGTTTGTGTGTGTTGGTTATTGTTGATAGCTGTCATCGTTGTTGTGTTATGGAGATTGTTGGTTGTTACGTTGATGTTGATGTTATTGTCGATGTGTTGTTGTTGTTCAGAAGAAAATAGTAATTGGATTAAATAAATAGAAATTGTGTATTTCTATGAAAATGAGGATTTCATAATTTTCTCAAAGCTTTATGTCATTGTCTTTCCTCGAAATACATGTTATGATACCTGAAAAAAGTTCAAAATTTGGAAAATTGTTTAAAAGCCTAGTCAATGGTAATTTAAAATTTCAAACCATAATTTGCATTGAAAATTGAGATTCGAACATCTAAGGAGTTGATTTGGGTAATTTTGGGCTTTTAGGACTTGGGAATATTGAAATAATTCATAAATTATTAAAATTTAAGAAATTTGAATAGGAGACTTATCCAGATTTTTCAATGGTTTTAGGTAACATCGAGGATTCCTAAACCACTTGGAATGAAACTTGGGGGAATAGGTTCAAAGAATGTGAAAGCTGGGAATGGTGTGTGAGACTTCGCTACCAATTTCATGTTGGTTGGTTGTAAGTGAACCCTACAGTGGTCTCTGCCATTTATGGAATTTAAATTTCTACTTGCATTTGTGCTTAGTCTACATTCCATTTTGCTTCATTCTTGGTCATGCATTCATGTCATTCCGGATGATAGCTTAATAGTGCTACGGCTCACGAGCGGGATCTAAGGGTAGTTTTCTTGACCTGATAGAATGGAACAAGGAAGACCCAAGGCACGCAAGTTTTTTGGTGAGCATACATTTATGGAAAAGGATGTGTTAGAGTGTGGTTGGCTATTTCCCTAAGCTAGTAATAGTTGTACTTAGTATCTATTTCTCTAAGTTTAATAGTTGATGTGGATGATTGGGCTTACAAGTTTGGCTTGAAAATCAACTTTGATGCATTGCCTTTGTATCTTGAACTCCTAGTACCATTTCTATGCTATATTTGTAAGTCGACATCTGAGTATAGTTAGGAAACTAGAACAGAGGGATTCACATTATTATTTATATTTCTTGCTATTTGGAAATGCAACATGTATCCATGTATTCAGACTAACATTTGCAGGAGTACAAAACAGTGTAGGAAACTTATCTGACATCTTCGAGTTGTTTTTAATAACTCCAGGTTCTATGTGAAGACAAAGAAGAACGAACAAGACTCGAATAACTTTGATAAATATTTTAAAGTTTTGAAATTTAATATTCTTGTTACAAGTGGTTTATATATATATATTTGGGTTCTGGGGTGAGCGTAGGTCATGAAATACTCTCAAATAAGTTATAACATTCTCAGAAATTAGTTTAAAGTAAGTTACAAGGTTTATTTCCATTTTTGGCTTATGTGGAATTATTAAGTTGTAACTAATGTAACGGAGACTCTAAGATAGTTTAAAGATTTCGATTTGATATATATATATATATATATATATATATATATTGAACTTTGGGGAGTTATGAATCCTTTTAGGCTACTTCCTATTTTGTTGTCTATTCGGGGAGTTTTTCAACAGGTAACTTTTAGGACAAGTGTTGCCTAAATTTTTATCAAAATATGGAGAATAGTAAGAATTATTTTCTAATTTGCTCCATAAAATAAATCATGAATTGAGTTTCATTGATGATATAATTTAGTTTGGAGCATTATTGAGGATTGAATTAAGTATTATTTTGAGGTTAAGTCAATTGAATGGATTAGATGTCTAATTGAGGGAATTAGGCTAAATCAGGACTTAGTGAGACGGGCCATGACAAACTTAGCATCAAAGCTATGGTTAAGCTCAATCAAGGAAATTTAAGAAATAATAATGATGTTGAGTTCAGGTAAGTCGATTAGGAAGTCGCGTTAAGGCTCTTAGATTACGTTAAGTTATATGAACTTAAAGGATGGTCTTAAGAAACAAGGTTCTGTACCGAGGTTGTGATTAGTTGAGAAATGACTGTGAGTTGGGGATACTTTGTTATTGTTATATGTTTGATGGATATTATTGTATTATTGCTAGATGTATGGTAAGAAGTTTATTCTCATCGTCTGTTCAATACTTAATACACGAGATATGATGAGTGGGATTAGAAACAGACAATTAAAAAAAAGAATAAATTTATGAAACGGTAACTGAGCATAGTAAGATGTGAAATAGACTCGAGAAGTATAAATTCATAAGGGTATTGTAAGTAGTTCAATATCAATATAACTAATGAAAGTGTTAGTTATGAAACCAATAAAAAAATCAGGTGGAAAGGAAGTCCAAATGATTCAAGTACGTAAATATTGAACATGAATTCCTTTAAAAATTTGAAATTATCGAACTATTACAATTATGAATCGCTCAGGAAAGTGGCAAAACAGACTTAATTTAAGTCTCAATTGATTGAGAATCATTTGGAAAACGTAAAATGAAAGTGAGACTTGCGGGAAGCACAAGATATGAATATCTTAGATTTTGGAATGAGATTAGTAACAGTTGATTTAGCAACTCGCGAAGACCAATTCTATAAGATATTGGTTAAATTCATAACCAATTGAGACTTACTTTCGAAAATAGCCTCAATAAGGAAAAATGAGACGTATGGTTTCAAAAATAGAAATTGATTGGACAAATTGAATCTTGACTTGGAAATCACAATGGGATTGTAATAAGTCCAGTTAAGTTGTTTGAGTTAGTTTATATGAAAATAAAGTACTTTGAAGAAAAGTATTGTCTCATTTTTTATACAAATCACAAAGAAAATGCGGAATAGAACCACGATTGAAAATAATACAATGACTTTAAAAAAAGTACTAAATTTTTGGATTGTTTATTACCCAAGTTACTTATTTATAAGCAACGTTGAGTATAATGGTTCTATGAGTTGAATAAAAAATAATAAAATGGATGGAAGTATACAAGTTAGAAATAATCTTTGTTAATATCGAATTACGTGTTGTTATAAAATAATGATCAGTGAAATATCTAACATTAAAAAAAGGTGCAATGATAAGATCAATGTGTTAGATGTTAAGGTTTTGGGAAAGTAGTCTAATAATAGCTTGGATTAGCTATTAAAAATCAACACAAATGATTGTGTTTTGATATTCAAAGTACCTAATAGTCGCTTCTAATCAAATTAAATAATGATGTCTATTACTCCAACCTAAAATAAAACCAATGAAGAGATAGATGTACTGATTGAGAATCAGTAAATGATTTGTATAGGACAATAGAATAAGTTCCTATATCATAAGAATTTCCATTTCTATGAATTAAAGAATCGTAATAGTTTCCTTTAAGAGTTTGATTAGTTGTTAAGTTAATCAAGGTATTAAAAATTCAAATTCTTCTATGTCGTCAAATGAACAATAACGGAACGATAAATTCATAAAAAATGAAAAAATTGATGATTCGTAAGAAATTTAGTTATCTTACATAGACTTTTGAAGAGTACCAAATTTGTTTTTGAGAAACAAAGTTGGGAAATATGAGACTAATGGAAACAAATTAAGGTAATAACAAATAGTAAAACTGCTTGAATCGCAAAATTTCTTTGTTTCAAATTAAGAATAGCTATGGAAGATTTCAATTGATTGAATGATCATATGAAGTTGTACCATCTTTAGCTATATTTTTGAAAAGAGAATAAATATAGATTGCATTTCTAAGTCAAGATTAAGGAGGTGTAAGTGGCTTGGGTGTTGAGTGAAATTTGTGGTAAGTTTGTAAAGGGACCAAGATTGAGATCAATGTGAGAATAGCTAAGATTGACAAAAATCGAACGAAATGGACTCTGTGTATACGATAAAATGAGACGTAGAGATGAATTGTGACTAATGACAGGGACACAAATAGACTCCTTTAGTTAAGGCCAAATGCTAGAGTAGCCGTGCATAACCAAAAGTCTGAGTAACTCTGTTTCGAAATCACGATTCATTCACAACGTAGAAGACTGGTGTGATGCATCCACTTATCTTTGAATAATCGAGTGAATCAGTGTGGTTCAATATAAAAGAATCTATGAAGTTTTGTTAAAGTCAATTAAAAGCTAAGTATAAGCAAATAAATGGTAAAGAAATTCTCACATTCACATAAAAATGAAAATTCTAGGTTAACGAGTCCCAATTAAATTAGAATATCAAATTATAAGTTTGATGGAAATTAGTATATCTTCACAAGGATCTTACGAGAACTCAAACTCTAAATATTGAAAGTTTTGAACCAAAATAATATATAACTAATATTAATGAATGTGTTATACATTCAACTATAATATTACACCACCTGATTAGTCAGTGGTGGAGTTTAAAACACTAGTTATGATAAATTGGAGTTGATGTAAGACACCTAAATGACGATAACGATATAAATGAAAATATACGTACAGCTTACAACTCAGTTAGTAAGTATTATCCATATTAGTTGAAAATATTGAATAAAGTATAGTATATCTGACTTGATATGTTGGAAAAATCGAGTATTCTTCCATTGTAATTTAGGAAAGTCAGAAATGTATTGAATAGAAGCAACGAGAGATATCATATTTATAAATCGTATGAGATAAAGTTAAAAGTTATACTATGAGACTATACTCATGGAATATGTCAATATCTCTGTTTAGAAATGTATATCTAATCTAGTTAAGGATAATTGTCTTTATTCAGATAATGAGAAAAGTCTAATGAACATAATAATTGAGATTGATGATTAAGTGAAAAGAATGAGGATCTTGTGAACTCATGGTTAGAGAATGATTTGATGAAGTTAGAAAATTCGTTAATGTTCTAACTAGACAAAGAAAAAGTTAAATGAATTGACTGACGAGTTGGAATTGGCAATTGCTTTCTAGTCTACAATATAAATAATATTGTGAGTAGACATTTAGAAAATGAGCGAAAGTTGCACGATGTGTCCGGTTTCATTTCATAATCGAATTGAAATTGGAGTTCTCTCGTCATAGAATGACAAATGTATTATATATTTATAGTCATGGGATGACTTGTATAATTTAAGGTTTTTGTTGAGGAACACTAAAATGGTGATGGATCAGATAGACGCGTGACTCTACTTATTATCTAATGTCATGCTCAAATATTATTTACATCATTATATATATTTAGACTGATAAATTTCTAAGGATTGATCAACCGACAATTCTGATGAAAAAATGGTTAGTGATGAGGAAGTAAATTAGAATAGGTATTCCAAATCCTCATGGATAGGGAAAGAATTACCAAAATTTATGAAATTGTTATATGTTAAAGAATGAAAATGATTTTGTTGAAAAGCAAGATAAGCTAGATCTTGCTAATTATTGATGCTTGATTGAGATTCAAGACATGAAATGTGAAGTAAAGCAAGGTTTATCAAATATTCCATAAATTTGATTTTTAATTCGTCAGAAATTCACAAATTGCCAAAAATTGGCAAAGTAACATAGAAACCTTTTGATTAAACCATGAATTTGGAAATGTTTATGATCTATGCACTGAGTTGTTAAATATAACGAAAGTAATCAGATCCACTTGACGGTTCACCTTGAAAATGATTTTTACAATTTTGCATTAAAAGATTTATATATGAAGGATCATTTTCTCATATCTCTTTTGGTTCAGTCACCTGTAAGTTTAATTTTCAAGGATGAAATTTTTCATCATTTGGGAAGAATTAAGAAATTCGAGAATTTCATAAACTTAATTAGTGTCTAATTAAGTAGTATTTTTGGATTTAAATTGGGACTAAGTATCCGAGGTAGGACCCACGCATTATGGACCGATGATACTAAGTTCAAAATATTTTTTTGCATATCATATGACTAATTGATATATTATACACTATTTTGACACGAAATAGGGTCAAGTGGAGTGGATACACGATGTCCATAAGTTTCAAAGCACGTTGGGAATATTTCTTAATTTTTGACGAAATTAGGGTATTTTTCATAATTTAATTTAGATCTAAAATAAGATATAATCTTAAAATTAAATAATATAATTAATAAATTGGTAGGCACCTAGTGACACAAGCGGTCAAAGGTAACACACGTGGGATGTACAAAAGTGTGCATGCCCGAGGGTAGCCGTTGGCGCACGTGGCGAATTTATAGCTGGGGAAATACATAGGGTATGTATAAATATATAAATGAGTCTTGTAGTTTAACCCAAATTAAAAAGTGTAAATTAGATTCGCTTCGAGATACACACTGCGTGAGCATCAAAGAAAGAGGGTTGAACTTTGGCTATTAGAGGATGTCCATGCCTCGAGATATGTGCAACCACATTTATAAAAAAATCAAGTAGTGCCTAGATGTGATTATGTGGTTATTTTTAAAAAAACATGATCTACCTTGAGATACACAATATGTATCTCGAGGATATCAATATAATTGATCGCATCTAAGTCGGTTAAGTGGTGATGTTCTTGTTAATAGCCACAAGATCGACCTTGAGATACACAACACATATCTCGAGAAATGTCAAACTAATGAAGATAAGTCATTAGATATGCCTCAAGATTCATGCGATACGAATCTAGAGAATATTTAATATATATTTAAACGCAACACTATCTCCTTTATATTTCAAAATTGGTAGAGAGCAAGAATGATTTATAGTGAGAACGAGAGCGGGAGAGAGAGAGAGAGAGAGAGAGAGAGAGAGAGAGAGAGAGAGAGAGAGAGAGGGAAAAGAAATCTCATGACGAAAATGGTGAAGGTAAGTGTGTATGTGTGTGTGTGTTGGTGGTTGTTGATTGTTGTCGTCGTTGTTATGTTGTGGAGTTGTTGGTGGTTTTCTTGTTGATATTTGTGTTATTGTCATTGTGTTGTTATTGTTGTTCCAAGGAAGAAGATGTTTGCCTAAAAAAAAGAATGAAAAATCTTGGAAATTAGAAAAAAGAATTCTGAAAAATAGTATTTGGATTAAATAAATATAAATGGTATATTTCTATGAAAAATGACAATTTTTGAATTTCTTCGAGGATTTGTACTAGAGGTTTCCTCGAATTATGTATTATGATACTCAAAAAAGTTCAAAATTTGGAAATTTGTTTGAAAGCCTAGTCAAGGGTAATTTTCAATTCTGAACCACAATTTACAGTTAAAATTGAGATTTGACCATTTGAGAAGTTAAGTTGGAGTGATTCTGCATTTTAGGACTTAGGAATACTTAAATAATTTGGAAATTGTTGAAATTTAAGAAATTTGAATATAAGACTTATTCGAGTTTCTCAATGGTTCTAGGTAATGTTGAGGATTCCTAAACCACTCGGAACAAGTTTAGGGAATAGGTTTAGAATACGTGAAAGCTGAGGAATTGTATGTAAGAATTTGTTATCAATTTCAAATTGATTGGTTGTAAGTAAACCCTATAATGTTCTTTACTATTTATAGAATTTACATTTGTACATGCATTTATGTTTAGTTTGCATTGCATTTCGCATCATTCTTGGTCATACATTCATGTCATTTCGTACAATGGCTTGTTAGTACTATGGCTCACAAGTGAGACTCGGGGCTAGGTTTCCTAACCAAATAGACTAGAACACGGAAGACTCAAGGCACGCAAGTTTTTTGGAGAGCATGCATTGATGGAAAAGGATGTGTTGGAGTGTGGTCGGCTATTTCCTCAAGCTAGTAGTAGCCGTACTTAGCATCTATTTCCTTAAGTTTAGTAGTAAATGCAGATGACAGAGCTAATACGTTTGGCTTGAAAATCCACTTCGACGCATTGCCTTTGTATCTCATGAACTCCTAGTATAGTTTCTGTACTATATTTGGAAATCGACGTTTGAGTATAGTTAGGAAACAAGAAAAGAAGGATTCATGTTGCTATTTATATTTCTTCTTATTTGGAAATGCAATTACATTTCTCCATGTATACAGACTAACGTTTTCAAGAGTATAGAGCAGTGTAGGAGTTTACTTACTTGACATCTTCAAATTATTTTTTATGATGTTAGGTTCTAAAAAAACAAGGAAGAACGAACACGACTCGAAAAACTTTGGTGAGTATTTTAAAGTTTAGAAATTTATTATTCTTGTTATATATGGTTTATATATATTGTATTAGGTTTGAGGGTGAGCATAGGTCATGAAATACTATCGAATAAGTTATAAGAGTCTCCTAAGTTAGTTTGATGTGATTTACGAGGTTTATAGTCCATTTTTGGTTTATATGGATTTGTTAAGTTGTAACTAATGCATCAAAAACTCTAAGATAGTTAAAAAGATTTCAATTTGATATAAATAATATGAACTTTGGTGAGTCGTGAGTCCTTCTGGGCTTCTCCCTATTCTGCTTTCTATTAGGTGAATTTTTTGACAGGCAACTTTTAGGGGAGGTGCTACCTAATTTTTTACAAAAATACGAAGAACAATCTAAATTATTTTCTAATTTGCTTCAATTAAATAAATCATGAATTGAGTTTTATTTATGGTATAATTCAATTTTGGAGCATTATTGAGGATAAAATTATATATTATTTTGAGGTTAAATCAATTGAATGGATTAGATGCCAAATTAAAGGAATTAGGATAAATCAGGACTTAGTGAGACGAGCTATCACAATCACAAAGTATATCATCATAAACATAATGTATATAACCACAAGACACAAAGTATATAACCATTATTGGAATTACATAGATGAATCTCACTACATCACTAGGGAAAGAAAATAAATATAAGGAAATCAATGTCAGAATCCGGAAGTCGCATTGTCATCGTCCTCTATTGGATCAATCATTTTGTGTCTGGTAGCTCATAGCGGGGTTGTAGAGATGGTATTCCTAACCGGGCAATGTTGGGACATCAAGATTACCATTAAGTAGTAATACCATCTATGTAGACGGTAAAAGGAATGATGTGCCTCCTTAATGTCTGCTTCTCCTTGACACCATACGCTCTATTCCATGGATGCTCTGTACTAAAGCTCTCTAGTTCTCTAATACCATATCTTGATTGCGAAAAGTGATCGTTTAATTGCACAAGATTGCACCCATGAAGGCCAACTCTAACACTTCCATGTGTAATCCATCATAGTCCATAGCAGGGTGCTCCACGTTCGGATCATTTTGAGCTTTCGACATCGCTTTAAATATTCTCCTCGTATCGTCTCTGATTTTCTTTCTTTGCTCAGTATCTCTTCTCGATATCTCAGCTCTCTCTTACTCATCTTTTGTGTCTACATAACCATTCACTCTACCCTATCTCTATATTACCTCATCAGTGATGGTATTCTCTGGTAAAGAATCCAACTCGAGGTTTGCCATGTTTACTTGGTCCATCTTACAAAAGATTGTAATCATCGAAGGAAAGGGTAGTCTGTCGTTCTTCTTAGTGATGATGGCACTCTAATGAATTCATAAATGATTTTGAACAAATCCGAGTATCCTAGCCTCGTGAAAATATGGTAAAGTAGGTTGACCTTGTAATTCACAATTTCACACTATTGTAGGCTCGGCTGTGAGTTAGCGTTGATAAAATAACACCAAGCTTTAGTGTTCTTCCTAAAAGTTTTGTGGTTATATGCTTGGGATGTCCCTGCATGTCAAAAATAAATCCATCCCTATAGATTGCCTCTAAACCTCCCATTATTGTCTCAGTGGGGAAATGGGACTTAATTCCATACTAAGGTTTAGGGCATTCGTCATTTTGTTTTCGGTGAAAATCTAGTATTCTAAAATACTAGTTTATTCTTGTAGCAGAGTAATCTATTGTCATCCTTCTAATTAGGGACTCAGTCTCACATTTACTTTCATATGCATTGGCATAAAATTCTCGCAATAAAGCTTCACAACCTTGTTCACTAGGGACATCCTCTAATTATAGGTGGTTGTAATCTTTATTCAGTAAACCTTAGTTCCTCATCTCTATGATGTCTAGTATTTTATGCCTATACTTCAATTCATTTTTCACATTAATTCCCTTCTCCGGGATCAATTTTCTATCCTTAATTAAATCACTCCTAAGTTTTTTATTGGCCTTCTCATTTACAAAATTTTCCTCACTTGATTCATAGTTTTTCTCCCCCATCGGTATCTCTCGATCAACTTCCACTACTTCCATCATATTGACATAATCATCCTTAGTGTTATAACAAATGAAGAAGGTGGAGTATGTTCTCTTTGCAGTCTAATTCTAGGTATGTTGAAAGATATGGATATAGGTTGTATTTGGAAAACTTTTTATTTTAATTTTGATTTTTGTACCAACTTTCCCTTCCCATTCCTTTTTCGTGAACTTCTACCCTTACCACCTCCGACCACTTAGAATATCGTAGTTGAAAGAACGAACTTGTAAAATCATTTGAGACCAAATTTTGTCGAAAAAATATTCGATAAAGTTCAACTGTCTATCGAGAATAAGAAATCATCCAAAAAAGTTTTTGAAATTGAGATTTTGAAATTCATATGAAAGTTGTTGATAAAATAGTATTAGGAAAAATAAACTTCATAAATGCTTCAAATGACTCGATAAAGTTTCATAAAAACCCAAACTCATTTGAAACTCAGTCTTAAATTAGTTTGTGTATAAAGTCTAATTTACTCACCATATATGAAAAATAGTTTGAAAATTCGATAGTGATAAATGAATCATCATATCAATCTCATACTAGTATTAGAATAGGAATCATTCAATATCAAAACCATTTTAAAATAAAATTTTTGAAATTGAGTTCCTATCCTAACTTTTAATCTAAAATCGACTAAAAACCAAAGATTCGATCCATAAAAGGTTAGGGTTTTAGCTGATTACCTTTTTGAAAATGGTTCTTTTAAGTATTGAATCTAAAATTACTTCTCTAGACTCTCCCAAGCCCTTATTCGAACTCCCTTACTCAAGCCCTGGTGGCTCTATACTTTTAAAACCCACCAGGTTTTTGGGTTGAATTTGAGAAGATTAGTGTAGAATCACTTATGCATACTCAATTAAAGCTTTGGTAGGTTGAATCTAGGCAAAAGTCGGTGTTTCGATTGAAAGTGTACAATAGTTCTAAGTGGGAATGGTTTTAATGTGATGATTTAGGGTTATGTTTGTTAAAAACTTGAATTTATTCTCAGGGAATCGAGGTTTAAGTGGATTCACTGAGGAATCGCTGATAAAATAGATGAAAATGAGCATCAATGACTCGTGATTTGTTCTGCGATTTCTAGTTATAAACATGATTTGATGAGAAATCGCTGATTTTGAATTTACACTGAAAATTCTGCAAGCTGTTACCGATTTACCCAACGATTTTTCTTACAAACTAGAATCGGTGGGAAATCTCTAGTTTAATTTTACTTTTTTCTGTTTAAATTGATTTTCCCAATTAATTATTACACACACACTCACATATATATATATATATATTAATAAAGGTAGAAATATTCAAAATTTAAGAATTTAACTAAGATAAGTATTAAATAATATATTTTATTGCCATAAATAACTAATGAACATAAACCTAATGCACTAAAAAAATATAATGTGGAAATAAATTGGCTCGATCAACCCCCTTAAATAAAACTATTCCGTAATTGAATGTAGGGGCATGTGCCCTAGGTCAATCTACAAACATTATTTATCTTATAATTTTAGTTTATAAAATCGAAGTTTTCATTTCTTATTTTATTATAAATGATTTCATGTTTACCTTATAGTAAGATCCATGGGTATTTGTTGAAATATCATAAATGTCCCTAGTCAGTCAATATACTGGGAACTATAATGAATTAACACTAGTGTGAATCTTAATTGATGGTCATGTTATGATCATGCGTATTGGGATACGAATCAATATCATAAGTAATTGTTAGGGAATATGGTATTGGACCGACCCGGTATGAGAACACCACATGGATTAAGTCATAGGTGTTACTCGTGATAGGTAAATCATTTAGTCTTTAGATTTGAGATTACTATAGACTTAAATATTAAGATCATGGTTATTTGACAAAATCAAATGTTGTCTTTAACCGGACAATTGTAAAGATTGTGATTGGTTACCATGTGAATAATATGTGAAGGTGTGTAATCAAGATATAATTTGTCCCTCTCAAATAAATAGAGATATCAGTGGATTCCTCGATATGATAGACTGATAATGGCTAAGTCTATGTGAATTGATATGATGAATGTCACTTGGATATTTTTAGTCTAACTAAAGATTGAGACTAGTAAGATTGAACATTAAGGGTGACTTTTCATGAATTATGTTTTATCAAAGGATATCACATGACAAAAGGATATGATATATGTTATTCATAGGTTGTATTGATTTCGATATTCATGCTACTTAGGTAGTCAAAATGCCTTGCTAGAGACCACTTATGAATCATGAACCAAAATGGTTTTGGTTCACTGCCAACGTCGCATGAACCTATTGGGTCGTACTTACAGAATGGCTTTACGCAATTCCAATTGGTCCAAAGTAATGAATTTTATATGATAAAGTTCATGACATAAAAGCTCTTACGATTTTTTATATGATAACTTTTTAATAGGGGCCTATAAGTAATTTGCTCAAAACTACATAAATAAAATGGTTGTATTAAGAATAGGATTTTAAGTTAGGGCTTATCGACACATACAAATAGAGGTTGAAACCCTAAAATGAAATAAGATTTTTATTTTTGCTATTTTCGAGTTCTCTGGATTTTAGGAAAGAAAGAAAAATGTTTTCAATCTCTCTTAGAGCTAGCACTCCAAATTGTAGTCACCATTCATGTATGGATTTTCGATAAAGGATGGGCGTTTGAATGTCTAGGAGATTAAACAATCAAATAAGAAAATCATGGATTATGGTATGAATTAAACGTTTGCATGTTTTCTTTAATATTTTTTTATCCTATTAGGGTTTTTTAAAATTGTTTTGAATTTTTCACTGCATATGAACCCCAATAATGGTATCAGAGCCTTAGGATCGGTTCTATTAAACGTTTGCAAGTTTTCTCTTATGGATATATGATATACGTGTGAAAACATTATTTCAACTAATGTATATCTATGATGTGCATATAGGTTGAATTGTAACTACTATCGAGAATTGGTTTTAAAGCATGTTGTTAGCTCATGTATTTGATACATACACATGATTTGATTCATTGATAGAATTCATGTTTAAAATATATTGATTAACATATGTTTTAATATTGAATGATGTGAATTTTATATGTTCACATTGTAGAAGTCAGTTTAGGTTAATGTGATTCTTGTGTTGGATACGTAGTCCAATTTGTTCAATAATTATGTATGTCTCCATGATAGAAATCATGATTAGGTTAATATAATTAATTTAATATGATTATGTGTTCAATGCATGATTAATATTTCGTTTGTTGATTTAATTGCTTGTTTCATATGAATAAGAATCGAAATTAATTTTAATTATATATCTAATTGTGGTTATATGTTAGTATATTCCTATTAGATAAGAGATATACTTGTAATCATATAAAAATTATAAATCCATAAGATAGGTGAGATATATAACAAATTCTAATTGGATAAGGACTCAAAGTATCTTAAGTTCTAATTGGATTAGGATAGGATATTAAGTTAAAGGTGGGCCCAAGTAAATTAAAAACATTTAAATTAATATTTTTAGAATTAAATTAAGGGGAGATTTTGTTCAATCAGATTAACAAAAATAATGAGAAATCTTAGGCAAGTTTCAATTTTCGAAACTAGAATTTGATGTTCAAAAAAATCGTTCTTCTAAATTTTAATGCAAGTTTCATCCATTCTCAAACACTTATCAAGGGTTCAATTACATCATGAGTCTGCCTCCACAGAGTGTATTGTCTTATCTTGGTAAGACAAGTTGAGTAATAGTTACTCTTTTGTTTCAAATGATTAGACTAAATGAAACTATCAAAATAGTTTTGGGCTTTAGGCACTAGATGACATAAAATATGCTAAAAGATAAGATGTCATAATCTCATAAAAATAATTAAAAGTTACATATGATGTAATTGGCAATTAGTACCTACCTAAATAACCTTATTAAAAATGTCATGTCATAGTTGTCTTGGAATTAGGTGAAACATGGATTTTAGTCCCTTAAATTAACATAGCATTCTTAGGAAAGTTGTTAATTTAGTGAGAGTCTATTCCTCTATACTAAAGTGAACTTTTGCATAAACTTTGTTGTAGATCTATGGCATCTTCAAATCACACTAATCCGTTATCACCGCGATCCATCCTTGAGAAGGATAAGTTGTTCAGGACAAACTTTCTTTACTGGTTCAGAACCTACAGAATTGTTCTTAAGCATGAACACAAGTTATATGTGCTGGATAATCTTATTTGTACGAAACCACCTGCCAATGCTTTAAGAGCTGTGAAGGATGCATATACTAAGCATGTCAACGACTCAACTGATGTTGCATGCATTAGGTTGGCAACCATAGTTCCAGAACTTCAAAAGGACATGGAACACATGGAAGCTTACAACATGGCCACGATGTTGAAGGAAGTGTTCTAATAGGAAGCTAGGCAAGAAAGGTTCGAGACAGTCAAGAACCTTCATTCTTGTAAAATGGCTAAGGGTGCATCAATTAGTCCTCATGTTCTGAAAATGAAAGGCTATATTAGCCATCTTAACAAACATTAATTTCTTAAAAGCCAAGAGTTGGCTATGAATTTCATCCTGAATTCATTGTCTGATAGTTATTCACAATTTTCAATGAACTATAACATGAATAATATGGAGAAGTCTATCTGAGAGTTGCATTTGATGCTTAAAACTGATGAGCAGAATGTTAAGAATCCATTGTAAATGTATTGATGGTTCAAAAAAGGAAGGCTATGAAGAAGAAGGCCAAAGGCAAGGCTAATGTTTCTAAGACTATTGTGACTGTCACAAAGCCTACAAAATAAGTCAAGCCTAAGGCTGTTTCTATTTCACAATCCTAAAAGGGAAAACAAAAAAAAGGAAATTATTATTTATGCCATGCACTTGGGCATTGGTTAAGAAATTGCAAGCTCTATTTTGTATATCTAAAAAAAAGTAGTGCGACTACTGCTTCATGTATTTACTTCATTGAAGTTAAATTGTCAACTAATGATTCTGAGTTTTGGATATCGGATGTGGATTTCACATTTCTATTAATGCGTAGGATCTCAGCAAAAGTAGAAAGCTAAAGAAAAGATAAGTCGTCATATGAGTTGGAAATGGAGCAAAGGTTGTTGTGTTGGTTGTAGAATGCTATGAGTTAATTTTACTTAATGGACTTATTTTAGTTTTAAATAATTATTATTATGTCCATGCATTGAGTGGAAACATCATTTCAATTTCATGTTTGGATTTGGATGGTTTTAATTTCATCACTGCAAATAATAAATGCTTCATTTCTCATAAAGACATTTTCTTTGTGAATGTTAATTTTTGCGATGGTCTTTATATTCTAAAGAAGAAAAGGTCCGTAGGCACTCCTATTCTTAACGTAAATACAAAAAGATTCAAGTTAAACGATTTAAGTGAAACTACCTTTGGCATTGTCAACTTGACCACATAAATGAGAAATTCATTTTTAAACTCCATAAAGATAGACTTTTAGATTCATTTGATTTTGAATCTTATGAAACATTTGTATATTGTTTACTAAGCAAGATGACAAAGAGTCCCTTTACTGGACACAGTAAAAGGGCAAGTTATTTATTAGGTCTGATACATATTGATGTATGCAGTCATATAAACATAATGGCTAGATGTAGTTATCAGTACTTCATTACTTTCATTGATGATTTCTACATATATGGTTACATGTATCTCATGAAACATAAATGTAAATATTTTGATATGTTTCAAAAATCTCAGAATTAAGTGCAAAAGAAACTTGGTAAAACTATCAAAGCACTTCGATCAGATCGAGGAGGTGAATATTTGAGCCAAGAGTTTGATGATCATCTTAAAAACTGTAGGATTGTTTCACGGTTAACTCCTTCAACAACTCCACAATGGAATGGTGTTTCTGGGGGAGAAATCAAACTTTATTGGATATGGTTTGATCTATAATGAGTCATGCAAATCTTCCTATTTCCTTTTGAGGTTATGCCTTAGACTACTGGTTTACATAAAATCATGTTCGTTCTAAAGTGGTTGATAAAACAACATATGAGATGTGGTTTGGGAAAAGACCAAAATTTTGTTTCATTAAGATTTTGGGCTTTCATACGACAAAAAATCTCATAAAAGTTATCAGCCAAATCTACCAAATATGTATTTGTTAGTTATCCTTAAGAAACTAAAGGTTACTACTTTTATAATCCCACTGATAACAAAGTGCTTGTTGCTTGGAATGGTGTCTTTTTGAAAAAAAAAAGTTTATTTCAAAAGTCAACAATGAGAATAAAGTAAGTCTTAAAGAAGTTCAAGAACCATAAATAAACACTCAACCGCTAGTAGAAGATCAATAAAGTCTTGAACTAGTTGAACCTCCACAGGTATCACAAGGCCCACGTAGGTTTAATAGGGTAAGACATCAGCCTGAGAGATTTGGATATCTTATTAGTGATAGTTGTGAAGTGTTGCTTATGGATCAAAATGAGCCTACTATATATCAGGAGGTTGTATCTAGCCCTGAGTAAGAAAAGATGGCTTAGTGCCATGAATTCTGAGATGCAATACATGTACGATAACTAAGTTTGGAACCTAGTGGATTTACCTAAGGGTGATAAGACCATTAGATGTAAATGAATTTCCAAGAAGAAAACTAACATGGATGGAAATGTACATACTTATAAAGCACGGCTAGTAGCAAAAGGTTTAAGACAAACTCAAAGTGTTTATTATGATAAGACTTTTTCTCCTGTAGCCATGCTTAAATCCATTATAATTATAATTTCCATAGTTGCATATTATTACTATGAGATATAATGGATGTCAAAATAGCTTTTCTAAATGGGAATTTACTTGAGGATGTGTATATGATACAGCCTAAAGGGCTTTTTCATCCTTAGAATTCTAGGAAGGTGTGCAAGCTTCAAAGATCCATTTATGGACTAAAACAAGCTTTTATGAGTTGGAATCTTCGTTTTGATGAAGCAGTTAAGGAGTTCGATTTCATTAAAAATGAATATGAGCCTTGTGTATACAAGAATATCAGTAGGAGCGTGGTTATTTTTTTGGTACTATATGTTGATGATATATTGCTCATTGGAAATGACATCCCAACCTTACAAAGTGTTAAGTCTTGGTTGCGGAAGTGTTTCTCAAAGAAGGACTTATGAGATGTAGCTTATATCCTTGGGATTAAGATCTATATGGATGGATCTAAAAGGCTAATCAGTTATAATCAAAGTGCTTATATTGACAAGGTACTGAATAGGTTCAGTATGTAAGACTATAAAAAAGGGTCGTTGCCAACATCTCATGATATAAGTCTCAACAAGACTCAATGTCCTAAGATTAATGATGAGCGAGAGCGCATGTATACGATTCTATATGCATCAGCTATTAGATATATTATGCATGCCATGTCATGCACTCGACTAGATGTATCGTATACTTTGAGCGCAACAAGCAGATATCGATCTGATCCCAGTGAGAGTCATTCGATAGCAGTAAAGAACATTCTTAAGTACTTGATAAGAACTAAAGAAATGTTCTCTGTCTATGGAAGTTTGAAAGACGAGCTCATTATAAATGGTTACACAGATGGAAGTTTTCAAATTAATATAAATGACTTCACTCACAGTCTTGATATGTGTTTAGTTTGCATGAGGGCGCATTGAGTTGGAAAAGTATGAAGTAAGACACTGTGGCAGATTCTACAATAGAAGTTGAGTATATTGTAGCATCTAATGGAGCTAAGGAGGCAGTTTGGATCAAAAAGTACATATCTGAACTTGGTGTGGTTCCAAGCACTGCTAACCCCATTTGCTTATATTGTGACAATAATTGGGCAATGACATAGGCCAAAGAACTAAGATCACACCACCGATCCAAACATATACTTAGATGTTTTCATCTCATTAAAGAAATCATTGAAAGGGGAGACGTGTAGATTTGTAGAGTTCTAACAGAAGACAATGTTGCAAATCCTTTGACAAAGACTCTTCCACAAGGGAAACATGATGGTCATGTTAGGTCATTAGGTATTAAATACACGAATGATTTGCCCTAGTGCAAGTAGGAGATGTTAGGGCATGTCCTCAGGTCAATCTACAAACATTGTTTATCTTATAATTTTAGTTAATAAAATTGAGGTTTTTTTTATTGTTTTATTATAAGTGATTATATGTTTACCTTATAGTAATATCCATAGGTATTTGTTGAAATATCCTAAATTTCCCTAGTCGATCAATATACTGGGAACTATAATAAATTAATACTGGTAGGAATCTTGAATGATGATCATATAATGATCATGCGTATAGGGATATGAATCGAGATAATGAGTAGTTGTTAGGGAACAAGATACTAGACCGACCTGGTATGAAAACACCACATGGATTAAGTCATAGGTGTTACTAATGATAGGTATATCATTTAGTCCTTAGACTTGAGATTACTATAGACTTCAATATTAGAAGCATAATAATTTGACATAATCAAATGTTGTCTTTAACCGGATGATTATAAAGATTGAGATTGGTTACCATGTGAATAATATGTGAAGGTGCGTAATCAAGATAGAATTTTTCCCTCTCAAATAAAGAGGGATATCAATGGATCCCTCGATATGATAGACTGATAATGGCTAAGTCCATGTGAATTGATATGATCAATGCCACTTGGATGTTTTCAATTTACCTATAGATCGAGACTAGTACAATTGAACATTAAGGGTGACTTTCCATGACTTATGTTTGATCAAAGGACATCGCATGACAAAAGGATATAATATATGTTATTCATTAAATTGTATTGATTTTGATATTCATGCTACTTTGGTTGTCATAATGTTTTGCTAGAGACTGCTTATAACTCGTGTATCAAAATGGTTTTGGTTCACTGCCAACGTCGCATGAACCTATTGGGTCGCACACAAAAATTGCTTTGAGCAATTTCAATTTGCCCCAAGTAATGAATTTTATATGATAAAACTCATTACATAGAAGCCTTTATGATTTTCTATATGATAACTTTTTGATGCATAGCATATTTTAAACCCTTTATAAGTAACATTTTGTTAATAATTTAGGCCATTAATAAGTGATTTCTAGCTAATCCAATATATTTTGTTGGTTTTTAGGTGGCGAAAGCAAAGTGTGACCATTTATAGATTATTTTAAAGATCCGAGAAGATTTCCCTCAAAAAGCACACTTGTGCGGATCATGAGGTAGAGGAAAACGAGACTGGATGCAAGCGATGAAATGAAGATATTTCACATGGTTTCATGTGCTTTGAAGATGTTTGGAAGTGTCGGGATGAGAATACAAGGTTCGGGCAACAACATCAAAGTGGCTAAGTTTCAACAAAGTCTATTTTGATCAAGCTTCAGTGTTTTGGCCATAACTCCCTCATTTGAAGTCCAAATGACTTATCAATTCTTTCGTTGGAAAGTAGACTAAAAGCTGAACATTTTCATAATGAGTGAAGGCAAATTCGACCTCTAAGTGGTCCAAAATCGCGTTGCAAAGTGAACTATATGTGCAAGATTTTTTTTCCCAATACTGGGCCCAACCCAGTGCCATAGCACTCAAAATAGTAAGAAATCTATAGTACGTGGTGAGGTTGGTGCCGCAACGCCAAGGTCAGCGCCCACTATAGAAAAGTGCATAAAAATCTCGGATTCTATATTAATTGTAGGTTTGATTTCATGTTTTCTAGCTTTCTTATCATGAATTATGTTGAATTGAACCCATTTATGGGGTAATCTCTTTTGTTTTAGGGATCTTTTGATTCCAAAATTGGATTGTTTTGAATTCAATGTCATTATATTTGTTCTTTCAATTCAATATTTTGATATGTGTGTTCTTGTGTGCTATGTTATACTTACCTTGATCAAGTAGGTATAGATTCAAGGGTTATAGAGTCACCATGGTTGTTGGGACTTTTGAACCCAGATTAGGGGAAATAAAACCTTAAAACATATGATACATCTACTGATGGTCATTAACTAGGGAGGCAATTGAATTTAGTTCTTAATGCGATATCTCACTTACGCTATTCACGCCGACCGATGAAGTCCGAGTGAGATGTTAGAATCTCCATCACCGAGACCTCAGATGGAGTGAATTGTAGGAAATTCGCCTATCATTGCATGAATTGGGAGACTTTATAATTAAATTGGATTCGAATGATACAATTTGGGTGAATTAGAATTCTTAGGATATTTTCTTCATTGCTTAAGATCTATTTTAATTACTTGCAATTAGTTAGTTTAAATTAATTAATAATTATTTTTACAAAACCAAACATTTAAGTGCCTAACTCTATTTCTTAATTAGACTAAATATTAGCACATAACCGTCCTTGTGGATATGATGTTCGCGATGCCAACACGATTTGGTGCCACTATTACTTTGAAGTTTATCATACACTTGCGGTTGCTGTCAAGTTTTTGGCGTCGTTGTCGGGCACGGTTGCTAATTTTAGTTTGATTAGGATAGTTTGTTTAGGATTTTATTTTCAATAATTTTAATTTATTTTTATTTAATTTGAATAACCATGTTGCACTTGATCTAATTTCTTTTATTTTTGGTGTTTCATGAATGAAAAAAGAGAAAAAAAATGTAAAACTATCAGGTGGGGGAAGCAACTAGTGAGATTCTTGCTAGACTTTCTACATTGGCTTATCAAAGAGGATTGACTCAAAATGATACAAAATATCAGGCTCAACCATATACATATGGTGTGGTATGGACATAATATCATCAACCATATTATGACCCGTATCAATTTCTAGGATTTGTTGGAAGTCAATGGCATTGTAACTACATGCAAGGAGATGAGTCATGGTATAATCATCAAGGTTTTCACAATCCTTATATTGAACATGTTTATCAATCACAATCGAGTTCTCGTGATAATTGGCAGCCATGACAAGATCAAAAGTTCGATGTACTATCGTCACTCAAATTTCTTAGGAAATTGTTAAAAGAAATGGTTGAGCGGAACGAGCTTAACCTCAAAAAGTATGAAAAAAAAGATAAGAAATTCTTAAACAATCATTTCATATAAGGAAAGAGGAATATGATCAAGTCATTTTGAATTTTGGAAGAGAATTTAGAGCAAATTGTCATATTCACAAATTCAAGACAAGAAGTTGAAGTCAAGTCCAATGAGAAAGAAGTTGAAGAGTTGGTGCCAAATAAAGAAACATATCATGAAATATTAAAAGAGGTGGAGTAGCCTACTCTAGATTATTGCAACAATATTGATGCTTCACTTGAATAAGAAGATTCATTTGAGCATGCTAAAGATGTGATTAATACCAAGGACATTGGTCGCATGATAGTGGTGTTCATTCGAAAAGTCTTAAAGCAAGAAAAAGTGAAAAATGTCATGAAAACTTCAGTTCACACAGTTCGGGGTTTGTGTAAGGGACGATTAATCTTTTTGATCATTTCTTTGTTGCATCGTTATCATATCCACAAGACTTGCAAGAGCAATGGAATGGTGAACAAGTTAGGATCTTTGTAGAAATACTTGAAAGGGTTACAAGGAAGATTTATTTTGTCAATGCATTGTAAGGAGTGTCGAATGATGCAAGGCTTATGAAGAATGAAGTGACATGAAATAAAATGATTAGAGGATTTGAGGAACTCCGTGAAGATATGACGTTAGAGTAACCATGATGCACCACGGTGTTCACTTAACAGCAGTGATGCATACGTCGAGCTGAGGACGAGAAACTTAGCCCTATTGAGAGGTAACCTAGAGTTCTTTTATTTATATTTTAATTCTTCTTTAGTCGCATTTGCTTGAAAAAAATGGTTTGGTTATATCGCGTGGTTAACACTTGTTTCAAAGCTATTTCAGGTCTAATATCAATTGCCAAGTAATTTTTCATCAAATTGGTAGACAGCAGGAGACCACAAAGACCAAAGAAATATGAATAAGATCCAAGTTTGGGTAGTACCAAGGGAAGGATGGAATGATGGAGAGAAACTTAAAAGGAATCAACACTAGTCATAGGAGTATTTGCTGTCAAGACTTTTTATTTTATTTTACTTCTCCAATGTCGTGATTGTTGTGAATGATTATATTTTAATGCTTGTTCTTGTACTCCTTTTTGCTCATGATTTGGTTTATTTTAGGATAATGAACATCTTAAGTTTGGGGGTACATAACACCTAGTTTTATTTTGGGGAGGTTGGGTGGTGGAAACGTCAAGTATTTTGCAAGCATTTGCATGTTTGTTAGAGAACTCTTTTGATTCTTTTCCTATGTGGCTGATAGTGTATGATACATTTTTTATATCAAACCAATGAGAAAATATACTTGAGGAAGAGTAAAGGGCACATACCTAAGTGTTTAGCATGGCTAGATCGGGGTTTCTCCGAAGATGTCCGGTGTAGGGAAGGACTTATGCCAATGCAAAAAGGGGATAAACTTAAAGTGTGCAGGCTTTAATGGGGATTTAGGGATTCTAGAACTTATTCTAGAGCCACTTGAGGTGATAAATTCCAAACTAAAAGGATTGAGGAGAGGAGTTAGGCCATGTTTGAATGCACATATTATCCTATACTTCTTTCCTATACATTACATCGCTAGTTACCCTATTAAGCCTTGATTACTATGAATTCTTAACACCCTTCAGTGTCCCGAGCTAAAAAAAGCCTTAGCCTACCTAAAAGTTAGATTGATGAGCAAATCTTATCTATGAAAAAAAGAGCTTGTAAATTTTGAGTGAAAAAAGGGGAATCTCAAAAGAGAATAAATAAATCCACTAAATAAAGTCTAAAAACAAATATGGACTAGTGTGATGAAAAAGAAGAGTTATGAGTGAACTCCTAAATGAATGTTAGTGATTTATGCTTTAAGAGTTTATTGTTGTTGAGACCTCTATGTATGTAAGGAAAGGGTTTATGTATTATATCTTTGTTTGAGCTTAAAAATCTACATTTTGATATATCGAGCCGTGGCCCCATTACAACCTATCAAAGACCTAAGGATTCTTGTCCTTTTAAGTTTAATGATAGTGGAAAGTGGAGCAAAAAATAAGCTTATGGAATCTCATGGAAATTGATGCTTTAAATGAAAAATTATTAAGGTTTCGAATTCTTTTGGTGAACTATCTTGAGTAGTGGCGGCTAGAGTTTCGAATTGCACTTGGATTGTTGAAAGTGAGATCTTATGAAGGTTAGGTTGAAAGGCTGGGTTCATGGGCAATTGAAAATATTGGTGTTGAGTCAATAATTGGTTTGAATTTGAGATTGGAAGATGCCATAAAGGTAAAAAGACAAGGATAGATGCATATTGGAATACTTTTTCTTGTATATACCCGAAGTGTTTGAATTTTAGATCGAAGTTAGTAAATAAGTTAAGTAGCTTTGTGTAGTTGATTTAAATAAGTTGCATCAGTTTTGTCCATGCTTCTTTGCTCGAAACTAGCAAAATCTCAAGTTTAGGGGGTATTTGATGCGTAGCATATTTTAATACCTTTGTAAGTAACATTTTGTTGATAATTTAGGCCATTACTAAGTGATTTCCTGCTGATTCGATATTTTTTGTTGGTTTCTAGTTGAGGAAAGCAAAGTATGACCATTCATAGGTTATTTTGAAGATCCGAGAAGATTTCCCTCAAAAAGCGCGCTTGTACAGATTATTAGGCGGAAGAAAACGAGATTAGAGGTGAGTGATGAAATGATGATATTTCACATGTTTTCATGTGCTTTGAAGATGTTTGGAAGTTTTGGGATGAGAATACAAGGTTTGGGTAAAAAACAACATCAAAGTGGCTAAGTTTCAACAAAGTCTATTTTGACCAAACTTCTGTGTTTTAGCCATAACTCCCTCATTTGAAGTCCAAATTACTTGTCGTTTCTTCCGTTGGAAAGTAGACTCAGAGCTTAACGTTTTCATAGCGAAGGCAAATTCAGCCTTTTAGTGGTCCAAAATCACGTTGCAAAATGAACTTTATGCATAAGATGTGGCGGCGCCAAATCCCGAGGTCGCCACGTGGGGAGGCGCGGTCCCACAGTCCTATCAGATCCTTGACATACTGGGTCCCATGCGCCACTAACATCCCTTGTTACATCATAACTACTCATTCTGCATGTTAAGCTCATTTCGTAATCAATTTAGTTCGACAGTTTAATCATTTTTATAGCATCAAAAACAAAACAGCGAAAGTCTTAAATTTAAAAACAAGTAAAACAATTAAATTTATCATCGTAATAAGCATCATTTAAGGAGCAACACCTATTGTGGAAAACCCGGAAAAAGTACTATGCATATAGACGATAATACTAAGCAGTAATATATACAAGTACAGTGTTTATCCAGTCTCCCAATACCCAAAAGTAAAATAAAATATAAAAATCGCACGTACTAGCAGGTCCTCGACCGCGGGCAATCAGATAAAGTTGCCCAAAATCCCCTTGCCCTTACTAGCACTAGGTTCTGCACTCGACCATCACGAAAAGCAAGATGGAGAGTACAGTTAGTAAGATTCCAACGAAGTACACCGAGCATTTATAAGAATTTAAACAGATACCAATAAACATGTCAAATAATCATGCGAAAATTAAACAGACAACTATGCTAAGATCATCACATGAATAAATAACACGAGAGAAACAAAGTGTGTACTCGTCCCGGTCAGACTAAACTGTACTTCGGACCCCGAGGATCCTTTCGGTGGGTGCCCCCACTTCCTTTCACCTAGTTCCTCGCGGGGCTTGCCCGACACGTGCACCCTTACAACTCGGGTTGCAATTCACCGAATGTCTGATCACACGTGCTACAGCATAGTGTGCCATAGGTACACAACGAATATCAGGTGGGAGTAACTCGACCACCTACCTAAATCTATCACGGAATAGAGTACAATAATAAGGAATAGAAAATCAACAATGGAAAGTAAACCCTCAGTGACTTTCAGATGAAATCTTACATACCTCAAAACGTACTCCGAAGTCTCGCTCACGTCTCCACTCCTGACTATGATCTCCTAAGTTCCTGGCATCCAATTAAACCATCTTAACTAGTTTAAAGTCAAATAAAATGAATTTATAATGTGTGGCCAAATTCTAAAAATTTTCATTTTTAAAAAGTTTTGGTTTGACACCATTTTTGAGTTATACCGGGGTGTCAACGCCCAAAAAGTTTTCAAATATCACTTTTCTATCTTTTTCTCGTTTTTCTCATATTTTTCCTGATTTTTCTAGATTTTTCCCATAATTTTCCACCTATTTTTCTTATTTTTCTGTAATTTATTTAATTTAAAACCATTTTAAATTTAAATTTAAATTTTTTTTATTATTTTTATATAGGAGTGGGCCCCACTGGACCAGGTCAAACCCGACCAACCGGGTCGGCCCGACCGGTTCGGGCCCACGCCCAACCTAGTTGGGCCCGACCCCGACCCAACCCCGTGGGCGTGCCCCCCTTCCCCCCCCCCATCATTTTTCTTTCTTCCTCCGGACGCTAGCCTCTCGGTTCTCTTTTTCTTCATTTTTTTCTTTCTCTCCTTTGTGGTTTGGGTTGGGGTTGCTTTCCACCCCAACCCCGGTGGACTCGATGGCGGGGGGGAGAGCCCCCGCCATCTCCACCTCGACCGGTTCGACCTCCATGGCCGAACCCCTTTGTGGCCACCATGGTTGACACCGAAATCACAACCAAAAGCAATGACTTACCTCCTACCCGGCTTCTCTGCCCTCTCTTCTCTCCTTCCCGCTTCCTATTTCTCCTCCTCCTCCTCCTCTCTGTCTCTTCTTCTTCCTCTCACTGCCGTGTGTGTGTGTCTTGTATGCGTGAGTGAATAACGTGAGGGAGAGGAAAAAAAAAGTAATGATGGAGTGTGGGATGGAATGTGAATGGGTTAAGCTAGTTGACTTGACCAATCTTCTTTTTTTTTTTTCCTAACTTAGTGAACCCGCATTTCGCTCCTCAGGACCCGTTTCGACACGTTTTTCGAGGCGAACACCCGTTACACTATCTCGCTCGATTAAATGATAGAAATACACACATGCAATGTTAAGCGAATAACTCGATATACAACATCGCAAATAGGCAAACAATCATACAAAATTACTATTTACCTAGTCAGCATGCCCCGCCCTATTTGCGGTATCCACGTGGATCTGAGCTGTCGTCCAAGTCTGAAAATAATCCATAATAACGGCGAAATTAAAATTTGGATCGTTACAACTCTTCCCAACTATAAAAGAAATTTTGTCCCGAAATTTTAAATAACTTAAAGTTTCGTACCATGAAATAGATGTGGGTAACGCTGCCGCATCGTTGACTCGAGCTCCCAAGTGAGTCATTCTGTACCATGATGTTGCCAACGAACCAACACCTTAGGGATCTCCCTGTTCCTAAGCGTCTGAGTCGCGCGATCCACAATTTCTATCGGTCGCTCCTCATATGTTACATCAGGCCGAACCTCGATCTATCTCAAGTCATCCATCGGTCTCGATCCCAACCTAGCCAGTCTTAACATCGAGATATGAAACGTAGGATGAACCCCAGCTAACTCTGCTGGCAAGTCCAATCTGTAAGCCACACTGCCAACTCGTGTTGCGACTCTGAACGGTCATATGTATCTCGGCGCCAATTTTCCTTTAATCCCAAATCTCTGTGGCCCTTCTATGGGGAAACCTTCAGATAAACCATGTCGCCCTCTTCATAGCTCAGACCCTCGTGATACTTATCCGCATATTTCTTTTGTTTGTCTTGTACTGCTCGAAGTCTCTGTCGAATCTGTCTGATCTTCTCTGTGTGATCAACAACTATCTCTGGCCCAATCGCCGTTGTATCCTCAGGAGCCGCCCAACACGCAGGTGATCTGTAGGGCCTGCCATACAACGCCTCAAACGGAGGCATCCCAATACTCGCCTGATAGCTGTTATTGTAAGCAAACTCACACAGCGGTAAATAATCCTCCCACGAACCTCCAAACTGCAAAATACAAGCCCTGAGCATATCTTCCAGAATCCGTATCAGTCTCTCGACTGTCCGTCTATCCGAGGATGGTAAGTTGTACTAAATTGCAACCTGGTGCAAAACTGCTCCTGCATCGCCTCCCAAAATTTCGAAGTCAACCTAGAATCTCGGTCAGATACAATAGAGACTGACACCCCATGCAATCTAATGATCTCTCTCTCGAAGATAATGCTCAGCTGTGGGAACGAATATCTCATAGAAATAGGAATGAAATGTGCCGATTTCGTTAGTCTGTCAATCACAACCCAAACCGCATCGTGTCTCCTCGTAGTTTGCGGTAACCCACTGACAAAATCCATAGTGACGTGCTCTCATTTCCACTGTAGAATTGGTAGTGGTTGTAGTAAACCGCCTGGTCTCCTGTGCTCAGCCTTAACTTGTTGGCAGATATGACAACTCCTTACGTACTCACCAACGTCAGCCTTCATCCCTGGCCACCAGAACAATCGCCTCAAGTCGTGATACATTTTGGTCCGACCAGGATGAACCGTGTAGCGAAACCGGTGTGCGTCCTCCAAAATTCCGTTCCGTATCTCCGAATCTGAGGAATCCACGACCTCCCCCGGTGTCTCAAACACTGATCTGTCGACTCTACCCAATCCGTACACTCCGGATCTCGAGCCATACTACTGAACCGCTCATAGAGCCCATCAGTCATCTGACGCTCGGCAACTCGCTCAATAGATACCGTCGGAACTCTCATCTGACAACAAATTTGTGGCTCGGTCGTAGTAAAAACATCGATCAGGCACATAACTGACGCCGCCTGTAATAAGCCATGCTCGTGTGTCATATGTCGTATTACAGTCTGACTGTCAATATCGCTTTTGCTTAATGCGTCAGCTACAACGTTCACCTTCCCTGGGTGATACTTAATAGTGAAGTAGTAGTCTTTAAGTAACTCAAGCCATCTTCTCTGACGCATGTTCAGATCTCTCTGAGTGAAAATGTATTTCAGACTCTGATGATCAGTGTAGAGTACGAACCGCTCTCCATAGAGATAATGTCTCCAAGCCTTCAGTGCAAAAACGACTACGGCAAGTTCCAAGTCATGCACTGGATAGTTAACCTCGTGGGGTCTCAATCGTCGGGACAAGTAAGCTACTATTCTACCCTCCTGCATCAAAACGCATCCAAGTCCAATGCCCGATGCATCCGTATACACTGATAAACTCTTGCCCGGCTCTGGCAATGTCAACACTGGCGCATAAGTCAATCTCCTCTTCAACTCCCAAAAAGCTTGCTCTCACTCCTCGGACCAATCAAATCTGACATCCTTCTAGTCAGTCTAGTCATTGGTGCTGCAATCGAGGAAAAGCCCTGTACGAAGCGGCGGTAGTACCCTGCTAGTCCCAAGAAACTCCGAATATCAAAAGCAGACTCGAGTGTCCTCCAGTCAATAATCGCTCGAATCTTCTCTGAATCCACAGAGATACCCTGATCACTAATGACGTGTCCCAAAAATCTTACTGCACTCAGCCAGAACTCACACTTGCTAAATTTTGCGTACAGTCTATGCTCTCTCAATGTCGTCAAAACCGCTCTGAGATGACTCGCATGCTCCTCACGCGTCTTACTGTAAATCAAGATGTCATCAATAAAGACGATGACATATCTGTCCAAGTATGGTCTCAAGACCCAATGCATCAAGTCCATGAAGATCGTCGGGGCATTAGTCAGCCCAAAAGGCATAATTGTAAACTCAAACAACCCATATCTTGTACTGAAAGTTGTCTTCTTGACGTCCTCTTCTCGAATCCTCAACTGATGATAGCCTCAACGCAGATAAATTTTCAAGAAGAACTTGGCGCCAGTCAAACGATCGAAAAGATCATCGATCCTGGGAAGTGGGTAACGGTTCTTAACTGTCACCTGATTCAACTTTTGGTAGTCTATGCACATCCTCATTCAACCATCCTTCTTCTTCACAAATAATACCGGAGCTCCCAAAGGTGACATACTAGGGTGAATGAAGCCCTTCTCCAGTAAGTCATCCAATTGGCTCTTGACCTCCTCATGCTCTGACGGTGACATCCGGTAAGGTCTGCTAGCAATCGGTTGAGTACCTGGTATCAGCTCAATGATGAATTCAATCGCTCTTGGCGGTGGCAATCCTGGTAAATCATCTGGAAATACGTCGGCAAAGTCTCCGACTACTGGAATATCTTCAATTCTGACTTCGGTCCTAACCTCTGGCTCGACTATTGCTGTAAATACCTCCATCTCCTGAGTTATAGCTAGTCGGCCTATAGTAATTGGTAGTGCAGTAGCGACTCCGGTAAATGTAAACTCTGGAATCCCCGAAACTCGAAACGTGACGGTCTTATGGAAACAATCAAGCTGCGCATGATATGCCGCTCACCAGTCCATTCATGTCGAATGAGTAAACCGCGAACGTATCGCATGTCAGTGTCGCACTACATGTATATAAGTATTACAATCAAAATATACACATATAAATCCTAGTATTGCCCGCTAACTTTGCTTCCCAACTAAAGTTCTAAGGCAAGTACATCGGGTTTCCACATCTAAATTTTTTTTTCTAAGTTTTATGCTCTTTCAATTAATTCCCGAGGTTCCTCGAACTCTCGCTCTGATACCACTTGTAACGTGGTATCAGTTTAAGGACACCTATGCTTCCTCCTACGGAGTCGACCATGCTCTGATACCACTTGTGGCAGCCCCAAATCCCGAGGTCGCCACGTGGGGAGGCGCGGTCCCACGGTCCTGTCAGATCTTTGACCTACTGGGTCATTCGCCACTAACATCCCTTGTTACATCATAACTACTCATTCTGCATGTTAAGCTCATTTCGTAATCAATTTAGTTCGACAGTTTAATCATTTTTATAGCATCAAAAACAAAACAGCGGAAGTCTTAAATTTAAAAACAAGTAAAACATTAAATTTATCATCGTAATAAGCATCATTTTAATAGCAACACCTTTTGTGGAAAACCCGGGAAAAGTACGAATTATATAGACGATAATACAAAGCAGTAATATATACAAGTACAGTGTCTATCCAGTCTCCCAATACCCAAAAGTAAAACAAAATATAAAAATCGCACGTACTAGCAGGTCCTCGACCGCGGGCAATCAGATAAAGTCGCCCAAAATCCCCTTGCCCTTACTCGCACTAGGTTCTGCACTCGACCATCACAAAAAGCAAGATGGGGAGTACAGTTAGTAAGATTCCAACGAAGTACACCGAGCATTTATAAGAATTTAAACAGATACCAATAAACATGTCAAATAATCATGCGAAAACTAAACAAACAACTGTGCTAAGATCATCGCATGAATAAATAACAAGAGAGAAATAAAGTGTGTACTCGTCCCGCTCAGACTAAACTATACTTCGGACCCCCAGGATCCTTTCGGTGGGTGCCCCCACTTCCTTTCACCTGGTTCCTCGCGGGGCTTGCCCGACACGTGCACCCTTACAACTCGGGTTGCAATTCACCGAATGCCTGATCACACGTGCTACAGCATAGTGTGCCATAAGTACACAACGAATATCAGGTGGGAGTAACTCGACCACCTACCCAAATGTATCACGGAATAGAGTACAATAACAAGGAATAGAAAATCAACAATGGAAAGTAAACTCTCAGCGACTTTCAGATGAAATCTTACGTACCTCAAAACGCACTCCGAAGTCTCACTCATGTCTCGAGAAACGCGCCCGACTCCTGACTATGATCTCCTAAGTTCCTAACGTCCAATTAAACCATCTTAACTAGTTTAAAGTCAAATTAAATGAATTTATAATGTGTGGCCAAATTATAAAAATTTTCATTTTTAAAAAGTTTTGGTTTGACACCCTTTTTGAGTTATACCGGGGTGTCAACGCCCAAAAAAGTTTTCAAATATCACTTTTCTATCTTTTTCTCATTTTTCTCATATTTTTCCTGATTTTTCTAGATTTTTCCAATAATTTTCCACCTATTTTTCTTATTTTTCTGTAATTTATTTAATTTAAACCCATTTTAAATTAAAATTAAAATTTTTATATTATTTTTATATAGGAGTGGGCCCCACCTGGACCAGGTCAAACCCGGTCCAACCGGCCCACGCCTGATCGGGTCCGGTTGGGCTTTGCGGCGTGCCCCTTCCCCCACCCTATCATTTTCTTCTTCCTCCAGACGCTAGCCTCTGGTTCTCTTTTTCTTCATTTTTTTCTTTCTTTCCTTTGTGGTTTGGGTTGGGGTTGTTTTCCACCCCAACCCCGGTGGACTCGATGGCAAGGGGAGACGCCCCTGCCATCTCCACCTCGACTGGTTCGGCCTCCATGGCCGAACCCCTTCGTGGCCACCATGATTGACACCGAAATCACAACCAAAAGCAATGACTAACCTCCTACCCGCTTCTCTGCCTCTCTTCTCTCTCCTTCCCGCTTCTTCCTATTTCTCCTCCTCCTCCTCTCTCTCTCTCTTCTTCTTCTTCTCTCCGCTTAGTGTGTGTGTGTCTTGTATGCGTGAGTGAATAAAGTGAGGGAGAGGAAAAAAATTGATGATGGAGTGTGGGATGGAATGTGAATGGGTTAAGCTAGTTGACTTGACCAATCTTCTTTTTCTTTCTTTTTCCCAACTTAGTGAACCCGCATTTCGCTCCTCAGGACCCATTTTGACATTTTTTTTAGGCGAACACCCGTTACACTATCTCGCTCGATTAAATGATAGAAATACACACATGCGATGTTAAGCGAATAACTCGATATACAACATCGCAAATAGGCAAACAATCATACAAAATTACTATTTACCTAGTCAGCATGCCCCGCCCTATTTGCGGTATCCACGTGGATCTGAGCTGTCATCCAAGTCTGGAAATAATCCATAATAACGGTGAAATTAAAATTCGGGCCGTTACATAAGATTTTGTTCCCTGCGCCGCGGTGCCCAAACCAGCGCCACAGCACCTAAAATAGCAAGAAATTTATAGTGGAAACTGAGGTTGGCGCAACAGTGCCAGGGTTGGCACCCACTGCGAAAAAGTGCATAAAAAGTGATTTTCAAGGGTTTTTGGGTAATTTTGGGACCAAATTGACGTGTTGGTATAAATATAACTTAAAATTAGGTTTGAAGGATCTTTTGCTTTGGAGAACCAAGAAGAACATGTGAAGATTGAAGAATAGCGATCAAAATCTTGGATTTCATATTAGTTGTAGGTTTGATTTCATATGTTCTTGCTTTCTTATCATGAATTATGTTGAATTGAACCTACTTATGGGGTAATCTCTTTTGTTCTAGGGATCTTTGGATCCTAAATTGGATTCTTTTGATTTCAATATGATTATATTTGTTCTTTCAATTTAATATTTTGATTTGTGTGTTCTCGTGTTCTATGCTATACTTACCTTGATCAAGTAGGTGTAGATTCATTGGTTATAGAGTCACCATGACCATTGAGACTTTTTAACCTGAATTAGGAGAAACGCAACCTTAGAACATATGACGAATCGGCCGAAGGTCATTGACTAGGGAGGCAATTGAATTTGATTTTTAATGTGATATCTCACTTAAGCTATTCACGCCGACCGGCGGAGTTCGAGTGAGATGTTAGAATCTCTATCACCGAGACCTTCGGATGAAGTGAATTATAGAAAATTCGCCTATCATTGCATGAATTGGGAGAATTTATAATTAAATGGGATTCGAATGATACAATTTGGCTGAATTAGATTTCCTAGGATATTTTCTTCATTACTTAAGACATTTTAATTACTTGCAATTAGTAAGTTTAAATTAATTAATAACTTGTTTTTACAAAACCCAACATTTAAGTGCCTAACTCTATTTCTTAATTGGGCTAAATATTAGCACATAACCGTCCTTGTGGATACGATATTCTCAACACCAACACAATTTAGTGCAACTATAACTTTGACGTTTGTTGTACACTCGCGGCCGTTGTCACTTATTAATAGGGTTGTATGTGTAATTTGCTTAAACCGCCTAAATAGAATACTTGTATTACGAATAAGATTTTAAGTAAGGGCTTATCGACACGTATAAATAAAGTTGAAAACCTAAAACGAAATAAGATTTTTCGTTTTTGCTATTTTCGAGCTCTCTAGATTTTAGGAGAGAAAGAAAAACGTTTTCTATCTCTCTTGGGACTAGCACTTCAAATTGTACTCACCATTCATGTATAGATTTATGATAAAGGACGGGCGCTTGAAAGTCTTGGAGATCGAACAATCAGATAAAGAAATCACGGATTAAGGTACGGTTTACTTTTGTAGATCTAGTTTAATAGAACTTATTTTTCGATCATGTTAGGGTTTTTCAAAATTGTTTTAAATTTTCTACAGCGTGTGAACCCCAAAACCCAAAGTGGTATCAGAGCCTTAAGCTCGGTTCTATTAAATGTTTGCATATTTTCTCTAATGTATATATGTTATAAGTGTGAAAATATGATTTTGATTTATGTATATGTCTGATGTGCATATAGGCTATATGATAACCGCAATCAAGAATTGTTTTAAAACATGTTATTAATTCAAGTATTTGATACATATGCGTTATTTGATTTAATGATAGAATTCATGTATACGATAATACGCATGATTTGATTCAATGATAGAACTCATGTTTATAATATTTCAATCAACATACGTTTTAATATTGAATTATGCGAATTTTATATGTTCACATTGTAGAAGTCATGTTTAGGTAAATGTGATTCTTGTGTTGGATATATAGTTCATTTTGTTCAATAATTTTGTATGTCTCCATGATAGAAATCATGATTAAGTTAATATGATTAATTTAATATGATTCTGGTGTGAAATGCATGATTAATATTTCATTTCTTGATTTTATTGCTTGTTTCATACGAATACGAATTTTGATTATATATCTCTTTGTAGTTTATATGTTAGTACATTCCCATTAGACTGGAGATACACTTGTAATCAGATAAGCATTATAAATCCTATAAGATAGGTGAGATATATAATAAATTATAATTAGATAAGAACTCAAAGTATCTTAAATTCTAATTAGATTAGGATAGGACATTGAGTTAAAGGTGGGCTCGAGTTAATGAAAAACATTTTAATTAATATTTTTCAAAATTAAATTAAAGGGGAATTTTGGTCAATTGGGTTGACTAATATAATGAGAGATTTTAGGCGATTTTCAATTTTCTGAACTAGAATTTGTTGTCTGAAAAAACTCCCTCTTCTAGATTTTAAGTCGAGTGACATCCATTCTCAAACACTTGTCAAGGCTTTGATCGCATCAATATGGGTCCGCCTCCGTAAAGTGTATTATGTTATCTTGGTGAGGCAAGTTGAGTAACGGTTACTCTATTGTTTGAAATGGTTAGACTAGATAAAACTATCAAAACGGTTTGTGCTTTAGGTACTAGATGAGATAAAACATGCAAAGGCATAAGATGTCATAATCTCATAAAAATAATTAAAAGTTAAGTATGATGGTAATTGGTAATAGGTACCTACCTAAATAACCTAATTCAAAGTGTCATGCCTTAGCTGTCTTAGAATTAGGTGAGTCATGGATTTTAGTCCTTTAAATTAACATGGCGTTTTTAGGATGGTTGTTAATTTAGTGGGAGTCTATTCCTCTATACTACTCTATACTAAATTGAAATTTTGCATAATCTTTGTTATAGATTTATGGCATCTTCATATCACACTAATCCCTTGTTACTGCGATCCATCATTGAGAATGATAAGTCATTTGGGACAAACTTTCTTGACTGATTCAAAAACTTGATAATTGTTCTTAAGCATGAACGTAAGATGTATGTCTTGGATAATCTTATTCCTGAGTAACCACCAGCCAATGTTTTAAGAGCCGTGAAAGATGCACATGCTAAGCATGTCAACGACTCAACTGATGTTGCATGCATTATGTTGGCAACCATGGTTCTTGGACTTTTGAAGGACATGGAACATATGGAAGCTTACAACATGACTACGATGCTAAAGGAAATGTTCCAACAATAAGCTAGGTAAGAAAGGTTCGAGACAGTCAAAAACCTTCATTCTTGCAAAAGGGCTGAGGTTGCATTAGTTAGTACTTATGTTCTAAAAACGAAAGGCTATATTGACCATCTTGATAGACTTGGATTTCCCATAAGCCAAGAGTTGGCTAAGAATTTGATCTTGAATTCATTTTTTGTTAGTTATTCGCAATTTGTGATGAACTATGACATGAATAATATGGAGAAGTCTATTTGAGAGTTGCATTTGATTCTTAAAACTGCTTAGCAGAATGTCAAGAAACCCATTGCCAATATGTTGATGATTCAGAAAGGAAATTTTATAAAGAAGAAGGCCAAGGGCAAAGCTAAAGTTTCTAAGACTATTGTGACAGTCAAAAAGCATATGGAGCAAGCCAAGCCTAAGGCTACTTCTACTTCACAGTCCCTTAAGTAAAAAGAAAAAAAGAAATTGTTATTTTTTCCATGCACCTAAACATTGGTTTAAAAATTGCAAGCTATATCTTGTAGATCTAAAGAAAAAGAAGAGTAGTGCAGCTATTGTTTCATGTATTTACTTTTTTGAAGATAATTTGTCTACTAGTGATTCTTAAATATTGGATACAGGATGTAGATCTCACATTTGTATTAATGTGCAAGGTCTCATCAAAAGTAGAAAGTCAAAAAAATGAGAATTCATCCTACGAGCTGAAAATGGAGCAAAGGTTGTTGCATTGGTTGTAGAATGCTATGAGTTAATTTTACACAGTGGATTTGTTTTAGTTTTAAATAATTGTTATTATGTCCCTGCCTTAAGTCGAAACATGATTTTTGTTTCATGTTTGATGGTTTTAATTTCATTATTGCGAATAATAAATGCTCCATTTCTCGTAAAGACATTTTCTATGCGTTGCTGATTTTCGTGATGGTCTTTATATTCTAAACATGAAAAAGTCCATAGACACCCCTATTCTTAATGTAAATACAAAAAGATTCAAGTCGAATAATTTGATTCAAACCTACATTTGGCATTATCGTCTCGACCATATAGATGAGAAACGCATTTCTAAACTCCGTAAAGATGAACTTTTAGATTCATTTGATTTGAATCATATGAAACATGTGTATCTTGTTTACTAGGCAAGATCACAAAGAGCCTCTTTACTGGACACAGTGAAAGGGCAAGTGATTTATTGGGTCTAATACATACTGATGTATGCGATCCTATAAACACAATGGCTAGATGTGGTTATAAGTACTTCATTACTTTCACCGATGATTTCAGCAGATATGGTTACGTGTATCTCATGAAACATAAAGGTGATTCGTTTGAGATGTTTCGAACATTTCATAATAAGTGTAAAATCAACTTAGTAATACTATCAAAGCACTTCAATCTAATCGAGGTGGTGAATATTTGAGCCAATAGTTTGATGATTATCTTGGAAATTGTGTGATTATTTCACAGTCAACTCCTCCAACAACTCCACAATGGAATGTTGTTTATAAGAGGAGAAATCAAACTTTATTGAACATGGTTCAATCTATGATGAGTCATGTAGATCTTCCTATTTCCTTTTGGAGTTATGCCCTAGAAACTACCGCGTTTACAGAGAATCGTGTTCTTTCTAAAGCGGTTGATAAAACACCATATGAGATGTGGTTTCGAAAAAGAGCAAGTTTGTCTTTCATTAAGATTAGGGGCTTTCGTGCAATGAAAAATCTCAAAAAATTTATCAGTCAACTCTACCAAGTGTGTATTTGTTTGTTATCCTAAACAAACTAGAGGATACTACTTTTACAATCCCATTGAGAACAAAGCGTTTGTTGCTTAGAATGTTGTATTTATGGAAAAAGAGTTTATTTCAAAAGATAACAATGAGAATAATGTAAGTCTTGAAGAAGTCCAAGTACCACAAATAAACATTCAACCGCTAATAGGAGATCAACAAAGTCTTGAACTAGTTGAACCTCCACAGGTATCACAATGCGCAGGTAGGTCTAATAGGGTAAGATATCAGCCTGAGAGATTTGGATTTCTTATTAATAATAGTAGTGAGGTAGTAAGATAGTATTTAATTAGAGCGTATGACCAGTCTAGATTACCTTAAACCACTGATAATCTAGAAACCTAAATCTCGCCATCAACAAATAATCAAAATCAAATCATTTAAATCATTAAAATAAACTATTATCAACCACAACGAATTCTAAAAGTAAATCTTAACCACAAAGTTCATAAATTCATTTTGATCGATTAGTTTATATTCAAAGATTTGTAAAAATCTTTCGCTAGCACCTCCCCTATTTTTTTAGTCTGCACCAAAATACTCGGCCTTCAACAATCTTTAACAAACCTGCTCAATTTATTGGAAATGTTGAAAGACTCACAATCAGCCAATAACATCAATATATATTGCAATATCTAAACTATAAATTCATTCTAACCTATATCATGTTTCCACAATTCATAAAAAATTTATCTTAACTTCACAGCCTTCTATTTCGTTCGAAAACCATTTCCACAATTTCAAAAGAGTTTCTAATCTCACACGAACCCCAAAACCTGTTTATACAATATATAATATTCAAAAAACAATAATATAGACATAGAGAGAAATGAAGCAATGAAGTCACACAAAATCCGATAGCTTCTCCTTTCCCTTCTTGCCGCTCAAACCCTTCATTACCAAATTATAAAATTTAATAACGTCAGATAAGTAAATCCCATATTATCCAGTACACTTTTCATAATCAAATGCATAATAATCTAAGAGATTAAATAAGAAATGTAATCTAAGAATTTAAATACAACCGTGAATCCATCCCCTTTTTTATCCAACCACAATCAATTAATATCCTCTGAAAATGGTATGTGAACAATAGTAAGGACTCATGCATTGGAAGAATAATCATGAAAAACGTTTAAACCATAAAAAACTTAATCATACCTAAGTCGCAATATACCTTTCTGAAGGTTGATCGATCTCTAAGGCGCGGCCAACGATGAACGCCCTCTACCAAGAGTCCACATACGAACGGCGGACGAGATTTGAAGTGCTAGCTTCCAGAGAATATCAAACCTTTTGTTTCTCTCCAAAACGATTCAGAGCGCACCAGAAAACCCTAGTTCATTTTAAAACGAAAATAGAGTTTCGGCCTTTTGATCTTTCGTACATGTATTGTAACTTAAAGCGTCTATTTATACAACCCTTGTATATAGACGGTTAAGTAAATTACACATATACCCTTACTTAAAGAAGTATAAGTGTAATACACCACAAGGACGTTTCTGTTATGAATTTTATCATATAAAATTCATTTTTCTGAACCATCTTAAAATCTCGCATAACCATTCTTAGTGTGCGACCCAATAGGCTCATACAACGTTGCTAGTGTACCAAAACACATTTTGGTATACAAGTCATAAGCGGCCTCTAGCAAGACATTATGACTACCCAAGTTGTACGAATATCAAATCGATACAACCAAATCAATAGTGTATATAACATCCTTTTGTCACACGATATCCTTTTGATCAAACATAAGGCATGGAATTGTCATCCAACATGTTCAATCGTACTAGTCTCGATCTTTAGGTAAACTGAAAACATCCAGGTGACATTGATCAATATCAATTCACTTAGACTAGGCCTTTTAACAGTCTAACACATCGAGGGATCCACTGGATATCTCTCTTTATATGAGAGGGACAAATTATATCTTGATTATACAATTTCATCACATTGCTCACACAGTAACCAATCACAACCTTTATAATCGTCCGGTTAAAGACAACGTTTGATAGTATCAAATCACTGTGTTCCTAATGTTGAAGTCTCTGGTAATCTCGAGTTAGAGGACCGAGAAATATACCTATCATGAGAAACAACTATGACTTAATCCATGTGATGTTCTCATAGCGGGTCGGTCCAGTACTTTGTTCCTTAACAAGTACTCGTGATCTTGATTCGTATCCCTATACGTATAATCATCATATGATCATCAATCAAGACTCACACTAGTCTTAACTCATTATAGTTCCCGGTATAATGATCGACTAGGGACATTTTGGATATTTCTGTAAATACTCATGGATCTTATTATAATGTAAACATGCAAATTAATTATAATAAACAGCAAATGAAATCCTCTATTTTATTAACTAAAAGTATTCATAAATACATTTATGGATTGACCTAGGGCACATGCCCCAACAGTAAGACCGTATTTAATTAGAGCGTCTGACCAGTCTAGATTACCTTAAACCACTGATAATCTAACAACCTAAATCTCGCCATCAACAAATAAACAAAATCAAATCATTTAAATCATTAAAATAAACTATTATCAACCACAAAGAATTCTAAAAGTAAATCTTAACCACAAAGTTCATAAATTCATTTTGATTGATTAGTTTATATTCAAAGATTTGTAAAAATCTTTCGCTAGCACCTCCCCTATTTTTTTAGTCTGCACCAAAAAACTCGGCCTTCAACAATCTTTAACAAACCTGCTCAATTTATTGGAAATGTTGAAAGACTCACAATCAGCCAATAACATCAATATATATTGCAATATCTAAACTATAAATTCATTCTAACCTATATCATGTTTCCACAATTCATAAAATTGTTTATCTTAACTTCACAGCCTTCTATTTCGTCCAAAAACCATTTCCACAATTTCAAAAGAGTTTCTAATCTCACACGAACCCCAAAACCTGTTTATACAATATATAATATTCAAAAAACAATAATATAGACATAGAGAAAAATAAAGCAATGAAGTCACACAAAATCCGATAGCTTCTCCTTTCCCTTCTTGCCGCTCAAACTCGTCGTTACCAAATTATAAAATTTAATAACGTCAGATAAGTAAATCTTATATTATCCAGTACACTTTTCATAATCAAATGCATAATAATCTAAGAGATTAAATAAGAAATGTAATCTAAGAATTTAAATACAACCGTGAATCCATCCCCTTTTTTATCCAACCACAATCAATTAATATCCTCTGAAAATGGTATGTAAACAATAGTAAGGACTCATGCATGGGAAGAATAATCGAAGGAGTCTCGTTCTTTGAGTCTATCAAAGTATGATCTTGTTTAACGTGACATCATGATAATCACGTGATACAAAGTATCAGTGACTCTAGCCCCTCAAGCATATTATAGCTCTACCATGTATATAGTCAGACAAGACACTATAAGTTCTACCTTATAATACATAGTCAAGTAGCTTAATATACCCTATGCACACAGTAAGGTGGACACTAAATAGTTCTACCCTGTAATACAGTCAGGTAGACCCCTATTAGGAGACTCGAAACACCTTATTCTCCCAACCCGTGTATGCATGTACAACAAAAATGCAATATCAAGGATCAATACAATTTATACGAAATTATAATAATACAATGTAAAGGTTACCATGGGATTTACTTAACCTTATAAATGCGATTCCATCACTTTTTACGCATCGTGTCCGTAAGATAATCCACTCGTGGTTCCACTAGCAATCTTACAATTCATTAATACGCCCGGTGAGATTCCACAAGCACTCGATTTTTTTTCCAATTTATCTATTTTAATTAGTCTCGTAATGCATGTTACGATACCCGAAAATGTCAAAATTTGAAAAATTATTTTATGGCCTAATCTAGGGTAATTTTTTATTTTGGACCACAATTTTAAGTCAAAATTAGAATACGGACGTCTCCCCCCCATCCAACATCTCCTCCCTTAAACCCCTGTACTCTCCTCCAACGCATTCCTCCCATCATATCCTCCCTTAACCCCCTGTACACTTCTCCAACACCTTCCGCTTCTTCATCTTCTTCTTTTTCTTCGTCGTCTTATTCACGATTTCAGTTTCTTCACCTCCATCGCTATTTTTGCTCTTCTTTTTTTAATCAATTAACTACTCCTCCTCTTTCCTTCGATCCCATAATTAAATCAAATCACCAAAAATCATTTCTTCTAGTTCGAATCATTGAAAATAGTCCACAATAAATACAAATTTACTGTAAAGAGAATTGAATTTTCATTACCATACCTTCAACACCAAACCAACGACACCAACAGCTTGATTCGAAGAGGGAGAGAGATTTTTGAATGAGAGATAAAGACAAATGAGAGAGAGATGAGAGAGAGAGAGAGAGAGCAACGAACTAGTGAAAACCCGACAGGAGAATACGATGAAACAGTGCCTCTCCCTATTTTGATTTCGATTTATATATTGGGGGTCAAATGACCATTTTGCCCTTCAATATTTACCAAAATGTTCCAAAACTCTCGGACAACTCATTTTCACATGCTAATTGAGGCATGGAACCTACGTTGATTCATTAAGTCCATTTAAAATCCGAAATTCAAATTTTTAACTTAGAATCATTATTTCTCCATTAAATTCAAAACAACTGAATGGGTTACCATTTTAACTTCCTTGGAACTTGTTTTGATATGTATCTTGAGATAGAACCCTCGCGAATCTCAATTTTACTCAATCACTAGAATTTCACAAAATAAAAAAATATATAATACACAACACTAGGCAAACATCACACAAAAGTAAAATTACCTGTAAATCTCATTTCACCAGTCCACAACCCCCAACTCAAGGCCTAAACCATAGTTTTGAATTCTTTAATCCCGGATTAAATGTAATTATTGAATTAAAGACTTTGGGATTTGACAGAGTTATTGCTTATAGATCAAAACGAGCCTATTATATATCAGGAGGCTGTGTTTAGCCCTAAGTCAGTTAAATGGGTTAGTGTCATGAATTCTGAGATGCAATACATGTATGATAACCAAGTTTGGAACCTGGTTAATTTACCTAAAGGTGTTAAGACCATTGAATATAAATGAGTTTTCAAGAAGAAAGCTAATATGGATGGCAATGTGCATTCTTGTAAGGCATGGCTAGTAGCAAAAGGTTCAAGGTGTTAATTATGATGAGACTTTTTCTCCTGTAGCCATGCTTAAATCTATTAGAGTTCTAATTTTCATAGCCGCATATATTGACGATATATTGCTCATTGGAAATGACATCCAAATCTTGTAGAGTGTCAAGTCTTGGTTAAGGAAGTGTTTCCCAATGAAGGACTTAAGAGATGTAGCATATATCCTTGGGATTAAGATGTATAGGGATAGATCTAAAAGGTTGATCGGTCTAAATCAGGGTGCTTATATTTACAAAGAATTGAATAGTTTCAGTATGCAAGACTGTAAAAGAGGGTTATTACCAATGTCTCATGGTATAAGTCTCAACAAGACTCAATTTCCTAAGATTAATTATGAGTGAGAGCGCATTAATACGATTCCATATGCATCAGCTATCGGATCTATTATGTATACCATGTTATCCACTCGACCTGATGTATCATATGCTTTGATCGCAATAAGCAGATTTCAATCTGATCCCGGTGAGAGTCACTAGATAGCAGTAAAGAACATTCTTAAGTACGTGATTAGGACTAAAGAAATGTTCTTGGTTTATGGAAGTTTGGAAAATGAGCTTGTTGTAAATGGTTACATAGATGCAAGTTTTCAAATTGATATAGATGACTTCATATCATAGCTTCAATATGTGTTTACTTTGCATGAAGGCGCAATGAGCTGGAAAAGTTTAAAGCAAGACACTTTGGTGGATTCTACAACAGAAGCTAAATATATTGCAGTGTTCAATGCAGCTAAGGAGGCAGTTTAGATAAAAAAAGTTCATCTCTAAACATGGTGTGGTTTTGAGTATAGCCAACCTCGTTTGCTTGTATTATGATAAGAATGGGGCAATAGCACAAGCCAGGGAACCAAGATCACACCACCGATCCAAACGTATACTTAAATTTTTTCATCTTATTCAAAAAATCATTGAGGTGGGAGACGTGAAGATTTTTAGAGTTCTTACAGAAGATAATGTTGCAGATCCTTTGACGAAGGCTCTTCCGCAAGCAAAACATGATTGTCATGTTAGGTCATTATGTATTAGATACATGAAGGCCTGGCCTTATTGTAAGTGGGAGATGTTATGGCATGTGCCCTAAGTCAATCTACAAACGTTATTTATCTTACAATTTTAGTTAATAAAATTGAGGTTTTCTTTTTTTTTGTTTTATTATAAGTGATTGCATGTTTACCTTATAGTATGATCCATATGTATTTGTTGAAATATCTTAAATGTCCCTAGTTGGTCATTATACTAGGAACTATAATGAATTGAAACTAGTGTGAATCTTGAAGGGGGTCATGTGATAATCATGCATATAGGGATACGAATCGAGGTCATGAGTACTTGTTAGGGAATAAGGTACTGTACCAACCCGATATGAAAACACTACATGGATTCATTCATAGGTGTTACTCATGATAGATATATCATTTAGTCCTTAGACTTGAGGTTACCATTGACTTCAATATTAAGAGCATGGTAATTTGACATAATCAAACGATGTCTTTAACCAGTCGATTATAAAGATTGTGATTGTTTACCATGTGAATAATATGTGAAGGTATGTAATCAAGATAGAATTTGTCCCTTTCATGTAGAGAGAGATATCAGTGGATCACTCGATCTGATGGACTGATAACGGCCAAGTCCATGTGAATTGATATGATCTATGTCACTTGGATGTTTTCAGTCTACCTAAAGATCGAGACTAGTACCATTGAACATTAAGGGTGACTTTCTATGCCTTACGTTTATTCAAAGGATATCGCACGACAAAAGGATATGATATATGTTACTCATTATGTTGTATCGATTTTGATATTCATGCTACTTGGGGGCATATGTAATTCGATTAAATTGCTTAAATACAATAGTTGTATTACGAATATGATTTTAAGTGAGGGCTTATATAAAATAGAAATAGAGGTTGAAACCCTATAACAAAATAAGATTTTTGTTTTTGCTATTTTTTGAGTTCTCTGGATTTTGGGAGAGAAAAAAAACATATTTTATCTCTCTTGAGGCTAGCACTCCAAATTGTGGTCACCATTCGTGTGTGGATTTCCTATAGAGGACGGACGCTTGAACGTCTTGGAGATTGAACAATTAGAGAAGGAAATCGTAGATAAATGTATAATTTACTTTTGTAGATCTAATTTAATGGAACTTATTTTTCGATCTTGTTGGACTTTTTCAAAATTGTTTTAAGTTTTTCGTTGCATATGAACCTCGAAACCTAACATTGAGTTCCTAAAATATCCCTATTATAAAAGTCAAAAGTTGAGAGAATATAAAAACAACTAACTAATTCCAATACTAAAATAAAAAATAAAGATAGAGTATGAGCTGCCTCCCACTAAACGCTCTCGTTTACTATTGTTGGCTCGACCGAACCATGCAGTTCTAGGCTTGTTCTATGAACTTAAGTGTAGGATTATCCACTCTTGTGTCATTCTAAAAAATGATTGCTCAACCATTCACTGAAAAATTAACTGTCTTGTTTACATTATCCATGATAGCTTGCGAAGTGGCTAAGAAAGGTTGTCCTAAGATTCATGAAGGATTTTCGTTAATGAAGTGCGGCATAACCAAAATGTTTATAGGAATAATATACTTGTCAATCTGAAATGAAACATTAGTAACCACACCTATTGATTCTATTGAATACCCGTTTGGCAGGGCAACTATTTTGAAAGCAAGTACGTGCAATCCTAATTAAGTGTGAAAGAAAAAATAAATTAGCATGTAGTTGGCCCTAAAACCCGTATCACATATAGCTTTAAAGTACCAAGCCCATTTGACCTTTATGTTTATGTATATATCTCCTGGATCATCAAGCTAGAAAATTATTGGATTCTTCTTTTTCTTCTTCTTATTCTTTGTAGATTTAATTGCCTTCGTGTTATTATTCTCAACATTGATTGATTGTTTAACCCTCCATTCTTAGGTTATTGCCTATTGAAGCAGTTTCTTCACCTTGCATGTTTGCGGTCTTAGTGTTTCCATCTTCCATTCTTATTGCATTAATAGTATATATTTCAGCTTCATGATGATTTAATTCTAAAAATTCATTATTTTCAGTTTGTTCATTATCAATTTCAACAGATTTTCCATAGATATCTTTATCACTCAAATGAAAAGTGACTATTTTATTTTCAAACTCCAGAGACATTGTTCCTTTAAAGATATCTAGTCTCATTTTAGTTGTTTTAAGGAATGGTCGTCCTAAAAGTATAGATGGAGACTTAGCTAATATTAAGTCTATCATTTATATAACATAAAAGTCAGCTGGAAATATTAAGTCATTGACTTTAACTAAAACATCTTCTAGTAAAGTATAGGGTTTAATAATGATATTGTCGTCTAAAACAAGATTAATAAGTTTATTGATCCTCCGAGATCACACATAGCAAAATCTATTAAAGTAAGTGAACCTATTTTCATTGATTCATATAATTTAAGCTACATAACGTTTATTGATCCTCCGAGATCACACATAGCAAAATCTATTAAATAAGTTCCTATTGTGGTAGGGATTCTAAACATCCCTGGGTCGAAAAATTTCTCATGTATTTTCTTTTTAATTAAAGTAGAAACTTTTTTTCTTAAGTTTATTTAGATTCTTCTAAAAAGCTTTCTTTCAATTCAGAGAATTCTTTCAAAACTTCCTCATAATTAAAAAATTATATAATTGATCCCATCAATAGTCCATTGATTTCTATCTTCCTAAATGATTCAAGAATGTCTTCATTGATTTATTCCTCCCTAGCGTCAGCTAATCGTTGTGGAACGGTAAAATATGAACACACGTCTTCATTTAGATTATCATAAATCTTATCATCTTCATCCTTATCAATTAGTACAGACTTTTGTAAAGACTTTTCATATGCTTCATGTTTGGCTAAATACCATGGATACAACCTTCCATAGAAAGGTGTAAGTTTCAATTGTGCAGCCATCCATTGTCTGATAGGATGACATTAGCCATCATTTCTTCTTCTTCTTCTTCTTCTTCTTCTTCTTCTTCTTCTTCTTCTTCTTCTTCTTCTTCTTCTTCTTCTTCTTTTCTTTTTCAATAGTCTTTTTAATCTTACTTTTCTTAATTTATTTAGGTTCCTTACCAATTATAGTTGTGTCTTTCTTTTTATCACTTAATATAACATTAACTTGTGCTTGATTAGTAGGAGTAATATTGGTCTGAGAAGGTGTTTTAACTTGACTAATTTATTGAGTACTTAACCTATTTATTTGAGAATTCATTTGACTTAACTGATTTTTCAATTCATTAATGGTAGTGTCAGTCTTAACTTGATTTTGAGAAATCAGTGTAAACTTTTGATGACTTTGACTCATAAAGTTAAGCGGTATTTGCTCTAAATGTGGATTCATAGGTTAAGTGTTTTATTGATATTGTTGATTAGGTGTAGATTGTATCTGAGCTTTTGGTCTATAAGTGTAATAATTGTAATTTTGAGGACCGTAGCTAAGATTTGGTTTCGATCTTCTAGGATTGTAAGTATTATTAATATATTGATTTCTTGGGAGACTAGAAAATTGATTCATCATTGCATTAACCTCTTCAATATTTGTTTCCTGTAGAGTAGGACACGCATCCATAGGATGTGTAACCTCATTACAAAATTCATGAGCCTTAACTTGATTAGATTTTTCGTTAACTAATAGCTTAACCATCTAAGATATTTCATCAATGTTATCATCGGTTGCATAATTTGTTTTACTATCCACTTCGTAAAGTTTCATTCTTGAGGATTCAACTTTTTCACCATATTGTTTATATTGTTTTATCATTTTAGTAATTACTTCTTTCACTAAAGTAGGTGTTGTTTCAAATAAAGATCCACCAAATACTGTGTCTAATAATCTTTGTTCAAAATGATAGAGTCCTTCATAAAAGCATTCTAATAAAGCACTTTGAGTGTATCCATATTGTGGATAAGAAGAGATTAATCTTTAAAATCTATCCCAAATTTCATTAAAGTTTTTATTATCTTTCATCTTAGTAACTATGATTTTCTTTCTATTGGAACTAATTTTTTTAGCTGGTAGATATTCATCTAAGAAAGCTTCTAATATTCGAGCCCATATAGTTATCGAGTCTTGTGGAAGATAGAATAACTAGTCTTATGCTTGATCTTTTAATGCAAAGGAAAAGCCTTAAGTTTGACCTGTTCTCAAGTTCATTTTTTCGGTTTCATCTCATTAATTTTGTGTTGATACTCTCTCATGAATTTATGTGAGTCTTCATTGTCTTTACAATAAAAGTAAGGTAAGGCACTAATAAATCCATATCTAAGTCCAAATTCAAGAAATTCATCAGGGTATGATATACATATAGGCTCAAATGTTGTAACATTTTGATTTGCTTGTCTAAAACTGAGTACTTATTATTATTGATAACTCAATTATCATTGTTATTATTAATGGCATTGTCATCAAAAACATTATTGTCGTTTTTCATCCTATTAACTAAATCTTCCCTAAGCTGTTGTTGTCTTAAACTTCATTAAAAGTTTTATCAATTTCAAGATCAAATGGATGTAAAGATCTTGTTGAGTTAATACGATGAAGTATGACTACAAAAAAAATAACTGATCAGAAACAAAAGTTTTCGTTGCTGATTAACATAAATTATGTCTCTAAGTATATTCTGCAACGGAACAAAGACGGAATTAATTTCGTCTCTAAATCTGTCGATGCTAATTTAGTCAGCAACAGAAATGTGTTCTGTTACTGATTAGAGACTGAATAGAGATGAATTTGAGACGAGTTTAGAAACGGAACAAAAATGAAATTTCTTCTTGAGGGGACGATTCTAACTACATTCCGTTGTTGATCCGTTGCTAATCAGCAATGGATCATAAATGGAATTCAAGTATTATGTTGCTGATTAACAATGGATCAGACATATCTAATCAACAACGGATCAACAACAGAATACTTGCATTCCATTTATAATTCGTTGTTGATTAGCAACAGATTAGCAACATAATGCTTAAATTTCATTTCTAATCCATTGTTGATTAGCAACGGATCAACAACGGAATGATTGAATTCCGTTTCTGATCCGTCTCTATTTCGTGTCTAAATTTAGTATTACCTAGTTTGACGCGGCTATTTCCTCGGCAATTATAGACGGAATAGCAATGGAATCTCTGAATTTTGTTGCTAATCCGTCTCAATTTCGTTTGTACGCTTTGTTTTCTTTTCATTACTAAGAACAATCCAATCGGTTCTCTATAACCTCTAAACTTGAAAATATAACCATAGGACCTGCTCCATCGCCTGCACCCCCTCCAACAACTCCTCGGGGTGCTAACATCCCCCAAAAAGCAGAATTTGACATACATACATCAATAATATATATCAACAACAAAGATTCAATGAGGGAAAAAAATGTATAATTCTACATTGAAAAAGATTTGTATATCCACGAAAGCTTGTCAAGTATAATAAATGTTCCAAATACCTAAGTATTCACAAAAACCACCAATCCTATTGTTCAACATCAACCACAAAAAACTTCCAATCCTCTAAATATGCACAAAAAGAACTATCAATCTAAAAGTTCTATAAACAACTATAAAAGATATCTACAAAAGCAAAATTATCATCTCAAAAGTTACACAAACAACAAGAAAAATACATAAGTATCACCAAGCTTCTCATCTCTCGTAAGCCGATCTTGCATCTCTTGATCAACATTGTCATGTTGATGTGGTGGATAAGCGGTATCTATTTACAGTGGCTGCTTGCTGCTCATGAGGTGGTGGTGGTTGTGGAGGTGGTGGTGGTGGTGGCCATGGCAAAGATAGGCGTGCTCTGTCGATGTTCATCTCGAATTGCCTCTGCATAAACGCCACAACATGTCGTAATTGCTTAGCAACACTATCGGACTCTGAACGTGGCACCATTTCCGAAAACTGGGATGTGCTGGCACTAGGATCTGCATGTTCTCTTCTTTCTCCCTAACGACCCGAGACCTCCACATTGTAGTACACTGCCTCATCATCCACTAGCTGGTTTGGTGTAGCCTGGGTTAGCTTCTGACGTCTCCTCTGGAGCTTAGCCTGCATTAATCAACAATAAACAACTTAAATGATATGCTTTAAAGTAAACTTACTACTATTTCACTCATATTTCTATACTTACATAGAACCGCTCTGATATAGTATCAATGAATGTCACCCCGTCGTGATTTACGGTGTTGAGATGCAAATACAATTCATTCACTGTAGGTGGCATCTCAGATGTATTAGTCTGCATACAAAAGTTATAAAAATGTTAAATATGTCAATTACTAGTAGGTCAGCGCACTAATATTCGCCAAGCACAAATCAATTGCATAGAAGTGAAATGAACTGAAGTGAATGAAATCTGTACAATGCAAATGAGTTAAACTAGCATCAATGTGTAAGAGTTTTTTTAAGAAAAACAAGATTAAAAGCAAGCATAGGCATAGTGAACAAGTGTAGAAATGAAAAAATAAACAATAGTGTAAAAAACGCTTACCAATCTTTCATTGGTAGTCACAAAAGACACCGAGCCACCACCGCGCTTCAAGCATCTAGTCTCAGGTCCTTCGACCTTTATGTTCCTATTCGTAGATGCTTGCCTAGACCTAGCAAGAAAGTCATCGCTCTCCCAGTACTCCAAGTATCTCCTCCACGCCTTATCTGTAATAAAGTTTGGCTGCAAATGATTCTTCTTTAACTTGTGCATCAATGCGATATACCTTGTGCCTACATGCGTGTCGTGCGCTGAACAAATGAGATCCTCATGAATCCTATCATCCAATCTAAAATATACCTATAAGATGGCGAGTGCAATCGTTACGAGACATTGAAAAACTAGTATAAGTCCTAAGACATTTATTAGTCCTGCGTACCTGCCATTGGCGCCAGTAGTGGTCTTTATGATGATTCGGTACTAACTTTCAACAATACCCTTCTGGAATCATCCATCTCTTGAAAACTTTTGTCATCCTCCGTGCACAAGAATGAGAAGGATGCAATTCCCTGTGTTTCATTAAAATGCATAACAACTTTAAAACTTATTTAATTGTTTATATTGATAATTAGAAATACATATATGAATCAAATGCAAACTTACGTATTATTCGCAATCACTGTGATCAGGATCGTATGCACGCAAGGGGGCTCAGTCCCTGTCCTCTAATGTGCCCGCGGAGGGCCTGTAACCTGCAAGCCTGCTCTGCCATCAAAAGATGGGGATGCTACTGGTGATGCGGTGGCTGGAGGTGTAGGCATTGAATGTACGAGTGTCATGTCTCGATGTCGCCGATGGTGACTACAATGGGCGATTTGGTATCGTTCCAGATGAAGATGTCGATGGTATAGACGATGCCGACGGTATGGAAGGCGAAGCTGATGCTGACTATAACTCATGATCGAGTGAACGAGAATTCAGAATTGATAATATAGGAATCGACCCACGACCTCGACTGCCACGACCTCCTCGACCCCCTCGTGTGGCCAGGCCGTGAGGTCCAGTCGGTATATCAGTTCCAGAGGTTTTTGCAACACCTCTTACGACTAGGCGAGGTCCCCCTAAAGGTATCCCACGACTGAGGTAATGTGCGACCTTGAAGTGGGGGTGATCACTGCGAGCCATGAAACCAAAACGAAACACCAATCTTAAACAATTGTAAAGAAAGGTTTAGAAAATTCACGTAACGTCGGTCAAACATTGACATGACATAGACATACATTACTCACTATCATCTTTTCAAATTCACTCTCATGACTAGAAGTTGATGATTCTTCTTCTAAATCATCTCCACTATCGATAATGAAGTCATTGTCTTCTTGACTTGGACCCGCTTCAACAATGACACGGGTCCCATTTGGATCATTCAGATTGTTGAAATCCTGAATTGCATCGTCGACTATGCACGCGGTGGGTTCGCCATCTTGGAATGCAATCTCTATCGAGCCTTGGTCATTACGTCTTTGCTCGTTTCCTCGTCGCCGAATTTTAGTTGACAGTGACAAACTGCTAGCCATTCTTATCGCTCGTTCCTCAAAGAAGGGTACGAAAGGTAGTACACTTGAGTGGCTTGCATTGCAAGGACAAATGGCCCGTAGTTGTTATATTGTCGACTTCGATAAACCTATAACAATTAAAGTGTTGGGTGAGTCCTCACACCATGATTCGGTGTAGGGTCATACCATTCACACTTAAACAACAACACACGCTTGAGGCCAGTATATTCAATCTCTAAAACCACTTTCAGTACTCCATAGTAGTCATGGGAAACATCAGCATAGTTAGAGCCCTTCACCAAAACACTGTTGTTATGCATCGATCTATTAACACCATATGTTGTGGAGTGGAATTTATACTCATTCACTAGGTAACCAGGGTACACATTACAAGATCGATTAGGACCAACCGAAAGATCAACAAGCGTCTTACCTATGATAGAATTTTGAGCCTGTTTATGAAAATTTAGAAATGTAAGACACATTACTTATGAAAGAAATTAATGAAGCGATAACCTACAATAGTAATAACATTGCATATGTTTGAAACCACATGGGGAAGTTGCTCTTTAGACTAGTATCGACTTCCAACTCCCCCATTGCTTGAGTGATTTCATCGATAAAGATCCTACAAGAAACGATCATGTAAAGACCATGTCTTAGTAAATGATGAATAATGAATGTACTGCATTATTGAACGAAAGTGACGGACATATTGGATGTAAGGAGCGATCTTTGGACAATTGAGCAGTATGTACGAATGTACGGCATTATACTCCTGCTCTATTACGTATCGCTCCTTTGACTAGCCAAAGGGTCGACCAGGATAAGTGAAAAATTGAGAAATTGCTCATAAAATGATGTGTGGGCCCGACACCACCATCGTCGTTTCGTTGCACTTTGTCATGCAACATAAAGATGTGATTTTCGAAGTAGTAAGAACAAAACGATGTGACTTCTTCGACCAAATAAGCATTACACATCGAGCCCTCAACCTTCGCTTTGTTCTAAACATTTTTTTTCAAATGTTTAAGGTACTTATCGAAGTTTAGTTAATGTTGATTTAAAACTTTATTGAATGGGAAAACAATTTCAAGAACTCAATATATTACCTCTCAAATGGATACATCCGTTGAAATTGAATTGGACCGATAAGATGGGCCTCGTAAGCCAAGTGGATTGGTAGGTGTTCCATGGAGTCGAAGAAGCTTAAAGGGAATATTTTCTCCAACTTGCAAATTATTTTAGGTATTTCAGACTCTAAAACATCCATATCTTTGAGACTGGTACTTTTTGCAGTCAGGGATAAAAAAAAGGCTCAGTTCGCTAATTACAACCCAAACTGGGTTTGGGAGGAGTTCTCTGAATGCAATTGGTATCAAGCGTTGCATGAAAATATGACAATCATGACTCTTCATGTCGAACATTCGCAACTTCTTTGGATCCACACATCGACCAAGATTCGAAGCATAACCATCGGGAAAACACAACTTCTCGACTGTAACGGCCCAAAAATTTGACTTCTGCCACGTGCCAAGTCAAAGTCGTATGTGGGATCCACTCATCGAAACACGTATGTCCGAATCTCGGGTGGAGACACCGAGGTATGATATTTTTGAGTGATGTGTATATTATTTAATAATATCCAATTAGAGATTAAAATGCTAATCGTTGAGTTATTTTACGAGTAACGTATACGCGGGGAATTCGGGGAGCCGAAACACGAACAGAGTCGCGCCTCGAGTCGCGTCGACATGGACCAAGGTAGCGGCGTAATGTGGCTATATTGATTTTAATGTGGTCACATCAAAATGAAAATTAAAATAAATATATATATATATATATATAAATCGGATAAGAGAAATAGAGAAAAGAAGATAGAGAGAGAAAATGAGAGAGAAAAAGATAAAGAGAGAGAACCAGATAGAAACAGAAAGGTAGGGGAGGAGAGGAGCGATAAAGAGAGACGGCCATGGTGGAGGAACCCACAACTCCGAAGAGGAGCATTAACTTCAGGGATGGCGGACCACCAGCAGCGGCAGCGCAGGCGAAGGACTTCCTAGCAGCGGGTGGCGGGATAGCCAGCAGCACGCCAGAGACCGCAGATGAGTAGCGTGGTATCTGCAAGGCAATGGCGCGGCACTTCAGTTGCGAGGTACGGATGACGGACCAGCAGCGATGCGGTAGCAATGGCACGATGCTGCAACGGCACGGCAACTCAAGAGGCGACGGCGTGGACGAATCAGCAGTGTCGGCGACGGCGTCTCAGCTGTGTGGCGACTGGCGGCGGCGCGACAGCAGGTCGGCTTGGCATTGGTGCGGTTGCGCGGCAGCGGCGTCGGCGTGACGGCTATGCGACTGCAGCAGCGCGATTTCGGCAGCTACGCGATTTCAACGGCGGCGCAGTGAACTGCATGGAGCAACTGCGCGGTGGCGAGTGGTCGGACCGATCGCTCCTGGACGAGGGCGCGATTCGACGAATTTTGACGACGCGATGGAGGTGAGGTGTACTTCACGTAATTTTAGTTGTGATTTGAATGATTTAAGTAATATGACTACAACGATATAAATGACACCAGGAACTTAGGAGTCGGGAGTTGGGTGCGCGTATCGAGACATGAGCGAGACGTCTTACGGACGACGTGGATTGTTCGCGGAAAATGTAAGTAAAACCTGTTAGAAAATGTACAATAGTTCATTGATCTTGCATTTTTGTTTGATGTTGAACCATGTCCCCTTCTTGGAATTCCTACCCACTTATGAGTATCTGAGGGCCAAGTGAGTCCTACGAGTGTCTGATTGGAGTGGTCGTTGTCTTGCAACCGGGGCCCTAACCTCGAGTCGCTTGAGTATTTGGTCAGAATGAGATATGTTTTATCCGGGGCACCGTTGATATCCCTCATTCGAGATGTTCTAGGTACAGCTGGCGATGTCGCGTTCTATGACCCGAGTCTTCTTGGCGTTGTCGCGACTCTATGACCCCGACCCTATGGCACACGTATTCGGTATTCTTGGACTACTTGGGTACCTCTCTATTATTTCTCGTGACACTCATTCTCATTGTACTTCCATTATTTTTACAGTCTCATGATCATGCATTCCATATAGCTTTCGTTTTATCTGCATGACTTTTAGACTATTTCATTTTATCTTGAATTATTGTTTAGATTCTACTGGATTTTACTTACCTGGGCTTGTCAATCTTGTGTTTGACTGAGTGCAGAGTCGCAGATGAGTAGCAAAGGGAAAGCTCCATAGCTAGGTGAATTTTTTGTATATCTTTTATTTACTCTCCTCCGATGGTGATATATTTATGTTGGGTTCCACAATTAGGTTGCCTAACTCCTTAATATTATTGTTGAGTTATTTCATGTAGTATTGCTTCCACTAGGCTGTAAAACTTGGAAAATATTAATAACTCAACTTAAAACTTTTGAATTTACTGATAATGATGGATTGAAAGTTGACTAGCTCTACATTGACCTTGCGAGACTGGCTCGGGGGTCCACGTGGACTTAGGCCAGGTGGTGCCCAGATGGTATCAGAGCCTAGGTTTAGATACCTAGATGGTTTAGGGCAATATGATACCAACACAGTTGGTATCAGAGCCTAGTTGTGATAATCTCATGCTTAAGACATTGTGATACCAATGTCATAGTTGGTATCAGAGCCAAAGTTTTAAGTACTCGACTCTTAATTTAAATCACAAGCCATGGAGACGCAAACCAGCGGAAGTTAGGAACCCTGAACTTATAGTGGAACCCTATGATCCTGACTTGAGTCTTCGTCGGGAAGTGAGGAGAGTCGGGGAAAAATAAAGATGTATCCTATATCGTACAATTGTTGTGTTGTAATATACTATCTATGATATCGATAATTATATATTGGTTCGAGGAATCGTGGCTATGTAACATGCGAAGACGTTTCAGAACGGGTCTAGGAATGATCGTGAGGTTGCAGGATTCAGGCAGGGCATATAATGGCCGAGGAGGCACGGGTTCAGGTTAAGCTCATATTTCTTACACTTCAAATACGATGAAAAAAAAAATAAGATTTGTGAGACAAGTGGGATTACGCAGACTCTAAGGGAGCAGAGTGTTGAGATGACTAGAGAGCTAACGATTACATCGTGTACGGACTCCTTTACCTTTGACGAAAGCTTTGGAGTAGTACTGTTGGATCAGAAGCCGAAGTAACTCCACTTTGGTGACACTATGCATTTATAGTCTCAGGGTTGGTGAAGTCGACCACCACCTTTAGGGACTTATAAATGGATTAAGTGTTATGATCTGAGGTAGAGTCCACGAGTCCTTCTAACGGTTAGTGGCCACCTCAGTATACATCTTACAAGATTGTACATCTCAAGACTTCTCACATTTTTAAATTTGTTCAGATGCGTTAGTAAACGTACTAAAATGGATTTTCGTGCAAGTAAACACATGCGTATAAAGTTGCTAAGAAAAGAATAACACACTTGACAAATCATGATAGAAAATGGAAAACATTTATGAATCGAATGAACGGATTACTCGAGAGAAGATTTTAAAGGACACCTATCATGTTTTAATAGGCAGACGCGCAAGTTTCAGATGCATTATTCGGAAAAGTGGCACTGGACTAACCTTGAGGCCACAGATATATAGCCACGTGAAGATACATGATGTACTGGCAATACCAACGCAAATGCAGCCGAGTATATCATCAACTCCACTGGTCGGAGAGGTCGATGTCTGATGGCGTACTACAGAGGTGTCGATGGGGGACACTCCATAACCTGAAGAGGACAGAGTTTCAGACCATTCGACAGAGGACCGGGGAATCAGTTGAAATTCATGGATCGATATACACGCGTGATGAAGTATGCTGGGACGGCTGAAACAGACACTGACCAAGCTTACTACGTCACACATGACTTCCTAGAAATTATTGGTTTTGTTGGGTGAGGACGGCTCTAAGCACGGTACATGAGGCTTAAGCGAGGGCTATAACTGGCGAGAGCTTTGGGAGCACACGCACCGGAGTACCAGTCACATTATCCGCATCGTTATAGTCAGTGCGAGGGTCTGGAGATGATCGAAAGAAAAAGAAAGTGAGACGGTCATGGCTAAGAGATCGAGCTTAATTGCGTTTTCGCCATATGCGGCGTATACGGCGCCAAAGTTAGTTGGTCTAGTGTAGAGTTACACTAGTGCACTACAGTAGCCAGCACCATCAGATCATCAACATCAGTACCATAAGAGAGCTGATGGCAGAGGCAGTGGCCAGAGTCAGAGAGATTGAATTACATTCTCGCGGACATACCGCGGATATGAGTATGTTAGTGACGGTGGGTCATGGGACTAATATGTTCCTTTATATTCAAAAAGATGTTGCGAGGATGTTGCCCTAGCATATATTGATAGGAGGAGACAGATGGTGTGTTCTTTGCTTGGAGGTCACGGAGGATCTCAGCTTGTCGCGGAGGAGCCCAGCCCGCTGGCTTAGACCGGCAGGGGTATGGCCTTGGGCGAGTATGGCCTCGGGCGAGTATGGGCTTGAGTCTTCATTTATAATACGATATCTTCTTTTGAGAATTGCGTCAATTTCGAAGACGAAATCCCAATTCGTTGGGAAGACTGTAACGGCCCGAAAACTTGACTTGTGTCAAGTCAAAGTCGTATGTAGGACCCACTCGTCGAAACACGTATGTCTGAATCTCGGGTGGAGACACCGAGGTATGATATTTTTGAGTGATGTGTATATTATTTAATAATATCCAATTGAGATTAAAAAGCTAATCGTTGAGTTATTTTACAAGTAACATATACGGGGGGAATTCGGGGAGCCGAAACACGAACGGAGTCGCGCCTCGAGTCGCGTGTCGACATGGACCAAGGTAGCGACGTAATATGGCTATAGTGATTTTCATGTGGTCATATCAAAATGAAAATTAAAATAAATAAATATATATATATATATATATATATCGGATAAGAGAAAGAGAGAAAAGAAGATAGAGAGAGAAGAGATGAGATGAGAGAAAAATATAGAGAGAGAGAACCAGAGAGAAACAAAGAGGAAGGGGGAGGAGAGGAGCGACAGAGAGAGACGGCCATGGTGGAGGAACCCACAACGCCGGCGAGGAGCATCAACTTCAGGGATGGCGAACCACCACCAGCGGCACCACAACGCGGAGGACGTCCCAACAGCGGGTGGCGGAATGGCCAGCAACGCAGCGCGGCTACGCTGAGGCCGCAGATGAGCGGTGCGGTATCTGCAAGGCAGCACCGCGGCACTGCAGTTGCGAGGTGCGGACGACGGATCAGCAGCGATGCGGTAGCAACAGCGCCACGCTGCAACGACACGGCGACTCAGGCGGCGGCGATGGCGGCGTGGACGAATCAGCAGCGTCGACGTCATCGTCTCAACGGTGTGGCGACTGGCGGCGGCGCGACAGCGGGTCAGCTTGGCATCAGTGCGGTCGCGACTGCAGTGTTGGCGTGACGGCTATGCCACAGCGACGGCGGCGGGGTTTTGGGCGGCGCGGTTTCGACGGCGGCGCGGTGGACAGCGCGGAGCAACTGCGCGGTGGCGCGTGGTTGGACCGATCACTCCTCGACGAGGGGTGCGATTCGACGAATCTCGACGACGCGATGGAGGTGGGGTGTACTTCACCTAATTTTAGTTGCGATTTGAATGATTTAAGTAATATGACCCCAATGGTATAAATGACACCATGAACTTAGGAGTCAGGTATCGGGTGCGCATATCGAGGCATAAGCGAGACATCTTGCAGACGATGTGGATTGTTCGCGAAAATGTAAGTAAAACCAGTAAGAAAAGGTACAGTAGTTCATTGACCTTGCATTTTTGTTTGATGTTGAACCATGTCCCCTTCTTGGGATTCCTACCCACTTATGAGTATCCGAGGGCCAAGAGAGTCCTACGAGTGTCTCTGATTAGAGTGGTCGTCGGCTTGCAACCGGAGCCATGACCTCGAGTCACTTGAGTATTTAGTCAGAATGAGATATGTTTTATCTGGGGTACAGTTGATATCCCTCATTCACGACGTTCTAGGTACGGCTGGCGATGTCGCGTCCTATGACCCGAGTCTGCTTGGCGTTGTCGCGACTCTATGACCCCAACCCTTTGGCACCCGTATTCGGTGGTCTTGAACTACTTGGGTACCTCTCTATTGTTTCCCGTGACACTCATTCTCCTTGTACTCCCTTGTTTTTATAGTCTCCTGATCATCCATTCCATATAGCTTTCTTTTTATCCGCATGACTTTTAGACTATTTCATTTTATCTTGAATTACTATTTAGATTCTACTGGGTTTTATTTACTTGGGCTCGTCAATCTCGTGTTTGACTGAGTGCAGAGTCGCAGACGAGTAGCAAAAGGAAAGCTCCATAGCTAGGTGAGTTTTTTGTATATCTTTTATTTACTCTCCTCTCGATGGTGATATATTTATGATGGGTTCCACAATTAGGTTGTCTAACTCCTTGATATTATTGTTGAGTTATTTCATGTAGTATTGCTTCCGCTAAACTGTAAAACTTGAAAAATATTAATAACTCAACTTAAAACTTTTGGATTTACCGATAATGATGGATTGGAAGGCTGACTAGGTCTGCGTTGACCTTGCGAGACTGACTCGGTGGTCCACGTGGGCTTAGGCCGGGCGGTGCCCAATTTGTAGGAAACTGTGGCCGTCACATAAACCCACTCGCACAATTTTTGTTTTTTTATGTATCAAGAGCATAACATCCAAGGATGTAAGTATTTGTCGCCGAATCAATGTGTAGAGAAGGTCGGTGACAATATTCACGAATATCTTGTCTAGCTTTCGCATTGTCCTTACTTTTCCTCGGTACACTCATAATAGTGTAGAATATGTTGTCAAAAACATTTTTCTCGATGTGCATGACGTCTAAGTTGTGTCGGATCAAGTTTGTCTTCCAATACAGCGAAGTCCCAGAAAATGATTTTTTTTCTCCATCCCGAGTTCTAAGCTATCCGCCCATTCATAGAATCGGTTCTGATTTCTGTCACCTTCATCAAGCCTAACGATTCAATTTCTGCCAAAATTTCTTCACTAGATTGCAAAGCGAGCAGTTCGCCGTTTAGTACCATTTTGCCTCTAAGAAAAAAAAATTTGTTTTTCCTAAATGGTGAGGTCTTCGACAAGAAACGACGGTGACAGTCGAGCCACGATGTCTTTCCACCACTTTGCGATTGAAAGGCATTTATTTCCTCCATCCAATATGGACAAGCCATCTTACTATGTGTGCTCCAATCAGACAACATGCTATATCCAGGGAAATCACTAACAGTCCATAAAAGGGTCACTCGCATATGAAAATTCATCTTTGTAGAAACGTCGTAAGTAATCACCCGGTTGTTCCATAAATCTTGCAACTCTTTCACAAGCGGCTGAAGGAACATGTTGATTCTTTGTTTTGGGTTGGTCGGTCCAGGAACAATAATCGTTAAGAACATAAACTCAGATTTCATGCACATATACGGTGGATGGTTGTACGAAGTCAAAATTACGAGCCATGAAGAGTCCGATTTTCCTGAAATCTCAAATACTTGAAAGCCATCAGTGCACAATCCTAAATGAACATTCTAAACCTCGGCAGCGAAGTCTCTGTTGACATCATTAAAATGCCTCCAAGCAATCGAATCAGAACAGTGTTGCATAACATCTTCTGGCGAGGAATGCTCTCCATGCCATCGCATATGTTTTCCTGTTGACTCAGACACATACAATCGTTGCAATCGAGAGCCTAAAGGGAAGTGGTACATTTTTTGCAAGGGCCTTTTTTGGTGTTCCGTCCATGACCTCGTCGCTGTGCAATGTAGCGTGATTTCCCACAAAATTTACATGATGTCAATTCAGAGTCCACTCCCTAATAAATCATACATTGGTCCTCACAACAATATATTTTCTCTACTAGTAGACCTAGACCTCGCATTAGTCGTTTAGTGGGATTAAAATTTTCGACCAATGAATTGTCAGTTCACAAACAATCCTTCATAAAGTTGATGATTTCATTATACCGTCATTCAGAGATATGATGTTCTGACTTGATCGCAAGTAATATTGCCAATGAAGATAACGTTGTCATGGTATCGCACCCCGACCACAATTGTTCGCTACTAGCCTCAATTATGTCATATAGTTTGCGTGCTTGGGGGTTTGGTGATTTTTCCACATGATTCCAATTAAAACTTGGACCTGCCACGTTGTGTAGCATCTCGTGGTAAGTTGTCGTATCAAAACCTCCTACAACAGCATCATCAATATGGTTATCAAATTGGTAGAAGTTTGGCTGCTCTTCGTCTCCATTCTCACCGTGTTCGTACCAATAGTGATATCCCGGAACAAATCCGTACCTACGTATATGGTATTCAACTGTTTCGACATTCTAGGTACGATACAAGTCGACATTTCTTATAATTGCACGGATATCTAATCTTCCTTTCACTTTGGTAAGTAGGACAATGTTGCTTAGCAAATGCTATGAATTCTTTAAACCTCGCCGTGAATTCAATTCGAACGAAGGCATTGTCGAGACGGTTGTACATCCAGTCTCGACTTGTAGATGGCATTCCTATTGTAATTGTGCAATTAAATTAGTCAACTAGTTTAATAATTTTCAATGGTACAGGTCTACTTGTGTGTCCAACTTACACAATTTATTAGAATAGGGAATCTAAGAACCTTGCTAACTACATGAACAAAAAGCTTTGTTTGTATGCATTGAATAAATGTGGTTTGATACAAATAACATAAAACAAAAAAAACTTTACATTTGTTGAGTCCTAACTTTATGTATGTTTGTGGATTGAATGTAGTATTCCTAATCTAAGGAAAAATGTGTCTAACTTCATGTATGTTTTGTGGCTTCTGTTCCTTTTGTTGATTTCAACTTTCTTACGACCTGGCTCGGTACAGGATGGATACCAAACAAAGTAGGATACTTGGTCGTAAAAATAAAAGCAACAAGGAGTTCAAGAAATCATAAATCATAAGTTATAAGGGGCATACAAATACCACATAGGATCAAAGCTCCCAGTATTTCATTTTCAACAAATACATAAACCAATGACGGCCAATAAGTACATACATATACCAAAGCATTAAGAATAGTATTTTTGTAACAAACTAACACTTAACATAATATCGTACAAAAAAGATTTAACAAAAAAAAAAAAGCTAACAATATAACAAACAGTGTTTTGGTGTATGTTTTATTAATTGGGACCCATTAGTTGCCCACTCTTACCTCCCTAAAGTTGGAGACTTACATACTCAAATCTTAGGACGTTTTAAGTGGAATAACCAAAACAAACATTACGTTGAGACCCATTAGTTGTTCACTCGTACCTCCTTAAAGTTAGAGGTTATTTCAAACCTCTTAACGTTTTAAGTGAAATAGCCAGATCAACTCAAAGAGTAATCATAGTTTTTAGAACCCTACCTAGTAGTAGAAAATATATAATTGAAGTTATTATTCATTTATACCTACTCTTTTGGTAGTTTTATCTATACACACACATATACACACAATTGAACCAAATATAGTAGGAAATACATGAAAAAATGTGGCATGAAGAGATCAAAGAATGTAAATTACAAATAAAATATAGCACAAAACCTTACCTCTCCAAAAGAAATTAGAGCAGTAGAATGCAATCTATTCAAAGCACGATGCGCTTCGACTACGAAGGATTTCTCACTTCCGCATATAGCTCAGCCACTTCCCTAATGCTCCTCTGCATCAAAACCAAAACCAAAACCAAAACAATTCAACGTCCTACCAAACCTCCTAAATCCAAGTGAAATGGAACTGGTCTCATTAAAATATGCTAGTATACTTACACATATAATTTTAAATTTCTACCTTGACAAAAGATGCATTCTCATAACACTTAAATGTAGTTACACATATAATTTTAAGTTTCTACCATTTCACTCCTTAACTTCGCTGCTCTATTCAAAGTATCCATGTTTTCTCTGGTACATTTCTCCGTTGTTCCTAACCGAACTCATTGTGTGAATAGATGCATAAACCACTTGGAGCTCTTACACTACACATCAAACTACCTTGAAAATAAATCCTCATATGACATTCTTATAATTACGGGGGTCCAACAAGCTTGTTAACATAAGCCTTGATGTATATTAAACCGATAAAACATATTCACTACGACCTGTTAACTACCCATCAAAGCAACAACAAATTATAACCAATTGAACCACACAATCTCATCGAAATCTCACAAACTAGTGAGAGTCAAAAATAAATCAAAAATAGGTATTCAAATGGAGGGATTGTCTTACTTGGGCATCCTATGAAATCTCCAAAAATAAGAAAACCAAAATACCAATTAAAAACTTAGACAAATTTTCACCATCTGAACCACAAAAACTTACCAAAATCTTACGAACTAGAGAGAAACAAGGGAGAATCTAAAAAGGGTATGTCAATGGAGGGATTATTTCACTAGGGTGTCCACTGTACGACGGCGAGGGACAGAGTTGATGACAGAGACGAACAGGATGGTAGACGACTCGGTGAAGGACTTAGAGGTAGCGACAGTAGATGGTGAGGGATTAAAAGGCAGCAACAGCAGACGCCGAGGGTTTCAGAGGCAGCGACGGCAGACGGCGAGGGCTTCAGAGGCAGCGACGGCAAATGGCGAGGGCTTCAGATGCAGCGACGGCAAAGGCTTTAGAGGCACCGACGGTAGACGGCTCGACCACCAACAGACACCACGAAAACTCAACCACCAACCACCAAAGTCGTGACGACGGTGAAAAGAGGAGTTGACAACGGTGCAGAGATTTCATGGTTTAGGAGAGAGAGAGGACGGGATCGAGAGAGAGTAGACAGTGTAGAGATCAGTTGAGAGAGAAAGTTGACGATGAATCGAGAAATCTAAGGTTTGGAAGGGAAGGGATCGGCGGATTGGATTGGAGGAGGAAGAGAGTGTGCGAGGAAGATGAAGTCTCGGTGTGTTTCAATCATCGGTTCCCAATTTGTAATCATCTGTATCGAAGCACGCACGAATCTGGAGACGTAATGGACGATTATAAAAAACTAAACTTTTGGTGGGAGTGTTGGCACCACTTTTTGAGACGGAATTTATTTTCGTCTCTAATCTCTCTCTATTCCATCTCTGAATAATTCCGATGCAATTTTGTCATTAATATCTTATTGTTAGCAACGGAATTAGATTTTGTTGCTAATTCCGTTTCTAAATTACCATTTTCTTATAGTGTATATACACCATACAATGTCTATAATCATTTAAAAATCATCTAAAAATCCTTGACAACGTTGCCAAAAATTGACACGTGTCAAATGTGCACAATAATTTCCTGTATTTTCTATTGACTTGTAGCAATAGTAAATGGGATATCGTCACCATAGGGATTTTCAAAATTCTCAAAGGAAGTAAATTTTTATTGTTATTATTAACTTAGTTAATCTAAATAAATGAGAATTGAAATACTAAATAACTTAACAATTATGATTACTAACTTAAAAAATCAAACTAACTAAATTAATCTAACCAAATCAAATTCAAACTAACTTAAATAATATTCAGATGCAATTCAATATAAATAAACAAACCCCCACTAAACAATATAATATATTTGGATTACTTTCAAACATTAGAATATAATATCACTTCATATTATACTTATAATTATAAAATATATGAAATCTTATAATCATTAAACCTTACTTCATAATAGGTTGATGGTCTTTAGCCAACCACCAATTTTCCTTAATTCAATGGAAATACCACATTTTTATCATTGTAAATCTACCCATTGAATAAAATGCAAGACCGTAGAAATACGATAGCATTAAGTTCAATGAAAATCACGCTTAATCTAAGCTAATATTACAGAAGCCGGATAATAAAAAACTTAGAACACAATCACCTAAAACATCTACTCGAAAAATACCCTACAGATTAATCCTAGTTGCTACTTCTATATTTGTTGTCAATAATTATAGACATAGATTCAGAATCTTCATACCACATAACACATTTGCAACTATGCATGCAATACTAATCTTCTTTAGTTGTAATATGCAAAAATAACTTTTTAATTTCGTGGTTGATGTGTATGAATAGCTCTAAACAATTAAGTTCATGATTCCTTAGTGACAACTATATAGTAATCCAAAATATACTACATTGTATAGGGTTTGTTTAGAATAATAGACTACTCACTCATGCTGGAAATAAACAATGCATAAACATAATGAATGAATAAATGTCTTAATGTAAATCAAAGCTCCATATTATCTTCAAACATAGACAATAAAACTAATAAGTAAAAGAAAAAGGGTTAAAAGCAAAATAAGAGAGTTACTTCAAAGCTTACCGACCCTTTTTTATAGTCTCCCTACGTGTAAATATCATAGATAAACTCAAATACTTCATATTAATCTAAAAAACCCATAACTGACCTCAGTGAATTCTCAGCAATTTTTTAACTTATACACAAATCGTTGAGCAAATCACTGAGTTTGGCTCTCAATGCTCCACCAATCCAGCTGGCAATTTATAGTTCATTCTCCAATTTGCTGTGTATTCACTAGCCTTCTTCTGCTGCTGACTTAGTTGGTGAATTCTAGTGTCAATCCAAATCATATATTCAATTTTCCGGTTGACTGTTTTGCTTTTCTTTCTCTTTTCTTCAATTTCTTTATTTTCCTATTTAAAACTTGAAATCATAAAAATAAGAAAATATTTAGTGTAATATCATTATTTATACTAAAAATCAACCTAAATTACTCTATAAAATGTGTTTAATTATTGAGTTGTCAATAATGAAAAGAAAAAAAATCTAAATATATAGAAGAAAAAAGAAAAAAGAAAATAGAGATATAGAAAAAATGGAAGGATGTTTATGAAAAAACTCTTCAAATAAAAGATTTAGCTCAAGTGCATATAACTTAAAATAAATTAGAATTAATATACGACTTCTTGTTGATGTGAATATGTCTTAAGTTTTTAGATTCGTACGCCAGTTCGAATTGGACCTTGAACGCGCGAGGATCGAAAATAGGATTAGCGACGAGTCGAGGTAAGTGGGGAGCTTGCTCAATTATTAAATATGGCTTCATATTAGTTATGTTAGGACATATGTTTTAATTAGAGACTTGAGAAATGGGTTACATCATGTTATTGACTTGATTCTACTTATACATGGGATGTATGTGTGTTGCACCAAACTTGAAATTACCTACTCCTAGGTATGGAGTTAGGATTACCCTTTCCTGGGTAAGGAAGAGTTGGGATCATCCTCTCTTGGGTAAGGAGTTAGGATTACCCTATCTTAGAAATGAGTTGAGATTACTTTCTTATATAGATCCTTGTGGTTGATTATTGGGGACATGAGCTGTTCCTAACTTCTCGTGGAAACCTTAGATGATTTTGGTGCACACGTTGGTAATGGCTTTGGACGAACCTACTATTAGTTTAATGGGACTAATGAGAAGGCACATAAGGCATGTGTGTCGTCTAATGGTTGTCATCACCTCGAGGGTAGGGAATCGGTCGCCGGACACTTGTCAATAACAGGGGTGTATTCAATTGAGATTTTAATAGGTTTTTGGTTACTTTTATAAGTGGATGACTTTTATGAAGTTTGTAGATTTTCATAGACTTTTAATGACTTTGATAAACTTTTATATAAACTTCATTTTGATGACTTTTAGTAACATTTAAGATTTTTAGAGACTTTTGTGGACTTTTTAAACATGATTTTGATTGATACTAGTAATTTTTTGTGATTTTTATATTGAAACAATATTTTGCACTTTATTATAAAAAATAGATTAATACTTATATTTCTTTTTCTTAAGAACTATTACTGATTTTTTAAAAAGTATTTTGTATTTTAATATAAAAAAATCATATATACATATTAATGAATTACTATCAAGATAATAACATAACAAATAAGTAAATAAATATCAACAAAACAAATAGGTAAATGAATCATCTTTTAGTGACAAAAAAGAATCAAATAAGATCATTGTGTAAAAATTTTGCACTTTTTTTTTTTACTTACATAAAAAAACTTATATTTTTTTCCTAAAAATCATCATATGATCATCAATCAAGACTCACGCTAGTCTTAATTCATTATAGTTTTCAGTATAATGATAGACTAGGGACATTTAGGATATTTCGGTAAATACCCATGGATCTTATTATAATGTAAACATGCAAATTAACAATAATAAACAACAAATGAAATCCTCTATTTTATTAACTAAAAGCATTAATAAAGACAATTAATAGATTGACCTATGGCACATGCCCCAACATAAGTAACCGCTGATTTCATAATCATGGATGAAGGAATCTCATTAACTTTCGGCACTTGACGACCGTCTTGCTTTTCCGACCTAATCACATCTTGCAATAAAGGGTTAGAAACATGCATGGCAAACAAGCAAAATATATTAGTATGAGGTTTCATGGTGTCAAAATTATTAAATTTAACAATCTCACCGTCATACTCCATAGATAATTACCCTCAAAGACGTCAACTTTGGTTCTAGCAGTCCGAAGAAAAGGTCGACCTAACAAAATGGAATGTAAGCACTTGAAAGGTCTGTCCCCCATGTCTACCACATAAAAATTTGCAGGAACGACCGATTCCTAAACCTTTATCAAGGCATCATGTAAGACCCCTACAGGGCATACAATCGACCTATCAGCAAGGTAGATAGCAACATGTGTGTCCAAAAGTGAACCTACAAGCAATGATTTATATAAGGAGAGAGACATGACATTAATAGATGCACCTAAATCACACATGGCACTCTCGACTACGGTATTACCTATTTTACAAGGAATAGCAAACATACTAGGGTTTTAACACTTTGGAAGAATCTTATTTTGAATCACGGTTGAGACAAACTCCCCCAAACTTACCTTTTTCGAACCTACAAACTTTCCCTTATATGTGCAGAACTCTTTCAGTGGTTTAGCATAATGAGCCACACGTTTAATCGCATTTAGTAGCGTAATGTTGATGTCTACATTTCGAAACATTTCCAAGATCTCATTCTCTTCCTCTACCTCTTTGACCTTCATTAACCGTTATGGAAATGTAGGTGGAAGTATTAGCTCTTGAGTTGGATCATTCTTCATATCTTCGGGTTTTAGCACTTTTGAAGACACTTCAACTCTCTGCTCTTGACTCTTGAACTCTTGAGCTTCAGGTTGATCTTGAAGTGTATCCACCACCTTCTCAGTTCGTTCCAAATTCTTGTACTTCTCCTAATATAGCCTTTATAGGAAATGAAGCCTAATTTTTATCTCATGTCGCCATCTTTTATGAGGTATTATCTTTCAGGAGTTAATGCACCCAAGCGGAAGATAGAAAATTCATTCATTGACTTTGTCTTTAAGACAAAATAGAAAAGATCTAAGTTTAACCGCGTCCTCATCCGCTGTAGAAGGTTTCATAGACTTGTAGTTAGTTCGAAACTCTTTTAAAAAGCAATTGGGTCTTCATTCTCTCTTCCATGAAAAGAAGGTAGGAGATGAATAAACAGAGACCTCAACTCAAATTCTCTGGCAATCTCTGGATAATTGATGTAGAGTGGTTGTTATGCCAAAAGAGCTTAAAGGTCTTGATTAACTTGCCCCATAGTGACTTGGCGATTTTCAACATGCACCGTGTCTATAAGACTTTGGCTTTGTTATTGGCTAAGTTGGGGTTCTCTAGTAAACCTTTGGAGTGTTCTCTCAGGTTCAAGATCGAAAGGCAACAATGAACCAGTCAATTGTGACCGAATGAGTCTAAGGATCATAAAACTTAAGAAAAAGAAAAAGAAACTAAACTATACTCAAAATAAAGGACAACGTCCCCAGCAACATCGTTAAAAAAATTTCACATGTCATTCGTACCAAATATAACGCGTACTCGAGTTACCAATCTCATAGGGGTATGGTAGTGGTAAATACGAGGTCAAATCCATAAGACGTAGGTTTTACTGAGTTTACTAAAAAGGGAAATTCAAGGGTTTTTATAGATTTCAAGAAAAAAATTAATTAACTAATTAAAACTACTTAGAAATTAAAACTTGCAAAGGTGAATTCAATATGAGAAAATACCTAGGTCTACAATCCCACTAATCTGAATCAAATTTCAATAATATGTCATTGTCTTCAATCTTTTCAAAAAATTATTAATTCAATTCCTCATAGATTAGCTATGGGAAATCGACATCCGCTAGAAATCCCTAATTCCTCTAATCTCGATAGATAGGACGTCCGCCACTAACTACTACCCTAATCAACACATAACTCTAGACATCCTCCAATCATGTTTAATGCATTAACCGCATAAAATTTCGTTGAAATACTAATCCTAAATAACCAGATCGCGTCCACTTCCAATTTAACATAGATTTATCTATCACATACTCAAGAACCAAATGGTTTTAACGGCAAACGAGTGAGTGATCATCACTTATATCAATCTGATCATACAATTATAGATACGATTATCCTGATTAACTATAGGTCTTCCACCTAAACGCATGCACTGGCCACATACATACCTTAAGTTTGCACCACAATCATGAAAATAACGACAATAAAATAGAAAGAATTTAAATAATTTAAATTACAAATAAAAGATCTCATATATCACGCTATAAACCATGATTATGGACTTGCTTCGCTCCGACCTAGGAATAGAGTGTTTACCCGAACATCGTCTTGACGAACATCATTAATTTATTTAGAAACTAACTAAAAAAACAAAATAGAAAATAGATCATTTGTGTGTGTAGAGTAACAAAACAAAACCCTAAAGTTCATATATATAAAAACCTTCAATTTTGCTTTTGGAAGAGGGAGAATGTGAAATTCGTGGGTTGTAAAGTGTCTCGTGTGTCGAGGAAGATCTAAGGGATGTGATTGCATTGCTTTTGGAGTCTCGGACACGTGTCAAATGTTAATTGGTCGAACTATTATCATTTGCTAACGTGGTAGACTGTGATTGGAAGAGCTGCTGACGAAGATGTGGCTGGACGAATGAGGAGGCGACATATGGCAGCTGCTGATGGGGAAGAGACGGAGACGGAGTCGTGCGAATTAATTGGAGATAGTGGAGCACACATCTCGAGATAAAATCAGAGGTTGTTGTGTTGAGGAAAAACGTATATGAGACATAACGAAAATATGGGAGTTTGTGTTGCACACATCCTGAGGCAAATCGAGTCCTTTACTTCTCATTTGATCGATCCAACGTGTAAATCTCGAGGCGTATCTATGGCTTCCGAAGGTTGAGTGATAATAGTGTGTCTAGTTATGCGTCGCCCAAATCTTGCTCATCTGGCATGCTTTCTTTGTAATGCGTGTCTCTAGGCAGATCATATGGTTGATGATCACATTGTAGGAATGACTTATACTTAGTCATTTTTTAGACTTTTCTTAATTAAGGCACCACCAAACTTCTTATAAACCTCCATATCATCAACAAGGATTAATATGGGTCCCACAAGCTATCTTGAAGTGCATGCAAGCTCACGTTTCAATGTCAAACACCAAGACCACTTCAAAAGACCTTGATTTATATTATTTTCATCAAATTGTCTCCAAACTAATGAAAATATAAATAAAAGAAAATTAGTTAATAATAATAATAATAATAATAATAATAATAATATAATAATAGACATTGAGATCTAAAAACATATAAAATAAACGCATAAATGTATTATTATTACCTACTTATCAACCACAAATAGTCAGGCACCAAACTACGTTGTTGACCCTCGACTGCTCCCTCATCACTTTGCTCTCTTCTCGTTGTTCTTTCCTAGCTGCGCTCCACAACTTCTTACCTAAGACCAACAACCCATTCCATCTCATAGCCTAAAGATTTCTTTTTCTTCTTTTCGTTCATGACCTCAACCTCTTCAACATCACCACAACTCCATCACCGCCTCTATTTATTCTTTAAAGAAGAAAAAAGGGAGAACAAAGAGATACTAAGACACAACAAAACAAATAAAACCAAAAACATCAAAGGCGAAGTCCACTCTGATGAGAGAAAGGGCATTGTTAAGGAGGTTGGCCATCACGCTGACCAAACAAGGACAGAGTTTGGGAGAAAATTGCCTTTTAGAGTTTTTTTTAGAAAGAAGTACTTTTTTTAAGTCTATCTTAATTTGTTACTTTTTAGTTTATTTTTGATAACAACAAATTTGATTTTTTCTGTAAAAAGAAAAAGAAAATCAAATATGATTTGTATTTTTGTAGGCTGATTTTGTGAATGGAATCCACATCTCAACATGAAATAAATTAGTAATTTTCTTGATGCCAATAAATTAGAAGTTAGTACCTTTGATAAAAAAAAAATTGATGAATTTTAAAAAGAAAAAAAGTAGTGTAAACAAAAAGTTCTAATATATTATAATATAAAACAAATGAGCATATGAGGCCAGTAATTGAGTAAATGGAGCGGGTAGATGTTAATACCTTTACCCTACTCATACCCACTTGAGTGTTTCATTCATATTCTCTTACTTTTAAATGTATGTGTCGGGTAATACCCTATCCACTAGGGTCAGTTACATTGGGTATCCATGCCCATTCCTCCAATTGTCATCCCTATTGCGAATGAACAAATAAAGTGACGGGTTTTGGTTTGTGGGAAGCACAACCAAAACTTTCCCATGTCTCTTCAAGGTCATTCCTAAGCCGGTAGGCTTGAGTTGGAGAAACAATAGGTCATTGGTCAAATGATTAGGCAATGTATGCCCTAAGGAGATTCGGACCCCATGAAAGACATCATACCCTTAAAATGCATCATCGACTATAAAGACGGGTCTACGATGCCAAGCTGAACATCAGGAGTCTGGTCGAGATTACACATGCATCAACTCTTGCACATTATGATTACAAATGAAGACATTAATTTCTATGGAGTAGGATAAAATAACAATGTGGTAAAGAAACTGTTTTGCCACATCTTATCTTTACGACGAAATTGTGGTGTTTCCCAGTGGTTATATTAATGGAATCTTAGTATAAAACAAATTGGTACGTGTTCCTTTCTTGTGCTAAGCATATTTTTTCTGTTTTGTTTCATCTAGTCTGATAGAGAGAACTATGCTTAGGTTTCGGAAAGGACGAAAGACGTTATCAATAAGTGACGTGCACCATTAGTGATTGTAATTGATAGGGAGTTGTGTTTAGTAAATGCAATGAAGGATTTGCTCGCAGGTACGTTTTGTTGGGATATGTGGACCGAAATGTTTAATCTCATATTGATTATCTAAAGCTTTTTGAGTTCACAAAACCGATTCTCTCATCTCAGTCTTGAGGTTTTTTGAAGTAAAACCCTACACCTAATGTTAAAAGTGATTAAATTGGAGATAATATCGGTACTAGCGAATATCTATGTGTCCACTCATACGTGCGCAGATGGACCGAACATGTGGTATCAGAGTCGATAATTCAGATGGGACAAGGCACATGTATGTTAGTAGTCGCATGTGTGTATGCACGATCGAGCCTGATCAATGAGCTCGTGAGCAATCAATCGTGACATAAAAATAAACAAATTATTAGGAGCACAACAATTTTAATAATATATTATAATCCATAACAAGTCTCCATTAATTTTAAGTTTTTAAGTTCACAAAGAGATTGAAGGCCGTTAAGGGCACCCCACCAATTCATGAAGGCACCCTCTTATTGAGGGCACAAATCAAATTACCAAGGGCACCAAAAAATTAGGCTCGAAATCCCGAAAATACCCCTCGTGCAAAACAGAGGCACCCCACCACCACCACCGAACTCTTGAGCAACCACGAAATCGTTGATACTCGGCCATTGCGAGGAATCCCGAAAATCATTTTTGTTCGTTCGTCTTCGTGTTTCGGCTCCGTTGTAGGAGGTTTTTTCAGTTTGAAGGCTCGGGGTGTTGGGCGAATTTCGTCTCCAAATTAGGGCTCGATTGAAGTTCGTTGTACACACACTCAAGGCGCGAAATCGATCGTTTGAAGGTACGTTGAGAGTCTAATTAAGTTACATTTGGTAGAGTAGTTGTAATGTTTGTGTGGCGGTGTATTGAATGGTTCCATTATTGAAAATTCGTGGTTCTCGGCCACACAGGCCAGAGAGTGTTTTTACTGTCTCGGCCAAGCATGGCTGAGACCTTGGCCGAGACAGATGGTAAATATTTGGGAACTCGTCGCTCTTGGCCAGGCAGCCGGAAGAGTTCACACAGTCTCGGTTACGAATGGCCGAGCTTAATTGTGTTATCTCGGTCAAGACATCACGAGAGTAACATTTAGTGTTATTTAATGTTGTGTCGGTGGTGTACAACCGAGAATGTACTCTATCTCTCGGTTGTACATCGCCGAGACGGTTAGAGTCGACGCGGTCTGCACATGACGAGAGTAGGGTGAATTGAATAGGTTATGCCATGTCGGTGGTGTACAACCGAGAACGTTTGCATTTCTCTCGGTTGTACATTGCTGAAACTGTGTTTCCACTTTCGGTAAGGAGTGAACGAAATTTTGTCATTTGTTTCGAACCTACTTGTCCGAGATAACATAAATGGATGATTTTGAACTTTTTTTCTAGAAATGTACTTTTGGTTCTGTTTCAGGCGCTTAACGGTCAACTTCACCTGTCAAAGTTAGAAGTACAAAAGATCACAGACTGTCACATACATGCGGCGATAAGGATGAGAAAAAACTAATTCACAAAAATCTACACACTTACCCTAACCCAATGGATATTCTTTTCATTAACCATCCAGTATGGATCTCAAGTTTCGATCCGTCACAAACACGTCAGGTTTAGACCACCCATCCAGTATGGATCTCAAGTTCTCAAGTGCTCAAACAAAATTTGCATGACTCTATGATGATATGAAAGCAAACCCAATGGAGAACGTAAAATGCGTAGAAATGATGCCAACAATCTCCAATAACGGCATTCGATACATATTTGTTTTGTACGTGCAATCCATCAAAACTACCAAAAGAAAACACCTTAGCAACTTGATTGAATCAGGATATGCCCAAAATAAATCAGTGACGACATTCGTATCAGGATGCTTCTTGTGACACGACATCCACTTATTCTTCTCTAATATGTGCAACACTTGTTGCATTTGAGTCTTCCCACCCGCATCCTCAATTCGGACTTTTTGTCTTGCATTATAAAATGTCTGCATTATCGTGACGTTTGTAACATCTCTTTGCTTCAACGTATTGAGGATGTCTCTTAGCTTCACATTACCCTTTGTCATCTGCACAACCACATGCTCCCCCTTATCCAATCTTCCAGCATATTAGTGGTCGTCCAAGTTTTTCGCGGGCTCGTGATTGTGCCTCCCACATATGACAGTAACGTACCACAAAGAGTCGGCATTTTCCTTGATGTTAATAAGGAAATGACATCCACATTTCTTCGTACCAGTTTGAGTCCTCCCCTTTTCTTCTTCTTCTTCATTTCTTGGTTTCGAAGAAATTTTGGTCGCTTTCCCCTTCCCAACTCTTTGAGGCATTCCCCTATAAGTTCCAGACTTCTCGCACGCAAGTTTCACCCTTCCTCTGCGCTTAATGCCCCCGGCATCAGAATGTTCCGTCACTAAAACAAACATGTTCTCCCGGCCTATCATTTGAAGCCATGAAATTGCCGCTTCTCTAGAGGGGAATGGCTTACAAGGTGTAAACGTATCCTTGTAGTCTTGAAATAAAATAGAGACCGGCATTACCTGCAATACAAACATTGTAACATTATGATCAACCGAAATGCACAGTTAATTCACCAAAAAACCCACAAAAACCACGTTTTCAGTTGTACAGATCCGCAAATATATGCATAGTGTCGGTTATGTCCAACCGAGACCTACAGCATTGTCTCGGTCGATCCATACCGAGATTATGCCTTCGTTAGGTTCACGACATGACGTGAACTACGACGAAGTCTCGGTTGATGTGGACCGAGACGTTTCTACAACTCTCGGTCCTGCGAAGCCGAGACATTCGCGCCCGTGCAAAAATCGACTTAAAATTTGAGAAACCGCATATATAACACATTAATTTTCAAAAATTACCTCTTATTCTACCTCCTCTTGCACCAATGCAGTATAATCTTCCATTTTATAGTGCAAATAAACTTGGATTGCTCGAATTTATCAAGCCCTACGTTGACAAATCAAACTATCATTTTTTCAATTTTTGACCGAAATTACAATTCCTACAAAGCATCATTAGGTTGGCAAACTTTATTACCTCGCTGTTGGATGATGTCAAGCCGCAACGATCGATACGCTAGGCAAACGCAATGTGGCTTTATGGTTCACTTGTGAAGAAAATAGTGGTGGTGGGGTGCCCCAGTTTCATTTTCAAAACGGCTTGTGGGGTTTGAGTCAATATATATTAAGGGGCAAAATGGTCATTTCCATTTTAGCTGGGAGAATTACAAAATACTTGGGTGCCTTCATGAAATGGTGGGGTGCCCATATCGACCCTCAAGAGATTTTTGCTAATAAATATGGTCAATAGTCCATATAAGTAAGAGATTGACTCACTTCAAGTGATTCTATTAACATATCATGTGCGGTAAAATTTTAAAGTTTTGTGATATGAAAAATTTAAGGGACTATAAAAATTTTTATTTAAAACATTTTTGTAATTGGTTCCCCACTAACTTGAGGTTGGTTCCTCCCTTGCGAAGTGTTCATGAATGGAGTATAAGCAAAGCTATTTTACGAGGCTTCGTAAATCAATTGTCTTAAAATTCTAAGCAACAAAAGAATAGAAGCACCACTTTCATTAATTCTTTAATTAGTGATATAGAAGAAATTGTATTAAAATTTGTTAAACGACAAGATAAATACAAAAACAAAAAAAGCAAACCACCACTAATACCTAAAAATTGCAAATTTTGTGAAGAACGATATATTATCAGCTTTGATGTTTGAAAGGCATGAACATACGCTCAAGTTAGCAAGGAAAAAAAGCTTCTTTACGTAATCAATAAAGGTCAAATAGGTTAAAATATAACTTTTTACAATTGTTATTATATCATAATCTTTTAAGATTTGTTATTATATCATACCTTTCTGAATTGCTTGATTTGCATTCTATGTCACTTTTGAACTTCAAATTTGATGATGTTCCACTTTTTAATAATAAATTGAAATAATAATTAAATATTATTTTAGTAATTATGAGTGATGAAATTTCCTTTTAAATTCATTATTTAAGTGTCACATCATCAAATTTTAAGTAAAATAATGACATAAAATACAAATTAAATAATCTATAAAGATTAAGATATAATCACATTTTTTTTTATAGAAAGTAGGCGATACTCCATCAATTTGAAAATTTTATGCAAAAAAAAAAAAAAAAAACCAACCTCAAAAGAATGCCCCATGGGCCCCATCCAAACCAATATACCATAATAATCCAATCACAAACCCACCAAACTCTCCGCAAAGTCCGACAACCGCTTCTGAGGCGACTCCATCAACATCCCGTCAACCTCACAAACGGAGTCCCCAACCTTTTCTGTGTAGTTTCTATATTGATAAAAATTCACTCTCTGCATCACCTTCTTCCTCAAATCCCTCATCAATCTAATCCACACAACCCCCACCGAAAATCTCCCACCAGGCCCCTAAGCCTATTTCTCATAGACTTCCAATGGCTCTGCAAAATCTCAATTGATTTCGAGCACGAACTTCGACACCTCCGCGCCAAATTCGACTCCATCTTCACCCTCCCTGGCGGACACGACAAAATCCTTCTTCACCCTTCATCTAGGGGAGACCACAAAAACTTCCAAACATACATGATGCAAACTGGGCACCACAAACTAATACCAAAGCCATAGACACCAAAACTTCCAAACATCCAAACATTTGCATATAGAAATGGAGGAGAAACTCAAAATCTTATTGAAACCACACCACTCCCCAGCTTCCATCCAGATAAACCAACACAACATCATTCCAACCAAACTCCCAACAAACGAAAGCCACACGTCCCCAACTCTGCCCATGGTAACCTCGGGGCAAACCGAATTAGTTTGCCCAGATCTAAAGGGTTTAAGATCCCCAGCCAAATCTAGAGAAAAGAGGAAAAGAGAACAAGAAAAAGGCCAAAAAAAAAGATCTGGGGTCAACGACGACGTGCGACTGCCAGACCCCCCAAAATGTAAAGAAAAAGAAATGGAGAGAGGGGCTACTGGGGCCATCAGTGATCGCCAAAGGCGTCGGCCGCATCGACGCCGACTGCCCAAGACAGAGGATTTGAAGGTGATGCTAGTAGAGTAGTAGTCGATGGCGCTGGGGTTTCTCTTGGGAGAGAGAAACCCTAGCCTTTTGAATGTGTATTAGTGAGTAATGATATAATAACAATTCTCAAAAAGTTACAATATAATAACAAAAATTATGAAAGGTTAAAGATGTTATAACCAATTATAAACTTTAGCGTCACTCTTGCATATTTCCTAATTTTCTCCACGCTTGCAAGATTCCTGACACAATGACGTTGATCTTTCATTGCCACTTTCTAATTCATGATATTAAAACCTTGAGATTGAAGCATGGATACCAAATCCACGAAGTGGCAATAGAAATCCACCGCTCATGACTAAATTCAACTCAAACTTGCGTCTCAAAGAAACAGACTTAAGGAGTTTTTATACGTTATCGATGTTGAAGCTGGAGTTTGAGCATATATTTATTATCTCATGCATGACAATACTGTGAATTGACTGAAGCTTCTCCTTTGATGGCCAATCTCTAACGTGTTATTACGAATGTAGCCAGAGAACATTGGGCACTCCTATCTCGGAGAACTTGTGAACAATTGGCAAGTAATGATATATTCCATTGCAATTCGATATTCATTCTCTCATTCATGCAATTATTTTGGTGTTCAATAGAGACATAAAGCTCAATCTAACACTAGAGAGCACCACCGCACAATTACTACCTCAACGGATAACAAAAGGCAAAAAGATTTTTATGAAAGATTCACGCATCAATAGCAGTCTCAAACTCAATCAAATATAGCTCATATTTATTACTGAATGATAACTTAGTATCCAATAACTTGTGCCTCTTAGCACCATTTTTCATCAAAACAAATTAAAGGGGTAAAACCTGATGAAGTTTCATATACTAAGACATTAAAGAATAAGTAGTTTTATATCTAACTGCACTAAAATCATGAGAAAGAACAAAAGATTAATAGATCTCAACTTTGATCTAGATAAGAAAGGAAAAACTAAAGTAATGGTTTTGTTAGTTATGCCCCCTAATTTTGTTACCTAGAAATGTTGCCGTGCTGAGTCTCATGTTCAAATGGAAGCTAACTAATTTTTTTAAGTTTCCACTTAACAAAGATTTTCATCCAAAGGGGTCGAACGCTATTTGATCTACCTTTTCAATTATCGATCATCCCTGGAAAATCAAAATAATTCGGTATATAAATTACTTGCAAAACAAAGTAAAATCTCGGGGGATAAAATGCTCAAACTCCAGATGCATGCTCAAGAGACATTATTAGAAAACAGATAAACCAAATCTATACCCATTTTAGATGATTGCTTAATAGACATTAACAGATTACTTGAGTTCATATCTATAGAGTTTTGAGATCTAAACAACAAAACAACACCTAGGCAAGTTGAAATGCAACTAATGGATACCTTGGACATTGGATTCAAATCAAGTGCATTTCTTTCGAAGCTTAATAGCATCAAATTTTAAGAGCAATAAAGTGCAAAGATACAGCTGCATTAAATTGATTACATGAGAACTTCAAACAGATTCAGCAATACAAAATTGTTTTGATGATAGAAAGAGCATCAAAGCACACCAAATCTGATTGACCCCACAATTGCCTAAACCCTAAATAATCAATCAAAAGGATTATCTGTCGAAGAAGCCTAACTCAAAATTTCACAAGTTTTTTTTTTTTTTTTAATGAGAGTAACAATCATAATCGAGTTACAAATCCACGTTCTTCATCACCAAATCGATTTCAAGAAAGATCGAGATCAAAATTGAGATTTGAGAAAAAGTGCTATGCAAAGAAGAGCATTAAAGCGCAAATTTAAAAGACTGCAACTGTGATTTGGGTCTCTGAAAACGTTTCATTGATTTTTTTTTACTTATTTATTATTAAAAATGTTATAGAAGTGTTTTGTTCAAAAAGAAAAGAAAAGGGCAAAAAAATATATAAGAAAAACACGACTAACTATAATACGATATTTAAAGGGAGCAACTAGATTCCCCCCTCTACCGTATCTCAACCCCCCATTTAATTTAACATATTTTTAAACTAAAATGCCCTAGGTAAAATTGCATAGATAACCTCACCCCAAATTAAATTATAAACTCATTTTTTTCTTCTTCTACCTTTCACTCTCCGCACCCCCTCCCCTAATTAAACCCTAATTTCATCCCCTTCTCCCACTCACTACACCCTTCCCTAAATTAAAGTCATCCCCTTCTCCTCTTTTACTTTTCACTATCTATACTCCACCCCAAATTAAACTCTAAACTCATTCTTTACAGCCTCCCCATCTCTTTGTCCATACACTAAACACCTCACCCTCAAATGCAACATCTTAATTATTGCATTTGGTAGAAATTTGATTCATACTCTTGAATGGTTAAGACATTTATTTGTGTTGGATTTTAGCTTTCAAGGATCAAGGAATTGATCTTGGAATGCAACATGGAACGAATCGAGGTAAGGAAGAGAAGAAGATAACGCACGGCAAGGGTTGTGGTCAGGGGTCACCAAGATGAAAAGAGAGTTTTCATTGAAGAGTGAGGGGGCAAACATAAGCGAGGGGTACATTATGGAGTTCACTAACAATCAAGGGGGTGGCTAGAACATGAACTAACTTATTGGGAGCTATAAATTAAATTAAATTAAATTAAATGGGGAGTTGATATATGGTAAAGGGGGCTAATAGTCACTACCTATTTAAAAAAAATGTTGCAGCGTTTTCTCTACCTAAACTAAACTTACAAGAGAAGATGGATTTCTCTATTTTCACCGCATTTAAAAATATATGCAATTAATAAGTGTTATAAAAGCTTTATTTCTAGCTGTGACATGCTCGATATGGAGGAAGAGAAATGAATGTCTTTGATATCAAAGAATAAAGCTTCACCTTAAGTTGTTCTATTCAAATATTTGAAGAGGTTGACAGATTTCTTCATCTGTGTTTTTAAATATGACATTCCATCCCGATGATCTTCTTTCTCTAAGTGAGTACAAACTCTGGCCACATATTGAAAATCCGGTCCATATAAGTGCGATGCACACACTGCCTTGGCAAGTAAGAGCTGCAGGTCACCTGTTCAAGAGCAAAAGAAACTCCATCAGTCTGAAGAAACAAAGAAATGGACGATGGAGTTTATCTGGCAGATAGACATAATATTAACACAACAAAAGCGACAGAAGCAACATTTAAAAATTTCACTGACTTTCGGATGGTCAAGAAAAGAAAAAATTAAGAAGATTCTTCGCACACACCAGAATAGTTAGCCAATTTGAGATCTTCGATCTGTTTCAAGATCCCTTTAACTAAATGGGGGGAGGGAGGCAGAAACTAATTGACCATCCAAGTGAAATGAAATCATTTTGCGCACCACTCAAAGGTTCAAATTCACAAATTTATTGGGAGAGAAGGTAAATGTGCTTTATAATATTTCCACTGTGAGACGAAACCATTTGACAAACAGATCTTACTGAACATACATGCTTCCAACTCAGAGATAAAAGTGCAAATGCTGAAGTGTCGTGCACTCCACCATCGACAACGAAGCAACCATAGCGTTTTAGACTTCTCTTGTATAAATGCATTTGGAAACTCTTGGAAAGAAGAAATTCCTTTCCTGACAAAGTCAGTAACTCTTTCATTCATTGACATTTGATCCACCTCAAATTGAGAAAGTTGCAAAAGACACGTGGCGAGATCATTCCAAACATTGAAAGATGGGTAGGTAGCATCCAAATGCAAGGCTATCATCTCCACCATTGATTCAACACCATATTCACCTGCAAATATCAAAACCAGGTAAAGTAGATATTGCCACGGATTAGCTTTAGATAATTTTATCCTGTTTAAGTAATAGAAATTATTTACGAGACATAAAATAGTTATGCTTTAATAAATAAGCCATATCAAATATAAACTTCACAATGCAAGAATTCGGTTGCACATTTCTCCCAGGTAAAAACAAGAGCAACTTGATTTGACTATGGCATATGATGATAGATTAAAGCAACCATGTACAAAATATTTTGAGTCACGCTATATGCACCCCACCGATTACTCGGGGCACCCAACGTTTTTCTCAGGGCACCCAGGAATTGAACCAAAATGCCCTTCCTTTGTCAAGCATTGCATCCCACCATCAAACTAAAATAAAATCGAGTGAAATAAAACCGTCCAAACCCTCGTTGTGCCCTACTTCTCTCTCGTCTACCAAACCCTACTCCTCTCTCGTCTACCAAACCCTACTCCTCTCTCGTCTTTCCCTACTCTCTCGACCACACAGGGCCATGAGTTGTGTTGTGTAAGACTAAGCATTTGGTCTCGGTGACCTATCACCGAGACATTAGCTCTTGTCTCAGTTGATGCCAGTCGAGTCTCATTAGGAAGGTATGTATTGGATTAGTCTTTTGGAGGCCATGTACAAAGTATTCAAATAATCAATTAAATAAAAAAATCTGGCAGATGTAAATATAGTGATAAAAATATGTGATTTTTTTCAAATTCCAAGGCTTTAGAACTTAAGAATTTTGCAATCCTTATAATCATCATATTCATGTATGTACTATATAAAATATTAAGAATTTGAACTATCTAGTCGAAGGGGCGCAATGATATAGCTATAGCCTAAACTATTATACATGGATATATTCTAAACAGAAAACCAGATTATTACATTTTTATATAACGGAAAGCCAAGTCCAAGTTTATATAAGAGGGAAAGAGTGTATGAATGAGGGCTTAAGGTCAAGGCAAGATGGTACTCTCTCTTCGTTTCCATTTATGGGTTACTAAGTTTCTTCTAAGGTTTCTATGGTTTGGTTGTTGTGTGGTTATTGGTGTTTAGGGCTTGGATCAGAGTTCAATGCCGCAAAATGTCGACTGATTCTGAAAGAGCAAGTGACCCATACTACAATGAAGTAATTTTTACTCATTTTCGTGTTTTTGTGTCATTTTGATTTTTTTTTATTTGTTGTTGGCACCTGTGTCGTTCGGCACCACAAAATCGAGACCTATAAGATGGGTATCGCTCATGCAAGAACGAGACTAAAGCATTTAGTCTCAGTCGTATAACATTGAGACTAAATTCAAATCTCGAATAGGTCTGAAGATTATGGGACTAAAGTGTAAGTCTCGGTTGACACGATCCAAGACCAATAGAAGAGGTATCGGTTAAGACAACATTCACATTTCTCAACACTGTGCGATCGATCCAAATTGAATAACCAACCCTAACACCTAAGTTTTGAAATCAAAATCTAACCAACCAAATCGCACAACACTACATCCAAAACATACAAATCGACCTTCTAAAGGTGGTTTGGGGTGAAGAAACACACAAGAGAATGGGAACATAGGGGTTAGGAAATCGAGGGAACCAGTGAGGAGGATGGGGTGTATGTAATTGAAGGGAAGAATTTATGGGTTTTTCAAAAAAAAAAAAAGTGGGGTAGATGCAGAAATGAAAATTAAAATTCGGGGTACAAGGAAAATGGGGTAGATCTAGGCAAAAGTGAGGTCCGTCCAGTCACACCATTTAAAAAAAAAATCACTTTTTTGACAACTAGGATACTATTTTCGCAATCACTTAAAATCAGGAGCTCCAGGTAGAAGAAGTGCCAATAGGGTCAAAATTAGAAATCAATTTCCAAGACTTTCTGATAAAATATAATTTCTAGCAAGCAACTCCCAGTTATAGTATTACCAAAGGTATCAGAGGTGCTCATCGTTTAATGAAACACTAGATGCATTATTGAAGAAGAATCAAAATTCTCAAAAAAGTTTATTGTGGTTTCAATACTTGAAATAGTTCAAAGCTGGATCAACTGTTTATATGAAACGGAATTTTGAGGGGGCACGCAGTAACAAAATGTGCATCTTTCTAGTCTGCATGTTCTTTATGATATTTAGTATTCATGGTTAGAAAAAAGTCCTCAAAAAATCTATACTTTCACAATTTGTAAAACCAGCAATAAGGATCTCCTATCAGTTGTAAATTTTCTTCTTTTTCTCCCAAATACAAATTTAAGAAAAATTTTATACAAATGCCATTACAGTTTAAGTTGCAAGCTTGGTTTGTCAGCTACAACTCTGTCCCTCATTAATTGTATTGACAAATTTAACCAACTATAACTTAAATTAAGCAGACCATGGATAGAATTTCATAAATCCAGTTCGCTACAGTTTTGTTGAGTTATGCTGCATACAAGATACAACACACACAAATTGGCGAGTATTAACAGACACATACACCCACTACTTGTTTAGAGTTTTGATAAAGTAAAATATAATGAAAACCTACATGATTAGGTCCGTACATTTTGCTGCAACTGCTTTAGTATTTTTTGCACCGTACTTCTGCTATGTACAGCATATGCTTTTTGTCAACCAAACACACGTACAAAAATAATAATAATAATAATAATAATAATAATAATAATAATAATAATAATAATAATAATAATAATAATAATAATAGAATTAAATTAAAGTACTATTAACTAGAGAGACTCTCATGACAAAGAAAAAAACTAGAGAGAACAAAGTCCCAGATCACTCAAATAATTTGAATCCAACAACTTGATCATAATGTTCTTGCTCTCAGAAACTTAAAGTAAAAGCATAAAACTTATTTAAATTGAAATCCTGGTAGCATCAAAGATACCAAATTAAGGCATTGGCAAGTGGCAACTGATATATACAAGAAAATAGAGTTGTTCCATTTAAAGAGACTCCTGCAGAGTGGTGAATCTAGAGGAACAAGGCAATTACAAACTGGTTCTCTTCCTTGACATACGTATGAAGGCCATAGTGTGTGTTGTATAAATCTTAACATCCCAACAACTGATTGGACATTATTTTAAAAGCACAGCAAAACATATGGATAATGGAAATAGGCTCTACTCCAAGCCCTTAACTTTTCCACTCACTTGTCTTATCCAATTCCAAACCAAATATTCCAGACCGTCTACATGAATGGATTTCAATCACTAGAACTTTAATATGGATGTATCACCACATAGAAGAAGTTGCACAATGTTCTGATCTCTAAAAAAGAAAAGAAAAGAAAAGGGGTGAACCCTTGCACTTATCTTACTGAATTCCTACATCAAGAAAAAAAAAAAAAAAAAAAAAAAAAAAAAAAAAAAAAAATTTCTACATAAGTGTTAGTATGGAGCTAACCATTTTTATGCATGGTAATGAGCTTCATTAAGCAATCAACACTTGTTGGATCTTTCATTAAGATATCCTCATAGCAGCTTGAGAGTGAAATGGAGTTCTTACTATCAAAACATTCCAACAGAATAGCCCTTAACCTGCAACATAGAAAATGAATGAAAACTTCTTTTAAGAAAAATTCATTGAAGATATACTAGAAGTGAGTTTTTCAAAAAGAGAAGGAAATTAGTGAGATAACACAACCAGATTAATACGTGTATACATATTGATAGTCAGAAACATACATCAACTAGATGCCCTACTTTAAAGTAATTGATTAGCAATCTTAGAATCAACTTATTAAGGAAGGACATTGCTAATACCAATTGAGATAACACACAAAAGTCAAGTTTTCGAAGCTCAAGGAATAAGTGACACAAAAGTAAATTAAAGTAGTTATTTATTTAAGGAATTATTAACTTTCATAAATGTCATATTTGTGGAATAGGTCGTATTTTACAGTAAGATTTCAAATCATACAACAATCTGACAAACCACAAATCAGGAATGACTGAAAATTCAAACAACTTGTGCATAAACCCCCAAGGGGTGTGGTGGCATGGCAAAGAGATTAGTACCATAACTCTAACTAAGGTAAGAGGTTGTAGGTTCAAATCTTGGCAGCTACTATAAATCCCCTCAGTTACTCTTAGGTTATGTGGTTGGAGCTCCCAACTAACTCCCACGGGATTAGTTGATCCAAAGTAAGAAGGGCTAAAAAAGGATCAGACACTCACGAATTATAAAAAAAAAAAGAGAAAAAGCCTCGTGAATACATCAAGAAGGAAACCCATTACCATGAGAGAGAGTTAGCTAAGGACCGATAGAGAAGTTAATTTAATGGGAGGAAGCAAGACCAAGAGAAAAATAGTATGACAGAATCAATGGAGAAAAAAATGGTGTTTGACAAGTGAAAAAATAAAAGTAAAAAATCAATTGAAGAAGAGAAAGCAAAAGTGAAGGAGATACTGAAAGAGAGATTAACTAGGGAAAGAAACATACAAAGATGCGCAAATCTATTGGGAAGAAAAGAAATGAGAGGAAAAAAAATGAGAAATGGATTTTGAGAATTATACACCACGATGCCCCATGTCAAAAAACTCTTTGCACTAATAGCATGTCAAGAGTAGTTAATTTATCCAATAATATACTCCAAATATATGCATGATATATGCCAATAATTTAAGAATAGTGTATACATGATAAAACTCTCAGTTCTATCACGAGACTCTTGAAATATAAAAAAATTCAAAGAGAAAAAAAATTAACATAAAAAAAAGAGAACTAAGAGAGAAGAGGAGATATTTCATTGGGAAAGCTTAAAAAAATTACAGAGACAAGATAAACTGGACTAAAAAAACTTGATGTTCAAGAGGTAGGGTTTCTCCAACTCGAAGTCCAAAAACTTGACTGAGTTTCCAGATGTCTCTTTTCTTCCCTCTTATTCATACTCTTCCCTATTGGATTCCCCACCTTGGGCTTCTACTAACATATACAAGGCTGAAAAAGTGCCCCTTGAGAACTACATGTGGGTTGCGTGTTAATGGACTCTCCTAGGATGTGATCAAAGCAGTTGCATAAGTCGTTTAAACTAACTCAAAAGCTAGGCCCTTTTTCATCCTTCGAGAGTACGCAAACTTGATAAGGACTTGTCAATATATCAAGTAACAATTAACACATTAAACGTTTAAAGAAGACAAAAATAGATCTAAGCTATGGGGGAAATGCCATTTAGCAGAGTTCAAGATCAACTAAAAATGAAATTACAGGTAATGTATAACAAACCTATCTTCAATTATAACAATCAAGTTTTCCAACAGGTGAAAAATATCTCATGGTTTCATTTCTTCTTGTTAAAAACTTGATCGAAAATTCATTCATTGGTTATTCAAAGACTGGCTCAAGTTAAAGGACTACATTGGGAGAAAAGGCAAGTTGTGAAGCAAAATTCACCCAAGATTTCACTCAGAAAGAATTAACCAAAAAGAAACAAGAACACCAAAAGTTATGTCGAAACCAAACTTAAGGAAAAAACACAATCAAGACACAAGATTGCCTATCAGCATTAGAGCATAAGAAAAACCTCTTCGACTAAACACAAATAGGCAACCCCAAAGTACAAGATTCAATCACAAACCTAACCAACCTGTCACGTGCCATACGAACCCTATATATATCATACTTGCGTAAAAGCATAGCTGTAACATTGTGGTGTTTTCCCCCCGTATCAAACTTCTTTATTAGTTCTCAAGTTGAGTTCTAATTGAAGCCTTCCACGTCACACACCAACATCATCATGCATATCACGTAAGAGTTACTAATCCATAAAGTCAAGTTAGGAAAAAGCACGTAATTATATTGCTGCTTGAATCCATCACAAACATTAACTTTGAGCCACTATCTAATACCATGCACATACCAACTATGCCATACCTTATACCAACATGCTATATTTATATCCAAATACGTTAAAACTTAGACTTCAACTCAATTTGAGATTGAGCCACACCATTTGTCCCGACAAAGTCTTCACAAAATTAGCTATTTCAAGGTAAATTTGGTATGCAAAGGAAAAAAAAGGTTTTGACAATGAGGATGAAGGTTTTTGGTGATTAGATACAACAACAACAACAACAACAACAACATAGCCTCAATCCCAAATGAATTGGGGTCGGGTACATGGATCAAACTTTTCCATTGTGTTCGATTAAGTGCAATTGATGGTGAGCTTTCCAAACCATTCAAATCCCTCCTAATTAATGCATCCCATGTTAACTTTGGTCTACCCCTACCCCGTCGAATTTCTACGGTTTCTATTGAGTCAAGTTTTCTATTGGGGGCATTTGTAGGCCGTCTTTGCAAGTGACCAAACCACCACAACCGCCCTTCCCAAATCTTTGCATCAATTGGAGCTACTCCTACTTGTCTTTGAATTTCAATATTTCTTATTCTATATTTACGAGTTTTACCACACATCCACCTAAGCATCCTCATTTCTGCTCGTTCATTTTATGTAATTGTTGTTGCTTTACCGCCCAACATTCACTACCATAGAGCATAGCTGGCCTAATTGCAGTCCTATAAAATTTTCCTTTTAACTTAGTAGGAAATATGTTTGATCCATTTCATGAGAAGTGACAAGTTTTACGCTGGTTGTCAACTTATCGCAACCCTCCTCCATTTTTCAAGAGTGGAAAATGAGCTTGGGGTCTCCCTCCCCCGCTTTTCGAATATGAAAAATAAGTTTGGGACCTCCCTTACCCATTTTTCGGTATGAAAAAAGGGCGTCAGAGTCCTCCTTTATCCGAACTTAGGACCGACTATGTAGCGCACAGTGTACAACATAGGTGAAGTTTTTTTGGTGATCAGTTATTGTTCTATATTGAGCCAGCTATGCTTAATAGAGGTGAATTATGGGCCTAAAGAAATAATAAGTACATAAAAATTAGTGTAGCAGAAGTGAAGATGCATAGGTGCAAGTGTGGTAAAACTTGAGAAGATAGAATAAGAAACAAGAAGATTCAAAGAAAAGTAATAGCATTGATCAACAACAACAACATAGCCTCAGTCCCAAATTAAAAGTAATAGCATTGATCAACGCAAAAATTAGGGTGGTGCTTTAGACACATTAAAAGACGACCTACAAATGCCCCAGTTAAAAAAACTTGACCTATTAGAATAATAGAATTTAAAAAATTAGACAATATAGGAGAAGACTTAAAAAATTTGGGATGCATAGATTAGAAAGGATTAAAAGGATTATGAAAGAACTCCATTAAGGGCGTCGAATTGAGTGGAGTGAAAGAGTTTGATTCGTTAGCCGACCCCAAACTAATTTGGGATTGTGGTTTAATAGTAGATATTGCTCTAAATTAATAGCTCACAACTACTAGATGGTCAAACCAGAAAAATGAATTGGTGTTGTCAACTGGGTGATTGTTTGAAAAATGGGTTATTCTAGTGTCTCAAAAGATGTGTTATACATGTGTTTGGTATTATTGTGTGATTTTTGCTTTAGTTAGAAAACCGCTTGGTTCACTTTGTTACATAAGGTAATAAAGTCTCACCCGAACATTTGAAACCAAGCTCAAATCTGATAAGTACTACTTCGCATCTCCAACACATTCTCAACCATAGCAAGCATTTAAAAGTCAAAGATAGAAACTACCCAATGCCAATATATCTCAAAGATTTATAAAGCCAACTAAACTAAATTTGACATCGCCATAAGTTGCAACACACTTTGCTAAGATTATTTCAAAGACAATGTGCTCAAGATGACCAACACTCACTAATTCTCTCCTCGCGATTTTTCCCATGGTTTGAAAATTCTCCGAAGTTCCCCGAACTTCTCTAAATTAATTAGATTTTTTGAGGCACCGAATTAAGAATTAGGTATAAAGAAAGTTTTACAAAACTTCCATCGAAGTTAGAAAAAAATGAGAGCATTTCTAGTTTTAATGCTCACTTGTAAGAAAAGGTAAATGCAGTTAGGGTCAGCTTTTGTTAGAATATAATCTAAAGAATGACGAGATTATGAGATAACAAAACCACAATTTTACTTCACTTATTAGAAATCTATTCTAATATATTACCTAATGAAGAAAAAAAATGTAAAAAATTGATCAATCTTGTCAAAATTGAAGTTTGGAAACTTAAGATCAAGTATAGAATGAGAAAAAATATGAAATATTATAGAAAGCAGACTTTTTAATGTCTTTCGTGAAACTTGAATGTTCTCTAGCAATTTAATGAAATTATTTAGACTTCTCTATAATGTCAAAGTTTACTGAAATTCCCCACATCAAATTACACTTCCCGAATTAATTCTAAATTTTAAGTGAGCAAAATCATAGGCAAAGTCGATGTCTCAAACCTTGGTTTTTCCATCATGATCACCAAAAGACAATAAACTTGAGCCAAAAATCCTAAGACACGACTAGACAACTTGAGAATTCTCTCTAATGTATCGTAAAGCATATGCGGTAAAATACATAACACAAACTCCCAAGGAAAGCAAATAAGTCATCATCGTCAGCAATTGTACCTTACTGGTAGAGCTGCATTTGATTTATGATGCAAGTTCTCTAGCTCATTTAGAGCTTCTTTGACTTGGTCCCCAAGAAGCAAAAGCTGGAAAGAGTAAACTACGTAAGATACTTCAACAGGAAAAACAGAAGCAAAAGCTGGAAAGAGAAAACTAAGTAAGATATTTCAACAGGAAAAACAGAAGCAAAAGAAGCAAAAGTCGGAAAGAGTAAACTAAGTAAGATACTTCAATAGGAAACACAGAAAACAGATGATCTCTCTCTCTCTCTCTCTCTCTCTCTCTCTTTATATATATATATAGGAACTGTTTTTGTGAGAAGGTCTCACAACGTGACACGTGACTTTTGAAGAGCTCTCCTAATACGACACGTGGCATGATGATATCACAATTAAGATTTATAACAAAAAAATAAAAAACACAAGCCATTGATCTTTCTCGCACTTAAGTGAGGGGTAGGGTGGTAAAACGTAAAATAAGATTTTGACTGTGAGATGGTGACTTCATTAATTAAAGTATAATTTCTATTTCTCGTTTTTTTTTTTTTGCTATTTTTTAAGTTATGTTTAAAATTGCATGTTATACAAACAGAATTTTTTGGTTTTAAAATTTTTTTTCGTTAATTTTTAATTTTCGTTTTTTTCTTTTGCAATTTTTAGGCTATGTTTTTAATTGTAATACAAATAGGACTTTTTGGTTTTAAAATTTTAATTTTCTAATTTTCGTTTTTTTTTCATTTTCTAGGTTATGTTTTTAATTGTTATACAAATAGGGTTTTTGGTTTTCAAATTTTAATTTTCTTTCGTTTTTTTTTTTTTTGCTATTTTTTAGGTTATGTTTTTAATTGTTATACAAATAGGATTTTTAGTTTTTAAATTTTAATTTTCTAATTTTCGTTTTTTTGCTATTTTTAGGTTATATTTTTAATTGTTTTACAAATATGATTTTTTGTTTTAAAATTTTAATTTTCTATTTTTTTTTTTTGTTATTTTTTAGGTTATGTTTTAAATTGTTATACAAATAAGATTTAAAAAAAAAAATTCAAAATTTTCTACGGGTCTGGACACCCCCTTAATAACAACTAAAAATAGTGTCCGGACACGTACCCGTTTTTGAAACGGACAATTTTTTTTCCAAATCCGTATGTTTTTAAAACATACAAGACCCGTTTTTTGTCCGGACCCGTTTTTTAATATAATAAATAATTTTTTTCACCTAATTACTAACAAAAATGCATGATTCTTATGTTGCCATGCATTCCATCACTACAAAAAAAAAAAAACGTTATATATTCAAAATCCAAGTCTTACAAGTTTTCATATAAAATAAAATCATCATTAGTGAAATTACAATGCAATGATCGTGAAATTTTCAAAATACCCCTATAAATAAATAAAATATTATTTAAATTAATCGCTAAACGAGTACCCATTTTTTAAGAAATTTTGTCCGGACTCCGACACTTTTTAAAATGGACAAAAAAAACATATCTAGATCCGTATTTAGTTTGAAAAAATTATGTCTACACCCATTTAAAGCAGATCCAGACAAATGCGGACAAACGGGTCCGAACACTTTTTGCAACCCCTAGATACTACATACTACGTACATGATATATTAGATTATTTAAAAAGAAATTAAGCTATACATACTTTTTAGGTTACGTTTTTAATTGTTATACAAATAAGTTTTTTGCTTTTTAATTTTTTTCGGAATTGTTTCTGTGAGAAAATCTCACAACGCAACATGTGGCATGTGAAAAGCTCTCACAACGTGGCATGTGGCATGATGATATCATAATTGGTTGGGTGGCCCAATGGTATGGTATTAGATTTAGGAGTAAGTGGTCATGGGTTCAAACTCGGCTATTTCTATGTAATATTATAAATATTTAATGTTTTGTCTAGATTTAAAAATATGCATAGCGTCTGCAAGTATTTTTTGTTATTAATTGTTGAGGGACTTAAAAAGAGCGACTTTGAGTTCATATCAGAAATTAGATAATAATTATTTTTACATTTTTTTCAACGTTTTTTAATATAATACTTTGATACTTAGTCTTGCCCGCGCGCGAAGCGCGGGATGCAGACTAGTTATATATAGGAAAAAAAACTTAAACCAAGTTTGAAAAAAAAATTAAATTAAATTAAAGAGATACTCCAATTTTGTTAAAAAGTTTTAATTCAAAACACCATCAAGTGCAATCAGTGAATTACAATCAAGGTAACAAGTAGGCGCACCTTCGCCTCACAAAATTAGTTAGCAGTTTGTGGCATTCTTTCGTTGCCTTAAGACCTCTATTGATTAAAAAAAATAGAGTACAAGAAAGGGAACTAAAGGCTATGGACAAGCAAATATTTTGGTCATGGAGTCGAGACTCCTTCAATTATTGTCATTATAAATTTTAACAACTTAAGAATTTCTTCAAATTAAAGGAGTTCATTACTCATTGATAAGCAACAGCTTAATTTAAGACCAATAAATTATTCCATTTGGCTCTTTAGTCAGGATATATGTCACTCAAATGTTTATTTATTTCATGCATTATCATTTCTGGAAACAAAACTTGCAATTTAAAAAATTAGAATCTAATTTTTTTCCTTTTGCTTTTTCAAGTCCATTGATTGGGGTTCACACAATAGGTGAAGCTTGAGATGTAACAGTTTTCCAGAACATCAATTGAAAAGTACCTGTATTAAAGGTATTGCGGCAGCCAACACTGGTGGGGTGAAATGAAGAGCGAATTTAAAACGCTCAATAGCATTTGCATAAAACTCATTCATCTTTTTCACGTATGAATCAATGGAGTCCATATTTTCCTTCGAGTCCGGCAATCGTATAGGCAATAAACTTGCATCTAGACCTTCAATTACATGGAAATAATTATATAAGCATCCACAACAAACTTTTACAATAATAAACTTGGTGTTTAAATGCTTCAACATTGCATAAAAGAAAAAAACAATTAAATGGACAAATTAACATGAACACTATTAAGATTAGAGGACACAATAAACATCGATAATAGTTGATGATGTACTCAAGTTAGATATTGAACTATGGAATGAAACATTGTGAAACCTCTCCCTTTTGCTTAAGTTGAACATTAAGTTTCAATATGGAAACTTGAGTTTTGTTCTTAAGGCTTAATCGAATGTTAGCCTTGTTTTGTTTTGTTTTATTCGCGACTTCAATTGGCATCAGAGCAAGGCTTGCCTTTCTAATCTCATGGCAGTTGATCCAACAACGATAGGGGATCGGTATTTATGACGGTGATCATCGTGATGAGACCTCAAGATCGAGGGTAGAGGATCAAGAGGAGGCGTTGGGAGCTATCGAGCAAAGAGTGGATCTCGTAATCCGATGTTTGGAGCAACGCTTTGACAAAAGTACATATTAACTTGACACCCTAAGCGTAGATGTCAACAGAAACCGGAATGACAAAGGGCTTCGTACCAAAGGAGCGCATCATGAGCTGCCTATTGACAGAAATGTTCCTACAAACGAACGTAGGCAACCAACCTACATTAACAAAGACGAATCTAATGATGATAATGATTTTCTTTCAATGCCATCATGACAAGTTCGTTATCATGACTGTGGTGACTCCAAATTCAAAGTAGATATTCCATGTTTTAATGGAAATCTAAATATTGAAGAATTTATGGATTGTCTTGCTGAGATTGACAAATTCTTTGAATACATGAAGATCTACGAGGAAAGCGTGTGCAATAAGTTGCATGTAGGTCAAAAGGGGGAGCTTCTGCTCAGTGGGAAAGATTGCAAACGAGGAAAGTTCGTAAAGGACGAACACCAGTTAGAAGTTGGTACTAGGTGAATCAGCTGATGCAACAAATTTTCTTCCTCATGACCATGATCAAATCTTGTTTATGCGGTACGAAAGGTGTCGACAGGGACATAACTTTGTTCATGAATACACAGCAAAATTTCTGAGAATACCATAAAGGAATGACATTAGAGAGACTGAAGGACAACAAGTTGCTTGATACCTAGACAGATTGAAAGTGGCCATTAAAGATAAAATTGGCATGCAAGTGTTGAGAACATTGTCAAAAGCTCGTAATATAGCCTTGAAAGCCTTGCAGAAAGGAGCAAACCTGATTATTCACGCAAAAATTATGCCGGGAATTATTATGGTACTTCTAGAGACAAAAGTAATCCAGTTCAAGATGCACAGAAACACGAGTGGTACAAAGATGAAAGGCGACTGAAAAAGTAAGTCACAGAGGCAAAAGATGGATAAAACACAAAAGTCTACAAATCCTTATGGTAGACCGACCACAAGCAAGTATTTCAAGTGCATGCAACCACGTGACAAATCCAGTGATTTCCCTTTAAGGAAAGCATTCTTTATGGTGGAATGAGAAGATGAAGATGATGATGATGATGATGATGAGGTTCCATGTGGCACTAATGGAGATGAAGATAAGGAAGAGTACGAGTATGACGAAGACATTGGGCAAAATTATGTGGTGAGAGTGAATCGCGTGATTCTTTCTTCAAAGCATGAAGATGAGACTAAAAGGCATCAATTATTTAAAACCAGGTGCACTATAACTAACGGCTTATTTGATGCAATCATTGATAGAGGTAATTGTGAAAATAGTATTGGCAAGAATGTTGTTGAGAGATTGGGTCTAAAAGTTGACAAGGACCCTAATTCATACACTAAAGGTTGTATTAAGGAAAATGAAAAGATTCTTGTGACTAAAGGGTGCAGGGTCCCATTCTCCATCGGCAATTATAGTGAAGAGGTTTATTTTGATGTTGTGGATAGGGATACTTGTCACTTATGGTTTGGGAGACCTTAGCAATTTGATGTTGCAGCTCAACATGATGGTTGGAGATAGGTGGCAAAAAGTTTAAATTGCTACCAATGAAAAGGAATTATAAGAGCCAAGCTTCTAAAGTGACGTTTACTTTCTTCACCATCACAAGCTCAAAGCAAGAGATGAAAGTTGCATTCACCGAGTCCAGAGAGATTGCATCATGCGTGCCTTGATTGTGAAGCAAGTCATGTCAACTAATGCAAGACAAGAACCACCAATACCTAGAAGTTACCAAGCCTTTACTTGAGAAGTTTAGAAAGATGATGACAAATGATCTAGTAGATGGCTTACCACCGATGCCGCCATTAACTGATTCCGAGTGCAAGTCTACCACATTGGCATAGTTATCGAATGATCCCACCTACAATCAACACCCTCAAAGACAAAGTGGAAGAGCTATTGCACAAAGGACAAAGCCACGCATCCAAGAAGATGGTAGTTGTAGGATATACGTTGAAGCCGAGCTATAAACAAAATAATAGTTGGCTACAAGTGTTTAACTCCGAGGCAGAGACTTGATGATATGCTAGATGATTGCAAAGTTTTAAGGTGGTGTTCGAAATTGATCCTCGAAGCAGGTACCATGTAAGTAGAATTCGGCCAAGAGATATATGGAAGACAACTTTAAAGACGCGAGATGGAATATTTGAGCGGCTTGTGATGTTGTTTGGGTTAACAGGAGGTTCTAAACCTTTTATGAGGCTCATGAAAACTCGAGGTCGAGTTTCTCAAGTGGAAGGGAATGACGTGTAATGTGTGGCAAGATCTTATAAACCAAGTGGAACAACAAAAGTCCAAAAACTTCACTATATTTCATGGTACTAGCTTCGAAGACATTAAAACCCACTTGGAAGATCAATCTACCTCTCCCACATAAAAGTTGCTTGCGCACTTGCCACTATATGTATGAGGTCAATTTTGAGCATTTCACCAAAAAGTTTAGAAATAATTTGGCATGAGCTTGTAAACAAGGTAATGCCTAAAGTCTTTCACTTCCTATGAGCTCATCTATTTTGGGAATAAACATAGGAAGGTCTCATTGGTTAAGGCATTAGTGACCTCATGTAGATGAAATTCATTCATAAGGCATTAGTTACTTCATGTAGATGAAATTCATTCATAACCTTAATATATTTCCTTTTACAATGCTAAGAAAACATAACTAATAGGGTACCTTCAAAAAATGATGAGCATATCATGAATCTTGAAGAGCCAAACTAGTAGTAATAGGTTATTAACCAATAACTAAATGACGCATCTTTTGCTCACAACGAATTCTAACAACTATAACAAATTCTAACAACTATATTGGAGATTGCTTAATATGAATCGGACGCTGGCATATGCACTATGAGTGCCGCACCTACCTCTATGCTTCTCAACAAATTTCAATGCAATTGTTAGAAAGGTTGTTACTTAGAATTCTCATTGAAACATTCTTGTCTAAATATTGCACACAATTAGTTCAGGCTCAAAAACCCTTTTTATTGGCAAGTGACGGATTTATTTTTATTTAGTTGGTTATCTATGTGCTCCACAAAAAAAGAGATTCAGAACTTAGGTGGCACATTTGTAAAGAAAAATTTCAATGGATTAAATTTGGTCCTAAATATTAGCCACAGCTTGGCCACAGCTGGTTCTTAATTATGCAGATAAATGGGTGTTCCAAGTAAGATTACCTAGTCACAGGTACAAGGATTTAGCTAGGCATCTAGAGTTATATTTGGTCATCCACAATAACTCAAATATTACGAGGTATCATATTATATAAAAATAAAAATTAATGACAAGATGAAGTTATAATCATTGCATAAAGTAATGAAAAAGAAAAGAAAAACTCACCACGACAATTGAAAATGGAATTGGCGACTAAGTTTGCACCATGATCAGAATAGGATCTTTCATTTTCATTTATTTCAGCAGATTCTTGAATATAGAAACCCCATGGCTGAAGTTTCTTTTCAGTTTGCTTCCTCTGCAAATCGCCTTCCATCTCAATAGAAAGCCTCTTATCATTTCCAACAGAAGTGTAGGAATCACAGCGCATTGGAGAAATCACGTCCTCAACGTCAACTGAATTACGACCCTCTAAGTTTTCACTTGGATTGTAGGATTCTATCCCTGTGACATCCAATGATGATGGTCTGCAATATGTATCGAAACTTCCCAACTTCATCTCTTCTGGGATGGATGAATACCAAAGATCATATAGTATCAGCCCAAACATCATACTAATGATTGGGTCTCTCATGTGTTCTGCTTCTGGCAGTAGACTGTCAAACCACGTGAGAATAAGTTTTGCTGAAATCAGTTGAATCAGACTATCTAAGTTTTCACTGCTACTTAATCAACTCACATGAGTCAGAAAAGGGTAGAAAAACAACTAGATGAAGTGGCTAAAGTAGAACAATGAAGGTTACGTTTTATCCTTGACTGGTCAAAAACTCTGGTTTAATTCAACGGACAAGGATTATGCAGCCTTTTTTTTCAGTATCTCCAATAGAAAACACCAACAAAGCTGGCTAGATGAATGGCAACGAAAAACATCTCTAAAGAAATACTGTAGTCTAATAATCAATGCATATAATACCATATTATTGTATAAAAACTTGATACAGTTTTCAAAAAAAACACTTGACAAACACACACACACCCATGCATAAATAGGGTACAACTACTACCATGTGAACCATAAAAATAATAACCATGTCATGGGAACATCATTTACAACTATTGGATTTTAATCCAACACATTAATCTTGAGTCATAAATGCACAACAAATTTTGAGGGGTTCTCATGGGATGGGCACAAGGATCGAAACTTCGGTTTCGCCTTATAATTCGCACTCTTGATAAATCGGAATTAATTCGGAGAAGTTTAATTCGACGTGGAGAATTTTGGTAAAAATTCGCTAACTTAGAGAAGTTTAAGAAACTTTTATTTAAATGGCCAACAAACTAAAACTCATTTTATAGGATGTCAAAACAAACACAATTATGCATTTATGCCTAAGAAATTTACAATTTAATAGTTTTAAGTCAATTTTATTGGCATTGGTCATGCATACCGTGTGTGGTAGATCACTTTTTAGTGATAATAATTACACTTAATTTGATTCTCTAACCATTTTATAATTGCGCATTTACACGAGTTCGATGAAAATTATGAAACATGTTTTTTATACGAATCAATATTAAAAACAAAAAATAACCATTTTTTGATATTATACACCAATAAAAAAAACTACAAAGTGTTGTAGAGATGTGTGTGCAAAAGTGAATCTTGATGCCAAATGAAGGGATCACATGATCTATGTAGAGATGTGTGTACAAAAGTGAGTCACTATCAAATTCTCAATAACCCCCAAAAGCCACCATCAATTAATCCTCAACCCTTCCATCTCCTACATACATGTTCGATTTTTTTTTTCACTGAAAAATTTGAAATTTCTCCTTGTTTTTAGCCATCCATATAAATTTGTGTCAATGTTGTCGATTTTTGACAAACTTCAGAGAAGTTTTGTAATTTTTAAACTACACGTGAACTTCGTTTCGATCCCTTCAACTTCGCCTAAACTTCGGCTAATTTTATCGAATTTTTGTTCCTTGGATGGGCATATATTTGGGTTCCATTGTAGAATTTCTCATATATATATATATATATATATATGGGTCCTTCTACAAAGGAACCTAAACAAATACCCATTGCATGGGAATTTGAATAACAACCACTAGATCAAAAATCAACCTTTAAGAATAATTTATTTTAAACAAGTTCAATAAAATATGGTGACCTACTATCTCCAGTCATTCTTGCATTAAAACTCGCACCCCCTAGCTATTGGGACTTTTCATCTCATGCAATAATTAATCTACATCTCTCTCCTGCGATTGCATTATTAATTTTCTATGCTCTCTTTCTCTCTCTCTCTCCTGCAATTGCATTATTTTCTATCTTTTTTTTCACTTTTTACTATATAAAAAAGATATTAACAAGCTATACAAGAATATTTTCTCATAAAAAGAAAGACAAGAATAAGTAATGACCATAATTGTTTTACATTATTTATTATTTTTCTCTCGCTATGTATAGTTTCTCATGGAATTAATTTGAACAACCAATTAATTATATTTTTAAAAAATTAAAATCTTAAATACAATTTCTTTAAAAAAAAAAAAAAACATACACAGTAATCTCTATTCTACCAATTATTTAATATAATAGTTTTTTTACTATATAAGATTTATTTTTACAAGACTTTTATCTTCTAAAGTTTTAGATTGTAAAATTTTTTTCAAAATCTCATATATCTATATAGAAATACAAAAAAAGAAAATTTTTCATTAACCTACTTTGGGCACGAATCCAGTCGATGATTGTTTGCACAACCACTGATTGGGTCGTATAGTGCCCAAAGTGGATTATCGTAGAAAGTTCCATAAAAAAATATAAATATAGTAAAGTGCCGCAAATGATGTGAACCTTAAATATATTCATAGCCAGGCGGGTACCACTTCGGCCTGGCCACCATGGGTCGAACTTAGACTAACAAGTGAAGCCCAACCCAATCTAAGTATTAACTTTTATAAGTTTTAATAATTTTAATAACTTTGACAAAAAAAATATGATTTTAACATGCCTTGAAAAAAAATATATTTTTAACGTATAGTATGTATTTTACAATTAAAAAACAAAAAATATATTTTTTTTATTGATAAAATTAATATATGTTGTTATTTTGTAATTTGTCACTTCGTTGCTTTATAATTAAAACAATTTAACATAATTTAACAACACAAAAGGTAAATAGACAAATACATTATTTGAATTGAATTAAAATAGTAAAGTTTTAATATTAATTATATAATGATGTTTTAGCTCCTAAAACTATACAACAACAACAACAACATAGCTTCAGTCCCAAATTAACTGGGGTCAGCTACATAATCAAACTTTTCCATTGTGCTCGATTAAGTGCAATTGATGGTGAGCTTTGCAAACCATTCAAATCCCTCCTAATTAATGCATCCCATGTTAACTTTGGTCTGCCCCTACCTCGTCAAATTTCTACAGTTTCTATTGAGTCAAGTTTTCTAGTTGGGGCATTTGTAGGCCGTCTTTACAAGTGCTCAAACTATATATCAATAAAATAAAATAATAAAGATATACATTACTATACTATTGATCAGAGTGATAAGGAATTTGATTCTCATATCAAGTTTGAATCTCATAGAAGAACAAAATAAGCTGGGAGGGTCGCCTTTTATATGAGCATGACAATTTCCGATCTTTGGTTACATGTTGTGGTTGACACCATATATACCACGTAGAAAATCTTAAAAAATATTGAAAAAAATTAAGAAAACATTTCTAATCATAATTCTTTACTATATATTTTGTGCATTTCACATTCACATTGAGTATTTATGTGATAAAAAATAATTAAAAATATTAAAAATATTTTAATAACTAAAAAATCAAATTAAAACCACATTAAAGTATTTATGGCCTGTCCGGTTCATAGGATAGGGTGGGATTAGTGGTGGTACAAAATAATACTGGTGTTCGGTTTGAGTATAAAATTGTCCATAGGATTATTTCAACCAACAGGATTTGGATAATTTAAAACCATGAATTCAGTGGTATTATTTTATCCCAATCTTGGTGACTTTCAAATGACCAAAATACCCTCATCATAAACACCCAAAACACACATTCATTTACTATTCTCGATCCTCCAACACCAAAAAAAACCCATGGTGTGTGACATTAGTATATCAATGTAGCACTATAGTTAGCGTCCGCGCGCGAATCAAATCAACAAGTCGTTTCCGTGATCATGAATCAACACTATCCATCGATAACATATTTAGTACTACTAAATATTTGTTCAAACTTCAACCGCATTTTTTAATTATATCGCGTGATCCTGCAAGACCCACCATTAAATTTTCAATTTTCATTCATACTAATACAAATAGACAACATACAACAGATCCCAATTATAATAGCCAACGAGTTCACTTTGAATTTTCTTCACTATACATGAATTTTGTTCACTTAATTTGATGGGAAATGTGATGGTTCAAGTTACATTTGGTTTGCTTAATGAATGGATTTATTAGAATTTTGCTTCTCAATGACTTTGTTTATGTGTCATTGAAGTTGCTTTGATATGTATATTTGGCTTTGTAAGCTTGTCAAGGATGTGGGAATGAGTTTGTAGATATAAAAGGGCACTTTAGTAACTTCATCTATTGAAATCAGATTTAATCCCACCCTCCATACCCCCAACCGAACAAGTCCCTCTATTGGGACTTGATATGGAATAGAATATCTCATACATCGAGATGCCCAAAATTCGTGGATTTACTGATAAGTAACCGAATTTATCAAAGACTTATCTAGTCCATAGGAAGCACATATCAAGATTGACTCAAATCGCGTGACACATGTCAATCCTAAAGAGATTAAGACTCCTAGTTGGAGATGGACTCAAATCACGCGATACATATCAATCTCAATGGAGACTCCTCGTTGGATATGAACTCAAATCAGGGATGGTTACACATCCTAACAGATTATTTGATGTCAAGTATATATAGAGGAGTTTGTTAAGATATGAGGTACGTACAATTTCCATCTTGCCAAGAAAACCTTCTTGACCCCCATCTGACTTGAGTGTTGGAGTGCTTCCCCCGGAGACCAGCCTCCGGGGACTTTGTTTTGCAGGTCTTGCTAGCGAAAGAGGCCGGGGTTTGGACGACGCGTGTCTGCCGTGGTCTCAAGATTTAAGGTACCCCTTTCCTGTTTACACAACAGGACTAATTCCCAAACCCATGTTATAATCTCAGTGTAAAATAATCTCATGATCTTGGGATTATTTTACATGTGAACCGAACGGACCATTATATAAGAAAATATTTGGTGAAGTCAAAAATTATATTTTGAGGAATCTAAAAGACATGTCACTCTACTATTATTGTATCATCGTAAATAAGATAGTTTGATATGAAATTTTAAAATATTGTAATTGATTATCACTATTATTTGGAGGTGTTCAGTAGATACGTACTTAGTTAAAAAATCAATAATTTATTAATTAAATGAATTTAAAAATACAATTTTAAGAGCTTACAAAATTTTCTAAGTATGCCGCCATGAACTGCATTTAATAGATCTAAGCAAATCATTAGATTTATTCAACTTTTTATTGCGTCAATTTTTAATCAAGGTTATAGCTTGATACAACTTATACAGTTAGGCTAAGTTTTTAAACATTTACTATATATTTAATTAAATAAAAATTATAAAAAAATTAATAGAAATTCTTACTTTTGTAACGTAGAGCGGACCTGGGCAAGGGCTTAAAAGCTCGTGCGCGACTAGACCTAGCCCGAGCTCGCCCAGACCTGTCCATTAAACGAGTTTAGACTTGTCAAATAACAATAAAATTTAATATTATATTTAAAACTTTATTTTTTACCTCTAAATTCTTAAGGACATAGTAATCATATATATATATATTACCAACTATGAATTATTTAATATTTATTAATTGATATAAATTATTATTTTTTGGTAGATTATAAAGGTAATTAATTTTAATCCGACAATAAAAATAGGTCTCATGTAGTTCGAGTATTTTGGATGGAAAAAAATATTACAGCATATTTTTCTTCTTTTTGAGAAAAAATATTATATTTTTCTTAAGAAATAAACATAATATTTAAATAAAATAAAATCAACAATAATATTAAGATCAAGTCATAGTTAAGACTGAATGTACAATACATATTAAATAAAAATTGTATATATAGAAATGTACGACTTATTCGAAAATGAATAAAGTGGCTTTATTATAGAATTGGTGATGGGGTATCCATACATCAATCATACATTGATGAAACATTAATTAATGACAAAACAAAAAAAAATTTAATGACATCTTAAGTTTTAACTCATGTAATTTTTAATATTCATTAATTGACATGGTGCATCAATACCAATGCATTAATTGCTTACAGTAGTACTGAAACAAGAAGTATATATATATATACATATATATTCTTCATAGGAAGTGAGTACTGTGATTAACGATAAGAAGCAGAGAAAAAATTTGGTGTTACTCGCTCAATAGCTCAACGTCCAATTTCGAAAATGAAGAAAATTGGATATTACAGGTGAAAATTCTCTCTTTTAGTTCTATTGACATACTTGTACACATATCATGATACGGTAAAAGTGAACGATAGAAAAAGCAAGTTGAGCTACCAAATTATTAGACATCAATCAAAGGAAATAAAGTAGAGTTCGGAAATTTCCATATGCCATAAGTTTTTATCAAACTAACAATCGAGAAAACAAATACGAATGATTTGAAAACGTTGAGCAAACTACCAACTTATAAAATACATATTCAACATGATCATACCATATGACAGCTTGGCGTGCTTCTTCAACCTGCCCGTGTGTAAGAGAGTATAGAATGTAGTCCAGTTGAATAGAATATTTATCCTGCCCGACAGTCAGCGTTCAAAATAAATGACAATACAACAATGCAATAAATTAATAATCACTCATGTGCCTAAACGCTAGGTAACTTGTTAGCTTTTAACTCAATGGAAAGCAATTATCTATTCAAAATGAAAAAGATGCAATGTTAAAAACTTTAACTGGACAATGGCCCATGTTGCCTCGATAGCCAAATGCCAAGTTCATGCGTAAGATAACAATGGTTCAGTATTTCAGACACAATGTTTTCTACCACAATAACAAGTAAAGTCGTTAAATTTCAAATATGAGTTCGACTACGAATTTATCGTTAGTGGCAATGTGATTCAAATTTAATTCAGGGAAACTTCTTGAGTTCATCTGAAAGACTAAAAAGCAAAAAAAAAAAAAAAGGATCTTAAAGTAGCAGGGAAACCCAATCGTCCAGAGTACCAATATCTATAGATATCTAAATAAGATCGAACATAGAATTGGTTGACCTATACAAACTGAAGATTACTAAACGAAAAACAAGTTAACAACTTTACTCAATTATGTTTTCTATATATATTTGTAACACATCTAATACTCACAAAAGATCCCAATTCCCAACATTTAAACTACAATAGACTTGAATAAAAAAAGAATTCACCACAAAGCAAAACGGCTATTTCACCCCCAACCAATATAACCGCCTGATCCTGTGTAACATTGTAACTACATTCTATACAAATTTCTTCAAGGTCCATCATGAGTTATTAAAGATTTAGTACGTTGCCAACCAAAAATCCTTTTAAACCACATAAGCCAAGAAACATAGAATTTGGCAAGTATTTGCAACATTAAGGTTTAAAGAAAGTATTTGCTCTTACTACCTGGACTGCAAAGTAATACCTGGTGAAACGCTTACAACCCAATATAAGTTAGTAGTATTTGTCAATTTGATATTAAGTTAAAACGACGACTTAATAGGAATAAAAGAGACAAGGACCCTAGAATAGAGCGGTGCAACCTAAAAAATAGTGAACAAGTAGAGTTTAGAGAAAAACTACTAAGGAAAATGTTTGGAATCTTGATTTAAACGCTAATACAATGTGGCTAGAAATGAGTAGTTGCATAAGGAGAGTAGCATCAAACATGTTAGGTATATCAAAAGGCTTGGGACCACCAAAGAAGGAAACATGGTGGTGGAACGAGGATGTCCAAAGAGCAATTAAGACTAAAAGAGAGATGTATGGGAAAATACCTAAGTGACAAGATGAAGATGTGTATAATCAACATAGAGAAGCTAGAAAACAAGTTAAAAAAGTAGTTAGTCGAGCTAAAACAAATTTCATAGAAAATCTATATACAAGGTTAGGTAATAGATATGGCAAAAAATATATTTATAGGCTAGCGAAATTAAGAGATAAAAAGAAAGAAACAAGACCAAAAGTCATGTAAGATGTATTAAGGACGAAAATCAAAATGTTTTAACGCGCGAAGATGATACTAAAGAGATGGAGAAGCAACTTCAATAGTTTATTTATAGATGGTCAAGTTGATATCATAGTAGATGAAAAACCACACCAAGAAAAAAATGTAAACTATACACGCACTATTAGAATCCCAAAAGTTAAAGAGGCATTGAAAAGGATAAAAATGGGGAAAGCATGTGGCTCAGATGAAATACCCAGAGGTTTGGAAATGTTTAGCAGAAATTAGATTGACTTGCGGTTAACAAAACTTTTCAACAAAATTTAAAATCAAAACTGATGCCAATGGATAGGAGAAGAAGCACGTTTGTACCAATCTTCAAAAACAAAAAAGACATTCAAAGTTGTTCGAACTATCGGAGAATTAAACTTATGAGTCACACTATGACACTTTGGGAGAGGATAATTGACAATAGGCTAAGAAGAGAAACAACAACATCAGAGAATCAATTTGGCTTCATGGCTGAGAGGTCAACTATGGAGACGATTTTCCCTATAAGAAGATTGATGTAAAAATATAGAGAAAAGAAAAAGATCTTCATATGGTATTTATAAATTTAGAAAAAGCATATGATATGGTTCATAGAGATGTTCTTTAATGGGTTCTAGAAAGAAAAGGAGCGGATGCTAGATACATAGACACTATTAAGGATATGTATGAGGGAGTAGTAATGAAAATAAAGACATTTGGAGGAACTACAAAAGAATTTTCCATTACGATAGGATTACATCAACGATCGGCTTTAAGTTCATAGAACTACTAAAGAATTTCCCATTATGATAGGATTACATCAACGATCGGCTTTAAGCTCATATCTCTTTACTCTAATTATGGATGAACTAACTAGGCATATTCAAGAGGATATATCATGATGCATGTTATTTGCAGATGATATTGTCTTAGCGGATGAAACAAAAGATGGAGCGAATAGGCAATTAGAACTTTGGAGGAATCTATTAGAATCTAAAGGCTTTAAGTTGAGTAGTACGAAGAACGAATACATGTATTGTGAGTTTTGAAATACTAGGCATCGAGATGATGGAGTGGTAAAATTAAGGAAGGTAGAAGTTTTTAAGGTGAACCACTTTAGATATTTAGGATCAATCATACAAAATGATGATAATATTGAAAATGAAGTCAAACATAGAATTCAAGCTGGATAGAAAAAATAGAGGAATGCAACAGGCGTGATCTGTGATCGAAATATTCCTACTAAGTTAAAAGGAAAATCTTATAGGACCGCGATTAAGCCAACGATGCTCTATGGAAGTGAATATTGGGCGGTGAAGCAACAACAACTAAATAAAATGAACATAGTAGAATTGGAAAGCATATGATCCAGTACTTGTCTCCAAAGAATCGAAAAAGAAAAAAGCTAGTATATCAACAAATAATATTCTAAAAAGCTAAGAAATCTAGCTATATTATCATCAGAGTTCAACCTCGATGTTGAGTTTACAACTGTCATTCAATATATTTTCTCACATAAAGTAATAAAGTAATAAATAGTAAAACATTATGAAATTGTACCTTCAATGGATTCTTTGTAGTCGCATTATTTCTCATCAAATTTTCATAGATTTGCTTGATCTTCCTTGGATTGACAGGATCACCTTCTATCTTATTCAAGAGCTCCATTGTAGCCTATGGAAAGCAGAGCGTCATAGAAGTTAGTGTTCAAAATATCCTAACAAAGTTCAATGACAACGTCAAATATAGGGTACTAGGAATCTCTCAATCCGAAAAGATAACAATAATCATCCAAAGTCATATATAGTCTACCAGTGATTGCAAGGCGTCGCCTAGGCGTTTCTTGGCCCCATCACCTAGGCGATGGGTTAAATATGGGGGATTCTTAGCATATTTTTAAAGATTTGAGGGAGGTCTAAGTAAATTTAAGTTCGTATATATCAAAAAAATATATATTAAACCACCAACCCTAAACCCTATCCCACCTTACCGTTTGTTGTGCCCCACCACTATCCAATTTTCAATCTCCGGTAAGGATACCGTCAAGTTCTGACACTCTGACAAGTCTCTAACGACTCTCTGACAACTCCCGAAAGGTATTTTTTTCATTTTTTTCCAGGCGACCATGCCGACATTCTGTCTAACCTCTGCAACTCCATCGTAGATACTCTTGGACTCTACGATGTTCATCTTCGTCACCGAGTTGGTGATGAAGATGAATAGGGGTTTCGGTGATGAAGATGAATAGTGGTTTTTAAATTTTCATTTTTTTTTAAATTATATACCTCTGTTTTCTTAAAACAACTCTATATTTTGAAAAAAAAATATTTGTTTTCTTTACTTTAATTACTTCTGTTTTTTTTTAAATTCAGTTTTTTACTTCTATTCTTTTAAAAAAAATGTTTTTTTTTACTTTTTTTTTTACGTTTTTTTTAATTTTACCTCTAACTTTTTTGTTACTTTATGTCCTTGTTGGTTGCTTGGTTTGTTGTTGAAACTTCATACTTGAAACTTGAAATTGCATTGTTATATGAGTTATAATGTCATTTACTTTGTGTTTATTGTAGACTCATTAGAATGGCAACTAGTTCAAGTGCTCATTCCAATTCTAAGGATAGTGGTTGAAAGTATACCTATCTTAAAGACCCCAACAACAAATCAAATATCGTATGTAGGTTTTGCAACAAAGAAATCAACCAAGGCATCTATTGTTTGAAGCTCGATTACATGGACTCGGGTATGGGTACATATCTTGATGTCGGACTTGCTATTTTCTAATTTAAAGGACATGCGGACTCGACTAGATGTGTCCAAATAATTGGACACAGGTACTTTGACTAGGCTAAATTTATGTATATATACATATATCTACATATGTATATAATTTCATTGTGTTTTTTTGGGTAATTCTCATTGCATTTTTTTGCAACAGTATGCATATAGTGTTACACATTGTGTTAGATGATTTGATGCCTTTTTGTTAAAACATGTAGAAGGGCATTATTGGTATTTTAAGTAATTTTAACTTAAAATATCCAAAACCCTAACCCTATTTCTCTTTTCAAGTTGTGCCGCTCAACCCATCTCCCTCATCTCTTCGTATCTTTCGCTACCTCTCTCGCCTCTCTCCTCTCTCGCGATCTCAACGCCTCTCTAGTCGCGTCCAACTTTAGATTCGTCACACCGACACATATTCTGTGTCCGGATCTATGTCTGATCGTGTCAAGGCATATACTTTGATACAAGTGTCAAGTCCAGGTATCCAAGGTTTGAAGTGGCACTTGGCACAATATGGTGGTGCGGTATCCGCATGCCTAAAATGCCTAGATGATGTGAGAGATGAAGTGAGGTCTGATACAATAAATCAAAACTCCTAAATCAATATAAAAATCAGCGATTCAAATACTTTTTAAATCAACATGTGAATAGATCAAACTTTGGTAGATTGCATAAGGAGACAATACCTAGAGTCAACGCAAAGATCGCCAAGTCCACACTTCTCTTTTCCTCCCAATCAGCTCTTTCTCTCTCCTTAGCATTTCATCTCCCTCTCTCTCTCTCTCTCTTAGCATTTCATCTCCCTCTCTCTCTCTCTCTCGCTCTTGTGAGCACTTTCTCACACACACCACATTTTCTAATTTTGATCATGGGATCAATCAAGATCCTACAAATCCTCTTACTCCCTAATTTAGTGTGATACCCATCTTATCACTTTCCTTGATCACTTAGGAGAATTAATTCTGTGTGAGGCCCACCTCCATAACCCTAGCCGCCACTCTACTGTGTGTTTCTTAGGTTAAAACCCTCCTAGCGATTTCTCAAATCCTCACGTAGGCCCCACAAGTGAGTTAGGTTTTTCTAATTTAAATAAATACACAAACAAATACTCATAAATATAGTATAGGTGGTTTCTATTTCACACTACTACTACAAGATCTTGCAATGTCTTTTATATTTGATACTCCAATATCATTTCATTTGTCCATCAATTTATAAACAGCATTGTCGGTCAAGCATAAAGGAATTGAACTAATACCCATTGAAACCGTTGAGCCCTACTTTTGACTTATACTCTCATAAAATTCATCAATCGTATACTTCACCGCATATTACCCTGCAAAGCAACAATCAACCCTCATCATGGTGTAGATTTTGTCCATACGAACTCAAATCTGACCTCGGATGGCTTCGATATAATGGAAACAATTACATTAATTGATCATACATGTCATTGTTCACTACGAAACAAAACATTTCTCCGTTCAATTGTGTGCCACAATAAAAAATAAAAAAATTCAATCTTTTTCATCAATATGACAATCAATCAATAAGAAAAGAATTTGTCTCCTTTTCCTTTATGCTCACCAATTTAAAAACAGCTTAACAGAGAGCAAAACAGCATTGATTTGAAGAAAGTCTCTATGACTCTATCGCAGTAAGGTTGTCCAAATCAAACACATAGATTGCGAAACTTGCAAACCTTATTCTGATCACTTATTGGGATGAATTAAACTCAATTTACTCGATGCACAAGCACTCGAACCCAAGCAACAACCAACCAAATGGGTGGCCCAATGGTTTGATATGTGGTATTGGTGTAAGAGGGTGGGAATTGAAGTCCCAATGGGCGCAAGAAAAGTCGATTTCTTTCTTATCGAAAAAAAAGCAATAAGGTAATAAACTAAGCTCACTTTCAATCTCACAACAAACAATAAAGAACCTCAAACTACTAAATTAATCAACTCAATCATACAAACATTAAATAAAATTGTTCTTGATCAAATGCTCACGACCATTCCAAAGAATATATATCCAAATTAAATTAATAAAAGAATAGATAGAAAAAAAAAATAAGATTAATAAAATTTTCTTAAAATACTAACTTTCTAATAGGGCTTCAACTCTTAGAGTTTAGGCCAAATCCAGAAAGACTAAAATACTAGCTATTTTTTAAGGCTTTTAACCCTCATATAGCATAGTACACCATATTTATGATAAGAATGGCACCAAGTTCAAAGTAATTGTCAACTTTGTTTAACAAATATGATTATATCGTGGCAATCTAATCATTATTTCAATGAAGTAAGCCTCCCAACATTAAAATTGAATTGAATGATTGTAGATCTTGAAACTAATGGTTGTTGAGCTAGGGGATTCCTCTACTGAAAAACAAGAAAATAAAAAGTTAAAAAAAAGGCTAAAAATCACTTGCAAATAGTAAAGATAATAGAAATTGAATGCATTCAAAGATGCATCACAAAACTTTTCATAATCAAACTTAAGCACCATGCACAAGTAGTTACATCACAAAAACTTACAAGTTACAACAAAAACAACAAAATAGTCCAATATTAGTAGCAGTTTGCTACAAGTATCCAACATTTTCATTCATCTCAATTCAATGTAGAAATTAAAATTTTACCATAAGCTTGAAGACCCAAAATATTGTTATTGTTACAACAAAAACAACAATGCAACCTCAATTCCAAATTAGTTGGGGTCAACCACATGGATCGAACACTTCCATTGCGGTCAATTTAGTGCAATTGAAAATATTGCATGTGCTACATAGTCGGTCCCAAGTCTGGATAAAGGAGGAGTCTCAAGCCCATGATGGTTGTGATAGGTTGACAGCCAACATAAAAATTTTGTTACTTTTTATGAAATGGATGAAAATATTGTTATTGTCATTCCTTTAAAAACGATGCAACTAAAATTTAGATGAAAAAAGAGCTTAAATTGAAGGTTGAATGTTTGCAAGAGTAGAAAGGCAAGCTCCTACATGGGATGGGTCTTTAGGCAACAACAATCTTCAATTCAACAAGTTGAGCTAAAATTAGATAATGGGTCCAAGAATATGTACTGAATATTTCGTGGAGTAATCGCATGCCCCCTAGCTAATATGTGCCCAATCTTATACGACAATCGATCCAAGGAAAAATAATCTCCGCTATCTTGGATCTCAAACTCCATAGAACCTTTGAAACTCACTTAATCTTAGCAGAAAAATACATGAAGTTTCCATAGTAGGTCTTTAGCATATATCATATTCGATATGTATCTTCATTTATTTAATAGTAGCCTACACATCACTTGTTGCATTTACATTATCATAAACAAAGACATGTGTTTATCAACAAATGACAAAAAAGTTGGTCATATATAGGCAATAATACTTTTTTCTCTACGTCTCTAGCAACGAAATACAAAAGGCAAGAGCACATACCCAATACTTCTTTTGATTCACCACAGGACTCCTCTCCCTGCATAATCCTTTTAAGACAATGCTCAACACGCCACTTGCAGAATCCCAGTCATGACACTTCATAAGTTTCCCAAGTAAGCGACCCAATTTTCGACGATGTTCTATTCGCAAATGGTATGAACGATGTGTTTTGCGTCGCTTTCTAGGAGTCTCGATGTTTTCTTCATCTGCCTTCACGGGTGTTGAATCACACCTACCAATAGCTTCCCTTTCAACCTCTTCAACAACTTCATCATTATTTCTTAGTGACTCCATAATATTTGTGCACTAAGAACAACATAATCATTTAGCATGATAATCGTTAAAGATGCCGATAAAAAAATCAAACAATGGAAAAGTTATTACACAAGATTATAAAAAATGTACTCTTTTAATGCCTTTCCAATTACTAACAGTGACGCCTCTCCAACCACTACTTGTATCCCAAAGCTCCGGCAACTAATCCATTCTAGATTTATATCATTATCAAAAATAAATAATGTTGCATGGATGCCATGATTATAGTTGCTTATGAGACACCAGCACCAATATATCATAAATGCATAAACTAAACGAAAATATATTTCCTAGTAGTGGGAAGAGTGGTTGTTGGACTTCACCTACTGAATCATCAGGTTCTAGCAGTGGGAAGAGTGATTATTGGACTTCATATTCTTGGTCAAAGTACTTTCCTCAATACGATATTATACTTGTGTCAGATACAATTTCGAACGAAGAAGCTTATTATAATCAAGCTAGGATTGTTGATTTTTGGCACCAAAGATTAGTTTATCCTTCTCAGCTTGTAACGAAACATCTGAATTTTGTTTCTCAGGATTTAAACATTTCAAATCCATGTTCTTTTGATGTTTGTCACTATTCAAAGCAACATAGGGTTGTATGTCCTTAAAGTTATAGCAATACCATGCATGTTTTGATCTTATCCATGTGAACATTTGGGGGCCTTAGAAACAGTCATTCATTAATGGTGCAGTGCTCACTATTTCTTGACTATTGTTGATGATTTTAGTTTCATTGGAAATATGTTTGGGAATTGAAATTGCTTTGAATTCTTGCGTTGGTGGTCTTCTCTGCCAACATTTGAAAAAAATAACCTCGGCTGGAGTCACGTTTTCCAGTGACCAAACTAAACCCTTGAGGATGTGACAGTGACGTGGCCAAAACTGTGTTAGTTTGGAAAATATTTATGTGGGTGTGTTGAATTGATAAATATTATTCCTAAATGTACTAATCAAGGAAAAAGACCTACATATTAGGTCGTTCTACTTTCGGGTGTTGAGTTTGTGAACGCGGATAACTAAACGAGCCACGAGACTGGTTTTTATTGAACCGTGGAAAACCAAAATTTTTCCACTTTGCAATCCCTCCCTTCTCCTTTTCACGTTCAACGCATACAACACTCTCCCGCGGGTCTCTCGTTGACATCTCTGGAGTCTGGACTAGAACACACACTCTGCTCGCCTCTCTCTCGCGTGCTCGATTCATCTTACTCTCCGATCGGATCTCCCCATTGCATTGCTACAGCTGTATTCTTCTTTCTTCTCTTCTGCCGTTCTTTTTTTGTTTCTCTTGAAGTCTTCTCTTCTTGTTCTTGAATTCCTTTTTCAAATTGAATTTTTATTTCAAATTCATTGTTTTTGTTGGACTGGGTGGTTTTGGATTGAGCAGAGTTCAAGAGGCAACTTAGTCACTTCCTTTCCTCTTTAAGGCAATCCCTAGAAACTGAAAACCTTGGCGGCACCACTATTCTTCTCTTTGCATCTGCGCCAAAACTTCAACAAATTATTCCTCCCTTTGAACGTTCTCAATTTCGTCATCTTAGAGGTTTGATTCAGTCTCTTATGCTTTCTCTCTTCATTATCAATTCATTGCTAGTGCTATCAAACAATAATTAATTGTGTCCATGCCCATATCCATATTTGTCTACGAGAACTGCACTGCGTATGTTTGCTTGTATGTATATGAAAGATAAACAAGTGCTGAACAATTTTAATGGTGTGGCTTTTACATCTTAAAAGGAATGCCCTGTGCTAATTGCCTAAAATCATCAACAATAGTCAAGAAATAGTGAGCACTGCACCATTAATTGAAATAAAAATTCAATTTGAAAAAGGAATTCAAGAACAAGAAGAGAAGACTTCAAGAGAAACAAAAAAAAGAGGGAGAAGAGAAGAAAGAAGAATACAGCTGTAGCAATGCAATGGGGAGATCCGATCGGAGAGTAAGATGAATCGAGCACGCGAGAGAGAGGCGAGCAGAGTGTGTGTTCTAGTCCAGACTCCAGAGATGTCAACGAGAGACCCGCGGGAGAGTGTTGTATGCGTTGAACGTGAAAAGGAGAAGGGAGGGATTGCAAAGTGGAAAAATTTTGGTTTTCCACGGTTCAATAAAAACCAGTCTCGTGGCTCGTTTAGTTATCCGCGTTCACAAACTCAACACCCGAAAGTAGAACGACCTAATATGTAGGTCTTTTTCCTTGATTAGTACATTTAGGAATAATATTTATCAATTCAACACACCCACATAAATATTTTCCAAACTAACACAGTTTTGGCCACGTCACTGTCACATCCTCAAAGGTTTAGTTTGGTCACTGGAAAACGTGACTCCAGCCGAGGTTATTTTTTTCAAATGTTGGCAGAGAAGACCACCAACGCAAGAATTCAAAGCAATTTCAATTCCCAAACATATTTCCAATGGAGCTTCAATGGTTGGCCTTCTTTGGCACATTGTTGTTGATTTTGGGTTTCTGCCACTGCTCTGATAAATCTGTGGAGGCCAATGGCCTTGTGGAGTGTTCCGAATGCTCACTAGATAATATCGAAAGCGTCGAAGTTCTATTAGGTACTAGCATACTCAATTAGCATATTAGCTAATTTTGCAATTTGTCACTAACTAGTTAGTTTATCAGTAATATCATGAATACACGTATCTTTATATGTACACTGCAGGGCATCAAATTCTCATTTCTTTCCGGAAATATCAAGTATGGCTCGTTCGAAAGCACCGGTGACAAGGGAGGAGGCTGGTGTTGAGGTGTCGAGGGCCAACCGGGGGCGAGGCGGCCGGAGACCCCCGACAGCATCTTACCGGAAAGAGAAAGAGAAGGAGAACGACGATGTTAAGGGAAAGGCTAAGGTAGATGGAAATCGTGCAAGGTTAAAATTGCGCGATGAGGGTTCGAACATCGACACTCATCTATAATATACAACTAATTCCTTCAAGTTTAATTCAAACCTCATCTAAAATCCAATATAACACTCCAAATTAATTGGCAATCCCCACTTGATCTTCAAACATAAAAGCCCATGAAAACATCGAATGAAAAATACCCAAAGATGATAACAACAACCAATATTTCCATTTCAACATTTCAAATTAATTTACTTGAGTTGATCAACATCCCTGATTTTCCGAAATTTTCTCCCATTTTCTTCAAATTTCTCATTCCCCGATTGCTACTGCGTCGGTCGAGCCGAGGCTCAACTTTGCCTAGCATTCGGTCTACTGCCCTGGGGAGTACCCAGGTCATTCCCTGAGTAACTCCAGGGATCGGCCTGGGCAAAACCCAGGCCCTCCCTGGGTTCAGCAGGGCTTGTCCTTGCTCCCTGCTCTGCACTATACGCAGAGCGGGGAGCTCCCTGCCATGGCAAGGCTGCCTTTCCATGGAGCCTCCCCGAGCCCTGCCCGTTCATCCTTTTGGTTTCTTTTTTTTTTTTATGAACCCCTCGATTCATCAACCCAATCCAACAACCATACATCTTCAATCAAAATTCCCACACATATAGCTACTCACTCATCAACGAATTTGAATAAAACTCAAAGAACTTACCTCTCAAAGCAATAACAACACTACTGTTCTTCACTTCATTAATGGCGAAAGTGAGAGGGTGAGGGAGAGAGCTTCGTAAGAGATGCGCAGTTGTAGTGAAGACGAGAGGGATGAGAGTCGAGAGGGATGAGAGTCGAGAGGGATGAGACCGAGAGTGATGGAAGAAAGAGCAGTGAGTTGTGAGAGAGGAGAGAACGAAGAAGACGAGGGCCGAGAATGAGAGGGATCGACTTAGGGAGAAGAAGAAATTGTTGAAGAGGGTTTTAAAGTAAACCTATTTTGATTTCACACTATGGTTTGGCAGTTTACCAAAATACTCCTTAAAGTTATCCATTACCCTTTCTTTGGCTGCTGCACCCTATTTAGTACGGGTGGGCAAACCGCGACCAAATCGAAGGTTTACGACTTGGTGATTTTTCAAACTACCACTAAACCGCGAATCACCAAAATCGCACCAAATCGAACCGCAGTTTGCGCGGTTTGGTCGGTTTGGTTTCGCGGTTTTCATGCACCCTATTTTTAGAAAAAAAAAAAAAAAAAAAAAAAAAAAAAAAAAAAAAACCAGACGGCGGTGAGAGGAGGAGTCGGCTGAGAGAGGACGGGAGTGAGGAACGGCGGTGAGAGGGAGGTGAGTGAGAGGAGCGGCGGTGAGAGGGAGGTGAGTGAGGAGCGGAATGACTGAATGAGCGGAATGACCGAATGAGCGTCGAGAGGAAGAGGAAGATTAGTGGTTTTTTTTTGTTTTTAAGGTTTTTGGTTTGTATTTACCAAAATGCCCTCGGTTTGGTTAAACCGCAGTTTTCCCAAAATGAAAATCGCGACCAAACCGTGATTCTGCGGTTTGGTCGTTTTCCAAACCGCGACCAAACCGCAAGCTTTAAAAACCAGACCAAACCGTGCGGTTTGGTCGATTTGGGCGATTTTTCGAAAATCGCTGCCCACCCCTACTATTTAGTCATTTCTCGCTTTCCTTTTTTTATTTTTTATGATTCTCCCTTATATTTTAATCCCAAATGAGCCAAATTAAACCTCGAAAAATATTCAATTTCGCCAAAAATTGAGAAAATTACTAGCTTACTTCGAAACATGCGGACATCACGTATAAACACTAATCCAACTTTGTTTTGCGATGAATACAATATAATACACCAATTAGGTACGCGACAATCAAAAAAAAAAATTTACTAATGATCTCTGGTCTGAAATGTGTGTGTCCCACCTTGGAAATTTAAACTATAAATAAAATTTGAAAATACTTAAATAGTCAACTAATTAAATTTATGAAATTCTCGAATTTCATAATTCTTCTCAACTACTTAAAAATTTCGTCCTCGAAATTTAAACTTACAGGTTACTTGAATTAAAAGAGATATGAGAAATAATCCTTCATATACAACTCTTTTAATTCAAACCTATAAAAATATTTTCCAATGTGAATCTGTTAAGTGAACTCAATCACTTTCGTTGTATTCAACAATTCAGTGATAGATATCATAAACATTTTACCTTTTCATTTCTAATTTCTTGGTGTAAAGAATAGTTTTCCCGTTACTTTGTCAATCCTGGCATTTTGTGAATTTTTTTATGAGTTAAACAATCAACTTTGTAGAATATATGATAACCTTGTTGTACTTCACATTTCATATCTTGAATCTCATTCAATATTCAACACATAGCAAGTCTAGTTTTTTTTGCTTTTCATAAATACTTGTTATTAGCTGATAACAATTCTACTAATTGTTGATAATTCTTTTTTTATCCACTAAACTCTAGTACACATCCTAGTTTATCTCTCATCACTGATTATTTCTAATTAGAATCGTCAACCAATCAACTCTTAGACTATCATCAGTCTAAAATTACATAATAATGCAAATAATATTTGAGCACAATATTAGATACTACGTAGAATTGCATGTTTATCTGATCCATCACCATTCTAATATTTTCTCAATAGAAACATGAAATTACACAAATCATTTCATGATAAGAAATCTCAAATCTCAATCCGATCAGAAAATGAAACCTGACACATCATGCAACTCTCACTCATTCTCTAAATGTCTAATCAAAAAATTATTTAATTCATGGAGTAGAAGGCAATTATCAATTCCAACTCATTAACCAATTCACTTAACTTTCTTATTGACTAGTCGGAAAGTTAACGATTTTTTCAACTTTGTCGAATCATTCTCTATTTATGAGTTCGCAAAGAGCCTTATTCTTTCACTTAACCATTAATCTCTTCCAAATTGTTTTGATCACTACTCTGGTTTTCACTTTACCAACATACTCAAACTGGTTTATATATTTTTTTTCAATTTATGAGATTTCTCATCATCTCAATCTAAATCATTAACTAGTTACTAAACTTCTTTCATTATTTGAATAAATATATTTATCTTTAACTTGACTAGATATACGGTTCTAATCAGAGATCAACATATTTATTGATTATACTCTCCTAGTATAACTGTATCTCATAAAAGTTTATAAATATGTTATCTTTTTTTATCTCTACTCAATACATATATCCAGATATACTCAATTATAAATGAAGAATATTCAATTTTTCAAACATATCAAGCCAAATATATTGTCTTTTATTCAATATTTCCAAACCGAAGAGATTACACCGACTAACTGAATTGTAAGTTGTGCGTCTCATTTCATTTCATTTGTATCTTCACCATCATACATGCATCTTACATCAATTCTAATTTGAAATAGCATATTGCTTCAAAACTTTACTAATGATTGATCGGGTGGTTTAACACTACATTTGAACCAACATAAAAAGATATTCACTAGTAATAGTTGTATACTATTTTGGTTCAACAATTTAAACTTTTGAAGTTTGATTCCTTCTAATATCATTGTGAATATATATTAAGCTCCGTCAAACTTATAGTTTGACATCCTAGGTCTTATTGGAATTCATGTACCTAACATTTTGTGACATCTTAGAATTTTATAAACTCGATTAGTCAGCTACTTAAATATTTTTAGATTTAATTTGAGATTTAGGTATCCGAGGTGGGACCCATATATTACGGATCAGAGATCATAAATTTAATATTATTTTTATGCGTAGTGTGCCTATTTGTTGTATTATATACTATTTCGACGTGAAATAAGGTCAAGTGGAGTGCGTAAGCGATGTTCGTGAGTGTCAGAGCGCGTTGGAGAAGTTTCTCTAATTTTGGTAATTTTTGTGTATTATCTCAAGATGTGTCTGTGACGACCCCAACTTCTAAACAGGGCACTGCCTGGCCTAATCCAGTAATCAAGTCTTAATCTGAACTACATAAGACTTAATTACGTATTAGTCAGTCTTTCGTCCTCATATCTCATTCACTAGACATGTTTCGATATTATTAAAATAATTAAAATTCATTTATCATTTTCATATGATTAAATATTATCATGTATTTTAAAGATTATGCGGAAGCTTTCATTTTCAAAATTCCTAAGTGTGGAAAACCATGAAAATACAACATCACATGCATGTATATATGGAACTATGCACTCAACCCATACAACCCAAAATGTATAGTAATAATGCAACAAAAATCGAGTCATACATGATGAGATAGGAGAGTCGCTAAAATGCTCAAAGAAAGTCACCGATCTTCTCCCTCCCTGGCCTACTGTTGCTCGACGGACCTACACCCACCGTCACAAACTAGACGGTGAATATAATAATATTTAAGTAATAACTGAAGAATTCTATGCCGCATCTCAAAATAAAGGACTGGTATTTAAAAGCATAAATAGCAAAAGAATTACTGAATCAAATAATGCAAGTAAATACCACAGTTAAAAATGTAGAGATTGACACAGGCTAAGTCGAGATGATCTACGTCCGGTCGACGGTGAGAACCTATTACCAAACCTTTTCCACTAATATATGGAGTCGCGCTCAACTTATCTCATACCCAAAAGCGGAGTTGCAGTCTACACATATATATCATCTATGTCATTCTTGCCAATTACCCCAAGTCTCATAACCGCGCAAGTGTAGTGGTGAGTGCTGAAACCCCGGTAGAACCGTGTCCCTGTGAACCATGCATCTCTCGTGCAATGGACACTAGATAATCTCTTTTTTAGTTTTCAAAGACAAATAAGTCCAAATCTCTAAGATTCCAAAACTAGATAGGCTACAAAGCCCAAAGGAATATAATACCAGTCTAATCAAGTCCAAATTTTCTCAATAGCATATTTTTCATCAAGTATCTACTAAGAACAACATCAAGAGTAGGAGTTGGAATCAATGAAATATTTCACAAGGCATCATGTCACAATATTCACTCATGAATAGATACAAGAACAATATGATGTGAGATTTCAAGTAGCAATGTCTACTAATAGACCATAAAATGATAATAAGCAATGAAATGAAATATAAAATTCTCACAACTTTACTTACAGTTCATAACGTTTGTCCTAGCTTAGTCGATCACTCGACACTCTGAAATGCGTACCCAAACTCCCGAGATCTCCACTTAGTCCCCTGGAGTTGTGTGACAGGTGTTAAAAGTGTGTTTGGACCCATTTATATTATTTAGACCATTTTTGGACTTGGCTGATGTGACGGCCCCAGTTCCACAACCTAAACTAGACCCCCGCCCGGCCTAGACTTACGTGGACCTCGAGTTAATCCTCGCGACATCAACGCAAGCCTTGTCAACCTTCATAACCATTTATCATTACATTTTTAGTAAGTTATTCAAATTTGTAAGTTATCAAAGTTTATGCGGAAGCGATTTCAACTGGTATTCAGTACCTAATAGTCCACACAATAAATGATGCATATACATATATATTAAATCATATGTAATGAAATTTAAATGCGGTGAAACTTGTTAATAGATAAATTAAACAAACAACGAGTTCTAGGTGTGAAAGTTAGAATGTGGAAACCCCGTACAATGATTACAATGTACAAGTTACAATGACAAAGGGAAACACAGGTATCTCTCAACCTAAATTCTCATTTATAAAAATATAATAAATCCAATTTAGATACATCAAATGGCCTACGTATGTCGCACATCAATGTTCACGAGCTCAGAGATTATGCATGCAATCGTCACAAAAATGGAGAAAATTTCGGTGAGTAAATCCAGAAGAAGTTTAATAGTAATTCATATTAAATAATAAACAAGTCTATAAATCATGCAAGAAAGCAATGAAGCTGAAAAGAACAATAAAGCGCATGATAGACATACTACAATGGTCAAAGATAGAGGCCAAGTGCCTTGAAGCAAAGGATATGTGCCTAAGTTGTATTGACACAGAGCTCAAAGTCACTTGACTACAGGTAAGTGTCAAATACTGGTAAAGCGGGACTAAGTCCGCTTTAACCACACCTAATCCGTTCGGCATTGTTGGCTCATTTAAACCGCAACCCGATAAAATTTCAAAGGGAGCCACATTCGCAACAGGATGTTCAGCCGCTATGGAATCCTTGAAGTCCTGTGAGGAGCCACGACATATGGCGGATGCTCACTCAAAGGATTTAGTCTAATCTAGGAGCCATGAGCGCGATTCGGATGCTCAACCCATGAGTAAACAACTCAAGTTGACCACTTAGACCCTAGGTCACTCGGTAGGGAAGTAGAGTCCAACAATATGTATCATTTCCTTCAAAATATGCAAGGAAAGGAAAAATAATAATATTGAATTTCTTACTGGTTCACTTACCTCCAATCACGTCAATACCTTGCCCGAATGTCGATCCTCACATCGTTTCGCGTCCGGCGCATCCAAACACCCCAAATCATTCAATTGACCTTGATTATTATCATTTCTAAGATTTATTCATATTTTATTTAAGTCACACACGCATTTCAAGGTTGATCTTGGGATGCGTCAAATGTTGCACGCTTATCGAGACAAACCTCATTTTTGTTAATTAGTTATTTAGTTCTATTTTCTTTCTATTTGCCTCAATTTCAAAAAATAATAATTTTTCTCGAGTAGTGAGCATATTGATCGCGTCTTGGGTCAGACCACATTTGCTAAGTCTCGACTCGACCAATTTTCTCATATTTGACATTTATTCTTCCCGACCAATTGATTATATAATTTTTATTTATTATTTTTCTAAAAGATTACATTTTATATATATAATGTGCATCATATACCTATATGTGTATATATCATATACACTATATAAATAAATTTATATATACACGTACTTACATATAAATATATACATTTTATTTTTACTTGCAATCTGATTTTTTATTTTACAAATCAGCATGCATCTCGAGGCAAACTCGAGATGCTTGTAATTTAAGCACACATCTCGATTTGTCCATCTATGCCTATCACCTCAACACGCATCTCGAGGCTGTCTAAAATTGTCACTAACCCATTACGAATCTCGAGATAGTTTCATAAGTCTCACAATCGCCGGACGACACGCATCCCGAGGCACACATAATCTACTAAATTCATCCCATATTACACTAGTCATACCCCACCATATTCATCAAAATGCCAAACAATCCACTTACTTAGGCCATGAGAAAGAGGCTGGGAAGACGCCGGGAAGAAATGTTAGAGAGAGAGAGAGAGAAGCTGCGGGTGAGAAACGCTGCAGGTGAGGGACATTGAGGGCGAGAGGATGTTGTGAGCTCCAAGTGGAGGGTAGGCCTACTTGAATGGAGAAGGAGGGATGATGAAGAAGGTCAAACATGGGAGGAGAGGAAAAACACTGATTAGAGAGAAGAGATGTCCTTTTTTTTTCTTGGTTTTTGGTTTAGAGATGGGGGACAAAGCTTGAGTGAGAGGGTAGAAAGTGTGACATCCGAGAATTTTATAAACTTGATTAGGCGGCTAATTAAGTATTTTTGGATTTAAGTATCCAAGCTGGAACCCACGTGGATCAGAGATCATAAAATTTAATGTTATTTTTGTGTGTCATGTGCCTATTTGATGTATTATACACTATTCCGACACGAAATAGGGTCAAGCAGAGTGTATACATGGTGTCCGTGAGTTTCACAACGCATTGGAGAATTTTCTCTAATTTTGATAATTTCGAGGTATTATCTCGAGATACGTGTCAAAACGAGTTCCGTGGAAGTTCAAATGTCGACTCGAGCAACTATTTCGAGTTTCGTGAAAAATATTTGCAATTAAGTTGTAAAATTTGAATTTTGGACTTTAATTGGATTTAACAGGTTGACGTGGGTCCCACACCTCAATTTGCATGCAAGACAAGTTTTTTGGGAGTTTTGAAGCATTTTGGTAAAATTTTCAACTTTTGGTGAAATTGAGGTATTTTTCAGAGATTTATTTGGACGTAAATTGAAAAGTTAATCATGAAATTAAATAAAATAATTAATAAATTGGTGAGAGCCTAATGACACGCGGGGTCGAGGGTGACATGCGTGAGATGTACAATAGTTTGCACGCTCGAGGTTGGTCATTGGCGTGCGTGGCAAGTTTTTAGCCGCGAATATATAGGTGTGTATATATATATATATTTATATAATATAGTTTATATATATAAATACATAAATCAATCCTATAGTTTGAATTAAATAAAAATATACATTAGATGCGCCTCGAGATACGAATAGTGTGAGAGCCGAGGAGATGAAATGGTTGGGATTTGTTGTTGGTGAGGTGTTACGTGCCTCGAGATGCGTGTTGTCGAATCTCGAGGAATACAATATAAAAATAAACGAATAATTAAATTTGTCTCGATGCGATCCTCGAGGAAATCCTAATATATACCCTCAAACCACCACTGCGTCATCAATATTATTATGAGCAAAAGATTGACCTCAAAATACGTGGTACGTATCTTGAGGAAAGTCAAATTTATATTATGGACGGAAATCCAATATGTATACTTTGCAAACAACAATAGCTTCTCCCCCATTTTTTCATTCAAACCAATGAAAAGAATAAAAAAATTTGAAAGTGAGAGAGAGATTGTGTGACACTGAAATTTGGTCCGAGGAAGGAAAATTTGAGACCCAAGGTGAGTTTTAGGGTTATTGTTCTTTGTTGTTGGGCTACTGTTGGGTTAGGAGTCCAACCCTAATAAAATCGATTCATAAAAAAAAAAATTCTTCTCTGTTGAAACAGAGAAGAATTGTGAGGGATGAAGGGGACAACCCCCTTCCCCTTATAAAAAATTATAAAAAATTATAAAAAATTATATATATAATTTTAAAAATTGGAAACAATTAAATAAAAATCCATAGAAATTAGAAAAAGTATGAAAAATGGGATTTTTTTGGATAAATTAATGAAAATTAGTAGTTTTTATGAAAAATGAGGATTTTGAGATTTTGTCGAGAGTTTTTACCATGGTATTTTTCTCATAGTACAAGCTACGATACCCGAAAATGTTCAAAATTTAAAAAATCACTTTAAAGCCTAGTCAAGGGTATTTTTCAATTTCGATCACAATTTGAAGTCAAAATTGGGATCATGACGTCCAATGAGTTAATTTGTAGGGATTCTAGGGTTTTCGAGTCGAGTATGACCGATATATATATATAAATAGAAAAATTATATCTAAGCCTAGACAACATAATTTTCAATGCCGAATAATAATTTTGAGTAAAAAAATGAAGTCCAGGCATCAGATAATTTATTTTGGGAGGATTTGAGAGGTTTCGGGACTCGATTGAGTTTAAATTGTAAATAGTTGAAAAAATGGTGAAGTTGTTGTGGAGGCTTACATGACTTATTAATGAATTATAGGACTGTGATTAGAGCCCAGTGTGGACTAGTTTATCGACTCGGAGCGCAATGGAGTTGCGATTTCACGTTTGTAAGGTTAAGTAAATCATATGGTAACGTTTACATTGTATGAGTATGTCTTGAATGTAATTGCATGCCCGATTTATCGATGCATATTTATTGATCATGCATTCATAAACACGAGAGAAATGAGGTCTTTAAGGGTCCTATTGTGTTTATTGGCTATATGTGTGGTATGATGAACATTACGGTGCTTTGCGACTGAAGTCATTGATCATTGTTGACACTCATTTTGGTTGTTTTTGTGATGCTGGTCAGGATCATACTCCATGGAGAGTCGAGGGCGTGGCTTCTCGATGGACTTCCTCTCAAACTCATGAATCTTTATTACTGTTTACCCGCAACTTTTAGAAAGACGTCTTCTGATTGTGGTCGGTCAACAAAAACGGGATGAATTGCATACTTGTATATTAATGATTCATTTCCATATTATGGTTCGTTTAAATTCTTGGAATATAATGCATTTGATTATTATAGGTGTAGTGGATAGTGTGGGATTTACTTATCTTGACATTATCAAATTTTTATAATTAGATAATGACAATATCTAGCGGCGACAAGGGAAAATGAAAGCTTTCTGACTGTTTACGACTTGTTTATTTCTTTTCTCTATGTATGTATTGTTTTTTAATATAATATATTGTATAAATGAGTTTTTAGGTTCGAGTGTGATGAGGATCTATTTTGGAATGGCTAGAACTGTGTTAGGACGGAATGAAATGATGCGGAACTAAAGTAAAGGGTTTAAGGATTTTGAAAACCTGAAATAGGTTAGAATGAATAAATATTTTTTGTGAATGCAATATATAGTTATATGGTGGATTGTGAGTCCTTCGACATTTCCACCAAAACTGAGCAGGTTTTATTGAAGATTTTTGAAGGCCGAGTTTTCCAGTTTTGGCTTAAAAATAGAGGAGCTGTTGTCAAAAAATCTTTACGGAACTTTGAGATTTAAGATTCACTTTAGAATCGATTGTTGTTAATATAGTTTTATAATTGAAGATAATAAGATCTTAATATTAATTGTTTCTTGATGAAGAGGTGAAGGCTACTAGATTATCAAGGGGTTAAAGTAATCTAGGCCAGTTAGATACCCTAATTAGATGGGGTTTGACAGAAAGAGAGATAGAGAGGGGAGAGAATGTGAGAGAGAGAGAGAGGAGAAATACCTTTTTTTGCTTTAAATGATGAGAGAGAAAATAATTTGATTGGCGAGAGAGAAATGGTGATTGGATTGGTGGTGAGCTGTCCAAATGAGAGTGGTTGAGTTTTTTTTTTTTTTTTTTTTGACTTTTTAATATGATGTGTTACCTACCCGTTGGTTTACACCACACTTTTATTTCATACTCAACCGCGCAAATCACTTCCCCTTTTCACTTCATCAAACTTCACTATTTTAAACCCCGACTTATTTAAATTAATCACTTTCTTTTTGTCTGACTCTCTCTTATAATCCTCGTCCATCTTGACACGTTTTTCGAGAAACTATGTGTTGCAAAAATATTGACTAATTATTCATGTTCATCTCAAACCCGATAATTTCCTTACGGTTTCTCTCTTATCGGTCTCGTCGATAATGCTACGCTCATTCACCTTCAATCCTGAAAATCGAGGTACATTTCACACGTTACTCTTACTCGCGATGTAACGACCCATTTTCCACATGAACCGCCACGGGGGCCGATGCGGGCTTATAACCTGGCCTACCAACACAAGCTGGGTCCCACATGCCAACTCATCCACCATTTAATCATGAATAACCTCATATTACAACAATTGTAACTGTTTACATTAGTACTGAACTCAAACCATCTAGGTATAAGATCAAGTTAATCCCAAATAAGCCACATCGGAAGTCTTTTATCATGTCCATTGAAATACAAAACAATTACGTCATACTAACTCTGATACCTAGTGCGAAAACCCCATATATCATCATAGATAAAAAATGGACCTCAATGTAACAAAATATCACAATATAGAGTCCTATTGGATCGGTCACAATCCCAAATCCCAAAATAGAACAAAATAAGCATATACAAATGTACAAGCCTGGCTAAACGTTTCTGTATTCCGGTAGCATGCCCTTGCCTCAACTCGTACTAGGATCCGCACTCAAGTCATCACAAAAAGATAGATGATGAGTCCAGAGTGAGTATTCCCAAAGAAATTAAGTGAGCAATAAGGAAAGTAAATACTGAAATTTAAACAAAACTATTAAATAAACATGCGGAAATAAAAATAGGCAATTGTGCTCATCGCATGCATAGGCAATAGTGAAGCTCAAAATGTATGTTCATAGCCCCTAAGGTCAGACTAGCGCCATACTTCGGACTCCCAACGTACTACGGCCTGCGAGTAGCATTCAAGCAAGGCCGGTATCTGGACCGACTAGGTGGTCGGCGTGGAACCTACGACGTACCCACACATGTCCATCACTTTCTCGGGTAGCCCTATTCACCGAGATGGCACACGTGCTATGGCCTAGTGGACGTATACACAGAAATAGCACGGAGGAAGAGCTTCAACATCCGTCCATTATAACCATACCAAGAATAAAGTATTGAAAAACAAAAAATGAATTCAAAAACAAAAGTAAATAATGCTAAAGTAATTTCAGTTGGGATACTACACACCTCACACCGCACTTCGTGTTTCGTCACTAACCCCATTCCTGCTTCGCCTAATCCCGAATATCCCAAGTTACAGTTTGTACTGACCTATTTCCCATGTATAAGTGATATTTAGTCATTTGTATGTGTTTTAAGTCATTTCACACAAATCGTGTCAAAACAGTAGTACATTAGCGCGATAGATGCCTAGGCAGTTATACATTATTCGCCCTGAAGAAAATTGGCGTGCTAATTTTTGGCCTAGTGCGCTAGATCACTACATTATCGCGTTAATCGCGCTCTGGACAACGAACAACTGCAAGTTTTTTTGGGTTTTACACCACCCTACCAACCCAACAACAGCCACAACACTAATAACACAACCTTAAAACAATAGAAACCCACCATAACAACAACTCAACATCCACAAAAATATCACTAACACATCTCAAATTATGATCAAAAGATAGAGGAAGTTGTGGTGTTTATGATTCTCTCCTTGATTTTGATGTATTCCTCACTCCAAACTCCTCAAATCACCAAGAAAATCACCAAACTCTTGTTTCCTTCTCCTCCAATTTTTGAATTATGGGATAAGAAAGAGAAACGGTGGTGGAAATAAGTCAGATTGATTTATTTATGGTTGAAGTTTCATTACCACTTACTTGTGCATCTCTAGGCCATCAAATGAACCTTATTTGCTCCTATTCTAACTCCTCATGACTCCAATTGGGATACCTTTGACACACTCACCCTTGTATTTAACTCAAAAAGTGGTGTTTCGGATGTTCTGACGCCCGATTTTCGCATCCCGAACTGCGACCTACGCGTACTACCATGTTCCTAACCACCAAATATACATTTCCCATTAATTATTAACCAATTTTATTCATTTTATGTGTATTATTTCCCTTGGCCTAGTGTTAAGTCGGTTACACTACCCGGTACCCGCATCAACACGTATATCGAGGCGAATACTTAACACACGGTCTTGCACGTCAAATGTAATACAATAACACTCATTGTGATGTCATTTACGCTATTGTGATATAAACATTGCAATTAACAACTCAGTACACAAAAATTAACCATTTACTTAGCTCCAGACGCGCACAAGCCTAACTGCGGGTCCCACGAGTGTTTGAGCAGTCAGACACGTCTGCAACCACGTCAGAAATAACGACGAATTATATTCAGGACGTTACTTGCGAATTCGACAATAGAAACCAATTTAATCCTACACCACTTGTAAAATAATGATATACATAACATTACAATATGCACATCAAACACAATTTTTTTTTAAATATTTGAGCACGTCAACTAACCGCAACTCTTAGCTAGGTTTTAGACCATTAATGATTTGTGATTAGTGATTAATTAATGAATTAAAAATACGAGTCATTATAGGAAGATCATGCTCATCCAATCATGAAGGTGTACATATTGTTAAACATATTTTTTAAAATGTGCTATATTAATTCATAAAAGGAAAATGATCGATAATGTCTAAGACATTGTGGGCTCGCAAATTTCTTCCCTATATTTGCTGACTCGATTTTGTCGGATCCATATTAAAAAAAGGTTCGTACAATATTTTAATAAAACTGGGCTGGATTTGAACAAGACTTTGTAAATCCAGACCCGACTTGAATTTGAATTATTCTTTAATAAAAAAAAGGTTTATTGGACAACTAACACTTAATATTATATTTAAAAACATTAATCTACTCTAACTTTTGTGATTTTTGTTCTTGAACCACCGCCGATCCTTCTTTTCGATCGGCAACTGTTTCAATCAAATCCCTTTTGCATTTAATTTAATTTTATAGTTAGTTTTCTTCCCTAGTTGAAAGTCTTTGATTTGTCTTCTCCTTGTTGGGAAGTTTTAGGTTTTCTTCTCATTGTTGGGAAGTTTTGTCATTCGTTTTACGGTTCTAGTATGTTTGTGTATTGTCATGAGTTTTAACATTGTAGAAAGCAGTCGTTGATTGTCAAACTGTTTCAATTTCGCAATTACAGCCAAATTAATAATAGTTTGTTTGAACAAATAGGTTTAACGAATTAATGTACTTGATTTTATGTTTGGTCCTGATCTTGTATTGAGCCATGAATGATTAATGAAATTTCTCTTAAAAAAACATTAATCTACTCTAGTGCACATAGATATTAATATACTAAATATATCCTTAGTTTTAGAATGAATTAACTTTAATTATTTCTATACTTTAACATTTGTTTCTTTAGGTTTATGTTTAGTTACACGAGTTATTTGAACGTTGCAAATGATTTATAGCTTGCAATATTTGTTGAAACTTTCCAATACTTTTTTAAATGATATCGATTAGGATTATATTATGTGTATTCAACTAGGCTTTGGTATAAAAGTTAATTTTTAAGATTGCGACAAATTCAGACAATTAGACAATTCAAGTTTTAAACGAAACTGGTGTATCTTGTCCAAGTTTAAAACCGATCCTACATGGATAATGTACATACTTCTTTATAATCAGAGTTGTGCAAACTCAAACCCATCCGAACTCGAATTTTTGCCATCCATTGTAGTTTGAGTGAGTCAAAGTTGATTCGCTCATATATATGAACCAAGAAAAGAGTATATTCTTTGTCCAAAGAAAAAAAAAAGAGTAGATTCATTGATGAACAATAATACCCAAAGATTGGATGCCAGATTAAAGAATAAACGAGCTCCTTTCAATAAACATTGGCATCTCCTGTCATTGGTGCTTCATAAGATTAACAAGCAGTGGGTAGTTGAGGTTCACCATTTTCACCGAGAAGGGAATCAAGCAGCAGATTGGATGACGAATAAAGCGTTTCATCAAGCCACAACAACGCACTTCTCACAGCTATGGCTCAACAGGACTAGGGGATATTCTTCAAGATGATGTAGCTGGTGGTTCTTTTACACGTTGTTAATTACTTGTGTGAAGTAATGTTGGCACTTATACCCTCCCCCTGTAATAAAAAACAAAGGTTAGCACTTAGCACCCTACGTCTCAACCAAAAACCAAGCAAGTACCACATGGTTAAATTCATGAAACTTTTGCACGCACACATAAACAAACACAAATATCGAACCTAGGTACTACTATAATATGTACCTACACCCTTTACAATATGCATTTTTTCATTAGAAATCTACTTTAAACAAGGGTGATGCAGTAAACCATTAACAGTAAAGAAATTCGTAATTCTTTCTAAAAATATAGTTAAACCTTCAGTGCAATCACTGTTTTAAGGATAGTAAGGAATTTCCTTTATTTCAGTCATGCATTTGCACATCAAAATGAAAGATAGCTGAAAATTCCAAGACTTCCATTTCTTTTTGCGAAGTAAGGATAAAATTATATTAATAAACAACATATTGCAAAATTACCATGAAACAGTCTTGGATCTCACTAAATCCAAGACTATTCCATGGTAGAGATATGGCGTTCAAGGCTTCAAGCGTAATATAACATAGAAGTCTTCGCTCCACATTAAACCAACAACAAAAAAGAGGCAAACAATTTTTTTTCGACAACAATAAGTAAACTGATCTCCAACCTCTATACAGAGAAGTAACTGTACAACAAAAGAAATGACTAAAGTCAAAGCATCTTCAGCTCATGGAGACTGCAAAAGTAGAACCTCTGAACCCGCTACTTCTTTTTCAGGTTGTACCCTTACCAAACCTGGCCAAACTGAAAAGGAATCAACAAATGTCTAGAATTGATATATTTATATTTATATATATAGCATCGTAACTTAATTAGATTTTATAGTTCTTTTTTTATAATTACTTATAATTCTAAGTTATAGAGGATTTATTTGTTTTGAGACGAGCATTACCAGTCCTACAGAAGAAACAGCTAGCACATTATATTATATCAACGAACTAGAGCACCACATGAACTCCAGAGACACAATTACAGAGAACAATTCTTGCTTTCAGAGAGTTAGAGAGATTTCTATTTTTCTAGTTTCTTAAATTTTCGATGTTCTTTATGTTGGTGGGGTTTTAGAAAACTGTGATGCATGATAGAATTAGAAACATAATATAATTGATTGAGGCTTGAGTTATACTCAATGTCCTGAAGACTAATTGCATCCCGCTATAGTGCTTGCGGTCTAATGACGATTATCTCTCAAGATACAACGGTCATATTAATGATTTTAGCACTTCAAATCATTAGTCTGCGAACAAATAGAATGATTCAACACTCTCTCTGATCCAAAACCATGAAAAGAGAAGGAATTTTTTTTATTTTTTTTTGACTCATTTTCCTAACTTTCTAACTCTATTACAACTCTTATTGAAAACAAACCATCTTGTGAATATATATAGACTGTGATGGCCCCAACTACTAAACAGGGCACCGCTCGGCCTAATCCCGTAATCAAGCCTTAATCCAAATAACCTAAGACTTATTTACGTATTAGTCAGCCTTTCGTCCCTATGTTCTTCTAAATCCATGTCTTGATATATTATCCAATTTAAAGGTAATTCCAATTCCATTATCATTAAGCGAAAACATTCATTTTCCATAAACTTCGTAAGTGTAGAAAACCAAGAAAAAATGGCATCACAAGTACGTATATATAGGACACTATTCAACTCAACCTAATGTACAACCCAAAATGACATAACAATAATAATACAACAAAAGTCGAGACATACAAATGAGTGAGGAGAGTCGCTGAACTGCTCAGAGGAAGTCACCGATCTTCTCCTTCCCCGGTCTGCTGCTGCTCGACGGACCTACACCCACCGTCACAAACTAGACGGTGAATATAGTGATATTTAAGTACTAACTGGAGAATTCCATGCCAAATTTCCAAAATAAACGAATGGTATTTAAAAGCATAAAGTAGCGAAATAAATTGCTGAAACAAGAAATGCAAGTAAATACCATAGTTAAAGACGTAGAGACAGACACAGGCTAAGTCGAGATTATCTACGTCCGGTCGGCAGTGAGAACTATCACCTAACCTTTCCCACTACTATATGGAGCTGCATTCAACATATTTCACACAAATAGCGGAGCTGCGCTCTACGCTTTACAACATCAATCTCATGCTTACCGACCACCCCGAGTCCCATAACTCGTGTGTTGCGCAAGTGTAGTGGTGAATGCCGGAACCCCAAGAGACCCATGTCCCCGTGAACCACGCATCTCTCGTGCAATGGACACTAGATAATCCCTACTTTACTTTCATAGACAAATAACTCCAAAATTCTAGGATGCCAAAGCAAGTTAGGCTACAAAGCCCAAAGGAAATCGAATACAAGTCCAATTAAATCCAAATTATTCCATTGGCATGCTTTTTTATCAATTTTGTTCAAGAATGACATCAAGTGTAGGAATTAGAGGCACCGAAACAATTCACAATGCATCATGTCACAATATTCATCCATAAATAGAGACAAGAACAACATGATGTGCGAGTTCAAGTAGTATTGTCTACCAATAGATCAATAAATCAATAAGAGAATGAAATGAAATATAAAATTCTCAAAGTTGTACTTACAATTCACACGCTTGTCCAAGTCTATCCGATCCCGCGACAAATTCAAAATGCGTGCCCAAACGCTTGAGTTCTCCCCTTAGTTCCCTACCATTCAATAATGTCTCAATTAGGCCAAATCGAAGTCGAGACAAATTTCTAAAAAACTTTTTTTTATTATTGTCGGCCAATCAGTCCATTTTGCGTTTTTCAAGGTAAAACCCCCGCAAAATGCTTGTCCAAAATTCTAAATATTTTATTTTTCCTAGAAATTCATCAATTTCTATCGATTGTGTCGAAATATAATTTTTCAGAATTTTTCCTAATCTTTTTGGAATCTTTTCCCAATTTTCCTCCATTTTTTCTTTCTTTTCTATGGGTTTGGGTTGAACTGGGCCGAACCGATTTCGAACTGGCCCGATTCATCCAACCCAGCTTCTCATCTTTTTTTTTTTTCTTTTCTTTGGGCCTTAACTGAGTCGAATCGGCATGGTTCAGGACTGTCTTCTTCCTCCTCTCGCAGTGCTCTGTATTTTTTTCTTCTTTCGCTGGGGTTGGGCGTCCATCTCCAACCCCAGGTTGGGTCTCATATGCAGGGGAAACTACTCCCTTGCATTCCTAGATCTCGGACGAACTGCCATGGCAGTTCGTCCGAGTTCGCCAACTCGAAACAACAACAACGACGCAACCAAATTCAACAACAACAAACCACAATCAACTCGACTTGCGTTCTCCTCTTCGGGATCTGTCTCTCTCTCTCTCACTCTCTTTCTTTCTCTCTTCGGTTTCTCTCATTTTTTCTTTTTCTATTGTCTCTGTTTCTTCTTCTCTCTGCTGTTTCATTTTTTTCCTTTTTTTTCCTCTCTCCCTCCACCGACTTTAGAGATCAAAATGAGATAAGGCTAGACAATTCATTTCACCTATATATATATATATATATATATATATATGAGTTGGCTTGGCTTGAATGTGAGCCGCACATCTCAAACCACACATATTTCACACAAATAGCGGAGCTGTGCTCTACGCTTTACAACATCAATCTCATGCTTACCGACCACCCTGAGTCCCATAACTTGTGTGTCGTGCAAGTGTAGTGGTGAGTGCCGGAACCCCAAGAGACCCATGTCCCCGTGAACCGCGCATCTCTCGTGCAATGGACACTAGATAATCCCTACTTAACTTTCATAGACAAATAATTCCAAAATCCTAGGATGCCAAAACAAGTTAGGCTACAAAGCCCAAAGGAAATCGAATACAAGTCCGATTAAATCCAAATTATTTAATTAGCATGCTTTTATCAATTTTGTTCAAGAATGACATCAAGTGTAGGAATCAGAGGCAACAAAACAATTCACAAGACATCATGTCACAATATTCATCCATAAATAGAGACAAGAACAACATGATGTGCGAGTTCAAGTAGTACTGTCTACCAATAGATCAATAAATCAATAAGAGAATGAAATGAAATATAAATTCTCACGGTTGTACTTACAATTCACACGCTTGTCCTAGTCTATCCGATCCCACGACAAATTCAAAATGCGTGCCCAAATGCCTGAGTTCTCCCCTTAGTTCCCTACCATTCAATAATGTCTCAATTAGGCCAAATCGAAGTCGAGACACATTTCTAAGAAACGTTTTTTATTATTGTCGGCTAATCGGCCCATTTTGCGTTTTTGAGGTAAAACCCCGCAAAATGCTCATCCAAGATTTCAAATATTTTATTTTTCTTAGAAATTCATTAATTTCTATTGATTGTGTCAAAATATAATTTTTTGGAATTTCCCAATTTTCCTCCCTTTTTCTCTTGTTTTTTTTTTTCTATGGGTTTGGGTTGAACTGGGCCGAATCGGTTTCGAACTGGCCCAGTTCACCTAACCCAGCTTCTCCTTTTTTTTTCTTTTCTTTCGGCTTGAACCGGGTCAAACTGGGTTCGGCTCACCCGAGCCGAACCGACCCGGTTCAGGACCGTCTTCTTCCTTTTCTCGCATACGAGCACTTCGTGCTCTGTATTTATTTGTTTATTTATTTTCTTTCGCTGGGGTTGGGCTTCCATCCCCAACCCCAGGTTGGGTCTGATATGCAAAGGAGACTACTCCCCTGCCTTCCTCGATCTCGGACGAACTGCCATGACAGTTCGTCCGAGTTTGCCAACTCGAAACAACAACAATGACGCAACCAAATTCAACAACAACAAACCACAACCAATTCACCTTGCGTTCTCCTCTTCGGGCTCGGTCTCTCTTTCTCTCTTTTTTCTCTCTCTTTCTCTTTTCGATTTCTCTCATTTTTTCTTTTTCTTCGACCTCTATTTCTTCTTCTCTCATCTGTTTTGTTTTTTTCCTTTTTTTTCCATTCTCTCCCTCCACCGACTTTAGAGATCAAAATGAGATAAGGTTAGACTTTGATTCATTTGACCCATATATATATATATGAGTTGGGTTGGCTTGAATGTGAGCCACATCTCAAACCACACACGTATCTCGAGACACATCTTGTGGTCTTCAACACCACACTTGTCTTTTGTGCCACTCTCAAGTGACTCTAATACTTGACATCCTTTCTAGAGATGTATGTGTGTGAATCTAAATGCCTATCTAAGGGTATATATTTTTATCTCATTTATATATATATTAGTAAATGTGGCCACATTAACACCACTACTCATATATCATTTTTAATGCAATATTTAAATCAAGTAATTACGCTTACCCCACGAGCTACTACCTCGGGCCCACGTCAGCATGCGACTCGAGACGCATCCTCGCTTGTCTCGGTATCTGCATACACGTAAATGACTTAGTAGTCTACGCAAATATAGTACACTAGGCATACATCACAACACGAATAAAATATACCTCGGCCCTTGCCCCAGTAAATGGACATATCACAGTGTGGGTCCCACAGTATGGGTTGTTGAGCCTGTGTAAAGACAATAACACGGTTAAAAATTTTGGGCGTTACATAGAGTTTGACGTGTCTATTAGAAACGACATGCCTCTTAGTGAATAGATATGTCTATTAGGAAAGACATGGCTTTTAGTGAATAGATACACCTTTTTAGTATCACATGCCCCTTTACGTAATTAAACACATTTTCACATAATTTCCATTTAAATGATAAACAATTAAATAATGTAATTGATTGTTCCAACAATCCCCTACATAAATGAAAATTGATCATCAAATCTATATATATCCCCCACATAAATGGATCTTAAAAACCATTTTAATGTAGACACACTTGAGAGAGTATTGTCGAAATAAAGTTACATCAGGAGAAGTGTCGTATATATACTTGAAGTTTCCTTAGTGAAATATTATTGGATATACTTTGTGACGCAGTGGATATAGATAATCTTGAAGTGTTCGCTATTACGGTATACCGAGACAATAATACCCACATAACTTCATCCTTATCATTATTAGTTCTACGGTCCATTTTGGTCTTGGATACAATCTTGGTTTCATGATAGATTTAGAGAATTTAGCATGTCTCACTTTCATAAATGCGACCCACATTTACTATCATATAGGCGACATCTTTCTTTGTTATTAAATGCTTAGCATACCCTTAACTTCTTCTAAAGACATTTTTATCTTAGGAATGAGAGAGTGTGTGTTCTTCTCTTGAGTTTCGTCTAACCAGTTTGCCTATTGAACCTAGTACATGAGATCTCTAATCAGCTAGGTTAGGTTTCCGCTAGACTTAACTCATTTTTTAGGCTTTTAAACTCATTCCTCTTGATATTAGTTTACTTGGTATTGACAAACTTACAATTAATGGCTACAAGTTTGTCTTCTCATTTCTCATTTTCTATGAAAATTATTCCACAATCAAGTAACTATACAATGATAATCTTCGACATATAAGTCCAAATTTACCATTTTATATACATCATTTTGTTCTTTGTCACTTGTTTTTATTTGCCGACTTTCGACATATACGTTACAGAGACAATTGCATCTAATATATATGAAATATCCTCTAATCTCTTTGAAAGCCATAATATTGCTTTTCAAATTTATTAATGCGCGCAATTTTTTGGATTCCAATGTGAATCTAACGATACTTTCATTTCGTTGAGGATTTCTATTGATACAAGTATTTCTTCTCTAAATTCACCATTAATTTAAGATACATCTCTTAACCTCTTTGCTTGCTTTATTAGCAACCAATATACTAGATGTCATTTTAGACTACTGAATTTCTCTCGAAGAAATCAAGGTTTTCTTTCTCTCAAATAAAGCCATAAGTTATCAATTTACTTTGCTTCATTTTAAGCAATTTATCCATCCACCTTTAATTAGATTTTAAAATCCATTTACATTTCAAAGGCTTTAACTTGATGGATTTAGTCTCAATATCGATAACTCATTTTCAAAATAATATGTTTTCAACAAATGCCTCTTCAAATACTTTATTCGGGTTCATAATTTATTTTCTTTTATTCGAAAATAAAGACAAACTTTTTTACACCCCCACATCTTTCAAGTAATTCTAGACATTTAGTAATATATTTTCAACTCGAAAAATACATAACTATCAAAATTACAGTTTGCAATTAATTTGCTTTCAACCGCCACAATTTTGATGATCTTTTGGTAATCCACACAGCGTTGATCATTATGTGGTATTCACGCATGGTCCGCTCAAATATTGATGAATTCATAGTATTAATCATCTAAATAATGGCAGTATATATATAACACAGTTGTTACTTTCTAACCCCATGATAAGGCACAATTAATGGGCATCATGTATGAGATATAGTAACCCAACATTAGCACTCGTTCACAACCTTTTGTAATATGTACCCTTTCAATTACAATTAATTTTCTAACTGACTTAACAATTATCTAAACACTTCATATCTTATTAAAGAAACATTGAAGACTTTATGGTCATTCTTGGCTAGATCCATTATCTAGATCAAATGAGACTCGACTTGTATGTTTTTAGTTTATGAGATTCATGTTTTTAGTTCTATTTGTTTTTTTATTGAATCTTGTAATTTCGATTTCACTAATCGTATGAAGTTTTGAGCATGTATTGAAACCTAGTATTTTTTGCTATTATATTGAGTAAGTGCACGTGCACACCAATTGTTAGGTCACATCTAGTAGTTTTACCGCCGCACGGTCTGGAAAATTGCACTGGTAGTAACTAGGATCATTGATTGCTCACTTTCAAGAAGTCCTAGGTGTTTTCGGAATATAGGTCAAGTAGCAGTGCTTAGTTAGCTATTACCTAGGGTAAGTGTTTTCACAGAGCTTAATACTGCTAGATTATTGTGCATGCGGAGCTATCGAGGCTACAATCTAGTTAGTATGTGTTTGTGTCACATGTTCCTGCCATTAACTTAAGGAAAACGAGGTGACTAGCCTTGATCTAAAGTCTTTAATTTCATTGTTCTTCTGTCAAGTTTTCATTTTTTTAACATTCGTCCTTAATTGTGTTAGAAATTAGTTTAATTAATTTTTCTATAAAAACCCTCGTTTTTTTACCTAAAGATCATTTCCAATCCCTAAGGATTCGACCCCGATTACCGCTACGACAAATCATAGTAGCCTGGTATTTGGGATTATTTTTGGTGTGTTCGATGGCACATCGTGCGCGCGCGCGAGTAATTGTTGTAATTGGGAATTCTACAATGGAGCCCAAATATATACCCATGACGTGGGAACCCTTCCAAATGTGTTATGCATTAAATGTTGTGTGCATTTACGACTTATAAATTTATGTGTTGGATTAGAATCCAATGGTTGTAAATGAAGTTTTCATTGCATGGATATTTTTGTGGTTTCCATGGTAGTAATATATAAATAGGGAAAGAAGAAAAGGACAAAGAATAATGCAAGAGGAAAGAAACTATGAGGAAGGAAATTTATTCTTTTAAGACATATGAAGTATAATAAAGTAAAATATATATTGTCACTATTTGTTCAACCAATACTTAGGTAAGAAAAATGATATGACATAAATCTTGTGAGTTTCATGCTGAAATGCCAGTTCTGTACTTACAAACTTGTCTGTTGGTAAAGAATACGTCCTAGAATCTCAACCAATATTCTCAAAAAATACTTTTACAGTTGGACAAGATATTCATGCCAACCCATAGATATACGTCTAGCAAGGAGAAGATTCTTGATTGCCAACTCGCAAGACAATTAAGGCAAATTTCCTTTGATCAACGGAGAAAGCAGGAAACAATATATTTGCCACCTCACTTGATTGAAGACATACAAAGAAGCTTCCATAAGAAAGACATTGTATGTTCTCTTCATATATTGATGTAATCACAACAACAGTCCTATATCTAATGCTGAAATTTTCAATATCACTGTGAGACAAGAGCTTTTGAAATATTGTTCTTTTTTATTTATTACACACGCATGGCCGAGGGGATCTCGGTTGTTATCCAAAGGGAACTTGAGACTATTATATAGGATCGGTTGTAAGGGGAGTGGGTAGTGTAGCAAAGTTTGGTGAGGTATTCACTAGCTAGATGAGGGATCGCTAGTTAGGAACTTTGCATAAAAATGTACATCACTTTCTTTTAGTGGATTCTACACCTGGACGTGGCCCTACAAACGTAAAACGGGAGATCCAAACTGCGATAATAATTTTATGTGTTCATTTATTTTTTACTTGCTTTGTTGTTGTTTTTCATGATTGTAGTGAATTGAGCATTTTCAAGTGGTATAAGAGCGGGCTAGGAAGGTGAGATCTGAACATGTCTCAATCACTATAACTATAATCCACTCAGCCAGAAGGAGTTTTGACAAAAAAGGTTAATTTCACAGATTGTCACTCAAGATTACAGTTTATAACACTTTGGTCACTAAACTTACATTTGTCCTAAATATATCACTCAACTTTACAAAACGTTTCAACAAAATAACTCCGATCACTCTCCGTCAAAATCCGACTGGCGCTGCTGACGCGGCGCTACGTGGGATTTCATGGGAGGTCACTTAAGTTGTTAAGTGATGACATGGCATGCAACACACACACCCACCCACCCCCCTCTTAGCTCACCCCGGTCGTCTCCCCCAACCGGTCGTACCCACCGCGCCCCCCCGGTCGTCTCCCCCCACCCCCACCGGTCCCCTCCCAATCGGTCGCCCCCCCCCCCCCCCCCACGTCGTCTCCCCCGCCCCTACTAGTCGTCTTCTTCCTCGCACTCTCTCTTTGTCGCGGCACCTCTCTCTCCCGCGGGATCGAAGCTCCGCGAGAGAGAGTACCACGACGAGCGAGGAAGAAGACGACCAGTGGGGGGGAGCACGACGAGACCTTGCCCCGTGAAGTCGAGGCCGATTGGTCGCGCGAGATTGAAGCTCCACGAGTGAGAGGTGCCGCGACGAGAGCGAGCGCGAGGAAGAAGACGACCGGTGGGGGGTGCGTACAACCGGTTGTTGGGAGGAGGGGGGGGGCGGTGGGTACGACCGGTTTGGGGGGGGGGTGGATATGATCGATTGGGGGGGAGGGAGCCGACCAGCTTAGGGGGCCGGGCGATCGGTTGGGGGGACCAGTGGGGGCGAGAGGGAGACGATCGGTGGGGAGGGGAGCACGAGCCAGGGTGAACTAAGAGGGGGTGGGTGGGTGGGTGTGTGTGTTGCATGCCACGTCATCACTTAAAAACTTAAGTGACCTCCATGAAATCCCACGTGGCACCACGTCAGCAGGGCCATTGGGTTTTTGATCAGAGAGTGGTCGGAGTTATTTTGTTGAAACGTTTTGTAAAGTTCAGTGATATATTTGGGAAAAATATAAGTTTAGTTACTAAAGTGTTACAAACTGTAATCGTGAGTGACCATCGGTGAAATTAACCCGACAAAAAAGCCACCCTTGCTTACGCCTACAAACTACATATACTGAAAAATAAGGATGAAGGGGTTTATTCTGTCCTTAGATGTCAAAACTTAGAAATCAATAGAAAATAGTTACTATGTACCTACAGTCAATAATAAGCCCAAATCAACAAATCAATGGTCCGAGGATGAAGAACGACTATTTCTTGCTAACGCCAAAACATTGAACTACATTTTCAAAGCTATAAACCACGAGCTTCTAATGCTTGTATCTTCTTGCAAGGTTGCAAATGAAGCATGACAAATTCTGCTGAACATGTTTGAAGGTAATAAAGACGTATGAGACTGAAAGAAATTGCCTCTTTGTTGAACTACTATGCATAAGTGATGATGAGATGATTGCAGAGTACATGACAAAATCAAAAGACATCGCAAATCAAGCCCAACAACTTGGCAAGAAGTACTCAAATTGGAAAATAGTTGAAAAATCCATTAGATCACTTCCATCAAAATTCGACGTGAAAGTGGCTGCCATCTAATAAACGAAAGGTTTGAAAAATTTACAATTCTATGAATTAATGGGTTCTCTAACCACATATGAAATACATATTAATTAGAATAAGAAGCAAATATAGATGGCGCTAAAGGTGGTTGCGCAATACATGAAGGAAGATCGATTTGAGACAACTGAACTGGCAATGCTCACCAAATGGTACAATAAACTTTTCAAAAAGGTACATGGTAATAGATCAGGCAAAAATTATGATGTATCAAGAAATGGAGGATTTGATGCAAAATCAAATGATGGGAGGAATGTCAAACAAGGACAACGCTGAGGATGTAGCGGATTTGGTTATTACCAATCAGAATGTCCAAACTTTCTGAAAAAGAAGGGAAAATCATTTGACTCAACTTTAAGCGATAGCGACTCAGATAGTGAAAGTGAGAATGAATATCGAAGCAACTATGTTGCTTTTACTTGTGCGATATCCGAAGAATCCAATGATTCCTCTGTTGTACCTACATCTTTGGTTGTACCCACAACGTCTACTATAATTACAACTTGGTTGTACCCACGACGCTTGCGTTCTCCACAGACTCTAATACAACAGATTAGGTAATTTCTCCAACTTATGATTCAGATTCTACTAATTCTGTTGATATTGCAGATTTGAAAGGAGCACATGCAGAGATCTATGTGAAATGGTCAGATGCAGTTAATGAATGAAAATTCAATAAAATTAGCCAAAGTTTATGCGAAATTTATCGAAGTTGAAGGGGTCGAAATGAAGTTCACGAACAATTTAAAAATCACAAACCTTCACCGAAGTTTATGTTAAAAATCGAAAATATTGATATGAATTGATATGGATTGCTAAAAACAAGGAGAAATTGCAAACTTTTCAGTAAAAAAATCAAATAAGTGTGTAGGAGACGAAAGGGTTAAAGGTTTTAATTGATGGTAACTTTTGGGGGTTATTGAGAATTTTGAAAGTCTCACTTTTACACACATCTCTACACCGATCAAGTGATCCATTGATTTTGCATCAAGATTCAATGTATGCATCGAGATTCACTTTTGCACATACATCTCTACAACACTTTGTATATTTTAATCGATGCATAATTTCAAAAAGTGGATATTTTCTTTTGCTTTAAATGCTGGCCTAAATAAAAAAACATGTTTCGTAATTTTATTTTTACTTATTTGAATGTGCAAATAATAAATGGTTAGAGAATCAAATTAAGTGCAATTATTATCACTTAAGTGATCTACCATGCAGAGTATGCATGATTAAAGCCAATAAAATTGATTTGAAACCATTAAATTGTAAATGTTTTAGGTATAAATGCATAATTGTGCTTGTATTAACATCCCATAAAATGAGTTTTAATTTATCGACCATTTAAATAAAAATTTCTTAAACTTCTCTAAGTTGGCGAATTTTTAACAAATTCCACACATCGAATTAAACTTCTTCAAATTAATTTCAATTATCAAGAGGGCGAATTATAAAGTGAAATTGAAGTTTTGATCCTTGGATGCAGTTGACAAAAATATCGTAATGTCAAGAGATATCATATTCTTACAACACCAACTTGATGCCAAAGAAAATGAGTTGTGTGAAGTCAAGAAGATCCTTGAAAGATCAGAGTCGACTCTCAAGCAATTGAACAAGGGAAAAACATAGCTTGATGACATCCTTAATGGGAAAGGATACCATGATCACAAAGGCCTTGGCCACACAAGCAAAGGATCAACCTTTAAGAAAGGAGAAGCCACTTCCTTCAATAAAAAAACTGAAAAAACTGTTGCCACTCAAATCAAAGATGCTTAACTGCGTTTCAGGCCGGCCGATTTTTTTTGCGGCATTAAGGGTCATATCCGACCTTGATGCTACAAAATGTATCGAGATCTAGCTAGGCGACAAAGAGCCGTCACCAACAAGCATGATAGGTCAATGCAGCTAGACATGTTTCAAAGGAGAAGCAAAAACGGGTACCCAAAAGGAGCTTGCAATGCAATGTAGCTCACATAAGTGACATACGTGGTCTGCCCCGATTTCAATGCAATGGCACAAATGTTCCATTAATTCCGTGCTTATCTACGTTCATACATTAAGACAACACCATATGAACTACGGTCAGGTATAACACTAAATAATAGTTATTTCTTGTTTTTTTTGCAACTTGTTTTGTTTTATGACAGGGAACAACTTTTTTTTTCGTACTCGCATTGTCTCCCTATTTGGGACAAAAATTATTAAAACTCGAAACGAGGAAAATAATTAACAATCATATCAGTAGTAAGCACAGCGAAAATATAGATACTATAAAAGAGTTGTAGGATGAGACAATAACAAAGCAATATAAAATGACGTATAGAAACTCTTATATTTATACTCACTCTCCATGAATTTAATATTACCTCCAACAGATGCTTCTGTACCCACGACAAGCATCGTACTACATACACATACGATTAGCTTTGCATCTCGTAGGTTCAACGACATCTATAGGTACAGAATGATTTGTGGGTACATAAGCATCCGTTGGAGGTAATGATGAATTTATAAGAAGTGAGTTTAAGCATGAGGGCCTGTTTGGTTCGAGTGTTAGCTTATCTAACCTTAGGATTACTTGTAAGGCTAGCATTTGGTTCGAGTGTTAAGTAATACATGGTCTTACCAAACACTCAAACTCAAGCTAAACTAAAGACAAGAGGGATCCTATCTTTAGATAAGCCTGATCTAACTTATTTGTGAAAAGTTCGTCATGTCCCACATTAAAATTCCTTTTCTCACCCACCAACCTCTCTTTCTTCACGGACCATCATTCCCTCTTGTCTTCTTGGTGGAGACATTTCATCAACTACTTAATACAATGTATAGCTCTACTTTTACTCTAATCATTTACAAGCTAATAGAGTAGCTTATAAAAACCACAACCTAATCTCCTCAATCACATACTCTATTTCGAAATAATAAATATCTAATATTACTAAAAAAAACATCAATCTTGAAATATAAATCAAAAGCTAGAGTATATAGATCATACCCCAAATTTTAGATTTGACTTGGATTTAAATTTTTAAATGTGGTTTTGAGGCTCACCATAGCCTTCATTGGAGGTCTAACTCCAAAATCCCTTTGAAGGACACAAACTTAGCCAAGATCTACACATTCCATCTTCTTCGCGAGCAATCCATCACGTCGTCGAGGTTCGTCGAAGCCACGCCTTGTTGTCCACCGATTCGCCTCGCGTGCCCTCACCAGCGTCGCCATCGAAGCGCCATCTCGCCTAGCTGCTGCTGCTCGTCTGCATGTCTGCGAGCTCCCCTAAGCCGGTCTCCTCACTGGCCCGCCGTTGCATCGCGAGCCATCGTCCGCGCGATCCCTCCATAACCGCCTCTCTCTTCCTTGTGTGTCGAATGCGTTGATGAAATAGGGTTAGAAGCCTTTTTTCTTATGCATTCTTGTTGTGTTGTGTTGTGTTTGTTTTTTTTTTCTTTTTTTTTTTTCTTTGGAGAATTATTCTCACTCATTCATCTTTTCCTTAAACAAAACAACGTTAAAGATCTAGGGTCATTACTAGGCATTAAAAAATAGAGATAAAGGTTGAGATCTCTCCCGGTCACTTCATGACTCTAAAATAGACACGCTTAGCGCACACCTCCTTTGTTTAGACTTTTACTTAGTCAATTTTATATACTTCAATATCTACACGATTCACTTTTATACAAAGATTAATCATCACCTTCAGTCTTTTCTTTTATAAGTATTTTAAACCCTTCAACTTCCGGCGACCCTCGATTGGTATTAAATCATTAATAATTTGTGATTAATGATTAATTAATGAATTAAAAATATAGATCATTACAAAGTCTATCTCTCGCCTCTCCGCCCCATCTCCTCCCTTCATTCGTCTAGTGCTGCCACAAGATCGAGAAGCTCCACTAGTGCTATCGCTTCGAGGACTAGCGCATCGCCTCCGCCTCCAACAATCACCGCTGCCTCCTGCCCCTTTCTCCTCCAATTAGGTATTTTTTAAGAATATGGAAGCCACGAAGTGCAGCCCTAATGCCGCTATGGCAGACGACGACTACTACGATGATGAAGACGAAGAAGATGATCACCATCATCATCATGTTCGATCTAACAGAGATAGGTTGAATTCATGAAACTTACAACATTTACAATACTTGCAATATCATCGACTACATCATATCTACAACAACAACAATAACAACGCGTAATGGGCAATGGTGATGGTGGAGGGTCTCGGCTTTGGATTCCAGCTAATGGGCATAGATATGTCGTGGTGTTCAGTTCACATGGATAGAGATAAGGAGATGGAATGAAGGGGTATTCAAGACCCCACTTTTGTTGATTTTGAAGACTCTAATACTAAAAGATGGGTATCTGAACCAAACACCTCTACATAAAACACATATCTTTCTCAAAGCCATGGCTTAGGTAGTAAATCCTTGTACCTTATATATAACTTCAACCAAACAGGCCCTAAGAGTTTTTATGTGTCCTTTCATATTGCTTTGATATTGTCTCATGCTACAACTCTTTCATAGTATCTATATTTCAGTTGTGCTTACTACTGATACGGTAGTTAATTATTTTCATCGTTTCGAGTTTTTATAATTTTTGTCCCAAATAGGGAGACAATGCAAAGATAAAAGGGGAGTTCATTTAGTTAATACATGATACATCTCCCTAAGTTACTTTCTCTTACCCTAGTCTTTTATTTTGTCGTAAAGGGGGAGAGAAAAAACTTGTATTTAGGGGGAGCGTAATATGCTTGAAAAATGAATAGCTTGTATTTAGGAGGAGTGTAATACACTTGAAAAGTGAATATTTGGTCCAGTAAACAACGTATATATTTTATTCTTATAGCATTCTACTATATTGATATCACATGCTTCATTATTGATCTTTACGTGCTTTATGCATTACATGTTTCTATTGTTGACTCTGTCATAATCCTTTCGTTATTGAGTTGTGGCAGATAAATGACAAAAAGGGAGATTAATAAGGTAAAATATATATATTGTCACTATTTTTCAACCAATACTCGGGTAAGAAAAACAATATGACATAAATTTTGTGAGTTTCATGCAAAAGTGTTGGTTCTATACCTACAGACTACAGACTTGTCTATAGGTACGTAACATGTCCCAGAATCTCAACCAATATCATCAATAGATACTCGTACAGTTAGACAAGATATTCCTGCCAACCTATAGATATACGTACAACAAGAAAAAGATTTTTGATTGCCAACTCGCAAGACAATTAAGGCAAATTTCCTTTGATCAACGGAGAAAGAAGGAAATAATATATTTGCCACTTCACTTGATTGAAGACGTACAAGGAAGCTTCCATAAGAGAGCCACTGTATGATCTCTTCATATATTGATGTATTCACAACAACAATCCTTTCTCTAATGCTGGAAATTTTGATATCACTATGATACAAGAACTTTCGAGAGATTTTTCTTTTTTATTTACAGACACATAGCCAAGTGGATCTCGATTGTTGTTCAAGGGGAACTTGGGATTATTATGTAGGATCGATTGTAAGGGGAGTGGGTAATGTAGCAAAGTTTGGTGAGAGATTCATTAGCTATATGAGGGATCGCTAGTTAGGAACTTTTCATAAATCTGTACATCACTTTCTCTTAGTGGATTCTACACCTGAGCGTGACCCCACTGACGTAAGACGGGAGGTCCGAACTGCAATAACAATTTTGTGTGTTCATTTATTTTTTTACTTTGTTGATGTTTTTCACGATCGTAGAGAATTGAGCACTTTCAAAAGATATTGATTCTCTTACGAGCAACTGCTCATTTAGAGAGTGTCACCTTATAAGAAAATAAGATCCAACAGAATGAACATAGGAGGATAAGCCATGAGGGATTACCACAAAGGGAAAGAAGAAAAAAGGACAAAAAACTAAATTGGTTTAGCATAATCTGGTGGCTTATACCAATATATAGATCGAAGGCATCAAATTTAACCAAATGGAAAACAAGAAAAAACTGAATTATGTGTTGCTAATGCAACAAAAGAGTTTGTAAAAAGAAGAGAGAACCTAAGCTACTAGCCATGAACTGGACCAAAATCATTATAAGATCGATGACGTACAACAATGCTAGTAGCCGATGATTTAAATTAAAATATTTTTAGGTAAAAAAAATCAGCATTTAAAAGAGAAAATTGACCACATTCCCACAATTAAATTTTGTGATAGCACGCGTTACCCAAAGCAATTCTTTCAAGGCATTAAGGAAATTTCAGAGATTTAATGATGACTAAGTTGATAGTAGATGAAGACCCTCACCAAAAAAGAAATGTACAACATTGACATCTCCTATCCCGTGTAACGACCCGGACCTCTTGGAGGAAACCCCGTGCACGTCAAAGCTACCCAGCTTTGGCCCTCTTAGAGGTTATGGATTTAATCCCTCCACAGTAACCCTGGGCATTCTCCCCTCCCACAACTCGAACCCGAGCCCCTAGAGACACAAGTACTTAGGCTCATGGAGTTGTGTACCATTGAGCCAAAGCAGCTCAATGGTACACAACTCCATGAGCCTAAGTACTTGTGTCTCTAGGGGCTCGGGTTCGAGTTGTGGGAGGGGAGAATGCCCAGGGTTACTGTGGAGGGATTAAATCCATAACCTCTAAGAGGGCCAAAGCTGGGTAGCTTTGACGTGCACGGGGTTTCCTCCAAGAGGTCCGGGCCGTTACAAAAAAAAGGCACCTTTATGTTGGGGCACACGGGACGGTAACACCCGAACCCCCAGAGTGTACAGTCCTCTTAGAGGATTCACACTTATAGCGCTCTGCACACCTCCCTCACCTCCCACGGTTCGAACCCACGCCCTCGAGGGATAAAGGCGTAGGCTCATGGAGCCGTGTACCAATTGAGCTACGTGCCCCAACATAAAAGTGCCTTTTTTTTTTTTTTTTTGTAACGGCCCTCAAGGAGGAACTCCGTCAAAGCTACCCAGCTGTGGCCCTCTTAGAGGTTTGGATTAAATCCCTCCACAGTAACCCTGGGCATTCTCCCCTCCCACAACTCGAACCTGAGCCCCTAGAGATACAAGTACTTAGGCTCATGGAGTTGTGTACCAATTGAGCTCTCCTCCTAGAGGGCCGTTACATCCCGATTAGGGACAATGCCCGGCTTGAAACCCTGATTAATCCAGCTAACCCTGCAAGACTTAACTAGAGCCAACAGCCTCTCTATCCATACCAAATAAACTCAACCTGTATATTCATATCGAAATAATATATCAAAGTATTACACAACGAAAAATTAACAACTTTTTCAATATATACAAATATACAGAAATACTGAGTTTACCAAAACCTGAAACCATTTATAAATCACCCCAACCCTGTTTATATACATCAAAATATGTCAAACAAAGTTATTTGTATACAAAAATAATTATTACATCGGAGAGAAGACACAAGACTCCTAAATCTTCTCTTTTCCTTTAACCGAAGCGTTGGGTTGCGAACCTAAAATGATAATTTGGGTGAGCGCTCCAACTTGCTCAGTCATTAAGAATTCATACTAATCATCAATATTCCATATAGTAAACAAAGATATCATGCAATAGCAACATGCAACAAATATATTTTATAAGGATATGAAAAACATATAGATTCACATAATCAAATGCGAAGCAAGTAATTTGGGCTATTACACTGTGATTCTCATTTATTTTATAAAACTAAGGTCGATTACCCACTTACATCATTAATACAATTGCTAGACCAACATATTGGCCGATATGCTCTCTAGCCCATCCATTAATGCCCAGTTGTTCTATCCAAAACCCTATGATGTGCACGTAATCCATACAACCTATCAAATTGAACAGGAGTTATATACAGGACGGGAAGGGAACCCATCTCCTATAAACCTATTCTTAAAACCAAGAGTTATAGCATGGTCACATTACACACCGTTTTCTATTTATTGAAAACAATCACAATATAACTAGTCCCCTATTCCATTCTATCAACAATATGAGCTATATATACTAAATAGCCAGACAATATTGATAAATAAGTGAATCCGTACTTACCTCGGTCTAAGTTCTCGTCCAATTTCTTAGCTTCTCGGGTCTATAACTCTCTCTCGGTTAAGCAACACCTATCATAGACCATTCTTAGTTAATATATGTATATTATAGTCTATTAAAACCCCTAGAATAACCCCTAAACAACTTGACAAAACACCCTGTTTACAATCAGTTTTGCACTAATCTGGGTATGGGTAGCGCACTACCTAACATGGATAGCGCGCTACCTGCATGTCAGTTCATCTTCCCAGTATGCATAGCGTGCTATGAGCCAAGCGTAGCGCGTTATGCGCACCAGACCAGCAACAACACCATTGTTCTACCATTCCGATTTCTCCAAAACACCTCCAAATCATTACAACAAGTCACAATTCATCCAAAAATAGAGAAAAAATAGCCTCTAGTGAGATGAGTAATCATAATAGACCAATAAACAGCTCAAATAACCACAATTCCAAGCATCACCATCTATTCCAACTTTGATAAAAAATAAAACAAATTATACCTATACGATGCTCGTGAGTTGTGTGATCGATTAAGCTCCTCAACTGAGCTTAATTCTGCTCCTCAGACAACAAGTCTCGATCGGAATCAAATTCCATAACCCTCGTTTACGTTTGATCGATTAAATTAGTTGATAATCATCAAATTTCTTATATATATATATATATATATATATATAGATACATATAGTTGATACGTTGCGTCATTTCGAGATTGATTTGGTCGTCGATGTGCTAAAGTGACACGTGCTATTGTGACACAAGTTTTTACATATCCTAAACTTATGCTTTGTTCGAAAAGATAAAAAATCTATAAAATTTCATTTTCTTTTTAATTTCAATATATATATATATATATATATTTATATATCCTTATATATAAATATATATAACTTACGTATTTCTTCGCCGATAAATCCACCTGACACGCCTACGTGTAACCACGAGTGTGCACATTCATGCCACGACTCCTTCTTCGTTCATATTGTACCAGTATTTCATGGCTTATTTTGTATTTTTCCATTATAGGTTTGTATATATCCCGTGAATATACACGACCTATTTATATTTTAATTTCACTATCTAAAAACGCACACGCACGCTAATCGAGGTATGCTGATCTTAACCTTGAGCCTAACTCAGGTTAATTACTATTTGGATTAGTACTAATAGCCAGCTTAAGGTAACGGGTCATTACATAAACTATACACATAATATTATAATTTCAAAAGTTAAAGAGACATTGAAAAGAATGAAAATAGGGAAAACATGAGGCCCAAAAGAAATACCCATATAGGTTTGAAAATGCTTACGAGAAATTAGAATAACTTGGTTATCTAAACTTTTCAATAAAATTTTAAAATCAAAACAGATGGCAATGGATTAGAGAAGAAGCATGCTTGTACCAATCTTGAAAAACAAAGGAAACATTCAAAGTTGTTCAAACTATCGGAGAATTAAACTTATGAATCATACTATGAAACTTTGGGAGAAGATAATTGACAATAGGTTAAGAAGAGAAACAACAATATCAGAGAATCAATTTGGCTTCATGCTTGAGAGGTCAACTATAAAGGCGATTTTCCTTACAATTAGAAGATTGATGGAGAAAAATAGAGAAAAGAAAAACGATCTTCATTCGGTATTTGTAGCAGTAAATCGAGCATAAAGAAATAGTTTGATCCATGTAGCAGACCCCAATTAATTTGGGACTAAGGCTATATTGTTGTCGTCGTATGTGAGCAAAATACTTAGGCATTACACAAGCGTTGCCTAAATAATTTGAAAGTAAATGAATTACGTATATGATGTTAGATGTAGAATCAAAGGATGAAATTCCAAACTCATCAAATCATAATACTGCCTAACCCCAAATCTGTAAACCTGAATTTTTAGAAAAAAATAAATAAAATCTAAAAACTCCTAACATGATTTAGAAATTAAGATCCCACTTGAAATAAATTAAAAATACTTACCAAATAAACATCTAATAAGAAAAGGACTTGCAAAGATAATTTAAATAAAACGCACAAATCAACAAGGAAAATTTCGACAATACCTATCATAGACCATTCTTAGTTAATATATGTATATTATAGTCTATTAAAACCCCTAGAATAACCCCTAAACAACTTGACAAAACACCCTGTTTACAATCAGTTTTGCACTAATCAGGGTATGGGTAGCGCACTACCTAACATGGATAGCGCGCTACCTGCATGTCAGTTCATCCTCCCAGTATGCATAGCGTGCTACGAGCCAAGCTTAGCGCGTTATGCGCACCAGACCTGCAACAACACCATTGTTCTACCATTCCAATTTCTCCAAAACACCTCCAAATCATCACAACAAGTCACAATTCATCCAAAAATAGATAAAAAATAGCCTCTAGTGAGTAGAGTAATCATAATAGACCAATAAACAACTCAAATAACCACAATTCCAAGCATCACCATCTATTCCAACTTTGATAAAAAAAATAAAACAAATTATACCTATACGATGCTCGTGAGTTGTGTGATCGATTAAGCTCCTCAACTGAGCTTAATTCTGCTCCTCAGACAACAAGTATCGATCGGAATCAAATTCCATAACCCTCGTTTACGTTTGATCGATTAAATTAGTTGATAATCATCAAATTTCTTATTTATATATATATATAGATTTCCTTGAGATACACGTTGCGTCATTTCGAGATTGATTTGGTCGTCGATGTGCTAAAGTGGCACGTGCTATTGTGACACAAGTTTTTACACATCCTAAACTTATGCTTTGTTCGAAAAGATAAAAAATCTATATAATTTCATTTTCTTTTTAATTTCAATATATATATATTTATATATCCTTATATATAAATATATATAACTTACATATTTCTTCGCCGATAAATCCACCTGACACGCCTACGTGTAACCACGAGAGTGCACATTCATGCCTCGACTCCTTCTTTGTTCATATTGTACCAGTATTTCATGGCTTATTTTGTATTTTTCCATTATAGGTTTGTATATATCCCGTGAATATACACAACCTATTTATATTTTAATTTCACTATCTAAAAACGCACACACACGCTAATCGAGGTATGCTGATCTTAACCTTGAGCCTAACTCAGGTTAATTACTATTTGGATTAGTACTAATAACCGGCTTAAGGTAACGGGTCATTACATAAACTATACACATAATATTATAATTTCAAAAATTAAAGAGACATTGAAAAGAATGAAAATAGGGAAAGCATGAGGCCCAAAAGAAATACCCATATAGGTTTGAAAATGCTTACGAGAAATTAGAATAACTTTGTTATCTAAACTTTTTAATAAAATTTTAAAATCAAAACAGATGGCAATGGATTGGAGAAGAAGCATGCTTGTACCAATCTTGAAAAACAAAGGAAACATTCAAAGTTGTTCAAACTATCGGAGAATTAAACTTATGAATCATACTATGAAACTTTGGAATAAGATAATTGACAATATGTTAAGAAGAGAAACAACAATATCAGAGAATCAATTTGGCTTCATGCTTGAGAGGTCAACTATAAAGGCAATTTTCCTTATAATTAGAAGATTGATGGAGAAAAATAGAGAAAAGAAAAACGATCTTCATATGGTATTTGTAGCACTAAATTGAGCATAAAGAAATAGTTTGATCCATGTAGCCGACCCCAATTAATTTGGGACTAAGGCTATATTGTTGTCGTCGTATGTGAGCAAAATACTTAGGCGTTACACAAGCGTTGCCTAAATAATTTGAAAGTAAATGAATTACGTATATGATGTTAGATGTAGAATCAAAGGATGAAATTCCTAACTCATCAAATCATAATACTGCCTAACCCCAAATCTGTAAACCTGAATTTTTAGAAAAAAATAAATAAAATCTAAAAACTCCTAACATGATTTAGAAATTAAGATCCCACTTGAAATAAATTAAAAATACTTACCAAATAAACATCTAATAAGAAAAGGACTTGCAAAGATAATTTAAATAAAATGCACAAATCAACAGGGAAAATTTCGACAATATTCTCTATTGCTTTGAAGAACTCTGATGAACTAAAATGTACCACTAAAATGCTCTTTCCAGTTGATACTTGAAAGTTCACCAAGCTGAAATCAAATACCGGCTCATATGAACAAAAGCAAAATCATAGTTGTCCTTCATTAAGCAATCCATATTCAAAGCAAACCTCATTGAGTCATTGGCATGAAAAATATCTTATGGATGAAGACTCTAATATAAAATTGAGAAAGGTAAAAGCGAGATTTTAGGGTTTGAAACCAATAGATTGCAATGAAGAGCATGAAGACAAAAAAAGAAACATAAGCAAACTAAAAAGTGAACAAGAGCGAGTGAGGGGCAAAAATAGGGAGAAGTACAAAAATAGTAATAGTAAAAAAAGACAACATCAACCAAAACAGGCTCTAAGACCAATTGATGTAGAAAAGTGAAATAACAAAATTTTATTATATCACCAAAGATACTAGCCCAATTATAAATCTTGCTATTGTTTTAAAGAAAACAAGAGTTCCCAAACGATTTCAATATAATTTGGAATAAAGATACCTTTACACGAGACAAAATTGCAATCAAAACTAAAGAATCATAATTTGTGATAATCTTCACCCTCAAACAATATGAATTTGTTATGAACCTTGGTTTGGGATCTAGTCATGGGCTTAAACACAATGGAATTTATGCTTTTACCTATCTTGATTGGTTAAAAAGTAAAAAGAAAAGTAGAAGAGATAGAATAGGTGAAAATGAGAGAAATAATAGGCCTTGATGAGAGAGAGAGAGAGAGAGAGAGAGAGAGAGAGAGAGAGAGAGAGAGAGAGAGAGAGAGAGAGAGAGAGAGAGAATTGAGTCCGTGACTCTATTCTTAATTTCGATCCTATTTTTCCTTCACATTAATAACATGCTTTATTCATCTCATAATACCCATATATATGGTCCTAATAAAACAAAAACTAGTAAATACTTAGCAACTGCTACTTTAGATGGTTAATAGAAATAAAGAAACTACTAAATAGAAACTTGCTACATAATAAAATAGCAATTACTTAAAATAATAAACCTACTAAATAATCAACATGGAAACTTCTTAATAATAAAATAGAAATTACGAAATACTAACCTTAAATCTAAGACCATATCATTACTCTCATTCTATCCATTTAGCTTGTCCTAAAGCACAATTTTTTAACTTGGTCAATGAACATCTTGCACATTATCCGCTCCACCATCTTCAACTTCAGGAACCTCTATCCAAAATAGGTTTTGCACTTACGTCCAGGGCTGTAAGACTCATCAAAATTATAGTACAAAGCTTTCGCCCTACATTCTGTCATATCACCCTTTGATAACTTTTTTTATGAACGGAGGTGAGGAGTTGTCGATAATTGTGTTGACACTGGCAGTAACAGTTGCTGCCATTTGTGTTTGGTTGTTCAAGGGTGCTCTGGAGTCTTTGGTTATAGATGTGTTGGTGGAACTTCTACTAGTTTTGAGAGTACTCATCGTGGACATGACGCATGCTAGGAGGGATTCTTTACAGAATTCTCGCTTCACTCTAAAGCACGAGAAAGATTCATGGAAATGCCTAAATTGCCCAGTTGTTGCAACTCAATGTTAATCTGCAAGTCTTCAGTCAAACTGGTGGTGAACAAGTCCACATGTTGTTGCGATTTAAGGTCCAATGTCCTGGCCAACAAAGATTGGAACTGGCTTTGGTATTCTTCCACTGTGCTGGTTTGTTTCAAATTGGCTAAGTCTCATAATGGATTGTTGCTCATTGACGGTCCAAATCGAACATGACATAGGTCCTTGAAACGATGCTAATCAATGTTCGCATCCTCCTGCTCCACTTGATCGAACCAAAGTTGTGCCTTACCTAAAAGGTAATCCAACTATGTCTCATCCGTGGCCTTTCGATGGAGAAAGAACTTCTCACATCTCTTCAACCATCCTATGTTGGATTTTGGAAACCAAGCATGACGAAAGTTTTTTGAAACCTTTTCAAATATCCTAGAACAAAGATCCTATCAATTCCAATAAACTGATGTACCAATAGAAAAAAACTATACCTTAATAAAAACCACTTGAGGCGGCCCTCGCCGCCCCGGGGTGACGTGTCTCCATGTACTCCTCGCCAACTGGCCCAATTACATGTGTACGACACCTGCCCGTCCTTACTCTATCTCGATATTCGCATCCGCTTGTGTGTGTACGATGTATAAATGAAAAATGCGGCAGAAGTTGTACGTAAATGCAAGAAATATTAATGAAGTTAACAAATCCTATTGTGGAAAAACCCTGAACAATTCAAAGTAAACAAATGTACCATGTAAAACTAAGCAGGTACAAGGTCAAGTCACTCCCCAGTTCCCAAAAGAATCAAAATATCAAAATAATCACACGTACAAGTAGTCCTCAGAGGTACGCAATCAGAAATAGTCGCCTAAGATCCCCTTGCCCTTACTTGTACTAGGATCTGCACTCAATCATCATAGAAGAAATTGGATGACGAGTCCAGTCAGTAAAATCCCAAGGAACTCCTCCGAGCATTCAATAAGCAAATGGAATTCAGTAAAGACTGCTAAATAAACATGCATAATGTAAATATGCAACTGTAAGTAGGGCATCGCATGTGTAAATAACAATAAAGTGCAACTGTGTGTGTTTGTTCCAGTCAGACTAAACCATACTTCGGGATTTCCTTCCAGGATCCTACTAGTGGGCGCACCCAACTAGCTATCACCTGATCCCTCTAAGTGGTCGGCGTAGACCTACGACGCACCGACACATGTAGCAGTCCCTCGGGTCGTTATCCACCGAGCAGCTTTTGATGAATTTGTCACATTTTATGTGTGATCAACAACTATCTCAGGCCCTACTTGCGTACCGGACCGGTGTGCATCTTTCAGGATCCCGTCCCGTATCTCCTAATCCGCAAGTAGCCACAATCTCCATCGGTATCTTAAACACCGATATGTGGTTTCTGCCCAATCAGTGCATTCCGGATTTCGTGACAGACCACTGACCCACTCATAGAGCCCATCAGCCCTCTGACACTCGGCAACCCGTTCAATCGATACGGTCGGTATCCTCAACTGTGACAAAATTCTAAACCACCAGAACGTCTTCAATCCGGCCCTCCATTCGAACCTCCGGCTCAAGTATCGCCGCAACCGCCTCCATTTCCTGCGCTATAGCTAGTCGGCCTCTTGTGATGGGTAAGTCAGTTGTCGATCCAAATAATACGAACTCCGTTATGCCAGGAATATGAAACTGTATCCTCTTACCGTAACAATTTATCCGTGCATGATAGGAATATGAAACTCGATCCACCTCTATCATCACGTCTCGACATATTCGGTTATGGTATATCTTATCCCAGCAGCCGTACTGAGGACAAGATGTGGCTCTAGTGTCTTTGTAACTAACCCTAACAATTCAACAATACGTCCAGCAAGAAGCAATAAAGTACTACCAGAATCAAACATAGCATGCATGTGGCGACCAAATATAAGTAATGTACTTTCAATAATCTGCCTAGTCGCCCCGCTATCTGGTTGTGCTAACGCATGCGCTCTATCTCTGGCCTGGTCTGACCCTCGCCGTGGTGATGGTGGTGTTCGACAATCAGCCATTAAGTGTCCCCTCTGCCCACACTGGTGGCATCTTCGGCTCTCCAGTCTACCCATCTGTCCGTCTCCACATCTCGGACCTTGACCCCGGTCTACCTGACCCCTGTCATGTCCCCCCTGATCTCGACCCTGACGGTACTCCTGCGGTCGTGCCCTCTGTCGATCCACTGGTGCTGAGGTGATAACAAGAACTGGTTGTGGCTCCTCATATCGGAACTGCCTGCCCTGAAACTCGTCCCGACGACCCCTCTCCCGTCTATCGTCTCTCCGGTCTCTATCCGGATGATCCATCGGTCTCTTCTGCCTCTGATTAGACTGAGAACTCTACCCTGACTGTACCTCCCTACTAGTCACACGTCAGCCAGCCCTCTTAAGTAGGTATGTCTCATGAGCCAATACCCTATCAAAGATCTCCTGCAGTGTCGTGGCTCCGGTCGAAATAACTGCTGACGCAATCCTGTCATCAACCCCTCTGGTGAAGTAATAGATTTGTAAGCGCTCTGTCCCGGCGACATCCAGAGAGAACTGAAACAGATGTCGGAACCTCTCCATATACTGCATCAAGGTCCGATTACCCTATCTCAAGGATATAAACTTTTCCCTTAGTCTCAATCTAACCTCCATAGGTATATATTGATCGTAGAACCGCTCCTTAAACTCAGCCCATGTCGTCGGTTCCGGATGAGTATCCATATATGTTGTCTACAAGACTGCCGCATGCCCTCTCAAACAGGCTCCCGAAAGTCGTGGCTGTACTGTCTCATCGTTCCTTATCAGCTTATGGAAACGCTGATGAGATACTATCTATCTCCAGCAGCCTCGGGGTCACCACCTCCATAAAAGAATCCAGGCTGGAACTTCAAAAACTCTCTCAATAGCTTCGCCTCTGGTGCAAGGACGAATGCCGATGTTGTAGGAGTATCAGCAGTGGGGGTGGCGGTAACCCGGTCCATCGACGTGGGTGGAGGCGTAAGAGTCGACGTCTCCAAAGGAACGACAACTACGGTAGCTGTCTCTGTAGGTGCCTCTTCCGCTACCCCCTGAACTGGCATCTGGGGTACCACCGGAACAATAGATGTCCCTGCCGGTGTAGTCACAGCCGTTGGCTCTCTCGTTGAAGTGAGTGCCGCTAGTACTGCGGTCTGCTCTCGTAGTAGCCGTATTACCTCGGCCATCTGTGTCTCCTGTGCCGAGAGTCTATCCTCCACACTCGTCGTAACTGAGACATCCCTAGCCGCATCACTAGTCTGTCCAGTCTCCACTGGCGTACCAGACTGTCCGTCCATGATCTACATCGATAATGCGTTTCGGATCAGTCTCGAGGTATATACGTATATCATATAGTAACATGAAAATATAACAAATATATATATAAGTTATAACTCTACCCGCCTCACATCACTTCCCAACTAAAGTTCTAAGGCACTAACTTCGGGTTTTCCACATCTAAGTTTGTTGTTTAAGTTTTATTGTCTGAGGACTTTCTCTTTTATGCTTTGATACCAACTGTGGCGTTGGTATCAATTTAAGGACACCTACGCTTCCTCCAATGGAGTCGACCCGGGCTCTGATACCAAATGTGGCGGCCCTCGCCGCCCCGGAACGTATCTCCGTGTACTCCTCGCCAACTGGCCCAATTACACGTGTATGACACCTGCCCGTCCTTACTCTGTCTCGATATTCACATCCACTTGTGTGTGTACGATTTATAAATGACAAATGCAGCGGAAGTTGTACGTAAATGCAAGAAATATTAATGAAGTTAACAAATCCTACTGTGGAAAAACCCTGAACAATTCAAAGTAAACAAATGTACCATCTAAAACACATGCGAATATCGGGAAATTTTCCACAAATTTCCCAAATTTTTCTTCCATTTATTTATTTATTTATTACTGTTTGGCTCTGGGTCGGGTCAACCCAAATAGGTCGGACCCGACCCGACCCGGCCCTAGCCCGGGTTTGGTTTGGGTCCGGTCGACCCGGCCATGGACCAGAATGGTCCAGTCTCGACCTACGGGCCGAGCCTGGCCCATTCTGGGCCCGGCCCGTGAGGGGGATGCACATGCGAGCACACTCGCGCGCGTGTGCATCTTCATCCTCTGATCGAACCAGTTTTCATTGGTTCGATCAGAAATTTATTTATTTATTTTTTTCGAGATTCGGGGTTTGGGGTTGGGGTTGCTCTCCACCCCAGCCCCCGGTGGACTCGGTGGCAGGGGAGACACTCTTGCCATCACCACCGCGACCCGGTTCGGCCTCCATGGTCGAACCCCCGTCTCGCCACCACGGCAAACCACCGAAACTCAACAAAAACCACAAAAACGCACCTCGATCGTGACGCTTCCACGTTCTCCTCTCCCTCCCGGCTGCTTCTCCTCCTCCTCTCCTCTTCTTCTTCCTCGCTCTCGGCCTCCCTGGTGTGTGGAGTGTGTACGGGAGTGAGGTGTGTATGTGTGAGGTGAAAGAAAAGGTAATCGAGTGTAGATAAGGATTGTTGACTTTTTTTTTTCTTGACACCAAAGTGTGACACCGCTGGGACACTCGCTCATTTTTCGTTTCGACGCCCGATTTCGCGTGCGAACCGTGATATACGCGTACCGCCGCGTCACTAGCCACCTAATATCATTCCATATTAGTTACTTTGTCAATTTTTATATAAAATTTGTGTGTTTTAGTCTCCCCGACTTAATATTCGGTCTCGTCAACTACCCAGTACCCGCGTCGACACGTATATCGAGGCAAATACAATTCTCACAATCTCGCATGTATTTTGATGCAACATACACACATGCGATGTATTTCAATAAATTTCACTGCAAATAAGCATCCAACACACAATACCTAGCGTACCTAAGTTCCTGTGTGCCCTAACCTACCGCGTCGTCCACGTAGATCCGAGCTGGCGTCCACGTCTGTAAATTGAAGAGACATTTATAAAATGGGCAGTTACAAACTCCATGTCTGATTTGTTTGGTGTTGATCGATTCCTTCAAGACGCTGCCAGACGCGAACGTCCTCTATCAGAAATCCACATACAAACGGACGATCACGATGCAAAAAGCTAGCGCCAAAATTCTAAGGAAAGATTTTTCACAAAAACTAACTAGAAAAATTCTCTTTCACAACTGTGACCCAAATGTCATATTTATAGTAGAATAGACCGAGTTGTAAAAGAACTCCGTCTTCTAGTCACACTACAAATAGAGTCTTCGATAAAGTCCAGCTCTGAGAAAGTTAGAGTCATAGATAATCTATAATCCATTAAGAGTTGTGATTTACCTAAAACCCAAATAAGAATTAAAGTCATTCTATAATTCCAATTAAAGTCCCATTCAAAATAGGATTTACTAAGAGACATTTTCGAGTTACACTTGAAATGTAGGTGAGTTTTGAATCCTAGTCAAACTAGGACACTTAATGATAATCTTCAAAATAAATTTCATCAAATAAGATTTATCAACCTAGACGATATTAAATCGCGCAAATCCATTATTTGTGTTCGATCCAATAGGTTTATACAATGTTAGCAGTGAACCAAAACCCTTTTCGGCACACAAATCATAAGCGACCTCTAGCAAGACATTATGACTACCCAAGTTGCACGAAGATTAATAAGTCGATACAACCTAATAGACAGTGTATGTTATATCCCTTTGTCACGCGATATCTTTTGATTTAAGATAAAACAGAGAATGTCGCCCTTATGGCCTGTTTAGATCACATGTAAAATAATTTCATGATAATGAGATTATCTTATACAAGCATTATAACATGGGTTTGGGTATTAGTCCCAATAGAGGGACTTGTTCAGTTGGGGGCATGGAGGGTTGGATTAAACTTGATTTCAATAGGTGAAGTTACTAAAGTGCCCTTTTATATCTAAAAAATTTTCAACACAAGTGATCTTCAAAAGGGACAAATGTGGTTCTTCTCATTTATGTGCACAGAACAAAAACAAAGAATACAAAGCAAATGATGACAAAACAAGAAAGAAAAATCTATACATATGTATGCTAAAATCAATAAAAATTAAAAAGAAGAGAATTGTATTCATTAAAGTTGGTCCAGCTAGCCTATATTATCATGAATCCAACATCAAATTAAGGAGCCCCTTATATTATTCTTGGAGTCGATGAAATTTAAAGTCATCCTATAAATTATAAGAATATGACCACTGAAATAACACAGAGAATGGATGAAAGCGGGGTGAGTCACCACCATGGGATTGAAAGAAACATGAATGGCAAAAATAGAGCATACAAAATCGTACCCGGATCCCAAAATAGGGAAATTACAATACAAAAGATGGAAGAAAGTGGGGCGAATCACATAAAATGAGTACCCAAATATCGTTGACAGCAGAGAAAAGCAACGAAAAAGAGAGAGAGAGAGAGAGAGAGAGAGAGAGAGAGAGAGAGAGAGAGAGAGAGAGAGAGAGAGATTACCTGGAAGATGATGAATTGTTTGTGAGATCGCACAAATGGTTTTTAGGCTAGGGTTTTTGGGGCGAGAGGTTGGAAAGTCGAGAAGATGAGGAATTGCGGTGTGTTTTGGGTGTTTATGATGAGGGTAGTTTGGTCATTTGAATTCATGGTTTTAAATAATCCTAATCCAATTGGTTAAAATAATCTTATGAACAATTTAATACTCGAATCGGACACCGATATTATTTAGTACCACCGCTTATCTCATTCTATCCTATGAACTGAAGATGCCTTTATAGTTCAATGTACTAGTCTCGATCTTCGAGCATATTGAAATTGTCAAGTGACATTGATCCAATCAATTCACTAGACATGGTCACTTATCAGTCTAACATATCGAGGGGCCCAATAGATATCTCTCTCTAAAAGAGATATATGGACAAATCCCATCTTGATCACATAACTTCTGCACATAAGTCGAACAATGACCAATCACAATCTTTATAATCATCCGGTTAAAGACAACGTTTGATTGTGTCAAATCATTGTGCTCCTAATGATGAAGTCTTTGGTGATATCAAGTCAAAAGATTAAATGATATAACTCTCATGAGAATCACTTATGGCATTGACCATGTAGTGTTCTCATAACAGGTCACTCCAACATCTGTTCCCAACAAATACCCATGATCTTGATTTGTATCTGTATACACCTAATTATCACATGACTATCAATCAAGACTCATACTAGCCTTAATTTATTATTGTTCCCACAATAATAACTGACTAGGGACATTTAGAATAATACAATAATTATTCATGGATACTATCACAAAAGAAACATGCATCTACTTATAATAGTTAAGCATCATTTACAGAATTGGTCTAGGGCACATACCCAAACATCCCGAGGGGTCTTCAGTGCCATCGTATTTACGAAACTCCATCTTGGTGTCCTGAGGAATAATGTGCCCTTTGTATGAAAGGTCGATTCTCCCTTCCAACCGGTTGTGGTATTCAACATAGCCGCTAGATTATCTTTCGATATTTTGGATTGAGGGTTTTGGGCTGCCTCGCATCATCGTTGATAGATCCACCACATGTTCTTCAATAGCCTTTTGTCGAGCGTTCATCTGCTCCATAAAGGTCTCCAACTTCGCGGTTAAAGCATCTGTGTCGCCCATGACACTAGGCTATGATACCAAGTTGTTATTAACCTTGGTTTGGAGAGTTGCAAAAGTATCCTAACCTTTAGTCTATATCAAATTGTATCTTATAAAGTATTACCCAATCATAAATGCCACGTATATGACACCCGATCACCTTACATGTAAGAAAACGTAAAAACAAAATAAGATTAAAAACCAAAGCATCTCTGGTGAGATGGACGAACACTTGCTAAAAGACAAGGTATGAGAATGTCGTGGGTTTGACTCTGATAGAATATTAATATTGATCGATTGATTTGAGAATTCAACAATGATTACAAGCCAAGAACACAAAAAACAATAACACAAAAGTAACCTTTGAGAAGAGTCTTAAAACTCCATTAAGTCTATTTTGTAACCGCCAAAGTCTCCAAATATAGTTATTAAATATTATTTTTGTTATTTGTATGTCCCTTATGGTATTTGATCAAAAAGAATAAAAGCGGGGTTATTTTGGAGTATTTTTGGAAGTTTTTGCTTGATTAATATAAATAAGGAAAATAATTAACAAAAAAACATATCTTTTGAAATAATTCCCAATATAACACATTTAGCGCCATGTCAGCGCCATGTCAGCGCCATGTCAAGATGGTGTGCACAGCAAACAAAAGTCGTGACCCAGGGGCACGACTTCCTGCTCGTGACCACTTTAAAAAAACTCTCGATTTCGTCCCTGTTTTCTTCCCCGTTTGCTCGCCTCTGCCTCACCGAGATCTCCTCTTCTTTGCTCGCCTTTGCCTCACCGAGATCTCCTCTTCTTTGCTCACCTATGCCTCACCGAGATCATCCCTGCCTCCACCGTCCCTCGCAGGTCTCGTTGACTGCATTATCCGGTCTCCACCGTCCCTACCGCCGTCCCTGCCTCCACCGTCCCTCGACCGTCCCTGCCGCCACCGTTGCGGCCTCCACCGTCCCTTGACCGTCCCTGCCGCCGTCCCTGCCTCCACCAACGCTCCTCCACCGTCTCCTGCCGCCGTCCCTGCCTCCACCGTCGCTACCTCGTCTCTGCCGCCGTCCCTGCCTCCACCGTCGCTGCCTCCACCGTCCCTCGCAGAGCCCTCTGAGGTCACACGCCGAGCCCTCTTCTCTTTGCTCGCTGGTCCCTCGCCGGTCCTTGACTGCCTTCTCTCTGCTCGCTGGTCCTTCGCCGGTCCTTGACTGCCTTCTCTCTGCTCACCTTCCCGCCGGTACATTCTTTTGTTAATTTCATGTTGATATTTGGGATTAATTACAAATTATATTCATTAAATGTGAAGAATCTATTTACCAAATCCAAATATGCTTTTGAAAATTACTAAACCAAATCCGTTACAAAAGCAATGTTCCTTAGGAAAAGGCAGAACCTAAATCCATTAGCATCATTATAACGTTGTCCCTCCAAAGGTTAAGGCCAAGAGTATGAACAAGGGTTTTATGAGTACCGGGAATGAAGGTCCTGTCCATGTACATCAATATGTTGAATCATTTGCAATGCATTGTTGTGATAAGCCCATTTCCTATTTAGCTCTTCTAGAAATGAACCCCCTTGAACATCTTCAATTGACTTAGAAATCTCTATAAGATTGCATTGTCACAGTTGTTACAAGTCCTGAGTACAATTTCTTCCAAAATTTGTGTAGCACCATGTTATAAGCATTCCTGTTCCCCAAAAAAGGCACATCCATCGGCAATGCATCCAGTAAAACAACTCTCGTTGCCAAAGATTGACATAAGCCACTTAGGTAATCATAAACTATTAATATTTTATGCAACTCTTGGAACCTGAAATATATATTTTTTTTTAACTTTACTTGTAACTGTTTTTAGGATGAAAAACTAAACCTTTTAAAATGTTGATAGTGTTGCATTCACTAAGATGAGGCATGCATGTTTCACGTGAAATTGATTGTATACGATGGAGCTTGTTATGTTTACATGTCCGAATTGAGTGTATTAGTTATTATCACTTCTATTGATCATGCTTTGTATTCTACATATATAGATTCAATAATGGCTGATCGAAGAGTAAGTTTGTTGTGCTATATGAATGGAGACATAGTCGATGGACCATTTGGGATTTCGTACACGAAACCGCCTGTTCGACATCTTAGATCGAACATGGGTTTAGGGTACGAGGAATTTATGAGTTTTATCTGTAATTCATTGGAGATAGACAATGAAAAGATGATATTGAACTTCACATATCGATATCCAGAGTACATTGGTAGTGGAACTGCGAACTACGTCCCTGTGCGAATCGATGATGAGTCGAGTCTCAAAGATGTTTGGGAGATTGTGGCAGAACTACTACCACCAAAGTGCATGGAGCTTTATATCGATTTACTTCCGAGGCAATCGTATAATAGTTCAAACTGTAATATGGTGTTAGATTTTGTAGCTGGACCTAGCACTCAACCAATTTATGAACATAGTCATTATGCATCGCCCTTGATGACTGCAAATCCCGAAATGGATGAGGATCCTCGTTCCTGTGATGAGTTGAACACTAGTGAAGATGGTGACTATTGCGGTAGTGACGAAGATACTAGTGAAGAGAGTAGCGATGATGATGTAGATGATGAAGGGGTTGATCATCATGTTGATGATGTCATGATTCGATACACATTAAATCGAGTCATAGCCGATGATGGCTCATTATCTTATCCTCCAATTTTGAACGAGGTTGGGAACGATAATTTTTTCGATGAAGAGGCTGCTGGAATTGATGGTGCGCCCGTGGGTGTAGGTGAATTTGTCGTACCTTCTCCTGCATTTATGGAATTGAGTAGCGAGGCAATGCAACCCCTCCATGAGAATGCTATGATCCCTTCTAGGTCTTTATGGAATGAGGCGGCATAATTTGAGAAGGGCATGCGGTTCATGTGTAAAGTAGATATCCAGCATGCCGTGAAATTGTATAGCATCAAAGGACAAAGGCGATTTGTGGTGACTTATTCTACACCTAATGTATGGATAGTTCGTTGTAAGAAATATTTAGATGGATGCACTTGGAGGTTGCATTGTTCGAGAAGAAAATCGCATGGAATGTTTGAGATTAGTAAATATGCAGGACCATATACATGGATCTACTCGAAACTGTCCAAAGATCATGCACATTTGGACTCCACCGTTATATGTCATGAAGTTGAAAATGTGGTGAGAAGAGATCCGTCCATCTCAGTTCCAGTGCTTCATCAGATGATCAAGGACAAGTTCAGTTATGACGTTCGTTATAAGAAAGTGTGGTTGGGGAAGAAGAAAGCAATTGCTAAAGTCTTTGGAGACTGGGAAGAATCGTATAAAATGTTGCCGCGGTGGATGGCTGCTCTTCAAGAAAGCAATCCAGGGACACATGTGGAATGGCGGCATGGCGAGCCTAATGCCAACAATGAGGTTATATTCAAATGGGTTTTTTGGGCATTTGCACCTTCTATTGCAGGCTTCAGACATTATAGACCAATGATACAGATTGATGGCACATTCTTGTATGGAAAATACAAACATAAACTCCTAATAGCCACTTGTTGTTGATAGTAATAGTCATGTATTTCCTTTAGCATTTGCCATTGTTGATGAGGAAAGTCAAGACAGCTGGGGATGATTTATGGCTTGCTTGCGACATCATGTGACTGATAGGGATGGTATATGTGTCATTTCTGATCGACACCCCGGTATATTGTTGGCAATGAACAATCCTCAAAATGGATAGACTCGTGAAAGAGCTCACCACATATTTTGTCTCCGTCACATATGCAGTAATTTTAACATGAGGTTCGGGAGCAAAGAATTAAAGGATATGGTTTACTTAGCTGGTGCACAACATCAACCACGAAGATTTAAGGCAGTCATGACAGAACTTCAAGAAATGAATGCGGAATGTATTGTGTGGTTTAATGACCTTGATCGAGCACAATGGACGAACGCAAAAGACAAAGGACATCGATACGGATGGATGACTACAAATCTAGTGGGTATTCATTGTGTCTATAATTTGTTACCATTATTTATTTAATATGTTTGATTTATTACGTTTAGAAGCTAATACATAGTTGCATATTTTGTCACTACTGTAGAATGCTTTAACGGGGTCCTTAAAGGCGCGCGACTTTACCCCATCACCGCTTTAGTGCAACTGACATTCTATCGTGTCTTGGAGTACTTTAACAAAAGGCAAGACGAAATAGGTGCAGCCTTGGGAAGGGGCAAAGTGTACACAAGTTACGCATTGAAGAAGTTGTCACATTGGGGAAAGTCAGTTGGAGGTCACAATGTGACTTTAGTGAATCGCGAGAATGGTACATTTGAAGTCGTCACAGCGCCACGTGGCTATCATTTGAGGAAAGGGTCTAACAAGCAAGTAGTGAAATTGGAGGCTCGTAGATGCACTTGTATGAAACGGCAGTGTTTTGGCATTCTATGTTCCCATGTTCAAGCAGTCTGCGCCAGTGTTGCCATAGATGCTCATCAGTACATTGAGTCATACTACAGTTATGTCAGTACGATCAATGTTATGTCTTTGCGAATTTCCAACCTATTCCTCACGAAGATTATTGGCCAAGCGCTAGACTTCCATACTCGTTGCTGGCTGATCCATCTCGAAAGCGAGTAAAAAAAGGACGTCCTCAACAACGACGTTTGCGCACAGAGATGGATTGGAGAAGTAATCAGAAACAACCACGTCATATGCAGCGAGAGAAGGAATGGAGAGAAACCTCAACCACGCTGCGATGTAGTTCGTGTAAGCAGGATGGACACGATAGACGCACTTGCTCTCGTCGTCAGCAACAACAACCACCGAGTGCTTCATGACTAACATTTGATATATTTTCATGAGTAGTGTCAATGTAGTTGATGATTTATTTCCATAATTTTGTTAAACCTTTCCTACTTGTGAATGTTGCATTTATTGGTACTTTGCTACTTCTCATGTTCCTTCATTGGTAATGATTTGGGATTGAAGCGCGATATGGATCCTGGCCCTATAGATGACTCGGTTTTGAGTTCGCAAGCTCTCCATAGATCTACCCGAGTATGGAATGGACCGGTAGGACTTCTTGCCGATTTGCAAAATTTTATAGCATCGTATATATATTTTATATCTTCGTATATATATTTTAAATAATGTAACTTATATATCGTATTTCCATAGGAGCCTGGTATATTGACTATCAGGCGTAATTCAGCTGCACTACATCGGTTGGTCCAACTGGATGAACGAATTGTAGAGCATCTTCACGCAGCTGGCTTTTATGGGACGGCGCGAGTAGGTTTCATCTCAATTGATTGGCATCTAATCACTGCCCTTGTAGAGAGGTGGAGACCAGAAACTCACACGTTCCATTTTCCTGTTGGCGAGATGACTATTACCCTTCGAGATGTCCAAATCATCTTAGCGTTGCCCGTCGATGGATTACCTATCACTGGTCGTGTAGAGCAAGATTAAAATGCCTTATGCTTGACACAACTAGGCTTCAGTAACGGCCCAAAAATTTGACTTGTTCCACGTGCCAGGTCAAGGTTGTATGTGGGACCCACTCGTTAAAACACGTATGTCTGAATCTTGAATGGAGACACCGAGAATGTTCAATTTAAGACTTTAATGCTAATTGTTGAGAAATATATACGCGGGGAATTCGGGGAGCCGAAACACGAACGGGGACGCGCCTCGAGTCGCGTGTCGACGTGGACCAAGGTAGCGGCGTAAAGTGACTATAGTAATTTTAATGTGGTCACATCAAAAAGAAAATAAAATTAAAATACATATATATATGTGTGTGTGTGTATGTTTATATATATATATAAATGTGATAAGAGAGTGATAAGATCGAGGGAGAAGAGAGAGAGAGAGAGAAAAAGAAAAGAGAGAAAACGGTGACGAACCGAGAGAGGAAGAAAAATCGAGAGGAGAGAAGGAGAAAAAAGAAGAAGAGAGTCCGGGGAGAGAGAGGGATCAAGCTCGAGCAAGGTGAGTGAAATCCCCTTGTTGTTGTGTTGTTGTTGTTGTTGGTGTGTGGGTTGTCGTTGGGTTCGGGTGGTTGGCGAACTCGGACGAACCGCCATGGCGATTCGTCCGAGCTCGAGAAGCGCGGGGAGTGGTCTCCCCGCACACGAACCCCACTGGGGTTGGGGATGGAAGCCCAACCCCGGCGCTAAAAAAAAAAAAAAAAAAAAAAAAAAAAAAAAAAAAAAAAAATCCTAAATCTTGCAGAACCAAAGCACGAAGTGCTCTGGTGAGAAGAAGACCGTGCGGTCGGTCGAGTCAGTCGGGCCGACCGGCCGGCCCGGTGGGCGGCCGACCCGACCGAGTGGATCGGGCCAGTCAAACCGACCCTGGTCCGCTGGACCGGGTCGGGTCAACCCGACCCACCTCAATAAAATAATATATTTAATTATTAAATTGAATTAAACTGTTTTTTTATAAACTGTAAATTACGGAAAATAGATTAAAATAGATAAAAATTATGGAAAAATCCTGAAAAATCCTCAGAAAATACGAAAAATAGGGAAAGCTAGAAAAAATGAGTTCGAGGCTTTTCGGGCGTTTGGCACCCCGGTATAATTTGAAAAAGGGTGCTAAAAACTTAATTTTTATGAAAATAAAAATGACAAATCTATACTCACATATTATACTTGCACGTAATGTGACCCTTAAACTTTAATTGGTACAAATGGACACCAGGGACGTAGGAGTCGGGTGTCGGGTGCGCATATCGAGGCGTGAACGGGACGTCTTGAGGACGATTTACAGATTTCGAGGTAAGTAAACCAGTTAGAAAATGTACAGTATTTCATTTAACTTGCATTTTTGTTTGATGTTGAATCATGTCCTTTTCTTGGAGTTCCCACTCACTTATGAGTGTCCGAGGCCAAGTGAGTCGTACTCGTGTCTCGATTGGAGTGGTTGCGGCTCGCAACCGGGGCCATGACCTCGAGTCACGTATTTGGTCGAATGAGATGTGCTTTATCCGGGCGCCGTTGATATCCCTCATTCGCCACATTTTGGGTACGACGATGCCGCATCCGATGATCGAGTGCTTGGCGTTGTCGCGACTCTGCGACCCGACTATATGGCACCCGCATTCGGTGGTCTTAGACTACTTGGGCTCTCTCTATATTGTTTCCTTTGACACTTATTCTCGTTGTACTTTCATTGTTTAACGGTCTCATTATCATGCATTTCGTACGCTTTTCTTTTTATCTCGCATGACTTTTAGATCGTTTCATTTTATCTTGAATTACTGTTTTATATTCTACTTGGATTTTACTTACCTGGGCTCGTCAATCTCATGTTTGACCGAGTGCGAGCCGTAGACGAGTAGCATAACGGAGGAAAGCTTCATAGCTAGGTGAATATTTTTGTATATCTTTTATTTACTCTCCTTTGATGTGATACATTTTCTTTGGGTTCCACAATTAGGTTGCCTAACTTTTTACATTATTGTTGAGTTATTTAATGTAGTATTGCTTCCGCTAAATTGTAAAATCTTGAAAAATACTAATAACTCAACTTAAAACTTTTGAATTTACTTGTAATGATGGATTGGAAGGCTGACTAGGCTCGCGTTGACCTTGCGAGATTGGCTCGGGGGTCCACGTGGGCTTAGGCCGGGCGGGGCCCAATTTGTGGAAAATTGGGGCCGTCACAGTTGGTATCAGAGCCGAAGTTTTAAATACTCGACTCGTGAAGGAAATTACAATTCATTAAGACATAAACCAACGGAAGTTAGGAACCCTGAACTTAGAGTGGAACCCTATGATCTTGACTGAAGTCTTCGTTGGGAAGTGAGGAGAGTTGGAGAAATCATATGTGATATTTGATGTGTTGTATTATATTATTATCGATAGATATACGATATTTACTCTTGTGTATCGCGTGAGACGCGATAAATAAAATTGAAAAAGATTGACGATAAATTTATCGATTCAGAGAAATTGATAGTAAAGAAGATTGATGGTAATGATTTGATCTTGGATATAGTGTAGAAATTGAGGATTTCTATTTGATATATTTATCTGGTGGATGGTGAACTACATAGACATAATTTCTCCCCTTGGTAAAAACATCTCTCGCTTTCGATAGAGGATACTCGGAAAAGGGAGCATGACCATGAGCTAACTCCAGGGGCATTGGATGGGCCTTGGGATGATCAACATAGATCGATCATAGAGACTAGTGGGACTTTGTACCTACCTATAGTTTCATGATATAGATTGCATATGAAATTAGAATGTATATATAAGTTAATGCTTATCATCATCACTTAAGATATGAATATAACGATATCTTGAAACCAAAACAGTACAAAAATTAGTAATATATCAATGTATGGGGCCAGGATACATGAATTTACGAAACAAAGATTATGTTATATGGACAAACTTTACATCACCAAAAATGGAAGAAACGTATTATAATTCAAAATGCCATTAGAATAGTTGGGAGATTCTTTCACTAGAATTTCTAGTTAGAATGAGAAGAAGATTTCAAGCTGCCAAAGCAGAAGACATTACTTACCAAGAGACATATTTACAAAGAATTGTATTTACAAAGGTTTATAAAAATGATCTTTTGGGTACTCTTTAGTGAAAGGCTCATTCGGAGAGGTTTGGTAAGGGCAGTTGAACCACTTTGTTCTGTTTCAAATGGAATCAGTTAGTGATTGATGTTTCATTTGCCTACTTGATTTCATTTTTGGTTAATCAACAGCTCATGCCAATTGTTTACAACATTGTGGAAAAAAAAAAAAGAAAGAAAGAATTGGTTTTCAAGCCATTTGGAGGAATTTTGATCTTATTTAGGACTCAAAAGAGTTCATTAAATTCATTTCAAGTTGTTTAGTTATTACTGAAATTGAGGATTTCCTATAGTATTGAGACTTGAAATGGAAGTTTGAGTTTCTAAATGATTTTAAATTGGTAATATGGAGACATTTAAATAACCTTGAGTCTACTTGGGACTTGAAATCAATGTTTGGGAACTTAGAGAACTGTTAGAGTTTGAAAATGCTAGAACACCGATTGGATTTGTGAGAATCGATTGTGGAGACAACAAAGAAAGAAAAGGTTTAGGAGTTATATCTTCATCTCCACTTGTGCACTTTGGCGAGGTAACTCAGAAGGTCTGAAAGAAGAGAGATGGACAAGTCTTTTATGACTTAAAATCTTGTTTGAAGTGCAACTGTTATTGCAGCCATGACCTTTAGATGAGACCCCAATTATTTGGCTATTTGAATAATGAATAAGATGAGACTGAACTCCACCTCTGCATGTTAAAAGATCATTTTCCAACAATGAAAAAAAAATTGAGTTGATTGCCTTTTGATACATACATTTGCTACACGATGGTAAGGATCTTTTCAATACAGATTGATGTGCATCGAAAGTATGTTAGATTTTCTTTCCATCAAATATGTTGTGTGCTTATTATGGTCAAAGAAAAGAAGAAGAAAAGGTGAAATTATTGGGGTTGCCTCGAGATTCGTGTTGCACGTATCTCGAGGACACATTTGATTTCTTCTTGAGGAAAGAAAAAAATATTGTGTACCTTAAGGAGTTACATTCAAGTCATATAAATCTTGAAAACACCCTGCACGTATTTCTAGAGGATCCGCTTGAAATAATTAATGAAATTGGAATGTGATACGAGAATCAAATCCGTAATAAAGGTTAGAGGATTTCATGTAAATTTGGTATAGTACTACAGAGACGCTTAAACTATATTTAAATGGTTTTGAGTTAAATTTGTTTCAATAGTCCTTGTTTTCATGTTCTGCAGTCTTTATTTTGATCCGAGTTGGGGATCAATTATGAGCGACCAAATGATTGTTTCTAGTCAAAATTTTTGATGGGATTCTTTGGTTATATGTTAAATTTGGTCCATAATAATCAACATGAGTTTTGGTGGGGTAAATTGAGGTACAAACCCAAAGAAGCAAGGATAGAGAGGCACAAGGGATGTTGTGGAACCAGACAACCATTTTGATTGTCATATAAGTGAGTAGCTCATCAAACAAACAATGTGATGACCTGGTTTGATGGACTCTTTGAATCAAGTGTGGACCATACATGTCAGCAGGAGCCATGACCCATAACTTTTAAATGCACTTAAAACAAATGAACCAACAGATGCTAAATCATGACAGCTCTTGATGTGGGCATAACATGAAATATATATAGATTGCCAAGCAAAGTAAAACTCAATCAAAAGAGTTCAACAATGCATATTTATGCTCCAAGCAAGAAGTTTAAAACTGACAAAGTTTGAGATGAGGTAGAAGGTGAAATGTTAAGGAAAAAGATTTAAATTTGAATAATTATGTTTTAATGTGTCTCGAGTTTCGCGCCGCACGAATCTCGAGGACACATTAGATTTGGATTAGGTCCAACTCAGTGTTATAAAACGCGGGTTCGAAACTTGGGAGGTGTCTCGAGATACGCAATTTGCGAGATTCGAGACAATTTTGGTCACACATAGAGGCGGTGCCTCGAGATTCGTGTCGCATGAATGTCGATGACACATTTACTTTGAAAGTCAAAAAGTGAACGTGTTCGAGTGAACGTGTTGAACTCGTACTTACATGAGGAGATGCTGAGCACGCCGACTGATACGGGTATTATGGCTACAGCTGAGGCGAGGCAGGCTCGCGAGTTTTAAAGGCAATATGAGGAAAAGTTGCATGGGGGTGTTAACCTTAGAAAATATATGATGTACGGGTCGTATTAGCGCAAATGCAGCCGAGTATATAATTAACTCCACTGGTCGGCGAGGTAGATGTCTGGTGGCGTACTACGGAGGTGTCGATGGGGAACAGTCCGTACCTGAATAGTGCTAAGTTTCAAACCATTTGACAGAGGACCAGGGAGTCAGATGCAATACATGAATCGATATATACGCGTGATGAGGTATGATGAGGGTGTGGCTGAGACGGACACTAACCAAGTGTACTACGTCATACACGGTTTCCTAGAATTTATTGATTTTGTTGGGAGACGTTGGCTCCGAGCACAATACAGGAGGCTTAAGCGAGGGCTATGTCTAGCGAGAGCTTTTGGGAGCACATAAACCGAAATAACGGTCGCATTATCGACATTATTATAGTCAGTGCGAGAGTCTGGAGATGATCGAAGGAAAAAGAGAGTGAGACGGTCGTGGCTAAGTGATCGAGCTTTGAACGTAGGATATATTGCATTTCCACCATATGCAGCGTATACTACACCAATGTTAGTTGGTCCAACGTAAAGTTACGCTAGTGCTTTACAATAGCCGGCACCATCAAATCCTCAGCATCAGTACCATCGGAGATCGATGATGACGAGGCAATGGCGGTCGAGACAAAGTCAGAGTTCCAGTCAAGTGCAGGGACAGGGACAGGGACATAGGTCTAGTCAGGCACAGGGACAGGGACAACATGTTCCATACGGATCGAGATTTCAACGTACTTGTTTGGATGTGTGGACAACCAGGTTACTTCACCAATACGTGTTCACATCAACGGGCAGGTACAACAGAGCTAGTAGCAGATTCATGCTATTGCCGCGCAAGGTCCGACTACTACCCATCGTAACCTGATAGAGGGTACGAGTTGGGTTGAGACTCACTCAATCAAAGACTAACAGACAATCAGAGAAATTGACTTACATTCTCGCGGACGTACCGAAGATATGAGTATGTTATTGACGGTGGATCATTGGACTAAGATGTTCATTTATATTCCAATATATGTTTCGAGGATGTTGCCCTGACATATGTTGATGGGAGGAGACAGATGGTATGTTTCGTTGCTTGGAGATCTCGGAGGAGCCCACTGTCACGGAGGAGCCCAGCTTGTCACGGAGGAGCCCAGCTTGTCGCGGAGGAGCCCAGCCCTACAGAGTAAGATAGGGGTATGGCCTTGGGCGAGTATGGCCTTGGGCAAGTATGGCCTTGGGCGGGTACGGCCTTGGATCTTCAGTCATAACACACTATCGAAGTGCGTAAATTTCGAGGACGAAATTCTAATTCGTTGGGAAGATTGTAACGACCCGAAAATTTGACTTGTGCCACGTGCCAGGTCAAGGTTGTATGTGGGACCCACTCGTCAAAACACGTATGTCTGAATCTTGAATGGAGACACCGAGAATGTTCAATTTAAGACTTTAATGCTAATTGTTGAGAAATATATACGCGGGGAATTCGGGGAGCCGAAACACGAACGGGGACGCGCCTCGAGTCGCGTGTCGACGTGGACCAAGGTAGCGGCGTAAAATGACTATAGTAATTTTAATGTGGTCACATCAAAAAGAAAATAAAATTAAAATACATATATATATATGTGTGTGTGTATGTTTATATATATATATAAATGTGATAAGAGAGGATAAGATCAGGAGAGAGAGTGAGTGAAAAAGAAAAGAGAGAAAACAGTGACGAACCGAGAGAGAAGAAAAATCGAGAGGAGAGAGGAGGAAAAAGAAGAAGAGAGAGTCCTGGGGAGAGAGAGAGAGATCAGCTTGAGCAAGGTGAGTGAAATCCCCTTGTTGTTGTGTTGTTGTTGTTGTTGATGTGTGGGTTGTCGTTGGGTTCGGGTGGTTGGCGAGCTCGGACGAACCGCCATGGCGTTCGTCGAGCTCGAGAAGGCAGGGAGTGGTCTCCCCGCACACGAACCCCACTGGGTTGGGGATGGAAAACCCCGTAAAAAAAAAAAAAAAAAAAAAAAAAAAAGAATCTTCTTGAACCAAAGCACGAAGTGCTGAGAAGAAGACCCACATGCGGGTCGGGTCGGGTCGAGGAAGATGGGCGGTGGCCGGACTCGGACCGAGTGGGTCGGGCCAGGTCAAACCGACCCGTCCGCTTGGACCGGGTCGGGTCAACCCGACCCACCTCAATAAAATAATATATTTAATTATTAAATTGAATTAAACTGTTTTTTTATAAACTGTAAATTACAGAAAATAGATTAAAATAGATAAAAATTATGGAAAAATCCTGAAAAATCCTCAGAAAATATGAAAAATAGGGAAAGCTAGAAAAAATGAGTTCGAGGCTTTTCGGGCGTTTGGCACCCCGGTATAATTTGAAAAAGGGTGCTAAAAACTTAATTTTTATGAAAATAAAAATGACAAATCTATACTCACATATTATACTTGCACGTAATGTGACCCTAAAACTTTAATTGGTACAAATGGACACCAGGGACGTAGGAGTCGGGTGTCGAGTGCGCATATTGAGGCATTAACGGGACGTCTTGAGGACGAATTACAGATTTCGAGGTAAGTAAACCAGTTAGAAAATGTACGGTATTTCATTTAACTTGCATTTTTGTTTGATGTTGAATCATGTCCTTTTCTTGGAGTTCCCACTCACTTATGAGTGTCCGAGGGCCAAGTGAGTCGTACTCGTGTCTCTGATTGGAGTGGTTGCCGGCTCGCATCCGGGGCCATGACCTCGAGTCACGGTATTTGGTCGGAATGAGATGTGCTTTATCCGGGCGCAGGTTGATATCCCTCATTCGCCACATTTTAGGTACGGCGATGCCGCATCCGATGATCGAGTCTGCTTGGCGTTGCAGCGACTCTGCGACTCCGACCCTGTGGCACCCGCATTCGGTGGTCTTAGACTACTTGGGCTCCTCTCTCTATATTGTTTCCTTTGACACTCATTCTCGTTGTACTTTCATTGTTTCACGCCTCATTATCATGCATTTCGTACAGTTTTCTTTTTATCTGCATGACTTTTAGACTGTTTCATTTTATCTTGAATTACTGTTTATATTCTACTGGATTTTACTTACCTGGGTTCGTCAATCTCGTGTTTGGCTGAGTGCATAGCCGCAGACGAATAACAGAGGGAAAACTTCAAAGTTAGGTGAATATTTTTTGTATATCTTGTATTTACTCTCCTCTGATGATAACATTTTTACTGGGTTCCACATTTAGGTTGCCTAACTTTTTACATTATTGTCGAGTTATGTAATTCATTTAGAAATTGCTTCCGCTAAATTGTAAATCTTGAAAAATACTAATAACTAAACTTAAAACTTGAATTTACTTGTAATGATGGGTTGGAAGGCTGACTAGGCTCGCGTTGACCTTGCGAGATTGGCTCGGGGGTCCACGTGAGCTTAGGCCAGGCGGGGCCCAATTCGTGGAGAAATTGGGGCCGTCACTGCTTCCCATTCCCCGAAAATAACAGGACTGGTGGGCGGATTCAAATTCGCCAACTGTCAAGATGGTTTCCAAACCTTCCAAATAATGCTGATGATGTGGAAGTGCAACGCTATGCGAGAGCGTACATCCTACAACTTCTTGGAGGAACTTTATTTGCGGACAAGTCTAACAATCTCGTTCACATCGCGTATTTGCAATTTTTGGAGGACTTTGAGGCGGCGGGACAATACAGTTGGGGTAGTGTAACTCTGGCTCACTTATATAGACAATTATGTCTTGCGTAAAATGGCATTGATGGAGCAGAGATAGCAGGACCGATCATCTTATTGCAATTGTGGGCATGGGATAGGTTGCCTTTTCTCGCGCCAATTATGGGAAACCACCTTCGAGATGACATGATACAAAATGAAGAATTATTTCCACCTCCTCCATTTGGTCATAGGTAATTAATATTTTTTAACCTTACAATTTCAATTTGAGTATATTTACATCCATTTCTTCATGCATGCTCTGTGTTGTTTGGTACATTTGGAAAAGTAGAGACATGTGTTGGAGACCACAGGAACATCGATGCACGTGCTGACCAAATACAGAGAAATGATTAACATGCAAGGACCGGATGAAGTAATAAATATACTTAATCATTCTCTCCAACTAGTGCTTATGTCGACATCTTGTTGATGACACCGTTTTATTCATTTAATGTTGTTTTTTATGACTACAGGTTGTTTGGGAACCGTATCCTGAAACAGTGACAAGTGACCTGCATGCATATTGTAGCAGTGGTCGAGCAATTTGGCGAACGAGGGCACCTTTGCTTTTCTTCTGTGTTGTCGAACTGTACAATCCTGATTGAGTCATGCGACAATTCGGTATGAAACAAAGGATACCTCATTTACATAGCACAAGTATGGAGCTACATAAGATTGACTTGAGAGGGAAAACGAATAAGGATTGGAGTGCAGAACATAGTGCTTATGTTTGCTTGTGGAACGAACATACCTCCAACATAGCAACTGATGAAATATTAGACGAGCCATTGGACTTTTACGACCCGTATATGCTATGGTATCATCGCATTACACGACGATTCATGTCTCGTCGTGGAGCTATTGCTGAGGCATTGGTAAGTGCAATTTTATTTTTTCCAGTCATGAAGTTTCATATAGTTGTTTTCATTTTACTTTCGCATACAAGTTCTTAGGAATAGTTCTTACATATTTTATATGTAGGCCCATGGAATGACATCGATCCATCAGTTGACATTGGGTGATGACGCGTCAATTGCACGTATTAGAGATGTAGCTCCATCGACTTTGACTGCAGTACGAGTAGATTATCGCATGCATAATGTGCCCACATCATTTGAAGCTTCTCATCATACTTCTCATGATGATACGCGTTCGAGGCATGACACTCCAGTGTATACGTCATCAGTACCTCTCAATGAGTTTGAGACTCCATATACTCCATCAATTCCTCCCTACATGGCATTCGAGGCTACGGAAGTCTTTCCATCTTCGCGCCATTTCAATGCAACTCCAATAATGATGAATTTCTCTGAGAGTACAAGTACGCATGAAGGTGGAATGCGTGATATCGATGATATTCAGAGAGAAGATGCTCAAAATCCTATTGATATGGGGCAGTCGAATGTCCCATTAGCGTTAAATCGTAATGTCCGAGTCATAAAGAGAACACGTTGTGGGACTGGAAGTCATTATTTGGGGTCAGAATAGGACTTGTTTTTAACAAACAAGACTTCTTTTATTATTGCTTTGTACTCAATCAACTTGCAATTTTATGTATGTATGTATGTATGTATGTATGTATGTATGTATGTATGTATGTATGTATGTACTCATGCTTAGAAACGTCATTTACAATTATTGGATTTTTGAGACATTTATTACAATAAATTTTCCTAAGACTCTACTTTCCTCGTGATATATTTGCTGTTTATTTGTTGCATTCATGTTGCATTCATGTTTCATTCACAATGAGTTCAACTCTTGAATGCATACTTAATTCCTGTGTTTCTAGTGAAAAATTATATTGCCTTTCTGCTTTTGCAGGGATTGTTCTTTAAGAGAAGCTCGCTTGGCTCAATGCTTATGCACAAGTTCGTGCACCATTTCATTCATGGGCAGTTAGAACTGCAGCATATGCAGGAATGTATGTCCTGCCAACAAGGGATGAATTGCTTCAAAAGCTAAATGAGATTGGTAATTACCTAGCCTAGCTATTTCCACCTCTTTTTATCCTTGGAACTTGGATTCTATCCTTGGAACTTAGATTCTGGTCTTTCTTTCTTTGTTTATAGGAAATGGTTATTAATAATTGCAGCAAAATTTAGTCATCAAAAGATCAAAAAAAATGTTACATTGTCAACTTGGATTCTATCCTTGCCACTGTTTTTTTCTATCCTTGCCACTGTTTTTTTTCCTGGGGTGAAGGAAATTGTGACTTGCAGTCACGACTTCCACTATATGCAAAACGTGAGTGTAAATCACGACTTGCACAAAACGTGATTTCCACTCACGTTTTCCACCTTCCCAGTCACTTGGTCTCCACATGGCGCGTGATGTGGCAGCTTACGTGGCACTAAGTGTGTTATATTGGGAATTATTTCAGAAGATATGTTCATTTGTTAATTATTTCTCTTAATTATATTAATCAAGCAAAAACTCCAGTATTTTTGTGTTTTGTCTCGTAAAGCATGCTAGCATACATGATACAGGCGTGTGGGACCTACATGAAGCTAGGATGATGATTGGTTGATGTTTAAAGGAGTTGATGTGAAAAAGTTAAGAAATATCAGAAATTGGCCAAGTATACATAGCTGAATCAAGTGAAGTTCAGCAGCCTTTAGATTCATCTTGAGACATGCATTTTGTGTAGATCAAGAGAGATGGAGCAGCAGGGAAGACGTAAAGCAAACACGCAGTTGAGACACTTAAGCACTTCAACCCTCAAACCAGCCTCAGGATGCGCTCTAGATTTTGATGAAAGAAAAAGACAAAAAAGAAGTTGGGGCCACCTCTCTCACGAGTTCGTGATTTCGTTCAAGCAATTCTCCATTAGCGTGTAACTATTTCCACAGCAGGATCATCCTCGAACAACGTACCAAACTCTCCAACAGCGATCAGGAACCACAAATCCTCCTCGACGCACCTAACACTCATCTTTCACACTAATTCATTTAAAAACAGAGGGGCAAACGTGGATACTTTGGCGATCACACATGCATATATGGCCGCCACCCTCACTAATTCGATACACGCACCAGGAGCAAACACCTCCCCCTCCCGGTCCATAAATTTCCAATTTCCAATTTCCAATTTCCATATATCTCTCTAATCCAAACATACATTCTCTCTCTTTAATTATTACTATTCATCTACCACATTTCATCTCTCCTCTCTCCAAAAAACTCTCAATTTCTCTCTTTCTCTCAATTTTTAAGCTTTGTAATGAAATTTGAGGGCCATGTCTAGGATTGAGATTTTTCAAGGGAAGCTCAACATTACCACGAGATTTTTGAGGTTCTACCTATTTTAATTTCAAACTTGGTTTATATTTTAGTATCACTTTTGTTATTGTTTAATTACCATGATTTGAATAATTGATTGTGTAGCTGCAAATGCATTTTCTTTTATTCAAATCTATTGTTAGTTTGATAGCTTTGCATGTGTGGAGCGTTAAACACCAAGTAGCAAACGGATAACCTAATTGGTACGCTCTATTTTGGTCTATCTCTCATAATAAGATGGTCTAGGCGAAATCGAGCGCGCTTCATGATTTGGTTGTCCAAGGCTAGTGGTTTCACGAATCTTAATGCGATGAGTGTGCTAAATCCGTTGGTTGCGCTACCTAAGATTGTACACTTGTTAGAGAGCCTTTTACCAAAAATAGGAAACCGGCGAGTGTTAGGTGCTCTCTGAAGCTCTATAGCTAGTCTATTAGAATTAAACCAAACGATTCTTTGTATAGAATCGACGACAAAATCTTTGATGTTGAGTTGAACTTGATTTTCCCCACGTAGGAATTTTGCATAACTTGTCTTACATTATTTACTTTCTTTGTTAGCTAATTAGATTAGTTATTTTCCCTCTATTGTCGTTGTAGTTAGATAATTGTTGGTTCTTTGACTCTCATGTTAGCTAGTGTAGTTAGTTAGTTTCTTTCTTTCCTAAGACTTTTTTCGAACCAAAGTTAGATTACCAGTCCATGTGGATCGACTCTCATGCTTACTACTAGTACAAGCCAATTGTACTTAGCATTTGGTAGCAATTGGAGTTTGGAATTATTATTGACGCGTTCGACACGCATCAAACTCTCTCAACCCAAATCACTCAAAGAGTGCTCAATTACATTAAAATTCCAAGATGTCCAATCTCACTAACTCATCCCTATTTATAGTGCTTACTTATAACTAACTCTAAATGACTCTCTATATGGGCTTCTATCATTAGTCCCCCCTTAAACATCTACCTTGTCCTCAAAGTGGAAAGAAAAGGAAATGGCAAAATAGTTGGAACATAGATCCAAGAATGTGGGGAAGCAAAGTTGCCAAGAAAACAATGTAAGACACAATATCTGCCCATGAAGTTTCATCGAACATCTTATGCGCATTGCAAATGGCGTCAAAAGTATGTAAAAATTAGCTAGATAGTGCATATTGGAGAGATAACCATTCTAGGATCTAGATCCACCTCGTGGCTTGCAGCTGAGAAAAAGTTGACAGATGATTGGCCATCAAGAAGATGGGCAACTACACTAAACCACCAGCCAGCAAGGTGTTCCAGAACCACCAATTGTTCAAGGACATTGCAACAAACGCTTCATATGCAACCAATAGATAGTCATACATGCCATTAAAAATACCTACAATGTGAGGGAAACTACAATCATATGATGTAAGCATTGGAGAAATAAAGTGATAGTTCAAAATTCAAACACAATCAATCATGAAAGCTAAGGGGATAGACCCGAGCTTCACTGCACCAATCCAATCCAAAAAGAAAACAGTGTCATAATAAAAACCTCATCCGGTGTATGGTTCAGCAACTGAAGTCTGGAATCGAGGAGTGTGTATTGTTGATCAAGGAATATCTAAAGGCAATACCATATAAAACAACTTTTCTTGGGTGCACGTAGGTATATAAGGAAATAAAACTTCAACAATGAATTGCACATACATAATTGCTGCCACCAGCTGCCTACACAAACTTATGGCTTAAGCATTATGACACACAATAGAGATCATGAGTTAGCAACATCTCCCAACCACGAGCCTATGACTATAAATCTTTTCAAGGCACCCAAAGATGTGCATTGATTGGCAAAGTAGTGACCACAATAAGTTCAGTGGTATTGAGAGTCTTAAGACCATTGCACAACCATCAAAGGGGAGAAGAAAAACACAAGGTAGGAAACAAAAAAACATGGGTTAGATATTCCTCAAATGATGTGTCTTTTAAGTGGACCAACCACTTTAAGTGAAAGCAGTAATATGTCGGTCAAGGAGCATCAAGGGAGACAATATAAACACCACAAAGGGAGATGTGCACGCAGAAAGAAAATGAGAACGCCTAACCTCATGTGTTGTCAAGGCCCTCATCATCAAGTTTCCTCGAGATGCGCATAGAACCAGAAAACCAATCTTCTTCCTTAAATACTCATAACCAGTTGAGCCAGAATAATAGAAGTCTCGACTATAGAGAGAGAACGTAAAATCAAGAATGAATAACACCAATAAAGGAGATGGGGCAGTGGTCAGGGAAGTGGTGCCATCATGAAGTGAGAGTTCTCAAACAGAGAGAGATCTAGCAACCTCCTAAAATTGTACCTCCTCGAGAGTGCATATCTATTGAACAGAGGTGTAATGAAGCCAGATTTGGCCATGCGAAGGCCTTCCGAACATTAGATTCAACAAGATGAAGCCGGATCAAGTGAATGTCTAGGGTTTGTGTTAGGGGTGGGTGGTGGTTTTCATAAAATAGTCCAAATCATCCAAACCGCGTGGTTGGTTTTTAAAATCACGGTTTGGGTGTGATTTAGAAAACTTGAAAACCACGATTTTGCAAAACTTGGAATTGAGTTGAAGCTTATAATTTTGATTGAGTTAATGTGTTTCATTGTGTTTTTAGTGGTCATGTATATATATCTATATGCTTTGTTGCATGTTTTGTTAATGGACATGTATGGAATGTGTGGTATTTTTTATTTTTTATTTTTTGAATGTGTCGCAGGAAAATAACAAAACCAAACCGACCAAACTGCATAAATCGAAGTCGATTTGGTTGCGGTTTTGAGGGTTCACGGGTTGGTGGTGGTTTGTAAAACGACCAAACTGTGAGTTTGATGGTTTTCACCGACAAACTGCGGTTTGCTCACCCTTAGTTTGTGTGAGAGGAGGTGGTAAATCTGGTAGATGTTGTGGAGGTGGCGGAGCTTGAATCGATAACGATGGGGTTAGCCAACACCCCGCGATCTATCTCGATTGCTCTATATGCTCATCGTGAGATTGCACATCCATCTCGGGGACGCTACTCCACTTGCAATCTGACTTGGAAACCTCTTCAACAACCTTTTATACTTGAAGCTTGAAGTCATGTGGTGTTAGATTGATGATGGATGGATCTGCAAGTATTAGCTTCTTCTTTTCTTGATCTAAGTTCTCAAGTTAAAGATCGAATGGAATAGCGGTCTTTGCTATACTCATTTGGACACGATCGGTGATCGGCGACGCAATCATGGCTGATAAGCAATCGAGCCTCGACAAAATTTTGTCCAAACCTCTTAATATCCCGTTTACTACAAATCTGAAATCCATTCTTAATACAATGCGCTAATACCACTGATAAAAAACCAATATTGATCGATTGATTTATAAATTCAACAACTATTACGAGCCAAAAACACAAAAGTAACGCCAGAGAAGAGTCTTAAAAATATCTCAACCTAAATCACTCAAAGAGTGCTCAATTACAGTCTAATTCCAAGATGTTCAATCTTACTAACTCATCCCTATTTACAATGTTTAAGTCTAACTAACTATAGATGACTCTATATGGGATTCTATCATACTCCTGTTGAAGTAAAAAAATAAAATAAAAAATAAAACCAAAACTCATCTCTCAACTTAACTAAATCCATAGACTTTATCTATCTCGTATCGCCCTAATCTCCAGCCAAACGATTGAATAGAGGAAGGGGAAAAGGAGGAGTGATCACAAGTTTGTTGGGCGGGCCACCAATTAATGTAAAACAATCAACACATATATATAGAAAGTAAAACTAAGAACAATAATGAAGCCCTAGTTTAGAAGAATAATAATAAAATAAATCAACCTTTATATAAGTTAGTAGTTTGTTGCTAACCAAGCAATCTATAATAAACATAAATCTTTGAACATGAGTAGTTCTTTGAGTTTCAAATCATTGAGTTGTTCTCTTGGCCATTGAGTTAAGAACAATCTAAACATGCACTTTGTTATCACAAGATTAAACAATAAAGAAGATTAATAATCAAATTGTACCAGAGGCTTGCAAAGAGCAATGTCCTAAGACAGAAAATTTCCTCCAACTCGGTGATGAATTCAACTAGGAGTTCTCGTCCCCAGGATACAATGGCCTATTCTTTGATTAAAGCACCAATCAAAGAACCTTTAAACTGCAAATCGTCTCTCTCAAGTAAAACACAAAAAACCTCAATTTTGATTTCCAAAAAAGCTTGTTTTTTCTGTCAAAAGACTCCTCTATTATAGATAACCATCTAACTGTCCAATTAGTGGACAGTTTTTCCATAACTATCTAATTAGTGGTCTTAATTAGTGTGCCACTAATTAGATAGTTATTTAACTCCTAAAACGAACTTAGCAACTGTTGGTGCTCTTTTGTATTATTTAAAAACGAAAATAAAATAAAAAACGAAAAATAAAAAACTATGTTTATGAATGGCTAAGTCTTGAACAAACCAAAGCCCCAAAGGCCCCAAGGCCCAAGGCCATTGTCAAAGATTATTTAATTAGGGTGAGTTCCTAGTGAACCCCATGGTCCATCCTAGTGAACCCCATGGTCCACTCATTCTAACTCACTTCTCACTTAAACAATAGTGAAGTGAGTTGGAACATATATTAAGTGAGAAAACCAAACCTTTCTCTCCTATGTGGGACTAAAGGTTTTGTTCTTTTTCCAATACAAAACTTGAACTTCAATGTTCAACAATACCCCACTTTTGTATTGGAAATTGGAACACCCCAAATGTCTTAACTTTGCCAAATCATAAACAAAAATAATAACTATACACGAGAGAGAGAGAGATGATCAAGTCATGCTTATAAGGAAGAGTGTCGTAAAGACTTGAACTAACCTTAGTAAAGCATATCGGGTTTACTTTGTGACGCAGTTGATGTATTTATTTATCTTGAACTGTTCACTTTTATAGTAAACCAAGACAATATGTCTTACTCATGACTTGAATCCAAATGCAGTTCATACGTTTTTGTTCATTTTGGTCCTGAACAGATCCTGGTTTCATGATAGCTTTAGAGAACTTAGCCTAATTTCATTCTCATAAATGCGACCCCACATTTACTACCATATAGGTGACATTACTATGTCATTAAATGCATATTGCATACCCTAAACATCTTATCAACACACTTACTTCATCATAGGAACATGTAATTGTGTGTCCTGTTTGTTAATTCAAGTCTAACCAATTTGCCTATTGAACCTAGACCATGGGATCTCCAATCAGCTAGGTTAGGTTTCCGCCATACTTGAATTACTCTATAGGCTTTAAGCCCATTCCCCTCGATAATATCTTCACTTGATCTCTTGGTAAGCCCTTAGTCAAAGGATGATCTCGCAATGTTTTCCTTAGACTTAACATAATCAATACTAATTACTCCACTTGTCGTAATTGTCTTATAGTATTATGCTTGGCGCCTTATATGTCTCGACTTACCATTATATATATTATTTTTAGCTCTTGCTTGTCTTTGCCATACTATCACAATGTATGCATATTGTTGTGTGATTGGTTTTGGCCACAAGAATATCTTCTAAGAAATTTCTTAGCCATTCAAATTTCTTCACCGCCTTGTCAAGAGCAATGAATTCGGATTCCATGGTGGATCGTGCTATACACGTTTGTTTTGTTGATTTCAAGAAATTGTTGCTCCACCCAATGTAAATACATATCCACTAGTTGACTTGGTTTCGTATTATCGTAAATCCAATTTGCATCACTATAGCCTTCAAGCACCTGGTGGATACTTTGTATAAACTAATCCATAATTCAAGGTATACTTGAGATACCTTAGAACTCTTATCAATGCTTTGTCCAATGATCATCATTTGGACTACTTGTATATCTTAACTCGCTTAACTCGCATAAGCAATATCAGGTCTAGTAGAGTTCATCAGGTACATTAAACTCCCAATAACTTGAGAATATTCTAATTGACAAACCGACTCTTTAGAGTTCTTCTTTAGATGACAATTTGCATCAAAAGGAGTTGGTGCAGGTTTGCAATCGAATTGATCAATCTTTTTAGATTTTCTCAACATAATGAGATTGTGTTAGGATATAACCTTCGTTATTCCTTTTGATTTGAATTCCTAGTATTACATCAGCTAGACCTAAGTCTTTCATGTCAAAACTAGAATTCAACATCTTCTTTGTTGACATTATGACATCCTTGCTTGAGCTCATAATTAACATGTCATCAACATAGAGACATACTATGACAAATGAGTTCTTCATTTCTTTAATGTACACACATTTGTCACATTCATTTATTTTAAAACCATTTGCCATCATAGTATGATCAAATTTCTCATGCCATTGTTTTGGAGCTTGTTTAAGTCCATACAAAGACTTAACAAGTCTACAAACCTTATTTTCTTGGCCATTTACTACGAACCCTTCAAAGTTGATCCATATAAATCTCTTTTCTAATTCTCCATTTAAAAATATTGTTTTAACATCCATTTGATGTATTTCCATGTCGTACAAAGCAGCCTATGGAAATTAACATCCTAATGGAAGTTATTCTTGAAACAGAGAGAATAAGTGTCAAAGTAATCCAAACCTTCTTTTGTCTATATCCTTTAGCAACCAAACGTGCCTTGTATTTCTCAATAGTGCCATCACTTTAGCTTCTTTTTTTAAAGATCCATTTATATCCAATTGGTTTGATTCCCGATGGTAGATCAACCAATTCCCACGTATTATTTTGTAAAATGGATTCAATCTCACTATTGATAGCTTCCATCCAAAATGGAGCGTCTGGTGAGGACATAGCTTCTTTATAAGTTTGTGGCTCATTTTCGCTTAACATGTTAACAAAATCGAGTCCAAAGTCTTTTGTGACCTTAACTATTTTTCCTCTTATAGGTTCTAACTCTTGTTCTTGAACCTTAGAATTAGATGGTTCATCTAAACTCTCTTCAAATGAGCTTCTTTTAAGTGACGAACCACTTTGATTTTCCTTAAAAGGAAAAATGTGTTCAAAAAATTCAGCATCAATAGATTCAATAATAGAATTTTCACTTATATATGAAATATGTGATTTAACTACTAAAAATCTATATCTTTGCATTGTTCTTAGCAAAACCAATGAATACACAATCTACGCTTTTAGGTCCTAACTTAGTTCTCTTTGGTAAGGGAATTTGGACCTTTGCCAAGCAACCCCACACTTTCAAAGTTTTGTAAATGGGTTTTACGCCTCTCCATATCTCAAACGGAGATTTATCTAATTTCTTGAAAGGCACTCTATTCAAAATGTGATTTGCGGTGAGTAACGCTCACCCCACAAATTCGAGAAAGTCCAGAATCATTCAACATGGAATTAATCATATTTTTTAGAGTTCTATTTTTCCTATCTCTACACCATTCTCGTTGAGGTGTATAGGGTGCGATCGTTTGATGTATAATTCCATATTTGCTACATAATTCGCAAATTCAAAGCAAATTCATATTCTCCACCTCTATCTCTGTTCTTAATGCCTTAATTTTCTTGTCTAATTGATTTTCTACCTCTCGCCTTATATATTTTAAACATATCTAAGGCCTCATTTTTATTTCTAATCAAATAGACTTGGCAATATTTACTACAATCATCAATAAAGGTGATGTAATAATTTTTTCCCCCTCTAGTAGGGATGGATTTAAAATCACAAAGATCACTATAAATCAATCCTAATAATTCATTTGATCTCTCTTGACATGATTTGAAAGGTTGCCTAGCAAATTTTGATTCAAGTGCATATTTCACATTTTTTATTTAAATCAATGTTAAACTTAGGCAATAGATTTAACTTAACCATTCTGTAAATAGATCTTTTATTCACATGTCCTAATCTAGCATGCCATAAATTAAATGAATCAACCATATACACAGAAACGATCATTCTATTACCAGTAGAGTTAACAATTACAACATTGAGCTTAAAGAGACCCTCTGTGAGGTATCCCTTTCCTACATACATCCCACCCTTGGTGAGAACAAACTTGTCAGACTCAAACACCAACTTGAACCCTTTTTTGTTAAGTAAAGGGCCAGATACAATGTTCTTCCTGATCTCAAGAACATACAACACTTTGAGTAAAACGACTATTTTCCCGCTAGTGAACTTCATCTTAACAGTGCCCTTGCCTTCAACCATTGAAGAGGATGAATTTCCCATATAAAGCTTTTCTTCACTATCAACAGGAAGAAACTCGAAAACAAGCTTTTGTCGTTGCAAATATGTCGAGTCGCACCGTGTCAATCCACTGACCCAGAGTGTCGAGACCATGTTAGTTTCAGACACAACAACGATGAGATCAATGTCCATTTCATCAATTTGGACATCAAGCAATATTCGCTTGGTTGTTCAAACCATAATTGCCATGATTCGATCTTTCTTATGACGACAATCTTGGGCCCTATGACCTGTTTTCCACATACCCAATGAGCTTCCTTGGATTTTCTTAAAATTCTTCCCCTTTGGTGCAAACTGTTTGATGGGTGCTCCTCTTTTGAAATTCTTCTTCGGAATTTCGAACTTTGGAATTGCTTCCTTCCACCATGTTTGCCTTTGCATCGATGTCACTTCCTTCCATCTTGTCTCCTTTCCTATGATCTTCTTCAACCCGCATGACCTCAAGATCAAGTCTTCAATCGACATATCTCTACGCTTATGCTTCGAGATACACCTTGAAGTCATTCCAAGATGGAGGTAATTTCTCAATGATAGAACCAGTTTGAAAATGCTCATTCACATACATCCTCAAGATGTAACTCATGAATCAACACTTGCGCTTCTTCAACTTGCTTCACTACAGACTTTGAGTCGACCATGTTATATTTCAAGAATTTGCCAACCACGAACTTTTTGCACCCGCATCTTCGATTCGATATTTCTTTTCCAAAGATGTCCCAAACATCTTTTGCAGTCTCACACTCAGAATAAACATCATATAGAGTGTCATCAAGTCTGTTCATAATATAGTTCCTGCAAAGGAAGTCATAATTTTTCCATGCCTCGATTGTCATCATGGTTTCCTTAGTGATCGGATTCTCATCCGTCTTAGGAACCTCCTCTCTGATGACATTGGCTAAATTCATAGTGGTCAACCAGAAAATTGTTTTCTGTTGCCATCTCTTGAAATCAAGTCCCTTAAACTTTTCAGGCCTCTCATCCTTAGAATTGGATGAAGTCTTATCATTAACAATATGAGATGATGCCATTTCGATTCGATTCTAAGATATACAAAACACCAAGTATATTCGAATCAGAAAACAATAATAACAAGCAAGTATGAAAATCTAAAAGTTATATATATAATTTATTTTCCTGTCTTAGATTGTTAGTCCAAGCAATCTATAATAAACATAAATCTGAACATGGCACTGTTATCACAAGCAACTAAACATGCTGATTAAACAATAAAGAAGATTAATAATCAAATTGTACCAGAGGCTTGCAAAGAGCAATGTCCTAAGACAGAATAATTTCCTCCAACTCGGTGCCGAATTCAACTAGGAGTTCTGTCCCCAGGATACAACTGGCCTATTCTTTGATTAAAGCACCAATCAAAGAACCTTTAAACTGCAAATCGTCTCTCTCAAGTAAAACACAAAAAACCTCAATTTTGATTTCCAAAAAAGCTTGTTTTTTCTGTCAAAAGACTCCTCTATTATAGATAACCATCTAACTGTCCAATTAGTGGACAGTTTTTCCATAACTATCTAATTAGTGGTCTTAATTAGTGTGCCACTAATTAGATAGTTATTTAACTCCTAAAACGAACTTAGCAACTGTTGGTGCTCTTTTGTATTATTTAAAAACGAAAATAAAATAAAAAACGAAAAATAAAAAACTATGTTTATGAATGGCTAAGTCTTGAACAAACCAAAGCCCCAAAGGCCCCAAGGCCCAAGGCCATTGTCAAAGATTATTTAATTAGGGTGAGTTCCTAGTGAACCCCATGGTCCATCCTAGTGAACCCCATGGTCCACTCATTCTAACTCACTTCTCACTTAAACAATAGTGAAGTGAGTTGGAACATATATTAAGTGAGAAAACCAAACCTTTCTCTCCTATGTGGGACTAAAGGTTTTGTTCTTTTCCAATACAAAACTTGAACTTCAATGTTCAACAATACCCCACTTTTGTATTGGAAATTGGAACACCCCAAATGTCTTAACTTTGCCAAATCATAAACAAAAATAATAACTATACACGAGAGAGAGAGATGATCAAGTCATGCTTATAAGGAAGAGTGTCGTAAAGACTTGAACTAACCTTAGTAAAGCATATCGGGTTTACTTTGTGACGCCTTGATTGATGTATTTATTTATCTTGAACTGTTCACTTTTATAGTAAACCAAGACAATATGTCTTACTCATGACTTGAATCCAAATGCGGTTCATACGTTTTTGTTCATTTTGGTCTGAGCAGAATGATCCTGGTTTCATGATAGCTTTAGAGAACTTAGCCTAATTTCATTCTCATAAATGCGACCCCACATTTACTACCATATAGGTGACATTACTATGTCATTAAATGCATATTGCATACCCTAAACATCTTATCAACACACTTACTTCATCATAGGAACATGTAATTGTGTGTCTGTTTGTTAATTCAAGTCTAACCAATTTGCCTATTGAACCTAGACCATGGGATCTCCAATCGCCTAGGTTAGGTTTCCGCCATACTTGAATTACTCTATAGGCTTTAAGCCCATTCCCTCGATAATATCTTCACTTGATCTCTTGGTAAGCCCTTAGTCAAAGGATCTCAATGTTTTCCTTAGACTTAACATAATCAATACTAATTACTCCACTTGTCGATAATTGTCTTATAGTATTATGCCTGGCGCCTTATATGTCTCGACTTACCATTATATATATTATTTTTAGCTCTTGCTTGTGCTGCCATACTATCACAATGTATGCATATTGTTGTGACTGGTTTTGGCCAGCAAGGAATATCTTCTAAGAAATTTCTTAGCCATTCAAATTTCTTCACCGCCTTGTCAAGAAACAATGAATTCGGATTCCATGGTGGATCGTGCTATACACGTTTGTTTTGTTGATTTCCAAGAAATTGCTTGCTCCACCCAATGTAAATACATATCCACTAGTTGACTTGGTTTCTGTATTATCAGAAATCCAATTTGCATCACTATAGCCTTCAAGCACTGGTGGATACTTTGTATAAACTAATCCATAATTCAAAGTATACTTGAGGTACCTTAGAACTCTTATCAATGCTGTCCAATGATCATCATTTGGACTACTTGTGTATCTGCTTAACACTCGCTTCTTGCATAAAGCAATATCGGTCTAGTAGAGTTCATCAGGTACATTAAACTCCCAATAACTTGAGAATATTCTAATTGACAAACCGACTCTTTAGAGTTCTTCTTTAGATGACAATTTGCATCAAAAGGAGTTGGTGCAGGTTTGCAATCGAATTGATTTGAATCTTTTAGGATTTTCTCAACATAATGAGATTGTGTTAGGATATAACCTTCGTTATTCCTTTTGATTTGAATTCCTAGTATTACATCAGCTAGACCTAAGTCTTTCATGTCAAAACTAGAATTCAACATCTTCTTTGTTGACATTATGACATCCTTGCTTGAGCTCATAATTAACATGTCATCAACATAGAGACATACTATGACAAATGAGTTCTTCATTTCTTTAATGTACACACATTTGTCACATTCATTTATTTTAAAACCATTTGCCATCATAGTATGATCAAATTTCTCATGCCATTGTTTTGGAGCTTGTTTAAGTCCATACAAAGACTTAACAAGTCTACAAACCTTATTTTCTTGGCCATTTACTACGAACCCTTCAGGTTGATCCATATAAATCTCTTCTTCTAATTCTCCATTTAAAAACGCTGTTTTAACATCCATTTGATGTATTTCCATGTCGTACAAAGCAGCTATGGAAATTAACATCCTAATGGAAGTTATTCTTGAAACAGGAGAATAAGTGTCAAAGTAATCCAAACCTTCTTTTTGTCTATATCCTTTAGCAACCAAACGTGCCTTGTATTTCTCAATAGTGCCATCAGCCTTTAGCTTCTTTTTAAAGATCCATTTATATCCAATTGGTTTGATTCCCGATGGTAGATCAACCAATTCCCACGTATTATTTTGTAAAATGGATTCAATCTCACTATTGATAGCTTCCATCCAAAATGGAGCGTCTGGTGAGGACATAGCTTCTTTATAAGTTTGTGGCTCACTTTCAGTTAACATGTTAACAAAATCAGGTCCAAAGTCTTTTGTGACCTTAACTATTTTTCCTCTTCTAGGTTCTAACTCTTGTTCTTGAACCTTAGAATTAGATGGTTCATCTAAACTCTCTTCAAGAGATTCTTTTAAGTGACGAACCACTTTGATTTTCCTTAAAAGGAAAAATGTGTTCAAAAAATTCAGCATCAATAGATTCAATAATAGAATTTTCACTTATATCTGAAATATGTGATTTAACTACTAAAAATCTATATGCTGCACTGTTCTTAGCAAAACCAATGAATACACAATCTACAGTTTTAGGTCCTAACTTAGTTCTCTTTGGTAAGGGAATTTGGACCTTTGCCAAGCAACCCCACACTTTCAAAGTTTTGTAAGTGGGTTTTCTGCCTCTCCATATCTCAAACGGAGATTTATCTAATTTCTTGAAAGGCACTCTATTCAAAATGTGATTTGCAGTGAGTAACGCCTCACCCCACAAATTCTGAGAAAGTCCAGAATCATTCAACATGGAATTAATCATATTTTTTAGAGTTCTATTTTTCCTCTCTGCTACACCATTCTGTTGAGGTGTATAGGGTGCAGTCGTTTGATGTATAATTCCATATTTGCTACATAATTCTGCAAAATTCAAATGATTCATATTCTCCACCTCTATCTTGTTCTTAATGCCTTAATTTTCTTGTCTAATTGATTTTCTACCTCGCACTTATATATTTTAAACATATCTAAGGCCTCGTTTTTATTTCTAATCAAATAGACTTGGCAATATTTACTACAATCATCAATAAAGGTGATGTAATAATTTTTTCCCCCTCTAGTAGGGATGGATTTAAAATCACAAAGATCACTATAAATCAATCCTAATAATTCATTTGATCTCTCTTGACAGATTTGAAAGGTTGCCTAGCAAATTTTGATTCAGTGCATATTTCACATTTTTTATTTAAATCAATGTTAAACTTAGGCAATAGATTTAACTTAACCATTCTGTAAATAGATCTTTTATTCACATGTCCTAATCTAGCATGCCATAAATTAAATGAATCAACCATATACACAGAAACGATCATTCTATTACCAGTAGAGTTAACAATTACAACATTGAGCTTAAAGAGACCCTCTGTGAGGTATCCCTTTCCTACATACATCCCACCCTTGGTGAGAACAAACTTGTCAGACTCAAACACCAACTTGAACCCTTTTTTGTTAAGTAAAGGGCCAGATACAAGGTTCTTCCTGATCTCAGGAACATACAACACATTGAGTAAAGTGACTATTTTCCCACTTGGTGAACTTCATCTTAACAGTTGCCCTTGCCTTCAACCATTGAAGAGGATGAATTTCCCATATAAAGCTTTTCTTCACTATCAACAGGAAGAAACTCTGAAAACAAGCTTTTGTCGCTGCAAATATGTCGAGTCGCACCAGTGTCAATCCACCAGCCCCGAGTGTCAGAGACCATGTTAGTTTCAGACACAACAGCAGTGAGATCAATGTCCATTTCATCAATTTGGACATCAACAATATTCGCTTGGTTGTTCAAACCATAATTGCCATGATTCTGATCTTTCTTATGACGACAATCTTGGGCCCTATGACCCTGTTTTCCACATACCCAGCAGCTTCCTTGGATTTTCTTAAAATTCTTCCCCTTTGGTGCAAACTGTTTGATGGGTGCTCCTCTTTTGAAATTCTTCTTCTGGAATTTCTGAACTTTGGAATTGCTTCCTTCCACCATGTTTGCCTTTGCATCGATGTCACTTCCTTCCATCTTGTCTCCTTTCCTATGATCTTCTTCAACCCGCAGCCTCAAGATCAAGTCTTCAATCGACATATCTCTACGCTTATGCTTCGATACACCTTGAAGTCATTCCAAGATGGAGGTAATTTCTCAATGATAGAACCGGTTTGAAAATGCTCATTCACGATACATCCTCAAAGCATGTAACTCATGAATCAACACTTGCAGTTCTTCAACTTGCTTCACTACAGACTTTGAGTCGACCATGTTATATTTCAAGAATTTGCCAACCACGAACTTTTTTGCACCCGCATCTTCAGTTCGATATTTCTTTTCCAACATGTCCCAAACATCTTTTGCAGTCTCACACTCAGAATACACATCATATAGAGTGTCATCAAGTCTGTTCAGAATATAGTTCCTGCAAAGGAAGTCAGAATTTTTCCATGCCTCGATTGTCATCATGGTTTCCTTAGTGATCGGATTCTCATCCGTCTTAGGAACCTCCTCTCTGATGACATTGGCTAAATTCATAGTGGTCAACCAGAAAATTGTTTTCTCGTTGCCATCTCTTGAAATCAAGTCCCTTAAACTTTTCGGCCTCATCCTTAGAATTGGATGCGATCTTATCATTAACAATATGAGATGATGCCATTTCATATTCGATTCTAAGATATACAAAACACCAAGTATATTCGAATCGAAAAACAATAATAACAAGCAAGTATGAAAATCTCGAAGATATATATATATAATTTATTCTGTCTTAGATTGTTAGTCCAAGCAATCTATAATAAACATAAATCTGACATGGCACTTGTTTATCACAAGCAACTAAACATGCCGATTAAACAATAAAGAAGATTAATAATCAAATTGTACCGAGAGGCTTGCAAAGAGCAATGTCCTAAGACAAATAATTTCCTCCAACTCGGTGCCGAATTCAACTAGGAGTTCTGTCCCCAGGATACAACGGCCTATTCTTTGATTAAAGCACCAATCAAAGAACCTTAAACTACAAATCGTCTCTCTCAAGTAAAACACAAAAAACACTCAAATTTGATTTCCAAAAAAGCTTGTTTTTCTCAAAAAAGACTCTCTATTATAGATAACCATCTAACTGTCCAATTAGTGGACAGTTTTTCCATAACTATCTAATTAGTGGTCTTAATTAGTGTGCCACTAATTAGATAGTTATTTAACTCCTAAAACGAACTTAGCAACTGTTGGTGCTCTTTTGTATTATTTAAAAACGAAAATAAAATAAAAAACGAAAAATAAAAAACTATGTTTATGAATGGCTAAGTCTTGAACAAACCAAAGCCCCAAAGGCCCCAAGGCCCAAGGCCATTGTCAAAGATTATTTAATTAGGGTGAGTTCCTAGTGAACCCCATGGTCCATCCTAGTGAACCCCATGGTCCACTCATTCTAACTCACTTCTCACTTAAACAATAGTGAAGTGAGTTGGAACATATATTAAGTGAGAAAACCAAACCTTTCTCTCCTATGTGGGACTAAAGGTTTTGTTCTTTTTCCAATACAAAACTTGAACTTCAATGTTCAACAATACCCCACTTTTGTATTGGAAATTGGAACACCCCATATGTCTTAACTTTGCCAAATCATAAACAAAAATAATAACTATACACGAGAGAGAGAGATGATCAAGTCATGCTTATAAGGAAGAGTGTCGTAAAGACTTGAACTAACCTTAGTAAAGCATATCGGGTTTACTTTGTGACGCAGTTGATGTATTTATTTATCTTGAACTGTTCACTTTTATAGTAAACCAAGACAATATGTCTTACTCATGACTTGAATCCAAATGCGCTTCATACGTTTTTGTTCATTTTGGTCTGAACAGATCCTGGTTTCATGATAGCTTTAGAGAACTTAGCCTAATTTCATTCTCATAAATGCGACCCCACATTTACTACCATATAGGTGACATTACTATGTCATTAAATGCATATTGCATACCCTAAACATCTTATCAACACACTTACTCATCATAGGAACATGTAATTGTGTGTCCTGTTTGTTAATTCAAGTCTAACCAGGTTTGCCTATTGAACCTAGACCATGGGATCTCCAATCACTAGGTTAGGTTTCCGCCATACTTGAATTACTCTATAGGCTTTAAGCCCATTCCCTCGATAATATCTTCACTTGATCTCTTGGTAAGCCCTTAGTCAAAGGATCTGCAATGTTTTCCTTAGACTTAACATAATCAATACTAATTACTCCACTTGTCAGTAATTGTCTTATAGTATTATGCCGGCGCCTTATATGTCTCGACTTACCATTATATATATTATTTTTAGCTCTTGCTTGTGCTGCCATACTATCACAATGTATGCATATTGTTGTGACTGGTTTTGGCCAGCAAGGAATATCTTCTAAGAAATTTCTTAGCCATTCAGCTTCTTCAGCTGCCTTGTCAAGAGCAATGAATTCGGATTCCATGGTGGATCGTGCTATACACGTTTGTTTTGTTGATTTCCAAGAAATTGCTGCTCCCCACCCAATGTAAATACATATCCACTAGTTGACTTGGTTTCTGTATTATCAGAAATCCAATTTGCATCACTATAGCCTTCAAGCACTGGTGGATACTTTGTATAAACTAATCCATAATTCAAGGTATACTTGAGATACCTTAGAACTCTTATCAATGCTGTCCAATGATCATCATTTGGACTACTTGTGTATCTGCTTAACCTGCTTACTGCATAAGCAATATCAGGTCTAGTAGAGTTCATCGGGTACATTAAACTCCCAATAACTTGAGAATATTCTAATTGACAAACCGACTCTTTAGAGTTCTTCTTTAGATGACAATTTGCATCAAAAGGAGTTGGTGCAGGTTTGCAATCGAATTGACTGAATTTTTTTAAGATTTTCTCAACATAATGAGATTGTGTTAGGATATAACCTTCGTTATTCCTTTTGATTTGAATTCCTAGTATTACATCATCTAGACCTAAGTCTTTCATGTCAAAACTAGAATTCAACATCTTCTTTGTTGACATTATGGCATCCTTGCTTGAGCTCATAATTAACATGTCATCAACATAGAGACATACTATGACAAATGAGTTCTTCATTTCTTTAATGTACACACATTTGTCACATTCATTTATTTTAAAACCATTTGCCATCATAGTATGATCAAATTTCTCATGCCATTGTTTTGGAGCTTGTTTAAGTCCATACAAAGACTTAACAAGTCTACAAACTTTATTTTCTTGGCCATTTAATATAAATCTCTTCTTCTAATTCTCCATTTAAAAATGTTGTTTTAACATCCATTTGATGTATTTCCATGTCGTACAAAGCAGCTATGGAAATTAACATCCTAATGGAAGTTATTCTTGAAACAGGAGAATAAGTGTCAAAGTAATCCAAACCTTCTTTTTGTCTATATCCTTTAGCAACCAAACGTGCCTTGTATTTCTCAATAGTGCCATCACCTTTAGCTTCTTTTTTAAAGATCCATTTATATCCAATTGGTTTGATTCCCGATGGTAGATCAACCAATTCCCACGTATTATTTTGTAAAATGGATTCAATCTCACTATTGATAGCTTCCATCCAAAATGGAGCGTCTGGTGAGGACATAGCTTCTTTATAAGTTTGTGGCTCATTTTCAATTAACATGTTAACAAAATCAGGTCCAAAGTCTTTTGTGACCTTAACTCTTTTTCCTCTTCTAGGTTCTAACTCTTGTTCTTGAACCTTAGAATTAGATGGTTCATCTAAACTCTCTTCAACAGCTTCTTTTAAGTGACGAACCACTTTGATTTTCCTTAAAAGGAAAAATGTGTTCAAAAAATTCAGCATCAATAGATTCAATAATAGAATTTTCACTTATATCTGAAATATGTGATTTAACTACTAAGAATCTATATCTTTGCACTTGTTCTTAGCAAAACCAATGAATACACAATCTACGCTTTTAGGTCCTAACTTAGTTCTCTTTGGTAAGGGAATTTGGACCTTTGCCAAGCAACCCCACACTTTCAAAGTTTTGTAAGTGGGTTTTCTGCCTCTCCATATCTCAAACGGAGATTTATCTAATTTCTTGAAAGGCACTCTATTCAAAATGTGATTTGCAGTGAGTAACGCTTCACCCCACAAATTCTGAGAAAGTCCAGAATCATTCAACATGGAATTAATCATATTTTTTAGAGTTCTATTTTTCCTCTCTGCTACACCATTCTATTGAGGTGTATAGGGTGCAGTCGTTTGATGTATAATTCCATATTTGCTACATAATTCTGCAAATTCAGCAGATTCATATTCTCCACCTCTATCTGTTCTTAATGCCTTAATTTTCTTGTCTAATTGATTTTCTACCTCTGCCTTATATATTTTAAACATATCTAAGGCCTCGTTTTTATTTCTAATCAAATAGACTTGGCAATATTTACTACAATCATCAATAAAGGTGATGTAATAATTTTTTCCCCTCTAGTAGGGATGGATTTAAAATCACAAAGATCACTATAAATCAATCCTAATAATTCATTTGATCTCTCTTGACATGATTTGAAAGGTTGCCTAGCAAATTTTGATTCAAGCATATTTCACATTTTTTATTTAAATCAATGTTAAACTTAGGCAATAGATTTAACTTAACCATTCTGTAAATAGATCTTTTATTCACATGTCCTAATCTAGCATGCCATAAATTAAATGAATCAACCATATACGTGTAAACGATCATTCTATTACCGATAGAGTTAACAATTACAACATTGAGCTTAAAGAGACCTCTGTGAGGTATCCCTTTCCTACATACATCCCACCCTTGGTGAGAACAAACTTGTCGACTCAAACACCAACTTGAACCCTTTTTTGTTAAGTAAAGGGCGGATACAAGGTTCTTCCCGATCTCGGGAACATACAACACATTGAGTAAAGTGACTATTTTCCCGCTAGTGAACTTCATCTTAACAAAGGTGCCCTTGCCTTCAACCATTGAAGAGGATGAATTTCCCATATAAAGCTTTTCTTCACTATCAACAGGAAGAAACTCGAAAACAAGCTTTTGTCGCAAAATATGTCGAGTCGCACCGTGTCAATCCACCAGCCCCGAGTGTCAGAGACCATGTTAGTTTCAGACACAACAGCAGTGAGATCAATGTCCATTTCATCAATTTGGACATCAGCAATATTCGCTTGGTTGTTCAAACCAGAATTGCCATGATTCTGATCTTTCTTATGACGACAATCTTGGGCCCTATGACCTGTTTTCCACATACCCAATGAGCTTCCTTGGATTTTCTTAAAATTCTTCCCCTTTGGTGCAAACTGTTTGATGGGTGCTCCTCTTTTGAAATTCTTCTTCTGGAATTTCTGAACTTTGGAATTGCTTCCTTCCACCATGTTTGCCTTTGCATCGATGTCACTTCCTTCCATCTTGTCTCCTTTCCTATGATCTTCTTCAACCCGCAACCTCAAGATCAAGTCTTCAATCGACATATCTCTACGCTTATGCTTCAGATACACCTTGAAGTCATTCCAAGATGGAGGTAATTTCTCAATGATAGAACCAGTTTGAAAATGCTCATTCACAATACATCCCTCAGCATGTAACTCATGAATCAACACTTGCAGTTCTTCAACTTGCTTCACTACAGACGACTTTGAGTCGACCATGTTATATTTCAAGAATTTGCCAACCACGAACTTTTTGCTCCCGCATCTTCGATTCGATATTTCTTTTCCAAAGATGTCCCAAACATCTTTTGCGGTCTCACACTCGAATAAACATCATATAGAGTGTCATCAAGTCTGTTCGAATATAGTTCTGCAAAGGAAGTCGAATTTTTCCATGCCTCGATTGTCATCATGGTTTCCTTGGTGATCGGATTCTCATCCGTCTTAGGAACCTCCTCTCGATGACATTGGCTAAATTCATAGTGGTCAACCGAAAAATTGTTTTCTGTTGCCATCTCTTGAAATCAAGTCCCTTAAATTTTCAGGCCTCTCATCCTTAGAATTGGATGCGATCTTATCATTAACAATATGAGATGATGCCATTTCGATTCTAAGATATACTAAACACCAAGATATACAAAACACAAGTATATTCAATCGAAGTAAAACAATAATAACAAGCAAGTATGAAAATCTCGAAGTTATATATATAATTTATTCTGTCTTAGATTGTTAGTCCAAGCAATCTATAATAAACATAAATCTGAACATGGCACTGTTATCACAAGCAACTAAACATGCTGATTAAACAATAAAGAAGATTAATAATCAAATTGTACCAAGGCTTGCAAAGAGCAATGTCCTAAGACAAAAATTTTCCTCCAACTCGGTGCAGAATTCAACTAGGAGTTCTGTCCCCAGGATACAACTGGCCTATTCTTTGATTAAAGCACCAATCAAAGAACCTTCAAACTGCAAATCGTCTCTCTCTAAGTAAAACACAAATCACATCAAATTTGATTTCCAAAAAAGCTTGTTTTTCTTGTCAAAAGACTCCTCTATTATAGATAAACATCTAACTGTCCAATTAGTGGACAGTTTTTCCATAACTATCTAATTAGTGGTCTTAATTAGTGTGCCACTAATTAGATAGTTATTTAACTCCTAATTCGAACTTAGCAACTGTTGGTGCTCTTTTGTATTATTTAAAAACGAAAATAAAATAAAAAACGAAAAATAAAAAACTATGTTTATGAATGGCTAAGTCTTGAACAAACCAAAGCCCCAAAGGCCCCAAGGCCCAAGGCCATTGTCAAAGATTATTTAATTAGGGTGAGTTCCTAGTGAACCCCATGGTCCATCTAGTGAACCCCATGGTCCACTCATTCTAACTCACTTCTCACTTAAACAATAGTGAAGTGAGTTGGAACATATATTAAGTGAGAAAACCAAACCTTTCTCTCCTATGTGGGACTAAAGGTTTTGTTCTTTTTCCAATACAAAACTTGAACTTCAATGTTCAACAATACCCCACTTTTGTATTGGAAATTGGAACACCCCAAATGTCTTAACTTTGCCAAATCATAAACAAAAATAATAACTATACACGAGAGAGAGAGAGATGATCAAGTCATGCTTATAAGGAAGAGTGTCGTAAAGACTTGAACTAACCTTAGTAAAGCATATCGGGTTTACTTTGTGACGCAGTTGATGTATTTATTTATCTTGAACTGTTCACTTTTATAGTAAACCAAGACAATATGTCTTACTCATGACTTGAATCCAAATGCAGTTCATACGTTTTTGTTCATTTTGGTCCTGAACAGATCCTGGTTTCATGATAGCTTTAGAGAACTTAGCCTAATTTCATTCTCATAAATGCGACCCCACATTTACTACCATATAGGTGACATTACTATGTCATTAAATGCATATTGCATACCCTAAACATCTTATCAACACACTTACTTCATCATAGGAACAGTAATTGTGTGTCCTGTTTGTTAATTCAAGTCTAACCAGTTTGCCTATTGAACCTAGACCATGGGATCTCCAATCAGCTAGGTTAGGTTTCCGCCATACTTGAATTACTCTATAGGCTTTAAGCCCATTCCCCTCGATAATATCTTCACTTGATCTCTTGGTAAGCCCTTAGTCAAAGGATCTGCAATGTTTTCCTTAGACTTAACATAATCAATACTAATTACTCCACTTGTCAGTAATTGTCTTATAGTATTATGCCGGCGCCTTATATGTCTCGACTTACCATTATATATATTGTTTTTAGCTCTTGCTTGTGCTTTGCCATACTATCACAATGTATGCATATTGTTGTGACTGGTTTTGGCCAGCAAGGAATATCTTCTAAGAAATTTCTTAGCCATTCAGCTTCTTCAGCTGCCTTGTCAAGAGCAATGAATTCGGATTCCATGGTGGATCGTGCTATACACGTTTGTTTTGTTGATTTCCAAGAAATTGTTGCTCCACCCAATGTAAATACATATCCACTAGTTGACTTGGTTTCTGTATTATCAGAAATCCAATTTGCATCACTATAGCCTTCAAGCACTGGTGGATACTTTGTATAAACTAATCCATAATTCAAGGTATACTTGAGATACCTTAGAACTCTTATCAATGTTGTCCAATGATCATCATTTGGACTACTTGTGTATCTCGCTTAACACCGCTACTTGCATAAGCAATATCATGTCTAGTAGAGTTCATCGGGTACATTAAACTCCCAATAACTTGAGAATATTCTAATTGACAAACCGACTCTTTAGAGTTCTTCTTTAGATGACAATTTGCATCAAAAGGAGTTGGTGCAGGTTTGCAATCGAATTGACTGAATCTTTTTAAGATTTTCTCAACATAATGAGATTGTGTTAGGATATAACCTTCGTTATTCCTTTTGATTTGAATTCCTAGTATTACATCAGCTAGACCTAAGTCTTTCATGTCAAAACTAGAATTCAACATCTTCTTTGTTGACATTATGGCATCCTTGCTTGAGCTCATAATTAACATGTCATCAACATAGAGACATACTATGACAAATGAGTTCTTCATTTCTTTAATGTACACACATTTGTCACATTCATTTATTTTAAAACCATTTGCCATCATAGTATGATCAAATTTCTCATGCCATTGTTTTGGAGCTTGTTTAAGTCCATACAAAGACTTAACAAGTCTACAAACTTTATTTTCTTGGCCATTTACTACGAACCCTTCAGTTGATCCATATAAATCTCTTCTTCTAATTCTCCATTTAAAAATGTTGTTTTAACATCCATTTGATGTATTTCCATGTCGTACAAAGCAAATATGGAAATTAACATCCTAATGGAAGTTATTCTTGAAACAGAGAATAAGTGTCAAAGTAATCCAAACCTTCTTTTTGTCTATATCCTTTAGCAACCAAACGTGCCTTGTATTTCTCAATAGTGCCATCAACCTTTAGCTTCTTTTTTTAAGATCCATTTATATCCAATTGGTTTGATTCCCGATGGTAGATCAACCAATTCCCACGTATTATTTTGTAAAATGGATTCAATCTCACTATTGATAGCTTCCATCCAAAATGGAGCGTCTGGTGAGGACATAGCTTCTTTATAAGTTTGTGGCTCATTTTCGCTTAACATGTTAACAAAATCAGTCCAAAGTCTTTTGTGACCTTAACTATTTTTCCTCTTCTAGGTTCTAACTCTTGTTCTTGAACCTTAGAATTAGATGGTTCATCTAAACTCTCTTCACAGATTCTTTTAAGTGACGAACCACTTTGATTTTCCTTAAAAGGAAAAATGTGTTCAAAAAATTCAGCATCAATAGATTCAATAATAGAATTTTCACTTATATATCGAAATATGTGATTTAACTACTAAGAATCTATATGCTTTGCACTTGTTCTTAGCAAAACCAATGAATACACAATCTACGCTTTTTTAGGTCCTAACTTAGTTCTCTTTGGTAAGGGAATTTGGACCTTTGCCAAGCAACCCCACACTTTCAAAGTTTTGTAAGTGGGTTTTCTCCTCTCCATATCTCAAAACGGAGATTTATCTAATTTCTTGAAAGGCACTCTATTCAAAATGTGATTTGCGATGTGAGTAACGCTTCACCCCACAAATTCGAGAAAGTCCAAATCATTCAACATGGAATTAATCATATTTTTTAGAGTTCTATTTTTCCTCTCTCTACACCATTCTGTTGAGGTGTATAGGGTGCAGTCGTTTGATGTATAATTCCATATTTGCTACATAATTCTGCAAATTCAGCAGATTCATATTCTCCACCTCTATCTGTTCTTAATGCCTTAATTTTCTTGTCTAATTGATTTTCTACCTCTGCCTTATATATTTTAAACATATCTAAGGCCTCGTTTTTATTTCTAATCAAATAGACTTGGCAATATTTACTACAATCATCAATAAAGGTGATGTAATAATTTTTTCCCCTCTAGTAGGGATGGATTTAAAATCACAAAGATCACTATAAATCAATCCTAATAATTCATTTGATCTCTCTTGACAGATTTGAAAGTTTGCCTAGCAATTTTTGATTCAAGTGCATATTTCACATTTTTTATTTAAATCAATGTTAAACTTAGGCAATAGATTTAACTTAACCATTCTCAAATAGATCTTTTATTCACATGTCCTAATCTAGCATGCCATAAATTAAATGAATCAACCATATACGCGAAAACGATCATTCTATTACCAAGATAGAGTTAACAATTACAACATTGAGCTTAAAGAGACCCTCTGTGAGGTATCCCTTTCCTACATACATCCCACCCTTGGTGAGAACAAACTTGTCGACTCAAACACCAACTTGAACCCTTTTTGTTAAGTAAAGGGCCGATATACAAGGTTCTTCCTGATCTCAGGAACATACAACACATTGAGTAAAGTGACTATTTTCCCACTAGTGAACTTCATCTTAACAGTACCCTTGCCTTCAACCATTGAAGAGGATGAATTTCCCATATAAAGCTTTTCTTCACTATCAACAGGAAGAAACTCTGAAAACAAGCTTTTGTCGCTGCAAATATGTCGAGTCGCACCGGTGTCAATCCACCAGCCCCGAGTGTCAGAGACCATGTTAGTTTCAGACACAACAGCAATGAGATCAATGTCCATTTCATCAATTTGGACATCAGCAATATTCGCTTGGTTGTTCAAACCAGAATTGCCATGATTCTGATCTTTCTTATGACGACAATCTTGGGCCCTATGACCCTGTTTTCCACATACCCAGCAGCTTCCTTGGATTTTCTTAAAATTCTTCCCCTTCGGTGCAAACTGTTTGATGGGTGCTCCTCTTTTGAAATTCTTCTTCTGGAATTTCTGAACTTTGGAATTGCTTCCTTCCACCATGTTTGCCTTTGCATCAATGTCACTTCCTTCCATCTTGTCTCCTTTCCTATGATCTTCTTCAACCCGCAGCCTCAAGATCAAGTCTTCAATCGACATATCTCTACGCTTATGCTTCAGATACACCTTGAAGTCATTCCAAGATGGAGGTAATTTCTCAATGATAGAACCAGTTTGAAAATGCTCATTCACGATACATCCCTCAGCATGTAACTCATGAATCAACACTTGCGCTTCTTCAACTTGCTTCACTACGAGACTTTGAGTCGACCATGTTATATTTCAAGAATTTGCCAACCACGAACTTTTTGCTCCCGCATCTTCGATTCGATATTTCTTTTCCAAAGATGTCCCAAACATCTTTTGCGCCTCTCACACTCGAATAAACATCATATAGAGTGTCATCAAGTCTGTTCGAATATAGTTCTGCAAAGGAAGTCGAATTTTTCCATGCCTCGATTGTCATCATGGTTTCCTTGGTGATCGGATTCTCATCCGTCTTAGGAACCTCCTCTCGATGACATTGGCTAAATTCATAGTGGTCAACCGTAAAATTGTTTTCTGTTGCCATCTCTTGAAATCAAGTCCCTTAAACTTTTCGGGCCTCTCATCCTTAGAATTGGATGCGATCTTATCATTAACAATATGAGATGATGCCATTTCGATTCGATTCTAAGATATACAAAACACCAAGTATATTCGAATCGAAAAACAATAATAACAAGCAAGTATGAAAATCTCGAAGTTATATATATAATATGAAGATCTCGAAGTTTTAATTTTTTTTTCCGTCTTAGATTGTTTATCCAAGCAATCTATAATAAACATAAATCTGAACATGGCACTGTTATCACAAGCAACTAAACATGCTGATTAAACAATAAAGAAGATTAATAAACAAATTGTACCAGAGGCTTGCAAAGAGCAATGTCCTAAGACAGAAAAAATTTCCTCCAACTCTAATGCAATTCAACTAGGAGTTCTGTCCCCAGGATACAACTCGCCTATTCTTTGATTAAACCACCAATCAAAGAACCTTCAAACTGCAAATCGTCTCTCTCAAGTAAAACACAAATCACATCAAATTTGATTTCCAAAAAAGCTTGTTTTTCTGTCAAAAGACTCCTCTATTATAGATAACCATCTAACTGTCCAATTAGTGGACAGTTTTTCCATAACTATCTAATTAGTGGTCTTAATTAGTGTGCCACTAATTAGATAGTTATTTAACTCCTAATTCGAACTTAGCAATCGTTGGTGCTCTTTTGTATTATTTAAAAACGAAAATAAAATAAAAAACGAAAAATAAAAAACTATGTTTATGAATGGCTAAGTCTTGAACAAACCAAAGCCCCAAAGGCCCCAAGGCCCAAGGCCATTGTCAAAGATTATTTAATTAGGGTGAGTTCCTAGTGAACCCCATGGTCCATCCTAGTGAACCCCATGGTCCACTCATTCTAACTCACTTCTCACTTAAACAATAGTGAAGTGAGTTGGAACATATATTAAGTGAGAAAACCAAACCTTTCTCTCCTATGTGGGACTAAAGGTTTTGTTCTTTTTCCAATACAAAACTTGAACTTCAATGTTCAACAATACCCCACTTTTGTATTGGAAATTGGAACACCCCATATGTCTTAACTTTGCCAAATCATAAACAAAAATAATAACTATACACGAGAGAGAGAGAGAGAGAGATCAAGTCATGCTTATAAGGAAGAGTGTCGTAAAGACTTGAACTAACCTTAGTAAAGCATATCGGGTTTACTTTGTGACGCAGTTGATGTATTTATTTATCTTGAACTGTTCACTTTTATAGTAAACCAAGACAATATGTCTTACTCATGACTTGAATCCAAATGCAGTTCATACGTTTTTGTTCATTTTGGTCCCGAAGATCCTGGTTTCATGATAGCTTTAGAGAACTTAGCCTAATTTCATTCTCATAAATGCGACCCCACATTTACTACCATATAGGTGACATTACTATGTCATTAAATGCATATTGCATACCCTAAACATCTTATCAACACACTTACTTCATCATAGGAACATGTAATTGTGTGTCCTGTTTGTTAATTCAAGTCTAACCAGTTTGCCTATTGAACCTAGACCATGGGATCTCCAATCGCTAGGTTAGGTTTCCGCCATACTTGAATTACTCTATAGGCTTTAAGCCCATTCCCCTCGATAATATCTTCACTTGATCTCTTGGTAAGCCCTTAGTCAAAGGATCTCGCAATGTTTTCCTTAGACTTAACATAATCAATACTAATTACTCCACTTGTCGTAATTGTCTTATAGTATTATGCGGCGCCTTATATGTCTCGACTTACCATTATATATATTGTTTTTAGCTCTTGCTTGTCTTTGCCCATACTATCACAATGTATGCATATTGTTGTGATCTGGTTTTGGCCAAAGAAGGAATATCTTCTAAGAAATTTCTTAGCCATTCAAATTCTTCACCGCTTGCCTCAAGAGCAATGAATTCGGATTCCATGGTGGATCGTGCTATACACGTTTGTTTTGTTGATTTCCAAGAAATTGTTGCTCCACCCAATGTAAATACATATCCACTAGTTGACTTGGTTTCTGTATTATCAGAAATCCAATTTGCATCACTATAGCCTTCAAGCACTGGTGGATACTTTGTATAAACTAATCCATAATTCAAGGTATACTTGAGATACCTTAGAACTCTTATCAATGCTGTCCAATGATCATCATTTGGACTACTTGTGTATCTGCTTAACCTGCTTACTGCATAAGCAATATCATGTCTAGTAGAGTTCATCAGGTACATTAAACTCCCAATAACTTGAGAATATTCTAATTGACAAACCGACTCTTTAGAGTTCTTCTTTAGATGACAATTTGCATCAAAAGGAGTTGGTGCAGTTTGCAATCGAATTGATCAATCTTTTTAGATTTTCTCAACATAATGAGATTGTGTTAGGATATAACCTTCGTTATTCCTTTTGATTTGAATTCCTAGTATTACATCAGCTAGACCTAAGTCTTTCATGTCAAAACTAGAATTCAACATCTTCTTTGTTGACATTATGACATCCTTGCTTGAGCTCATAATTAACATGTCATCAACATAGAGACATACTATGACAAATGAGTTCTTCATTTCTTTAATGTACACACATTTGTCACATTCATTTATTTTAAAACCATTTGCCATCATAGTATGATCAAATTTCTCATGCCATTGTTTTGGAGCTTGTTTAAGTCCATACAAAGACTTAACAAGTCTACAAACTTTATTTTCTTGGCCTTTTACTACGAACCCTTCAGTTGATCCATATAAATCTCTTCTTCTAATTCTCCATTTAAAAATGTTGTTTTAACATCCATTTGATGTATTTCCATGTCGTAAAAGCAAAGCAGTATGGAAATTAACATCCTAATGGAAGTTATTCTTGAAATAAGGAGAATAAGTGTCAAAGTAATCCAAACCTTCTTTTTGTCTATATCCTTTAGCAACCAAACGTGCCTTGTATTTCTCAATAGTGCCATCAACCTTTAGCTTCTTTTTAAAGATCCATTTATATCCAATTGGTTTGATTCCCGATGGTAGATCAACCAATTCCCACGTATTATTTTGTAAAATGGATTCAATCTCACTATTGATAGCTTCCATCCAAAATGGAGCGTCTGGTGAGGACATAGCTTCTTTATAAGTTTGTGGCTCATTTTCAGTTAACATGTTAACAAAATCAGGTCCAAAGTCTTTTGTGACCTTAACTATTTTTCCTCTTCTAGGTTCTAACTCTTGTTCTTGAACCTTAGAATTAGATGGTTCATCTAAACTCTCTTGACGCAGCTTCTTTTAAGTGACGAACCACTTTGATTTTCCTTAAAAGGAAAAATGTGTTCAAAAAATTCAGCATCAATAGATTCAATAATAGAATTTTCACTTATATCTGAAATATGTGATTTAACTACTAAGAATCTATATGCTGCACTGTTCTTAGCAAAACCAATGAATACACAATCTACAGTTTTAGGTCCTAACTTAGTTCTCTTTGGTAAGGGAATTTGGACCTTTGCCAAGCAACCCCACACTTTCAAAGTTTTGTAAGTGGGTTTTCTGCCTCTCCATATCTCAAACGGAGATTTATCTAATTTCTTGAAAGGCACTCTATTCAAAATGTGATTTGCAAAGTGAGTAACGCTCACCCCACAAATTCTCGAGAAAGTCCGAATCATTCAACATGGAATTAATCATATTTTTTAGAGTTCTATTTTTCCTCTCTCGCTACACCATTCATTGAGGTGTATAGGGTGCGATCGTTTGATGTATAATTCCATATTTGCTACATAATTCTCGCAAATTCAGCAGATTCATATTCTCCACCTCTATCTGTTCTTAATGCCTTAATTTTCTTGTCTAATTGATTTTCTACCTCTGCCTTATATATTTTAAACATATCTAAGGCCTCGTTTTTATTTCTAATCAAATAGACTTGGCAATATTTACTACAATCATCAATAAAGGTGATGTAATAATTTTTTCCCCTCTAGTAGGGATGGATTTAAAATCACAAAGATCACTATAAATCAATCCTAATAATTCATTTGATCTCTCTTGGACAGATTTGAAAGGTTGCCTAGCAAATTTTGATTCAGTGCATATTTCACATTTTTTATTTAAATCAATGTTAAACTTAGGCAATAGATTTAACTTAACCATTCTGTAAATAGATCTTTTATTCACATGTCCTAATCTAGCATGCCATAAATTAAATGAATCAACCATATACGCAGAAACGATCATTCTATTACCAGTAGAGTTAACAATTACAACATTGAGCTTAAAGAGACCCTCTGTGAGGTATCCCTTTCCTACATACATCCCACCCTTGGTGAGAACAAACTTGTCAGACTCAAACACCAACTTGAACCCTTTTTTGTTAAGTAAAGGGCCAGATACAAGGTTCTTCCTGATCTCAGGAACATACAACACATTGAGTAAAGTGACTATTTTCCCGCTAGTGAACTTCATCTTAACAAAGTGCCTTGCCTTCAACCATTGAAGAGGATGAATTTCCCATATAAAGCTTTTCTTCACTATCAACAGAAGAAACTCGAAAACAAGCTTTTGTCGCTGCAAATATGTCGAGTCGCACCAGTGTCAATCCACTGACCCCCGAGTGTCGAGACCATGTTAGTTTCGGACACAACAACAATGTGAGATCAATGTCCATTTCATCAATTTGGACATCGCAATATTCGCTTGGTTGTTCAAACCAGAATTGCCATGATTCCGATCTTTCTTATGACGACAATCTTGGGCCCTATGACCCTGTTTTCCACATACCCAAGCAGCTTCCTTGGATTTTCTTAAAATTCTTCCCTTCTGGTGCAAACTGTTTGATGGGTGCTCCTCTTTTGAAATTCTTCTTCTCGGAATTTCGAACTTTGGAATTGCTTCCTTCCACCATGTTTGCCTTTGCATCGATGTCACTTCCTTCCATCTTGTCTCCTTTCCTATGATCTTCTTCAACCCGCACCTCAAGATCAAGTCTTCAATCGACATATCTCTACGCTTATGCTTCGATACACCTTGAAGTCATTCCAAGATGGAGGTAATTTCTCAATGATAGAACCATTTTGAAAATGCTCATTCACGATACATCCTCAAAGATGTAACTCATGAATCAACACTTGCGCTTCTTCAACTTGCTTCACTACGAGACTTTGAGTCGACCATGTTATATTTCAAGAATTTGCCAACCACGAACTTTTTTGCTCCCGCATCTTCGATTCGATATTTCTTTTCCAAAGATGTCCCAAACATCTTTTGCAGCCTCACACTCGAATAAACATCATATAGAGTGTCATCAAGTCTGCTCGTAATATAGTTCCCGCAAAGGAAGTCGAATTTTTCCATGCCTCGATTGTCATCATGGTTTCCTTGGTGATCGGATTCTCATCCGTCTTAGGAACCTCCTCTCTCGATGACATTGGCTAAATTCATAGTGGTCAACCGTAAAATTGTTTTCTCATTGCCATCTCTTGAAATCAAGTCCCTTAAACTTTTCGGCCTCTCATCCTTAGAATTGGATGCGCCTTATCATTAACAATATGAGATGATGCCATTTCGATTCGATTCTAAGATATACAAAACACCAAGTATATTCGAATCGAAAAACAATAATAACAAGCAAGTATGAAAATCTCGAAGTTATATATATAATTTATTCTGTCTTAGATTGTTAGTCCAAGCAATCTATAATAAACATAAATCTGAACATGGCACTGTTATCACAAGCAACTAAACATGCTGATTAAACAATAAAGAAGATTAATAATCAAATTGTACCGAGGCTTGCAAAGAGCAATGTCCTAAGACAGAATAATTTCCTCCAACTCGATGCAAATTCAACTAGGAGTTCTGTCCCCAGGATACAAGCTCGGCCTATTCTTTGATTAAAGCACCAATCAAAGAACCTTTAAAACCGCAAATCGTCTCTCTCAAGTAAAACACAAAAACATCAAAATTTGATTTCCAAAAAAGCTTGTTTTTTCTGTCAAAAGACTCCTCTATTATAGATAACCATCTAACTGTCCAATTAGTGGACAGTTTTTCCATAACTATCTAATTAGTGGTCTTAATTAGTGTGCCACTAATTAGATAGTTATTTAACTCCTAAAACGAACTTAGCAACTGTTGGTGCTCTTTTGTATTATTTAAAAACGAAAATAAAAAATAAAAACGAAAAATAAAAAACTATGTTTATGAATGGCTAAGTCTTGAACAAACCAAAGCCCCAAAGGCCCCAAGGCCCAAGGCCATTGTCAAAGATTATTTAATTAGGGTGAGTTCCTAGTGAACCCCATGGTCCATCCTAGTGAACCCCATGGTCCACTCATTCTAACTCACTTCTCACTTAAACAATAGTGAAGTGAGTTGGAACATATATTAAGTGAGAAAACCAAACCTTTCTCTCCTATGTGGGACTAAAGGTTTTGTTCTTTTTCCAATACAAAACTTGAACTTCAATGTTCAACAATACCCCACTTTTGTATTGGAAATTGGAACACCCCAAATGTCTTAACTTTGCCAAATCATAAACAAAAATAATAACTATACACGAGAGAGAGAGAGATGATCAAGTCATGCTTATAAGGAAGAGTGTCGTAAAGACTTGAACTAACCTTAGTAAAGCATATCGGGTTTACTTTGTGACGCAGTTGATGTATTTATTTATCTTGAACTTGTTCACTTTTATAGTAAATGACCAGACAATATGTCTTACTCATGACTTGAATCCAAATGCGCTTCATACGTTTTTGTTCATTTTGGTCCTGAACAGATCCTGGTTTCATGATAGCTTTAAAGAACTTAGCCTAATTTCATTCTCATAAATGCGACCCCACATTTACTACCATATAGGTGACATTACTATGTCATTAAATGCATATTGCATACCCTAAACATCTTATCAACACACTTACTTCATCATAGGAACAGTAATTGTGTGTCCTGTTTGTTAATTCAAGTCTAACCAGTTTGCCTATTGAGCAGGGCCTGGTCCGAAGTAGTGGGGCCCTGGATAAAGTTCTAAATTGGAGCCTCTTAATTTTTTATATACTATTTTGATTTCATTGTAACTTTTTTCCATGAAATACATGATATTAATAATTTTGGATAAAAAATAAATTAATGATGACTTTAAAATATTTTTAAAATGAAAGCCACGTACACCATTAAAATCGTGGTCACCAAATCATAAATTAACCGTTGTATAAAAGAAATGATAAATTAATTAAATTAGTACATGAGTGCGCGTGTGTAAAGGAGTGAATGAAAATGGAGAAAACCAAAACAAGTTTTTTTGTAGGCCTAATAGAAACAAGTGTTGAGTTTTAATAGATTAAAATTTTTTTTCAATTTTTTTTTTCAGATTCTTTTTTAGTTTATAAGTTCTTAATTTAAAATTTTCGTCTAATTAATTTTACTTATAAATATTAAAATGTATAAAAAAATTAGTTTCCAAAATATTATACGATGGTTCTTTAATGCTTGCAAGATACTACTTAACTTCGTAAATTTCTAAAATAGTTAGTAATATGATACATATATAATTAAGGAAAATGCTAAGTTTACTCACATTAGGGCGTGAAATGAGCACGCATTTGTGGGTGTTCATTGATTTATGCATCAATATGTGTGCACATAAAAATCGATGTGTATGTAAAGGACACCCACAAGTGCGTGTCATTTTACGTCAACTGCATTTGCTCATCTTTATTTAATTTCGTTGATAAATATAAATTTGTTTCATATATAATGTATATATAGGTTAAAAATAAAAATAAAAATTTAAAAATGGGGGCTCGGAGCTGTTGCCCACTGGCCCCTACTTAGGGCTGGCTCTGGCCGTAAGCTTCCCTGCCAAACCCCAATAGGTTGGGCACCCCAGTTGTGAATATCAAAAGAAAAAAAAGAACACAATTGAGAACGAAACGGAGATGAATTCTCTGTTTTGTCTCGTTGGGGGAAGAAGGGGTGATCCCTAGACCGGGCTAAACCAGGCCCGGTTTATGGATCAAACCCCCTTCCCTATGTTTAAATAATTTTTTTCTTAAATTCTAGAAATTAAATAAAAACCCTCGAGAATTAGGGAGAAATTAGAAAAATGGGATTTTTGGAATTAATGGAAAATTGAGAATTTCTATAAAAAAATAAGGATTTTAGAATCTTCTTGAGGATTTATAATGAAGTTTTACCTCGTAATGCGTGCGACGCATCGAAAATACTCAAAATTTGCAAAATTATTTAAAAGCCTAGTCAAGGTTAATTTTCGATGTCGAGCCATGATTTAAAGTCGAAATTGGGATTCAGACATTTGAAGATTTGATTTGGAGTAATTTTGAGGTTTTCAGGTTGAGGCAGGACAAATTATAATATAATAAATTGAAAAAATTATGAAATTGTTGTGAAGTCTTTCCAGTATTATAAATGAATTGTTGGACTGCAATTAGAACCTCGTGTGGACTAGTTTACTGATCCATAGCGCAAAGAAGTTACAATATCGTTTTTGTATAGGTAAGTAAATCTCATAGTAACCTTTACATTGTATGATTATAAATTTTGTACATGCAAACACGAGGGGAGGATAAGATCGATTCGAGTCTCTTTATAATGTTTACTATACTGTGGTTATAGGGGAGAACAATATATTATGATTGAGGGGTTGGAGTCACTAATACTTTGCATCAAGTGGTTATCTTAAGATCATGTTAAACCAAATCATACTCCCATAGCCTAAAGGAACGAAACTCATTTGATTATCCTCTCAGTGCACGAGTCCTTATTACTGTTTACTTACCACTTTTGAAGGATGACATTTAATTGTAGTTGGATAACAGAAACGAAATGGATTTACGGTTGTATTTAAATTCTTTGGATTATATTGTTCGTTTAATCTATTGGATTATTATGCATTTGATTTATATAGGTGTACTGGATAGTGTGGGATTTACTTATCTAACATTATGGAATTTTTATATTTGGGTAGTGGCAGGTTAGAGCGGCGACAAGGAAAAGGGAAAGCTGTCAGATTATCTATGATTTGTTTAGTTTCATTCTCTCTATGTATGTATTGTTTTTTATATAATATATTGTATAAATGAGTTTTTTGGTTCATGCGTAGTTATGATCTTGTTTGGAATGATTGTAACAGTTTTGGAATAAATTGGGATAATTATGGAGCTAAGGTAATATTGATTTAAGGATTTTGAATACTTAAAATAGGTTAGAGTGAATATCTATTCTGTTGACGCGATATATATTTGTTATGAGGTGGATCGTGAGTCCTTCAGCTATTCTACTAAGCTAAGCAAATTTTGTTTGAAGATTTTTGAAGGCTGAGTTTTTTGGTGTAGGTTTAGAAACATAAGAAGTGATGCCGAATTTTTTTACGAGATTTTGAGAATTATTTAATCAATCTAAACAAACTTTATGGTTAGGTTTTGGGGTTTGAAAACGTAGCGGCAGTTAAGGTTTTATTTTCAAAACCAAAACAGGATCAAATGAAATCCATTGATTTGTTTATCATAATTGAAACCTTACCTTGAACGCTGGTTTCCTATTTGTGTTGATCGAACTTCAAGACGTTCTCACGAACGCGCTCTATCAGCAATCCACACACGAACGGTGACCATGAGTTGGAGTGCTAGCTCCGAGAGACCTAGACAATGTTTTTCTTTTCTCCCTTAAGTCTAGAAAACTCACAAAAACTCAAAAACAAACAACAATTCGTTTTTAGAGTTTCAGCTTCTTTTGTACGTATATTATGCTTTCACTTAAACGCCTATTTATGCAACTATTGTATTTAGAGTTTTCCAAGTGAATGACGTATATGCCCCTGCTTAAATAAGCAATAATATAGTAAAATGTAAAAGCTTCTCTGATATGAATGTTATCCCATAAAACTCATTAATCTGGACCACTTGAAATTATGTAAAGTCATTCTTTGTATGCGAACTAATAGATTCATGCAACGTTGGCAGTGAACCGAAATCCCTTTTGGTATACAAGTCATAAGCGGTCTCTAGCAAGACATTATGACTACCTAACTCACACAAAGATCAAAATCTATACAACCTAATCAATAGTGTATAACACTTCTCTTTGTCGTACGATATCCTTTGATTAAATATAAGGCATGGAAACATCGTCCTTAATGTTGTAACGTACTAGTCTCGATCTCAAAGTAGACTGAAAACATCCAAGTAACATTGATCGTATCAATTCACTTGGACTTGGCCATTTATCAGTCCATCGTTATCGATGGATCCACTAAAACCTCTCTTTATATGAGAGTGGAAAATTATATCTTGATTACACACCTTCACCCATTATTTACATAATAGTCAATTACAACTTTTATAATTGTCCGATTAAAAATAACGTTTGATTGCGTCAAACCACTATGCTCCTAACGTTGAAGTCTATAGTAATCCCAAGTCAAATGATTACATGATATACTTATCATAAGTAACACATATGACTTATGTAACGACCCTAAAAATCTAACTCGTACCACTGTCATTTTAGGTCATATGTAGGACCTACTCATCGTGATCCGGATTGAAATCGACGCGAAATAGGGTCAAGTTAAAGTTTAGACTCCGTGTACTCGTGTTTCGGAGTGCAATGGTATTTTCGTCAATTTTCAGCGAAAATGGGGTATTTGTCGGGGTTTAATGGGGACGCAAAATCTAGGAGATAATTATAAGAAAAATAAAAACGAATGAGATTTGGATAAGAGCAAGAGAGAGTGGGAGAGGTCGCCAAGTGACAGAGAGTCGGTAAAGTGATTGAATACATCGAGGAACGCGTAAAAAAGACGAAGATTTGTGAGACAAGTGGGTTAATGCAGACTCTAAGGGAGCAGAGTGTTGAGATGACTTGAGAGCTAACGATTACATCATGTACGAACTCCTTTAACTTTGACGAAAGCTTTGGAGTAGTAGCGTTAGATCAGAAGCCCAAGTAACTCCACTTTAGTGACACTATGCATTTATAGTCTCAGGGTTGGTGAAGTCGACTTTAGAGACTTGTAAATGAATTAAGTGTTACGAGTTGAGGCAGAGTCCGCGAATCGTTCTAAAAGTTAGAGGCCACCTAAGTATAAATCCTACGAGATTGTACATCTCAAGAACTCTCACATTCTAAAATTTGTTCAGATGCGTTAGTAAACGTACTGAAAGGAGTTTTCGTGCAAGTAGTGCATGTTGTAAAAAAAAAATAAGTGCGTTTAAAGTTACTAAGAAAAGAGTAACTCACTTGACAAATCATGATAGAAAAGGACGAACACTTATGAATCGAATGAACGGGTTACTCGAGAGAGAACTTGAAGATAGATAGGGCTAGGTTTCTCCAAGATTTTGAAGGACAACTATCATGTTTCAACGCAATGATTTTTTTCGAGAATCTACTCCAGTGTTGTTATTAAACTTAAGTGTTATGGCATATCTCCTAGCTACGGAGCCTTCCCCTTGCTGGACCGCGGATCTGCACTCACTCAAACACAAGAATGACGAGCCCAGGTAAGTAATGCCAGTAGGACATATATACAACATTTCAGAACAACATAAATCGAATTCATGCAAATAGAAAGAAATGAACATAGAATGCATGAATATAAAAGTCTGTAAACAAATCAATCGATAAGTGAGGGTCAGGAATACAAACAACAAACAACAAGGAGTCCTGACCAAAAGGTCGTTGAGTCATGGCAAAAGCCCAGCAAACTCAGGTTCACAGATAAATAGTAACCATGATTTACTTACTTTCACCGCAAGCTATCCACCGCGTTATCCAGCTTCGTTGACGTCACGCCTCATTATCCACTATTTTTGTTTCTCGTTAGGGATTAATCAGTCCAGCAATGCTCCACCGTCTGTTGCCGCTGTCGCGCCGCTGCCGCTCTTCCTCCTTGTCGGCGTCGTGGACCGTGCTACTGCTCACCGTCTTCCTCCACAACCGCGCCACCTCTCGGTCCGCCGCTGCTGCTGGTCGTCCACCGCCTGCGGGTGCAACGGAGGCTCGCCGACCCTCGCAAGTGGAGCCACTCACAGTCGCCGCAATCATCGTGTGACGACCCCAAATTTCAAGGCAAACTGGGTACCGCCACGTCGCTAAACACATCACCAAGCATGACACGTCACCGCACACTTATTTTGACTGTCCGCGACCTAAACCCTTGTACGGAACTTATTCGCCTTAACTTAGTAATTATGGATATTTTATGAATTATTAAGTTATTCATGATTTAGTAATTTAATATAAATCATACATTGTTGCGGAAGTCTTAAGGCATGCATATACAGTAAAAGTGAAAAGTTTGCATTTTTATGAATACAGTGTGGAAACCCGGCATTAGATACCATGTATATCAAAAGCGACAAAAGTATAAAGGTGAGCATATACATGTATCGGGTATACAAGTCATCCCAAAATATCATAAAGTAGTTAATAGATACATACAACTACCTATGCAAAAAGTGGCGACCTCTCCCTACCTAGACGTAGTCGCTTAAGACTCCTTTGCTTCTGCTCGTCGCAGGATCTGCGATTTGTCACCAAAAACAATGACAAATCCCAGGTGAGTAAATCCCAGAGAACTTTAGCTAATATTCACGAATTCCAATGAAATGGCTACAATACATGCAATTTAAATAAAGGACAACAATAAAGAAATTCGCATGAAAATAAGTCGTTGAGAAGTCAAATTTGGACACGAGTGTAGCGTGACAGAGAACCCTGGTCGACATCCGGGAATCTTCGTAGCTAAACCGAGAGGAACCATTGACGACAACCTCGCCAAACATCTCACGGTCGAATGAGAGGAACCATTGAACGGTAGACCCCGTCCAAAACATCTCTCGAGAGGAACCATTGGCGTAGACTTATGACTTCGTCAAAACATCTCTCGACCTACGAGTTTCGCGAGAATAGTCACCGCGTAGCCCTATCATGGCCAATTACTCGAACAGCGCGGGGTAGCTAGCCCCGGGGTGTGAGTCCGTGCCATGCCGACCCCGTCGACAAACACACATACACACACGTGGGAGTGGATAAACAATAATTGAACATCAATAAATAGCGCAATTGAATAATTGAGATGCGAAATAAAGTAAATGCCATAAAAGAATTTTAACTAATTTTCTCGTGGAATTACTTACCTCAAACGAATCGCAAAACGCCTTTGAAATGTCCCGCACTCGCCTCGAGATACGTACTCGACACCCGACTAGGGTCTCCTAAATTCTTGGTGTCCAATTAAAACATTTTTAATATTTTTCCTAATTTTTCTGGATTTTTTCATAATTTCCACCTATTTTTCTTATTTTTCTGTAATTTATTTAATCTAAAACTGTTTTTAAATTAAAAATTAATATTATATTATTTTAATATAGGGGTGGCCCCTGGACCGGGTTTGACCCGGTCTAACCGGGTCGGCCTGACCCGGTCCAACCTGGTCGGCCCGACCGGTTCGGGCCCACCAAGGGTCGGGTCCGGTTGGGCTCGGACCGACCCAACCGAGTTGGGCCTGGACCGGCCCAACCAGTCCAGGGGATGCACGCACGTCTTCTTCCTCTAGAGACTAACGTCTCTGTTTTTTTTTTTTTGTTAATACAACAACAACAACAGTTCCAACAACAACAACACAACCCCATCACCTATACTCCTCGAAATTCAACGATAACAACATTAACCACTCACTTGATTAATGGGGGGTCCGTTGCTCGCTCCCCCGCCGAGCTCGCCGCCGCTGCCCCGCCGAGCTCGCCGCCGTTGGCCCGTCTCACTCCTCGCCGGAGCTTCCCCTTCTGCTCGTCACTTTCCCTCTCTCCCCTCTCTCTCTCTACCAGCGCCCTCTCTCTCTCTCTTTCTCTCCCTTCCTTCTTCCTTTCTCCCGATTTTAAATGAAATTTTTTTTTAATTGTTATTTGGTGAGAAAGGACAAAAAAGAAATGATGAGGGATGGTTTATGTGATATTGATGTGACGTGTGATGTGATGGGATGTGTGATGTGACAGCTAAATCCCATACTACCCTGTATGCCCGCGTTACGCGTACACTGTGACGTCGCATGTAATGACCCATTTTATTAAATTTGCAGACGTGGACGCCAACTCGGATCTACGTGGACGACGCGGTAGGCTAGTACACACGGGGACTTAGGTACGCTAGGAATTGTGTGTTGGATGCTTATTTGCGGTGAAATTTATTTAAATACTTCGCATGTGTGTATGTTGCATAAAAAAATGTAATATACGTGCGAGATTGTGTGAACCGTATTCGCCTCGATATGCGTGTCGACGCGGGTACCGGTTAGTTGATGGGACCGAACATTAGGTCGGGGAAACTAAAACACACAAATTAAATAAAAATGGCCAAATTACTACTATGAAATGGGTATTAGGCGGCTAGTGACACGGCAGTACGCGTATATCGCGGTTCGGACGCGAAATGGGGCGTCGAAACCCCCGAAAAACGGGCGAGTGTCCCAGCTGTGTCACGTTGTGGTGTCAAGACAAAAGGTCAACATTTCAATCCTTATCCTTATCCTCACCATCACCTTTTCTCTCTCACCTCACTTACACCTCTCTCTCTTTCGTACACACAACCACACACCAGGGAGGTCGTGAGCGAGGAAAGCGAAGAGAGAGAGAGGAGGAGAAACAAGGACGCGCCGGAAGGAGAGAAAAGGGAGGAAACGCCACGATCGAGGTGCGTTTTAGTGGTTTTTTGTTGTGGATTTTGAGTTGACGGTGGTGGCGAGACAAAGGTTCGGCCATGGAGGCCGAACCGAGTCTCGGTGGTGATGACAGGGGTGTTCCCCCTGCCATCAAGTCCACCGGGGGTTGGGGTGGAGAGCAACCCCAACCCCAATCCAAAAAAAAAAAAAAAAAAGAAAAAAAAATTTCCGATCGAACCAGCGAACTGGTTCGATCAGATGGAGAAGAAGGAGCGCAAGCGCGCGCGTGTGCACCCCCTACTGGGCCGGGCCAAGAATGGGCCAGGGCCGGGTCGGGTCCGACTGGTTTGGGTCGACCCGACCCAAACCAAAACCGGCAGGGGTAGGGCGGGTCGGGTCCGACCCGCACGGGTCCGACCTAGACGGTCGACGACCCGACCTGCACCCAAACAAGAAAAAAAAAAAAAAAAAAAAAAAAAAAAAAAAGAGAAAAAGAAAAAGAGAAAAGAAAATGGAAGAAAAGTTGGAAAATTCTGGAAAAATTAGAAAAATTCTGAAAAAAATATATTTCAATGAAAGAAATAGAAATTTATGAATTTCTATGAAAAATAAAATATTTGGATATTTCGGACGCGACTTTTTGCGGGGTTTTGCCTCAAAAAGCGCGAAATAGGCAATTTGGCCTATTTTTTTTTATAGAAATTGTTGGAAATTGTCATTTTAAATTAAATTATTGATAAATGGACATAGGTTGACACGGGTGATCAATTGGCGACCAAGGACCCAGTGGACTTGGACTCGGGGATTGATTACGGGGTAGGAGAGCGCGTTGTGAGGTTTGTAAAACCAAAAGGGAAAACTCTCGAGTATTTATTTTGTTTCGTATTTTCATTAATTTCCAGTATTCCTTGTGCTTTTTAATTACATTCATATATTGTCATCTTTTGAACGGTTGGTTGAGTTACTCCCACCGGATTTCCGTCGTGTGTCTATGCATTCTAGACTATAGCATGTGTATCGTGAGTGCTCTTCGTGGATAACGATCCGAGGAACCGCTACATGTGTCTGCGTCGAAGGTCTACGCCGCCACCGAGAGGGATCAGTGATAGCTAGTTGGGTGCGCTCACTAGTGGGATCCCGGAAGGAAATCCCGAGTATGGTTTAGTTTAACCGAACGGAACACACACATAGTTGCACTTTATTGTTATTTAAGCATGCGATGCCCTACTTACAGTTGCCTGTTTACATTCTACATGTTTATTTAACAGTCTTTACTGAATTCCATTTGCCTATTGAATGCTCGGAGGAGTTCTTTGGGATTTTACTGACTGTACTCGTAATCCATTTTCTTCTCTGATGATTGAGTGCAGATCCTAGTACAAGTAAGGGCAAGGGGATCTTACGTGACCACATCTGACTGCCTACCGTTGACACTTACTTGTACGTGTGCTTTTATTTTGATATTTTGATTTTTTTGGGAACTGGGGAGTGACATGACATTGTATATAGGTACTTGATATGGTATAATTATCTACCTTATTACGCAGTACGTTTCAGGGATTTTGCCACACTAGATTTTGTATACATGGATTAATACTTTTTCTAAAATTAACGTACAACTTTCGCTACATATTTCATATATACACTGTACACACACGTGGATACGAAATTTGAGAGACAAGAAAAGGACGGGCAGGTGGCGTAAACGTGTAATAGAGCCAGCTGGCAAGGAGTATACGGAGACACGTCACCCCGGTGCGGCGAGGGCCACCACATTTGGTATCAGAGAAAAGAGGAAATCCTATGACAATAAAACTTAATCAACGTGGAAAACCCGAAGTTAGTTCTTTAGAACTTTAGTTGGGAAGTGATGTGAGGCGGGTAGAGTTAGAACTTATATGCGTGTTATATTTGCATTTTATTATATGTTATACGTAAATACCTCAAGACTGATCCGGAGCGCATTCTCGAGGCGTATCATGGACGGACAGTCTGGTACGCCAATGGAGACTGGACATACTAGTGATGCGGCTAGGGATGTCTCGGTTACGACGAGTGTGGAGGATAGACTCTCGGCACAGGAGACATAGATGGCCGAGGTATTACGGCTTCTACGAGAGCAGATCGCAGCACTTGCGACACTTATTTCAGCTAGAGAGCCAGTAGCTGTGATTATACTAGCGAGACAACAAGTTCCGCTGCACTCCCGCACACCGCTCAGGGGGTAGCGGCAGAGGCACCCACAGAGACAGCTACAGCAGTTGTTGTTCCTTTAGAGACGTCGAATCTCACGCTTCCACCCACGACTACGGATCAGGTTATTGCCACTCCCACTGTTGATACCCCTACTACATCGGCATTCGTCTTGACACCAGAGGCGAAGCTATTGAGGGAGTTTTTGAAGTTTCAGCCTGGATTCTTTTATGGAGGCGGTGACCCTGAGGCTGCTGGGAGATGGATAGTGTCCCATCAGCGTTTCCATAAACTGATGAGGAACGACGAGACAATACAGGCACGACTTTCAGGAGCTTACTTGAGAGGACATGCGACAGTTTGGAGGACGACATATACGGATACTCATTCAGAGCCGCTGACATGGGCTGAGTTTAGGGAGCTATTCTACGATCAGTACATACCTATGGAGGTTAGGTTGAGACTGAGGGAGGAGTTCCTAGCCCTGCGACAGGAAAATTGGACTTTGATGCAGTATATGGAGAGATTCCGACATTTGCTACAGTTCTCTTTAGATGTCACTGGTACGAAACGCTTACAGATATACTATTTCACCCGAGGGGTTGATGATAGGATTGCATCAACAGTTGTCTCGCCCGGAGCCACGACACTGCAGGAGATCTTTGATAGGGCATTGGCTCATGAGACATACCTACTGCAGAGAGCTGGTCGACGTGTGACTGGTAGGGAGGTACAGACAGGCCAGAGTTCTCAGTCTAGTCAGAGGCAGAAGAGGCCAATGGAGCATTCGGATAGTGGTCGGAGAAATGGTCGGAGAAATGATAGATGGGAGAGGAGCCACTGGGGCGATTTTCAGGGCAGTCAGTTCCGATATGAGGAGCCACAACCAGTTCTTGCTATCACCTCAGCACCAGTGGATCGACAGAGGGCACAGCCACAGGAGTACTGTCCGGGTTGAGATCAGGGGGGACATGACAGGGGGCAGGTAGACTGGGGTCGGGGTCCGAGATCCGGGAGACGGACAGACGGTAGATCGGAGAGCCGTAGATGTCACCTGTGTGGGGACGTAGGGGGACACTTGAGGCGATCGTCGACACCACCATCGCCACGGCGAGCATTAGACCAGGCTAGAGACAGAGCTCATGCGTTAGCACAGCCAGATAGTGGGGCGACCAGACAGCTTATTGAAGGTATATTACTTATATTCGGTCGTCGCATGCATGCTATGTTCGATTCTGGTAGTACTTTATCTTTTCTTGCAGGACGTATTGTTGGATTGTTAGGGTTAGTTACACAGACACTAGAACCACATCTTGTCCTCAGTACGGCTGCTGGGGATAAGATATACCCTAATCGAATATGTCGCGACGTGATGATAGAGGTGGAGGGACATCAGCTACCAGCCGATCTTCGAGTATTGGAGTACTTAGAGTTTGATGCACTGCTCGGAATGGATTGGTTAGCATCCTATCATGCACGGATAGATTGTTACGGCAAGAGGATAGAGTTTCATATTCCTGGAATACCGGAGTTCAGATTATCTGGATCGGCAACTGATTTACCCATCACTAGAGGCCGACTAGATACGACGCAAGAGAAGGAGGCGTTTATGGCGATAGTTGAGCCAGAGGTTCGAACGGAGGTCCGCATTAAGGACGTTTTGTTGGTTCGAGACTTTGTCGATGTATTCCCAGATGATTTACCCGGATTGCCCCCGAAATGAGCTGTTGAGTTTATAATTGAGTTGCTACCGGGGACGCAGCCGATTGCCGTCGACCTTACCGGATGGCACCAGCGGAGCAGGAGGAGGTGAGACGACAGTTGGATGAGCCGTTGGAGAAGGGTTTCATTCACCCTAGTATGTCACCTTGGGGAGCTCCAATACTGTTTGTGAAGAAGAAGGATGGTTCAATGAGGATGTGCATCGACTATAGGAAGTTGAATCAGGTAACTGTGAGGAACCGTTACCCACTTCCTAGGATTGATGATCTGTTTGATCAGCTGAAGGGTGCCAGATTCTTATCGAAGATTGACCTTTCGCTCAGATTATCACCAGTTGAGAATTCGAGAAGAGGATATCCAGAAAACTGCTTTCAGCACGAGATACAGGTTATTTGAGTTCATAGTTATGCAATTTGGGCTGACGAACACTCCAACAATTTTCATGGATCTGATGCATAGAGTTATAAGGCCGTATTTGGATCTTGATCTATAGCAGGACTCGTGAGGATCACGAGGGACATCTCAGGACAATTTTGTCGACACTGAGAGAGCACCGACTGTATGCCAAGTTTAACAAGTGTGACTTTTGGTTAAGTGCAGTGAAATTCTTAGGCCACGTCATTAGTGAGTAAGGTATCTCAATGGATTTAGAAAAGATTAGAGCGATAATTGATTGGAAAACGCATGAGTCTGTGGCTGATATACGGAGTTTCCTTGGACTGGCTGGATACTACCAGCGATTTGTGCAAGACTTTTCCTCGATTGCGGCGCCGATGACGAGACTGACTAAGAAAGATGTCAGATTTGGCTGGTCAAATGAATGTGAGCAGGCCTTTTATGAATTGAAGCGGAGATTGACATCTGCACCAGTATTGACATCGCCTGAGCCGGGCAAGATATTGACTGTATATACAGATGCATCGGGCATTGGTCTTGGATGCGTGTTGATGCAGGATGGTAGACCAGTTGCCTATCTTTCCAGACGGTTGAGACCCCACGAGGGAAACTATCCAAAGGCACGACTCTGGAGCTTGCAATGGCTGCGTCTTTGCACCGAAAGCTTGGAGACACTATCTCTATGGAGAGCGATTTGTGTTGTATACGGATCGCCAGAGTTTACGTTACATCTTCACGCAAAAGGATCTGAATATGCGCCAGCGGAGATGGCCGAAGTTGCTGAAGAACTATGAATTTGCTATTGAGTATCACCCTGGCAAAACGAACGTCGTAGAAGACGCATTGAGCAGGAGTGGACTTGATAGTGAGACTGTTTTGCAGCAGATGACACATAAGCATGATTTATTACAGGCAGCATCAGTCATGTGCATGGCCGAGTTGTCGAGTATAGCGGAACATCACATATGTTGTCATTGAGGATACCGACCGTATCGATTGAACGGGTTGCGAGTGTCGAGGGTCGATGGGCTCTATGAGCGGGTCGTTGGTCCGTCACGGAATCCGAATGCACCGATTGAGGTAAACCACAGATCGGTGTTTGAGATACCGAGGGAGATTGTGGATACCCGCGATCGGGAGATACGAACGGGATTCTAGAGGAGGCACACCGGTCTCGTTACACGCTTCATCCCGGTCGGACCAAGATGTACCATGATTTGAAGCGACTATTTTGGTGGTCGTGGGATGAAGGCTGACGTAGGTGCGTACGTTAGGGGTTGTCACATTTGCCAGCAGGTGAAGGCTAAGCACAAACGACCTGGTGGATTATTACAGTCGTTGCCCGTTCCACAGTGGAAATGGGAACATATCACTATGGATTTCGTTAGTGGGCTACCGCTGACATCGAAGCGTCACGATGCAGTTTGGGTAGCAATTGATAGACTGACGAAGTCGGCTCACTTCATTCCAATCTCGATGAAATACACGTTTCCCCAACTGAGCATATTATTTGAGCGGGAGATTATTAGACTTCATGGGGTGCCAGTTTCTATCGTGTCGATAGAGATCCCAGATTGACCTCGAAACTATGGGAGGCAATGCAGGAACAGCTTGGCACCAAGTTGCAGTTTAGTACAGCTTATCATCCTCAAATCGACGGACAGTCAGAGCGACTGATCCAGATTTTGGAGGATATGCTAAGGGCTTGTATATTACAGTTTAGGGATTCGTGGGAGGATTATTTGCGGCTGTGTGAGTTTGCATTCAATAATAGCTATCAGGCAAGCATTGGCAAGCCACCATTCGAGGCATTGTATGAGAGGCCCTGTAGATCACATGTGTGTTGGGCAGAGCCGGAAGATAAAGTGACAGTAGGACCTGAGAGAGTTGTTGATCACACAGAGAAAATTTGACATATTCGTCAGAAACTGCGAGCTGCACAAGATCGACAGAAGAAATACGCAGATAGGTATCGCGAGGGTCCGAGCTATGACGAGGGCGATATGGTGTATCTGAAGGTTTCTCCTTGGAAAGGTCAACAAAGATTTGACATTAAGGGGAAGTTGGCGCCGAGATACATTGGACCATACCGGATTGCACAGAGAATAGGCACTGCTGCATATTGGTTGGAGTTACCTGCCGAGTTAGCAGGGGTCCATCCGACATTTCACATTTCTATGTTAAGACTCGCTAGGTCAGGACCGAGACCGACGATTGAGTTGGGACAGGTGGAGATATAGCCTGATGTGACCTATGAGGAGAGACCGATAGAGATCGTTGACCGTCGAGTACAGATTCTCCGGAACAGGGAACTCGCAAAGGTCCTGGTTCGTTGCCAGCATCATAAGACAGATGGACTCACCTGGGAGCCCGAATCGACGATGAGGGCGCGATACCCTCAGCTATTCTCTGGAACGAAACGCTAGTTACAGTTAAATTTCGGGACGAAATTTTATTTAGTTGGGAAGAACTGTAACGGCCCATTTTATTAAATTTGCAGACGTGGACGCCAACTCGGATCTACGTGGACGATTCGGTAGGCTAAGACACACGGGGACTTAGGTACGCTAGGAATTGTGTGTTGGATGCTTATTTGCGGTGAAACTTATTTAAATACATCGCATGTGTGTATGTTGCATAGAAAAAAAATGTAATATACGTGCGAGATTGTGTGAACTGTATTCGCCTCGATATGCGTGTCGACGCAGGTACCGGATAGTTGACGGGACCGAACATTAGGTTGGGGAATCTAAAACACACAAATTTAATAAAAAATGGACAAATTACTACTATGAAATGGGTATTAAGCGGCTAGTGACACGGCGGTACGCGTATATCGCGGTTCGGACGCAAAATCGGGCGTCAAAACGCCCGAAAAATGGGCGAATGTCCCAGCTGTGTCACGTTGTGGTGTCAAGACAAAAGGTCAACATTTCAATCCTTATCCTTATCCTCACCATCACCTTTTCTCTCTCACCTCACTTACACCTCTCTCTCTTTCGTACACACAACCACACACCAGGGAGGTCGTGAGCGAGGAAGAAGAAGAGGAGAGGAGGAGGAGAAACAAGGACGCGTCGAGAAGGAGAGAAAATTGAGGAAACGCCACGATCGAGGTGCGTTTTAGTGGTTTTTTGTTGTGGATTTCGAGTTGACGGTGGTGGCGAGACAAAGGTTCGGCCATGGAGGCCGAACCGAGTCTCGGTGGTGATGGCAGTGGTCGTTCCCCCCCATCGAGTCCACGGGGGTTGGGGTGGAGAGCAACCCCAACCCCAATCCAGAAAAAATAAAAAAAAAGAAAAAAAAAATTACGATCGAACCAAATGAATCGGTTCGATCAGATGGAGAAGAAGGTGCGCAAGCGCGAACGGGCGCGTGTGCACCCCCTACTGGGCCGGGCCCAGAATGGGCCAGGGCCGGGTCGGGTCTGACTCGTTTGGGTCGACCCGACCCAAACCAAAATCGGGCTGGGGTAGGGCCGGGTCTGGTCCGACCCATACCCAAACAATAAAAAAAAAAAGAGAGAGAAAAAGAGAAAAAGAGAAAAGAAAATGGAAGAAAAGTTGGAAAATTCTGAAAAAAATTAAAGAAATTCTGAAAAAAATATATTTCCATGAAAGAAATAGAAATTTATGAATTTCTATGAAAAATAAAATATATGGATATTTTGGACGCGACTTTTTGCAGGGTTTTGCCTCGAAAAGCGCGAAATAGGCAATTTGGCCTAAATGTTTTCAGAAATTGTTGGAAATTGTCATTTTAAATTAAATTATTGATAAATGGACATAGGTTGACACGGGTGATCAATTGGCGACCAAGGACCCAGTGGACTTGGACTTGGGGATCGATTACAGGGTAGGAGAGCGCGTTGTGAGTCCCAGCTGTGTCACGTTGTGGTGTCAAGACAAAAGGTCAACATTTCAATCCTTATCCTTATCCTCACCATCACCTTTTCTCTCTCACCTCACTTACACCTCTCTCTCTTTCGTACACACAACCACACACCAGGGAGGACGTGAGCGAGGAAGAAGAAGAGGAGAGGAGGAGGAGAAACAAGGACGCGTCGGGAAGGAGAGAAAATTGAGGAAACGCCACGATCGAGGTGCGTTTTAGTGGTTTTTTGTTGTGGATTTCGAGTTGACGGTGGTGGCGAGACAAAGGTTCGGCCATGGAGGCCGAACCGAGTCTCGGTGGTGATGGCAGGGGTGTTCCCCCTGCCATCGAGTCCACCGGGGGTTGGGGTGGAGAGCAACCCCAACCCCAATCCAGAAAAAATAAAAAAAAAAAAAAAAAAAAATTCGATCGAACCACCAAATCAATCCGGTTCGATCGATGGAGAAGAAAGGTGCGCAAGCGCGAACGGCGCGTGTGCACCCTTTATCGGGCCGGCCCGAATGGGCCAGGGCGGACGGGTCGACTCGTTGGGTCGACCCGACCCAAACCAAAATCGGTCAGGTAGGGCCGGGTGCGTCCGACCCATACCCAAACAAGAAAAAAAAAAAAAGAGAGAGAAAAAGAGAAAAAGAGAAAAGAAAATGGAAGAAAAGTTGGAAAATTCTGAAAAAATTAGAGAAATTCTGAAAAAAATATATTTCCATGAAAGAAATAGAAATTTATGAATTTCTATGAAAAATAAAATATATGGATATTTTGGACGCGACTTTTTGCAGGGTTTTGCCTCGAAAAGCGCGAAATAGGCAATTTGGCCTAAATGTTTTTAGAAATTGTTGGAAATTGTCATTTTAAATTAAATTATTGATAAATGGACATAGGTTGACACGGGTGATCAATTGGCGACCAAGGACCTAGTGGACTTGGACTTGGGGATCGATTACAGGGTAGGAGAGCGCGTTGTGAGGTTTGTAAAATCCAAAAGGAAAACTCTCAAGTTTTTTTTTTGTTTCGTATTTTCATTCATTTCCAGTATTCCTTGTGCTTTTTAATTACATTCATATATTGTCATCTTTTGGACGGTTGGTTGAGTTACTCCCACCGGATTTCCGTTGTGTGTCTATGCATTCTAGACCATAGCATGTGTTGCAGGAGTGCTCGGTGGATAACGACCCGAGGGAACTGCTACATGTGTCGGTGCGTCGAAGGTCTACGCCGGCCACCGAGAGGGATCAGGTGATAGCTAATTGGGTGCGCTCACTAGTGAGATCCTGGAAGGAAATCCCGGAGTATGGTTTAGTCTGACTGGAACAGACGCACACATAGTTGCACTTTATTGTTATTTAAGCATGCGATGCCCTACTTACAGTTGCCTGTTTACATTCCGCATGTTTATTTAACAGTCTATACTGAGTTCCATTTGCCTATTGAATGCTCGGAGGAGTTCTTTGGGATTTTACTGACTGTACTCGTAATCCATTTTCTTCTGTGATGAATGAGTGCAGATCCTAGTACAAGTAAGGGCAAGGGGATGTTACGTGACCACATCTGACTGCCTACCGTTGACACTTACTTGTACGTGTGCTTTTATTTTGATATTTTGATTTTTTTGGGAACTAGGGAGTGACATGACATTGTATATAGGTACTTGATATGGTACAATTATCTACCTTATTACGCAGTACGTTTCAGGGATTTTGCCACACTAGATTTTGTGTACATGGATTAATATTTTTCTAAAATTAACGTACAACTTTCGCTGCATATTTCATATATACACTGTACACACACGTGGATACGAAATTTGAGAGACAAGAAAAGGACGGGCAGGTGGCGTAAACGTGTAATAGAGCCAGCTGGCAAGGAGTATACGGAGACACGTCACACCGGGGCGGCGAGGGCCGCCACATCGAACACTCTCGTCACTACACTCGCACAACGCGACCAATAAAATATTAAACGATGCGACGCTAATTATTTAGTATTTGTAACTTAAGTAAACACTCACACACAAGAATAACAAGTTTTTACCTCGTTAGGCGTGCCTTGAGATTTTCTGCGACGTCCACGTGGGTCTGAGCTTAAGGTCTTAATCTATAATTTGTAAGTTAATTGGGATTAATTAGAGCGGGCCGTTACAATCTTCCAAACTAAAGGAATTTCGTCCCGAAATTCAAATTTAATGAAATCTTTACCTTGAAACAAGTGGGGGTATCGCTCTCGCAAGGTAGACTCTCTCTCCCAAGTGAGGCCCTCGTTCTTATGATACTGCCATCAAACGAGTACAAGTAGTATTTCTTTCCTTCTAAGGGTCTGTACCTTGCGATCCACTATCTCAATGGGGTGTTCCTCGTACGTCACATCTGGTCGAACCTCGATTTTTGTCATATCAATCATTGGTCTTGGTCCCGATCTAGCCAACCGTAACATCGAAATATGAAAAACATTATGAACCTCTGCCAATCGACTTGGCAATTTCAATTGATAAGCGACTTTCCCAACTCGTTTCTCAATCTGAAACGGCCCAATAAATCTTGGTACTAATTTCCCCTTGATCCCAAATCTTTGATGACCTTTCAACAGAGAAACTTTCAAGTAGACTCAATCGTCTACCTCGTAGCTCAGCCCATCGCGGTACCTATCCGCATACTTCTTTTGTCTGTGTTGAGCAGCCAATAACCGTTGACGGATCAATCTCACCTTCTTTGTATGGTCCACAACAATCTCAGGCCCCACAACTGCTGTATCCTCTGGCTCTGCCCATCAAGCCGGTGATCTACACGGTCTACCGTACAGGGCTTCAAATGGTGGCATCTCAATACTGGCCTGATAACTGTTGTTGTAAGTAAATTCACAGAGCGGCAAGTACTCCTCCCAAGACCCACCAAACTGCAACACATATGCCCTGAGCATATCCTCTAGTGTTTGTATTAATCTCTCTGACTGCCCGTCCGTCTGAGGATGGAATGCAATGCTAAACTGTAATTTAGTACCAAACTGTTCCTGCATAGCTTGCCACAATGATGATGTAAGACGATTGTCTCGGTCTGAAACAATCAAAATTGGTACTCCGTGCAGTCGTACAATCTTTTTTTCGAATAATATGCTCAACTGTGTGAAATTATATTTCATAGAAATTGGTAGGAAATGAGCCGATTTCGTCAACCTATCCACAATCACCCATATCGCATCGTGTTTCCGCGAAGTCTGCGGTAATCCACAAACGAAATCTATTGTAATGTGTTCCCATTTCCATTGAGGGATGGGCAGTGGCTGCAATAACCCTCCAGGCCTCCTGTGCTCAGCCTTAACCTGCTGACACACCTCACAACCCCTAGCGTAGGCACCAACGTCCGCCTTCATCCCTGGCCACCAAAATAATCGTCGCATATCGTGATACATTTTGGTCCTGCCAGGATGCACTGTATACCAGGACCTATGAGCCTCATGGAGTATCCCATCGCGTATATCTGCCACTGCTGGAATCCATAACCTCCCTCGGTGCCTCAAACACTGATCCACAGACTCGCTCCAATTCGGGTGATTAGGATTACGTGCCATCTCACTGAATCTCGAGTATATCTCGTCGGTCCTTTGACACTCCAACACCCGCAGAATAAAAATAGACGGTACACCAATCTGTCTACGAATCTGTGCGTCCGCTGTAACAGGAACCTCTGTCAAACTCAGTGTTGTCGCCGCCTCAAGTAAACCATACTTGTGCATCATATGGCAGACGACTATCTCAGAATCTGGCCCTCTCCTGCTCAATGCATCTGCTACGATATTTGCCTTCCCAGGCTGATATTCAATGGAGAAGTCGTAGTCCTTCAGCAATTCTAACCAACGTCGCTGTCTCATTTTCAGATCTTTCTGAGTGAATAAGTATGTCAAACTCTCATGATCTGTATATAATGTGAATCTCTCACCGTAAAGGTAATGTCTCCATACATTCTGTGCAAATACGACTGCTGCAAGCTCCAAGTCATGCGTTGGATAATTCCTCTCATGGGTCCTCAACTGTCGGGATAGATAGGAAATTACGCTGTCTCCCTGCATCAGCACACAACCTAGCCCTGTGCCGCAAGCATCAGTATGAACTGTTAATCCTTTACCCGACTCTGGCAACACTAATACTGGTGCAGTAGTCAGTGTCATCTTCAACTGTGTAAATGCGTCCTCGCACTCCTTTGACCAATTGAAAGGTACATCCTTTTTTGTCGATTTAGTCATCGGCGCGGCGATCTTCGAGAAGTCCTTCACAAATCGCCGATAGTATCCTGCTAACCCAAGGAAGATCCTAATATCTGTCACTGTCTCATGTGTCGGCCAATCTATGAAAAAATGAATTTTACTCGGGTCCACTGATATACCTTTGTCACTGATCACGTGTCCCAAGAACTTGACTTCTGACAGCAAAACTCGCACTTACTGAATTTAGCATAAAGCTTGTGCTCTCTCGGCGCCATCAATATCTGCCTAAGATGTTGTCCATGATCTTCGCGAGTCTTGTTGTAGATCAATATGTCATCAATGAAGACAATGACGAATTTATCCAAGTACGACTTCAATACTCTGTGCATCAAGTCCATGAACATGGCCGGTGCGTTCGTTAATTCGAACGACATCACTGTGAACTCAAATAACCCATATCTGGTGCTGAATGCGGTCTTAGGTATGTCGTCATTTCAAATCCTGAGCTGATGATAACCCGATCTTAAGTCGATCTTAGAGAAGGCACGTGCTCCGGCCAACTGGTGAAACAAATCGTCGATCCTTGGCAAAGGGTAACGATTTCGTACTGTCACCTGATTCAACTTCCTATAGTCAATGCACATCCTCAAGCTACTGTCCTTCTTCTTAATGAACAGGACCGGTGCTCCCCCATGGTGATGTGCTCGGGTGTATAAACCCCTTCTTCTCTAAATCTTCCAGTTGAGTCTTCAACTCCTCTTGCTCCTTCCGTGACATCCGCACGGCGCTAGCTAGCTATCGGTTGTGTGCCTGGTACTAGCTCAATAACGAACTCAATCTCTCTGTGTGGGGGCAATCCTGGTAGATCCTCCGGGAAGACGTCGAAAAACTCACTGACAACAGGGACATCCTCCAGTCTAACCTTTGGGGTCTCGGTTGACTCTACTATTCCTGCAAATACTTCCATCTCTAAGGTCGTAGCCAATCTACCCCTAGTGGTCGGTAGTATACTCGCATCACCCGTGAAAGTGAACTCTGGTATGTCGGGGATCTGAAAAGTCACCATCTTACGGAAACAATCCACCTGGGCGTGATATGAAGCTAGCCACTCCATGCCCAAAAGTGCATCGAACTCTAAGAACTCTAGGACGTGTAGGCCAATAGGGAGTTGGTGTCCGAAAATCTCTATCGTGCAACCTTCGCAGATCATGTTAGGGTAAACCTTTTCCCCAGCTGCTGTGCTGAGAATCAGAAGTGTACTAACTGTAATCGGTGTTAACCCTAACTCATCAACCATACGTCCAGAAATAAATGAAAATGTGGAGCCATAATCAATAAGTGTATGCATAAAATGATTGCAAATCGAAATCATACACTCAACGAGCTGTCTGGTGGCCTCGCGGTCTGGCTGTGCTACAACATGCACCCGTTCCCTGGCCTGAACTGGTGGTGCCGCAATAGGTGCTACTGAAGTCATCGGACATTCTTTCTTAATGTGTCTAGGCTGTCTGCATTTGTAACAAGTAAGATGCTGGTGTCCTGACCCCTGACCTTGACCTCTGTCTAACCTCTGGCCCTGATGTCGACCATACTATCCTCGGTCCCTGCCTCCCTGATCCTGAGTCGGTCTCTGCCCCGGCCGTGATGCATAACCACCACTTGACAACTGTGCTGACAGCGCAGTACTATCGCATGAGAAGTGACCGCCTGGCGCTCCTCATGTCTGGGCCTCTGTCCTTTCCTATCTCTGTGATTGATGATCCTTTTCCCTTACCTGTCATACCTGGTGCCTTGCTGGGACGACCCCGATGCCAACCGTGGCATGGGCATCGCGCTACCAAAGATAAGATATGTCTCATGGGCTAAGGCCCTCTCATAGATCTCCTGCAGTGTACGAGCTCCGCCTGATACTACTGTGCTCGCAATCTCATCTCTAAGCCTGACTCCAAAGTAGTGAACCTGATCGCGATCTGTAGAAGCCAAATCCCCAGCGAACTGTAATAGGTAGCGAAACCTCTCCATGTTCTGGACCACGGTACGATTACCCTGCCCAAGACATAAAAATTCCTGTCGCAGACGTAACTATATCTCCCTCGGTATATACTGGTCATAAAAGGCCTGTATGAACCCGGCCCAAGTAGTCGGCTCTCCATGAGTCTCGGTATGAGCGGTCCACCAAACTACGGCCTCTCCTCGTAGCATATATCTAGATATCCTAGCATGAATACTATCGTGAATCCTCAGAAGATTATGTAATTTCTCGTGTGCGAGAAGCCATCTCGCAGCTGCCTCCGGGTCTCCGCCTCCAGTGAAATATCCCGGCTGAAATCTCACAAACTCCTTCGTCAGCTTAGCTTCAGCTGACAGGGAAGCCTCAAATGCGATTTCTTGTGGAGCATGTGTCAGTGTCACTGCTTGTGTAGATGCCTGTGTGGTAGTCTCTGCCATAACTGCAGTGACTGGCATACCCTGAACAATTGGCGCGGCTGCCGGCCTAGTGGCGCTCGGTGTGATGGTGGCAGTAAGCGTCGCGATAGCCGCAGTCTGAGCACGGAGCAAGGCCATCATCTTCTCGAATTGTCGGTCGTGTGCCGCAATCCGATCAAATACATTCCGATCAGTCGCGATAGGTGTAGTACCACTCGTCTGTCCACCATCCTCCGAAAGTGGAGTCGGCTGTCCGTCCATGTCGTATCTGCAACAGCGAAGGCTTGTATCAGCCTTGTATACGCATATATACTATTACAAATCAAAATATATAACGTATAAGCCTTGGCATTACCCGTCCCATGTTCCCTTCCCAACTAAAGTTCTAAGTCAAGATCTTCGGGTTTCCACATCTAATGTTTGTTGTTAAGTTTTATTCGGTTGTATTACATTTTCCCCTAGGTTCGCCTGAACCTAAGCTTTGATACCAACTGTGACGGCCCCAAATTTCAAGGCAAACTGGGTACCGCCACGTCGCCAAACACGTCACCAAGCGTGCCACGTCACCGCACACTTATTTTGACTGTCCGCGACCTAAACCCTTGTACGTAACTTATTCGCCTTAACTTAGTAATTATGGATATTTTATGAATTATTAAGTTATTCATAATTTAGTAATTTAATATAAATCATACATTGTTGCGGAAGTCTTAAGGCATGCATATACTGTAAAAGTGAAAAGTTTGCATTTTTAAGAACAACCCTACAAAGGTGGAAACCCTAAGCATTAGATACCATGTATATCAAAAGCGACAAAAGTACAAAGGTGAGCATATACATGTATCGGGTATACAAGTCATCCCAAAATATCATAAAGTAGTTAATAGATACATACGACTACCTATGCAAAAAGTGGCGACCTCTCCCTACCTAGACGTAGTCGCCTAAGACTCCTTTGCCTCTGCTCGTCGCAGGATCTGCGATTTGTCACCAAAAACAATGACAAATCCCAGGTGAGTAAATCCCATAGAACTTTAGCTAATATTCACAAATTCCAATGAAACGGCTACAATTCATGCAATTTAAATAAAGAACAACAATAAGGAAATTCGCATGAAAATAAGTCGTTGAGAAGTCAAATTTGGACACGAGTGTAGCGTGATAGAGAACCCTGGTCGACATCCGGGAATCTTTGTAGCTAAACCAAGAGGAACCATTGACGACAACCTCGCCAAACATCTCACGGTCGAATGAGAGGAACCATTGAACGGTAGACCCCGTCCAAAACATCTCTCGAGAGGAACCATTGACGTAGACTTATGACTTCGTCAAAACATCTCTCAACCTACGAGTTTCGCGAGAATAGTCACCGCGTAGCCCTATCATAGCCAATTACTCGAACAGCGCGGGGTAGCTAGCCCCGGGGTGTGAGTCCGTGCCATGCCGACCCCGTCGACAAACACACATACACACGTGGGAGTGGATGAACAATAATTGAACATCAATAAATAGCACAATGGAATAATTGAGATGCGAAATAAAGTAAATGCCATAAAGAATTTTAACTAATTTTCTCGCGGGATTACTTACCTCAAACGAATCGCAAAAAACCTTTGAAATGTCCCGCACTCGCCTCGAGATACGTACTCGACACTCGACTAGGGTCTCCTAAATTACTGGTGTCCAATTAAAACATTTTTAATATTTTTCCTAATTTTTCCGGGTTTTTTTCATAATTTCCACCTATTTTTCTTATTTTTCTGTAATTTGTATAATCTAAAATTATTTTTAAATTAAAAATTAATATTATATTATTTTAATATAGGGGTGGGCCCCTGGACCGAGTTTGGCCCGGTCCAACCGGGTCGGCCCGACCCAACTGGGTTGGGCCCGGACCGGCCCAACCGGTCCAGGGGATGCACGCACGCTTCTTCTTCTTCCTCCAGAGACCAACGTCTCTGCTTTTGTTTTTTTTTGTTAATACAACAACAACAACAATTCCAACAACAACAACAACAACACAACCCCATCACCTATACTCCTCAAAATTCAACGATAACAACATTAACCACTCACTCGATTAATGGGGGGTCCTTTGCTCGCTCCGCCGCTGCCCCGCATAGCTCGCCGCCGCTGGCCCGTCTTTCTCCTCGCCGGAGCTTCCCCTTCTGGTCGTCACTCTCCCTCTCTCCTCTCTCTCTATACCAGCGCCCTCTCTCTCTCACTTTCTCTCCCTTCTTTCTTCCTTTCTCCCGATTTTAAATGAAAACTTTTTTTTTATTTGTTATTTGGTGAGAAAGGACAAAAAGGAAATGATGAGGGATGGTTTATGTGATATTTGATGTGATGTGTGATGTGATGGGACGCGTGATGTGACAGCTAAATCCCATACTACCCCGTACACTCGCGTTATGTGTACACCGCGACGTCGCACACTCTCGTCACTACATGCGCACAACACGACCAATAAAATATTAAACGATGCGATGCAAATTATTTAATATTAGTAACTTAAGTAAACACTCACACACAAGAATAATAAGTTTTTACCTCGTTAGGCGTGCCCTGAGCTTTTCTGCGACGTCCACGCGGGTCTGAGCTTAAGGTCTTAATCTGTAATTTGTAAGTTAATTAGGATTAATTAGAGCAGGCCGTTACACATCGCGCCACTGCGCCTAGCCGCCGCCACCAGTCTGTGAGCTTCCCTGCGCGTCGGTCTGCTCGCTGGCTCGCCGATGCATCGGGAACCTCTTTCCGTATTGCTAATTCGTCGCCGTGACTGCTCGCCTGGCTGTTAGCGCCTTCGCGTCGCCGTGAGCCGCCGTTCGCTGCTTCCAGTCTCGCTAGAGCCGCTGCTCCCTCACATCTCTCTCTCTCAGTCTCTCTTTCTCACTTGGTCGTCTCTTTCTCATCTCCTCTCTTCTCTCTCTCACTAGGCGACCTCTCCCTCTCTCTCTTGCCCTTATCCAAATCTCATTCATTTTTATTTTTCTTATAACTATCTCCTCGATTTTGTGTCTGCATTAAACCCCGACAAAAACCCCATTTTTGCAAAAAATAGACGAAAATACTATTACACTCCGAAACATGGGTACACTACGTCTAAACTTTAACTTGACCTTATTTTGTGTCGATTTCAATCCAGATCACGATGAGTGGGTCCCACATAAGACCTAAAATGCCACGTGGCACGAGTTAGATTTTTAGGGTCGTTACAGTTTTCTCAACTAATTAGAATCTCGTCCTCAAAATTAAAGCAATTCACGAAGAAATATAGTGTTTTGTGAAGGCCTAAGGCCATACCCGCCCAAGGCCATACCCCCATCTTACTCTGTAGGGTCGGGCTCCTCCATGACTAGCCGGGCTCCTTCGAGGCCTGCAGGCTGTGTAATGCCCTTACACACCTTACACCATCTATCTTCTCCTCTCCACTATATGCAAGGGCAACATCCTCGAAACATATATGAAAAACAACTCAAGGGAAAATCCTCCCTATCATATACCTGGGTAACATGCTTGAAATATATATGGGAAACTCGAAGGAAAATACTATTTCCATGATCCACCGTCTCCAACACACATACACACATCCTCCATAAGTTCGTGAGAATTTGAACCAGTCACTCGGACTGTTCGTCGGTTTCTCTAGTTTAGTGGATTTCAAACCTAACTCATCGATTGAGCGACCCACAATAAAACTATCAAGTTACGGGTAGCAGTCGGAACTGGCTCGTTAACATCATGAATCTGCTCTCGGCTTTGTTGTGGCTGCCCTCTGCCCAATTGTAGACATGTATTGGCGAAGTGACCTGGCTTTCGACACTCCCAACAAGTACGTTGAGATCCCGATCCAGATGGAATACTCTATCCCCGTCCATACCTCTGCTTCTAACCACTGCCTCTGCCCCTGCCACTACCCTCAGTCCTCTGATACTCTTGCCGTTGAGAACTTGACGGTGCCGGTAGCTGTGATGTGTTGATATAACGTTATACTAAAGCAGATGGTAATACGCGTTGCAGGAGGTGGCGATGCAACAGACTTCACACCCTGAGCTCGATCCCTCGACCTCTACCGTCTAGGTCTCTTATTCCTCCCGTCACCACCTGACATTACAAAAAAATGGCTATTTAGAAACGGAATTAGCAACGACGTTGAGTTCCATTGCTAAAAAAAATGGTTTAAGACGGAATTGAGACGGACTAATTCAGAGACGGAATTGAGAGAGATCAGAGACGGAAATAGAGGCAGAATTAAATTCCGTCGCAAAAAATGGTGCAAACTTTCCCACCAAAACTTTAATTTTTTACAACCGTTCATTACGTCTCTACATTCGTGCATGCTTCGATCTCGATGATTCAAAAATGGGGACCAACACAACCCTCACCGAAATCTCTCTCTCTCTCTCTCTCAACTCTCTTTCTCTCTCGCTCAACCCTAAACGCTCTTTGCCTTCTCTCTCTAACCGGTCCTGCTCTCACCGTCACCGCTCTCTGCGCCCGGTCACCGCTGTCTCCGCTCACCACTCACCGATCTCTGCTCCCTCTCCGCTCTCTCTCTGATCCCCATTCTCTGCTCTCTCTCCGCTCACCGACCGATCCACCGCTCTCTGCCCTCTGCTCGAGGTGTTGCTCACCGCTCCCATCACCGCCCTCTGCTCTCTCGCGTGCATAGGCCGATCTTTGATGGTTTGAGGGTTACGCGTGATTAAAAATGAAATGCAGACTCGCATACTGATGGTTTGATTGGTCTTTAATTTCCCATTAGATATTTCAGGAATTCTTTTTTTGATAAGTTGTTCCAATGAACTAGGAATTCATTATAAATTATGTGTATGAACTTTGAATATCACAGGGGACATTGGAGAATGGAAGCCTAATGGAGCTATGAAAATCATTGACAGAAAGAAGAATATTTTTAAGCTATCCCAGGGGGAATACATTGTTGTTGAGAACCTTGAAAACACATACAACCGATGCCCTATTATTGATTCGGTATGGTACCTACAATTTCTTTTTTTACATGTATTGCAAGTAATTCTTCATCCTTCTTGTTGCTGGATTAGACTTACCAGCTTTGTTTTGTTGTTTGAGTCTATATTGTTTCCTCTCTAGTGGGATAAAAGCAAGCTTGAATGGTTAAATACAACTTTATTGAATGATATCCATACTTGGGGTTTATTTCTTGGGCTGTATCTAACAATAACCGACTTCATCACTTCTTGATGGAATGCGTATTTGGGTCGAAACAGTTTCGAGTCGTTTCTTGTAGCAATGGTGGTTCCCAACAAAACCGCATTGGAAGATTGGGCAGAAACTCTCAAAAAAAGTGGCGATTACCAATCACTTTGCATAAGTCCCAGGGCGAGGAAATATATTCTTGATGAGCTTAATAGCACAGGGAAGAAGCATAAAGTGAGACATCATCTTTCTTTTCCTCTCCTTTAGTTTTAATGCATTTATAAGGGTGTGGAAATTTTATTGTCTGATCATCTATTGTCACAATGCCGACCATTGCTACAGCTTAGAGGTTTCGAGATGTTAAAAGATATTCACTTGGAACTGAATCCTTTCAACATTGAGAGGGATTTGATAACTCCTACAATCAAACTGAAGAGGCCACAATTACTCAAATACTATGAGGTATTATTATCTATGCTATATATCTATTGATTTACCATATCTAGATCTTGTTTGTTACATCTTCTTTCATTCCCATGAACATGATAAACGATCTTCCTGCGTCGCAATCGGATGCTCTAACTTGGACCACTTCAGGATATAACACGAATCATTTCCAAACTTTTAGTGAAGATATTTTCAAAAGACATTCCCTAAAGGAGCATGTTCTTTCTTTTGTCACTGTCAAGTTTTTACATTCGTAGTTTTAGGAATTTTGAATGTTCATTCCAATCTATTGATGAAGAATAGAATAGAATATTCTTCCATAATGTTTGCGCTTAGAGCTAACACTTCCTGTTTCGAGATGACAAGCATCACAAACTTTAGTACAACATCTAAATATCATAAAATCATAGTCAATGTATCTTCATGTGGAGAATATAAACATGTGATACAACACCCTTCATATTTCACCATAACCTTAATTTTTCCTAATGATTATTTTTTCTTCAAGAGTATATCGATCAACTTTACAATGAGGTTAAGGGAGGAGCAACAATTGCACGTGGTATGTAGTATCGTTGCCGCTTGACACATGGATACATATTCATTTTTTCAATTTGATTGTGTTCGTCATTTGAACTTTCAGAATTTGTGGGAACAGAGAAAAAATGGTACAATAAAGTTCCTACTTTGATTTATTTTCAAACAGCTGCAGTTTTCTTGACTGCAAGATAAACACATCATGAGCTATATATCTGAAATTTGTTTGGTGCTGAATATTTTATATTTCAATGTTATGTGTAAAATGAAGTGAAACTTATATATTTATAATACTGGATTTGAACAAATAATGAAAGGCGTGATTCCAGAAAACATCCGACAGATCAAAAAACTTAATTATACTTCAGTAAGAGCATGGATTATCTTTTCTTTTATTCATGAATCAAGAATACATTGGCTTTTTTATTTTCTGGTGAAAACTGAATAGTATGGTGGTTTATACAAATTTCTACAAAAAAGAATGTTGGTTGCTCAAAACAATTCACTTGAGGGTTAGTAAATTGTGTGCGACCATCTATTTCCATTCTACCTTCCACATTGCGTTCGATCCACAAATGAGTTTCGAGAGAAGGAAGGTACAGTGCGAAAGATATATCATAACCTCCCCCATAAAACAGCCAGATCCAGCCGTGAATAAAGGTACATTCTTGAACTTGTCTAGTACCCCCACTTGAAGTATCATTAGCACTGCATGCCCGATTTTTGACTTTGCTTGTGATATGCACTGCATTTCCAGCCATGTTGGTAGTGTCTACGACGACAAATTGATGAATCGTTAGCGATGAGTAGTCGAGACCCAGCCTTACATAACAAAAGTGGTGATAGACTAGCTCAATTACCTTGAGATGGAAGAGACCAAAAAGATTGGACCTAGGATACAACCCCTTCCTGTCTTCTGCATTCATAGTCTTTTGATTCACCAAAAGTGGTGATAGACTAGCTCAATTAACCACAACTGCTAAGGTAAATCTCAGTCTTAATTACTTTTAAAAAAATCCATTAAGTGCAAGTTACATATATTTCTAGTTTGCATTGCATTTAGTGTTTTTTCATCTATATATATTGCAATGTTGTTATTTTGCTTATTTTCTTGACTTTTGTAATATATATTTTCATGCAGTGGCCAAATAATATCTTCGATGCTATAGCTGAAGTGATTGAAAATAACTATTCAACACTATGTACTAATTAACATTTGATTGGGCAATTTGAAATTTATGTGTTGCTGAAGAATTTATGTCAAAACTATAGTTTCCTGTCCTATAATTATATTTGATTCACTTGAATGTTAGAACTTTCTTCTAGTTATTGATTCTCTTGAATGTTTTTTGTTGCATTGTAGGAAATTAAGAGTTAGAATTTTTTTCAGAATGCATTCATTGTAATAATGTGTTGAAGATCATGAACATCACTTGTCTCTAAAAAGAAATAGTTATTAATATTGAAGTACTTATGAAAATTGGTACTTGTCTTGTATCATTTATTTATCATATTTCCATTACACATTGTTTATCTTATTGAGTCTTTTATTTTAGTTTTCTTTACTTTTAATTTGTGTTCTGTCTTTTGTTTCAGTTTACTTTAATTTCATTTTGTATAGTGTCTTCTTAATTTTTTGGAGCATCGAGAACAATTGACTCTTGTTTGTGTTAATCTAGAACTAAATTTCATGTCATTGTTTGGAGCGAGAGATAATTTGCTATTTAACACCATGTTCCTTCTGGATAATGATGAATTTCTTTTTCTTTGTTACTTTATTTATGTTATGTTTGGCTCATACACTTGTGCTTGCGATGATACGTAGTTCTCCCATAATATTGTTTATATTCCTATTATTGTTTGTATAATTTAGTGATTTTTTTCTTTTTGATCTTTTTTCGGTGTTTTGTACGAAGTCAAGTATTTTTTGAAGCACGATCAACTTTATATAATCTCTAACACTTCTTCATTTTTTTTTTCATTTAGAACAGTTTTTGCTTTTACTTTTGTAGAAAGATACGAAATTGAAACTTTTTAGATTGTTTTATTGTTTCGTGTACAGTACATTGAGAAAAGATAATTTTAAGGATATGTTAAGTTTATATAAACTGTGCAATATCAATATATTATTTAGCTATGATTTGTATTATATATTGGCAGGTCAAATGTGCTTGGATTGAGACCTATATATATATATATATATAATGAGACGGATCGAGACCTAAACAAAGCAGAATTAAGACGGATTAGCAACTGAATTCAGAGATTCCGTTGCTATTCCGTCTCTAATTTTCAAGGAATAGATGCATGAATCAGCAACGGATTAGAGACGGAATTATTATATTTCGTCTCTGATCCGTTGCTAATCAGAGACTGATCAGAGACGGAATACAATAATTTCGTCTCTGATCCGTTGCTAATCAGAGACGGATCAGAGACGGAATCCAATAATTCCGTCTCTGATCCGTTGCTAATCAGAGACGGATCAGAGACGGAATACAATAATTCCGTCTATGATCCGTTGCTAATCAGAGACGGATCAAAGACGGAATGCAATTACAATTGTACCCTTTAGAAGAATTTTCATTTCTGTTCCGTCTCTGTTCTGTTTCTAAATTCCGTCTCTAATTCGTCTCTAATTAGCGACGACGATTTTAGAGATGGAATAGATTCCGTCTCTGTTCCGTTGCAGAATTGAATTAGAGACGAAATTTATGCAAATCAGAGACGGAAATTCCCGTTTCTGATCTGCCGTTTTTTTGTAGTGTGATCTGACATCTGGCTGTGCTGGTGGTGGAGTTGCGACTATTGTAGTGCGTGTGCTCAGAAAAGTCTCACCAGTCAAACTCCTCTCATTGCCTCCTGCAACGTTCCTGGAGCTGTGGTCACCATCATAGAATTGATCTCACCCAACAGGCCATTTATGAAGTAGTAGGGCCCGGTCAGCGTCCGTATCAATTATGCCTCCGACATCGTGTGAGTCGATAAACATGTAAGATAATCTTTACAACAATTTTGATTCTTTGAGTTTTTTTTTCATTCTTAATCCAATCATACTTACTCTCCAAGCATATCGCAAATCATGCTTCACACATTTCAATTAAGTTCACTTCCCCACAACATAATATTCTTTCTTTAGAGTTGTCAGTAGTCAAACCCTTATAATGATGGATTGGAAGGCTGACTAGGTCTGCATTGACCTTGCGAGACTGGCTCAGGGGTCCATGTGGGCTTAGGCCGGGCGGGGCCTAATTTGTGAGAAATTGGGGCCGTCACAACTTAATTCATGGGGTATTCTCATAGTGGGTCGGTCCAGTACATTGTTCCCTAACAAGTACTCATGATATAGATTCGTATCTCTATACACATAATGTTGGGGTATGTGCTATAGGTCAATTCTGTTAATGTTGTTTAACTATTATAACTAGATACATGTTTCTTTTTATAATAGTATCCATGGATAATTAATGTATTATTCTGAATGTCCTTAGTCAGTTATTATTATGGGAACAATATTAAATTAAGACTAGTATGAGTCTTGATTGATAATCATGTGATTATTATGCGTATACATATACAGATCAATATAATGGGTATCTGTTGGAAACATATGCTGGACTGACCCGCTATGAGAACACTACATGGTCAATGTCATAAGTGATTCTCATGAGAGTTATATCATTTAGTCATTTGACTTGAGATCACCAGAGACTCCAACATTAGGAGCACAATGATTTGATACAATCAAACATTGTCTTTATCCGGATGATTATAAAGATTGTGATTGGTCATTGCTCGACTATTGTATGGATGTTGCGTGATCAAGATGAAATTTGTCCTTCTCTTTTAAAGAGAGAGATATCTATTGGGCTCCTCAATATGTTAAATTGATAAATGGTCATGTCTAGTGAGTTGATTGGATCAATGTCACTTGACAAGTTTAGTCTACTAAGAGATCGAGACTAGGAGATTGAACTATAAGGGTGACATTCCATGTCTTATGTTCAATCGAAAATATCGCGTGACAAAGGGATATGATATACACTTTCTATTAGGTTGTATCGATTTATTGATCTTCATGCTACTTGGGTAGTCATAATGCCTTTTTAGAGACTGCTTATGACTTGTATACCAAAATGGTTTTGGTTCACTGCCAACATTATATGAACCTATTGGGTCGCATGCAAAGAACGGATTTGCGCAATTTAATATTATCTGGGTTAATGAGTTTTATTTAATAAAATTCATTTTGAAGATTCTCATTAAATATCTTAGTTTGACAAGGATTCAAGATTCTCATACATTTCTAGTGTGACTAAATTTTTTTTCTCTTAGTAAATTCTATTTGGAATAGGACTCTAATTGGAATTATAGTATGACTTTAATTCTTATTTGAGTTTTAGATAAATTAAAACTCTTGTTGGATTAGTAATCGTAGATTATCTATGACTCTATCCTTTTTTAAAGTTGGACTTTATCTAGGACTCTATTTAGAGTGTGACTAGGAGATGGAGTTCTTTTACAACTCAACCTAGTATACTATAAATAAGACATTAGGGACACAGTTTTGAAGTGGTTTTTCTCAAGAGAGAATTCCGAAGAGAGATTTTTCCTAGAGAATTTTTGTGTGAATTTTTCGTGATCGTCCATTGGTGTGTGGATTTCTGATAGAGGACATTTGTCTCTCACAGCGTCTTAAATGAATTGATCAATACGAAACAATGCAAACATGGAGTTTTCTTGCTAAGGTATGATTTTTTTTATTGGCACATCAATTTAATGGAATCAATAGGATCTTGGTTCGGGGATGTTCGGAAAGGTTTCAAAAACTTCCGCCGCGCATGATCCCCGAAACCCAACACATAATCATCACATGATCATTAATCAAGACTCACGTTAGTCTTAATTTATTATAGTTCCCAGTATAATGACCTACTAGCGACATTTAAGATATTTTAGTAAACATTTATGGATCTTATTATAATGTAAACATGCAAACCAATTATATTAAACAAAAAATGAATCTTCTATCTCATTAACCAAAACAATAATAGAAACAATGTTTGACCTAAGAAACATGCCCCAACATCTCCCAATTGCACTACGACCAATCATTCATGTATCTAATGCCTATTGACCTAACATAACCATCATGTTTCGCTTGTGGAAGAGCCTTCGTCAATAAATCTGAAACATTGTCTTTTGTAGGAACTCTGCAAATCTTCATGTCTCCCCACTCAATGATTTCTTAACGCTTTGAGGTTTCAAACTAATTTTAAGATTCTTTAAGGTTGATAAAATTCTAATATTTGATTATTACGAGGTCGAGGTTTTTTTATTTATTGATAGAGATGTTAAGACTGACTAGATTATCAAGGGATTAAGGTAATATAGGCCGGTAAGATACCCTAATTATGTGGTCTGACAATATGCACCCCCATCGGGAACTGTGAAATCACCCCATTTTTTTGAAATAGTTTCTATTCCTAATAGAACTTACATATTTTCCTTTTTCAAATAATGGGGTGCCCTTATGCAAGGCTGGGTGCCTATAGTGCGACACTACGTTTCAGACGTAGGTTTTTATATCGATTGATGATAACCAACACTTTGTTTCAGGTTTTGATGGGGAATGACTGAGCCTAAAGTCTTGGGTACACTGGACCGAGACACAGGGTGTTATGTCAGTTGGTTAAAAATGAAACATACATGCATATTTCGACACAAGACCACCGAGACCCCTAGTATAACCTCGGTTGTCACACATCGAGCCGGGTGTCTGACCTCATTATTTGAGTGTGGTTGGTATAGACCTGTGACGGCCCAAGTTCCTAATCATACTTTAATTCCTTAATCAAGATCATCAGCCCGTGATGTGGGACCCGCATCGAGATACGTGCACTAACTGAGGCAATGTGAACGACATATATGTTTTGTAATGGCCCATTTCCCAAATGGAAAGCTACGAGGGTCGATGCGGGCCCACAACCTGGCCTACCAGTATCAGCTGTGTCCTACATACCACTTCATCCACCATTTAATCATTATTAACCTCATATTACAACAATTTAATAGTTACTGGTTAATTTATTAATGGCCTCAAATCGTCTGTCTCTAATATCAAGTTAATCTCAAATAAATCACAGCGGAAGTCTTTCGACATGATAAATGATATATAGAACGTTAAAGTCATGTTATTAACTTTGATACCTAGTGTGGAAAACCCATATCTAATCATAGATAAAAAAAATGTACCTCGATGTAACATAATATCAACAGTATAGGGTCTTAGTGTAGCACTCACAATCCCAAATCCCAAAATAAAACAAAATATATATAATATAAATGTATAAGCCTGGCTAAGCGTCTCTGTATTCCGGTAGCTTGCCCTTGCACCGACTCGTACTAGGATCTGCACTCAAGTCATCACAAAAAGACATATGATGAGTCAAGAGTGAGTATTTCCAAGGAAATTAAGTGAGCAATACGGAAAGTAAATACTGAAATGTAAACAAAACTATTAAATAAACATACGAAAATAAAACACAGGCAACTGTGCTCATCACATGCATATGTAATAGTGCAAGCTCAAAGTTTGTGTTCCTAGCCCCTACAGTCAGACTAGCTCCATTCTCTCGACCCAAACAAACTACTGCCGGCGAGTAGCACTCAAGCAAGGCCAGTATCTAGATCCGCTAGGTGGTTGGTGTGGAACCTACGATGCACCTACACTTGCCCGTCACGACTTTTGGGTAGCCCTATTCATCGAGATGACACACGTGCTATGTCCTTGTAGACGTACACACAGAGATGGCACGGAGGGAGAGGCTCAATGTCTGTCTATTTAACCACACCAGGAATAGAGTATTGAAAGATAGAAAATGAATTCAAAAGCAAAAGTAAATATTGCTCAAGTAATTTCAATTAGGATACTACACACCTCACGCCGCACTCTGTGTTCCGTCACTAACCCCCGGACCTGCTCCACCTAGTCCCCGATATCACAAATTACAGCTCGTACTGATATATTTCCATGTATAAGTGATATTGAGTCATTTGTATGTGTTTTAAATCATTTCACACAATTTATGTTAGAATAGGAGTACATTAGCACGCTAGGTATGGGCAATAGCGAGCTAAATGCCCAAAAAGTTATACGTTCTTCGCCTAGACGAACATTAGCGCGATAATTTTTTGGCCTAGCGCGCTAATTTTCCGGCCTAGTGCGCTAATTGTCATTAGCGCACTAGATGCTGCAATTAGCGTGCTAATCGCATTTTATACAGCAAAGCTACTGAAAAGTTATGGGTTTTCTACCACCCTACCAACCCAACAATAGGCACAGCGCCAACAACAACACTTCAAACCACTAACAACTTAGCTAAACAACAACTCAACAACCTCCAAATCCTCACCAACATCTTTCAAATTAAGATTAAAAGATAAAGAAATGTGTGATGTAAGTGATTCTCACCTTGAATTTGATGATTTTTCCCACTCCAAGCTCCACAAATCACCAAGATGAATCACCAAAACCTTAGTTTTTGCTCTTTAAATCTCGGATGAATGGATAAGAGAGAGAAAAGGTGGTGAAAAATTAGGATCAACTTGACTTATATAGGTAAAAGGTCATCTCCACTCACTTACACATCTCAAGGCCATCATAAGCACCTCATTTGTTTTTTTTCTAACCTTAAATGACTCCATTTGTGACTTCGATGGCACACTCACCCTTGTATTTAACTCAAAAAGTGACCTTTCGGGTGTTTCGATGCCCGATTTCGCGTCCCGAACTGCGACATACAAGTATTACCATGTCCCTAACCACCATATATACATTCCATATTAAATATTTAACCAATTTTACTCATTTTGTGTATATTATTTCCTCCGACCAAGTGTTAAGTCAGTTATACAACCCGATACTAGCATCGACACGTATATCGAGGCAACTTTATATCACATAGTCTCACACGTCAAATGTACTATTTTGACATAAATATCACAAATTAACAATTTAGCACACAAAAATAGCCATTTACCTAGCTCCAGGTGTGCATAAGCCTAACTGCAGGTCCCATGAGTGTTTGAGCTGTCAGCCATATCTGCAAACACATCATAAATAATGACGAATTATATTCAGACCGTTACATATTAGATTTGTTGTGATGTATGCCTAGTGTATTTTATATGTGTAGACTGCTAAATCACTCTTACTTGTGTATATATGTTGATAGGTGAGCGGGAATATGCCTCAAGATGTGTGCCAACGTGGGACCGGAGTAGAGAGTGGTATGATAAGTTTAATTTAAGTTAATGTGGCTTAAATAACTAATTTTATGTGGCTATAGTATGATTTACGTTAATGAAACCTAAGTTAGAAAGAATAAAACATTATTTGTTGATGTTCTTCGAGATATATGTGAACATGTCATAAGACCAATTGTGTTACATTGTGTGTTATCAAGGAATAGTTAATGGAGAGTTAATGGATTGTGCAGTCACAATTAAGGCCATTAGATTGATCTAGAGATAGGTGATGTATATAAGATCAAGGGCTAAAAATCTAACTCAACTTAATATATAAGAATGAATGGGATAAACGTGCAAACATTTTATTTGATCAAAACAAGAGAGAATAAGATTTGGAGAAGGAAAACCAAATAACCGTGAGGAGATTTTGATGAATTTGAGAGGGACTGATCAAGTTGGTGATGTTCTACATCTATGTAAGCTAGTGTAGACTATCATTTTGTATAAGTTTGTTAAAAAAAATTGGAGTTGATTTCAGTTCTTTTTTTTCTTAATTTCAGAGAGTAAATGTAATCATTTTCAAAAAAAAATTATAGATTTGGGTTCCTCCTGAAAAACTAATAAATTTGCTATCAAGAAAATCCGAATTTCGATTTGAATTGACAAAGTTATGACATTTTAAAATTGTGGGTGTTCTTGGTAGGTTTTTTTTAGCAAAAGTTATGAATTTGGGGGTTTTTCTAATTGATTTAATCCAACTTTGATAGTTTGTGTAAGTCATAAAATACCCTCATTAACCTCAAGAATCCAGGGAAGAGTCTCGAGAAGTTGTTAGCAAGATACAGGGTGCCGGGGGGGAGGGGCAAATTAGCCTATGAACTTTGCGTGGATTGTAAGTAAACTGTTTAAGATATTTATTTATATTTTTGCTATTCATTTACATTCATTTGGACTGATTTATCTATTGTACTTGTTGCCATGGCTTGTTGTTAAATCTGATTTCATGAGTTTGCTATCAAGACATTGTTTGTTGATTAAATGGTTTTATTAATTCTAAATCACGTGCAGTGTCATTCTTGATTGTTAATGAATTTAGTTAATCGAAATATCATGCTATTAGGTAGTTGATTTATGGTATTGAAAATCCATTTTATTTGTGCATTAGTTATGCAATCACATTGTTGGATTCTTAAACTGTGTCACTTCTTGAATTATGAAAGTTGTATCAAGGATCATGATATGATAGAGATAAGCGCGACACATGGGGTCACTGGATTTTCGGGTTTGTCGGGATCTTACCACTAGCTTGTGCAACATACAGGGTATGTGACTCGGGGTTGTCGACAAGTATATTACACATTTGAGGGGCATTTGTGATTATTTATACATGTATAATGGGCATTTATAATGATGTGATGGTATCTATAAGATAGATTACGTCCTAAATAGTTGAATAAGGTCGGCTTAATGTAACTCACACCCGACAGGCCCTAGATCATTATTGCTTAGTCAGTGTCGGTTTCATATTGTTTAACCAAAGTATCTTATATCATGATTCCTTTTCAGTATAATCGCTATTGTTATGCTTTCAAATACTTATTTTATATTTGAAAATATGGATAAATGTCTCTCAGTGTTACTTTCTACTTTCAATGTACTCACCGTCTTTTTTATGACGGTAGGTGCATATCCATTGAGTAGCAGACCGAGCGAGGAGAAGATTGACAACTATCTCTGAGTCATTGGAGTGTTGCTAACTTTGATTTTGTAAGTTTTGATTTTGTTGTGTGACTTATATGTCTTTTATATACTTTCGGGGTTGTATTTATGGGTTGAGAGATAGTTACCCGAATACACACATGTTGATATATCATCATCGATGTTTTGTTGTATAGATACGCATGTGAGCTTTGTTTTCCTGGTTTTTCACACATACTTAGAATTAACATTAATTGCTTTCGCTAATTTATTAAGACTTCCGCTGAATAAGGTTTACATATAAAAATTCTAATTAACTCTGAAATATTAATTGACAAGAGAACAATATATTGCTAATTTTAAAGTTAGCTAGTTTAGAGAAAAACTCGAAAAGGTCGACTAATACTTTGTTAAGTCTTATATGGCTAAGATAAAGGCTTAATGACAGGAATAGGCCGGGTGGTGCCCTAATTTGAGAAGGGGCCGTCACAAAATCGACATTAAAAAATAAGTCTCAGTAAGACCTAACTGAGACCTGTATTTATGCGTTTTGGGTGATAAGGTGTGTTGGTTGACATCAAAAGTATTTTGGTAAAAAGTCGGGGTGCCCTCAATAACCGATGGAGTGTTTATAGCGTGACTAAAAAAACAATGCGTAAGAAGGAAATCTATTCACACTATTCCTGATTTTTTTATACTATGGGATTAGTTTTATAGCGGAACCCAACTAATTTGAGATTACGCTTTGATGTTATTATTTTTAAAGTATGGTATTAACTGTTAGAGCATAGGCTTTGATGTTGTTATTTTTATAGTATGGTTTATTCTACGTTAGACGTCCACTTTATAAGTGATATACCTAAGAAAGTTAGAAGATTCGAATATGCAATTTTTAAGAGACATTCATTTTTTTCTTGAAACTCGAGACATCCACTTTAAACCATCCAATATCCGGATTATTCGACTACTCTATGTTTGCCCTAAGTCGCGTACTGTATAAGTGGGAAGAACTTCCAACGTTGGCGTTTCGATTGCGCAAATATTAATCTTACTTTCACACGCACTTTGTCATCATCAATTACTTATTGCACATGTACCAATTTTGTTGTCAAGCTTTATTGCATTGATATTCCTCATACCCAAAGGGGTACAACAACCATTACATATGATGAATGAAACAACATCCTTGCTAGGAGGGCAACAACTCTTCGAAGGGGAACAACAACCTCTATGAGGGGATAACAAACCCCCGAAGGCGACAAAAAGAATCTAGATCTCTAGACCAAAAAGGAAAAATAATGACAACAAGATTGCCGGCAATTACGCTCGCAGGACTTTACTGTAAAAGTTCTCACGGTCGTGCCATACACGCGTGCGCGAGCCCGTGGATCTCACTGTTACTGTCCCCAACTTGACCACCTTTAATTCTTGGTATGAAGTTTTATCTCAAAAGTTCTCGGTACTAGTTAAGGAGAGATCACTACGTATATACTTCATTATGAAGTTTAACTTGATAAATGTGAGACTATTATTTCGATCAACACATCTCAACACACCACCTTGGATCAAAATCCATCCAAGAGATTTTTTTTCTCGGCAGGTATCAACCAAACCGTTGGCTCTGTGAGACGTGAGACTATTATTTCGGTTCACACATTTCAACACACCACCTTGGATCAAAATCCATCCAAGGGGTAAAAATTCTCACGTGGATCTCCTCTACTAACACTAATATTGTCCCCAACTTGATCACCTTCAATTTTTAGTATGGGGTTTTATCTTAAAAGGTATCGATAATAGTTAAAGGTAGATCACCACTTATATACTTTATCATAAAGTTTAATTTAATTAATTTTGGACTATAATCTCTATCCACATATCTCAACATTCACGACATTTCGGGATGCTGCTCGCTTTATGGAAGTCGGTCGCCAACGTCATTCTCTCTCACCGCATGAAAAGAAGGTCGGCAAGATGATGCGCTTCCACTTCCATTAACACTAGACCCCGATCAAAAAGGGGTTTTCGGCACGAGTCACACTAAGAACCGGCGACATCTCAATTTATAGTCGATCAAGAGTCGTCCAAAAAGAGGGGAGAGAAGGGGAAGACAGAAACATGAAGAAGAACAGAGATGGTGGAAGAGGGATGGTTAAACACGAACCGTTGGGGGTAGGAAAAGGAGAGGAGCAAAGATGGTGTTGGGGAAGAAAAGTGTAGAATTATGTATAGAGTTGATGCTCGCTGGGTATGGACAGAATCGGTGTGGACAGAATCGGTGTGGACAGAGTTGGTGTGGACAGAAATGGTGTTATGATACACAAAGGTGGTGTTGTTTATGTTAGCTAATAACTATGTATTGAATCATATATTCAAAGTGTAATGTACTACAGGTTCATGTTAGTTTGTTCTAGGCAGTTGTAACAAGGGGGTACAATGTACACCATGTAGATTTTATATATAAGCAGTACAATGTAATATACAGTTTGATTTTTGATGAAATAAAGAACAAATTACATAGTTTCATCGTGTACAGAATGTACTGTTACATTGATCAATGATCTTTGTTGATCATTGATCTGCTGTTATTGATCTGCATTTGTTCAAAAAGCGATGGCGAAAGGACACTGACTCACGAGTGAAGGGGAAGGAGCAACAGGAAGAAAAGGAGTAGAAGAGGGAGAAGTGGAGAGGAAGCAAGGAGGACCACCGACGACATCAAGAATCGCCAAGCGCATCAAGCGTCTACTCCAAAGACCAAGGCAAGATAGATCTCATGGTCGACTCTTAGAATGGCAAGGGGTCGGCACATGTACCACTTACAATGCTCAAAAATCTTCTAGGCCTAGTAAAGCCTTTTTGATCAATTACTGAGGAAGTTTTCTTATACCGCAATAACAAGTTTGTACTGAGTTACCATCCAGAAAGATACGGTTCATGCACTAAATTATTAACCCGAAGTTTCCATGCCATTGTTCTAACTATCAACAAAGACAAAACATCTCATTTTTTTCAATCATAAACATTTACATGATAAACCTCTTCTTCAAAATGGCCATGAAACTCTGGTGTTCTGTACATCAAATATATTAAAACTCCCAAAATGTTTCATGGGCTTTCCAGCTAAATACACAAACCACCAGCAAAAACAAAGAGGCAACCTATTTACATGCAAACAACAACGAGCTGTACAATGGGGAAAAAAAAGGGGGCGAATTACGACTGTCCTACTTATCTTTAAAATCTACTGAGAGAAGAAACTATACATCAAAAGAAACAACGGACTCGCTCTTCACCTCACGAGTACTCTAACAGCAGGACTGGTTGCTTCTCTTTCAAGATCATACCCTTCCGAACCTTGCCAGACGGAAAAGAAATAAACAAATTACTACACCATAAATATAATATCATAGTCACATTAAAATTATAGTGTTTAGTTCATATTTAGTTATAAATCTTCAATTTTAACCTTACTTATTTGATTTCAAAAAAAAAAAAAAGCAGTACAAGCATTTGATAGAAGTTGTGACTAGAACTAAGCAATGCATTAAGATTATTATTATTTATTTTGGAAGAAAGCAACGCATTAAGATTTAGTCCCATAAGAAAAACCTATTATTTTAGTTCTTGCCAAGTGCTTTGAGAGTGCACATCAGTGATAAATTCGATCATAACAGAAACCTAACTCACTAAAGAAAATCAAGCAGTTGTTGCTCCAACCATCAAATTCTAATAGAAGGCAGCTGTCAGCCCCTCAATAGCGTGACCCGAGTAGGTTGGGCTAGGCAGCAAGAAACCTAACCAATGATCGAGCTCCGGAGGGCTCGGATGGTTCCATAAGGATCGGTTGCGGGAGAACATGCGAAACAGCGCATAGACTTAAAAGAGGTCGCGCCTAGGCACGGCGCCTTGGCGTAAGGATGGGCGGACCTTGGCACGCGCCTTGGCGCAAGGATGGGTGGGCCTTGGCACGCGCCTTGGCACAGGCACGGGAAAACCTTGGCATGCGCCTTGGCGCGGGCAAGGGCAAGACTTGGCAGATTCCTTTGGGACGAGCAAGGCCGCGCCTTGGCACGAGCAAAGCATACCCTGGCAAGGGTTGAAAAATCTTGACTTGGGCGTTGACCAAGTCAAAGTAGGCTTGGTCTCATTTTGGGATGTTTCCTATTGGAGCTGAGGAAACGGCTTAACATCTACTATAGGGAGGGGTGTGTCCTCTCCCAGGGGCGGCATGGGCGGAGTGGCAAGGACCCTTGAGCATGCCTTGGGCGCAATGCCAAGGCACGACCCATGGACGGATCATGGTGTCGGCCACCCTGAGCAAGTGGGACTCGACCGAGCCCCGGCTAGCGGTGCCTAGACGCGGCTGCGCACCACCGAGCAGTCCCTGTCCCTAAGAGAAATGTGGGCAAACTACCTAAGATGTGGATGGACCTAGTTAAGGTGGTTCCAAGCGGTTGAGTAACTACCTTGGTCATGGGTAGGGGCCATCATTAAGGCACGACCAAGGAAGTCCCGAATATATTGTGCATGTTGCAATTGACCCTGTAGTGGTGGCGGTTATGGAACGATGCGGCAGCAAGGGAGCAAGGCAATTGGGTAACTGCCTTGACCACAAAGGAAATGGTGTTTTACTTGGTCTATGGATTGATGTACACAGGACAGGTGTCCTAGTGGGTTATGTAACTACCTGTTGGCTGGTCTATAAAGCCAAGGGCTCTTAGCTTGGGGAAGCATAGAGTTCCAATGTTGTATTCCCAATTGAGAGCTAGTAAAAACGTTTCCTTGTTGCTATTGCTTGCTGTCCCTTTAATTTGAGTATTGGTGTGCTCAACTAAGGTGACCCTTAGGCACCACAGGTTTGATTGAGTGAGGAAAAATTTCTTAGAGAAAAACATCTCTTTAATTAACCTCATGACAATTGGTATCAGAGCCCCGTTTGGAAACGATGGCGACCCGAGCAGCGAGCGATCTGAGTGAGAGGGTAGCTAACTTAGAACACCTGATGGCGACGATGTCTGCCCTGGCAGAATCGGCGGAGTCTTCAACGACGGCACAACGCGTCGAAGGCTTGGAGATGTTGGTGGCTTCGTTGGTAATTAGGGGAGAGTCACAGGAAGCCGTAATAGCTATGTGGGAATCAAGATTTGATGAGCTTGTAGCGGATGTACGTTCGGTAGGAGAACTAACCACCGAAACAGCCTCGACGATGGTTATGGAGGTGAATCTGCTCAAGGGAGCCGTGGGCAAATCCTCGGAGGTTGCAGTTGCGGTGAAGTCTAGAACCAAGGTACCCGAGCCAAAGAAATTCTCAGGCAAGTAGAGCGCAAATGAGCTTGAGAATTTCCTTTGGGACATGGAGCAGTATTTTGCTATTGCTGGGACGGAGGATAACCAAAAGGTCATCCTGACCTCCATGTATCTAGAGGGCGATGCTAAGCTCGGGAGGAGAACCAGAGTAGACGATGATGCGGCTGCGGGCAGACCTAAGATCGTGGACTGGGAGATGCTTAAGAGGGAATTGAAGGATCAATTCCTTCCTACTAATGCGGCTTGGCAAGCGCGGGAGGCCCTGCGCAAGCTAAAGCAGACGGGATCGGTCGGAGACTACGTTAAGGAGTTTTTCTCTCTCTTGCTGGACATCAAAAACATGTCAGATGAGGATAAACTCTTTAACTTCACTACTGGATTGCAGTCATGGGCTCAATCCAAGTTAAGGAGGCAAGGAGTAAAGGACTTGCCTGGAGTGATTGCGGCGGCAGATAGTCTTGTGGATTTCAAGACTAGTTCTTCCACAAACGAGAGGAAGAGCAAGGAGAAGAAGCCGTTTAAGGATCACCACAAGAAGGGCGAGAAGAAGTCCTTCCCTCCTAAGCAAGTGAACTCGAAGCCAGTCCCGGAAGCAGACACTAAGCCCTCAACAAGTTCCTCACACAAAGGTTGTTTCATTTGCAACGGACCTCACAGGGCATGAGACTGCCCAAATAAAGAGAAACTCTAGGACTTGATCTTGGAAGATGATGGCCAGCCCCGAATGAACCCACTGCAGTTGTTGAATGTCATTCAACAAGCCAAGACTAGCCCTTCGGAAGGGCTGATGTACGTGGATGCAGAGGTGAACCAGAAACGAGTTTTGACAATGGTGGATTCTGGAGCTACACACTCATTTGTGGCAGACCACATGGTGGAGAAATTGGGACTGGATCTTGTCGAGAATTCCAGTCAGATGAAAGCTGTGAATTCGGAAGCAAAGCGAATTCAAGGTATGACCACTGATATGAATCTTAAGGTTGGATCTTGGGAGGGGAAGATCAACCTCATGGCAGTTCCCTTAAATGACTTTGATGTCATCCTAGAGAATGGCTTTCTACATTTGGGGAGTATCGCATTGATGCCATTTTTTAGGGGATTGTTTGTGATGAACAAATCCCATCCTTGCTTTGTTCCTGCGGCTAACACAATTACAGGAAAATAGAGTGCAAAGTTGTCCCATCTTTCAGCCATCCAGGTGAAAAATGGACTACGGAAGGGTGAAACAACATTCTTGGCAACCTTGGTGGAAACTAAGGTGAACGTGGCAGTGAAAGTCCCTAATGCAGTTGCTAAGGTGCTGGAGGACTTCAGTGACGTGATGCCTTTGGAGTTGCCGAAGCAATTACCCCCATAAATGACCACGAGATTGAGCTGATCCCTGGCTCAAAACCCCCAGCACAGGCCCCTTATAGAATGGCTTCGAAGGAGTTGGAGGAGCTGAGGAAGCAATTGCAGGAGCTGTTGGATGCTGGATTCATCCAGCCATCTAAGGCACCCTATGGCGCACCAGTCTTGTTCCAGAGGAAGCACGACGGGTCCCTCCGGATGTGCGTGGACTATAGGGCATTGAATAAGCTGACGGTGAAGAACAAGTACCCTATTTCGTTGGTGGCAGACGTTTGATCGGCTATCCAGTGCAGCCTACTTCACGAAGTTGGACTTGAGGTCGGGATACTATCAAGTTCGAATTGCAACTGGAGATGTCCCTAAAACGGCAATGATGACTAGGTATGGATCTTTTGAGTACTTAGTCATGCCATTTGGCTTGACAAATGCCCCCGCTACATTCTGTAATTTGATGAATGATGTGTTATGTGAGTTCATCGATAGATTTGTGGTTGTCTACCTATAAGACATTGTAATCTATAGTCAAAACCTCCAAGATCATGTGGATCACTTACTGAAGGTTTCGACTACTTTAAGGGCTAACCATTTGTATGTAAAGAGGGAGAAGTGTGAGTTTGCTGGGCAAATGATCACTTTCCTTGGTCATGTTGTAGGCCAGGGGCAAATGGACCCAGAGAAAGTGCGAGCAATCATGGAATGGCCAAACCCCACGAAGGTGCAGGAGCTGCGGTCTTTCTTGGGATTGGCAAATTACTATAGGCGGTTCGTTGAAGGCTATTCAAGGAGGGTGGCACCGCTGATAGATCTTTTAAAGAAGGATCGGGTTTGGGCGCGGACGGATCGATGCGACCAAGCCATGGCAGAACTGAGATAGGTCATTGCCTCCGAGCCAGTATTGAGGTTGCCCAATTTCGACTTACCTTTCGAAGTGCACACTGACGCATCTGATCGAGCACTGTGGGCGGTACTTGTCCAGGAGGGACACCCCATTGCCTTCGAAAGCAGAAAATTGAAGGAAGCGGAACAGAGGTACTCGGCTCACGAGAAGGAAATGCTTGTTGTGATCCATGCGCTCCATCTTTGGAGACACTATCTGTTGGGGACGAGTTTCGAGGTACGGACGGAAAATGCGGCTATCACCTACTTTATGAGCCAGAAGAAGCTTAATCAGAAGCAGGCGAGGTGGCTAGATTTCCTAGCAGAGTTCGATGTGCAGTTCGAGCATAAGCCTGGGAGGCGTAATTCAGCCCCGGATGCTCTCAGTCGCAAGGTAGTGGTTAAGATGGTATCAGCAGTGGTGAGATTGGAAAGTGAGTTCCTGCCTAGCATCAAGGAGGAGACAAGCAAAAATCCCGTTTGCGTGAAAATGATGAAGCTAGTGGCTGAGGGAGTCACTCGGAGGTTTTGGTGCGAACATGGAGTCCTCTATGCCAAAGGAGGACGTCCATATGTCCCTAATACTGGTGGACTAAGGCGACAACTTCTAAAGGAGACATATAATGCTCGGTGGGCAGGGAACCCGGGCATGAAGCGCACCTGTGCCCTCTTATCACGTTCGTTCTTCTGGCCGAAGATGGAGGAGGACGTGGATCAGTACGTGCGGACTTGTCTTGTGTACCAACAAGACAAGACAGAAAGGAGGAAGGCCCCAGGGTTGTTGGAACCTTTGCATGTACCAGACAGACCCTTTCAAAGCATATCGATGGATTTCATCACTGGACTTCCTAATGTGCAGGGGATGACCAGCGTGCTAGTGGTGGTAGATAGATTCTCGAAGTATGCTACATTCATAGCTGCTCCAAAGAATTGCGATGCGGACCTAACAACAGAGTTGTTCCTGAAACATGTGGTAAAGTATTGGGGAATACCAGAGGACATCATCAGTGACCGAGATGCTCGCTTCACCGGAAGATTTTGGGTGGCCATATTCAACTTGTTGGGCTCGGAGCTAAAGTTTTCCACAACAAACCATCCTCAAACAGATGGGCAGACGGAGAAAATCAATGCATTGCTGGAGGATTACCTCAGACACTACGTGAATGCCACTCAATCTAATTGGGTAGATTTACTTGATACAGCCCAATTTTGCTACAATCTTCACAAAAGCTCAGCTACGGAGCTGAGTCCGTTCGAGGTGGTGACGAGACAACAGCCGGCTACTCCACATGAGGTAGCTAAGTCAAAGTCGATAGGATCGAGTCCAGCGGCCTATCGCTTTGCGAGGAACAAGCAAGCTGAGGGAGGCAGCTCAAGACAGCTTGGCCGAAGCTGTCAGAAGGATGAATAAGTACGCGAACCAGAACAGGAGACCCTTAGAGTTCCAGGAAGGAGACCTAGTCTTGTTGAAGCTTACTCCCCAAATTCTAAAGAAGTTCAACAAGAAGGAGACATACAAGGGCCTGGTTCAGCGATTCGAGGGACCATTCGAGGTGGTTAAGCGAGTTGGAAGGGTAGCTTATCGCCTTAAGCTACCAGAAAGGCGGAGGGATGTTTGTCAGCCCCTCAATAGCGTGACCCGAGTAGGTTGGGCTGGGCAGCAAGAAACCTAGCCAATGATCGAGTTCCGGAGGGCTCAGATTGTTCCATAAGGATCGGTTGCGGGAGAACACGCGAAACAGCGCATAGGCGTAAAGGAGGTCGCGCCTGGCGCTCGCCTTGGCATGGCGCCTTGGCGCGCCTTGGCACGACGCCTTGGCGCGCCTTGGCACGACGCCTTGCAAGGATGGGCGGACCTTGGCACGTGCCTTGGCGCAAGGCACGGGCAGACCTTGGCACGCGCCTTGGCGCAAGGATGGGCGGGCCTTGGCACAGGCACGGGAAAACCTTGGCACGCGCCTTGGCGCGGGCACGGGCAAGACTTGGCAGATTCCTTTGGCACGAGCAAGGTCGCGCCTTGGCACGAACAAGGCATACCCTAGCAAGGGTTGACAAATCTTGACTTGGGCGTTGACCAAGTCAAAGTACGCTTGGTCTCATTTTGGGATGTTTCCTATTGGAGCTGAGGAAACGACTTAACATCTACTATAGGGAAGGGTGTGTCCTCTCCCAGGGGCGGCATGGGCGAAGTAGCAAGGACCCTCGAGCATGCATTGGGCGCAATGCCAAGGCACGACCCATGGACGCATCATGGCGCCGGCCACCCCGAGCCGGTGGGACTCGACCGAGCCCCGGCTAACGGTGCCAAGACACGGCTGAGCACCACCGAGCAGTTCTTGTCCCTAAGAGAAACACGGGCAAACTACCTAAGACGTGGATGGACCTAGTCAAGGTGGTTCCAAGCGGTTGAGTAACTACCTTGGTCTTGGGCAGGGGCCATGATCAAGGCACGACCAAGGAAGTCCCGAATATATGGAGCATGTTGCAATTGACTGATGGCGTTTATGGAACAATGTGGCAGTTGGGTAACTGCCTTGACCACAAAGGAAGTGGTGTTTTACTTGGTCTATGGATTGATGTACACAGGACAGGTGTCCTAGTGGGTTACGAACTACCTGTTGGCTGGTCTATAAAGTCAAGGGCTCTTAGCTTGGGGAAACATAGAGTTCCAGTATTGTACTCTCAATTGAGAGCTAGTAAAAACGTTTCCTTGTTGCTATTGCTTGCTGTCCCTTTTAATTTGGGTATTGGTGTGCTGAACTAAAGTGGCCCTTAGGCACCACGAGTTTGATTGAGTGAGGAAAAATTTCTTAGAAAAAAACCCCTCTTTAATTGGCCTCGTGACATCGGCACCATCCGGCATGACGCATTTGGGGGAGACATACCAGAATTCCACAAGGCCCATGTGACGGCCCCAACTACAAATAAGGGCACCGCCCGGCCTAATCCCTAATTAAGCCCTAATCTCCCCTATAGGACCTAACCAGGAACTAGTCAGCCTTATTTAAATACCTAAATGCCTACCATTTATGATACCGCCTACAGTTAACTTAATTGTTCTAGTGACTAACCTATGGTTGTCTATAAATCGGAGTTAATTTTTTTTTATCTAACCAATTATTCAGCGGAAGTCTTATTAAATTACAAGTGAAAATGAAATCCTAAGGCCTAACCTATTGTGGAAAAACCAGGAAATAGTGATCACATGCATATATAAACAAAAATGGTGATATATATAACATGTGTCCAGTTCTATAGTCCTACCACTCAATCCTAAAGGCAAAATAACATGTACATAAAAATGTACTACAAAAGCATACAAAACGTACAAAAGTAGGTCGTAGCAGCCTCTGCCGGCTCAGAGGTAGTCACCAATCTTCTCTTTGCCTGGTCTGCTACTCGGTTGATCTGCACCACCGTCACAAACTAGACGGTGAGTGCATGAATATATTTAAGTAATACTGAGAGACATCGATCCACATTCCCGAATAAGCAACAAGTATCAAATTGCATAATTTAAATAGAAACTTATGCTGAAAGGAATATCATGCAAATAGATACTTAAGTTAATCACATATGAAACTGACTCAGGGCTAAGTAGTAATGGATTAGGGTCGGTCGGCCGCGATCTTCATCACATCAGCCTGTCCACTACAATTTGAGCTCTACTCTATATCGTTTCATCTCAAATTGAGCTCTTTATCATAATTCAAAAGGTCGTACTTACGATTACGCCTTTTCTATTCCAAGTGAATTAGTCGTCACCGGAATGTATACTTGCTAACATACCCGAGTTTTAAAACTCGTCATGTTCAACCAAGTTATTCTTGCGCCAACAAACCCCGAGGTCCGGTTACCCCGTTCGAGGCACGTTACCTCGTGTGTCATGCAAGGTAGTGGAGAAATTTCCTAACATCCCGACAAGTCTAGTGACCCTCGTATGAAAGCAAAATTTCTATCATCAAATGACCCTAACCACGAGAACCACTTTCATATTCAAAAACGACGCAATATTGGAATCCAAAAGATGTAATAGCATATCACTGCACAAAGGATTTGTGTCAAAGTATACAAACTATCCTAATAGCATGCTATATCACTGACTCACACACGACAATCAACATGACAAAGTATAGGAATTAGAATCAATGATATACAAAACAGAGTATGCTATGAACATCATAAAATGAGCAACTGAACAAGTCATAGCATATGGATTTCGAAGGTAATTCAGTTCGAATAACTGAGAAGAAATAAATAAATGGAATGAAATGTAAATAAATGTCTCAAATCAGTTTACTTACATACACAGAGCAATTCCTAAGCTATCCGGCTTCCGTCGCGTCGATGTACGCACCCAAGCCCCGTAATAGCTCTTCTACTGTCCTAACATTTGAAAATTTATCAATTTAAGTTTCAATTTAATGATTTAACATCTCTAAATTGGTCGACATCGGTCAAAATTGAGTTTGAGACCAATTTGCCGATTTCTCGTTTTTCGAGGTAAAACCTCGGTATAACGCCTCGACCGACTCCCGAATTTTTTACTTTTTATAGGAATATTGAAGTTTTATTGATTTGGGTCACAAATATATTTTTTCCTATTTTTCTGAAATTTTCCTGAATTTTCCATAATTTTTTTTATTTTCTGGAATTTATTATATATTAAAACAGTTTAATTAATTAAATAATTAGATATAATATTTATATATATAAATGGGTGGGTCCGGGTCAAACCCGACTCGGTCCAACCGGATCCGGGTCGACCCGACCTGGTCCAGCTGGACCCGAGTCGATCTAACCCGGCTCCATCGGTCGTGGCGGTCTGGCCCCGACCCGACCACATAGGTCCGGTCGACCCGACCCGATCCTCTCTTCTTCTTCCTCGCAGAGCCACTGGTTCTGCAGATTTTTTTTTCTTCTTTAATGAGGCGCTGGGGTTGGCTCCCAACTCCAACACCAATGGGTTTTGATGGCAAGGGAGATCCCCTTGCCATCTCCCCCAATTTTTCTCGGTTGGCAATGGAGGTTCGGCCTCCATGGCCACCACACCGATAGCAACAGCCGACGACAACAGTCGAAAACACAACAACCGAATAAACAACAGAAATCAACAACTCACCTTGCTTCTAGCTTAGGCGATCTCTCTTTCGGTCTCCTCTCTCTCTCCCGGTCCCTATTTCTTCTTCCCGACTCTTCTTTCTTTCCTTATCATCTCTGCATTTCTTCTCTCTCTCTCTGTTGCGTTTTTTCTCTTCTCTGTTGTTATTGTTTGGTCTGTTTTGTTTGTTTTTTTATGAGATCAAAGTGATATGTGTGTATATATATGGTGTATAAGTGAGGTGATGTGGCCTCACCACCATCACTCACTTCTACACATTTTTTTTTTAAATAATTTGAACTAGTTATACTTACCCCACAAGCTGCTACCTCGGGCTCACGTCGCTACGCGATTCGAGGCGCGTCCCTGCTCGTCTCGGTATCTGCATACCCGTAAATAACTTAGTAGTCTACACATATACAAGACACTAGGCAAACAACACAACAAATATAACATTTACCTCGCCACCGTGCCTCTAATGACACGTATCGCACCGCGGTCCCACGTCACGGTCATTGTGTCCTAATTAACGAATTAAACGTGCATTAATTATTGGGCCGTGACAGCCCATAACTGTCCAAGTGCACACATTGTATGGATGACATTCATATATATATATATATATATATATTGCATTTCTTACCGTGCTATCATGCGGCAGAATTAGAATAGTGCCGCTAAGGGCACCCCACCTATTAATGAATGCACCCAAATTTTTTGTAAAAATTTTAGCAAAACTGGAAAAGACCCTTTTGCCCCTGTATATATAATGATTCAAATCCCACAAATTATTTTGACAAAGAAAAAGGGCACCCCACCACGAGGTTGAACCACAATTCCACACTGCGTTTGTCGGCTTTTTATCGATTTTTGCGGATTGACATCATCCGACAGCGAGTTAACAATGTTTGACATCCATATGATAGTTTATTAGAACTGTTTAGTTGTGGAAAACAATGAAAATGATGATTTGTTTGTCAACGTAGGGTTTGGTAATTTGCTCAAATCCGAACTTGTTTCCACTATATAATGGAGGATTGTACTGCTACGGTGCAAGTGGAGGTCGAAGTTGAGGTAATTTTGCAAATTTATTGTGTTTTTTTTTGCGGTTATCCGAAGTTTCTGTCGATGTGCGCGATTGTACGATTGTATCGGCCTCGCAGGACCGAGATGTATGGTGATGTCTCGGTCCTAAAGGACCGAGAGGTGTACTTAGGTCACGGTATGGTACGCCAGTGTACAACCGAGAGTATGAGCACATTCTCGGTTGTACACCACCGACGCCGCATTACCTAGCACTAATTGTAGCTCTCGTCATGTCTCGGCCGAGAGAACTAGAGTACTCTTGGCCATGCGTAACCGAGACACTGTGAACTCTTCCGGCCTTTGTGGCCGAGACTTCGAGTTCCCAAAAATGTAGCTTCTGTCTCGTCCATGAGAGGCGAGACAAGATTAGCACGCCTCTCGGCCTCGTGTGGCCGAGAACCGCGAATTCCCATTTCTTTAACTATTCAATCGAACCCTAACTTGGAGACGAAATCGGCTCACACTACGACCCTACGAACTGCAAAGAAGCTGTAAACCGAAGGAGAAACACAAGGCGAGACATGGGAAACACGATTTCGGGGATTCCTCTCACTTTGAGTCGGTTCAAACCAAATGAGTTCTTGCACAACAGCTTCGGTGAAGGTGGTGGTGGGGGTGGTGGGGTGCTCGGGGTTCGGTGAAGGTGGTGGTGGGGGTGGTGGGGTGCGAGGGTTTTTTGCACGAGGGGTATTTTCGGTATTTTGGGTTTAATTTTTGGGTGCCCCAGGTAAATCGATTTGTGCCCACATTTTGGGTTTAATTTTTTTGCACGAGGGGTTTTTTCCACTAGATATCTCTCTTTATATGAGAGGGACAAATTCTATCTCGATTACACAACTTCATCACACTGCTCACACAGTAACCAATCACAACCTTTATAATCGTCCTTAAAGACAACGTTTGATTGTGTCAAATCACCGTGTTCCTAATGTTGAAGTCTCGATAATCTCAAGTCGAGGACCGAAAAATATACTTATAATGAGAAACAACTATGACTTAATCCATGTGATGTTCTCATAGCGGGTCTGGCCCAAAGACTTTGTTCCCTAACAAGTACTCGTGATCTTGATTCGTATCCCTATACGTATAATCATCATATGATCATCAATCAAGACTCACACTAGTCTTAACTCATTATAGTTCCCAGTATAACGATCGACTAGGGACATTTAGAATATTTCTGTAAATACCCATGGATCTTATTATAATGTAAACACGCAAATTAATTATAATAAACAACAAATGAAATCCTCTATTTTATTAACTAAAAGTATTCATAAAGACATTTATGGATTGACCTAGGGCACATGCCCCAACATCTCCCACTTGCACTAGGACCAATCATACATGCATCTAATGCATAATGATCTAACATGACCATCATGTTTTGCTTGTGGAAGAGTTTTTGTCAAAGGATCCACAACGTTGTCTTCAGTAGGTACTCCGCAAATCTTTACGTCTCCCCTCTCAATAATTTCTCTGATGAGATGAAAACGCCTGAGTATATGTTTGGATCTGGGGTGTGATCTAGGTTCCTTGGCCTGTGCTATTGCCCCGTTATTGTCACAATACAAACAAACAGGGTTAGGAATACTTGGAACCACACATAGTTCGAAATGAACTTTTGATCCAAATCGCTCCTTTCTTGCAGACGGACGCCGCAATATATTCAACTTTCATTGTAGAATCGCCACGATCGCTTGCTTTCGAACTTTTCCAAATTTTCACATCGCACCCCCATTCAAAGTAAACACATATCCAGATTGCGATCTAAAATCATTTATATCAGTTTGAAAACTTGCATCTGTGTAACCATTTACAACTAGATCATTTTCAAAACCTCCATAGACCAAGAACATTTCCTCAGTCCTTCTTAAGTATTTAAGAATGTTCTTTACTACTATCTAGTGACTCTTACCAGGATCTGACTGATATATGCTTGTAGTGCTCAAAGCATATGATACATCAGGTCGAGTGCATAGCATGACATACATGATAGATCCAATAGCCGATGCATATGGAATCTTATTCATATGGTCTCGCTCATCATTTGTCCGAGGACATTGATTCTTGCTGAGACTTATGCCATGAGACATTGGCAACAATCATCTTTTAGAGTCTTGCAAACTGAACCTATTCAGCACCTTGTCTATGTAAGCACTCTGACTTAGACTGATTAGCCTCTTAGATCTATCCCTATAGATCCTTATCCCTAGGATTTAGGCTGCATCTCCTAAGTCTTTCATTGAGAAACACTTCCCTAACTAAGACTTGACATTCTGCAGTGTTGGGATGTCATTTCCAATGAGTAATATATCATCAACATACAATACCAGAAAAATAACTACACTCCCACTGACCTTCTTGTATACACGAGGCTCATATTCGTTCTTAATAAAACCAAAATCCTTGATTGCTTCATCAAAACGAAGATTCCAACTCCGAGAAGCTTGCTTTAATCCATAAATGGATCTTTGAAGCTTGCATACTATCCTAGAATTCTCAGGATGTACAAAACCTTCGGGTTGTATCATATACACGTCCTCAAGCAGCTTTCCATTAAGAAATGTTGTTTTTATATCCATTTGCCATATCTCATAGTCATAATATGCAGCAATGGCAATTAAAATTCTTATGGATTTAAGCATGGCTACTGGCGAAAAAGTTTCATCATAATCAACACCTTGAGTCTATCTGAAACCTTTTGCTACAAGTATTGCTTTAAAAGTATGCACTTTGCCATCCATGTCAGTTTTCTTCTTGAAAATCCATTTACATCCAATGGTCTTACCACCTTTAGGTAAATCAACCAAGTACCAAACTTGGTTATCATACATGGATTGCATCTCGGAATTCATGGCACTTAACCATTTATCTGAGTCTGGTCCAGACATAGCCTCCTGATAAGTGGTGGGCTCATTTTGATCCATAAGAAACACATCACGACTATCAGTAATGAGAAATCTGAATCTCTCTGGCTCATGTCTTACCCTACTAGATTTATGTGGGCCTTGTGTCACTTGTGGAGGTTCAACTGGTTCGGAACGTTGTTGAACTTCCAGTAACGGTTCAGTGTTTATATGTGATTCTTGAACTTCTTCAAGATTTATTTCTCTCCCACTAGTGTCTTTTGAAATAAACTGTTTTTCCATAAAGGCACCATACCGAGCAACAAACATTTTGTTCTCAGCGGGATTATAAAAGTAATATCCTTTTGTTTCCTTAGGATACCCCACAAATAAACACTTATCAGATTTAGGTGCTAAGTTTTCTTAGACTTGTCGCTTTACGTAAGCCTCACAACCCCAAATCTTAAGAAAAGACAAACTAGGTCTCTTCCCGTACCATATCTCATATGGTGTTTTATCAACCGCTTTAGAATGAACTCGATTTGGAATGAAAGTCTGCGCTTGTAATGCATAACCCCAAAAGGATAATGGAAGATCTCGCATGACTCATCATAGATCGAACCATATCTAATAAGGTTTGATTTCTCCTTTCGTAAACTCCATTCCAAAGTGTGGAGTTGCTTTGGTGGAGTCAATTGGGAGACAATCCCACAATTTCTAAGATGATCATCGAATTCTTGGCTTAAATATTCACCACCTCGATCCGATCGAAGTGTTTTGATAGTTTTACCAAGTTGATTTTGCACTTCATTTTGAAACGTTCAAAACATCTCAAATGATTCACTTTATGTTTCATAAGATATACATAACCATATCTCATGCTGAAATCATTAGTAAATGTAATGAAGTACTTGATAACCTCCTCTAGCCATTGTGTTTATAGGACCGCATACATCGGTATGTATTAGACCCAATAAATCACTTGCCCTTTCACCGTGTCCAAGAAAGGGACTTTTAGTCATCTTGCCTAGTAAACAAGATATGCATGTTTCATATGTTTCTAAATCAAATGAATCTAGAAGCCCATCTTTATGGAGCTTCGTTATGCGTTTTTCGTTTATGTGTCCGGATGACAATGCCAAAGATAGGTTTGATTACAGAAATGACAATTTTCTTCCTTTTCTTTTGGGTGTTTTGAAGCATGAACAGGACGGGTCTTGACTTGTTCCATAGGCTTTGAGACAGGTGCGGCAACAGACTTGGCAACTCTAGCCTTGCCTTTGCTTTTCTTCTTCATTCCCTTTCCCTTTTAGACCATCAACATATTACTATAGGGTTTCTTGATATTTTGTTCAGCAGTTTTGAGCATCAAATGCAACTCTGAAATTGATTTCTCCATATTATTCATATTGTAGTTCATCACAAATTGTGAGTAACTTTCTGGTAATGAATTTAGGATCAAATCCGTAGCCAACTCTTAGCTAATGAGAAATCCGAGTCTATCAAGCTGGTCAACATAGCCCTTCATCTTCAGAACATGAGGACTAACTGACGCACCATAAGTCATCTTGCAAGAATGTTGGTTCTTGACTGTCTCGAACCTTTCTTGCCTAGCTTGTTTGTTGGAACATTTCCTTCAAATACATGGCCCATGTCGTAGGCTTCCATTAGTTCCATGTCCTTCTCAAGTTTAGGAACCATAGTTGCCAAGATAATACATGCAACATCAATAGAATAGTTGACATGCTTACTATGCGCATCCTTCACAAAGCTTTCGTAGCATTGGGCCGGTGGGTCCTCGTGGATTGGAGCATCCAGGACATACAACTTGCGTTCATGCTTAAGAAAAATTCTCAAGTTTCGAACTAGTCAAGAAAGTTAGTCCCGTATAGCTTATCCTTCTCAAGGATGGATCGCAGATGACAGGGGATTATTGTTACTTGAAGAGGCCATTGATCTACAATAAAGATTATGCAAATTTTATTTTAGTATAGAGGAATAGACTCCCACTAAATTAACAACCCTCCTAAAACATACTGTTTATTTAGGGGACTAAAATCCATATTTCACCTAATTCTATGACAAATATGGCATGAAACATAGAACTAGATTATTTAGGTAGGTAACAGTTACCAATTACATCTTATGTAATTTTTAGATCCTTTTATGAGATATGGGACATCTTATGTCTTAGCATGTTTTTATCTCATCATTTGCCTAAAGCTCAAAACTATTTTGATGGCTTTATTAAGTCGGACCATTTTAAACATTAAGGTAACTCTTACCCAACTTGTCTCACCAAGATAACACAATACACCCAACTATGGCTGAAAATATATTAGTGTGATCGAGGCCTTGACAAGTGTTTAAAATGGATGGCACGAGACTTAAAATTTAATAGAGGGATTTTATTCAGTTTTAGTGATTTTATGTAAACAATGAAATATCATATATTTTTTATCGATTTGTTCAATTGCTAAACAATTTGGAAAATTTATTTTTTTTTATACTTTTCACTAACAAAAGAATTTTCATACGCTAGGATTAGTTAGTTAGACGGTCTACTCATTGTGCCGTTCAATGACTGGGTGCTGAAGCGGCGCCCCGTTTTTTTTTTTTTTTTTTAGAAGACGAATCTCAATTCCGAAAATTAAAATTCGCTATAGAAAACCATAATTTTCGCTGATTTTACTATCATAAATTAACCCCTTAATTTATCCGAAATTAAGTCAATTAAAACATTTTAATTAACCCGGGCCCACATCTAACTAATCATCTTATCCTAATTCAATTAGGATTTAAGATATTTGAATCCTAGTATATCACCAATAACAAGATTCTTGATATTTATCTCCTATCCAATAGGGATAACGAAACCGATTTTTCTTATATCTCCTAATCTAATTTGTTATCTATCTTTATCAAATAGAAACTTCATAACAAAATAGATATAACAAGATAAATAAATAATTTCGAAAATTAATTATTTATTTTAGATTTAAGATATTAGAATCTTAGTATATCACCAATAACAAGATTCTTGATATTTATCTCCTATTCTAAGTTGTTATCTATCTTTATCAAATAGAAACTTCATAACAAAATAGATATAACCAGATAAATAAATAATTTCGAAAATTAATTATTTATTTTGGATTTAAGATATTTGAATCCTAGTATATCACCAATAACAAGATTCTTGATATTTATCTCACATTCTAATTTGTTATCTATCTTTATCAAATAGAAACTTCATAACAAAATAGATATAACAAGATAAATAAATAATTTCGAAAATTAATTATTTATAAATAAATAATTTCGAAAATTAATTATTTATAAATAAATAATTTTAAGAATTAATTATTTATAAATAAATAATTTTAAGAATTAATTATTTATAAATAAATAATTTCAAGAATTAATTATTTATAAATAAATAATTTCAAGAATTAATTATTTATAAATAAATAATTTCGAAAATTAATTATTTGCAATTTCGGTCCTCATCCAAATAATCACAAACATGTAATTGAATCATGAACTACTATCTCAATCGAACCTAATGGTGTCATGGATCACAGAACACGAAATTCAATTCATTAAAACTATTTGAATTAACCTAACATGGTTACAAGCATGTACGAAACTGATTTCAATTAAATCACGAATATATGTATCATATACACAAAACATGATAATAAATCTCACTGAAAACTTATGTACATCACATATACATCAACTATTAACATGCTTTCAATCATATATCATGTATATATCAAAAGAAAACATGCAATGAATTTAATGGAATCGAACTCGATGGCTCTGATACCACTGTTGGGTTTTGGGGTTCATACGCAACGGAGATTACAAAATAATTTTGACAAAAACCCCAACAGGATCCGAATCTAATTCCATTAAAAACGTTTAAACCATGAAAACTTAATCATACCTCGGTCGCAAAGTACATTTCTGAAGGTTAATCGATCTATAAGGCGTTGCCAACGACGAACGCCCTCTATCAGCACTCCACACATGAACGACGGCGGAGATTCGAAGTGCTAGCTTCGAGAGAATACCAAATCTTTTTGTTTCTCTCCAAAACGATCCAGATCATACCAAAAACCCTCAGTCGTTTCTTAAACGAAAATAGAGTTTCAGCCTTTTAATCTTTCGTAAGTGTATTGTAACTTAAAACGTCTATTTATACAACCCTTGTATATAGACGGTTAAGTAAATTACACATATACCCTTACTTAAAGAAGTATAAGTGTAATACACCACAAGGACGTTTTTGTTATGAATTTTATCATATAAAATTCATTTTTCTGAACCATCTTAAAATCTTGCAAAACCATTCTTAGTGTGCGACCCAATAGGCTCATACAACGTTGGCAGTGTACCAAAACACATTTTGGTATACAAGTCATAAGCGGCCTCTAGCAAGACATTATGACTACCCAAGTTGTACGAATATCAAATCGATACAACCTAATCAATAGCGTATATAACATCTTTTTGTCACACGATATCCTTTTGATCAAACATAAGGCATGGAATTGTCATCCAACATGTTCAATCGTACTAGTCTCGATCTTTAGGTAGACTGAAAACATCCAAGTGACATTGATCAATATCGATTCACTTAGACTAGGCCTTTTAACGATCCTAACACATCGAGGGATCTATCGGATATCTCTCTTATATGAGAGGGACAAATTATATCTCGATTACACAACTTCATCACATTGCTCACACAAGAACCAATCACAAATTTCCTTTATAATCGTTCGGTTAAAGACAACGTTTGATAGTGTCAAATCACTGTGTTCCTAATGTTGAAGTATTTGGTAATCTCAAGTCAAAGGACTGAAAAATATACCTATCATGAGAAACAACTATGACTTAATCCATGTGATGTTCTCATAGCGGGTCGGTCCAAGATTTTTGTTCCCTAACAAGTACTCGTGATCTTGATTCGTATCCCTATACGTATAATCATCATATGATCATCAATCAAGACTCACACTAGTCTTAATTCATTATAGTTCCCAGTATAATGATCGACTAGGGACATTTATGATATTTCTTTAAATACCCATGGATCTTATTATAATGTAAACATGCAAATTAATTATAATAAACAGCAAATGAAATCCTCTGTTTTATTAACTAAAAGTATTCATAAAGACGGTTAATGGATTGACCTCGGGCACATGCCCCAACATATAAATCGTTATGGACTTAACTCAAATTCATTTCTAAGAGCTCTAGAGAGGAAATTGGAAAAAACTCCACCATTAATGGAATTAGAGAAAGCTTGATGACAACAAGGAGTTAAAAAACTCATATAGTCTTAAGGCATGTTCTACACCTTCTCCTTAATACTTTCTCCTATTTGAATTCTTATCCATGCTTTTGATTCCTATTGATTTGTTTCTTTTTCTATAATGATCTTATTCATGTAAGCTACTTCTTCTTCATACTCTCATTTCCCTAATCTTGCTTGCATCCCCTTTAATTAGTTAACGACACACACATATGTATATCAATCAACTAAATTCATGCATGACTTCCTTGAGTGTTTAAGGTTAATCCAAATTAATGGGCACAACTCGTTGTTGGGTTGGACTAAATGTATTGGAACCTTGATATGAATATGGTTAAGAATAATGAAAATAATAATTATAATAATAATGTGCATTAATAAAAGAAATGGTGCGTAGATGAAAGGCGAATTCATTAGCTAAGATTAAATTATTTGAGAATTAGAAATTTGAGTACAACATTGGTTAGCTAATAACTTTGGTATTAATCAAAAACACTTAAGTACCTAAGTCAAATAAATAAAGTAAGTTAATTCTATATATCTAATATGCCTAAGTAGTGAAATAAAAACAATTAGGCCTAAAGACAAATAAATGAATTAATTTATTTGTATAAATTAATGACTTTTAATAAGTTAATGGAATAATTACGCTTGAATCATTTAAATAAATAATTAGTAGGCTTGAATTCAATTAAATAAAAAGCCTAAGTTGATTTTAAGACAAAAATGGGTATATAAGCTAGTTTGATGTGCGTTAGTAAGCTAATCAAAGAATTTAATATTGTACTTAATAAAAGTGGATTTTTATGTGACCAAAGATTAATCTAGTGTTAAAATAATAATAATAATAATAATAATAATAATAATAATAATAATAATAATAATAATAATAATAATAATAATAATAATAATAAGATTCTTAAAATAAGTTTGTAGAGATTTACTGATGCATTAAGTGGTTATATATATAGCATTAGATATATATGTATAACCTTGCCTACACCTATATATAATATAAGAACAATAATGTAAAGCAAATCATTCTATGGACTGAATTATACTTAATAGAGGATTAGTAAGACAAGCAGACTTTAACACACCGAAACTAGCTAAAATGATGTCAGGGACTTGGCAAGCTAGAGTTGGGCATCAGGGGTTAGTTTGGGGTCGTGTTGGAGCAGTGAGAGAGTGTATTAGCGTGGATCCAAGTTACGTAAAACCAACTAGAAAATGTACAATAATTCAATGAGCTTCATATTTTATTGCTATTGCACTATCTTACCTTTCTTGGAATTCACTCCAATTTGAGAGTCCGAGGGCCAAATGAGTCAAAAAAGTGCCTCTGATGGAATGGTTATCGGTTAGCTACCGGAGTCATGACCTTGATTTACTGGATTGTTTGGTCGAGATGAGATGTGTTTTATTTGGGTCATCGTTGATGTCCCTCATTCGCGATGGCCTAGGTATAACAGACGTTGCTGCGTTATAGGACCCGAGTCTGCTTGGCATTGCTGTGACTCTATGACCCATACCCTATGGCACCCACACTCGGTGGTCTTGAACTACTTGGGCACCTCTCTATTGCTTCTTTAGACACTCATTTCTTATTGTACTTTTATTTTTCAGTCTTATTATCATGCATTCTTTATAACGTTCTTTCTATCAGCATGAATTTTAGATTGCTTTATTTATTTTTGAAGTACTATTTTGATCCTACTGGCTTTTACATTCTGGACCTGTCATTCTTGCGTTGGAACGAGTGCAGATCCACATTCGAACAATGTCAATGCGCCAATATTAGGCGATCTACTCTGAGGACATCGTAACGACCCTCCTTTACTCACTTTTGTAGATTTTTGACTTTTATATCACTTATATATGTTATTTTATCACGCTTGGGATACTTATTTAGGGTTGAGAAATGCTTATGACTTGTATATCGCTTTTGTATACCCTCTACACTTGTCACTTGATATACATGTTTAATATATATATATATATATATATATATCCACATATAGGTTGTCCAACTCCTTTACTTTATTGTCGAGTTATTTTAATGATTAATTGTTTTTGCTAACTTGTAAAACTTGTAAAATATTAATAACTCAACTTAAAATCTCAAATTAACTGATAATAATAGAATGGAAGGTTGATTGAACTTGTGTTGACCTCGCGAAGACATACTTGGAGGTCAACATAGGCTTAGGTTGAGTAAGGCCCAATTTACGGGGAACCGGAGCCGTCATAGTAACCAAATCAGCTGCAAAAAAGAGATGGAAAAAATGAAGAAAAAGAAAAAGAAATGGAAGGCATACAAATTGTGGAAGGGAGGAAGAGATAGCGAAGGAAAGAAAAAAATGTGAGGGTTACAAAAGAGATTCACAAAAAGGAGACAGAGAAGAGGTGAGTGGGTTGCAAGAGTAGATAGAGGGAGAGAAAGGAGTTGGAGAGAGGGGACTGGAGATGAAAATTACAATCACCAGCCCCCCATACGTAGGTCTGGTTAGTGCAGCGTTAGCTAGGTTTCACGAGGTGCGTTAGGGTTTCGCCATTTTAACTCACTTGAACACCTTGGTACTAGCATATTGAGGCATGTGTCATAGGTCAATCTTATGAACATTATTTCTATTGCTATTTTGGTTAATAAATATGAGATTACATTTGCCATTCATTATTATAATTGGTTTGAGTGGTTACATTATAATAGCATCCATGGATGCTTAATGAAATATTATAAATGTCCATAGTCGGTCATTATACTAGGAGCTACGATGAATTAAGACTAATGAAATTTTGATTGAAGGTCATGCAATGATCATGCGTATAATGATTTGAATTTTCAGGACCCGTCTCACTAAGTTCTGACTTAGCCTAATTTCCCTTAATTAGGCACCTAATCCATTCAATCAACTTTACCTCAAAATAATTTTTAACTCAATCTTCAATAATGCTCCAAAACTAAATTTATATCCTCAATGAAACTTAGTTCATGATTTTTTTAATTGGAGCAAATTAGAAAATCATACGAATTATTCTCCGTATCTTCAAAACTTTTCGGCAGCACGACCCTTAAAAATGACATGCCAGAAAATCCTCCTAATAGACAGCAGAATAGGGACAAGCCTAGAATGACTCACAACTCCCTGCGGTTCACACGATATATTAATTTAAATCAATTAAACTAACTTAAAGTCTCCGATACCTTTTTAAAAACTTTACAAACCCTAGATCAACTGAAATTGAATCAAAAACCTCTCAACGTACTTCAATAGTAGTTTAGAAGACTCACATAACCTATTCGAGAGTATTTCTCGACCTACGCTCACCCAGGAACCCAAAACAATAATATATATAACATAATTACAACGAGAATCAAACTTTAAAACATGAAAACATTCACCTAGGTTCTTCGATTTTGTGTGTTCTATCAAGTATTCACAGAGAACCTGACATCATAAAAAATAACTCGAAGATGTCAAGTAAGTAAACTCCTACATTGCTTTGTACTCCTTCAAATGTTAGTCCGAATACATGGAGACATATAATTGCATTTTCAAATAACAACAAATTTATATAACAACGTGGATCCTTCATTTCCTATTCTAAGTTCATATTAAGCGGGCCCACTCATGATGAACCTAGAACAGTCCTATGAGTTTAATGCATGCTACCCCGGAGTCGACATTACCTGCCTTAAACGCCTACAGGACATCTAGTTTGGAGTGGAGCCCCTCACCTCTTGCGACTGAAGCAGGGGCAACTCTATCTGGATGTCGTATATGCATGACCAAAAATGATGTGAAATGCAATGCAGACTAAACACGAATGCAGGTATAAAGATAATTCCATAAATACTAAAGACCACTGTAAGGTTTACTTACAACCAACCAACTTTAAGCTTAATTTTTTGAATTCCTAGAGCATCAGATCACTTTGAAAATGGCTCCAATAGCTTCCATGCATACCCAATTATAATATGAGTCAAGCTTCAAGTGAAACGAAATCACGAAACCTGATGAAAAATACGGCCAAAGTACGCTTGAGAATAGTGTCCAAAAATATTAATTTATATAATTGTTTCAACTATTTTTTAACCAGGCAACGTAGGGTAATTTTTAACCTTGAAAACTTCAATATTTGTCATGATGAATTGAAAGGAACTTGTTGTACTCATGTCATACTTTCCATAAACTCAACACTCAAATCAGATCACCGACGAAGAAGTTATGAATTTTCTAATATGGTTTGTCAACTAGGCAAACTTTATTTATTTTGAACTGAAAAGTTCTCAAAATCTATATTATCGCAATTAAGTCCTCAAAACTCGACTGCAAATACCACAAAACCACTCGATACCAACATCAAAATATTTTCACAACTTATGGAGTCCAATTGGATCAAAACCAATAATTAATTCATCCAGAATCCTAATGTAAATCAATATCAACTTTAAAAATATTTCTAAAATAGTTATCAACTAAAATGCATCAATTCGTTTCACCAAAACCTTATCCCACGTCAGTGGGGTTTATTCTAAATTAGTGCAAATCAATCCAATATATTCATTCAGAACAATTCCTATCAATTTCTATCAATATCTCATAAAAGAAATTGAAAAATTACGAGAATTCAAATTGAATTAAGGAAAATGTCATGAATTGCGAGCTGAATACATCATTTCCACCGCAAAAACTTGAACTGACCATCTCACGATGTTTTACAATGTTGCAGAAAGAAACTGAGTGAAAATTGAACGTCGGGAGATCGCTGAGCAAAAGATTGCACAAATAAGGTTATGTATCGAATGTATGAAATGTTATATTGAACGTTTCTAATCAAATAATTGATTTCATTTGATTGTTTCTTATATATTTATATATAAAATGTAAGCTACTTGTCAACAGCCTAATTGCTTTTATTTATTAAATCCTGAAATCCATATTTTAACGTGTTTTGGTTTTTCGGCACTCGTTTTCGATTCATTTTTTCACCTAATTGAACCAAACTCTTGACAAAATTGTCCATCTTCATAAAATGTCCATAATATTGGTTTTGGTCACATTAAAACCTCAAAAGCTAAACTTTGTTAATGACATACTGAACCTTTATGGACCAATTTTCTTGACATACTAAGCTAAACTTATATCAATTTGGACATAATCTCAACCGCAACCACCACAAACTAATACGAAACTTGAGGCAAAGTCTTGCACCAACTTCATTCTCGTTTTACAATACCATTGATCCCAACTTGCACGTAAATAGAGGCATAATCCAAGCATGATACTTAACACCTGTTTACTAGTTTTCGAGTAACTAATAATTTATTTTCACTTGTGCTACTTAGACACGCATTTTCAAACCCGATTATGACAAATTTAGGATACACCTCAACAAATCCCGACTTCGCGACGAAATACTATATAATACACATACTAGGCATTCATCATTGAAAAATAAAATTTTACCTTATAATATCTGGTCCGTAAGGATTCGGTCCCACTTCGGATACCTAAACTCTAATTAAAATTCGAAAATACTTAATTAGTCATCTACTTAAGTTTATGAGATTTTGGATTTCACAATTCTTCCCAACCAATTAAAAAATTTGTCTTTGAAATTTAAACTTACGGGTTAATGAACCAAAAAAAATATGAGAATATGATTCTTCATATACAACTTTTTCAATACGAATTTACAAAAACAATTTCCAAAGTGAAACCGTTAAGTGGACCCAGTCACTTTCGTTGTAATCGACAACTCAATGGTAGAGATCATAAATATTTTCATTTTTCATTTTTATTTTCTTGGTTTAATGAAAAGTCATAACAACTTCTCTACCAATCCTGGCCTTTTGTGAGTTTCTGACGTGTTAAATGATCAAATTTCTGAAATATCCAATAATCTTACTTTTCTTCGCTATTCATTTCATGCCTTGAATCTCATTGAAGCATTAATATTTAGCAAGATCTTGCCTATCTTGCATTTCAATTAAATCATTTTTATTTTTAACTGAATACTATTCCACAAACTATTGATAATTCTTTTCATATCCACTAAACTCTGGTATACATAGCCTAATTTACTTTCTCATCATTGATCATTTCTAATTAGAATCATTGACCGATCAATTCTTAGACTATCATCAGTCTAAATATTTAAATAGTGATGCAAATAATATTTGAGCACAACATTAGATACTATAGTAGAGTTGCGTATCTATTTGATCCATCAGCATTCTAACGTTTCTCAACAGAAACTTGATATTACACAAGTCATCCCATGACTATAGATGTGACGGCCCCTACTTCTAAACAGAGCATCGCCTGGCCTAATCCCGTACTTAAGCCTTAATCCACATGCTCTAAAACTTAAGTACGTATTAGTCAGCCTATCGTCCATATAAGTCTCCAAATCTCCATGTATTGTTATATTATCACATTGACAGGTAATTCAAAAGGTGTGCGGAAACCAAGAAAAACTACAACATCACATGCATGTATAGATATGACACTATTCACTCAACCCACTGTACAACCCAAAATGACATAATTAATCATAATACAACAAAAGTCGAGACATACAAAATGAGTGAGGAGAGTCGCCAAACTGCTCAGAGGAAGTCGTCGATCTTCTCCTTCCCCGGTCTGCTACTGCTCGACGGACCTACACCCACCGTTACAAACTAGACGGTGAGTATAGTGATATTTAAGTACTAACTGGAAAATCTCATGTCACATTTCCAAAAGAAACGAATGGTATTTAAAAACATAAATGAGCAAAACAAATTGTTGAAACAAGTAATGCAAGTAAATACCACAATTAAAGATGTAGAGACAGACACGGGCTAAGTCGAGATGATCTACGTCTGGTCGGCGGTGAGACCTATCACCTACCTTTTCCCACTATGATATGGAGCTGAGCTCAACATATCTCACATGAATATAGCGGAGCTGCGCTATACGCTTTACAACATCAATCTCATACTTGTCGACCACCCCGAGTCTCATACCTCGTGTGTCGCCCCAGTGTAGTGGTGAGTGCCGGAGCCTTGGTAGACCCATGTCCCCGTGAATCGCGCATCTCTCATGCAATGGACACTAGATAATCCCTACTTTTGTTTTAAAAATAAATAATTCCAAAATTCTAGAATTCCAAGACAAGTTAGGTTGCAAAGCCCAAAGGAAATCGAATACAAGGCTATTTAAATTCAAAGTAGTCTATTAGCATGTTTTTCATCAATTGTATTCAAAAACGACATCAAGTGTAGGAATTAGAGGCAATGAAATAATTCACAAGGCATCATGTCACAATATTCATCCATAAATATATACGAGAACAACATGATGTGAGATGACAAGTAGTATAAATCAATAAGGGTGAATGAAATGAAATATAAAATTCTCACAGTTGTACTTACAAGTCACACGCTTGTCCTAGTTTATCTGATCTCTCGACAAATCGAAGTGCATACCCAAATGCCTGAGTTCCCCCGTAGTTCCCTGACATTCAATAATGTTTCACTTAGGCCAGATCGAAGTCGAGACAAATTTTGAAAAACTTTTTTTTTTATTTATTTTCGGCCATTCAGCCCATTTCGATTTTTCGAGGTAAAACCCTCATATAACGTCTCTACCGACTTTTGAATTCTTCACTTTTTATGGAAATCTCGAATTTCTATTGATTTGGGTCACATATATATTTTTCCCTATTTTTCTGAAACTTTCCTGAATTTTCCCATATTTTTAGCTATTTTCTGAAATTTATTTTATTTAAAAGTCCCCTGCCTTCCTCGAGCTCGGACGAACTGCCATGGAAGTTCGTCCGAGTTCGCCACCTCGAACCCCAAGAACAATTGACACAACAACACAAATGTCACAACAACAACGACAGAGCAACTCACCTTGCTTCCCCCCCTCTCTCGAGCTCTCTCTCTCTCTCTCTCTCTCTCTCTCTCTCTCTCTCTCTCTCTCTCCCAGTCTTTCTCCTTCTTCTTCCTCTCGGCTGCGTTTTTTTCTCTGTCGAGTTTTTCTTCTTCCTATCCCAACCGAACTTTGGAGATAAACATGGATAAGGTTGGACTTTGGTCTCTTTTGACCAATCTATATATGATTGGGGTTGGTGTGTTTGGAAGCCACACATCTCTCCATACACACGTATCTCGAGGCACATCTTGTGGTCTTCAACACCACACTTGTCCCTTATGTCACTTGTGAGTGACTCAAAAGTGTGACACCTAGCGTTAAGATGTGTGCGTGTGTATCTAGATGTATATATAGTGATACACATTTTTTTTCTTTTTAACTTTAGGCCCATTTGCTTAATTAATTCCATGTGGCCACGTTAACACCACACATTTTCAGAAATTCACGTTTTATTTAAATAAATCAAACTTACCCCTAAAGTGCCGCTACCTCAGTCCCATGTTGACATGCGACTCGAGGCGCGTCCCCGTTCATCTCGATACCTTCGTACCCGTAAATGACTTAATAGTCTACACATATACAGTACACTAGGCATACATCAAACAAATATAAAATGTACCTCGACCCTTGCCTCGGTAAACGGACCTATCACGTTGTGGGTCCCACAATACGGGTCGTTCAACCTATGTAAAGCCAATAACACAGTCAAAATTTTTGGGCCGTGACAATAGATCTCTAATTACATCTGTCATCTCATTACAAAAGATCTCGAATTTCAATCCGATCAGAAAATACAACCTGACGCATTGTGCAACTATCACTAATTCTCTAAATGTATACACACAATATCATTTAGATTTATGGACAAGAAAGTAATTACAAATTCCAACTCATCAGCCATTTCACTTAAATCTTCCTTTGACAAGTTGGAAAGTTAATGACTTTTCTAACCTCATCAAATCTTTTTCTATTCATGAGTTCACAATAAACCTCATTTTTTCATATTACCAACGTACTCACGTTGATTTTTTTTTCATTTCTTCAATTTATGAGATTTTCCATCATCTCGATTCAATCATTAATTGTTCGCTAAACTTCTTTCATTGCCTGAATAGAAACAATTATCCTTAACTTGAGTAGACATATGTTTCTAAAAAGAGATATCAACATATTTTAGGATTATACTTTCAAAATATAACTTTTAACTTGTATTTCATACAAGTTATAAATATGATATATCTTTTTCCATTTCTACTTAATACGTACTTCTTACTTTTCTCAATTTACAGTGGAAGAATATTGAATTTTTCAAACATATCTTAGGCAGATACACTGTACTTTATTCAATATTTCAAACCAATAGGGATAATTCTGACTAACTGAGTTGTAAGTTGTACGTCTTTTTATTTTTTATTTGTATCTTCACCGTCCATAAAATGCATCTTACATCAACTCCAATTTACAATAACCTAGTGATTGAAATTCTCACCACTGACTGATTATGTAGTGTTACACAACATTTGAACCAATATACAACATATTCACTTATATCAGATATATACTACTTTGGTTCAACATTTTGAACTTTTCAAGTTTTCTTCTTTGTAAGATCCTTATGAAGATCTATTAAGTTTCATCAAACTTATAGTTCGAAATCCTAATTTGGCCGAGACTTGTCGACCTAAATTTTCTATTTTCATATGTATGTGAGAATTTCTTGACCATTTAGTTACTTATATTTCTGTTTCCAGTTGACTCCAACGAAACATTATAGACTCTTTTATTCTGACTATCATCAATTCATTTGATTATTCAAAGATAAGTGTCGTCACACCGGTGTTTTACACTATGAATGAATCATGATTATGAAACAGAGTTACGAAGACTTTGGTCATGCACAACTACTCCACTATCTGACCTTGATTAAAAAAAGTCCATTCATGTTACTTCCAGCGGTCGCAAGTCATCTCAGTGTCTCATTTTATTTTATACATATAGTCTACTCCATTCGAATTTTGTTAATCTTAGTTATTCTCACATTGATCTCGATTTTAATCCCTTGATAAACTTACCATGAAATTCACTTAATAACTAGGTCATTTACAACTCCTTAATCTTAACTTAGAAAGGGAATTTATAACTATTCTATTTTTAAAAACTTAGCTAAGGATAATACAACTTCTTATGATCATTCAATCAAGTAAAGTATTCATTGGCTAACCTTTATTAGAACAGAGAAATTTTGATATGCAAACAATTATGCTATTTTTATTGCCTTAATTTGTTTCCATTGATATTAGATTTCTCGATTTTTTTTTCTTTTTTTCAAATAGAAATTCGGTACTCTTTAAGAAATTTTGTAAGATAATTTTGTATCTTACTGTTCATCAAATTACTTTTAATGAATTCACCTTGTCATTGTAATTCAACCGAAGAGATAGAAGAATTTAAATTTCCAGACTAATGATCAACTAAACAACTAATCAAACTCTTAAAGGATGTTGTTTCAATACTTTACTTCATATCAATGGAGATTCTTGCAATATAAAAGCTCATACTAACGTCCTATACAAATTAATTACTGATTCTCAATTAGTACGTATATCTCTTCATTGGTTTTATTTTAGGTTGTAGTAATAGACATCATTACTTAATTTGACTAGAAGTGACTGTTGGGTACTTTTAATCTTAAAACACAATTGTTCTCGTTTTATTTAATAGTTAATCCTACCCATTTTCATACCAATTCCCCAACCTCAACATCTAACACGTCGATCTTATCACTACATCTATCATTTTTAAGTTAGAAATTCCACTGTTCTTTGTTTTATTACAACACCTAATCTGGTGTTAACAAAGATTAATTCTAACGTGTTTATATTCTATTTATTTTATTATTTCATTAGTCGACTCATATAATCACTTTATGTTTTGTTTTGGAAAGGAGACAATACTTTGCTTCAAAACATTTTACTTTAGTAGAAATCGACTCAAACAACTTAATTGGACTTATCACAATCCCATTGTGATTTTCATGTCAAGATTCAATTTGTCTAATCAATTTCTATTTTCGAAACCATGTGTCACCTTTTACGTTATTGAGACCATTTTTGGAAACAACCTCCGTTTGGTTACAAATTAACCGTAGAATAGGTCTTTCCAAGTTACTAACTCAACTAGTACTATGACGACCTGTGAAGGCCGAATGCCATACCCACATCTTACTCTGTAGGGCTGGGCCCTCCGCACCCCAAGGCAGTGTGGGCACCCTTTACCTACACTGTCTTGGGGGTGTGGAGGAGCCCAGCCCTACATAATAAGATGGGGGTATGGCCTTCGGCCTTCACACGACCCCTTCCCTAATCTAAGGAACCACCTGACTTATTTCTGTAATTAAGCCCAAATTTTAACCACATAGGACTTAACTACATATTAGTCAGCCTTTCTATCTAAATCTACTACATACAAGTGTTTAGGATAAATAAAACACATGTCACTTTACAATTGAATTTAAGAGTTATTAAAATTTTATTAAAAGTTATAAGATTTAGCGAAAGTCTGAACAAATTATACTAGAACAATTATTATAAATCATAAGTGTGTGGAAACCAGGAAAACAACGATCGCGTACGTATATAATAAAGTGGCGAATATAAATAGTGTGATGTCATCATAAGTCAAGAAACTAAACGCTCAACCAATATACAACCATAAAGTTTATCAAAAATGTAACCGTATAATACACAAAATACCAAAACCCACAAAATGTCAATGTAAAGGTACGCAACTGGCACAGAGATAGTCGCCAATCTTCTCCTTCTCCGGCCTGCTCGTCGATAGCTCTGCGCCCATCGTCATAAAAGGACGGTGAGCGCAAAAAGTAACTATAATCCCCGTTGACAAATTCATTCGCATTTCCAAAACAAAACTAAATGGTATTTAAAAGCATAAGTTCAATAAAGAATAACTAGTACCATAATTATGCCAAGAAATACCAAAGTTAAACAAGTGAAACTGACACAAGGCTATATGATCTAGATCTGGTCGGATGTGACCTACGTCAGTGAAGCTTTAACCACTAAAGGACATGCGTGGTGTCGCACAGTCTATTATCATTAGGGATTCTAACCCCAGAGTCATCAGGGACTCTAACCTCGTATATAGGCAACCCCAAGAACTCTAACCCCTTGTACCTCATCATAGTGGCGAGTGTCGATATCTCAGGGACTCTAACCTCATGTGTTGATCGACTCATAGTGCAACGGACTCTAGATTATATAACTACTTTATAAATCCAAGAAAATGTCTCATTAAGGATTCCAAGAATTAGCAATGCTACAAAGCACAAAACCCTTCAAAGAATACAAGTCCACAAAGTCATTCACAACTCACAAATCCCTAATAGCATGCTATTTATACTACATTTACTGCAAAACAACAAGAAATGACATATAGCACATGAATGGATTCAAAATAATTCGATTTATCAAAATATCATGGAAACTGAGTTCAAGAAATGAGGAATAACAAATAAATCCATGATATGAGAGTATAAAGCTAGACATAGTCAATATAGACTACAACAATTAAGTTAAAACAAGAAATGAAATGTAATTAAACAATCAACGGGTATACTCACATCAAGCAATGTAAAGTCCTAGCTTTATCGGCCTCTCGACACCTCAAATCTTATATCTAAACCCCCGTAACCCTTTCTTAGGTTTCTAATATCACATAACATGTTTTTGGATGTGTTTAGACTTTTACTTAAGGTTTTAGGCTTAGTTATAATGTTTTAGAAATTTTAAAAAATTACAGATTTTTATGTTGTTAGGGCAATTAGCATGCTAAGTGATTTGATTAGCGCGCCAGTGGCCTCACTGGCGCGCTAAGCATTGTCTCTAGCGCATTAACCAAAATTAGCGCTAATTGATTTACCTAGCGCGTTATGTGCATTAAAACTTAGAATTCTAAAATCAGAATTTTGAGTTTTCTCCACACATAGACTACCTAAATGCCTAAGGAACCCTCTTATATAACTCTAGATCCCCAAGACATCATCAACAACATAAAATAGCCATACATAACATCAGATTCATGAATTCATCAAACTAAACTAATTAAACTAGTGCATGTTTACCTAATTGATTTTCACTTTCTTGATCAAACCCTACACCTTCAATTCACCAAAATCAAACTGATTTCTTCCTCCTCTAACCTTTCCAGCAATTTTTCTTTGCTTCTAAGTTGTTGAAATGAACACATGTAGTTTGCATTAACTGATCTTTAATTATATATATGAAATTGATATGGTTGAGTGATAATCATTGATTTAATTACTCACACGTATCTCGAGACTTCTCTAATGGTACACATCTTAACGTACGTCCCACTTACCTCCACTAATTAATGCCAACTAACTCCAATGTTTGACTTAATTGGTTATTAAATGTGTTCATACGTGTCTCAATGCAAATCACATTTCTATTGTTTTAAAATGCTAACTTAGGTTACATTTATTTAAAAATCAACTATAGCCACATTAAAACCACTATATAAGCTATATTAACTCAAAATAGACTTAGCACAACACTATCTACCTCGATCTCATGTCCACGCGTAACTCGAGGCACATCTCCACTCAAGTCTGACACCTATAAACGAGTATGATTGACTTAGTAGTCTACACATATATAATACATTAGGCATACACACAACAAATCTAACACGTGCCTCAGCCATCTCGCCGTGGTCAATGCACATATCATAGTGTGGGTCCCACGTCACGGGTCGGTGATCCTAATTACGAATAATAAATGAGATTAGAAAATTGGGCTATGACAAAACTTTCCAACTAATGGAAATCTCATCTTCCAAATTAAAGTTTAGGCTAGGATTAATACCTTACTCTAATAGGTACGGAAACCTATCCATCATATAGTTTTCCAGCTATCAAGTAAGTTTCGTATCATCATGGAACTGCCACTTGATGAGAACCTCGGGATAAACTTGTTTCTTAACTATTGTACCATTCAATCTATGATCTGAATAACTTGTTCTTCATAAGTAATATCATCGCTCAGTTCTATCTAACTCAAATCCACAATCGGTCGATCACCTGCTCTCGACTCAGCTAATCGGAGCATCAAAATATGAAAGACTAGATGAATCCTTGACATCTGTGGAGGCAGCTCAAGCTCATATGCAACTTTTCCGACCCATTTCTTAATCATGAAAGGCCCGATGAACCTCGGTGCAAGCTTACCTTTCACTTAATTTCTCTTCTCACCACCAACACAATGGCTCCACGGTCTCCTGCCATATAAAGCCACAAATGTCGTCGTTTCAATATTGGCATGATAACTGTTATTGTAAGCAAACTCACAAAATGATAGGTACTCCTCCTAAGATCCGCCAAACTCCAATACACAAGCCCGTGACATATCCTCGAGAAACTGAATCAATCTCTCAACCCGCCCATGAGTGTAAGGATGAAAAGTTGTGTTGAACTATAGGTGCGTACCATATTGCTCATGTATACTCCACCACATCCTATACGTATACATAGCATCTCGATCAAATGTGATAGTCAATGGTACTCCGTGCAGCCTGATAATCTCTCTCGTATAGTATACTCGACTGATCGAATGTGTAGTACGCGACTACTAGTAAAAAATGAGCAGACTTCGTCAGTATGTCTATAATCACCCAGATAGAATCATATTTCCTAGCGGTCCTCGGTAATCCCATCACAAAATCCATGGAGATATCATCCTACTTCTATCGTGGAATAGGTAGAGGTTGTAGCAACCCTCCAGGTCTACGATGTTCAGCCTTCACTTGCTGACAGATCCCACAGTTTCTAATGAACTCAAACACATCCACCTTTATCCTAGGCCACCAAAAATGTCTCTTCATGTCATGGTACATCTTGGTCCTACCGATGAACGGTGAATCGGGAATAATGTGACTCTTGAAGAATCTCATCTCCTAGCTCTAGCATTGACGGTATCCGTAGTTTACCTCTAAATCTCAGACATTGATCCATCGTCTCCATCTAGTCAGTACAGTCAGTACTCTGGGCTAATTCATTGCATTTCGGGTATAGAATTCGGCTCTCTAACCCTCTGACACTCTCTATGTAGACACAGTCTAAAGTCTCATATATGCACAAATCATCACTCGATGTCGGTAGGAATATCCGGCTGAGTTATCATTATTGTTGCCTCAAGTAACCCATATTCATGCGTCGTGTGGCACCTTACAACCTCGATATCTCTAACTGGTATCCTACTCAACGCATCTGCAACTACGTTGAATTTTTTTAGGTGATACTCCACATAAAAGTCGAATCCTTTAGAAACTCTAACCACCTGCGTTGTCTCATATTCAAGTTCTTCTGTGTCAAGAGATATTTTAGACATTTATGATTAGTAAAGAGTGTGAATCTCTCTCCATACAGATAATTTCTCCACACCTTCAATGCAAACATTACTACCACCAACTCCAAATCATGTGTGGGGTAATTCTTCTCATGTACTTTCAACTGTCTGGAGGCTTAATCTACCGTACCACTACTTTGTATCAACACTGCAATCCAGTCCTATACGAGAAACATCTATGTACATTAAGAATCCTTGTCCAGACTCTAGCAATACTAACACTGGTGCACTAGTCAACAATCTCTTCAGCTGAGCAAATACATCCTTACATTCCTCAGACTAATCAAACCTGATGTCTTTTTGGGTCAACCTAGTAATCGGTGAAGCGATCTTCGAGAAACCCTTCATAAACCGATGATAGTACCCTACCAAACCCAGAAAACATTTGATCTCTGTAACCGATGTCAATGCTGGCCAATCCAAAATTACCTGAATCTTGGCTGGATCCACTATTATCACTACTGCTTTAACAACATGCCCTAGAAACATGACCTCTGAAAACCAAAATTCACATTTGCTGAACTTGGCATAAAGTCTGTACTCCTTCAAGGTCTGTAACGTCTCCCTAAGGTGTTGCTCGTGATTCTATCTAGTCCTCGAATATGTCAATATATCATCAATGAAGACCATCACGAAACGGTCAAGAAATGGTCTAAAAACCTGATTCATCAAATCAATAAATACCATAAAGGCATCGGTCAGCCCAAATGACATGATCATGAACTGAAAGTGTCTATATCTCGTGCTAAAAGCTGTCTTGGACCTATCCTCATCCCTGATCCTAAGCTGATGATAGCCTGGTCACAAGTCTATCTTGGAGAAAAAATGTACTCCTCTCAGCTAATCAAATAAATAGTCGATCTTCGGCGGTGGATACTTGTTCCTGATTATGACTTTGTTCAACTATCTATAGTTGATACAAAGTCTCAAAGTACTATCCTTCTTCTTCACAAAAAGAATGGGTGCTCCCCATGACGACATAAAAGGTGTGATGAATCCCTTTCGTCCCAAGTCCTGAAGTTGAGTCTTTAACTCTTTTATCTCTCGCGGTGCCATGTGGAACGATGGTATGGAAATCGATATGGTGCTCGGTACCAACTCAATAATAAAATGAACCTCTCGTGGCGATGGTAGACCAAGTAAGTCCTCCAGAAACACATATAGAAAATGTCTAATAACCGTATATCCTCAAGTCTGGGTCCCTGACTCTCTACTATTATGTATAGTGCAATCAATGCCTCCATCTCCTCTTCTAGTCGCAGGTCGATCTCTTGTGCCTACTGTCCTCGCAGGTCTACCTCTATAGGTGAATATTGGACGCCTTGGGATCTCAAATATCATTGTCTTACTAAAACAGTCGATACGTGCGTGGTATGCTAATAACCAATCCATCCCTAATATCGCGTCAAACTCTAAGAACTCGAGGACTATGAATTCAGCAGTAACTCTACCCCATATATCTTAATCGAACGTCCCTCGATAAAACTCTTAGGGTAAACCTTATCTCAGCTGTGGTACTGAAGATCAAGTTTACACTGAGTCTAAGAGGTATCAACCCTAGAATGTCTACCATGCGACCAATAATGAATGAAACAGTAGAGCCAGAATCAAATAGTACATAAGCATCTCTACTGGAAATGGAAATCGTACCCTCAATGAGATATGTTGTCGCTCCGAAATCTAGTCGTGCTACCATGTGTGCTCTCTCTACCCTGCTGTGGATAAGCTGCCACTGATTGTGTGCACTCTAGAGCCATGTGCCCCACTTGACCGCATCTCCGATATATAATGGGTCCACGCTGACAAAACTAATGTCTCTGTCCTTGATCATACTGGACATGCCCCTATGCCAATCCCTGCTCCTGTCTAAAATCTCAACTTCTACCTCGGCCTCTACCCTGCTACTACTACTATCAGGGTGCTAGTGGTGTCGATAATGCCTGCTTAACGAGATGAGGTAAGGGAGCTCTACTATAAGCGTCATGGGTGGGGGCTGGTGGCGGTGCACGTGTCATTGGATTTACGTACATGCCCCTTTCTTCGCCCATATAAAACTATTTATCTCCCCTCCTCTATCTCTTATCCCTTTTCCTCTCTGCACATAGTCACCCTCTCACTTAATAACTAAGCACGCCCATCCTCCTCTCTGCCCAACTCATATGTCTCATGGGAGAAAGACCGCTCATACATTTCCTAGAGAGATCTAGCTTCGGTGCTCACAGCTGATCGAGCAATGTCTCATCTCAAACCATCACAAAAATAGAAGGTGTCATCAGCATCATCCATAACCAAGTTCATGGCAAACTGTCTGAGGTAGCCATATCTATTTCTGTAACTCATCGATGTCTCACCCTCAACTTATCTCAGTGCCATAAACCTCTTCTCATTCTCTTCACCATAGATGTTGGAAAGTACTGCTCAAAGAACTCTTTCTTGAAATCATCCCACGATGTAAAACTGTGTCTACTTGCCACTGTCTCCCTCCGCCAAACATCTGCACACTTCTCTAGGGTGTAGTAAAAGATAATGGGATGTAATCTATCTTTAACACCCAAAAGTAGATGTAACTTCTCATGTTAGATAATCCATTGTTTAATCTTCTCATGGTCTTGCTCTCTAGCAAAGAATATTGGCCTAAGTCTGATGAACTCCTTCACCAGCTTAACGTCCCTTGATAGTTTTTCTGCCTCAGAAGGTGTATAGGTGTAGGAGTGGATGCGTCCCCAGCTGTAACTGTCTCATGTGTAGTCAATATTGGTAACTCCGATATATGGGGTGTTGTGGGTCTACACATGGTCGTGGCACTGGTGGTGCGAGTGCTTGAGGTCCTGTAATACTAGCGCCTGGTGCAGTCTCAATCCTGGTGGTCTGGGGTGTCACCGTAGTAGTATGAGTAGCTGGGAGGGCTGAAGTGATATGTGTCATGTGTTCCCTCATGAAGGCGATGAAATCAGCTAGCTGCTACCCATAAGCTACTAAACGGTCAGACATCCATTGATAGTCGTCCGCTGAGGTAGTAGGAGGCTTATTACTGCTAGCTCCAGTGTCTTTGTCATCACTTGTGTCCGCCATCGATATATGCAGGTTGATGTCAAACGCAAATCAGCTACTACGTGATGTAACTTGTATTTATGTATATATAGAATGTAACATATACATAAAATACTTCCCCAACTCACTTTCACTCACTTCCCAACTAATAGTTTCTAGGCAAGGATCATCTGGGTTCCACATTTAAGGTTTGTGTTTTTATTTAAGTTTATGTTTTACTTATCAAAAACATTTGCTTTGATAGCAACTGTGACGACCCCTTCCCTAATCTAGGGCACTGTTCGGCCTAATCTCGTAATAAGCCAAATCCTAACCACATAGAACTTAACTACGTGTTAGTTAGCCTTTCTAGTTAAATCTACTCCATACTAGTGTTTAGGATAAATAAAACACATGTCACTTTATAATTGAGTTTCAGAGTTATTAAAAACTTATTGAAAGTTATAAGATTTAGAGAAAGTCTTAACAAATTATACGACAACAATTATTATAAATCATAAGTGTGTGGAAACAAAGAAAACAACGATCACATGCATATATAACAAAGTGGCGAATATAAATAGTGTGATGTCATCATAAGTCAGGAAACTAAATGATCAACCCAATATACAACCACTAAGTGTATTAAAATTTTAACTTTATAATACATAAAATACCAAAACTTATAAAATATCGATGTAGAGGTACACCGCTGGCTCATAGGTAGTCATCAATCTTCTCCTTATCCGGCCTACTCATCGACGGCTCTGCACCCACTGTCATAAAATGATGGTGAGTACAAAAATAACATTAACCCCCGTTGACAAATTCATTCACATTTCCAAAACAAAACTAAATGGTATTTAAAAACATAAGTTCAATAAAGAATAACTAGTACTACAATTATGCTAAGAGAAACCAAAGTTAAACAATTGAAACTGAAATAAGGCTAAATCGTTATGATCTAGATTTGGTCGGCTGTGACCTACGTTAGTGAAGCCTAAACCACTAAAGGACGTGCATGGTGTCGCACAATCTAATATCACTAGGGACTCTAATCCCAGTTTCATTAGGGACTCTAACCCCGGTGTCATCAGGGACTCTAACTTCATATATGGGTAACCCTAGGGACTCTAACCTCGTGTGCCTCATCATAGTGGCGAGTGCCGACATCCCCAGGGACTCTATTCCCGTGTGCTGATCGAATCATAGTGCAATTGACTCTAGATTTTATAACTACTTTATAAATCCAAGAAAATGCTCATTAAGGATTCTAAGAATTGGCTATGCTACAAAGCATAAAATTCTCCAAAGAATACAAGTCCACAAAGTCATTCACAACTCACAAATCCCTAATAGCATGTTATTTATACTACATTTACTGCAAAACAACAAGAAATGATATATAACAGGTGAATGGATTCAAAAGAATTCAATTTATCAAAATATCATAGAAGCCAAGCTCAACAAGTGAGGAATAATTAATAATTCCATGATATGAGAGTACAAAACTAGATATAGTCAATATAGACTATAACAAACAAGTTAAAATAAAAAATGAAATGTAATTAAACAATCGCCAGGTATACTCACATCAAGCAATGTAAAATACTAGCTTTATCGACCTCTCGACACCTCAAATCTTATATGCAGATTTTTATGATGTCAGGGCAATTAGCACGCTAAGTGATTCTATTAGCCCGCTAGTGGCCTCATTAGCAGGCTAACCACTGTCTCTAACATACTAACCGAAATAAGCGCATTAACTGATTTACCTAGCGCGCTATGTGCAGGAAAACCCAGAATTCTGAAATCAGAATTCTGAGTTTCCTCTGCACATAGGCTACCCAAATGCCTTGGGAACCCTCATTTACTAGAGCCTCAAGATATCAAAAACAACATAAAATAGCTATACATAATATCAAATGCATGAATTCATCAAACTAAACTAATTAAACTAGTGTGTGTGTGTGTGTATATACCTAGTTGATATTCACTTGGTTGATCAACCACTACACCTTCGATTCACCAAGATCAAACTAATTTCTTCCTCCTTAAACCTCTCCAGTAAGTTTTCTTTATTCCTAAGTTGTTGAAATGAACACATGTGGTTTGCATTAATTGATCTCTAACTATATATATGAAATGGATATGGTTGAATGATAATCATTGATCTAATTACTCACACATGTCTCGAGACCTACCTAATGGTACACATCTTAACACATGTCCCACTTACCTCCACTAATTCATGCCAACTAGGTCCAATGTTTGACTTAATTGATTTCTAGATGTGCTAATACGTGCCTCAATGAAAATCACATGGCTCTTGTTTTAAAATGCTAACTTAGGTTACATTTAATTAAAAATCAATTATAGCCACATTAAAACCACTATATAAGCTATACTAGCTCAAAATAGATTTACCGCAATACTCTCTACCTCGATCTCATGTTGGCACGCAACTCGAGGCATGTCTATACTCACATCTCGACACGTATACACGAGTAGGAGTGACTTAGTAGTCTACACATATAAATACACTAGGCATACACCACAATAAATCTAACAAGTAACTTGATCATCTCACCGCGATCAATGCACATATCATGGTGTGGGTCTCACATCACTGGTCGGTGATCCTGATTACGAATAATAAGTGAGATTTGGAATTCGGGCCATGACAGGTACTTACGTTCCTAAATCAGTTACACTTCTCGCTCAACCAATTTCCTATTGGTTTTTATAACCGATTGTTTCCCTCAATTATATCGGTATTGAACTACTCATACCCTCGTGAATTTTAGACTTTACAAATCTATTTCACCTCCATTTATGCTCAATTTTGTTTCACAAGTCTATTTCTTTTTAATTGTGTGTTCATAATCATACTCGTCATATTTCACAGGTTACATTTTGAAAAGACAAAGAAGATAAACTTTTATCACATATTCGGCGATAATATACAATACACAACAAATAAATTACAATAACCCCAACTCACAATCACTTCCCAACTAATCACGACCTCATTATTAAACCTTATTCCTTAAGACCATCACTTAAGTTCATGTAATTTAATGTAATTCAAGAGCCTTAACCCAAACTCCCCAATCGACTCAATCCTAAACACAATGTCATTTTCATTTCTTACATTTCCTTGTTTGAGCTTAACCATAGCTCTAATACCAACTTTATATGGACCCATCTCACTAAGTCCCGACTTAGCCTTATTTCCCATAATTAGGCACCTAATCCATTTAATTAATTTAACCTCAAAATAATTTTTAATTCAATCCTCAATAATGCTCCAAAATTAAATTTATATCATCAATGAGATTTAGTTCATGATTTGTTTAATTGGAGCAAATTAGGAAATCATACAGATTGTTCTCCATATCTTTTAAAAATCTCGGTAGCATCTCCCTTAAAAATGGCATGTCAGAAAACCCACCTAATAGACAACAGAATGGGGAGTAGCCTAGAAGGACTCACAACTCATCCACAGTTCACAATATAAATTAATTTAAATCAAATAAACTAAATTAAAGTTTTTGATACCTTCTAAAACTTTACAAACCATAAATCATTTGAAACTGAATAAAAAACCTATCAACTTACTTCAAAAGTAATTAGAAGTCTCACATAACCTATTTGAGAGTATTTTTATGACCTATGCTCACCCAAGAGCACAAAACAATAATGTATATAACATAATTACAACGAGAATTAAACTTTAAAACATGAGAACATTCACCAAGGCTCTTCGAGTTTTATATGTTCTTTCCTATCTTCACAAAGAACTTGACATCATCAAAAACAACTCGAAGATGTTAGGTAAGTAAACTCCTACATTGCTCTATACTCTTGCAAATGTTGGTCTAAATACATGGAGACATGTAATTGCATTTCAAAATAAGAACAAATTTATATAACAACATGGATCCTTTATTTCCCGTTCTATGCTCATAACAAGCGGGCCCACACATGATGAACCTAGAACAGTCTTATGAGTTCAATGCATGCTACCCCGGAGTCGACATTACCCACTTTAGACGCCTGCAATACTTCTAGTCTTGAGTGGAGCCCCTCATACTCTTACGATCAAAGCAGTGGCAACTATATCCAAATGTCATGTATGCATGACCAAGAATTATGTGAAATGCAATGCAGACTAAACACAAATGCAAGTACAAAGATAATTCCATAAATAGTAAAGAGAAGTGTAGGGTTTACTTACAACCAACCAACTTTGAGCTTAGTTTTCAGATTCCTGGAGCGTCAGATCACTTTGAAACCAATTCCTATAGTTTCCATGCATACCCAGTTATAATATGGGTCAAGCTTCAAACCAAATCACGAAACCAAATAAAAAATGGGGCCAAAATACGCTATCAATTTCCAAAATAGTTATCAACTAAAATGCATCAATTCATTTCATTGAAACCTTATCCCACGTCGGTGGGATTTATTCTAAATTGGTGCAAATCAATCCAATATATTAATTCACAACAATTCCTATCAATTTCTATCAATACCTCGTAAAAGAAATTGAAAAATTATGAAAACCTAAATTGAATTAAGGAAAATATGTTGAATTGAGAATTTACCAAATTGTGACCTGAATACATCATTTCCAGCGTAAAAAAACTCAGCTCGAATTGACCGTCTCGCGATGCTCTATGATTTTGCAAAAAGAAATCGGGTGAAAATCGGACGTCAGGAGATCGTGGAATGAAAGACTGCACGAAAAAGGTTAGGTATCGAATGTATGAAACGTTCTATTCAAATTGATTTCATTTGATTATTTTTTATATATTTATATATAAACCATCATTTGTTTGTCAGCAGTTTAATTTTTTTATTTATTAAATCTCAAAATCCTTATTTTGACTTGTTTTGGCTTCTAGCACTTTTTTTCGATCCAATGTTTCCCCAAATTGAACCAAACTCTTGACAAAATAGTCCATTTTTATAAAATATCCATAACACTGGTTTTGGTTAAACAAAAACCTCAAAAATCTTAACTTTGCCCGTAACATACTAAACCCTTATGGACCAATATTCTTGCCATACTAAACCAAGCTTACACCAATTTGGACCTAATCTCAACCGCAACCACCACCAACTGATACAAAAACCTAAGCAAATTCTTGCACCAATTTCATTCTCATTTTACAATACCACGGATCCCAACTTGCACGTAAACCGAGGCAAAATTCCTACGTGATACTTAACACTTGTTTACAAGTTTTTGAGTAACTAATAATTTATTTTCACTCGTGCCCTTCAGACATGCACTTGCAACCCCAATTATGACAAATTGAGGATACACCCCGACTTCGCGAGAAAAATACCATATAATACACATTTTGGGCATTCATTATCGAAAATAACATTTTACCTTATGATCTCAGAACTGTAATGCGTCGGTTCCACCTCGGATACCTAAACTCCAATTAAAATCTGAAAATACGTAATTAGCCTTCTACTCAAGTTTATGAAATTCTCGGATTTCACATGAATCAAGATCATGAGTACTTGTTAAGGGACAAGGTATTGGACCGACCTGCTATGATAATGCCGTATGGATTAAGTCATAGGTGTTACTTATGATAGGCATATCATTTAGTCATTTGACTTGAGATTACCAAAGACTTCAAATTAGGATCAGAGAGATATGAAACAATCAAAAGTTGTCTTTAACCAGACAATTATAAAGGTTGAATGTGTAAAGATATGTAATCGAGATAAGACTTGTCCTTCTCGTTTATAGAGAGATATCAGTGAATTACTTGATATGTTAGACAAGAAATGGCCAAATCCAATTGATATGATGTCACTTGGATGTTTTCATTCTATCTAGAGATTGAGACCAGTACAATTGAACATTAAGGCTGACTTTTTCGTGCATTATGTTTAATCAAAAGATACCGTACAACAAAAGGATATGATATATACTATTGAATTAGATTGTATCAATTTCGATGTTCGAGTAACTTGGGTAGTCATAATGCCTTGCTTGAGACCGCTTATGACTCGTGTACCAAAATGATTTTGGTTCACTACCAATATTGCGTGAACCGATTGAGTCATACACAATGAATGACGTTGCAGGGTTTTAAATGACTCGGAATAATGAGTTTTATATAATAAAGTTTATAACATACAAATCCCTAAGATGTGTCATATTAATACCACTTTAAGTAAGGGTATAATGATAATTCACATTACGGGAGAAATTAGGGTTGAAATCTAATTTTCGTTTTTCCAAAACGAGTTAGGTTATAAGCCGTTCCGAAGTCTTGGGGAGAATAGAGAATTGTTTTCGTGTTCTCGCTTGGGCTAGCACTCAGTATCTTGGTCGTCATTCATGTATGGATTTCTTATAGAGGATGTTCGTCTCTAACAACATCTTAAACATCGATCAACAAAAAGAAGCAAACTATCGATGAAGGTATAATTTACTTTTGTTAATCACTTCCACTACGTTTTGAACTACAAAAAACAACAAATTTACTACTTTGTTGAAGCGATAAACTTTGACATTTGGTTCAAATATGTGTCACACACAATATGAGCTACTATTTAAATCCATTCACTCTTTTTTCCTACTCAATCTAAATAACACACCCAATCTAAGTCACACATCTGTCTCTTCCTCTATTTTAAGGTTTTCCTGATTTAATTTAGGTTGAATGCATATATTAGACATTTGAAGGTTTTTTTTTTTATGTGGGAGTCAAACTCACAACCTCCTAAAAAACCTTGTCTTTTGTCAAGTGATGCCTCTACTATCTTGCGAGAGATGCTTTCACATATTATAAGGTTATTAGGGTAAATATGGGTTTAGGTTTTCTCATAAACTCTATCTTCAAGCCTTATTTTGAAGATAGGAATCTAGCGACCGAAATCGACATATAAACTCCAATCAAAATTGACATGACCTATACTTGTCTTACATGTTTTGTCAACAATCTTATTTCTTAAAATTGAGTCGGAATAGAGGGTGGATGGGCTATGAAAACATTGCTTGTAATAATTTTAGAGTCTAGTTCTTTAATACCTTGCAAATGTTGCAGAGATTGCAGTAAAAAAAGTTAAACACTCTCAACTATACCCTTATATAAAATGTCCCTATTATCCCTTAATCATTGTTTTCAACTCCCTTTATTTCTATCGACACCCTTGTCCTTCACCTGATTCATTAAATCTCAAGGCAAAAACCCTGGTTTGCGCACCATTCTACGTGACAACATCTTCGGTGTTAAATTTTCTAGGAATTGTGTTCTGTAAGTTGTAATCTTGGGTATTTACAATCAAGAAAAAATCTCAAGGAAAAATGGATCAAGATTTGGATTGCACTCTGATAAGGTAAACTATTTATTGTCATTATTTGTTCAACCAATACTCAGATATGAAAAAGGATATGATTTAAACCTTGTGAATTTATGCAATAACACTTGGTCTGTACCTATAGACTTGTTTGTAAGTACAAAACACGTTCCATAATTTTACCCAATATTCTCAACAGATTCACTTACAGCTGGACAAGATATCCTTGCCAACCCACACATATATGTTCAGCTAGGAGAATATATATGATTGCCAACTCGCAAGACAATCAAGGCATGTTTCTTTGAACAACGAAGAAATAAGGAAACAATATATTTGCCACCTCATTTAATTGAAGACATACAAGGAAGCTTCTACAAGAAATTCATTTTATGATCTCTTTATATATTGGTGTAATCACAACACGAAATTCATCTCAAATGCTAGAATTTTTGATATCACTGTGAGACAAGAGCTTTCGAAAGATGTTCTTTTTTATTTACACACACTAGGCTAAGGGGACTTAGTCGATTCACCGAGGGGGTCTCAAGCACCGAAGGGACTTGGATATTATGTAGGATCGGTTGTAAGGGGAGTAGATAGTGTAGCAAAGTTTGGCAAGGGATTCACTATCTAGATGAGGGGTCACTAGTTAGGAACTTTGTATAAATTTGTACATCTTTTTCTCTTAGTGGATTTTACACCTGGGCATGACCCCGCAAAAATAGGATGGGAGGTCTGAACCGCGATAACAATTTTGTGTATTCATTTATTTTACGTTGTTAATGTGTTTGATTTATTTACAGTTAATTGAGCTCTTTCAAGTGGTATCAGAGCGGGCACCTAGGCTCCTTGTTGTGTCAAGGAAAATGAGATCCTGACTTATCTTAATCACTACAATCCGATCAGCCTGAAGGAGGATCTACAACAAAACCACCATTGCTCACTAGTACAAATTATATGTACTGAAAAATAAAAAATGAAAGCATTCATTTTATCACTTGATGTGAAGGCATGGAGAGCAATAGAAAATGGATATTTTATCCCTATTCTTAATGATGCGCCAAATAATATCAACATTTGACAGAGATCAAGGAGATATTACTTCTTGCTAATGCAAAAGTGTTGAAAGTAAAACTGTTTGGAAGATCCTTCAAGATATTTTCGAAGTTAATGATGATGTTGAAAGTAAAAGTGGACATAGCAGCAACTATGTTGCTTTTGCTTGTGCAGTATCCAAAGAATCCAGTGATTCCTCTGATGTACCTACAACGTCTTCTGTACCTATAATTGTGGTTATAGCCACAACGTCTACTGTACATATAACACTGGCTATACAGACAAACTCCAATATAACAGATCAGGCAAGTTCTTCAACTTATGATTTAGATTTAGATTTTACTAATTTTGTTAATACTGCATATTTGAAAGAATCGCATACGGAGATCTATGTGAAATGGTCAGAGGCAGTTGACAAAAATATCATAATGTCAAGAGAAATCACAGACTTGCAACACCAACTTAGTGCCAAAGAGAAAGAGTTGTTAGAAGTAAAAAAAATGCCTTTGAACTGTCCGAATCAACTTTTAAACAGTTGAATAAGGGAAAAGCGAAGCTCGATGACATCTTGAAAATAGGGAAAGAGTTTTGTGACCACAAAGGTCTTGGCTATACAAGGAAAGGGTCAACTTCACAGAAACGTGTATCAATCCCATTTGTTAATGGAAATGAAGTCGTCACTACCATTGAAAATGAAGTTGCACAACCGCGCTTCAGGCTGACGTGTTTTTACTGCGACATCAAGGGTCATATATGACCTTGATGCTATAAAGTGTATTGATATCTAACTAGGCGACAAAGAGCCGCCACCGACAAGCATGATAGGTCCTACAATAGACATGTTTCAAAGGATAAGCAAAATGGGTACCCAAAAGGAGCTTGCAATGCAATGTAGCTCACATAAGTGATGTACGTGGTCTACTCCAATTTCAATGCAATGGCACAAATGTTTCATTGAGTCCGTGTTTATCTTTATCCATACATTAAGACAACACCATATGGACTACAGTCAGGTATAACGCTAAATCATAGTTATTTCCTTTTTTGTAATTTTTTTGTTTTGTTTTATGATAGGGAACAAGTTGGATAGATCGACTACAAGCGGAGATGTTGAACTTACTTAAAATGTTGCTACTTCTGTACCTACAAACGACTCTGTATTCATAGGCCAATCTCTACCTACAGAAGCATTTGTTGGAGGTAATGATGAATTCATGAGTAGTGAGTGTTAGTATAAGAGTTTCTATCCATTCTTTCATATTGCTTTGATACTAATATGGTAGTTAATTATTTTTCTCGTTTCGAGTTTTGATAATTTATGTACCGAATAGGGAGACAATGTAAGGACGAATGGGGAGTTCATTTAGTTAATATATGATACCTCCCATGAGTTACTTTCTCTTACCCTTGTCTTTTATTTTGTCACAAAGGGGGAGAATAGCTTCAATATAGGGAGAGCTTATTATGACTTATACTATTTCAATTCAATTTCTTTGTTTCTACAAACTATTTTATTTTTTTAAGTCTGAGTATTTGGTCCGACTATAATCTGAATTCAGCTCTTAACTTTTACCTTGCAGGACTTTGCTCTATTGCTTACACATGTCTTAACTTATTTATATTTATCTTATTCGCTTTATAAATGCATGTTTTATTTGTTTAAATCTGTCATAATTCTTTTATATTGGGTTGTGACAAATAAATGACAAAGGGGGAGATTGATAAGGTAAAATATTTATTGTCATTATTTGTTCAAGCAATACTCAGGTATAAAAAATGATATGATTTAAACCTTGTGAATTTATGCAAGAAGACTATGTTTGTATCTATAGACTTGTTTGTAGGTACAGAACGCGTTTCAGAATTTTACCCAATATTTTCATAGATTCACTTATAGCTAGACAAGATATCATTGCCAACTCACACATATATGTTCAGCTAGGAGAATATATTCAATTGCCAACTTGCAAGATAATTAAGACATGTTTCCTTTGATCAACGAAGAAAGAAGGAAATAATATATTTGCCACCTCATTTGATTGAAGACATGCAAGGAAACTTCTACAAAAAATTAGTTGTATGATCTCTTTATATATTGATGTAATCACAATAGAAAATTCATCTCAAATGCTAGAATTTTCGATATCACTGTGAGACAAGAGCTTTTGAGAGATTGTTCTTTTTTATTTACACACACTAGGCTAAGGTTACTTAACCGATTCACCGAGGGGATCTCAAGCACCAAAGGGACTTAGATATTGTAAAGGATCTGTTGTAAGTGGAGTGGGTAGTGTAGCAAAGCTTGGTGAGGGATTCAGTAGCTAGATGAGGGGTCACTAGTTAGGAACTTTCCATAAATCTATACATAACTTTCTCTTAGTGGATTATACACTCGGGCGTGGCCCAGCAGACATAGGACGGGAGGTCCGAACTGCGATAACAATTTTGTGTGTTCATTTATTTTACGTTGTTGTTGTGTTTGATTTATTTACAGTTGATTGAGCTCTTTCACACTCGAGATTTAGAAGAGGAATGAGGTAACTTTGTAAGTGTTCTTATAATTGTTTTAATTTTTGTTATCGTTAAAAATCGCGCATAGGTTCGAACTCAATGTTGAGGTCGACACATAGGGTTCCATCTTTACTATAAAACCCCCACACATGGTTCTACTGCTTATACTTGTTGGAGATGTGTGCACCGAAACTTAGTCTCACATTGGATAGGTGTGACTTCTTAAAGAAGTATGTAAGTGTGACCACTCTAATAGAACGAGGCTGTTTGAGTTAAAACCCATCACAAGTGAGTTATGGAGATCCACGTGCGGGTTCGAGCAAGCGTGCAAATTAGGAAAATTGTAAAATTTTGTGGGATGGGTTTAACATCTTCCAAGAATAGTATATAGTTGATGAACTTATCAGCAATGACTCGGTGTTAATAAGGACACTAATGCTAATCAGTTGAGTAGTTATGCAACGCCTGGGAGTACAAAATCGGGACTCAACCTTTTTCGTTAAAACAGTTACTCTGGAATTCCTACTTGTTCTCTCCATAGCTCTCTCTCTTCAATGGCATTATTGAAATTCCAGCCCCTAACAAGGAGAATGTTGAAATTAATCAATCGTACTTGTCTAAATATAGTCAACAGCTTAGAAAATCCTTTGAAACTCTCCATAAACCATTTTCTTTGAAGATTGATCACCAACAAAATGCTCTTCTTCTTTTAGATTGAAAAAACACAAAAAAGGAAAAGGAAATAAATTGTGTTCAAGATCTTTTGATTGGTTTTGGTTGGGGAAACCCCCAAATATACATTCGCGGGAATTCAATATCATATAGTAGTTTTGAACCGAACTTGTTGAGGGTGAAGGTTGGGAATCATGGCGGGGGAAGGAGAAGGCCTTCTTTCCCATTCAAAAGAGCTAGATCAAACACCAACATGGGCTGTCGCGGCCGTTGTTGCTGTCATCATCGTCGTATCTATTATACTTGAGAAGGTTCTTCATCATGTTGGAGAGGTACTAATCCTCTACGGATTCGTTGTGCCCATTTGTTATAGTTCTTTTCTTTTTCCTCTTTTGTCAAATTTTATCGTGCAAAAATCTGAGGATCCATCGTCTAACATTTAGATATCTTATGATGATAAAAAAAAATATAGCAACATTTTTTTTATCTCTTCTCGAGTTTTCTTTAAATACATTAATTATTCCTTTAAGCACAAAACTTATTGATGCTTTCAATTTTCTTGATGATATTGGTCCTCAATCATAGGATAATAATATTATAACCATTTATATATGGAATCATTTTTCTTGAAGAATTTATATATGGAGTTAAAATATTCATACATTTTTATTTTTATTTTTTGCCTGACTTCATTGAGCTAATTATTTTTCACAATTTAATTTTATGGCACATGAATTGCAGTATTTCGTAGAAAGACGCAAGAAGGCATTGTTTGAAGCTTTAGAGAAAGTTAAAGGAGGTGACGTTTCAAAAATCTCCAATTCTCTTTTCTTCAATTTTCTCACTGATGCACATCTCTTTGAATCTCGTCGCATGACAACAAATAATTAAGTGAAGATTTTTTGTGTTTGCAGAATTGATGGTTCTAGGTTTCATTTCTTTACTGCTAACATTTGGACAGAATTACATTTCAAGAATCTGCATTCCTTTGAGGATCGCAGATTCAATGCTGCCATGTCCCTATAGAGGGGGAGATGTAGAGCCTGTAAAAGATCCAACACACCCAGTTGAAGAGCATCACCGACGTCGTCTGTTATCCAACGAGCGTAGATTCTTATCAGGCGATGATGAAGATCCGACATGTCAAGCAGTAAGAGTATCTTGTCTTGTGCAGCATCTTATATTTATCTTTCATTTTTGAAGTCGAATCATTTTCATGCAACTAAAACACATATAAGGGCATGAAACAACATAAGCTGCAAATTCATAGTGCAGAGTTCATGAATCATTAGACTTTTTTCTTTTTCTTTTTTGAAAATATGAATTGTTAGACTTAAAACCTATCTTCTCAAAATAGTGTACTAATTAATTGATCCTATTCTTATGAACAGGGATACCAACCGCTGATATCTATACACGGACTTCATCAGTTGCACATTTTCATATTCTTCTTAGCTGTTTTTCATGTGGTGTATAGTGCTATAACAATGATGCTTGGTAGGCTAAAGGTGAGTGTTCCACGAGAATTAATAATTCTTATATTTTTCTTCCAAATGCTAATCACTTCTGTCTTAGAAAATTTTTCGCAAACATCCTGCAGCCATCTTCATATATAAAATTTAATGACAATTAAAATCTTAGAGGCCAAAAACTAATTTCAAATTGATGATCTAAGAATAGCGCGCTTATGAATTAGTCGTCTGCACGTCTTAATTGCAGATTCGTGGATGGAAGGAGTGGGAGAGGGAGACTTCTACTCGTATATCTACAGATGGTAAGAATTTGTGATGATTTGGAACCATAAACATGTGTGATATTCCATTATTATGATCTTATTTGATTTCATTAACTGAAGTTGGTTATAATATGAATTAATTATTGCAGATCAACCAAGGTTTAGGTTGACTCATGAGACATCGTTCGTGAAGGGTCACTCGAGCTTCTGGACTAAAATCCCTTTCTTCTTTTATGTTGTAAGGAATTTTACGAGCCTAAAAGGCATATTGAATTTGAATTGGAATTCAATTTCCTTTGCATATTGATTTTAATTTCGCTTTTTTTACTCCCAAGCCTACAATATTATGAAATATATACTCGCAGGTCTGCTTCTTTAGGCAATTTTTTCGATCCGTTCGTAGGTCTGACTACTTGACCCTGCGCCATGGATTTGTCACTGTAAGTTTCTTCAAAATCAAAGGCAGTCATTGCTTCTTATAATTGTGTTTTTCATTTTATTTTTTTTTTTGGTAGATTGTGTTCTTCAATTCATTACTGATATTCCTGTTTTTGAAGGTTCATTTAGGCCCTGGAAGTGTATTTAACTTCCAAAAGTATATCAAAAGGTCATTAGAAGATGACTTTAAAGTAGTTGTGGGAATAAGGTACCATATATTATGCGCCTTCCGCAATTTTATTTTTTAGAACTTGTTTTATTTTCTCTTCATTAAGATAATTATTTCTGGTGATGGTGTGCAGTCCTCTGTTATGGGCATCTGTTGTTCTCTTTTTGCTTATAAATGTTGATGGTGAGTTAGCTCTTTGATGAATTAATAATTTATATAAGTTATACATGATGACATTATCAATTTTAAACTAATTCAGATTAGATAATCTTTAACTTCACTTTCAGGATGGGAAACACATATTTGGATATCATTAGTTCCTTTTGTTGTAAGTAATCTTTGCCTACAAAATTATTTTTCAAGTGGCAATTAATTAGTTATTTCAACTTCTGCACCATGGTAATTACTTTAACATGCATGAAAAAGGTTTTAATTAAGAGTATTAGATTTTCCTCAGGTGATCTTATCGGTTGGAACAAAACTTCAATCTATTATCGCACAAATGGCTATTGAAATCCAGGAAAAACACGCAGTTATTCAAGGGATTCCTCTAGTGCAAGTCACCGACAAGCATTTCTGGTTCGGTTGGCCTCAGCTAGTTCTATATCTCATCCATTTCACTCTATTTCAGGTATTCTTATTAATTTTTTTTCATAGTAACGAGACTGTATTCTATATAGCCAAAATATTTCAGGTATTCTTATTACAAGTACTTAATTGTATCTCATGGTTGTTTCATGCCAGTTGAAGTCCAAGACACTTATGTTGTTTCAATAGAAAGGATAATTTTACTTTGAGACCTTCCATATATGTTATGTCTTTGAATTGGTGATCATTTTAATTTTTTTTCCTATGCAGAATGCTTTCCAGATAACGTATTTCTTGTGGATAGCGGTATACGGACTTTCTAAATCAATATTTGTCCTCAAAACTAGTTTCAAGCATTATTAATGATTTACGTGCATATATTCATCATGCAGTATGAGTTCGGACTGACGTCTTGCTTCCATGAAAACTTGCACCTTATAGTCGCGAAGTTCTTTCTCGGGTAAGAGTCAAATTCCGCAAGCAGTAATAAAGAGTTACTAAAGCTTTTTTTTTTTTTTTTTTTTTTTTTTAAGGAATTGTAAGAAATGGTTAAGGGCCTATAATTATATGTAATTTGTTTTGGTTCTCATAGTAATTGATTAGTTATTGACTGCATTTTGTTGATGAGTTGACAGATTAGTAGTTCAGTTTATGTGCAGCTATATTACACTCCCACTCTATGCCCTTGTAACTCAGGTATCTACACTTACATGGATGTGAACTTCAGAAAATTGAACAAAAAATTTGATTTGCAGTTTTGGTGGTAATGTATATATATATATATATATATGTAGATGGGATCAACAATGAAGCAATCAATCTTTGACGAAGAAACATCGAAGGCGATCAAGAAATGGCGTATGAAGGCAAAGAAGAAGAACGATGGACCTACTACTAAGACCTTGGGTGGGAGCCCCAGTGAATCCCCAGTGCAACTAGGACGCGGTGAATTGCCATCGGATGCAGAAGCTGTTGAATTAAGAACAAGGGAGCAGCGACATGGGAAACCTGAAACTGATCAAGATGGAGCCTTCACAGAAGTTGACTTACTTAATGGACCATGACAATGGTGATAATGTTATACAAATGTAGCCTATAGATCTGGCCATCGGGTAGTACACTAGTTTGTTCTTTTTTCCTTTTTAAATCGTTGAAGTAAAGGCCAACTCCAATGGCGCATTTGTTGAGAAAATCATCGTTTTTTTGTTTTTGTGTTCCACTTCAACATGAGTTGAACCTAAAACCTTTTCCAACTCTTTTTGTATTTACTGTATACTCCCTCTCCTCATTTATATAAGTTTTTCTAACAAAAACTACTTCTCGTTCAAAATTATAAGTCTTTTTGAAATTCAAAAGTGTATTTATTGCATTTTTACCTATTTTACCTTTATACAATTCAAACATTTATGATTCTTCAATTTTTCAATTCATTTAATGTCAAAGGAAATATATGTAAATTATACTTGTAATTAAAGTTGTCTTAATTCTTGTCTCCTTACTTTAAACGACTTAATTATATAATGATCGTAGGGAGTGTGTGTGTGTGTGTACACACGGGTAGTTCTATCATGGTGATTGAGGGAAATCACCATGAAGAGAATTAAATGCGTATCTAATTCATGATTCTTTAATTTTTCAATTCATTTAATGCTAAAGGACATATATGTAAATTATATTCATAATTAAAGTTGTCTTAATTTTTGTCTCCTTACCTTAAACGACTTATATAAATGACCATATGGAATGTATATATATATATAGGTAGTTCTACCATGGTGATTGAATGGTGATCTCCATTGAAAGCTATTATAGTGGGTAACTAAAATCTATACTATTATAATAGCAAACCCAAAGCGGTTAACCGTGATGCCTTTTTGGCTAAAAGTCCCGATAATGCCCCTAAGTACTTTGATCCAAATATTTAAAATTTGTGATAAATTGGCAATTTAATCGATAACTCTAAATTAATATGCGATTTCGAATTTAAATGTGCAAACCAAAATTGAATTACTTTCTAAAAAGTACCCCAAATTCCTAACAAAGTGGGATTTGGAGATTTACTTCTCTCTCACACACACATCCACGTTTCTCTCTCTCTTTTCCACGGTTCTCTCTCTCTCCCCTCCACTTCTATCTCTCTCTCTCTCCACTTTCTCCTCCAGCGTTCTTTCCTTTATCTCCATTCACGTTTTTATTTACATATGGTTTCCTAAAATAAAAAATGATGATTTTAACCATTGAGATGTCATTTTAATGAGTTTCATTAATCGCCACCATTTTCACATCATCTTCAAGTCTATTATTCTTCACGCCTCCACGAAGACCTCTATGAAAAAAATGGCAGAGATACAAATCTTTCGATTGGAGAGTGCGCACTCACTTTCGTCATGTTGCTCTTGAGGATCTTTGTGAAGTATTATATTTTAATTTGCTTCGAAAACTGGGAAGGTACGTAACTTCAATCTTATTAATGCAAAGTGATCCCATGCGGTGCCATTGTATTTTTCATAAATTTTATGGTAATACTTTATGTTATGAAAATATTCTTTTTCTTAATAATTAAAAAAAAAAACTTCAACTTAATTCGTCTTCAAAGTTCAATAATAGAGTTTTCACTCTTTGCAATGCATAATTTATTGGGTTCCTACTTTGGCTACCATGAAGAGTTTAAAGACAATTTTTATTTGAAATTAAAGGGCAACAATAAAGTTCTCTCTTATTTCTAATGAAATTCACCCACACAATTTACAACCAAATGCCTCTTATGGATACATTGCAATTTTAGAGTGCAAAAATTTTTATAGCTTGGGAGATCTTCACTAGAACATTTTTTGTATACATATTTCAACCAGTATCATTGAGAAGCGTGGTTCATATAGAGATTGGAAGACCCTATAATATGTATGTATGATCTATGGATGTATGCTTTGTTTGACTATTTTGTGTTCTAAAGTGTTTTTTCTCCAATGTGCATGGGTTGTTTATATATATGCATGTTTTTTCATCAATTTTACTTATTAACCAAATGGAAGTTTATTTTTCTTTTTAGTTTGGTTAATCTTCTATCCATCCTCCACGTGCCCATCCACTAGTTGTCATACAACAACAACAACATAGCCTCAGTCCCAAATTAACTGGGGTCGGCTACATGGATCAAACTTTTCCATTGTGCTCGATTAAGTGCAATTGATGGTGAGCTTTGCAAACCATTCAAATCCCTTTTAATTAATGCATCCCATGTTAACTTTGGTCTGCCCCTACCTCGTCAAATTTCTACAGTTTCTATTGAGTCAAGTTTTCTAGTTGGGGCATTTGTAGGCCGTCTTTGCAGGTCGTCTTTGCAGGTGACCAAACCATCGCAACCGCTCTTCCCTAATCTTTGTATCAATTGGTGCTACTCCTACTTGTCTTTGAATTTCTATATTTCTTATTCTATCTTTACGAGTTTTACCACACATCCACCTAAGCATCCTCATTTCTGCTACGTTCATTTTATGTAATTGTTGTTGCTTTACCACCCAACATTCACTTCTATAGAGCATAGCTGGCCTAATTGCAGTCCTATAAAATTTTCCTTTTAACTTAGTAGGAACATGTCGATCACAAATCACCCATGTTGCACTCCGCCATTTCTTCCATCCAGCTTGAATTCTATGTGTGACATCATTTTCAATGTTACCATCATTTTGTATGATTGATCCTAGGTATCTAAAGTGGTTTACCTTAGAAACTTCTACTTCCCCTAATTTTACCACTCCGTCATCTCGATGTCTAGTGTTTCCAAACTCACAGTGCATGTATTCAGTTTTCGTCCTACTCAACTTAAAGCCTTTAGATTCTAATGTATTCCTCCAGAGTTCTAATTTCCTATTCACTCCATCTTTGGTTTCATCCACTAAGACAATATCATCTGCAAATAACATACACCATGGTATATCCTCTTGAATATGTCTAGTTAGTTCATCCATAACTAAAGTAAATAGATATGGGCTTAAAGCCGATCCTTGATGTAGTCCTATCGTAATGGGAAATTCTTTTGTAGCTCCTCCAAATGTCTTTATACTCATTACTACTCCATCATACATATCCTTAATAGTGTCTATGTATCTAGCATGCACTATTTTTTTTTTTCTAGAACCCACCAAAGAACATCTCTAGGACCCTATCATATGTTTTTTCTAAATCTACGAATACCATATGAAGATCTTTTTTCTTTTCTCTATATTTTTCTAACAATCGTCTTACAAGGAAAATCGCCTCCATAGTTGACCTCCCAGGCATGAAACCAAATTGGTTCTTTGATATTGTTGTTTCTCTCCTTAGCCTATTGTCAATTATTCTCTCCCACAGTTTCATAGTGTGACTCATAAGTTTAATTCCCCGGTAGTTTGAGCAACTTTGAATGTCTCCTTTATTTTTGAAGATTGGCACAAGCGTGCTTCTTCTCCAATCCATTGGCATCCGTTTTGATTTAAAATTTTATTGAAAAGTTTTGTTAACCAAGTCAATCCGATTTCTCCTAAGCATTTCCAAACCTCTGTGGGTATTTCATCTGGGCCACATGCTTTCCTTATTTTCATTCTTTTCAATGCCTATTTAACTTCTACAATTCTAATATTGCGTGTATAGTTTACATGTCTTTCTTGGTGTGGGTTTTCATCTATTATAGTATCAACTTGTCCATCATTAAATAAACTATCGAAGTAACTTCTCCATCTCTCCTTAATATCCTCCTCGCGCGTTAAAACATTTTGATTTTCGTCCTTAATGCATCTTACATGACTTAGGTCTTGTTTCTTTTTATCTCTTAATTTGGCTAGCCTATATATATATTTTTCGCCATCTCTATTACCTAACCTTGTATATAGATCTTCCATGAAATTTGTTTTAGCTTGACTATCTACTTTTTTAACTTGTTTTCTAGCTTCTCTATATTGATTGTACGCATCTTCATCTTGACACTTAGGTATTTTCCTATACATCTCTCTTTTAGTCTTAATTGCTCGTTGGACATCCTCGTTCCACCACCATGTTTCCTTCTTTGGAGGTCCCAAGCCCTTAGATATACCTAATATGTTTGATCCCACCCTCCTTATGCAACTACTCATTTCTAGCCACATTGTATTAGCATCTAAGTCAAGATTCCAAACATTTTTCTTTAGTAGTTTTTCTCTAAACTCTACTTGTTTACTATGTTTTAGGTTCCACCACTTTATTCTAGGGTGCTAACTCTTTTATTCATATTATTCCGTTGTGTTAGCTTAATATCAAGTACTACTAACTTATGTTGGATAGTAAGTGCTTCACCAGGTATTACTTTGCAGTCTCTACATAGTTTTCTATCTATTTTTCTTGTTAAAAGAAAATCTATTTGACTCTTGTTATGACTACTACTAAAAGTAATTATATGCGACTCCCTCTTCCTAAAACTAGTATTTGCTAAGACAAGATCATATGCTGAAGCAAATTCTAAAATTGATTCTCCTTCTTCATTTCTATTACCGTAACAAAAACCTCCATGAACTTTCTCAAACCCATAGTTACTTACCCCGACATGCCCATTTAAATCTCCTCCAATAAAAACTTTTTCATCTAATGGTATATTCTGCATAAATCCGTCCATATCATCCCAAAACTTGCGTTTGATGCTCTCGTTTAATCTTACTTGTGGTGCATATGCGCTAAGTATGTTCAGTTTTTCGTCTCCAATAATTAATTTAACTAGAATCAATCTATCCCTCATTATTTTAACCTCTACGACCTTATCCTTATAATCATTATCCACCACAATTCCTACTCCATTGCATTTTTTATCTATACCAGTGTACCACAATTTAAACCCTGTGCTTCCTATTTCTCTACTTTTTTCTCCTACCCATTTTGTCTCTTAGAGGCAAGCAATATTGACTCTCCTTCTAATCATGGTATCTACTAGTTCTATTGACTTCTCCGTAAGTGTTCATATGTTCCATGTTCCTAAACGAATTTTTTCTCCCCTTTGTCTTTGTTTTTCTTTTCTATTTCTATTTTGTCTAAAAGATCTAGTGTTCGTATCTATGATCATGTTTTTGTTTTCGTTTTTGTTTTTGTTTTTGTTTTGAACTAGCTTCTTTACCCACATTCGTCCTTTGTGTGGGAACCCTTGCTCATTTTTCTTCACATCCGGGCGACGATGTGAAGGGACTAGCTTCTTTACCTACACACGTCCTATGTGTGGGAACCCTTGCTCATTTTTCTTCACACCCAGGCGGCGATGTGAAACACACCCTTGCTCATTTCTCACTACACCCAGTCTCCGATGCAGCGTGTCGCTAGGTGGGAACGCCCCAACGTTTATATATGTTTGATCCATTTCATGAAAAGTGACAAAAGTTTTACGCTGGCTATCAACCTATCGCAACCCTCATCCATTTCCCAAGAATGAAAAATGAGCTTGGGGCCTCCCTCCCTCACTTTTCGGGTATGAAAAGTGAGTTTGGGACCTCCCTTACCCATTTTTCGGTATGAAAAAAGGAGCGTCGAGTCCTCGTCCTTTATCCGGACTTGGGACCGGCTATGTAGCGCACATAGTGTACAACATAGGATCCACTAGTTGTCATAAAGAGAATTAAATGCATGTCTAATTCATTTCACATTGGAAACCCAAACTATCATAAATAAGCAAATTAAATTTTGTTAAAAAGTTTTTGGTACAAAATATTAATTCATCACTATAATTAATAGTATATTCCTAATCAATTATTAATTCTAGATATCATTACTATTAATATATACTAGTGGATGGGCACGTGCGTTGCACGTGGACGATTGATAGAAGATTAACCAAACTGAAAAAAAAATTCCATTTGGTTAATAAGTAAAATTGATGAAAAAACATGCATATATATAAACAACCCATGCACATTGGAGAAAAAATACTTTAGAACACAAAATAGTCAAACAAAGCATACATCCATAGATCATACATACATATTATAGGGTCTTCCAATCTCTATATGAACCACGCTTCTCAATGATACTGGTTGAAATATGTATACAAAAAATGTTCTAGTGAAGATCTCCCAAGCTATAAAAATTTCCGGACTCTAAAATTTCAATGTATCCATAAGAGGCATTTGGTTGTAAATTGTGTGGGTGAATTTCATTAGAAATAAGAGAGAACTTTATTGTTACCCTTTAATTTCAAATAAAAATTGTCTCTAAACTCTTCATGGTAGCCAAAGTAGGAACCCAATAAATTATGCATTGCAAAAGTGAAAACTCTATTATTGAACTTTGAAGACGAATTAAGTTGAAGTTTTTTTTTAATTATTAAGAAAAAGAATATTTTCATAACATAAAGTATTACCATAAAATTTATGAAAAATACAATGGCACCGCATGGCATCACTTTGCATCAATAAGATTGAAGTTACGTACCTTCCCAGTTTTCGAAGCAAATTAAAATATAATACTTCACAAAGATCCTCAAGAGCAACATGGCAAAAGTGAGTGCGCACTTTCTAATCGAAAGATTTGTATATTTGCCATTTTTTTCATAGAGGTCTTCATGGAGGCGTGAAGAATAATAGACTTGAAGATGATGTGAAAATGGTAGCGATTAATGAAACTCATTAAAATGACATCTCAATGGTTAAAATCATCATTTTTTATTTTAGGAAACCATATGTAAATAAAAACGTGAATTGAGATAAAGGAAAGAACGCTGGAGGAGAAAGTGGAGAGAGAGAGATAGAGAAGAGGGGGGAGAGAGAGAGAACCGTGGAAAAGAGAGAGAAACGTGGATGTGTGTGTGTGCGAGAGAAGTAAATCTCCAAATCCCACTTTGTTAGGAATTGGGGTACTTTTTAGAAAGTAATTCAATTTCGGTTTGCACATTTAAATTCGAAATCACCTATTAATTTGGAGTTATCGATTAAATTTCCAATTTATCCCAAATTTTAAATATTTTGATCAAAGTACTTAGGAGCATTATCGGGACTTTTAGCCAAAAAGGCTTCACGGTTAACCGCTTTGGGTTTGCTATTATAATAGTATATATATATATAGTTATCTTGAGATACACATATAAACTTATTTCTCAAATAATTATTAAGACATGCATAAGGTTTTTTTTTTTGTTTTTAAAGAAAACTTGCAAACTTTTATTGTTGATTATGTTTTGCTTTTATGCTCACTATCCTGATAATTATTAATGTGACGCTCTTTGACAAAAAAAAGCTAGTGACATTAAAAATATACAAAATAAAGAAATTAACATGATATATTTGCTTAATTAACTCTTTTAAATAAATTTGACCATATACCTAGTGAGAAAAAACTCAGTTCATCCACTGATACTGTTCCTTGCATCAAATCAACTAAAGATTACATTATAATTTTTTTTTTTACTTTTGTTATTACGTAAAACTTATTTTTATTTTATATTGATATTCGAGTCTTCCTCATGCGTAGAGCACGAAATTGTAACTAATAAAAATTTAAAAAAAAAAAAAAAAGATTTTACCTTTTGAAAAAAAATATAATATAATTCTTGATATAAAAAAATATTTAAAGTTAATAATAACTTCTAAAAATAATATTGTAATATCTTATTTAAATTATATACTTTTTCATATAATTTTTTATTTTTCTTGATATTAGTTATTTATTTATTAGTTTAGTTTTTAAGTTTTTTTTGTTTTTTTTTTATAAAGGTCAATTTAGTTTTTATTTTTTATTATTTTTTAAAGGTAAATATGTGTGACTGTATTAGTACGTATAAGTGATATTTTATAATTTTAAGAAACATGTGACATTTTATGATTAAGTAGGAAATGCGGTAAATTTTACATTAGTCTTATTTCTTAATTTAGACTTTTTTAACAAAACATGTTCAATCAAGCTTTTCTTAAGTTAGTTTTATTAAATAAAATAATTTATCATATTGCGTGATTATTTTTTAAGAGAGTTCATCAATAACTTGCTAATTATTTTATGAAGGAAATATAAAAAAATTAATTAAATTCTTAACTTATTTTTTTTAGAAGTAAAACACAAAACTTCTTAAATACTAAAAAGAATCTGAAATTTTAAATTTATTGGAAAAAAAATTAGTTGTAAATAATGATAAAATTCATTCTTTAATTATATTATATATTTTATCTATTTAATTTAATGATTTTTTATTTAAAAAGTATGCAACATACATAATTATGTGCATGACATATATTTTTAAAAAAATTTGTTCCTAATTTTAAAATGAATATAGTATATACGGTTGATGTTTTAAAATGAATATAGTTCATAATTTTGCTTCTTCTCAAAATCACAGGACTAGATCGTAAATATATATTATTTTTATTCTTGATATTTTAAATATCTAAAAATCTCTACATATTATATACTTTATTATTTAGTGAAAAAAAAAGTTATTTAAAAAGTTTATTGCAAAATGAGACTTTTAAGACTAATCAAATTGCATTATACTATTCCAAAAAATATAAAGTAAAACAATACTTTTAGAAATTAAACATAATATGGAGTGAAAATTAAAGGTAATAACTATCATAATCATATGTAGAACATTAAATACAGAACATTAAATATAGTAACTTGAATAATAAGTTGCCCATTTCACAAAGACTGTCTAAATTGGGATTTTTTGCTTGATTAGTATATTTGAAAAAAAAATTTATCAACCCAACACATCTTCAAAACTTATTCCCCAACTAACACATTTTTTGCCCCGTCAGCGCCACCTCGCTGGGTGAGGTGGGCACGTTGACTGGGGTCACGTTTTCCCTCCCCATCTCTCCCCCCCCCCCCCCCACACTTTCGGCCCCCCATTTCTCCCCCCGCTGCACAAACTCGTCCCCCAACCCCCGCTTCGCTCGCTTCTTTGCTGACGCCGTGCGCTGCCGCCGCTTGCTGCGCGGTGATCTCGCTCCCACTGCCCCGCCAATGCTGCTGCCCTCACCATCCACCGTCCCCCACCGCCGACCACCGTTCCCGCTCCGTCGTCCTGCGCCGCCGCTCCGCTCCGCTCACTTGGCGCCGTTCCGCTCACTGCCGCGCGCGCCAACCACCGCTCCGCTCTCGCCCCGCCGCGAATCGCCTCAGTCACGATTTCGCGGCTGCTGGCGGGCGAAGCGGAGAGAGCGGCGGCGACGGTTGGCGAGCCGAGCGGCGGCTAACGACGCGGAGAGGAAGGCACGGCGTGGGAGCAGAGCTGGCAGCGCGGGGGGGACGTGCGGGCAGGCCGCAGCGCAGCGGGGTGGGCGGGAACGGATCACCGCACGCAAGAAGCAGCGGCGGCGACGTCGCGCAGCGCAGCAGCGCGGCGAGGTTGGGGGGACGGGTTTGTGCGGGGGTTGGGTGGGGGAGAGATGGGGTCACATTTTGTCAACATGGCCACCTCACTGGTGAGGTGGCGCTGACGGGGCAAAAAATGTGTTAGTTGAGGAATAAGTTTTGAAGATGTGTTGAGTTGATAAAAAAATTTCTTAGGTGTACTAATCAAGCAAAAAACCCGTCTAAATTGAATAGTTTGATCTAGATTTAATGAATAGAATTAAATGTCACCATCCATGGTGATTTTCCCCCATCGTCATGGTAGAACTCCATATATATATATATAGTGTGAGTAGGAGGGCAAGTGCCACGTGAATGTTTCTAGCAACTTTGACTAATTAAATTAAAAGATTCAATTAAGATAACTACTACTAATATCCACAAAAGAAAAGATAATTACTAGACAGTTATCTCTCTCTCTCTCTCTCTATGTTTCTCACTTTCAAATCTCCACACACATATTCTCTCTCTCTCCACAAATATCACTTTTAAATCTCTACTTTTATGTTAGTTAAGTTGAATTTACCTAAACACCATTCCTTTTATTTTTTTCAAAGATTTTTCATCTAATCAAATGTTAACATCGAAGGGTACTTTTGTTAATAAGATTATTTTGGCTTCAAGAAGATCTTAAGGGGTATTTCCATTATATATGAGATATATATTTTGACAAAAAAATCCAGTGGCTCATTTTATTTCAAAATCCTTGAGCAATACAACATAAAGGAATGGTGGTACATGACACCACTCATTTAGACTAGACAAAGAACTAGCTTCCCTTGCAACGATGTGGACAGCTAAGTTCGCTAATCTACTTGCAAACATAACACTATAGGACCCATGTCCTTTAACAATTCAATTCAGTCCCCTATGATGGATCCAAAATAGGAGTTTTCTCTCTTTTTCCCATATATGGCTTGAACTACAGAAAGAGCATCAACCTGAATAATCGCCGCCTTTATCCCTCTCTCTATGACCCAACTGACACTACAAAAAAACAACAAATCAGAAACGGAATTAGAAACGGAAATAAGTTCCGTTTCTAAATCAGAAACGGAATTAGAAACTGAATAAGTTCCGTTTCTAAATTTAACAGTTAGCGACGGAATTGACACGGAAAAATTCAGAGACGGATTTGAGACGGATCAGAGACGGAATTAGAGACGAAATTAAAGACGGAATTAAATTCCGTCTCTGAAATTTGGCGCCACCATTCCCGCCAAATTCTTCATTTCTTATGACCGTTCATCATTCCTCGAGATTTGTATTTTCTTGGATCATGGCACCCTCTCCTCTTTCCCGCACCCCACCCCCCCCCTTCCCAACAACAAAACAATGAGAATCCCTAAATCATTCTCACGAAAAAACCCCAAAACCTAAATCTGTCTCCCGTCTCGTCCAAATTCATTCGATCGTCTCGTCCCCAAACGCCCATCCCGTTCGATCATCTCGTCTCTCCGTCTGGTCGTGCTAGCTTGTCTCTCTGCTGTCTCGGCTCGTCTCGTCGCGCGGTCTCCGTTTCTCCGTCTGTCGTGCTACCTGGTCTCTCGATGTCTCTGGTCTCGCCGTCTCTCTGGTCTCTCCGTCTCGTCGCGCGCCTCTCACATCATCGCCGATATCTCTCGCTCTCTCTGGTCTCGATTACGTTCGCAAGGCATTTGTAGTTTTGGAGTCTTACTACATTCTGATATAATCTATTTGTTTTTTATTGTTCTTTATAATGCAGGCAACACTCATGATCAAGAGCTCTTCAGCTTTCATAGATATCATTCACCTTGTGACGGTTTTGAGGAAGTATCTTGAATCTTGCTACAATGTTTTCGCTCAACTTTTGCGTCTGTCGGGTTGGCATTCTAGTCCCCTTGTTTATCTAATTTAAAAAATTTATGGAAAACCAAGGGTGACATGAGAATTATTTAAGTTTCCGCTATGGTTCATTTGATAGTTCGATCTTCTAGTAAAGATCGGAGTTGAAGGCAAGAAGCTTTTTATCTTGAAAGATTTTCCAATTTAAATTAAGCATGCGAGACTTCATAAATTTTCATCTATCAATAAATATTCGGGGTGTCGGTGTTCCTACGTACCTTATATGCGGCATCCAGGAATATTAAAGTCGTAATACTTGTTAGCATTGCAAATATTATGCTCATGAATGAAATATGTTATAGATTTTCACTTGAACTGAAGCTATATCGCTAGGCAAGGCGAGTCATATATATGCCTTGATGTTCAAACATAGGAAATGAACATAATGTGGTGACCATTGTGTATACTAGGTTTTCTTAGCGGCTCGGTTATACTAGTCTAATAAATGGATTTAAAAAAAAATTTATTTTCTTGAAAGGTCTTAGCTATTATGGTCATGGAATACTTTTTATTTTTGTAAATTCGTCTTGGCAATTGGCCGTGTTATAGTACTACCTTATTGTTTATGAACTCGTGAAGGAACAAACTCTTGATCGGTGACATATTTAAAGAGTTCGGTTCTTTTAATTGTTATTACTTTATGAGGTTTTATTTTAAGCTGTTCTTGAGTGATTTGATTTGTTACGTGGTTGATTGTGCGGTGAATGAGTGCACATCGTTCGATTCTTTTTGATTTTCGATCTTGAATCTCCGTCTCTTTCATTGCTCTCTGCTCTCTGGTCGCTCTGTGCTTACCGCTCCGCTCTCCGCTCGTCAAGGTAACACAAAAAAAAAATTTTTAACACCCGAATTCTCTTCACATTGTATCTGCTCACATTTTCCCCCGGATTGGCTTTCATGTGCATTAGTTGGTGTTCTTCACTTGATCTATTAAGTTAATGTTGTGTCTTTTGTTTGGTTTAGAAGTTTTTGTTCTGCTCTTCTCTTACATGCATAGTTTTTGTGGTTATGCTTGTTCTATTTTTAGGTTTATTAATATGTACTATTTCATTTCAACCTTTTAATTGAGCAATTCAAGATTTATATTGATTCCGTATTTGGTTGTTATTCCGTGTTTATTTTATCGGTAAAGCATGTCATCCGTATTTGGTTGTTATTCCATGTTTATTTTATCGGTAAAGCATGTCATGATCAACATTATAATACATTAGAATCATGTACTGAGGTAATTACTTTGTCGTTTGATGTTATAGTTGTTAGTAATTTCATATTCATGCACTTGCTATGGATGATTGATTAGTTAGGTGTTGTTGGTTACGATTGAATAGTACCTATAATTACTTAATTTCTACTACTAGTTAGGATTAGAAACACTAGGATTACTCTTTTAGTGAATGTTGCTATTTCACATTACATTTCTAGAGAATGGAATAAACCTATAACCTTAAGGAGGTATGAGTGAACAAGTAGTAGACGCGTTGATACTATGTGGTATTTGTATGCCTCTTATATCGATATAGGTTAGGCGCACGGCCTCAACTTCGATTCCCCACACAACTAAATGTCGGGCTACTGGTGGTCTCTTTTTGCAATCCTAAGGCATGTGGGACGAGTAAGACAAAGTGTTTGGATACCACGAGTTACTCAAAAAGTTCTTTGAGAGAAAATGCTTAGTGTCAAATAAATGACCAAAATCATTTATGGCAAGCATAATATCATCAACATATAATATCAAAAATATGAACTTACTCCCACTAACATTAAGATATATACATTGATCAATGATGTTTTCCTTAAAAACAAAACATGTTATTGTATCATTAAACTTAAGATACCACTGTCGAGAAGTTTGCTTAAGTTCATATATTGATTTCTTAAGTTTACATACAATATGTTCAGTACCAACAATCTTAAATTCTTCAGGCAAACCGATGTAAACTTCTTCATCGAAACTCTCATTTAGGAAAGCTGTCTTTACATCAATTTGGTACAACTCTAAGTCAATATGAGCTACTAATGCCATAATTATTCTGAAAAAGTATTTCTTCGAAACTGGAGATAAATTTTATGTATAATCAATACCATATTTTTGAGTAAAATATTTGGCTATAAGTCTAGCTTTATATCTCTCAATATTACCACTAGAGTCACGTTTATTCCGCAATTCAACGAAATCCGTAACTTCATTTTGAGCCATCGAGTTCAACCCATCTTTCATAGCATCGATCCATTGGTCAGAATCAACGTGATTTAGGATTTTTTAGTAAGATATTGGATCATTAGTAATTATTATATCATAATCATTTTCTTGCATATATACCTCAAAATCATTTAGAATAGCTGATTTTTTCGATCTTTCACACCTTCATAATGCTATTTCTTTTAGTTTGCCTACAACTGTCTTATTGGTGTGAATTATATCAGAGGAATTGCCATTGTTCTTATAAGTAATGGGCATAAGGATGTGATCCCTTACTTCTCAAATATTTACATTTTATGGCGTAATACTCTCATTGACTTCACCATTCTCAATAAAATCTGTATTTCTAGTTTCTACAATTTTTGTACTATGATTAGGACGATAGATTCTATAGCCTTTGGATTTTGTAAGGTAACCAATAAAGAACTCGTTGATCGTTCAAAAACCCAATTTACTTTATTGTGGATTATACATTCTAGCCTCTACTGGACATCCCCAAACATGAAGATGTCTTAAGTTAGGTTTCCTACGAGTCCATAACTCAAATGGAGTTTTAGGACTGACTTACTAGGAATATGGATCATAAGAAATAGGTGAAAGGTTCCAATGGCTTTTATGGGAGATTTGAACCGATTTTTCATGAGAATGAACTTCTTGTTTTCCTTTATGGTTTGGATCATAAGAAATCCTTACAGCATCTTAGAAATATGGATAGTAGCACCCGAGTCAATCCACTAAGTGTTTAAAGAAACTTCAGTAAGATTTAATTCGAACATACAAAAGTAGTAGGCTTATCTTTCTTTTTGAATCATGTCTTTCATTTACAACAATCCTTTTGATAATGCCCAAGCTTCTTACATAAACAACATAACTCAATCAATTCCTTCTCTTTAGATTGTGATGACTCATTAATAACTTCCTAACTTTGTCAATTTATTCTCTATTCATGAGTTTAATGTGCGAACCTCGTTCTTTCACTTAGCTATCAATTTCTTCTAGATGGTCTAGATCGCTATTCCGATTTACAATATTCTCCAATTAGTGAGATTTCTTATCATCTTAATCATTATTATTTCATTACTTGAATAGACAACCGGCTCGACAAGGGTTACGTTCGACTAGGAATGTCGTCTACAAGCAGAGACTGGATGTACAACCGGCTCGACAACGGTTACGTTCGAATTGAATTCGCGGCGAAGGTTAAAGAATTCATATCATTTGCAAAACAACATTGTCCTACATACCAAAGTGAAAGGAAGATTAGATGTCCGTGCAATTTTAAGAAATGTCGACTTGTACCGTACCTGGACGTCGAAACGGTTGAGCACCACATATGTAGGTATGGATTTGTCCCGGGATATCACAGTTGGTACGAACATGGTGAGAACGGAGATGAAGGCCCGCAAAATTTTCACGAAATGGATAGCCATATTGATGATGCTGATGTGGGAGGATACGATCCAAGACCTTACCGCGAGATGCTAACAACGTGGCAGGTCCAAGTTTCAATTGGAATGCCGTGGAAGAATCACCAAACCCCCAAGCACGCCAACTATATGACATGATTGATGCAAGTAGGGAACAATTGTGGCCTGGTTGCCAAACCATGACAACGTTGTCCGCAATGGCAAGATTACTTGCGATCAAGTCTCGAACATCATATATCGAACGAGGGTATAATGAAATCATTAAACTCATGAAGGATTGTTTGCCAAATGACAACTCAATGGTTGAGAATTTTTATGCCACTAAAAGACTAATGCGAGGTCTAGGTCTACTGTTGAGAAAATAGATTGTTGTGAGGACCAATGTATGATTTATTGGGGAGTGGACTACGAGTTGACGTCATGTGAATTTTGTGGGAAATCACGATACGTTGCACATCGACGAGGTCGTGGTCGGAACACAAAAAACCGCCCTTGCAAAAGAATGTACTACTTCCCTTTGGGCCCTCGGTTGCAACGATTGTATGCGTCTGAGTCAACCGCAAAACATATGCGATGGCATGGAGATCATTCATCGCCTGAAGATGTTATGAAACACTGTTCTGATTCGATTGCTTGGAGACATTTTAATTACGTCAATAGAGACTTTGCCGCCGAGGTTCGGAATGTTCGTTTAGGATTGTGCACTTGATGGTTTTCAAGTATTTGGGCTTTCCGGAAATCGTACTCTTCGTGGCCCGTGATTTTGACTCCTTACAACCTTCCACCGTCGATGTGCATGAAATCGAGTTTATGTTCTTAACGGTTATCGTTCTGGACCGACCAGCCCAAAGCAGAAAATCGACGTGTTCCTTCAGCCGCTTGTGAAAGAGTTGCAAGATTTATGGAACAATGGGGTGGTTACATACGACGTTTCCACCAAGACAAATTTTCTCATGCGAGTTGCCCTTTTATGGACTGTTAGTGATTTCCCCGCATATAGCATGTTGTCCGGTTGGAGCACACACGGTAAGTACGCTTGTCCATATTGTATGGAGGATACAAATGCATTTCAATTGCGAAATGGTGGTAAGACATCGTGGTTCGACTGTCATCGTCGTTTCTTGGAGAAGTCATCACCATTAAGGAAAGACAAAAAAAATTTCATTAGAGGCAAAATGGTCATAAACGATGATCCGCCCGCTTTGCGGTCTGGTGAAGAAATTTTGGCCGAAATTGAATCGTTTGGCTTGATGAAGGTGACGAAAATCGGCGGCCAATGCGTGAATGGGCGGATAGCTAAGAATTCGGGATGGAGGAAGAAAAGCATATTCTCGGGACTTGCCGTATTGGAAGACAAACTTGATCCGCCACAACTTAGATGTCATGCACATCGAAAAAATATTTTTGACAACATATTCAACACTATTATGTGTGTACCGGCAAGAGTAAGGACAATGCAAAATCGAGGCAAGATATTCGTGAATATTGTCACCGACCTTCTCTACACATTGATTCGGCGACAAATACTTACGTCCTTGGGTGCTATGCTCTTGATACATCAAGAAGACAAAAATTGTGCGAGTGGGTTGAAAAGTTGCGTTTTCTGATGGTTACGCATCGAATCTTGGTCGATGTGTAGATCCAAAGAAATCGCTGCGAATGTTCGGCATGAAGAGCCATGATTGTCATATATTCATGCAACGGTTGATACCAATTGCATTCGAGAGAACTTCTCGCAAACCCGGTTTGGGTTGCAATTAGCGAATTAAGCCTTTTCTTAGGTCCCTAATCATGAAATGTGTCGGTATCCAAGATATGGAGGTCTTAGAGTCTGAAATACCAAAAATCATTTGCAAGTTGGAAAAAATTTTCCTCCAAGCTTTTTGACTCTATGGAACACCTACCAATCCACTTGGCCTACGAGGCCCGTCCGGCGGTCCCGTTCAATTTCGATGGATGTATCCATTTGAGAGGTACTATCTTGAGCCCTTGATATTATTTTCCCATTCAATAGGTTTTATATCAACATTTCCTATAACATTCATATAGGTACCTTAAACATTTGAAGAACAATGTGCGAAACAAAGCGAAGGTTGAGGGCTCCATGTGTAATGCTTATTTGGTCGAAGAGGTCACATCCTTTTCTTCTTACTACTTCGAAGATCGCGTCTTTACGTTGCATGACAAAGTGCCACGTAACGACGATGGCGATCTCGGGCCCACACCGAACTTCGTTGGCAATTTCTCAATTTTCACTTATCCCGGTCGACCCATGGGCAAGTCGAAGGAGCGGTACTTAACGAGCGGGAGTATAATGCCGCTCATTCGTACATCTTGCTCAATTGTCCGAGATCGCTCCTTACGTTCGATATGTCCATCACTTTCTTTCAATAATGCAAAGTACATTCATTGTTCATATTTTAGTAAGACAACCGACTTACACGTTCGTTTCTTCTAGGATATTCGTCGATGAAATCACTCAAGCAATGGGGGAGTCGCAAGTTGATAGTAGTCTAGAGCACAACTTCCCCATTTGGTTTCAAACATATGTAAGGTCATTACTTTTGTACGTTATAGATTCAAATGTTTCTCCCATAACTAATGTGTCATATTGCATCTCTAATTTTGACGAATAGGCTCGAATTCTATAGTTGACGAGACGCTCGTTGATCTTTCTGTTGGTCCTAGTCGATCATGTACTTGTCTACCCTGGTTACCTTGTTAATGGGTATAAGTTCCACTCCGCAACATATGACGTTAATAGATCGACGCGGAAGCGGCGGTGTTTTGGTGAAGGGTTCAAACTACGCTGATGTTTCCCATAACTATTATGGAGTACTTGCAAGAGGTTGTGGAGATTGAGTATACCGGCCTCAAACGTGTGGTCTTGTTTAAGTGCGAATGGTATGACCCTACACCGAATCATGGTGTGAGGACTCACCCAACACTTCAATTGGTAGAGGTTCATCGAAGTCGACGATATAACAACTACGAGCCATTTGTACTAGCAATGCAAGCCACTCAAGTCTACTACCTTTCGTACCCTTCTATGCGGAACGATCGACAAGAATGGCTAGCAGTTTGTTGCTGTCAGCCAAAATTCGCTGACGAGGAAACTAGCAAAGACGATAATGACCAGGGCTCGCAGAGATTGCTTTCCAAGATGGGATGCCCACCACGTGTGTAGTCGATGATGCAGTCGCCGATATCAACAATCTGGATGTTCCGACTGGGACTCGATTCATTGTTGAAGCGGGTCCAAGCGATGAAGTTTATAGTGGAGATGAATCAGAAGAAGAATCCTCACCTTCTACTCATGAGAGTGAATTAGAAACGGATGATAGCGAATAAAGTATGTATATGATATGTCAACGACCAATAATGTAGTTACTTTTATTTGCATGGATCCTGTGTTATTAAGTCCAATAATTTAGACTGAATTTCTACTTTTTGTATGCCCTCCTTCTCTGATGTTTGATTCGTGAATATTGTTAGGTATCATGGCCGGACGTGGTCATAGGGGATGTCGAGGTTTGCCATTAGGAGGCCATCGTCCATAGTCGTGGCGGGGGGGTGCGGCACCGACATCATCGGCGGCGAAATACCAGCGGCCGTCTCGTGGTCGGGCCACACGAGGAGGTCCATAGAGAGGTCGTGGCGGTGGAGGTCGTGGTTCGATACCCGCATTATCGATTCCGACTTCTCGGTCTCTCGAGCACGATACGGCCGCGGCGTCACCTTCCCTTCCATACCGTCGGGGTCGTCTGCCACCATCTTCGTCGTCATCAAGGGACTATGCCTAATACACACTTCTCCACACCTTCACCGACATCAATGACTCCTTTACCCACGAGGCTGCACCCCGGCCACGGCATCACCGACGGCATCCCGACAAGAAGACGTAAGAGCGGGGTTGGAGGTGACAGCCCTCCGTGGCCACCTCGAGAGACAGGGATGGAGCCCCCTCGCGTGCGGGGATCCCTATCACGCGATTGCCAATGATACGTAAGTTTGTGTTTGACTTTTATATGTCATTTTCAATATGGATGTCAAATATTGAAGAAGTAGTTAAGGTGATATGCATGTTCATGAAACACAGGGAGTTGCATCCTTCGCATTTTTGTGCACGGAGGATGACAAAAGTTTTTAAACGATGGATGATTCTGAAGGGTATTGTTGGAAGTCGGTACCGCCTCATCATAAAGACAATTACTGGCGCCAACGGAAGGTAAACAAGACTACCATATGCCTTATGATTTATACTATTTTCTCAATGCGAGGTAGCAATAGCAATCGCCAATTTGTAGGTATTTTTAGATGGGATGATGCGCTTCCCGAGGGATCTCGTGCGAGCGGCGTACGACGAGCTTGCGAGCACAAGGTACACGCGTTGATGCACAAGTTGAAGAAGAATCGTGTGCGACCGGTTTATGTTACGATGAGGCATGGAGGAGATACTTGCGATGCGGGAGAGCGAGGACTTCCAGTTTAGGTCTAAGCAAGCGACGGAGAATAGGAACACCGAGGTCGAAGGCCCTGGGGCTGGACCCTCGAAGCACGGTGGTGGTTCCGTGTCTTTGTGACTACCCAAGAAAGATTGGTAAGTTTTTGTAACATCTAGGATATTTTGTACATTTATACACTTGTTCACTATGCTTGGTCCTGCACGCAGGCTGATTCATCCGAGACGCCACCGACTGTGAATGACTTGTATTTGCATCTCCACACCGTTAATCACGACAGGATGACATTCATCGATACTAGATCAGAGCGGTTCTATGTAAGTATAGAAATGATATGTAAAATATTATTAAGTATACTTTACCCCATATCATGTATTTTGTTTGTTGTGCATATATGCGGGGATAGGCTCCGGAGCGGACGTCGGGAGGTGACCCAGGCTACACCGGAGCAATCGGTGGATGATGAGGCGGTGTACCTCAATGTGGCGGGTGAGTCTTCCAAAGGACGTGTCTACGGACTCGGGTCCGTAGGGAGAAAGAAGGGGAGATACGGAGCTCCTGGTGCTAGCACGTCGCAGACGCCTTCGGATGTGGTGCGCGGGCGAGTTCAATGTCGTTGCGGAGCAACTACGAAAGGTTATGGAGTTCATGCAGCAGCGTCTTGGGATGGACATGGACGAAATAGGCCTAGCTCAGCAACAACCGCCACCACCACCGCCACCTCATGACCAGCAACAGCCGCCGCAAATAGATCCGGTCGATCCACCCCAACAAGGGGACAACGTTGGGCGTGAGACGTAAGCGTGGCTCTCGAGAGATGAGCAGGTTGGTGATACATAGGTACTTCACTTGTTGTTTGTGTAAATTCTTAGATTAAACGTTTTATAGTGTAGACAACTTTAGAAATTCTTCGAATTACTTTATGATTCACACTTCTTTTTGTGCATTTTTAGGTCGATGTTCCATAATTTATCGTGGATTTTAATATTTTTCCCTTTTGCTCCCCCAAATTTTTTTTTTATTTTTAAGTAAAATATATTATAAGTACCGAATGTTTGCATAATCCATGGGAGAAGAAAACATCTTTGGGTTTGTGTGCAAATCTTATGCGTTGCGGAGTTCTCTCGAGTGCTATGATGAAGAAAGTGGTAGAATCGACGAGGGAGCGACATCTTCATGCAATAGCAAATGAATTTGGGAAGTCGATAAAGGGTCGTTTTTCGGTCATCGTGTTTACTGCACATGTAGGCTCTTCTTCTTCTATTATGGCATGTCCGTAGAAGAAGAATAGCCTACATGTTCTCAACACGTATGACCGAAAACGACCCTTTATCGATTTCCCAAATTCATTTGCTATGGCATGAAGATGTTGCTCCTGTCGATTCTACCACTTTCTTCATCATAGCACTTCGAGAGAACTCGCAACTAAGATAAGATTTGCACACAACAGCCAGCATGTTTTCTTCTCCCATGGATTAATTCTACAAACATCCGGTACTTATAGTATATTTTACTTAAACTTAGGTTAAAAAATTTATTTTGGGGAGGATAATGTATTAAAAATAAAATCCATGATAACTTATGCATGAACTGGGCGTCCAAGCCAACTAAGATATACAGAGGATAAATGGACAATGAATGTACCTGCGGTGGATGGTGGTTTGTTGAAGCCTGATGTAGTGGAGGGTACTGATGATGAAGTTCCTTATTTCGTTTTTTGCAGTTTTCGGATAGGCGGGTTTTAGTTTTTCCTATCGTTCTCGAGGGTTTGGGTTCATTGCTTTTGACGATGAGCATGTTGTAGATGATTTGTTTCATTTGCATGTTAAACTCATTCTTTTTTTGGTTGTGGTGATTTTGGTCCTTATAGGACTCAGGGTCTCGGAGGTAGGCTTGGTGGATATAGTGGAGGCGATGAGCTTGGTGGGGGTTATGGAGGCTTTGGCGGCGGTGGCTTAGGTGCTTATCGAGGTGAATCTTCTCTTGGCTATTCTATTTTAGCGACTGAATCACTTCCTTTCAATAGTTTGTCGTGTAGACTTTTTAAGTTACTTGATTTACATATTGCTGGTGGTTTAGTTTGTTTCAAACATTAGTTTATTATAGTCAGATACCGTAGATGATTTGAGGGAAAAGATGGCAGATATAGATAATCATGTGGGTGAAGAGACTGGACCAAAAGAAGGTGATGATTGATGGCACTGATTGTTCTCTTTATCTAATCAATACATGGTTTCTTAGAGTTCCAAGTGCAGTACTTAGAGAAGGCAGTGTCTTTTCATGGTCAAACCTCCAGAAGATAAGTTTAAACTAGTTGCATTATTTGAAGAAATTTGGTGGTATACGATTAGTCCTAAGATAGCTTGGATGCATTGAATAGAAAAAGATTTTTAAGGATTTTGAAAGAACACTATCAAGCACAATGAATCAAGCTATTTCGTTGTTGTCGAGTTTGATCCATGCAGCCCACCCATCTTTGATGTTGTAATTATGCGATTCGTCTTATAGCACCTTATAATGAATAATATTGATTGTTTAAAGACCTATTAATAAATGTTGTTCTTGTTGCATAGGCATCGCCTATGTAATTTGCCTAGGATCAGAATGATGCCTTGCCATTCTTTTTTTTTCTTGAGGCAACAACGGTGTTCAAGTTTCAACTTTGATTTTGTTTCGGTTCATGTGTGGAAGTCTTAAGAATCGTAAGCATGAGTCATTGACGAGGAGATAGTGTACAATGTAGTGTATTTGTGAGTATCTTTGTCTTGTGTAAATGAGAGTTAGTTAGGATCAGTTGGAGTGAATGTTCTAGACTCTAAGTTCAATGAGACGGTACACTGAGGTACATGTAAGTATGTTATCATCTATAAATATAGCATTCTCTGTCTCTCACATCATTGAGAGAAGATGAGTAAAGTTTGTTACATTTCTTGAATGCTAAGAAGAACTAATAAAATAGAATAGACAAGCACAATAGAAGTAATTGAAACTGAAATTTTTTTCTTATAGGACGTCTGTTGATTTGGTATCTCGTGCCAACCACCCGTACTAATTTGGGCCAACCTACTATCGATTAAACTTGCAATCTCTAGTTAACAACCACTAGGTTCCATTCTATCAAAAACTAGGAGCACATAGATACACTCCAAGATATTGGAGAGCCTAGAATTTGGACCAACCTATTACCTTACTTTTTATTTTAAAAGAAAGAAACTAACTTTTCTTGCCTCTATGGGACTCAAACTTTCACCCTCTTCCAACAATGCCACATACCAAACCATTGGGCCACCCGCTTGGTTGGTGTGTAATAACCTTACTAAATGTTCATTGCTCAAATAAGTGCACATTATAATTCAAGTAGCTGCTGGTATGTCATTTAATCAATAAACAGTGATAGACAACTGAACATGGCACAATTATCACTACTCCTCGTTGCCTTCCAATTACTTTTTGAAAAATAAATATGTAGGTAGGACACCATAAATCTTTGCTATTCATGTCAGTATTTACAATAAACTAAATGAAGGGTATTTTGGAAGTGAAAGTGCAATGTTTTAGTCACGGGGCAATATATAACAGATTCTGAGCATTGAGTACTTGTTTATTTTTTGAGTTACACCTGTTTTTGAATGCCCACCATGTGGATCTGAATTCAGTCATAGAATAGGCAAAATGGAAAATCTAGCTGTTAGGATTTAACAATTTGAAATTTTTATATGAAAGGAGATCATGCACCTCTATTATTCGATGTCTTATCTGCTTCTCGTCACTTTGTTAATGGAATGCTAATACCGAGTTTTTTCATTCAATTTATATGTCCATCTTCATACGACCTTGGTATAACAATCTTGGTTTTGATATTTTTCCTTAACCAATGCAACTTTTCTCCTTTTGTGCTTTGTTTTTAAAATTTGCAGGTCAAGCGACTGCTAGATAAAGGTATGGATGTTAATGTGCTTGCATGGGGTTTCTTGAATAGACTATAAATGACTTAACATGTTAAAAGGTGTCAATAGATTCACTACTGACTAGGTGTGAAAATTATTAAAGAGAAGATTGCTCTTATGTCTTGGTTCTTTACTCCTCTTATCATGTACATATCTATATTTTCTTCCCCTGCCCCTTTTTCCTCTCTCAGAAAAGCAATGGATTTGCATTTATCCGGTATGCTACTCAGAGCAAGCAAGGAAGGTCCTTGGCGATTTGAAGGATGGAGCAGATACTCTATACATGGGCAACATTTGCAAGACATGGACAAGAGAGCAAGTAAAGATCTAGTTGTTTTCTGTTTCGGTTTAATTTCCCTACATGGGCTTTTAAGTAGGACAAAAGGTTACGATTAGTAGTTCATATTGTTTCCTATGTTGTTGCTTTGCGAGGCAATGCACCTATCACTTGATTGTCTTCCACGATCGATCTTTGTTTTGTTTTAATTTTTCCTGGTTATAAGGTACTTGAGAGATTGAAGAACCTTGGGGTTGAGCAGTTGAGGAGATTTACTTACCTGAAATAATGGTTCCTCTTGTTGGAACACCTCGAGCAAGAGCTTTTTTCCTTCATCTTATTCTATCTATTCTACGCGCATGAGATATACTTGCATATATAGATATATATTTGTTAACAAAGGCTTGCATCGTTTCCTCTAAATGAATTTTATCACTTAAGAAGAAGCACATAAGTTTCTTCTTGGATTAGTACTTATGGAATGAATCTTTTCTCTAACAGGAACTGGAACATCAAGTGAGTTTGATACGTGATGTCTCAAAGAAAGTCTTTTCTGAGATGGGCACCTCCATAGGATACAAAATTGGCACCATGATTGAGATCCCTAGAGCAGCACTTGTTGCGGACGAGGTAAGTAGGGAAATATGTTCTCATAATAGTCATCAAGAAGATGTTAAGCTCAAGTTACTATTAATTATTAAAGGTCATCAATTTGCATTATTATTTTATTACCATGTAAAATTGATTCCCTTCCTTTTTTGTAGATTGCGGAACAAGTGGAGTTCTTCTCATTTGGGACCAACGACCTCACACAAATGACATTCGGATACAGTAGAGATGATGTTGGAAAGTTTCTTCCTATATACCTATCCAAAGGAATTCTGCAACATGATCCCTTCGAGGTTAGTATGCTCAATAATTTTTTTGCCATATATTCCACTTCATGTTCGTTTCTATATTTGATCCTAACGAAGCTCATGACAAGAGTCAGTTCCCATTTACACAAAATCTTAATTTATGCTCAATGGAGAGAGAAAAGATATGTGTAATCTCTTGTCTAAGGCAGTTTCTTTTTACTTTCCTCGATAGGGTGCGTAAATTTAACATGAATAGCTCTACTACGCATATGTAGAATCCATGTATTCAAATCTCAGTAATTTTTCTCCTCCTCTCTCTCGAATCACAATTCGTTTCGTAGAGGTTGAATTGAAATATATACGAGTCTTCCATTTTAGAGACATTTAGGAACCCAAGCATTCGTCGTTTCCTCGTCATCTTTCCTAGTTAATCTCCATGTAAGACTTGTAAGTTGAGGGTCACTATATGTACATAGAGCACTTAAATCCCAACTAGGAGATTTTCAAAACTCAATGAGCATTTCTAACGCCTTTTTCAGGTTCTTGATCAAAAGGAGTAGGTCAACTAATCAAGATTGCCACGGAACGGGTCGTCTTTGCCAGACCTAGTTTAAAGGTGAGTTAGACTAATTTATTGCAGCGATGCTTTGATAAAACATGTTTATCTTGTGTGCCTTAGAAATATTATAGATGGAATACTAGACCTTCAAAATACGTTTGCTCTAGATAAACAAGTCATTGGTGATTATACGTGTAATATATGAAATAGGTAATCCAAGCGAATAAATCGTCGTAGAGGACCTAACAATTGATCTTTGCTTTTGATGCATTTGCTCTCGAAGTCCTAGATCCATGGCTTCTAGTTTCCAGGTTTGGACATCATGGGCAACAAAAGATTTTACTAGACAAGAGGCGTCGGTTTGATACTTGTCTTTTACATGGGCAACAAAACGACAATCAAGCCCACTACAAGAAGCTCAAATAATTCCTGAATAACAGTAGTGAAGAGGGTCTGTTCATGTCAACAAGATTATGTATGCAAAAAATTTCCGATTTGCAATGTTGCTTGCCAACCGTATTTTCTTGTAAGATATATACTTTGATTGCATCAGTAATTGAAAGATCTGTCATCGTCTTTGCACCATTTTCAGCATCACAGCTAGCATTGCAGGACTTACAGAGCAAGAAGAGAGTTGGAAGATAAGGAACAATGGGCATGTGGATAGCAAATAGATGAGGTAAAAGCTTTTTCTTATTGCAATAAAAAATGATTGATATTCATGGGCATGTTTCATTTCTTTGTAAAGATGTTTTTCTGACGTGAAATTCTGTTTGAGATGCAGGGTAATAAGAAGGGATGAGAGGATGAGTTTAGGATCATACTTACATGTCAGGTTTGTGCTTAACCTTCATTTTTTAAATTCTTAGCATTCTTGCACTTCACCATTACTTATCATATGCATGTTGAAATGCAAGCCTTTCAAAGCTTGATAAATAATCCAACTCAACTTACATGATAGGTCCATCTTATAGAAACATTGTTTGCCATCTCCTATGCGTAGGAAAATAGCAACATTGACACCAAACTTCGATCCTTGATGCATTTGCTTGATGTTCATGTTTTTTTTGAAGCATTCTTATTCAACATTGTATGGTTTTTTTCTTTTCTTCACTGCTTTTCTTGAATCCCAGCTGGTTTTTTTTTTTTTTTTGAGTAGGAACACATGGCTTGTCACCTTTGGAGCACACAACGGTTTTAGATGGGGTGAGAGGATGAGTTCTAGAATCATACTTACATGATAGGTTTGTGCTTAACTTTTAGTTTTTAAATTCTTAGCATTCTTGCACTTCACCATTACTTATCATATGCATGTTGAAATGCAAGCCTTTCAAAGCTTGATAAATAATCCAACTCAACTTACATGATAGGTCCATCTTATAGAAACATTGTTCGCCATCTCCTATGCGTAGGAAAATAGCAACATTGACACCAAACTTCGATCCTTGATGCATTTGCTTGATGTTCATGTTTTTTGGAAGCATTCTTATTCAACATTGTATGGTTTTTTCTTTTCTTCTTGCTTTTCTTGAATCCCAGCTGGTTTTTTTTTTTTTTTTTTTTTTTGAGTAGGAACACATGGCTTGTCACCTTTGGAGCACACAACGAGTTTTAGATGGGGTGAGAGGATGAGTTCTAGAATCATACTTACATGATAGGTTTGTGCTTAACTTTTAGTTTTTCCCTTTTAGCATTTTTGCACTTCACCATTACTTATCATATGCATGTTGAAATGCAAGCCTTTCAAAGCTTGATAAATAATCCAACTCAACTTACATGATAGGTGCATCTTATAGATACATTGTTCGCCATCTCCGATGCGTAGGAAAATAGCAACATTGACCCCCAAACTCGCAACAACAACAAAACTTCGAGTCCTTGAGTTGCATTTGCTTGATGTTCATGTATTTTTTGGAAGCTTTCTTATTCCTCATTGTATGGTTTATTTCTTTTCTTCTTTGCATTTCTTGAATGTCAAATTTGGAATTTTTTTTTTAAGTAGGAAGGCTGGTTTGTTTTCGAGCACACAAAGATTTTTAGATGGGATGAAATTTGAGTTTAGGATCAAATTTGAACCTGTGAATGTTGCATTGATGGGAGTTTGGGGGTCAATGTTGCTATTTTCCTACGCATTGATGGGAGTTTGGGGATCAAATTTGAGTTTAGTTTTTTCCTTTTAGCATTCTTGCACTTCACCATTATCCTCTTTCATGTTCCTTATTAGCTCTAGTACTCCTCTCTACCTACATATGTGCATAATTGACAAAAGACCAAAGCAAACTCAATCGTAAAGAAATTTAAAAATAGGTTCGGAGCCGACTTTTTATGTATGATTATTATTAATTTCTATGTTTCTTCAAATCCACCATTTTTCTCATTCGCTTCCAATGTACATCCTTAGTTCAATAATCTCTCCTTTGCCTACTTCTTTCAGGTGCATACTCACTGGTTGTTGCCCTCAGATGGAGAATCAGAAATGCTTCAAACTGCGTTTTAGTTATTAGATGAAGTCCTTTTTGTGTATACTTCCAAATTTTGGACCTTTTGTGAGTGTTCTTTTTTTTTTGGGTTGTTGAACGATAGGATTGGTGGTTTTAGTGTATACTTTCAAATTATGGAGCTTTTGTAATACATGACAATTTTTCGTGGATATATAAATTTTTTGCTAATTTTGAGTTTCACATTTTTCTTGATCTTTTGAATTTTTGTTGATATATATTGTCGATGTATGGATGTGCAATTTGGCTTTTTGTGGGATGTTAGCACCCCAAGGAGTTGTTGGAGGGTGCGGGCGATGGAGTAGGTCATATCGGGTTGTATTTTGAATTTTTAGGTTGGAGAATCAATTGGATTATGTTTACTGTCTCATATTTAAACAAAACGAAAAATTAGAGACGGATTAGCAACGAATTCAAATATTCGTTGCTATTCGTCTCTAATTTTCCGAAATATTTCTATCAATCACAAACGGATCGAGAGACGGAAATAAGAATTCGTCTCTGATTAAATCGCTAATTAGCATCGGAATCGAGAGACGGAATCGAAACGAATAATCCGTCTCGATTCGTTTCTAATTTGAGACGGAATCGAGAGCGACTATTTGCATTCCGTCTCTAATTTCGTCTCTGATTCCGTTTCTAATCAGCAACGGAATCAGAGACGAAATGCAATTACAAATGTACCATTTCGAAATAAATTCCATTTCTGTTTCGTCTCTGTTCCGTTTCTAATTTCCGTCTCTAAATCCGTCTCTAATCAGAAACGGATATTTTCCGTCTCTATTCCGTCTCTAATCAGAAACGAAATCCATTTTCCGTTTCTGATCGTATCAGCGACGACGTTTTCAGAGACGGAACGCGTTCCGTCTCTGTTCCGTTTCTGATTCCAATCAGAGACGGAATTTTCTCAAATCAGAAACGGAAAATTCCGTTTCTGATTTCCTGTTTTTTTGTAGTGTGAGTGCCTCTCGAACACCGATCGCCTCCGCTTCCTTCGGATTGACAACTCCTTCCCACGACTCACCCGAAGCTCCTACAAATATCCCCTGATCATCCCTCATCACTGCACCATACGAGCTCCTCTTCCTCTCTTAAACACCGCGGCATCAACATTGCACTTTAAGAAGCCATGCTTAGGGCGTTGCTATTGTTGTGCACTAACTCGTTCTCTCCCTCTAGACCCGCTTAGCTCGATCCTCCTTGCCTGCTTCCACGCCTCCAGATATTAAAAGCACGAATAACAAAAATTCCTTTCGTTACTTAATTTTCATTTATACATTTTCACATTGAAGTACCTATTTCCTTGCCGCGCAAATTGTTTTTTTATCTGCCTTTTTTTTTTGGTCTTTTTTGCTTCATAGTGGACGATGTGTCATAGTAATTAATATGTTCAATTTAAAATGCTAATTAAAACATAGCTAATATTAAGGTTGGACAATTACCAAGACTAATAGTTAAGTTATTATACAATTACAATCTTAATTAGTATTCGATAGTTAACATGAAAATAGCTTATCAATCTAATAAAGATATGAAAAATCGAAAGTAGGTAAATAATCAGAAAAATAGGTGCACGTATTCTCTACGTATAAACTACCAACAAAATTAAAATAGGTGTATGTAATCTCTATATATGAACTACAGAGAAATTAAGAAATCGAAAATAGAAGTATCCAATAATACGCCACGTGTTACATTCCCACAAAAAATATAGAAAAATCCTAAAAAATAGGCAAAAAAAAAGAACTAAAAATAGAAACTCTCCTACAAATATACCACAAATAGATATGCACTTCCCTCCCTACATGTGTGTTTGCTTCAAAAACTAATATATATCGATCTACTTTAATAAAAAGTAGTACACTTTTTAGAATATAAAAATATATTATTAAATTAGTTAAATTTCTGCTACCGTAGCGAGCGGGTTCAAACATGCGTAGCATGCTCCAAAAATTAGTATATATATATATATATAAAAATGCTAGAATGACACCATAAGTGACATCCCCTATATATGATGTGGCTCGGAGCCCATGCAAAAATGAGGGCGCAAAATAATTCTCACTGCGCGGTGTGTATCTCGAAGCGAAGACGACGATTTTCGTAGATGCGACCCCGCACCACGTCACAAGAATGTCATTTGGGTGTTATTCTAGCATTTTCCTATTCTATAAATATAATAGTGTACTATACATAATGGTTCACGATGGTATTAAAGCTAATTGATTCTAAGGCAGCAACAATGTAATTTCAAAGACTCCAAGCAAAAGAAGTAACATCAACAACCAAGCCTTGGTCATAAATTAATTGGAGCCAGCCACATCAGTCAAATGATTCCACTCACCTCGATTTCAAAGCGATTGATGATGTCATTTCATAACCCTTTAAGTCTGTCCTAATTAATGATTCCAAGTTATGATAGCAAATCAAATAAAAAAAATCCACACTAATTGCTTTGAATGGTGAGAGACTCTATTCTCCATAAATGAGGTCTCAAGTTCAAATTCATTCGATGGAGCCATGTATCAACAGTGTAGTCAGTGTAGTTACCTCTTTACGTCGAGCAATTGGGATTAAAAACCCAATGACAATTGTCAAGTGCTTCACTAGTTGACATCTGGCTCACCTTTCCAAGTTAAAGCTTCAAGTCTTCTCACGTACCAGTTGGAGCGTGCAAGTAGGTTTCTTATCTTATTAGGAAAAAAAAGTTGAATATGATACCAATCAATCAATTTTGAGGTGTGTGCATTCTCTCAGAAAAATTTCGAACACATTCTTCAGAATCAGAAATTAGCAGAAATATAATCTGAATCCTGAAAAACCATTATTGGGTCTAGTAAAAGAGGATTAAAGGTGCAAACCTTTAAAAAAAAAAAAAAAAAAAAAGAGGATTAAAGGAGTACATAAAAAGCACTTTTCTTATTGACACAGTTGGTGATGACCTCAGAACTGACTTTAGTAGCAAATCAAAAGATTCCCAGAGCCCTTGGTAATCACCCTGTGAAGTAGCAATTCGTAACACGGAGGACCAATTGATGTACAGCTAATTCTTGGACGTCCTTCTGAAGCTGCAATAGCTATTTCATCCACTGCAAATCAAATGGCACAGATGTAACCCCCTGGGTTTTTTTTTTTTTTAGCACAGGATTGGATAGATCAATATTAGCCTGAAACCCTTCCATTATTAGCCTGAAACCCTTCCATCATAGTACTGTAATATTACAATTTTGCACATCATCATAAAATGATGTTTCATTCTCATACAAGAACAATCAATAGATTCAATACCAAATTAGTTGGGTCAGCAACATGAATCAAACTACTTCTTTACTCCACTCGTGACCTTGACGGTGTGCTTTCAAGGAATTAAAAAATGATAAAAGAATCATAATTTACAAATAATGGTACAACCTTGCAACCTCGCAAGTTGTAATCGAGAGATTCATGAGAAACACTGATCAAGCACTGGATAAGCAGCATTGAAGATCTCACAGCTTTGATAGAGTTCCCCTCATTTCCATTATGGACAGTACAATTACAAAGCCACAAGAATCTGGGACTGAATCTTTCAGGACATTTTTCTAGTATTTTCATTCTATATGGATACAGTCCCATGTAAATGAACAAAAGAATTGCCAAAACTAATAAACAAATACAATTACACAACTAGAAGCTACCTGCGTCGAGTTAAATAAAGAATCTCACCTTATTCAGTGTCTTGAGGTTCGAGCAGTGGTCTCAGAGAGTGGGGCAACCGATGGCGTAAGAGGAATAGTTGAAAATTCTCTGTCTAAATGTTCAGGCTGCACAAGGTTCGTTTGAATGTTAGAGGAAGCTACACTAAACAAGCTGGGCATATTGGCTTTTCGACTGTTAGAAACTGATGCGGCAGCACTTGCGGTGCTTGGACTTTGAAGATGCTGATCACCCTCCAGTTTCATGTGAGCCCCCGCAGACTCACTCTTCCCCCGTTCTTCAGTTTCTTTGAGAAGAAAATCAACCCACAAATCTGCAAAGGACTGCAAAATAGAGATGACAATGAGTTCTATGAAAAGGACAGTACAACAATGTAAGATCTCCCAAGACAATAAAATTTGTCTTTGAACCAATCAGCTTCATGGCAAATATCGATTTGGAAGAACCCTTAAAAAATAAAGGGGAATGGTAATATAAATTCTATGACTTGTTTCTGTTAGGTAGAAGATACAATTGATGGTGGCATTTATGAAGAAATGGAGGGGAAAATAGCCTAACAAAATAATTTCGACGAGAGGAGCAGCAATATTTTACAAGGTTCATTCCACCACTACTTCCAGAAAATAGATTTGAAAAGACTAAACGTTAATGTTTTGAAATATTAAATCAATGTTTTCTAGCTGGTTTAATAAAAATGAAGAAAGGGCTTATTGTGTCATTACAAGACTTTCACCGACTCTAATCATGACAGAACTTTTATATTGCCTTGTTGATATTACATGATTGTGATAGAGTACCGAAATAGATCGATTGATTAGAGAATTCAACAACAATTACAAGAACAAGAACCACAAGTAACCTCAGAGAAAAGTCTTAAAACTCTCTCAGTCCCAACTCCTAAAAGTTCCCAAATTACATTCAAAATAACAAGATACCCTTCTCTAACTCTCAATACTTATTTATACTCTCTCCAAAGCACTCATTCTCTAACACAAAACACTCAAATGTGCACTCACTCCCGCTCAAATTATGCGACTATGCTCACACTTGAGGTGTTGTTAATGTGGTCCCACTTCCCAAATTGATGTATTAGCATGAGTAAGGTCTTCTCATTACTCCCCCTTTGAAAAATCACCTTGTCCTCAAGGTGGTAGGCAAAGGATTGAACATATGAGAGAAAATGGATATGCCAAGAGCGAGATCTGACGGTATGACACGAGGCGGGAATGCATGCAAAAGAGAACCATGCCAAGATCCAAATGAATCTTGCATCCAAATCACGGCCGTGACCATTGGTCCACACGAAACACAACAAAGCCATATTGATAGTTGCACTAGCCAATCCCCAGACCCTGTAGACTATAACATCATCAAGATCGAAGGGTAGAACAATCAGCCCAATCATCAAGGAAAAATGAATATAATGCTCAGACCAATTAGGCGCCATGTGATGAGAGTTGAAGAGAATATGAGGGACCCTATCCTCAAGAATGAAGGACAAAACAACAAGATCTCTTCCCACATACTAGCACAGACACCAATCCAGAAAGCAACTTGCACCCAATTTCGCTTACCCCTAAATTCCTCATGATGAACAACTTCCATGACCCAATTTCTCTCAATCATGTGCGACATGGTGGTAAGCAAAACAATATGATGTGCTCGACAGAAGAAAGTTGGAAAGGCAACAACCGAAGCCATGGGAATCATTGTGAGAAAAATGCGACACTGATCAGAAGCAAGTAGTGCCACAATTCCTTTGTGCTTTGCTTTGGCCAAGACAATCTCAAAAGTCTTTATGAGCTTGATACTGAAAGCATTCCAAATCAAACACCCAGCGGAAAATACTTGTACACCTTGCGCTCAAGCTCCATTAGGGAAGTGTTCAAAGAAACTCAAATTGTAGGACAACAAAAACCCCAAATCAGAATTAACATGGTCTTCAGATAAGTCCTAGGTAGAAGACAATTCAACAACCAGAAGATTTACAAATGATGGCCTAAGTGAGTGGACCATTAACAGAAAAAGAGAACAATAGTACGCAGATCTAGAAGGATCAAGGGTGAAAATATGGAGACTCCTAAACATTTTGTTGAATTTTCATACTCGTGGCACTTCTCCCCGAGCCTATGATCTTCGCCAGTACCGATACTGTCCCCAACTTGACCACCTTTCAATTTTTATAGGTGTGGGGTTTTATCTCAAAAGGCATCGGTTCTACTTAAGAGGAGATCACCACTTATATACTTCACTATGAAGATTCAATTATCCGATGTGGGACTATTATTTCGGTCCACACATCTCGACACTTTTTTTTTTTTTTTTTTTTTCGACAGGTCCTAATCGAACCGTCGACTCTGATACCATGTTGATTTTCCATACCTGCGGCACTTCTCCACGAGCCTATGATCTCCGCCGATACCGATATTGTCCCCAACTTGACCACCTTTCAATTTTTATAGGTGTGGGGTTTTATCTCAAAAGACCTCGGTTCTAGTTAAGAGGAGATCACCTGAATTAGATTAGGATACAAGTTTATATTTTTTAATTCAGATAGGTAATTTAGATTATGGGGGGGATGTTGGAGTTGTAATCTAAATTAGATTAGGATACAAGTTTCTATTTTTTAGGATAAGAGTTTTATTCCAACTTTAGTTCTTGTTACTTAAGTGTATTAAAATACACGTGCAAATCTGTTTTTATACAGATCGCAGCATCAAGAAATAAAAGAACCAGATTTTCAGTTCTTATTTTTCTTCCTTTTATATAGATCCGTTTTTCTTCTCTCCTCTATTCAATTTTACTTTCATTGATTTTCTCCAACAAATTAGTATTAGAGCCCTTATTTTCTTTAGGGACTTGTGGTTGAGAGAAACTTTTTTTCTGCATCCAAGAACTTCCATGGATTCGATTCAATTCTTGAAAAACCTTTCACCTCGCTTACACCACCGGTGTCCGATGGTGAGGGTTATCATATATGGGCAGCCAGGATGGAGGCACATCTGGAGGCGAATGATCTTTGGGAAGCCGTTGAGGAAGACTACGAAGTTCTTCCCTTACCCGCAAATCCAACAATGGCGCAAAGCAAGTATTACAAAGAGAGAAAGTCAAGAAAATCTAAGGCAAGAGCTATGTTATTTGTTGCAGTCTCTTTTGAAGTCTTCGTAAGGATTATGTCATTAAAGTCGGCCTTTGAAGTATGGAACTACCTAAAGGAGTACGAAGGAGATGAAAACATCAAAGGAATGAAGGTTCTCAACTTAATCAGAGAATTCGAGCTTCAGAGAATGAAGGACTCAGAGACAGTGAAGGAGTATTCTGATAGATTACTTGGAATCGCGAATAAAGTGAGATTACTCGGTTCTGAATTTTCAGACTCTAGGATTATGCAAAAAAATCCTTGTAACCACCACGGCAAGGTTTGATGCTACTATTTCATCACTTGAAAATACAAGAAATTTGGCCAACTTTAGTTTGGCAAAATTGTTGAGTGCTATGCAAGCACAGGAACAAAGAAACCTCATTAGATCTGAAGGGTCAGTTGAATGTGCATTAGCTGCGAGAGCTAAATTCAGTCAAGGACAAAAAGGGAAGAAAGTTGAGAAGAACAAGAAAGGAAATTCAAGTTTTGATTCTCCTAACACTAATAAGGGAACAAAATATGATTTTCCTCCTTGTAAGCACTTTGGAAGAAAGGGTCATCACCCTTCTAAATGTTGGAAGGAACCGGATCAACAATGTGAGAAATGTCAGAAGATGGGACATCATCAGAAAATATGTAGAAGCAATCCACAACAAAGACAAGTGACTCAAGTCAACCTTCAACAAAATAATGCTGCACAAGTTGCAGATCAAGAGGAGTGTCATCAGACACTAATGATGGTTTCATTAGCCCAGGAGAATGCTCAGAGTAATATGTGGTATCTCGACAGTGCATGCTCTAATCACATGTGTGGCAATAGAGAATTTTTTGATGAGTTGGATGAGTCAATGTTGACAGAGGTCAAGTTTGCCGATGATAGGAAACTTCCAGTTAAGGGAAAAGGAAGAATTCTTATCCAGTTGGAGAATGGTGATCATCAGTTTATTTCAGATGTGTTATATGTACCGACGTTGACATGCAATTTGCTAAGTTTGGGGCAGTTGCTAGAGAAGGGGTACGAAGTGAATTTCAAAGATAGTCATCTCACTGTGTTTGACTCTAAAGGTATGATCATTCTTAAGTCTCCTTTGAAAAATAGGTTGTTTCAGATTGAGATTAAGACTGGATCTTATCCGTGTTTTAAATCCATTGTTTCTTATGAGTCATGGTTATGACATCTAAGATATGGTCATCTAAGCTTCAAAAGTCTGAAGTTGTTGACTTATAAGAATTTAGTGAAAGGATTGTCTGTGATTCAACATCCAGAGCAATTTTGTGGAGGGTGTATTTTGGGGAGCAACATAGACGAATGATTGCTTCCAACACTCCAAGGTGTGCCAAATCTCTACTACAATTGGTTCACTCAGACGTTTATGGTCCTCTGGAGACTACTTCACTGGGAGGAAGCAAATATTTTATGACTTTTATTGATGACTGCAACAGGATGATTTGGGTGTATACTTTAAAGAATAAGTCTGATGCATTTAGTTGCTTTCAAAAGTTCAAGGCAACTGTGGAGAAACAGAGTGGACGCTACATTAAGACTTTGAGAACTGATGGTGGTGGTGAGTACACGTCCTCGACATTTTCAAAGTTTTGTGATCGTCATGGGATTAAACATGAGATCATGCCACCACAGACAACGCAACATAATGGTGTTGCAGGGAGGAAGAATAGTATAATTATAGACATGGCTCATAGTATGTTGAAAGCCAAAGGTCTACCTGATTCTTTTTGGGCTGAAGCAGTTGCATGTTCGGTTTATTTATTGAATAAGCCTCCCACAAAAGGTTTGTCCCATATAATCCCAGAAGAGGCTTGGAGTGGTTACAAGCCAAGTATCAAACACTTGAAGGTGTTTGGATCCATTGCATGTGTACATGTTCTTGATGCTAACAGGAAGAAGTTAGATGACAAAGGCAATCAAGTGCATTGTGCACTGTTCAACATTAAGGAAGCTGTGCGAGATAGATGGCGGGTGAATGATAAAGGAAGTCGTTGATGGAGGTCGAGATCTGCATCTCGAGAGAAGATCAAGTGGAAGATCATGACAATCTGAATTATAGGGGGATGATGTTTTGTTTTTTAATTCAGATATGTAATTTAGATTATGGGGGGATGTTGGAGTTGTAATCTAAATTAGATTAGGATACAAGTTTCTATTTTTTAGGATAAGAGTTTTATTCCAACTTTAGTTCTTGTTACTTAAGTGTATTAAAATACACGTGCAAATTTGTTTTTATATAGATCGCAGCATCAAGAAATAAAAGAACCAGATTTTCAGTTCTTGCTTTTCTTCCTTTTATATAGATCAGTTTTTCTTCTCTCCTCTATTCAATTTTACTTCTCTTTGATTTTCTACAACACATTTGATGCACTTGGAAGTAGGTTCATAATACATACCCCATTGCGGTGGCGATGTATGCATCATCTGATCTAACCTACCATAACAACATTGGCAATGAAACATGTTGTGCAAGGAAACAATTGCACCTGCTCCAGTGTCATGTCAACCATGAGCTTCGTCACTTCCAACAGTTAACATGCTAAGGGCGCATCTGGTCACTTCCAACAGTTAACATGCTAAGGGCGCATCTGGTCGGTACAAGTGACACAGACAACAACCATGGTGGTGGATCGACGTCGATGAACCAGTTGCTCGTACATGCAACTTGTGGACCGAAGTTGAAAAACACCAACTCGTCGATGTCTTGCTTCGACCGGAGAACCTCTCGCAAAGCCAACGCCATTGAAGAAGACTCTTTGCCACTCTTCATCTCGAGCAAGAGATATTGCCATTTCGAAAACCAATGGCGTTGAGAAAAAAACAAAGTTGATTGTGGTAAGACCTTTGTTTGAGAAGACAAAGATGAGTGTTGCACAAGAAGAATAGGAGTTAAATTTGGTGGATCTAGCAGATCTAGGGAATTTGCGACTAGCGTATCTAACGTTACTAGTTTACCAAAAGTCAACAACACCTTGGACAGCTCAAGATCAGGTGGAACTGGGAGCTGAAGAAGAAACCCATTGATCTGCAACGCCACTTTTCGGATCTCCAATTTCACCTCAGATCCGAGGTCGAACGGTTGTATCTTCACCAGATTTGGATCACCAACGAACTGAACCACCTTGGATGCTATCAGATTTGTATCACCAATAGTTGAAACCCCTTCAGTCGCCACTAGATCTGAATCACCAGCGATCAGAGACATCTCTGACACTGTCGGATCTGTCAGCTCTGATGCTTTTAAGCCGAGATGGTGAAGGAGAAGTTTGTCAAACCTCTGAGCGAAGCATTTGATCGCAGTTTTCACTTCAGATCTGAGCTCCTCAATCGACACCTCAATGATTGAAAACCTTTTCACATCCTCTTCAATTTGATGCAATCGAGCTTCCATCTTTGAGGTATGCTCTGATACCATTGATAGAGTACCGAAATAGATCAACTGATTAGAGAATTCAACAACAATTATAAGAACAAGAACCAAAAGTAACCCCGGAGAAAAATCTTAAAACTCTCTCAATCCCAATTCCTAAGAGTTCCCAAATTACATTCAAAATAACAAAGATACCCTTCTCGAACTCTCAATACTTATTTATGCTCTCTCTCTAAAGCACTCATTCTCTAACACAAAACACTCAAATGTGCACTCATTCCTGCTCAAATTAAGCGACTATGCTCACACTTGATGTGTTGTTGATGTGGTCCCACTTCCCAAATTGATGTATTAGCATGAGTAAGGTCTTATTAGATTGTTGAAGGTTTATTTGGCCAACTTTCACCAATTGACAAAGGAGTGACAATTGCCTTATCTTACCATTACATCACGATATAAAAAAAAAGAAAAAAAAAAAAACCTTAAATGACATAAAACACTCCATTACGTCCACAATAACCATCAAAATCATCTTCACACTTGATTTCCCTCACTTGCTAATTGACAATTCAATGCATTCCAGGTGCTATATCCCATTAGTAGCATGCTGCAGTTGGAAACTTCAATCCATGAAAAATCTTTGCAAGCGAAACTCCACCCCCACTTACACCTTTCAAAATCTAATACAACGGCTAGCAACAGGTGAATTTTAAATGCGCGGTCAGTACTTTTGTTTGTTCATTCATATCCCCTCAAAGGAGAAATCTAAATTAGTTGTTCAGTAAAATACCAGTTAAACTTTCCAACTTTTATCAGATTTTGTCCAAATTTCACATCACTAATTTCTATACCTTGAACCATTCAAAACATGTCAAGATTTATTTGCTGGCTGGTTGTGCTAAAAAAAAGTTAATGTGGCAGATGTAATGCAAAGGATGAGGCCAGATGTGTGTCTTTCCCAAGTTGGTGTCCGATGTGCCAATGACATGTCGAGGATGTGGACCAACTTTTCTTGCATTGCTTAGTAGCATCTATGATGTGAAATCAACTTGTTCGAGAAGAAAATAGGATCTGGGGTAAGGCCAAGTTCGTGTGTGGACATTCTTCTTGATGGAGAGACGAATGAGATGAATGTGAAAAGAACAATGTGGCTTTGTGGGGGTGCAAGAAATCTTTGGGGAAGTTTAGCTGGAGAGGAACGCCAGGATTTTTAAAGAGAAGGTGATTAGGCCGGATGAATTGTGGGATAAAATTAAGCTTTTGGCTGCCAAATGGCTTTCGACAACCTCCATCTCAAGGAATGGGGAACAAACGACTTATTGAGATGTTGGCAGCTGATTTTAGGAGTAGATGTATACTCTCTGATGTAGGATGTCTCCGGCCCTGCTTTTGTTTCTCAATTTGTCTTTCTAATGTACAGGTGAGATTTTGATTCTACTCGCACGGTCGTAACTCAGGGGCTACCCCTACTTTTTTAAGTACTTATACTGAAAGATGAATGCAACTTACTTTATCGAAAAAAGAAAAAGAAAAGTATAATGTCTCCTATTGTTCACACCAATAAATAGAGTCACATTCTACACTTAAAGCATCCCATTTCTTTACAGTGTTCACTTTATGCCAAGTTCACTCATTTTCATTCATTTTGTCTCCATGCTCTTACTTTTGCTTTTAATTTAGTAGAATATAGCTGAATCTATGGCAATCACCGATGTAGGACGTGTGAAGCCCCTTCCGAAACAGAAAAACGATAGAAGTAGAGTTTAACTAGACTAGGATTTTAATTACTTAGTCTTTAGATAGTCGAAAATTCGACGAGGTAAAAGGTAGACTAAAACTAATTTGGGACGTATTATTTAGGAGGGATTCAAATGGTTTGAAAAGCTCACCATCAATTGCAATAAATCAAGCACAATGGAAGAGTTTGATCCATGTAGCCGACCCCAATTAATTTGAGGCTATATATAACTAGGGATTTTATTGAAGAATCATAATGGATTAGAATATTCACTAAATTAAAAATTTTTACGTAACTCGGATTATCAAAAAAAAAAGACTAGTATTTTTTTGTATTTTCATCTCCTATTTTAGGTGATTTTAGAAGAGGATTAGGACTTCAAGATCCTAATCATATAAGGAGTTTAGGACTTTAGTTTATGCATCTATACATGTCTAGGGTATTTTTCACAACATATATCATTAAATAAAAGACTACTAATTTTTTGAAAATTATGCTCTTCTTCTTTGATCTTCTCTCTCTAATCCTCCATCAGCCGCATTCCATTGTACAAATAAGATTATGATTTTTTTTTTAACTTTAGCGAAAGTCGAACCCACGACCTCCATAAACCTTACCTTTTGGCAAGTGATTCCTCGTCCATCTCAACAGAGAGGTAACATTATGATCTTCACTAATTTTTTAATTAAGTTATTTTGATTAACACATTCCACTCTTTCACCTACTACCTTTGTATCCTACTTTCGTGCTTCTTTTTTAACCACTACAAAATTACTCATTACAATTTCAAAAAAAAATTATACAAATTTTTACAAAATTATTTGACAAGTTTATTAGTCTGTCCCTTTGGGGGCTTTTTCTAAAAAAAAAGGATTTCATAAAATGCCTGATCTCAAGTTAAGTTTTTCAATTTCCACTTAGTATGTTAGTTTTAAAGTTATTTGACTCCGTAATAGCTTAAAAATGTTATTCAAAAACCGAATTCTTCACTAGGTTTACCACTTTTAACAATTTTCGAACTGATAAACTTAAGACTTTTGAGTTGAAATTCAAAACTTGTTTCGATTTATCAAATATCAGAATCAGTTTGAAGAAACGGGCACAAAATTTGACTGACAACCTTGTCAAGTGTTACAATTGCGCATGTGCATTTGCAAGTTTTAGACTTATCAGTTCGATACTTTCTTTCTTTATTTTTTTTTTTTGAGAATTCGTCAGTCAAATACTTAACATCATTGTGAGATCACTGCCCAATCTGATGAAAAAGTCAATTACTTTCATATAAGTGGCACAGTAACACTTGAAAACAAAACAAGATCATATGAATAGGAACAAAACCATCAAAGATAGATCACTTACATGATTCTCCGAATGCAAATGAGAAGATGCTTCAGATGAGCCTCCTAATATACCACCAACAAATCGCCCAGGCAGACCCAAGACACCACGAACAACACCCTTACCCACACCTTGTTGAGCAACACCTATTCTTTGTTTGTCTTCCTCAGAGAACCCTAGCATGCGAACCATGAGATCCAGAACCTGGAAATCAGGAAATGATATAGATCACGTGATGCGGAAGATTAAGTTAAATGAATCGAAAAAAAAATTTCTTTTCAAGAATAACTTTTGTATAGTGGGTGGCTATCATTGGAATCCAATAGAATAAACACTAAAAACATAACAATAAGAGCAACAACTAGTATGCAGTAGATTTGTTCTGTGAGTATTTGAGATATTAAAGTAAACAAAAACAAACGTGAATGAAATGAATATTTAAAAGGCCTCGGCAAATATATCCTAACGTTTCACCAATTTTGCAAAACTACCCTAACGTTTCTATTTTTGCAAATATATCCTAATGTTTCGGTTTCACTTCAAATTGTATCCTCAAAAGCAAATTGGACATTTTTCCCCTCGATTTAATTCTTTTACAACTAAATGTGTGTTACTTAAGAAAATCTACACTCGATCAAACTAAACCCAACTAACCGATTACACAAAACAAATTGTCCCAACCTTGACTCTCGTCCTCAACTCTGCACAAGTAGTCACAAATTTCACAAATTTGGTCCTCGTGGGATTCTTTGTCTCAACCCAATAAATTTTCTCCCATTAATAATCTTTTGGAGACAAATTAAGTGTGAGCTTCTCTTTCATCTTCATAGAAACACAACTTACACTCTCATCAATGGCAGATCATCATCATCATCTCACAATCCACTCTCTATGCAGAGCTAGTATTCGATTTGTAGAGAAGACCCATTTGAGATTTCTTCATTTTCCGTTCATTCTTCAATTGAAGCAAAACCCAACAAATTTGAAGATCACAATGTCTTGGTTCAGAAGCGTACTTCAAGCATCTGTCATCAACTCACTCCACACCCATCAACATCAATCTCTTTTCGTATAACCCTTTTTGTTGAATTTCAATTCTGAGTCGACTCAGAAGGCCAATCTTCAGAGATTGCTCGGCGGTATGGTCTCGAACCAAAAAACCGAACCAATGAGAGTGAAGATTGGGTTGGGTGTAGGCTCATGAAGAGATTGAACATTGAGAGTGAAGATTGGGTCAAATTGATATCTATGATTTCTCTGAGAAGTACATCGTTTTCACGCCTCTTTTGGCTTTGACTAGTGTGGGACACTTGAGTTCCAATCGGTGAGCGGCTTGAGCCCACTGGGGACGAGACTCAGGATTGGAGCAATCCAGTTTGTTTAATGGGTTAATTAGGTTTAGTTTGATTAAGTGCAGATTTTTTGTGTCAGAGCATCTCTGGTGAGAAGGACGAGGCATCACTTGCCTAAAGGCTAGGTTCAAGGAGGTCATGGATTCGACTCCAGCTACAGTAAAAAAAAAAAAAAAAAAAAAGTGCAGATTTTTTTTGAAGTAACTCATGTTTGATTAAGTATAGATTTCTTCTTAAGCAACTCATGTTTAGTTGTGACAAAGTTAAATTGCAGGACAAAAAGACCAATTTGCACTTGAGAACACAATTTGAAGTGAAACCAAAATGTTAGGATATATTTGCAAAAAATAAAACATTACGATATATTTGCAAAATTGATGAAACGTTAGGATATATTTGCTTATTACAAGTGATGAAAAACCGAACCTTCTCCAATCTTTTTTTATCTTCAAAAATCTTATGTTCTCTAGCAAAATTGTCACATTAATGACGTAGTACACAATAAAGCCTAACTTCTTTGAGAGGGAATGACCATTTAAACAATTTTCCAATGTAAAAACCATATTATATTCAATGCATTTGTCAGTAGCAATTAATGAGTACCTCTTTGCTGTGGCCCCTCTGGAAGTAGGTCACCAGTAATTTGATCACGATACGCCTGCCAAAACCATGATCAGATCAACAGTTAAAAGAATTAGAAAAGGAGAACAATTTCCGCCAAAGATGATCCAAGGCTAGAAACAATCAAATGAAAAAAAGAACCAAGTCTAGCAGCAAATCAGTCAGTTACAGTTAATTAATATTGTTGCTTTTAAGAGACAAACTCTATAACCAAAAAACAAGGCCTTCTCATTTATTAGCATTAAAGACCAAGACGATATATTAGAAAAAATTACAATACGTCAATGGAGTTTAGAGCCTCACTGGTTGATAGACTTGTTTTCAAACTTTAAATATATTTATAGATTTTGAAGCATTTTTTAAATCCATCACTGTTAGAGGCACTGACAGAAATAGAAGAATGTTAGATTTCTTATCGAATGTTTATATTTCATTTAAGATTAAAATTCTTCCATCTCTTATGTGCAGACCAGACCAGTTCGCGACAATACCTTAAGATTCACAAGCCAACATGCATTCGAGAGAATCCACAGTTTTTTCATGTTAGATACTATTTTCAAGCATCATATTGTTGCCAATATATTTTTAGTGTTTTCCGAAAAAAAAAAAAAAAAAAAAACTTAATTATTTACAGTACTTCATTTTGATGAAAAGATATCCATAAGATGTGATGTACGTTAGCTTCTAAAGGCTGTATATCTGGCATCTGCAGCAATGCAGTCCTCACCAAGCCCAACCCTAGAAATTGATTGGACCAGTTCTTTTACAAATTGAACCAAAAGATTCACCAAATTAGTGAGCAATCTCATGTCTACGCTTGAATATTCTATAAAGACGGTTCAAATTTCAGAACTGAGTAGACCAAGTAAGCGTGCTGAAAGAGAGATTCGTCATATATAGGATAGACAGGTCAACATCAAACAAGGTCTCTAATAGTCTCATAAAAATCAAATGGAAAATCCTTTCTTGCGATTTAAACACCTTACCTGTCAACAAAATAATCTGAATCTGTCGACATTCTATTAAGCCTTGATATGCTTTGCTCCAAGGCCTGGCGTAGCCTTGAATTGTCTGCCTCGAGCTTAAGTACTGTCCGTTTTCCTTCTGAAACCATCTGTTCAGCTTGTGAAAACTTAACTAATAATCCTTCCCTTTCTTCCTTCAACATCTCCACCATTCCATTAGCATCCTTATAAAAGCAACATAAAATATTAAAGATGCAACCCCGTCAAAATAACATGCATAGTTCATGTCTATAAAACATCTACAATGATAGAAATTTAGAGAGGAAAAGCATTTGTTTAAAGTAAATGACGCAATTTTTTCAAAAGGAAAAAGAGTAATGCAAACAAACTTGTCACAAAAACAACAACAAACAACAGTAGAGCCTCAGGCCCAAATAGTAGGGTTCAGCTAAATGGATTCAACATTTCTATTCTGCATGTTTTCATGCAGTATATGATATGATTTGTAAATGTTTTAAATCTTTGACCCTTAAGACCTTAGACTACAGTGATCAGTATGTAATGCTTAAGAAAAGAGCTGAAATAATCAAGTCGAACATTTTATTTGTTTGATCTTCTTTTCTGTACTCTCTTTCATTTAAAACACCTTCCCATTACTGTTGTGCATAAAACTCACATTTTTTTCCATTTTTAACTTTTTTCTCTTTACTTATCTGTGTCCTCATGTCCACAAAAATAAACAACGGACCTTTAGAAACGTGCCCACACCCAACAACCATAATGAGTCCAAGTAACATAGGTCCGATTCCATAAATTAATGAGTATACTTTTAGATAACAATTCTATTTTCTTTGAGCAAATAGTCACAATAATTCCAAACTTTCACTTTGTGTCTAAATAATCCCAAACTTTGTGTTTTGTGTCAATTTTGACTCAATTACTTTTTTTAGGCAAATTGATGTTGATGTGGCATATGAAATTAGTAAAGTTGTTTGTTTATGAGGTGGTTTTAATTTTAAGAAATAAAAGGGGTTGATTGTAAATTTAAAAAGTTAAAACCTACAAAATTGTAGGTTTAAAGGCGTTTTGAGAAGTTTGGAGTTTTTTGAAGCTCCAACATCTAGGATTTTACCTCGCGAAGTGTGATGGGAGACGATTGCGTTTAAAATCCCGAATTGGATTCGAAAAAGTTTTGCAAAGTTGTTTTTCAGATAAATTAGTTAATTTAAGCCATAATTAGAGGTTGAATTACGTAGATTTGATTTCAAAAGAATTTTGGGCTTTTAAGAAATTGAAATATCGACTTAACCTTTAAACCAGATGACTTTAAATGCATTTAAATGGACTTGTAGGTTCTACAGAAGTATGTGAATCTCAAGATTTAAGTGTGGGACTTCGCTACCAACTTTGAGTTGGTTTGATTGTAAGTAAATCCTACAGTGACCTTTACTAATTATTGATTTATCTTTGTGCTTGTATTTGTAACTTGGTCTACATTCGATTTCACATATCGATTGATCATGCATACATGTCATATGAGCAGAGTTGCCATGCTCGGTCTCGATGATGTCTCTCGCTAGGTGAATTAGACTAGGTGCGAGTAAATCTAGTCGAGACTAGGTATCTCGACAGACTGGATGCGAGTAAAACTTTAAGGTAGACAATGTCAATTCCAAGGAGCATGAATTTGAATTCTCAGTACTGTTTTTGTACTACATTTGGAAGTCGACGTCCGGGTATAATTATGAAACATGAACGAAGGGATTCTCTTTGCTATATGTATTATATGAATTAATATATATATATATATATATATATATATATTTGTTTCTTTGTTTGAAAATGCAACTACATGACTCGATGTATCAAACTAACATTTGCATGAGTACAGGTCAATGAAAGAAATTACTTGCCCAACATCCTCGAATTGTTTTTGATGATGTCAAGATTTACGTGAAGATTAGGACGGGCAAATAAGCTTGGAGAACTATGGTGAATATTTTGAAGTTTTTCATTTCTTGTTGTATATTATGTTTTGGGTTCTCGAGATGAGAGTAAGATGCGATATGTCTTCGAATACTGTTATGAATGGTTTGAGGGAATAGACATGAGTAGGTTTGATAGTTTGACACGTTTCGATACAGTTTATGAACTTTTTTTGATGTAATTAGTGTTATGGAGCAGTTAGAACTTGTATTAAATGTCAAATTTTTGAACTTAAGGAAACGATTTCAGTTAAATCGTTAAATTTTGTTTTGATATAATATTGTGAACTGTTGAGGAGATGTGAGTCTTTCTAGGCCTTCTCCCAAAGCTGTTGTTTATTAGGTTTTTGGTGCAGACAACACACTTTCAAAAGAAACTCTGTAGAAATTTTTATAGGAGTATGGAAATCAAAATGTAATTTCCTAATTTGCTCCACTTAATGAAATTTAGAATTGAATCTTGTTTGAGGAGTTAGTCCATAGGTTTTAATCGAGTAAATGGATTAGGAACCTAATTAGGATAATTGGGTAAAGTCAGGGCTTAATGAAATGGCGCGACACAAACGATTATTTTTATGTAGATCAAACTCAAAGTTTGACATTATTTTGATGTCAAAATTTAAACCACCTCATTCAGCTAGCAACTTAATTTACCAATTTTATGTCACACCTCAATTTGCCAAAAAAGAAAGTAATTGGGTCAAAACTGACACAAAACACAAAGTTTGAGATTATTTAGACACAAAAGTGAAAGTTTGGGATTACTGTGACTATTTGCCCATTTGTTTTCCCAAGAAGTGCAACTTGATATTGAATTACCAACATCCCATTTGTTTTCCCAAAAAGTGCAACTTAATATTGAATTACCAACATTGTTAACATGATGAATTTTGAATAGGACTGCATGCAATTGATAACTTCATAATAAATTACTAAAAAAGAAATTTACAGGCACATATTGGTTTAACCTAACTACGACATTTTATTTTCTTAAAAGTTAAAACACCATCTTTTCAATGATCTTCATCACAATCTGATTCAATGTTAGGGGATGCAAAGCTTGTAAATAACTTATTCTCGAGAACCTTTTATGAGGAAGCAACGACACTTATTAACATACACAGTTTACTGCATTTTGCAAAGAGTGATGGTAATCAAAAAGCTCCACTTGATTACGGTATATCTTAGGACTACGAAATTTATTTGTAAAGTTTCACTCCAGTATTTTATATTTTTTATCAAGCATTTTACACATTATTACTTTATGAAATTTTAAGATTACTTTGTGAAAGTATCAAAATAAAGTAATGTTTAAATATTTTTGGAGTTATAAATAACAAACATATCAAAAACAATTGTTTTAATTTGCCGAGACTAAACATGTTTGACATAAAAGAAGATTTAAGAGTTCAGTATAAGCTTACCAATTATTAGATTCTCTTATTTGCCTTGAGTTGGTATTTAAATGATATAAATACACACAAACATTAAAGTAGAAAAAAAAAAAAACTTAAAAGAGTTAAAATTACCTTTCAAATGAATTCAATTTATTTACTCCCTTTGTTCCCAAATATATGACACAATTTTACCTTGGCACAAGAATTAAGAAAATAAATAATTCACATTCAAAATTTCGTTAAAAGACTAAACTAACCTCTCATAAATGAAGTAATTTATTATGGGTATTGTGGAAAAAAAAGAGATTAATATTTTTATTAACTAAATTGATTGGGGTTAGAATTGGAAATGAAGTGATTAATACTTCCTAGATTTCCTAACGTGACATTTTTTGGAACAAAAAACAGTCCCAAAATGTGACAGATATTTGGGAACGTAGGGAGTACTTCTTAGTAAAATAAGGGCCAAGTTTTTTAAAATATTTTTTTTCTATTTTCGAAGATATAGAGTTAATAAAAGTAAAGTTTATACAAGTTCCAACTCAAATACATCTGATACATCTAACACATCTAACATCCATTCGGAGTTACCTTCAATAGCATAGCCTAATGCCTAAACATATAAACCATTTATAAGTTTATAACAAATTAATTAAATCTCAAATTTAAAAGATGTGAAAGAGAAATTAGTGACTGACACGGAAGCTTTTGTTAAGTTGCTGGCATGCGAATGGAATTGGCAATCTATCAATTCAAGGGTCCTATTAAATTGTAAGCCAAATTGCTAGAATTATATTGGCAATATCATTAATTCATTATCTGTTAGAGGAGGCTTGGGTATGTTATAATAATGGCACAAGGAAAAAGAAGAGTCCAAACAACACAAATGTAAAAATCATTTAAAAAAGAGGTACCTTCAGTCGTTCAGAGAGCCTAGTACACTCCTCTCTTGCATGTGCAAGATCTCTTTCTGAGCGCCCCTATGCAAGAACAAAGAGAAAACTGGCAATTAAAGATCCGGAGAAATGTCTAGCTATTCAAGATAACATATACCTTCCATAATCTCTACTGCCATACTACCAAAGTTTTGAACTTACTTTGGCTTCAGTCTCAGCATAGTACTGGCCAAGTGCAGTCTGAAGATTCAAAAGCTCCATATTTTTAGCGTCAATTGCACTCATAGAATTTGCAAGCTTTTTCTCCAGATTATTTATTTTTTTAATAGATTTTTGAACGTCATCGCTGTTGATTTTCTTTACTTCTTCCTGACCTGCTATTGCTTGGTTCAGAGCTTTCTCCAGGTGTAAAATTTGACTCCTTTGGTATTCACAATTTTCTCGGAGCTCCTCTATTAGTTTGCTGTCTTCATCCATTTTATCTGATTCTTCATGTTCCTAGACAATATTAGAGAAGAAACCATAACCATTATTAAGATATGAATGCAAGACATAATTTGTTGTGCCCTGTCTTCAAACTATCCAGCACATCCAACAGACAATAATTAAGATGAACACCTGAAATTTTCTGTAATTGAGGGATTGGTCAAAACTTGTACTACACAAATCGCAAACAAAATACTGAGCGTTTCAGGCAGCAAAAAGAGTATCGTCTAATAAAATATAAGGCAGCATTAGGTTCCCAATGGATTGTGGCTTGCTATAGAGAAATCAGGAAAGTGATCTTCTATAGATTAAATTACCAAAATACAGCGTACAATCTAAAAAGCTTGAATGAACAATCTGTTATAAACCTTCGAATAAGATAAGACTAGTCCGTGACTAAGTCCCATATCTTCAGCTTACAAGAGATTGAACAATCTTTCATTTCTTCAAGTTTTCCAGATTTTACTTAAAAACAGAATCAGGAGATAAAAATCTGAAAATTTTAAGTCCTAAGAAAATAGGAATTTGAAATCCTACAGAAATTCTAACAGCATCCGGTCCCAACAAAGTAACAAAAACACTAAAGAAAAGTAAGGATTCTAATCACTTATAACAAACAAATTCTAATTACATAAGGACTTTTAATTGATCTTTAATTAAATAAAGACTACAAAAAATAAATAAATCCTAATTACACAAGGACTTTTGAAAATAAAATCTCAACCATCATTAGACTATAGCTCTAAACCTAAACCACTTAGGAAAGAGTTGAACATGTCCTACATCAATTCTCCATGGTTTGGAAGAACTCAGATCCAACACCTTAGATGCAATAACGGTCCCAGGATCAGGTTCAACTAAGAAACATCAGAAGGTGAATACATATGCCAAGTTATCAAATACCGACAATAACCGCCATCAAAAAAGGAAATGATTTCATCACTTAAGACATCAACAATACGCTTAGAAGGTGCAACAAAGGTTTGAAAAATCGACAAACTTCGGCGAACTTCGGTGGAAGTTTGTCGATAATGAAAATGGGGAAGCGAAACTATGTGGCGATGTAAAACCTGCAAAATTTTGCCTGAAGCTTTGACATGTTTCGCCAAACTTCAATCGACTTTGACGTTTTCCATTGAAACCATTAAAAAGAGACAAAAAATGAAAGCTACTCAAATATCAACATGTAGATCATGGATGCGTTAGGCAAAAACTCAACGAAAAAAGAGTTACAAAAATCTTAAGGTAAATGAGGATGCTTACAAGGCAAATGAACAAGATAGCCAAAAAAAGGAAGGGAAACTCACGAAGTGATTAACAGACTAGTTTTAGGCAAACTAAGCAGTGGGTAACAACAAATCCCAATTAATTGGCTTTTCTCAACTTGACAACTAAGCAATGAACCTAAACTAAGATCAATCGCCTCAGTTTGACCATAAATGGATAAAAGGAAAGGAAAATTTGATGAGTATTGAAATTTTCCATAACATCTTCAAAAAATGACTGACAAACTTCCATTACCATCAAAACTAGTGACATGTGATTGAAGGACAATTACACCACTTAATGCATCTCCAAGCTTATTACAAATGCTAGCGAGATAACGGACAGAAGCATAGCCTTAGAAGAATGCTACCCATTTTCCATATAGTACAATCAATTTTTATAGAGACATAATCATAAATATACTTTAAAGCTTTGTGATATGAAACAAGGATAACAAATTCGACAAAATTCACCAAGTTTTCTAATAGGATGTTATCAATTGAGTCAATTGATAGGAATCTACATCAGCGGATCAGCCTCCTCACTTGAGTCATATGAATAATCCAAAATTTCCATCTTCTCTAACATCATATGAACGATCCATGAGATTTGGGACTAATGAGACGACCCGCCTTTAGGAGACATGACTCTCAAAGAGAAGCTAAGCAACTTCTCAAACGTTAAAGCCTTATAATAAACGTCTTGTAGACCTACGAAAGAATGTAGTTAGCAATTTTTGTAACTAACATCCAATCTTAATCTTTCACTTGGCAAGTAATAGAAAATATAAATTTAGCCAAACAACTAGCTAAAATAGAGGAACAATAACGTAGGTTAATTTACTGATGCATCAACTACTTTGGGTGGAATAAAAGAAGCTACTCCTCCAGCCTATCTTTTTCACTTCAGCCTATAGAAAAATAGGCTCTTCACTTAGAAGCTCTAAATGAGACTCATCACCTTACTAGTTATGCTTAGCTAAACCTTGGAGTTTTATTTTAGCAAAAAACTCATTGAACATAGATCGTATAGTACCAATCAAAGTGGTCCACTATGTCAGCTAACCAATATAAGAAATAATTTAGATCAGGTTTGCCATCAAATCCAAGAGCATTGACCTCAAGGTCCTCAACTCTCTTTGTAATATCATTGAAGTAATCATAATGAAGTTGATAAGTTCAAACAATAAGAAGGAGAGGAAAGGAGCTTGTATTGATAGAAAATTGGATTTACAGTGAAAAGATAGACAATTCGAGTGGTCTATACACTCCAGAACAATGTTCATGCATCAAAAAATGACCCTTACTCTCTTTCCCCTCTACTTATATACTACTATGTATTGTAACTAACTATACCAATTTGTAATTGGTCCCCACTTACATCACTTGCTAGCTACCACTGAGGCAATGCACGTGCCCCCTCACTCTTCTTATGCCTGCGTGATAGGAGGTCTATCAATAATGAAGTAGAAGTATTCAAACAATAAGGGCTTGATAGAGGTCTATCAATACCACTCCCAATGTTCATGCATCAAAAAATGAACCCACCTTATGTCCTCCAATTTGTGGAAATCACTTGCTAGCTACCACTCGAGGCGCTGAATAATGGGCGTGATAGGAGGTCTATCAATACCACCCCCACAAGAACCCACCTTGTCCTCAAGGTGGAAATCCGGGAACTGGCGCTGAATAATGTCCACAGGTTCCCAAGTGGCTTCAAAATCAGGTAAGTCCTTCCAAAAAATCAGCACTTCACAACCAGTCGCAGCACGACAAAAACCAGCCGCACGAGCCGGCTCAACACCCCATTCCATGTCAGTCGTCAATGAAGTAGGAAGAGGCTGGATGCAGTCCAAAGACCCCAAGGCTGGTCGCAGCTGTGAAACATGGAAAACCGGGTGAATGGAGGATGAAGAAGGTAACTCCAACTTGTAAGCCACAACATCGATCTTCTCCAATACTTTAAAAGGACCGAAGAAGCGAGGTGAGAGATTCTCATTGGGGCGGCGAGCCAAAGAATGTTGGCGGTAAGGCCGAAGTTTCAAATACAACATATCACCAACCGAAAACTCCACATTCTTGCGATGGAGATCAGCAGTTGATTTCATCTTAGCTTGGGCCATAGCAAGATGAAACTTAAGCTCATCGAGAATGGCATCACGAGTCTGCAATTGAGCATCTAGATCAGCCACAGCAGTTGCATAAGCACCATAGCAAACAATCGATGGAGGGTCACGACCGTAAACAACCTTGAAAGGCATCATATTAGTAGTCGCATGGAAAGAAGTGCTATGCCAAAATTCAGCCCACGCCAATCATAAACTCCACTGTTTTGGTTTATCAGAAGTAAAGCAACGTAAGTAGGTTTTGAAGCACCGATTGATCACCTCAGACTACCCATTAGATTGTGGGTGGTAGGTTGTGCTATGATGTAGTCGAGTGCCTTGAAGTTTGAAAAGTTCCGACCAAAAAGAGCTGAGGAAAACCTTATCACGGTCCGACACGATAGACCGAGGGAATCCATGCAACCGAAACACTTCCTTAAACAAAATAGCAGCCACCAGGGAGATGAAAATGGATGTACTTGGTCAATCGATCAACAACTACAAGGATCATCGAGAAGCCATTAGATTTTGGCAAGCCTTCAATAAAATCCATTGCAACATCTTCCCAAACTTGGTGAGGAATAGGGAGTGATTGTAAGAGCCCAGCTGGAGAGATGGACTGATACTTATGTTGTTGACAAATAGAGCATTAAGCTGCATATCGCTTGATATCCTACCGCATACCCACCCGATATAAATCCCACTCAATACGTTTGAAGGTGCAAAGAACGCCCGAATGTCCCTAAAAAGCACCATCGTGGTATTCGAACAAAATGCGTTGTAGTAGCGGAGAGCCTTTTGGCAAAACTAGTTTGGACCGAAAAAGCAAGAAACCATGATGGAGAGTATACCCAGGCCAAGCCTCAGAACCATGCTGCAGGTTAGTATAGATCTTAGAGAGGGACGGGTCTTGAGCCACCGCGTCTGAAATATCCTGCACTTCAAGGACACGGTGAGAAACCAATGAGTTCAAGGCGATGTCAGGGACAGGGGGAATGCGTGACAACGCATCAGCAGCCTTATTTGAAATACCCGACTTGTATTGAATTTCAAAATCATAACCGATCAGCTTTGCGACCCATTTCTGGTACTCCGGTTGAACTACGGGCTGCTCTAGAAGGTACTTCAAACTCTGTTTATCAGTGTGGATGAAGAAATGACGCCCGAGCAAGTAATGATGCATTTTTGCACTGCAAGGACCATTGCCATCAACTCACATTCATAGACTGACTTGAGCTGATTGCTAGGAGACAGTAGCTGGCTGAAATAAGCAATCGGCCTGCCATGCTGCATCAAGACAGCCCCTAGCCCAAACCCCGAGGAATCCGTCTCCAACACGAATGGTTGTGAGAAATCCGGCAGCCCTAAAACCGAAACTTCCATCATAGCAAACCGGAATGCTGTTTCAGCTTATGTAGACCACCCAAACGCATCTTTTTTTAGTTATGTAAGGGGGTAAGCAATTGACCCATAATGGCGACAAAACGACGACAATAGCCCGTGAGAACGAGAAAACCCCGTAACTCTTTGATGTTGGTCGGCGAGGGCCAACATTGCATAGCCTCAATTTTCGAAGGATCGACCGAAACTCCATTAACAGAAACCCAATGCCCCAAGTATTCAAGTGATGGCTGCCCAATAACGCATTTCTTAGCATTAACATGTAAGTTGTTGTCCTATAAGACCTGAAGAGTTTGGGACAAGTGATCCATATGCGTGGCGAGGTCCCTGCTATGTCAAAAAAGACAAGGACAAATTGACACAAGAATGGTCGAAATATCCGATTCATTAAGGCTTGAAAAGTTGCAGGCGCGTTGGATAAACCAAACGGCATCACTAAGAACTCGTAATGCCCTTCATGAGTCCGAAAAGCGGTCTTGGGAACTTCTAAAGACTTTACTCTAATTTGGTGATAGCCCGACTTCAAATCCTACTTGGAAAAGATAGAGGCTCCATGTAGTTCATCAAGCAATTCATCCACAACAGGTATGGGAAATCTATCAGGTACTATCACCTTGTTCAGTGCGCGATAATCAACACAGAACCGCCAACTTCCATCCTTCTTCTTCATTAACAGCACCAGGCTCGAGAAAGGGCTTGTGGAAGGTTGAACGATACCAGGGAGCAACATATCACGAACCAATTTCTCATCTCCGTTTTTTGGAAATGAGGGTATCTATAAGGCCGCACGTTCAATGGACTCGCTGTAGGCAGCAAAGTAATGGAATGGTCAATCTCTCGTTCAGGTGGAAGAGAATTGATAGGGCTGAACACCACAGGGAACTAATGTATAAGGGTATTAAACCAAGAAGGAAACTTCAAAGAAGAAGAATCCAGTGGGCACTGGGGACCAATGAGCATAAATCAACCAACAACCCTTGACCATCGTGGAGAAGCTATTTAGATAGGGACTTCAAGGAAACATTTCGTTTACACAAGCTAGGGTCAACTTGTAACAGGTAAGACCGCCCCTTAAAAAGATATTTAATAGTGAGATGGTTCCAATCAACTTACATACTGCCCAAGTCACGCAGCCACGACATGCCAAGGATGGCATCCTTGCTTCCCAGCTACAGCGGCAGGAAATCCTGCATAACCTCCAGCCCTTGTATATGGATAGAAAAATCTCTGCAAATACCACAACCCATCAACGCCGACCCTATACCCATCATCACACCATACTAGGACGTCTCAGCTAGTGGTAAGTTCAACTCCTCTACTAGTTCTTGAGAGATGAAATTGTGAGTCGCACCACAGTCGATGAGAACGGTGATGTCCTTAGACCCAAGTATGCCATGAAGCTTCATCGTGCCCAGGACGGTCAACCCCAAAACCGTATTCATAGATAGCTCAATGGCGTCGAGATTCTCTGAAACAACCTCCGCATCAGCGCCATCCTCGGTTGTGACGGTCTCGCCGACTCCTCCGAGATCATCGTCACAGACAAGCATCAATTGCAACAATTTCTTGCAAACATGGCCTGGAGTATACTTCTCATCACAGGAAAAATACAGTCCTTTCGCTCGGCGTGTTTGTAACTCCGCCTCCGTGAGTTGAAGACGACGCCGCATAGGTTTAGGGTTGGGAGGAGGTGAGTTGATGGGAGGAGGTAAAAAGGAAGCAACGGGCCCACCTGTTTAAGTGATGTTGTTTTTGGGCTCGAAAGAGAGCCTTGAACTGGGCCTCGGCCCATCCCAAGTGTTGTCAACTTATCCTCCACCATTTGGGCCATCTCCATCAAATCGGAAAGCCCAACCGGCCTCAATAGACGCACCTCCGAGCGAATCCCTAGCTTCAGACCCTTCATGAAGGTACTCTCCAAGATATCCTCTGCGATCCCCGGCACCGATGCTGATAAGGTCTTGAAATTTCGCCGGAACTCTGCAACTGAATCGGTTTGTTTGAGATCAAAAAGGCGTTCCTTGAGGCTGCCAAATTGAGTCTCACTGAATTATTTGAGCAACTGAGACTTGAGATCGGACCAACTGACAAAGGGGATTCGAGAATCGAACCATCGAAACCATGCCAAAGGCTCATCATCAAAACATATTCCTGTGGCCATAATTTGTTCGGCATCGGAGAGTCGATTAATCTCAAAATACAGCTCGGCGAGACACAACCACCCCTCCGAGTTCTCGCCATTAAAGACGAGTATTTGGAGTTTCCGACCTCCGCGCCATGCATCCGAAAAAGAATAAGGATCGGAGGTGTTTCCCCTGGAAGCAAAGTCGAATTTACGATAGGAAGGATTTGAACCAACCTTGGGGTCTCGAATTTGACTGCTCAACCGCGGATCTGGAGAGATCGGGCTTCGATCTGCCTGGCCGGTCCCAATCTGCTCACCCCCGCTGATCCCAGACACATTGCCGTCATCGCCTGCTACTCCTTTGCCCTTAGACAAAGCTTGCACCGATCACTGGGTATCGCCCAAGGATTGCACCACCTGAGCCAAGCTTTGCGTTAAGGTATCCATCTTATGCTCCATGGAAGAGAAGCGGTCCACATCTCCCCGTATGCGATCCACCTTTTTCTCTATCGCCACGAACTTAGCATCGCCTTGTTTAGGTCCCCCATGGAATTAGATCTGGCTATGATACCAATTTGATAAGTTCAAGCAATAAGAAGGAGAGGAAAGGAGCTTGTATTGATAGAAAATTGAATTTACAATGAAAAGATAGACAATTCGAGTGGTCTATACACTCCAGAACAATGTTCATACATCAAGAATGACCCTTACTCCCTTTCCTCTCTACTTATATACTACTATGTATTGTAACTAACTGGACCAATTGTAATCGGTCCCCACTTACATCACTTGCTAGCTGCCACTAAGGCAATGACACATGCCCCCTCACTCTCCTTATGCCTGCGAGAGTATTTGAGTTGGATAGGAGGTCTATCAGAAGCCTAACCAAAGGGTTGGAAAATGGCGAGGTAAAAAAGGAAGTTTGAGGATCATCCTCGAGAACCCAAAAATGAAGTAGTCCTTGACATATTTTCGATTTGGAACTTGAGGATCTTTAGAAGAAAAAAAAAAAAAAAAAACTAATGGAAATATCCGGTTGACAAGAGTAGGCAAAATTCCAAACGAAAGGCATCGAAACACTAGGAGGATTGGATTGGATTGGATCGTAGATGGACATTCACCGAATGACTTAAGGGTAGCAGGTGTTGCACTGGTTTCGTCAAGGGGCTATTTACCAATAAAGGTAAATAATCGAGCTATTGCAGCGCTCATTTGAACCATTATCTGCATGATAGAATCAAGAGAATCAAGCATCAACAACAACAAAAACATAGCCTCAGTCCCAAATTAACTGGAGTCGGCTACATGGATCAAACTTTTCCATTGTGCTCGATTAAGTGCAATTGATTGTGAGCTTTTCAAACCATTCAAATCCCTCATAATTAAGAGAATCAAGCAACAAAATAATATAAATAACAAATAACAATCCTAATTACATGAAAAACTCTTGAGATAAAATTCGAATAACTATTAAAACTAATAAGCAAATCTAGCCTACGTTCTAGGATTTTGGTAATTCTACCCAAATGTTTCCATTTTGGCAATTCCATCCTAACGCTTCTATTTTGACAAATCTATCCTAACATTTTGATTTTGAGTAAATTGTATCCTCGGTCAAGTTTTGCTCCAAAAATTGATCGAGTGGGTCTTAAATATTTTTTAGGGTTGTTTAGGTTATTGATGGTGTTAAGAGTCATCCAAGTGGAATTTTTTAAATATTTTTAATTGTCGCATCATCAATTTTGGAGCAAGTTTTGACAAATGATACAATTCACCTAAAATCAAAATGTTAGGATAGATTTGCCTATTATGCCTAATTTTATCCTCTAGCTCCATGCCTAAAGTACTAAAAAAGGGTTGAATGCATCTTAACTCTCACATCAAATTCCCACTAAGACAAATTGCAGGAAAAGAATATTCCACGTGAATCATCATTCATCGATGATTTTTATTCCCAAGACTTTAAAGAGTCATTATGGAAGAAAATATAAGGCTGCATTTGGTTTGCGTTCTAGATTATGAATAGGTTTTTTGGGGGCCATATCCAAGAAATTAAAACCCTAAAAAAATGCACATGGTTATTAGATAAAAATAAAAACAAGTTGTTGTTATGAAATGGATGGACACTTGTGCATGTAGGTGACCATATTGTGAAGCATGATTCCCGCATTGAATTGTAACATCAAGCATGGCTCTCACACTTCATGTAACTTGTAATCCTCTTCAATGTACACCAACTCTTCCATGTATTGTCTATGTTGTTTGTGATGTGCTGTATGACTTGTGGTGTACGTATAACTTGTACACATTATATAAGTACAATTATCATCATCACCAAATGGCCTATATAAAGGGTGCCAACCCCATTGTAATACACACATTAATTTATGAATGAAATCTCTACATTCTCATCTCTAGCTCTCTTCTCTCTTGTCTCCTCTTCTCTACTTGTTCTAGTAGTTTAGTTTATGCCTTCTATGCTTAAGTCTCTAGCAAGTCCAACTTAAGTTCTAGTTGGCTTACAACTTAGTTTACAACACGTTATCAGCACGAAGTTGCTCTACAAGAGGAGGTCTTGAAGATCAAGAAGCTTTTCAAAAATATAAAGCTAAGAATGTATAATTTTTATTAATTTAAATAAGTTCCATTTATTTCTATGTTGTCATGGTTAATTTATTTTTTGTTACATGCATATTCAATTATGTAAATGTACTTTATTCATATATTATGCATTGTAACGTCACCGACTACGAAAGTATGCTCCGTAGTTGCGTCTTGTACAATCTTCTACATCAGAAATCAAAAGTCAATGTGTGACATATAGTTTTTATCTTAAAACTACAAACGATTAGTTATTGTTTTATTCTTGATTTTATAATACAAATAATGTTATAAGTTTGAGTTGATAGTGGGTAAGCCTTGTCCCCGGTAAAGCTAAACATTGAAAGGGAGACGGGTTATCCCGTTCGAGGAGGCATGGTATTAAGTAGACTATGTCTCACCACCCAACCTGAAGGTTGTCCCACCAACTCATACAAATAGTACATTTTGTTTATTAATGAATCAAGTTGTGAACATATATTTAACCATATGTTATGTTTTTACATAAAAAGGAAAAAGCTATTTTATATTAAATTTATTTTCAAAATATTATTCAACCATAGTTGAACTTCTTGCCTTATTATATTACCTACAAGAATTATTTGTCATGACAATTAGATACTATAATTTATGAATAAAACATATATGCAAGACTATGTTGTGTTATACAAAATTTAAATCATTTGCTAATATCTCTTTAGAGATTTGAAAAGTGAATATTTCACTTTATATATTTTTTCACCCTATGGAGTTATAAATATATAAATACCAAAAAATGTAATGCTCTAAAAGCTCAAAATGAGCAGTTGAGTCTCAAGCTACAAAATTTAATCAATCAAATACTAATTATAATTTCGCAATTTTAATTACTTCTATGTTGAGGCTATGTGGAAATATGACTGATGAGACAATAAAAATAAGGTCACGTGGCCCGCCTCGATTTATTGCTGCAACAAATATCTAGTGCGCACGTCAATCCAATAAAGATTAAGGATTGATTTCTTGTCTCATGGTAACTGAGTAAAATAATGAGATATTATAATTATAATATCGCTCCCGTCCAATTAGTTCAGCTTCAAATTAAGAAGCATATGTTGCATATAATGATCATGATCGCAATAACAAATTTATAGACATGGAAAATGTGAAAATATCAGGTAAATGTCGTATTGACAATTCCTCCAAAAATTGGAACAAAAGTGGTGCACCACTACAAAGGGCAAATAATTATTCACAATGAGCGCTCATAATTGTGACATTTTTTGGTCATATATGAAAGGCTATTTTGCCTAAATATTGTCATATATATACCCGAATATTTTTGTGACATTTACCATGCCTTCAAAATCAAAAGCAAAATATTATTAATTTCATCATTGAAAATGGCTCGATAAAACAGACACATCAAAATGAGTTTAAACTATGACCTAAATATGGGCGATGAGTTTATGTCTCGTGTATTGTGCTACATGCATGTATATTATAATATAAAAGTGAATATTTCTCGAATTCGAACTTAGCGGAGGCTAATGTTCAGGCAATATCTGGTACAACAATATTATTGTTAATGTCTTGTTCAAAAGAACTCTACTCAGAATAATAGAAAAATTATATATATGAATATGATTTAATCTGAGTATAATATTCCCGGCTTTAACTTTTGAAATATATAAAGCGCATTAAAACGAATGTCGTCATAAATCAAATGACATTCATAATGTGGAAAGATCTATTTGATTACCCATAATCATCAATAATGCGAAAATATCGTAAATTCGCACGGACTTCCTTTATTGAATTGGATTTTTTTTATCAGCTGGAGATTATCTCAAGGCAAATTAATAGGAGACTTATATTGATTTAACATTCCATCAATCATATTATAAGATGCCTTGGAATTTATTTATAGCAAGTTTTGCTAATTCTTACTTTGATGAAGCAATTTTCCCACCATTAGGGGGAGATATAAGCCAATTCAAAAGGAATGACGTGAAATTGCTTGAAAAACATCAAATTGCATTAAATTTGTTATATTATGATTCATGTATAAATTAATATGAACTCGAAGTTCAAAGGATCATTCAGTAGCAACATGTTATGAATCAATTACTTGATGCAATTACTATATACAAAAGAGTAGCAATCATATACTTCAACATTAAATGGTTCATATAGAAAACAATGTCCATGTGCAACAAAATGTACAAGATGTCTCACCCATGTGAACATGAGGGGGAGAATCAAAATGAGTTATTGTGTATTGCACTTTTTCCCTTTGCTATGGTTTTATCCCACTGGGTTTTCTTTGCAAAGTTTTTAATGAGGCAATTCTAACAATATTAAAATTATGTATCTAGATTAATTAGTGTATTGCACTCTTTTCCTTTCGCTATGGTTTTATCCAACTGGGTTTTCTTAGCGAGATTTTTAATGAAGCAATCCTAACATTATTATACTCCATATAAAAAAATAAATGAAAAATAAATAAATTATGAGAGCAATTAATGTACTCTTTTTTCCTATACTAGATTTTTCCCATAAGGTTTTTCTAGTAGAAGTTTTAATGAGACATTTATATTCTAAGTGTATCAATGTGTTGCACTCTTTTCCTTAGCTATGGTTTTGTCCTACTGAGTTTTCCTAGCAAGGTTTTTAATGAGGCAATCAACAAATATTATACTACAAAGCAATATTATACTTTTTTTCCCGTACTAGATTTTTTTCCCACAGGGTTTTTTCTAGTAAAAGTTTAACGAGACACATTCTTTCAACAAGTGTCATCTAAGGGGGAGTGTTATGAAATGGATAGACACTTGTGCATGTAGGTGACCACATTGTGAAGCATAGTTCTCGCATTGAATGGTAACATCAAGCATGGCTCTCACACTTCATGTAACTTGTAATCCTCTCCAATGTACACCAACTCTTCCATGTATTGTCTATGTTGCTTGTGATGTATTGTATGACTTGTAGTGTACGTATAACTTGTACACATTGTATAAGTACAATTATCATCATCACCAAATGGCATATATTAAGGGTGCCAAACCCATTGTAATTCACACACCAATGTATGAATGAAATCTCTACATTCTCATCTCTAGCTCTCTCATCTCTTGTCTCTTCTTCTCTACTTGTTCTAGTTGTTTAGTTTATGCCTTCTATGGTTAAGTCTCTAGCAAGTCCAACTTAAGTTCTAGTTGGCTTACAACTTAGTTTACAACAGTTGCTTCATAGATTTTACTTTTTAAGTTTATAGAAATTTTTGAGACACAATCCTAATTCAGCCGTAATTTCTAGAATTGTTATCTTCATTAATGAAGGTCAAACATAAAGTAAAATTTTAAAACACTTGCAACAACTCTTTTTCTTTATATCAGCTAAATTTTTCTAATCATTGTGATAGACAGTTAACCTTTTGCATCTAAAGACCACACATGTAATTTACGACAAAGAAGCATGCTTAGAGTTTCAAGGAACAAAAACCTTTCATAGATGTTGTAAGAAGGCCCCCATCAAAAAACCAATAATCACATAATAGGGCACTTGCACTGCCAGAAATAGGCATAATCACATTTCCATCTAGGAACATGCACTAAAAGGATTTGCAACAAAGTAGCGCCAGATATCATTGGAAAGTGCACATATTTAGATAACATACAATACACAGACAAGGCACATTGAATCTTTTCATATCATAAACCATAAACCACATTTGCGATGAGTCAATCTCCTTAATCTGCAGGAATCAAGTTATCAAAGTCGAAATGAGCATGAACAAAATCATAAAATACCAAAGGAAAACCAACCTTATCTAACAAGTGTTGCTTAAGTCGCGTCAATTCTTGTACTTCTTTGTCTCTTTCTCTGAGGACTACCTTCAAATCTTGCTCTAACTTTTTTATCAATGTAGACATTGCTCCCTCTTTCTGGAAGCTTTTAGAAGAATGCACCTTAAAAAAATTGGAAACATTTATTTAAGGGAACAATGCTGATACTACAATTAATCAGGTTCTATTACAATAGAATTTCATGTGTCAACATCATTTTGATTAAAATATGTTCAATCACTATACACTAATGGGTAGCAAAGAATGCACATGATTATTGTTGAACCTGGAATCGAACATCAATGACAACTAGGGACTTCAAATTCAATATTTCCTCCACAAGATATGGACTTCACTAAGATGGACAGATCTAGAAACATCAATAAGACTTTAAATTAATACTTATATTAAGAATTGATTTGGAAAAATCCAGGTTCAATATTACGATTTCAATACTTTTTCATGCTAAGGAATATTAATCTAAACGTTAGGGACATCATTAGATATGCTCAAAGCCTCAAACAATTATAGTTTGACAAAAAGAATCCAATTAACATAGAAATGTAATTACGCATTATTACATCTATTGTGTTTGCCATAAGTTCTTTGCAACTTTCACTCTATAAGTCGATAAAATAACAAATTCACTAGATGAATGACTTGTAAACACAATGTCATTGATCACTTAGTTGTAATAAACCACCAGCATTATGTTATACTTACTACCATGTATTAAAAGTCTATAATCATGTTCATTTCAGCGTATTTCATAATAACTACACACAATTTTTACATTTAAGTAACGCTTATCAAGACTCGTCCAATTTTAACTTCCCAAAATTATGTCCAGATTATCACTTGGAGAACTATCGGGCAAAGTTGAATTTTCAATCCTGAAATCATGTGGAGTGAAAGAGTTTGATTGATGTAGCCAAACCCCAAGTAATTTGAGTTTGAGACTTCTTCTTGGTGGTGTTGTCATAATGCTCAATTTGGCTCAGTCGTTATAAGCAAAACTAGAAATAAACCGCAAGTAATCAATTCCGTTTAAAAATTTCAAACCAAATAAGACTAGAAAAATATTGTACAACAAAATTTATTTTGAGAAGAAAAGATAAAGAATATATTTCATAGAAAAAAAAAATAGTACAAAACGCCAACAGTTATGGAGGGCAAGCAGTCCTCTATTCAATGTCATCAAGGTTTGGTTTGGTTTGTATTGCTCATTTTTATGTTGGTATATACTTATGTATAGGACTAATGACAGTATGTTCAAATGACACAGTAACTAAAGGTAGAATATGCATTTACTTGGGATGTTTTAGACTAACCATAGTTAACTATATACATGCAATCACATGACGGGAAATTAATTTGGAATGCAAGCTGTACATAGAAATGAAGATACCTACAAAGTGGAGAGTTATTCTGTAACATACAAGAAAGGTTTGATCATTTTAATTTTTAACCCATGAAAAAAAAAAAAAAAAAAAAAAAAAAGAACCAAATGAGAGTGACAGGGTACCTCATTGAAGTTAGCTGAGTGTTTTGTGGAGTTATCTGAATCACCAATATCAGTAGTATTTCTGATGTTTTTATTCAGGGAAGTCACTGTTTCACTCCTCTCCGCCTAAAGCAAATCAATAACCCAGCTAAATGTTTCGTCATGAATACACAAATTACAATTGCAGAACTAAATCGTGAGAAAAAGAAAACAGAAGATTAAACAAGTTGAAAAGTCTCGTTATGCATGATAAGGAAAAAAAGAACCTTAAGACGGGCATTCTCCTTTTCTAAGGTTGCAATTGCTAACTTCAAACTCTCAACAGGAGCATCAGCTCCTTCCTCGGTATCTCTTCTTGTCAACTCTGATTGCAGTCGTTTTATTTCTAATATTTTTTCATTCAGTTCATCTTTCAGCTTTTGCATCTCCTTGGAGTACTGTCACTTGAGATAAAAACTCGTCACAATTGTAATCCAAGAAAAAAAAAAGAAAAAAAAATAAAAAAGAAGAGAATAAGGAATCATGTATAAGTTTAAGTTTTCTGTCACTTGTATAACACATGTACAATAGAGCAATTTCCAAAAGAGAAACAAAATCCAGCTTGCTTATAAAAGAACATAATAATCTATAACTAAATGGTAACCTAAAATCCAAGTTTGAGTTTAAAACCTGTATTTTCCATGCATCATTGTTTCAGCATCCCAAATAAATATAAAGAAAACTAAATTCAATAATCTGAGTAGCATAAAACCTGGCATGAGGCCACGACCATTTCATCTCAACTTACTTTATTATTTTCAATCTTGAAAGTAGATATCTCCTTCTCAAACGATTCTTTCGAGTTGTGTTCCTCTACAAAACAACCATACGATCAGAAATGGGACAGAAATGACATCAGACGAATAGGCAGACTCAAATTCGACACATAAGAAATACCAAGTAGTTTAAGTTGCACTTTCTTTAGACAATCACGCTCTTCGTTAAGTTCCATTGTTAATAGTTCTAGCTGTGACTCATAATCAGCTTGCATCGCTGCTGAATTTCTCCTGTGCTCTTCCAGTAGACCTGCGATCTCCTACAAAGAACTGGTAGGTTTATCCTATAGTACATGACTGAAGAATAGATGAAATATACGCTATAATGAGTCCATTTACTAAAACGTAATATAATGCAAAACATGTGAAATGCACGCCGTATCACTAAACTATCTAATCCCATCAAAGCTTAAGATCGGAGATAGTTCTGAACCCTCAATATCAAAAGTTAGCAGGTTCGTTCTACGCCACAAAGCCATAGGTGTACTCGGAGCAAAAAAGGATATGCAAATTTGTATTCCCAATTATTTGAACTTGCATCATACACATACCTAGAATTGGATGACAAACAAAAAGAAAATTGCAATACCTCTTCCTTCAACTTTGCATGTTTGGGTTCCCTATTGTATTGACTTTCCCCATATGTGGCACTTGGATGTCCGTTGCTTAATCCGTCCTGCTTAGCTTTGCTGCCTTTGCTAGTGTGGTTCCCATTAGAACGAGAGTTGGCTTGTGTGGTCCTACGAGTCATATTGGGAGATTGGTCCCTTGTCCCCTACAGGCAGTCCAAGAAAAATCCATCAAGAAACTGCTAGCAGCAATAATGAAAATAGAGACTCCACAACTTTTGAAATATTGTCAAAACAATATGCAAAAACAATATCATACCTGTCATCTCAATTATACAACAATAACGAAAACTTACTCCCAAATTGATTGGGGTTGACTACATGGATTGAACTCTTCCACTCCACCAATTCAATGCACTTGATGATGCGCTTTCACAATCCCTTAAACCCTTCCTAATTAATGCATCCTAAGTTATCCTATGTCTATGTTGAATTTCCTAATTGGAATAATTCCTTAAAATAAGCCCTTGTGCTAGGAAGAAATGTCATTAGGTGATGGGAAGAAGAAAATGTTTTCATCCGCATGGACCATGTATAATATGTATGTTGCACATGGTACTAAAAATCAGTAAGATTAACCAACACTCAGTTGAAGTTCCTCAATCCCTATAAGAGACGAAAAATGAAAAGCATGTAACGAAAAGAATTGAATTTTCGCAAAAGCCATAATTCGAAGAAGTGCTACGAAACAGTGGTTAAAATCTTAAAACTCTCATGAGTTCGCAGATGTTTCGCGGAAACTTCATGGAAGTTTCCCAAAAGATGCCAAACCAACCAATAAAGAAACCCTAACAACTCAAAAGGGAAGAAACGGCCGGATAGCATGTTATATTGCTAAATAATGCATAGCGTATTGCAAATTCTATGTTGTATTTCAACATAACTATTCTAAACAATTATATTGTAACTCTTTTTTTTACTTAATCATATTGTAATTCGTATGCATTAATAGTGACAGTTATGTGTATTTTAACACCTTTGTTTATAGAAATTTGAGTTTTTAAGCATTTAAATAGAATTTCATAAACTTTAATACATCAACAAATCTTTGCACAACTTCCCCTCATTGAATTAAGCTTTCCCCAAATTATTTCCAAATTCTAATTGGGTGAATTATAGAATGAATTCAAAGTTCTGAACCTTGATTCTACAAGATTATCACACTCCTAGACTTCCACCTATTAACCTCAACCCATGGAATTGAAACAAATGGCAGGGCCAGCTACAAGCAAAAGTTTTTATGGACTAGCCTTCATATTGCACATTTTATCTTGATTTCTAACATGAAAAGTACACAGCAATTATTCTAATCTAAACATTGGACATACTTAGCTTTGTCTAAGTTCTAATCTGTATGAGCGCTGCATTAGAGCATAAGGTAGTTGGTAACTCTTACTTTTTCCTCTTATTGCCTTCTGAGCCTTATCAAACAAGAGGTTGAAGAAAATAAGTGTGTTTGGTAAGTCAAGACTCACCTCTTATTAGTAAAAAGTCTTTTTGCTAAAAAAGAAGAAAAATCCCATAAAATAAAGATAAGTTTTCTAGCTTATTCTAAATAAGAGGTTTTACTCTTATTTGGTAAGCAATTTTGGCGATTTCGCTCGAGATCGAGATGTGAGTATCATGATATTTCAAAAAACTCCAAATTTGACTTCAACCCACACTCAACGCATACTTTTTTAGCCCTCAATCGTTCTTCTTCCTCACGACCCCACTGCAGGTCGTCATCATCCTCTCCCCTCTTCTTTAGATCTCAAAGATTTGGCAAAATATTGATGAAATCCCAATCTCTAATTTCCTAATTCGTTTTTCTCTTCTTCCACATATTTTGGTATTTCTATTGTTGCTAATGATATGGAATGCGCTTCAGATTTCTCCTAGAAATGGATGTGAAATAATAGCAGAATTCCATTGTCGTGTTGTGCGCCCCCTTTTCAAATTTCACCTTGGACATTTGCATTGCTTTTGTTTGTTAGGACACCGATCTGAAGTGTCGTACCAATCGAGTCGACTTACCAAAACATCATGAATATGGTGGAATGTCCATGATGGCATTATATGAACTATTCATGAATGATCGTGTTGGGTCACTCCATACCATAGTGAAACTAAATGAAAGATGATTACCTTCAAAAGTAATATTCTTTTGTAAATGACGTAAATTATCCTTTTTGGAGTAAGAGAGATAAGATTTTTGTCAAACTTATTTCCAAACGCTCTTATCTTAATTAAACGATTTTGTAGTTACTTCCATGGTTCCACCAAACACTACATAAAATATATTTTCTTACTTTATAAGCTCTATTTCAAAAAGCCTTAACAAATAAGTACTAAACATTTAAGAAGCAAAATAACCAAACAAGCCCTAAATGTAGAAATAAATGAGCAAGGGTTTAAGTTGATTAAATCGAGCAGAGTGAAAAAGTTTGACCCATATAGCCGACCCCAACTAACTTCAGATTTCCCATGTCATGTCATTTTACAAAAGGACAAACATAAGTTTTTTTTTGAGGTTAGGACAAATAAAGTTTAGTTTAGATTTTGGAAAAAAAAAAGCTTAAAATAAGTATTATAATATGTGAAAATATGAGGAATGTATGTAAAATTCAATCAATTTAATCTGCTTAGGCCACATCTAGGCAATGCCTACGCATCACCTCGCCTAATAAGGAAAATGGCACAGCTATTGCCTTCACGCATTAATAAATCTACTTTCATTATAATAAGATTCATTTATCTTAGCCCTTTCTAGGCAATGCATAAGCGTCATGTTGCTTAATAAGCTAAATTGTTTAGGCATAGTCTAAGTGCCTTCACAATAATATTACTTTATAATTTAGGGTCTTCGAATTAACAGTCTTAATTGATGAGGATATAGTTTTTCACATATCACCTCTATGCTACTCTACCTAGTTGTTTTACTCTTAATATGTTAAAAATTGCACTAACACCACCAAAAGATTATTAAGAATACAACAACAACAACATAGCCTCAGTCCCAAATTAATTGGGGTCGGCTACATGGATCAAACTTTTCCATTGTGCACGATTAAGTGCAATTGATGGTGAGCTTTTCAAACCATTCAAATCCCTCATAATTAATGCATCTCATGTTAACTTTGGTTTCCCCCTACCTCGTCGAATTTCTACAGTTTCTATTGAGTCAAGTTTTCTAGTTGGGGCATTTGTAGGCTGTCTTTGCAGGTGACCAAACCACCGCAACCGCCCTTCCCTAATCTTTGTATCAATTGGTGCTACTCCTACTTGTCTTTGAATTTCTATATTTCTTATTCTATCTTTACGAGTTTTACCACACATCCACCTAAGCATCCTCATTTCTGCTATGTTCATTTTATGTAATTGTTGTTGCTTTACCACCCAACATTCACTTCCATAGAGCATAGCTGGCCTAATTGCGGTCCTATAAAATTTTCCTTTTAACTTAGTAGGGACGTTTCGATCACAAATCACCCCTGTTGCACTCCGTCATTTCTTCCATCCAGCTTGAATTCTATGTGTGACATCATTTTCAATGTTACCATCATTTTGTATGATTGATCCTAGGTATCTAAAGTGGTTTACCTTAGGAACTTCTACTTCCCCTAATGTTACCACTTCGTCATCTCGATGTCTAGTGTTTCTAAACACTTCATGCTTTAAGACATAGGATACAATTGACTTCCAAATACATAATAATAATAAATTAATTAATTAAATAATTACCTCAAGAACATTTGAATTGCTATTGAAGGTTTCACTTCTAGTTGTATGTCGAGTGGCATTTGTAGCTTCTAAATTTCTTCTCAGGGAATTGTTCTCTTCAAGCAATCTAGAAAGTTGCTCCTATATAAGAGAAGTGACTAAAAGGTTAGAATTATTGAAGTTATAAACCCATGGTGCAACATGAGGAAACATCTTAAATAAGAGATCAATCCCAAATTTCAATCATGAAATGAACTATATATGATAACAATGCGAAAAAAAATAGTAGCTTATTTAGTATAATTCACCATGCCAATCAACAACAACATCTCAACAAGCCTTGTTTTTTAATCAACTTCCCAAATTCGTGGAAGCCACAAAATTGCAAATGGACAAATCTCAAACCTCCATTTACTATTCTATCATAGTATTTCACTATTTCTTAAATGACTTGCCCGCACTTACTAGAATCAAAGGCATGAAAAGGAGTTAAAAAAATAATAATAATAATATCATGTGCAATTGCTTTCTTTTCATGTATGGATTTTACGAGCATTACTTTAAGGTCAAGATTGTATAAACAATAATACTAAATACTTGGGAAACTATTGCTTCAATAGTTCTATATAAAATATGAGAAACTTGAGGTAAGTGATTCAAACCCTTCAACTTACATATCAGCATGTATGTGCACGTGTGTTTGTGTGCGTTTCTACGTGGATGTGTGTACCATTATAATAGCAAATCTTGGGCGCTATACAGTGAACTTTTATTTAATTATGGAAGCAAAAAATATGGGTCTTACTTTCATTTCATTTGTCAACAAAAGAAAGCATTTGCTGGAAAAGGACAACAAATGGAAAAAGTTCACCAAGAGAATGACTCTTATACACAATTTCATAATCCATAAAGCATTTTTAATGTATTACACTACAACTTTCATGTATTAAAAGTTTATAGTAGCCTTGCTACATTTAAAAAATATTCAGATAGTTTAAATAATTAAATAAAAGTTCTCAAAGTCAACAAGTTGTGAATTTCCTCAAATTAATTATTTTTTATTACAAAATAATTGTATTTTCACTCAGCAAAGTATTGGGCAAGTTGAATTTTCAATTTACAACAATATTGAAGCTAAGTAGTTAGTAATTGTTTTAGGTCATCTCATCCTAGTAACTTCTTGTTCTCAATTAGAGGCCCCTTATTGTACCAAAAAAAAAAAAAAAAAAAAAAAATAGGCCCTTTAAAGCTGGGGAAAATGCAATAGAAAACATTGAATCAGCACATACAAAGAAGCACAACAACAACAACAACAACATAGCCTCAGTCCCAAATTAACTGGGGTCGGCTACATGGATCAAACTTTTCCATTGTACTCGATTAAGTGAAATAACATGCAATAGTTAGAATTGAATCATAAGGGAGTTCAAGGAAACTTCCAACAAATATTTCAATATGCATGTGTTAAAAAAAGGAAGTAAAACTTTTGCGTTCACCTAGGTCCAAGACTCTTGGTGCACCAATGTAGATCTAAAAACCATCCTCAAGTTATGCGCCTCATTCAGATGCCTATCAAGGGTCCAACGTTTTCCTACTTCAAAATATGGCTAATACAAGACGATGAAATTTAAGGTATCTGCATAAAACTAAAGAGTCTACGAAATTTCACTTTTAAGTTAACTTTGACGATGGAAGTTTGAGAAAAATTCGCCGGTGTACGGAAGTTTACGGAATTCCACTTTAAAGTTAAAAAACTAAAGTTTCTTTGTAGAGATGCTAGGAATATACTTAATCATACAACAATAATGCATAAAACTCATATCAGCGGAGGATATCTGAATTTTAAGTATGTTTTTAGCATAGACGAAGTTTCAGTCCAAGTTTGTTCAACTTCCGCTAAACATAACAATTTTACTTCATGTTTTATGAACTTCCATCGATGTTTTCGAAGTTCGGTCGAAGTTAGCCGATGTTTTGCAATTTTTCAACTACCCTTGAACTTCGCTTCAATCACCTCAACATCGACAAACTTCGCCCGAACTTCGGCTGTCGATTTTTTAAACCATGACTCGGAGTTGTTTGGCGTCAAACCATTTACTTGGAGTGGGCATTGGAAAATTTACTTGGAGGGAGCATTGCTATCCATAAAGAGCCCAGTATAATTGTCAACTTTACCCATGGGGTCTACGCATCGACTTCTTTCTGTTAATCAACTGTCAAACCAGTAATACGGGTCCCATGTTTAAATATGACAAGTATATGGTTGGTAAGATTAATAACCCCAAACAAAAAATAAATTAAATCACCTCTTTCTCTTTCAATAGAGTTGCATAGTTAATGGATAAAGCCTTTATCTCATTCTCAGATGACTGAAGCCTTCGAATTTCCGCTTCGCATCGTTCAATCTGTATATAACAATTACATTCAAAAACATAATTTTAAAGTGTGAAAATAGAATATATGGTTCGTAAGATCAATAATCCAACATATGCATGAGAAATTAAATAAGAATCTAAGCAAACTGCCACCAATAAATCACGCCATCCCTGTGTGTACAAAGAAAAAAGAGTGAACGTGATAAACTGAGATGACCTAACAAAAGGTGAAATTTGACGTTGATGTTAATCAAATGAAAAAGGATGCCAAGTCTACAATTACAAGCACAACATTTGGTATCCAAAGATGACCAACAATTCATAAGTAGAAGGACGAAGAATAGTTGAGCAAAGCCTTTCTCGCACTGTCATCTTCATAGTTGTTCTCATGTCTAATGATTGTTGGACCACAGAGTGAATAATTGGGCGATCCCTCGAAGATTTGTTGATTGTTGTACGCACCTGATTGGATGATCAGATAACAGAAAAGCATTATCCCTGTGATTTTCGTCGATAGGTTGGTCGAGTTCTCAAAGGTATAGATTAATTAGGCTTCAGCTCAAACTCCATGCAAGTTGTTGTAGCGTAATCTGATTAAGATTTTGGTCTTCTAGTTTATATCTCATAATAAATTTTCATTTCAATAGGAACCAACTGTTTGTAGTCTATATTTCATCATTGCAGTGTTTGTTATGGTCCTTATTTTATGGACGTCCAAACTCAACACAAATTGATATGAGACAAAAAATAATAATAATTTGAGAACGTTAAAGTATCAAAATAGAGAAACCTAGTTCATTTTAATTCAATAGGACACTTCAATTAGTAAGTGATCAAGTGATGAGCTCAAGTTTATAATGGAAAAAAATCCTGAAAGATATAGTGTAGATGAGGAATGAGCAGCGCATCAATTTCAACGTGTCGATCAAATCATCATAATAAGTAACAAGAAATTAAATTAATTTGTGGAGTTGTAGCCAAGTGCTTTTGACAATTTTGGTCCATTACAGAAAAAATAACAAATGCAATTCAAATTACTAAAAATTGATAAAACTGAAATCAAATTGATAAAATGCAATTCAAACTTATGATGTTGGGGTCGGCTACATGGATCAAACTTTTTCATTGTGCTCGATTTAGTGCAATTGATGGTGTTCTTTCCAAGTCATTTAAATCCCTCCTACTCAATGTGTCTCAAGTTAGGTTTGGTCTACCCCTACCTCAATTGAGTATGAGTTTGGATATTAAAGAAAAAAAGATTACAGTATTCTTGATACAACTTATGATCCCTCTTGTCAAATTAAAATAAGTACTCTATTGATCACTGAAGAAACATAAAGAAAGAAAATCTCTAATTTCATGATAGCTACTTCGAAATCAGTTACCAACACTCCAAAGAACAACAAACCCTAATTATATTATAGTGTGAATGAAAAATATTCAACTAATCAAACCATACCTCTTGCTTGAATCCCGAATCGAGCCCGTTCACGAACCGATGAGGGGTCCGTCGATCGGACGAGGACGAATCATCTCCAGCAATACTACTGGGTCGATAAATCTCAAGCTCTTCATCGGCGTCGTGAACCTCAAGAGCCATCTGGTTGAGATTTTCCTTGAAATTGGCAATCGTGCTCCACATCTTTCTCTTTCGCTTTCGCGATCGCAACAACAACAAAAGCTAGCTACTCAGCGGGCGAGCGAACGAGGAGAAGAAGAGGAGAATCGATTAGCGAGATTCGTGTCGGTGGAGAAATCGGTGGAACGAGTTTAGGACAATTTTTGGTGACATAAGTTGTAGATCTGAAATAAGGTCGAGCGAGGGAGGAAACATGTTTTCTTAAGATTTTCTAATTAAGAGGGCATTCAATTCAGATTTTAATAGATTTTCGATTATGGATGACTTTTATGAAGTTACTAAATTTTCGTAAACTTTTAATAATTTTGATAAATTTTTATGTAAATTTCATTTTGATGACTTTTATTAACATTTAAAATTTTTAGTAACTTTTGTAAACTTTTTAAACTTGATTTTGATTGATACTAGTAAATTTTTGTGATTTTTATATTAAAACAATATTTTGCACTTTATTATAAAAAATAGATGAATACTTATATTTTTTTTTCTTAAGAACTATTACTGATTTTTTAAAAAGTATTTTGTATTTTAATAAAAAATCATATATATATATATATATATATATATTTATGAATTACTATCAAGATAGTAACATAACAAATAAGTAAATAAATATCAACAAAACAAATAAGTAAAAGAATAATCTTTTAGTGGCAAAAAAAAATCAAATAAGATCATTGTGTAAAAATTTTGCACTTTTTTTTACTTACATAAAAAACACCTATATTTTTTTCTGAAGAATGATAGTTTAAATTTTTAAAAAGCACTTCTTGCATTTGAAAAAAAAATATACGATTATATTCTCCAAAAATAATGATATTACATTTTTTGATATTATAATTATACACTTAATAAACGAAAACTTCTTCGTAAGAAATCTTATAAAAAATGTATAATGATGCAATAATGAGATCTTGTTTCACTTTCATCAACATAGACATTAGAGTATAATGAGTGAACAATGAAATTCATTAGTTGTAGAGTGATTAGAGAAGTTGATAAAAACAATTAATAAGAAAATACATTGTGAACAATGAAGTCTTTATTGAATAAAGGAACCAACAAAAATTACAAGTCTCTAAAAGTTTTTGAGTTGCGGTGAGAAGAAGTTGAAGATTTTTTATGTGTATTTTTATACAAAAAGTCTATGAAAGTCGAGATTTGTAACAAAACCACAAAAGTCACAAAAAATTAAATGCACCTTACTTTTATAAACTCTCTAAAAGTTTAAATTGAATACCTCAAAACTTTTATAGACTTTTAAAAAGTCTATAAAAGTTCACGTTGAATACACCTTACTTTTATAAACTCTCGAAAAGTTTTAATTGAATACACCTAAACTTTTTTAGTAATTAAAAGTAACCAAAAGTTCGTTAAAATCTTAATTGAATACACCCCTGTAAAATTAAACAGTGTTCTTATTACCTGGGATGTATTCAATTGATATTTTAATAAATTTGGGTAGCAATATGTGCACCCTAGTCATCACTCAGGGCACCCCATTTAATTCCAACATAACATTAAATAACTTATATGCCATTCTACGCAATTGAAGAACAAAAACAGTTGTTTTAGGCGCCCCACCCCATTTTTCCTTGGAGAATAACGAATTTCAACCATTCCGTTATCTTTGTCGGCGATCAAACGCGGCGTTATTCGATCGAAGAGTGCGTATAAGGTTTGTATGTACTTATTTTTCTGTTTTGAATGGTTTAAGGCATGGGTATGTAGTGTGTGTTAGTGGGTTGAAAATGGTTGTTTGATTTTTTGTGCTTCTTTGATGTGTAGGTTTCGGCGCGATTTGTGTGTGTTGGTGTAAATGGATGCCCAAGAGCAATTGGTTCTGAATCGAGACAGTTGGAGGTGAGTTTTGAACATTCGAAGGGGTTTAGGTTTCAAATAATGGAGTCTTAAAGGCAGCATAATTGTTTCGGCTACATAGTACCGAGACTTGTCAATAAGTCTCGGAGAGTGTCAACCGAGTCTCAATCTTTAGTCTCGGTTAGTACTGACCGAGACATCATCATTAGTTTCAGTTGAAAATTGTCGGGACATATCGATGAGTCGCGTTCAACACGTACCAAAACATTGTATTACTTCTCGTAACTACATTATCGACACTTATATATTTTAAGTATTTTTGAGTTCTAATTCTGAATTGTTACAATGTTCGCCATTTTTTTTACAGGAAGTACTATCGACAAGTGTACCATTGTCAAGTGCACCATCAACAAGTGTGTCATTTGCAAGTGGCTTTAAAGATTTCTCTAACTTTTTACACGGGAAGTGCCTTTTTCAAACTAGAATTGAGGTTGTCGCTTTGGTTCAAGCTACATGTCGTGCTAGGAAGTTTATATTGGTTACGAAGAAGTCTGATGCCAGAGGGAATAGTCGTAGAGGAACGTCGCAATCGCATGTGAGAGATCCGAAAAATATATGGGTGATTCCTAAAGAGTTGGAATTACTAAAGATGAATTACTTGCTAAAATATCATAAAATGGGACAAAAACAAAGAGGAAGAAGAGGACAACAAAAGGCCCAACACCAATACAAAAATTTCAAGTAACCTTTTCTTATCAAGAATCAAGGAATCCTCGGACTCATATTGGTATGTGAGGGTTGTAAGTGACAAGCACAACCATGACATTGTGAAATACTTAGAAAGTCACTCATTCGCAGGAAGATTGACTTTGGATGAGGCTGATATTTTAGATCAGATGAATGAAGGCGCCTCGTCAGATCTTGATTACTTTGAGGCAAAGGGATGCGAACAATGCTTCAACATTACGGACAATATACAATGCACGACAAAGGAATCAGATTAAAGAAGCCGATGAGAGAAGTCAAATGCAACAACTCTTACACTTATTAGATAACCATATGTATTTATCACGGCATATGAGGACACCAAAACGAATGTAGTGACAGATTTATTTTGGGCACATTCAGACTCCATCAACTTGTTGAGGTGTTTCTCATTCGTTATTCTCACGGATTGCACATATAAGACGAATAGGTACCGAATGTCATTATTGGAGATTATTTACTTCAACATACACTACATTCTTGGTTAGGTTTTGTTTCATATCACTGGATACTAGGGCCAATTATACTTGGGCATTGGAAATTTTGAGAGGTTTATTGGACAAGTGGTCTACACCTAACGTTTTTGTCACCGATAGAGAATTGGGCCTTATCAATGTAATTGAAGATGTTTTTCCCTAATTTTATCACCTTCTTTGCATGTGGCACATCAACAAAATGGTGTTGAGCAACACTAAAAAGATGTTTGGATAAAACGAAGGCTTCAAACTCTTTAATGATAGGTAGACGACTTTGATGCATGCTAAGACAGAAGCATCATACGAGCTTAAGTGGAGTACCATACGTGATGATTACCAAAATGTTAAAGGATTGATCACTTATTTGGAGAATACTTGATTGCGGGATTACAAGGACAAATTTATATGTGCATGGACCAATTCAGTGTTTCATTTTGGAGAAACCATGACTTAGAGAGTTGAGTCTGCGCATTCCACTCTCAAATAATATATCGACGATTGTAATGTAAACTTCGAGTATATTTGGAGTGCCATACATGGAGTGCTTGACATACAACATAACAAGATCAAAGTTTCATTCGAGGTTAGTCTGAATGTTGTCCAGCATGGATATATAGATGGCTTATGTCGCCATTTGCGGGGTTATGTCTCTCAGAAAGCGCAGAAGTTGATTCATGACGAGGTTGCACGTGCCGAGGATATAGGGACAAACTCGATCTTATGTGGTTGTGCGTGTTGGGGCATGTGCCCTAGGTCAATCCATTAACTGTCTTTATGAATACTTTTAGTTAATAAAATAGAGGATTTCATTTGCTATTTATTATAATTAATTTGCATGTTTACATTATAATAAGATCCATGGGTATTTACAGAAATATCCTAAATGTCCCTAATCGATCATTATATTGGGAACTATAATGAATTAAAACTAGTATGAGTCTTGATTGATGATCATATGATGATTATACGTATAGGGATACGAATCAAGATCACGAGTACTTGTTAGGGAACAAAATACTGGACCGACCCGCTATGAGAACATCACATGGATTAAGTCATAGTTGTTTCTCATGATAGGTATATTTTTCGGTCCTCTGACTTGAGATTACCAGAGACTTCAACATTAGGAACATAGTGATTTGACACTATCAAACATTGTCTTTAACCGGACGATTATAAAGGTTGTGAATGGTTACTGTGTAAGCAATGTGATGAAGTTGTGTAATCGAGATAAAATTTGTCTTTCTCATATAAAGAGATATATTTAGTGGATCCCTTGATGTGTTAGACTGTTAAAAAGGCCTAGTCTAAGTGAATTGATATTGATCAATGTCACTTGGATGTTTTCAGTCTACCTAGAGATCGAGACTAGTACGATTGAACATGTTGGATGACAATTCCATGCCTTATGTTTGATCAAAAGGATATCGTGTGACAAAAAGATGTTATATACACTATTGATTAGGTTGTATCGATTTGATATTCGTACAACTTGGGTAGTCATAATGTCTTGCTAGAGGCCGCTTATGACTTGTATACCAAAATGTGTTTTGGTACACTGCCAACACTAAGAATGGTTTTGCGAGATTTTAAGATGTTTCAGAAAAACAAATTTTATATGATAAGATTCATGACAGAAACGTCTTTGTGGTGTATTACGCTTATACTTCTTTAAGTAGGGGTATATGTGTAATTTACTTAACCGTCTATATACAAGGGTTGTATAAATAGATGCTTTAAGTTAGAATACACGTACAAAAGATTAAAAAGGCCAAAACTCTATTTTCGTTTTAGAAACGACTTAGGGTTTTTGGTATGCTCTGGATCGTTTTGGAGAGAAACAAAAGGTTTGGTATTCTCTCGAAGCTAGCACTTCGAATCTCTGCCGCCGTTCGTGTTTGGACTACTGGTAGAGGGCGTTCGTCGTTGGCAGCGCCTTAGAGATCGATCAACCTTCAGAAAGGTGTATTTGCGACTGAGGTATAATTAAGTTTTTCATGGTTTAAACATTTTTTAACCGAATTAGATTCGGATCCTGTTGGGGTTTTTGTCAAAATTGTTTTGTAATCTCCACCGCATAAACCCCAAAACTCAACAGTGGTATCAGAGCCTTCGAGTTTGATTCCATTAAATTCGTTGCATGTTTTCTTCTATATATACATGTATATGATTGAAAGCATGTTAATAGTTGATGTATATGTGATATACATAAGTTTTCCGTGAGATTTATTATCATGTTTTGTGTATATGATACATATATTCGTGATTTAATTGAAATTAGTTTCGTACATGCTAGTAACCATGTTAGGTTAATTCGAATAATTTTAATGAATTGAGTTTCGTGTTTTGTGATCCATGACACCATTAGGTTCGATTGAGATTGTAGTTCATGATTCAATTACATGTTTGTGATTATTTGGATGAGGACCGAAATTGCAAATAATTAATTTTCAAAATTATTTATTTATCTTGTTATATCTATTATGTTATGAAGTTTATATTTGATAAAGATAGATAACAAATTAGATTAAGAGATATAAGCAAAATCGGTTTCGTTATCCCTATTGGATAGGAGATAAATATGGAGAAGTTTGTTATTGGTGATATGCTAGGATTCAAATATCTTAAGTCCTAATTGGATTAGGATAAGATGATTAGTTAGATGTGGGCCCAGGTTAATTAAAAATGTTTTAATTGACTTAATTTTGGATAAATTAAGGGGTAAATTTAGGATAATAAAATCAGCGAAAAATATGATTTTCTATAGCGAATTTCAATTTTCGGAATTGAGTTTCGTCTTCTAAAAAAAAAAAAAAAAAAAAAAAAAAAGCGGCGCCCCGCCTTTACTTCTAACTCGACCTCTTTGGCCATTGATCGGTCAGCGGAACCACCGTCTAACTAATCCTAGCGCACGAAAATTCTTTTGTTAGTGAACAATATAAAAATCTCCAAATTGTTTAATGATTTAACAAATCAATAAAAATATATGATATTTCATTGTTTACATAAAATCACTAAAACTAAACAAAATCCCTCTATTAAATTTTAAGTCTCACGCCATCCATTTTAAACACTTGTCAAGGCCTCGATCACACTAATACAGTTTCAGCCATAACTGGGTGTATTGTGTTATCTTGGTGAAACAAGTTGGATAAGAGTTACCTAAATGTTTAAAATGGTCCGACTTAATAAAGCTATCAAAATAGTTTTGAGCTTTAGGCACATGATGAGATAAAAACATGATAAGACATAAGATGTCCCGTATATCATAAAAGTATCTAAAAATTACATAAGATGTAATTGGTAACTGTTACCTACCTAAATAATCTAGTTCTGTGTTTCATGCCATAGCTGTCATAGAATTAGGTGAAATATGGATTTTAGTCCCTTAAATAAAAAGTGTGTTTTAGGAGGGTTGTTAATTTAGTGGGAGTCTATTCCTCTATACTAAAATAAACTTTGCATAATCTTTATTGTAAATCAATGGCCTTTTCAAGTAACAATAATCCCCTGTCACTGCGATCCATCCTTGAGAAGGATAAGCTATCTGGGACTAACTTTCTTGATTGGTTCTGAAACTTTAGAATTGTTCTTAAGCATGAATGCAAGTTGTATGTCCTGGATGCTCCAATTCCCGAGGACCCACCAGCCAATGCTACGAAAGCTGTGAAGGATGCGCATAATAAGCATGTCAACGATTCTATTGATGTTGCATGTATTATGCTGTCGACTATGGTTCCTGAACTTCAGAAGGACATGAAACTAATGGAAGCCTACGACATGGCTATGACGCTGAAGGAAATGTTCCAACTGCAAGCTAGGCAAGAAAGGTTCGAGACAGTCAAAAACCTACATTCTTGCAAGATGACTAAGGGTGCGTCAGTTAGTCCTCATGTTCTGAAGATGAAGGGCTATGTTGACCAGCTTGATAGACTCGGATTTCCCATAAGCCAAGAGTTGGCTACGGATTTGATCCTGAATTCATTACCAAAAAGTTACTCACAATTTGTGATGAACTACAATATGAATAATATGGAGAAATCAATTTCAGAGTTGCATTTGATGCTCAAAACTGTTGAATAAAATATCAAGAAACCCTCTAGTAATGTGGTGATGGTCCAAAAGAGAAAGGGAATGAAGAAGAAAGGCAAAGGCAAGGCTAAAGTTGTCAAGGCTGCTGCTGCACCTGTGCAAAGCCTGTGGAACAAGTCAAGCCCCAGCCTGTTCCTGCTTCAAAACACCCAAAAGAAAAGGAAGGAAATTGTCATTTTTGTCATGCACTGGACATTGATTCAGAAATTGCAAACTCTATCTGAAAGATCTAAAGAAGAAAAATGGTAGTGCGACTACCACTATAGGTATTTATGTTATTGAAATTAATTTATCTACTAGTGATTCCTGGGTATTAGATACCGGATGTGGATCTCGCATTTGTATAAATGTGCGGGGACTCACAAGAAGTAGAAAGTTGAAGAAAGGAGAAGTCATCCTCCGCGTAGGGAATGGAGCAAGAGTTGCTGCCCTGGCTGTTGGATCATATGACTTAGTCTTACCTAGTGGACTTATCTTTACTTTAAATAATTGTCATTTCGTGCCTGCCTTGAGCGAAACATCATTTCTGTTTCATGCTTGGATATGGATGGTTTTGATTTTATTATTGCGAATAATAGATATTCCATTTCTCGTAAAGGAATATTTTATGCAAATGCTGATTTGTGTGATGATCTTTATATTCTAAGCATGAAAAGGTCCACCGATACTCCAGTCTTTAACATAAATACAAAGAGATTTAAGTCAAATGATTTGAATCAAACCTATCTTTGGCATTGTCGTCTCGGGCACATAAATGAGAAACGCATAACGAAGCTCCATAAAGATGGACTTCTAGATTCATTTGATTTAGAAACATATGAAACGTGCGTATCTTGTTTACGAGGCAAGATGACTAAAAGTCCATTTACTGGTCACAGTGAAAGGGCAAGTGATTTATTGGGTCTAATACATACTGATGTATGCGGTCCTATAAACACAATGGCTAGAGGAGGTTATCGGTACTTCATTACATTTACTTGATGATTTCAAAGCAGATATGGTTATGTATATCTAATGAAACATAAAGCTGAATCATTTGAGATGTTTCGAGCGTTTCAAAATGAAGTGCAGAATCAACTTGGTAAAACTATCAAAACACTTCGGTCAGATCGAGGTGGTGAATATTTGAGCCAAGAATTTGATGATCATCTTAGAAATTGTGGGATTGTCTCCCAATTGACTCCACCAACAACTCCACAGTGGAATGGAGTTTCAGAAAAGAGAAATTAAACCTTATTAGATATGGTTCGATCTATGATGAGTCATGCAGATCTTCCATTATCCTTTTGGGGTTATGCATTACAAATTGCAGCTTTCACTCTAAATCGAGTTCCTTCTAAAACGGTTGATAAAACACCATATGAGATATGGTATGGGAAGAGACCTAGTTTGTCTTTCCTTAAGATTTGGGGTTGCGAGCCTTACGTAAAATGACAAGTCTCATAAAAACTAGCACCTAATCTGATAAGTGTTTATTTGTGGGGTATCCTAAGGAAACAAAAGGATGTTACTTTTATAATCCCGTTGAGAACAAAGTGTTTGTTGTTCGGTATGGTGCCTTTATGGAAAAATAGTTTATTTCAAAAGACACTAGTGGGAGAGAAATGAATCTTGAAGAAGTTCAAGAATCACAGATAAACCACTGAATCTTCTTTGGAAGTTCAACAACGTTCTGAACCAGTTGAACCTCCGCAAGTGACACAAGGCCCACGTAAATCTGGTAGGGTAAGACATGAGCCAGAGAGATTCGGATTTCTCATTACTAATAGTCATGATGTGTTACTTATGGATCAAAATGAGCCCACCACTTATCAAGAGGCTATGTTTGGACCAGACTAAGATAAATGGCTAAGTGCCATGAACTCGAGATGCAATCCATGTATGATAACCAAGTTTGGAACTTGGTTGATTTACCTGAAGGTGGTAAGACCATTGGATGTAAATGAGTTTTCAAGAAGAAAACTGACATGGATGGCAATGTGAATACTTTTAAAGCAAGACTTGTAGCAAAAGGTTTCAGCCAGACTCAAGGTGTTGATTATGATGAAACTTTTTTGCCAGTAGCCATGCTTAAATCCATAAGAATTTTAATTGCTATTGCTGCATATTATGACTATGAGATATGAAAAATGGATGTAAAAACAACATTTCTTAATGGAAAACTATTTGAGGACGTGTATATGACGCAACTTGAAGGTTTTGTACATTTTGAGAATTCTAGGAAGGTATGCAAGCTTCAAAGATCCATTTATGGATTAAAGCAAGCTTCTCGGAGTTGGAATCTTCGTTTTGATGAAGCAATCAAGGATTTTGGTTTTATTACGAACGAAGATGAGCCTTGTGTATACAAGAAGGTCGGTGGGAGTGTAGTTGTTTTTACTGGTGCTTGTATGTTGATGATATATTACTCATTGGAAATGACATCCCAACATTGCAGAATGTCAAGTCTTGGTTAGGGAAGTGTTTCTCAATGAAAGACTTAGGAGATGCGGCCTATATCCTAGGGATAAGAATCTATAGGGATAGATCTAAGAGGCTAATCGGTCTAAGTCAGAGTGCTTACATAGACAAGGTGCTTGAATAGGTTCAGTTTGCAAGACTCTAAAAGAGGATTGTTGCCAATGTCTCATGGCATAAGTCTCGGCAAGAATCAATGTCCTAGGACAAATGATGAGCGAGACCGTATGAATAAGATTCCATATGCATCGGCTATTGGATCTATCATGTATGTCATGCTATGCACTCGACCTGATGTATCATATGCTTTGAGCACTACAAGTAGATATCGGTCAGATCCTGGTGAGAGTTACTGGATAGCAGTAAAGAACATCCTTAAATACTTAAGAAGGACTAAGGAAATGTTCTTGGTCTATGAAGGTTTTGAAAATGATCTAGTTGTAAATGGTTACACAAATGCAAGTTTTCAAACTGATATAGATGATTTTAGATCGCAATCTGGATATGTGTTTACTTTGAATGGGGGTGCAGTAAGCTGGAAAAGTTCGAAGCAAGAGACGTGGCAAATTCTACAACAGAAGGTGAGTATATTACAACGTCCGATGCAGCAAATGAGGTAGTTTGGATCAAAAAGTTCATTTCTGAACTAGGTGTGGTTCCAAGTATTGCTAACCTCTGTTTGTTTGTATTGTGACAATAACGGGGCAATAACACAGGCCAAGGAACCTAGATCACACCACATATCCAAACATATATTCAGGCGTTTTCATCTCATCAGAGAAATTATTAAGAGGGGAGACGTAAAGATTTGCAGAGTACCTACTAAAGACAACGTTGCAGATCCATTGACAAAAGCTCTTCCACAAGCAAAACATGATGGTCATGTTAGATCATTAGGCATTAGATACATGTATGATTGGCCCTAGTGCAAGTGGGAGATGTAGGGGCATGTGCCCTAGGTCAATCCATTAACTGTCTTTATGAATACTTTTAGTTAATAAAATAGAGGATTTTATTTGCTGTTTATTATAATTAATTTGCATGTTTACATTATAATAAGATCCATGGGTATTTACAGAAATATCATAAATGTCCATAGTCGATCATTATACTGGGAACTATAATGAATTAAGACTAGTGTGAGTCTTGATTGATGATCATATGATGATTATACGTATAGGGATACGAATCAAGATCACGAGTACTTGTTAGGGAACAAAATACTGGACCGACCCGCTATGAGAACATCACATGGATTAAGTCATAGTTGTTTCTCATGATAGGTATATTTTTCAGTCCTCTGACTTGAGATTACCATAGACTTCAACATTAGGAACATATTGATTTGACACTATCAAACGTTGTCTTTAATCGGATGATTATAAAGGTTGTGATTGGTTACTGTGTAAGCAATGTGATGAAGTTGTGTAATCGAGATAGAATTTGTCCCTCTCATATAAAGAGAGATATCTAGTGGATCCCTCGATGTGTTAGACTTATAAAAATGCCTAGTCTAAGTGAATTGATATTGATCAATGTCACTTGGATGTTTTCAGTCTACCTAGAGATCGAGACTAGTACGATTGAACATGTTGGATGACAATTCCATGCCTTATGTTTGATCAAAAGGATATCGTGTGACAAAAAGATGTTATATACACTATTGATTAGGTTGTATCGATTTGATATTTGTACAACTTGGGTAGTCATAATGTCTTGCTAGAGGCCGCTTATGACTTGTATACCAAAATGTGTTTTGGTACACTGCCAACGTTGTATGAGCCTATTGGGTCGCACACTAAGAATGGTTTTGCGAGATTTTAAGATGGTTCAGAAAAAAGAATTTTATATGATAAGATTCATGATAAAATGTCTTTGTGGTGTATTACGCTTATACTTCTTTAAGTAGGGGTATATGTGTAATTTACTTAACCGTTTATATAAAAGGGTTGTATAAATAGATGCTTTAAGTTAGAATACACGTACAAAAGATTAAAAAGGCCGAAACTCTATTTTCGTTTTAGAAACGACTTAGGGTTTTTGGTATGCTCTGGATCGTTTTGGAGAGAAACAAAAGGTTTGGTATTCTCTCGAAGCTAGCACTTCGAATCTCTGCCGTCGTTCGTGTGTGGACTACTGGTAGAGGGCGTTCGTCGTTGGCAGCGCCTTAAAGATCGATCAACCTTCAGAAAGGTGTATTGCGACTGAGGTATGATTAAGTTTTTCATGGTTTAAACGTTTTTAATGGAATTAGATTCGGATCCTGTTGGGGTTTTTGTCAAAATTGTTTTGTAATCTCCGCTGCGCATGAACCCTAAAACCCAATAGTGCGATACGTACCAATCGTGGTCTTCCTTACGCGCATGAGCTTAATGGACATATTTTGGCCGGATCACCTATACCAATTGAGGACAATCATGTTTTCTGGCAGAATTTGAGTATGATACCTAAGAAATTTGTAAATCGGACTAACTATAACTTCAATGATGAGATTTAGAGAGTTGTGGCTAATTTTGAATCATGCATTGATGAGGATGCATGTTTTAGGGTCATTCAATAACTAATAGAGATTAGTTATCCTTCATCGACAACTGGGGTTGCACCAAAGGCAAAGGTTGGGACAAGGGGGAGGTCGACACTTGGTGGTTATGGTAGTTCTTTCATATGGAGCAAGAAAAGGAAAAAAAAGGAAGAAAGGAAAGAAAGAAAACAATGACTCAAACAAGAGGAAAAATGAGGAAGATGACACGTCTATAACGAGATATCCTAGCGGCTTTGAGTTTGTACTTACAAGCGAGGACGCGGCCAGTGCACGTAGGAAGGGAAATGAAGTGAAGCATAAAGTTCATCGAACATGGGGGCATATGTGGGAACATCTGAGATTGGATTCATTCATACTATTCAACCAGATTGGGTTCAACATATTGAATGTATCGTCAATGTGGATGGCGATGGTCATTGCGGATTCCGTTGTATTGTCTATTATTATCAAATGTAGACAGTTGGATGAGGGTTCGAGAAATTATGCTTAGGGTATTGAAAAATAACAATGAGTTTTGGAGGGATTTGCTTATAGGTTTTTACATAATGGTTAGACGGGCCGTGGAATTTCGTGGAGGTATGGATATGAATTTCGACAAGTGGATGACCCTTCTGGATATGAGACTTAGAATTGCATCAACGTTTAATGTTATGTTAGTGAACGTGTCAAATGGTAGTTGCATATCATTTCTTCCTATACGTGGTGCCTATCTGCCTACGAAGGATTGGGTAGTCATTGACATTACAAATATGAACGACACTCATTGGGTTAAGGTAAGTTACTAATATATTGTGTCATGGATTGGCAGTTACTCATTTCTTATTCTTTGTTAACTTGCATTATGGTGGGTTACTAATTCATTATTGACAACACTATTTGTTTTGGACTTATAATTGACAGATCATATTCAAGCCTAATGCACTGGTGCCCCCTGTATTTATTGTGTGGAGGACATTCGTGGATGTTGATACTCAAGGCTGGGGTATTGATATTGACATCTAACCACGGGTTTCGATTCAATCTTCGCAGCTAGGCACGCCCACAGTTATAGACTTAGTGGAACCTTAACATATTAACACTTCATTATATTTTGTTGGAAAACACCTTTGTTGTATTCACTTTACATTATTATTGGTTATCTTCCCTTTGTTGTAACAACTTCACGTTGTTTTTTGTCAAATCCATGAAGTTGTAACAATTTATCATTTCTTGTGAAATACATCAAGTTGCAAATTGTTTTATACTAACACCGTTGTGTATCAAGTCCAAAAACTTAACTTAATTGCTACAATTGTGTATTTTTCTCAAACAACAATATGTTCCTCAAGGTTTCTATTTTTATATCATAGTGGGAAGTCCCCACATTTTAGCAGATCTTAATAAACTTGTAAATATAGTGTCTCGGCTAAGCAAGTCCGAGAAGTATGAGTCAGTCTCAGATACATGTAACCGAGACCGACTGTATTGTCTCGCTCACACATTACTGAGATTATCCAAAAATTATCGTTCCCATGTTAACAAATCCCCTTAAAGAGGAATAATCAGTGGTTCCTTAATCAAATAAATTGGGGTGCCCAGAGCATCTCAATACCAAATAGCCGTAACAGTGGACAATAATACAATCCTTGAATGTCGAGATGTATGCAATACAAGATATTCCGAACGACCGAGACCATTGACAAATGGAACTGTAAGGCAACATGGTGTGCAGTGACCGAAAGTTTGTACAAATTTTGTCCATGACATCTTGCAATTTGGCACTAATCTCGGTTGTGCATCTCCAATAATCTAAGTACGTACAGAATATAGACATGTTTTGGTGGAAAATAACCGAAACAATCGCTAGACACTCGACAATGTATGACCAAAACTTACTGATGGATCACGGACTTGCCTAACTGAAATTCTGTCTGAAAAAATGATTGACACAATAAACTTGCAATTTTCAATAAACTTAACAAATACGATAGGCATAACATCATTCCAACACTTTAATTGTGTAAAAAGTGCACCAAACAAGAACAAATCCAACGAGAACATAAACCAACAACACAAAAATGAATTAATATCCCATAAAAAATTGTACAAAACTAAATCCCATTCAAATAAATTTAAAAAAACCTTAACCAAATTTTACCTTCTTCCTATCTTTGTCCCTAATGTATGTACGCTGTGACTTGGGTGGCTGAGATGAACTTGGCGTGGTAGTGCTGTCACATTGGGAATCCCTACTAGGTGCAATCGGTGTTGTGGTGGTAGTGGTAGCAGTGCCAAGACCCCTACCCTTTAGATATTCTACCACATCATTCACCATTTTCTCTGCTGCCTCCATCTTGGCCATTTCCATTGGCAAGTGTATCCATGCCAACTCGATGTCTAATGCACGACGATTATGCTATTCAAAACAAAACCAAAATGTCAATAAAAATAATACATAACCCAAGGACAAGAGTAACAACTTAATCTTAAATGGTGCAATTTTACCTCCAACAACTTATGGTACGCTACTATATCGTCGTCTCCTTCACTACTCTCTGGGTTCTCAACGATAGGATACTAGACTTGAAGGAACCACGGAAGATACTCTGGGTGTGGCCATGAAATCAAACCTCGCTTTTTTGCCTTGGTCTTTAGAAGCAAGTCAATGGGAACACCACCTTTCCTAACTCTCGGGTACGAACCCATACTTGACCGAGTACTTCAATGTCGTGCGGCCTCAGTTCGCTTCGAGAGGGTGATATGGAGCCAGTGGTATCCTTTGAACATGACCAAGCTGCATAAGGATCCTCTCCGGATGGTATGGCTCCACCACATCCATCTACTTTAGCGTACTAGAGAAGAAAGCGATGGGTAGAACGACACTGTCAGGCCTGACATCAGCGTATGGATCCCAAGTCACCTAAACCAATGAAGTCAATAACACCATTAAAATATACTTTTCATAAATTAGAATACCAAAATGAACCAAATCAAACACAGACGTTACTCGGCCGCAACCTATTAAGGGTCTTACGAATGGAACTAAGCTTGTCCACATTTGTTACTGTCTCATGCTTTTGTATCCACCTCAAGACCCGTGGGTGTAGGCGGTCGATGTATTTTGCATTAGGCGATGCGAGCTGGAGAGGGAAGTACTCATATATCCATCCCTAAATATGAATAAACAAATGTAAGTATAGTTAATTAAGTAGTAGAAATACAATTACAAAACCAAATCAAAACATTAAAAAGTCACAAGGACCACAAAATATGTACCTCAAGCAAAGTTAGATACCCTGCAATCTGTGACACCTCTACCCCCTTGGCTGACCTGAGGTGACGGTAGAAGTAAGCTAGGTAGCAGCACCCCAGGCGTAAGTCCCGAACTTATCCAAGTTTCTCTAGAACCTTCGGTAATGCAATGAAACTATTGACCAATTCTTATCGGCAAATAGAGTGCACGCAAACAAATACAAATAAGTATGCACGTGAAGTGCACTCCACTATAGGGTACGCATGAGAAGTGGAACTACTAGTGGACTTGGGTGGCAAAAATGACTCTTCAGCCAAGCTAGTCGCATCGTCAAACCCCTTGTGTAGTTAACCTCTTCCTTAGCCTCGTCAATACTAACTCCAAGCAAGTTGGAAACAATCTTAATCGCCTCCATGCGAGACTCCTCTATTTATTAGCCAAAATTCTCGACTGCCACCACCTTGCCAACCGCTGGGATGTTTAAAAGAATGCTAAAGGTGAAATGTATTAGTCTCTAGATGCCACCGCTTCTCAAATTCTAAGATGACCTCCTTATTTCCCTTCATATAAGAGCAGTCTATGAGTGGAGCCAAGCCGAACCTCTGAATGAATCTATGTAGTGCCAGGGTATCGGGGTAGCAAGACTGCAAATCCCACTCATTTGGGCCCCATGGTTTATGCACTTAAGCAACGGACGACACTGCAACAAAAAACAATTCATTAGTAAATACATTATCGTATATGAAAAAAGAGAATTTTTGCAAAATCAAATGAAAGTAAACATTGAGAACATACATCACTATCCCAAATTGATGCCACAACATGATCCTTATATCTCTTCAGTAGAGACCTATCAATGGGACCACTGGGGAATGGAGCACATAGGTTATGTTCGGGCTCTACAGCATTCCGACCGCCACCACCACTAGCTTGCCTTTGGGATGTAGTGATTTCTGCCCCGCTAATATTCCTGCTCTCTACGGGGACATTAGATGCCTCGGCCTCCACCTCATCCCTCGAAGATGTGCGTGCACGTACACCCAAAATCTAATTAGCCCGTTGCTTCTCCTTTCGGTAAGAAGTAGTTTGTGCCCTCCTCTTGCCACGGTCAACGGGGGCAGAAGGACTAGTAGACGTCGTCGCCACCTCGGCCTGACGTTATGCTCTCGTTGGCTCACTATCTACTTCCTGCCTTAATACTGCTGATTTCTCTCTAGCCATATCTGATTAGAAATGAATGTTAAACACATTTGATTGATATTCAAATAAAAAAATCAAAAATAAAAAACACGACGTTTTGGCCAAGCAATTCCGAGAATAATGGATATGCTCGTACCACCAAGACCGAAGCTAATGTCTCGATGTGAAACAATCGAGATGTATTAGGTTGTCTCAGATCAAGGTTTCCAAGACCAGATCAGTGCACTTTCAATAGGCATAGTGTCTTGGTACGATTCCACCGAGACCATATTAGGAGGTCTCGATGGAAACTAACCGATACGTACTCAAATAGTCTCGATAACAATTTCTCTATGACATGGTTTTAAGTCTCGACACCGCATTGCCAAGACATAAGAGGATGTAACGGTCCTATGTGGCTTAGTACCACAAGATTCCAACGAATATTTTTTCCCTACATTTTGATGACAGACAACAACATAAACTAACCGAAGCAACGTAAAAATGAACTACAACACATACATACCTCAGTTTGCCTTTTGGTTACATATAATCTCAAAATTCGAACTCGTTCAATGAACCCTAACAATGTCGAGCACTTCCACTGCCCAAATTAACACCAACACAACTCGCTAAATGGACAGCTCGAACAAATCTATGGGAAAAGAATTTGAAAAATAGAAGATAGGGAGTCCAAATCACAACGAGAATGTGCGAACACTAAAAGTTTTGAAATTCTTTTCTTCAAAGAAATTGGGGTGCCCAACGGTTACATACAGGGATATTTAGGTCAAAATTAAGGGTGCCCTGACAAATTTCTTGGGTGCCTTTATAACTGGGTTGCCCTGAGTCATCGTCTCCAGGGAACAAAAATGGCTATGGCTCTCTCTACCAGTGCACCCTCTACTACTCTCTCAACTGGTGCTTAGGGTGTAACAGGGACGACAACTGTCCCCGTAGGTACCGTAACTTCTACTGTCTCTCTAGGTGTAGCAATTGCTATTGCCAATGCTGTCAATGCAGCAGTTCGATCCTGTAGTAACCAAAACACCTCGGCCATCTGCCTCTTCTAAGCCGAGAGTCGATCCTTCATACTAGGTGCAACTGGGGAATCTCTAGGCTGACCAACATCCTGAGGCGTCGTCGATTGTCCGTCCATGATCTTCATCGAGAAGCGTGTTATGGATCAGTCTTGGTATATATACATATATTATATATATAATGGAAATATAACACGTATATAAACTCTAACTCTACCCGCCTCACATCACTTCCCAACTAAAGTTCCAAGGCAATATCATAGAGTTTCCACAACTAAGGTTTATTTATTACGTCTTATACTTTTTCATTGTAGATTTTCCCAAGTTCCTCAAATTCGGGCTCTGATACCAACTGTGGCGGCCACTGCCGCCCCGGGATAATGTGTCTCTATGTACTCCTTGCCAACTGGCCCAACTACACGTGTCCGACACCTGCCCGTCCTCTTTATGTATCTTAAATCTTGTCTACCAGTGTATTATCCGATAAATTAATATATTATCCTTATATGCTTTGTCCATTCCCGTTGAGAATCTAACTGTTTCAATTGTGACCTAGTTGGCAATTTATTGAGATCCTAACCATACTAATGGGTTGTATTTTAAATGTTAACATATTCAGCTAAAGTTTTACTTAATACCATTTAAACAAGGTAATTTAGCTTGATAAATATTATTCAAAGGCATACCTACTGTGGAAAACCCTGGAAAGTACTTTGTATATAAGCGACATCGCCGCGATGGTATATATACATGTGCGGTGTTATCTCAAGTCTCCCAATACCTAAAATATACAAAATATCACAAATAAACACGTACAAGTAAGTCCTCGATAGTGGACAATCAGATGTAGTCGCCTAGGATCCCCTTGCCTCTACTGGTACTAAGTGCTGCACCCAATCATCACAAAAAGACAGATGACGCGTACAGTAAGTAAAATCCCAAGGAACTCCTCTGAGCATTCATATAATAAAGTAAAGGAAATACAAGGAATGCTGTTAAGTAAACATGCGAAATATAAAACAGGAAACTGTAAATGGCTTATCGCATGAATAAATAACAGACAACTTAACAAATGTGTGTGCTCGCTCTAGAGGGACTAGAATGTACTTCGGGTCACCAAGTTCCCACCAGTGGTCGCGTCCAACTAGCCCGACACTCGGTCCTTCATGGCGCTGGCCAAATCTACTGAGTCACCAACACGTGCACCAAGGCAAGCCCAGGTTGCCATTTACTAAGGGCTGGGTCACACGTGCTACAGTCTAGTGCCTCACAAACACATAACAAGGAAGTCCAGGGGAGTAACCTCAACCCACATCCAAGTAATCGAATAGAATAATGAACAACAAGGAATGATAGAAACAACATGTAAGCAGAATAAATACTCTGAGTTTTTCGGTTGGGTTTTACAAACCTCACACTGCTCTCTGACCTCCCCGAACTCTCGGATCAGACCCGACAAGCTCCCCAACACCAAGGTACAGTCCACTAAGTCCTTGAAGTCCAGTTTTTATAAGTTTAGGTTATTTTTAAGTGTTTAGACATGTATTAAGTTGAAAATAATCAAAACAACCCTTAACTTATAGTTCATCCATCATTAGCGTGCTAATTTGTCTACCTAGTGCGCTAGCTTTGAGTTAGCGCTAGATGGAATTAGCGGGCTAGAAATTTTAACTACAGCGCTATTGTTCTTCATTTCGAAGAACAATTGCACACTCAGGACGGTTAGCGCGCTAATAATTCTAATTAGCACGCTAATTATTTTCTAGAACAAAATTCTCAATTCAAGAATTCTATCATAGCCATCTCAATTAGCTATTCTAACTGGTCTATTATCCTCTCCTCATCAAATAACTTTAATACATCAATCAGATCATTCCAAACATCAATGTACATCAATTTTCACAAATTCATGCATTCATCACACTCTCCAATTTCATTAAAACTAAAAATTCTAGTTAGACTAGTGATCAATCCTCTACTATTTGATCGAACAACATGAAATTGATCAACTTTTCATCACAATTTTGAGCATACATTAGAAAATTCAAAATTCCACCAAGGGATGTGAAAATGGGTTCAATTTAAAGTGTAGGAGATGAGGAAGATGATTACCTAAGTTAGATCACTTAGTTTAATGCCTAGGTTATTGAATTCTCAACTCCAAATTCTTTCTTCTTCATTTGATCTACTGGTTTTGCATGAAATGGTGAGTGTTGTGATCTAACATTCCACTAACTCTCCTATATATATGTTTTATAGAATCAATTGTGCATACGTATCCCGAGGCATATCTTGTGGTTCACAAGTATGCAATTTAATTCCTCCTAGTGACTCCAATAGCACACTCATCATCTAGTATCACTCACTATGCTAATCTAGATGTCCATCTCATGGCCCCTTTTATTTAATGTACACTATAGGCTTCCATTTTTTTTTATTAATGTCACATTACACAACCATATGGCTAGTGTTTTATTTATCAAATTAAACCAACTCATGGTCACACTAACTCTCGGTTACCCATACCCGGTGCCACGCGTCTTGACATGCATTTCGAGGTGCGCCAAGCCTATTGTTCGAGTTAATTTAATAAGCTTATGGTTACATTATTTATGTCAATTTTATAACCTATGGTTATTACATTAATTATGCCAATTTGATAACATAGACATGTTTATGTAAGTTTATTGAGTTTTCTCTAGTGTACCCGTATCTCGCCTCTCGATATTCGCTTTAACACGCACTTTGAGGCAGCTACCCGTCACATAACCTTACACGCTCTCGTTATTCAACATACACACATGCAATGTGTTTAACCAATATTTGAATAAGTTGCACCGCAATTTAGCCATCCAACACACAATTTAGCCAATGTACCTAGGTCGACTTGTGTCCTAGCCTGCCCGCGACGTTTACATTAATATGAGCTGGCGTCCATGTATGCAATTACGAGATCATTAACGACATTAATAAAATGGGCTGTTACAATTTTAATGTTTTCCAGAGCATCTTAAAAATTACAATAGTTTGATACTTTTAATAACCAAGAAATCCATGTTCGGTACTTATGTACATGAATCATTTGGACTTCCCTTTCAACCAATTTCCTATTGGATTCATAACTGACACTTTCATCAATTATACCAGTATCGAATTACTCACAACACCTTGTGAATTCAGACTTCACAAGTCTATTTCATATCCATTTACTCTGAGTTTCATTTCACAAGCTTATTCTCTTTTTAATTTTTCATATCTACTCTTACTCGTCCAATCTTATGAGTTAAGTAACGAACTAATAAGGAGAATAAACTTCATATCACATATTTAGCGATAATACATATATACAACAAAATATAACACAATAATAAAGTTTTTAAACTTGTAACCCCGTTCCATCGTGTTATTTCCCAACTAATTACTCACTTATCCTCAATCAATAAGATTCTTTTTAATCTTAGGCTCTGATCTAACATTGTCAGACCCCACCTAATTAGGGCATCTGACCTGCCTAGATTACATTAATCCCCTGATAATCTAGCAGCTTTAACCTCTACATCAATAAACAATTAAGAATAAGATCTTGTAATCTTCAATTATAAACTTTATTAACCACTAAAGATTTTAAACTGCATCTTAAACCTCAATGTTCTTTTAGATTAATTAAATAATCCTAAAGTTTGTTTTCATTAATTAGATAATCCTCAGGATTTTGTAAAAAATTTTCGATAGCATTTTCTCTATTTTTAAGCTTACATTGAAAACCTTGACCTTCAAAAATGTTCAACGAAACTTACTCAGCTTTAGTGGAAATGCCGGAGGACTCACAATCCACCCATAACAATATATATTGCATCAAATAAATTATATATTCATCCTAACTTGATTTAAAGAATAAAAACTTTAAACTAACATTACTTTAACTCAAAAATTATCTCAACTCGTCCAAAAACCATTCCAACCAATCCAAAGGAAATCCTAATCACACTTGAACCCAAAACCCCATTTATACAATATATTATTTTCAAGAATAATATATATAGAGAGAAAAGAACTAAGCATGTCACTTGCAGTCAGAAAGCTTTCCCTTTCCCTTGTTGCCGCTAGAACCTGTCATTATCTAATTATAAAAATTCGATAATATCATATAAGTAAATTCTACACCATCTAGTACCCCTATAATAATCAAATGCATAATAATCCAAGAAATTTAAATACAACTATAAATCCATCCCATTTTTGTTATCCGACCACAACCATATAACGTTCTCTGAAAGTGATAAATAAATAATAATAAGGACTCATGCACTTGGAGAATAACCGAATGAGTCTTGTTCCTCGAGTCTATTCAAGTATGATCTGATTCAACGTGATCTCATGATAATCACGTGATGCAAAGTATTAGTGACTCTAGCCCTTTAAGCATAATATAGTGTTATATAACCACCGTATAGTTTACATTATAAGGAGACTTGAATCGCCTTATCCTCCCAACTCGTGTATACATGTACAACAAAAAATGTAATATCAAGGATCAATACAATTTATACGAAATTATAATCATACAATGTAAAAGTTACTATAAGATTTACTTAACCTTAAAAATGCTATATCACAACTCCCTTACGCTTTGAGTCGGTAAACTAGTCCAAATGGGTCTCCAATTGCAGTCGTACAATTCATTTATAACTCTAATAAGCCTCTAAAATGACTTCACCATTTTTTCAATTATTTTCAATTTAATTAACCCAATCGTATCTTGAAACCCCTAAGATCCTTCCAAAATAAATTATCCGATGTCCGGATTTCATTTTTAACTCAAAATTATTGTTTAACATCAAAATTACGTTTTCTAGGCTTAATATAATTTTTCTCATTTTGTTATATATTTATCCGTCATGCTCGACCAGAAAACCTCTAAAACCCTCAAAATCCACTTCTCGAATGTTCGGATCCCAATTTTGACTCCAAATTGTGATTTAAAATAAAAAATTAACCTAAACTAGATTGTAAAATAATTTTTTAAATTTTGAACATTTTCGCATATGGTTGCATGCACTACGAGGCAAAACCCCATCATAAATCATCAATAAAACCCCCAATTTTTCATTTTCCATAAAAATCTTCAATTTTTATCAATTTGTCCAAATATCCTATTTTTATGATTTTTTTCCTAATTTCAAAGAATTTATTATATATATATATATATATTTAAAAAACATTTTTTTCTAATTTTTTTTAAATAAGGGGTTTGACCCCTGAACCGGACCGGTCTGGTTCAGTCGAACCACACCCGGTTCTATCTGGTTTGGCGGTTCAAACCCCTATCTTCTTCCTTGGATTTAAATAAAGCAGAAGCTCTATTTCGATCCCCTATCCCCCATTTGTTTTAAATTGATTGTGGTTGGGCTCCTAACCCCAACCCTATTGTCTCATTCGAACATTCGACCTACCCTCCCCTCCATCTTCTCCAACATCAACAAAATCAATATTACAGCCACAATTCCTCAACAACGACCTCAATGATACCTACTGTTGGACCAAGTGTTTGTCACTTTTACTGCAGCTGAAATTTTGATGGGAACAAAAAAGTGAAAGTATTCTAACATTGTGTTTAAGTGTTTCAGAACATTAAAGTATGATCGGAATGAGCAACAAACAAAGTGAAAGTTGATGCTTTGCTCAAAGTTTAAGTCAAGTAAAGCGAAAGTTGAAGCTTTGCTCAAAGTTCAAGTTAAACAAGTGAAATGAAGCTGGACGAGCTCAAAACTCGGCTCATACAAGGACACAAGGACCGTATATAAGTTCCATTCTTATAAGCTAAATGCATTAGATCATGCATACATGAGTTTTAAATTTTCAAGCACTTTCAGATTTTCAAGCACTTTCAGATTTTCAAGCACTTTATGTCATGAAAATCTATGATTTATAAATCCGTAAGTCTCAAAATGTTTTAAATCATACAAACACATTTTACAACATGTATTTAAGGTGTATAAACCTTTTGGTATGTTCTTAAGTGCACCGAAAGTCATTTGGATGGTTTTTAAGTGTTCATAAAAAATATTTATAGAAAAGCCCCTATATGTTTCATGAACTTGAGAAACTCAATTTATGGAGTTTTTTTTAAATAACTCGGGTTGTCCAAACACATGTATTATTAAACTTGTATGAAGTGTTTTCAAAGGTTCAGAAGAGTCTCATGTAGGTTGAGGAGTCGATTGAGCTAAATAGAACTAAAATTATTTTCAGACCCCTACAACCGATAGCGCGCTACACTCTCTGGATAGCACGCTAGACATGCACATAACGCGCTACATAAAAAGCATAGCGCGCTATTTGTCATCTGATAGAACTTCTGGCAGACTGCATCTCCACCTTTAATATGAGTTTTGGGGGGAAATCTCAACCCTTGATGAGGTATAATGGTCTCAAGCCCCTCTAAAACGCTAGAGAACCAAATCAAAACAACAAGAACACCAAGAACACAATTACTACTTGTGATACTATCAAAATCCAAGTTTCTACTCACATTGTGCTTGATTTTTAAATTGCATTCACTTGGATAATCTTGAAGTCGTTGTCTCGACAATTTTAGAGACATCAAAGAAGTGTTCTCAAGCTTACAACTCACACTCCAAACCCATTTTCAGATTACAATCTTGGGGTTGTAAGGTTTTTTGACTTCATACTCTATTTGTGCTTAATCTATAGTTCTTGAGTAGAGTATTAGTTGGAAATCATTTGGTGTGTTCTCATACATACAAGCCTAGGGTTTCTTGTGCTCAAACTTATTTTACAAAACCTAGGACTTATTTGAACAAGTTGTTATGCTTAATCTTGATTTTAGAACAAAACCACTTGTTCATTTGATTTGAAACCGAGCGTGCTTAATCGATATCATTGTCAGTTTCTTGACTAAGATTTGAGCATTTATTTAAGTTTTCAAATATATATCTTGGTAGAGTTCACTCTTGCATGCATTAGAGTGTTTTATCTTTAGGAATACTTGTAAGAGTTGAACTTATTACCACTTTGCTTTGCCAAGCAAATCTTTATTTGTATTGATAAGCTTTGTTGTAAGACTTAGTGGGGATCTAAGTTAAAGGGAAGACCTAGTTGAGCCTAGACACAAATCCTAGTTGCTGCTAGGTTGAGAAGTCCTAATTTGTAATTAGGCATTCTAAGCGTGTATGCTTAGGTTCTAACACTTAATCGTAATTTAAGTGGGGATTTGAAAATCCTAACCAAGGAGGTAAGGTAGTGGATGTAGATCGGTTGGATCGAACCATTATAAATTGCATGTCTCTCTCTATCTCCTCTACCCCATTCACCTTCGCATTACATTCATATTTATGCTTGCATGGCATATAGCATTGTTACATATTGAAACTTTTTAAAAGACGATAACTTCTCGATACACCCAATTCACCCCCTCTTGGGTGTGATTTCACCAACAATGCCATATTAACAACAAACCCAACAATAACGAATAACACACATACTCACCTTCGATTCATCTCCATCGCCTCGTGATCTCTTTCTCCCTCGGTCTCCATCTCGTTCTCTCTCCTTCCCCTCACTTTTGATATCGCTAAATTAGAGGTGTGGAGTTTCTGTTTCGTTTGAACAAATATATTATATTTCCTCGAGATTGGACAACACGCATCCTGTAGCGTAGATAAATCATCACCAACAACAACACTCACCATTTCTCTTTCTCGACACTCACGCTACTAGTATCTCGAGGCAAATCAAAGGTATACTTTTATTTAATTCAAACTATAAGATTGATTTATATATTTATATATATATATATATATATAAACTATATTATATATAAATATATATACACCTATGTATTTTCGCGGCTATAAATTTTCCACGCCCGCCAACGACCATCCTAGGCCTTGCACACTATTGTACATCCCACGCGTGTCACCCTCGACCCTGCGTACCATTAGGCGCCCACCAATTTATTAATTATTTTATTTAATTTCCTGATTATTTTTTCAATTTATGTTCAAATTAAATTCAAAAAATACTTAAAAATTACCAAAAATTAGAGAAAACTCCCGAACAGTCTTCGAAACTCACGAGCACTGTGTATACACTTCAACTTGACCCATTTCACGTCAAAAATATGTATAATACATCAAATAGGTAGGTGACACAAAAATAATATTAAATTTATGATCTCTGATCCGTAACACGTGGGTCCCACCTCAAATACTTAAATTCCATATTAAATCTGAAAATACTTAATTAGCAACCTAATCAAGTTAATAAAATTCTCAGATGTTACAAATATTTTTTTCAGGTAGTTGTGTATTGATACAATGACGCAAGAGATTGTAGTTTATATTATTATATAATTCAAAGATGTTTGAGAAGAACTATTATGAAATAATTGTTTTGGTAGTTGTACTAAACAATTTAAGGCACCACTTGTAGAATAAAAGCTTGAAATGTATTTCAAACGATGAATGGAATGAATTGCAAAGATAAGTCTTAAAGTTGAGACTTAGGGTTATAAGATATGGGTTTAGATCTCGACTTATTTGTGAATCCATTCAATTGAATAGGTTGTGCAAGTTCATTCATTTATTGTAGGGTTTAAAATACTGATATACCCAAGTGAAAGGATTTTAGAGAGTCTTTTAGTTATGCCTAAGATTAAAGAATCTTAGAGGAAACACTAGAAGACATTTGAAAAGTATAGAAACCACTGAATTAATGAAAAACTTGATTTGGAGGTCTTCAAGCTAGAAGAGTTTGAAGAGAATAGTTATCCGACTATGAATATGAGAAGTCACCTATTCAATTAATTAATGTGATCAATACTTTGAACAGAGAAAAGAACACAAAATATAATTATAATAGGAACTTCTCAGTACTATCTATTGAGGGAGATCTGTAATAATGATGACGAAATGAAGTCCTTCAGGCACATCATCAACTGAGTTGTTGGAATTGATAATTACAAATTTGTTCTTTAAATCGCTGATTGGAGCTGGGTTAATTGTTTGATTAATTGGGTGATAAGATAATTAAGAAGTCATATTAGACTCACTTGATACGCCCAGATTTAGCTTTTACGAGTTATTATTCCAATTATACTATCTAATGAAATTGTACTTGACGTTTAGATTTTAAGATGAAAATCCCAATTTAGAAAAGATTTTAGGTAAGAATTATTTTGATGAACCCATGGATCTCTTTATGTGGTTTATACTGATAATGTCATATTATATTAAAGTATACGATGAGGGTATGGATTGTTTATGATGAAGATATATGTTATTGATCTCATAAAAAGATATGAGAGTTATCCAATAGATTGAGACTGAATAATAAAAACTTGAAGGGTCAGGTAAGTTCTTGTCTATACCTGATAGTAAAAAGAAAATACAACTATTAAGTTATGAAATAAGATTAGCCAGATTTGGGCATCAACAGAATGATGTATGAGTTGTGGCTGATAGATTAACCAAATTCAGCATTTTCTTATCAGTGTCGGTAGTGTATCTGAAATGCTTGGAAGTCAGATGTGGTAAGGGTGATTAGGCCTGGCCGAGGAAAAAGTTAGCCGGGAGAGAAACTCCGCCCTTTATCGTCAGTAACCCCGAATCACCCTGAGCATTCACTGTCCATTTAGAACTTAAATTTTTGAGCTTGTGTATTGGAAATGTATGAAGAACGGCTGCACTGTTACTCTAATTGAGTCTGATTAGTGTACCAGGGCTTAATTAGGGTTTCAGGCCGAGCATTGCCCTAATCAGGATAGGGGATGTTACATAATATCTCATGGTTTTTTCTTGCATTTGAGTTTTGAAATTTTGAACAATCGGTTTTCGAGTAGGTCGCTATTGATAAAAGATTATTTATACATATATATATATATATATGGTTAGTTTAGTCATATATTCAATATAAATATTCCTAAATGAGTTCTAATTCATGTTATTATTGCTTTTTCAGGCAATTAAGGTGTAAAGGATGGAATTAAGGAAAAATGAGAAGAGACGGAACAAAAATCCACAAAACATGGTTCGCATCGTGGCTACATGTGTTGACACAATGGGAACATGAGGCACAGTGTGACAAGGAAAGGCATGACGAAGGAGAGGTGAAAAAAATGAAAAAAACCAAGTCTGGAGGTCTAGTGCAGTTGCGACGTAATGGCCTATAAGCACGATGCCGGGACATTAGCGATACCGCTAGACACGTAGGAAATAGAAAGTTAGAGTTTTAATTCCAGTTAAACTGTAAAATATTATTATTATTACGGAGTATAAATAGGCATTAAGACGTAGTAAACACACCACATACCAATTATTAGCCACTATTAGAATAATTTAGTATAGGTTCTACTTTGAGTTTAAGTATTAAAGAGTTTATGTGAATAGAATATTAGAGACTTCACGTTTGCAATTCAAGTTTGGTTTCGTTGATTAATTCAAGGTAATATATATTTTCATCGATTTGCAATGATTTCCATTATGAATTGTGATATGTTTGTTTTAATGAAGTGTTAGTAGTCAATTTATCTTAGGGATGCTATGCTTTGAATATGAATAAAAAGTGAATATAAAAGTGCAATGGTTAGAATTTGTATTGATTTTGAGCATAATGTTTTAGACATCTTGATCACGTGTTTAATGAACTTAAGTTTTAGGAGTTATCATGGCTATTGAAGATTTTAATCCGGACATGAACGATACAACTATAAAATATTGAACATCGAGAGATAGTTGTTGATTAGGGAGACACGAATAGTAAAATTAGTTGGTTGTGAATCTAATGATTTGGGACTTGAAACATTGCGGTGCTCACGCTATTCACACCAATAGGTGGAGTTCTAGTTTACATATTGAATCTTTTTGATCATGACAGTGGGTTGAAGTGGATTTGAAGAAAATCTATATATTCTAATTAGGCATTACACACAACATATTGAGAAGTAAACATGAATATAAAGCGTAATATTAAATTACCTAGATGAAGTCATGAACTAAGATATCCTTTATCTAAGAGTTCAAGTAAAGTTTAAATTGATTTGTTAGATTAGTTTAGTTAGTATAAACCAATTAAAAAGTGAATTCTTTAGCAATAGTTGAAATTAAAAAAGGTAAACCACTAGTGTAAAAACTTTTCCCTAAAGACGATATCCGTAGTTAATGCAAGTTGATTATGCTATTACTACAAGCTACCCGTTATATTATCGACCTGCATCAGCTACTCAAGGCCGAGACTCCTTTGTATACTATGTTCGATGCTCGCGGGTCTTTTACTAGGGTCTCGTTCAAGGAGAGTCAGCCTTTATATTTAGTAGGGTATGATATGTTCAACCATGTCCAGCTGAGTGTGACGTGCCACTTTAGTCTGGATAGAACTAATATCTTATTTCGCATTTCAACCTCGTACCATTGAAGATGGTTTGTTTTTGTTTTTGTTTTTTTTGGATTTTTTCTAATGTATACTTGTAACTATTACAGGGCTTACTATTTTTTTCTGATCTCCTAGACTTCTCAGAGTATTTCAACCATGAAGGGCCATCCTAAATGAGAGAGTATGCCATTTAATGGGTTCAAAAATTGATTAAAAGAAAATGATCGTGTTGGCCACGAAAAATTCTAATATTGGAAAGTCTAGTCATGGGGGAAGGGTGGACCTTATGTGTAAGAGGTCTTAATCATACATGAGGCTTGCTTAAATAGTGGGAATAAAGAAAGTGGGAAAATACTAAAAAAAATACCTAAGAGAATGAAAAAAGGGAAATGGAATGAAGAGGAAAAGGAAAAGACTAGGATACAAAAGTCTAATTGCCATTTTGCTACCAACATCAAGGAACACCCCGACTTCTTGTGGTATGTCATTATGTTTTATGGGCGACACAACCACAAAATAACCAATTACCTAGATGGGCATTCATATGCGAGCTGGTTTGTAACAACCCAAATAATTTAATCACAATTGTTCCACTTGTAGGACCGTGGCTTGGCGCCCAGTCCTACATGAGATGTAATGACCCGAAAATTTGACTTGTGCCACATGTCAAGTCAAGGTCGTATATGGGATCCACTCGTCGAAATACGTATGTCCGAATCCAATTTGAGATGATAATGCTAACTATGCGAGGAATTCGGTGAGCCGAAACATGAACGGGGACGCGCCTCGAGTCGAGTGTCGATGTGGGATATGCATCGTGATGCGTGTAGCGCGAGTATCGAGATTTTAAAAATAAAGCGAGTTGGTGCCTCGGGATGCGCGCTACTTGGTTGTTGAGTTGCCTCGAGATTCGTGTTACACGAATCTCGAGAACACTTTTGATTTGAAAAAAAAAAGAAAAAAAAAAAAAGAGATAATGTATATATATATATATATATATATATATATATATATATATATAAAAAAGAAAAAAAGAGGTAAGATAAAAAAAAAAGAGAATCGGGAGGTGAGAAAGAGGAGATGAGAGAGATGACCGGGAGGAGATCGGCGGCTCGTGAGAGCGGCGCGCCCTGAAGCGGCCGGCAAGAAGATCGTCCGACAACCGGGGACGACGAGAAATGGCGCGAGCAAGGGGCTCGCGGACGAACGACGACCAGCCGCGGTCTCCCAGACGTCGGCGCGATCGCGCAGGCGGCGGTGCGACGCGACGCGGTGCAGGCGCAGCGGCGCGACTCCGACGATGGCAACGATCGGCGATCGGACAATGGGACGGCGGCAGCAATGGAACGACGGCCAGCGGAGGATGCCGGATCCACAAGCAATGACGGCGCGCGGCATGGTTGCGGTGGCAGAGTTGGTCGCGGCGAGGACGGCGGCACTGGCAATGGGACGACGACGTCGGCAGCGGCGGTGGCGCGACGGTGGTACGACAGCGACTCCGGCAGCGGCGGTGGTGTTTGCAGCGACTGCGGTGACGGCGGTGGCTCGGCTTCGACGTCGGCGCAGTTAACGAATTGATGGCGTTGTCGGACCAATCAGAGGCGCGACTTCGATGAATTTCGACGACGCGATGTAGGTGAGATGTACTTCACCTAATTTTAGTGCGATCTGATTGATTTAAGTAACTTCAATTATATAAATGGACACCAATGACTTGGGATGTTATAGTCAGGTGTCGAGTGCGCATATCGAGAAGCGAAAGAGACGTTTGGGGTTCGTGATTTCTCGAGGTAAGTAAACCAGTTAGTAACTTATATAGTATTTCATTTGTAACGGCCGGAAAAAAATTTGACTTGTGCCACGTGTCAAGTCAAGGTCGTATGTGGGACCCACTCGTCGAAATACGTATATCCGAATCCAATTTGAGATGAAAATGCTAGTTATGCGAGGATTTCGGTGAGTCGAAACATGGAAGAGGATGCGCCTCGAGTCGCTTGCCGACGTGAGACTGAAATAATGGCTTTATATGGTTTAAAATGTGCGTTGGATATGCCTCGTGTTGCGTGTAGCGCGGGTATTGAGATTTGAAAATGAGGCAGGTTGGTGCCTCGAGATGCGCGCTGCTCGGTTGTTGAGTTTGCCTCGAGATGCGCGTTGTACGAATCTCGAGGACATTTTGATTTGAAATCAAAATGAAAAATGTATATATATAATATATATATATATCAAATATAATATATATATATATATCTATAAAGAAAAGAAAGAGATAATGATTGAAAGAAAAAAAAAAGAGAAAAGAAAGAGATCAGAAAGCTCGGGAGAAAGAAGAGAGGGAAGAGGAGAAGAGGCGATCGGGCGGCGGCCAGCTGCAGATCGGTGGCGGTGCAGCGGAAGCTGGCGGTGGTTCGCGGTGGTGGTGCCGGCCGGCAGAGGCGGACAACACGACGCGGGAGGAGCAGCCAACAGCGGCTCCGCGCCTCCGCGCAAGCAGCCCGAGCGTGCGGTGCAGGTGCTCGGCGGCGGCGGTGGCAAGGCGTGGCGGCGCGAGGTAGCGCCGGCGGTGACACCGGCGAGGTAGCGACGGCGCGGCAGCGGCTCCGATCGGCAGCGATGGCGTGCGAGTGCGGCAACGCGACTCAACGCGGTGTGATGGCTTGAAAGACGACGGCAGCGGCGGTGGCCGGCGGGGGTACTGGCGGTGGCCGGCGAGGGTGCCGGCGAGCGACCGGCGGCGGCGCGGGCGAGGCAGCAACGCCGATGGCGCGGTGGCGCGGTTTCGATCGGTCGACGAAATCGCGACGACGCGATATAGGTGAGGTTTATTCACCTAATTCGAATTGGGAATTGAATAATTTGAAAGAAAATATGTTTAAACAGTCGAAATGGACACCATGGACTAGGAGTCGGGTGTCGGGTGCTCAAATCGAGACGCGAGCGAGACATTTCGAGGTTCGCGTTTTTCGAGGTAAGTAAACCAGTTAGGGACTTATACAGTATTTCATTTCTCTCCATTGACTGTTGTTTACTGTTGATATCTTTATTGTTGTTCACTGCTTTGTGATGATAGATATCGTACTTGTTGTCGATTGAGGGGGTCCATTGGCAAGTGAATCATAGTTACTGTATATTTGCGATATGAGAGGTTAGGACTGGAGGCAGGGGTCTCGTCCTAATTATGGTCGTCCGTTGAATTATCCGGGTCCATGTATGTTTCATAGTCATACGGGCTAGGGCTGGGAGGCAGGGGTCTCGTCTTAGAGCCGGGTCTATGGATGCCTCATAGGCGCAAGGGTTAGGGGCTGGGAGGTGGGGTCTCGTCCTAAACTCGAGTCCTGTTGGCTTTTGCTTTGCGACTCAACGACCTTTGGTCGGGACTCCTTGTTATTTGGCATCACTCATCGATGGATTGGTTACGCTTGTATATTCATGCGTTCTTGATTCATTTCGTTCTATTTGCATGAATTTGACTCGCTTTGGATATCGTGAACTGTTGTTTTGGATATTGTGAAATGTTGTGTATATGTCCTACTGGATTTACTTACCTGGGCTCGTCATTTTTATATTTGACTGAGTGCAGAGCCGCGGACAAGTAGCAGAGGAAAGGCTGCATAACTAGGTGATTTTTGTATAATTTGTATTTTTACTCTCATCTGATAATATTTACTGGGTTCCACAATTAGGTTGACTAACTCCCTGATTTTTATTTTTTGTTGAGTTATTAAACTTATTAGTTGCTTCCGCTAAAATTTGTAACTCTTGAATAAAATATTAATAACTCAACTGTAAAATGTTGAATTTGTGAAAAATGATGGATTGGAAGGTTGACTAGGCCTGCGTTGACCTCGCGAGATGGGCTCGGGGGTCCACGTAGGTTTAGGCCGGGCGGGGCCCAATTTGTGAAAAATTGGGGCCGTCACATCATTTCTTTCCATTGGCTGTTGTTGTTTACTGTTTTGTGATAGCTTTATTGTTGTTCACTGCTTTATGATGATAGCTATATGTGGAAATGTTGTCGATTGAGTGAGTCAATTGGCAAGTGAGTCATGGTTACTTTTTATCTGCGATATGAGAGGGTTAGGGCTGGAAGGCAGGGGCCTCGTCCTAAATCCGATGTCTTTCATGGTCGTCTATCAATATTACCCGGGTCCATGGATGGTTCATAATCGTACGGGCTAGAGCTGGGAGGCAGGGGACTCGTCCTAGATCCGGGTCTATGGATGTCTCATAGTCGCAGGGTTAGGGCTGGGAGGCTGGGGTCTCGTCCTAAACCCGAGTCTGCAAGGCTTTTGCCGCGACTCAACGACCTTTTGGTCGAGACTCCTTGTTATTTGGCATCACTCATCGATGAATTGTTTACAATCTTGTATATTCATGCGTTCTTTATTCCTTTCGTTCTATTTGCATGAACTCGACTGCTTTGGATATCGTGAAATGTTGCTTTGGATATCGTGAAATGTTGTGTATATGTCCTACTGGATTTACTTACCTGGGCTCGTCATTCTTATGTTTGACTGAGTGCAGAGCCGCGACGAGTAGCAGAGGGAAAGCTTCATAGCTAGGTGAATTTTTGTATATTTTATAATTACTCTCCTCTAATGATATTTACTGGGTTCCACAATAGGTTGCCTAACTCCCTGATCTTTTTGTTGAGTTATTTAATGTATTAATCGCTTCCGCTAAATTTTTAAAATTTTGCAAAACATTAATAACTCAACTGTAAAATGTTGAATGTACCGATAATGGTGTATTTGAAGGCTGACTAGGCTCATGTTGACCTCGCGAGACTGGATTGGGGGTCCACGTGAGTTTAGGCCGGGCGGGGCCCAATTTGTGGAAAATTGGGGCCGTCACATGAGATCTGGGTTAGAACTCGGACGTCAACACTGAGGTAATAATTCAAATATTTTAATTGTGGTTAATGCATGTATTTTGCCTATCTATGCATGTGTGCTCTATTTTAGTTATTTTAGCGTTGATTTTGCGAGCTAAAGTGACATCGAGATCTGTGCGTGTAAGGGCGAGGTAGGTCGTGCATTTCAATGTGACTTAGGCTAAGTTATGACTTAGGAGCAAAATCAAATAGAATAGCGCACTAAGTCATGTAATGGAAGTGAAACAAATTGGTATGAGCTAAATTGGTATGAACTTTCTATGTGGCCTAAGTTGAAGAATAAATAAAATGACCAAACTAGTTGCTAAGTCATCAAATGAGTGGAAATAATGATGGTGGATTATATTTGATGGAAGTTTTCTTAGCATATAGATCTTTGAGATCCTAATGTCGAGGATATCTTAGATTTATAATGGAAATCCATATCTTACATGCTCTATTTGATCTCAACAATTGATTGGCTTAGAGATCTAACCATAGGTGTGATGCAAGATTCGTCTAAAGGCTATACTTTAAAAATAAGGGCTATATAAAGGAGACTAGCTTCTTGTTTATGCATATTAGAACAATAAAAGGGATTGCTAGAATTCTGAAATTGGAGATCAATGGAGCGCAGATTTATATCTAGGATGCCATTTGGGTTTAGATCATTGAATAACAAGCCTTAGGTACAAGTTCTTCTTTTTCATTTGAATTAATTGAGCATTGTTGTTGATGAAAATGAGATTTTTTGGTGAGTCTTGAATTAATGTTGAAATTTAAAGTTTCTTTTACCGATAAATGATTTCAAAAGTTTTGATTTTCAATGACATCCAAGCCTTCAAAATGTGTTTCATGACTACCCTAAGTTTCATTGTATGATGACCCCAGGCCCCCCGTATAACCGAGCCCCAATGGCCTAGACCTATGTCTAGCGATTGGAGAGCCAACACAAGCATAGTCATCATCTTTTACCATTTAATTTACCATTTAGTTGCTTATTAGATTTGTAATTAAGTTTTACAATTCTTAATTTGATTACGCAACAACAATACATAATTTCAAAACGACTACAAATTAGAAAATCACGATGTTAGGACAAACCTATGTGTGGATGTAATGCCCCAAATCTAGATTAGGATAAGTTGTCTCTTTATCAAAGTTAATTCGGTAGATATAAATGTTATGCGTGTAATGATGTAAATAATGTTTGTGATATATACTATTTAGTTAACTTAGGTAGGAATATAAGCCTAAGTAAATAATTATAGGCCTAAAGGACTTGTAAAATAAATCAAAAAAAGAAAAAGTGCAATTTTGGTAATGAAACACACATAAAGGTATTTATGTAAAATACAAGAAAGGATGGACTTAATGTGGACTCTAGGATCATCCAAGTACTTAAGTGCATTAAGATGAGATGTGGGTTTTTGATTTTTCAACATAACCCTAATCTCATTAACTAAGTATTTAAGCCACAATTAGGGCTTCAAGCCACATTTGGTTTGAAATCACTATGAAGAGAAATTTAGGAGAAACCCTTTAACACTTGCTTAGTGGATTTGGTGGAGGAGAAGGAACTCTCATCAAGATCTCACAAAGAAAGGTAAACAGCTTGTCTCATTTCTAAAATCTTATCTATTTGATTCACATATTCGACTTTGGGATGAAATCATGGTTTCTCTTAAAGGTTTAAGATGAAAGATGAACCTTTATACTTTGATTCATGATTTGGGTAATCTCTATCTCATATTCTTTTGGTATATTCAAAAGGAATTGCAAAATCTATGTTTTAATGGTGGATTTGTATTTTGAATACGTTCTTTAATAGAATGTGAATGATCTTATGATTTCAAACGATATGGTTATGACAGTTTTGATCGGCTTTGGACCTTTGGGATTCGGTGTAAGTTAGTAGGAAATTTGGAATTTGGATTCGAATATAAAATTATGAATTTGTGCCCAGAACCGTGCAAGCGCTTCGCCTACTAGCGGCAGGGGGACACAGCGCTCCCTGTACATTTAGGGAATTTAATCCAACGATTCCTCAGTATCGTGGTGTGTAACATGTGGCGCTGGCAAATTGATGGGATAAATCTTAAAATTTTTTATTCGAAGCCCGGAATTTCACCCCAGCACCTTGTGGGTGAACCTAAGGTGCTGGACCTATTTTCAAGAATTAAATTGATTTTGCTATTTTTCAAAATAACCGAGCTTAATCGAGATTTAATGTCGGACGAGGATTATAGTTGTGGTAACTAATCCCAAAAACTTTGTTGTCGTGGCGTTGCCGCGACAAAGCGTGACACTAATTCGAAAAGGGTTTTATATCGCTTTCAAGATATAAGTATGAATTGAGTAAACTTCACCTCAAACAAAACATGTTAATAACATATACATGAACCTATATCAATGTAGACACGAGGAGAACCGAATAGGAACTTCCAAGTTAGAATTAGATATGATAGCAGTGCTTTAAGTTACGCGGGGTTTGCTTTATCTTTGATTATGCCATGCTATTAGTTATGCTAGGATTCACGGTAATGAATGGTTGATCTTTCGCTTAAACCAAATTGAATATATCTTGTTGTTTCTTCTTTATCTTGTCTTTTTGAGCTCTCTACTTATGAATGTATGTGAAACTAATATGTTTGAAATGAATAATTGTAATGGTACCTCAAACTGGAGAGCCAGAGGTTACTCGTCATATCCATATGCTTTATATGATACCTTTAAGGGCCAATCTATGGCAGGGAGGATCATAATGATGCTTAGACACCAATCTATTGAGGCAGGATCATATTTTGATACCTTTGAAGCTAGTTGGTTATCACATCAAACATTTTATATCAGATTTCTACTTCGTTGACTCTATGACATTTATGTTATCATTGTTATCTTGTTGACTATCATATTTGGGATTTGTTTTGTTGCATCTTGCATTATATAACATGCTTGTTATATTATCCTTTAATGCTCAGAATGATATTAGGATTGGTCAAGGACCTAGTTCAAGCTAGTTATTATGCATTATGTATTACTTGGATAATTGAGGGTAAAACAAGTTTCTGGTTTACTAAGCTCGTTGAAATATTACTCACCCCACTACTTTGTTGGGGCATGTGCCCTAGGTCAATCCATTAACTGTTTTTATGAATACTCTTAGTTAATAAAATAGAGGATTTCATTGCTGTTTATTATAATTAATTTACATGTTTACATTATAATAAGATCCATGGGTATTTGAAGAAATATCCTAAATGTCCATAGTCGATCATTATACTGGGAACTATAATGAATTAAAACTAGTGTGAGTCTTGATTGATGATCATATGATAATTATACGTATAAGGATACGAATCAAGATCACGAGTACTTATTAGGGAACAAAGTACTTGAATGACCCGCTATGAGAACATCACATGGATTAAGTCATAGTTGTTTCTCATGATAAGTATATTTTTCTGTCCTCTGACATAAGATTACCAGAGACTTCAACATTAGGAACACAGTGATTTGACACAATCAAACGTTGTCTTTAATCGGAAGATTATAAAGGTTGTGATTGATTATTGTGTGAGCAATGTGATGAAGTTGTATAATCGAGATAGAATTTGTCCCTCTCATATAAAGAAGATATCCATGGATCCCTCGATGTGTTAGAATGTTAAAATGCCTAGTCTAAGTGAATTGATATTGATCAATGTTACTTAGATGTTTTCAGCTACCTAGAGATCGAGACTAGTACGATTGAACATGTTGGATGACAATTCCATGCCTTATGTTTGATCAAAAGGTTATCGTGTGACAAAAGGATGTTATATACACTATTGATTAGGTTGTATCGATTTGATATTCATACAACTTTGGTAGTCATAATGTCTTACTAGAGGCCGCTTGTGACTTGTATACCAAAATGTGTTTTGGTACACTACCAACGTTGTATGAGCCTATTGGGTCGCACACTAAGAATGGTTTTGCGAGATTTTAAGATGGTTCAGAAAAATGAATTTTATATAATAAAAATCATGACAGAAACGTCCTTATGGTGTATTACACTTATACTTCTTTAAGTAGGGGTATATGTTTAATTTACTTAATCGCCTATAAACAAGGGTTGTATAAATAAACGTTTTAAGTTAGAACACACGCACAAAAGATTAAGGGACGAAACTTTATTTTTGTTTTAGAAACGACTTAGGGTTTTCTGGTTCGCCCTGGATCATTTTGGAGAGAAACAAAAAAGGTTTGGTATTCTCTTGAAGCTAGCACTTCGAATCTCGACCGCCGTTCGTGTGTGGACTGCTGGTAGAGGGCGTTCATCGTTGGCAGCGCCTTAGAGATCGATCAACCTTCAAAAATGTATTTTGCGACAAAGGTATGATTAAGTTTTCTTGGTTTAAATGTTTTAATGGAATTATATTCGGATCCTGTTGGGGTTTTTGTCAAAATTATTTTGGCATATAAGCTTTTTTCTCATTTGTAGGGATGTTTATTTATATTTATTTGGTTTTCAGAATTTATGTAATAAACATGAAATTTATTATGGGTAGACTTTGTGAAACCCATAGCCTTGTTGTTTAACTTTGGTAAGACTTTCTATTTTAGCTCCCACCTAATAAACTTAGAAGACATTTACTCTGCATTTATTATATGTCTTAGTAGTTTATTTTTAGATTGTCTTATAGTATTTCCATAGGTTAAGGCTTACTAGATCATCACCCGACTCGTTGGGTAATCTCGAGGGGTTTAGCGATAGTTTAGCCTGGACGAACCTAGTTGTAGGAATTGGGGTCGTCACAATTGGTATCAAAGCTTTAGGTAGCAGAACTTAAAAGGACGGTGTATAGGGTAATCCAAATTAGTGATACCAACATCACAGTTGATATCAGAGAGTAGGCTAAATGAACCTAGAAACAAAGTGGGAAATGACCACAGTTGGTATCCAGTCTAGGCATTAGTACCTAGGAAAGATCAATGTTCATATGATGACCTTAGGTAGTAGAGCCTAAAGAGAAAGTGTAGTCAAATCCTAAAATTGGGAATATGAATTAGTAAAAACAATCATAGATATCATCAAAATAGTATCTAATTATGTCACCTTAAGGATTAGTAAGTTGTTGAACTTAAGAAAGGTTGGTCATTGTTAAGGAATGGAATCATTTATGTAGGCTTATAGTTTGCATTGACTTATTATGCAAACGTGACCAAACTTAAGTGGGAATGAGATTTAAAATGAACAAGTATATGTTATGATGCTATTTGCTTATATATATGATATCTATATCATTAGATATGTTGTTCATTCATCTTGCCTCCTATGTAAAGTTTTGGAACTAACTTCCTTGAACTGCTCACATTGCATAATGAGTATTCGAGGAGGAAGTTCTCATGTCCTGAGGAATACTAGAGGTCCACATGGGACTGATAATGGAAAATGGCATGCTCAGATAACGCTAGATGGCTGAAATGACTAAGAATCATCGCAAGACACTTAAGGATATGTCTACAGAACAGGAGTGAGAAGTCGATAATTAGACATGTTTTATAGTTCATTTTAGGATGATTTTAAATGTAAAAGAATATATTGCACATGATTTTCATTTATTTTTGATATTTCATGTGATAATTAGAAAACTTGAAGAAATGAAGGAAAAAAGGAAGAAAATGAAGGAATTAACCAAATGAAAAAATTGCATGAAGAATTGATAAGTAGTTAATTAGAATTGTATATAAGATTATTTTAGTTACATAATTGGTCTAAATATCTTAGAATGAGCTCTAATTGATGATATTTATGTGTTTTCAGGTCTACAAGGTATAAAAGAGACAAATGAATGACTTCATGAAGAAAAGAGAAGAAAAAACAAAAAAATATATGTTAACGCCTTAGGTATACATGGATGGCGCCGTAGGGAATGAAAGGACAACATGGAGATTAGAAGAAAAGATGCAATAGAGGTGACGTAGTCATGATGTTGTGGCATAACATAGATGACGCCAAGGATGCAATACAGGTGGCATCAAGTGCACTGAGAAGGAAATATGGAGAGAAGACACGACATTGTGGTGGCGCAGTCATAATACACAGATGGCGCGATCACTTACAAACAACATCAGGACATAAAAATAGAAATTTTTGGACTTTTATTTCACTTGGAATTGTTATTTAAGGTTTCAAATTGTACTTTTAGTGGTCTTAAGAGTATAAATAGGTATTAGGACATGATAAACAAGGAGATTAATATACATTAGATCCACCATAACCCACCACCATAGTTTACATTAGTTTTGAGTTTTAGAGATTTTTATTTGAGTATTGAGAAGACATTGGAGACTTCTTATTGTAATTCAATCTTTGTTTCATTGATTTAATTAACGATATTATTTAGTTTAATATCTGATTTCAATGATGTTTATGAATTGTATGATGTTGATTTTAATGATAAGTGAGTAGTTTATTTATCTTAGGGATCAATGGATCCTATGGTATGAATACTATGCAAAGTTATGAATTGATTATAATGTTTTAGATGTGCAATGAGTAAAATTTATGTATGATTCTATGCCAATGCTATGAACATCTTGATCACATGTTTATTGATTAAAGGTTTTAGAAGTTACCATGGCCTAAGAGCTTTTAAGCTGGACATGAATAACACAACCGTAAAATATATAACATTGATAGATAGTTGTTGATTAGGGATACATAGATAGTAAACTTAATTTTTATGAGTCCAAAGATTTGGTATTTAATGCTTTGTGAGACTTACATTATTGACACTAATAAGTGGAGTTCTAGTTTACACATCAGGATCTTTTTCACCACGACAATGGGTTGAAGTGAATATTAAGGAAATACATATATTCTAATTATGCATTGCACACACACACACACACATAAGAAAAATGAAGGAGTTTGATATGGGAAGCATAATAATTCATTACTTAGGTGAAGTTGTGAACTAAGAGTTTTCTTAATATTACAATACAACTTGATTTACATTGTTTTTATATAATATATTTATTTTAGTTTAAATCAAAGAAAAAGAGACATTCTTAACAATATAGTAAACTTGAGTAAGTATGTATGTCCATATACACATTTCCTAGATGAACGATATCTATAATCAACTTTTGTTGATCACATTATTACTATAATTGAATAGTTATACTTGCGGTTACAATCAAGAATCACCAAGGAATTAAGGAGAGAAACTAAATTTTCATACCAACGATTCTTGTACACTCAGAGTCGCTAGACAAATCGGTGGATACAAGAAAAAATTGAGAGCTCAGTTTTACGAATTTACATAGCAATTCCACTTACATAAAAATCGGTGAGGAATCGCTAGGTACAAATTTCGGGATTTTGGATTACAAAAAGATTTTGAGTTGGTTTAGGATATGTATTATCTAATATACTATAAATAAAAACCATAGACTACGAAATTAGGCCTCTTGATAGTTTATCATTTTTGTTTTAGTTTGGAGGCCATTCTTTATTATTTTACTTTCAAAAATTAAAGATTCAAGTTTCTATCAAGGTATTTTTTAATTATGTCTTTTAATTCCAAAATTATGGTGTTATTTATTATCATGAGTGGGTAGTTTGTTAATTTAAGCAAAACTCCAAACATGGACTACATCCATTTTGCAATATAGTCATGATGAGATGAATGTGTACTCAATGCATTAAACCTAATTGTATTATTTGATTCATTTTTTTTTATAGATTTTTATTTATAGATTGCAATAATAGGTTCAAGTGTTATGTGCATAGTGACCAATAAGTATGTGATGTTTTGATTCATTAACTAATTTAACGTAGTAATTAGGAAAGGCAAACATCGTTTAGATGCCCTAGGTAAATTTAAGATCTAAGTCTAATGTTGAACTGCCTTCATGAAGATGCTAGATTTTGTAGTTCAAAGTTTTCATAAAACTTAATGCGATTTTATTGCCTGACGTTGATGTCTTTGTGTAAATTAAGGGGTTAGCTCGATAAAATCAGAACGTGACTTTTCCACTGATATAAAGAGAACAAATGGCCGACTAAAGGCTGTTTACTTATGATTAGAGTTTAATGATCTAAGATATTTTGAAAATTATATTCATGACTAAGTTATTAGAATAATATGTTTGGATGTAAAACGGATTGAAGTTTCATTGTTTAGAAGGATTTTTTAAATGTTTATGTATATTGTGTTTCATTTAATTAAATCTCTTTTAATTTAGTAACTTTGATTTGTGTTATTTAAGTAAATTTAGTTAGTTTATTTGATTTTTATTTAGAAATTGTTAGGTTAAGTTTTGGTTTTTATTAAATTAAACTAAAAAATAAAAATAATGAATATTTTTTTCTTAAAGAATTTGGAAAATCCACGAGGAGACAATTCTCACTTATTACCACTACAAAATATTTAAAGTATAATATAAAGGGGAAATTATTGTACACGTTCGACACGTGTCAATTTTTGGCACCATTGCCGACGATTTTAAAATAATTTCTTAAGAATATTTCTCATTATAGGTCATACAATATGACATACATTGAGCAAGAACTTACTTTTAGGCAAGCCAATAAAAATATCACAGCTTATGAACTTATGTGTATTATTTTTCTCGTGAATTTCCATGATTTCTAGTTAAAGTAGGGATTCATCAATTTTTTACCCCACTTTCAAAGTGCAGGTGATGAAGATTCTCATAAATTTATTAGGAAATAAACGCATATAATAAGTGTGATAAAACCCAAAGACGTAGAGTTAGATTTTGTCAAATTAAAGGCTTTCGCTTATTATTTAAAAGGTCAAGTTCAAGATTGGCTATTCCATCTCCAACAAAATTCTATAACCACACGGCTCAAATTTTAGAAATCATCTTAGATCAATATATTCTAGTATGTAAAATTAGTTTGGCTAGGATGGAGAACGAGGAGACTTTTGATGAATTTTGAGATATATACCAAATATTGATATCATTATGTCCACAACATGGATTTTCAGAGGAAACCTTATTAGGGTTTTTTTTTTATAAAGGATTAAACAACTTAGAGCAAAAACTCCTAGACATGGTTTGTGGAGGATCTTTATTCGACATTACACCAATATTATCAAAATGGCGAAACAATCAAAACAATATTGTAAGAAAAACAAATTTATAAAAATCATTCTTATGATATTAATAGGAATATAGTCAAAACATCGAATGATAAATTTGATGAATTGAAAAGTATAGTTGAATTACTATTAAAAGTGTGACAACCCAAATTCCAAACACCAACCTCAAGGACAATTTAGTAATTATGCAAACCCATACACTAATTGGTCCTGGTATATAAATTTTATTATAAACTCTAGTTTTTTTTTTTTTTTCTAAAAACCATAAAATTTGAAGATAAAGATAGAATAAAGCTTTATTGGTGACTTCATGATGGGTGTTGTGCTCTAAAGTCAACAAAGTCCCCTTTGAAGGTAAACTTATTATCCATACTCCCCCGTCCTTGTTCAAGTTGATTTACAAACTTGGTTTGGTTTCATTAATGGTGAATAATTTGAATTGGTAGCATTTATGAAGTTGAAGAACGACCAAGAAAAGGGGCGTCGCTATCGTGACGCCGTCGAAAAGTGATGGCGACGATTCGCTGCCATCGCCGAAGGGAGGGCGGCGAACCATCGCCGCTACTCAACAGTGGCAAGGGGGCCACCTTCCCCTACCAGCGCATGGGCACTGAGCATAGCGTTGTTCTATCCAACATCTCTAGGGGTCAAATCAACCCCTGGTTCTCAAACTCGATTTGACTCTTGGCCTGCCCTACTAAGGGTAGTTCAACCCTAGACTGGTCAACAATGGCCAAACTGACCCCTGGACCTTAAATAAAAAACTAAAAACATAGTAAAATAATATATGTAATAAATAAAATAATAAGTGTGTATATATAATAAAATAAAAACAAATCCTTGCCTTCAAAAGGGGCGCGCTACGACAACCTCGAGATAGATCAGACGGGTTCCACCCTCGCACCGAGCGACAGAGGACCCACGAGACCCACAACTAGTGGAACCTGAAATAAATCTAAAAATAAATTGGAATTAATATATGACTTGTCATTTATGTGATTGTGTCTTAAATTGTTTATATTTGCAAGGCAGTTTGCATTGGACCCCGAGCGCGCGAGGACAGAAATAGGATTCTTGACGAGTCGAAGTAAGTGGGGAGCTTGCTCAATTATCAAATATGGCTTGATATTAGTTATGTTAGGACATATAATTTTAATTAGAGACTTGATAAATGGGTTGCATCATGTTATTGAATTGATTATACAAACTTATGGGATGTATGTGTGTTGCACCTAACTTAGGATTACCTACTCCTGGGTAAGGAGTTGGAATATTTTCTCTTAGGTAAGGAGTTGGGACTACCCTCTTATGAGTAAGGAGTTAGGATTACCCTTTCATTGGTAAGGAACTGAGATTCTTAATTAAGCCCCGGTACACCAGTCAGACTTAATTAAAGTAACAATACAACCATCCTTCGTACATGATAATCACAATATAATATATCATGTATTGAATAAATAATTGAAAATGATTGAAAACACATCGAAATTAAAACTTTTTCGATAATACCAATGATATACTAACTCTACTAATCAGAGTTCAAAACTGGTATCAACCTCTGTTATAAAAATCATATCCCAACCCTATTTATTACAAAATTGTCATTCAATAAAATATAAAAAATAGGGAAATCAATTCACTGTAGAGAATACTATAACCTCATAATCTTCTTCATTCCTAAGTTCAAGCGCACGTCAGTATTTCTAAATGTTAATTGGGATGAACGCTCCAACTTCCTTAGTATGTGACTCACAATTACAATATCAAAAGTCTATCTAATAATCAAGGAATATGAATAACAATATGAATCCAACAATATCTAATGGAGCTTGATAAATAATATAAATAATAGATAAACAGATGCAAAGACATAGTTCCATAGCCCTTGCATAAGTGACTTTAATTACATTTTGATATACCAGAGTCTTCTTTCAATTGTCCAAGAATACCACTACCAAAATTCACACACTGGTCGAATGTGTGATTTTGTCAGTGTATTCAAGAATAACTGAGTCTCCACACTCTTAGGACAATGCATAGTATATATATATATATCAATCGACGGCCGTATGAGGAGACAGGGAAGGCATGATCTAGCTACCATTTATCGCGTTGACATACCCAGATTGTAACATATGACAATTTTATAAACTTGATTAGGCAGCTAATTAAGTATTTTCGGATTTAATTTGGGATTTAAGTATCCGAGGTAAGACCTAGTGTTAAGGATCGAATATCATAAATTTTAATATTATTTTTGTATCGTGTACCTATTTGATGTATTATACACTATTTTGGCGCCAAATAGGATCAATTAGAATGTATACACGGTGTCTGTGAGTTTCGGAGCGCGTTGAGGAAATTTATCCAATTTTTGGTAATTTTGGATATTTTTTGAAATTTAATTTGGATAAAGATTGAAGAAATAATTATGAAATTAAATAAAAATAATTAATACATAGGTGAGCGCCTAGTGATACGTAGGGTCGAGGGTGACACGTGTGGGATGTGTGATAGTATGCATATCTGAGGTTCGTCGTTGGGGTGCATGGCGAATTTGTAGCCGCGAATATTTAGGTGTATATGTACATATAATATAGTTCATATATATAAATATATATAAAGAAATCCTATAGTTTGAATTAAATAAAAGTATACCTTGGATTTGCCTCGAGATATGTATAGTATGAGTGTCGAGGAAGAGAATGGTGGAATGTTGTTGGAGATAATTTGTCTACGCCTCGATATGCGTGTTGTCCAATCTTGAAGAGAATAAAGTGGTGTGTGAGTTTTTTTAATAAAATCATTTGATTTGCTTTGAGATACGTGATACGTATCTCCAGGAGATCAAAGTAATTGATTTTACAGTGAGTCAGTCAAGAGGTGGTGCTTATTTAGTTGATAGCCACTTGATCGATTTCAAGATACGTAACATGTATCTCGAAAAAAATCAATATATATATATATATATATATAAGTGAATCATTAGATTTGCCTCGAGATTCATGCAACGCGAATATCAAAAAAATCTTAATATATATCCAACATCAACACTGCCTCATTCAATTTGCTTTAGACCAAAGATTGACCTCGAGATACGTAATCGAGATACATAGTATGCATATCGAGGAAGAACAAATTTATATTATGGATGAAAACCTTTAGAGTTCTCTCGAGATTTGCATGATGTGAATCTAAAAGAAATCTAATATTTAATTTGCAAAGCAAACAAAATAGAGGCCTTACCACCCATTTCTACAATTCGTTTCACAGAGAGAGTGAGAATCGAAAGAGAGAAGTTGAGACGAGGAAAAAAGACAGATCGAGAGAAAGATATGAATCGAAGGTGAGGTCATTGGTGTTGTTGTTTATTATAGCGTTGTTATTGGGTTGTATTGTTGTTGGTTTGTTAATGGGGTTTGATGGAGATGGAGGGGAGGTTCGGGTCCGAGGAAAAAGACGACCTCGTCTCCCAACCCGGTAGGCACAACAAACCCAACGTTCAACCTAATAGAAAAAAATAGAAAAAGCTTTGTTGAATAAGAGGAAGAAGAAGAGAGGTTGAGCTCTGAACCGGTTTGGGTCAGTTGGGTCAAACCCGGTTCGACCCGATTTAGGCTCAAACCTTTAACCCAATTTAAAAAACGAAAATCTAAGAAAATGCTGGAAAATTCTAAAAAAATATATTAGAAAATAAGAAAAATGATATTTTTAGTCAAATAAACTGAAATTATGAATTTTTATGAAAAGTAAGGATTTTGAGGTTTTATCGAGGATTTATACCGAGTATTTTTTCTCGTAGTGCTTGCTAGGTACTCGAAAATGTTCAAAATTTGAAAAATTGTTTTTAAGCCTAGTCAAGGGCAATTCTTGATTCCAGACCACAATTTGAAGTTAAAATTGGGATTCAGACATCCGAAAAGTTGATTTGGAGGGATTGTTCGAGTCGAGTAGGACCGACAAATATATAAAAAATTAGAAAAGTTATACTTAAGCCTAGACAACATAATTTTCGATGGCGAACAATAATTTTGAGTCAAAAACAAAATTCAAGCATCGGAGAATTTATTTAAAAGTATTTTAAGGATTTCAGAATGGGATTAGGTCAATTAAATTGTAAATAATTGAAAAATGGTGAAGTTGTGGAGGCTTATTGAACTTATAAATGAATTTTAGGACTGCAATTGAAGCCTCGTATGGACTAGTTTACCGACTTGGAGTGCAAGAGATTTGCGATATTGCATTTGTAAAGTTAAGTAAATCCCATAGTAACCTTTAACTTGTATGATTATAATTTCGTATAAATTGCATTGATCCTTGATATTGCATTTTTGTTGTACATGCATACACGGTTTGGGAGGATAAGGTGATTCGAGCCTCCTTATAATGTAACTATACTGTGGTTATAGAACACTATATTATGCTTGAGGGGCTGGAGTCACTGATACTTTGCATCATGTGGTTATCATGAGATCACGTTGAACCAAATCATACTCCTATAATTTAGAGGAACGAGACTCATTTGATTATTCTCCCCGCGCATGAGTCCTTATTATTGTTTACTTAGCACTTTTGGAGAACGTTATTTGATTGATGGATTCATGGTTGTATTTAAATTCCTTGGATTATTATGCATTTGATTATTATAGGTGTACTTGATAGTGTGAGATTTACTTATCTGACGTTATCAAATTTTTATAATTGGATAATGACAGATTCTAACGACAACAATAGAAAGGGAAACTTTCTGATTGTATGTGACTTTCATAGTTCTTTCTCTTTATGTATGTATTAGTTTTTGAATATATTATATTGTATAAATGCTTTTATGGGTCCAAGTGTGATTGAGATATCCTTTGGAATGGATGGAATGATTTTAGGATGAATTGAAATGATTTTGGAACTAAGGTAATGTTAGTTTAAGAATTTTAATACTTTAAATCAAGTTAGAATGAATATATAATTTAGTTGATGATATATATATTGTTATGGGTGGATTGCGAGTCCTTCGGCATTTCCTCCAAAGCTGACCAATTTTTGTTGAAGATTTTTGAAAGCCGAGATTTTCGGTGTGGGCTTAAAAATAGAGGAGACGCTGTCGAAATCTTTTTTTATGAAATTTTGAGGAGTATCTAATTAATGGAAATGAAATTTGAGGTTTAAGATTCACTTAGAATCCTTTGTGGTTAATAAAATTTTATAATTGAAGATTACAATATCTTATTCTTAATTGTTTATTGATGGAAAGGTTAAGGCTACTAGATTATCAAGAGATTAAAGTAATCTAGGCTGGTCAGATGCCCTAATTAGGTAGGGTCTGACACATAGACATAATTCTACTCATTTCCTCATTTATTTTTAGTGTGTTATGCTTGTCACTGTGCAATGCTCCCATTCCCAGTCCATGACTACGTGAACTAAATATACTACAATAAATTACACAAAGGATATTTGTAATTGAGTCCCATTTACCTATATCGACTTTCCTAACTTTATACCAACTTACACAACTCCCAAAACTCTCAAATCCTTCCTCGTCGATCAAGAACCTAAAACCAATCATTTGACGTCAATTTAAATCTAATACTAATTGGTTAACACTCCAAAACTAGTCCTATTTGAATCCGAAATCCTTAGACCATACAAAAACTGCGACCAAAGTACGCTCGAATGTTATTTTCAAAAATGACACTTTATAACAATTTCAAAGTGCTATCAACTAGCCACTTAGGGTTAACTTTTTAACTTTGAAAAACTCAATATTTGTCATGATTACCGAAAATAAAGTTTTAGTCCTCATGTCGTACTTTCCATAAACTCTAAAAACACTCAAATCCGATCACAAATGGAGAAGTTATAAATTTTCCAATACAACATGTTGAATAAGCAAACTTCATTAATTTATAACTAAGAAAACTTCTCCAAATCAATAATTTTACAATTATATCATCACAACTCGAAACCAAATACTAAGAAATTGCTCAATACCATATTCAAAATATTTTCACAACCCGTGGAGTCAATTTGGACAAAAATCAATAATCCAATTCATCCAAAATCTCAATATAAATCTGTATCAACTATAAAACATGTTCGAAATAGTTATCAATTGAGTCGCATCGATTCAACTCACAATAAAACTAACCCACGCCAGTGGAATTTATCTCAATTTGATGCAAATAAGCCCAATACATCAATTTGCAACGAGCCCAACAAATTTCTATTAAAACCCCATGAAAAAATCTAGAAATCGCGAGAATTTAAATTGAATTCAGGAAAATGCCTTGAATTGAGTATTTACTAAATCGCGGGTCGAATACCTTGTTTCCAGCATAGAAACTTAGCTTGAAATGACCGTCTCATGATGCTCTATAGTTTTATGAAAATAAATCGGGTGAAAATCGAAATTCGAGAGTTCGTGAAGCGAAAGACTGAGTTGAGAGGTTTAGGAAATGAACTACTTAAACGTTTCGTTGAATGTTTTGAAATGAAACTTGATTTCATTTGCTTTTTTCTTCTTATATATAAACCTCCAGTTGCTTGTCAGTAGCGTAATTTCTGTTTATTTATTAACTCTTGAAATCCTTATTTTGACGTATTTTGCCTTCCGAAACTCATTTGCGATCTAATTTTTCACCAAGTTGAGCCAAACTCTCAACAAAACACTTAATCTTCATAAAACGACCATAATAATGATTTTGCTCATACAAAAATCCCAAAAATAATAACTTTGTCCATGACATATCAAACTCTTACATTCCAATTCTCTTGCCATATTTAATCAATCTTTCACCAAATTAGGCCCAATCTCAACCTTAACTACTGCTAACTGACATGAAACTCGAGGCGAGGTCTTACACCAACTTCGTTCTTATTTTACACTGCCACTAAACCCGACTTTCTCGCAAATTGAGGCAAAATCTTCACGTGATACTTAACATTTGATTTATGAGGTTTCGAGCAATTAATTAATTATTTATTTCACCATTATAGGTCTTAAATTAATAAATATTAATTTCCTATAATTCAATTAATCAATATTCACGCCAAACAAACACCATACATTACACAAACACACTCACATATTATTCAAGACAAGCCGAGCTTAACCTCGATCCTAATTCGAGTTAATTAAGATTCAGATTAACAATAATCACCTGCTTAAGGTAATGAGTTGTTATAGTCTCCCTAATTTAAGACAATTTCATCCTTAAAATTAAAGGAAACATACAAGTTACCAGTAGTTCCGAATCGAAATGGAATTTGCTATTCCGTTTATAACTTCCATATTCCGATTATCTCTTCCTTTTCATGGTACAACTATTTTACTGTAATCTGAATCTACAAAGCCTTTTCATAGATGAGACTTTCGAAAGTACACTATAATTTTCTTTCAAATTCTCCAACAATCTATGATGCTTATCGTCATGTGGCTATTAAGTGATGGGTTTACCCTAAGGAAATCTTTCTCACTCAACCCAACCTGTGGTGCCTAAGGACCACCTTAGTTCAGCATTACCAATACTCAAAGTAAATGAACATCAAGCAATGACACCAAGGAAACATTTTACTAAGCTCTCAATGGGAATACAACACTGGTACTCTATGCTTCCCCAAGCCTAGAGCCCATGGCTTTATAGATCAGCAAACAAGTAGTTACATAACCGTCAATGACACATGTCTTGATTACATTGATTCGTAGACAAAGTAAAACCCCACTCCTTGTGGTCAGGCAGCTATCCAATGGCCTTGTTCCCTTGCTGCCACCTAGTTCCACAACTGCCACTACTGTTTGGTCAATTACCACATGCTCCATGTGTTCAGGACATTCTCGAAAGTGCCTTGGTCATGCAAGTAGCCATGACCAAGGTAGTTACCCAACTGCCTGAAACCACATTGACTTGGTCCATCCGTCCCTCAAGGTGACTTGGTCCATGTCTCGCTTAAAAACATGGACTGCTCGGTGGTGCCTAGCTGAGCCTAGGCACCCTGGGTGTTAGCCGAGGCTCGGTCGAGTCCCACCGGCTAGGGGTGGCTCAGACTTTGGGTCCGTGGGTCTTACCTTGGCATGGTTGCCCAAGGCATGCTCGAGGGTCTTCCTTACTTCTATGCCCATGCCGCCCCTAGGAGAGGACATACCTTCCTTATAGTAGATGTTAAGCCGTTCCCCAAACTCCAATAGGAAACATCTCGTGCCAAGGCGATCTGCCAAAGTGTTGCCTTGCTTGTGCCCAAGGAACCTGCCAAGGCGCAACCTTGCTCGTGCCAAAGGAATCTACTAAGGCACGACCTTGCTCATGCCAAAGGAATCGGCCAAGGCGCGACCTTGCTCGTGCCAAGGCGCGGCCTTGCTCGTGCCAAGGCGCGACCTTGCTCATGCCAAAGGAATCTGCCAAGGCGCAACCTTGCTCGTGCAAATGGAATCTGCTAAGGCTTGCCCGTGCCTGTTTCAAGGGATGCGCCAAGGCACGTGCCAAGGTTCAGTCTCGTCTGCGCCCATGCACCGTGCCTTAGCGCGTACTAAGGCGCGACCTCATCTATGCCTTTACGCTACCTCATCCGTCCCGCATGCTATCCCGCAACCAAACCTCATGGAACCATCCGAGTCCTCCGGATCTTGGCTATTTGCTAGGTTTCTCGCTGCCCAGCCCAGCCTACTCGGGTCATGCTATTGAGGGGCTGACACTTATCTCCTCAATATTTTTATCTTTGCCTAGTTGTAGTTATAAATCACCTAATCTACCATACCCTCTTTGTGTAGCTCTTAATTATCTTATTCTTTTTTAAAAGCTATATCTCTAATCTTAGTTCTGTACATCAATGCACAACAAGATTGAACTTATTCAGCTTTATAATTCGATCTATAATCCACTTGATTTACCTTTATTATCAAAGAGCTTACACAAAGGAATCTGTTTTCTTTCAGTGGTTAAACATTATGAAGCACAAGTTCAAAATATTTATTCTTTAGAACTAGGATTAACAGCCCAGTTTCTTCGTCAACACGAAGAAAAATATACAGTATGTACTGAGATTGAGAATGGTTCTCAAATATATCAATAACTTCTTCCACTACTGGAACCAAGTCTCGCATCTCCATCCGAGGACTCAAACATTGAAACACTATATCTTCTCACATCTCCATATACATATATATTGCTCGATTCGTCAAAGAATAACATAACCTCACTGACAAGAATTTCCAGACTTCGGTCATTCAATCAACTACAACTTATACATCATTGTCCTGACGCCAACATCTAGTTAATCTCATTACATAACCCCAATTATGTTATTCTTCTCTCATTAGATATAAACAAGAATATACTTAACCTTTCATGTTTTATTATCCAGTCTCAACCTACTGAATAACTCTTACATCTCTTTATGAATTTAACAACATATATATTCACCTTTGATAATCCATAATCTTCTCATATACCTCAATACGATATGACATTGCCTGTATAACCAATATAAAGAGATCCATGAAGTCATCGTTGTAATTCTTGCCTAAAATACTTCCTAAACTAGAACTTCATTTCAGAATCTAATGCGTCCAATACAATTTCTCTAAACCATCTAATCCAAATACTAATCCTTGATAGCTAAATCCTGGTCTATCAAATGGTTCCCATTAGAGTTTTTAATCACTTTATCACCCAGTTAGTTTAACACTTGGCTCAGCTCCAACATGAGCTTCAAAGAACATATATGTAATTAATAATTCCAACAACTCAGTTGATGATGTGCATGCGCAGGATTTTGTTCTATCATCATTTTTACACATCTCTCTCAAGAAATGGTACTGAGAAGTTCCATTATAATTACAATTCATGTTCTTTTCTTTATTCAACGTATTGATGACATTAATCACTTTATGTGGGTGATTTCTAAGAATGAATTGATTATATTTATGAATTTAGGTTACTCACTTCACCTCTATAATTTCATTCACTCTAAAAATTATACTCTTCAAACTCTCATACCTTGAAGATCTCCAATCACATTGCACCAGCTCTTTGATTTTCATACTTCTCATTTATCTTCTAGTGTTTCCTCTAAGATTCTCCACTCTTAAGGATCACTAAAGTCTCTCCAAATCCCTTTCACTGTTAAATCAATATTTCAAACCATACGATGAATGAATGAACTTGCATAACCTATTCAACCGAATGGATTTACTAATAAGTTAGATCTACACCCATATTTAATAATCATAAGTCTTAGCTCTATGATTTATCTTTGCAATTGATTTCATTCATTGTTTGAAATACATTTCAAACTCTTATCTCATAAGTGATGCCTTAAATTATTTGGTACTACTACCAGAATAGTTATTTCACAATAGTTCTTTTCAAACTTTCTTGAACTATATAATAGTATAAACTACGATCTCTTGCTTCATTGTGTCAACACACAACTACCTGATGTAAAATATTAGGCTAAAACTTATACTTTTTCCATATTCAAGGTATAACGAAGAAATTATTGTAGTGAAACTACATTTTAGTTTTCCTCTCAAGGCATCCTTACGTAATTTATAATTTATATTAATTTTGCTCTTGAGTTAATTGAATATACAACATACCAATATCACAAATATTGGTATACCTTGCTTGTATCATTAAATTACTTCATGATAACAATGCTTTTCCCACTTTTATGTTGAATGTAAGATAATTCTCTAATTGTCTCAATCCTGGTCAAATCCATTAACTCACAATTAGCATTCAACACATATGTGAGCGATTTATATTTAAAGCTTAGTATTTGCACTTGCAATCTTTGGTGTAAACCAGTTTATCATCAGGGCTCATAATTCTGCGATAATGCTTGTGCTTTTGCTAAGTTTTCAACCTTTTTATATTATTATTGATAATACAATGATGATTTTATTCCAATAGAGTTTAACAACTCTACTATTCTATTTATGAACATAGCATGAGCTCTAGTGAGTTTCCATGGTTCTCACCATGATTTCTAATATAATCAAATCATTGCCTAATTTCATTTTCATATATTCTAAATTATTATCTTGAATTAATGATAACCAGATCTCAATCAACTCTTAAGAACAACAAGTTTCATGTAATAAGTCAAATGAGTTATCGATTTATGGGCAATGAATATTCATTCTTGATTTAATTTAATTTGATTCATCACTCGAGTTGAGTTCTCAAACTCATACAATCCCCATCGTACCTTAAGTAAAATGGAATTTATCATTTGTTTAACCTTAGAAATGAAGTAATTGATGGACTTAAATCTCAAATGGTGGCAAAATTTCAAAAGAATATGATAAACATACTTTTTGAAACTTTTAGTATCACAAATTTCGTTCATCAAACTTGAATTCTCTTCATGAACTTACTACACTATTCTGAAACAAGTTCAATCACTTGAATCTCGAGTGATAGCTTTATTTCCATGAATCACTATTCGTATAAATTTATAAATTTATACAATCTTTTTATTAAGAGTAGCAGTTAATACCAATCTCTTGATGCACTATTTACTCATTCATTCCTAGTATCACATGGTCTTCCTTCAATTCTCAAATCCCCAATTTCATTGACAACACATTCTCCCTAATTTATACTATACTAGTCTAAATAATCAGAGTAGGATATCTTAATAGCTCACTATCATATTCTAACTTAACTATACAAGTTTTTAACTTTAAGTTTTCATCTTAAATTAGCATAAAAGTGATAGAAATTCAACAAATAAGATAGAGTTGACTAACACCACAGATTCTCCATAATCCTTCAACTCTCATATCTCATTATGAATCTTTACTTTTAATGTAATTTCAAAATTAAATTTATTTTATAATATCCCAGCATTGATATACACATCAATCTGGTAATGTTATGCTTCATACACCTCTTATGAAGAATACATTATTTAGTGGACTTTATATCTATCAAGCCACTATCAATGACCACTGGTATCAGTTCCATTAATTGAATGACTTTTCTATATATCCTCTACTTTTAACTTAACTATTATCAACTCTAGTAGCAAGGAACATCTCAAAGTAAATTATCAACTTTGAGTAATAATCAAGTCATCTAATTCTTCAATCGCATTTACTAAAGTATATTTTGTCCTTTTGTGCTTGCAGATCCACCACAATGTCACATTTTTCTTTTATCATTTTGTTAGTAAGTGCAGTTAAACTACAAAAACACTAATAAACTTTTTCTTATTTTAACTTTACCTTTAGTATGCGCAGTTACACCACAACTATACTGTTAGGCTTCTTCTCATTATTCTAATATGGTCTAACACCATATCTAGAATCTTATACTTCATAATAACTCATAGAATATGCATACATTAGTGAGTATCTAACCTCAACTAGGTTCTTATCACCGTTTACCACTAATTTCCTCATTGAATGACCTTTAATCTCATTCAACTAGTTTCACTACTAGTATATATTCTACTTAAAGGGAATCGTCCACTTTGAGATTCACTGGAAACCGCTCGATGTTTCCTTAACTTCTTAATGTCCATTCTCCTAACTCTTGTCTCAAAGCCCAAGTCCAATTGGTACTTCTTCACTGATTATCATTAATTAAACAATATCAGTGAGAATAAAGACTTTTAGAGGCCATTATATGGAATAATAGTTTACTTTCTCTTTTTGTAACATTTTGTATGTCTTTCCTTTTTGATATACAATTGAGATTTAGGTTTCTATAAACCCAATCCTCAATAGTTTCTTAATTCCAGAGACATTTATGGATACAACAATCATATTATATTTATATTATCTTTCTTTGTTGGAACATCCTGAAGTCTAGGTTCCCCAAGAGCCCTTACCATTTATTATTGATTCCAATATAAAGATAGGAGATAAGACCTTCAAGATAACGTATGGAAAAGACATTACAATTATATCTATCGCATATATACAATACATCACAACATATAACATAAATCAAGCTTTTTTCTTTCATTACCCCCAAAATATCGATAAAAAACATTTATTAAGTTCTAGGTTATCGATAACTTGAGAACCAATCTCCAAGTCAGTGAACCTAAACTTTTATTCATTTTACAGGTAATGATTATGGGTTCCAACACTAAACTATATCAGAGTTAATTTTGATTCTCAAATGATTCAAGAATAAGGAAGCTCGCTTTATAAGCTAGACTCTTATACCAACTGTAACATCCCCCATTTCGATTAGGGCAATGCCCAACTTGAAACCTTAATTAAGCCTCAGTACACCAATCAGACTTAATTAGAGTAATAGTACAGTCGTTCTTCATATCTAATAATCACAATACAATATATTGTGTATCGAATAAAGAATTGAAAATGATTGAAAACGTAGCGGAATTAAAGCTTTTTCGATAATACTAACGATATACTAATTATACTAATCAGAGTTCAAAACAGATATCAACCTCGGTTATAAAAGTCATATCCTTACCCTGTTTATTACAAAATAGTAATTTAATACAATGTATAAAAGTAATAGGAAAATCAATTCACCATAGAGAAAACTATAAACTCTTACTCTTCTTCGTTCCCGAGTCGAAGTGCACGTCGGTATTCATGACCTGTTAATTGGGATGAGCACTCCAACTTGCTCAGTAAGTGACTCGTAATTACAATATCAAAAGTCTATCTAATAATCAAAGAATATAAATAACAATATGAATCCAACAATATCTATCATAACATGATAAATAATATAAACAATAGATAAATAGATGCAAAGTCATAATTCCATAGCCCCTGCATAAGTGACTTCAATTACATTTCGATATATAAGATTCTTCTTTCAGTTGTCCAAGAATACCATTACCAAAATCCACACATTGGTCGAATATGTGATTTTGTCAGTGTATTCAAGAATAACTGAGTTTCCTCACTCTTAGGACAATGAGTAGTATATATATTAGTCGATGGCCATATGAGGAGACATGGAATATCTGGCTTAGTTACCACCTGTCGTCACAAGGAGAGGTTCCATTTTGGGCCACCTTTCGCGTCGACCCTTTCCCAATGACATAATTCTACTCATTTCCTCATTTATTTTTAGTGTGTTATGCTTGTCACTGTGCAATGCTCTCATTCCCAGTCCATAACTATGTGAACTAAATCTACAATAATAAATAGCACAAATGATATTTGTGATTGAGTCCCACTTCCTTGTATTGAGCTTTCCTAACTTAATACCAACTTACACAACTCCTAAACCCTTAAATTCTTCCTCTTCGATCAAGAACTTAAAACCAATCATTTGATGCCAATTTAAATATAATAGTCATTAGTTAACACTCCAAAACTGGTCCCTTTGAATCTGGAATCTCGAGACCATACAAAAATTGCGAACAAAGTACGCTCGATTGTTATTTTTAAAAATAATACTTTATAACAATTTCAAAGTGCTATCAACTAGCCACCTGGGGTTAACTTTTTAGCCTTGAAAGCCTCAATATTTGTCATGATTACCAAAAAGGAAGTTGTAGTCCTCATATTGTACTTTTCATAAAATCTAAGAACAATCAAATTGGATCACAAATGGAGAAGTTATGAAGTTTTCAATACAACATGTTGAATAAGCAAAATTTATTAATTTATAACTAAGAAAACTTCTCCAAATCAACATTATTGCAATTATATCATCACAACTCGACACCAAATACTAAGAAATCACTCAATACCACATTCAAAATATTTTCACAGCCTGTAGAGTCAATTTGGACAAAAATCAATAATCTAATTTATCTAAAATCTCAATATAAATCTATATCAACTATAAATACATCTTTGAAATAATTATCAACTGAGTTGGATCGATTCAACTCACAGAAATGCTAACCCACGATGGCGAAATTTATCTCAAATTGGTGCAAATCAACCCAATAAATCAATTTGCAACAAATCCAACCAATTTCTATTAAAAACCCATGAAAGAAATCGAGAAATCGTGAGAATTCAAATTGAATTTTGGAGAATGCCCTGAATGGAGTATTTACCAAATTGCGGGTCGAATACCTCATTTTCATTGTTGAAACTTAGCTTGAACTATCCACCTCATGATGTTCTACAATTTTAAAGAAAGAAATCGGATGAAAATCGAAAATCGAGAGCTCTCGGAGCGAGAGACTCAATTGAAAAGTGTAGGGAATGGACTTCTTAAATGTTCTATTGAACGTTTTGAAACGAAACTTGATTTCATTTTTTTTTTATATTTATATATAAACCCTCAGCTGCTTGTAAGTAGCTTAATTTTTGTTTATTTATTAATTCTTGAAATCCCTATTTTGATGTGTTTTGGCTTCCAAAGCTCGTTTTCGATCAGATTTTTCACCCAATAGAGCTAAATTCTCGAAGAAACATTCCATTTTCATAACACGCCCATAATAATTTTGCTTACACTAAAACCCTAAAAATAATAACTTTTTCTATGACTTATCAAACTCTCACATACCAATTCTTTTGCCGTATTTAACCAATCTTGCACCAAATTAGGCCCAATCTCAACCTTGACTACTGCCAAACGACACGAAACTCGAGGCAAAGTCTTACATCAACTTCACTCATTTTACACAACCCTTGAACACTACTTACACCCAAATCGACGCAAAATCTTTATGTGATATTTAACATTTGATTTATGAGGTTTTAGTAACTATTTATTTATTTAACCATTATAAGTCTTTTACTAATAAATATTAATTGCCTATAATTCAATTGATCAATATCCACGCCAAACAAACACCATACATCACATCAATGCACTCATACATTATTCGAGACAAAGCCTTAACCTCGAGCCTAATTCAAGTTAATTAAGATTCATATTAACATTAATCACCAACTTAAGGTAATGGGATGTTATAGCTTTGGACAAACCTACTATTAGTTTGATGGGACTAATAAAAAGGCACGTAAGGCCCGTGTGTCGCCTAGTGGTTGCCTTCATCTTGAGGGTTGAGGAATCGGTCACTGGATTCTCGTCAATAACTAGTATGCATTTAATGAGACCACAAGTTTATATTATTATTATTTTCTTTGATATCTCTATCTTTTGTGAAGATGATGAGTTTTGACTTGAGTATGCTTTTATCAATCTTATTGATGTGATTCATAAATGTTTTATAAATCCATACGATGTCTTGTTTTAAATGCTTATTTATTAAATCTCAATTCATACTAGTCTTGTATGCTTATTAAGTATTACCCCTCTGGTTACAAATATAAGTCGTTTAATGTAAGGGCACAAGAATTAAGATAATCTTAATTACAAGTTTAATTTAGATATACGCCCTCTGACATTAAATGAATTGAAGAATCATAAATATTTAATTTGTATAAGGGCATAATTGGCAAAAAAAAATAAATAAACTCTCGAATTAAAAAAAAAACGACTTGTAATTTTGACAAAGAAATTCTTGTTAGAAAGACTTATATTTTTTACCAAAGGGAGTACTTGCGTATTTCATGGTTAAGCGGGTTTTCTGCATTACTAAGCTCCATTGTCTCTTTTAACTCACCCAACTTACATTTTAGGACCATACACTTTGACGTTAGATTAAGACAAGGGAAATGTGATTGTTTGCAATCTTCTTTTGTTGTGAGCCTTGTATTGCTACATTCTATTTATTTGTTTTTGAAACTATTGTACTTGGGTTGTATTAAAATATGTCTCTTGGGTAGATTGTACCTTACTTTTCTTAGTTGAAATATTTGAGAATATGTCACATGTTCATACTTGAATGTAGAATTGAAAGCCCCACATATAGTTTCATAATTTGCCATATGGATTTCCTTTTATTTATATCCACACTTATTCATCCATATGCATTGGTTGATATTCCATTGGTTGTTTTAGGCGTGCTAGGCCGCTTACTCAGCCCGGTTCGAGTATCGAGCCTGGGTGGCGATCAGGGGCTGTGCAACAACGACCCTAGGCAGTTAAACTCCGACCCAAGGTCAGGTGAGGGTTATCTCATTTGATTTCAGAGCATAGGTATTGAAACCTACAAAAGAGCCTAGGTTTAGTGAAACCTAAGTTTGTAGAGTCTTTAAGATTTAAAGGTCAATTTTAAGTCATACAAATAAGTGGTATTCGACATTAGTTTAAAGTCGACTTAACATAACAAATGATAAAATCATAAGATGGGATTGGATAAAATAAATTTGCAAAGAAATTTTACTATGATGACTATTTGCTACCATGTATATATAAATATATCGTTAGATATAAGAAGAATTGTCTTCCTCTAATAGCTTGATTTTCTCTGACGATTTTTGCAAGTGGATGAGGAACTTGAGCTTCGCAAGTGGATGAGGAACTTGAGCTTCACAAGATGGTAAGGGAATGAAAACGAATGTTGAAAGGAAACCATGGCAAACTCTTTTGGAGATTCTACATGCACTTCAAGAATGTCTGCAACGATTGATGAAAGAATGAATAAGTTTTAATTAGAAACTATGTTGTATGATGTGCCTATACTTAAGAGTAGTTTAGCAAATAAAAGCTTTAAACAAGAATATTGAAACTTGAAAGGGCAGAGTCACTACACTATGTATGTAAATGGAAGTAGCGATGTGGTCGCACTTAGAGAAGTAACTATAACGCTTAAAACTCAAATAAAATGGTTAAAATTCCTGATACCTTGTTTAAAGAGAATTTATTGATTGTCAAATCTCGAAATTTTCAAACTGGTAATTGCTGTTAATCAGGGATTAATGGAGACTAATTATGGTTTTGGCAACGAGTCAAGAGTTAAAGATCAGTGAAATTGAGATTTTAATTAATTTTATTTTTATGTGACGTGTGCCTAGTGTTGTATACTATATACTATATTATTTTATGAAATTCAAGTTGATTAGATAAATTTGATATTTCGTGGGGTTTCGTCTCGAGATACATTTTAAAACGAGTTTTAAGAGAGTTAAATGTTGACGCGAATTATCATTTTGAATTTCACAAAAAATAAATACGCTTAAGTTTGAAAATCCAAATTTTAAACTTTAAATGGACTTAATGAGCTGACGTGCATCCCACACCTTGAGTTTCATGCGATTTGTGTTGTACGTAAGTTTCAGAGCATATTAGTGCATTCTTCAGTTTTTGGAAGAATTGGGGTGTTTTTCAGGGTTTGATTCAGACAAAAATTGAAGAGATAAAAATGAAATAAATCGACAAAAAACCAAATTACCCTAAATGGTATTTGATTTGTACATGAAAGGATAATTATGGTCATTTGCCTTATTTATCAAAACTTGAGATCGAAAATGGGCATTATGCCCATTGTTCATCGCCTCTCTTCTTCTTCCCTTCACGGATTCATATTCTCTCTCTTTTCTTTCGGTCTTTCTCTTAATCTGATTTGAATGAAATCAAGAAGAGGAGGCATGACTGCTGTGGTGAGGGACTATGAAGGTAAGTAATGGAAAAATTGAATTTTGGATTTTTGGATTGACTGTGATGTATTGGTTGGATTAGGGACTGTTTAATTTCAAAATTCAAGTCGAGAGAGAGTATGTGAGGTTATTGTTGTTTGTTGGTTATGGGAAAGAGAAGAGAGGTGAGGAGGTTCAAATTGAGTTAGAAAAGAGAAAAAGTAGTGATGAAGGTTATGGCAATAAAATCGAGAGGGAGGGAGGAAGAAGAAGGTGTGGGAGATGACCAAGAGGGGGGATATGAGGACGATGATAGGGGATGGGATCCCAAACCATCAAATCAAGGAAAAAAGAATAATATATGAAATGGAGAAGCAAGCTTCTCTATTTCATTTGAATGGGGAGGTTGGAGATGACCCTAAACCGGGCCAAACCAACTGAGCAAAACCGGGCCCAGTTTTAGGGTCAAACCCCCTTCCCCATATTAAAAAAATATTTCAATTCAAAAAAATCAAACAAAATTCTTGGAAATTAAGGAAAAATAAAAATGAGATTTTTCGACAAATAAATTGAAATTGAGATTTTTTATGAAAAATGAGGATTTTAGGATTTTATCAAGGATTTATATAGGGGATTTTGCATCGTAATGCATGTTAAGATACCCAAAAATATCAAAAATGTAAAAATTGTTTTTAAGCCTAGTTTAGGGTAATTTTTAATTTCAGAACACAATTTTAAGTCAAAATTAGAATCCGGATGTTCGAGGATTTGATTTGGACATATTTTGGGGTTTTCGAGTCGTGACAAGATAGATAAATATATAATAAATCAGAAAAATTATATTTAAGGCTAGACAATGTAATTTTTGGTGTCGAACAATAAACTTGAGTCAAAATGAAATTCGAGCATCGAAAAATTTATTTTGGAAGCATTTTAAGGGTTTGGGTCAACTGAATTGCAACTAAATGGAAAACCTTGTGATTTTCCAAATCTTATCGAACTTCTAAATGAATTGTAGGACCGCAATTGAAATCTCGTGTAGGCTAATTTATCGATTCAGAGCACAAGAGAGTTGGGATGTTGCGTTTGTAAGGTTAAGTAAATATCATCGTAACCTTTACATTGTATGATTATAATTTCATATATATTGCATTGATCCTTGATATCGCATTTTTGTTGTACATGCATACACAAGTAGGGAGGATAACGTCGATTTGAGTATCCTTATAGTGTCTACCTGATTGTGTGTACATGGTAGAACTATATAGTGTCTGCCTGACTATGTGTACAGGGTATATTAAGTTACCTAATTGTGTATATAGGGTAGAACTATATAGTGTCTACCTAACTGTTTGTACATGGTAGAACTACTTTATGCTTGAGGGGCTAGAGTCACTGATACGTTGCATCACTTGGTTATCATGAGATCACGTTGAACCAGATCATATTTTGATAGACTCAAGGAACGAGACTCGTTTGGTTATCCTCGCTAGGCATGAGTCCTTATTATTGTTTACTTACCACTTTCAGAGTATGTTATTTGATTGTGGTCGGATAACATAAATGGGATAAATTCATGGTTGTATTTAAATTTTTTAGATTATATTGTTCATTTAATCTCTTAGATTATTGTGCATTTGATTATTACAAGTGTACTGGATAGTATGAGATTTACTTATCTGACATTATCGAGTTTTTATAATTGGATAATGACAGGTTTTAGCGACGAGAAGGGAAAGGGAAAGCTTTCTTACTGTTTGTGACTTGCTCAATTCTTTTCTCTCTATGTATGTATTATTTTCTTTATTATAATATATTGTATATATGGGTTTTTGGGTTCTTATACGATTAGGATCTCTTTTAAAATTGTTATAATGGTTTTAGGATGGATTCGAATGTTGTGGAGCTAAGGTAATGATAGTTTAAGGATTTTGAAAATGTAAGATAGGTTAAAATGAATAAATAATTTTTGTAAATGCAATATATATTGTTATTGGGTGGATTGTGAGTCCTTCGACATTTCCACTAAGTTGAGCAGGTTTTATTGAAGATTTTTGAAGGTCGAGTTTTTTGGTGTAGGCTTAGAAACAAAAGAGGTGCTGTCAAAACTTTTTTACGAAATTTTAAGGATAATGTAATTAATCTAACTAAATTTTGAGGTTTGAGACTTACTTTATAATCTTTTATGGTTGATAAAAACTATATTTATTCATTAAAATGATATGATTTTTAATTATTTATTGATGGTGAAATTAAAGCCACCGAATTATCAAGGGATTAAGGTAATCTAGGCCGGTCAGATGCCTTAATTAGGTGGGGTCTGACAATGTTGGTATCAAAGCCTAGGAATTTAAATGAATCCTGTTTATTGAGGATATGTGAGTGATTAGCTGGTAAGTAACATGGTGGAACGATGTTAAAAGGTTTAAAAGTTTTATGAATGTGTTATGTGTGTTTTATATTATCGAGATATCGATGGATATGGGCTTTCTGAGCAACTTTTCTTGCAAATTTTTGTTGCAAAAAATTCTAAGTGGACAACAAGAGCTAGGTTAAGGATTTGGTAAGGAAAATAAGGATCTGTAATGTGTGGACTCAAATGTGTTTCGAAACATGGTGGGATAGATGGTAGAGTCGATGAATATCATACAAACAAGGTGGCAGCTCATACATATATGGTTTATGTTGCTCAAGAAGTTCCTATTGTCACTCTAGCCATTCATGAGGAGTAGCCTACCTCTACAGTTCATTTAAGAGTTGAAATGATTATTGTAGTTCCGATTAAGGCTAATCCATCCATGGTTAGTTGAATGTTACGAGAGAAAAGGCAGGAAGATCTTGATACCATTATATCGACGATTAAACCAAATACACCGCAAGAGTTTTGATATAGAGCTTGTGTTTATGTGGCTACATGAACTTCTCAGTGTCAATCATGATGATATCAAGGCGTCATGGAGTCAGGACATGGCTCGGGTTTTGAGGGTTAGAAAAGGTTTACGTCCATATTTGACCCAAAGTCTAAGAAGAAAGAGAAGAGTGGAGAATCATCGTTCTCGCCATGATACCTATGGTTATATGTATTTCGTAATCCTTTTTTGAGTAAAACTAATAGACTATTTGAGATTACATCGACTGGCTTAGGAATGACTCTATCATAGTCTTTTCAGCCTTCAAGTTGTAGAGGTATACCTCAGTCGTAGTGAAGTGGAGGTAATGGTCAAGAATTTTTGGGACATGCCTTAATTCAACGATCGACAACTAGTCAAGTATCTTTCGCAGGTGGTAAACCTACAATTACATATCTTGGATGTGGGAAACAAGGTCACATTAGTCGAGATTGTCCTTAAAACTCGAGTGGAGTTACATGTTTTGGGTATAGAAAGGAAAGGTATTACAAGATTGTGTGTTTGTGACTCTTAGGAAGTACTCTTGTATGTCATAGACTCAACAACATATCAAGGAACATGTTCAGGCGGTGACCGAACGCGATTTAAAATGCAAATCGTAATCTTATTAAAGGTGTGAATTCAATTTGTGGTCGAGTGGTGACTAAGTTAGGGTTAACTACAGTGCAAGTCACTATTCACCTTGTACTCAACACATTAATTAGGGATAAGGTGTATCCTCACTTTATGGGTGAGAAGTGTGTTGTTGAGATCTTTAGACACAAGATGGTCATTAATCTCCGAGTGTTGGAGTTACTGGAGTTTGATGTGTTGTTAGGAATAGATTGGCTAGCGACACTTCATGCACATTTAAATTGTTTCCCTAAGATGATGTTCTTTTATATTCCAGGTTTTTCGGTCTTTACGTACACATGAACATCGTATAGGTTGCATTTGACTAGAGGTGGGCTAGCTACAAGGGAAGAAATGGAAACTATTGTCGAAACTATTAGTACAGAGGCAAGACCTAAAATTAAACTAGAAGAGACTCTTATGGTTTGTGAATTCCTTGATGTGTTTCCTGATGATTTACCTGGAGTTCCACATCTAAGAGAGATTGATTTTGTGATTGATTTACTTTTTGGAACTAAAAAAAATATTTATTTCTTGTTATAGAATGGCTTCGAATGAATGGTAGGAGTTGCAAAAGCAGTTGATGGAGTTGTTCGATAAAAGGGTTTATTTACTAAATTATGTTGTCGTAGGGCGCACAAGTCATTTTTATGAAAAAAAGGACGATAGTTTGAGGCTTTGCACCGATTATAGATAGTGGAACAGGGTTACTGTTTGAAATAAATATTTATCACCTTGAGTTAATGATTTATCTAATCAAGTGAACGATACCAAGTTCTTTTCTAAAATTGATCTTTGTGTTGGTTACCATTAGTTGAGAGTTCGGGAAGATAATGTGCAAAAGACTACATTTAGTACTGGATATAGTCATTTTAAGTTTGTTATTATGCCATTTGGGTTGAGTAATGCTCCGTCGATGTTTATGGAGTCGATGCAGTGAGTGTTGAGACCGTATTTGGATCACTTTATGATTGTCTTCATTGATGATCTTGATACAATCTAAGACTTGCGAGGAATATGAAATACGTTTTGAGTTATTCTTCAAACTTTAAAAATATTATAGTCTGTATGCCAGCTTTAGCAAATGCAAGTTTTGATTGTTTGAGGTGAAGTTTTTAGGTCATGTAGTTAGTAAGGCAGGAGTTTTAGTAGATCTAGCCAAAATTGAGGCAATCATTGGTTGGTTGGAACCTGCCATAGTGACGAAGATACAAAGTTTTCTGGGTTTTGCTGGTTGATAAGGTGAAAGAATTTTCTAAGATAGCTGCACCAATTATTAAATTAACTCATAAAAATATTCCATTTGTTTGGTCAACAGAATGCGATGCTACATTTTGGGAATTGAAGAAGTGTTTGACTTCAGCATCAATTCTAGTATTACCTGAACTAGGGAAAGGTCATACAATTTATATTGATATACCAAAAGTGGGTTTGGGTTGTATGTTAATGTAGAATGGTAATGTAATTGCCTATGATTCTCAACAATTAAAGATTCACGAGAAGAATTATTTTGTTCATGATTTTGGAATTAGTGACAATTGTGTTTGCTTTAGAAGCTGTAGAGATACTATTTGTATGGGGAAAGCTTCATGCTATTTTAAGATCATAAAAGTCTGAAGTATTTATTTTCTCAAAAAGAGTTGAAGATGAAACAACGACGATGGTTTGAATATTTGAAAGACTTTAATTTTAGTATTGAATAAGATTCGAGTAAACCTAATATTGTTGTTGACACATTGAGCATGGCGAGTGTTGAGACGTTGCCTGCAACTAGTCGATTGACTTATGAGTATGATTTACTCGAAAAAGTCATCACTTTGATTTTGCTGGAGATTCTTGAGGCTGATGAACTAATTTATGCTCATTTTAGAGTACAAACTATCTATATTAAAAATGATTAAATGTCAGTAAAGTGTTGTGGATTTTAGAAAACTCAAAAGTGTTTGTTGATGACATATAATAATCCAGATTGGGCTAAGTTTGTAGATCAGAGTTTAAGGCTTAAAAGAAGATTATGGATTCCATCAATGTTTAAGATTTATGATGAGATATTGAGAAAATCTCATCAGTTTAGATATAATATTCATCCCTTTAGGACCAAAATGAATCATGATTTGAAGCAATTGTAGTAGTGGCTACGGATGAAAGCTAATGTAGGTGATTATGTGAGAAGATGTGATATTTGCCAACAGGTTAAGACCGATTTGAGAAAACCTGAGGGTATGTTGCAACCACTTCCCATACTGGATTGGAAATGGGAACATTTTGTGATGAATTTTGTTATTAATATGCCTACTGCTTAGATAAAACATAATGCGGTCTAGATTATTATTGATGGACTGACGAAGTCTGCTAGTTTTCTTCCTATGTCCATTTCGGATACTTTTACATGGCCGAGCTTATTATGCGAGCGAGAGGTGGCTCGCTTGTTTAGAGTGTCATTGACGATAGTTTCTGATCGAGATGCTTGGTACAAACTGGGGTTGTGGTAGAGCATACAAGAACAGCTTCACACTCAGTTATGTTTCATTGCATTTTGTCCTCGGGTGGATGATTGGATTGAAAGGTTAATCAATGTGTTGGAGGACATGCTCAGGGCTTGTGTACTAGGATATAGAGATTTATGGGAAGAACACAAACCTTTATATGAATGTTTTTATAATAACGACCGTTAATCAAATATTAAGGTTGCTCCAGTTAAGGTTGTGTATGTGATACTTTGTTGTTTTCCTGCCGATAAGACTGAACCAAAAGATTTGGTGGAGTTGGGGTCGCAGATGGTTCGAGATCCACTTAGGTTGTGCAGCAGATTCGTCTAAGATTGAAAGCGGCCCAGGAAAAGCGCAAAAACTATTATGATCTCTATCACCAGATCCTGAAATATAGCAAAGGAGATTGAGTTTATTTGAATGTCTCCCCTTGCAAAGGCCATTACAGGTTTGGATTGAATGGAAAGCACTTTCTCAGGTTTATAAGACTGTTTAAGATTGCGAAACGGATTGGAAGGTTGATTATGGACTTGCAATACCGTTTTAGTTAGTCGAGTTTATGACGTATTACACGTGTTTATGCTCAGGCAGATGTGGAACTTTATTCTCATCACATAAATGAATGGAATCAGTTTGACTTGCAAGGTGATGTGTCATATGAATAACAACCTATTTTGATTGTGGATAGGAAGGTCCGGATGCTTCAAAATAAAGAAATTTCTTTTGTCTTAGTTAAGTGGTAATTTCAAGGTGATTCAGAGTTAACATGGGAACGATAAGCATATATGAGAGAAAATTTTCATATTTTTTTTAGTCTCGGTAAATTTGGTTTCAATTTTAATTTCAAGGACAAAATTTTTATTAGTTGGTAAGATTGTCAAATACCAAAATTTTTAAACTGGTAATTATGGTTAATCAAAGATAAACGTAGACTAATTATGATTTTGGCAACGAGTCGAGAGTTAAATACCAACGAAATTGAGATTTTTAATTAATTTTATTATTGCGTGATGTATGTCTAGTGTTGTGTACTATATATGTTATTTTGAGAAATTCAAGTTGACCAAGTAAACTCGATATTTCGCAGGGTTTTGTCTCGAGATTCATTTCGAAACGAGTTTGGAGAGAGTTAAATGTTGATGGGAATTATCGTTTCGAATTTTGCAAAAAATAAATACGTTTAAGTTTGAAAATCCAAAGTTTGGACTTTAAATGGACTTAACGAGCTGACATAGGTCCCACACTTTGAATTTCTCGCTAGTTGCGTTGTATGGGAGTTTCAGTGCGTATTGGTGAATTCTCCAATATGGTCATTTGACCCTTTTTTTTATCAAAACTTGAGATCAAAAAATGAGCATTATGCCCACTGTTCATCGTCTCTCTTCTTCTTCCCTTGACGGATTCAGATTCTCTTTCTTTCTTTCTTTTCGTTCTCTATTGATCTCATTTGAATGAAATCAAGTGGAGGAGGTGTGGCTGCTGTGGTGAGGGACTTTGAAGGTAAGTAATGGAAAAATCTAATTTTTGACTTTTGGATAGATTGTGATGTATGGGACGGATTAGGGGCTGTTTGATTTCAAAACTCGAGTTGAGAGATAGTACGTGAGGTTATTATTGTTTGTTGATTGTAGGATAGAGAATAGAGGTGAAGAGGTTTGAATTGAGTAATACAAGAAAAAAGAATAGTGATGAAGGTTGTGGCAATGAAACAGAGAGGGATGGAGGAGGAAGAAGGTGAGGGAGATGACCAGGAGGGGGATATGACGATGATGATAGGGAATGGGATCCCAGACAATCAAATTGAGAAAAAATAAATAAATGAAACGAAGAATAAAGCTTCTCAATTTCGTTTTAATGGGGAGGTTGGGGATGACCCCCAAACCAGGTCGAACAGGGTTCGGCTCAGTTGAGCCAAATCGAGCCCAGTTTAAACCCCTTCCTCATATTAAAAATATATTTTTGATTATAAACATCAAATAAAATCCCTAGAAATTAAGGAAAAATTAGAAAAATGGGGTTTTGGGATGAATAAATTGAAAATGGGAATTTTTATGAAATACGAGGATTTTGCATCGTAATGAGTGTTATGATATCCGAAAATATCCAAAATTGTGAAAATTGTTTCAAAGCCTAGTCTAGGGTGATTTTTTATTTTAGACCATAATTTGCAGTCAAAATTAGGATCTGGACATTCGAGGATTTGATTTGGATATATTTTGGTGTTTTCGAGTCGAGGCAAAATCGATAAATATATAATAAATTGGTGAAATTATATTTAAGCCTAGACAATTTAATTCTCAATGCAAAACAATAATTTTTAGTCAAAAATTAAATTCGGATATCAAAAATTTATTTTGAAAGTATTTTAGGGGTTTTGGGACACAATTGGGTCAATTGAACTTACAACTAAATGCAAAAACTTATGAAATGATTTTGGAATCTTACCGAACTTCTAAATGAATTGTAGTACCGCAATTGGAATCTCGTGTAACTAATTTACTAACTCAGAGTGTAATGGAGTTGTGATGTCGCTTTTGTAAGGTTAAGTAAATGACATAGTAACCTTTACATTGTATGATTATAATTTCATATAAATTGCATTGATTCTTGATATTGCGTTTTTGTTGTACCTGACTATGTGTACATGGTAGAACTATATAGTGTTGCCTGACTGTATGTACGTGGTATATTAAGTTACCTAAATGCGTGTATACAGGGTAGAACTATATAGTGTCTACCTGACTGTGTATACATTATAGAACTAGATTATGCCAAAAGGCCTAGAGTCACGATACTTTGCCTCATGTGGTTATCATGAGATCATGTTGAACCAGATCATACTTTAATAGACTCGAGGAACGAGACTCGTTTGGTTATCCTTTCTAGGCATAAGTCCTTATTACTATTTACTTACTTTGATTGTGGTCAGATAATCGAAACGGGATGGATTAACAATTGCATTTAAATTATTTGGATTATATATATTATTCATTTAATCTCTTAGATTATTATGCATTTGATTACTACAAGTGTACTGTATAGTGTGGGATTTACTTATCATACATTATCGAATTTTTATAATTAGATAATGATAGGTTTTAGTAATAAGAAGGGAAAGGAAAATCTTTCTGACTATTCGTGACTTGCTCAGTTCTTTTCTTTATATGTATGTATCATTCTTTATTACAATATATTGTATAAATGGATTTTTGGGTTCTTGTGCAATTAAGATCTTTTTGAAATTGTTATAATGGTTTTAAGATGGATTGGAATGCTACAAAGCTAAGGTAATGATAGTTTAAGCATTTTGAAAATCTAAGATAGGTTAAAATGAATAAATAATTTTTGTAAATGTAATATATTTTGTTATGGGGTGGATTGTGAGTCCTTCGACATTTCTACTAAGCTGATCAGGTTTTGTTCAAGATTTTTGAAGGCCGAGTTTTTCGGTGTAGGCTTAGAAATAGGAGGTGCTGTAAAAAACGTTTTATGGAATTTTAAGGATAATGTAATCAATCCAACTAAATTTCGAGGTTAGAGATTTACTTTAGAATCCTTTATGGTTGATAAAGAATTATAATTATTCATTAAGATGATATATTTTTTTATTATTTATTGACGGTGAGATTTAGACTGCTAGATTATCAGGGGATTAAGGTAATTTAAGTATGTCAGATGCCATAATTAGGTGGGGTCTGACATTGATTTTAGCAATGATGCCAATGAATCTTGGTTTTAAACTAAGTTAGTTTAGTTAAGAAGCTGAACTCGAAAACTTAATTCAAAATAGAAAAAAACATGTGTAATCTATTTTCCTCAAAAAAGGATTATTTTGACTATATCGGACCATGATTTGTGTGGAGTTTTGAGTTATTACATACCAAGTCTTGATGAGATTTTAAGAGTTAAATTGAAACATAAGTAAATGACGTATGAGATAGAGACTGAGTGGTTAAAGAATACCTTGTGGGATGCAAATCTAATGATTACAACTTAAATGGTGCATGTGTTCAGTAAGTGTTACATTAATGAACTTGAGGATGATTGAGCTATTAAAATTGAGGTCCCCAAATGAAGAACTATCTGTGGCAAGATTGCCTTGCGTAAGGATTGCATTGCTAAGTAGAAGTTTGTAAATGTCCCCGAATATGAGGTTAAAATAATACAAATCAAAAGCAATTGATACAAAGAGAAATTGTTCTAATGTAACTAGAAGCGAATTAACTCATAAAATCTAGGGACACTAAAATTTGCTAAATTATTTTCAAAATGAATGTGGTGTATGAAAAGACAGTGCCATAATTGAGAAACTAAGGAATGCCTTAAAACTAAACGCTTTATATGAGTCAAAACTTATACAATTTGAAGGGTATACATCAATGTTAATGTTATCAAAAGAAACCCAATGATATTTGAATCATTAAAATTGGGGATACCCAACTGAAAATATCTTTGGTATGATTGTCCATTAATGGACACATGAACTAACGACAATTTACTCAAAGTGGAACCTAACCTGGTTTGTAAGGATAGTAGAATTGAAACAACATCAAGGAATAAATAATGTAACTAATGCAACCTAACCTAAATCAATGATGAGTTGATTCTTAAAATTGGGGATCCTAAGATAGGATCGACCAGTGGGAAAAATGGAAATAAGTAAATATGTGGTATGCAAAATTATGAACTTAATAGAGAAAACACAAACTACGATAGCTTCTCTTAGTCATAGGGTTTGCAAGGGGAATACGCTATTCAAGAACTTAAAATTTCTAATCAAAATGGTGACTTCATGAGAAATCATGATAATTGCTTATGGAATGTAACTCAAAATTTCTCGATAAGAGCGTACATTACTTTAGTAGCCGGAATAAATGATTTTTGGATGGATAAATGATCAAACCAATGGTAGGTTGGCAATTAAAATTGGAGATCATAGGCTAGTATCGACTCCCAATAAAGTTCTAATGTGTAACACGAATAATGCGATAATTAGGAAGGATGAGAAAATATCATAAACTAGTTAGGAAACACGTATATCAAGATGGAGATAAGTTGTCCAAAATTTAACACCATTAGGAATTGTTAAAAAAATGTTGCTAGCACTTAGGAGCCAGATGGATTAGTGCAAGTTCAAAAGTGGAAGTCCTATGTGAATGGTGTAAGAGAATTTCAAATGCGGCCTAAATTGGAAAGCAATAGGTGTACAAAAATGATCAACTATTGAGGATATTGATAGTGGTGAGATGCACGAAATATTAAAGGTTGACGCTTTAATAAATGACAAATGAATAGTAATTTATATGGCATGAAAGATTAAACTAGGTATGGGGTACATACGGGATATGTAAAGGAGTTATATACCGATCAGATTTGCTTAAATATTGAATTGCAAAATAGATGCATGTACATTATAGGATACTTAATGAGTCAAGGGATGTGAACCTAACTTACATCGAGAATAGATCATTGGGTAAATAATAGTGACAATACAAGAGTCTAAAACCATAATCGATTTTGTTGGTGAAGTAAAATCAAAAAAATCTTTCTAATGAAATAAGTTTCGTGAACGTACAACATTTTGAAGTCGGGGTACCCTTGAACCAAAGTTTTAAAGGGCATGACGTACAAGTAATGCTCATCTAAGTACTAAGTACATTATCGTGTACATTACTTTTGGTGTACCCAAAGTACAAATAAAAAATGCGATAGTATTAATGTACACGAGCAGAAAAAAACTGAAATGTCGAGGATGAGTAATTAACTTGAAATAATTGGATCATAGTAAGTTACGAGTCCATAATTGTGAAACTTGGGGTATGGGTTGTATATTCTAAGGAAAGAGCATGAACGTCAAAATTAAAACAAGAATGTCAAAGCGCCCTTGCTTCTTAGTGAAAGAAGTTATAACATAAACTAAAAGTGCTAAGAGTTAGCTTGGGAGGATGATAAGAGACTTGTGCACTAAATGTGAACCTTGGCTATGCTAAAAGAATTTAAAATAGTCGCCTAAGATCGTGAGCATTGATCGGTACGAGGACAAGAAGCGAGAAGTCTCATGAATATCGAATATTTGTGATAGGAAACCTTGGTATGAACTGAAGATAACGCACAATGAAGTGCATTTAGATGAATGCTGAAAACCATTTAGGAATGGCAGTGATAACAAATATTCCATAGAATTACAAAGGTGCAAGCTTGCTGCATAAGTTAATGGTTATATATGATAGAGGAGTTATGAGATGGACCGCTAGTCAAAAGTTGACTTGAATTATGAATCTACAAAAATCAACACCGATAAATGTGTAATAACAATGATGTTAAATTATAATTCCAAAATGTATACTATGTCTGCTCATTTGTAGCCTCTATAGATAAGTCGCGAGGAATTGATAAGTCGTTAAATGATATGTGTAACCGAGATGGTGTGCGAAAGTTCGTACTATTGCAGATAGTTATCCTTGTTCCTATTTCTAGTGGGCGGTATGGATTTTTTGCTAGATAGGCATAGATATTATTTGACACAGATAGGCACCAAATCACATCTCAATGTGGTTATCTCTATTTACTGATTGGATGACTTGGGTGCACATTGAGACTTCGATGGAGATTACAAAGGAATATCCAGAAATGCGTGAGGATATAAGAACTTGGCATGTAGCTAAGTTATAATGACTATATTGGGACCTATGCAAGACATGCCTTTTGAATTTTAGCCCGTGGAATGAAAATGATACTACTGAGAAGTTAGAGTCGTGTAAGATTTTATTTCATGCAGGGTATAAGTAAATTTCGCAAGTAGGGATTTACATCAGTTAAAAAAATGGGTCGTAAAAGAAATCGTTATGAATATACACGTTGGGCTATGAATGTACTTTACTTTTACTTTCGAGGATGAAAGTTCTTTAAAATTGGGGATGTTGTGACGACCCAAAACCTAAACACCTATAAACCTATACTAATTGGTCATATTATATAAATCTTATTATAAACCTTATCCATTTTTTTGTTCAAAACCCGAAATTTGAAAATTAGGATATAGGAAAGCTTCGTTGGTGATTTCATGGTGTGTTGCATTTCAAAGTCAATAAAGTCCCTTTTTGAAGGTAAACACATTATCCATCCATCTTTCCTTGTCCAAGTTGATTTACAAGCTTGGTTTGTTTTCATTGATGGTGGAGAATTTGAATTGGTTGTGTTTATAAGGTTGGAGAACCTCAAAAAGAGGGTTGCACTGTCGCGATGCCATTGCCGGAGGGAGTGCGACGGGCCATTAGCACCGGAGCAGGGCAACGGACTATCGTCGTCGAAGCAGGGCGGCAGACCATCGCCACTCAACAGTGGCAGGGGCCACCTTCCCCCCACAGCACATGGGCACTAGGCAGAGCGTTGTTTTACCCAACATCACCAGAGGTAAAATTGACCCCTGCTCCTCAAGCCAAGGGGTCGAGTCGACCCCCGGACCATTATAACAGGGCTAGTTCGGCCCTTGGACTAAACTAGGCGCTTGTTCAGCCTCAGATTGGTTAGCAAAGGCCAGATCGGTCCCTTGGCCACCAGATGTGTAACGACCCATTAACTAGGATTAACGTTAATCTCGGGGATCAATGGCTGTAATTCGGGCTTTATATGGATGACTCGGTTGACTCAAATACGAGAAACGATAAAATATGTTATTAGTGGATGATGGTTGCTTATAATGCGGTGTTTAAAATCATTATATTATTATTGTATTGCATCACATGTGTGTAAGTTGTTATCAAACTAGTTGGTATGAAGGGGAGTTATCTTCGAATGCCTGTCGACGCGGGTATAAAAAAGGATTGACTCGGGGATGCTAGACTAGGCTAACTGTGGTATATATTACATAATTGAACAATAATCTAAGTTAGTTAATTAAATAAAGTAAAATATGGCACACCTCGAGATGCATGTCGAGGCGTGGGGCATAGGGTGCTGGGTGCTCGGGGATTGGTAGGACCACTAATATATCAATAAATGTGTTTAAGAACACCAATCATAAATATTAATGTGCCTAACTTAATTCAATTGATCAAATATTAATTAAAGGCCTATAGTTTTGATCTAATAAATCAAAAGCCTTTGATTCATGCCTAGAGATGATATTAGTTTATAGGAATAGGTTAGATTTATTATAATTATAGTCATAGTTCGAGGTGTCCATGTGGCTTCTTCTCATGCTTCCTTCGTGCCACATCATCAACACATACACCACATCACCAACTCTAATGCTAATGGGAATAAAGTAACATCTACGGTTGCCACGTGGCACCTTCTCCTAATAGTATTCCGTCACGTCATTCTCAGTTTAAATATGTGCCACGTGGCGTAGGTCACAAAACTTATCGCTCTTCATGTTCCACTTAAATGAATACAAACCAATAATTACTCATAAAATGATAGGTTATAAAAAGTAATTAAGTATAATTCTCACCTAATAATGATTTTTTTATTTTATTTTAAGTGAATGTTGTTTTTGGTAAAGAATTAATTAAAAATTAAAAATAAGTATTTAGGTTTCAATGATATAGGTTCGTTGTTGCATCTATTGTTATACTCTAATTTTTAAATAATAATCATATTGTTATAAATAAAATAATTATACTCAAAAGGAACTCATTAAAATGTTGACTTAACTGTTCCGTATATGTTATAGATATGTTAATTGTTCCATATTTATTTTCTTACTTAATATGAAATGTTTCTATGTATTTTTTTGAAGTAGAGGAAATGTTTCTATGTTTTTTTCCATATATGATATATATTATTGCCTCATAGTAATTAAACATTTCTACCATTCAATTATCAAAACATTTCTATATTAGATTATTAATCGAGATTTTAATGAGGGAAGAACTTGAGATTTTTCGTATGGTCTGTTTCACCAGTTTCTTTCATAAGAAGTCGATCCGTCTGATAAAAATAAAAGCGGTTACTACTCGTTAGTGTCTCATAGTAATTAAGCATTTCCACCGTTCAATTATAAAAAAAAACAATTTGTTTTCTATTAATTACAAGTATAACAAAATTGAACATCATAAATCACACCCCAACTATCCTTGCTTACCCATACTTACTCATTTGTTTTCTTTCCTAATTCTTAGCTAGGTATTTGTGCAGCTTATTTAGGCAATAGTTACCCATTTGTTTTCTTTCCTAATTCTTAGGTAGGTATTATGGAGCTTATTTAGGCAATAGTTTATATATTTTTTTGATTATTTAAATATTTTCTTTCCTATTTTTAGGTAGGTATTTATGGAGCTTATTTAGGCAATGATTACCCATTTGTTTTCTTTCCTAATTCTTAGATAGGTATTTATGGAGCTTATTTAGGCAATAGTTTATGTTTTTTTCAATTATTTAAATATTTTCTTTTCTTAGGTAGGTATTTTTAGAGCTTATTTAGGAAATAGTTTATCTTTTTTTGAGTTATCATTTTTATAGTTTCATGATTTTTTTAAATAAAAATGTTAGTTTTTATGATTATCAGTTTTCAATTTATCTTCATAATGAAAACTACTTCTCTTATCTTGATCTTATTATTATTAACAAAATAGTTTGGTTTTTTTAACAAGATGTGATTAGTTACAACACCCACCAACTAATCTAGAGACACTGCAAGATGATGACAATTACTTTTTTTTTTCTCTATTATATTCTATTTCTTATTAAATAACATTTTGATTCAGGAAGGCTTTCAGATTCATTGATGAAAACAACGACATAATTATTTAGTTGTAGATCTATATTTTATCTAATGCTAATATTCAGTCTCTTCCACGCATGAAGCGCGGGACAACGACTAGTTAGAGAGAAATGATTGCTCAAAATGGAGATAAGAAGATCAAATCCAAGAGTTCAGCAGTAAGGTAATCAATTTCTCCATCCTTTTAAGCTTATACTCCATTAAAATAGTTAAATGAAGCTTAAATTTAGGAATTTATTGCCAAAATGAGTTTGAAGTGGTAGGTCACTGTTTTTAGGCATTTTAATATATTTTTCAATTCATTTAGACAACCCAATTGTGTCTTTAAACCAATTTTAATAAAAATGATGTTATTGGTCAAAATTGGGAATGGATACATGATCTTTTGAATTGATTATATAAATTGATATGGATGTAGGCTTTACTATTTTGGGAGGGTTTGACTCCCCCACGAGTTGAGGATAGGTCGATAGCGCATGGAGATAGTTATTGGGTAGGAAAAACTCAGAATTCCCGAGTTCGAAACTATGAGCTTCAACCTTGCAAGCGCACTATAGGGCTAACCTAGCATGCTATCTAGGCAATAAAAAATTAAATAAAATAATTTTTAATAACGTTGTTTACAAGAACCCATTCTTGACACACCAATTTTCTATTTTTTTGGTTTTTGTGCTCTTTTGAGGAATTTAGCTGAGAATATAATAATTTAATAATTCTTTGGATTTGACTAAATCTTGATCTTACGACTTAAAACACATTAATCCAATTTAAAACTATTATAAACACACTCAATCAATTTCAAGGGATTGAGGGATTGTAGCTAGGGTACAGGGAGCAAGTTAGGGTTAGATTCGAGAGTCTGGAATGGGGAGCGCGACTTTTGAGGTGCTTAAACCCATTGAAAAGCTTCAAAAAATTCATAGCGTGTTATTGATATTGGGTTTTATGTGTGACTGCTAGTGGGCACACATTGGTTTTCACTCTAAATTTGATTGTGTATATATTGGTTGTAGCTAAATCACTTGCACAAGTTACTTGTGTTAGTGCACGCGTCGGCGATAGTAGAATATATCTACGACCATTGAGAGGGATTTAAGGTGTTCCGTTGACTTGAAATAATGTCTAGAAGGGATTCATCCGTTAAACGTAGTTGGGGTTTAGTCATTGTAAGCCTGCTAGTATATCATGGTTCCTGTCTTGTTTTATCAATTACTAGGTCTTGGTTTTCTCGTGATTATTTGGTTGTTTATAAATTAATGCTTAATTACTAAACCTAGTTATTTAGTATGTGGTGTTTTATTAATCGCTACTATTTTTTATTGTCGTATGTCCCTTACATAAATGGGAGTAGGGTTGCAAATGGGTAGGAGAATTCCCGTTTCCCGCAGTGCCCACCCCAGTGGAGCTAGGAGTCCCTGCTTTTTGCTCCCCGCGAGGCGAGGCACAAGGCAAGGCGGGGACGGGAATTGGTCTCGCCCCGCGGGGATTCCTCGCCTCGTATCCTTTACATAAAACTCTCCATTTTTTATGTTTTTTTTACAAAAAAAATTATATAACTTTTTTTACTTAAAGCACATGTAATATATAGAATGAAACTCGAGATCTCCAACAACAAAATTCATTTTTACCATTAAATTAATTATAATATATATTCATTATATCGTAAAGATATATAAAATTATATTTAGAACATCATTGAAATATTTGCCATACTAGTTTTGGAAATCTTATATATTTAATTAAGTATGATAACTTTTAACTCAATTAACAAAACAAATCCACATTAATCTTTTAATTTGAGAAAAATAGTTTCTTAAGAAAATTGAAAAAGTAGTACTTAAGTGCCAAAAGGACCAAGGAATGAAGATCAAAATAGATATTTTTTACAAAATTGATGGGACACCGCATGAATTCCTAGCCTTACGAAAATCCCCGCGGGGTGAGGAGTGTGGCAGCAAAGTTCGCCCTGCGGAGAATTTGCAGGAATAAATTCTCGCCCCTTGCCCCACGGGGATAAGGACGGTAATTACGATCTTTGCCCCAGCCTGCCCCACTTCCAACCCTACATGGGTGTATGACTTACTATTGCCATAGGTTGTATTCACATGTTTCGAAGTTTATCAGTTTTATTTCATGAATATTGTATGGACTTCTTGTACTGACCTATTACCTTAAGCTAGTGATTAGTGATAATTTAAATCTTAATTAACTCGATTTAGGCTCTTAGTTAAGCCCAATGTACCTCAAGTAGCGTGTGTATGGGTTTGTGTGATGATAAGTGTTTATTTAGAATGGTTAATGAGTTTTATAGGTTGTGGTATTAATAGAGATTAATACAAACCTATAATCGAAAAAATACGTAAATAAACAATAAGTTGTCGGTACATTAAGTGCGACGTGGGGGCCATGAAATGAATGTGCATGTCCTAGAATGCTCGTAGGCATGTCTAGTAAATTTATTGGCAAGAAAATATACGAAGTATATATATTTACATATTTTGATATATAAATATATATAATAAAACTATAAGTTTAGTTTGAATTATATGGATAATTTGCCTCGAAATGAGCATAAGCGGTGATGGTGTCAAAATGTGTGTCACTTTAGGGAATGTCATTTTAACACATCGACCACTTGATCAGCCTCGAGATAGCGCGATGCGTATCTCAAAAAAAATATATATATTAAATAAAAACCTTCATTCTTATCCTCATTTTCATCTGATCAATCGAGAGAAAATGAGAGGGAATAGCTAAGGGTTTAGGTTTGAGGAGTTGATCAAGAGGCGATACTTCATTGAATCAAAGTGATCAAAACAATTGAGGGATTAAAGATCATCATCTTGGTAAATGAAGTTTTGAGTTTGAAGTTAAACTCATAGTTAGGTGACGATTTCTCTATGAATTGTTGTTATCTATGATTGGAAAGTGGTTTATACCTCATTAGAGTTCTCTTGGATGATTTGCGAGAGTATTTGATGATGTTTTGGTGTTTTGGTAGATGATCAGTAGTTGTTGCCCTGTTCACTCGAGACACTGTAGGGTGAAGCGTGCTCTAGGTAGCAAAGGAGTGCGGTCCATTTATTAATTGGGACGAACCCAGTTGGTAGATGGGATGAACCCAGTTAGTAGAGCGTGCCAACCAAGTTAGGGAGCACTCTCCCACCCCTGAAAACAACAACACTGATGTATTTTACTTAGAATTTTTTTAGGTCTTAGGGACTTACTTATGGATTCTAAACTTAGGAAATTAGACCTATAATGATCACAAATGGTTTGTAATAGGTTAAGGAACACCAAGAAAGCGTAAGATAACCGAAAAGTTAGGGAATTTGGTAACGAGGACTTAAATCGATGTAAGTATGGATTTGCTTATTTATCAATGTTGCGAGACTATTTTAGTATATGTAGCTCATATAGTTTATAGACTGAATGAAGGACTATGTACACAATGATGTTTTTAATAAACGAGAAATGGTGTCTAATGTGATCCACGAGAGTAACTCCTGGAACTGAGACCAAGTTGTATAGGATACAGGGCTGATCTCTGGGTCTATACGTAACTCCTACTCAATTAAATAGGTTGCTTGGATTACATACTCAATAGAGGGTTTCAGATAGAACCGATAAGTATTAATGGATTGGCTAGACAACACATCAGCTAATGAGTTGGACTAGCAATCGCATTAATGGCTTCGGTAGGTAATTGAATCATAGTGTAATAGTCAATGATAGTTTAATTTGCATCTGTTAATTATTGAATTATATGCTTTCTATATTTTTGTTAGTTAACATTAGCGCGTATTGTTATTGCATAATGTTATTGATTTTTATATGGAATGTTGATGGCTTTGTGAATCCTTACTAAGCAAGTTGGAGTGCTCACCCCAATTAACATTTCAGGAAATCGACGAGCGCTACGACTACAAGATATAGAAAGTTTAGGAGTATTGATCTTCTCTTCGACGTAATGAATCTTCCCTTGTTTTATATATTTGTATTGAATTATAGTTTTGTAATATTACAAGGGATGGGAGGTTTTGTATAATCTAGGTTTATTTCGGTTTGATTTGGTACTGCATATCGTATTTAATTATTGAAAAAGTTTTTAAATTTTTGTTGCGTTTATTATTTGTTTTATATTAATATAAAGTGGTGTTTATCAGGTTTAAGAGAGAGGCTACTGGCTTTAGTTAAGTCTAGCAAGGTAATCTGGGCTTAAATTAAGGTTTTAGGCCGGGTATCACTCTAATCAGGTTGGGGGATACTACAATTTGGTATCAGAGCATAAGGTTTATCACTTTTGAATTAAGTAGTAACTGTGTTATAGTTTGTTATCATAGTCATAGGGATGTCAATGGGTAGGTTATGGGGCGGGTATGCCTCACTCGTACTTGCCCATCTTATGGGTGTCCTACCCATAACCCTACCCTTTACCATTTTTTTGGTGGGGCGGGTATAGGTATTATCCGATTGAGTAACAGGGTACCAATGGGTATTTATACCCATTATTAAATATAAAAAAATTCTAGATTTCAAAAGAGAAATAAGTTTTTTAATATAAGATGTCAATAGAACCTACACACCACATTATTTTTATAATTGTTAGAAAACATAAATAAAGATGCACGATGTCTTTAATAATTATTCTTAAACTTAAAATATTAAAGTATGTCTTCATTTAAGCCAAAAAAGCCTACAATCTTCGAATACGAGAGAAATGCACCTTCGATCTCCTACAATAGATATATCCTAATAGTAAAATCAGGTTAGTATCCATATATATAAAATAAAAAAGAAAAAGAAAATATTAATGTATTTATCTACCTCGACATCAACATCTTCATCTTCTAAAGCACTCATGTTATAGGTAGTGCAATGAGAATCTAACAACCACCAAATAATAATAATCAATGATAATAAAATGAGTAAATCTCATAAAGCAAAAATATCTCATACATACCTTTTTGTTATTTCCTTAAACAATCTTGAGTGCATATCAAATCTTCTATTGTATGTGGCAAAATCCTGTTACGGTGTGGAGTTACCTTTTTACAACTAAATGCAGATTCAGATGCAACAATGGATACAGGAATTGCAAAAATATCTTTTGCAATACATTGTAATATTGGATATTTCACTCCTTTAGTCTTCTACCAATTTAATATGTCAAAATCATCATTCGAGCTAGGTAAAAGAGATTCCTTTAAATAAAAATCCAATTCCGATTTCATATTTTTCAGTATAAGACGTCGCATCAACAAACTGCCTAACCTGCTTAAAGGATGGCTATTTGATTTTCTCTTATCACCACCAATGAAACTTTGAGAAGCATAAGAAGTACCATGACCTGAATTATAGCTCTTTTTATTCAATTCATACTCATTTATTAGATTAGTTAAAAGAGTACAAACCTTTTGAATTTCTATTCTTCCATGATCCCAAAAAAATATAGGAAAATATAAATCTAACTACTTCATCATAAACCTAAGATCTAACACAATTGCAATGCTCATTATACCATGAACTTCAATCTAATATTTCTCAAACTTCAAGATCATACTATCAGCCATATGTGTTATTTCATCAATGCAAGAAAGATTCGATCCAAGTAAAGAATCCTTAAGCTCACATATATATAAAGGGAGAAATATTAGCAGTGGGGTATTGAGGTCCAAAAAAAACTCAGTCAAACTATAAAATATCTTCAATCTAACACATAACTCCCCACAAGATTCCAATCACGAGTATTTGGCACAATTTTATATTATGAATCTCGCATGCTCAAGCGCTCAAGAACATCTTTATATTCTATAGAAATTGTAATCATCAAATAAGTCAAATTTTTCCTTGTTTTGCAATCCGACACTAGCTCTTTAGTGCATGTAGTATTGAGATGAAGAGTATGCTCCTCAGATTTTTTGCTTTCTTTTTTGAGTTGCAGACCAAAAGGTGACACTTTCACGAACTTTATCAATACCCTTTTCAAATGTGTCCATTCTTTCTTTCACAATCAAGTTCAATATATATGCAACACAACACAAATGGAATAATAAGCCATTAAAATGAGTGATTCCCTTTTAAATTTGGTCAACAAGTAACCAATCATACAATTATTGATTCTACAGTTATCAATAGTTAAAGTAGAAATCTTACGATCAATGTTCTAATCCATCAAAGTATTTTTCAATGCATCACTAAGTATCTCGGCATTGCTTGGTGTAGGCATTTATGTGAACCTATTAACAATATAAAAATAGATTTAAGATTACTTAAAAAAACTAAGATTCAACAATAAATTATTTATATTCATGAATTAGTAAAACAAATACCTTATGATGTGATTTCTCAATGTCCAACTATCATCAATAAAATGCATTGTCACTACTATATAATTTTTCATTTTGATTTCTTTCGGTCCATATGTCAGTTGTGATGTCTATTCTGCTTGTGTTGTCTTGCAAAAGCTTCATTGTCTTAAACTTCTCCAATTCATAAATATTCATGATATCACTTTTTACGGTATTGCAAGAAAGAACCTTAAACAAAGGTTGTAAAAATTTTGAAATTTTTTTATATCCCACATGATTAACTATAGATATAGGATATTTATGTAAAATGATCATATGAGCAAGCTCCCTCCTCGATCGAGCATAATCAAATGTGCATGTCTCGATTACACTCTTTCCCTCATTTGTTTTTTAGTATTTAAGAGTGTCTGCCTTATGTCATTTTGCTTGCGAAATGGACATCTCTTCAAATGTTCTCGTAGGTGTGAAGTCCCAGCTTTTGGTAACTAGATAAATGTTGTCTTCCTGAAAGACTCCTATACAATCGATGTAACTTTTCTCTTGCCAGTTTCCACTTCAACTTTCATTGAAGATTGGACATTTAAAACATAAACTATTGGATCTTGAACATTAAAATTAAGTGAACTTTGGGTGTTCACATCAACATTCATGGATTCTTTATCAATATTAGATTCCATTACGTCGATAAATAACAAATGCAAATCCGTAAGTTAAAAAACACATTCATAAAACTTAAAAAAAAATCAGACAAAATAGGGATCCTACCATTCGCAAGATAGCAGTTTTGAATCTTTTGATAAGTTGACGTCAAGAACTACTAAAAGAGAGAAAAGATGGAAAACTTGGTTAAATATGGAAAGCATATGTGCATAGTCTTTTTTTTAGTAGAAGACTTTAAGAGAGTTTTTAGTTACCTATTTTTGATAACACCAAATCTTATTTTTTTTTCTAAAAAACAAAAAAATTCAAATATGATTTTATTATTTTTATGGTATGAGTTTTTGAATGGGACCTACATCCCATATGAAATAAATTAGTATTAGTAATTACCTTTAGTTTAAAAAAACTGCGTGAATTTCAAAAAAAGGAACGCGATTTGTAATGTGTTATATGTATTCAACCAAAAATAATGTTAAGGGTAACATGAAAATGCAATGGGTATACTTGAAGTTATATATATGGATATATAGGTATATGGGGCAAGTAGATTTTAATGCCTGTACCCTACCCATACCTATAAGGGTATCTCATTTATAACCCATACCCTTAACCAATGTATGTCAGGTCAGGTATTACCATATCCGTTAGGATCGATAACCTTATGTGTCCATACCTATAGGTCCAATTGCCATCCATAACCATAAACAAGGCTCTGACCTCGTTTTCATTTTCGAATTTTCTCGAAATAAGTGATGGTATATCCATTGTACTATAACCTAATTTTATTAACTCTAAGAGTTGCCTCAAGTTATGAATAAGCTTAGAGTGTGATAAATGGTTTTTATTGTGATTTAGGGGGTAACCAAAAGATAAAAGACTGAGATATATTATTTGTTATGTTATACTATATCTACATGATAGATATGAGAGTTATGTCTTTCTTAAACGATAATAAGATGGTTGAAGTCCATCAACTTCTCACGATATGGGAAGTTTTGGAGGTAAGAGCTCAGGAGGGTCTTAACCTTATGGATATTAAAAAAGAAAGATAAAAGAAAAAGCTTATAAAGATGAAATTAAACTCTTCTCCTATTCACTGTTGTCAGTGGTCTTTGTTCTTACTGATATTATTTGACAAATAATAGTCAGTGAAGAAGTATCTATTGGATATAAACCTTGAAACGTGTATTAGGTGAATGGAATTTATGAAATAATGGAATACTGAATGACTTAGGGTGGAACTCAAAGATGGTAAACAACTTTTAGATGTGATTTAATACTAGTATTGAGACTAGTAGGAAAGTAATAAAAGTTATTCAATAAATAAATTAGTGGTTAATGATGAAAGCCTAGTTGAGGTTAAGAAACCGCTAATATATTTATACTTCGTAAGTTATGAAGTAGAAAATCCCAGATATGGTGTGGATCCGTAATGGAATGACAAGAAAATTACCAGTTAATGAAATGCAAAATTAAGAATTTAAACTCGTGAAAATAAAAGGTTGTTTAGTCCAAAACATAGTAATGAGTTGGTAAGATATCATAGTCTGATGATTTTAGACATGTATAGTCTAAATTGGGGAGAATGAGTGGTCAATGAATCTGAGGATTTAAAGAAATTAGCAGTTCTCAAGAGTTAGTTGAGACCTAGTTGTCACAGAGGTATGATTAGAGTTAAAGATATATTTAAAGATGATTTTAGGCGATTGCTGGATCATTTTAAGTGGATGGTGAAAACCATTAGAACTTACTTGAACTCATGTTATGTTCATGAATAAAGGGTGTTAAGTTTTAAAACCCTAATTTAATTAAGTTGTTATGGGTTTATCGATAATAACATGTAATCTTTGAAAACTTAGAGGATGTACGAGCATTACCGTACATAATTGTAATTAGTAATAGTAAATTGGTTCAGATAAGATTTTGCAAGTGCTAGTACTAAGTTTTAAAGGTTAATCAATTGTATGAATGTTAAATATTAACAACAAATCAAGGGATTTGACTGAAATTGAAACAATATGGGATTTTCATATATTCAATATAAAGGCAAAAGAGAAAATTAAGCTTGAAATAATTAAATATTACAAATGATTGATCCAGAAATCTTTGACATCATTATGTAATTTATTCAGTTAACTCAAGTGTAAGGATTGTTGTAATTTGAGATTAAATGCAAGGATGCCTTAGAAGAAAGTTGAAGTATAATTTGACTACAATGTTTGCTTGATGATACCTAAATTGTGAAAGAAGTTAGAGGTTCATCCTAAGAATTCTTATTTAGGTAAGAATGTGTGTTGACACAATAAAGTAAAATTGTAGCTTATACTTCTATATGTATAGTTCAAGACTTGGGAGAACAACTATTAGGATTGATAATCTCGAAATAATTATTTTTGGTAATTGTACCAATTATGAAAGGGATTACTTGTAAATAAGAGGAAACGTTTGTTGAGAGTCTTTTCATCATTCTTAGAGATTAATAAAAACCTTAGAAGAATCATTAAAAGATAACCTGAAAGTATAAAAAAACCAGTAGATGGGTTTAAAGTCAAAGTAATAAATTTCAAACTATGGAAATTTGAAAAGTAGAATGGTCAGGGTGATAGAAATGGAAGGTGAGATTAATACCTTGAATTTACTAAATGTTAGGAATTCACTTTGAGATATCACTCATTAAGGTGATTGTGTTGACAATGCATTGAATAGGAAAGGGACAACAGATGTAGTTATAATAAAAATTTCTCAGTTATATCTTTTGAGTGAGATGTGTAATGATGAACAATTGAAGTCCTACATAGGCAAATCATCAGCTGAGTTGTCTAGATTGGTAACTACAAGTTTATTCTTTAGAGCTCAGATTGGAGCTGAGCTAATGACGATTAATTGAATGATGTATTATTGGAAAAATTGATTGAGATTATCTAGTAGGTAAAGGTTTGACTACTGGTTATTTGTATTTTATATTGATAATCTCAAATCAGAATATTGAGCAAGTAAGGAAAGTTCTTGGAACTCAAATAAAAGTGAGGCAAGAATGTTATGAGATCTCAATGATTTCTTTAAAATATTCATTCAGGCGAAATCTAAAATCTGAAGGTGTCAATTTTATAAAGAAATATGAGATATAACGGTGAGTGGAAGTTAAGTGATATTAACCCGGAGGGTTGTATTATTCTTTCCTTATATGAATAACATTTCGTATTCAGAAATTTATGATAGATTAACCTAAGTTGTGATGACTGCTAAAGGTTATTGATGTTGTAATTACGTGACTGATAGAGTCTGAAAATTTCTTGCTAGTATTTTTGTTTAAATTCTCGTGGTAGAGTAAGCTAGCTATATGTGTGTAGGAAGATTTGAGAGTTATGGAGAACTAGGATTATTATTTCGGTGAGGAGCCAAAATTTTGCTTCCCAGTGGGGAAGAGATGTATAATAGCTAGGAGAGACCTTTCTCAATCTTAACACAATATATATGTAGCTAATCTTAGTTCCAGAGAACGTAAATTTCGAGCTTATGGCTTGGAAGGTGGTAGTTAATGGAAAAAATATTTTACTTCATGAGTTTTCTGGTATTGATATATCAGTCTATAAACGTTGAGGTATTTCCTTAAGAATTTGTATGCTTTACCTCATCGTCAATTGTTGTGGGATGAGAAGTCAAGATACAAGTTAATTTGAGCCTGGGTAATTAAGAACTACACATAAAGGTGTTAACAGACAGTCAGTATGCAATTACAACTCAAATAAATGAAAAGATATATAACGAAGTGTAGATGGCTCGAGTTTCTCAAGAACTATGACTTCACTCTTGAGCATCACCCCAGAAATGCAAATGGGGTTGCAAATGCCTTGAGTATGAGAAAAACATGCATAGAAAATGTAGCTACTGTTAAAGCTTCTCAATTTGGACTTTGTGAGGAAGTGTCTATGATGATGATTTGTGTAAGTTTAGCTGACACGTCATCAACTGAGAAAGTTAGTTTCAGAGCTACTAATCTATTTTTGTATTCAAATTAAGACTGAAATAGAGATGATTCAATGGACGATTGGTTATCAGAAAGCTAATCAGGATTATATAGTGCGCTAGAGATTAGCGACTAGTGTTGATCATCCTAATTGGTCAATTTCTGATGATGGCGTGTTACATTTCAGGGATAGATTATGATTCCGGCTTAGATCATTGAGGTAAACGTTGCTATGAGAACCTCATCTATCTATTTACTTTATTCATCTAGGTAACAATAAGATATATCACGAAATGAGGCATATTTATTGGTGATCTAGGATGAAGACTGATATTGTTGAGTTTGTAAAGAGATGTGAAATATGTCAGCAAATTAAGGCAAAACATAGGAAACCTGGAGGGTTATTACAATCAAAGGCTATTTCTGAGTGGAGATGGAAACATATATCGATGGATTTTGTTTTCGATCTACCTCAAAGTCAATGTAAGCACAATGTTATATGGGTCGTAGTTAACATGTTAACGAAGTCTGCGTATTTCTTGCCAGTTTCTATGCGAGATCCTTTTGACGGATTATATGAGGTGTACGTTCGTGAGGTGTTGAGATTTCATGGAGTTCTAATGCCAATTGCTTCGGTTAGAAATTTGAGATTCACGTATAGACTGTGAAGTAAATTGCAAAGACAGCCGCAAACTATTCTTAACCTCAAAACGGTATACCACCTGCAGACTATTGAGCAGCATGAGCAGTTGGTTTTGGTGCTAGAAGATATGGTTCGAGCTTGTGTCTTAGAGATTGGTAGTAACTGAAAGAAATACATTCCTCCATGTGAGTTGTTTTGTAATAATAGTTGTCGGGCTGGTATTGGAATGCTCTTTTTGAAGCTCTATATGGTTAACCTTTACATTCACTAGAGTGTTTGGATAGAGATTGATATAAATTTTTATTAGAGCCAAGATTGATTCAAAATTACACTGAGAGAATTAAGTAGATTCACCAGCATTTGATTACGGCATAGCTAAGATATAAGAGATACGTCGATAAACATCATAGGTTTTTTGAGTTTTTCAAAGGACGAATTTGGCATGTTGAAAGTCTCACTTATAAAAGGATTGTATAGGTTTGGATTATGAGATAAACTAGTTTCAAGATATATTGGGCTATTCAGAGAACATGAAAGGATTGGTCCTATTTACTTACAAGTTCGAGTTACCTCCTTAACTAGCCGGAGTTCACATGTCAATGCTTCGCAAAACGGAGACTCCGTTCACTCCAAGAATTGATTGGAATAAATTTGATCTTCGAGAAGACTTATCTTCCGAGAAGCCAATTTAGATACTTGATCATAAGATTCAAAGGCCGAGAACCAAAGATATTCATTTGGTTAAGGTGAAATGGCAATTTCACGGCTTTGAGGAAATAACCTGGGAACATGAATCTTATATGAAGGAAAAGTTTCTAGTTCTCTTCGAAACTACATGTAATTTTATATTTACTTTAATTTCAAGGACAAAGTTTCTTTTAATTGGGGAGATTATAACGATATGTTACCTTAAGTTGGTGATTAATGCTAATCCAAATCATAATTAACTCGAGTTAGGATCTTGGTTAAGTTCGATGTTCCTCGATTAGCGTGTGCATGGATTTATGTGATGATTGGTGTTTGTTTGGAATGCTTAATGAATTTTATAGGTTGTGGGATTAATAAGAGATTAATAAAAACCTACAATCAGAAAAATACGTAAATAAACAATATGTTACCAGTACACTAAGTACGATGAGGGGTGTCATGAAAAGAATGCGCATGCCCTAAATTGCTCGTTGGCATGTCTGGTGAGTTTATTGGCAAGAAAATACACAAAGTATATATATATATATATTTGATATATATATATATATATATAATAAAACTATAAGTTCGGTTTGAATTATATAGGTTGTTTGCCTCGAGATAAGCGGAAGTGTTGATGGTGTCAAAATGTGTGTCACTTTTGGGAATGTCATTTTAACACATCAACCACTTGATTAGCCTAGAGATAGCGCGATGCATATCTCAAGTGAAATACATATATTTAAGTAAAAAAACCTTCATTCTTATCCTTATTTTTTGTTTGATCAATCGAGAGAAAGTGAGAGGGAGCAACTGAGGGTTTTGGGTTTGAAGAATTGATCATGAGGGGATACTTCACTAAATTAAAGTGCTCAAAACAACTGAGGAATCATAGATCATCATCTTGGTAAGGGAAGTTTTGAGTTTGAAGATAAATTCATAGTTAGGTGATGATTTTCTCTATGAATTGTTTTTTGTCTATGGTTGGAAAACAGTTTATACCTCACTAGAGGTTCTCCCTGATGTTTTTGAAAAGTATTTGATGATGTTTTGATGTTTTGGTAGATGATCAGTAGTTGCTGCCTTGTTCAATATTGAGACACTACAGGGTGGAGTGTGCTCAAAGTAGCAGAGGAGCGCGCTCCCTTCGTTAATTGGGATGAACCCAGTTGGTGGGGTGCACCACACCAAGTTTGGGAACGCGCTCCCACCTTTGAAATCAACAACATTGCTGTATTTTACTTAGAATTTCATGAGGTATTAGGGACTGACTTAGGGATTCTAAACATAGGGAATTAGACATATAATGATCACAAAAATTTTGCGATAGGTCGAGGAACACCAGGAAAGCGTGAGATAACCGAAACATTATGGAATTTGGTAACGGAGACTTAAATCGATGTAAGTATGGATTCGCTTATTTATCAATGTTGTCAGACTATTTTAGTATATGTAGTTCATGTAGTTTATGGACTGAACGGGGGATTATATACACTGTGATTTTTTTAATAAACGAAAAACGGTGTCTAATGTGATCCACGAGAATAACTCCTGGAACTGAGACCAGGTTGTATAAGATGCGGGGCTGATCTCTCGGTTTATATGTAAATCCTATTCAGTTAAATAGGTTGCATGGATTATATACTCACTAGAGGGTTTCAGATAGAACCATTAGGCCTTAATAGATTGGCTAGACAACACATCAGCCAATGTGTTGTTCTAGCAATCGCATTAATGGTGTTGGCGGGTAATTGAACTTAGTTTTATAAATTAAATGGGAATCACAGTGTAATAGTCAATGATAGTTTGATTTGCATTCGTTAATTATTGAATTATACGTTTTTCATATTCTTGTTAGTTAGCATTTGTGCATATTGTTATTGCATAATTTTCTTGATTATTATATGCAATGTTGATGGCTTTGTGAATCCTTACTTACTGAGTAAGTTGGAGCGCTCACCCCAATTAACATTTTGGGAAAATAGATGAGCACTAAGACTATGGGATAAAGAAGATTTAAGAGTCTTGATCTTCTCTTCGATGTAATGAATCTTCCCTTGTCTTATATATTTGTATTGAATTACTATTTTGTAATATTGCAAGGGATGGGAGGTATTGTATAACCGAGGTTTATTCCTGTTTGATTTGGTACTAAAAAGTTTTAAAATTTTCGCTGTGCTTTATATTTGTTTTATATCGATATACAATGGTATTTATTAGGTTTAAGAGAGAGTTTGTTGGCTCTAGTTAAGTTTGGCTAGGTAATCTAGGCTTAATTAAGATTTCAGGTTGGGTCGTCCTAATCGGGTTATAGGTTGTTACACTTCTCTTGGGATTTTACTCATTAGACTCAACATTGTATTTGTTGAATGACTGAGTTCAATTCCTTCGACAAGCAAGGGCAATGAGGTATTGGGCGATTACCTCTAAGATAGTAATGTCAGCTCGTGTTTGACTATAATATGTATATATTGTTTTGTTGAGTTTTGGGCACTTGTAGACCACTGATATAGGTATATGAATTCTTGTTCTACTTATTCGCCTTTTCTATAGACATGGTATCTTTTTACCGAGTTTTCCACTATTTAGGATTATTAAATATGCATAAAATACTCATATATGTAAAGAATTTTGCAATAAACTTATTGTAACTTCGTAATTTAACAAATTGGCTAAATAGACTTACTAATCATAATAATCATAAATTGAAGAATAATTGGCTAGGTTAGAGATTATTGAAAAACGTGTAAGCAACCAATTAGGTTGCGGGATGTCATAGATAAGCAGGCCACTACGTAGTGAGGCATGGTGACATGTGATGCGATGTGGCAGGTCGTACAACAACTTCATAGTTTGGGGTCGCCATAGTTTGGTATCAAAGATGAGGTTGATGGAGCTCCGGGAATAGTTTAAAGAAATCGGATAACACTTAAACTAACAAACAAACCTTTAACGTGGAAACCCGAAGATCCTGACGTAAAATTCCAGTTGGTAAGCAAATTTGAGTCGGCAGGCTCATATACGTGTTATGTTTTTTATTGTATATATCATATACACATATGCAGAAGATGATCAGACGTATGTTATTTGATCAAGATGGATGTACGAACATATCTTACTAGATGTTTGGACGACACACGCTATACAGTATACTACACCGAAGTAGAGTTGTTTTAGAATTTTAAGACAAGTTTTTCAAGAGGACTTTAACATACAAGAATATTTTAACTTGTGCAATGACACACATACTCACCTTTAATGGAGCAATTCCAACAGAGTGGAATACAAGGATTGAAGGGAGAGGTACAAAGAAGCACAATGCAGACAAGTACGACAAGTACATTTTCGATTAAGATTCAGCCGAGGCTGAGGGAGAACTTCAGAAGATCTACAATAGGACTTTAGTGCATGGGACCTATCAGTTGACCAACACTGACACATATCCATAGTTGATAAAGGATAGTTAGAGCTAAGCTCCAGATCGAAGAGATAGAGAAAACAAGATGAAAAAGATGATAGGCAGCACGATCGAGGCCACAAGGATGATGACTAGATAGGTAGAATTTGTGCAGTATCAACATTTCAAATGCCACAACATGGACATACTTAAGACCAGAAAGGTTAAGCACGGGGAACTTATGATCAAGATCAAAACCAAAGATTAGGTACTGGTTAGGCAGGACCAAAACGTAGGGATAAATGTTTCTGATATGGGTTGGAGGGATTTTCTGCTGAGATCTGTAACATATGTGGCAACAATACCGATGCACTTAAAAACCAGTGCATGATGTAACTGAGTTAGACAGGGTGAAGCCCAGCAATACGCTCAGGGTACGTTGATTGATAGTTGCAATTAAAGTTCATGCGTGCATGGTGTGTCATGTTATGTCGTGGTATGTCATCGTATATTATAGTATGTTATGGTTAGGTCTATTATGTTATGATACATTATAAGAGAGGTTTAGGGTTACTAGGTGATAGGTAATTAGGTTAGAAAAAGTTGGGCATGATATCAAGCTGAGGAGTAGATTGCGGAGGTGTTGGAGAGCGTGATGGATCATGATCACCTCGACGGCATGCGCCTACGTCTCAATGCAACACTACGTCCCCTGTGATAGGTACGAGAGTAGTTGGGTGCTCAAGGGACCGTAGAATGGTACTATTACGGTGGAATGTGTGGCCACACATGGATAGGTTAGGTGAACTAGAGTTTCTGCAAAATTTAAATTTCGGGGATGAAATTCCCCCTAGTTGGGAAGAATTGTAACAGTCCAAATTAATTAAACTATGATTAATGTTAATATCAGGGATTAACTGTTGTGATTTAAGTATTACATGGACAACTCAGTTGACTCGGACATGAGAATCGAGGGAATATGTTATTTATGGATGATGGTTGCTTATAATGCGATATTTAAAATTATTATATTATTATTGTATTACATTACATATGTGTACATTGTTATCAGGCGAGTTGGTATGACGGGGAGTTACCTTGGAATGCTTGTTAATGCGGGTATCTGGTAAGAGTGACTAGGAAATGCTAGACTAGACTAAATATAGCATATAGTAGACAATTGAAGCATAGTCTAACTTAATTAATTAAATAAAGTGAAATATGGCACACCTCGAGATGTGTGCGAGGCGCAGGGCACCAAGTACCAGGTAGTCGGGGATTGGTGGGACCACTAATATATCAATAAATGTGTCTAAGAACACCAATCATAAATATTAATGTGTTCTAAGTTAACTCAATCGATTAAATAATTAAAGGCCTATAGTTTTGATCTAATAAATCAAGAGCCTTTGATCCATGCCCATAAATGATATTATTTTATAGGAATAAGGCTAGATGTATTATAATTAGGTCATAATTTGGTGTATGGTTGGTGGAATAAAGGCCTTAGGATTGTTCTCGAAATACGCACACACATTAGATTACAATAACAACTGTAAATATCAAGTAAGTAGGATATTTCAACACATCCAGCATTTCTTACATGCAAAACCTCTAAATTCCAGCAACATCAGGGAGAAATGGGAGCTCGAAATGGAGATTAGAAAGATTAAATCTAAGAATTCATCAACAAGATAATCAATCTCTCCATCCATTTTAAGCCTATACTCTGTTAAAATGGTCAAATGAAGCTTAAATTTGGGAGTTCATGGCCAAAACGAATTTGAAGTGGTAACTCACTATTCTTATGTATTTCTATATGCTTTTCAATTCATTTGGACAACCCAATTGTGTCTTTAAAATCGATTTTCATAAAAATGATGTTCTTAGTCAAAATTGGGAATGAATACATGATCTTTTGAATTGATGATATAAATTGAAATGGATGTGTGCTTTACTATTTTGGGAGGTTTTGATTCCCCCACGAATCGAGGATGGGCTTGTCGACACATGAAGATGGCCATAGGGACAACCTAGCGCGCTATCTAGGCACCAAAGAATTAAATAAAAATAAGTTTTAATAACTTTGCTTACAAGAACCAATTTTCGACACACCGATTTTATGTTTTTATGGTTTTTGTGCTATTTAGTGGAGTTTAGCCAAGATAATAATAGTTTAATAATTCTTGGGATTTGACTAAAGTTTGATCTTATGACTTTAAACACATCAATCTAATTTAAAACTATTATAAACACACTCAGTCGATTTGAGGGGACTAAATGATCGTAGCTCTGGTATTGGAAACAATTCAGTGTCAGATTCGAGAGTCCAAGAATGGGGAGCGTGACTTTTGAGGTACATAAACCCATTGAAAAGCTTCACAGAATTCATGGCATTTTTTATCGATATTGGATTTCATATGTGACTGCTGGTGGGTACATATGGGTTTTCACTCTAAATTTGGTTGCGTATATATTTGTTGTTGCTAAATCACTTGTACGGGTTACTTGTGTCAGTGTTCGTCGAAGATAATAGAATATATCTATGAACGTAGGGAGGGATTTAAGGTGTTCCCTTGACTTGAAACAACGTCTGGAAGGGGTTCATTCGTTAATTGTAGTTAGGGTTTAGTCACTATAACCCTGCGAGTATATATGTGGTCCTTGTCCTATTTTATCAATTACTAACTGGTGTAGATTAGGGTTTTCTCATGATTATTCGGTTGTTTATTTATTAATGATTTATTTACGAGCTTGGTTATTTCGTATGTGTTGTTTTATTAATCGCTATAGTTTTTATTGTCATATGCTGCCTACATTCATGGGAATATAACTTATTGTTGCCAGATGTTACATTCATATGTCTCGTAGTTCATCAATTTTATTTCATGAATATTGTGTGGACTTCTCTTCGAATTTTACTCACAGGACTCGACATTGTATTTGTTGAATGACTGAGTGTAGTTCCTTCCACGAGCAATACTAAGGAGGTATTGGGCGATTACCTCTGAGATAGTGACGTCAGCTCGTATTTGACTACAATATGTATATATTTATGTTTTGTTGGATTTTGGGGACTTGTAGAACACTGTTATGTATATGAATTCTCGTTGTACTTATTCACCTTTGTTGTATACATGGTATCCTTTTACCGAGTTTTGCACTATTTAGGATGATTGAATATGTATAAAATACTCATATTTAAAGACTTCTGTTGTTAAACTTATTGTAACTTCGTAAATTAAGAAAATGGCTAAATAAACTTATGAATCATAAATTGAAGAATAATTGGCTAGGTTAGAGATTATTGAAAAATGTGTAAGCAATCGATTAGGTCATGGGGCGTCATAGATAAGCAGGCCACTACGTGGTGAGGCATGGTGACATGTGATGCAACGTGGCGGGTCCTATAGAGGCCTTAGAGTTTTGGGCCACCACAAGGTGGGCGTTGCTCCTTGCCCTGTGGGCCCCGCTGCATCGTTTGCGTCACTAACCCACAAGATCTCGTGCTCTAGTGGCATCTTGGTCATGCCTGCATCCTCGGTGTGCATGCTAACTTGTCGTGTTGTTGCTATATTGTAAAACAGTTATGGAAATTTCCTTTTAAAGTCATGTATAGTAAGTGTTTACTGTCTTTTAGTTTCGAAGTTTGCAAGTTAGACAAATAGCTTGTGTTTTAAGAATTCAGTTAATCAGTAGTAAATTAAACAGCAGAAGTCCTAAACTAACATAAAAACATGAAATATATGTCATGTGTCATAGAGCATCAATCCTAATGTGGAAAACTCAAAAATAGAGTACTCTATGTAATTTTGTAAATCCTCAGATTACCCCTATCCTCAAGCAACAAAAACCCCTTCCCGAACTGATTATTTATATGCATACCCCAAATCAAATCTTCACATAACAAAAAAAACCCCAAATTCTTCATCAATCTCTGTTATTGAGGTCGTGAGAGGGTGTTTTGGTGGAAAACCCCAGCGAAACTTCTGTAAACATGCCACCACGTGCGAAAGACCAACACGACAATGTTCGTCTCGCTGCTTTTGATTTGGTGAGTTTTCGACACTTTAAGCTTGTGGTTTTATTCCTTATGATATTTCATGTTGTTTGGATATTTGTTTGTCGTATTGGTTGAGTATAGTGAGGCTTGGGTTTCTAAGGTTTCTGGTATGTTGTTGTTGATGACCTGTACTGGACAGCCACTCAGAGCCGATAAATTGCGAATGGTATCGGTCAGGTTAAACTATTAGTTCAAGTGATGGTAGCAGAGTAAATAGGTTGTTATATCATTTGTTTCACATTATGTTCAAACTAATATTCATGTATAGGTTTCAAATGTCTTGAGCCGACATTTCGACTGTTGATGTCGACCATGTTTAACCGATACCGTTGGAAGTGAATTATTCTTTCCTGAATTGAAGAACTATGTGTGTTCGGGTATGGTGAGACCTAAAACTAGAGCGAATATACCTCCACGTTAGGTTGGGCAGTGCAATCAGGCTAGAACCGCAACTTTTCAACTGGAGGAAGGTGTCATTGGGAGGAAGCGTCTGACTTACTCTAATCAGAAGGCAAAGGTAGGTGAAGCCCAAAAAGGTCAAGTAAATAAGTCCAAGGAGAGTCATCCAGATTTAGGAGATGCTGATGATGAGGACATTGGTACGTCTTCTGTAGGTGAGAAATGTACACTTGTAGTTGGAAGGAATGGGTTAAGGGAGTGTACTATACATTAAGTGATTCTGCCGAAGTTGGGGATAAAAAGGTCTTTTTGATACATTGACCCATGTGGCAGATGTATATGCCACTTCATTTTATGGTGCTCCTTCATAGTTAAGTCTTTTACCATCCTTTAGAAACCATGTGTAGTTGGATATTTAGAGGAACAAGGTATCGTACATTTTAGGACGGTTGGTTTCATTATTCTTTTATTGTTATATATTGTATTTTTTTAATCTACTATAGATAATACTTTGTAGAATCAGGGATTTCTAAAGTGCATAAACCATGGTTATCAGATCTCTCTATGGAAGACTATCACACAACATCTCGAGAAAGAAAGGGTGGTGAAATTGATTAATGACTCCGGTTTAGCACCATTAGGCTACATCTCATACAATTGAGGTAATAGGGTCTATATTTCAGGCATTGTCGAGAGATGGCAACATGAGACTAACACGTCCCACTTGCCCTTTGGCGAGATGACGATCATGCTTGAAGAGCACGAGTCCTTCTCGATATTTCGGTCATCGGTAAGACTATGGTTGCCCCTTTCAAGGCTTGTAAATCGGTAACTGTGATGGTTAGTAGGTTATTGGAGGTGTCAGTGACTGATGCTGATGAGGAGATTAGGAATATGCCTAGTCTCATAGTTAGTTTGTCATGGTTAAAGGATCGATTCTCGATGTCAAAGAAATGAGAGGAAGAACCCAACGAGAAAAGTGCTCTCGATAAATATCTTAGTCCCTATTGTTTGGTCTGAGCGCACCTCTTATACCTTCTTGGAGCGACTTTTTTTCAACAAGTCTTACGAGAATCTCCCTTTCTCTCCTCCAGCTTCTGGAACACATGGAAAATATTGGTTCGTAGTCATGGGAGCTGTAGCTCTTGCATTCATGTACCGTCAACTGGGCATTGCCAATCGTGCCAAAGTCACACAAGTTTCTGGTTATTTGACATTGTTAGAGGTATACGTGCATTTTAATTGATTTCCATACAAATGCATGCCTACAAATTTGATTATTGTATGTCATACATGGACTTGGTTTGTGCTGGGGTGGATGCACAACCGTATTCCATTTCTCGAGCCCGTTTTATGTAGCGAGTACACCACGGACAAGCCCCGTGTTATGAAATGGAACCCTAAAAAGGAGTAAAGGCTCTACTTGAAGGAGACTAGGTTGTTGTCGGATCATCTTGTCTCTTTCAAACGTCGCCTTGACAAGCTGAGATTACATGAAGTAATGACCACTTAATTGCACTTACAAATTTGAGTTTTCTACGCTTATGTTTGCTAACAATTCTTTTTATTATTTTTAGGTAATTTGGGATACTACTTTGAAGGGTGCACTGTCTGTCCATGATATTGCATTATACCATGGCCCAATGAAGTTTATGGATATCGTTAAACCTCACAATCTTATTAGGTTCTTAAGGCAAATGTTATAGGTTCAACGCATTTTGAGAGACCTTATGGACACTGATAGGAGTAGGCTAGCACTGTTATACTCCACCAAGTACTCGTATGACCCTCTGTTTTATAAAGATTGGGAGGGGTTACCTAAAATCTGTTAAGTGACGCGATGAAAAAGGAACTATCCATATCAAACGTCATCTGAATATATGGAATGGTACTTCAGATCAGCCACCCTTTTGCAGAGAATCCTGAATATGCTGAGGGGGCCCATGACGAGGATGAGAACTTTCTGGTAATATGATTTACTTTGTATTCCTTATCTAAAAATCATGGTTATTTGTCATAATTTACTTATTTGACATATATGCAATAACGCAACCATCGAGCTCTTGATGTGGCATTGTGGTTCAGGTGCACTCTGAAGGTCAATCTTACTGTTGATGATGCTTTTCAAATGGCGGATTAAGTCACTGCATTCTTGTCAGGTGCTGAGCATGCATACCAAAGTATCACTGCGACTGCCAGTCAAAGCGAGGGAGGAACTACATCTACTGGGGATGTTCTTCATTACAACCGAAAGGAAAAATGACAACTTGGGGAACATTAGACTTTGAGTTTTCAAGATACTTTAGTCTCACTTAAGTGATAGAATTTGAAACTTTGTGAACTTTACTTGAATTGTGTTTGTTATTGGTTACAGTTTGGTTGAACTACTTGAAATGTATGTGTTGTTGTTGTTGGTGAGGCCCCTCAATTATGTGTGATTTTTACCCCTTGTTTTGGTATATTTTTCTGTCTTACAAAGTTGCAAGTCAGAGAGCAACATGTTAATTTCGAACAAACTTAATCGAAATTGAGGATGCAATTATGGCTACACTCTGCCATGACAGTTATCTTAATGTTGGTTCACAATAACCGACACTAGTTTTCATTATGAACTGTAACATTCTGTTAAATTTCGTAGGGTACATTGAGTAAATATGTAAGGTATAGAACAATGCACAGTTCGACATATCCGTATCTAGTAATAACTTATGACCCATTTTAGTTGAAGTTTACAGCGATATTATGGCTACATTGCTCCGAAAACAAATTTGTAATATTCTACTAAATTTCGTGGGGTATATTGAGTTAATAGGTGGGGTATAGAGCAATATACAATTCGACATACCTATAACCAGTAATAACTTACAACCCACTTTAATCGACATTTATAGGGATATTGCGCTTACATTACTCCAAAAGCAAATTCAACATATTCTGCTAAATTTTGTGGGGGTATATTGAGTAAATAGGTACGGTATGGAACAATGTACAATTCGATATATCCGTAACAACTAATAATTTACAACCCACTTTATTCGACGTTTGCAGGGATATTGTGGCTACATTGCTCTAAAAGCAAATCTAACCTATTCTGCTAAATTTTGTAGGGTATATTGAGTAAATATGTAAGGTATAAAACAATGTATAGTTCGACATATCCGTAACCACTAATAACTTATGGCCTACTTTAGTCATGTTTACAGGGATATTATGGCAACATTGCGCTGAAAGCAAATCCAACATATTCTGCTAAATCTAATGGGGCATATTGTGTAAATAGGTGGGGTATAGAACAATGTACAATTTGACATACACGTAACCACTAATAACTTATTGCCCATATTAGTTGACGTTTATAGGGATATTGTGGTTGCATTGCTCCAAAAGCAAATCCAACATGTTCTACTAAATCTAGTGGGGTATATTGAGTAAATGTGCGGGATATAGAACAATTTACAGTATGACATATCCGTAACCACTAATAACTTATGGTGCGCTTTCGTCGAGGTTTACAGGGATATTTGCGGCTACATTGCTCTGAAAAGAATCCAACATATTCTGCTAAATTTCGCGGGGGTATACTAAGTAAATAGGTGTGGTTAATGAGGTATAACAGAGCAATATGTTTGAGACACAACTTTCTTCGAGATAGTCCAGTTGCTCTCGGCTTTGTTAGCCGATAATTGTAACAGTTCAAGTTAATGAAAATGTTTGGATAAAATTAATGTCCCATATATATAAGAAACAATGTTGAGACATCAGATCGAGAAATCAAACATATACCCACAGTAAAAAAAATCAATCTTGATCAATTACAATATCACACATGTAAAAGAGATCAATGTTAAGACATCAAACATATACCATTTTTTGGGGATTCATTGGCACCATCTAACATAAAAGAGTCAAATCTAACAAAAAACCCATGTTAGATAAGTTAAACAAAGTAATGAAACTCCATATTTGAATCCCTAAAAAACGGGTACCAACGTAGAACAACAAAATGACAATGTATCCATGTTTGCTATACTCATAATCACTATATACACCCATATACACCCACAAAAAGATATCGTTCCAACATAACAAAATGACAACAAAAAATGGGCGCAGGTTGCAACCTAATCAAGTTGAACTATGGACTGTTCTTCATGGAAGAATGTTGAGCCCGGCATCCTAATCTCTGCTTTATGGCATGGCGAACACCTCCCATTGTCTTGAAGTTGGTGGTAGAGGAGTGCCATATCTCATGAGAAGCTGAAAATGATAATAGAAATGGTAAGTAGTATTAGACATTGTTAAACATCATAAAAAAGAATAAACAAAATTTGCATTATGGGAAGTTACTTACTCTAACAAAATGATGTTGATTCACTAAGCACAACCAGAGTACTCTTCTCTTAGATTCAGGTGGGGGTACATGCCTGCTAGAAAGCCAAAGATCGGAACCTTACTTGGCCAACACTGCAAAAGATGGCTTGTAACAATTCGCCACAGTTAACCTTATCTTTGGTAATGAAAACCAATAATCTCTTTCAGCGGGGCTGTTGTAGAAATTAATGACATCTCTAACTCTACCATGCTCATCATCCTGAAACACATTCCTGTACATGGCCTCGTTCCTAAACAACTCTTCAAATAATTTTAGCGGCAACTGTCTCCATTCTTCATGACCTCTATATCCTACATCCTCAACTATTGCCTGAAACACATAATTTCCATTAGGCCGAGCATCCACAATGTTAATATGGTAAGTGCACCACAATAGTGGTACCTCATCAACTTGAGCTCTAGTCATAGGTTTTCTGGGTCCAATCTATTGGGTTACTTTTCCCTTTCCACGACCCCTTCCTCGTGCATATTTTGAAGATGAAAGTCCCTCACTTGATTGACTTGGCCGACTTACCTAAGTTGGCTGACTTGCATGAGTCGGCTGACTTGAGTTGCTTTGGCCTCTATACTTACATGGCTTGTTGTAGAAGCCTACGCCACGAACTCTTGAGTTGTTTTGGCCTCTACGAACTCAAAACCAGAAAGAGTTCTCTTACTGGACTTGCCAAGTACATGTTTTTCGCTATTCGGCTTTTCATTTTCAAGTTCTTGCTCTTCTTCTTAGGCCAACACTTAGTTGTAATTTCCTCATGCATTACATAAATGATAATCAATATAGGGCAAGTGATCTCCCTTTGCTTCTACATAATCTTCGCTCGCATGTCAAGACCGTTGCTCTTGTACTTAGCCTATACACCATTCATTTCAACTTGGTAAAAATAGTATAACTCTCCATCTTATAGGGATCAATGGGGATCATATTCAGTTTCTTCCAATGCTGGTGGATTTCATCAACATTGATATGGCTACCATCAAGCATATGCAAAGAGATCTCACGCATACAAGGCGAGCCATGAGTGGCTGGCAACACACATCAACAAAGGGAAGAATCATGGCTAACCCCACCCTTACTAACTAATCTCGCCTCCCTACTGATTGCATTCAATGCATGTGTAGCCACAAAGCCTATAATGTTACTGTACATGTGGTGCTAAAACTCGTATGCCACTAGGTGCATGGATCAATTGAATAAAGCTTTTAAGTTATTCTACTGGTGCATAACAACATTATGTATTGAGTTGAAAACCTCCCCAAAATATCCCTGTGATGTCTCACCCTCTTTCTTAAGTACATTATGAGCACCCTTAGCATGATTAATAGTTGTATTCCCAAAGTGTAGTACCTTTTTTGTCTAAGCATACACAAACATCTCCTTTTCACACAACCACGCGTCCCTAACATAGTCTTACAACCTCGGGACTCCACTAAAATTGTCCTCCAGCTCCTTAACCTGACCATTATAACATGCCTCGGTTTGGGATTGCACCAAGTTTATCCACATCCCATACCAATGATCATAGTGCTCCTGGTTAGAGAATAGATCCCTTGTCTTTGCAACACTAGTCTTGTTCACTAGCCATGAACAAAGTAAGTGGGTAGCGGTAGGGAACTCCTCCTCCACTGCTTCAACCAAACCCAAGTCCCTATTTGTCAAAATAACACTCGAAAGTTTCCTTCCATCCATTAATGACTTCAACTGCCTAAGCGCCCACGTAGTTTCCTTACCTAGGAAAGCATGAACTACTAGGAAGATCTTGCATGTGGATGTGACCCCAATGATTTTAAGGAGCATGTACTTGTACTGATTTGTCTTGTAAGTACAATCCTTTATCAATACACGAGGAAAACAACAAATGAGCTGCACTGAATTTAGGTAGGTAAAAAAAAAACTCGCACGATATACGTGCTAGGCCATTAAGCATGTTGCTCAATGTAATTGAGCTAGTCTAACTGCTGGAGTAAAAGTCGCATCTTTCACTTGTTGTCGACTTCAATCTTTCTTAACTTAGCCCTTTCATTATAAATTGTCTTCATAGCAGTCACACTGTCCATGTTTTGTCTTTTGATGTAACTTAAAATGTCCTTTAGTCGGGCACTTGTCTTGCTTAAGTCTTACATAATGTAATTTTTGGGAACACTAAACCTCCCAGCTACAGAGTGCACAACCAATGAATTGCTAAACTGATGGTTCTATATCCATACACAACTCTAACGTAACACAATCCATCTAGCTCATGCTTCAAATTGATCTTAAACCTACATCTGCACTTCTTTGATTCGGTCATTTTTTTGATGTCCTCACTATCTTTACCATCTATTTCTTTCAATATTTATTTTGCCTTTGCAAGTTTCACTTTAAACCTCCCATAGCTCTCACAACCTATTGACAACCTTGCTTGCTTGCCTTAACCGCGCCACCAGAATCAGATTTCAAATAATCACTACAAAACCACATTGTTTGGTAGTCTCCGAGGCCTAACCTCTCTACTCTTAAAATGTGTTGATGGTGTAAAATGCGATGTGAAGTCTGAGAAGGCCTCAATAGATGTACCTAATGTGTCATACGCAGTATCCTACATAGAACAACCTGTTACCTTAAGCTGGTGATTAGTATTAATCTGAATCCTAATTAACTTGAGCTAGGCTCGTGGTTAAGTCTGATGTACCTCAATTAGCGTGTTCGTGTGTTTACAAGATGATTCGTGTTTGTTTGGGTTGTTTAATAAATTTTATCGGTTATAGTATAATTGGAATTTATATACAAGCCTATAATTGTAAAATATTTAATCAAACAGTAAATAGCCGGTACATTTAGTGTGACGAGGGGGTAGTGGAATGAATGTGCACACCTAAGAATACTTGTAAGCGTGTCCGATGAATTTATTGGTGAGAAAATACACGAGATGCATATATATTTTTATATTTGATATATAAATATATATACATATATTAGAAACTATAAGTCGATTTGAATTATATGGATCGTCGGATCGCCTCGAGATGAGCGTGAGTGTTGATGGTGTCAACATGTGTCACTTTAAGGAGTGTCATGTTAACACGTCAATCATTCAATAAATCTCGAGATAACATGATACATATCTCGAGAAAATCCATATATTTAAATTAAAACCTCATGTTTATCTTCTCATTTGATTCATTGATAGAGAGAATGAGAGTTGAGGGTTTAGTTACTGATCTTAAGGAATCATTCAGGGAACTGATTTGGTGTGTATTGAGGAGCTTAATCAACTAGAAATCTAGAGATCATCACTTTGGTAAGTTTAGTTTTTATGTTTTTTTTGAAGTTCAACCTGATAGTAGGTGATAAGATCTATGTGAATTTTGTTGTTTGTTGACTTGAAATGGTTTATTACCTTACTAAAGGTCCTCCCTGATGAATTTTAGGAGTGTTTAATGTTGTTTTATGAATTTGTGGATTGAACAGTGGTTGCTGCCCTATGTACTATCGAAATAGTACAGGGTGGAGCACGTTCCACCTTGCAAAGGAGTGTGTTCCCTTCATCAGTGAGGATGAACTCAGCTGCTAGAGCGCACTCCACCTACTGTGAGAGAGCGCCCCCACCCCCAAAAAAATAGCAATAATGCTGAGTTTTAGTTAGAATTTCTTGAGGACTTAGGGAATAAACTAGGGGTTCTAAATAAAAGAGTATAATACATATATTGATCACAAATGGATTGTGACAGGTATTGGATCCCCAAGAAAGGTTAAGAGCCTGGAAAGTTAGAAATTTGGTAATAGAGACCTAAACTGAGGTAAGTACGGATTTGATTATTTATCAATGTTGTATGGTTATCTTAGTATATGTAGTTCATATAGTTTATGGATTAAAATGGGGGATTATATATACTGCGATGTTTCTAATGAAAAAAAAAATGATGTCTAATGTGATCCATGAGAGTAACTCCTAAGAATTGAGACCATGTTGTATAGGATGTGGGGATGATCTCCCGGTCTATACATAACTCCTACTGAATTAAATAGGTTGTGTGGGTTATATATTCACTAGAGGGTTTCAAATAGAACCATTAGGCATTAATGGATTGACTAGACAGCACATCGACCAATGTGGTCTACCAATCACATTAATGGCTTCAATGGGTAATCGACCCTAGTTTTATAAATAAAATGGGAACTATAGTGTAATAGTTATTAACAATTTGCTTTGCCTATGTTATTTATTGAATTATATGTTTTCCACATTCTTGTTAGTTAACATTGGTGCATATTGTTATTGTATAATATTTTTTATTATTATACGAGATTTTGATGGCTTTGTAAATCCTTACTTATTAGCAAGTTGGAGCGCTTACCCCAAATTTAATATTTTAGGTTCACAACCTAGCGCTTCAGGGAAGGGCAAAGAGAAAACTTAGGTGTCTTGTTGTCTTCTCTACAATGTAATGAATCTTCTTGTACATATATACATTGTTTGATATATCTTGTTGTATATAAACAGGGTTGGGATATTTATAAACGAGGTTTTCGATTTTAATAAACTCTGTATTTATGTATATTGTTTAGATATTAAATAAAGTTTAATTTTTTGCTGCATATACTTTGTATTATTTATTCGATATTAATATACAAGTTTAGTTTATTAGGTACAAACGGAGAGGCTACTGACTCTAGTTAAATTTGGCTGGGTTACCGGGGCTTAATTAGGGTTTCGGGCCTAGTATCGCCCTAATCGGGATAAGGGATGCTACACTACAGGAGCCAAAATAAACAAAATTTAGTCAAGAAACTACGATATCAACAAAAATTAGACTGTGGCGAAGGAACGTGACTGAGCCTCTAACGTTGGTATCGGAGAAACATAATCGGTAATTCACTATAACTTACGGCTTCGATGATCCATAAACGCAGGGGATAGTGGCAGTTTGCGTAAACCGATACTTTTTATTGTCTTGTGGAGTAACAGAGTCGACACGTCTGGTACATGTCTCGACTCTATTACTCCGTACAACACGGGATTGTAAGCAACAATGGAGGTTTTTCCTCGGTGAAAAAATCGAATAAAAAAGTCAAAAAATATTTCTTCATTATCGGGGTGGCTTTTTTTTAGGAGCCCTTCGACATTTCGCACCAAAAAAATAGGAAATCAACAACTCCCTAGCCCTAGAATCAGACCAACCACCAACAACAAGATCAATGAAATGATGACCAAAAAACAAATAAACCACAAAAGCGTTGGAAAGAAGTGGAGAACAACCTTACCAACTCGATTTTCGACAATATTTGTCGGCCGAAGAGGACGAACTCGCGTTTGGGTGGAATGGGAATTGGGGTTTCAAAATGGGTAGAGCAGTAAAGACGAGATGGAGTGGGGTTTGCTCAAGCAAAAACCCTTTTATATCAAGGGCAAATTGGGCATTTTCCTAAAGGCCAAAATTGGAAAAAAATAAAATATGTTTAGCCGCTCCCTATTAAAAACTAACATGTATGAGAGTGTCTTGGACAATAAGTAGTCAGAGATAGTCACTTGAGATCCCCTTGCTCCTGCTCATATTAGGATCTGCACTCAGCTGTTTCAACAAAATCAATGAAGAGTCCATTAAGTAAAATCCTAAGGAAAATCAATGAGCATTTAAGAGAAGCCAAACGTAATGTTAAACAAACATGTGGAAAATAAATAAGCAACTGTAAATGGATCATTGCATGCATACATAACAAAGTAGATAAACAAAGTGTGCGCTCATCCTAGTCAGACTTGACTATACTTTGGATCCAAGGATCCCTTTAGTGGGTGCCCCCACTACTCTTTCACCTGGTTCCTTGCGGTGATTGGCCTATTCCTGCGCTCCATCGACACGTGCAAAAGAGAGCATATCGGATTTCCATTCACCGAAGGCCTGGTTATACATGTTGTAGCCTAGCGTGTCATAAATACACAAAGAATGTGTCGATGCGAGTAACTCAACCAATAGTCCCAAAAATAGAATGGACTGGAATAATAAGCTAAGAATAGATATCAGCAAGTAAAACAACATTTAAGTACTCGAGTGACATTCAATTGGTTTTATGCACCTCAAAATGCACTCAATGCCTTGAAAACACCACGGTCCGATCCCCCACTCGCTCCTGAATGTGGTTCTACAGTCCTTTAGCCTCCTGGGATCATTTATAAGTGTTTTAGGTTGAATCACATGTATTCGAATGGGTTTTATAGCCTAAGTCCCAAATTTTTCCTTAACACTTCATTTTAAAAACAAATTTGTATTATATCTAGTGCGTTAGAGGAGTTGCCTAGCACGTTATATGTTAATAGCATGCTAGGGAGCGACCTAACGCACTGGTGTTCCTTAGGTAAAAGAACACAATCGCGCCCAGAATGGATAGTGCGCTAGCGACCCTATCTAGCATGCTATCTGTGTCGAATGACATAATTCAAATTCTGGAATTTTGCTATTTGACACCTTGGCCTTCTCCGTCGCCATCGACCCCTACCCTATCCTCATAGGAAATCAACAAAAACTCTATCAAAACGCCAGAGGCACATATTATATATTCAATTCATCAATAATGCATTCATCAACATAACAACCAATTTGATAAGTTTAAAGTGGGAATCATGTTATATACATAATAGACATCCTCAACTAACTAGTAATTCATGATAAACACCTCATAAACAGATCAGTTGCTAAATTTGTTTTAATAAAACAAAAACTAAGTTTTTAAGCTCATTTTGATGAGTTGAATGAGAGGGAGCGGATTACTGTCAAACCCCACCTAATTAGGGCAGTTGATCGAAAAACCTTAATCTCACCATCAATAAATAATTCAAAATCTATCATCTTAATTAACAAATACAATTTTGTATCAACCATAAAGGATTCTAAAGAAAATCTCAAACCTCAAAATAAAGTTAGATAGATTACATTATCTTTTAAAATTTCGTACAGAATTTTTGACATCACCTCCTCTATTTCTAAGCGTACATCGAAAAACCTAGCCTTCAAAAATCTTCAACAAACCCTGCTCAGCTTGGTGGAAATGCCGAATGACTCACAATCTGTTGGTTTTTGAGGTTCATACGCAGCGAAAATTACAAAACAATTTTGACGAAAACCCCAACAGGATCTGAATCTAATTCCATTAAAAATGTTTAAACCATGAAAACTTAATAATACCTCGGTTGCAATATACCTTTCTGAAGGTTGATCTATCTTTAAGGTGTTGCCAACGACGAACGCCCTCTACCATCAGTCCACACACGAATGGCGGCCGAAATTCGAAGTGCTAGATTCAACAAAATATCAAACCTTTTTGTTTCTCTCCAAAACGATCCAGAGTGTACCAGAAAACCCTAATTTATTTTTAAACGAAAATAGAGTTTTGGCCTTTTAATCTTTTTGTACATGTATTCTAACTTAAAGCGTCTATTTATACAACCCTTGTATATAGATGGTTAAGTAAATTACACATATACCCCTACTTAAAGAAGTATAAGTGTAATGCACCACAAAGATATCTCTGTCATGACTTTTATCATATAAAATTCATTTTTCTGAACCACCTTAAAATCTCGGAAAACCATGTTGGGGCATGTGCCCTAGGTTAATCCATTAACTGTCTTTATGAATACTTTTAGTTAATAAAATAGAAGATTTCATTTGTCGTTTATTATAATTAATTTGCATGTTTACATTATAATAAGATCCATGGGTATTTACATAAATATCATAAATGTCCTTAGTCGATCATTATACTGGGAACTATAATGAATTAAGACTAGTGTGAGTCTTGATTGATGATCATATGATGATTATACGTAAAGGGATACGAATCAAGATCACGAGTATTTGTTAGGGAACAAAGTACTGGATCGACCCGCTATGAGGACATCACATGGATTAAGTCATAGTTGTTTCTCATGATAGGTATATTTTCTAGTCCTCTGACTTGAGATTACCAGAGACTTCAACATTAGGAACACAATGATTTGACACAATCAAACATTATTTTTAACCGGACGATTATAAAGGTTGTGATTGGTTACTGTGTGAGCAATGTGATGAAGTTGTGTAATCAAGATAGAATTTGTCCCTCTCATATAAAGAGAGAGATATCCAATGGATCCCTCGATGTGTTAGATTGTTGAAAGGCCTAGTCTAAGTGAATTGATATTGATCAATGTCACTTGGATGTTTTCAGTCTACCTAGAGATCGAGACTAATACGATTGAACATGTTGGATGACAATTCCATGCCTTATGTTTGATCAAAATGATATCGTGTGATAAAAGGATGTTAAATACACTATTGATTAGGTTGTATCAATTTAATATTCATACAACTTGGGTAGTCATGATGTCTTGCTAAAGGCCGCTTATGACTTGTATACCAAAATGTGTTTTGGTACACTGCCAACGTTGTATGAGCCTTTTGGGTCGCACACTAAGAATGGTTTTGCGAGATTTTAAGATGGTTCGGAAAAACGAATTTTATATGATAAAATTCATGACAGAAACGTCCTTGTGCTGTATTACACTTATACTTCTTTAAGTAGGGGTATATGTGTAATTTACTTAACCGTCTATATACAAGAGTTGTATAAATAGACGCTTTAAGTTAGAATACATGTACAAAAGATTAAAAGGCCAAAACTCTATTTTCGTTTTATAAACGACTTAGGGTTTTGTTGGTATGCTCTGGATCATTTTGGAGAGAAACAAAAGGTTTGGTATTCTCTTGAAGCTAGCACTTCGAATCTCGGCCGCCGTTCGTGTGTGGACTGCTGATAGAGGGCGTTCGTCGTTGGCAGCGGCTTAGAGATCAATCAACCTTCAGAAAGGTATATTGCGACTGAGGTATGATTAAGTTTTCATGGTTTAAACGTTTTTAATGGAATTAGATTCGGACCCTGTTGGGGTTTTTGTCAAAATTGTTTTGTAGTCTCCCCTGCGCATGAACCCCAAAACCCAACAGTGGTATCAGAGCCATCGAGTTCGATTCCATTAAAAACATTGCATGTTTTCTTCTGATATATACATGATATATGATTGAAAGTATGTTAATAGTTGATGTATATGTGATATACATAACTTTTCTGTGAGATTTATTATCATGTTTTGTGTATATGATACATATATTCATGATTTAATTGAAATCAATTTCACACATCCAAGTAACCATGTTAGGTTAATTCAAATAATTTTAATGAATTGAATTTTGTGTTATGTGATCCATGACACCATTAGGTTCGATTGTGATAGTAGTTCATGATTCAATTACATGTTTGTGATTATTTGGATGAGGACCGAAATTGCAAATAATTAATTTTCAAAATTATTTATTTATAAATAATTAATTTTTGAAATTATTTATTTATCTTGTTATATCTATTTTGTTATGAAGTTTCTATTTGATAAAGATAGATAACAAATTAGAATATGAGATAAATATCAAGAATCTTGTTATTGGTGATATACTAGGATTCAAATATCTTAAATCCTAATTGGATTAGGATAAGATGATTAGTTAGATGTGGGCCCGGGTTAATTAAAATGTTTTAATTGACTTAATTTCGAATAAATTAAGGTGTTAATTTATGATAATAAAATTAGCGAAAATTATGATTTTCTATAGCGAATTTTAATTTTCTGAATTGAGATTCGTCTTCTAAGAAAAAAAAAATGGGGGCGCTACCCCAGTACTCCCGCCGATCATATGCCATACGACCGGCCAATGGGGACCACCGTCTAACTAATCCTAGCGCACGAAAATTCTTTTATTAGTGATCAGTATAAAAATCTCCAAATTGTTTAGTGATTTAACAAATCAATAAAAGAATATGATATTTCATTGTTTACATAAAATCACTAAAACTGAATAAAATCCCTCTATTAAATTTTAAGTCTTATGCCATCCATTTTAAACACTTGTCAAAGCCTCGATCACACTAATACAGTTTCAGCCATAGCCGGGTGTATTGTGTTATCTTGGTGAGACAAGTTGGGTAAGAGTTACCTAAATGTTTAAAATGGTCCGACTTAATAAAGCCATCAAAATAGTTTTGAACTTTAGGCACATGATGAGATAAAAACATGATAAGACATAAGATGTCCCGTATCTCATAAAAGTATCTAAAAATTACATAAGATGTAATTGGTAACTGTTACCTACCTAAATAATCTAGTTCTGTGTTTCGTGTCATAGTTGTCATAGAATTAGGTGAAATATGGATTTTAGTCCCCTAAATAAACAGTGTGTTTTAGGAGGGTTGTTAATTTAGTGGGAGTCTATTCCTCTATACTAAAATAAACTTTGCATAATATTTATTGTAGATCAATGGCCTATTCAAGTAACGATAATCCCCTTTCACTGCGATCCATCCTTGAGAAGGATAAGCTATCTGGGACTAAGTTTCTTGACTGGTTCAGAAACTTGAGAATTGTTCTTAAGCATGAACGCAAGTTGTATGTCCCGGATGCTCCAATCCCGAGGACCCACCACCAATGCTACAAAAGTCGTGAAGGATGCGCATAATAAGCATGTCAACGATTCTACGATGTTGCATGTATTATGCCGGCAACTATGGTTCTTGAACTTCAGAAGGACATGGAACTAATGGAAGCCTACGACATGGCTATAACGCTGAAGGAAATGTTCCAACAACAAGTTAGGCAAGAAAGGTTTGAGACAGTCAAGAACCTACATTCTTGCAAGATGACCGAGGGTGCGTCAGTTAGTCCTCATGTTTTGAGGATGAAGGGCTATGTTGACCAACTTGATAGACTCGAATTTCCCATAAGCCAAGAGTTGGCTACAGATTTGATCATGAATTCATTACCAGAGAGTTACTCACAATTTGTGATGAACTACAATATGAATAATATGGAGAAATCAATTTCAGAGTTGCATTTGATGCTTAAAACTGCTGAACAAAATATCAAGAAACCCTCTAGTAATATGTCGATGGTCTAAATGGGAAAAGGAATGAAGAAGAAAGGCAAAGGCAAGGCTAGAGTTGCCAAGGCTGTTGCTGCACCTGTCGCAAAGCCTATGGAACAAGTCCAGACCCGGCCTGTTCCTGCTTCAAAACACCCAAAAGAAAAGGAAGAAAATTGTCATTTTTGTAATCAAACCTATCTTTGGCATTGTCGTCTCAGACACATAAATGAGAAACGCATAACGAAGCTCCATAAAGATGGGCTTCTAGATTCATTTGATTTAGAAACATATGAAACATGCATATCTTGTTTACTAGGCAAGATGACTAAAAGTCCCTTTACTGGACATAGTGAAAGGGCAAGTGATTTATTGGGTCTAATACATATCGATGTATGCGATTCCTAGAACACAAGGACTAGAGGAGGTTATCGCACTTCATTACATTTATCGATGATTTCAAAGATATATGGTTATGTATATCTTATGAAACATAAAGTGAATCATTTGAGATGTTTTGAACGTTTCAAAATGAAGTGCAGAATCAACTTGGTAAAACTATCAAAACACTTCGATCAAATCGAGGTGGTGAATATTTAAGCCAAGAATTTGATGATCATCTTAGAAATATTGGGATTGTCTCCCAATTGACTCCACCAAAGAACTCCACAATGGAATGAAGTTTCGAAAGGAGAAATCGAACCTTATTAGATATGGTTCGATCTATGATGAGTCATGCAGATCTTCCATTATACTTTTGGGGTTATGCATTACAAACTGCAGCTTTCACTCTAAATCGAGTTCCTTCTAAAGCAGTTGATAAAACACCATAGGAGATATGGTACGGGAATAGACCTAGTTTGTCTTTTCTTAAGATTTGGGGTTGTGAGGCTTACGTAAAGCGACAAGTCTCAGAAAAACTAGCACCTAAATCTGATCAGTGTTTATTTGTAGGGTATCCTAAGGAAACAAAAAGATATTACTTTTATAATCCCGCTGAGAACAAAGTGTTTGTTGCTCGGTATGGTGCCTTTATGGAAAAATAGTTTATTTCAAAAGATACTAGTGGGAGAGAAATAAATCTTGAAGAAGTTCAAGAATCACAGATAAACCCTGAACTGCGACTGGAAGTTCAACAACGTTCTGAACCAGTTGAACCTCCGCAAGTGACACAAGGCCCACGTAAATCTGGTAGGGTAAGACATGAGCCAGAGAGATTCGGATTTCTCATTACTAATAGTCATGATGTGTTACTTATGGATCAAAATGAGCCCACCACTTATCAAGAGGCTATGTTTGGACCAGACTAAGATAAATGGCTAAGTGCCATGAACTCTGAGATGCAATCCATGCATGATAACCAAGTTTGGTACTTGGTTGATTTACCTGAAGGTAGTAAGATCATTGGATGTGAATGGATTTTCAAGAAGAAAACTGACATGGATGGCAAAGTGCATACTTTTAAAGTAAGACTTGTAGCAAAAGGTTTCAGGCAGACTCAAGGTGTTGATTATGATGAAACTTTTCCGCCAGTAGCCATGTTTAAATCCATAAGAATTTTAATTGACATTGCTGCATATTATGACTATGAGATATGGCAAATGGATGTAAAAACAACATTTCTTAATGGAAAGTCAAGCGAGGACGTGTATATGACACAACCTGAAGGTTTTGTACATCCCGAGAATTCTAGGAAGGTATGTAAGTTTCAAAGATCCATTTATGGATTAAAGCAAGCTTCTGGGAGTTGGAATCTTCGTTTTGATGAAGCAATCAAGGATTTTGGTTTTATTAAGAACGAAGATGAGCCTTGTGTATACAAGAAGGTCAGTGGGAGTGTAGTTATTTTTTTGGTACTGTATGTTGATGATATATTACTCATTGAAAATGACATCCCAACATTGTAGAATGTCAAGTCTTGGTTAGGGAAGTGTTTCTCAATGAAAGACTTAGGAGATGCACCCTATATCCTAGGGATAAGGATCTATAGGGATAGATCTAAGAGGCTAATCGGTTTAAGTCAAAGTGCTTACATAGACAAGGTGCTGAATAGGTTCAGTTTGCAAGACTCTAAAAGGGGATTATTTCCAATGTCTCATGGCATAAGTCTCGGCAAGAATCAATGTCCTAGGACAAATGATGAGCGAGACCGTATGAATAAGATTCCATATGCATCGGCTATTGGATCTATCATGTATGCCATGTTATGCACTCAACCTGATGTATCATATGCTTTGAGCACTACAAGCAAATATCAGTCAGATCCTAGTGAGAGTCACTGGATAGCAGTAAAGAACATCCTTAAATACTTAAGAATGACTAAGGAAATATTCTTGGTCTATGGAGGTTTTGAAAATGATCTAGTTGTAAATGGTTACACAGATGCAAGTTATCAAACTGATATAGATGATTTTAGATCATGCCTCTGGATATGTGTTTACTTTGAATGGGGGTGCAGAAGTGGAAAAGTTTGAAGCAAGAAACCGTGGTAGATTCTACAACGATGTGTTCGAGTATAATGCAAATCCCGATGCAAAGAAAGGAGGCAGTTTGGATAAAAAAACTAATTTCTGAACTAGGTGTGGTTCCAAGTATTGCTAACCCTGTTTGTTTGTATTATGACAATAACGAGACAATAGCACAGGCCAAGGAACCTAGATCACAAGCAAAACATGATGGTCACGTTAGATCACTAGGCATTAGATGCATGTATGATTGGCCCTAGTGCAAGTGGGAGAAGTTGGGGCATGTGCCCTAGGTCAATCCATTAACTGTCTTTATGAATACTTTTAGTTAATAAAATAGAGAATTTCATTTGCTGTTTATTATAATTAATTTGCGTGTTTACATTATAATAAGATCCATGGGTATTTACAGAAATATCCTAAATGTCCTTAGTTGATGATTATACTGGGAACTATAATGAATTAAGACTAGTGTGAGTCTTGATTGATGATCATATGATGATTATACGTATAGGGATACGAATCAAGATCACGAGTATTTGTTAGGGAACAAAGTACTGGATCGACCCGCTATGAGGACATCACATGGATTAAGTCATAGTTGTTTCTCATGATAGGTATATTTTCTAGTCCTCTGACTTGAGAATACCAGAGACTTCAACATTAGGAACACAGTGATTTGACACAATCAAACGTTGTTTTTAACCGGACAATTATAAAGGTTGTGATTGGTTATTGTGTGAGCAATGTGATGAAGTTGTGTAATCAAGATGGAATTTGTCCCTCTCATGTAAAGAGAGAGATATCCAGTGGATCCCTCGATGTGTTAGATTGTTAAAAGGCCTAGTCTAAGTGAATTGATATTAATCAATGTTACTTGGATGTTTTCACTCTACCTAGAGATCGAGACTAGTACGATTGAACTTGTTGGATGACAATTCCATGCCTTATGTTTGATCAAAAGGATATCGTGTGACAAAAGGATGTTACATACACTATTGATTAGGTTGTATCGATTTGATATTCATACAACTTGGGTAGTCATTATGTCTTGCTAGAGGTCGCTTATGACTTGTATACCAAAATGTGTTTTGGTATACTGCCAACATTGTATGAGCCTATTGGGTCGCACACTAAGAATGGTTTTGCGAGATTTTAAGATGGTTCGGAAAAATGAATTTTATATGATAAAATTCATGACAGAAGCGTCCTTGTGCTGTATTACACTTATATTTCTTTAAGTAGAGGTATATGTGTAATTTACTTAACCGTCTATATACAAGGGTTGTATAAATAGACTCTTTAAGTTAGAATACACGTACAAAAAGATTAAAAGGCCAAAACTCTATTTTCGTTTTGGAAACGACTTAGGGTTTTGTTGGTATGCTCTGGATCATTTTGGAGAGAAACAAAAGGTTTGGTATTCTCTCGAAGCTAGCACTTCGAATCTCTGCCGCCGTTCGTGTGTGGACTGCTGATAGAGGGCGTTCGTCGTTGGCAGCGCCTTAGAGATCGATCAACCTTAAAAAATGTATATTGTGACTGAGGTATGATTAAGTTTTCATGGTTTAAACGTTTTTAATGGAATTAGATTCGGATCCTGTTGGGGTTTTTATCAAAATTGTTTTGTAATCTCCGCTGCGCATGAACCCCGAAACCCAACAAACCATTCGTAGCGTGCGACCCAATAGGCTCATACAATGTTAGCAGTGTACCAAAACACATTTTGGTATACAAGTCATAAGCAGCCTCTAGCAAGACATTATGACTACCCAAGTTGTACGAATATCAAATCGATACAACCTAATCAATAGTATATATAACATCCTTTTGTCACACGATATCCTTTTGATCAAACATAAGGCGTGGAATTGTCATCCAACATGTTCAATCGTACTAGTCTTGATCTCTAGGTAGACTGAAAACATCTAAGTGACATTGATCAATATCGATTCACTTAGACTAGGCCTTTTAACAGTCTAACACATTGAGGGATCCACTGGATATATCTCTTTATATGAGAGGGACAAATTCTATCTCGATTACACAACTTCATCACATTGCACACACAGTAACCAATCACGACCTTTATAATCGTCTGGTTAAAGACAACATTTAATTGTGTCAAATCACAGTGTTCCTAATGTTGAAGTCTCTGGTAATCTCAAGTCAGAGGACTGAAAAATATATCTATCATGAGAAACAACTATGACTTAATCCATGTGATGTTCTCATAGCGGGTCCGTCCAGTACTTTGTTCCCTAACAAGTACTCGTGATCTTGATTTGTATCCCTATATGTATAATCATTATATGATCATCAATCAAGACTCACACTAGTCTTAATTCATTATAGTTCCCAGTATAATGATTGACTAGAGACATTTAGGATATTTCTGTAAATACCCATGGATCTTATTATAATGTAAACATGCAAATTAATTATAATAAACAACAAATGAAATCCTCTATTTTATTAACTAAAAGTATTCATAAAGACAGTTAATGGATTGACCTAAGGCACATGCCCCAACACAATCCACCCTAGAACATTATATATCACATCAAGAAAAATTATTTATTCATTTTAACATATTTCAGGTTTTCAAAATCCTTAACCATTTTTACCTTAGTTCCACAACATTCCAATCCATCCTAAAACCATTACAACAATTCCAAAAGAGATCCTAATCACACACAAACCCAAAAACTCATTTATATAATATATTATATTAAAAAATAACACATACAAAGAGAGAGAGAGAGAGAGAGAGAGAGAGAGAGAGAGAGAGAGAGAGAGAGAGAAAGGAACTGAGCGAGTCATAAATAGTCGGAAAGATTTCTTTTTCCTTTATCACCGCCAGAACCTGTCGTTACCCAATTATAAAAATTGGAGAATTTTAGATAAGTAAATCTCGTATTATCCAGTTCACATGTAATAATCAAATGCATAATAATCCAAAAGATTAAATGAACATTATAATCCAAGGAATTTAAATACAACCGTGAAACCATCACGTTTCTGTTATCCTACCATAATCAGATGATGTCCTCTAAAAGCGGTAACTAAACATTAATAAGGAATCATGCCAAGAGAGGATAACCAAACGAGTTTCGTTCCTTTAGACTCTGAGAGTACAATCTAGTTCAACGTGATCTCATGATAATCACGTGATGCAAAGTATCAGTGACTCCAACCCCTTAAGCATAATGTAGTGTTCTCCCATATAACTATGGTATAGTAAACACTATAAGGAAACTCGAATCACCATTATCCTCCCTACCAGTGTATGCATGTACAATAAAAATGCAATATCAAGGATTAATGCAATTTATACGAAATTATAATCATACGATGTAAATGTTATCATAGGATTTACTTAACCTTACAAATGCGATACCACAATTTTCTTACGCTTCGAGTAGGTAAGTTAGTCCACATGAGGTTCCAATTACGGTCCTAAAATTCATTTACAAGTTCGGTAAGATTCCAAAATCATTCCACAAGTTTTTTGAATTAGTTATAGTTTAATTAATCCAATCGCATCCTGAAACCCCTAAAATACTTCCCAAAATAAACTCTTTGATGCTTGAATTTTATTTTTGACTCAAAATTTTTGTTTGACATTGAAAATTACGTTGTCTAGGCTTAAATATAATTCTTCCAATTTATTTTATTTTAATTGGTCCTGCCTCGATTCGAAAACCCTGGAATCCCTCCAAATCAACTCCTTAGATATAATTGGGGTTCAGAATTAAAAAAAAAACATAGACTAGGTTTTACAATAATTTTCCCAATTTTTGGCATTTTTGGTTATCGTAACACGCATTACTATGCAAAATCCCCCATATAAATTCTCGATAAAATCCCAAAATCCTCATTTTCCACAAAAATCCTCAATTTCCATTAATTTTTCCAAAAATAACATTTTTCTGATTTTTTCCATAATTTCCAACATTTTATTTAATTTGTTTTGAATATATAACCTTTTTTTAAATGAGGAGGGGTTTAACCGCTAAACCGGACCGATCTGACTCAATCGAACTGGACTTGGTTTGGTCCTGTCTAGGGGATTAAACCCCTATTTTCTCCTTCACGTTCATCAGAGCCTTTTCTATATATATATAATATTTCTTTGAGTAGTTATGCTTCCCCTCCCCCATGGTTAAACATCCATCACAAATCAGAAATTCAATAAACACCATTACCTATCTCGCGTCACCAACACCAATAATCCACTGCCCTTAAACAACACCAGCCACAGTTCATTTGAATTGATCAACAACAGTGAGAGAGAGTAGGAAAAATCGAGAGAGAGACTGTGAGAACATAAGTGAAGATGAAGAACAGTGAAGGGTAGAGGTGATGAACCCCAAATCGATGCCCCCTCTGTTCGATTGTGGTTTGTAAATAAAAAATGTATGCAAATGACCAAAATGCCCCTCTATTTTTAAACCCGAAAAATACAGCATTTCGACCAAAAATTGGAGAATTTACCAATACGCTTGGAAACTCCTGAACAACCCGGGACTCATGTAGACTCGTTAAGTCCATATAAAGTTTAAAATTCAAACTTTTTAGCTTAAATACTATTATTTTTACGAAATCCGAATTGATAGTTCGGGTTAATTTTTTTAACTTCCTCGACATTTGTTTCAATATGTATCTCGAGACAAAATCCTACGAATTTTGAATTTACTCAACCAACTTGAATTTTGCAAAATAAAATAATATATAATACAAAACACTAGGTACACATCACATAATAATAAAATTACTCGTAAATCTCTTTTCACCAGTCCTTAGCTCCTGACTCGCGGCCTCAACCACAATTAATATCTGTTAATCATTGATTAGGCGTAATTATAGATTTAAAAATTTCGAGATTTGACAATCTTCCCAACTAATAAAAATTTCATCCTCGAAATCGAAATTGGAATTGAATTTACCTGGACTAAAAGAGATCCGAAAATGCTATCTCATAGACGCTTCTCGTTCCCATGTTAGCTCCGAGTGACCAGGAAACTGCTACTTAACCAAAACAAGTGGAGTTTCTTTATGTTAAAGCTTTTGAACTTTCCTATCTGCAATCAATATAGGTTGCTCTTCATATGACACATCACCCTGTAAATCCAACTGATTCCATTCTATTTTGTAATGTGAATTAGGTTCCTTCTGCCTGAGCATAAACACTTGAAATACGTCATAAACTCTTGTTAACTGAGGCAGTATTACAAGTTTATAAGCAAACTTCCCAATCCGTTTCACAATCTCAAACGGTCCTATAATCTGGGAGAGAGCTTTCCTTTCAATCCAAATTCGTAATGGCCTTTGCGAATGGTGACTTTCAAATGAACCCAATCTTATTTGTATATTCCACGACCCTGCAATAGATATCATAATAATTTTCGTGCCTTTCCTGAATTGCTTTCAATCTTAGACGAATCTACCGAACAATCTCAGTATGATCTCGAACCATCTATGGCCCCAACTCCACCAAATCCTACGATTTAGCCCAATTGGCAAGAGAACAACAATGTATCCTATACAAAACCTCAACCGGAGCCATCTTGATATTCGATTAATAATTGTTATTATAAGAGAACTCACACAAAATTATGTATTCTTCCCATAAAACTCCAAATCCCAATACACAAGCCCTAAGCATGTCCTCTAATACATAGATCAACCTTTCAGTCAACCATACACCCGTAGATGAAATGTCGTACTGAAATAAAACTGAGTGCCGAGATATTCCTGTATGCTTTTCTACAACCACGGTGTGTACCGAGCATCACGATCAGAAACTATTGTTAGTGACACTCCAAACAAGAGAGGCACTTCTCGCCCACACAACAAGCTCACATGTGTAAAGGTATCCGAAATGGACATAGGAAGAAGATGAGCAGACTTTGTCAGTCTATCAATAATAATCCAGACCGTATCATGTTTCCTTTAAGAAGTGGTCAGATAAGTAACAAAATCCATCGCAATATATTTCTATTTCCATTGCAGCATAGGATATGGCTGTAATCACTATAATAAAACTGTAAATTAGCAATGGATTTAACAATGGACAACTATTCCATTGTTAATTAACAACGAAATATCAATGGAATGTGGTTTGGATACTGTTCGATCAGTCATAAATGGATTGAAAACAAATTAAAGACGGGTTTTAGCGACGGAATAAAATTTCGTTGATAAAATGTCCCGCCAAAATTTCGCGCTTAATATTCATTTGCTAATTCGTTGCAATTTAGTGTTTACGATGGATTAGCAACATGTTACAAATTACCAACGGAACAGAAACAAATTTGAAGTATCCATTGATGATTCTCCTAGTCTTTTTTGATTCGGTTGGTAATTTTGTCCTGTTGGTATTCTGTTGTAAAACTGGAATGTTAGATGAAAAAAGGCAGGACCTAATAGACCGAAATCATCTTCACCCATCACCAACAAATACCAACAGTGGTCACCGTTTCTCCTTCAACTCTCAAACCCACAAGCTTCAACGTCATTTAAAACCCTCAACAATGGTTTCTCATCAAATAACGCCTCCTCAACAGTGGTCACTGGTTTCTCCTTCAACAGTAGTCCCTTCATAAATTCAGCGATTCACTTTGTTTTAGCTTTGTGTCGTAAAGAAATTGGGTTACAACAGTGGTCCCTTCATAATGTCGAAGTAAATAGGGGTTTTGGTTGCCAAAACCCTTCTTTCCAGGCAAAACGAACCTTAACGAATCGAAAACCCCCAAATACCTCAACGAACCTCAACGAATCTCTTTCAACAGTCGAGCCGAATACATCCTTCAACTCTCCTCAACCAAGGAAGGAGGTCCGGTCGAAAACCCTAAACCGAATCGAAAACCCCCAAATCGTTTGAATCAGAAGCCAAGGAAGGTTCGGTCGCCAAGGAAGGTGGTCCAGTCGCCAAGAACTTGTGGGAGAGGCGAAAACACAGGTACAAATCTCTCTCTCTCCATCTCTTTCTGTGCTTCACGGCCAAATCTCTCTCTCTGTTTAACTGAAATGGGGTTGGGAGGTTGAGGTCGAGGTGTTCGGTGGGGTTAGTGGTGGTGTAGATGGTGATGGGGTTAGGTTGGATTTGGATTCATTTGAGGCATTGTGTACTCCGGGAGAGAGACACGTGATTGAGAAGTGGAGTTTGAGAGCAAAAACACTAAGTTAATTACTCAGCTTAATAGTTGAACAAGAACAAAATTCCCAGTCCATGATTCTAAAGCTTTCTCTGTAATATTCTAAGCCTAATAAAGATGTGGCGCCAACCGAGGCCGAGATACATTCGACCCCAACCCCTACCCCTACCTAATTCTATTCTTGTGTAAAACAATTTAAACAGATACATGGGGTGTCAAGAGCAATGTCAAAAGAGAAGAATCAGAATATTGTTTGTAAAGAGAGAAAAAAAATTAAGATGATCAAAAGTAATAAGACTTACATATGAGGTCATAATCTACTGAGGAAAAGGGTAGATCAAAATCAGAATAAAGCGGGCTTAACGCCTTTTCTTGCCACTTGGAAGGTTTTTTATTCTACATATGTATCATTCAATTCCATTCCCTCCTACACCACCAAAGATAGAAGGCATACTACTGAAGAGATAGTTACATACTAAATGAATGCCAATAAAACTGAATTGGCCAAGTATGAGCTTGTTTTCAATGCTAACAATCTAGGCTTTTGCATACTAAATGTTGAAACCACAATTCAAAGTAATCGAAATCTAAGACGCCCTTTAGCATATGCATGTTGGAGCATTCGCCGAAGCATTCTAACCGCAGCATAGCCATCTCCTCTGTGCATATACCCGACAATCATAGTAGTCCAAGAAACTGAATTCTTCACTTGAATGGTTTCAAAAACAAGCCAAGCATCATCCACGCTGTCACTACATGTTGCATACATATCCATGAGTGTATGTTCTACATATAAAGAGCCATAAACACCATGCTGAATGGTCAATCCATGAACCATGGCCCCGCAAGTATACGACACCATACATTTACAAGCTTTCAAAACAATCGACATGGTGAATGCATTAGGCTCCATACATTTGCATATGGTCATGTGTGCATTTGGAGATTATAAGAGCTAAGACCCAAAAGTTTTCTAAGTCACTTTTCATGGCTAGTTAGTGAGTTAGGTTGGTTGAAATGGAGGTTGGATTGGTGAATATATATAGAGGGAATGTCGTTGTGTACGTGTGGGGAGTAGTGGTTGATGCATTGATATTATTATTTGGTTTTGTTTTATTTTTATTTTTAGTAGAAACTACCATATATATAAAATTTGTTGAAAATACATTGCTTACTATAAGTTGGGCTAAAAAGGCTCAGTAGGAGTGATGATTCTACTCATATAGCCTTGATTTTTTTTTTTTTTTTGGTTGTTCAATCGGTAGGACCTAAAATAATATGTGCAAGTGACAGTCACTATGCTTTTCATAACAGTTTTGGCACCAGAAGCTACTTCTACCAACTAGCGACAATAACAACAAATTTTAAAAAGAAAATGAAGTTGAAGAAAACATCCAGACAAAAAAGTACTGTTCGAACTGCAGCTTGTTTTTCATACTTTATAAATTAAAGAAAACTAATGCAATCAGGAAGAACAAGTGTCACTGAAATCACAATATCAATAAGCACAATAGTGCTCGAGATTACTGTAAGATCAAAACAGGAAGCAAAACAAATTAAATTCATTCTGCAAGGGATTTTTAGTGGTTTAGTTAGGTAAGTATTGAAGCGTAATGTTGTTTAATAGCAAAATAAAGACTTAACCAATCTGATAACTTTATATGTTAAGAAGAAGAAGAATAGTTCACCATCCTTTTCGAAAGAGTTTGATAGAGTAAAACATGTGAGTGGCATTGAATTACAATGAAGAAACAACATTAAGAATTTTAAAGAGTCATGAAGTGCAATTTTATGATAGTTTATTTGACTTTACAGAGTTCAAACTAAAATATCATGTAGTCGATACAATATGTCTTATCAGATGACCAACTATTAAGCTGACCCGTACAAACACTTGGTAATTAAGAATTGAAATTAGACTTAACGTTTTTCTAGAAATTGCTGAACTTCTTCTCTCTATTAATCAGTTATTTACTCAGCTGTTGAACTCTCTATATGGATGTGACTTTAGTTGTCAGGTAGCCTAAGTTACGAATATTAAACCATCTTAACACACAGATTATAATTAACTTTCGAATGTTAGTGCAGACTAGAGGTTTATGCAGCCTGAATTGCCGTAAACATAAAACTGATGTACTTGGAAAATAAATCTAGCAAAATTGTTATCTTGGAAATGGAGATCTGTTACAAACGTACAATTACGTACTTCCCGATTATGGACTCAAATAGTAGCATTTAATTTTTATTTTTTTTGGTCTACACTGACTAATCCATGCTCAGGCTGCGTTAAGATAATGTCTCTTAACTATTTAAAGCTTGGTTCGGCACTACTTCTCTTTGAATCTTTTAAGTGGTCTTGGTCTTGTAATCATCAGGAGCCGTCAACCTCTCTATGCTACTCCATCCGTTATTTGTAAGAGACTTTTTAGCCATTTTGAAATATTTCACAATATATGTCATTTGATAGTTTCAATACACATCAATTACTTAATTGACTTTTATACCTTTCATAGAAAAAAATTTATTAATTACACATTAATAACTAGTGTATGTAGAAGTGGTGAGGTTATGATAGATAAATGGTGATTTAGTCATTTAATTGCCACCAGCAAATGTTTATCACTTTGATACAAGTGATTGAAATTGTTTAATTGCAAATGTTAATCAATGAGGTTTTGTTTCATGGATCTTTGATACATTCATCACTATAATGTGAAGCTTTTCTTTGCCTAAAATATCAAATAAGAGTGTAACGAATTTGTTTATCTGTTAACTGTTTTCTGTAGTGGAATCAGATGAATGAATACATGATTAATTTTGTTTTGGGACTAATTTTGACGGTTGGTTCAATAATAAATGAATATGAAGTAATGCATGAATGAAAGTTATAGGTGGGTGAATGATCCATTTCATTTTCCTCCACTTTAATAGAACATTAAAAAGTATGCATCTTCTATCTATCTCTTTAAGGATGATATTACAGGATCGTTTGAGAAGTGTTGGAAATGGGTCCCATTGGACCATATTTAATTGTACATTCCAAACTTAGTACAAACTTGTTAGACTCGAACACCATCCTAAACCCATGTTTGTTAAGGAGAGATTAGGACATAAGATTTTTTTTTTCTGGATATCAAAAACATGCATGACATCCAGTAGCTTCAGCTCATTCCCTGAAATCATCCTCAAAACAATGCAATCAAGGCCTTTAATGCTAGAATTGGCATGGTTGCCTCTAACTAGATCACGACCTCCCGTAATAGGAGTGTATGATGAAAACATAGTCTTGTCACTCCATACATGTCATGTTTACTTTCAGTTAGGTTGGGAGGTTGGTAGTCTTTGTTTTAGTGTTTGCTTTGATTGGCTTTCAGGGTAATCAATCTGAAGTCATTGTGCTTTTTCCCATTCTTGATTAGTGATTCTCTGTAGTCTTAGATGTTGCTTGTTATGCTCCAATTGACATTTTTTTGATTCACAACCCTGAAACCTCACAAATCGTAATTTAACTACTTGATTTGATGTGGGTAGTCTTTGTTTTAGTTTTTGCTTTGATGTGTTTTATTGGTAATCAATTTGAAGTTATTGTGCTTTGCATCTCTTCTTGATTAGTGATTGTTGACTTGGGAATGTCTGTTTTTTCATATTTTCTCTATCATTCCTATTTTAGCACTTACTGTTTAACGGTTCTCTTTAATATTTTGTGTCTCTAGATGTGAGAAATCATCCAGTTAGGAGTCATTGCAAGCGTGGAAAGGTAAGTCATCTCAAACTCTTCACTTTCTTATTTTTATTTAAAAAATGTTTCTTTTATTCGTGGAACCATGTTACCGGAGACCTTTTAAGTGGTATTGTCATGGCTCTAATTGCGTCGTTTATAGTTGTATATTCTCTCTTCAAGTTCTATTAAGTGCACATTCACTTTACAAAAAAAAAATATAATCCATAGTTTTAGCAACCCAATTCTCTAATGATGGGACAAGTTTATTGCCATTTATGCCTCGTATTGGTGTTGACAGACTGCATCATTGTTATCTCTTGTGAAACAACAAAAGAATGCCATGGACAAAATGATTATGAAAATCTCAGAAGTAGGTGTGGCAGTTTGATGAGAAAAGATCGAGAACGTCAATGCAATTTTATTTTTTGGAGTTGCGGTTCACTTGCCAATAATAATAATAATAATAATAATAATAATAATAATAATAATAATAATAATAATAATAATAATAATAATAATAATAATAATAACAATAACGGGGTCGCATTATATCTTCGTGCTACCCTTTTAAGTGTACTTGTTTTCTGTTATCAGAACTTTTAAGTGCACTTGTTTTCTCCAGGAATTTAATTGCCAATATATCATGCATGGTTCGACAGTCATCATCGATTTTTGCCTCAAAATACTAATCTTAGGAAAGACAAAAAAAGGTTTATGAGAGGCAAAATAGCAATAAATGACGAACCTCCACTGATACGATCTGGCAAGAAATTTTGATGGAAATTAAGTCCTTGGGACCAATGAAAGTGACGAAAATCGGCGTCGATGCGAAAAATTCAGAGATTGCTAAGGGTTCGGGATGGAGGAAATGGAACATCTTTTGGGACTTGCCGTATTGGAAGATAAACTTAATTAGACACAGCTTGGATGTAATGCACATAGAGAAAAATGTGTTCAACAACATATTCATTACTATAATGAGTGTGCCGGGAAAGACTAAGGACAATGTGAAGTCGAGACAAGCAAGTTTAGTCTATTCTTTCAATTACCGATGACTAAAAGTGTAACAATCCAGGATATGACTCATTTAGAATCCAAAATACCTCTAATAATTTGTAAGCTAGAAAAAACATTTTCTCCAAGTTTTTTTAACTCAATGGAACACTTACCAATCCATTTGCCTTACGAGGGTGTACTCGTTCGAGAGGTAATTTCGCTAATTCTTAATTACAAATTTATCGATTAAGTCATTTGAAAATAATCAAACTATAGTTTATCATCAACATGAATTCTTTAGGTACCTTAAGCACTCGAAAAACAATGTGCCGAACAAAGTGAAGGTCGAAGGATCAATGTGTAATGCATATTTGATAAAGGAAACAACCTCGTTTTGTTCTTATTATTTTGAAAACCACATTGCCACTTTGCATAATTGAGGTCAACGCAATGATGACGATGGTGTCGGTCCCAATCCTCATTTTGTCGATGACTTCTCCATTTTTACTCACCCATGACATACCCTTGGTACTGGAAAAGAAAGATTCCTGACAAAACAAGAGTACAATGCTGCTCATACTTACATCTTACTTAATTGTCCTGAAGTCGCGCCATACGTCTCGTAAGTCACTCAAAAAAGCCCAATTTATTATATTCATACTTTAACAGATCTGATTCTTTTTTTTTCTTCTAATGGCCGAGTATTAAACGTTGCATCTTCATCGACGAACCATAAATGTCAGACGAGGAAAAGACGATCGTCGATTATAATCTCGAGCAAAATTTCGCTAAGTGGTTTCAAACATATGTAATGTCAAATTTTGTTATTTAGAAAGATTTTCCTTTAGTTCATAACTTTTCTTATAACCATTGTGTGGTTTTAAGCAGACATGACAAAACATCACAGATGAGACACTTTGTCATCTTGCAATCGGTCCTATACGATCTTGTGTCGTATACTTGGATATGTTGTTAATGGATACAAATTTCACACCATGTGCATGATGCTAATAGAGCGACACAGAGCAGCGGGGTTTGTGTGAAAGGTTCCAACTGCGCTGATGTGTCCCACGATTTCTACGGAAGACTACAAGAGGTTATCTAGATTGAATATAGTGGATTTAAGCGCAGTGTTTTGTTCAAATGTGAATGGTTTGACTCGACACAGCCTGCGGGTGTAAGGATTCGCCCTTCATTCAAGTTGTTTGAGGTTTATCGAACTCGACGGTATAACTAGTACGAGCCTTTCATTTTGGTAATGCAAGCGTGTCAGGTCTTCTATTTTCCATAACTTTCTATGAAGCATGAACGACAAGAGTGGTTAGCTGTTTGTTGTCAGCCAAAGTTCGCCGATGAGGGAACTGTTGTCAATGATGAGATTGTTCGTTCGATAGATACGACATTCCAAGCAGACGAACCAACCACGTATGTTGTCACTGATCCAACAAATGACATTGGATTGCTAGTTAATCCAATGAGTTCCAACATAATCAGTGTACCGGAGGATAGTGACGATGATGAGGAAGATCAGGTGTTAGATTCTAGTAGTGAAAGTGAATTTGAAATAGACAATAATGAGTGACGTATGTTTATTTACTTTTATTTTGACGTTAGTGACGTATGTTTATTTACTTATATTTTGACGTTAACGTTGCTTCCTTAATTCAGATTCTTACGATTGTACGTGACGTATTTTAGCAGACATGACACGTAGATTGATGAACAACATTTAGACATACGCCGACCTTGACGGTCAGCCCTTGATAGGAGGTGGTGGAGGGCGAGCTCCCGCAGTATGAGACAGAGGGCCATCGAGAGGTCGAGGCCCATTCGTCGAGCTACATCAAGAGATAGAGGATCACTACGAGAGGGTCCGTCGAAGCCCATTGTTTCTAGTGCACGGTCGTCTGATCGAGGTCTCAACATTATTTCAACGTCGTCGTCAACGAGGCTGACTTTGACGACACATATTCCCCTTATTTTGCGGACGGACTTATCATCATTTAATCGCACCCATCGTCGCATTCTAATAATTCTGCTAGTTTGTCCTGACATCGCACTCCATCGCCTACTATATTTGCTCCACCTTTCATTGCATCACCCGCACCGTCTGGCGAGTCCCACGAGGCCATGAGAGCCCTCGCCCAAGCGCCTCCAAGGCATAATGAAGCTCCCCTGCAACCTCCTCAGCATCCCCCTTCCGCCAGCTCCCTCAATAGCACCTCAGGAGGAAGGAGGAGGCACGCCCCATATTGTTAGATTCCTCATTATTATTGATTTTGTCGGGCAAGTTATCATTTCATTACAAATGACTAATTAATTGTACGTACCTTAATTAGAAGTAGAGCAAGAACATTTGATTAACTTCATCAAGTTGAAAATGAACAGTCAAAATCGCTAGGTTTTACATCGTTTGGAAATTTGTGCTTCGAGGATGGCCAAAATCTTCAAGCGGGGGATGATTACTGAAGGGTACTGTTGGAAGTTAGTACTTGATCATCAAAAGGACACATATTGGGAAAGATGGAAAATGAGTAAATGACATTAAATGATTGAGTAAATGATTAAATATATTATTTCTTTGAAATTTTTTGTACTGTTCACTAAACAATTTGGAGATTTTTATACTGTTCACTAATAAAAGAATTTTCGTGCGCTAGGATTAGTTAGACAATGTCCCGCCGCCGCTTAGCATGCGGTGGTTCCGCCGAATTTGGTCCAATGGACGGGGAACAGGGGGCAGTGCCCCTGTTTTTTTTTTTGAAACGAATTTCAATTTTGAAAATTAAAATTTGCTAAAAAAGTCATATTTTTCGCTGATTTTATTATCCTAAATTAACCCCTTAATTTATCTGAAATTAAGTCAATTAAAACATTTTAATTAACTCGGGCTCACTTCTAACTAATCATCTTATCCAAATCCAATTAGGACTTAAGATATTTGAATCGTAGCATATCACCAATAACAAAATTCTCGATATTTATTTCCTATCGAATAGGGATAACGAAACTGATTTTGCTAATATCTTTTAATCTAATTTGTTATCTATCTCTTATCAAATAGAAACTTCATAACAAAATAGATATAACGAGATAAATAAATATTTTCGAAAAATAATTATTTGCAATTTCGGTCCTCATCCAAACAATCACAAACATGTAATTGAATCATGAACTACTATCCCAATCGAACCTAATCATATTAGTTTCGAATTAATATTAAGACTTATACAATTTAAGAAACTTAAAACAATGTAACCTAAATATGCATACTGAATTACATAGATTTCATGCATACATTAATACACGAAAAATAAAGATTATACCTAATGGTGTCATGGATCACATTACACGAAATTCAATTCATTAAAATTATTCGAATTAACCTAACATGGTTACTTGCATGTACGAAACTGATTTCGATTAAATCACGAATATATGTATCACATACACAAAACATGATAATAAATCTCACATAAAACTTATGTATATCACATATACATCAATTATTAACATGCTTTCAATTATATATTATGTATATATCAGAAGAAAACATGCAATGAATTTAATGGAATCGAACTCGATGTCTCTGATACCACTGTTGGGTTTTGGGGTTCATACGTAGCGGAGATTACAAAACAATTTTGAAAAAAGCCCAACAAGATCCGAATCTAATTTCATTAAAAACGTTTAAACCAAGAAAACTTAATCATACATTGGTCGCAAAATACCTTTATGAAGGTTGATCGATCTCCAAGGCGTTGCCAACGACGAACGCCCTCTACCAGCAGTCCACACACGAACGGCGGCCGAGATTCGAAGTGTTAGTTTCAAGAGAATACTAAACCTTTTTGTTTCTCTCCAAAACGATCTAGAGCGTACCAGAAAACCCTAATTCGTTTTTAAACGAAAATAGAGTCTCGACCCTTAAAATTTTATCCGTGTGTTCTAACTTAAAACGTCTATTTATACAACCTTTGTATATAGATGGTTAAGTAAATTACACATATACCCATACTTCAAGAAGTATGAGTGTAATACACCACAATGATGTTTATGTCATGAATTTATCATATAAAATTCGTTTTTCTGAACCACCTTAAAATCTCGCAAAACCATTCTTAGTGTCGACCCAATAGGCTCATACAAAATTGGTAGTGCACCAAAACACATTTTGGTATACAAGTCATAAGCGACATCTAGCAAAATATTATGACTACCCAAGTTGTACAAATATCAAATCGATACAACCTAATCAATAGTGTATATAACATCTTTTTGTCACACGATATCATTTTGATCAAACATAAGACATGGAATTGTCATCCAACATGTTAAATCGTTTTAATCTCGATCTCTAGGTAGACTGAAAACAACCAAGTGACATTGATCAATATCAATTCACTTAGACTAGGCCTTTTTAACAGTCTAACACATCGAGGGATCCACTAGATATCTCTCTTTATATGAGAGAGACATTCTATCTCGATTACACAACTTCATCACATTGCTTACATAGTAACCAATAACAACCTTTATAATCGTCCGGTTAAAGACAACGTTTGATAGTGTCAAATCACTATGTTCCTAATGTTGAAGTCTCTGGTAATCTCAAGTCGAGGACCGAAAAATATACCTATCATGAGAAACAACTATGACTTAATCCATGTGATGTTCTCATAGCGGGTCGGTCCAGTACTTTGTTCCCTAACAAGTACTCGTGATCTTGATTCGTATCCGTATACGTATAATCATCATATGATCATCAATCAAGACTCACACATAGTCTTAATTCATTATAGTTCCTAGTATAATGATCGACTAGGGACATTTATGATATTTCTGTAAATACCAATGGATCTTATTATAATGTAAACACGCAAATTAATTATAATAAACAACAAATGAAATCCTCCATTTTAATAACTAAAAGTATTCATAAAGACAGTTAATGGATTGACCTAGGACACATGCCGCAACAGACCGCATTAGCGCGCTAATCGCGCTCTGGACAACAATCAGCTGCAAATTTCTAGGTTTTCCAACAACCCACCAAACCAACCACAACCATAACACCAACAACATAACTTCAAAGCACTAGAAACCTATCTAAACAACTCAACATCCACCAAAACATCACCAACATGAACATCCCTCAAATTAAGATTAAAGGATAGAGAAAGTGGAGGTTTATTTGATTCTCACCTTGCTTTTGGTGTTTAGACCCTTCCAAGCTCCTTGAATCACCAAGAAAATCACAAAACCCTTGTTTCCTTCTCCTCCAATTTTTGGATTATAGGATAAAAGAGAGAAAATGTGGTGGAAAACTAGTCAAATGATTGACTTATATAGGTCAAATGTCATCTCCACTCACTTACACATCTAAAGACAATACTAAGTACCTTATTTGTTTATTTTCTAACCTTAAATGACCCAATTTGTGATTCTGATGGCACACTCACCCTTGTATGTAACTCTAAAAGTGGCCTTTCGAGTGTTTCGATGCCCAATTTCGCGTTCCGAACCGTGACATATGCGTACTACTATGTCCCTCACCACCTAATAGACATTCCATATTAAATATTTAACCAATTTTATTCATTTTGTGTATATTATTCCCCCGGCCTAGTATTAAGTCGGTTAAACTACCCGATACCGGCGTCGACATGCATATCGAGGCGACTACTTAACACACGATCTCGCACGTCAAATGTAATATAATAACACACATTGCGATGCCATTTATGATATTTCAATATAAACATCGCACATTAACAATGCAATACACAAAATTTATTATTTACCTAGCTCCAGACGCGCACAAGCCTAACTGCGGGTCCCACGAGCGTCTGAGCTGTCAGCCAAGTCTACAACCACGCTATTATTAATGGTGAATTACATTGAGGCCGTTACACATAGTGATGAATTTTTTGAGCAAATCATACTCATAAGTCAACCAACCAGTTGCTCGTAATGTTTCAACACTTCGTCTACTCAGTGCATCAACAACAACATCCGCTTTACTCGGATGGTATTCAAGGCTAAAATCGAAGTCTTTCAAATGTTTAAACCACCGTCGTCTCATATTCAACTCTCTATGAGAGAACAAATACTTCAGACTTTTATGATTTGAAAATAATGTGAAGCTTTCCACATACATATAATGTCTGTACAACTTCAAAGTAAACACAATCGTCGCTAATTCCAAATCATGAACAATATCATTCTTCTCGTGAATCTTTAATTGACGAGAAGCATAAGCAATCACCCTGCCATTCTACATTAACACACATCTCAATTCCACTTTCGATACATTAGTATAAAATATAAAGCCTTTCCCTGGTTCAAGTAATATAAGAACCGGTGTTAAAGTCAAACATTTTTTTTTTCAATTCTTAAAATGCAGCATCGCACTATTTTTCTTAGTTAATTTATAATTAGCACAGCTATCTTAGAAATTTTTTTTCATAAATTTATGATAATAGCCAGCCAAACCCAGAAAGCTCCGTATCGTCACTATGGTAAGTTCTGACAAAACAATGATAGCCTCAATCTTAGCTGGATCTATTGAGATTCCCTCCGTACTAACCACACGATCCAAAAACTTCACCTCAGACAATCAAAACTCGCATTTGCTAAACTTAGCATACATCCTATGATTTCTCAAAGTTTGGAGAATATCTCTGAGATGTTGTTCACGATCCTTATGAGTCTTGGAGTATATCAAGATATCATCGATGAAAACTACCATAAAGTGATCCAAATATGGCCTCAACACCCTTTGCATCAATTCCATAAACATCGCCATAGCATTAGTCAACTTAAACGACATTACAACAAACTCAAAATGACCATATCAGGCACTGAAAGCTGTCTTTTGCACATCATCTTCTTGAACTCTCAACTGATGGTAACTAGAACAAAGATCAATCTTTGAAAAGAATTTGGCACCGTTCGATTGATCGAACAAATCATCAATTCGAGAAAGTGGATATTTATTCCAAACAGTGACCTAGTTCAACTATCTAAAATCAATGCAATGCCTCAAACTATCGTCATTCTTTTTCACAAGAGGATTGGTGAGCCCCATGATGACATACTCTGATGAATAAGCCCCTTCATCAAGTAACTCCTCCAATTTAATTTCAGGTATTGCCTTTGTACTAATAGTTCCAATAAGAGTTTTCATTTCTTTCTAGTGGCCAGCCAATCCATTCGCAACAACATATCAAACTTTAGTAACTCCAACACATGGAGATCAATGGCCATCTCGTGTCCAAATATCTTAGCAACACACTTCTTACACATAAATTAGAGGATCCACCTTATCCCCAGAGAAGATAACCAAAGAAGTCGCATTCCTCTAGACTCTGGGAGTATGATCTGGTTTAATGTGATCTCATGATAACCACGTGATGCAAAGTATCAGTGACTCCTGCCCCTCAAACATAATATAGTGTTATCCTCTATAACCACGATATAGTAAACACTATAAGGAGATTTGAATCGCCATTTATCCTCCCTACTTTTATATTTATGTACAACAAAAATGCAATATTAAGGATCAATGCAATTTATACGAAATCATAATCATATAATGTAAAAGATACTATAAGATTTACTTAACCTTACAAAGGCAATACCCCGATTCCCTTGCGCTCCGAGTTGGTAAGTTAGTCCACATGAGGTTCCAATTACGATCCTACAATTCATTTACAAGTTCGGTAAGATTTCAAAACCATTCCATAAGTTTCTTCAATTAGTTGTAGTTTAATTAACCTAATCACGTCCTGAAACCCTTAAAATACTTCCCAAAATAAATTTTTTCGATGCCCGAATTTAATATTCGACTCAATTATTTTTCGGCATCGAAAATTACGTTGTCTAGGATTAAATATAATTTTTCCGATTTATTATATTTTATTTGGACCTGCTTCGACCCAAAAACCCCGGAATCCCTCCTAGTCAACTCCTCAAATGTCTGTATCCTAATTTTGACTCCAATTATGATTTGAAATAAAAAATTAACATAAACTAGGCTTTACAATAATTTTTCCAATTTTGGACATTTTTGGGTATCATAACACGCATTACAATGCAAAATTCTCGACATAAATTCTCGATAAAATCTTAAAATCCTCATTTCCAGTAAAAATCCTCGGTTTTCATTAATTTGTCCAAAAATACCATTTTTTTGACTTTTCCATAATTTTCAACATTTTATTTAATTTTCGTAAAAATCCTCATTTGTCTAAAAATACCTTGAACCGGACCTTGTTCGGTCCGGTATGGGGATTAAATTCCCCATCTTATTCCACATGTTTAACTGAGCTTTTTCTATGTAGCTATGCTTCCTTCCCTTCTTTTTCGGATTATCTTCCTCCCCACATCACCTCTCTCCATCAATAATTCCATTCTTCTCTCCTCTTCCCCATATTTGTTTCTTGATTTTGAATCAAACCTCATCCCCACCTATCCTTCTCACATAATCAACTAATTCACATTCAAATCCGATCATAAAATCGATCCCTATGTATACACAATCTTTTATTCATCAATAACAAATCAAAAATTCAATAAACACCATTACCTATCTCGCGTCACTAACACCAACAACCCACTGGCCTTAAACAACACCGACCACAGTTCCTTTGAATTGATCAACAACAATGAGAAAAAGTGGGAAAAATTGAGAGAAACTGTGAGAACATCGGTGAAGATGAAGAATAGTGAATGGTAGAGGTGATGAAGAAATCCCAACCGATGCCAATCGATGCCCCCACTGTTTGATTGTGGTTTGTAAATCAAAAGGATGTACAAATGACCAAAATGCCCCTCTATTTTTATCTCTAACTATATAATATCAAATACCTTTTGGTCATTTGGTATTTTTCAATTTATGTCTTGTTTATCTCCTCAATTTTTGTCCAAATTAAACCCCGAAAATACTCCAATTCAATCAAAAATTGGAGAATTTTCTAATACGCTCCGAAACTCCTAAACAACACATCTCTTATGCAAATTGAGGTGTGGGACCTACGTCGACTCGTTAAGTCCATTTAAAGTTCGAAATTCAGATTCTTAAACTTAAATACCATTATTTTTCGCGAGGTTAACTTTTAAACTTCCTCGGTATTTGTTTCGACACGTATCTCAAGATAAAACCCCACGAATTTTGAATTTACTCAATCAACTAGAATTTCGTAAAATAAAATAACATATAATAAACAACACTAGACACACATTACACAATAATAAAATTACCCGTAAATTTTTTCATCGGTCCTTAGCTTCTGACTCGCAACCTAAACAACAATTTAGATCCGTTAATCCCTAATTAGGCATAATTACAAATTTAAGATTTTTGGGATTTGACAATTACCTTGTTTGTACTTATTATATCTTGAAATCCCTAGCTCTAATTGAACAATTTTAGCCCTCAAGTTTCCTCTACATCTCTAAATCGTTTTGTTTTTGTGTGAATTTGTGAGTGGATTTGCTAAGAAACCACTAAGTAAGGTTTTTATATATTGTGTTGGAATCAATTGTGTGTGCAAATCTCGAGGAAAATCTTGTGGTCCTTAAACAGATCTGCTGGACTCATTTATGACTCCATTAGGTGACTCATCGGCTGAGTGTCACATATTCTAGGATCATCCTAATGTTCGTTAATGATTTAGATAATTTCTATCTAACTGTAGGAAAATCAATTTAATTTTTATTCAATAGCAAACTTAGGTACAAAAATATTATAGTTAGCGAATTTGATCACATAATTAACCCGATTGTGGTCCCACTAACCCTCGACTACCCAGCATCCGACGCGCCTCGTTTCACTCGCATCTCAAGGCACGCCAATCCTTGATGTTCCCGATTATTTTGACTTATCCTAAAGTTTGATTATCCATTTTATGCCATATTCACCTTGGTTCTAGTGATTTTATTCAAGTTAGTATTATAAGACTTAGTGTACTCGTACTACGCCTACATGATACCTGTGTCGACACGCTTTAGAGGCGAATCCCTGTCACACAGTCTCGCACGCATAACAAGATACTTACAAACATGCGATGAATTATGAGATATTAAATAAAATACACAACAATTATGCAATCAATCAAATAATTATTAACTACTACATAGTCAGGCACGCCCCTAGCCGACGTCATAGTCTGTAAATAATAACTAATAATGATGTTAATAAAATGGGCCGTTACACACACTCCTAGGAAAGGAGCTAGAATTACTTTCTTATAGAAATTCTTGTGATAAGTTAATAGGGACATGAGTGGTAGCTAACTTCTCATGGAGACCTTAAGTGATTATGGTGCACATGTCGATGATGGCTTTGGACGAACCTACTATTTTTTTGATGGGACTGCCGAGAAGGCACATAAGGCATGTATGTCGTCTAGTGGTTGCCATCACCTCAAGGGTAGAGAAATTCGTTACTGGATTCTGATCAATAAATAGTATGCATTGAATGAGACCACGACTTTCTATTATTACTATTTTCTACGGTATCTCTCTCTTTTATGAACTCTATGCATGATGATAAGTTTTGACTTGAATATGCTTTTATCGATCTTATTGACGTGATTCGTAAATGCTTTATAAATGCATGCGATGTCTTGTTTTAAATGCTTATTTATTAAATTTCAATTCATGCTAGTCTTTCATGCTTATTACTCCCTCCGTTTCTTTCTAAGTGACTTTTTGGCCGTTTTGTAATATTTCACAATATCTGTCATTTGATAGTCTTATTACACATTAATTACTTAATTGAATTTTATACCCTTCATAGAAAAAGAAAATCTAATATTTACACATTAATAACTAGTGTATGTAGAAGTGGTGGGGTTAGGAGAGATAAAGGGTGATTTAGTCATTTAACTGTCACCTTCTCCTCAATTAAGATAATTAAATAACTTTCTTAAAACCTATGAACAACCTTAAAATGACACTTATATAGAAACGAAAGGAGTAAGTATTACTTGCGTATTTGATGCTTAGTGGGTTTTCCGCATTACTGAGCTCCGTTGTCCCTTTTAGCTCACCCCACTTGCATTTTAGGACCATACACTTTGACGCTAAATCGAGACAAGGGAAAGGTGATTGTTTGTAATCTTCTCTTGTTGTGAGCCTTTTATTGCTATATTCTATTTATTTGTTTTTGAAACTATTGTACTTGGGTCGTATTAAAATGGGTCTCTTGGGTAGATTGTACCTTAGTTTTCTTAGTTGAACTATTTGAGAATATGTCACATGTTCATACTTGAATGTGGGATTGAAAGCCCACACATAGTTTCATAGTGTGTCATGTGGATTTTCTGTTATTTATTTATGCATTTATTCATCTATATGCTTTAGTTGATATTCTGCATGTAGTTTTAGGCATGCAAGGTCGCTTACTTGGGCCAGATTCAACTATTGGGCTTGGGTGGCAGCATAGGCCGGGTGACCTGGCCTAAGTCAGGTGAAGGTCATCACAGTTGGTATTGAAGCATTGGTATTACAAAATAGGGAAATAGGTTAGGTTAGTGAAACCTAATTTTGTAGAGCCTTTAATATTTAAAGGTCAAGTTCAAGTCAAACAAATCAGTAGTATGGGACATTGGTTTAAAGTCAACTAAACATACACAAATGATAAAATCCTAGGATGGGATGGAATATAATAAATTTGAAAAAAAACTTATTATGATGATTATTTGCTATAGTGTATATATAAATATATCATTAGATATATGAAGAATTGTCTTCCGCCACTAGTTTGATTTTCTTTGAGAATTTTTGAAAACAGATGAGGAACTTGAGTTTCACAAGACGGTAGGGGGAATGACAATAAAGGCAGCAACGAAATCAAAGCAAACTCTTTGGGAGATTCTACACGCGCTTTAAGGATGTCCAACAACTGATGTGAGAATGAATAAACTTTGATTAGAAACTAGGTGGTATGATGCGCCTATACCTAATGGTAGTTTAGCAAATAAAAGGTTTAACCAAGAATCACGAAACTTGAAAGGGAAGTGAGTCGCCACGCAACGTATGTAAATGTAAGTAGCTACGTGGTCACACATCAAGAAGTAACTCTAACTATGTTTAGTATATGGTGAATGGTTTGGATTTTATATGCAAACTAATTTGAGACTAAGTTTCAAATGAGTTTATGGGGTTTTTTGTGTTTATCTATAACATGACTTGAATTACTTACGAACAATTGTTTTTATCAATGAATTTCATACTCTCGATTTATAAACATCTTTTGCGATGAATTTTTCCTTATTATATAGATAAGTTGAATTTTACCAAACACTTTTCTAACAATTTGGTTCTAAATGGTTGTACATGCTTATTCTTTTACTTGTACCTATTGAAATGGTTGGAAATGGAAGAAGTAGAAATTCGAGTGAGGAGAAAGAAAAAGGGAACTTAGTAGAGAAACCCATGGATAAATCCAAGTTTTTTCATAATTAGACCCACGGGAAATTCTTTAAATATACGTAGGATTAGACCACAAAGAGAGCCTACTCCACCTTTATCGTTTAGCTATGATTCTAAAAAAGAATATGAAGATGAGGAGGAGGAAGTAGAAGAAAAGATACTGATAGGAATGAAGATATATGTCCTTAAGAAGGAAAAGTTTGTCAATTACAAGGCCTTTGCCAAGATTAAGAATGATATAGTAAGAGAAAGGAAGTTGATCCTGGATAGGGGATTCAATATGAAGAATGAATTGAAATATAGGTCTAATATCTTAGATATCATTGGTGCGGGAAACTAGGGATTATTGACTAGGGAGTATCACCATTTAGAGCTTGATAATGTTCCTAGTAAGATGGGATGCAATATTTTAGTGAGAAGTTTTATGCAAAAGCTTATGGAAGTGACAGCAAGACAGAATCACGAGTTAGACAAAGAATAGTGGATTATTCTTCTAAGAGAATAAATCGGTATTTTAGTTTACCAGAAGCTTACCAAAAAGAAAATGATGAACACCCAAAACCTAAATATTCGATTAAGTACCATTACCCTACTGAGAAAATTAGGGGAGGATTAGAGGCAGTCCATGGTGATGGACTCATTTAAGACATGGAAGGGTCCTTGAAGCACATCACTACCAAATGTTTTAGGAAGATCATGAAAATGTCATGTTATTTCATCAACGCCAGCTTACAGCCAAGCCTACAATATTACGAGATCGTGAACTACAGAGCCACTTTGCTTTACCGCATTATGCTAGGATTGGGATATTTAGATATTGACAATATTATCTAAGAATCGACAAGGAACGCCATCACAACGAAGAAGAATGACAAATTACCATTTTCTTTGATGATCACGGCTTTTCGCAAAGAAAATCAAGTAAACATGACATGACTTGAGATGGATGTTTTATTGAATAAGACTATCACGTATGCAGTAATAGAGAGTTATGGAAAAATTGATGAATATGAAGATTCTAAAGACGAGAAGGGAAAGGCTTAGATAGCCAGAAGAGAGACAGAGCAAAGAAAAAAGATTAGAGATGATACGAGAAGATCTTTAGAAGAAATGTTGAGAGCAATAAACGATCCGAATGTGGAGCAACTTGCTACGAACTTCCATGGACTTTACATGGAGGAGTCAGAGTTGGACTTATAGATTCAATTGTGCACAATTAAGTGAGAACTTTGAAGAATCAAGAACTGGTGTTCGAGAAACAGAATGTCTTAGAGATGAGCATTCATAAGATGGAGAGGACAATGTCAAGAAGACAAAAAAGATGAGGAGGCGCAGAGGTTCCTGTAACATCTACACAAATAAGGCTACCGATTAATCGTATTTTTGATGATAAACTACTGCTAGGTTAGGACTACAACCTCTATGATTTCACTGTGAGTTGCTAATCTGAGAAGATTGATTTAGTGGAGGATGATGATGATGCGATTTTAGGATAGCGATATTGATTTATTTACTTTACTTTATCTCTTTTGTCTCTGAGTGATAATGTGTTAGGTCTTACATGTAACTCTAGTGATGATACTGTGTGATCTGTGTTGATGATATATTGTCTTTGATAATATGCCTGGTGATGTAATTTGATGTGATACATTTGATATGGTACTTTGATGCTACATCTGATATACAATGGTGATATTTATTCATATTTTTATTTTTAATGCACTTTGTTTGATGAGATTTATATATTGAGTTTATTCATATATTGATTATCCAATTTATGATTATATCAATTCGTTTATATTTACGAGGTATATTTGTTTTGTTGGAAACCCTACTTAATTTTTTAACCTTAAGGACAAGTTTTGGAATGCGTTTGGAGGTTTTTAGGTGAAATATGACAATGATTGCGAAGAAAATAAGGAAAGATAAGAAATGTAGAAAATAAGTTAAGTAAGGATGCAAAGTTGAAACATTTGATCTGATATTCAAGTGAGTTGATGAAATTTCTCAAATTTCTTCCATCCGAATTCAAGTAAGAATAAATTTCATTTTACTTTATTTTTAGTTAGGAATATAATATAATGAATACATATTAGATTTTGAATTGAAGTGATATTTTTATTGCTCAAGTGGATTCTATGATAGAAAGAATTAGTTTTTAAATCTTTTTGATTAGCTTTACTAGTTGATGTATGCACTAAGTGAGTTTAGATGGATTAGTTGCATTGTGTTAGTCATGATAATGGGTAGAAGATTGAAACAATAGTGGAAGATGAACAAGACAGATTTCTAAGAATATTGTGATGTAAAGGCTATTGATTAAGTATTTTTATAGTATATATATAGAAAGTGATTATGCCACAATTGAAATAAGAAATGGGTTAGAAACCGATAAATTTTTATAAGTTCGAAAGAATACTTTCTTTAGCTTTAGTGGAAAGTGAGAAGTGCTAACAAGAGTCTACATATATATATATAGAGTCCGATAGATTCCATAAGAAATGGAGCAATGAGTCTTTAGCGAGAAAAACGTGAGAATATCCATAGGAAATGAAGCAGGAACTCAAAAGTCGAATGCAAAATATAAAAAAGAAAAAAAAATTAGGATGAAGTAGCAAAAATGAGAGATGAAAAATGTGGATGTTCTTAAACTCTTCAAAGAAAATATTTAGCTTGAGTGCTTAAAGCTAGGGTTGAGTGAAGTATTTCTTTGTCAAACACGTTTTAGATGATATATTCATTGGTATCTTGGCAAAATTCCTATTGATTTTGATTGTGGTACCATTATAATTTTTTTTTCTAAAATTAAGATTAATCTAGTAGTTTTTGTGTTTTGAGATTCTATATTATTCATCGTAAGCTTGATGCTTGTTAGTGGATATTGAAAAAACCTATATTGTGTACTGGCCTTGGTATTGATTGCATTTTAAATTATAAAGGGTACTGCATTAGGTGGTTAAGTTATCATTAAGTGATTGTTCATTTTTTCTTAATCATTATATTCTATCATAACTTCTATTTACTTGAAGGATAATATGTTTCTATTTGAAGATCACTTCTATTTAAAAACTTATATTATTTAATATTAATATGAATTAGATTGAAATCAATATATAAAGAATGAAAATAGAATATGATTGAGAGTATTCTTTTACTCAGTACATTAAAGTGCTGAGTTTAGGGGTATTTGACAAGTAAACAATTAAACATGTTTTATATTGTAATTTATGTTGATTTTAGATATAAATGATATTATATTACACTGGTATTCTCTTGTTTTTGTGATTTCAAGATTTAATTAAGAAAAATGAAGAAATGGAAGTAAAAGAGGAAGAAAAGTCAAAAGAGTCAACAGAAGGAAAAAGTCCAGCGAATAGCCAACGAATTAGGAAATACATAAGAATTGTTGGATGAATTGGTGCAACACAGAGAGATATTTTTCAGATTGACTCAGAGATTTGTAAGCAATATAGGAAGCAGTGACAAATCGCTGAGGCCGGTGACGAGTTTTTTAGATTATTACGAAGAATTTAAGTTTATCTATGATTTGTATAGCTTAAGAAACTATAAATAACACCCTAGGACTTCAAAAATAAGAGCCCTCTTTTCTCTTAACAAGTTTTTGAGAGCTGTAAGTTATTTTTTATTGCATTTATGTTTGAAGCAACATTGGAGATTCATTTATTTCATTCAGAGGTATTTATTTAATTATGTCTTTCAATTATATTATTATGTTATTTATTTCCAGCATAAGTGGGTAGATTGTTAATCTAAATAAACCCTAGACATGTATATACTTTGGATTATTATATAGTTATAATTATGAAATCTTGTACTTAATACTTTAAGTCTATTCATACACTACAATCACGCTTTTAATAAGTTGTTTTTGCATATTACAACTGATGAGGGTAGATATTGTATGCATAGTTGTAAATATGTAGTATGATATCTTGATTCTGAATCTATGTCTATGATTATTGACAAAAATTATGAAAGTAGTAACTAGGATTAATCTATAGGGCTAAATTACCCGAGTGGATGTTCTAGGTGATTGTGTTCTAAGTTATTTATTCATTGCCATATTCTGATTAATATTTGGTTTAGATTAAGCATGATTTTCATTGAGTGTTAATGCTATCATATTTCTATTTTATTGTGTTTTACCCAATAGGTAGATTTATAGTGATAAAAATATGAGTGTTTTCCATTGAATATGGGAGAATCGATGGCTTGCTAAACGCTAACAATCTATTATGAATTAGGATTTAAAGATTCCAAGATTTCATATGAAATAATTATAACTAGGTTACATGGTAATGTTATTTTCTAGTGTTTGAATGCAATCCAAGTATATTTCATTATTTAAGGGGGGTTTGTTTAGATGTTTGTTTTGATATTTATACTTATATTGAATTTGAATTTCGTTTGATTAAGTTTGCATTGAATTGTTTGAATTAGTTACGTTAGTTTGGTTAATTAAGTTAGTAGTCATAGTTTTTAGTTATTTAGTATTTAATGCATGTTTAATTAGATTAACTAAATTAAAAAAACAAAACAAAAATCACTTTCCTTAGAAGTTTGCAAAATACCTATAGAAATGATGTCTCACTTACTACTACTACTACTACAAATAATAGGAAAATAAAAATTGACACGCGTCGAACGTGCACAATAGTTTCCCGTATTTTTCTATTATTTGTCTTAGTGGTAGATGGGATATCGTCTCTACATGGATTTAGCAAATCTCTTCAGAATTAAGGCTACCCTAATGTTTTATTGGATTTAATTTACTTTAATATAACTAATCTAGTTAAAACATGAATTAAATACTATCAATCTAAAAATTAAACAATCAATTAATTAAAATAATTAAACTATAAGCAATTTAAATTCAAGAAACTAATCTAATGCAATTAAAACAAACAATCAATATAAATTAAATATCTAAACAATACATCTTAGATAATGACATGTAAATCGTCATATCTAGAAATTTTCATTAAAGCATAGTCATAATCAAATCATCATATTTACATAATGATCATAAATCATTAAACTTTAATCATAATAGGTTGATAGTCTTTACCAAACTATCGTCTTTCCTATATTCAATGGAAATAAGTCATATCCTTACTCTTGTAACTCTACTTATTGGATTAAATACAATAAACTAGAAATTACGGTAGCATTAATACTCAATAAAAGTCATACCTAATCCGAATCAAATAAAAACCATAATTATGATAGTCATTAAATAACCTAAAACACAATCACCTAGAACATCGACTCCAGTAATTTTGCCCTATAGATTAATCCTAGTTACTACTTCTATAATTTTTGTCAATAATCATAGACATAGATTTAGATACAATATATTTAGAAATATATTGGCCACTATAAACTCAATACAAAGAATCATTAGTTGTAATACGCAAACACAACTTATTAAAACCAAAATTGACATGTGTGATTGGTTTAAAACATTAAACACATGAATTCTGCATTATCACTAAATTGATGAACAGTTTACAATCATGTCCAGAGTATTGTTTATAATAATAAACTACTCACTCATGCATAAACGAGACATAACAATGAATAAATAATAGAAAATACATTAATGTAAAATACCTATATTAAATAAATCTTAAATCTCCAAAAAATGTCTAAAAGTAATGAACAATGAATTAAACTAAAATCTAATTGAAAAAGCTTTAAAACTAATAATATTTAATAGAGGGCTCTTAATTTCGAAGCCCTAAGGTCTTATTTATAGTTTCCCTAAGTGCACAAATCATAAATAAACTCAAATTCCTCATAGTAATCTAAAAACCTCGTCACCGACCTCAACGATTTGTTAGTGAATTATGTGTTGTTCTCAAATTGCTGAGTTAATCACTAAAAATATCTCTCTGTGCTCCACCAATTCATCTAGTGATTCCTATGTATTTTTCAATTCACCGAAACTTTTCTTCAGTTGACTGTTTTAACTTATCTTCCTTTTTTCTTCAATTTCTTCAAATTTTCTAGTTTAATCTTGAAATCACAAAAACAAGAGAATACCAGTTTAATATCATCATTATATTTAAATCAACTTACATTACATTATAAAACATTTCTAATTATTGACTTGTCAAAAACTCACAAACTTAGCACTTTTCTGTCCCAAGCAAATGAATACTCTCAATCATATTCTCTTTTCATTCTTTATATATTGATTTTAATTTAATTCATCTTAACTTTAAATAATAGAATTTTTTTAAATAGAAGTGATCTTCAAATAAAAAAATATTACCCACGAGTAAATAAAATGATTATAGAATGGAGTGATTTAGAAAAGTGAACCATCCCTTAATGATAACTTAACCACCCAATGCAATACCCCTTAGAACTTAAAGTTCAATACGAAGGTCGGTACACAATATAAGTGTTCTCAATCTCTACTGAAAAACATCAAGCTTAGGATGACTAGTGTAGAATCTTAAGACATAAAAACCACTAGATTAGTTTTAATTTTATAAAATAATTTATAATAGCATGACAATCAAAATCAATAGAATTTTTGCCAAGCTACCAATCAATATATCATTTAAAATGTGCTAGACAAAAATACTTCACTCAACCCTAGCTTCAAGCACTTAAGCTAAATCTTTTCTTTGAAGAGTTTAAGGACATCAACTTTTTCATCTCTCACTTTTTCTACTTCATCCTAATTATTTTTCTTTATTATATATTTATTTTCTGCTGTTTTTGACTTTTGAGTCCCTGGTCCATTTCCTATAGACATTCTCACATTTTTCCCACTATATATTCCCGGCTCCATTTCCTATGGAATCTATAGGACTCTCTATACATTTGTAAACTCTTGTTAGAACTTCTCACTGTCCATTAAAGTTAAAGAAAGTATTCTTTCTAACTTATAAAATTCATCAGTTTCTAACCCATTTCTTCTTTCAATTGTGGCATAATAACTATATATATAATGAATAGCCTTTGTATCACAAGATTCTTACAGATCTGGCTTGTTCATCTTGCACTATTGTTTCAATTTTCTAACCATTCTCATGACTAAGACATGGCAATCAATCCCCTTAAACTCACTAGTGCATACATCAACTAGTAAAGTTAATAAAAAAAGATATAAGAGTATCTTTATTCCTTCTGTCATAGAATTCACTTTGGTAATAAAAATATCACTTCAATTCTAAAATCTATTATATATTTATTATAGAGGGCCGCTAAGGGCACCCCACCAATTCATGAAGGCACCCTCTTATTGAAGGCACAAATCAAATTACCAAGGGCACCCAAAAATTAGGCCCGAAATCCTGAAAATACCCCTCATGCAAAATAGAAGCACCCCACCACATTCCTCTTGTTTGTCTTGCCATACTTCTCATCAACAAACCAGCTAGCAATCCCGAATCTCAGTTGTCTTCGTTCCTCTCCGTCTCTCTCCACTGTTGTAGAACATTTTTCGAGTTTGAAGGCTCCGAGTTTTGGTCGATTTCGTCTCCACATTAGGGCTCGGTTCAAGTTTTTCGTTCACACGCTCAAGTCGGGAAATTGATCGTTTGAAGGTACGTTGATAGTCTAATTAAGTTGCATTTGGTAGAGTAGTTGTTATGTTTGTGTGGCAGTGCATTCAATGGTACATTTATTGGAAAGTCGTGGTTCTCGGCCACACAGGCCAGAGATTTTGTTACAATCTCGGCCAAGCATGGCCGACACTGAGGGGAAACTTTTGGGAACTCATGGTTCTCGGCCATACATGCTAGTATAGTTTACACAGTCTCGACAACGAATGGCCGAGAGTTATATTTTTATCTCGGTCACCACTTCACGAGAGCAACCATTAGTGTATAGTTTATGTTTTGTCGGTGATGTACAACCGAGAGTGTAAGATAGATCTCGGTTGTCCATGAACGAGACATTTATTGTCGTCTTCGTCACCACATCATGAGAGTAAGTCGAAGTGTATAGTTTATGTCATGTCGGTGATGTACAACCAAGAACGTAGCATTTCTCTCGGTTGTCCATTACCGAGACTTTTATTCCTTTCTCGGTGCATGTTGACCGAGACGTTTACATAACTCTCGGTCCTGCGAGGCCGAATCAATCGCGCCCATGAAAAAATGTCTAAAAATTTGAGAAACCCTATGTTGACAAACCAAATCATCAATTTCACAGTTTTTGATCCAAAAAACAGTTCCTTCAAAGCTTCATATGGTTGTCAAACATTGTTACCTTGCTATTGATGATGTCAAGACGCAAGAATCGATATACGCTCGGCAAACACAATTGTGGATTTATGTTTCACTTGTGATCCGAGGTGGTGGGGTGCCCCAGTTTTGCATTGAAAATGATTTGTGGGGTTTGAGTGAGTATATATTAGGGGGCAAAATAAACATTTACATTTTAGATGGGAAAATGAGAAAAAACATGGGTGCCTTCATGAATTGGTGGGGTGCCCATAGCGGGCCTCTTATTATATTATATTTCTAACTAAAAATAAAGTAAAATGAAATTCAAAATTACTTGAATATCGAATCAAAATTTTGAACTTTTTGGATCAATTCTTAAATTTATCTTCTTACTTTCTTTTCTTTCCTTGCTTTCATTGTTATGCTTTTTATGTTTCACCTAAAATACCTCCAAACTCATTTCAAACCTTGTCCTTAAGGTTAAAAAATTAAGTTGGGTTTCCAACAAAATAAATAGACCTCGTGAAGCATAAACAAATTGATATGTTTAATAAAAATGTAATGAAATAGACAAATATGTAATTCTACAAACTTCTAATGATAAGAATGCATAGGAAAATATTTCATACATAAGCAAAAACTAAAGCAAGAGCAATACAATTATTCATTCATTCATTCATTTCATACAAAACAACATAAACTACACAGGGCGATGTCTAGAAGTAAATTAACTTTTCTTATCATCATCTTCATCCATTCCTGCAGAAGGTTGTGAAATATAACTATCAGCTGGTTTGTAATTCCTTATTGGAAATTATAACTGAAAAGATGGAATGTTGACACTTCTCCTCAAATCGTGCAAATGATTGTCATGCCTTCTCTCAAATATAGAATCATAACGTTGTAAAGTCCGTGCGTCTTCTTTTGTCTTCCTTCTATTTTCTTTGCTGCTTTGCCTTCTTGCTTCTCTTGCATTTATCACATAAAATGATTCTCTTTTATCTTTCGAGTCATTGTATCGTACTACTTTCTTTATTTTTTGTACTCTCACATCATAAATTGTTTTCTCTAGCAATTCATCGAACTCAGTATCGAAACCCACTTCTGCTTGCCTATACAATTAAGTGACCTAAATTGGGAACAATAGTCCTTCATTCTTCGTAGCTTCATTGCAAACTTCATAGAATTGTTTATATCGTTTCAACATCAATATAATCCTTCTTCATCACTCTATGGTAAAGTAAAGCAGCTGTAGGGTTCTTCACTTTAAAGTGTTGCATGGTTGGATAAAAAATGCATCTATAATATAACTCCAACTCTTTGTAATTTTCCTAACATTGGCAGTTTCAATAAACTTCGGGTGTCCTTCACTATCAGACGCAAATCCCTTTCCTTAAAGTATCTCCAATGTTTCTTAGATCATCTCATAGGGATAAAATTCCTTATTGACATAAATAACATTTAGGTTATCCTTATCTGTCCTCTATTTGTTTTGCGGTAGACCAAAAAATCTATTCAATCACATAAGCGAAATATCAAATTTCTTCCCTTACACTACTACTTTGTCCTATTCGTATAAAATTCATGAACAATTCTCGAACACCCTCTTTCTCCTCTACCTGCATAGTCTCTCAAAAGTTGCTTCCATCCACTATCTCTGATGATGTTCACAATCTTATCCTCATACTTTCTTACATTCTGAATACTAAACCATCTCTCAGAAATTAGTACATTTATCTTATTATTATAATATCTTCTCTGAGCTCTAGATCTCACAAACAACAAAAGGTCACAAGGCACTAAATGACTAGATTCTTAAAATTTTGGTCCTCATCAGATGAAAATGGAGATTGTTGTTTAAGCTCAGCCCTTCCAGGTCTATGTTCTCAAATTCTAACCTCGGTAGGTATAATATGATTAGGCAACTGCATACTTTTGTTTGGGTTTTTCTTGCACTACCCCTTTCCTTATATCTTGCTTACTACTCCTACCTCGTCCTCTACCTCCTTCCACCATAGAATATTCAACTATGTTGAAATAGGTAAATTGAAATCTTGTGTTTGAAAATTTCTAACTATCAAGGTATGGAAAACTTTTCACGGCCCAAATTCTTAATCTCATATTTATCCGTAATTGGGATCACCAACGTGTGACATGGGACCATATTGTTATACACATACTGACTAAGGTACATGGCCAAGGTATATTTTTATATTTGTGTGATGATTGCCTAGTGTATTGTGTATGTATAGACTAATTAAGTAAATTTTACTTATTATGTATAGGCGTCAAGATGAGAGCGGGGACACGCCTTGAGATGTGTGCGAGCGCGGGATGCGAATAGTAGATGTTGTAATGAGTACTTAAATAGACTTTGAATTTGCATATAATGAAAGTCCATACTTTGATTAGTAGCTATATTTAGACTAAATGAATATTTCCTAAATTAAATAAAATATGCCTATGATTTGATTGTAAATATAGTGAAACTTAAGGGCAAATTTTAAGTTTGTGGAATTAGACTTGCATCTAATTAATTTAAAAGGGCATAGATAAAATGGAAAATTTCTTATGACATGTGTAGGTGGACCAATAGAAAATAAGGTGCATGTTATTAGGTCTCATGCAAAAAGGGACAAGTGATGGTTTGATTTTGACTTAGTGGAATATGATGGCTTAAAAGTGAGCCTTTGATTTACCCAAAAATCTGTGAGTAGGGTGAGATTTAAAGTCAATGACTATGTAAGTTTCATGGTCTATCGTTCAACATGCAAAATAAACTCCAACACCATTAGAGAGCTTGTGAAAAAATTAAGAGATCAAAAAAGTTGTAGAAAATCTTGCATTTGTTGTTGGAATTTCGAAAATCCAAAAAGGTTGATGCTATAAAGTATGAATCTAAGTTAATAGAGTTCATAGAATGAAAGGAGAAAACTCTATTAAAGCTTGTGGTATGTTTTCTTCACAAAATCTCTACAAAAGTTATGTTTCAAGTTGTTATCATTGATGAGTTTTGGTACATGTGGGTTCATAAGAGTAGATCGTTGGGATCATTGTGCAAATCTTTATGATTGTTGAGTTATGTTATGTGAAGAAGATGAATAGTAACTTTACTTAATGGTTATTGGATATCTATTGCATGGAACTTGAGTATAAATAATTAGGTAATGATGTTAGGACTAAATGAAGATGTTTTTAAGCTAAATGGGCCGAGAGAGGTGATTTGAGTATTCTTAGACTCAAGAATCGAAAGCTTTAGAGTTGCGTAAAATTCATTCCATGCAGTTTGAGCAGACTTAAAAAGAGAATAAATCTTAATGCGCTTGATGATATTTAATATTGTTATAAGTTTTGAGCTTGCTTAATAGAAATAAGACTATTATGGTTTTTCGAGCTTGCTTATTTGGATTAAGACTGTTTGAATTAGTTTGAGTTTGCTCAAAATTCAAATGTTAGTATTTTAGAGCATACTAAATGTTATAATTGAGCATCCTCAAAGATAGCTTGAAGCAACTTCAATAAAAGCAGTTAGCTAAACTATAATTACTCACAAGTATTCAAGTAAGATCCTAACACATGAAACATTGGATATTTATCTTAGAGAATTTACGTTGGGTGTAGGAAATGCGACATGAGGTCTGAGATGATTGATTTAAGCTAGGAGATTTTGTGCTTTAAATGTGAGTAATCCCGTTGAGGTTTTTATTTACATTTCATTCTATTTTATCCTTGTTTTGTAGTCTATTTTGACTTTAATTTCCATTATACTCTAATATCATGATTTTGTTTGGTATTCCTCACTTGTCGAGTTTGAATAACATGATATTGTGATGATTTAATACTCATTGAATCTATTCATATGCCATATGTCTAACATTGTTGTTTTAATGGTATTTACTTTATAAAAAGCATGCTATTAGGATTAGATGGATTATGAATGGATTAATGGACTTTTTACTCTTGATTCGCGTACTTCGCCTTGCACTTAGGTTTAATTCATAATGTAAATCTCTAGGTTCTCTATTTGAATTTATAAAGTAGTTGTAGCGTATAGGCCCATTACAATATAAGAGATGTGTGACATACGAGGTTGGATATCTGGGGATGTCAGCACTCACCACTGTGGTGCGACACACGGGGTTGGATACTTGGGGTATGCCGGCCCATTGGGGTTAGAGTCCCCAGTGATATTTGGAGTTAGGTTGGCTATCAGACCATGCGATTACATGCACATCATTTAAACAAAAATGGCTTTAAAGGCTGAGGTGATGTAGCGCACGACCGAACGGACCTAGACCACTACTACGTAGTCTTGAGTCAATCTCATTTTGTTTAACTATGGTATTTTCTGGCATAGTTCCATTTCATCATTTCTGTGCTATATTTATGTTTTCAATACCAATTATTATGTTTGGAAATCTACATAAGAATATCCATGCATTACTTTATTACATAATGTACTAACTGCCTTTTTTATGACGATAAGTGCAGATCTGTCGATTTGTAGGACGAGCATGGAAGAGATTGGCGACTACTTCAGTGCCATCTGCGTGATTTCTGCTCTGACCTTGTAGGATTTTGATATTTTGTGTATTTAGGTAATTTATGTCTTTCAGATAGTTAAAGGTTGTATGTATATGGGTTGAGCATTAGTTCCCCGCTTGACACTTTATCACTGTGTATCACCGATTTTGCTTATCTATACATATGATCATTTGTTTCCCGGTTTCCACACTTATGATTATTTTATTAATTGTTTCCTTTAAATTGACAAGACTTTTGCTATATTTAATAAACAATAATTTTTTTTATTAACTTTGTAATTCAATGATAATTTGACATGTGATAAATTAATTGGAATATATATAATGAGGATAATAAGTTAGAAAGCTTGAATAATACGTTGTTTAGTCTTACGTGGCTGAGATTAGGGCTTAATTACAAGATTAGGCCGGACGATGCCCTAGATTAGGGAAAGGGCCGTCACAGTTTGTATCAAAGCATAGGTTTAGCAAACTTTGTTAGACAAAGGAATTGTGATACCAATATAGTTGGTATTAGAGCTAATGTTTCTTGAATAAAATACGAACTCGAATAAAATACAAACCTTAGAAGTGGAAACTAGATGATCCTTGCCTATAAACCATTAGTTGGGAAATGAGTGAAAGTGAGATGGGGATTTCTTATATGAAAATGTTAGTTTCTATATGTGTATATATGCATTAACTACATAGCTGTTGGTGTTGGAACGTCGTCAACTTGAAGAGCACATGGCTGATCGACGTAAGATTAGAGATTGCAGCAGCTCTAATGGTATAGACTTTACTAGTAGTGATAATATTAAGAGAAACAATTAAAACTCCACCATCCCCCACGCCCACATCTTCGAGCTCATCAGTTGAGATTTAGCTAGTGAAGGGCTTCATCAGACTAAAACCAACATACTTTAATGGAACCAGAGACTTCGAGAAGATTAAGAATTGAGTGTAATCTGAAGAGAAGAGATATAAGATTTCGAAGATTGTGGATAGAATTTGGGCCGAGCTTTCATCATACACACTTGAGAGAGACGCTGATGTTTGGTGGTGTACTACGATAGCTACTTACAGAGGTTTTGAGACTTGAGAGGCCTTCAAGAAAAAGTTTTATCACTAGTACTTCTCGGTTGTAGTTATGAAAAGGTTGAGGAAGGAGTTTATTAACCTGAGACATGGACGAAGATATGTACAAGGTCAGGTACAGGGTCGACGCAGGCCGATTACTTGTTATAGATGTGGACAAGCAAGACACATTGTGAGAGATTGTCTGCAGCCAGCAACAATGTACCCATAGCAGGGCCAAGATGGCTCACATTGTTGCACTGCCAGACGTCGATGCCACACGAGTTCTCATTAATGGTACAATTTCTATTTCTCGTAGAGATTCATATGTGCTTTTCGATTTTGGATCTACTCTTTCTTTCATCGCTGATCGCATGATAAACATCTTAGGATTGACACCTATTAGGCTTCAAGTGCATTTGGTTTTAAGTACCGTAGCCACGGATATGGTTTATCCATAGTCTTGTAGAGGGATGTCCAGTTGAGATAGGTGGAGTAGAGCTACTTGCAGATTTCAGAGTTCTTGAAATTCTAGAGTTCGACGCGATATTAGGGAAGGATTAGCTATCAACGTATCAAGCTCATATCGACTTCTTCAGCAAGGCAGTAATATTTAAGATCTTAGGCCATCTAATATTCATGTATAGAGGTAATTCAACAAGGACTATAGGCACGAGAGGTCGACCTATGACTAGAGAGGAGGCGGAGGCATTGATTTCACTATACGCAGTGGCATAGAGACATGGACCTAGAATTGAGGATATTTCAGTTATTAGCAAGTTTTCAGATGTGTTTACAAATGATTTACTCGATTTATTGTGACCGTGAGAGGTTGACTTCATTATTGAGTTGGTACCAGACACCAAACTTATTTCAATACTGTCGTACTACATTGCCCCGATGGAGTGAGAGGAGTTGAAGACTTAACTTCAGAACTTGGGACATAAGAGATTTATCACACCCTCTATGTCGCCATGGGGAGCACCCATCCTTTTGTGAAGTAAAATGATGACACTTTGAGACTGTATATTGACTACAAACAGTTGAATTAGGTCGCAGTCGGAAACAAGTATCAATTACTGAGGATCGATGATTTATTCGATCAGTTGAGATGAGCGTAGTTGTTCTCCAAGATAAACCTGAGATTAGGGTATCATCAGCTTAAAATTAATAAGGAGGATTGTAACAGCTCAAATTCTTAATAATGAATTTGGTCCGTAATTAAGGGTCACCGACGCTCGACGTGGCTGAGAGTGGGTACATGAATCCAATACACAGTACAAGGATCGAGTAATGGATCATTTTATGTATGATGAATGCTTAGCACATTGCATACATGTAGATTACTAAGTCACTTTTAAGTGTATAAAGTTGTCGAGACGTTAGCGGGGACGTGCCTTGACATGTGTGCTGGCGTGGGACCGGGGTAGAGAGTGATGTGGTAAGATGTAATTTAAGTTAATGTATCTTAATTAGTTGAATTAGATGTGGCTATAGTTAATTTACATTAAATGTAAAAGTTAGTAAACTAAAACAATAGCCATTTGATGCCTCTCGAGATACGTGTGGACACATCAACAGACTAATTAAGTATGAAATTGGTGCTAGCAAGGGAGAGTTAGTGGATTTAAACCATGATGTAGACTATTAGATTAGTCTCGAGATACATGTATATATTAAGATCAATGGCTATTAATCAATCTTATTTATATATAAGATTGAATAGATCAACTCATGCAAACCATTTTATTCACATTCATTTAGTTAGAGAAAATAAGTTGGAGAGGAAAGATCAGCAAGGTTGATGGTGAGTTTATGATGATTTAGCAGGGATGATCAATCTAAGGGACTTCCATCATTAGGTAAGGAAGTCTACACAACCATTTTACAAAGTCTTGAGAAAGTTAGATGTATTAAATTAGTACTATGATTTCAGAGGCTAGATGAGATTATTTTTGAATTTGGGTTACGTATTTGGATTCCTTGCAAAAAAACCATTAAATTTGCTATAAAGAAGTTTGGAATTCGGAGTTAAATGGACTAAGTTATGATCAATTAAAGTGTTAGGTGTATACTTGAGTTTTATTAAAAATGTATGCATGCTTTGATAGTTTGTATGAGTCCTAAAACACCTTAATTAACCTCAACAAACTAGGGAAGAGTCTCGAGAGGTTGTTGGCGAGATACACAGGTGTTAGGAGGCAGGATTAGCCTAGGAACTTTGCGTAGAATGTAAGTAAACTAATTGAAATCTTTTTCTTCATTTCATGCTTTGATTTTAGTGCTTGTTTATAGTTGTTTACATTATTGTGCTTGTTTTGATTTTTAGTGCTGTGATTGGGGTGCTTTATCTTATTATATGATTATTGGAAAAATTAGAATTTGTGTGTTTAAGTTTATGATGTGGTTTGGAGTAAACGTGACTCATGGAGTATAGGACTTGGGGATGTCATTATACTAATTAGTTAATATCATGTACCTACTATATGAGGTTGATGAAATGATTAAGCGATGACCAATTACGATAATACCGAAGTAATACGTATACTGACCTATTACATGAGGTCGATAAGCTGTGTTTCACAACTAATAATGATAATACCTACATGCACTGCTAAATAAGCTATTATCTTAAATCTATGTGATAAAAGGTAATATATAAGTCAACATGTGAAATGATTAAATGACAATCAATTAGTGTAATACCAAAGTACTATGTATGCTGACCTATTATATGAGGTCGATATGTCGTGTTTCACAACTAATAAGAAGAACATCTATGCAAAAGAGGTGAACAATTAGGGTAGTCCTAAAGTATTATGTGTGTTGACCTATTGCATGAAGTCGATATGTCATGTTTTACAACTAATAAGAAGAATGCATATGCATAAGCCGCGACCAATAAGGGTAATACCGAAGTACTATATGTGCAGACCTATTACATGAGGTTGATATGCCGTGTTCCACACCCGAAAAAGAGAATGCTTAAGTGGGCAACTAAATAAGTGACTACCCAAGACTTATATGATCAATAGGGTATATCTGGGTTAATGTGTTAGGTACACAGTTTAAAATTGGGTGGTTCATTTGAATAGTCTATCGATGCTACATTGTTTGGTAATGTATTTGTGTATCAATGATTATTGTGGTGAAATGAATGTATATATTGTGAGTTGTTATCTTGATGTGTTTAGGAATATGGATAAATGCCTCTCAAAGTTACTTTCTACATTACTGTATTCACAGTCATTTTTATGACGGTAGGTGTAGATCCATCGAGTAACAGAACGAGCAAAGAAAATATCGGTGACGACCTCTAAGCCTTTGGAGTACTGTTAATTTCGACATTTTAAGTTGAGATTTTGTTGTATGACTTATATAGGTTTTCTATAAACTTTTGTGCTTGTATGTATGGGATGAGATAGTATACCGAGTAAATACAGGTTGATACATAGTTATCGTTGTTTTGTTATATATATAGTTATCGTTTTCTTGTTATATATATGCATGTGATTTTTGTTACCTAGTTTTCCACATACTTAGGTTTTATTTGAATGGTTTCCACTAATTTGTCAAGACTTCAGCTGAATAATCTTCAAACTATATAAAATTCTAATTTACTCTGAAATACTATTAAGTATGAGAATGGTGTGAGGTTTATTAGAAAAGTAGCTAATGAGGTGAGTGTAATAGAAAAGCTGACTAATATGTTGTTAAGTCATATGTGGTGGAGGTTAAAGCTTAATGACGGGATTAGGCTAGGCGATACCCTAGATTAAGGAAAGGGTCATCACAAAGACAGATCCAAGATGACAATCGCACGGGATATGGACAATAACAATTCACATTCTTGCCATTAAGGCTGACCAATGCCCCCATAGTATTCATGGACTTGATATATAGGGTGTTCAAATCGTTTCTTGATCGCTTCGTAATAGTTTTCATCGAGGATATTCTGATATACTCGAGGACACGAGAGGATCACGAGCAACATATCAGAGAAATGTTGCAAACATTAAGGGAGCACCAACTTTATGCCAAGTTTATTAAGTGTGAGTTTTGGCTTCCAAAATCGAGTTTTTAGGTCATGTCGTTGGAGTAGCAGGGATTGCAGTGGATCCGAACATGATTCAAGTGATTATTGATTGGACAACACCAACATCAGTGATAAAGATTAAGAGATTTCTGGGCTTAACCGGGTATTATCGCCGATTTGTGAAGGATTTCTCAAAAATAGCCTCATTGATTACCAGACTGACACAAAGCTGAACAAAGATTCTTGGTGTACATAGATGCTTCTCATATGGGTATATGTTGCGTGTTGAAGCAAGGCAGAAGTACAGTGGCTTATGCTTCTAGATAGTTGAAAATACATGAGAAGAGCTATCCCACGCAAGACTTGGAGTTAGTAGCGATGGTATTTGCACAGAAGATATGGAAACATCATTTATATAAAGAGATTCACACTCTTAACTGATCAAAAAAATTTGAAGTATCTCTTCACACACAAGGACCAGAATATGAGACATCACAAATGGTTAGAGTTCTTGAAGGACTACGACCTTTCCTTGAAGTACCACCAAGGAAAAGCCAATATAGTCGCATATGTATTGAATTGGACACCGATTGGAGATACTGATATCGTCAGATGTCATATAATGCTTGATTATGGTTTGCTTGAGGCAGTGGTAACAAATGAGTCAGTTACATGTTCCTACCGATACACAGAGGCTACATACCATGTCTACACATAAAACATCAGAGGGTTAGAATAATGATCGTTTGTATTTGACGTTTAGAGAGCTAGCACAGAGTATAGAGTGTAGCGTCCCCTATCCTAAATAGGGTGATACTCGGCCTGAAACCTAAGTTAAGCTCCGTTACATTGGTCAGACCCAATTAAAGTAACAATACAACTGTCCTTCATACCTGATAAACATAATATAATATATTTTATATCGAATAAATAATTGAAAACGCATCGAAATTAAAACTTTTTCGATAAAATCAACAATATACTAAAACTGGCATATATCTTGGTCGTAAAACCATATCCTAAATGTGTTTACAAAATATTAATTCAATACAATATATAAATAGTGGGAAATCAATTCACCTTAGAGAAGACTATAAACTCATTATATTCTCCGTTCCTGAGTTGGAGGGCACGTAGTCAACCTGAAATATTAATTGAGGAATGAGCACTCCAACTTGCTCAGTAAGCGATGCTCATAGACGTATCAAATATCAACTAATATCAAATAATAAATGAATAGCAATTTGAATCCAAAACATATCTATTCAGGCATTAAAATGATATGACAATAAATAATGGAATGCAAGTTCACATGTCAATTGCAACTATACTCGTGACTTGTATTTTCATTTTAAAACTAAGTCTTAAACTCCCATTACTCTCAATTACGGCCCACAGAGCCTCACACGTTGGTCAACGTGTGATTTATCTTGTGTATCTAGGCATAACATAACTACCAACTCAAATAGGAAAGCAAAAATCGTGTACCTCAAGGTTGCTGAAGGGAAAGAGTTGGTAGCTAACCAATCACCTTCATCGTCACTCCAGTTCGATTCGCTCGTCGTACTCTTTCTGGATAATTTCTCATAAAAACTAGTTCAAGTTACATTACATTGCCCCATTCCCAGTCCATAATTCTATATGAACTAGTCATACTAATTACGTTGCATAATTGGTTAAAAAAATGAGTCCTACTTAACCATACCGAGCTTTCCTAACTTTTTACTGATTTACTGAACTCCCAAAATTCATATACCTTACCCTGTCGACCAATAACCTAAATTACATCAATTTTCATTAATTTGGGTCTAATATTATTTAATTAGAACCCTTAAATTGATCCTAATCGAATCTGAAATCAATTTATCAAATTTTAGGCCAATGTGACCATTTCATATTTTTTGAGGTAAAACCTTGGTATAAAGTCTCGAATAAATCCCGAATTCTTCATTTTTTATAGGAATTCATCAATTTCTATTTATTTTATCAAAAAACTATTTTTAAGATTTTCCCTCAATTTTTTGGATTTTTTCTCCATTTTGCCTTATTTTATCTTTTTGTTATTTTGTTTTTTGTTGGGTCGGGTGGATCCTAACAAGTCTGACTTGACCTTGGCCAGGGCACTGAGCCGAGCCCGCCCAAAGGGTCGAGCCGGCTAAGGCTCCATACGTGACCTAGTGGAGGGGTGCACACACATGGCCCATGCGCGTGCATCCCCTTTCCCCATTCAAAACCAGTGACATGGTCCCTGGTTCGAATTGAATTTTCTTTTCTTAAAATTTTGGGCCCTGTATTGATTTTCCAAGAGAGACGACTCCTACGTTGTCTCCCACCTCGAACAAACCTCTCAATCCATCTCCTAACAAAAATAACCCAACTCATCAACAATAATGCAACAACAACAATAGTCCAACAACAATCAACAACTATCACAACACCCAACACTCACCTTGATCTCCTTCTCTCTCCCCATCCCTCTGTCACAATTTTTCTCTTTAGATCTTCAACTCACTGTGGGAACGATGAAATACAAAGGAGGCAATTGTTTTGTTGAAGATAAATAAGAAATTTTCTCGAGATTCGTGTTGCATGAATTTTAGGCAGATATAATGTTCTACTTTTTATTTTGATATTTTCACAAGATACATGTTACGTATCTCGAGTCCGATCTTGTGGCTATTAACCAACCCATTTTTCTTGACTGACTTAAGTTTAGTGAATCACAATTTTTCTAGAGATTTACACCCACGAATATCGAGGACGATCCAAAAGACAAGAGCTAAAAAGTCGCATTGACTTTCCTTGAGATGTAGTTGCATGCATATCAAGGCATGACAATATCAACCAAAATACCAAACCGCTCAACTCACGTACTTCCTTAATTCTCGCACTATGCGTGTCTAGAGGTGAATCCAATATATTATTTTAATTTGATTTAAACATTAGGACTCATTTATACATATTTTTATATATAACCCATATATATACAAATATATAATCACCTATGTATTTTCGCGCCCATAAATTCGTCGCGCGCGCCAAGCATCACTTTTGGGCGTGTAACTATTGTACGCCCATACGTGTTACCCTCGACCCCGGGTGTCACTAGGCGCCTACCAATGATTAATTATTTATTTATTTTCAATATATATTTATATATAAAATTATATATATATATATGCATATATATATATATATATATATATATATATATATATATATATATATATATATATATATATATATATATATATATATTCTTGCGTTTATAATTTCATCGTGTGCACCAACGAGTACAATCGGGCGTGCATGCTACCCTACGACTCATGTGCATCACCCACATGGTATTAGGCGTCCCAATGATTTTTCAATTAATCAATTATATGCCAATTACTCTAATTAATTTCTATAAATACTAATACACATCATGAAAAGGTCAAACATTACGCAAATCTACGTACACGCTAATCGAGAAAAGTCGAGCTTAACCTCGAGCCTAACTCGGGTTAATTAGAATTTGAATTAACACTAGTCACTTACTTAAGGTTATGGGTCATTAAAGTCTCCTAATTTAAGATAATCTTGTCCTCGAAATTAAAGGAAACATGCGGGTTACCAGTAGTTCTGAAGAGAAATAGAAATTGCTCTTCCATATATAATTCTCGTTCCCAAGTGATCTTTTAATTTTAAAACTACTTTACTATAATCCGAATCTGCAAAGCCCTTTCATAGATGAGACTTTCAGAAACACAATGAATTTGAATTCTCTAACAATCTGTGATACTTATCTCCTCAACATTTTTATTTTAACCAAGTTGTAGTTTTATATCACCTAGTCTACCATACCCTCTCTGTGTAGCTCTTGATTATCACCTTTTTTTAAAAAAAAGTTATACTTACAATCTTAGTTCTGTACATCAACATACAATAAGATTGAGCATATTTAGCTTTATCATTCGACCATGTAATCCACATGATTACCTTTATTATCATAGAACTCACACAAAGGAATATGTTTTCTTTCAGTGGCTAAATATTATGAGACAAAAGCTCAAATTTTTATTCTTAAGAACTTGGATTAGCAGATCGATTTCTTCGTCAACACAAAGAAAATATCCTGTATTGAGATTGAGATTTGGTTTTTAGCTATATCAATAACTTCTTCTACTGCTGGAAGCAAGTCTCGGATCTCTGTCCAAGGAATCAAATATTGAAACACCATATCATTTCACATCTTCAAATACATTTATCTTGCTCAATCAGTCAAAAGAATAACATAAACTCACCGAGAAGAGTTTGTAGACTTAAGCAATCTATCAACTACAACTTCCATTATATTGTGCATATGCCAAGTTCTAGTTAATTTCATTACATAACCCCCTGTTATGTTATCATTTTACCATCAGATATAGACAAGAGCTTACTTAACCCTTCAAGTTTTTATTATCCAGTCTCAAACTATTGAATATCTCTCATATCTATTTATGAAATCAATAACATATATCATCATCTCAGACAATCCATAATTTCCTCATATACTACAATACGATATGGCATGGTCTGAATAACCAATATAAAGATATCCATGAGGTCATCAAAGTAATTCTTTCCTAAAATATTTTCTAAATTGAAATTCTCATATCAGAATCTAATGCGTTTGGCACAATTTCATTGGACAATCTAATATGGATGTTAATCCTTGAAAGCCAAATCTTAGCATATCAAGTGATTCTAATTAGACTTCTAAATCACCATATCACCCAGTTAATCAAACACTTGGCTCAACTTCAATCTGAACTTAAAAAAACTTGTCTGTAATTATAAATTCCAACAACTCAGTTGATGATGTGCTGACAAGCTTTATAAATCATTATCCTTATTACACATATCTCTTAAGAGATAATATCGAGAAGTTCCCATTATAATTACAACTCTAGTTCTTTTCTCTATTCAAATTATTGATCACATCAATCACTTTGTGTAGGTGATTTCTCAAAGCGAATTCATTGTATTCATGAATTTAGATTACTGACTTCACCTCTAATTTCTTTCACTCTGACAATTATACTCTTCAAACTCTCATAACTTGAAGATTTCCATCTCACATTTTTCACTAATTCAATTGTTTCCATACTTTTCAATTGTCTTCTAGTGTTTCCTATAAGATTTTTTAATCTTAAGGATAACTAAAAGACTCTCCAAAACCCTTTTTACATGAATATATTTGTATTTCAAACCCCACGATGAATGAATGAACTTGCGCAATCCATTTAATTGAATGGATTCATAAATAAATTGGGATCTATGCCAATATTTTATAATCGCAAGTCTCAACTCTAGGACTTATCTTTTCCATTCACTCTATTCATTATTTGTAACACATTTCAAGCTTTTATTCTACAAGTGATGCCTTAAATTGTTTGGTAGAGATACTAAAAACGTTATTTCACTATAGTTCATCTCAAACTTTCATGAACTATACAAAAGTATAAACTGCAATCTCTTGCCTCCTTGTGTCAAAACACGACTACTTGAAGTAAAGTATTAGGCTAAACCTTTAACTTCTTTTTTCATATTCCAATTATAACTAAGCAATTATTGTAGTTAAACCATATCAATTCTCCCTTAAGGCATCCTTGTGTTACTTACGACTCATCTCAATCTCACTTTTAGATTAATTGAATATAGGACACAATGATACACAAATCTTTGTATAGCTTGCTTGTATCATTCAATTATTTCATGATAATACTACCCTTTTGATTCCGTGTTGAATATAAGGCAATCTTCTAATTGTCTCAATCATAGTCAAGTCTTTTGATTCGTAATTAACATTCAACACGTATCCCAGTGATTTATACTTGAATCTTAGTATTTGCACTTGCAATCTTCGGTATAAACTAATTTATCGTAAAAGTTCACATGACCTTATGATATTGCTTGTGCCTTTGCTAAGTCTTCAATTTTTTATATCATCATTGGTGACACAATTATAATCATATTTTGATAGAGTTCAACAACTCTATTTCTTAATTGATTTATGAACATAACATTAGATCTAGTGATTTTCAATGATTTCCAACACGATTTCTATCATAATCGAGCCATTGCCTGACTTCATTTTCATTAATTCCTAATTATGATCTTTTAGAACTGACAATTAGATCTCGACTAATTCTTGAGAACAATTGGTTTCATGTGATAGACTGAAATTAATTGTCGATTTTGGGCAATGAATATTCATCCTTGATTTGCATAAAATTAACTCATCACTCAAGTTGAGTTTTCAAACTCATACAATTCTCATAATACACTAAGTAAAATGGAATTGATCATTAGTTCAAACTTACAAACCAAGTAATTGATGAATTTAAATCTCAAATTGTGATAAAATTCCAAGAGAATACGATAACCAAACTACTTGAGTTTTTTTTGAAATCACAATTTTCATTCATCAAGCTTGAACTCTCAAAATCCTTAGATTCGTTGACAACTCATTCACCCCAATTTAGACTGCACTAGCCTAAGTAATCAGATTAGGACACCTCACTAGCTCACTACCATATTTTAACTCAAACTATACATGTTTTTACAAAGTCTCAACTTCAGATTTTTATATGAAATTACCATAAAGTGATAAAAGTCCAATAGGTAAAATAAAGTTGATTATCAATGCAGGTTTTCCATTATCCTTCAAATCCTATCTCTTGTTGTGAATCTTCAATTTTAATGTAATTTTGCCATTAAAATCATCTTATTAGTGAGTGCGATTAATTCACAACAACATTAATAAACTTTTTCTTATTTTAACTTTACCTTCAATATGTGCGATTACATCACAACTATACTTACAAGCTTCTTCTCACTATTCCCATATGAACTAGAATCATGCATGGAATCTTATACTTCATAATAACTTATGAAGTATGAATATTTAGTAGTTATGTAACCCTAACTAGGTTTTTTATCATCGTTTACCACTAATTTCCTCATGACCTTTAATCTTTGTTGACTAGTTTTGACACTAGTATATATTCTACTCAAAGTGAATCATCACCTTTGAGTTTCACTGAAGGATATTTATTATTTTATTCACTTTTTAATGTCAATTCTCTTAATATCTATCTCAAAGTCCAGGTCAAATATATAATTCTACACTGACTACTATTAATCTAATAATATCAATGAGAATAAAGACCATTATAGACTATCCAATAGAAGAAGAGTTTACTTTTTGTCGTTATAATATTTATGAAGTCTTTCCTTGTTTCAAACATCATTAGGATTTAGGTTTGTACAAACCCTAATCCTTAATAATTTCTCATTATATAACATTTTCACATCTTTCCTTGTTATAATATCTATGAAGTCCAGGTTTCCCAAGAACTCTTGCCATCTATTCATTGGATTCCAAGATAAAGATGGGAGATAAGACCTTCAAGATAGTTATAGGAAAGACATTACACGTATATCAATCGTATAGATACATAATACATCACAATACATAACATTACTCAAGCTTTTATCTTTCATTACCCCCAAAACATCGATAAAAACTATTTATAATGTCCTAAGCTTTTTCATAACTCGAGACAACACTCAAAGTTAGTAAAATTAATTTATGGTACTAAAATATATCAGAACCAGTAACCTTAGATTTTGATACCAAACTGTATTTGAGTTATTACTCATTTCGAAGTAATAAGGTTATACTCTGGAGTAAGCTCTAATATCAAACTGTAGCATCCTTTATCCTAATTAGGGTGATACCCAGCCTGAAACTCTAATTAAGCTCCTATACACCAGCCAAATCCAATTAGAGTAACAATACAACCATCTTTCATACTTGATAGTCACAATATAATATATCTTATATCAAATAAATAATTGAATACCGACATATATCTTGGTCGTAAAACCATATCCCAACCCTGTTTACAAAATATTAATTCAGTACAATATATAAATAGAGGGAAATCAATTCATCTTAAAGAAGACTATAAACTCCTAATATTCTCCGTTCTTGAGTCAAACCGCATGTCATCAACCTGAAATATTAATTAGGGAATGAGTGCTCCAACTTGCTCAGTAAGTGATGCTCGTAGATCTATCAATTATCAACTAATATCAAAGATTCGATGAATAGCAATATGAATCTAAAATATATCTATTCAAGCATTAAAATGATATAATAATAAATAACGGAATGCAAGTTCATAGGTTAATTGCAACTGTACTCGTGACTTGTATTTTCATTTTAAAACTGAGTTACAAACTCCCACTGCCCTGAATTATGGCCTACAGAACCTCACACGTTGGCCGAAGTGTGTTTTGTCTAGTGTATACAAGCTTAGCATAACTACCAACTATAATAGGAAAGTAGCAATCGGGTACCTCAATGTTGCTGAAGGGAAGGTGTCGGTAGCTAACCAATCACTTTCATCATCACTCCAGTCCGATTCGCATGTCGTACCTTTTTCTAGATAATTTCTTATAAAAACCATTTCAAGTCACAATACATTGCCCGATTCCCAGTTTATAATGCTATATGAACTAATTATACTAATTACGTCGTATAATTGATAAAAATATAAGTCCCACATACCTATGTCGAGCTTTCCTAACATTTTACTGATTTACTCAACTCCTGAAATCCATAAAACTTTCCCCATCAACCAATAACCTAAATTACGCCAATTGTCATTAATTTGGGTCTAATATTGTTTAATTAGAACCATAAAATAAATCCTAATCGAATCTGGAACCAATTTATCAAATTTTAGGCCAATGTGACCATTTCATGTTTCTCAAAGTAAAACCCCGGTATAAAGTCCCGCATAAATCTTGAATTCTTCATTTCTCAAGGACTTCATCAATTTCTATTTGTTTTATCAAAATATTGTTTTTCGGGATTTTTTCTCAATTTTCTAGAGTTTTTATCCATTTTTCGTTATTTTCTCTCTTTTTATATTTTTATTTTTGTTGGGTTGGGTCGGCCTTAAAAGGTTTGACGCGACTTTGGCTCAGGCTCCTAGTCCGGTCGGGGTAGGGGTGTACACGTACGGCCCGTGCGTGTCCATCCCCTTCCCCCTTCTAAACTAGGGACATTCGAATTGATTTTTTTTTTTTTTTAAATTTTGGAGTCCAACCCTAGTATTGATTTGTCAAAGGAGACGACTCCTACATTGTCTCCCTCCTCGGACAAACCTCTCAATCCATCTCAATAACAACAACCCAACTCATCAACAACAACGCAACAACAACAACATCAATAGTCCAACAACGATCAACAACAATCACAACACACAACACTAACCTTGATATCTCTGTCTCCTCCTTTCTCCCAATCCTTCTATCTTAATCTCTCTCTTTCGATCTTTCAATTCACTGTGGGAATGATGAAATATAAAAGAGGCAATTATTCTGTTGAAGATAAATAAGAAATTTCCTTAAGATTTGTATTGCAAGAATTTCGTGGTAAATCTAATGTTGTACTTTTTATTTTGATCTTTTCTCGAGATATGTGTTACATATTTTGAGGCTGATCTTATGGTTATCAAGAAATCCATCCCTCTTGACTGAATTAAGTTTAGTGAATCACAATTTTTTCTTGAGATTCGCACTCACAAATCTTGAGGCCTATCCAAAAGATAAGAGCTAAAGTCACAATGATATTTCTAGAGATATGGTTGCATGCATCTCGAGGCATGTCAATATCAACCAAAATACCAAATCGCTCAACTCATTTACTTCCTTGATTCTCATACTATGCGTATCTCGAGGCAAATCCAATATATAATTTTAATTTGATTTAAACTTTAAGATTCATTTATATATATTTTTATACATAACTCATATATATACAAATATGTAATCACCTATGCATTTTCGCGCCCATAAATTCGTTGTGTGCGCTAATGATCACTCTCGAGTGTGCACACTATAGTACGTCCCATGCATGTCACCTTCGACCCGCATGTCACTAGGCGCCCACCAATTATTAATTAATTATTTATTTTTAAAATATATTTATATATAAAATTATATATTAATCCATATAAATATATATACGCCTATATATTCATGCATTTATAATTTCGTCGTGCGTGCCAACGAGTACACTTAGGCATGCACGTGACAGCTACCGCAAGTGTACGACAAACGTCAAAGTAATAGTTGCACCAACTCGTTTTGGTGTTGGGAATACGGTTATGCTCTAATGTTTAGCCTAACTAATAAAATAGAGTTATGCACTTAAATATTGGGTTTTGTAAAAACAAATTATTAATTAATTTAAACTAACTAATTGCAAGTAATTAAATTAGGTCTTAAGTAATGAAGAAAATATCCTAGGAAATCTAAGTCACCCAAATTGTATCATTTAAATCCAACTTAATTATAAAGTCTCCCAATTCATGGAATGATAGGCGGATTTCCTACAACTCACTCCATCTTGAGGTCTCGGTGATGGAGATTCTAACATCTCACTCGGACTCTGCCGGTCGGCGTGAATAGCATAAGTAAGATACAACATTAAAAACCAGATTTAATTGCCACCCTAGTCCATAACTATGGATCGATGCGTCGTATGTTCTAAGGTTGTGTTTCCCCTAATCCGGGTTCAAAAGTCCCAATGGCCATGGTGACTCTCCTTGAATCTACACCTATTTGAACAAGGTAAGTATAACATAGCACACAAGAACACACAAATCAAAATATTGAATTGAAAGAACAAATATAATCACATTGAAATCAAAAGAATCCAATTTAGGCTCTAAAGATCCCTAGAACAAAAGAGATTACCCCATAAGTGGGTTTAATTCAACACAATTCATGATAAGAAAGTAAGAAAACATGAAATCAAACCTACAATGAATATAGAATCCAAGATTTTGATCGCTATTCTTCAATCTTCACACGTTCTTCTTGGTTTTCCAAAGCAAAAGATGATAATCCCTATCTATCTTAACCATAAATATATAGGGGTATTTTGGTCCAACAAAAATTAGTTTAAAATCCTAAAATAGGCAAAAATCGGGTTTACATTATGTGGCCCTGTGGCACCCGCACAACGCCCATGATGAAATAACCTCCTAGATTTGCCGTTGTGGTGGCACCATGGCGCTGCTGTGGCACCAAGTCCGGTAGTTATTTTTTTTCTTCTTCTATAGATTTTTTTACTTCACCCGTTCGTCGTCTAGTCACGTTATCCCTTGAACCTAATACACCAAAAAGTACATTAAATAAGCCTCAAATCATCAATTACTTTACCAAATAATTAACTAAATCCTACTTAACATACTCAAAATCATGCTTCGCATCACAACCCCAAACTTAAGATTTTCCTAGTCCCTAGGAAAAAAATGACACAACAAGAGATGCAATTTACCTCAAACCAATAAAATAAACATCAAAGGCATCATCCATAGTTGGAAAAACATTAAGTATGCGAACACAAACTTATTTTCTCATTTTATTATTCTCACTTCTCAAATTACCTTAGTGACGTCTTCCAATCTCAAATTGAAACCATATATTAACTCAACCTAAAGATTTTCAATTGCCCACGAACCCTACCTTCCAACCTAACCTTCACAAGATCTCACTTTCAATAACAAAAGTGTAATTCTGAAACTCTAGTTGCAACTACTAAAGAGAGTTCACCAAAATAATTTGAAACCTCAATAATTATTCATTTAAAGCATCAACTTCCATTAGATTCCATAAGATTATTTTTTTCTCCACTCTCCACTATCATCAATCTTAAAAGGATAAGAATCCATAGGTTTTTGATAGGTTGTAATGGGGCCACGACTCAGTATCGCAAAAAATGAATTTTAAACTCAAATAAAGTTAGATAGGATACACAAATCTTACATACATAGAGCTCTCAACAAGAATAAACTCTCTAAAAATAAATCATTAATATTCACTTAGGAGTTCACTCATAACTCTTCTTTTCATCACACTAGTCTATATTTTTCTTTTTCTTTTTCAGACTTTATTTGGTGGATTGATTCACTTTTTTTTGACATTCCCATTTTTCGGGTGGATTTCATCTTTCTCTCAAACTTTACAAGCTTCTTTCATCATAGATAAGGGTTGCACATCAATCTGACTTTTAGGTAGCTAAGGCTTTTTTTTAGCTATTGAAATCGGAATGTGCCAAAACTTCATAGTAATCGAGGCTTAACGGGGTAACTAGCGATGTAATGTATACGAATGAAGTATATGATATTGTGTAAAGCATTCAAACATGGCCTAACTTTTCTCCTCAATCCTTTTAGTTTGGAATTTATCGCCTCAAGTGGCTCTAGAATAAGTTCTAGAATCCCCGAATCCTCATTAAAGCCCACATACTTTAAGTTTATCCCTTTTTATATTGGCATAAGTCCTTCACTAATCCAAACATCTTCGAAGAAACCCCGATCTAGCCAAGCTAAACACTTAGATATGTGCCCTTTACTCATCCCAGGTATATTGTCTCATTGGTTTAATCAAGAGTATATTATAGATTGTCAGCCACATAAGGAAAGAAAATTAAAATAACATCTTGAAGTGACATGTATATACTTGCATAATAAACATGAAACACCCCCAAACTTAAGATGTTCAGTGCCCTCAGTGAACTCTTAATACTCCTAAAATGAAACATGATAGCGGGCATGCATGAAAAATGACACACTAACAAAAGCTAATAGTTTAGAAAGTAGCAAAAAAGAAGAAAAAAAATAAATGATATAGGGTGTGGAAACAAAAACTCCCCTGAATGAAAGAGTAGTGCACCAATAAAGATGTGATCGATCCTTAGATAAAGACGGGAAGCTATCCCTCGTACTATGCTTGCCAGGTCATCAAAGTAAATAGCCGAAGGTGGAAGCGGGTAATTCTAATCAGTGGGGTGGTGAAACATATGCCGCTGTTAGCGTGCCATCCCTTCTAAATGCATAACAATTGCTTGATGAAATGAACGTTACTGTTGATGCATAACATGTTGATCACGTTGCATCTCCTCCGTTATGCAAAAGTAACGATCCTCTAAAGGGTGATGCTGTTGCTAGTAGTAGTGGGGAATTAGTGCTAATGGTTGAGGGTCGTCTTCCCCCTATTCAGCATTTGGTGCTTCCGATTGTAGTGTCAGTGATGGTACGTGCTTGCGCAAACGTCGCTGTGGTTGGCTTGAAGGTCTAGGCTGTTGCTTTTGAGGTTCATTATTTGAATCAACGTAACCTGGAGGTGACCCACATTGTCGTAATGTAGCATTAGATATAGGGCCCAACCTCGATATGTGCTCATTACTGTGAAAATGGACAGATTGATGCTTGCATAGGTGAGTTATAATCTAAGGATGATACATAACCTTTAAAAACGGCCTACGAAGAAAACTCGTCAAGGAACGGGAGATGAATTCACCAAAGCTGACATCATCACTAGCTAAGTTATGCGCTAATAGAGTAGTGCGCTCTAGTGTAATCTCGCTGGTATTCCCCATCGGCATTAAAGTGGAACAAATAAAGTGCAGCCAACCTCTGGTGGATCGCCTCAAATTTTCTGTAGCCAATTGTTGATCATGAAGGCCATCCTTGCTCTTTTTCCACATAGCTTGTCCCGAAACATAAATAAGATTCACTATTTGTTAGTGGGTGTAATCTTTAGGGGACCATGGACAGTACGATTTTGTCAAGTCCCATGTTAAACCCAGTGCTTTGTTTACATACGCACCGATAATACAAACGTCGGTATCCCTCACCCATACCTTCTTGTTAGGACATGTGTGGTATCCATTTGCATAGAAATTCCATAGTGAGTTTATTATATATCACGAACCTATCAATTTTTCGCCCAAAGTGCTCCAACCATGTTGTTCCACAATGTCCAAAATATGATTTCTATATTTATTGGACAGATAAATAAACGCTCTGATTTTATTGTAAGGGAAGTGTGTTTTTTGTAACAAGCCTTCGCCCATTTATCCTTATAATACTAAATGGTGGTGTCATTAGAGTTAGAGTAAGAATTAACCACCGGACGATGAAAGCATGGGGGTTGGACAATCGATAGTTTAAACTGAGATGCACGTGAGGTACTCATCCTAAAAAGAAAATAAAACTAGTAAGTCCAACTATGATTGTGATAGAAAAACACACTATGCTTGTTAACGACATGCATGTAAAGTGGGGTACAAATATATCAAAAAGAGCACAAACTTAAGTGAAAATTCATGGTGCATGGTCGTAACCAACAAAATCCTCAATTCATGGACATACGACCCATGCAAATACCAGTGCAAAGTGACTAGTGGTGAATAAGTATTTAAAAAAAACCAATATGATCATGGAAGAAGAGCACACAACTACATGAATGAACAATATGTCAGCAAGGAAACCAATTAATTTAAACATAATGGGTATATCCACAAAAGAATATATAATGCCGAAGGAAACAATGTAGATGGATTGATCAACAAGAATTCATTGAGGAATTTATTCAAACACCTTGAACTCATGGGAAGAACACAACCATAAATCCCAAATTAGTGCACAAAATCAACACCAACACAATAGCACATGGTTATCCAACAAAACTTCGATAAGTCTTGTAACAAATGGATCGAGAAAATTCTAAAAATAGTTGGAATGTCTACCTTATAGAGGTTGAAAGAACAACTCAAAAAACACCCACGATGGAAGACCAAAAAGAGTAGAAATCAAATAGATCTAATGTCCACCTACTTGTATAAGTTGATTTGGAGAAGTGTAGGAGAGATTGGTGGTAGTGGAGAGGGGTAAAGTTTATGAGAAGGGAGGTAAGGTCAACTAGGAGAGGTTTTGTGTAGTGGGAGAGTAGAAAAGAAGGAAAATCCCTTATAGATGATGTGTTGTTGTGGCGCCATGGCACCGCGCTTAGCGCCACTGTAGCACACGATTTTCTTTTGAACAAATAAATATAGGGGCGCTGTGGCGCTGGCATAATGCCACCTCCAAGATGCTTAAAAATAGGGCGTTGTAGTGGCGCTGTGGTGCCAACACAGCGCCACCTCCAATAGAGTAAAGTTTTGGGGCTCTGAGGCGGCTCTGTGGCGCCCAAATCAGTGCCAAGGTTAGGGAGACATTACTTTGAAAAAATCAAACAATTTTAACTCTCAACGAACGCGTAAGCCCCATGCAATCATCATGGAATAACACAAACACTAATTAATAATTGTTTGAAACACAATTCAACAATCGAAAAGAATCAAACTAAATAACGGATTGAATTAAATACACGAGCTAACGACGACACGCTTGACCACCATCTTTATGGTTATTTCAAAATCGTCCACTTCGATGAAAAATCACCCGACAAATGGAGAACAACTTGAAATCATGTAAATACACCAAATTAGTTTTGCATACAAATCGAATCATTTAGTAACTAAAATTTTTAAAAAAGTAAAAATAAAAAGAGAACTCTACTAGGGTGCCTCCTAGTAGCGCTAAATTTTACGTCATTAGCTAGATGCCTATCACACGATCACTATTAACCGGTAGCAGAAACCATGTTTGCTGCACGTTCGAACTGTAATAAAGCTTCACTCGTTGAGCGTTGACTTTAAGTGTCTTCCCATTATCACTTCAAGCTCCACCACTCCATATGGCCAAGTTTGCATGACCGTGTATGGTCCCTACTACCGTGATTTCAGCTTACCCAGAAAGTGCTTAAGATGTGAATTATAAAGTAATACTAATTGTCCCGACTCGAAAGTTCTGTGCTCAATTATTTGATCATGCCACCTCTTCGTTTGCTCTTTATACAACTTGGCGTTCTTATTTGCGTGGAAGTGAAATTCATCTAACTCCATCAATTCAAGTAATTGAGCATTGTCGGCAGCTTTGATATCAAAATTTAACTTCTTCAATGCCCAATACGCCTTGTGCTCCATCTTAACCGGTAGATGACATGCCTTCCCATAAACCATTCTATACGGAGACGTCCCAATTGGCGTTTTGAACGCCGTTTGATAAGCCCACAGTGCTTTATCAAGGTGTAATGCCCAATTCTTGCGATAAGAATTGATATTCTTTTCCAAAATTTGTTTCGCCTCTCGATTACTCACTTCGGCTTAGCCATTAGTTTGAGGATGGTAGGCCAATGATGTCTTATGTTGCATGCCATACTTGCGGAGCACCGTATCTAATGCTCTATTGCAAAAATGCACCCTTTCATCACTCACCAAAGCCCGAGGTGTCCCAAATCGACAAAAGATATTCTTTTTCAAGAAATCAATAACAACTTTTGCATCATTCTTTGCCGTCACCACGGCCTCGACCCACTTCGAAACATAATCAACGACAACAAGGATGTATTGCTTCCCATGAGACATTGGGAAATGACCCATAAAATCAATCCTCCATACATCAAACAATTCTACCTCTTGAAAAGTAGTTTGAGGAAATTCTTGTCTTCGTGAAATATTTTTGGTCCGTTGACATTCGTTGCAAGTCTTTACACAGATGTACGTGTCTTTGAAAAGACTCGACCAATAGAAACCACATTGAAGCACCATTGTTGCTGTACATTGAACGCCAAAATGACCACCGAATGGAGAAGGGTGGCATCCCTCCAAAATTCCCATAAGCTTATCCTCTAGAACACATCGTCAAACCAACCCTTCATTGCACTGCCGAAACAAATAAGGTTTATCCCATAGATAATGCTTCACGTCACTCAAAAAATTCTTTTGTACGGAGGGACTCAAATTGTGAGGCAAAACTTAACAAGCCAAGTAGTTCACGAAATCCACGAACCATGGTACATCTCGTTGAACATCCACTCTAAAAAACTACTCATTAGGAAAAGTGTCATGAACCATCCCGTTGTAGTTTCACATTTCTCAACAAAAACTCCTTACCCAAAAATCTATTACAAATTCATGAATCATACCATGGGGATTTCTAGATTTCGATTGTATGGTGTATACACGCTATGAACACAAAATCGAGGGTGATTCTATTTTGATCATAGAATGTTTGATCCTAGAATGATTATTCGATTTATTTTTTACTCTTTCTTTAGCTTTAGATCATAATCCAATCCAAATTTCTATTTATAGAGGTATCACAATCCATAGGAAAAATTTCTCGATTCTTCCACTTCGATGAAATAGTTCCGTTCATTGGTATACTACTAGATTTGAATGAAATCCAATTGGATTCAAATATTTCCTACGGATCCCTGTCAAAAAGGAACAATTTGGGTGGCTGCTTTGTATTTGCTTTTTGATGCGGTAGATGTGAGAGGTGATCAGCCACCACATTCTCACTTCCTTTCTTATCCTCGATTTCGAGGTCGAATTCTTGCAATAAAAGAACCCATCGAATCAACTACGGCTTTGCATCTTTCTTGGCAAACAAGTAACGAATGGCCGAGTGATCCATGAATACCGTTACTTTAGAACCCACAATGTATGGCTGAAATTTGTCGCATGCGAACACTACGACCAACAATTCTTTCTCAATGGTAGTGTAGTTCTACTAAGCTGGATCTAATGTCTTGCTCGCATAATAAATAGCATGGAAGAGCTTCTCTCTCCTTTGACCCAAAACAGCCCCCACAGCGAAATCACTTGCATCGCACATTATTTCAAAATTGGACTCCTAATTGAGGAAAATCATAATAGGCGCCGAAATCAACGCCGTTTTCAAAATGTGAAAGGCCTTCATACACTCATCAGTCATCGCAAAAGGAACATCTTTTTCAAGCAACCCACACAAAGGTTTTATGGTTTTTGAGAAATCTCGAATAAAACGATGGTAGAACCCGGCATGCCCCAAGAAGCTATGAATATCTTTGATAGTCTGAGGCACAAGAAGTTTCTCAATTGCAACTATCTTTGTGCTATTCACCTCCAACAACTATCTTTGTGCTATTCACCTCCAACCCCTTAGATTATACCTGATGACCAAGCACAATCCCTTCACGAATCATAAAGTGGCCTTTTTCCCAATTCAACACCAAGTCAGTGTCTTGACATTTTTCAGTACTAAAGAAAGATTATGCAAACACAAGTCAAAAGATGCCATAAAAATCGAGAAATCATCCATGAAAACTTCCATTATATCCTCCACCATATTTGAGAAAATCTTCATCATACACCATTGAAATGTCACCGGTCCATTGCAAATACCAAAAGGCATTCACTAAAATGCGAAAGTACCATTTGGACAAGTTAAAGTTGTTTTCTCCTGATCCTCCGGTGCTATAGCAATCTGATTATAACCTGAGTACCCATCGAGGAAACAATAATAATCAAATCTAGCTAGTTTATCAAGCATTTGATCAATAAAGGGCAATGGGAAATAATCCTTTTGTGTCGCCTTATTCAGTTTTCGGTAGTCGATGCAAACACGCCATCCTGTCACCGTTCTCGTTTGTAATGCCTCTCATTCCTCATTCTGAACTACAGTCATACCCCCTTTTTAGGACATCATACACTGGTGAAACCCATGAACTGTTGGAAATGGCATACATGATTCTGCATTTAACCACTTTAAAGTTTCTTTCTTCACCCCATTTTTCACTACTGGTTTCAAGTGACGCTGAGGTTCGTTTCTCCGTCATTTATGCATACAAATTGATAGGCTAATTCATTTGATGTCCTCGATAGTCCACCCCAAAGCCGATTTATGCTCAAGTAGAACATGAAGAAACTTCTCTTCCTCCAACTTGATCAACAAAGAAGATACAATCACTGGATATGTAGACTCGTCCCCCAAGTATGAGTAACGCAAATGCTCATGCAGAGGCTTCAATTCAAGACTTGGTTCAATGACTGCACTTTCAGGCTCAAGCTCTAACTACTTAACTGGTTAGTGGACTTTCAGTGGCTTCAAAGCTGCAAACTCTTCCACTGTCGCTAGTAGGGGTAGTAGTGATTATTTGCACTAAACATTTCTCCAAAGGATCCTTCGGTGCTTGCTCTCGAGATAGCTCAGTCACACACTCCGAAACTCTATCCACCATTTCTATGCTCTTGCATTGTTTATTTGCATTATAGAACTTTATAGTATTGTAGATATTGGACAACGTTACTTCATCATTCACTCATAGTCTCAATTCTCCATCTTGCACATCAATGAGAGCTCTAGCGGTTGCCAAAAATGGTTTCCCTAAAAGCAAGAGAACTTCATCATCCTCATCTATGTCTAGTTCGACAAAGCCGATCGGGAAGATAAATTTTTCCACTTTCACCAGTACATCCTCAATCACACCTTTAGGATAAGACAAGGAGCGATCCGCCAATTGCAATGTCATGTTCAAATGCTTAACCTCCCTCAAACCTAACTTTTAGAAGACAGTTAGGGGCATCAAACTAACACTAGCCCCAAGATCACATAACACCATATCAAATAGACAAACTCCAATGGTGCACGGCATGGTAAAGCTTCCGGGATCCTTTAATTTCAATGGGAACTTTCTTCGAAAGTCGACACCGCACTCCTCAGTCAAGTTCACTGTCTCAAATTCCTTAATTTTTCTTTTTCAAGCAATGTTGGCTTTTAAAAACTTAGTGTAGTGTGGCATTTGCTCAAGAGCATCGACAAAAGGAATATTCACTTGCAACTTCTTGAACATATCAAGACAAATTTTTAATTGTTCTTAATTTTTTGTTTCTTGAACCTCTGAGGATAAGGTAGTGGTGGAGTAATAATGGGAGGTTTATCTGGGAATGTAATCCTGCATGGCACTGTCTCCCGCCTTGTTGAACTACCCTTCTCAAAATTTTTGTCCTTTCTGCCTGCCTCGGATCTCTCAGCTATATCATCATGTAAACCACTCGGCTCAGTTTCATCACATTTCTTAGTTGCCTCAAATTCATCATGCTCAGACTCATTAAGCTCATAACCCTACTCAATTTCAATAACCTCGGTCTATTTCTGTTCCACTGGCCTAGGTAGTGTCTTCCATTTCTCAACAACATTGCGCTGACGTTCTCCCTCGGATTCATAACCGTATTACTTGGGAATTAGCCCTCCTAACGAGAATTCAAAGCTATCGCTAACTCCCAATTTGTCGCCCTATATTCTTCATTGATTAAGTTCTCTCATCTTCCATTCTTTCCAAAGTTTGTTTTATTCCATCCACAATATGCTTTACTCCCTCCATTTCTTTCCCATTCTTCTCAAACCTTTGGGTATGATTAATAACCATAACCTTCAAATATTGTTCAATTGCCTTGAAAGAGGCTTGTTCTTTTGGTGGAATTTGTTAGGTTTCGGGGATCATGCGCAGCGAAAGTTTTCGAAACCTTTTTCAAACATCCGCGAACCAAGATCTAATTGATTCCATTAAATGGATGTGCCAATAAAAATTATACCTTAACAAGAATAACTCCATGTCTGCCTTGTTTAGTGTTGATCGATTCCTTTAAGATGTTGCGAGAGACGAACGTCCTCTATCACAAATCCACACACTAACGGACGATTACGATCCGGAGTCCTAGCCCCAAAAATCCTGGGAAAAAAATTCTCTAGGAAAAATCTCTCTCTGGAATTCTCTCTCGAGAAAAATCACATCACAACTGTGACCCTAATATCTTATTTATAGTACACTAGGTTGAGTTGTGAAAGAACTCCATCTCCTAGTCACACTCCAAATAGAGTTCTAGATAAAGTCCAACTCTAAAAAGGATAAAGTCACAGAGAATCTACAATTACTAATCCAATAAGAGTTGTAATTGATCTAAAACTCAAATAAGAATTGAAGTCATACTATAATTCCAATTAGAGTCCTATTCAAAATAGGATTTACTAAGAGACAAAATTTCTAGTCATACTAGAAATGTATGAGAATCTTGAATCCAGTCAAACTAGGACATTTAATGAGAATCTTCAAAATGAATTTTATCAAATAAAATTCATTAACCCATACAATATTAAATAGTGCAAATTTATTCTTTGTGTGCAACCCAATAGGTTCATACAACGTTGGCAGTGAACAAAAACTATTTTGGTACACAAGTCATAAGCGGTCTCTAGCAAGGCATTATGACTACCCAAATAGCATGAAGATCAATAAATCGATACAACCTTGTAGATAGTGTATATCATATCCCTTTATCACGTAATATCTTTTGATTGAACATAAGACATGGAATGTCACTCTTATAGTTTAATCTACTAGTAACGATCTTCAAGTATACTGAAATTGTCAAGTGACATTGATCCAATCAATTTACTAGACCTGGACTTTTATCATTCTAACATATCGAGGGGCCAAATACATATCTCTCTCTAAAAGAGAGGTACAAACTCTATCTTGATCACACAACATCCACATATTAGTTGAACAATGACGAATCATAATCTTTATAATCATCCGGTTAACGATAATGGTTGATTGTATCAAATCATTGTGCTCTAATATTGGAGTCTCTAGTGATCTCAAGTCAAAAGACTAAATGATATAACTCTGATAAGAATCACTTATGACATTGACTATAATGTTCTTATAGCGGGTCAGTCCAGTATTTGTTCCCAACAGATACCCACTATCTTGATCAGTATCCATATACGCATAATCATCATATGATTATCAATCAAGACTCTACTATCCTTAGTTTATTATTGTTCCCACATCAATAACTGACTAGAAACATTTAGAATAATACAATAATTATCCATGGATACTATTATAAAAGAAACATGCATCTACTTATGATAGTTAAACAACGTTTATAGAATTAGCCTAGGGCACATACCCCAACATCTCCCACTTGCACTAGGTCTAATCCTACATGCATCCAATACCGAGTAACCTTAATGCATTCTTAGTGGAAGAAGTTTTGTTTACGTATCTGCTACATTGTTTGTTATTAATTTTCTACAAATCTTACATTCTCTCTTTTATAAGACAAAATGCTCAAGTGATTGTTTAGATCTATAGTGTGATTTAGGTTCCATGACCTAAATTTTTCCATTGGTTTTACAATAAAAGCCAACATTATTTCTAACACTTGGAACCTCACTTTATTCAATCATGAACCTTACGATCTAAACACTTTCTTTAGCTACATCAAATGCCGCTAAAAACTAAGTTTATTTTATAGAATTTGTTAGAGTGAGTTTAGAACATTTCCAACTCATTCCTATGAAGTTAACACATATCCATATTGCATCATTATCTTTTATATTAATTTGAAAGTTTGCATCGTGTAACCATTTACAAGACTCATATATTTCAAACATCTACATATCTAATAACATCTCTCAAGTGCTTCTGAAGTATTTAAAAATGTTATAAATAAATATCCAGTGACCTTCACTAGAATCTATGAGATGAATGTTTTTCCCAAAGCGTATGACATTAAGTTGAATACAAAGTATAATATATGCGATGATTCTCATAGCTTATGCGTATGAAATCTTATTCACATTGTCTTCCAGAGACTTATGTTATAAGACGTAAGTACGAATCCTTGTAAGAATCTCGTACACTGAAACCTTTTAAGTTATTTACTCATATAAACACTCTTATTTAAATCAATTATACTCTTAGATCTATCTCCATAGATCTATATCACAAGGATATAGGCCTAATTAGCTAAGAATCTCATTAAGAAACCTTCCTTAACCAAGACTTGACATTCTGCAAGGTTTAGACGTCGTTTCCAATGAATAATATATCATTAACATACAGATTCAAACAGATAATTGCGCTCCCACTAACCTTTATGTATACATAAGGTTTATCTTCAATTCGATGAATGTAATTCATTAATTATTTCATCAAAACAAAGATCCCAACTCTGATAGGCTTATTATGATCCATAAATGGATCCTTTAAGCTTGAATACTTTTCTCAAATTCTTAAGATAATAAAAAACCCTTAAATTGTGCCATACGCATCTTTAAGGAGCATATAGTAATACTATTTTTGACATCCATTTGTCATATCTTATAGTAAAACTATGAAGTAATGACAATAGAATTCTAGAACTCGAGTTTAGCTGCCAGTGAAAAATCTTATCATAATTAACACTTTGATTTAGATTGAAATTCTCGATAAGCCGTGCTTTTAAGTATGCATTTTTCCTTTTTCAAGTCACTTTAACTCATTTACATCCAATGTTCATACCATCTTCTGGTAAATAAATCAAGTTCCAAACTTGGATAATGTACATGAATTAAAAAATAGAGTTCATAACACTTAGTCTTTTCATCCAATCTAGATGAGACATGTCTCTTGATATGTAGTGATTCATTCTGATCCAGAGTCGAAAATATATCATAACTATCATTAATAAGAAATTCCAAACTTCTTTGGCCAATTTTTTATTATTCTATATTTTCAAAAGAAATATGTTAATTGTGTATACTTAACTAGTTCAAAACTTTGTTGATTTTCCTAAAGTGGCTCGGTTTTCATTTGTGGCACTTGAGAATTTCAAGATTTATTTTATTCTCAATAGTGTCTTTAAAATAAACTTTTTACCTATAAAGACATCATTTTGAGCAACAAACAATTTGTTCTCAATTGTATAAAATAGTATCATAGTGTTCAACCACAATCAGACACAAAATATTTAGGCATCTTACTTTATGTGACTTAAAGTCTTATGCAAGTTTCGCAACCTCAAATCTAAAAAAAAAGACAAACTAGGTATTTTATTCCATATCATATATGGAGTTTTATCAACCATTTTAAGGAAAATAAGGTTTAATGTGAGTTCCTTGGTTTCTAATGTATAGCCTCGATAAGACATCTTAGAAAAGTATGTGTGACACATCATAAATCAAATTTTATCATGTATAGTTCAATTTATCCTCTTAAAGCATCATTTCTCAATTGACGTTCCTAGTGGAGTTAATTGAAAAACAATCTCACAATTTCAAAGATAGTCACCTAAACTCTTGGCTCAAATATTATCCACCTTGATCTCATCAAAGTATGTTAATAGTTTGTCAAGTGATTTTCTTATACTCATTTTGAAATGTTCGTAACAATTCGAAATTATGTATGTTGGATTTTTGGGGTTCATACGCAGCGAAAAAATTCAAAACAAACTTTGAAAAACCCCAACAGGATCGAAAATAAGTTCCATTTTACTAAATCTACGAAAGTAAATCATACCTTATTCCATGATTTCCTTTTGATTATTCGACTTTCAAGACGTTCAAGTGCGCGCCCTCTATCAAAAATTCACACACGAACGGTGACCACAATTTTGAGTGCTAGCCCCAAGAGAGATTGAAAACAATTTTTCTTTCTCTCCCTAAATCCAGAGAACTTGATAATTGTAAAATGAAATCTTATTTCATTTTTTAGGGATCCACCCTTTATTTATATGTGTAGATGAGCCCTCACTTAAAATCCCATTCATAATACAACTATTGCATTTAGGTAGTTTAAGCAAATTACATATACGCCCCATATAAAAAATCGTAAGGGCTTTTATGTCATGAGTTTTATCATATAAAATTCATTACTTTAGACCAATTGAAATTTTTCAAAGCCATTTGTGTGCGATCCAATAGGTTCATGCAACGTTGCCAGTGAACTAAAAACTATTTTGGTACACAAGTCATAAGCGGTCTCTAGCAAGACATTATGACTACCTAAGTAGCATGAATATCAACATCAATACAACGTAATTAATAACGTATATCATATCCTTTTGTCATGCGATATCCTTTGATTAAACATAAGGTATGGAAAGTCACCATAAATATTCAATCATACTAGTCTCGATCTTTAGGTAAACTGAAAAACACCCAAGTGACATTGATCATATCAATTCACATGGACTTCACCATTATCAGTCTATCTTATAGAGTGATCCACTAATATCTCTCTATAAGAGAGTGAAAAATTCTATCTTGATTACACAACTTCACATATTATTCACACGGTAACCAATCACAATCTTTATAATTATCCAGTTAAAGACACCATTTGATTGTGTCAAATTATTATGCTCCTAATATTGAAGTCTATAGTAATCTCAAGTCGAAGGACTAAATGGTATACCTATCATGAGTAAAACATATGACGTAATCCATGTGGTGTTCTCATAGCGGGTCGGCCCGGTATCTTATTCCATTATAAGAACTCATGATCTTGATGCGTGTCCTTATACGCATGATCATCTCATGAACATCAATCAAGATTCACACTAGTCTTAGTTCATTATAGTTCCCAGTATAATGACCGACCAGGGACATTTAAGATATTTCAACAAATACCCATGGATTTCACTATAAGGTAAACATGCAATCACTTATAATAAAATAATAAATAAAACCTCTATTTTATTAACTAAAATTATAAGATAAACAATGTCTGTAGATCGACTAAGGGCACATGCCCTAACAATGTCTTCTTGATAGGATTGGTAATTCATTATAAAATGAACAATTTCATTCTATGAAAAATAAAATCCATTCTTTGAGGCTTTCTTTAGAACTTGGCAAAGTCTAGCTCACAACTAAGGTTTATGTATCTGACACAAACACCTTTTGTAGCTTTCACCTTCCCTTTATCTTTCTTTATTAAATTTCTTTATGTTACGAACCATCAAATATATATCAAAAGCCCTTCTTTTATTATTCTGTCTTACAATTTTGAACCTCATATGCAACTGTAAATAGTGTTCTCCATGTCTTTCAAATTATGTAGTTTAAAACTATTTTGATGAATTATAGATCAAATCTATTGCCAACTTTTGGCACATAATGGTTCAAGCCTTTTGAGATAATTAATATAGTTTTTTCATGTTCCAAACATAAAGACATATTAATAGGTTCTTAACCATTTTACAAGAATATAGAATTTCACAATCTTATGGCCTTCTCGTGTGACTTACTGTTGGAACATTTCCTTCAGTGTCACTGTCATGTCATTAGTATTCATGGCCCAAATCTTTCTTAAAGTCTAGTTTTATATTTGCTAACATAATATATAATCCTTGTAATAATAGATGGTAGTTTAAAGGAATCATTAATCTAAGAAATACACCTTATTTTATGGTCGATAACATTTATCAATTTTCTAATCAAAACAGGGAAATTAGTCTTAGAAATTATTTTATCATTCTCAAGGATTGATCGCAGTTGCTATGAATTAGTGTTATTAGAAGTTTAACATCTACACTTAGAAGATTATGGAGAATAATTTATTAGTGAGTAATTAAACTCCCACTAAATTAATAATCCTCGTAAATATTAATTTAGTGGTCTAAGATCCATATTTCACTTAATTTTGAGACAGCTAAGGCATGACACTCAAAATCAAATTATTTATGTAGGTAACCATTACCAATTGCATCATATGCAACTCTTAGGTTCTTTATGAGACTTAGATATCATATGTCACAACATGTTACGTCTCATCTATGCCTAAAGCCCAAAATCGTTTTGATAGCTTTATTAAGTTAAACCAATTTAAAACATCCAGGTAACCGTTACCCAGCTTGCCTCACTAAGATAACACAATACACCCTGTGAAGGCAGACCGATATTAATGTGATCGACGCCTTGACAAGTGTTTAAAATGGGTGGCATTAACTTAAAATTCTAATCAAGGGATTTTTATCAAGTTTTATGATCCACGTAGTGTTTTACAATGACTAATTCTAGCATCTATTTAATTATGGAATATCATATATATACCCAATATGCATAGAATAAATATCATTAAAATAAAACAAGAATAAACATCTTCATATATCAACAAGGTATCATGAAACAAATCAAGGAAATTAAATATCTTAAAATTTTTCAAGTGCATGAAAGATTATATTTTCATTAATCTTATTAATTAAATATATCTCTATATAATTTTTTTTATCGGACACTATTTAATTAAAACCATTTTTAATTAAATATTTTAATTAATATTAATAGTATTCTCACTAATTTAAATTGATATTAATTCAATTAAAACACCTTCCAATTAAATTAATTCAATCCAATTAATGAATAAACGATAATTAATCAATTAAAACTTCTTTCAATTAATATATATAACTCAATTAATATAAATAGAGTTGTAATCCTATTACACCTTGGAATGGATAGCCTAGATGGCTAAGTCATTCCAATGAGTCGATGGATGAGGGATCGAATCATACTCTCAACAAAAGTCCCTTTATAGTATTTTGTAATCCTATTACAATCAGATTTGTACTTTAATTTTTATTTGTAACCCTATTACAACTTGGAATGGTTGCTAGGATGGTTAAGGCCTTCCAACAGGTTGGAAGACTAGGTATCGAATCCTGCTATGAACAAAAGTCCTCATTTTATTCTATTTTGTAATCATAATACAAATATATTTGCCTTCTAATTTTATTTTGTAATCTTGTTACAAGTTGAGTTGCTAGCTAGGGTGGCTGAAGCATTCCAAAAGGAGTTGAATGGCTAGGGATCGAATCCCATTTTAGCCAAAATCTTTTTACCTTTTTTTTAATCAATATCATGCCTTTCATATCCTATACAACCACCAATATATTCAATTAAACATATCTATGTACACAAATAGTGAGATCTTATCCGCCAAATTTGACGCGCACCCGTTTTGTGCATGTATGTGCATGACGGTGCGACTACATCAACAACACCATGCCGATACTTTCACAGTTTTGCAAATAGATTAATTCTATTAAATGCAATGATGCAACCATTTATAAAATATCATGATTGAATTATTTATATATATAATGTATATCAAAAATAAGGGCACATTACAATTTAATTAAATCATACCTACAGGCTCTGACACCACTATTGGGTTTCGGGGATCATGCGTAGCGGAAGTTTTCGAAACCTTTTCGAACATCCCCGAACCAAGATCTAATTGATTCCATTAAATTGATGTGCCAATAAAAAAATCATACCTTAGCAAGAATAACTCCATGCCTGCCTTGTTTGGTGTTGATCGATTTCTTTAAGATGCTGCGAGAGACAACGTCCTATATCAAAAATCCACACACGAATGAACGATCATGATCCAGAGTGCTAGCCCTAAAACCACTAGGACAAAAATTCTCTAGGAAAATCTCTCTCGGGAATTCTCTCTCGAGAAAAATAAGACCACAATTGCAACCCTAATGTCTTATTTATAGTACACTAGGTAGAGTTGTAAAAGAACTCCATCTCCTAGTCACACTCCAAATAGAGTCCTAGATAAAGTCCAACTCTAAAAATGATAGAGTCATAGAGAATATACAATTACTAATCCAATAAGAGTTGTAATTTATCTAAAACTTAAATAAGAATTAATGTCATACTATAATTCCAAGTAGAGTCCTATTCAAAACATGATTTACTAAGAGATACAATTTCTAGTCATACTAGAAATGTATGAGAATCTTGAATCCTAGTCAAATTAGGACATTTAATGAGAATCTTCAAAATGAATTGTATCAAATAAAATTCATTAACCCAGACAATATTAAATTGCGCAAATCCATTCTTTATGTGCGACCCAATAGGTTCATACAACGTTGGCAGTGAACCAAAACTATTTTGGTACACAAGTCATAAGCGGTCTCTAGCAAGGCATTATGACTACCCAAGTAGCATGAAGATCAATAAATCAATACAACCTAATAGACAATGTATATCATATTCATTTGTCACGCGATATCTGTTGATTGAACATAAGACATGGAATGTCACCCTTATAGTTCAATATACTAGTCTCGATCTCTGAGTAGACTAAAATCGACAAGTGACATTGATCCAATCAATTCACTAGACATGGCCATTTATCGGTCTAACATATCGAGGGGCCCAATATATATCTCTCTCTCTAAAAGGAGGGACAAATTCTATCTTAATCGCATAACATCCGCACATTAGTTGAAAAGTGACCAATCACAATCTTTATAATCATCAGGTTAAAGATAATGGTTGATTGTATCAAATCATTGTGCTCCTAATGTTGGAGTCTCTGGTGATATCAATTCAAAGGACTAAATGATATAACTCTCATGAGAATCACATACGACATTGACCATGTAGTGTTCTCATAGCGGGTTAGTCCAACATCTATTCCCAATAGATACCCATTAGCTTGATCTCTATCCATATACGCATAATCATCACATGATTATCAATCAAGACTCATACTAGTCTTAATTTGTTATTGTTCCCATAATAATAATTGACTAGGGACATTTAGAATAATATAATAATCATCCATGGATACTATTATAAAAGAAACATTCATTTACTTATAATAGTTAAACAACGTTTACAGAATTGGCCTTAGGCACATACCCTAACTGAATTTGCCTTAGTTTCATTTGGTTCCCAAAACCTGGGGGATTTGTTTGCAATGCATTATTTAAATTTCCTTATGATAAATTTGAGTTGGAATTGATTACTTAATAATATTGCCATGGAGCTAGAGCCTTGGCTTAAATTTATTCCCGTAATTTTGATTGCTCAGGTAATTCACTTCCTCGTATTCCTAAATTTGAGGTGTTCGATCCAATGGGTTGGCCACCAAAGACTTTTGATGCACAGTGAGAATTGTGCGGTTGTTGACTAGCCTGTCCTTGTTAAATCTTAGCCATCCGATTGGGCAAATTTGACAATTGAGTCTTTATCGTTGTTTGTGTATGAACCTCAAACATTCCCGGTGCCTTCTTTGATGATGTTTGTGCTCTTGGTTGCGCGAACGAATTCATGGAAATCATCTCAAGTAACTCACATGCATCGTCCTCGCTTCTAGAGAGCAAGGCACCTCTTGACGATGCATTGACTAAAGTCCTCTCGTTCAAAGTCATGCCATAGTAGAAGATTTACAATTGAGCCCATTTCTCTAATCCATGCCCTGGACACTTTCTCAACAACTCTTTCAATCTTTCCCAAGCTTCTCCCAATGATTCTGTCTCATCTTGCTTGAAAGAGTTAATTTCCTACTTCCGTTCTGCCACCATCACTAGAAGGAAAAACTTTTGAAGGGATTTTTCATTAATATCATCCTAAGAAGTAAGGCTTCCCTGATTAAGCCCGTGAAACCACACGTTTGCTTCCCCGTTAGTGTGAAAGGAAAAAGCTGCATCCTAATGTTTTCTTTTGAGACATGACTTATGTGAACCGTGTCGTACTTCCCTAAGAACATTTCTACATGTGTCAGTGCATCTTCGTTAGGCAAACCATTGAAAAGGCTATTTTGCACCAAAATCCCGATTTGAGCTCAAATGGACGATTGTTCACCAGAATCCTCATCACACCGTTATAAGTTACTTGAACATCTGGCTTGAAGTAATCCTGATGAGGTCATTACCTCTCCTCATGTCCTTGATTCGCAGCCATATTATTAGCCTATTGTTCTTTCTCCTGCGTATCCTCAATATAATTTAGGAAAATAAAATCAAGCTCGGAGTCGTTATCTTCCACTTCGATCTCTTTTTCGTTTTGCATAGACACAAAACCTGAAACAAAAATGAAGAGAAGATCAATTGCAGATTGTTATTGAAATTAAACCAAAAGAATAAACAAATATTGCTAAAAATCCTAAACAAACTGTCCTACCCAGACTAAAATTATCAACCGTCCCCGGTAACGGCGGAAAAAACTTGATAGTTACCGCAAGTGTACGACAAACGTCAAAGTAATAGTGGCACCAACTCGTGTTGGTGTCGGGAATATCGTATCCACAAGAACGGTTATGCGCTATTGTTTAGTCTAGCTAAGAAATAAAGTTAGGCACTTAAATGTTGGGTTTTTTAAAATAAATTATTAATTAATTAAAACTAACTAATTGCAACTAATTAAAATAGGTCTTAAGTAATGAAAAAAATATCCTAGGAAATCTAATATACCCAAATTGTATCATTCGAATGCAGTTTAATGATAAAGTCTCCCAATTCATGCAATGATAGACAAATTTCCTACAATTCACTCCATCCTGGGGTCTCGGTGATTGAGATTCTAACATCTCGCTCGGACTCCGCGGGTCGGCGTGAATAACGTAAGTGAGATACCGCATTAAAAACCAAATTTAATTGCCTCCCTAGTCCAAGACCATCGGTCGATGCGTCATGTATTCTAAGGTTGTGTTTCCCCTAATCCAAGTTTAAAAGTCCCAATGTTCTTGGTGACTCTCAAACCCTTGAACCTACACCCACTTGATCAAGGTTAGTATAGCATAGCACGCAAGAGAACACAAATCAAAATATTGAATTGAAAGAACAAATATAATCCCATTGAAATCAAAAGAATCTAATTTATGATTCAAAGATCCCTAGAACAAAAGAGATTACCCCATAAATGGTTTTAATTCAACACAATTCATGACAAGGAAGTAAGAAAACATGAACTCAAACCTACAATGAATATAGAATCCAAGATTTTGATCACTATTTTCAATCTTCACACGTTCTTCTTGGTTCTCCAAAGAAAAAGATGATAATCCCTATCTTTCTTAACCATAAATGTATAGGGGTATTTTGGTCCAACAAAAATAAGTTTAAAACCCTAAAAATGGGCAAAAATTGGGTTTACTGGTTATTGCGCTATGGCGCCCACACAGTGCCCATGATGTGGAATCGGTTCTTGACATGGCGCTATGGTGGCACTGTGGTGCCCGCACAACGCCCATGATGAAATGACCTCCTGGACTTGGCGTTGTGGTGCGGCCATGACGCCACTGTGGTGCCAAGTCCAGCAATTATTTCTTCTTTTTCTTCTTCTATGGATTTTTTTCTTCATATCTTTACCTCATCCGTTCGCCGTCTAGTCACGTTATCCCTCGAACTTAATACACCTAAAAATACATTAAATAAGCCTCAAATCATCAATTAATTTACTAAATAATTAAGAAAATCCTATTTAACATACTCAAAATCTTGCTTTGCATCACACCTTAAACTTAAGATTTTCCTTGTCTCTAGGAAAGAATTACACAACAAGAGATGCAATTTACTTTAAACCAACAAAATAAACATCAAGAGATGCAATTTATTTTCACTTCTCAACTTACCTTAGTGGCATCTTCCAATCTTAGATTCAAACCATATATTGACTCAACCTTAAGATTTTCAATTGCCCATGAACCCAGCCTTCCGACCTAACCTTCACAACATTTTGCTTTCAACAACCCAAGTGCAATTTCCAAACTTTAGCCGCTACTACTTAAAAGAGTTCACCAAAAGAATTTGAAACCTCAATAATTCTTTATTTAAAGCATCAACTTCCATAAGATTCCATAAGCTTATTCTTCACTCCACTCTCCACTATCATCAAACTTAAAAGGACAAGAATCCTTAGGTCTTTGATAGGTTGTAATGGGGCCACGGCTCAGTGTATCAAAAAGTGAATTTTTAAACTCGAACAAAGTTAGATAGGATATACAAACCCTTTCCTTACATACATAGAACTTTCGATAAGAATAAATTCTCAAAAAATAAATCAATAACATTCACTCAGGAGTTCACTTATAACTCATTTTTTTCATCACACCAGTCCATATTTTTCTTTTTCTTCGGACTTTATTTGGTGGATTGTTTAGTTTTTTTTTCTTGACAAATGGGTGGATTTCTTATTTCTCTCAAAGTTTACAAGCTCTTTCCATCATAGATAAGGGTTGCTCATCAATCTAACTTTTAGGTAGGCTAAGGCGTTTTTTAGCTCGGGACTGATAAGTCAGTATTTATATGTTTTTAATAGTCTATTAGTATATTTAATTATTAAAAGTATTTAAAATATATATTTAATTATATTTTTGGTCATTTTTAAGTGAAACGGAGTGCGCGGTTGAATTCATGGCGGAAAAATACTCAAAACGGAGTATTTATTTGCCATACAGTTTGACTCGAAATACGCATTGCACGGTAGGTCGAATAGCCGACAGTATGTTTCAACCAATCAGAAGATGACACGTCAGTGGTTCGCAACACCGTAGGTGCTAAGTGTCACGTGCCTGTTGGTCACAACGTGAACACAAAGCCAGCGCCACCAATCACGCGTTGCCACGTCGGCCAGGAAGACATTTCACACACCGCCTTAATTTCTCTTCGTTTCAGATACCGTCAATTTGCCTCGGGATCTGCACTCACACAAACTCCCAGAGTTTTGGTCGAGTCGCACGATTTTTCTTCAAGCCACGTGGGTGCCACATGGCGTGATCTCACTCGTCCAGCGGGTCACATCGACGTGTTTCAGCCTACCACGTGATGCCACGTGTCGCTGGGTCACAACACATATAACATAACGCACAGTTCTCGGCGAATCTAGAGGCGCCAAGTAAGCGGTGGTGACAGGGACGAACCAATGGCGTGAAGACATGTGGTGCGGCAACAGAGAAACAACGAATCACGTTGAGACAAGTGGCAGAGTCGAAATTTTGATCTAAAAACACTCCTACGATGCTCCTCGGCGCACGAGTCACCTCCTTAACCCCTAAAATTAGTATCCGAGTACAAATTGGAGTATTTTTATAAATTAGGAACCTAGTTATTATTACAGGACAATAAATTAATATTTTTTAGAGATCAATTATTTTTTTAGTAGTGATTTTTGAAGATGATGTCTGGACTAATCAATTTCTTGCCTAAGTCGAAGGGGAAGCAAGTCGGAATTATGGATTCAAAGCATATTATGTGAGATCTTTTATTTTATTATTTAATTAATTTAATTTCTCCTATTTCATTGTTGTTGATTTATTGATTATGATTTAGATCTATGGTATGTATGAGGCCGATGCATGCTTTTAGATGGACAATCTAATGTTATTTGGAATATTAGTATTCGTGTAATTGTGCTTTTAGACCAATAAAGTAACAAACATTCACCTGTTTGCCGTAAAACCCTTTCGGTGCTTGAATGTGCAACAATTGAATCTAGTTTAAATCGGTAGCGGTTGCGATCCGGTTATCTAGGTTTAGAGTTCCCACATATCTACATTACTGCGGTTAGTGTGTTAAACCTGATTGGCAGATGTCTAGGGTTATACATTAATTAGGGAAATAGTTAGTGGCGGACGTCCTGACTATCGAGATTAGGGGAACTAGAAATTTATGGCGGATGTTGATTTTCCATGGCTAATATAAGAGAATTAAATTAATAATTTATTTGGGAAAGATTGAGGACCATTGAATGCTATTGAATCTTGATTATGATTTGTGGAACTGGAGATTTATGTGATTTCACATCATTGATATTATTTCTGAGAATTTTTATTTTTGTTAGTTTAATTAATTATTTATTGAATTTTATGAAGACCCCCCATTTTTAGTTGACTTGGAGTAAACTCAAGTCCTGTGGATTCGACCCCGTATTTACCACTACTGCACCCTTGTGGTTGGTAACTTGATTGCAGGTTATATTTGGCACGCACGACACGTGATCAAATTTTGGCGCCATTGCTTGGGACTTAGTCTTTACTCTAAGTTTAGGCGTTAGTTAGTTATATTAATTATTTTTAACATTAGTTTAGTTAGTTTATTTATTTTGTTAGTTAGATTAGTAATTAATTATTTTTTTATTAGTTTAGTTTAGTTAATTTATTTTTATTTACTTTGAGTTTATGTTTCTTTTCTTTTTTACATTTTATTATTTTATTTATTTATTTATTTATTTTAGTTTTATGCTACCACACCTCACTCGGTCAAAATCGGCCGGTTCATTATTACTTTTCGACCCAGAACCAGAGAGAACTTTTCATAGGTGGATTAGAGAGACCCAACTTAGGCAACAGGAAGGCCAAAATCCTTTGGACATTGCTGCAAATCGCCAAATCACCATGGGTCAAGCCAATCATGATCTTCGAGCTCTTTTGGCGCAACAACCCCTTTGCATCAACTATCCGGTTAATGCCGGAGACTTTGAGTTGAGGTCTGGGTTCATTCATCTCCTACCATCCTTCCATGGTGGCGAGAATGAAGACCCTATCACTTTCCTGAAGGAGTTTCATACTATCTGCAAGTCAATGAAACCCTCCGATGCGGACGAGGAAACGGTTAAGCTCAGATCTTTTTCGTTCGGCCTTAAAGACAAAGCCAAGGAATGGCTTTTCTACCTTCCGCATGGCTGCATTAACTCTTGGAATGATATGGCAACCGTGTTTTTGAATGAATATTTCCCTGAGGATAAAGTTGCTTAGCTCATCAAGGAGATTTGCAGCATCAAAATGAGGCCGGGTGAATCATTTGGCGCATATTGGGATCACTATAAGTGATTGATTGCTAGTTTCCCGCAACATGGCCAATCTGAGAAGGCTATAGCTTGATTCCTCTATGTTGGCATGTCACCCATGGAAAGACAAATGATCGATAATGCATGTAGGGGTCACATTCGAGACAAAACTCCAGCCCAAATGAAGCAACTGTATGAGGACATCGCACAGCAGTTACGCCTTTATGATGATCTCGATGCTACTGCTTACTTAAGTCTGACTATAGGCAACATCTCGAGTTCCACTTACCAGAAAATTGACCAAATAGCCTCTATAATGGAACGTCTCCTCTCATTTGGTAAAGTGGAGGCCAAAGCTTGTGGCTTCTGTGCTGCCACAAATCGTGCAACTGATGAATGTCCTACACTCTTTGATGATGATCGACAGGCCAATGCCATGGGTAATCAGTTCCAAGGGCCGTCTAGAGTCCTATTTGGGAATACCTATAATCATGCCACGGCTAGGAACAACCCAAACTTCAGTTACGAACCTCAGAATCAGAATTATTAGACCTTCATCCCCAGAGGTCAACCGTTGCCTGCCTCCTCCAATAATTCCTCTTCACTTGAGGATATGATTAAAGCCCATATGAGTCAACAAAGCCAAATTATGAAAGAAATGAACCAATTCAGGGCTAACATCGAGAAATCCTTCACCGAACTCAAATCGACGGTCCGAACTATTCAAGTTCAAGTAGACCAACATGCATAGCAGATTGGACGTCTCGAGGATAAGGGAAAGTTGTCATCGCAACCTTACTCAAACCCTAACGCGAGTGCTAACGCGGTTACACTCCGTAGTGGTACAGAGCTGGGGGGACACAAAAGGGACAATAGGTCATCTACTGCCCAAGACGGGCAAATGAGGAAGAACATGAGGTAGTTGTGACTCCGTCTACCCCTAAACAGATGGTAACTACTCAAAATGAAGCACCACCCACATTTAAGGTCAAACCTCATTTTCCACAATGACTCATCCTAGATAAGAAAAAGGAGGAAGAGAAAGAAATTCTCGAGACCTTTCGGCGAGTGGAAATCAATATTCCACTCCTCGATGCTATGAAGCAAGTCCTTGGGTACGCAAAGTATCTTAAGGAACTATGCACTAACAAAGGGAAACTGAAAGGCAACGAAAAAGTCCAAATGGGAGAAACCGTCACGACTATCCTACAAAAGAAGTTGCCTGCTAAATGCAAGGATCCTGGGATGTTCACAGTACCTTGTGTTATAGGTGATGTAAGCATTTAGAGAGCTATGTGCGACCTTAGTGCTTCCATTAATGTTATGCCATTGTTTATTTACGAGACCTTGCATGCTGACCCATTGGAGGAGGCTGGTATTGTCATTCAATTAGCATACCATTTCGTCGTTAGACCTGTTAGTGTTCTCGAGGACGTTCTAGTTTGAGTGAACGAGTTTGTGTTTCCTGCTGACTTCTATGTGGTCGATATGAAAGAGGAGCCATTCCCCAATGCTTCATCAGTACTCCTTGGATGTCCATTTTTGAAAACGGCGAAGAAAAAGATAGATGTTAATGATGGATCTCTTACTATGAGTTCGATGGTGAAGTCATCAAGTTTAACATCTACGATGCGATGCGATGCGATACCCCACGAGCCCTGATCAGTGATAGAGGCACTCACTTCTGTAATCGTATGGTTGAAAGTCTTCTGAGGAGGAATAATGTCACTCATCGAACGTCTACAACATATCATCCCCAAACGAGTGGCCAGGCAGAGGTCTCCAATAGAGAGATCAAATCCATCTTGGAAAAGACGGTGAATCCTACTCGTAAAGATTGGAGTGCACGTCTTGATGATGTGGTTTGGGCTTACCGAACGACGTTTAAAATGCCAATTGGGATATCCTCAAATCGCGTTGTGTTTGGTAAAGATTTCCACCTGCCAGACGAGCTTGAGCATAAATCCTACTGGGTTGTGAAACAGTTTAATATGAAGCTCGATGAAGCAGGAAAAGAGAGAAAGCTCAATCTCCAAGAGTTGGAGGAAATCAGGAACGACGCGAATGAAAATGCGCGGATTTATAAAGAAAAAACTAAAGCATTCCATGATAGCAATCTCTCTAGGAAATCTTTCCGTATTGGTTAGAAAGTGCTTTTATTTCACTCACGTCTTAAGATTTTTGCAGGTAAGCTGAGATCGAGGTGGACATGACCATATATTGTGATTGCGGTGTATGATCACGGAGTAGTGGAGATTCAGAGTATGAAGACTGGTAATGTGTTTAAGGTGAAAGACCACAGATTGAAGATCTTCTATGAAGACTTCCCGAGCCATAATGTCGAGGTCGTCTCACTGGCAACACCAGACTATATTGATTGACAGACTGCGACCAAGACGAGCCAACGACTTTAACCGAAAGCGCTATTGGGAGGCAGCCCAAACTTTGATAAGTATTATTTAGTTTTTTTATTTTCATATATTTTTATTATTTTGCATGAATTGGTATCATTTCCTTTCTTTTATTTTTATCATATTCTTTCACCATCTTGTTTGTTTTATATGTGTAAACCTCTTGACTTGTTTTGAACCTTGAGGACAAGGTTCGAATAAGTTTGGGGGTGTTTTAGGGATTGTGGATTGTTTTGGATGGATTTTTGGTGAAAGACCGCAGGTGAGATCGTTTAATTTTCTTTTTATGCGGTTATATGTGGATATTGGATGGTAATGGTGGTGTTTCATATAATTTCTTCCATTTATTTCCTTTCTTTTCTATTCATATTCCTTTCTCATTTCATTAGGAATTGATACACTTTCATGTATATATTTGGTATGTTTTATTTACTTTAGAGTCACCTGAAACTTTGTTCATGCATTTGGTTGTGGATGAGTAAACTATAGTTGCCTTTTTAACTCGAAACTTAGAGAAAATTAGGAGAAACACTTAATCAAGTTCGTAGCTCAACATTTTTATGATTTCATGATTAGAGACTTAGATGATGGTTAAACTTAGTGCTAGATAACGAAAATGAGTAAACGGTCGAATTTATGCAAGTTATATTATTTAACCCACATTGGGAGATTTGCTTGATCATAGTGAAAGTTAGAAGTACTAACATGAGTTTTTCATAAAATTAAAATAAAGAATAGAGAGTCCCACAGGCTTCCACAGGAAATGGAGCAGGGAATCTTGTGGTGGGAAAAAGTGAGAAAAGCGGTCCACAGGAAATGTAGCAGGGATCGTACTACTTAAAAAAAGAGGTTGTTGAAAAATAGAGAAAATAATATTGAATAAAGGTGGAAGTTGTAAAACTCATCAAATAAAAGATTTAGTTTGAGTGTTTTCACTATATTAAGTAAGATTTTGAACTTGCGTGGTTTAATTGTATGGACCAATAAAACTCATGATTAGTTGATGGCCTTTGTATTGACCGATTCTATGTCTTGAAAGTGTGATCTTATTTGTGTTTAGGTTGCGAGACTTGACATATCATAACTCTAAAATTTTTTGAGTTACTTGTTAATTTGGTGACTATATAAACCAAAGGAACTCCATGAATTTAGGTTGGGTATAGGATTAGTTGAGTCAGTGCATTCTTATATTAGGAGTATAGCCTAGTATGTGTTGTCATTTACACCTTTGCTTGGGACGTGCAAAGTCTTAAGTTTGGGGGTATTTGATAATTCAGTTTTATAGGTTTTTAAAAGTCTATTTTAGTATATTTAATTATTAAAAGTATTTAAAATATATATTTAATTATATTTTTTGGTCATTTTTAGGTGAAACGGAGGGCGCGGTTGAATTCATGGCGGAAAAATACTCAAAATGGAGTATTTACTTGCAGTGATCGGATGTCGGACAGTTGGCCTCGAAATACGCATTGCGTGGTAGGTCGAATAGCCGACAGTATGTTTCAACCAATCAGAAAATGACATGTCAGCGGTTCGCAACACCGTGGGTGCCAAGTGTCACTCGCCTGTTGGTCCACAGCGTCGACACAAAGCCAGGGCCACCAATCACGCGTTTCCACATCAGCTAGGAAGACACGTCACACACCGCCTTAATTTCTCTTCGTTTCAGATACCGTCGATTTGCCTCAGGATCCGCGCTCACACAAACTCCTTGAATTTTTGTCGAGTCGCACCATTTTTCTCCGAGCCATGTGGGTGCCACGTGGCATGATCTCATTCGTCCAACGGGTCACATTGACGTATTTCAGCCAACCATGTGATGCCACGTGTCGCTGGGTCACCACACACACAACAGAAACACAGTTCTCGGTGAATCCAGTGGCGCCAAGTAAGCAACGGTGACAGGGACGAACCAATGGCGTGCATACACGTGGCGCAGCAATAGAAAAATAACGAATCACGCTGAGACACTTAGCAGAGTTGGAATTTTGATCTAAAAACACCCCTACGACGCTCCTCGGCGCACGAGTCACCTCCTTAACCCCTAAAATTAGTATCCGAGTACAAATTGGAGTATTTTTATATATTAGGAACCTAGTTATTATTACAGGACAATAAATTAGTATTTTTTAGAGATCAATTATTATTTTTAGTAGTGATTTTTGAAGATGATGTCTGACTAATCAATTTCTTGCCTAAGTCGAAGGGGAAGCAAGTCAGAATTATGGATTCAAAACATATTATGTGAGATCTTTTATTTTATTATTTAATTAATTTAATTTCTCCTATTTCATTGTTATTGATTTAATGATTATGATTTAGATCTATGGTATGTATAAGGCCGATGCATGCTTTTAGATGGACAATCTAATGTTATTTGGAATATTAGTATCCGTGTAATTGTGCTTTTAGACCAATAAAGTAACAAACATCCACCCGTTTGCCATAAAACCCTTTCGGTGCTTGAATGTGCAACAATTGAATGTAGGTTAAATCGGTAGCGGTTGCGATCCGGTTATCTAGGATTAGTGTTCCCACAGATCTATATTACTGCGGTTAGTGTGTTAAAACTTGATTAGCGGATGTCTAGGGTTATACATTAATTAGGGAAATAGTTAGTGGCGGACGTCCTGACTATCGAGATTAGGGGAACTAGGAATTTATGGCGGATGTCGATTTTTCATGGCTAATCTAGGAGAATTAAATTAATAATTTATTTGGGAAAGATTGAGGACCATTGAATAAAATTGAATCTTGATTCTGATTTGTGGAATTGGAGATTTAGGTGATTTCTCATCATTGATATTATTTCTAAAAATTTATATTTTTGTTAGTTTTATTAATTATTTTATTGAATTTTCTGGAAAACCCCCATTTTTAGTTAACTTAGAGTAAACTCAAGTCTTGTGGATTCGACCCTGTATTTACCACTACTACACCCTTGTGGTTGGTAACACGATTGCGGGTTATATTTGGCAAGCACGACAAGTGAGCAGGGATACTGAAAGGTGCCGAAAATCCATAGTAATCAAGGCTCAACAAGGTAACTAGTGATGTAATGTATAAGAAGGAAGTATAAGATATTGTGTAAAACATTCAAACATGGCCTAACTCCTCTCCTCAATCCTTTTAGTTCAGAATTTATCGCCTCAAATGGCTCTAAAATAAGTTCTAGAGTCTCCAAATCCTCCTTAAAGCCCTCATACTTTAAATTTATCTCTTTTTTGTATTGGTATAAGTCCTTCACTACACTGGACATCTCTCGAAGAAACCTCGATCTAGCCAAGCTAAACACTTAGGTATGTGCCCTTTTACTCATCCCGAGTTTATTGTCTCATTGTTTTGATCAAGAGAGTATATCATAGATTGTTAGCCACATAAGGAAAGAAAATTAGAATAATATCTCAAAGTGACATGTACATACTTCCAAAATAAACATGAAACACCCCCTAACTTAAGATGTTCAATGCCCTCGATGAACTCTAAATACTCCTAAAATGAAACATGATAGTTGGCATGCATGAAAAAAGGACACACTAAGAAAAGCTAATATTTTAAAAAGTAGAAAAAAGAAGAAAAACAAAATAGAAATAAATGAGATAGGGTGTGGAAACAAAAACTCCCCTGAATGAAATAGTAGTGCACGAGTAAAAGATGTGATCAATCCTCAAATAGAGACGGGAAGCTATCCCCCGCACTGTGCTCGATAGAATCATCAAAGTAAATACCTGAAGGTAGAAGCGGGTAATTACGATTAGTGGGGTGGCGAAACATGCGCCGCTGGTAGCGTGCCATCCCTTCTAAATGCATAATAGTTGCTCGCTGAAATGAACGTTACTATTGATTCATAAGTTGCATCTCCTCCAACATGTGAAAGTAACGATCCTCCGGAGGTTGATGATGTTGCTGGTGGTAGTGGGGAATTAGTGCCAATGGCTGAGGGACGTCTTTGCCCTATTCAGCGTGTGGTGCTTCAGATCGTAATGTTGGTGATGGTGCATGCATGCGCGAATGTTGTTGTGGTTAGCTTGAAGGTTCAGGCTGTTGCTCTTGAGGTTCATCATCTAAATCAACGTAACTCGGACATGACCAACATTGCCATAATGTTGCATCGGATATGGGGCTCAACCTCGATATGTACTCATTACTGTGAAAATGGACAGACTGATGCTTGCACAGGCGAGTTATAATCCAAGGATGATACATAACCTATAAGGTTTCATACCTATAGGCATCTTCAATGTTGTTCTATATGCCCATAATGCGTCTTCCAATCTAAGAATCCAATCCTTACGTGTTGGACTAACTATTTGTTTCAGTATTGACTTAATTTCTCTATTTGAAGTTTCAGCTTGTCTACTAGTTTGTGGGTGATATGAAGTAGATGTCTTATGTGTGATGTTGTACTTAGCAAGTAGATTAGCAACTAATTGATTAAAAAAAAGTGATCCTCTATCACTAATAAGTACTTTTGGTGCTCCAAAAAAACTGTAAAAGTCTTTGATCTAAGGAAATTAAATACTATTTTTGAATCATTAGTTTTAGTAGCTTTTGCTTCTACCTACTTAGACATATAATCTACATCAAGTAAAATGTAAACATAACCATTTGATGGTGGAAAATGTCCCATGAAATCTATAACCCATACATCAAACGCTTCACAAAAAGAATACGAAGTAAAGGCATTTGATTTCTACGTCCTAAGTTTCCAGTTCATTGGCAATTTGAACAAGATTTTGTATAAAGAAAACAATCATGAAATAAAGTGAGCCAAAATAATCGGGAATCTAAAATTTTGCGAGCAGTTCTATGTGGACCTAAATGTCCTCCGCAAGCATAAGAATGAAAATGAGATATAATTGATTGTATTTCCGACTATGGTATATATCTCCTAATTATTTGTCCAATACAAGATTTCCATAAATAGAGATCATCCCATAAATAATGTATAAAATCCTTTTTAAGTTTATTCTTTTGAGCTCTCATCAAATAAGGTGATAACTTATTGGCGGTATGATAATTAACTATATTAGCATACTATGGGCCATCGGTCTTTATACTATACAAATGTTCATCCGAAAATTCATATCTTAATGGTATAGGTAGTTCTCCATTTTCTAACCTACTTAAATGACTTGCTACTATATGTTCGGCTCCTTTTTTATCTTTTATAGTAAGGTCAAATTGCTATAGAAGTAATATCCATCTTATTAGTCTTGGTTTAGAATCTTATTTTGCTATTGAGTATCACAATGGTGCACTTTCTGAATAAACTATCACTTTTGTTCCTAATAAATAAGGTCTAAATTTTTCTAAGGAAAACAATAACGCTAAAAGTTCCTTTTTAGTAGTAGTATAGCTCTGTTGGTATAGATCTAGTGTCCTAGAAGCATAATATATAATATGAGAATCTTTTCCTACTTTTTTTTACCTAAAACACCTCCAACTGAATAGTTACTTGCATCACACATTATTTCAAAAGGTAGTGACAAATCTGGTGATTTAATCACAGGTGCGGTTATTAAAGAATCCCTGAATTTATTAAATGCTATCTTACAATCATTAGTAAATTCAAAAGGAACATCTTTTGTAAATGTTTGCATAAAGGTTTTGTTATTTTAGAAGAATCTTTAACAAATCCGATATAAAATCCTGCATGGCCAAGAAATGAACGTGTTTTTCTCGCCATAGTGGGGTAAGGTAAAGTTTTGATTACTTGGATTTAGCTGGATCTACCTTTATTCCTTTATGTGACACTATATGTCTTAATATAAGTCCTTGATCTACTATGAAATGACATTTTTCGTAATTTAATACCAAATTCTTATATATGCATCTCTTAAACGCTTAAGTTAAATTAACTAAACATTCATCTAAAGAATTACCATAGATAGTAAAATCATCCATGAAGACTTCAATAAGATTTTTCACATAATTAGAGAAAATACTAACTATACACCATTGAAAAGTTGCAGGTTCATTACATAAACTAAAAGGCATACGTCTATAAGTAAATGTGCCGAAGGGGCATGTAAAAAATAATTTCCTGATCTTCTGAAGGTATAGGTATTTGATGAAATCCTGAATACCATCTAGGCAGCAGTAATGGATTTTTCTAGCTAATATTTCTAATATCTGATCTATCAATAGGGGTGGAAAATGGTACTTCCTAGTTAAGGCATTCAACTTCCTATAATCTATATATACCCTCCAACAATTTTGGATTCTCGTTGGTACTAACTTTCAATGCTCATTTGTTATTATTGTAATTCATGTCTTTTTGAGAACTACTTTGGCTTACCCAATTGCTATCAGCTATTTGAAATATCATTCATGCTTCTAATAATTTTAATATTTTAGCCTTTACTACGTCCATCATAGGCGGGTTTAATCTATGTTGAGCTTGTCTAAAAGCTTTTGTGTCAGTTTTAAAATTTATCCTATGCATACACATAGCTAGACTCATTCCTTTAATATCAGCTATAGTCCATCCCATTGCTCCTTTAAATTCTTTAAGTACATTTATTAGTCTATCTTTTTCTAAACTTATCTATTTATTAGAAATTATCACTAGTAAATTATTATAGTCCCCTAGATAAACGTATTTCAAATGATCGGGTAAAGTTTTTAGGTCTAATTCATGGGCTCTAACTATAGAAGGTAAAAGTTTTGAATGAAAACTAGATAAATTTAGATATTAAGTTATGGTGGTTCATTGTATGATTCCAAAATACTTATTATCTCTTTTGTTTCCTCATCTTTATCATCATCTTCCTCTAAATCTTCTATTACCAATTTCAATTTATCAGTTTTATCTTTTCTAAAAGATTTGTCTATTAATGGGTTTATCATATCTACTATGCATAAGGAAAAGACATCCATCAGGTATTTCATTTCATCTTATATATTAAAATTAATTGTATCGTCATCTATTTCCATTATTAATGTTCCATTTGAAACATCAATCTTTGCTTTTGCTGTTTTAAAAAATGGTCATCCTGAATTAGAGAAGTTCTATTATAGAAGGTTTCAAAGAGATTATTTTAAAAATCTCTGGCAACGGCGTCAAAAATTGACACGTGTTGAGCATGCATAATAGCCTCCCGTATTTCATATTATTTGTAGTAGTGGTAAATGTGATATTGTCTCCATAAGGATTTTGCAAATCTCTTTAGAATTAAGGCTACTCTAAAATTTTATTAGATTTAATTTACTTTAATTTAACAAATCTATTTAAAACAGGAATTAAACACTATCAATCCAAAAACGAAACAATCAATTAATAAAAATAATTAAACTATAAGAAATTTAAATACAATAAACTAATCTAATGCAATTCAAACAAACAATCAACATAAATTAAATATGTAAACAATACATCTTAAACAATGATATGCAAACTGTCATATCTGGACATTTTCATTAAAGCATAGTCATAATCAAATCATCATGTTTACATAATAATCTTAAATCATTAAACCCTAATCACAACTTATATTCAATGGAAATAAGCCATATTCTTACCCTTGTAACTATACTTATTGGATAAAACGAAATAAACAAGAAATTAAGTAACATTAACACTCAATAAAAGTCATACTTAATCCAAACCAAATAAAAACCAAAATTATGTTAGTCATTAAATAACCTAGAACACAATCACCTAGAACATCTACTCGGGTAATTTTGCCTTATAATTTAATCGTAATTATTACTTCTATAATTATTGTCAATAATCGTAGACATAAATTTTAATACCATATATTAAGAAACATATTGGCCACTATGCACTCAATACAAAGAATCATTGATTGTAATACGCAAAAACAACTTATTAAAATCATGATTGACGTGTGTGATTGATTTAAAGCGTTAAACACATGAATTATGCATTATGACTAAATTGATGAACGATTATCATTTAATGTCCAGAGTATTTTTTAGAATAAGAAACTACTCACTCATGCATAAACAAGACGTAACAATGAATAAATAATATAAAAAAATTAATGTAAAATACCTCTATTAAATAAATCTTAAATCACCAAAAAGTGTCCAAATGTAATGAACAATAAACTAAACTAAAACCTAATTGAAAAGACTTTAAAACTAAAAATAGTTAATAGAGGGCTCTTAATTTCGAAGCTCTAAGGTCCTATTTATAGTTTCTTAAGCTATACAAATCATATATAAACTTAAGTTCATCGTAATAATCTAAAAAAATTGTTGTCGACCTCAGAGATTTGTCACTAATTCCTATATTGTTCACAAATCGCAAGGTTAATCATTGGAAATATCTTTCTGTGTTCCACCGATTCATCCGACGATTCCTGTGCATTTCTCAATTTGTTGACTATTCATTTGACTATTTTGACGTTTCTTCCTCTTTTTCTTCCATTTTTTAATTTTTCTTAATTAAATCTTAAAACCAAAAAGTAAGAGAATAGCTAGTGTAATATCATCATTTATATCTAAAATCAGCCTAAATTACACTATAAAATATGTCTAATTATTGACTTGTCCACAAAACCCCAAACTCAGCACTTAGCTGTCCCGAGCAAATGAATGCTCTCAATCATCTTCTTTTCTCATTCTTTATATATTGATTTCAATCTAATTCATCGTAACTTTAAATTAATATAAGTTCTTAAATAGAAGTTATCTTCAAATAGAAACATATTACCCCTCAAGTAAATGGAAGTTATGATAAAATAGAATGATTTAGGAAAAATAATGAACCATCCCTTAATAATAACTCAACCACCCAATGCAATACACCTTAGAACTTTAAGTTCAATCAATACCAAAGTCAAGACATAATATAGGTTTTCTCAATCTCCACTGACAAGCATCAAGCTTACGATGACTAGTATAGAATCTCAAAACACAAAAACTATTAGATTAATCTTCATTTTAGTAAACACTTTATAATAGTACCATAATCAAAATCAATAGGAGTTTTGTCAAGATACCAATGAATATATCATTTAAAACCTGTTAGATAAAGAAATAATTCACTTAACCATAGCTTTTAGCACTCAAGCTAAATCTTTTCTTTAAAGAGTTTAAGAACATCCACATTTTTCATCACTCATTTTTTCTTATTCATCCTAATTATTATTTTTTATATATTTCTTCATTTGACTTTTGAGTCCCTACTCTATTTCCTGTGTACATTCTCACATTTTTTGCACTATAATTTCCTTGTTCTATTTCCAATGGAATTTATATGACTCTCTGTATATTAGTAAACTCTTGTTAGTGTTAGGTTATAGGGTTCATACGGAGCGAAAAATTCAAAATAAATTTTGAAAAACACAACGGGATAAAAAATAAGTTCTATTAAACTAGATCGACGAAAATAAATCATACCTTATTTTATGATTTCCTTATCTGATTGTTCAATTTCTAAGATGTTCAAGTATGCGTCATCTATCAAAAATCCATACACAAATGGTGACCACAATTTGGAGTGCTAGATCTAAGAGAGATGGAAGACATTTTTCTTTCTTTCCCAAAGTCCAGAGAACTCAAAAATAGAAAAAACAAAAATCTTATTTTATTTTAGGGTTTCAACCTCTATTTATATTTGTAGATAAGCCCTCACTTAAAATCCTATTCGCATTATAACTATTGTATTTAGGCAGTTTAAGCAAATTACACATATGCCTCTATTAATAAGTTATTATATAACAAATCATAAGAGCTTTCATGTCATGAGTTTTATCATATAAAATTCATTACTCTGGACCAATTAAGATTATGCAAAGCAATTCTTTGTGTGTGACCCTATAGGTTCGTGTGACATTAGCAGTGAACCAAAACCATTTTGATACATAAGTCATAAGCAGTCTCTAGTAAGGCATTATGACGACCCAAGTAGTATGAATATCAAAATCGATACAACCTAATGAAGAATACATATCATATCCTTTTGTCATGTGATATCTTTTGATTAAACATAAGGCATGGAAAGTCACCATTAATGTTCAATCGTATTAGTCTCGATCTTTAGGTAAACTGAAAATAGCCAAGTGACATTGATCATATCAATTCACATGGACTTGGCCATTATTAGTCTATCATATTGAGGGATTCACTGATATCTCTTTATATGAGAGTGGCAAATTCTATCTTAATTACACACCTTCACATATTATTCACATGGTAACCAATCACAATCTTTATACTCGTCTAGTTAAAGAAGATGTTTGATTGTGTCAAATTACCATGCTCCTAATATTGAAGTCTATGGTAATCTTAAGTCGAATGACTAAATGATATAGATATCATGAGTAACACTTATGAATTAATCCATGTGGTGTTCTCATAATGGGTCGGTCTAGTACCTTGTTTCCTAACAAGTATTCATGATCTCGATTCGTATCCTTATACGTTTGATCATCACATGACCATCAATCTAGATTTACACTAGTCTTAATTCATTATAGTTCTCAGTGTAATGACCGACTAGGGACATTTAGGATATTTCAACAAATACCTATGGATCTTACTATAAAGGTAAACATGCAATCACTTATAATAAAACAACAAATGAAAACCTCAATTTTATTAACTAAAATTATATAATAAACAATGTTTGTAGATTGACCTAGGGTACAAGCCCCTACAGTTAGCACTTCTCACTGCCCACTAAAGTTGAAGAAAGTATTCTTTCTTACATATAAAAAATCATCAATTTCTAATCCATTTCTTCTTTCAATTGTGGCATAATAACTTTATGTATATATACTATAAAATACTTAATCAATAGCATTTGTATCACTAGATTCTTAGAAATCTATCTTGTTCATCTTGCACTATTATTTCGATCTTCTACCCATTCTCATGATTAACACAAAGCAATTAATCCCTCTAAACTCACCTTGTGCATACATCAACTAGTAAAATTAATCAAACATGTATAAAAATTGATTCCTTCTATCATAGAACTCACTGGGGTAATAAAAATATCACTTCCATTCAAAATCTAATATATATATATATTTCATGATATTATATTCCTAACTAAAGATAACGTAAAATGAAATTCATACTTGCTTGAATTCGAAAGAGATTTGAAAATATCATTAACTTACTTTAATATCGATCAAAAGTTTGAGTTTTGCATTAATTCTGAACTTATCTTCTACCTTTCTTTTTTTCCTTCATTTCTTTGCTATCATTGTCATACTTCACCTAAAATACCCCAAAATTCATTCCAAACCTTGTCCTCAATGTTAAAAAATTAATTATAGTTTCCAACAAAACAAATATATCTCGTGTAGTGTAAACGAATTAATATAATCATAAATTGAACAATCGATATATGAATAAAATCAATATATAAATTTCTTCAAAATAGTGCATTAAAATAAAACTAAAAATAAACATCACCAATGTATATCAAATGTAGCATCACAACACCATATCAAATGTACCACATGAAATCACATCACCAGGCATAGTATCAAAGGTAGTATATCATCATCACATATCACATAGTATTATCACCAAAGTTACATGTTTGAAGACCTCACACATTATCACTCAGAGACAAAGGAGATAAAATAGAGCAAAGAAATCAATATCATCGTCCTGAAGTTACTAGTAACTCGCAACAGGATCATAGAGGGTGTAGTCCTGACTTGGCAGTAGTTGAACATTGAAACTACCATTAATTGGTAGCCTCATTAGTGTAGATGGTACAAGAACCTCAATGCCACCTCGTATTGTATGTTTTCTTTATATTTTCCTCTCCATAATGTGAATGCTCCTCGCTAAGACCCTCTGGTTCTCGGACACTAGTTCTTGATTCCTTAGACTTCGTGCTTGATTGCGTAGAATTGAAGCCATAAAGGCCAACTCTGACTCCTCAATGTAAAGTCCATCAAAGCTTGTAGCAGGTTGCTCCATATTCAGATTGTTTCTTACTCTTCACATTTCTTCTAATTTTCCTTGTTTCATCTCTAATCTTTCTTCTTTGCTCCATTTCTTTTCTGACTATCTCGGCCTTCTTTTCTCATCTTTAGAGTCTTCATATCCATTAATTTTTTCATAACTCTCTATTATAGCATCGTGATAGTCTTTTTCGGTAAAACATCCATCTCAAGTCCTGCCATGTTTACTCGATCTTTTATGCAAAAAGCAGTGATCATCAAAGGAAATGGTAATCCATCATTCTTCTTCATTGCGATGGAACTCCTTATCGATTCATAGATAATCTTGCCAACATCTAAATGTCTCAATCCCTTCAAAATGTGGTAAAGAAAAATGTCTATATAATTCATGATCTCATAATATTGTAGACTTAGCTGTAAGCTAACATTAATAAGTAACACAACGCTCTCCTGATCTTCCTAAAAACCTGGTAGTGATGTGCTTCAAGTACCCTTCTACGTCTAAAATGAGTCTATTACCATGGATTGCCTCTAATCCTCCCCTAATTTCCTCAGTATGGTAATACTTAATCAAATATTCAGGCTTTGGGTATTCATTATTTTCTTTTTGGTGCACTTGCGGTAAACCAAAACACATTTATTCTCGCAACAAAATAATCCACTGTTCTGCCTCTAACTCGTGACTTTATCTTGCTATCACTTCCATAAGCATTCACATAAAACTCTCTCACTAAAATGTCGCATTTCTTCACACTAGGAACATTCTCAAGGTTTAAGTGGTAATAGTCCATAGTCAATAATCTCTAGTTTCTTGCATCAATGATATCTTAAATCGTAGGCCTATATTTCAAATGATTCTTCTCGTTGAATCCCCTCTAAAGGATCAAGTTCCTTTCTCTCACTATATCATTCTTAATCTTGACAAATGCCTTATCATTGACAAAATTTTCCTCCCTAAGAACATGCATCATCACTCTCTTTGGTATCTCTTTTGCTACTTCCTCATCCTTATCCTCATATTCTTCCTCATATTTTTCACATTGAAACTTAGTCTCAAATTAGTTTGCATATAAATCCAATCCATGCGCCATATACTAAAATAGTTCAAAAATTGAATATAAATAAAAAATTATTTCACCACTCCCATACTAGTATGATAATTGAAAACATTTGACATCTAAACTAATTTAGAGTAAAAACTTTGAAGTTTAGGTTCTAACCTAAGTAAAAATCCAAAAATTCATGAAAAATAAAAAACACAATCAATAAAAGGCTAGGGTTCTCATTCTTACCTTCTCGAAAGTGAATCTTTTAAGATTGGAACTCTAAAGCTCATCTAAAATACATTTATAAGCTCCAACTTTGAATTTCCCTTGCTCAAGTCCTAGTTGGCTCTACTCTCTCAAAACTCATCAAATTTTGGATTGAATGTGTAAAGATTGAGGTCAGAATCACTAAAATACTCTAAAATCTAGCTTTGGAAGATTGAATCTAGTAAAAAATTTGGTCTTTAGGTCAAAAGTTATGATTTGTGAGCATGAAGTGAGTAATTATGGGAATTTTGGATTCTTATTTTAAAAATGTGTATTCATTCTTAGCAAATCAAGGTTTAAATAAACTCTTTGAGAAATTGCTACCTAAAGTGCTGAAAATGAGCCTTAGTGGCTCACTGACTAGTTCAATAAATTCTAGTTGTAACTACAAATCGCTGCCACATTGCTAACCTGAAATTATTGAAAAATTTTGCAAATTCATATCGATTTTCTCAGCAAATTCCTATACAAACTAGAATTGTTGGGAAATCGCTAGCCTATTTTAAATGGTTTTTCAATTTAATTGATTTTTCCATATATTTATCACAATTATGTCAAAAAAAGTAAAATTGTTTAAAATTATTAGAATTTGAATGTGATTTGTACTAAACATTAATTTCATTAATATAAATAACAGACTAATGTAAAAACTAATGCATAAAGACAATATAATACAGAAAGACAATGGCTTAATCAACCCCCTTATATGAAATTATACATTGATATAATATAAAAACAACTGACTAATCCTTATACTAAAAGTAAAAGTAAATATAGTGTATGGGCTACCTCCTACAAAGCACTTTTGTTTACTATCGTTGGCTCGACTGAACTATGCGGTTCTAAACTGGTTCTATAAAGTTAAATGTAGGATTTTCCACTCTAATGCCATTCCGGAAAGTGATTGCTCGGCTATGCACCTTAAAAGTGATTGTCTTGTTTAGAGCATCCATGAAAGCTTGTGAAGTGGCTAAGAAAGGTCATCTTAAGAATAATAGAGGATCTTCATTAATGAAGTATGGCATAACTAAAACGTCTATGGAAATAATACACTTTTTTAGAAGCAAATACATCCAACTCTAGTTGAGTATGAAGAAAGAAGTGAATTGACATGTAGTTTGCTCTAAAACCCGCATCATAAATAACTTTAAAACACCAAGCCTAATAAACTTTTATTTTTATGTATATATCTCCTAGATGATCGAGCTTGATAATTGCTAGATTCTTCTTTTTATTCATCTTATTATTCGCAACTTTAAACTCCTCCATTTTAAGATCATTCTCAACATTGTTTGGTTGCTTAACCCTCCATTGTTGAGTTACTATCCTTTCATTTAAAGTATCTTCAACTCGCTCATTCTTTGTCATAACATTTTTGTTTTCTATTATTATTGCATTAATAACATATACTTTAGATTTTAAATTATGATGATTTAATTCTAAAAATTCATTGTCACTAGTTTTATCATTATTCGACTCATCAGAATTATCATAAACATCTTCACTATTAAAATGAATAGTGACAATTTTGTTTTCAAATTCCATAGACATTGTTCCTTTAAAGATATATAAGTTTGTTTCAGTTGTTTTAAGAAATTGTTTTCTTAAAAGTATAGGCAGAGATTTAGATGATAATGAGTCTCCCATTTCCATGACATAGAAGTCAACTCAAAACACTAAGTCATTTACTTTTACTAAGACATCTTCTAGTAAACTATAAGGTTTAATAATTGTGTTGTTAGATAAGGTAAGATTAATAAGTGTACTAGTCAATGAACCTATTTTCAATGACTCGTATAGTTTAAGTGACATAACATTATTGAGGGTTCGAGATCACACATAGGGGAATTTATATAAGAAGTTTCTAATGTAATAGGAATTCCAAACATTCCTATATCTGAACATTTCTTAGGTATTTCTTTGTAATTAAAGCAGACACATTTTGTCCTAAGTTTTCTATAGATTCTTCTAAAAATTTATCCTTATATTCTGAGAATTTTTTCAAAACTTCATCATAATTAGAAAATTGCATAATTGATTCCATTAATGATTTATCAATTTTTATTTTCTTAAATGCTTCAAGAATGTCTTCATTATTTTCTTCCTTCCTATCATTAGCTAATTGTTGTGGAACGATAATATATGAATAAATATCTTCATTCAAATGATCAAAAATCTTATCATTTTCAACCTTATCCATTATCCTAGACTTTTGTAAAGATTCTTTATATGCTTCAATTACGGCTAAATATCATGGGTATAACCTTTTGGGAAAATGTGTATATTTTAATTATTTTCATCCATTCTCTAGTAGGAATGACATTCTTCATCATTTCCTCTTCTTCTTCTTCTTCAATAGTTTTATGTATTTTCTTTTTATTACCTTGTTTAAGTATATTTTCAGTTATAAATGTCTTTCTCATCATCGAATAAAGCATTAACTTGTGCTTGATTAGTAGGAGTAACATCAACTTGAGTAGGTGGTTTTGCTTGATTACTATGTTGAGTACTTAACCTATTTATTTATAAATTCATTTGACTTCACTGATTTTTCAGTTCATTAATAGTAGTATCAGTCTTAATCTGATTTTTTAGAAATTTGTGTAAAGTTTTGATGACTTTGGTTCATAAGATGAGGCAAGATTTGCTTTAAATTTGGATTCGTAAATTGAGCATTTTGTTAAGGTTGCTGATTAGGTGCAGATTGCATCTAAGCTCCTGACTATAAGTATTTTAATTTTGATTATGAGGACCATAATTAAGATTTGGGTGTTGTCTTCTAAGATGATAACTATTGTTATTATATTGATTTCTTGAAAGATCAGAATATTATTTCATCACTGCATTAACCTCTTCAATATTCTCTTCATGTAGAGTAGGACACACATCCGTAGGATGTTTAACCTCATTACAGAATCTACAAGCTTTAGCTTGATTAGATATATCTTTAATTAATATCTTAGCCATATTAGATAATTCATCAATTTTATCATCATCAGACGCATTATTTCTTCTATTATCAACTTCAGAAAGTTTATTTCTTGAGGATTCAATATTTTCTCCATATTGCTTAGATTGTTTAGCCATTTTATTAATTGCTTCCTTCACTAAAGTAAGTGTTGTTTAAAATAAAGATCCACTACATACTGTGTCTAATAACCCTTGTTCAAATTGATTTAATCTTTCATAAAAATATTCTAATAAAGCTCTTTGAGTATATTCATGTTTTGGACAAGAAGAAGTTAATATTTGGAATCAATCTCGTAATTCATTAAAATTTTTATCATCTTTCATCTTTGCAACTATGATTTCCTTTATATAGGAACTAATTTTTTTAGCAAACATATATTCATCAAGGAAATCTTCTAACATTTGATTCCATGTAGTGATTGAATCTTGGGGAGATAGAACAACCAATCCCGTGCTTTATATTTTAATGCAAAAGGAAGAGCTTGAAGTTTGACTTGTTCTAGGGTATCTTTTTTCGTTTTAGTCCCGTTAACCTTATGTTAATACTCCTTTATGATTTCATTGTCTTTACCATAGAAGTTAGGTAAGGCACTGATAAATCCAGATCTAAGTTCAAATTCAGGAAATCCATATGTGTATGCTATACACATAGGCTCATATGCTGTAACATTTTTATTTGCATATCTAAAAGTGAGTTCCCTATTCTTATTTTATTATTATTGATAACTCTATAATCATTACTATTATTAATGACATTATTATTATTATTATTATTATTATTATTGTTATCATTCATCCTATTAGCTAAATTTTTCCTAAGCTATTATTTTCTTAAATTTTGATTAAAAGTCTTATATATTTCAAGATCAAATAGATGTAAAGATTCTATAAAATTAGAACGACGAAATGTGTAGACCATACAACGTATAAAACCCTAAGAGATTTGTCGAGAATATTAACATAATTATTAGGATTGTTATTTAGTATATTTATTCTATTTGTAATTAATTAGAATTAGAAGTAATTAGCTATATAATCGATTTTTTTAATAGCTGTAATCTATTTTGATAAGATAGGATCAATTAGGATCAATTAGGATCAATTAGGATCAATTAGGATTCTGTAATCTGTTTTGATAAGATAGGATCAATTAGGATCAATTAGGATCAATTAGTTGCTATTTTTATGTAAAGCATTTACTCTGTAATTTTCTATTTAAACACGCCAAAATGGCTGAATAAAATTATTCCATTCTATCATTCTTTTCTGACTTTATGGTATCAAAGCCTAAATGGCTAAACCCTCTGATGATACCTCTGGTATCAATTCTATGAGCTCTATTCGCTCACCCTCAATTCCCTTAACCACTGAATCTTTCCAAAACCTTTCCATCACTTCTCACAAGCTGAATGGAAACAATTTCCTACAGTGGTCCCAATCGGTGAAACTGTTCATTCGAGGCCGTGGAAAATTCGACTATCTTACAGGTACCAATGCGAGACCCACTGAGAAAGATGAAGGTTCTGAAAAATGGGAGGCAGAGAATTCGATGATCATGTCTTGGCTCATAAATTCTATGGACTCGAGCGTAGGAAGAACCTATCTCTTCCTACCTACTGCTCATGACATTTGGACTGATGTGAACGAGACTTATTCTGATCTCGGGAATGCAGGACAGTGGTTTGAGCTAAAAACTTCGGCTATGGAGGCTAAAACAAGGTGAGAAAACTGTCACTCAATATTATACTGACTTAAAAACCTTGTGGCAAGAGGTAGATATGTTCAGCGATTATGAGTGGAGCTGTGCGAAGGACAGGGCTTTGTTTCAGAAAATGGTGGAAAAAGAACGTGTCTTCGAATTCCTCGTCGGCCTTAATAAGGAATTAGATGAAGTGAGAGGACGCATTCTTGGTCGTGATCCACTACCGAGTACTAGAGAAGTCTTTGCCGAGGTCGGAAGAGAGGAGAGCGGCGGACCGTCATGCTCGGAGGACACTCACCACTCCCACCGAGCCTTCGCCTGTTCTCTAGTCGGCCACCACGCCGCAACGACCGTCGCAACGATAAAGACCGCCAATCTGCGAGCATTGCAACAAGCCAGGGCATGTTAAGGCAAAATGTTGGAAGCTGCATGGAAAGCCAGTAGAGAACCCTTCATCTAACCTAATCCTCGTGATTCAAAGGGTTTTCATGCCTCATCCGAAGACACTTCCAAAGAGCCGAAATCTGCCTCAGAGACGTCTGCCTTCAGCAAAGAACAGCTAGAGCAATTGTATCAACTAATGAGTTCTCATTCATTTGTATCCAACACTCCTAACTCATCCTCTTACATTGCCTCTTCTTCTTTAGCTCAAAAAGGTACTTACCCTACAACTTTCACAAATTTACTCAAAATTAAACCCTTGGATCATAGATTCGGGAGCAACCGATCATATGACTTGCTAGTTCCTCCATATTCTCTTCATATTATCCTTTATCTGGAAATTTGAAAGTTAAAATTGCCGATGGTTCTCTAACCTCTATTGCTTTGGAAAAGGCTCTATTATTATGTCTCCATCTCTTACATTACTAAATGTCCTACATGTTCCAAAGATTTCTTGCAATCTCATCTCCGTTAGTCGTATTATTCATGATTGCAAATGTATTGCTACAATAACATTTCTTTGGATTTGAATTTCAGGACCCTTGTTCGGGAAGATGATTGGCAATGCTAAGGAAGTTGATGGACTCTATCACTTGGTCTCGGAAAATCCTTCGATGAACAAGTTCGAAACCAAGATGTTTAACTACCTTGTCTTGCGAGAATGACATAATGTTGTGGCATTATAGGTTAGGCCATCCCGAGTTTAATTACTTGAAATATTTGTTTCCAAATCTTTTTAAAAATAAAGACATTTCATCTTTTTGTTGTGAAGTTTGTGAGTTGGCAAAACATCATAGATCTGTTTATCCTTCTTTGAAGTATATGCCATCAAAACCTTTTTCACTCGTGCATAGTAATATTTGGGGCCCTTCAAGAGTAAAAATTGCCTTAGGTTCTAGATGGTTCATCACATTCATTGATGATCACACTAGAGTCACATGGATTTATCTTCTAAAGGAAAAATCCGAGGCCGCAAATGTTTTCAAAAATTTTCACTCTTTGATTAATACTCAGTTTCATACTAATATTCAAGCTCTTAGAACCGATAATGGCCGAGAATATTTTAATGCAATTTTAGGTGATTTTTTGAAAGAAAAAGGAATTATTCATCACAGTTCTTGCGTTGATACTCCCCAACAAAATGGAGTGGCTGAGAGAGGAAAAATAGGCATTTATTAGAGGTGTCTAGGGCGTTATTATTTGCTATGAATGTTCCTAATCGTTTTTGGAATGAAGCGCTCTTAACTCTGCACTTATCGATTAATCGAATGCCTACAAGAGTTCTTAATTACATCACTCCTTTGCAAGCACTAAAGAATATGTTTCCTGGAAATAGATCGTTCACTGATTTAACACCTAAAATTTTTGGTTGCATTACTTTTGTTCATATACACGGCCATAATAGAGGAAAGCTTGATCCCTGGGCACATAAATGCATAGTTTTTGGGAACAAATATCTTTGCCAAAATCGGTTGAAAATAGTTCAGTGGAATCAATTATTTCTGTAACTAATCCTAGGATTTCACAACCTATAAATTCACAACCTCGTGAGACACAGGTAGAAAACAACTTGGAACCACCTACTGAACTTCGTGTTTATTCTAAAAGGAGGACTCAACCAAGTAATATTCCACCAGCTTCCGAGGTAGGCCAATCATCGGACTCGACCGAGGTCCAAGGTACGACTGCTCTTTGTCCTACTTCTTTTCCAAATTTAGAACCTTCTACAGATTTCTTTGAACCCATAGCCTTACGCAAAGGTGTCAGATCATGTACCTCAAAACATCCAATATCCAATTTCGTATCTTATCATAAGCTCTCACCAGATTTGAAAGCCTTTTCCACCAGGATTATGGATGATGAACTACCTAAGTCGATACATGAAGCTCTAGAGGTTCCGAGATGGAGAGAGGCGGTCTTTGAGGAGTTGAAGGCCCTGAAGAAGAATGACACGTGGGATCTTACCTCTTTACCCGAAGGAAAAAAATGTGTAGGCAGCAAGTGGGTGTTTACCATAAAATACCATGCTGATGGCTCGGTTGAGAGATACAAGGCTCGACTCGTAGCACGAGGCTTCACTCAGACATACGGCCTTGACTACGAGGAAACCTTCGCTCCTGTGGCCAAACTAAACACCGTACGTGTTCTTCTCTCGTTAGCCGCTAATCTGGATTGGCCTCTCAGACAGTTTGATGTGAAGAAGGCGAACTAGAGGAGGAGGTGTATATGGAAGCTCCACCAGGCTTTGATGAGCTAAAGAAGGATGGCAGAGTATGTAAGCTAAAGAAATCCATATATGGATTGAAGCAATCTCCGAGGGCATTGTTCGAAAGATTCACGAGAACTGTGAAACAATGTGGTTACACTCAAGCTCATTCAGATCACACGATGTTCTACAAACACAATCATGGTAAAATTGCTATTTTAATTGTGCATGTAGATGACATTGTGATGACAGGAGATGACATAGTAGAGTTGGAGTCACTGAAGAACTTCTTATCCAACCAGTTTGAAGTCAAAGATCTAGGACAACTCAAATATTTTCTTGGAATGGAGGTGGCTAGATCCTCAAAAGGAATAGTTATCTCACAAAGAAAATATGTTCTTGATCTCTTGAAAGAGACTGGATTACTCGGATGTAAACCGGTGGCAACTCCCGACGATCCGAATCGAAACTCAAAAATTAGATGGTGCTTTGAAATTTGTGGACAAGAACCGATGTCGAGAAAGGTGGTGGGGAAGCTAATTTATTTGGCGCATACAAGGCCAGATATTGCGTTTGCAGTGAGCTTGGTTAGTCAGTTTATGCATTGTCCATCAGAAAAACACTCCAAGTCTGTTCATCGGATTCTTCATTACTTGAAAGGAAGCCCGGGTAAAGGAATTATGTTTTCAAAGAATGGGAGCCGAAGAGTGGAGATCTTCACGATGCGATTGGGGCGGAAGTTCTACGAGACGGAGATCTACCACCGGCTATTGCTCCTTCGTCTAGGGCAACTTAGTTACTTGGAGGAGCAAGAAACAACCGAGCTGTTTCTCGAAGCGATGCGAGTCCGAGTTCGAGCTATGGCTCAAGGAGTATGTGAGTTGTTATGGCTTCGGAAGATCTTAGAGGAGCTTGAAGGTCGAAGGAGATAAACCGATGAGGTTGTCTTTGCGACAACAAATCGGCAATCAATATTGCTCACAATCCTGTGCAGCATGACCGGACAAAACATGTCGAAATAGATCGACATTTCATCAAGGAGAAACTGGAAAACGGCGATATCCGCATACCCTTTGTTCCATCATCTGAGCAGCTCGCTGATGTTCTTACTAAGGGACTTTTTACTGCTATGTTCGAAGGGTTTCTATCCAAGCTGGGAATGATCGATATCTATTCTCCAGCTTGAGGAGGGATGTCGAGAATATTAACATAATTATTAGGATTGTTATTTAGTATATTTATTCTATTTGTAATTAATTAGAATTAGAAGTAATTAGCTATATATTCGGTTTTTTTAATAGCTGTAATCTGTTTTGATAAGATAGGATCAATTAGGATCAATTAGGATTCTGTAATCTGTTTTGATAAGATAGGATCAATTAGGATCAATTATGATCAATTAGTTGCTATTTTTATGTAAAGCATTTACTCTGTAATTTTATATTTAAACACGCCAAAATGGCTGAATAAAATTATTCCATTCTGTCATTCTTTTCTGACTTTAAGATTATTTAAAAATCCTAGGCAACGACACCAAAAATTGACACATGTCGAGCGTGCATAATAGATTATTTTATTTTTTTTATTTTTAGTAGTGAAAAAGTGGGATGTCGTCTCTACAAGGATTTTACAAACTTCTAAGGAAAGTGATTTTTTGTCTTGTTTTTCTTAATTTAGTTAATCTAATTAAACGGGAATTGAAATACTAAATAACTAAAAACTAAGACTACTAACTTAATTAACCAAAGTAACTTAACTAATTCAAACAATTCAATGCAAACTTAATTAAATGAAATTGAAATTCAATATAAATATCTAAACAAACATCTAGACAAACCCCAACTAAACAATATAATGTACTTGGATTGTATTCAAACACTAGAAGATAACATTCCCTCGTAACCTAGTTATAATTATATCACATGTAATCATGGAATCATTAAATGCTAATTTATAATAAGTTGATTGCCTTTAGCAAGCCAACAATTTTCCTATATTCAATGGAAAATAGCCTTATCCTTATCATTGTAAATCTACCTATTAGATAAAACGCAATTAAAATAGAAATATGATAGCATTAATACTTAATGAAAACCATGCCTAATCTAAACCAAATATTATTTAGAATATGCCAATCAATAACTAACTTAGAACACAATCACCTAGAACATCCCCTCGGGTAATACGACCATGTAGATTAATCCTAGTTACTACTTCTATAATTTTTGTCAATAATCATTGACATCGATTCAAAAAATCGAATATCACAATACATATTTGCAACTATGCTTACAATATCAATACTAATTAGTTGTAATATGCAAAAAAAAACTTAGTAATATCGTGATTGTTGTGTATGAATAAATTTAAAGCATTAAGTACAGGAAATAAACTACTTACTCATGCTGAAATAAATAACGCAATAATATAATTGAATGACATAATTAAATAAATACTTCTTGTTAAAATAAATTAATCTCTAATGTTGCTTCAAACATAAACTCAATAAGAACTAACTTACGACTCTCATAAACTTTTTAAAGAAAAAAAAGGCTTTTAATTTGGAAGCCTATGGTCCTATTTATAGTTTCCTAAGCTATAAAAATCATATATAAACTTAAATTCTTCATAATAATCTAAGAAATATGTCACCAACCTTAGCGATTTGTTGAGAGAAAATAGGGCACTTAAGCTTCCCTGCTATAGGGAGCGCGCTCCATCATCGAGTGTCCAACAAAGAACAGGGCAACAGTCCCATGTTTAATCCATAATTTATCAACAAACTTCCCCAAACCATTTGGGAGGGCCTCAAACAAGGTCTTTCATCAACAACAAGCAACAACAACAAATGATAAATTGAACTCAAACGATGTCCATCTTAAATTCAAATAAGAACTTGAAGTACTTAAAACTAAAGTTACCCAAATAAATCATTTTTCACTATTATGTGATTTGATCTCCTCCCTGTTTCTTAATCAGTACAAAACTCCTTTTTATCTCTCCCTCAGTGAATTTTCACTAAAACCCTCAATTGCCTCCTTTTCGTTTAATCGAACTGTGATGAATGGTTGAGGTTTCTAGTTTATATTTATATTTCTTTCAAGATTCGTATCACATAGATCTCGAGACTGATTGGCTGGTTTAATTCTTTTCATTTTATGTTTTGATCTTTCTCGAGATATGTGTTATGTATCTCGAGGACGATTTTTGCGACTATTAATAACCAATCAACACCTAATCACCTTACCTAATAAAAAATACATTGATCTTCTCGAGATACATATCGCATATCTCAAGGAAGATATTATGGTTTACTAACCATATAATCACCTCATCCTCATCCCATGCACCCTTTAATCTATCTAGAGATCATAAAACATATCTCAAGGTAGATCTTATGGTTTAAACAATTCAAACCCAACTATAAGTCATATATATCAAATATACATAAACATATACATATATACCTATGTATTTTCTCACCTATAAATTCATCAGGCATGCCCACAACCACCCCAAGCGTGCACACTATCTCGCGACCCATATGTGTTACCTTTGACCTACACACAATATTAGGTGTCCCATGATTTTTTACTAATGATTTATTTTCTTAGTTAATATTACAATCCATACAAACACCAAAAACAACCAAATCGACACACACACACACACACTAATTAAAATACATCAAGCTTAACCACGAGCCTAACTTAGGTTAATTAGTATTTTGATTACGGTTAATCACCTAATTAGGGACACGGGTCATTACATTCATGAAAATGGCTATTAAAGGGAAAATTACTACCATGATGATTACCTTAAAGAGGACAACCACTGCGAGTTTAGTGGACTTATCGAAGGACGTAATGCGAATGCCGGGAATGATAAAAAAGTTGAAGATGTCAAGAATGATAAAGAATCAGTTGATGGTCAGTTTGACTCGCTTAAGCTGAACGACGAGTGATCTTATTTATCAAGTCAAACCAATGACTATAAACAACAGTGCTTAATGGGAGGTAGCCCATATGTACATAGATGATTTTCTTTCTGTATTAGTTAGATTTAGGATATTTAGAATATTTATTGTCTCTCTTCTTTTAACTTTCTTTTGGGATATTTTCAATTGAGAGGGGGATGATCGATTTATCTTTCAGTTGAACAATATTTTTATTTAATTGTATTTAGTAAAAAAATAAGTTAGTTAGGCATATTGTTTCCTCGTTACAAATCAAAATTTCATTTTAGAATATTTCTTATTGATTATTAATCAATTCTACCTTAAATATGATGAATATGTGTGAAAATTAGTAAAATACTTGATATATTGGAAAAAAGTAGAAATTGGTTAGCAATTTCCTAGTGATACCAAATAACATTAGCAATCGCTGAGAAATTGGTATCAGTTTGCAGAATTTTTAGACCAAAAATAAGTTAGCAATTTGTCAGCGATTCACATTTACATAAGGAATGATTGAGCTAGTGGACCACCCGACTAATTTTTAGCGATTTAACTGGTGAATAGTTAGCGAATCCACTTAAACTTTGATTCGTTGAATATGAATCTGCATTTTTAAAATATAACCCCAAATCGCCAAACCATAAACCCTTTCACATCCAAAAACTTTGTACCCATTCTATTGCTAATCAAAGCTTGAATTATAGCTTATTTAAGTATATCCCACCTTGTTTAGGAGTGATTCAATCCTAGAAATTTTGAAATCAAGTTCATATAATCAAGTTATAGTTTCGTTGGGTGTTTTCCAAATCGAAGCTTGAAAAGAGAGTCTAAGGAGCTAATAAAGCATATTACTTGAGGGATTCACTCTCAAAAAGGTAATAAATCGATACTTTAGTATTCTTTTGATTTTGATGTCTTAAAAAAATTAAATTTTGATATTTTTGATGAATGTGGTTGATGAATTTTTATTGCAAAATTATTTTTAAAATATGGGTTTAGATACAACTTTCAATTTGGATATAGGTTTTCAAATGAGTTGGGGGTTTTACGAATTTCTCCAATATATACATAATTATGATAGGGATATATCGATGAAATTATTTTAAACTCCCTATTTTCAACTCTTTCAATACTCAGTGATAAAACCTTTTTCACAAAATTGTTTTCCATACCTTGATTGTTAGAAATTGTTAAATACATGATTTCAATTCACCTATTTCATTATAATTGAGTATTTATATGGCAGGAGGAGGTAGAGGATGAGGTAGGAGTAGTAACCAGAAGTATGCAAGCCGCTTATGAATATTATAACTACCGAAATTAGTATTACAGAACCTAGACCTATGAGGGCCGAGCTTAGAGAATAATCCTTATTGTCATCTAATGAGGAAGAATATTTTGATAATCAAGACCCTAGTCGTTTAGTGCCTTATGACCTTTTATTATTTGTGAGACCTAGAGCTAAGAGAAATTACTAGAAAAATAAGAATAGGGTAATAATTACTGGGAGAAGGTTTAATATTCCGAATGTGAGCAAGTATGAGGATAAGATTGTGAGCATCATTAAAGGTTAAGGATGGGAGCAACTTCTGAAAGACTATGCGGGTAGAGGGGAAATAAGGTGTTCAATAGTTGTGCGATAATTTTGTGCGAATTGGCATGTTAGTAGTGATCGGGATAAAGTAATAGTGCAAGGGAAGAAAATTGATATTTCACCCAGGTGATTGAATATGTTTTTAGGTCTACTGCGAAACAAACAAATGACGGAGGAGGATTACCCGAATGTCATTTATGTCAATAAGGAATCCTATCCCTATGAGATGACCCAAGAAGAATTAGAGATGCTTCCGAGAAAGGGATTTATGCTTGAAAGTGAAAGATGCTCAAAGTTTATGGAAATCACCAATTTTAGAAAAATCATGAAGAGTTTGGGTAATATTATAAATTCATGTTTTTATCCAACCAGGCAACACTTTGAAGTGAAGAACCCTAAAGTTGCTTTACTTTACCTTATATTGATGAAGAAAGGTTATATTGATGTTGGGAAGATTATACATGATTCTATGAAGTTTGCAATAAAGACTATGAAGAACGGAGGACTAGCATTCCCAATTTTGAGCACTCAATTATGTACACAAGCAGGGGTGGGTTTCGATACTAAGTTTGATGTATTATCCGAGAAGATAATAAATGATGCAAAAGTACAAAGAATGAAGAAAGTTGTAGGATACAATGACTCAAATGATGAAAGAGAATTATTTTATGCGATAAATGCAAGAGAAAAAATAAGGTAGATCAGTAAAGAACATATAAGAAAAACAAAAGAAGTCGCATGGAAAGCAATAAGATTGATGACTCAAGTGAATGTGCCAAATGTTTATATGAGTTCGGCGCCATCTTTGTCACTGCTTAGGACAAGAGGCTTTTTTCGGACCATATTTTCTTCACTTATGTGTTGCCAAAGGAAAATTCATCAAAATGAAGAAATGATAGTAACAAATGAAAGGACTTTACAATGTTATCATTCTATGTCTGAGAGAAGGCATGACAGTCATTTGCAACATTCAAAGAGAAATGTTGACATTCCATATTTAAAGCTGCAATTTCCAACTGGGATTTACAACCCAGCTGATAGTTATGTTTCACATCCTTTTGCACGAATGGATGAAGATAAAGAAAATAATGATGAATTTACTTCTAGACACCACCCAGTGTAGTTTATTTTCTTTCGTATGAAATGAATGAATGAATGATTAATTGTCTTGTTCTTACTTTAGTTTTTACTTATTAATGAAATACATTCCCTTTGCATTCCATTCATTTGAAGTTTTTAGAATTACATATTTGTCTATTTCCTTACATTTTTATTACATATATCACGAGGTATATTTATTTTGTTGAAAAGCAACTTAATTTTTCAACCTTGAGGATAAGGTTTGGAATGAGTTTGAGGGTATTTTAGATGAAGCATAACAAGCATAACAAAGAAAGCAAGGAAATAAAAGAAATGTAGAAGATAAGTTCAAGAATTGATCAAAAAAGTTCTAAATTTTGATCCGATATTCAAGTATGAATTTCATTTTACTTTATTTTTAGTTAGAAATATAATATAATGAATATATAATAGATTTTTGAAAGGAAGTGATATTTTTATTACCCAAGTGAATTCTATGATATAAATAATCAAAATATTTTATATACCCTTTTTGATTAACTTTACTAGTTGATGTATGAACAAGGTGATTTTAGAGGGATTAATTGCCTTGTGTTAGTCATAAAAATGGGTAGAAGATCAAAACAATAGTCTAAGATGAACAAGATAAGTTTTCAAGAATCTTGTAATACAAAGGCTATTGATTAAGTATTTCGATATTATATATATAAAAAGTTATTATGCAACTATTGAAAGAAGAAATGGGTTAGAAATCGATGAGTTTTATAAGTTAGAAAGAAAACTTTCTTCAAATTAAGTAGACAGTGAGAAGTGCTAACAAGAGTTTACAAATATATAGAGTCCTATAGATTCCATGGGAAATGGAGCAGAGAATCTATAATCGGAAAAATGTGAGAATATCCATAGGAAATGGAGCAAGGACTCAAAAGTCAAAAGAAAAAGAAAATAAATAAATAAATGAAAAATAATAAAGAAAAAATAATTAAGATGAAGTAGAAAGAAATGAAAGATGAAAAAGGTGGATGTTTTTAAACTCTTCAAAGAAAAGATTTTGCTCGAGTGCTTGAAGCTAGGGTTGGTAAAATTCATATTGATGTTGATTGTGGTGCTATTATAAAGTATTTTCTAAAATTAAATTAATCTAATGGTTTTGTGTTTTGAGATTCAACACTTTTCATCATAAGCTTGATGATTATCAGTGGAGATTGAGAAAACCTATATTGTGTACAGACGTTGGTATTGGACTTTAAGTTCTAAAGGGTATTACATTAGGTAGTTGAGTTGTCATTAAAGAATGGTTCACTTTTTTAAATCATTTTATTCTATCATAACTTCCATTTACTTGTGGGTAATAATGTTTCTATTTGAAGATCACTTCTATTTAAAAACTTCTATTATTTTAAAATTAAGATGAATTAGATTGAAATTAGTATATAAAAAATGAAAAGGAAATATGATTGAGAGTATTTCTTTGCTCGGGACAATAAAGCGCTAAGTTTAGAGTATTGGACAAGTCAATTATAGTGTAATTTAGGTTGATTTTAGATATAAATGATAGTATTGCACTGCTATTATCTTGTTTTAGTGATTTCAGGATTTAATTATGAATAAAGAAACTGAAGGAAAAAGCGGAAAAAGTCAAAATAGTCAACTGAAGAGAAGGTCCAACAAATAGTCAGCGAATTGAAAAATACACATAAATCACTGGATGAATCGGTAGAGCACAAAGAGATATTTCTAGTTATTAAAACACAAGATTCGCTGACAAATTGTTGAGGTCGGTGATGAATTTTTTAGATTACTACGAAGAATTTAAGTATTTCTATGATTTGTATAGCTTATGCAACTCTAAATAGGAACCCAAGGCTTCGAAATTAAGAGCTATATTTTCTCTTAACAAGTCTATGAGAGTCGTAAGTTAGTTTTTATTGAGTTTTTATTTGATGCAACATTGGAGATTCATTTATTTCAATAAGAGGTATTTATTTAATTATGTCTTTCAATTATATTATTGCGATGTTTATTGCTAGCCTGAATGAGTAGTTTATTAATCTAAACAAACCCTAGACATGTATACTTTGGATTGCTATATAGTTATAATATATTAAGGAATCATGTACTTAATGCTTTAAATATATTCATACATAATACTAACGATTTTAATAAGTTGTTTTTGCATATTACAACTAATGATGCTTGTATTGCATGCATAGTTGCAAATATGTATTGTGGTATTTTGATTTTGAATCTATGTCTATGATTATCAACAACAATTATAGAAGTAGTAACTAAGATTAATCTATAGGGACAAATTACTCGAGTGGATGTTCTAGGTGATTGTGTTATAAGTTAGTTATTGATTGGCATATTCTGAATAATATTTGGTTTAGATTAGGCATGATTTTCATTGAGTATTAATGCTATCGTATTTCTATTTTAATTGCATTTTATCTAATAGGTATATTTACAATGATAAGGATATGACTATTTTCCATTGAATACTATTTTCCATTGAATATAAGAAAATTGATGGCTCGCTAAAGGCTATCAACCTATTATGAATTAAGATTTAATGATTCTAAGATTCCATGTGATATAATTATAACTAGGTTACTTATGTTTTAGTGTTTGAATGCAATCCAAGTACATTACATTGTTTAGTGGGGGTTTATCTAGATGTTTGTTTAGATATTTATCTTGAATTTCAATTTTGTTTAATTAAATTTGCATTCAATTATTAGAATTAGTTTAATTAGTTTGGTTAATTAAGTTAGTAGTCATAGTTTTTAGTTATTTAGTATTTTGATTCATGTTTAATTAGATTAACTAAATTAAGAAAAGCAAAACAAAACATTACTTTCCTTAGAAGTTTACAAAATCTCTGTGGAGACAATATCATATTACCACTACTATAAATAATAGGAAAATATGAAAAACTATTTTGCACACTCGACACGTGTCAATTTTCTGGTACTCCAATAAATTTATATAATAAAAATAGTTATTATCCCTGAAGACAACACCCAAATCTTAGTTATGGCCCTCAAAATTAAAATTATGATATTTATAGACCAAGAACTCAAATGGAATCTGCACCTAATCAGTAACTTCAACAAAATGCTCAATCTACAGATCAATATTTAGAGCAAATCTTGCATAATTTTATGAACCAAAGACATCAAAACTTTACACTGACTTCTCAAAATCAGATTAAGAGTAATACTATTATTAATAAACTAAAAAATCAGTTAAGTCAAATGAATTTACAAATAAATAGGTTTAGTAATCAACAGAGTAATCGAGCTAAAACACCTACTCAAGCTATTGCTGCTCTTACTAATCAAGCACATTTTAATGCTTTATTCAATAATGAGAAAGACAACTATAATTGGAAATATACATAAACAAGATAATAAAAAGAAAACACGTAAAACTATTGAAGAAGAAGAAGAAGAAATGATGGCTAACGTCATTCTAACTAGAGAATGAATGGTTGAGCAATTGAAATACACATTTTTTTGAAATGTTAAACCCATTGTATTTAGCCAGAGATGAAGCATATGAAAAATCTGACAAAAGTTTGAAATAATTGATAATGATGACAATGATAAGATTTTTGATAATTTGAATGAAGATATGTATTCATATTCTATCATTCCATAATGATTAGGTAATGCTAGGGAGGAAAAAAACAATAAATACATTCTTGAAGCATTTAGGAATATAGAAATTAATAAACCATTGATGGAATCAATTATGCAATTTTTTAATTATGATGAGATTTTGAAAGAATTCTCTGAATCTAAGGATAAGGTTTTAGAAGAATCTAAAGAAAACTTAGGACAAAAGGTGTTTGCTTTAATTAAAAACAAAATACCTAAGAAATGTTCCGATCCAGGAATGTTTAGAATTTCTATTACATTATGAACTTCTTTTCTAGATTTTTCTATGTGTGATCTTGGAGTATCAATTAATGTAATGTCACTTAAACTATATGAGTCATTGAAAATAGTTTCATTGACTAATACACCTATAAATCTTACGTTAGTTGACACTACAGTTATTAAACCTTATGGTTTACTTGAAGATGACTTAGTAAAAATAAGTGATTTAGTGTTTCTAGCTGACTTCTATGTCATGGAAATAGGAGACTCATTATCATCTAAATCTCCGCCTATACTCTTAGGAAGACCATTATCAAAACAACTAAAACAAAGTTAGATATCTTTGAAGAAACAATGTCTATGGATTTTAAAACAAAATTGTCATTTTTCATTTTAATGATGAAGATGTATATAATAATTGTGATGAATCTAATAAGGAACAAACTAATTACAATGAATCTTTAGAACTAAACCATCATAATTTAAAAACTGAAGCATATGTTATTAATGAAGTAACATTGGAAGACGAAAATGTAATGACAAAGAATGAACGAGTCGAATATAATTAAAATGAAAAGATAATAACTCAACAATGGAGGGTCAAGCAATCGAACAATGTTGAGAGTGTTCTTAAAATTGAGAAGTTTAAAGTCACGAATAATAAGAAGAAAAAAAAGGACGAATCTAGCAATTGTCATGCTCGATGATCCAGGAGACATATACATAAACATAAAAGTTAAATGGGCTTGGTATTTTAAAGCTATATGTGATACGTGTTGTAGAGCAAAGTTGTAATGACTCGTTATCTTAAGCTGATGATTAGTGTAAATCCAAATCTTAATTAACACGAGTTAAGCGCGTGGTTATGTTCGACATACCTCGATTAGCATGTGTGTAGGTTTGGGTGATGATTCATGTTTTTTTTGGAATTTTTGGTGCGTTTATAGATTGTAGTATAAAAATAGAATTCATATACAAGCCTAAAATAGGAAAATAAGTAATTAAATAATAAATTCTCAATACACAAAGTGCAACGAGAGGGTCGTGAAATGAATGTGCGCAACCAAGAATATTCGTAGGTGTGTCAAGTGAATTTATTGGCTAGAAAATACACGAAGTATATATATAAAATGTATACAATTAAATTGTAATTTTGTTTAAATTATATGGATCGTTGGATCACCTTGAGATGAGCCTAAGTGTTGATGGTTTTAAGATGTGTGTCACTTAAGGATGTGTCATATTAACACATCATTCACATGATCAGCCTCGAGATAACGCGATGCGTATCTCAAGAAAACTCTTATATTTAAATATATTTATACCTCATTAAACAACAAACATTAAGATCTTATTATCATCAATTATAAAACTTTATTAACCACAAAGGATTCTAAACTGAATCTTAAACCTTAAAGTTTGTTTAGATGAATTCGATAGTCCTAAAATTTTCGTAAAAAATTTTCAGCAGCAGATCGTTTGTTTCTAAACCTATACTAAAAATCTCGACCTTCAAAAATCTTAAACAAAACCTGCTCAGCTTTGGTGGAAATGCCGAAAGACTCACAATCCACCCATAACAATATATATTGCATCAACTAAATTATATACTCATTCTAACATGATTTAAAGTATCAAGATTCTCAAACTAGCAATAACTTAATTCCAAAATTATTTCAATTCTTCCTAAAACCATTCTAGCCATTCCAAAGAAATCCTAATCACACTCGAACCCAAAACCTATTTATACCATATAATATATTCAAAACCAATACATACAAAGAGAAAAGAACTAAGCAAGTCACATACAATCGGAAAGCTTTCCCTTTCCCTTGCCACTGCTAGAACCTGTCATATCCAATTATAAAAATTCGATAATGCTAGATAATTAAATCCCACACTATCTAGTGCACCTGTAATATTCAAATGCGTAATAATCCAAGAGAAACAAAGAATATAACCCAAGGAATTAAAATACAATCTTGAATCCATCCCCTTTTTGTTATTCAAACACAATCAACTAACATTCTCCAGAAGTGGTAAGTAAACAATAATAAGGACTCATGCACAGAGAGAATAACCAATCGAGTCTCGTACCTTAAGTCTATCAAAGTATGATTTGGTTCAAAGCTCTAGCTCCTTAAGCATAATATAATTCTACCCTGTACATAGTCAGGTAGCTTAATATACTTGAGCACATAGTTAGGTAGACACTAAATAGTTCTACCATGTAATACGGTCAGGCAGAAAATATATGGAGACTCGAGTTGCCTTATCATCTCAACCTATGTATGCATATACAATAGAAATTCAATTTCAAAGATCAATGCAATTTATACGAAATTATAATCATACAGTGTAAATATTACAATGGGATTTACTTAACCTTACAAACAACCAACTTCGAGCTCAATTCTCGGTGGTCCTCGGAGCGTCGGATCACCTCGAAAATAGTTACAATAACTTTCATGCATCCCAATTGTATTATGGGTCAAGCTTCAAGTGAAACCATATCATGAAACCCAATGAAAACTGCGATCAAAATATACTTGAGAACAGTTTCCAAAAAGGAACTTGTAGTACTCATGTCCCACTTTCCATAGACCCCAAGAATGTTAAATCGAATCACCGATGGAGAAGTTATGAATTTTCTGATTGGGCCTATCAATTAGGCAAACTTCATTTATTTTGAATAGAAATACTTCTCCAAATCAATATTTTCATAATTAAGTCTTCAAAACTTAACAATAAACACCACGAAACCACTCGATACCAATACCAAAATATTTTCACAGCCCGTGGAGTCAAATTTTATCAAAATCAATAATCAATTCATCTAGAAACCCAATATAAATCAATATCAACAATTAAAACATCTCCAAAATAGTTATCAACTAAATTGCATAAGTTCACCTCATTAAAACCCTAACCCACGTCGATGGAATTTATCCCTAATTGACGCAAATCAATCCAATATACCATTTTACAGTAATTCCTTTCAATTTCTATCGACGCCCCTCGAAAGAAATCAAAAAATTGCGAGAATTCAAATTGAATTGAGGAAAAATGTCCATCATTGAGAATTTACCAAATTGTGGGTCGAATACCTCATTTCCACCCCATAAACTTAGCTCGAATTAACCGTATTGCGATGCTATATGGTTTCATGGAAAGAAATTGAGCGAAAATCAGATGTCAGGAGGTCCGCGAGCAAAAGTGTCAATTGAGGGTTTTAAAAACATAAATTGAAATCGTTCTTTATTGAGAACGACTTTCATTTTATGTTTTTCATATATTTTTTTATTTATAAATAAACCCTCAGCTGCTTGTCATAAGTTTAATTTCTTTTTATTTATTAGTTCACGAAATCCTTATTTTGACAAGTTTTAATTTTCGGTGCTCCTTTTTAATCCAATTTTTTGTCAAAATCGAGCTAAACTCTTGACAACATAGTCCAATTCCATAAAATGTCCAAAACACTAGTTTTGGTCACGCCAAAACCCAAAAATATTAACTTTGTCCATGACATACTAAACACTTTTGGACTAATTCTCTTGCTATACCGAACCAAACTTACACCAATTTGGGCTAAATCTGAACCTCAACCACCACCAACTTATACGAAACTCGAGGCAAGGTCTAGCATAAAGTTTATCTCATTGCACAATACTTCTGATCTCGACTTACATGCAAACCAAGGCGTGTACTGCACCTCCCCAACATCCACCAAATTGTCCATTATTTATGTCCTCGATGATCACACTACACGTATCTTGAGGCGAATCCAAGGTATATTTTTTATTTTAATCCAAGTTCTTTTCAATGTAGTTGGTGATGTGATTTGTTGATTTGGTAATCTATCACTTTGATGATGGTTATATAAAGCAACAAGAGTTTATTCGCAAATTAGTTGGATCCAACTATATTGATCCAATATTTTCTTTCCAAGTTTGTTTTAATGTAGTTGCTTATGTGATTTGTTGATTTGGTAATCTTTCATATGTTTTATGATTAGAATCCCATGCCTCAAAAAAGTAGATGGTTAGTTATTAAAACTATAAGATTTACCTCGAGATATGTGATAGTCTCAAGGAGAATAACATATTTGATCATAGTAACTCAGTCAACTTGATGATGTGCTATTGGGTTGATTAATATCTGTAAGATTGACCTCAAGATACGTAACATATTTCTCGAGAAAGATCAAACTAAGAATGAAACATTAGATCTACCTCGAGATTCCTGCAATACAAAATCTTGAGGAAATATTTAATTTATCTTCTAAAGATCAAAAGAAGGAGATCTGGAGAGAGATTGAAACTCAGGGAAATAGAAATTGACTGATTGAAAGAAGATGATGTTGTTCAGTTGTTGTTGGTTATGTTGTTGTGTTAACGTTGTTGATGGCGTTGATATTGTTGGTGTTGTTGTTAATGAAGGAAGTGGGAGTCGGGAGTTCGATCGTCTAAGGGGGAGATAATGCAGGAGGTTTTCTCCCTTCCCGAAATTGAACTGGGGTTGAACCCCAGTTCAATAGAAAAAAGAGAACATAATAATCTGTTTCGTTTGATGAAGAAGAACTGAGCCAAACTCGGTTCGGCCTGGTTCAGGCCCAACCCTTCCATATTAAAAAATAGAGGAAAAGATGGAAAATAATGGAAAAATTCCAAAAAAACATAAAAATATAAAAATAATATTTTGACAAAACAAATAGGAATTGATGAATTCTATGAAAATGAAGAATTCAAGATTCGTGTGGGACTTTATGCCGAGGTTTTTACCTTGAAAAATGTGAAATGGTTTGATTAACCTAAAAAGTTGTAAATTGGTTCTGAATTCAAATGGGGCTATTTTAGGATTTCCAATTAATGAGTATTATAATCAAATTGATGATAATCAATCTATTTTAAGTTTAGGGTTGATATGTAAGGGTTTGAGGATTTAGGGAATCACGTAAGTCGATATAAAGTTAGGAAAGCTCTGCGCACAGGTAAGTAAACCTTGTATTCGTATCAACTATGCAACATAATTAGCATACTTAGTTCAGAAAGCATTATGGACTGGGGATGGCGCAATGTACTGTCACTTGAATGTATTTGGTTTTATGTTGAATCCCTAAAAGAGGTACAACGGGCAAATCGGATTGGAGCGACGATGGAAGTGTTAGTTCATTTCCAGTACTTTCCTTTCAGAAACCTTGAGTTATCTAATTGTTGCTTTCCTATTTGAGTTGGTAGTTATGCTACGCACCTTAAAAATCACATGTCGCCCAACGTGTGAGTTATGTGGATCGTAATCCAGGGTAACATGAGTTTAAAGTTCAGTTTTGAAATGAAAATATAAGTCACGAGTATAATTGCAATTGACCTATGAATCTTGCATTCCATTCTATTGTTATATCATTTTAATGCCTGAATAGATATGTTTTGGATTCATATAGTTATTCATTGATTCATTTATATTAGTTGATAATTGATATGTTTACGAGCATCACTTACCGAGAAACTTAAAGTGCTCATTCCCCAATTAACATTTAAGGTTATCGGTGTGCACTTCGACTCAAGAATGGAGAAGACTAGGAGTTTACAATCTTCTCAATGGTGCAATGATTCCCTACTGTTTATATATTGTATTGAATTATTAATTTGTAATATACATCGTTGGGCTATAGTTTTATGACCAAGGGTTATACCGATTTTTTTATCTTATGTTTTATCGAAAATTTTTAATTTTGATGCATTTTCAATTATTTATTCAATATAAGATATATTGTATTGCGATTATCAAGTATGAAAAACGGTTGTACTATTACTCTAATTGGGTTCGATTGGTGTACTGGTCTTAATTAAGGTTTCAAGCTAGGTATTGTCCTAATTGGAATATGGGATGCTAAGTTGGTATCAAAGCCACGCTTCCGATGAAATTATAATATTATGATATTAGCATCGAAGTTTTCATAACTTAAGAGTACTCGAACTAATAATCAAGTTATAGATTAACTTAGAACTTAACGAATGAATTTTATCGATGTTTTGGGGGTTAATGAAAGATAAAAGATAGTGTAATATTATGTATTGTGATGTATTATATTTATGCAATAAATATAACTATCCTATATTGATTATATGTGACCTTGAAGGTTTTATCTCCCATTTATTATGAGAGTGAGAGCCGTGAAACCTGGACTTCAGGAATGTTCCAACAAAGGAAGATAATATAAATGTAAGAAGATGGTTTGTATCCATCCATATCTCAAGAGTTGAGAAAATATTAAGGATTGGGGTTTGTAGAAACCTAAATCTCAATAGTATATGGAAAAAGGAAAGACATAAGAACTTTTATGAGGAAGAAAAGTAAACTTTTCTTCTATTTGATAAGCTATAATGGTCTTTATTCTTAGTGATATTGTTAGATTAATAATAATCAATGCAGAAGGATCAATTAGACCTGGACATTAAGACAAATATTATGAGAATGGATATTAATAAAAAAGTGATTTCTAGTGAAACACAAAGGTGATGATGCACTTTGAGTAGAAAATATTCTAGTATTTGAACTAACTAAACAAGATTAAAAGTTATTTAGTGGTAGAATTAGTGGTAAATGATGATAAGAACCTAGTTAAAGTTAGATAACCACTAATGAATGCATACTTCATGAGTTATTATGAAGTATAATATTTTAGGTACGGTGCTGGTGTATATTGGAATAATGAGAACAAGCCTGACAGTATAGTTTTGTGTAATCGCACATATTGAACATAAATTTAAAATAAGAAAAAGTTTATTAATGTTGTTATGGTTTAACCACACTCATTAATAGAATGATAAAAGGAAAAATGTGGCGTTATGGTTGATCCACAAAAAAAATAAACTTTAGTAAATGCAATTGGGTAATGACTTGATTAAAACTCAAAATTGATAATTTACTTTGAGATATTCTTTGCTATTAGAGTTGATACTAGTTAAGTTAAAAACAGAGGATATATATATATATATATAGGAAATTCATTCAATTAATGGAACTGATACTAGTGGTCATTGATAGTACCTATGATAGATAAAAAGACAACTAAATAACATATACTTCATAATTGTTTTATGAAGCATAAGATTACCATATCGATGTGTAGATCAATGCTAGGATATCAAAAATGAATTAAATTGTAAAATTATATTAAAAAGTGAAGATTCACAACGAGAAATGAGAGTTGAAGGATTATGAGAAATTTGCATTGTTAGTCAATTCTATTTTATATGTTGGACTTCCATCTTTTTATGGTAATTTCAGATAGAAATGTAAAGTTGAAAACTTGTATAGCTCAAGGTAGAATATGAAAGTAAGCTAGTGAGATGTCCTAATATGATCTTGTAGACTGGAATAGTCTAAATTGGGGAGAATGAGTTGTCAATAAATCTTAGGATTTGAGAATCGAAAGAATACTTTATGATACTAGGAATGAATGGGTAAACAATATGTTAAGAGATTGGTATTAATTTCTACTTTTGATAAAAATATTGTATAAACTTATAAATTTTTAAAATGAATGATTCATAGAAATGAAGGTAGCACTCTAGGTTTAATGGTTAAACTTATCTTAGAATTGTAGTAAGTACATGATTCAAGCTTGACAAAAAAAAATAATGATTCCAAAAGTTTTAAGAAGTTTTTTTTATCATATTCTATTGAAATCTTGACACAATTTGAAATGAAATTCATCAAGTACTTTATTTTAAGGTTAAACTAACGATTAATTCCATTTCACTCAGTGTACTATGAGAATTGTTTAAGTTTGAGAACTCAACTCGAGTGATTAATCTAATTAAGTTAAATTAAGAATGAATATTCATTACCCATACGCGACAACTCATTTGGTTTATTGCATGAAACCAATTGTCCTCAAGAGGTAGTTGAGATCTGGTTTCATTAAATTAAGATCATGATTAGGAATGTATGGAAATGAAGTTACGGAATGGCCTAATCATGTTGAGAATCGTGGTGGAAACCATGAAAACTCACTAGAGCTCATAGAATGTTCATAAATGAAAAATATAGAGTTGTTGAACTTTATTGGAATTAGATTATCATTTTGTTATCAATGATAATATAAAAAGGTTGATGACTTAGAAAAGGCATAAGCAATATCGCAGAGTTATGTGAACTCTAATAATAAATTAGTTTATACCAAAGAATTGCAAGTGCAAATACTAAGTTTCAAATTTAAATCAATTGGATATGTGTTGGATGCTAAATGCGAGTCAATGAACTTGATTATGATTGAGACAATTAGATAATTGTCTTATATTCAACACAAAATAAAAAAGATATTGTTGTCTTGGAATAATGAATGATACAAACAATGTATTTAGAGATTTAAGGTATCATTGTGTTGTACATTCAATTAACCGAAAAATGAAATTAAGATGAGTCATAAATAATGCAAGGATGCCTTGAGAGGAAATTGAAATATTGTTTAACTATAATAACTTCTTAGTTATACCTGGAATATGAAAAAAAAGTTAAAGGTTTAGCCTAATATTTTACTAGCAAAACTCATCTTTTAGTCCCTAAACTTTCAACCTTTTATGCTTTTGGTCCCTGAACTTTAAAAACTACACATTCGATCCCTCAACTTTCTATCTAATGAAAATTTAGTCCTTTTGCTAGTTGAGTTGTTAAAATTGCTGATGTGGCGAACCAGACTCACCACATGGCTATTTTAACCAGCTACGTGGTAGGTTTCTCTAAACCGGTGGATCAAGTGAACTAAACCTTTTTTTTAAAACCTAGGTTTTTTATAACTAATTCGGTTTCACCTAAAACACTAAGTGGTCATCTCTTTCCTTTTTAATCGTGGTGGTAACTTTTAGTCCTTACACCTTCGTGAATTCATCTATTCGTTAACACAATCTCAAATGCAGCATGAGTTCGGATCTAGAACATTCCCACTCTTCAAAAGACTTCTCAACCTTCACACCTTCATGAATTAGTACTGTCACGTTTCCACCATCATCCATAATTAGATCCATCCCCCTCCAAGCCCCAATCTAGCGACCTTTCCAAGCACCAACATTACTCATGCATATATAGTCCCCCTTTTCGACGCAAACATTAGCGCCAACGTGGTATTGGGTGGAGAAGATGTTGCGAATCAATAATACAAATCAACTTCACAAGAATTTATTAATGATGATCTTGGGTGGGGAAGTCTTCTCTAGATAGGATTACTTAGAAGTCCTTAAATCTGTTGATTAATTAGAGTTTACTTTTATCTTGGGTGGAGAAGATGTCTACTTGAAAGACGAGTGCTTGGTCTATTTGAAAAAAAGTCCAATTACTTGAAATACAAAATTCTCTAAATATGTAAATTCATCAATACTGAATCCGTTTACCAATACTGGGTTATAAGCAAACAGATCATCATCAATAAATTCTTATAAAGTTTTTGTGAATTATAGAGAATTTCGTTTTTCATTTTTTTTACGAAGTTGTTTTTTACAAGAAAAAAAAATGGTTCAGTTCACTTGAACCGTCGATCAAAGAAAAATCGGCCACGATATCAGTCCAATTAGCAACATGGCTGGTTTTTTATTCCATTTCAGCAATTTTAATAGGTCAACTAATAAAAGGACTAAATGTGCACTAAATGAAAAGTTGAGGGACCAAATGTGTAGTATTCAAAGTTCAGAGACTAAAAACATTAAAGGTTGAAAGTTTAGAGACTAAAAGATGGATTTTGCCTATTTATTTCAGGTAACTGTGTGTTGACACAACAAATAAGAGATTGTAGTTTATGGTCTTATATAGTTTAAGGAAGGGTGAGAAGAACTATTGTGAAATAATTATTTTGGTAGTTGTACCAAAGAATTTAAGGCATCACTTATAAAATTAAAGCTTGAAATGTTTCAAACAATGAATGGATTTAATTACAAAGATAAGTCAACGAGCTGAGATTTACGGTTATAAATATGGGTGTGGATCCCAACTTATTTGTGAATTCATTTAATTGAATAGGTTACGCAAGTTCGTTCATTCATCGTAGGGTTTGAAATACTGACTTACTCAAGCGAAAGAGATTTGAAGACTCATTTACTTATTAATTAGATTAAACAATCTTAGAGGAAACAATAGAAGACAACTTACAAGTATGGAAATCACTAAATTAGTGAAAAATTTTATTTAGGGATCTTCATGCTATGAAAGTCTAAATAGCATATTTATCAGAGTGTGAATATGAGAAATCACCTATATAAGTGATTAATGTGATCAATACTTTGAGTAAAAAAAGAACACCAAATATAATTATAAAAGGAACTTCTCTGTATTATCTCTTGAGAGGGATGTGTAATAATGATGATGAAATGAAGTCATGTAGGCATATCATCAACTGAGTTGTTGGATTTGATAATTATAGATCGGTTCTTTGAAGCTCAAATTGGAGCTGAGCCATGTGTTTGATTAATTGGGTGATAAAGTGATTAAAAAGTCTAATGGGAACCACTTGTAAAGCTAGAATTTGGCTATCAAGAATTCATATTCTGATTAGACAATTAGACAGTCTAGAGAAATTGTGTTGCATGCATTAGATTCTGAAATGAGATTATAGTTCAAGAAGGATTTTAGGCAAGAACTACATCCATGACCTTATGGATCTCTTTATATTGGTTATACAGTCAATGTCATATCATACTAAGGTATACGATACGATTATGGATTGTTTAAGGTAATGATATATGTTGTTAAGTTTATAAAAAGATATAAGAGTTATTCCATAGTTAGAGACTGGATAATAAAAACCTGAAACTTGTCAATATTTGATGGTAGAAAAATAACATAATCGGGAGTTATGTAATGAAATTAACTAGATTTTGATGTCAGCACAATGACGTATGAGTTGTTGTTGATAGATTGATCAAGTTTGTCGATTTTTGTCAGTGAGGTTATGTTATTCTTTTAATTGATTGAGCAAGATATATGTAATTGGAGATATGAGATTATATGGTGTTTCAGTATTTGATTCCCCGGAAAGAAATTTGAGACTTGCTTTCAACAGTGGAATAAGTTATTAATACAACTAAAGACCATCAGTACGAGTCCAATATATTTTCTTCGTGTTGACGAAGAAATTCAGTTGCTATTCCTAGTTCTAAAAAATAAATATCTTGAGCTTGTGTCTCATTATGATTAATTAATAAAAGAAAATTGATTCCTTTGTGTGAGCTTTTTATTTGTAACAAAGGTAATCAGGAGGATTATATTGTAGAATAATAAAGATAGATATACTCAATCTGGTATATATTGAGGAATATAACTAAGATTAAAGTATAGATTTTGCATAAAATGAAATAGTAAATAGTTACAGAGAGAGGATATGGCAGGCTAAGTGATATATGACTACAACTTGGTTAAAAAATGTTTAGGAGTCAAGCATCATACATTGTTAGAGAATTCAAAAGATAAATTTATTTTACTTTTAAAAGTCTCATCTATGAAGGGCTTGTAAGTTCAGATTAAGGGAAAATAGAAGTTTCACGGGAAATGAAAAGATAACTTTGGAATGGGAGTTATACATGGAATAACAATTTACATTTCTTTTCGAAACTACTTGTAACTTGTACGTTTCCTTTAATTTCGAAGGCAAAAATGTCTTGAATCGGGGAGACTATAATGACCTATTACCTTAAGTAAGTGATTAGTGTTAATTCGAGTTGTAATTAATTTGATTTAGACATGGTTAAGCCCAAATTTTCTCGATTAGAGTGTGCTTGACTTTGCTTTCCGTTTGGTGTTTGCATGGCTTGTATTATTTTATGGAAATGATTCAAATTAATTTTCCTATAATTGATGAATTATAAAATGCATAGTGTATGAGTCAATGGTGATCCACACAGTTGTGGGATAGCGTGCACACCCAAGTGTACTCGTTGGTGTGCACTACAAAGTCATAAGCATGTTAATATAGGCTTATATATTTATATATAAACATATATTGAAAATACAAAAATAATTAATAATGTGTGGGCACCTAGTGACACTCATGGTCAAGGGTGACATGCATGGAATGTACAATATTGTGCATGCCTGAGGGTGATCGTTGGCGCGCACGGTGAATTTATAGGTTCAAAATACATAGTAATCTATATATATAGTTATATATATAAATGAATCCTAAATTTTAAATCATATAAAATTGATCATTGGATTCACCTCGAGACACGCGTAGTGTAAGAATCGAGAAAGTAAATGAGTTGATTGATTTGGATGGAGTTCCTATTCCTCAATATGCGTGCCATCCTATTTCCATGACGATCAAGTAGTGCATATAGGTGATTAGATGGTTAGTTATTAAAACCACAAGATCTAACTTGAGATACGCGATACGTATCTCAAGGGGTCGACATATTTGATCACAATAAGTCGGTCAAAATGTGATAGAGGGTTATTGGGTTGATTAGTACACATAAAATCAACCCCAGATACGTAACATGTATTTTGAAAAAGATCAAAATAAAAAAATGAAACATTAGATCTGCCTCAAGTTTTGTGTGATACAAATCTCAAGAAAATCTATTATATACCTTCAAAACCCATATCGCCTCTTTACACATAAGTAAAGATCAAAACAAAGAGATTGAGAGAGATAGAAATTGAACATACGGAAAAGAGAGAACGAGAACGATGGAAAAAATGTGAGTTTTTTAAGTTGTTGGTTGTGTTGTTGTGTTTATGTTATTGATGGCGTTGATGTTGTTGGTGTCGTTGTTAATGGAGGGAATGGGAGTTGGGTGCTTTGTTCGTCCGAGGAGGGAGATGATGCAAAAGGTCGCCTCCTCTCCAAAATTGAACCAGTTCAATAGAAAAAAAAAACAATCTATTTTGTTTGATGAAGAAAAAAAGGGTTGGCCTTTGAACTGAACCAGTTCAGCTTAGTTGAGTCGAACCCAGTTCTGTCCGGTTCAAGCCAAACCCTTTTCCAAATTAAAAAATAGAGAAAAAGCTTGAACTTAGGGTAAGATTCATAAAAAATATGTTGAATCCAGAAAAATAATGTTTTGACCAAATAAATAAAAATTAATGAATTATATGAAAAATGCCGAATTCAGGATTCGTATGGGACTTTATACTAGGGTTTTTTACCTCAAAAAATGTGAAATGGTCTTATTTACATAAAAAGTTGTAAATTGGTTACATGTTCAAATGAGACCAGTTTAGGAGTTTTAATTAATGGGTTTTATGCTCAAATTAATGATAATCATTCTATTTTAAGTTTAGGGTTGACAAGCAAAGGTTTGAGGATTTTGGGAATCATGTTAGTTGATAAAAAGTTAGGAAAGTTCGGCATAGGTAAGTGGGACTCGTGTTCCTATAAACTATGCAATGTAATTAGTATATTTAGTTTATATAGCACTATGAACTGGGAATGAGGCAATGTACCTTAACTTGACTGTATTTGTTTTATGTTAAATTCCCGAAAAAAGGTACAACGGGCGAATCAAACTAAGAGACGATGAAAGCGTTGGATCATTACCAGCGCTTTCCCTTTAGAAACCTTAAGGTACTCGATTTTAGCTTTCCTATTTAAGTTTGTAGCTATGCTACGATTGGATACACCACATAAATCATACGTTGGCCTATGTGTGAGTTCCATAGACCTTAATCCATGGTAACGGGAGTTTACAATTTAGTTTTGAAATGAAAATATAATTCATAAGTATAGTTGCAATTAACTTTTCAACTTGCATTCTGCTATCTATTGTTATATCATTTTAATGCCTAAATAGATATGTTTTGGATTCATATTTTTATTCATTGATTTATTGATATTAGTCGATAATTGATACGTTTACAAGCATCACTTACTGAGCAAGTTGAAACGCTCATTCCCCAATCAACATCTTGGGTTATTGAAGTGCGCTTTGACCTAAGAAAAGATAAGATTAGGAGTTTATAGTCTTCTCTATAGTGAATTGTTTTCCCTACAATTTATATATTATAATGAATTACTATTTTGTAATAAACAGGGTTGGGATATGGTTTTACAGCTGTGGTTTATGTCAATTTTGGTTTATCTTATATTTTATCGAAAAAGTTTTAATTTTGCTACGTTTTTTTATTATTTATTCGATATAAGATATATTGTATTGTGATTATTAGGTATGAAATATAGCTATACTGTTACTCTAATTGCATCCAATCGGTGTACTAGGGCTTAATTAGGGTTTTAGGCAAGAAATCACTCTAATTGGAATAGGGGATGGTACAATGATGCTACAAATGTATTTTCTCTCGAGTGATTCTCCAGCTATTTCATCAATGGCAAAGACAAAATGAACCATCTAACCCTTCCAGTAGGTATAGTTAGTTCTTTCCGGCAATGGTAGCCGAGTTATTGATCCGCTTTCATGTCTTTCACTAGTTTGTTGTCATAACAACTCATCAATCAATCCTATGGCGATAAAACTCTCCGAATCTCACTCTTCTACGTTTTTAGAAAAAGTAAAGTGAAAAAGCTCTGATACCACTATTAAAGTTTTGGAAACCAGAGAAACTGAGGAGATTAATGAATCGGTGATGAACAAATAAGCACACATCAAAACTAAACATATAATTGACATCGCATTAACACTTGAATAGCCTCCTTTACGTAGGTGATAATTGATTATTTAGACTTATAAAGGGTTATTTTAGTAGTGTATTTAGTATAAACATCCCAAAATGAGCTATAATGATGGTGTTTATGCATTTTAAGGTAAATAAAGCATAAACTTTTAGGATTTTGTTGTTCAAACGAAACGAAAAATTCAAAAACAATTTTTTAAAAAACTTTCCAAGATCAAAAATAGGTTCTGTAAACTAGATCTAAAAAGTAAACCATACCTTAGTCATTGATTTTTTTCTATGATTATTTGATCTCCTAGACGTTATAGAGCGCATCATCTATCAAAAATCCATATACGAATAGTGACCACAATTTGGAGTGCTAGCCCCAAGAGAGATAGAAAACATTTTTCTTTCTCTCCCAAAATTCGGAGAACTTGAAAATAACAAAAAAAATGAAAATCTTATTTCGTTTTTAGGGTTTCACTCTTTATTTATCCGTGTAGATAAGTCCTCGCTTAAAATCTTAATCGAAATACAACTATCGTATTTAGGCGGTTTAACCAAATTACACATACGCCCCTATTAATAATTTATCATAAAACAAATCATAAGGGGTTTTATGTCATGATTCTTATCGCATAAAATCCATTACTCTTGATCAATTGGAGTTGCACAAAGCCATTCTTTGTGTGCAACCCAATAGTTTCATGTGATGTTAGGAATGAACTAAAACCATTATGGTACATAAGTCGTAAGCAATTTCTAGTAACGCATTATGACCACCTAAGTAACATGAGTATCAAAAGTGATACAACCTAATGAATAACTTGTATCATATCCTTCGGTTGTGCGATATCCTTTGACTAAACATAAGACATGGAAAATCACCCTTAATGTTCAACCATACTAGTCTCAATCTTTAGGAAAGCTGAAAACAACCAAGTGGCATTGATCATATCAATTCACTTGGACTTGCCCATTATCATTCTATTATATCGAAAGATCCACTAATATCTCTCTATACAAGACTAAGAAATTATATCTCAATTACACACCTTCACATATTATTCACATGGTAACCAATCACATTTTTTATAATTGTCTGGTTAAAGATAATGTTTGATTGTGTCAAATTACCATGCTTCTAATATTAAAGTCTATGGTAATCTTAAGTCGAATGACTGAATGATATATCTATCATAAGTAACACCTTTGACTTAATTCATGTTGTGTTCTCATAGCAGGTTGGTCTAGTACCTTGTTCCCTAACAAGTACTCATAATCTCGATTCGTATCCTTATACGCAAGATCGTCACATGACCATCAATCAAGACTCACACTAGTCTTAATTCATTATAGTTTCCAGTATAATGATCGACTAAGAAAATTTAGGATATTTCAACAAATACCATAGATCCTACTATAAGGTAAACATGCAATCACTTATTATAAAACAACAAATGAAAACGTCCATTTTATTAACTAAAATTATAAGATGAAAAATGTTTGTAGATTGACGTAGGGCACATGCCCCAACATCTCCGACTTGCACTAGGGCCACTCATTCATGTATCTAATACCTAATGACCTAACATGACCATCGTGTTTCGTTTATGGAAGAGCCTTTATTAAAGGATTTACAACATTATCTCCTATAGGAACTCTGCAAATCTTCATGTCTCATCTCTCAATGATTTCTCGAATGAGATGAAACCGTCTAAGTATATGTTTGGATCAATGGTGTGATATTGGTTCCTTGGCATGCGCTATCGCCTCGTTGTTGTCACAATACAAGCAAACGAGGTTAGCTATACTAGGAACCACACCAAGCTCAGAGATGAAGTTTTTGATCCAAACTGCCTCCTTAGCTGCATCGGATGCGACAATATACTCAGCTTTTGTTGTAGAATCTGCCACAGTTTCTTACCTGGAACTTTTCCAACTCACTGCGCCTCCATTCAAAGTAAACACATATCCAAACTGCAATTTGAAGTCATCTATATTAGTTTGAAAACTTGCATCTGTGTAAACATTTACAACAAGCTCATCTTCCAAACATCCATAGACCAAAAATGCTTCTTTAGTCCTTCTCAAGTACTTAAGAATGTTCTTTACTGCTATCCGGTGACTCTCACTGGGATCAGACTGATATCTGCTTGTTGTGCTTAAAGCATATGATACATTAGGTTAGGTGCATAACATGGCATACATGATAGATCCAATAGCTAATGCATATGGAATCATATTAGTGCGCTTTCACTCATAATTAGTCTTTAAACATTGATTCTTGCTGAGACTTATACCATGAGATATTGGCAATGACCCTCTTTTAGAGTCTTGCATACTGACCTATTTAGTACCTTGTCTATGTAAGAATCTAACTTTGATCGATCAATCTTTTAGATCTATCCCTATAGATCTTAATCCCAATGATGTAGGCTGCATATCTTAAGCCTTCATTGAGAAACACTTCCCTGACAAAGACTTGACAATTCGTAAGGTTGGGATATCATTTCCAATGAGTAATATATCAGCAACATACAGTATCAGGAAAACAACCACGCTCCCACTGACCTTCTGGTATACACAAGGCTCATCTACATTTTTAATGAAACCAAATTCCTAAATTGCTTTATCAAAATGAAGATTCCAACTCCTAGAAACTTGCTTTAATCCGTAAATGAATCTTTGAAGGTTGCACACCTTACTAGAACTCTTCAAGCTGTATCATATACACGTCTTCAAGTAATTTTACATTAACAAAAGTTATTTTGACATCCATTTGCTATATCTCATAGTCATAATATGCGGATATGGCAATTAGAATTCTAATGGATTTAAGTATGGATACTAGGAAAAAGTCTCATCATAATCAACACCTTGAGTATATCTAAAACCTTTTGCTATTAGATGTGCTTTATAAGTAAGCACATTGCCATCCATGTCAGTTTTTTTCTTGAAAACACATTTACATTCGATGGTCTTACCACTATTAGGTAAATCAATTAAGATCTAAACTTGGTTATCATACATGGATTGCATCTCTGAATTCATGGCACTAAGCCATTTATCTATCTCAGGGCTAGAAACAGCCTTTTGATAAGTAGTAGATTCATTTTGATCCATAGGCAACACCTTACTACTATCAATAATAAGAAATCCAAATCTCTCAGGATGATGTCTTTCCCTATCAAACCTTTGTGGGCCTTATGATACCTGTGGAGGTTCAACTAGTTCAAGACTTTATTGATCTCCCAATGATGGTTGAGCATTTATTTGTGGTTCTTGAAGTTCTTCAAGACTTACTTTATTCCCATTCTTTTCATTTGAAATAAACTCTTTTTCTATAAAGACACCATTCCGACCTACAAACACTTTGTTCTCAGTATGATTATAAAAGTAGTATCCTCTAGTTTCTTTAGGATAACCAACTAATACACACTTGGTAGATTTGGCTAATAATCTTTTTGAGATTCTTCGTTGTACAAAAACCTCAAAGCCCTAAATTTTAAGGAAATATAAACTTTGTATTTTTCCAAATCATATCTCATGTGGTGTTTTATAAATCGCTTTAGATTGAATACGATTCAGTGTAAATGCAACAATTTCTAAGGCATAACCCCAAAAGGAAATAGGAAGATCTGCATGACTCATCATAGATCAAACCATATCCAATAAAGTTTGATTTATCCTTTCAGAAACACCATTTCATTGTGGAGTTGCTAGGGGATTTAACTGTGAGAAAATCCCATAGTTTCTAAAATGATCATCAAAATCTTGGCTCAAATATTCAGCACTTCGATCTGATCGAAGTGCTTTAATCGTTTGACCTAGTTGATTTTGCACTTCATTTTGAAATGTACAAAACATTGCAAAAGATTGACATTCATGTTTCATGAGACACATGTAACCATATCTACTGAAATCATCATTGAATGTAATGAATACCGATAACCACCTCTAGTCATTGTGTTTATAGAACCACATACATCAATATGTTTTAGACCCAATAATCACTTTGCCCTTTTACTGTGTCCACTAAATGGACTTTTTTTCATCTTGCCTAGCAAAAAAGATACACATGTTTCATATCATTTAAAATCAAATGAATATAAAAGTCCATCTATATGGAGTTTAGAAATGCATTTCTCATATATGTGGCCAAGATGACAATGCCAAAGGTAGGTTTGACTCAAATAATTTGACTTGAATTTCTTTGCATTTACGTTAAGAATAGGAGTATATGTGGACCTTTTCACGTTTAGAATATAAAGAACATTACGTAAATTCGCATTCGCATGGAAACCATCTTTATGAGAAATTGAGCATTTATTATTCGCAATAATAAAACCAAAACCATCCAAATTAAAACATGAAACTGAAGTGATGTTTCTGCTCAAGGCATGGACATAATAACAATTATTTTAAACTAAAACAATTTCACTAGGTAAAATTAACTCATAGCATCCAATAGCCAACCCAGCAACCTTTGCTCCATTTCCAACCAGTAGGATTACTTCTCCTTTCTTTAGCTTTCTACTTATTTCCCTTCATATTAATACAAATATGAAATCCACATCCGGTATCCAATACCTAATAATCACTTATAAACAAGTTAACTTCAATAAGCTAAACACCCGAAGCAGTAGTCGCACTAATCTTATTTTTCTTTAGATCTTCAACATAGAGCTTGCAATTTTCGAACCAATGCATATATGCATGGCAAAAATGAGAATTTCCTTTTTTTTTCTTTTTCCTAATGGGACCGTGAAGTAGAAGCAACATGAGGCTTGACTTGCTCCATAGGCTTTGTGACAGTCGCAACAACCTTGGCAACTTTAGCTTTCCCTTTGCCCTTTTTTCTTCAGAGCCTTTCCTTTCTGAACCATCAACACATTAGCAATGGGTTTCTTGACATTCTGCTCAACAGTTTTAAGCATCAATGCAACTCTTATATATATTTCTCCATGTTATTCATATTATAGTTCACATAAATTGTGAACAACTATTAGGCAATGAATTCAGGATTAAATTCACAGCCAACTCTTAGCTTATGGGAAATCCAAGTCTGATAAGATGGTTAATATAACCTTTCATTTTCAGAACATGAGGACTAACTTATGCACCCTTAGCCATTTTGCAAGAATAAAGGTTTTTGACTATCACAAACCTTTCTTGCCTAGCCTATTGTAGCAACATTTCCTTCAGCATCATAGCCATGTCGTAAGCTTCCATGTGTTCCATGTCCTTCTGAAGTTCAGGAAGCATGGTTGCCAATATAATACATGCAACATCGGTTGAGTCATTGACATGCTTATTGTGTACATCCTTTATAGCTCTTAAAGCATTGGCTAGTGGTTCCTCAATAATAGGATTATCCAAGACATACAACTCACTTTTATGCTCAAGAACAATTCTCAAGTTTCTGAACCAGTCAAGAAACTTTGTCAACTTATCCTTCTCAAGGATGGATCACAGTGACAAGGGATTAGTGTGATTTAAAGAGGCCATATATCTATAATAAAGATTATATAATAGTTCATTTTAGTATAGAGGAATAAACTCCTACTAAATTAACAACCATCCTGAAAACGCTATGTTAATTTAAGGGACTAAAATTCATGTTTCACCTAATTCCAAGACGGGTAAGGCGTAACACTTTGAAATAGGTTATTTAGGTTGATACCAATTACCAATTATATCGTATGTAACTTTTAGTTATTTTTATGAGATTATGACATCTTACATCTTAGCATGTTTAATCTATCTAGTGCCTAAAGCCCAAAACTGTTTTGATAGCCTTATCAAGTCTAACCATTTCAACTAATAAAGTAACTATTAATTAACTTGCCTCACCAAGATAGCGTAACAAACTCTGCAGAGGCAGACCCATATTAATGTGATCGAAGCCTTAAAAAGTGTTTGAGAATGGATAACACTTGACTTAATATTTGGAGGTGGGATTTTTATTTGTTTAGTGATCATAATTTAAACAACATAAATATCATATATTACAATGCATAAAAAATTACTAAAAAAGTTAGGAAATCATACTAATATTGACTATCATACGAACTTTCTTGCGCGCAAACGGTTAACGACAGTCGTGTTAGCTGATCAACGAGCGGTGGTTCTGAAAAATATTAATTAAAATGTTTTTAATTAACTTATTGTCTTATTATAATCCAATTTGAATTTAAGATACTTTGAATCCTTATCCAATTAGAATTTGTTATATATCTTACCTATTTTATAGGATATGTAATTCTTATCCGATTACAAGTTTATCTCTTATCTAATAAGAATACACCAAGGATAACCACAATGAGATATATGATCAAAATCAATTTCAAAATATTAATCATGCATGCAATACCAGAATCATATTAAATTAATAGTATTAACCTAATCATGATTTCTATCATTAAGACATACATAATCATTCAACAAAAATGAAATATATATTCAACACTAGAATCACATTAACCTAAATATGAATTCTATCATGAACATTCAAATTTGCATCATTCAATATTGAAACCATATATTAATCGAAATATTCCAAACATGAATATCATCATTGAATCAAATCATGCATATGTATCAATATACATGAATTAACAACATGCTTTAAAACCAATTCTTGATAACAATTATCAAAGAACTATATGTACATCATACATATACATAAATCAAGATCATGTTTTCACCCATATATCATATATACATCAGAGAAAACATGAAAATGTTTAATAGAACCGAGCCTAATGCTCTGATACAAACTGTTGGATTTTTGGGGTTCATTCACATTGAAAATTCAAAAACAAATTTTGAAAAACCCCAACAAGATCGAAAATAGTTCCATTGAACTAGATCTAAAAAGAAAACCATACCTTGATCCGTGATTTTTTTCTGTGATTGTTCGATCTCCAAGACGTTCAAGCGAGCATCCTCTATCAGAAATTCACACACGAATAGTGACCACAATTTAGAGTGCTAGCCCAAAAAAAGAAAGAAAAAATCTTCTTTCTCTCCCGAAATCCAGAGAACTTCAAAATAGGAAAAAAATGAAAATCTTATATCATTTTATGGTTTGACTTTTTATTTATATATGTAGATAAGCCCTCACTTAAAATCCTATTTATAATACAATTATTGTATTTAGGCAGTTTAAGCAAATTACACATATATCCCTATTAATAAGTTATCGTACAACAAATTGTAAGAGCTTTTATATCATGAATTTTGTCATAAAATTCATTACTCTATATCAATTGAAATTACGCAAAGTCATTCTTTATGTTCATGCGACGTTGGCAATGAGCCAAAACTATTTTGGTACACAATTCATAAGCAGTCTCTAATAAGGCATTATGACTACCCAAGTAGCACGAATATCAAAATCGATATAACCTAATCAATAACATACATCATATCCTTTTGTCTTGCGATATCCTTTCACTAAATATAAGGCATGGAAAGTCACCTTTAATGTTCAATCGTACTAGTCTTAATCTTTAGGTAAACTTAAAACATCCAAGTGACATTAATCATATCATTCACATAGACTTGGCCATTATCAGTATATCATATCGAGGGATCCACTAACATCTCTCTATATGCAAGAGTGATAAATTCTATCTTAATTACGCACGTTCGCATATTATTCACATGGTGAAAAATCACAGTCTTTATAATCGTCTAGTTAGACAAAGTTTGATTGTTTAAAATTACCATACTCCTAATATTAAAGTCTATGGTAATCTCAAGTCGAAGGACTAAATGATATAACTATCATGAGTAACACTCATGACTTAATCCATGTGGCGTTCTCATAGTGGGTCGATCTAGTACCTTATTCCTAACAAGTACTCATTATCTCGATTCATATCCCTATATGCATAATCATTACATGACCATCGATCAAGATTCGCACTAGTCTTAATTCATTATAGTTCTTAGTATAATTATCGAATATGGACATTTAAGATATTTAAACGAATACCATTAGATCTTACTATAAGGTAAACATGCAATCACTTATAATAAAAAACAAATGGAAACCTTCATTTTATTAACTAAAATTATAAGATAAACAATGTTTGTAGATTGACATATAACACATGCCCCAACATAAACGAAGGAAATGAGCAAAAAGGAGAAGAAACGGAGATAAAACACATCAAAATATACTTGGCATTAAGGCTCATAGGTGTGTCGCTATGATGGCACAAAGCACTACATGGAAGATATAGGCAAAGTGTGGGATAGAAGGCAAGTGAAGAAAAAGAGTCAAGAGGCTCGGCATAGTGGCGGCACCATGGAAACTGATGAGACAGTGTCAGAGAGAGGATGGACAACACCGAGGTCATTGAAGAGAGAAATTGCACACAAAATTGGTGATGCAGTGGTAACGCATTGGCAATACACATATGGGGCCAGGGGTTAAGTGACAAGGACGGGAGAAAAGAAAATAGAAAGTTAGAGTTCTATTTTGTATTAAATAGTAAAGTAGGGTTTATAATTGTTTAGAAACATGATTAGGGAGTAAAAATAGAAAGGAAAATGTGGTAAACATATAACATACAAGGGATTAACCAAATTTAATATAGTTTAGCATAGGTTTTGCTTATTCTTGAGTATTAAGACGATTGTGGAGAAATGACATTGAAGACTCATGTATAGATATTCGGGTATTGCGTTTATTTTTTTAATTGAAGTTATTTCATTATATCTCTTATTTCAATGAATACCATTATGTGCATGTTTGCTTCAATGAAGTGTGAGTAGTCTATTAATCTTATGGATCTATGGATCATATGGTATGAATGCTATGACATGAATATGATTAGAATAGAAATATAAAAAGTGTAATGGTTAGCATTTTTATTGGTTCTAAGCATAATGCTATAAACATCTTGATTACATGTTTATCGATATTAGGTTTTATAAGTTATCATGACCATTGAAGCTTTTAAGCCTAATGTGGATGGTACAACTGTAAAATACACAACATCGAGCAATAGTTGTTGATTGGGAAGGCACGGATAGTAAACTTAGTTGGTTATTAATTTAAAAATTTGGAACATTAAAGCAATGTGGAGCTTACATTATTGACACTTATATGTGGAATTCTCATTTGCACATTAAATCTTTTCCGTTACGACAGTAGGTTAAAGTAGATTTGAATCAAATCTGTCTATTCTAATTAGGCATTGCACACACATAATGAAGATGATAAAGTCAGTTTAAAAATATAGTATCTCATTACAATGGTGAAGTTGTGAACTAAGATAGTCTTAATATAAAAGTTTATGTAATTTGCATTAATTTGTTAGTATAGATTAGTTTAGTTTAGTTATAAGACTAATTAAAAGGATTTCCGTAGAAATAGAGTAATTGTAGCTAAGTACGTGGATAGTGCATACACCTTTCCTTGAGGACGATATGCGTAGTCAACGTAAGTTAGTTACACTAGTACTATAGGTGAGCTATTATACTTGCAACACACGAATCAAGCTTTTGGCATCATTGCCCAAGATAGATAGCCACTTAGACTTAGTTAGTTTGACAAGTTGCTAGGTTTTATTTTGAGTACTTTATTTTCAAGTTTGTAAAAACAAAAAGAAAAAAATTAAAGGCTTTAGTTTCAAGTTTAACTTTCTGCATTTGATCTATTGTGTTTTATTTTCAAGGATAACTAGTGCATGTTTAGCAAAGGAAATAAGGACTTATTGCCTTACGTGTTGGGTTTTGGGGTTCATACGCAATGAGATTACAAAACAATATACAAGTCATAAGCGCCTCTAGCAAGACATTATGACTACCCAAGTCGTACGAATATCAAATCGATACAACCTAATCAATAATGTATATAACATCCTTTTGTCACACGATATCCTTTTGATCAAACATAAGGCATGGAATTGTCATCCAACATGTTCAATCGTACTAGTCTCGATCTCTAGGTAGATCGAAAACATCCAAGTGACATTGATCAATATCAATTCACTTAGACTAGGCCTTTTAACAATCTAACACATCGAGGGATCCACTAGATATCTCTCTTTATATGAGAGGGACAAATTCTATCTCGATTACACAATTTCATCACATTGCTCACACAAGAACCAATCACAACCTTTATAATCGTCCTAAGCTAAAGACAACGTTTGATTGTGTCAAATCACCGTGTTCCTAATGTTGAAGTCTCTGTAATCTCAAGTCGAGGACTGGAATATATACCTATCATGAGAAACAACTATGACTTAATCCATGTTATGTTCTCTATACGTATAATCATCATAAGATTAACATAACTTAATTCAATAGGAAAAATGATCGATAGAGGAATAAATTTATGGAGAGGATCTTATTATAATGAAACCAAAAATATAATAAACAAAGGAATAAATCCATTTTTATTATAAAAGTATTCATAAAGACAGCAGTAATGGATTGACCTAGGGCATATGCCCCATCATTACGTAAGATTAACATAACCAACAAAGATGCCTTTGATGACTCACTTAAAAAAAATAGAAGTTCAAGAAAACTTATAAAGGAGTGATGAAGCTTTGTGACTACTTAAAAATAGAAGTTCAAGAAACTTATAAAGGAGTGATGAAGCTTCCAACCAATACTACTGAGTTCGAACAGAGACAGTCTCTGATCAACATGGTGCAAAATAGCATGTTCAGCAAGTTGGCCAATGAAGATCCAGTTGCATAAGTAGAGAGTTTCTTGGAGAAGTGCGACACCGCGCACACTACTGAGTTACAAACGAGGTGACCAAGATAAGAATTTCCCCATTCTCATTGGATGGAAAATCCAAATCCTAGTTCTAAGGACTGAATGCAAGAAGCATGACCTAATGGGCAGAAATGAATGAAAGATTTCTAAACAAGTTATTTCCCCAATGAAGGTCAGTAAAAAGAAGTAGGAAATAAATCAATTCAAGAAAGAAGATGTCGAGTCTTTTGGAGAGGCTTATGAAAGATTCAAGGAGATATTGAGGTGATGTCTAGGGCATGGACACCTGAAATTGGCACAACTCTAGACTTTCTACAATGGGATGAACCACAACACAAAAACACTAGTAGATGTCGCAGCAGGTAATTCTTTACTTATATAAGATGAGGATGGAGCATTGGATCTCCTAGATCTTACACCTCAAAACTCTACAGTCGGTACGCGTTCCACTATGAGGAAACCAGCTGGTGTATATGAGATTGATTCGCAAGCTACAACAATGGCATAACTATCCAATCTGAGTAATCAAATGGCAAAACTTCAAATGGAGAAACAAGGTCTACAAATGTAGGCAATACAACAACCTATTAATCACCAAGCTATGGTGGTTAAGCAAATGGACATGCAGCAAGGAATGGAATATGAAGACATAAACTTTATAAATAACCAAAGCTATGGAATTAACTTCAGGCTGAGAGGAATGGATCTTTAAAGGTTTTATTAAGGAAACACAACAACAACAACCCAAAATTCTTGTACATAAATCTTGATAATGCCCTGAAGTTACCTCTAGGCTACGATCAATAAGTTCAACAGGGGAAGCTAAGGCAGATTAAATAGATGACTTCATTTAAGTTAATTGAGAGATTTTTGTTCGCCATGGACATGAGCAATAGGGATCTCCATGAGAAGCACAAGAAAGAGATGGATGGAGTGAAGCAAGTCATGAAGAGGATGGACAATGAGAGATAACAATTCATCAATAACTTAAAGCGACAAATTGGACAGATATCCATTGCCTTGAACTCAAGGAAAGAAAGATAGTTTCCAAGTAACATGATCACCGATCTTATAAAGAAAGTTAGTACTATTCAAATGATGAGCACTACGACAACGAATGATCCAAGATAAGAGCAAATGATGTATAAACTAGAAAAGGTTAAGACAACGACAGTTAAGAAGCTAGAGGAAATAGAAAAAGAGCGCAAGGTAGAGATTCAAAAAGATGCACCATAATTCGCAGACTAAGTTAACTATTTAGCATACGGAATGTTTCCTCCAGATTTTACAAGTGCAACAAAAAAGAAATTCCTGAGTGATATGAATTTTTTTTTTTTGGATGAGCCGTATCTATTCAAAAGATGCGATGATGGGTTAGTTCGATGATGTGTATCAGAAGAGGAATTTGCAGGCATTCTAAAAGGATTTCATTCATCACCAAATGGGGGACACTTTGGAGTACAAAGAATGAAAGTTAAAGTGTTACAATGTCTATTTTATTAGCAAAGCAAAACCCATTCATGGATTCATATATTTTTGTGAAAACTAGCAATAAATGCCAATGAACAAGAAATATTTCTTGAAGGCAGGAATATCCATAAACCACTTTTAAAGAAGTTAAACTCTTTGATGTATAGGAAATAAACTTCATGGGACTATTCCCTACTTCAAATGGGAAACAATATATATTGTTTGCAGTGAATTATATCTCCAAATGGGTGGAAGCCATATCAACCCCAACCAATGATGCAAAGATGGCCATTAAGTTCATAAAGAAAAACATCTCTGCTAGTTTGGAACACCTAAAAGCATTAGTCAGTAACAGGGGGTCGCATTTCTGCAATAGAGCCTTAGACACATTGATATAGGGTTAGGCATAAGACTTCACTTACCTATCATCCTCAAACAAATGGAAAACCTGAAGTAAGCAATATATAAATGAAATAGATATTGGAAAAAACTACAAACACCAGGAGAAAAGATTTGGAATTTCATCTTGAAGAAGCATTGTAGGCATAGAGGACGGTATTTAAAATACTAATTGGTACATTTTTTAATCAGTTAGTCTATGGAAAAGCATGTTACTTACTAGTAGAGTTCGAGCATAAACATACTTGACGATTAAAAAGCTTAACATAGATTTTTAAGCTGCAAGAAAGGCCAAATTACTTCAACTTATGGAACTGGATGAGTTTAGACGGAAGGGGTGCAAAATCTGTAAGTTATATAAAGAGAAATCAAGACAATTGCTTGATAAGAAGATTGAATATCAATCCTTTATGCCAGGACAATTGGTCTTATTATTCAATTCAATACTGAAATTATTTTCGGGTAAGTTGAGATCATGATGGTAAGGACCATGAAGATCATTACTACTTGGCCTTATGGAGTAGTAGAGCTAATAACCAATGGCGATAAGACATTTAAAGTAAATGCCTAAATTGTTAAGTTGTTTTGCAAAATGGAAGTGAGGTAAGAAGAAGTCAAAGGATTCGGGCAACAAAGAATCAATGCCTTGAAAAATAACAAGATGGTGAAAAAAATAATGGAAAGCAAAGTAAAAAGACGAAGGACCTTCTGAAGAAACACGGAAAGGCAATAACATTAAGTAGTTTCGACGAAGCCAGAACCAAAGTTCAAGTTCATCCTAAGACTTCAACCAATCAAGAGGAGAGATCCTGGATAAATATGCATACAAATAAGCATTGATGGGCACTGATTTAGAAATTTCTTATGTGATAAGTGAGTCTTAGTCAATGTCATGCCAATAATGAACATGTTTCACAACAATTTGAAGATCAATTGTCCCAATATGACAAATTTGCAAGTAGTTGATGGCAAGTTGATACCAACTATAGGAAGAGTCTCGGAATTGCATGTGAAAGTAAGCACATACACATTCATCATGGATTTTTAGGTTATGGATCACAACATGGATGATGGTGTGTATATGATACTAAGGAGGCCATTCTTGGACACTTCTAATGAAAATTTATACACTAGAAAAAAAATCAACATGAGTATCGATGACGATAATGATGCAGAGAAGATAGTCTTTATTGATAGAGAAAAAGTACATCTGAATGGAAATGGCATCATAATCTTAGATTTGCAATTATAGTATCTCAATTTAGACTTAAACTAAATGAGCAAAAATGTGTCATACTACTAAAGTTAAACTAAGCGCTACTAGGAGGCAACCTAGGGGTTTATAAAACTACAAGTTTTAAATTTTAGTTAGTTACTTAAATATCTAGTTTGGTTAAATAAAATTAATATGTTTGAGTTTCTAACTTTTGAGATTTTTGTTGAATATGTAGGAAAAGCCATTTGACTGGTGACCATTCATCAGAATGGAAATTTCTCAACAAAATTATTAAAGAGTGTAAAAGACCAAAGGAGTTCAAGCGACAAAGGTGAGGTACATGGGCAAATCAAAGGGAATTTTTATGAAATTTTTATATTTACATGCATTTCATGGGGTCACAAAATCTTGTAAAAGTGATACGCAAAGTCTGAGAAGCGCCAAATAGTAATTAACAAAAAATACATGAGAAATACGTGGACAGACTGCTCGACGCCCTGGGTATTAGTCATGGCACCCTTGCCAAGAGGAGCATAATAGAACATGAGAGCTTCCTCAACACTGTCATGGTGCTGTCGCAGCGTCGTGCCGATTAAGGCACGATGCCAGTGCGATGAGGGGTTTTAAACCCATGTTCATCATTTCCTTCATAATTGCATCCAACCACCAAATATACGTCCCTCTATGGCCAAAGCTTGATTTTTCTAAGTGGGATAAGAGAGTTCCTAATGATTGAGAGTGAAAGACAAGAATGCATAGTGAATTTGCACAAGGTAGAAAGCTAAGGTTCTAAATTGTTAGTGAAGAAAGAGGACTTTGATTGATAAAGACTTAGAGGAGTGTTCTACACCAGAAAGTAGTCCAATATTGAGGTAGAATTTACAATTTCATTAGTTATGCTTTGAATCTTTTAGAAGATTTTGATGAAATTGCATGAATATTGGATATGAGGTTGGTAGATAAGGATTTTCAAGTTGTGTGAATATTGAGCATTAATGAAACTCATGTAGACATAGTTTATGTTCTTACATTATTTTTCATATGAATGACCCGTATGGTATGAATTTTGATTTTTAGGTGATTTCAAAACCTGAATTGCTAGTTGCATTTGTTATGTAGTTGTTTGAATTTAGAAAATACCGAGAACATGAAAGAAAGTTAACCAAGCAAGAACAAATGACTTTGAGGCATCAACCTCAAGAGATCCCAATGATGAGGAGCATAGCCCATTTAAGTCCAAATATTTCATTAGTAGAGAGGCTAAATATATATATGAGGATATTTAGCATAAGGAGAGGTATATATTTTCCTACCAAATATGATAAATGAGTGAATAACTCCATTAGGTAACAAAATTGGGAGCATTTCACTCACAATTATAAATAGAATGAAGTTAGAGGAATGAGTGGGATTGTACGTGAATTTTATACCAATGTGAAGTTCACTAGAAAGAATGAACTATTAAATGTAAGAGGGGTGTTTATCCCTTTTAATGTGTGTGAAATTAATAGCATTTATGGATTGGAGCATTTGAGTATGGTTGGATCTAAACCAAGATTTTCAGATGATCTTTATGAGAAACCTTACAACTTATACTTTTTAGATCCATAGAGAGAGCATTGGTTGTCCAAGGACAATCCGACTAGGTAATAGAAGTTGAGAATGTGTCAAAACACATCAATAGTGTGAGGAAAGTCTACCGCATGTGGCAATATTTCCTTGTTGCTTCTATATACCCCACCACTCAGCACAACGAGATCAGAAAGCCGAATGCGACTTATTTCATGAGATTACGAAGAACGAGGGAGGTCGATGTCGGAAAGATCATCTACACCAATCTAAGGGAGTCTATAATGTTAGAGTGAGACAACAAATTGTTGTTTCCTATATTTATCACTCAATTATGCTTGAAGGCTGGAGTGCGATTGCTCAGAGATGAAGAATTTGATATAGATGCCCAAGCAACCATAGATGAAACTTCCATGCTTACACTAAAATCGCCGCCTAGTTATAAAGACTTCGAGGATGAGAGAGAAAAAACCTAGGGAACTAGATATGAGGTCGAGTTGTTGGCAAAACAACATGAGGATAATGTAGGAACATCAGCAATAACAGAGTTAGCATAGGAGTTAGAAGATAAAGGACATGGAGAAGAGGATGACCAACAGTAGGGATTCTCTGAGTGCTACGAGTTTGTAAACCCACTTATTAGATAACAAGATTTGGATGGTCCTAATATTTTTTCACCACCTCCTCCACCATAGCCACTAGTACCACCAGTAAAGGAATTGACTCTATGGTAGCAGAGGTTGTGAATTGCCAAGATAAGGAGATAGTACTAAGAGTACAGGCAATATCGTGAAGCCTTTAGGGGATATGAGAAAAATCGACATAATTGCAATGAAACTTCAAGTTGTTTGTTGATCATCAGAGGGACATAGGTAAGAATGAGATGAGTAGACCGATGAGACCTACCGATTGATCTTTTATCTTTCTAGCAGCGCCTGGTTATGTGTTCGATCTAGATGTGGTGCATAGCAGGAGGGTGGAGTGTTCATTGACACCATCCTGCTCTAGAACTGATGAGGCAGATGATGATGATGACGTGTAGTCATGATGTCAGTGTCTTAGGATTTCTCTAGACCCGAAGAGATGAGAGATACATTGATACCATTTTACTATAAATTTGGGATATTTTGTAAACTATGTAATTGCTTAAATTCTATATTTAGTTTAGTTTATGATTATATCTTGTGCTATTATATATGTTTATGTTTTTTTAGTGTTTTCAAGATTTTGAGCTTATTTTAAAACCTTGAGGACAAGGTTTGGTTTAAGTTAGGGGGCATCAACACTACACTACCCTAAAGAAAAGGTAAGAAAGGTTGAAATAAGGATAAATATTGTAGGTATGATCGTTTAAATTTTAATTTTGAAGCAGTTAAACTGAAAGCATGGTAGTTTATTATTTGTTTCATTTACTTACTATTCGAGTGTTTAATCAATATAGATTAGGTTATATATAGTAATTTGTAATGAATAAGTAGTTCATTTGTATGTTTATGTCTTTAATTGAGGATGAGTAAAATACAAGTGTCTTGTTGATACAAAACTCAAGACATTGTTTTTAATTTTTGAAGAAAATAATGAAATGTAGCAACAATGGTATGATTTCATAATTAGAAACCTAGAGTTAGGGAAGACCATGAACTTGAAACAAAAACAAGAGATTACTAGAACACTTCTTGTAGAAAAAGTTAGATCTCTAATGAATTCTATAATAAGTGTTAATCTAACTCGATAATATATAAAGTAAATAAAGACTTAGTGTAAGGAGGGGAAAAATAGGCATTTGAAATGAAAAGTTGGATTTAACTTACTCGATTAAGTGAAAGTGAGAAGTGCTAATAAGATTTTTGGAAACAAAAAAAGTAGAGAGTCCCACAAGTTCTACAGGAAATAAAGTAGAGAACTTGTTTGGAAAAAAAGTGAGGAAAAACAAAGTCCATAGGAAAAGGAGTAGAGACTATGAAATAAGAATAAAAAGGAGAATAAGAAAAGAAATGAGAGTTTAAAAAAAGAAAAGAAGGCAAAAGTTAAAATAAAACTCTTCAAATAAAAGATTTAGCTCAAGTGTGAGTAGCTTAATCGAGTTAAGTTTTCTTTCCAATTATATCAAGTCATAAGACTCTTGAAGTACTAAAGTCTACAAAAATTAGTTTGATCTATGCTTATTTGTGATTTCCTATGCTTAATGAGAAATCATGAGATTGTACACTTATTACTTGAGTTTAAAGGTGAAACAAGCTTGTGAGTAGTTATGGTTTTGGTCGTGATCTACTTTGGTGGTTCGAAAGTGAGTTGTATATGTTTTTTTAGCAACATATTTTGTATTATAAGTTCTTGCAAAGAAAAAAAACTTTTGAGTGGATTGTTAATTTGAAACTTAGTGGATTAAAGGATACTCCATGAACAATGTAAAATGAATGAAAACTAGAGTAATATGAGTGATTAGAATACCTAGTAAAATACGTTTTTGCTTAGGACGTGCAAAACTTTAAGTTTGGGGGTATATGATAAGTGATTATTTAAACTTATATATAGGGTTAGTTTAGCAATATATTTAGTATAAATATCCCTAAATGAGTTCTACTAGATGGTGTTTAAGCATTTTTAGGTAAATAAGGCATGAAAGAAGGAAACAAGCAAAAATGAGAACAAATGGAGCTAAAACAAACCAAAGTGTGGTTGTCGTTGTGGCTCATAGGTGTGGTATTGTCAGGGCCTAAGGGACAGGGTGGAACACATGCATGACATGGGAGAGAAGGCAAGTGAAAAAAAGTAAGATGAGGTTCGGTGCAATTGCGGTACCATGGAAAATGAAAGGAGAGTGCCAGAGAAAGGATGGACAACACTAATATCACTTAAGAGAGAAATTGCACACAAACCTTATGGCGTAGTGGTGGTGTCATGGCAATACACATATGGTTCCAGGGGTTAAGTGACAACGACGGGACAGAAGAAAATAGAAACTTAGAGTTCTATTTCGTGTTAAATTATAAAGTATGGTTTTAATTGTTTAGATACATCATTAGGGAGTATAAATAAATAGGAAAACATATTAAATATATAGCATACAAGAGATTAGCCACCATTAACATAGTTTAGCATAGGTTTTGCTTATTCTTAAGTATTAAGACGATTGCGGAGAGAAGAGATTAAAGACTCACGTGTGGTTATGCGGGTATTATGTTTATTAATTTAATTGAAGTTATTTTATTATATCTTTGATTTCAATCAATACTACTATGTGTATGTTTGTTTCAATGAAATGTGAGTAGTCTATTAATCTTAGAGACCAATTGATCATATGGTATGAATGTTATGCTATGAACATGAGTAGAATAGAAATATAAAAGTGCACTGCTTAGAATTTTTATTGATTCCGAGCGTAATGCTACGAACATGTTGATCACTTTTTTGTTGACATTAGGTTTTAGAAGTTATCAATGCTATTGAAGCTTTTAAGCAGGATGTGGATGGTACAATCATAAAAATAAAATATTGAGCGATAGTTGTTGATTGGGGTGGCACATATAGTAAACTTAATTGGTTAAGAATCTAAAGATATGGAACATTAAAGCAATGTGGAGTTTATGTAATTACACTGATAGGTGGAGTTCTAGTTTGCATATTAGAATCTTTTCCATCACAACAGTGGGTTAAAGTGGATTCGAAGGAAATATGTATATTTTAATTAGGCATTTTACATACATAATGAAGGTAATAAAGTGAGTTGAAAGCATAATAATTCATTAACTAGGTGAAGTAGTGAACTAAGATAGTCTTAATATAAGAGTTTACACAATTTGCATTGATTTATTATTATAGATTAGTTTAGTTTAGTAATAAAGCCAATTAAAATGATTTCCTTAGCAATAGAGTGATTGTAGATAAGCACGTAGTTAATGCATACACCTTTCCCTGATGATGATATCCGAAGTCAACATAAGTTGGTTATTCTATTACTACAAGCGAGCTATTATACATCTGGCACATGAATCAGTAGGCTCAGCCTAAACAATCAATTAATCAAACTGATAATGTGTTCAACCACTATAATGATATCTTGTTTTCATAAAACTCAGGTAATGAATGATATCCCATACAATGGTGATATTGAATATTTATAGACACACTATATCTACTCTATCTAGGAGTTCACTCATAAATACAATACAACTCAAAAAACCTCCTCCATTTCTAATTGTAAATCCTATTGGAATCATCCAATGTTTAATAACTAAGTCTTATATTCTTTCAAGAATCTTGACTCGTCATTTTGATAAAGTTCTTCACTCCTTTATGCATATTTCTCTTAGATTTTGTATTTATAATCTATCTCAAAGTTCTCCGTTTACAGTATCAAACTTTTTCATTGTTGTAGACTAATACTGACAGATACTCTGTTTCAGTATCCAACTCGTATTTAATTCCTACTTCAACTTTATATTTGTCTTCCTCTTCGACTTTGACTTTGATATCGTAATCTTCACCGAAATTTGCATTGTAGTTTTCTTTGAGTTGTATCTATTCTCGAACATCTTGCTTAGTTAGGTTTCCCATCTTGATTTCAGCATCTACCTAAATTAATTTCTATTTTGACAATATACTACCAACAAATATAGATCGATCCAAACACAATAAGTAATGGTCTAACATTTCTCTCATTTTTTATGCCTCTCTATCTTTCTTCTTTTTTCTTTCTTCTTCTTCATTCTATATATATATATATTATTTTAAATATTCATATGTTTCCTTGCTCCATTTCCTTTCGAATCAGTTATTCTTTTTATAGGAATTTTCCTTTCATTTTCCTACCACTAGATTCCCTGTTCCATTTGCCATTGGAATTTAAGGGTCTCTCTATTTTTTTTTAAAAAAACTCTTTTTAGCCTTTCTCACTTTCATTATAGTCAAGGAAGTGTTATTTTCAACTTAGTAAAGTTTATTGGCTATTTCCTATTTTTTTCTTTAGTTATGGCATAAGCTATCTTCAATACATACATATATATACACAAAAACTTGATCAATAACCTTTGTATAACAAGATTCTCATAAATCTTTCTTGTTTATTTTTCACTATCATTTCGATCTTCTACCCATTATAATGTCTAACAGAAAGTAATCAATCTCCTCTAAACTCCTCTAGGGTATAGCCAATCTAGGTTAGATCAAATATGGTATAACTATTCCTTTCTATCATAAAATTTTTATTTTCATGGGTAATAATAATATCACTTCCATTTCTATACAAAATCCAAATTATATTCATATTCCTAACTAAATAAAGTAAACTGAAATGGGAAAATATTACATGTAGTGTGAGAAATTCACAATGTTCAACTAGATTCTACCTCTCGTTTCTTTCATACTTCACATCTTCATACTTCATTTCACCAAATATCCTTAAACTCATTCCAAGACTTGTCTTCAAGATTTAAAAGTTGATTCGGGATTCCAACAAAAATAAAAATACCTCATGAAGCAAAAATGAATAAATTAAATAAATAAATAACTAACATAATAGTGAATATCATAAGTAAAAACAATTTAAACATTTCCAAAAATCATTGAGTATAATTAAATACATTAAACTATTGTATCAATTGTGAACATTCCAAAGCAAATGCATCATATTATGAACCTATAACACAACAATCAAAATACGATATTACAAACATAGACCTCTCAATAATAACACTCAGAAAACATCTAACTCTACTCTTATCATCAAAACTCGATCTTGCTTGTAAAATTTGGTAATCATCAAGGGAAAAGGCAGTCCTTCATTTTTTTCTTAGTGATCATGGCATTCCTAATTGAGTCATATATTATCTTTCCAACACTGATATAACCGATCCCTTGGGCTATGTGGTATAAAAGACCGCCCTATAGTTCATTATATCATAGTGTTTTAAACTAGGTTGTAGGCTCGGGTTTAAAAAAAAGCTCCAAGCTTTAGTTGTTTCTTAAAGTATTTGGATTGTATGTGTTTTGGGCACCCGCTTGAATCAAAATGGAAACCATCCCTTGTAGTACCTTCTAAACCATTCCTAATGGTATCATGGGGAAATCCATGTCTATACATATATTTAGGTTTTGGGTACTAGTTATTTTGTCTAATGTGTATTTTTGATAAACTATAATAGTGATTTATTCTTTCGGGTGAGTAGTCCACTAGTCTTCCTTGGACTATGGCTACTATTTTATTTTCATCTCCTTGCCCGTTTGCATAGAAGTACTCTCTTACTAGAATTGCACACCTCATTTCAACCAAGGACCCTACATCGTTATCGCCATAGTAATCCTAGTTAACAATCTCCAATTCCTCTCCCTTATTATGTTCAAAATTATAGGCTAATACTTAACTTCGTTTTAACGTTGAAACCCATCTCCGATATAATCTTTCTATTCTTATTAATGCCACTCTTTATGGGGTGAGAATTGGATTCTAGGTGTCTCCTTAATTTTCTCCTCTCCCTTCGAGGTATCAGTAAAATTTAAGGGCAATAAAGGTTTTCCTAGTGCTCTAGTTGAGGTTATTTATTAAAATCCCTAATGGCCTTATTGGTGTGGTTGGAACTTTAGATTTTTGTTTCAGTTTTTTTAACTAATGGTGCATTCCCCTTCTCCTCTTTTGTGCTTTTACCTCTACCTGCTCCATCCATTGTCTCAAATTCAAAAAACAAAACTCAAAAGTCCAAAAACTAAATAAACTTGTAATCATAGAAATAGCAAGGTCAAAAATAGTTTAGCAAAATTCTAGACCTTATTTAAAAATGAGTAATTTATTTGGAAAGTTAGTATGAAATTCATCATTAATGTAAAATAAAATTGCTATATTTACACATAATTTTAAATCTATTTGTAAATCAATTTTCTAAATATCGTAAAGCAACTAGGTGACGAATTGTAGTATTTTCGGAAATATAGCAACTTAAATCAAAATAAAAGCACAACCAAACCCCCAAACTCATTTTAAGTTTGATGTAAACCATTTGCAACTACGTATAAATATAGTAAAAATTTTGAAATTGTTGTATTTGTAAATCAATGATCAATGTGATCACTACACCTAGTCTATTGGAATCAATAAATCATTTGTGCAAGACAAATTAAAAAATTCGAACAAAACGATTTTGAAAAATATTAAAAATTTGCAAAAAATCCTCGAATAAAAAATTTGTTAAGTAAAGATCTAGGGTTGATGTAATTACCTTCTTGAGAGTGAATATCTCAAGATTAAAGCTTTTGAACTACTTTAGATCGTTCATTCAAGTTCTAAGTCGTGATTTCCTAAAGCCCTAGTTTGGCTCAAAACCCTCTAAAATCAAAATTTTTGGTTTCAATGAGACTGGATTGAGGTAGGAATCACTTAAATACAATAGGATTGAGCTTATGATGTCGAATCTAGACAAGAAATTGGGGTTTTGATTAAGGTTGCAAGGGTTCGATGTATGAATGAGTCGATGTGTTGTGTGGCGATTTGGGTTTTTATTTTAAAAACTAAAAATCATGCCTAGCGATTCCTGTGTTAGTGGAATCCGTAGGAATCACGATATGAATTGGTGTTTAGTGAGTTGTTTTTACTGATTTAAGCAGCGATTCTCATATATATGCGAATCGCTGAGAATAGCCAGACTTCAACTTTTCACAAAAAACATTTATGTACTACTATCGATTTTGCCAGTGATTCCCCGTTTTATTCCAAATCGTTGAGAATTGCTAGGCCTATTTTTACATTTTTTGCAATTTATCTTAATATTAACTTATTCATAATTCATACATATTTAGGAAGAATTGACTAAAAGTCTAAAATTTTGAGCGGGACATGTAACTAACTAAATACTTGTTTTAAACAAATAAATAAATAACATAAAAATAAGAAAGTAAATAATGTGACTTACATAAGGGTCGTATAAGCAAAAATAACTCGATCACTCCCCTTCATTTCAAATCACCTTGAAGTTTAACTCCTGAAAGCATTTCCAATAAAAGAGTCAAAAAGTGAGAGAATGAAAACATATAATTCTATAACTAAACTCCTAGTAAAGTCAAAAAGTGAGAGAGTAAATATATTTTTGAACTTTGATTTTAAAAACTTTAAAACCGCAACACAATAAGAGTATGAACTAATAAATCAAGGAATTGACTTAAGAATTTCAACCGAATTTTATGAGACAAAAAATTTTCAATTGAGGCTAATACCAATGAAATGGTGAATATATAATCTAGTATTTCAGGTTCTATTTAAAGATCTGTCACTAATGCGACAACTTAAGTTAGATTTTTTATTTCTAATCAAGTCTCAAAACAAATAAATCTTATCAAGTAATCAACTTCCTTAAATATTTACTCAAATCATGCTCATTAAAATTTAATTAAAAGCCAAACTTGACACCAAACACCAAGTGTTCTCTACTTCCTTTATCTCAAGATTTCTTCAACCTGTAAAGATTAATAAATATAGTTTGAGATGAGCAAAAATGGTTGAGTAACTGAAATAAAGTAAAGTAAAGTAAACTAAGTTAGGCTAAATAGAGATAAATACATAAAATAAATAAAATAAAGCTGGGTTGTCTCCCAACAAGGGTATTTATTTGAAGTCATCAGCTAGACTTAGCTTGAAAGATCACACAACACCCACTATTTTGGAGCAGCCACGAATAAATGGATTCACTGTAGCATTGGGCAATGAAATAGGCATGACCTCCTTCAGAGTTTTGAGTTCATCTTGTACTTCTAACACATTAGTCTCCATATAGTCTTGACGGTCTAATGCATAGTTGTCAACACCACATAAAGTTGTGAAGTGCCCTTTTTATTTCATCCCCTTTTCAAATTCCACAAGTATGCGTGAAACAGTAGGTGGATTCATCAACATTAGAGGCTGATCTTCCTAGTTCTTTTCATATGGTTCATCTGATCTTTCTTGAATGTGTTCTACTTCAACATCTTTTTCTGTTTTTTCTTCATTAGTTGTGCAACTGTGGAGATCTAACATGTAATTTGGCTCAAGTTCCTCGTTCAATTCCATTTTTAGGTCATCATCTACTAGTGGCAGCTCAACCATCTCTTCACATGAAGCTTCACTCGAGGCCTTATCTTTGAGCAATTCATCAATCTCTACTTGTATTTGCATTTCTACTAACCATTAAACCGTTCGTTTCAAGTCCTATGCTATTATGAAGTTTCATTAAGCTGTTTCAACTCATTTGGTAGTGATAGTAAACATTATTTTTGTAGAAGGAATTGTTGGACTTGGATTATAATTCATATATTTATCATCATCTGAATAGTTTGGACAAACACCAATAATTCATATATTACAAGGTTTAACCAGTCGCACATTAAAACACTGATTAGAAAAACTTGTTCCACATTAGATTTATCTACCTCTTTCACACTTTTATAGTGTGAATCTAATATTGATCATGATAGTTAGAGTAGGAGGTGATAAAGTAATCATGTAAAAAGTTAGAGACAATGGTCTAGATAGAAAAATAAATAAAATGAAATAAAACAAATGAAAATTAAACTCAATCCCCAGCAACGATGGCAATAATTGACACAGGTCGAGCGTGTACAATAAATTCTTCACCTTTATTGTACTACTAAATTTTATAGTAATGGTAAGTAGGAATTGTCTCCATAGGGATTGCGTAACTTCTTCAGTCAAAAGGTTTTTATTATTTTTATTTGCTTCGCTAATTACTAATTAATAATTAACTTAATTAACACAAATAAAAGTCACTAACATTCAAATAAATCCAATTCAATAATAAATAAATATCAAGAACAATGAAACATCAATGCATTTTGCATTCCAAACATGTTACTTTTATCAATATAGTTATGAACACACTTTATAAAGTACCATAGAACATTAAACTCTAATCATAAGTAAGTAAATATTCTTTAGCTAGTCATTTGTTGTCCTTATACCAGTGGAGAAACCACGTCCTAATTTTATTGAGCTTACCCCTTTATATACACGACATTAACTTCACAAAATAAAACAACATTACACTTTATGAAAACTGAGAACTACAAAATATAACATCTTCGAAAATCCACTTCAACATCAGATTTAGATCTCAAATAAATCTAAGACATCTAAACGGTGTTTGTCTTTCAAACAATTCTAGCTACTACTTTAAATAGATAATGAATCAAAACATCACAATACACATTTGCAACTATGAATGCAATACAGAGATCATGATTAAAATTAATAAATACAACGAAAACAACATATCCTCAGTCCCAAATTAATTGGGGTCGGCTACATGGATCAAACATTTCCATTGTGCTCGATTAAGTCCAATTGAAGGTGAGCTTTCCAAACCATTCAAATCCCTCCTAATTAATATATCCCATCTTAACTTTGGTCTACACCTACCTCGTCGAATTTCTACAGTTTTTATTGAGTCAAGTTTTTAAGTAGGGACATTTGTAGGTCGTCTTTGTAGGTGACCAAACCACAGCGACTACCCTTCCCTAATCTTTATATTAATTGGCGATACTCCTCCTTGTCTTTAAATTTCCATATTTCTTATTCTATCTTTACGAGTTTTATCACACATCCACTTAAGCATTCTCATTTTCGCTACGTTTTTTTATGTAATTATTGTTGCTTTACCACCCAACATTCACTTCCATAGAGCATAGCTAGCCTAATTGCGGTCCTATCCTTTTAAGTTAGTACGAACATTTTGATCACAAATCATTGCACTCAACTATTTTTTCATCCAGCTTGAATTCTATATGTGACATCATTCTCAATATTACCATCATTTTGTATGATTGATCTTAAGTATCTAAAGTGGTTCACCTTAAGAATTTCTACTTTCCTCATTTTTACAACTCCATCATCTCGATGTCTAATGTTTCTAAACTCACAATGCATGTATTTGGTTTTCATCCTACTCAACTTAAAGCCTTTAGATTCTAATGTATTCCTCCGAGTTCTGATTTCCTATTCACTCCATCTTTTATTTCATCCACTAAGACAATATCATCTGCAAATAACACACACCATGGTAAATCCTCTTGAATATGTTTAGTTAGTTCATCCATAACTAAAGTAAATAGATATAGGCTTAAAGTAGATCCTTGATGCAGTCCTATCGTAATGGAGAATTCTTTTGTAGCTCCTTCAAATGTCTTTATACTCATTACTACTCCATCATACCTATCCTTAATAGTGTCTTTGCATCTAGCATGCACTTCTTTTCTTTTAAGAACCCACCAAAGAATATCTCTAGGTACCCTATCATATGCTTTTTCTAATTCTACGAATACCATATGAAGATCTTTTTTCTATTCTCTATATTTTGTAACAATCATCTTACAAGGAAAATCACCTCCATAGTTGACCTCCTAGGCATGAAGCCAAATTAGTTCTCTGATATTGTTATTTTTCTCCTTAGCCTATTGTCAATTATCCTCTCCCAAAGTTTCATAGTGTGACATTAAAATGAATCAAATAATACGATTAAAATCAATAGATAATAACCTATTAAATTAGTAAATTAAATAATACCATCGGTTTAAAACATTAAGCACACAATCTTCTCATCTTAACTACATTACTAAACGGATTTAGTTCACGTTTAGACTTTGTTTAGATTAAATAACTACTCATTTATAATCTTAAATAACATTGCAACAATGTAAAAACAAGATATAAATAAAAATACCTTTTAATTGAATAATTGAATCTTCAAAAGCAGTAAAAAGCAATGAACAATAAAACCAAAGTAAAACTTCATAAAACTAGTAAATATGAAAGAAATAAACAATGGCTCTAAAGAGCGATCAAGAGCTTCTAGGGCTTTTTAAGCAACACGGCCAATTGATATCGTAACCTTAGGGATGTTATTTATAGTATTTTGGGTAGGTAAACATCCCAAAATAACTTAAACAACTCATAGTTATCTTAAATTCATGAAATCTACTCTAGTGATTTCTAGCGATTTATGTGTAAGTGGAATCGCTGGGTAACTCCATAATTTTGAAGTCTCTAATTTCATTAATTTAGCCAAAATTTTGTGCCATTTATTTCCTAAAATATAAAAAACAGGAGAAAACCATGTGTGATACAGTCTTTTACACCTAAAATGATCTTAAAATGAACTATAAAACATGTAAAATTATTGACTTGTCATTGAGCCAAGCTAGGGTTTTAGAAAATTTTGATTTATAACTTGAAGGGACAGTCTAGAGGAGTTCAAAAGCTTAAATCTCGAGAGATTCACTCTCAAGAAGGTAATTACATTAACTCTAGCTCTTTACTTTAACAAAATTTTGATTCGAAGGATTTTTGCAAATTTTTCAATGTTTTTCTAACTTGATTTGTCTGAATTTATTCAATTATGTTGTACGGATGGTTTTATTGATTCCAACAGACTAGGATTGCGATTACATAGATCATTTATTGTTGATTCTATAATTTTGAAATTTTCAGTATATTTACGTGCATTTTGCAATTTTTTTGAAAACCAAGTTTGAAATGAGTTTGTAGGTTTCGTTACGGTTTTGTTTCAATTTAATTCGCTTTGTTTTCAAAAAGACCTAAGCTTTATCACACAATTGCCTATGATAGTTAGAAAACTAATTTTAAAATTTATATTTGAATTAACACTTCGATGCCAATTTTATTTTAAATTGACAATGAATTTCAAGCTAGCTTTTCAAATGTATATCTCATTTATCTAGTATAGAATTTTGTTGAATTATTTCCAACAGACATTGTTTTGTGATTTATAGGTTTATTTTGTTTTTAGACTTGTTAGTTTTGAAATTTAAGGCAATGGCTGGATGAGGTAAAGGTAAAAGCACAAGAGAAGAAAAGAGGAAGGCACCGTTAGTAAGAAAACCAAAACAAAAATCCAAAGCTCTGCCCACAACAATTAGGCCAACAAGGACTTCGATTAATAACTATTAGACCCTACCTAATTAGGGCATTTAACCTGCCTAAATTACCTTAATCCCCGATGATCTAGCAGCCTTAACCTCTCCATCAATAAATAAATAAGATTAAAATCTCGTAATCATCAAATATATCTATTTTGTAACCATAAAGGATTCTAAAAGTTAATCTCAAACCTCAAAGTTCTTTTAGATTAATTAAATAATCTCAAGATTCCGTAAATACTTTTTGACAACAACTCCTCTATTTTTAAGACTATACCGAAAAACCAGGCCTTCAAGAATCTTTAACAACACCTGATCATCTTAGTGAAAATGACAAAGGACTAACAATTCACCGTAAAATAATATATATCCATCAAATAATCATTTAACCTAATTTAAAAAATCAAAATCCTTAAATCATCATTACCTTATCTCCACAGTATTCGAATATATTCCTAAACTATTATAGCAATTCCAAAGAATATCCCAACCACACGCAAACCCAAAAAAACCCATTTATACAAGGAAACTAAATAATTCATAGAAAATTTGATAGCTTCCTCTCCTATTTGTCGCCGTTTCAACCTTTCATTACCCAATTATAAAACTTGATAATGTCAGATAAGTAAATCTTATCTAGTACACCTATAGAAAACAAATGCATAATAATATACGCAATTAATAGAACAATATATTCCAAAGAATTTAAATACAATCATGAATCCATCGCGATTCTATTATCCGACCACAACCAGGTTGATATCGTCTGAAAGTGGTAACTAAATAGTAATAAGGACTCATGCACATAGAGGATGACCAAACGAGTCTCTTTCCTTTAGTCTATTGGAGTATGATATGGCTCAACATGAACTTAGTGATTATAGCCTTTCGAGCATAATATAGTGTTCTACCTTATACACAAAATCTGGTAAACACTATAAAGAGACTCGAATCGACCTGTTCTCTCCACTCGTGTATGCATGTATAACAAATAATGCAATATCAAGGTCAATGAAATTTATATGAAATTATAATCAAACAATGTAAAGGTTATTATAGGATTTACTTAACTTTACAAACAATCAACTTCGAACTTAATTTTTGGGGTCCCAAAGTGTCGAATCAACTTCAAAGTCATTCCAGTAGCTTCCATACATACCCGATTATTTAAAGAGTCAACTTCAATTAAAACCAACTAGTGAAACCCCACGAAAACAGTGGCTTAAGTATGCTCGATAACTGTTTGTAAAATTAATAATTCATAATAAATTCAACTAGTTTTCGACTAGCTAACTTCGAGTAACTTTTTAACCTTGAAAACCTCAATATTCATCATGATGACTTAAAATGAACTCATAGTAATCATGTCCTACTTTCCATAGATTCCAAGAACATACAAATCATGTCATCGATGGATAAGTTATTAATTTTCCTATATAGCATGTCAACTATGCAAACTTTATTTATTTTAAACTGAAAAACTTCTCCGAATCAATATTTTTGCAATTAAATCCTACAAACTTGACATCTAACACCACGAAACCACTCAATACCAACATCAAAATATTTTTGTAACCCGACGAGTTAAATTGTATTAAACCAATCCATAAACCTAATGTAAATCAACATCAACTATAAAAACATCTCCAAAATAGTTATCAACTTAATCGTATTAGTTCAATTCATCAAAACCCTAACCATCATCGGTGAAATTTATCCAAAATCGACACAATCAATCCAATATACTAATTAACAACAATTCCTACCAATCTTTATGGAAACCTCGCAAAAGAAGTTGTGAAATTGCGAGAATTCAAATTGAATTGTGGAAAACTAACCTAAATTGAGAATTTACCAAATTATGTGCCATATACTTTGTTTCACTATGAAAAATTTGTTAAAATCGATCGTCTTGTGATATTGTATAGTGTTGTAGAAAGAAATCAGACAAAAATCAGACATATAGAGCTCCACGAGCGAAAGAATTGGGGGAAAGGGTTTAAGTTTCAACGAACAAACATTCTCTATTAAGAATGATTGAAATGAAAAATTGATTTTCATTTTATTTTTTATTTATATATAAACCCATAGTTGCTTGTTAGCAGCTTAATTTCTTTTTATTTATTAATTTTTGAAATTCCTTTTTTCACTTCTTATGACTCCCAACACTTGTTTTCAATTCTAGGTTTTCACCGAATTGAGCCAATTTCTCAATAAAATAGTCCAATTCCATAAAACTTCCATAACACTAGTTTTGGTCACTATAAAACCTCGAAAATCTTAACTTTGTCCATGACATACTAAAATCTTTCAAACCAATCATCTAGCCAAACTTAACCAAACTTGCCCCATTTTGGACCTAGTCTCAAACTCGATCACCGTCAACCGACACGAAACTCAAAAATAATGTCTTGCACCAACTTCGTTCTCATTTCACACTACTTTTGATCCCGACTTGCATACAAACAGAGAAAAAATCCCCACGTCGGCTTGGTAAGTTCATTTAAATATAAAAATTCAAATTTTTAAACCTAAATTCAATTAATTTATGCAAAATTGGAAACAATAGTTCGATTCATCATTTTAACTCTCTCGTGACTCATTTCAAAATGTATCTCGGGATAAAACTTCATGAAACATCGAATTTACTCGATCAACTTAGATTTCCCAAAATAAAATAATATAATAGTATATAATACTAGGCACACATCACAAAAAAATAAAATTATTTGTAAATCTCTTTTTCACCAGTTCTCAGCTCCCAACTCGAAGCCTTAACTATAATTAGGCTCGTTAGTCCCGAATTAGCTGTAATTATTGATTAAAAGATTTTTGTATTTGACAATCTCCCTAACTAATAAAAAGTTTGTCCTCGAAATTAAAATTGAAACCAAATTACCTGGACTAAAAGAGATCTGAAAAAATGCTCTCTCATATATGCCTTTCGTTCCCATATTAGCTTCGAGTCATCATGAAACTACCGCTTGACCTAAAATAAGTGAAATTTCTTTATTTCAAAGTTTTTGGATCTTCCTTTCCATAATTAATATGGGTTTCGCTTCATATGACACATTTCCCTGCAAATCAAATTGGTTCCATTCTATTATATAATGCAAATTAGGTTCATTCCGCCAGAGCATAGACACATAAAATACATCATGAACTTCAACTAACTGAGGCGGTAATGCAAGTCTATAAGCAACCTTCTCGATTCGTTTCACAATCTCAAATGGTCCTATAAATCTGGGAGAGAGATTTCCTTTCTATTGAAACCTATAATGGCCTTTGCAAGGGGAGACTTTCAAATAAACCTAATCCCCTTCACTAAATTCTACAACCCAATGATAGAGATCATAATAACTTTTGTATCTTTCCTGAGCCGCTTTCAACCTTAGACAAATCAGCTAAACAACCTCAGTGTAATCTTGAACCATCTATGGCTCCAACTCTGCAAAATCTTTCGGTTCAGCCCAACCGAAAGACAACAAAAAGGTCTCCCAAATCATGCCTCAAACAAAGCCATTTGGATACTTGATTAATAACTGTTATTGTAAGATAACTCACACAAAGGCATGTATTCTTCCCATGAACCTCCAAATTCCAGTACACCAACCCTAAGCATGTATTCTAACACATGGATCAACTTTTCAGTCTAACCATCCACCCTTGGATGAAATACTGAAATGTAACTGAGTGTTAAGCCATTCCTGTATGTTCTGCCACAACCCCTGTGTGTATCGAGCATCTCGATAAAAAAACTATCGTCAACGGTACTACAAACAAGCGAACCATATCTCGCTCACACAATAAGCTTAACTGTTTAAAGGTATTGAAAAGTGACGTAGGAAGAAAACGAGCAGGCTTTGTCTATTCATCAACAATAATCCAGACTGCATTAGTTTCCTCCGAGAAGTACATAGAAGAGTAACAAAATCCATCACAATATGTTCCTATTTTCATTGCAGTATGGGAAGTGGCTGCAACATACCCTCAAGTTTCCGTCAATTGGCCTTAACCTATTGGAAAATATCACTTCTCCTTAAATAACCCCTTGAACTTTCCATAATCCACATCATTTTGCTAACATTCTCTCATTTTAGGAATTGAGACGATTTATACCCAAAATCGAGCACAAATCAGTTCATAATCAGTATAAGGAATCATTGACAAATTTATAGCGATGACTTTTTCAAGCAAATCATACTCATAAGTCAACCGACTAGTTGCACGCAATGTTCAACACTCCTCTCGCTTAGTGCATCAGTGACAACACTAGCTTTACCAGGATGGTATTCAAGACTAAGATCAAAGTCTTTCAAATGTTCAAACCATTGTCTTTGTCTCATATTTAGCTCTTTCAGAAAGAACAAATGCTATAAAATTTTTATGAACTAAAAATAGCGTAAAACTTTTCTCATATAAATGAGTATCTCCACAGCTTTAAAGCAAACACGATCCCCGCTAATTCCAAATCATGAACAAGATAATTCTTCTCGTGAATCTTTAATTGATGAGAAACATAAATAATCACCCTGCAATTTTGCATTAACATAAAACCCAATTCCACTTTCGATGCATCGGTATAAACTGTAAACCATTTCCTCAGCTTAGGAAATATAAGAACTAGTGCTGAAGTCAAACATTTCTTCAATTCCCAAAATGCATCATCGCATTCTGTTGACTAAACAAATGGAAAATTTTCCTGAGTTAATTTAATTGGCAAAATTATCTTTGAAAGATATTTCACAAATCTACAATAATAGCCAGCCAACCCTAAATTCTCCATATCTCTCGTCATTATGGTAGGTTGTGGCCAACCTATGATAGCCTTAATTTTGGTAGGATCCACTGAAATTCCTTCAATGCTAACCACATGACCCAAAAAATTTACCTTAGACAACAAAAATTTGCATTTGCTAAACTTGGCGTACAGCCTATGATTTCTCAAAGTTTAAAGAATAACTCGAAGTTATTGTTCATATTCCTCATGAAACTTAGAGTATATCAAGATATCATCAATAAAGACTATCACAAATTGATCCAGATATGTCCTCAACACTTTCTGCATCAAATTAACAAATTGTCGGAGCATTAGTCAATCCAAATGGCATAACAACAAACTTAAAATGACCATATCTGGTGCTGAATGTTGTTTTCTACACATCATCTTCCAAACTCTCAATCGATGATAACCAGAAAAAAGATAAATTTTAAAAAAAATTGACACCATTTAGTTGATCAAACAAATCATCAATTATAGGTAATGGATATTTATTTCGAACAGTAACCCTTTTAATTTATCTTTAATCACTGAAGAGCCTCAAACTACCGTATTTCTTTTCACAACAAGGACTGATGCACTCTACAATGACATACTCTGATGAATAAACCATTTTATCCATCAGCTCCTCTAACTTAATTTTAGGTCCTACCTTTGTACTAATAGTTTCGACAAGTGTTTCCATTTCTTCCCAAGTGGCTTGCCTATTTTCGGTTAAAGGAGACCTATACAATGTTAACGTATATGTGAAGATTGAACAACCAGGAATATAAAAGAACATTGTCTCATGAAAACTATTCAAATGTGCATGATAATCGGCTAGCAAGTTCATTCCCAACAACACATTAAACTCCAAAAAACTCCAATCTACATAGATCAATTACCATGTCGTGTCTCAACAACATATTTATCATACATAAAGTGAGGATCCACCTTATCCCCAATTACTATCACTACAAGAGATTATAGTTTTTGTAACGGCTTCAATTCCGTAGGGACAAGTTGTTTTTCCATCACATATAGTTTTTGTCACGGTATTGTCATGGAAAAACTAAAGTTTCGTATACTTCGTTGCAAAAATATTTTTGTCATAAAAATTAGCGCGACAAATACCTTTTATGACGGATCTCTGACATATTTGTTACAAGATTATTGCACATCATAAAAAACACATTTTTGTTACGACTTTATTTGCGCCACAAACATTTCATTAAACAACAAAGAAAAATGTTTTACGTCACGAGTTGTTATCCATCACAAATACATATAGTTACAACTTTGTACTAGTGACAAAAAATAATAATATCTTATAAGTACATTGCTCCGTCACAAAAAAAGTTTTTATATAAAAGTTGTTGTAACTATCTCGCATCCGTCAATATAAAAATATTGCATCTATTAACATATTAAGAATTTACTTTACTTGCATTACGAGGCCAACATTATCAATCTATTCGAAATTTAATTATTGTGTTTTTTAATCCAAAGTACCAAAAAAGTGATAATACTTAATTTAGAAGTCTAACATAGCAAAATAAAATAAAACTTTGACAGGTTTTTTCATGGCTTAAGTCTAACATAGGAAAATAAAATAAATCCGTGTTTTCTTCAATGCTTTCACTCCATGCTTCTTCAATTTCTACTTCACATGAAGCTTTCTTCTAGTTCATCATCTTTACCCTTTGAAGTCTCATCCAATTGCGCATCTAAAATTTCAAAGTTGTAAATATAAGTAGTTGCACTTAAACACATACATAAATAAAAAAATCTTTAATAAATCATAACGTAGTAATAAAATTTCAACGGAACCTCCCCTTAAATTAAAGATTAGCAAAAAAATTTAAACATTTTGCAAACTTTCGCATGCATCAAATAATTGTACAAGTCAAATATAATCATCTTCATGAATCATAATGTTTTACAGAAATTCCAGCCGAACCTCCCTTTAAATTTAAGATTCATAAAAATCTCAAAACATTTGAAAAATTCCACTTGCATCAAATAATTCTACAAGTCAAATACATTCTTCTTTAGTGAACCATAATGTATTACCAAAATTTTAGCAGCACATGCCCTTAAATTAAAGATTCACAAAAATCTTAAACATTTTGCAAACTTCAACATGCATCAAATAATCATCTAACTCAAATATATTCAAACCATAGTGCTTAAATCATTGGTGCAAATTTATGAGTTTCATTTGTATACAACATAAAATAGTAAAAAGCTTAAAAAGTCATCAAATATTAGAAGGTCAACATATACTAAAAGCATTAACAATTCTTGAAATAGTAGTTTAGCTAGCAAATGTCATTCAACTTAATGATAGAATAAATTGTCAAGTTTAGGAGATGAGTAAATGTTCAAAATAACAATGATGAAGGTAGATGCTCTTAAGTTGGTCACATGGAGGTAACTTAAGATAATCCAGCAAAATTTAAATTATTACCTTTTTGATAATTCACTTTTAAATAATCAACGAGCAGGAGAACATCCATCATGAGAAGATGTTTGAACATGAGGCCTATGTGAGCTTCCAACATCTGAAGTCTGCCATGTAATAAAAAATATCAATTAATTGTCTCATTTGTAATTTGAATGTAATTAATAAACTTCAAGTATCAACAATAATGTCGATTAATCACTTGATTGACGTTGATAGGCAGTTGAATTCTAGCTTTTCCAAACATGCATATATGTTATCTATTTGTGACTGCATGTTTGTCTATAAACAATAAATTTGTAATAGATCGTTGTATTAGATTCATGAAAGAAATGATAAAAAAACAACCAAAATTGATGAAATATTTACTTTCGTCGCAACAAGTTCCACGTGAAGGAGCTCATTTGTGGCATTTGCCTTCTCTTGTGCTCTCTGTATTGTAATATATGTCGAACATTCAGAATCTTTCCCAAAAACATCTTTAAATGAGAGTTCATGACCTTAAGTTAGCATACGCCTGCGTTTTTCATCTCCCATTACCTTTTTAAAAAATTTCTCTTGAACTTCTGCCATTTGCTCTAACTCAGGAATTTGTGAAAGTTCATTTTGCAATCGCAACTAAACATAAAATTTGATATTAACATAAAAAGGAATTGTTATGATGTAAACTAAATATGTATTACTAGTTATGAAGAAATAAATCTTTTTTTACCGCGAATTCTTATGTATCTTTATTCGATCTAGCTCCAGCCCTTTTATAATAAGCTGTCAACCATACTAAAGCACGGTCTGTGGGTAGACCCTTATTTTCTCTCTTAAAGGTAAAATTTTCAAGTAAGAAATAATTACCTTTAAAAAATAGAGAACACTCAAAAAGATTTTAAGAACCTACTCGATTACCTTATGACGTATGTTCGCGAAAGACTTGCACCCGTTCGATGGCAAATAGTCTTTTGCTTTCTATTTTCAGCATTTGTTTTAGCAATTTTATGCAACAATATTAAAATACTTATCACACATACAAAAATGAATTAAATTTAAATCCAAATTATTATTCATTTCTAAAAACTAACTCAAAGATCTACAAAATTTTAAGGCAATTGAATAAAAGGAAGCATTGTATCCAATGGGATGGGCTACAAAATTTTAATGAGCATAAATCAAATGCAAGAATAAGAATTTTGATTTGTACCTTAACTTCATCTTCGTTCCAATACCTCACAAGTATTGGCCATTGTTCATCTTGTACGCGCTTATCAGGCACCCGAGTAAGAATATCTTCATCAACTTTGTGCTTCTCGTAATGCACTTTTAATGTATGCTTCCACTATCTCCAAGTATTAGCAACTTTCTCTAAACAATTTTTGCGAAACTCAAGTGGGGCATTAGTATTATCCTGTACTTAAACATTATGAAACTCAAACTCAAACCAATTATAGAAATAATATATTATCTTCATTTATATAGTTATCTTCTTACCTATATCTCATGCCAAATGGCATTCTTATTTTCTTCGGGCACATCATTCCATGATTCATACATTAGTGGTACTAAAGACCTATTTCTAGCCATGATGCCTAGTTGCATTGAGAATTTAATTGAGGTTTTTCCAATAGGTTGCATAAATTCATTAAATCGCAGCTTCAACCTATTTCCGACCCCCAAATATGAATTGAACGAGCTGGACCTCTACCTTTCTTCGTTGATATAATTGATTGTTCCTCTGTATGCAGAATTAATTAGCAATAGTGTTTGTAATATAAGAAATATTAGATATCAAAATTTAAAATTTTACCTTCTTCGGATGAATGCATCAATGCTTCACTTGTTTCATCACTTTCATGCGGTTGTTCAACTTGTGCTTGTTCTTTTGAATTGAGATAATCCTCCATAGTTCTTTTCGAAGACTTTCCACAAGCCACGGACCTGAAATGATGGTAATTATTACGTTGAACAAATCATCATGAAAATAAAAAATAATAAATTAAGTGACAATAATCAAAGGTGGTGAAATAATGACTCACTGACTTTCATAATATGGCACATAAAGATTTTACGAATAATCATGCACAATCTATTCTTCTTAATCTTCAACATTGTTTACTTCTATTGTAGTTCCATCGACATCAAGTCTCACGCATACAAAATTATTGTCATCTCCACTTTTCTTTTCAGCTAATTGTTGATGTTCACAATCTTCTATTTGTGAAATATTATCGAAAGCATCCCTGCTTGTCACTTTGACAACAACATGCCAATCAGGATCTAGAGGATCTCTCACATAGAAAGCTTGTTTTGCTTGAGCCGCCAAAATAAAAGGTTCGTCTCCAATTTGATTATTCCGATATAGAAGACGATTAAAACTCACTAAGGTGAATTTATAATAATATGTTTTCCTCCCACTCTTATAGTCAACCCAATCACCTTTGAACAAAACAAACTTGAGGTTGGTAGGGTAAACTATCTCTAAAATATCAGTGAGCACTCCATAGTAAGTGACTTATCCCCAACATGGATTCTTATCATAATACTGGCATAACTCATGGTACCTGCATCCATATAGATACCACTATTTTGGGTTGCTCTTCTATTGTCGATTTCTTTAATGCGAAAATGCATACTATTTATTATATACCCCTTAAATCTCCGAGCATATTTACTAGGGCCATTTGCAAGCTTTTCAACTTCCTCTGAAAGTGTTCCATCTGAAGACGTTCGCAAATTGTGAACCTATAAATTAAATTGATTCATATTTGCATTAATATACATTGAAGGTATATTACTTGAGTAGCAAAAATGAATAAAGATTACTTACATGATTCGTAAGCCATGTATGGAATGTTTCATTGTCTCTTTTTCTAATAGTGCGTTCTGATGCACTTGACATTTCTCTTGCAAGCTCTTCAAGGTGCATACCGAACATAATAATAGATAAAATTAGTTATTATAGTACTTATAATAATATTAAAAAAACTTAAGATATTTATTTACCTTTGAAATGGTAAAACCTCATCAGTATTAACAAGCACACATCTATGGACTTAGACCCATGTGATATTGTCGAGCAATACTACTTCTTCTTTTCCAAATGGTTGTCCACGGTCGTTTCCACCATCATAATCTCGAAGTGTTTTATTCATTTTTGTCTCCACATTTTCGTCAATGTATCTTGAGCAAAACTCATACGCTCATCCATCAAATAACCTTTTACAATAGAACCTTCCGGATGAGCTCTATTCCGCACATATTTTTTAAGGGTGAGTAAAAACCTCTCAATCGGATACATTGATCGAAATTGAACATTTCTTGTAACCATTACTTCTTGAGCTAAATGCAATGGCAAGTCTTCCATGACATCAAAAACAAATGGGGGAAATATTTTTTCCAAATGACATAATGTAAGTGATATACGTTCATCAATGACCTTTAAATCAGAAAGTCTATTAACTTTATACCACAGTTGCTTGAAGAAATGACTTAACTCAATAATTGGTGCAACAACATCATTTGGCAACACTCCTCGAATAGCCAAAGGAAGTAATTGTTGTAAGAGAATATGGTTGTCATGGCTTTTAAGACCTCGAATAACACGTTCTTTAACATTGACGCATCGTGAAATATTTGAAGAATACCCATCTGGCCCTTTCACACTCTTCAATCTCTCTAAGAAGATAGTTATTTCTTTTTTATTCATTGAAAATCATGCTAGAGGTATATAAAATTTATTACAACCCTTTTTTTGAACATGTAAAGGTTTTCTAATACCCATTTCCTACAAATCACATCTTGCATTCAAATCGTCCTTAGATTTTCCATCCACACCTAATAATGTAAAAAGCACATTGTTGCAAAAATTCTTCTCAATATGCATCACATCCAGATTGTGGAGCATCAAATTATACTCCCAATATGGAAGTTCAAAAAATATACTCTTTTTTTCAACTATGCACCTTATTTTTGACAATAAGAGGCTCCTCATCTTCTTCTCTTCGTCTTTTAACACTACTTATTTTAATTTTTTTCATAAGATCTTCTTTTCTATACTCGTAAGTATTTCATACTTATCTAGCTGATGTAACACCCTACTACCTGTCAAATAGTTAGGCATATTATCCCACTCTCACTTCCCATCAAAAATTTATCCCTTCGAAACTTATGATCAATAGGTAAAAATCTTCAGTGTCCTGTAAAGCAATATTTACCACCATACTTCAACCATTGAGATTTGGTTTCTATATTGCAACAAGGACATGCAAACTTTCCTTTGGTGCTCCATCCTAAGAGATAAGCATAAGCGGGGAAATCAATAATGGTCCACAACAATGCAGCATGAAGTTTGAACATTTCATTTGTGGATGCATCATATGTGAGTTTGCCTTCATTCCATAGTTCTTTCAACTCTTCAATAAGTGGTTGCATGAATACATCTAGTTTATCCCCTAGTTCATATTTCCCATCAATGAGTGTTGATAAAATCAAAAATGGTTGTTTCATGCACAACCAAGGTGGTAAATTGTAACACATCAATACAGCAGGCCAAGTGTTATGAACTAACGACATATTCCTAAATGGGTTAAATCCATCTGTTGGTAGTCCAAGTCTTACATTTCGTATCTCACTAGCAAATGAAGAATATTTTCTATCAAAAGCCTTCCAAGCTTGAGAATCAGCAGGATGCCTTAATACACCATCATCAATTCGCTCTTTTGCATGCCATTTCATGAGCGAAGATGTTTTCGATGACATAAATAATCTTTTCAATCTAGTTTTCAATGGAAAATATTTCACTTGTTTAGCTGCAACTCGTTTTCCCCCATTTTTATTTGCATTTGTATTTTTATTTGTATTTAGGTCATTAGAATCATCTTCCTTATACCTTGATGCATGACAAAAACACATTCATTAATATCCTTATTTTCTTCTTTGAACAACATACAATGATTAGGACATGCATCCCATGTTTTACAAGTAAAATCCAAATCCGTGGTCATTTTATTTGCTTTGTTATATGAATTAGGTAATCGGACTCCTTCAGGAAATGCTTCTATCAATAACTCAAGCAACAAAGTAAAGGACTTATCTGTCCAACCACTCATTAATTTCAAGCTCAACATCCGTACAATGAATGAAAGTTGAGTGAATTTCTCACATCCTGGATATAATGGTTGTTTTGCATCTTTTATAAGGTTAAAAAAGGATTTGGTTTCTTCGTTAGGTCCAAACTCTTGTGTAGATTCACTCGAGTTTCCAGTCTCCGCATCATCAATATTAGGAATCCCAAATACATCATGTACCATTCCAACCATATCGATTTATGTCTTTCTTCATTATCTTCATAACAATCTGAATGAGTAATAGATTCTCCATGATAAATCCGATTTTTGTAATGATTTAAGAATCCATTTAAAATAAGATGTCCTTTAACCTTTTCTCTTGACTTTAAAAATCGATTGCAATACTCCTTGCATGGGCAATAAATTTTTTCATTTGTCCCGTTATTGGCATAAGCGAAATTTAAAAATTGTTCATACTCATCCATACATTCTTGAGAATTTCGATCAACTAAAGATATCCATCTCTTATCCATTATTTCTACACCGGGATTATCAAACATGACATTAACACAAATAAATAAAGATTATTACAATAGAATATATTAATCATCCCTAGCAAGTGTACGAACATGAAATTACAAACAATTATAACATCAAAGATTAAGCAATTACCTCAATATAAGATTCTAATAAATCTTATTTTTGTTGATCATGACATGCTTTACTGGTGAAATAAATATGAGCAATCCTACCAAATACACACATTGTAGGAATCTAAGAAAATTAAAGTACATTTGCAAATTCCACAAAATATATATAAAAAAAGAGAACTTTACCTGTTCACCTCATCTCCATTCTGTATTATGTACCTATATGTGTTGTTACAGGCCTCTTATTGGTCAAGTGTTTAGTAATTTTAGCTATATATATAATAAATTTAAATGTCTTAAAAAGAGGTAAATTTTTTAATCTTTTGCTAATTAATGGTGCCTTAAAAGTGAAATGTATATCTACATGTTATGTCCTTACCTTCACTGTGTTTAATTAGTTAATTTATGAATTGCTCATTGCCTTCTTGACTTATTGTAAACATATTAGAAGATGTGAGTTTTTTAAAGACTTTCTTCAATTAAGAGTAATTGGACATTTTTCCAACAAGTGTTTGTTTGTCTTCTCGTGGATTTTTCTCAAAGATTGTTTTCCTCTTTTTAAGGAGAAATTCTACATAATTTTAACATCTACAACTTAAGTTCATTTGTTGAGCCTTTCACTTGTAATTGATCATTCACTTTCGAATAGTTAAGGCTTTATAAATCTTATTTTGTACCTTTCACAACCTTGCTCATATTTCAATCAGTTTTATCACTGTGGACTTCAAAATTCAAATCTAATTCTACTTTATCAATTCACTTCTTCATTTCTTACTAATCTTTCCTTTGTATTGGTCATTCAACACACTTTGGAGATGTTGAAATGAAAATCATTAGACTAAAATCCTAATTCACATAATCCAAGTTTCACACCAACGATTCATAATCATCGTTATTGAAATTGAAGAACACATGTTAATTGGGTCAATCATCAAGGAGGTATTTGGATTTACCTTATAGGTTTCTAAAACAATATTCTTTGAGCAACATTGTGATCGAACTATAACTTACAAAAATAATAAAATCTCAAGCCTAAATTAAAATCACAAGTCATTGTAAGATCAAACAAAACAAGCAAACAAAACTTCAAACTGTAAATTAACTAGAAAAGCAAACAACAACCATGTTTTGAGATGAAAGAGAGAGAACTCGCGACGAAGAAATGCAGAGATGATCCAGGAGCAGAGTAGTGCAACAAGGGAGCAGAGGAGTGCAACTAGAGTGGAGGAGTGAGAGGATGAACAGGGAGCAGAGTCACGAGGGTGAGGAATACGACGACGCGGAGGGGTTTGGACGGAAGGGAGCAGAGGCGCAAGGGTGAGGAACACAACGACACAGAGGCATTTGGATGACAAGGAGCAGAGGAGCGAAGGTGAGGAACACGACGATGCAGAGGCATTTGGACGACAGGGAGCAGAGGGCGTGACGAAGACGAATGAGCAAACAAATTGACGGAGATGCAGGACGACCAGGGTAAAGAGGCGCGAGGATGAGCAGGGGCATGAAGGAAGATGAAGTAGAGGCGCGAGGACAACGAGGGATCAGAGAGGGCGACGAAGTAAAGGCGCGAAGAGTGTGATGACAACAACGAAGAAGTAGAGGCGCAACGACGAGGTTGACAACGACTGTCGATTTGATGCTTGGAGACGATGATGGATAATACAGCTTGTTAATAGGGCATGATTTGAATGAAGGAGGTGGAGGGGTGGGACGAGAAGGGCGGGATTAAGTTAGTTAGGGAACAAAAAATGAGGAAGAGATTGCGGGGGTTTCGCACGCGAGTAAAAAATTGTTTTTTCTTTTGTTCCGGTAGAATGAATGTGAGCAAACACACTTTACGTGACAAGATATTTTTACCTTTTTGTGATGGAAACATTTTCTTCTCTAAAGCTTCTTTTCATCACGTAATATCTAAATCGTGACAAAAATAAGTGTTAATGTATAAAAAGCTTTGTTTACGATTAATGTACCGTCACTAAAACGCCTATTGGATACGCTTCTAATTTATAATGGATGTAAAGCAACTCTCATTGACCATTACATTGCGATTCCCATTTAATATATAAAACTAGGGTCGATTACCCACCGGCGCCATTAATGCAATTACTAGACTAACATATTAGCAGATATTCTATCTAGCCAATCCATTAATACACGATGGTTCTATCCCAAACCATCTAATGATTATGTAATCCACGCAACCTATCAAATTGAGTAGGAGTTATATATAAGTCAGGAACGGAACCCATCTCCCATAAACATATTCTCAAAACTAGGAGTTACTCTCGTGAGTCACATAAATCACCATTTTTCGTTTATTGAAAACCATCCTAGTATACATTGTTCCTCATTTCAGTCCATAAACTACATGAACTATATATACTAAAATAGCTAGGCAACATTGATAAATAAGGGAAATCTTACTTACCTCAGTCTAGGTTTTCATTCGAAATTCCTGACCTTTTCGGTCACTCAAGCTTTCTTGGGGATCCAACATATATTATAGACCATTTATAATCAATATAGGTCTATTACACTATAATTAGAACCCCTAGTTCAGTCCCTAAGTCCTCAAGAAATCCTAAACAATTTACAGCATTATTGTTGTTTCTGTGATGGGAGCGTGCTCCCTCAGTGGGTGGAGTGTGCTCCAGCAGCTATGTTCATCACAACTAATGAAGGGAGCGTGCTCCTCTGCTAGGTGGAGCACGCTCCACCCTGTACTATCTTAACAAAAAATAAGGAAGTAACCAATGTTCCATCTACAAATCCACAGAATCACAGTAAAAACTCTCAAAATTCATCAGGGAAGACCTCTAGTGAGGTAACAAACCATTTCTAATCATCAAATAACATAATTTACAGAGATTCCATCACCATCAAATTAAAACTTAACTAACACAAAAATGAAACATATCAAAATGATGATCTTTAGCTTTTAAGTTGTTTATGTTCCTCAATCTTAATTTGATTCAGCTCCTTAAGTGAACTCCGGTGATTAGAAATAAAACCTAAACCCTCCACTCACTCTCTGTTTTGATGAAATAAAGAGATAAGTATAAGGCTTTTGTATAAATATATGGATTTTTTTAGATACATACAATGCTATCTCGAGACCGATGAAATGGTTAATGTGTTAAAGTGACTTCTTAAAGTGACACCAACTTTAACACCATCAAACACTTACGCCTCTCTCTAGGTGATCCAACGATCCATATAATTAAAACTAATCTTTTATTTTCTAATATAGATATCTATATATCTAATATATATAAATATCTATATATATATATATATCGTGTATCTTCTCGCCAATAAATTCACCGGACATGCTTACGAGTATTCTTATGTGTGCACATTCATTCCACGACCCCCTCATCCTACGTAGTGTATCGGTAATTCATTGTTTATCATATATTTTCCATTTATAGGCTTGTATATAAATCATTTATTATACTACAACCTATATAAATTCATTAAACAATCCAAACAAACATAAATCATCATGGAAACACATACGCGCTAATCGAGGTATGTTGGACTTAACCACAAGCGTAACTTTAGTTAATTAGGATTTAGATTAGTACTTATCACTAGCTTAAGGTAACAGGTCGTTACAGCTTCCCTAATTTAAAGAAATTTCATCATCGAAATTAAAGTAAATATAAAGTTACTTGTGATTTTGAAGAGGAATGGAAACAGTTCCTTCATATAGAATCCCGCTCTCAGGTTAGTTCCTTATCTCGATGAAATTGCCATTTCGCTTTACCAAAGGAATCTCGTTGGTACTCAACCTTTGAATCTTACGATCAACTATCTGAATTGGCTGCTCATTGTAAGATAAGTCTTCCGAAGATCAAATTCATTCCAATCAATCCTCGGGGTGAACTGAGTTTCCATTTTATGAAGCATAAACACGTGGAACATGTTATGAACTCTAGCAAGCTGAAGAGGTAACTCTAACCAGTAAGCGACAAGACCAATCCTTTCCTACACTTTAAACGGCCTAATATACTTTGGAGTCGGCTTACCTCATAACCTAAATTTATACAAGCCTTTCATAGGTGTGACTTTCAACTAGACAATATCATCCTTTGAAAATTCTAAAAACCTATCATGTTTATTAGCATATATTTTCTATCTAAGTTGTGCTATAGTCAAACACTAGTGAATCAGCTAAATTCTCTATGTGTAGTCTTGAATCAACTTTGGCCCTAACAATATTCTATCTCCAACCTCGGCCCGACGTGCAGGTGAATGACAAGGCTAATCATACAGAGCTTTAAAAGGAGTCATTCCAATGCTAGCCTAATGGCTATTATTATAAAAGAACTCACACAGAGGAATATATTTCCCCTAGTTACTACCAAATTCCAAGACATAAGCTTGAAGCATATCTTATAGCACCAATATCAATCGCTCAGTCTGTCCTTCAGTCTAAAGATTGTATGTCGTACTAAGGTTAACAAAAATTCCCAACTGTCTCTCCAATTCACTCTAGAGTTTGAATGTGAATCTTGGATCTCTATCCAAAGTAATCAACATTGAAACTCCATGAAATCTCAACACCTCTCGCACGTACACCTCACATAGTCGGTATAAAGGATCTTGCATGGATATTAAAGGATCTTGCATGGATATTGGTAAGAAATGCGTAGACTTTGTCAACCTGTCAACTAAAACCCATACTGCATCATGCTTATGCTGACTTAGAGGTTGACTGGAGACAAAAACCATCAATATATGTTCCCATTTCCACTTAGGAATAGACAGTAAATGCAATAGCCCTCTAGGTTTCCTATGCTCAGCCTTAACTTGCTAACATATCTCACATCTCTTTATGAACTCAGCAATATCAATCTTCATCCCATGCACCAATAAACATGCCTCATATCATGCTACATCTTAGTGTTACCTAGATGAATAAAGTAAAGAGATCTATGAGATTTCCATAGCAACTCCTGGCTCAACTGATCCTGAGCTGGAATCCATAATCTACCCTTGAACTATAATTCCCCATCATAAAGAACTGACAAATCAAGATGAGCTACACTAGCCGCTAATCTCTGATTGCTATGTAATCTTGATCAGATTTCTGACATTCAACAACCCACTGAATCATCTCTGGTTCAGCTCGGATCTGAGCACAAAAGAATAGTTTAATAGCTTTGGAACTAGCTCTCTCAGTTGCTGATGTGCCAGCTGGACTTTCATGAATCATCATCACTGAAGCTTCCTCAAGAAGTCTAAACTGAGAATCTCTAGTAGTAGCTACATTCACTCTCCCTATTCTTCTTTTACTCAAGGTATCAACAACCATGTTTGCTTTTCCTGAATGGTACTCCAAAGTGAAATCATAATCTTTAAGGACTCAAACGATCTACGTTGCCTCATTTTTAATTTACTCTGAGTAGACAAGTATTTAAAACTCTTATGATCTTAAAATACAGTAAACTTCTCACCGTACAAGTAGTGCCTCCAAATTTTCAAAGCAAAAAAAATTGCATCTAGCTCAAGATCATGAATTGGATAGTTTATTTCATGAACCTTAGGTTGCCTTGAAGCATAAGCTACAACATTGCCTTCCTACATCACCTAATGAGAAGCATCAAATATAAATCACTAACTTCTTCCTTAATTCGGGTAATGTAAGAACAGGTGTCGTAGTCAACTTATCCTTCAAACCTTTGAAGACAACCTTGCACTCATCTAACCACACAAATTCAACATCTTTCTATGTTAGTTGAGTCATTGGTAGAGCAATATAAGAGAATCCATTAACAAATCGTCTGTAATAACCCGTTAACCCAGAAAACTCCAAACCTCTGACATTGTGGTAGGAGTAGGTCAATTCCTGATTACCTCAACCTTCGCTGGATCAATAGATATACCCTCATCCTTAGTCTTCAAGTAGATCAAAATATCATCGATAAATAAGATGATAAATTAGTCAAGACAGGAATTTAACACCCTATGCATTATGTCCATGAACATAACAGAAGCATTAGTGAGCCCAAATGGCATAATTGTAAACTCGAAATGCCTATAGCGAGTAATGAAATCCGCTTTCGAGATATCCTCATCACTGATCCTCAATTGATGATAACCATACCTCAAATTAATCGTCAAGAAATGACTAGCACCTTTTAACTGATCAAACAAATCATCAATCCCGGATAATGGATATTTATTCCTAATAGTCACTCGATTAAGCTATATATAATCAATATACATTTGTATGGTTCTATCCTTCTTCTTTACAAAAAGAACCAGTGCTCCCCATAGTGACATACTAGGATGGATAAACCCCTTATGTAGCACTCCTCAAGCTGAGTTTGCAACTCATGTAATTCCTTCGATGCCATATAGTACGAAGAAATAGATATAGGTTTAGTACTAGGAATAAGATTAATGATGAAATCAATGACATGTGGTGGTGGAAGTCTAAGCAAATTCGATGGAAAGACTTTTGAAAATTCATAAATCCCATGGATTTCATTAACCTTAAGTTCATGTTTAGGCTCTCCAAATGTGACAACTCCTACTATAACTTTTAAATCTTGAGGAGTAGCTTCTTTTCTATGAGTTGCAAGTCGTAAAGGATTATAGCCTTCATAGACTTTAATTTCAAAAAGAGTAGGGATCTAAAAGATTACATCTTATTATGGAAACATTCAATACTGGCATGGTATGCTGAAAACTAATCCATCCCATGTAAGGAATCAAATTCTAAGAATTCCAATACCCTAAGATCAATTAGAAGTTCATTATCCCTAATTTTTACTACACATCCCTTGTAGACCAGGTTAGGATAAACTTTCTCATTCGCTACTGTGCTTAGAATCAACAAGCACTGCCTCTAACTGGTTTCAGTTTCAACTCATCAACCAAGGTACTTGCAATACAAGAAACTATAGAAATAGCATCAATCAAAACATGCATATCTTGACCACAAATGTTTAATATACATTTCAAAAGTCTTTGATTGGCCTCTGGATCTGCTTCAACCAATGCATGAGTTTGCCCTCATGCAGGCGGTGCTGCACTGCCCACTGATGTGATTGATGGCAAAGAACACTTTCTTTTAAATATTTTCTTTCTATCCACAATGATAGAATATCGTCTAAGTCCTTTTAGGAAAACTACTAGCCTGAGAAACCTGCCCCGATCTACTTGTTTTTATGAAAACTATGCTCGACTATTACCCTTACCTCTAAACTGAAGTAGCGATTAAAGTGGTTTGGCTACTGAAGCTTGAGACACTAGTGGTATAGGTGCATTGACAAAAATTATCCCCTCTAGACCCTAATTATGTAGCTACTCTAGCTACACTCTTCAGTTTCTTCCTTAGCCAAAAATAAGAAAATTATTGGGTTCTCTAACACTTGGGAAAGCGCAAAAATTATACTAGATGGTATGGCAAGAATGATTGCTTCCACCTCCATCGCACTCTCAAATATAAAAGCGTAGCTACTGCGATGATGAGAAGAAACTATAACTCTGATCTTGTAATTCAGCCCACCAGGAAACAAATCAATTTTGTTCTCCTCCAGCTCTACCATCTCTAGAGCAAATTCACTCAACTAAGCGAAACTCTTCTCATACTCCCGTACAGACATAGTTCCATGTTTCAGTTGAATGAACTTAGTTTTCTTCTTGTTCCTAACTGACTTCGGGAAATACTGCCTGTAGAATATAGTATTAAACTATGGCCAAGTGCTGACGGTCTTCCTTTCTCTCTAGGGAATTCCACCACTTCCGTGCAAAATCTATCAACAAGAATGTGACCAGTTTAACCTTAAATTTATCCTAAACATCTATAGCAATGAACCGTTGCTCTGTCTCCAATATTCGGGTCTCATCTACCTCTTCCTCCATAGTTCCATCGAATCTCATAATGTCGTATTTTATGAATTCATTATGGGTATTAAGAAATGCAGACTTCTTTGAATCTACAAGTACCTTGGAGCTGTCTCTGGCACCTGAATATGTGGTAATACTGGTTAGATTAGAGCTTCTATTATCTCAACTCCTCCCTCAACTCTGCCAACCTTGGGACTGGTCGCAGTTGTGCCTCAATTCGCTGTACTGGTGGTTACATTAGAGCCATCAGCATAACCATCAGTTTTGACTAAGACTCCATATGTTCCCTCATTTGTTGCTCCATTTTAGATTTCCGTTGATCATTTGATTCCCTATTACCCTGAGGTCCAGGTCTTTGTGAACCATTTCCCTCTCCCTAATCCGCTATTAGATTCTGAAGTCAAAGAAGAGATAAGATTATTAGGTAACATTCAGCGAATACAAGGAAATCATATTTATATAATAAATTACAATATGTGCGGCAAATAATATATAATAATGTTTTCATTTTCATTTTCATTTTCCCCCTAAAACACAATAAAAATTGTTTATCAAACCTTAAGATTATTCATAACTTAAGACAATTCCCCAAGTCGATAAACTTAGGTTTCGGTACAAAGGGATATATTATCACTTTGAAAACAATTCGAAAGTGAAATCAAGATCAGAGCCTTATCCATGATACCAAACCGTATCAGAATTACCATTTATCTCAAAAGAGATAAACCTTAGGCTCTTATGCCAAACTGTATCATCCACTCTCCCGATTATAGCGATACTCGGTTTGAAACCCTAATTAAGCCCTGATAACCTAGCTAGACTTAACTAGAGTCAGGAGCCTCTCAGTCTGTACCTCATAAACTCAGCCTGTATATTAATATCGAATAAACAATTCAAAGTGTACGCAGTGAATAATTAAAACTTTTGGATATGTATACAATATATAGAAATAAAGAGTTTACCGAAACTCAAAACTTGATTATAAATCTCCTAACCCATTTTATATATAATAAAATATATCAAATAGCTTATATAAGTATGAGAAGGCTCATTACATCGTAGAGAAGATAACAAGACACCTAAATCTTCTCGTTTCCTTTCGCTGAAGCACTGGGTTGTGAGCCTAAAATATTAAATTTGGGTGAGCACTCCAACTTGCTCAGTAAGTTAGGATTCACAAAGCCATAACATTCCATATAATAATCAAGAATATTTTGTAATAACAATATGCACCAATGTTAACTAACAATAATATGGAAAGAGAATAATCCTCACAAATTTTATAAACCTCGACCTGTTGCATAAAAGAATGATTGTTAGAAAATTAATGCCCATTATATGACATACATACCCCATTCACATTGTGATTGTATGAGTCTTCGAATCGACCATAGTTGTGGGAGAATGAGGCTTTTATGGAGTAACCTGCATACATGTTTAGAATAAGGGACTAGATAGAAAAATAAATAAAAGCTAAAGAAAAAAAAACAATCCCTAGCAACGGGGCAAAAAATTGAAGCGCATCGAATGCATCAACAAAATATATTACCTAAACCAATTATTTTGTACATAGTGGCAAATGGTCGATCCCACAGAGATTGATAATCTTTCTAAGTTTCTAAAAGAAAGAGAAACAGGGGTTTGAGAGTGAATGTTGAGAGAATTCAAAAGATATGAAATTGAAAATACTTTGTAATGAAATCAATTGCGAAAAGTAACCTAAACTTTCAGTATTACAAACTTCCTCAATTGGCACAATCAACCTTATTGTCGTCGATCTATATAAAGCATACAATTCAAAGATATTCTAGAGTAGCTATAGATCTGGTAACGTACGTGGTTCCTCACACTTCTTATTCTTGACAGTCAAGGTACGACAATAACTACTTCCCTAACTAAACACATAACCCTAGACTCGCTCGAATTAGGTTTAATGCAATAATTGCATTGAACTTTATGAAGGCATTATACCTAGACAACCATATCACTACTACGTCTGATTTAGCCTAGATCCCTAAGGAATTTGACTAGTCCCGAAAGGGGCGAATCAATTGGTATGGTTAATTGCCACTTATGTGGTCTTATTGTATAAGGACGGATGCGTACGACTCACTAGCAATATTATCAAGATTTAAATCTAAGTTTAACTTTAATCAATCAGTCAATAACAAAGAGAATAATGCACCAATGAAAAGCAATTAAATTCAATTAAATTAGATCCTTATATATGTTTCATGCCAAAAAGTTGTTTGATCCATCTTCGGTCTAGATTGATGAGATTAGTCGGACATGTTGATGGAAAACCTCGAAATATTCAAGTTCTATCATAAAAAAGGTTAGGAATAATGATTTCCCGAGTTTCCATTTATATAAAACCTAAAAAATCTATTCCAAAATGAAGTTCCCCAAAATTCAGACTAAAAAGTGAGTCTTCAGAACGGGGCCACAGACGGGGCCGTGGGTGAGGCCATGGACGAGGCCGTGAAAAATGCAAAACAGAAGTCACGACGCCATTATACTACGTGAGCCACGGCACGAGTTACTATTTTTTTGTAACAACATGAAAATGAGGTCGTGATGCTTGGATTCCATGCCACGACCTATAATTACGACTTGGGCCATAGCCTAGAATTCTGATTTCTTATCTCCCTTGATCATCATGACTGATTCTTCTAATATTCATGCCACTTCTTCATTTTGATTCATAACAACTATAAATCACACAAATGAGAGATTCTTACCACTAAATAGAGATTTATAATTCAAATTCACACTAAACAGTATACATTATGAGGCCTAATTATACACATATCATAAACTATGATTCTCATTTAATTTATAAAACTAGGGTCAATTACCTACCGACATCATTAATATGATTGATAGACCGACAAAAGGGTCGATATGTTGTCTAGGGTCAACCTATCGAATTGAGCATGAGTTATGTATAAGCCGAGAAGGGAACCTATTTCCTATAAACCTATTCTCAAAACCATGAGTTAATCTCATGGGTCATATAATACACTATTTTTCGTTTATTGAAAACTATCACAGTGTACAATGCCCCCCATTTAATTCCATAAACTACATGAACTATATATACTAATATAGACAGGCAACATTGATAAATAAGAAAATCCGTACTTATTTCAGTCTAGGTTTTTGTTCTAAATTCCTAACTTTTCTAGGCACTCAAGCTTTCCCAGGGATCTAACACCTATCATAGACCATTTGTAATCAATATAGTTCTAGTACACTATAATTAGAAGCCCTAGTTCAATCCCTAAGCTTTAAAGAAACCTTAAACAATTTACAACATTACTGTAGTTTTCTGTAATGGGAGCACGCTCCCTTAGTAGGTGGAGTGTGCTCCAGCAACCGTTTTCATCTTAACTGATGAAGGAAGCGCACTCCTCTCCTAGGGGGAGAGCATTCCACCCCTTACAATCTTAATAGAAGATAGGGCAATACCCACTGTTCCATCCCTAAATCCATAAAATCACAGTAAAAACTCCTAAAATTCATTAGGGAGGACCTCTAGTGAGGTAACAAAACATTTCCAATTATCAAATAGCATAATTTAGAGAGACTCCATCATCACCATCAAATTAAACTTTAAATAACACAAATAAAAACATGGCAAAGTGATGATATTTGGCTTTTAAGTTGTTTGAGCTCCTCAATCTTGGTTGATTCAGTTCCCTGAGTGAATCTCGGTGAATAGAAATCAAACCTAAGCCCTCCACCCACTCTCTATTTCGATCAAATGAGTAGATAAGTATGAGGTTTAAGTTTAAATATACGGATTTTTCTTGAGATACACACTACTCAATCTCGAGAACGATCAAATGTTTAATGTGTTAAAGTGACACCAACTTTAACACCATCAAACACTTGCGTTCCTCTCGAAGTGATCCAATGATTCATATAATTAAAACTAATCTTTGATTTTCTAATATATATATATATATATATATATATCCAATATATATAAATATATATATATATATATTTTGTGTATTTTCTAGCCAATAAATTCACCGGACATGCCTTCGAGTATTCTCGGGTATGCACATTCATTCCACGACCCCCCTCGTCGCACTTGGTGTACCGATAATTGATTATTTATTATATATTTTATATTTATAGGCCTGTATATAAATCCTTTATCATACTACAACCTATACAAATTCGTTCTACAATCTAACCAAACACAAATCATCATGCAAACATACACATGCTAATCGAGGTACGCTGGACTTAACCACGAGCCTAACTCGGGTTAATTAGGGTTTTTATTAGTACGAGCCACTAGCTTAAGGCAACTGGTAGTTACGGTAAGGATGAATCAAACAATATATTCCAAAGAATTTAAATACAATCATGAATCCATTCCATTTTTGTTATTCGACCGCAACCAGTTGATATCCTATGAAAGTGGTAAGCAAACAGCAATAACGAGTCTCATTCTTGAAGTCTATCGGAGTACGATCTGGTTCAACGTGATCTCATAATAACCACATGATGTAAAGTAGCAGTGACTTTAACCCTTTGAGCATAATATAGTGTTCTACCCTATACACACAGTCTTGTAAAACACTATAAGGAGATTGGAATTGACCTTATCCTCCTCACCGTGTATGCATGTGCAACAAATAATGCAATATCAAGGATCAATGCAATTTATATGAAATTATAATCATACAATGTAAAGGTTATTATAGGATTTACTTAACTTTACAAACATCAAATGTATAACTTAGTTTTTGGGGTTCCCAGAGCGCCAAATCAACTTCAAAGTGGTTCTAATAGCTTCCCGGCATACCCAATTATATAGAGAGACAAACTTTAAGTAAAAGCAACTAGTGAAAACTCATGGAAACAGAGGCCAAAGTATGCTCGATAACTGTTTCCAAAAATAATAATTTATAACAACTTGAACTAGTTTTCAACTAGCTAACTTTGAGTAACTTTTTAACCTTGAAAACCTCATTATTTATCATTGTGACCTAAAATGAACTTTTAGCAATCATATCCTAATTTCCATAGATTACAAGAACACTCAACTCGTGTCATATATGGAGAAGTTATGAGTTTTCCTATGTGGCATGTCAACTATGCACACTTTATTTGTTTTAAACTAAAAAACTTCTCCAAATCAATATTTTTGCAATTAAATCCAAAAAAAATCGACATCAAACAAAATGAAACCACTCGATACTAAGATCAATATATTTCCATAACCTGTGGAGTCAAATTGGATTAAAACTAATATCAATTCTTCCTTAAACCTAATGTAATAAATATCAACTATAAAACATCTCCAAAATAGTTATCAACTAAATCACATTAGTTCAATTCATCAAAACCCTAACCATCATTGGTGAGATTTATCCTAAATTAACGCAAATCAATCCAATATACTAATTAACAATAACTCCTACCAATCTCTACTAAAACCTTACGAAAGAAACTGAAAAATCGTTTGAATTGTCAAAAAATGCCTTACATTGAGAATTTGCCAAATTACGTGCCAAATACTTCATTTCCACCATGATAAATTTGTTTAAATTAACCGTCTCATGATGCTCTACAGTGTTGTGGAAAGAAATAAGATGAAAATCAGATTTATAGAGCTCCATAAGAGAAAAAGTCGGCAGAGAGGGTTTAAGTTTCAACGAACAAACGTTCTCCATTGAGAACGATTGAAATGAAAACATGATTTTCATTTATTTTTATTATTTATATATAAACCCTCAGCTACTTGTCAGCACCATAATTTCTTTTTATTTATTAATTCTTGAAATCCCTATTTTCACATATTTTGACTCCCGACGCTCATTTTCAATTCGATTTTTCACTAAATCGAGCCAACTTCTTAATAAAATAGTCCAATTCCATAAAACTTCCATAAGAATGGTTTTGGTCACAACAAAACCCCAAAAATCTTAACTTTGTCCATGACATACTAAAATCTTTTGGACCTATTCTTTTGCCATACTTAACCAAACTTGCACCAATTTGGACCCAATCTCAACCTCGATCACCGTTAACTGACATGAGACTCAAAAATAATATCTTACAACAAATTCCCATTTTACAATACCTCTGATCCAAATTGTATGCAAATCAAGGCAAAATCCTTACGTCAGCTCGGTAAGTCCATTTAAATATACAAATTTGTATTTTTAGACCTAAATACAATTATATTTTGTGAAACTCAAAACAATAGTTCAATTCATCATTTTAACTCTTTCGTGCTCATTTAGACATGTATCTCAAGACAAGACTTTGCAAAATATTGAATTTACTCGGTCAACTTAGATTTCACAAAATAAAATAAAATAATTGTTACACAATATTAGGCACACATCACACAAAAATAAAATTACTTGTAAATCTTTTTTCACCGGTCCTCATCTCCCAACTCGCATCCTAAACCATAATTAGGATCGTTAATCTCGAATTAGCTATAATTATTGATTTTAAAATCTTGATATTCGACAATAATTCCCAAACTAGAGTACTAAGACAACTTTCTCCACCTTTAAGTTTTACCAATGAGTCGAAGGGAGAGGAAGAGACTGAGGAGACACTTTGAATCCAATTCTCACTCCAACACCTAATTAATTCCAAAGCTCTTGCTAGCATGGATAGTGACATTAGCAAGAAGATAAAAATAATATCGAAGAGGGGTTTCAACTTGAAAAAGAAAGCAAAGTATGGGCCTAAGATATTAAACAAAATTAGGGAAAAGAAATGGGGATTGTGAACTGGGAACTATTACGCCTATAAAGATGGGGCCCTAAGTTGAAATAGGTTGTGAAATTCTAGTAAGAGAGTTTTACGCAAATGGACATGGAGATGAAAATAAAATAGCAGCCATAGTCTGAGGAAGACCAGTGGACTATTCACTTGAAAGAATTAATCTCCATATTATAGTTTATCGAACATACACATTAGAAAAAATAACGACTAACCAAAACCCAAATATGGGTATAGATAGGGATTTCCCCACGAGACCATTAGAAATGGTTTGAAAGAAATTTTGGAGGATGAATTTCTTTTTGACAATGACGAGTACCCAAAACACATATAAGCCAAATACTTTAGGAAAACTACCAAAGCTTGGAGTTATTGTTTCATAAATGCGAGCCTACAACCAACTTTACAACACTATGATATAGTGAGCTATATGGCAACTCATTTGTACCACATAGTTCAAGGGATCGACTATATTGATGTTAGCAAATTAATCTATGATTCGATTAGGAATGTCATGACTACCTAGAAAAATGAAGTATCATCTTTTCCTTTAACGTTTACTGAATTTTTCAAGCAAAACAGAGTTCCAATGAGAGGTCTAGGGTTAGATCTTTACTCAGATTGGACTATCACCTACGAAGTCATTAAAAGCAACAAGAAAATGCCAGGATATGTTGATTCGGATGAGGAACGAGAGAGAAAAGAAACACATAGAAGACAGACCACAGAGAGAAGGAGAATACAGATAGAAAAATCAAATAAAATTTGGAAGAAATGTAGAATGTTATGTATCATGAGTAAATGAACCAAAGCCCAGAGCCACCTGCAAAGGACTTTATTGGCATGTATACGGATGTGATGTAAATGGCCATGATGGGGTCAATCTTGCAAAATTTGTTGAGAACTTTGAGGCATCAAGAGTTCATATTTGAAAACCAACGCAAGATTCTCGGGAGCATCTATGGATTTGAGCGATGCATGACCAGAAGGATGCAAGGTGAAGGAGCTAACAATCATATTCCATCAACCCAAATAGAATGTCTAACCAATGAGTCTTTTCAGAAGATAACCCAATGGCGAGAGTGGATTACAGCTTATATAATCCTGCAATGACTTTCCAATCTCAATAGCATGATCATGGAGGTGGTGGTGATGATGCAAAATTTGGACGACAATTCAAATATTTTATTCTTCTTTGTTTATTTTTTCTAAGTATTATTGCGAGAAGTATTTGTTTGTAAATATATAATATACTCGGAATGATGTGGTATGTGCTATTACAATATTATTGCTTTGTTATGTTCACATTATATGCAATGGTTTGATGTACTGAGTTTATATTCAATGATGTTTGGAAAAGTTTAAATTTAACATGTTCTTAATAAATTATGACAAGTAAATAATTAGACACATTTTATAGTGTAATTTAAGTTGATTTTAGGCATAAATAACGATATTACACTAGGTATTCTCTTGTTTTTGTGATTTCAGATTTCAAATAGGAAAATGAAGAAATGGAAGAAAATATAAAGAAAAGAAAAACAATTGACTAGAAAATTGCACTAGCGATTAGCCAATGATTTAAAATAACACTAGGAATCACCATCTAAATTAGTAGCAAAAGAAAGCCAACAAATCCTTAGCGAATTGGAGAATGAACTATAAATCACTAGAGCATAAAGAGCTAAACTTAATGATTTATTCAATGATTTGTGTATAAGTTAGGAATCAGTGATAAATCATTGAGGTTGATTACAGGTTTTTAGATTAGTATAAAGAATTTGAGATATGAATATAAAAAGGAGACTATAAAAAAGGCCAGAGAGCTTCAAAATAACTCGTTTCTTTTGCTCTTAACTCTTTCATTTTTCTTTATATTAGTTTCTATGTTTGAAGACACAATTGAGCTTTGATTTATATTAAGGTATTTGTTTATTCATTATGTCTTTTAATTATATTTATGCAATATTTATTTCCAACATGAGTAAGTAGTCTATCAATCTAAATTAACCCTAAAAAGTGTAATATATTTTGGATTGCTAGTTAGTTATAATTAAAAATCATGTAGTTCATGCTTTAAATTTATTCATACACATCAATCACGGAATTGACAAGTTGTTTTTGTGTATTACAACTACAAGATTAGTATTGCGTGCGTAGTTGCAAATGCGTTATGTGGTATTATGATTCTAAATCTATGTCTATAGTTATTGACAATTATAAAAGTAGTAACTGGAATTAATCTATATGGCATTTTTTGAGTGAATGTTCTAAGTGATTGTGTTTTAAGTTGTTTATTTTGCGGCTTCAATTAATATTGGCTTAGATTAGATATGATTTTCATTGAGTGTAATGTTATCATATTTCTACGTTGTTGCATTTTATCTAATAGGTAGATTTACAATGATAATAATGTGGCATTTCCTTGAAATTTAAGAGAATTGGTGGCTGGCTAAAGGCTATCAACCTATTATGAAATAAGATTTAATGAATCTAAGATTTTGTGTGTTATGATTATAACTATAATGTGAAGTAATGTTATATTCTAGTGTTTCAAAGCAATCTAAGTATATTACATTGTTTAGTGGGAGTTTGTTTAGATGTTTGTTTATTTATATTTCATTGAATTTGAATATTGTTTAATTTAGTTTGAATTTGAATTGTTTAGATTAATTTAGTTAGTTTGATTATTTAAGATAGTAATCATAATTGTTAGTTATTTAGTATTTTAATTCATGTTTAATTGGATTAACTTAATAAAAATAAGAAAAAAGATATTTTCCTTTGATATTTCAAAAATCCCTGTGGAAATGATATCTCATTTACCACTACTAGAAGTTAACAGTAAAATACGATAAATTATTGTGCACGCTCGACACGTGTCAATTTTTGCTCCGACTAGGGATTTTTAGATAATTTCTAAGGATCTTAAATGATTTATAGTCTATACACTTCATCGTGTTAATTCAACATGATCTTTACATCCATTTGATCTTGAAATAGATATAACTTTTTATCGTAGTTTAAGACAACAACTTAAGGAAAATTTAGTTAATAGGATGGAAGACAATAATAATGATGTTAATGAAAATGTTATTAATAATAATGACAACAAAGTTATCAATAATAATAGAGAACTCGCTTTTAGACTAGCAAATCGAAATGTTACAACATATGAGCCTATGTGTATAACCTACCCCAATGGATTTCCCAAATTTGAACTTAGATCTAGGTTTATTAGTGTCTTACCTAACTTCTATAGTAAAGAAAATGAAGACCCATAGAAATTCATAAGGGGTTATCAACATAAAGTTGATGGGATGAAACCGAAAGAAGGTACTTTAGAACAAGCCAAGTTTAAGGCTTTTTTTTTGTATTGAAAGATCGACGATAAGATTGGTTATTATATCTCCTATAAGATCTCATAACTACATGGAATCAAATGTTAGAAGCTTTCCTATATAAATATATGTGTGCTAAAAAAATTTGTTCCCAGAGAAAGCAGATCACGGTTGCAAATATGAAAGATGATGAAGACCTTAATGGATTTTGGGATAGATTTCAAAGACTAATTTCTTCTTGTCCACAACATGGATATACTCAAAGAGTTTTATTAGAATATTTTTATGAAGGACTCAATCACTTTGAACAAAGACTACTACACACAGTATGTTGTGGATCTTTATTTGAAACAACACCTACTACAGTGAAAGAAGCAATTACTAAAATTGCAAAACAATTTAAATAATATAGTGAAAAGGTTGAATTTAGAAAGAAACTCAATGAAGTAGATAGTAAGAAAAATAATACAACCAACGATAAAATTGATGAATGATCTAAAATTATTAAGATATTAGTTAATAATAAATCTAATCAAGTTAAGGCTTACAGAATTTGTAATGAGGTTACACACCCTACGAATGCGTGTCCTACTCTATAGGAAGAAAGTACTGAAGAGGTTAACGCAATGATGAATCAATTTTTTGGTCCCCCAAGAAATCAAGATAGTAATAATACTTATTATCCTAAAAGACCGAAACCAAATTGTGTTGGGGCATGTGCCCTAGGTCAATCTACAAACATTGTTTATCTTATAATTTTAGTTAATAAAATTAAAGTTTTCATTTGTTGTTTTATTATAAGTGATTGCATGTTTACCTTATAATAAGATCCATGGATGTTTGTTGAAATATCCTAAATGTCCCTAGTCGATCATTATATTGGGAACTATAATGAATTAGACCAGCGTGAATCTTGATTGATTGTGATATGATGATCATGTATATAGGGATACGAATCGATATCATGAGTACTTGTTAGGGAATAAGATACTGGACCGACTTGATATGAGAATACCACATGGATTAAGTCATTGGTGTTACTCGTGATATGATTTTCATTTAGTCCTTTGACTTGAGATTACCATAGACTTCAATATTAGGAGCATGGTAATTTAACACAATCAAACATTGTCTTTAGCCAGACGATTATAATGATTATGACTGGTTACCATGTGAATAATATATATATGAATGTGTGTAATTAAGATAGAGTTTTTCACTCTTGTATAGAGAGATATCAATGGATCTCTCGATATGATAGACTGATAATGGTCAAGTCTATGTGAATCGATATGATCAATGTCACTAGGATGTTTTCAGTTTACCTAAAGATCAAGACTAGTACACTTAAATATTAAGGGTGACTTTCCATGCCTTATGTTTAGTCAAAGGATATCGCGCGACAAAAAGATATGATATACGTTATTCATTAGGTTGTATCGACTTTGATATCATGCTACTTGGGTAATCATAATGACTTATTAGACACCGCTTATGGCCTTATGCAATTTCAATTGTTCAAGAGTAATAAATTTTATATGATAAAATTCATGACATAAAAGCCCTTACAATTTGTTATATGATAACTTATTAATAGTGGCGTATGTGTAATTTGCTTAAACTACCAAAATATAATAGTTGTATTATGAATAAGATTTTAAGTGTGGGCTTATCTACACATAAATAAAGGGTGAAACCCTAAAATGAAATAAGATTTTCATTTTTGCTATTTTTGAGTTCTCTGGACTTTGGTAGAGAAAGAAAATGTTTTTTATCTCTCTTGAGGCTAGCACTCCAAATCATGGTCACCGTGTGTGGATTTTTGATAAACGACGAGCGCTTGAACATCTTGGAGATCAAATAATCAAAGAAGGAAATCACATATTAAGTTATGGTTTACTTTAGTAGATCTAGTTTGATGAAACTTATTTTTGATCCTGTTAGGGTTTTTCAAAATTGTTTTGAGTTTTTTTCTGCATATGAACCCCTTAAACCCAACAATGGTATTAGAGCCTTAGGCTCGATTCTATTAAACATTTGCATGTTTTCTCTAATGTATATATATGATATATGTGTTAAAATATGATATTGATTTATGTATATGTATGATGTACATATAGGTTATGTGATAATTGTTATCAAGACTTAGTTTTAAGCATGTTGTTAATTCATGTATATTGATACATACATATGATTTGATTCAATGATAGTAATCATGTTTTGAATATTTTGATTAACATATGTTTCTAATATTGAACAATACGAATTTTGTATGTTCATGGTAGAAGTCATGTTTAAGTTAACGTGATTCTAGTGTTGAATATATATTTCATTTTTGTTCAATAATTATGTATGTCTCCATGATCAAAATCATGATTAGGTTAATATTATTAATTTAATATGATTTTGGTGTTAAATGCATGATTAATATTTCAAAACTAATTTTGATCATATATCTCATTATGGTTATCCTTAGTGTATTCCTATTAGATACGAGATACATTTGTAATCGGATAAGAATTATAAATCCAATAAGATAGGTGAGATATATAAAAAATTATAATTGGACAAGGATTCAAAGTATCTTAAATCCTAATAGGATTAGGATGAGATACTAAGTTAAAGGTGGGCCCGAGTTAATTAAAAATATTTTAATTAATATTTTTTGAAATTAAAATAAGGGGTAGTTTTGGTTAATTAGATTGACTAAAATAACGAGAAATTTCAGGCGATTTTTTTATTTTCGAAATTGAAATTTATTACCTAAAATAAAAAAGGGGCACTACCTCCTATACCCCCGTCCACCCGCTGACCGGCTAGTGGGACCGTTGTTAATTGTTCATAGCGCAAACGAAATTCGTATGATAGTCAATATTAGTTAAATTTCCTAACTTGTTTAGTGATTGTTTATGCATTGTAATATATAATATTTATCTTGTTTAAATTAGGATTACTAAAACAAATAAAGAATCCTATCCTAAATTTTGAGTCAAGTTTCATCCATCAAACACTTGTCAAGGCTTCGATCACATCAATATGAGTCTCCCTTCACAGAGTGTATTGTATTATCTTGGTGAGGCAAGTTAAGTAATGTTTACTTTATTGTTTGAAATGGTTAGACTTGATGAGGCTATCAAAACGATTTTGGGCTTTAGGCACTAGATGAGATTAAGCATGCTAAGACATAAGATGTCATAATCTCATAAAAATAACTAAAAGTTACATATGATGTAATTGGTACCTACCTACCTAAATCACCTAATTCAAAGTGTCGTGCCTAAGTTGTCTTAGAATTAAGTGAAACATGAATTTTAGTCCATTAAATTAACATAGTGTTTAAGGAGTGTTATTAATTTAGTGGGAGTATTGCATAATCTTTGTTGTAGATTTATGGCCTCTTCAAATAACACTAATCCTTTGTCACTGTGATCCATCTTTGAGAATGATAATTTGTTTGGGACAAACTTTCTTGACTGGTTCAAAAACTTGAGAATTTTTCTTAAGCATGAACGCAAGTTGAAAGTCTTGGATAATCATATTCTTAAGGAACCACCAACCAAAGCTTTAAGAGCCGTAAGGATGCACATACTAAGCATGTCAATGACTCAACTGATGTTGCATCCATTATGTTGGTAACTATGGTTCCTAAACTTCAAAAAAACATGGAACACATGGAAGCTTACTACATGGCTACGATGCTGAAGGAAATGTTCCAACAGCAGGCTAGACAATAAAGGTTTATGAAAGTTAAGAACCTTCAATCATGCAAAATGGCTGAGGGTGCATCAGTTAGTCCTCATGTTCTGAAAATGAAGGGTGACAAACTTGGATTTCCCATAAGCCTAGAGTTGGCTATAGACTTGATCCTGACTTCATTATCTGATAGTTATTAACAATTTGTAATTAACTATAACATGAATAACATGGAGAAGTTTATCTTTGAGTTGCATTTGATTCTTAAAATTGATGAGTAGAATGTCAAGAAACCCATCATTAATGTGTTGATGGTTTAGAGAGGAAATGTTCTAAAGAAAAAGGGCAAAGGCAAGGCTAAAGTTGCCAAAGCCGTTGTGATCGTCACAAAGGCAATGGAACGAGCCAAGCCTCATGCTACTTGTACTTCACAGTCTTGGAAAGAAAAGGAAAAATAAGGAAATTCCCATTTCTACCATGCACCTAGGCATTAGTTCAGAAATTGCAAGCTCTATCATCTAAAGAAAAATAAGAGTAGTGCAACTACTTCTTCAAGTATTTATGTTATTGAAGTTAACTTTTCTACTAGTGATTCTTAGGTATTAGATACCAAATGTAGATCTCACATTTATATTAATGTGCAGGGTTTCACTAAAATTAGAAAGCTGAAGAAAAAAAAAAGCCATCCTACAAGTTGGAAATGGAGTAAAGGTTGTTGTGTTGAATGTACGATGCTATGAGTTAATTTTACCTAGTGCACTTGTTTTAATTTTAAATAATTGTTATTATCTCCATGCCTTCAGCAGAAACATCATTTCAATTTCATTTTTTGATTTGGATTATTTTAATTTCATTATTATGATAATAAATGCTCCATTTCTTGTTAAGGCATGTTCTATGCGGATGTTGATTTTTGTGATGGTCTTTATATTCTACCCATGAAAAGGTCCACATATATGCTTAATGTAAATACAAAGAGACACAAGTCAAATGATTTGAGTTAAACCGACCTTTAGCACTGTCGTCTTGGCCACATAATTGAGAAACACATTTTTAAACTCCACAAAGATGGACTTTTAGATTCAATATTTTTTATTAGGCAGGATGACAAAGAGTCCCTTTACTGGACACAGTGAAAGGGCGAGTGATTTATCAGTTCTATTACATACCGATGTATGTGGTCCCGTAAACACAATGCTTAAAGGTGGTTATTAGTACTTCATTACTTTCATTGATGATTTAAGCATATATGATTACGTGTATCTCTTGAAACATAAAGTTGAGTTTTTTGAAATGTTTCGAACATTTCAGAATGAAGTACAAAATCAACTTGGTAAAACTACTTAAGCACTTCGATCAGGTCAGGGTGGTGAATATTTCATCCAAGAGTTTGATGATCATCTTAAAAACTATGGGATTATCTTAATGCTAACTCCTCCAGCAACTCCACAATGGAATGGTGTTTTGAGAGGAGAAATCGAACTTTATTGAATGTGGTTCAATCAATGATGAGTTATGCAGATCTTCCTATTTCCATCTAGGGTTATTCCTTAGAAACTGCTACGTTTACACTGAATTATGTTCCTTCTAAAGCGGTAGATAAAACACCATAAGTGATGTGGTTTGGGAAGAGACCAAGTTTTTCGTTCCTTAAGATTTGGGGTGATGAGGTTTTCATACGACGAAAAATCTCAAAAAATTATCAGCCAAACCTACCCAGTGTGTATTTATTGGTTATCCTAAAGAAACTAGAGGATATTACTTTTATAATCCTACGGAGAACGAAGTGTTTGTGGTTTGAAATGGTATCTTTATAGAAAAAAGTTTATTTCAAAAGACAATAATGGGAATAAAGCAAGTCTGAAGAAGTTCAAGAACCAAATTAAACACTCAACCGCTAGCGGGCGATCAATAAAATCTTGAACTAGTTGAACCTCTACAGGTATCACAAGGCCCGCGTAGGTCTGATAGGAACTTGAGAGATTTGGATTTCTAATTACTTATATTAGTAAGGTGTTGCTTATGGATCAAAATGAACCTACTACTTATCGGGAAGCTATGTCTAGCCCTAAGGCAGATAAATGGCTTAGTGCCATGAATTCTTATATGCAATCTATGTATGATAACCAAGTTTAGAACCTGGTTGATTTACCTGAAAGTGGTAAGACCATTGGATATAAATGGGTTTTTCAAAAAGAAAACTGACATGGATGGCAATGTGCATAATTATAAAGCACGACTACTAGCAAAAGGTTTCAAACAGACTTAAGGTGTTAATTATGATGAGACTTTCTCTCTTGTAGCCATGCTTAAGTCCGTTAGAATTCTAATTGTCATAGCCGCATATTATGACTATGAGATATGGCAAATGGATGTCAAAATAGCTTTTCTAAATAGAAAGTTACTTGAGGATCTATATATGATATAGCTTGGAGGGTTTATTCATCTTGAGAATTCTAGGAAAGTGTGCAAGCTTCAAAGATTCATTAATGGATTAAACCAAGCTTCTTGGAGTTAGAATCTTCATTTTGATGAAACAATTAAGGAATTTGGTTTCATTAAAAATGAAGATGAGCCTTGTGTATACAAGAAGATCGGTGGGAGTGTGGTTGTTTTCTTGGTACTTTATGTTGATGATATATTACTCATTGGAAATGACATCTTAACCTCGCAGAATGTCAAGTATTGGTTAGGGAAGTGTTTCTTAGTGAAGGACTTACGAGATGCAGCTTACATCCTTGAGATTAAGATCTATAAGGATAGATCTAAGAGGATGATCGGTCTAAGTCAGAGTGCTTCCATATACAAAGTATGGAATAGGTTCGCTATAGAAGACTCTAAAATAAGGTTATTGCCAATGTCTCATGCTATAAGTATTATCAAGACTCAATGTCCAATGATTAATGATGAGTAAGATCGCATGAATACAATTCCATATGCATCGGCTATTCGATCTATCATGAAAATATCAATTTGATCCCGATGAGAATCATTGGATAGCTGTAAAGAACATTATTAAGTACTTGAGAAGAACTAAATAAGTGTTCTTGGTCTATGAAAGTTTGGAAGACCAGCTTGTTGCAAATGGTTACATAGATGCAAGTTTTCAAACTAATATAAATGACTTCAAATTGTAGTTTGTATATGTGTTTACTTTGAATAGAGGCCCAGTGAGTTGGAAAAGTTTGAAGCAAGAAACCGTGGCAGATTCTACAACATAAACTGAGTATATTGCAGCGTTTGATGCGGCTAAAGAGGCAGTTTGGATCAAAAAGTTTTGTTCTGAACATGGTATGGTTCATAGTATAGCTAACCCCATTTGCTTGTATTGGATAATAAAGGCGCGATAACACAGGCCAAGAAACTAATATCACACCATTGATCCAAACATATACTTAGATGTTTTCATCTCATTCAAGAAATCATTAGGAGGGGAGACGTGAAGATTTACAGAGTTCCTATAGAAGAAAAAGGTTGCAGATCCTTTGACGAAAGTTTTTCCATAAGTGAAACATGATGGTCATGTTAGGTCATTAGGTATTAGATACATGAATGATTGGCCTAAATGCAAGTGGGAGATGTTGGGGCATGTGCCCTAAGTCAATCTACAAACATTGTTTATCTTATAATTTAAGTTAATAAAATTAAGGTTTTCATTTGCTATTTTATTATAAGTGATTGCGTGTTTATCTTATAGTAAGATCCATGGGTATTTATTGAAATATTCAAAATGTGCCTAGTCGATCATTATGGTGGGAGCTAAAATGAATTATACTAGTTTGAATCTTAATTGATGGTTATGTGATGATCATGCATATAAGGATACGAATCTAGATCATGAGTACTTGTTAAGGAATAAGGTACTGGGCCAACCCACTTTGAGAACACCACATGGATTAAGCATTGGTGTTACTCATGATAGGTATTTCATTTAGTCCTTCGACTTGAGATTAACATAGACTTCAATATTAGGAGCTTGGTAATTTGACACAATCAAATGTTGTCTTTAGCTGGATGATTGTAAAGATTGTGATTAGTTACCATGTGAGTAATATGTGAAAGTGAGTAGTTAAAATAGAATTTGTCACTATCGTATCGAGAGAGATATTAGTGGATCCCTCAATATGATAGACTGATAATGGTCAAGTCCATATGAATTGATATGATCAATATCACTTGGATGCTTTTAGTTTACCTAAAGATCGAGACTAGTACAATTGAACATTAAAGGTGACTTTCCATACCTTACGTTTAGTCAAAGGATATTGCACGACAAAAGGATAGATATATGTTATTCATTAGGTTGTATCGAATTTGATATTCATACTACTTGGGTAGTCATAATGCCTTGCTAGACACCATTTATGACTTGTGTAGCAAAATAGATTTGGTTCATTGCCAACATCAGGTGAACCTATTAGGTCGGACACAAAGAATGGCATTGTGCAATTTCAATTGGCCCAGAGTAATGAATTTTTATATGATAAAATCCATGATATAAAAGCCCTTATTATTCGTTATATAATAACTTGTTAATATGGGCGTATATGTGATTTGCTAAAACTGCCTAAATACGATAATTGTACTACGGATAGGATCTTAAGTTAGGGCTTATCTACACATATAAATAAAATTGAAACCCTAAAACGAATAAGATTTTCATTTTTGCTATTTTCAAGTTCTCTGGACTTTGGGAAAGAAATAAAAATGTTTTCTATCTCTCTTAGGGTTAGCACTCCAAATTGTGGTCACCATTCGTGTGGATTTCTGATAGAGGACGGGTGCTTGAACATCTTGGAGATCGAACAATCAGAGAAGGAAATCGCGGATTAAGCTATGGTTTAATTTAATAGATTTAATTTAATGGAACTTATTTTTTATCCTATTTGGGTTTTTCAAAATTGTTTTGAATTTTTCACTGCGTATGAACCTCAAAAACCCAATAGATCTTAGTTATGGTCCTCGAAATCTAAATTATAATACTTATAAACAAAAAGCTGAGATACAATCTGCACCTAATCACTAACCTCAACAAAACAATCAATCCATGAATCTAGATTTAGAGCAAATATTGCATAACTTTATGAGTCAAAGTTATCAAAACTTTACACAGATTTCTCAAAATCAATTAAGGCTGACACTACTATTAATAAACTAAAAAATTAGTTAAGTCAAATGAATTAACAAATAAATAGGTTAAGTACTCAATAGAGTAGTCAAGGTAAAGCACCTACTCAAGCCAATGTTGCTCCTACTAATCAAGCACAAGTTAATGTTCTATTCTATGATAAGAAACACACAACTATAATTGGTAAGACACCTAAACAAAGTAATAAAAAAATGCTCAAAAGACTATTGAAGAAGAAGAAGAAGAAGAAATGATGGCTAATGTTATTCCTACTAGAGAATAGATGGCTGAATAATTAAAATATATACATTTTCGTGGAAGGTTGTACCCGTGGTATTTAGCCAGAGTTAAAGCGTATGAATAATCTTTACAAAAGTCTGAATTAATTGATAAAGATAAAAATGATAAGATTTATGACAATTTGAATGAAGATGTGTGTTCATATTCTATCATTCTACAATGATAAGCTGAAGCTAGGGAGGAAGAAATCAATGAAGACATTCTTGAATAAATTAGGAAAATAGAAGTTAATGAACCATTGATGGAATCAATTATGCAATTTTTTAATTACGATGAAATTTCAAAAGAATTGGGTCAAAAGACAACGTTTTAGAAGAATCTAAGAAAAACATAGGACAAAAAGTATTTGCTTTAATTAAAAATAAAATACCTAAAAAATGTTCAAACCTACGGATGTTTGGAATTAGTATCACAATAGGGACTCATTTAATAGATTTTTCTATATGTGATCTTGGAGCATCAACAAACGTTATGTCACTCAAGTTATATGATTCAATGAAAATAGGTTCATTGACTAATACACCTATTAACCTTACTTTAGCTAAAAATACCATTATTAAATCATATGGCTTACTAGAATATGTCTTAGTAAAAGTAAATGACTTAATATTTCCCGCTAGCTTCTAAGTCATGGAAATGGGAGACTCAACATCAGCTAAGTCCCCATCTATACTTTTAGGAAGACCATTCCTTAAAATAGCTAAAACGAAACTAGATCTCTTTGAAGGAACAATGTCTATGGAATTTGAAAACAAAGTTGTCACTTAATTTTTGTTTGAATGATGAAGATATCTATGGGAAATCTGATAAAATTGATAATGAAAAAACTAAAGATAATGAATTCTTAGAATTAAATCATCATGAAGCTAAAATATATGTTATTAATGCAATAACTATGGAAGATGGAAATGCTAAGACCACAAATAAGCAAGGTAAAGGTACTTCTAATCAATAAACAACAACCTAAGAATGAAGGGTAATCAAACAATGTTGAGAATGATAACATGGAGGAAATATAAATCTCTGAAAAACAAGAAGAAAAAAAAAAGTCCAACAATTGTGAAGCTCGATGATCCAGGAGATATATGTATATAAAAACATAAAGGTAAAATCGATAAGTGTGGTTACTAATACCAGTTCAAATTGACAAGTATATTATTCCCACATGTTTTTTGGTTATGCCACACTTTATCAACATAAATCCTTTATTAATCTTAGGATAACCTTTCTTAGCCACTTCGCAAGCTATCATGGATACTTTTAATAAGAAAATTACTTTTCGAGTGCATGGCCGAGCAATCACTTTCTTTAATGGCAGAAGAGTGGATAATCATACACTTAAATTCATAGAACCAACCTAGAACTACATGGTTCAGTCAAGCTAATGACAGTAAACAAAAGCACTTTATAGGAGGCAGCCCATACTCTAACTTTATTTTTTGTTTTAGTATTAGGATTATTAAGTTGCTTTTACATTCTCTCATCTTTTTACACTTATAATTGGATATTTTAGGAATTCGATTCAGAAATAGCTTCAAGTAAGTGGGTTGATCGAGTGAATTTATTTTCGTAATATAGCGTTTTATGCATTAGATTTGTGTTAATTAGTTATTTATGGAGATAAGATAAATTATTTAATACATATCTTAGTCAAATTATAAAATTTTGAATGTTTCTACCTTCATTAATATATATATATATGATAATTAAATAGGAAAATCAATTTATTTGGAAAAATAATGAAATTAAGCTAGTGATTTCCCAGCAATTCCAGTTTATACTGGAAATCGCTAAATAAATCGGTAGCAATTTGCAAAAATTTTAGTGTAAATTCAAGTCAGCAATTTCTCACCAAATCAAGTTTACAATTAGAAATCGCTGGCGAATTGTTGTCACCGATGCTTATTTTCATCGATTTCATCAGCGATTCCTCATCAAATTTACTTAAAACTTGATTCACTGGGAACGAATTTGAGTTATTAAAAATAGAAACCCCAAATTGCCACATTTAAATCATTCACACTCACAAACCATTGTACCCTTTCAATCAAGAGAGTGATTTTCGACTAGATTCAAATATCCAAAGCATAATTTTAGTGTATTTAAGTAATTCCCACCTTAATCCTCACACATTCAATCCAAAACTTCGTGAGTTTTGAGAGTATAGAGCCTCCTAAGAATTGATCAAGGAAATTCAGATTGGAGCTTGGAGGAGTGTCATAAAGAGAGTTTTGAGTCTCATACTAGAAAGAATCACTTTCAAGAAGGTAATCAACTAAAACCCTAACCTCTTATGGATTAATATTTTAGTTTTTAGTTAGTTTTGGATTGATTATTAGGTTAGGAGATCATTTTCAAAAATTTTACTTTAAAATGGTTTTGACATAGAATGATTTCTATTATAATACTAGTATGGGAGTGATGTGATGATTTGTTCATTACTATCGAATTTTTAAAAAATTTGTATCATATATGGCGAGTAGATCGAATTATATAAACAAGTTAATTAGAGACTAAGTTTTAAATGAGTTTGAGGGTTTTTGTGAATATTTATCGATTGATTTGAAATACTTACAAAGTTTGTTTTTCTTAATGTTATTTTAGCAACAGCTTTCATATAAATTTTAAACTCTCAATTTAAAAATGTTTTTCCCAATGATTTCTTATTTTCAATAAATAAGTTGAATTTTATCGAATACATTTCCGACAAATTTGGTCCTAAATGATTTTACAGGTCCATTCTTTTGCTTATAATATTCCAAATGGTCGTAGGTGGTAAGGGCAGAAGTTCACGAGAACCTACTTCATATATTTAAACACACCTATGATTAGACCATAAAGAGAACCTACTCCACTTTCTCTATTTAGTTACAACACTGAGGATGATTATGTGGAAGGGGATGACATAGAGGAAATTGAACAAAAGATACTAATGGGGGGGAAATAATGAATTGAGGAACAAAAGTTTTGTAAATGAGAAAGCCTACAAAAGATTTAGGAATGATATAATTTAGGATATGAAATGGATCCTAGAGAGGTGATTTAATGTGAAGAACGAATTGAAGTATAGGCCTAGGATCCTAAATATCATAGAGGCAAAAAATTAGGGTTTATCGATTAGGGATTACAACCACTTAGACCTAGAGGATGTTACTAATGAACGGGGTTGTGATGTCTTGGTGAGAGAGTTTTATGCCAGTGCATATAAAAGTGAAAGTAAGACCAGGTCCCAAGTTAAAGGGTAGGCAGTGGATTATTTCGCTTCAAGAATAAATTAGTATTTTAAATTATCGAATTTTCACCAAAAATAAAATGACGAATACTTCAAACATGAGTATAAAATTAAGTACCATTTCTCCATCGAGATAATAAGGGGAGGTTTAGAGGCAATCCATAGAGATGAGTTTATTCTTGATATGGATGGGTACCCCAAAAACATAACCACAAACCTTTTTAGGAATACCACTAAAGCTTCGTGTTATTTCATCAACATCAGCTTACGGCCGAGCTTGCAGTACTACAAGATTGTGAACTAAAGAGTTTACCTACTTTACCATAATGTCATGGATTAGGATACTTAGATATTGGCAAAATCATTTATGAATCGATAAGGAGCACCATCACCACCAATAAGAATGATGGACTTCTTTTCGCCTTAATGATTACAGCCTTTTGTAAGATGGACCAAGTGAACATGGCAAGCCTCGACATGAATGTTTTACCAAAAAATACCATCACAAATGATGTTGTAGATAGATATGGCAGAGTGAATGGTTCTGAAGACACAGAGGATGAGAGAGAAAGGGTTGAGATAGCCAGAAGAGAAACCAAACAGATAAGGAAAATTAGAGACAACACGAGGAGAATCTTGAAGGAGATTTCGGAAACTAGAAATGATCCAATCATGGAGAAACCTGCTAGGGATTATGATGGATTATATATGGATGAATCGGAGTTGGCTTTCATGGGTGCAATTTTGCATAATCAATTGACCATTTTTCACAGTCAATAACTAGTGTTTGAGAACCAGATAGCTTTAGCAAGGAACATCCACAAAATTGAGCGCATGATGTCCAGGAGAAATAGACATACATTTGTTCCTATACCATCTACACATATGAGATTACCACTTAGCTATAAGTTTAATGTTTCGATATTGCCAGGTAAGGAATACCACCTCTACGACCTCATTGTGAGCTACCAGTACCAAAAGATTGATCCAGTGGAGGAGGATGACAACGCAACTTCTGAACACTGACATTGATTCCTTTATTCCATTTTATTTTCTCTGCATGTGAGTGATACTGTAAAAATTCCTCTATGTAATGACGGTAGTAATTATATACTTTGTGTTTATGGTGATATACTATGTGTTATATTTTATTCAATGCTTGGGTATGATATTTATTTCACTTAATATATAATGGTGATGTTTATTCATTAAGTTTTTATTTTCTCTGTCTTATTATAATTAACGAAATTTCTTGATTGTCATATTTATTTTTATTCTATCAATTCTTTTGTACTTCACTTGGTATGTTTGTTATGTTGAAAATTGAACTTCATTTTTAAACCTTAAGGACAAGGTTTAGAAAGAGTTTGGGGGTATTTTAGGTGAAGTGTACAATTGACGGTAATGAAAGGAAAGAAAGGTAGAAAAAAAGTTCAAAATTACATTTAATCTGATATTCAAGTAAGTTGATGAGATTTTCAAATTTTTGCTATAATCAAGCAAGTTTTAATCTCATTTTTCTTTATTTTTAGTTAAGAAAAGAATGAAAATGAATATATAATAGATTTTGAATGGAAGTGATATTTTTATTATGTAAATGAATTTTATGATAGAAGGAATTAATTTTATATCATTTTTTATTAACTTTACTACTTGATGAACACTAAATTGAATGTCTTAAGTTAATCATGATAATGGGTAGAAGATCGAAACAATAGTGCAAGATGAATAAGATAAATTTCTATGAATCTTATGATACAAAATCTATTGATTAAGTATTTTTACAATATATATATATACACATACTACAAGAAAATGCACTTTTGTGGCAGTAATAAAACTAACACAAAAAGCCTTGTGTTGCCATAAATAACTTTTTATGGCAGCTATGTGACGGGATGGATGACACTAATAAGTTCTTCACAAAACTTTTGTGACACCAAGTCCTACCACTAAAATTATTTGTAACGACATAAAATGTTTTTAGTGGCAGCTCCTACACTGCCATACAAAGTTTTTAGTGGCAGCATTTTACCACCATAAAAGATATTATTTTTTGTGGTATATTAGAAGCTGCCACGAAAAATATATATTTATGACAACAATTAGCTACCACAAAAATATATATTTGTGGCAGCTCTCAACTACCATAAATAAGATACACTTATTGCAACTATACAAGAAACAAATGCATAGCAAAAATCAACAATTTTATAGATTGAACAAAGTTAAACTAGTTCAATGAAAATTCATAATATTTGTATAATTAGAATGCAACCATCAAATTGTTCAAATCATACAGATTAAGACTATAAACAATGAATAACATGTATTGGATGTGATGGTCATTTCTTCTATAATTGTTATCCTCAAGAATAAAATGCAAAAGATGAAAAAAGAAAAGAGTAAATTCTGAGATCGATTCCTTTCTTTTGTCTTCATGAATTCAATATGTCCGAGTCAAAGAAAATTCCATCGACAAAATATGTAAGGAAACTGCGAAGACGAAAGCATATTAAAGAAACAACAAAATCAAGAATAGCAACACAAGCACAAACACAATAGACATTGATCCAAATATAAATTCTAGCATGAAAGACATTGCACATAAGCAAGCACTCGAGTCTAGAACTTTAAAATGTTAGATTATAATCTTCCTTTACAATATAATCTGAAATGTGTTGTGGATTTGATGATCTTTTTTCCATATACATATATAAAGTAAATACATAATATATAGACTAACAATTGAGATGGCGAGTTTAGACTACTGAACATAATTTTGATGGTAAATGCTAGGAAAAAAAGTTCAAACGGAGGAAATAATATTTCAATTTTTGAATAAAAGCTAAAAGGATTCATTCTATACAAAACCATCTTTATGAACCAATAGACATACCATTTGAATATCATTATTATAGCAATTACTCCATAAAATTAGTTGATCTGCCTAGTTCTTACGGTTCTAATTGCAGAAATATAGATCCTTTTTTGGAGAAGAGATATGGATCTTCCATTTCAATTTCAGACTGAGCTTTGTATATGATTTAAGTACCTCTTATTCCATATCAATTTTTCTGAAGCTCCATATCAATTTAGTTACCAGCTCTAACTAGTTCTTACAATTTGATTCTAACAAAAGGAATATGAATGGATGTTTCAAGCAATTATTGTCATTTATCAAGTTTTTTGTATGTACACGTTATTTTAGTCCCTAATACGAAAAAACAAAAATGGTGAATAAGTGCAAATAAAGTAATGTTTTAGGCGTTAGGCATGGAATCACATGATTGAGTGTTGCAAGGGCAAAAGTGATGTTGACAATCCTGAAATAAGAACTTCAAGGCAATTGTGATTATTGACGAAGATGATGAAAGCCGATATGAAGAAAATATGATAAAGAGAATAATGAATGAATGCAACGATTCTTGAAAAGTGGTAGCTTGTTACTTTATTGACAAATGAAAGTAATATTTGAAATTCGACCCTTTCCACTTAACAAATAAGGAATGCATTCCCTTTAAAAATCATGTTAAACAAAATCCTTTAATCCATATGCTACAAGCCTACAATTGACCTACCCATATTATCTAAACCCCACAACATCAGCTACAAGCAATACCCAATTACCTAGCTTCTCACATGAATTATCACCACTTGAGCCGCATAAAGCCATCTTAGAAACCTAAATCCTTATATAGTTAACCAAAAGAGTAATAATTGCTTAAAATATTGAAACTTCATTTAGATTATAAAAAGAAAAATTAAAGAGTCCCTAAATTCACCTTCACCAATCCAAATTTGTGATCAAACCATCAAAATAAATAATAAGACCGAAATTCGCACTGTCTCGGATTGCTTCAGAAGTGTCCCTTGCAGCATATTCCTCCCAGAGGTCGACATCAACTGTCGTTTGACCTTCTCCAAGTTGTTCTCCTAGTCACATGTATTATGCATCATCAAACATAAATAATCATCAATTTTTTTCTCAATCACTTCACTAGTGTGAAGTCGATCATCAGTGTCTAAACAACTGATTTGAAAAAGAAAAAAATTATTTTTGCTTCGAAGACTCACCAGAGAGAATCCGTTCGAAGCCATGATCGAAGAAAACAAAGAGAAATTGGGGACCGAATAGGGGAAGTTCTACAAATGAGCTAAAATTGATGTTCTACTACTCTTAGCCTAGAACCTAGAAGTAGGGGTGAAAAGACTTATCTACCCTTCTTATTGATGGTGGGTATGGGGAATGTTAGAGTATGAATTGAAGAGACAATCAATAGTTTTCAGGCAAATTTGAGTGACAAGAGAGAAAAATTATAGGTCATGGTGGCTTGTAACGATTTTTTGTGATGACAACTTTTGTACCAAATTAGAAAAAACTAAACCAATCTCGAATGATTCCAAATGATTTTAATCACATAGTGATTCATAGTCCCAAATGATTCCAAATGATTCCAGAAAAATAATATTTATAAATATGTAAATGATTGAGCTAATTCACAGTCCCTTACAGAATCTCACAAGTTTAAAATCTTCTCATGATTCAAAAGCCAACCAAATCCTATCTTACAAATCTTCAATTAGATAATATATAAGAGACCCCATGAAAGTTTACTCCAAAAATCAAAACACCGAACAATTGAGATAAAAAACAATGTAACCATCTAAAGAATTCTCACAAAGCCCAATAATCAAAATAAAAACAACAAACACCCAATAATCCAAAAACCTTATTCCTACAAAAGAAGACAATTTTAATTAGAAAATCTAAACACTAAACTCTATTTCTCAACTTCATCATTGAATGAGACACTCTAAAGCACATAACCCAAAAAAAAAAAAAAACAAATCAAACATAATGCAACCAAAGCTTCAATCCCAATTAGATGGGGTCGGCTATACAGATCAAACTTTTCTATTGCATGCGATCTAGTGGAATTGATGGCATGATATCCAAACACAATGCAACCAAAAAATAAAGATTAATATAGAAATAAACCATGTGCTTAATAGGTCTTCAAATGAAGGGTCTCAATTTTTTCTTTTTCCTTTAATCATCATGGTTGTTCATCACCCACCTTATAGTTGGATCTATTGATAAGCATAAATGCATATCACTTTTTTAATCAGTAAAGGCCAAAGGAGAAAGTTCAAGTTCCTTCATTAATTGTGTGTACATACAAATGAATATTAATTGCCATTGAAATTGAAAAAAAGTCTAATTTTCTCAAAAAAAAAATATCAAATAAACTTGGGTTTATTTACCCAAATTCATCATCAATTTCTTCTAACTTACACTCTCAATTGAACATCAAATACGCCTTGATCTAGATTGCTCTCTAATTCATAAAAGAGATAAAGCAAGTAGAAGCTCTGATTTCTCATCCCCCATTAGCTCATTAATACGTCACATTATAAACATAAAAATTATGGGCTTTTATTAATTATACTCTCAATTGAACATCAAACATAACTTGATCTAGGTAGTTCATAGTTTTACTTGTATTTCAGATCGCAAACAACCATGTAGAGCCACTACAGTGTATGCGAAATGTCGTAAATATCTCCTAGTTTAACGTATTTCTGCCACGGATACTTATAAAAATGTCAAGACTGCATTGGCTCCCAACTAGTAGGCAATGCGTGATCAACTCAAAATTATAGGAACTCCATTATTGGCAATTTATTGATTTATTTCTAGAAGTTATAACTTATATGAACAAATTAACAATCTCTTAAAACTTTGAAGAATAGTGAAAATAGCCCTAAAAACTAATCGCTATACAGTAATTTTTAAGTTTCTAGTTGCGTCAATGAATCTATTCTTTCAATCCATCTGTCAACTTAGAAAATCAACAATCATCCAAACCTTAGTTCAATCCAATGAAACAACACCCCAAAAAATTTAATAAATTTCATAAAAAATTTCAACTATTGGAAACTCACTATACAAAATCGCTTCTCGAAATCCAAGTTTGTTAGTATTGAAACTGCTAATCATATACAGATCAAACAATGTGCTCAAATCACTAAACTCGATCAAATTGAAATTGATCACAAAAAGACTAATCATTTAAATTAGATGTTGAAATCGATTCACCATACTAAATTGATGATAGAGATTCATGAACGACTCACTTTTGAGAGATCAAAACTAGAGATTCGTTATCATGAACATCGAAGCCTTAGAGTTTGAGCTTTTCGCGACTTCGATCCATTAATGGAGAATGACAAGGGCATGTTCTTGCCCAAGAGTTCGAGCTTTAGTATCATTTTCCTTTTTTATTTTAAGAACACCACGAGAGTAAGAGCGTTTGTTTTAGTTTTGTGTCTTAGAGTGAAAAAACTAAATTACCCTCTTGCTAATAAAGCCACACACGAAAAGCGACTCTCTATTTTGTTGAACGTAAGCAATTTAGTTTTGTATATTTTTTTTCTTTTTTGGTTTCATTTATTATAGTAGGCAATCTCTACCTTAAATAACTTATAACAAATTATAAGGAAAATATGGACTTCTTGATTATTTAATAGTGGTTGACAATCCATGCCTTAATAAATGCTTTGTGGCAATTTTTTGACTGCCATAAAATATCTTATCACAACAAAAAACTTTTCTTATGGTGATAGAAAGTTATTATACCACAATTGAAAGACGAAATGGGTTAGAAACTGATGAATTTATGTAAGTTAGAAAGAACACTTTCTTCAACATTAATGGATAGTAAGAAGTGTTAACAAGAGTTTATAAAAATAAATATAGAGATAGTCCTATAGATTTCAAAGGAAATGGAGCAAGGAATCTATAAGGGAAAAAGGTGAGAATGTCTAAAGGAAATGGAGTAGGGACTCAAAAGCATAAATAAAAATAAAATAAATAATAATATAATATAATACAATTAGAATGGAGTAGAAAAAATTGAGAGATGAAAAGATATATGTTCTAAAACTTTTCAAAGAAGAAATTTAGCTCGAGTACTTGAAGCTAGGGTTGAATGAAATATTTCTTAATCTAACATGTTTTAAAGGACATATTCATTGGTATCTTAGCAAAATTCCTATTGATTTTGATTGTGGTAGTATTATAAAGTAGTCTCTGATGTTAAGATTAATCTAGTTCTTTTCGTATTTTAAGATTCTATACTAGTTATCATAAGCTTGATGTTTGTCAGAAAAAACTGAGAAAACCTATGTTATGTACTAACCTTGGTAATGAATTTTAAATTCTAAAGAAATGTTAAATTAAGTCATTGAGTTATCATTAAGGGATGTTTTGATTTGACAAAATCATTTAATTATATCATAAATTTCATTTACTTGTGGGGTAATATATTTCCATTTGAAAGTCATTTCTATTTTAAAATTTATATTATTTAATGTTAAGATGAATTAGATTGACATTAATTTATAAAAAATGAAAAGAGAATATAATTGAGAGTATTCTTTTGGTTGGGATAGCAAAGTGGTGAGTTTAGGGGTATTTGACAAGTAAATAATTATACATATTTTACAGTGTAATTCAGGTTGATTTTAGGCATAAATGATGATATTACACTAGGTATTCTCTTATTTTGTGATTGCAAGTTTTAAGTAGGAAAATAAAGAAATGGAAGAAAAGTGAAAAAAAAAATCAAAACAATCAACCGAAAATATTATACCAGCGATTAGCCAGTGATTCGAAATAATTCTAGGAATCTCTATCTAAATCAGCAGTACAACAAAGCCAGCGAATCCACAACGAATTGGAGAATGAACTATAAATCGCTAGATGAATCTCTGCAGCTCAAGGAACTAAACTAAGTGATTTGCTTAGCGATTTATGTATGAGTTAGAAATCATTGACAAATCACTAAGGTCAGTTATGAGTTTTTTAGATTAGTGTGAATAATTTAAGTTTATCTAAGATATGTATACGTAGGGAGACTATAAAAAATGTCGGAAAGCTTCAAAATAACTCTCTCTTTTTGCTTTTAACTTTTTCCTTTTGCTTTTATATTAGTGAAAATACATTCGAGCTTTAATTTATATTAAGGTATTTATTTATTCATTATATCTTTTAATTATATTTATCCATTATGTATTTCTAGCATGAGCGAGAAGTCTATCAATCTAAATAAATCCTAGACAATGTAATATATTTTGTATTGCTAGATAGTTATATTTAAGGAATCATGTATTTAATGTTTTAAATCTATTCATACATGTCAATCACGGAATTAACAAGTTGTTTTGCATATTACAACTAAAGGAGATTTGTGTTGGATGGATAGTTGCAAATGTGTTATGTGGTATTATGATTTTAAATCTATATCTATAGTTATTGACAACAATTATAGTGGTAGTAATTGAATCAGTCTATAGGGCATTTCTAGAGTAGATGTTCTAAGTGATTGTGTTCTAAGTTGTTTATTATGTAGCTTCAATAATATTGGCTTAGACTAGGCATGATTTTCATTGAACTTAATGCTATTGTATTTTTATGGTGTTGCGTTTATCGAATGGGTAGATTTACAATGATAAAAATGTGGCATTTCCATTAAATTAGGGAAATCGGTGGCTGGTTAAAGTCTATCAACATATTATGAAGTAAGATTTTATGATTTCAAGATTCCATGTTTTATGATTATAAATATAGAGTAAATTGATATTATGTTCTAGTGTTTGAAAGTAATCCAAATATATTATATTGTTTAGTGGGGGTTTGTTTAGATGTTTGTTTATCTATATTGACTTGAATTTGAATATTATTTAATTAATTTGAGTTTGAGTTGTTTAGATTAATTTAGTTAGTTTCATTAATTTGGTAATCATACTTGTTAGTTATTTAGTATTTCAATTCCTGTTTAGTTAGATTAACTAAATTAATAAAAACAAGAAAAAAAAGTTACTTTCCTTTGAGATTTCAAAAATCCATGTGAAGACGATATCCTATTTACCTCTGCTACAAGTTAACAGTGAAATACGAAAAATTATCATGCATGCTCGACACATGTGCAACTTACGCAATTCATTCTTATGTTAGTTATTTATTTATTTAGTTTATTCATTTATACTTCACGAGGTTTTTTTTAGAAACCTAACTTATTTTTTTAACCTTGAATACAAGGTTTAGAATGAGTTTTGGGGTATTAGGTGAAGTGAAGTATAAAGAGTCGAAGTATGGAAGAAACGAGAGGTAGATTATAGTTGAATATTGTGAGTTTTTCAAGCTGGATGAAACTAAAGATGGAGTGAATAGGAAATTAGAACTCTGGAAGAATACATTAGAATCTAAAGGCTTTAAGTTGAGTAGGACGAAAACTGAATACATGCACTGTGAGTTTGGAAACACTAGACATCGAGATGACGGAGTGGTAAAATTAGGGGAAGTAGAAGTTCCTAAGGTAAACCACTTTAGATACCTAGGATCAATCATACAAAATGATGGTAACATTAAAAATGATGTCACACATAGAATTCAAGCTGGATGGAAGAAATGGCGGAGTGCAACAGGGGTGATTTGTGATCGACATGTTCCTACTAAGTTAAAAGGAAAATTTTATAGGACCGCAATTAGGCCAGCTATGCTCTATGGAAGTGAATGTTGGGCGGTAAAGCAACAACAATTACATAAAGTGAACGTAGCAGAAATGAGGATGCTTAGGTGGATGTGTGGTAAAACTCATAAAGATAGAATAAGAAATATAAAAATTCAAAGACAAGTAGGAGTAGCACAAATTGATACAAAGATTAGGGAAGGGCGGTTGCGATGGTTTGGTCACCTGCAAAGATGGCCTACAAATGCCCCAACTAGAAAACTTGACTCAATAGAAACTGTAGAAATTCGACGAGGTAAGGGCAGACCAAAGTTAACATGGGATGCATTAATTAAAAGGGATTTGAATGGTTTGCAAAGCTCACCATCAATTGCACTTAATAGAGCACAATGGAAAAGTTTGATCCATGTAGCCGACCCCAGTTAATTAGGGACTGAGGCTATGTTGTTGTTGTTGTTGTTGTTGTTGTTGTTGTTGTTGTTGTTGTTGTTGTATTGTGAGTTTTTCAAAATTTTCCACAATACAGGTAATATTTTTTCATTTCATCTTACTTTATTTAGTTTGGAATGTGAATTGAATATAATTTGAATTTAAACGGAAACGATATATTTTTATTACCCATGAAAATATAAATTTTATGATTAAAAGGAATTATTATACCCTATTTGACTTAACCTAAATTGTGTATATACTAGAGGAGTTTAAAGATGATTGATATTGATTACTTTGTGTTAGGCATTATAATAGGTAGAAAATTGAAATAATAATGCAAGATGAACGAGATAGATATATAAGAATCTTGTTATATAAAGGTTATTGATCAAGTACTTTATATATATCATGAAAAAGATTTTATGCCATGATTTAGGAGAAAAATAGAAAAAATAGCCAATAAATTTTACTAAGTTGGAAAGAATACTTCATTGACTACAATGAAAGTGAGAAGAGTTAACAAGAGTTTTTCAAAGAAAAAATAGAAAGGCCAACAAATTCCAAAGGAAATGGAGGGGGAAACTGTAGGAATACAATATAAAGAAGAAAATGTATATATATATATAATTGAAGAAGAAAGAAATACATATAGAAAAGAAAATGAAGGCAGTTTATGAAAAAACTCTTCGAATAAAAGATTTAGCTTGAGTGCTTATAGCTATGTTAAGTGAATTAATCTTTTAAATCCCAACAAATGAATACGAAAGTGATGATTATTGGTGAATAAAAGTTCTATTGACTTTGATTGTGGTGATATTTTAATTATTGTTTGAAAATAATATTGATTTGGTAATTTTTGTATCTTGAGATTATATATTAGATATCGTAAGCTTAATGCTTGTCAGTGGAGATTGAGAAAACATATTTAGTGCCTTGACCTTAGTGATTGTTTAACTTTGAGTTTTGAGGTGTATTGCACAATTAAAAAGTTGAATTGTCAAATAAAAGGGTTGTTCTTTAATTCTTTCTATTATATCATGATTCTTATTTTTATAAGGGTAATATGTTTCTTTTTAAAAATCATTTCTATTTAAGAATAAGAGTATATAATTTTGAAATCTAAACGAGTGAAGAAAATAGAATATGATTTAGAGTATTCCTTTGATTGGGATAGCAAAGTATTGAGTTTAGGGGTATTTGATGAATCAATAATTAGACATATTTTATAGTACATTTTAGGATGATTTTAGATGTAAAATCATCGTCAAAATGCTATTTCCGGTAATAAATGGAATATATGAAGAAATGGAGTGAAAAGAAAAGATTATGAAGGAATCAATCAAGTGAAAAAAGTATGCAAACAATCATCAACAAGAAATCAAGGAAGAACTAGACTTTAATACCATCGATTTCCCATCGATTCCTATGTACCCAGAATCGCCACTCAAATAGGTAGAAATAAGGACCTCAATTCTACAGATTCTTTCAACGATTCAAGTTAAACCTGAATCGCTGGAATAGATTTTAAGGGTTTTAAATAACAACTATCAGTTTGAGTTAGTTTGGGGTGTTTACTACCTATAACACTACAAATAAGACCCTAGGTTTACAAAATTAGTTGCCCTTGGGTACTTAGATCAATATTTCATTATTGTAGGAGTCATTGCTGATTTTTCATATTTTATTGCTTTAATGTTCATTGCTTTTGGAGAAGAATTGAAACTATTTATTTCATAGGTGTTTATCTATGTATTTTATTTATATTATTGCGATGTTATTTATGATTATGAGTGAGTAATTAGTTCATTTAAACAAAGTCCAAAAATAAACTACATCCGTTTTGCTAAGTAGTTATGACGAGATGAATATGTGCATAATTGAGGCGGTCCCAAATCCCAAGGAAACCTTAGGCACCTCCATGTCGTATTACATGTCGCCAAGCCTCGCTACGTAGTGGCCTGCTTATCTATAATGGCCCATGACCTAATTGATTGCTTACACATTTTACAATAAATTCTAGCTTAGTTAATTATTCTTCATGTAATTATTTGTAATTTAATTACCCAGTTAGTCAATCTATCAAGTTATAACACAATTTTATAGAGGAAGTCTTTAAGATTTAGTAAATATGCATTTAAAAGTCCCAACCTGTAAAAAACCCCAACAAAATGATACCATGTATATAAAAAATGCCAAATAAGTATAGTAAGATATCTATATACATTTATTCACTGTTCTGCAGTCCCCAAAACCCAGTAAAAGTAAATATATACATAATGTTGTCAAACATAAGCTGGCGTAGAAACACTTCTTAGAGGTAATTGCCTAAAACCACATTGCCCTTGCTCGTCAAAGGATATGAACTCAATCATCCTAACAAAAACAAATGACAAATCCAGTAAGTAAACTCCCAAAAGAAAACCACCGAGTATTTAATAATAAAGAGGCTAATAATAATGTTAAATAAAAATGCTGAAATAAACAGCCAATAGTAAGATCATCGAATGCGTAAATAACACTAATGAAAACTAAATGGTTATGTCACGTGTAGCTGACTAGACTATACTTCGGATTCCCTCCCCAGGATCCCTCCAATGGGCGCACCTAATTGGCCCATCACCTAGTCCTCTTAGTGGTCGGCGTAAACCCACGATGCATCGACACATGTATGGACAAATAACTCGGTTCGTCATTCACCGAAGACTCCTGATACATGCTATAGTCTAGTGTACTAAAGTCTGAAACACAACACCGAATAAAACCCGATGGCGAGCAAAACTGCAAACTGTTAAACCAATAAAAAAGTGAAAAAACATGGAAATGAATAGAAAAGAAATATTAGATTGAATAATTGAAATAGTTAAATACTAAAATTTTGTTTCTTAAGATATTTACGCACTTCAAATCGCACTTTAAAGCCTCGAAAAGACCCCAGTTCGACTCTACTATGCTCCCGACAACCGCATCATAGCCCTCGAGTCTCCTGGGATCTATTTCCATTGTTTTAAATTAAGTTTAGAATTCTATTTCCTTAAACAACCCCTTAAAGACAAAATAAAGTTTCAACTTTCAATTTGGGATCATATGTTGCAATGCAAATTAAACCTTGTAAATTCTAAATCATCGAAGACAATTAACAAGAAAGTTTTTGCTCTATGTCTTTGGTTTTTAAAAGGGTCTGGTTTGTGAAATTCTAATTTAAAATGAACGAGATATTGAACTTCAACCAAAATAACTCAAATTAGAATCAAATCCAACTAGAAATCTTGTAATAATCATTTCTCCTAATTTATAGCTCCAAAACTCAAGATTTTTTTGTCAAAAATCAGCTAACATACCCAACAACAACATACTAAAAATGAGCTCGTTCCGATAAGAATTGATAGAGTTATGCCTTGTCAAAGTTCATTCTAAAAAATCTCGTATTAGCATTTCAACAGCCTACTTCTAGAGCATTTTCGAGCTAGAACGAGTTTGAATTTCAAAATCTCTATAGAGACAAAAGTCGTAGATTTCTAAGCAAGCTTCCTGACGGCATATGATCCGCCCCGTTTGGAGTTCGTATGAGAGTTATGCTCGATTTACAGAGTTTAGGCCAAGAAATTTGTTGTAAACTAACATGTATACATCAAGAACTCAAGAAACACCAATTTCTTCCCAAAACTAGTTTAAAACAATTATTGATCATCAAAATCAGTTTAAAACACTAATTTAAACAAGAAAAATAATAGCTTAATTTTTGAAATTCATTTTTGCACAAAAACCCCAAAACTTGAGTTTTTATATACACATTTTTGATAAATTTAAGCAAGTAAAGAGTGAGTTTTTGTATCTAGATGATGAACTCTTAGATTTGATCTTCCTATCTTGATTCCTCTAGTAGATGGCCTCCATTCCTCCTAGTTACAAACTTTGTTGTTGTTGCATGAATAGATTTCCTACTAACTTAGCTATATAAGTTATGTTAGAATTAATTGTGTTTATGTAACTCGAGGTCAATCTAATGGTCCTTGTTAAATCCTAATCTACTAACTTCTATCTTGTTTACATAAACTCTCAACTCAAATCTCTTAGGATTCCATTCTAGTGCAAATCTCAAGGAAAATCTAGGGCATCAATTTTTCCATCCAACTATAGGCATTTTGTAATCAATTGATTCAATTAATTTAACTTAGGCTTTTTCATACATATGTAGGCTATTTAGGGTCTTAAATTGGTGTACAACCACTTCCCCTAGTATCCAATTACTCAGCACCCAGTGCCCTGCATCTCAACATGTATCCCGAGGCATGTCAATCTTTGTTGTACCTAATTATTATGACTTAGCCTAAAATTCGATCATCTATTTTATGCAATAACCACCCTTGTTCTAATTAATTTGTTTAAGTTAGCATTATAAGACTTAATGTACCTGTACTTCCGCTACCTAGTACCCGCAATGATACTCTTTACAAGGCATTTACCTATCATATAGTCTCACATGGTATGGCAATATAAATACACGCATGAGATGAGTTGTGAAAATAATAATTAACATCGCAATTATCAGCGTCTCCTTAATCACTACCTAAACAGTCGTCTGTGGTATTGTTGAGGTAATGACCGCCTAAGTAGTAGTAGTCGGTACCTCAGGTATTATGGTAGATACTGCTTCTACGGTGGCTGAAACGGCTTGAGCCTTGAGTAACTGGAGAATCTTCGCCAACCGAGCATCATGTATCGCAAGTCGGTACTCAACACTCGGTGTAGTAGCCGTGGTAGTGGCCCTAGTTGAATCACTAGTCTGACCAATCTTTTACAAAGCAGTATCTTGTCCATCTGCTATGATCTGCATCGAGAAACGTGTGTCAAATCAGCCTTGATATATATAAGCGTATAATATATAACATAGAATCAAAACATAACACGTATATAACCACTAACTCTTCCCACCACACATCACTTCTCCTATTAGGATTCTAAGGCAAGTATAATGGGTTTCCACATCTAAGGTTTTGTTCATTAAGTTTTATGCTCTTTCATTATTTCTCTAGGTTCTTTGAAGCATTACTTTGATACCAACTGTGGGGTTGGTATCATGTTAAAGAACAAACTACACTTCATCCCATAGGCTCCATCAACCTCTTTTTGAAACCAACTGTGGTGGCCCCAAATTCTGAGGAAACCCTGGGCACCGTCATGTTGCATCATATGTCACAAAGCCTCGCCACGTAGTGGCTAGCTTATCTATGATGCTCTGCAACCTTACGGATTGCTTGCACATTTTATAATAAGCCCTAGCTTAGCTAATGATTCTTCATGTACTTGTTAGTAATTTAATTAGCCAATTAGTCAATCTAACAAGTTATAACACAATTTTACAGCTAAAGTCTTTAAGATTTAGTAAATTATGCATTTAACAGTCCTAAGTCATGGAAAACCCAGCAAAATGATAAAACAAAGGCAAAATAAGTACATTAAGAGATCCATATACATGTGTTCAGTGTTCTACAGACCTCAAAACCCAATAAAAGTAAATATATACGTAATGTAGTCAAGTACAAGCTAGCATAGAAACACTTCTTAAAGGTAATTGCCTAAAACCTCATTGCCCTTACTCGTTGAAGGATCTAAACTCAATCATCTAACAAAAACAAATGACAAGTCTAGTGTGCAAGCTCCCAAAAGAAAACCATATAGTATTTAATAATAGATAGGCATATAATAATGTTAAATAAGCATGCTAAAATAAACAAGCAACTGTAAGATCATCGCATGCATAAATAACAAAAATGAAAAACAAATGGTTGTGTCACGCATAGCAGACTAGACTATACTTCGGATTCCCTCCCCAGGATCCCTCGAGTGGGTGCACCCAACTTACCTATCACTTGGTCCTCTTGGTGGTTGAGGTAGACCCACAACACACCGACACATGTACTGATAAGTAGCTCGGGTCGTCATTCACTGAGGAGTCCTGATACACGTGTTATAATCAAGCGTACTATCATATAACACAACACCGAATAAAACCTGGTGGCAAGCAAAACTACTAGTTGTTAAACTAATACAAAGCAGTGGTAGAACATGAAAATGAATAGCAAAAAACATAGATTTAACAATTGAAATAGTTAAATACTCAAAATGTGTTTTTTAAGGGATATACGCACCTCAAATCGTACTCCAAAGCCTCGAAAACACCCCGATCCAACCCCGATACGCTCTCTACTACCGTACTATAGCCCCGAATCCCCTAGCATCCATTTCTAGTGTTTTAGATTGACTTAGGGTGTTTAAATTAATTTTAGAGTTCTATTTCTCAAAATAGCCCCTTAAAGAAAAAATAAAGTTTCGACTTTCAATTTGGGATCATATGTTGCAACGCAAATTAAACCTTTATAAATTCTAAATCATCAAAGACACTTAACAAAAAAGTTTTTTCTCTATGACTTAGATTTTCGAAAATGTCTAGTTTGCAAAATTTTGATTTAAAATGAAAGAGATATCAAACTTTTGCCAAAATAGCTCAAATTGGAATCAAATTCGACCAGCAATCTTATAAAAATCATTTATCCTAATTTATATCTTTAAGAATTGTAATTTTTGGTCACAAGGCAACTAACATATCCAACAACAACATATTAAAACATAAGTTCAATCCAATAAGAATTAAGAGAGTTATGCCTTGTCAAAATTCATTAAAGAATTTCATATTAGCATTTCACTTCCTAATTGTAGAGCATCTTTTAGCTAGGAGGAGTTTGAATTTCAAAATTTCCTAGGATTCCATTCTAATGAAAATCTCAAGGAAAAACTATGACATCAATTTTTTCATCCAACTGTTGGCATTTGTAATCAATCGATTCAATTAATTTAGCATAGGCATTTTTATACATATGTAGGCTATTTAGGATCTTAAATTGGCGTACTACAACTTACCCTAGTACCTAATTACCCAGGATCTAGTGCCCCGCATCTCGGCACACATCTTGTGGCGCGGCAATCTTTAATGTACCCGATTTAATTGACTTAGCCTAAAGTTTGATTATCTATTTTATGCCATTTCACCCTTGTGTTAGTCATTTTATTTACGTTAGCATTATAATATTTAGTGTACTTGTATTATGTCTACTCGGTACTCGCGTCAACACGATTTACGAAGCATTTACTCGTCGTACAGTCTCACACGGTTTGACAATATAAATACACACATGCGATGATTTATGAATTAAATAAAAATTAACATTGCAATTATGCAACCAACAAACACAAATAATGTTTTATTTCCAATTAAGCGTTTTCTAGCCTGGTCGGGGCGTCCACATAGGCCTAAACTGGTGTATGAGTCTGAACATAACCTAAATAATGGTGTTAATAAATATTGGGTCGTTACAATTCTTACCAACTATGAGAGATTTTATCCCGAGATAAGGGGAGACTAACATCCCATACTGTGGAATCATCGAAGGTACTAAAGGACTAATAAACCACGATCTTATGTTGTTCTCTTCATGGAAATGAAACTGTGGCAGAAGAACTAACATCGCCGACTCAACCTCGAACCCCATTATTCCTTCTAGTTCTTGTTAAGTTTTTCAGCAATCTAGCCCAAGAACAATTTTTTTATTATTGCATGAAGAGATTTCCCACTAACTTAGCTATATATAGATTATGTTAAAATCTGTTGTGTTCTTGTATCTCGAGGTCAACTCCACAAACTTCCATCATGCTGACACCAATGACACTGAAACACATCTTCATCAAGTTAATACCCTATAAAAGTTAAAACAAAATATAAAGTGTTATAAAATAGGTCTATGGGATTTACCATTATAATAAGATGATTAAACAAATGACAATCAATTTACATATGTAAACTATTAATATAACAAGATAAGTAAATAGATAAACTTCATCTATTCATATATTTAAGTTAACTCCTACTCCACTAACTCCCATCTTGTTAACATAAATTTTCGACTCAAATCTCCTATGATTCTATTCTAGTGCAAATCTCGAGGCAAATCTATGACATCAATTTTTCATCCAACTATAGGCATTTTGTTTTGAATTGGTGTACTACCACTTCCCCTAGTACCCAATTATCTAGCACCCAATGCCCCAAGTCTCGACACGCATTTAGAGGTGCGCCAATCCTTGATGTACCCAATTATTATGACTTAGCCTAATGCTCTATTATCTATTTTATGCAATATTCACCCTTTTTTATTCATTTTATTAAAGTTAGCATTATAAGACTTAATGTACTCGTACTATGCCTACCTGATACCCACGTCGATATGCTTTATAAGGCATTTACCTGTAACATAGTCTCACACGGTATGACAATATAAATACACGCATGCAACAAGTTGTGACATAAATAACAATTAACATCACAACTATGCAACCAACAAACACAAATAATGATTTAATCCCAGTCAGGCGCATTCTAGCCTATCGAGGCGTTAACGTGGGCCAACTTGGTGTCTGAGTCTGAAAATAACCTAAATAACAGAGTCAATAAATATTAGGTTGTTACAACTCTTCCCAAATATGGGAAATTTTGTCCCGAGATTAAGGTAGACTACCATCCCAAATCGTGGAATCATTCGAGGTACTGATGGCCCAATAAACCTCAATCTTTTATTCTTCTCTTCATGGAAATAAACTAATCGTGGAAATAAACTATGGCGGAATAACTGACATCGCCAACTCAACCTCAAACCCCACCGGACCATACTTCAATATGTTTGGATCCCTCCAATGGGCTTCTCCAACCCCTCCACTAGTCTATCACCTAATCTCGCGATTATTGGCATTGACCTCACGACCCACCGACACGTGCATCGAAGACAAGTAGCTCAGGTCATAAGTCACTAAGGGTGCCGTGCCACATGTGTTGGCCTAGTATATAGCACGACCATTGAGTCTTCATATTGACAAGCTAAGAATCATATTAGGTACACACAAAATTTAAATAAATAACTGACAAGATGCGTTAGATAACCTACCCTCGACATGTTGTCTAGTCGCCTCCCTGTCTAGCTGACCTACTACGTGAGCTGTCTCTCGTGTCTATTTTAGTTTTGGTAGTAGTGATTCCCTCCAATAATTAGCTCTAAGATTTCTAGTCTAACCAAATCAGAAACATCAATGCATCTCCTACCCCCTGCATGTTTGTACCCTAATCTCTAACCATAACCTCGATCTCTCTAACCCCTTTCATAGCCTCCCTAATCATGATCCTACCAGTACTACGATGTCTAATGTCTGGTTGATCTGTAATCATCGGTGTAGGAGCGGGAGTTAACATCTTGATTAATGCAACAAATGGCATAGTTGTCTCTGTCTGCGTCTCTTTAATTACTGCCTAAACAAGCATATGTGGTACTGTCGAGGTAATGACTGTATGAGTAGTAGTATTTGGTACTACAGGTACTATGGGAGCTACCGCTGCTACGGCAGCTGCAGCAGCCTGATCCCTGAGTAACTGGAGAATATTTGCCAACCGAGCATCATGTGTAACAAGTTGGTCCTCAACACTCGGTGTTATAGCAATGGTAGTGGCCCTTGCCGAGTCACTAAGCTGACCAATCTCTTATGAAGTAATATGTTGTCCATTCAAAGTGATCTACATCAAGAAGCGTTCGTCAGACCAACCTCTCTATATATACGTGTATAATATATGACTACAATAAAAACATAACATGTATATAACCACTAACTTTTCTCCCCACACATAACTTCCCTAACTAGGATTTTAAGGCAAGTACATCGGGTTTCTACATCTAAGGTTTTGTTCATTATTTCCCTAGGTTCTTTAAACCATTGCTTTGATATCGATTGTGGCGTTAGTATCAGGTTAAAGAAAAAAACTATGATTCATACCATAAGCTCCATCGACCTCGCTCTTATACCAACTATGGCAGCCCCAAATCTTCCAAAAACCATGGGCATCGCCATGTCGCATCACATGTCACCAAGTGTCATAGCCCAAATTTCTAATCTCATTTATTATCCTTATTAGGATTACTGACCCATGACGTAGGACATACACCATGATACGTGCATTGAGCGAGGCCATATGGCCGAGGTATATATTAGATTTGTTGTGGTGTATGCATGTGTATTGCATAAATTTAGACTATTAAGTCACTCCCACTTATGTATAGGTGTCAAGACATGAGTGAGGATATGCCTCGAGATGTGTTCCATTGTTGGACCAGGGTAGAGAGTGATGTGGTAAGTTCATTTTAAACTTAGTGTAGCTTAAATAGTGGCTTTAATGTGGCTATGCTTGATTATAATTTAAATGTACCTAAGTTAGCATTTTAAAACAATAGTCATGTGATATTTCTTGAGATACGTATTGACACATTAGAAATCAATTGAGTAACATATTGTTGTAAATTGGCTTGAGATAGTGGAAAGTAAGTGGGATATGTGTCAATGTGTGTGCCATTATATTGTTCTCGAGATACGTGTATACATGAAGATCAAAAGCTATTAATCAACCATATCCATTTCATATATATAGCTTCAGATCAACTCATAGAACCAAACATTTTCATTTCAAAAACCATAAGAGAGAAGGAAATCTCAAATCCTAAAAATCTTAAATCAGTAATTAAGGTTAATCAGGAATTAACAAAGATTAATTATGGTTTTGGCCGCAAGTTGGGAATTGAGAACCGGTGAAATTGAGGTTTTTAATCAATTTTATTTTTACATGAGGTGTGCCTAGTGTTATGCACTAATATAATATTTTATTTTGCGAAATTCAAGGTAAATGAGTAAATTCCAGATTTTGCAAGATTATCTCAAGACACGTGTCAAAATGGGACTCGCTAGAGTTAAAATGTTGACTCGAACTATTGTTTCGAATTTTGCAAAAAGTAATTGAAACTCAATTTAAAGATTCGAATTTGAAATTTAAATAAACTTAACGAGCCGACGTGGGGATTTTTCTTTGGTTTGCATGTAAGTCAAGTTTGAAGGTAGTGGGAAATGAGACAAAGTTTGTGAGAGATCTTGTTTTAAGTTTTATGTCGGTTGACAGTGGTCGAGGTTGAGATTGGGTCGAAATTGATGCAAGTTTGGGTAAGTATGGCAAGAGGAATGGTCTGAAAGATTTTAGTATGTTACGAAAAAAGTTAAAATTTTTGGGGTTTTGGTGTGACTAAAACCACGTTTTATGGAATTGGAGTTTGGTTAAATTTGGTGAAAAAGTGGATCGAAAAAAAAATTGTTAATTAATACACGTTAAAATAGGGATTTGGGGAATTAATAAATAAAAAGAAATTAAGCTGCTGATAAGCAGTTGAAGGTTTATATATAAATAACGAAAAAACAAAACAAATAAAAAAATTGATTCAATCGAACGAACGAACAAAAGGTCCGTTTCAAAACCTCTCAATTCGGTATTTTGCTTTGTTGTCTCCCTACGTCCGATGTTTGCTTGGTTTCTTTCTACAACATTGTAGAGCGTCACGATACGGTCAATTCGAGCTTAGTTTTCATGGTGGAAATGAATTATTTGGCTCACATTGGTAAATTCTCAATGCTGAGCATTTTTTCACAATTAAATTTGAATTGTCACGATTTTTTATTTTTTCACTATGTTTTGATAGAAATTGGTAGGGATTGTTGGTAATTGGTAAATTAAGTTGATTTGGATCAATTTGAAATATATCCTACCGATGTGGGTTAGGGTTTTGGTGAATTGAACTAATGCAATTCGGTTGTTAATTATTTTGGAGATATTTTATAGTTAATATTGATATACAATGGGTTTATAGATGAATTGATTATTGGTTATGATCCAATTTGACTCCACGGTGGTGGAAATATTTTGATGTCGGTATCAAGTAGTTTTGTGGTATTTGTTGTTGAGTTTTGAGGATTTAATTGCAAATATGTTGATTTTGAGAATTTTTTCAGTTCATAATAAACAAAATTCACTTAATTAACAGGTTATATTGAAAAATTTATAAATCTTCGTTGGTAATCTGATTTGAGTGTTCTATGGAAAGGAGGGTAAGTACTACAAGTTCCTTTTAGGTTATCATGACAAATAATGAGGTTCTCGAGGGCATGGCTTCTTGAGGGACTTCCTATCAAACTCATGAATCTTTATTACTATTTACCCACCATTTTTGGAAAGACGTCTTCTGATTATGGTCAGTCAACAAAAATAGGATGGATTGCATATTTGTATATTTAGAATTCCTTATGATATTATTGTTTATTTAAATTCTTAGAATACAATATATTTGATTATTACATGTGTACTGGATGGTTTAGGATTTACTTATCTAACATTATCGAATTTTTATAATTGGGCAATGATGACAAGTGCGAGTGACGACAAAGGAAAGAGAAAGCGGTCAGATTAATGGTGACTTGATTAGTTCCTTTCTCTTTCTATATATGTATTGTTTTTGCTATATTATATTGTATAAATGTGTTTTTGGGTTTGTGTGTGATTAGGATCTATTGTTGAATGGTTGGAATGATTTTGTGAACGATTAAGATAATTCTGGAGTTAAGGTAATGCTAGTTTAAAAGTTTCGATACCTTGAATCAAGTTAGAATGAATAAATGATTTTTGTGAATACAATATATATTGTTATGAGGTGGATTTTTAGTCCTTATCATTTCCACTAAAACTGAGCAGGTTATATTGAAGATTTTTAAAGGCTGGGATTTGGGCTTAAAAATAAAGGAGGCGCTATTGTTGGGTTTTGGGGTTCATACACAGCGGAAATTACAAAACAATTTTGACAAAAACCCCAACAGGATCCGAATCTAATTCCATTAAAAACGTTTAAACCATGAAAAACTTAATCATACCTCGATCGCAATATACTTTTCTGAAGGTTGATCGATCTCTAAGGCGCTGTCAACGACGAACGTCCTCTATCAGCAGTCCACACACGAACAACGACCGAGATTTGAAGTGCTAGCTTCGAGAGAATACCAAACTTTTTGTTTATCTCCAAAACGATCCAGAGCATACCAAAAACCCTAAGTCGTTTCTAAAACGAAAATAGAGTTTCAGCCTATTAATCTTTCGTGTGTGTGTTCTAACTTAAAGCGTCTATTTATACAACCCTTGTATATAGACGGTTAAGTAAATTACACATATACCCTTACTTAAAGAAGTATAAGTGTAATACACCACAAGGACGTTTACATGTCATGAATTTTATCACATAAAATTCGTTTTTCGAATCATCTTAAAATCTCGCAAAACCATTCTTAGTGTGCGACCCAATAGGCTCATACAACGTTGGCAGTGTACCAAAACACATTTTGGTATACAAGTCATAAGCAGTCTCTAGCAAGACATTATGACTACCCAAGTTGTACAAATATCAAATCGATACAACCTAATCAATAGTGTATATAACATCCTTTTGTCACACGATATCCTTTTGATCAAACATAAGGCATGGAATTGTCATCCAACATGTTCGATCGTACTAGTCTCGATCTCTAGGTAGATTGAAAACATCCAAGTGACATTGATCAATATCAATTCACTTAGACTAGGCCTTTTAACAGTCTAACACATCGAGGGATCCACTAGATATCTCTATTTATATGAGAGGGACAAATTCTATCTCGATTACAAAACTTTATCACATTGCTCACACAGTAACCAATCACAACCTTTATAATTGTCCGGTTAAAGACATCGTTTGATTGTGTCAAATCACTGTGTTCTTAATGTTGAAGTCTCTGGTAATCTCAAGTCAGAGGACTGGAATATATACCTATCATGAGAAACAACTATGACTTAATCCATGTGATGTTCTCATAGCGGGTCGGTCCAGTACTTTATTCCCTAACAAGTACTCGTGATCTTGATTCGTATCCCTATACATATAATCATCATATGATCATCAATCAAGACTCGCACTAGTCTTAATTCATTATAGTTCCCAGTATAATGATCGACTAGGGACATTAAGGATATTTATGTAAATACCCATGGATCTTATTATAATGTAAACATGCTAATTAATTATAATAAACAGCAAATGAAATCCTCTATTCTATTAACTAAAAGTATTCATAAAGACAGTTAATGGATTGACCTAGGGCACATGCCCCAACATCTCCCACTTGCACTAGGGCCAATCATACATGCATCTAATGCCTAATGATCTAACATGACCATAATGTTTTGCTTGTGGAAGAGCTTTTGTCAATGGATCCACAACGTTGTCTTCAGTAGGTACTCTACAAATCTTTACGTCTCCCCTCTCAATAATTTCTCTGATGAGATGAAAACGCCTGAGTATATGTTTGGATCTGTGGTGTGTTATAGGTTCCTTGGCCTGTGCTATTGCCCCGTTATTGTCACAATACAAAAAAAAGGGTTAGCAATACTTAGAACCACACCTAGTTCGAAATGAACTTTTTATCCAAATCGCCTCCTTTCTTTGCATCGGACGACAAATATACTCAACTTCATTGTAGAATCACTCGCCACGATCTCTTACTTCGAACTTTTCCACTTCTTGCACCCCCCCATTCAAAGTAAACACATATCCAGGACCACGATCTAAAATCATCTATATCAGTTTGAAAACTTGCATCTGTGTAACCATTTACAACTAGATCATTTTCAAAACCTCCATAGACCAAGAACACTTCCTTAGTCCTTCTTAAGTACTTAAGGATGTTCTTTCTTGCTATCCAAAGACTCTCACTGGATCGACGATATCTGCTTGTAGTGCTCAAAGCATATGATACATCGGTCGAGTGCATAACATGGCATACATGATAGATCCAATAGGCGATGCATATGGAATATTATTCATACGGTCTCGCTCATCATTTGTCTTAGGACATTGAGTCTTCTTGAGACTTATGCCATGAGACATTGGCAACAATCCTCTTTTAGAGTCTTGCAAAGCCGAACCTATTCAAGGCACCTTGTCTATGTAAGCACTCGACTTAGATCGATTAGCCTCTTAGATCTTTCCCTATAGATCTTTATCCCTAGGATATAGGCTGCATCTCCTAAGTCTTTCATTGAGAAACACTTCCCTAACCAAGACTTGACATTCAGCAATGTTGGGATGTCATTGCCAATGAGTAATATATCATCAACATACGGTACCAGACAAAACTACACTCCCACTGACCTTCTTGTATACACAAGGCTCATCTTCATTCTTAATAAAACCAAAATCCTTGATTGCTTCATCAAAATGAAGATTCCAACTCCGAGAAGCTTGCTTTAATCCATAAATGGATCTTTGAAGCTTGCATACCTTCCTAGAATTCTCAAGATGTACAAAACCTTCAGGTTGTGTCATATACACGTCCTCAAGCAGCTTTCCATTAAGAAATGAAGTTTTTACATCCATTTGCCATATCTCATAGTCATAATATGCAGCAATGGCAATTAAAATTCTTATGGATTTAAGCATGGCTACTGGCGAAAAAGTTTCATCATAATCAACACCTTGAGTCTACCTGAAACCTTTTGCTACAAGTCTTGCTTTAAAAGTATGCACATTGCCATCCATGTTTGTTTTTCTTCTTGAAAATCCATTTACATCCAATGGTCTTACCACCTTCAAGTAAATCAACCAAGTTCCAAACTTGGTTATCATACATGGATTGCATCTCGGAATTCATGGCACTTAGCCATTTATCTGAGTCTGGTCCAGAATGATAGCCTCCGATAAGTGGTGGGTTCATTTTGGTCTATAAGCAACACATCACGACTATCAGTAATGAGAAATCTGAATCTCTCTGGCTCATGTCTTACCCTATTAGACTTACGTGGGCCTTTTGTCACTTGTGGAGGTTCAACTGGTTCGGAACGTTGTTGAACTTCCAATAGCGGTTCGGTGTTTACCTGTGATTCTTGAACTTCTTCAAGATTTATTTCTCTCCCACTAGTGTCTTTTGAAATAAACTATTTTTCCATAAAGGCACCATACCGAGCAACAAACACTTTGTTCTCGGCGGGATTATAAAAGTAATATCCTTTTGTTTCCTTATGATACCATACAAATAAACACTTGTCAGATTTAGGTGCTAGTTTTTCTGAGACTTTTCGCTTTACGTAAGCCTCACAACCCCAAATCTTAAGAAAAGACAAACTAGGTCTCTTCCCGTACCATATCTCATATGGTGTTTTATCAACCGCTTGAAGGAACTCGATTTAGAGTGAAAGCTTGCAATTTGTAATGCATAACCCCAAAAGGATAATGGAAGATCTGCATGACTCATCATAGATCGAACCATATCTAATAAGGTTCGATTTCTCATTTCGAAACTTCATTCCATTATGGAGTTGCTTTGGTGGAGTCAATTGGGAGACAATCCCACAATTTCTAAGATGATCATCAAATTCTTGGCTTAAATATTCACCACCTCGATCTGATCGAAGTGTTTTGATAGTTTTACCAAGTTGATTATGCACTTCATTTTGAAACGTTCAAAACATCTCAAATGATTCACTTTATGTTTCATAAGATATACATAACCATATCTCTTAAATCATCGATAAATGTAATGAAGTACTCGATAACCTCCTCTAGCCATTGTGTTTATAGGACCGCATACATCGGTATGTATTAGACCCAATAAATCACTTGCCCTTTCACTGTGTCCAGTAAAGGGACTTTTAGTCATCTTACCTAGTAAACAAGATACGCATGTTTCATATGTTTCTAAATCAAATGAATCTAGAAGCCCATCTTTATGGAGCTTCGTTATGCGTTTCTCGTTTATGTGTCTGAGACGACAATGCCAAAGATAGGTTTGATTACATAAATGACAATTTTCTTCCTTTTCTTTTGGGTGTTTTGAAGCAGGAACAGGCCGGGTCTTGACTTGTTCCATAGGCTTTGCGACAGGTGCAGCAACAGCCTTGGTAACTCCATCCTTGCCTTTGCCTTTCTTCTTCATTCCCTTTCCCATTTAAACCATCAACATATTACTATAGGGTTTCTCGATATTTCGTTTAGCAGTTTTGAGCATCAAATGCAACTATGAAATTGATTTCTCCATATTATTCATATTGTAGTTCATCACAAATTGTGAGTAACTTTCTGGTAATGAATTCAGGGATCAAATCCGTAGCCAACTCTTGGCTTATGGGAAATCCGAGTCTATCAAGTTGGTCAACATAGCCCTTCATCTTCAAAACATGAGGACTAATCGCGACGCAGAGTCATCTTGCAAGAATGTAGGTTCTTGACAGTCTCGAACATTTCTTGCCTAGCTTGCTTTGTTGGAACATTTCCTTCAAATAAGAGCGTTATAGCCATGTCGTAGGCTTCCATTAGTTCCATGTCCTTCCTCAAGTTCATGAACCATAGTTGCCGACATAATACATGCAACATCGGTAGAATCGTTGACATGCTTACTATGTGCATCCTTCACAAACTTTCGTAGCATTGGTGGTGGGTCCTCAGGGATTGGAGCATCCAGGACATACAACTTGAGTTCATGCTTGAGAACGATTCTCAAGTTTCTGAACCAGTCAAGAAAGTTAGTCCCAAATAGCTTATCCTTCTCAAGGATGGATCGCGGTGACGGGGAATTATTGTTACTTGAAAAGGCCATTGATCTACAATAAAGATTATGCAAAGTTTATTTTAACATAGAGGAATAGACTCCCACTAAATTAACAACCCTCCTAAAACGTACTGTTTATTTAGGGGACTAAAATCCATATTTCACCTAATTCTATGACAGCTATGGCATGAAACACGGAATTAGATTATTTAGGTAGGTAATAGTTACCAATTACATCTTATGTAATTTTTAGATCCTTTTATGAGATATGTGACATCTTATGTCTTAGCATGTTTTTATCTCATCATTTTTCTAAAGCTCAAAACTATTTTGATGACTTTATTAAGTCGGACCATTTTAAACATTAAGGTAACTCTTACCCAACTTGTCTCACCAAGATAACACAATACACCCAACTATGACTGAAACTATATTAGTATGATCGAGGCCTTGACAAGTGTTTAAAATGGATGGCACGAGACTTAAAATTTAATAGAGGGATTTTATTCAGTTTTAGTGACTTTATGTAAATAATGAAATATCATATATTTTGTTGATTTGTTCAATCACTAAACTATTTGGAAATTATTATTTTTTTTTTAGAAGACGAATCTCAATTTCGAAAATTAAAATTCGCTATAGAAAATCATAATTTTCGCTGATTTTATTATCATAAATTAACCCGTTATTTTATCCGAAATTAAGTCAATTAAAATATTTTAATTAACTTGGGCCCACATCTAACTAATCATCTTATCCTAATCCAATTAGGATTTAAGATATTTGAATCCTAGTATATCACCAATAACAAGATTCTTGATATTTATCTCATATTCTAATTTGTTATCTATCTTTATCAAATAGAAACTTCATAACAAAATAGATATAACAAGATAAATAAATAATTTCGAAAATTAATTATTTAATTTGGATTTAAGATATTTGAATCCTAGTATATCACCAATAACAAGATTCTTGATATTTATCTCATATTCTAATTTGTTATCTATCTTTATAAAATAGAAACTTCATAACAAAATAGATATAACAAAATAAATAATTAATTTCGAAAATTAATTATTTATTTTGGATTTAAGATATTTGAATCCTAGTATATCACCAATAATAAGATTCTTGATATTTATCTCATATTCTAATTTGTTATCTATCTTTATAAAATAGAAACTTCATAACAAAATAGATATAAGAAGATAAATAATTAATTTCGAAAATTAATTATTTATTTTGGATTAAAGATATTTGAATCCTAGTATATCACCAATAACAAGATTCTTGATATTTATCTCATATTCAAATTTGTTATCTATCTTTATCAAATAGAAACTTCATAACAAAATAGATATAACAAGATAAATAAATAATTTCGAAAATTAATTATTTATAAATAAATAAATAATTTCGAAAATTAATTATTTATAAATAAATAATTTCGAAAATTAATTATTTGCAATTTCGTTCTTCATCTAAATAATCACAAACATGTAATTGAATCATGAACTACTATCCCAATCGAATCTAATGGTATCATGGATCATAGAACACGAAACTAATTTCAATTAAATCACGAATATATGTATCATATACACAAAACATGATAATAAATCTCACAGAAAACTTATGTATATCACATATACATCAACTATTAACATACTTTCAATCATATATCATGTATATATCAGAAGAAAACATGCAATGAATTTAATGGAATCAAAATCGAAGGCTCTGATACCACTTTGTTGGGTTTTGGGGTTCATACGCAATGAAATTACAAAACAATTTTGACAAAAACCCCAACAGATCCGAATCTAATTCCATTAAAAACGTTTAAACCATGAAAAACTTAATCATACCTCAATCGCAATATACCTTTCGAAGGTTGATCGATCTCTAAGGCGCATAACGACGAACGCCTCTATCGCCAGATCCACACACGAACAGCGACCGAGATTTGAAGTGCTAGCTTCGAGAGAATACCAAACCTTTTTGTTTCTTTCCAAAACGATCCAGAGCATACCAAAAACCCTAAGTCGTTTCTAAAACGAAAATAGAATTTCAGCCTATTAATCTTTCGTGTGTGTGTTCTAACTTAAAGCGTCTATTTATACAACCCTTGTATATAGATGGTTAAGTAAATTACACATATACCCTTACTTAAAGAAGTATAAGTGTAACACACCACAAGGACGTTTCTGTCATGAATTTTATCACATAAAATTTTTTTTTCTGAATCATCTTAAAATCTCGCAAAACCATTCTTAGTGTGCGACCCAATAGGCTAATACAACGTTGGCAGTGTACCAAAACACATTTTGGTATACAAGTCATAAGCAGTCTCTAGCAAGACATTATGACTACCCAAGTTGTACAAATATCAAATCGATACAACCTAATCAATAGTGTATATAACATCCTTTTGTCACACGATATCCTTTTGATCAAACATAAGGCATGGAATTGTCATCCAACATGTTCAATCGTACTAGTCTCGATTTCTAGATAGACTGAAAACATCCAAGTGACATTGATCAATATCAATTCACTTAGACTAGGCCTTTTAACAGTCTAACACATCGAGGGATCCACTAGATATCTCTCTTTATATGAGAGGGACAAATTCTATCTCGATTACACAACTTCATCACATTGCTCACACAGGAACCAATCACAACCTTTATAATTGTCCGGTTAAAAACAACGTTTGATTGTGTCAAATCACGGTGTTCCTAATGTTGAAGTCTCTGGTAATCTCAAGTCAGAGGACTGGAATATATACCTATCATGAGAAACAACTATGACTTAATCCATGTGATGTTCTCATAGCGGGTCGGTCCAAAGATTTCTTTGTTCCCTAACAAGTACTCGTGATCTTGATTCGTATCCCTATACGTATAATCATCATATGATCATCATTCAAGACTCACACTAGTCTTAATTCATTATAGTTCCCAGTATAATGATCGACTAGGGACATTAAGGATATTTATGTAAATACCCATGGATCTTATTATAATGTAAACATGCTAATTAATTATAATAAACAGCAAATGAAATCCTCTATTCTATTAACTAAAAGTATTCATAAAGACAGTTAATGGATTGACCTAGAGCACATGCCCCAACAACTATTGAGAAATTTTATGAATTTTTTTAGGATAATGTAGTTAATCTAAATGAACTTTGAGGACTATATAATTAATTTTCACGGAACTTTGAGGTTTAAGATTCACTTTAGAATCCTTTGTGGTTGATGAAATATTATATTTAATGATCACGAGATCTAAATTTTATTTATTTATTGATGGAGAGGTTAATGCTGCTAGATTATCAAGGGAATTAAGGTAATTTAGGTGGGGTCTGACAATGTTGGTATCAAAGCCTAGAATTATAAAGGAATATTGTTGATCGAGGTTTAGTAAGTGATTAGTTGAGAAGTAACACGATGAAACAGGGTTAAAAAGTTTAAAATAACTTTATGATTGTGTTATTTGTGTTTTATATTATCGAGATATCGATGGATATAGTTATGATGTCCACTCATAGTACAGCAAGAGCCGGGTTAGACATCTAGCAAGGATAATAGGAATTTGCAATGTGTGGATTCAAATATGTTTTAGAGCATGGCTGAGCAATTGTCAGAGTTGCTAAATATTTTACGAGCACAGGCGGTAGCCTAGGCACATGTAGTTTGTGTTACTCAAGAAGTTCCTAATGTCAATTTAGCCGCTCATGAGGAGCAGGCTACCTCTGTAGTTCATCTCAGAGCTGAACCAGTTGTTGTAGTTCCGGATTGGACTGATCCAGCTATTGTTATTGGAATGTCACATAAGGAAATGCAGAGGAGAGAGTTTATGAAGTACAACCCTATGTACTTCTATGGTGAAAAGGATTTGAGAATCGTTGAGACTTGGGTTCTTAATCACAAGAAGCTTCATAACATGTTAGGTACTAATGAGCATTTGAGAGCTTTGATATGTTCGTATTATTTATGGGTCGATATTGAGACTTGGTGGAGATATTTGCATAATGGGCATAATATATTCGAGACTTGTGTTGATTTCCTCAAGGAGTTCACTGAGCAGTACTTTGATGACAGATTTAGTTTTGCAAAAGAAACTAGAGTTTAATCATCTAGTTCAGTGAGATACGACATTGGCTCAGTACGAAGCTCATTTTAGTTATCTTTTAAGGTTTGTCGAAGAGTCAAGAATGACAAAGAAAGAAAAGATGCACCAGTATATGTATGGTTTGCAGGAAGAACTTGGTACCACTATATCAGTGACTATGTTGAACACTCTTCGAGAGGTTCGAGATAAAGCAAGAGCTTATGTGGCTACACAGACATTTCAATACGAATCACGATGATATCAGGGTATTATGGAGTCAGGACAAAGCTCAGGTTTCAAGAATAAGAAAAGATTTATAGCAAGGTTTGACTCGAGTTTCCAAAAAAATGGAAAAAATAAAGAACCGCCATTCACATTGACGATACCTGTTATTCCATTATACGTGCATCGTAATCCTTTTTCGAGCACATCAGTAGACCCTAGGAGTTGACACATATATGGTCAGGACACATACGATCACATTTTTTTAGTCGTAGAGGAGTGTAGCTAAGGATCGAGGATCTCAGGGACAGGCTACGAGTCAAAGATCGGCGACTAGCCAGGAATCTTTTGTATGTAGTAAACCTATAGTTACATGTTTTGGGTATGGAAAAATGATCATATCATCTGATATTATCCTAAAAATTTGAGTACAATTACGTGTTTTGAATTTGGGAAGAAATGACATTACAGAAGTGAGTGTCCATAACTTTAGGAGCGTCTTCTAGTGTGTTACAATCTCAATAATAGATTAAAAATGTGTTCATATTGACTGAACCAGATTCAAAGGCAAATCGAAATATTATTGAAGGTACCATTTAAGTTTGTTGTTAACCTATGCATGTTTTAACTGATTCTAAATTAACGATTTCGTTTATATATGTTCATGTGGTGATTAAGTTAGGGTAAACTCTGTTGTGAGTCCATATTCATATTGTCCTTAACATAGTGATTAGGAATAAGGCGTATCCTCACTTTTATCTAAGAAATGTGTTGTTGAGATTTCTGGATATGAGATAGCTGATTGTTTATGCGTGTTGGATTTTATAAGATTTAACAAGTTGTTAGAAAGGGATTGGCTAACACCTTATCATCCATATTGGAATTGTTTTCATAAGGCAATGTTCTTTTATATTCTGGGTTGTACAATATTTACTTACTTCGAAACATTATCTGAGTTACTTCTGATTAGCGCTAGGATAGCCACTGATCAAGTAATGGAAATTCTTATCAATACCATTAATACTGATGTTAGACTTTAGATTAAACTAAAGGAAATTTCAGTGGTTTGTGAGTTAGGGTTATCTAAAATGAAATTTTTAGGTTTGGCTGGCTATTATTATAGATTAGCGAAAGATTTTTCTAATATAGTTGCGCAAATCACTATAGTAATTAAGAAAAGTGTTGAGTTTATATAGTCAAGAGAATGTGATGATGCGATTTGGGAGTGGAAAAAGTGATTGACTTATGAGTATGGTTTGCTTGAAAAGGCCATCGTGATGATTTTATTAAAAGTTTCTGCAAGTTGATGTGGAGTATATGAAGGTCAAGAAGTTTGTGCTTGATAACGATAATCCAGATTTAGGCGAGTCCGCATATCAGAGTTTGAGGTTTTGAGGTAGATTTTGGATTCCATCGGTGGCCGAGATTCGAGATGACATATTAAGAGAATCTTATTGATTTAGATATAACACTCATCCTAGTAGGATAAAAATGTATCATGATGTGGAGCAATTGTATTGGTGGCTAAGGATGAAAGCTGATGCGGGTGACTTTGTGAGGAAATGTGAAATTTGCCAATAGGTTAAGACCGATTGACGGAAACCTGGAGCTACATGGTGATGTATTTTGTTATTCATCTGCCTATTTCACAGAGGAAACATGATGCAGTCTAGATTATTATTGATGAAGTAACGAAGTCTGCTCATTTTCTTCGTATGTTACTTTCTAATACCTTTACATTGTTGAGCTTGTTATATGGGCGAGAGTTGGTTCGCTCGTTGGGAGTGCCATTGATGAAAGTTTCTGATCCTAATGCTCGGTACATATTGGGGTTATGGTATGGCGTACAAGAATTGTTTGGCATTCAGTTTTATTTCAGTACTGCATTTCATCCGTGGGCGGATGGTCAGACTGAAAGGTTGATCCAGGTGTTGGAAATAAGCTCAAGGCTTCTGTACTAGGATTTGGAGGTTTATGGGAAGTATACATATTTTTGCGTGAGTTCTCCTCCAATAAAGATTGTCAATCGAGTGTCAAGGTGACTCCGTTTGAGGTTTTGTATGGGATATCTTGTTGTTCTCCTGCCAGTTGGATTGAACCGGAGGATTTGGCGGAGTTAGGGCCACAGATAGTTCAAAATCACATTGAGGTTTTTTAACTTATTCGTCTAAGATTGAAAGCGATTCAGCAAAGGCACAACAATTATAATAATTTTTATCACCAGTTTGTGGAATATAACAAAAACAATTGGGTTTATTTGAAAGTCTCCCCTTACAAAAGCCATTACAGTTTTGGACTAAAAAGAAATCTCTCTCCTTGATTAATATGACCTTTTTAGATTGTGAAACGGATTGGGAAGGTTGCATATGGAGCTGCATTACCACCTCAGTTAGTCGGAGTTTATGATGTATTTTACGTGTTTATGCTCAAGTGGAAATAATCTAATTCACATCACATAGTGGAATGAAATCAGTTTGATTTGCAGGATGATGTTTCATACGAAGAGTAACCTATTATTATTGTGGATAGGAAGATTTAAAAGTCTCGAAATAATGAGATTTCACTTGTTTTATATAAGTGGCAGTTTCACAATGATTCAGAGTTAACAAGGGAACGAGACGCGTGTATGAGAGAACATTTTTCGATCTTTTTTAGTCTAGGTAAATTTGGTTTCAACTTTAATTTCGAGGATGAAATTCCTATTAGTTAGAAAGATTGTCAAATCTCGTAATTCTTAAATTAGTAATTACGCTAATTAGAGATTAACAAAAATTAATTATGATTTTGGCCGTGAGTTGGGAGTTGAGAACTAGGGAAATTGAGATTCTTAATTAATTTTTTTTTTTTTTGCATAATGTGTGCCTAGTGCTATGTACTATTATATTATTTATTTCGCAAAATTCAAGTTAAATGAGTCAATTCAAGATTTTATAGAGTTGTCTCGAGATACGTGTTGAAATGGATCCCGGTAGAGTTAAAATACCAACTCAAATGTTTTTTTGAATTTTGTAAAAAATAATTGAAATTAAGTTTAAAAATTCAAATTTGAAATTTCAATAAACTTAATGAGCCCACGTGGGGATTTTGCATCAATTTGCGTGTAAGTCGGGATCGAATGTAGTGGGAAATGAGACTAAGTTAGTGTAAGATCTTGTTTCAAGTTTTGTGTCGGTTGACAGTGGTCGAGGTTGAGATTAGGTCCAAATTCGTGCAAGGTTGAGTAAGTATGCCAAGGGGATTGGTCTGGAAGATTTTAGTATGTCATGGACGAAGTTAAGATTTTTTGGGTTTTGGTGGACCAAAACTAGAGTTATGGAGATTAATGGAATTGAACTATTTTGTCGAGAGTTTGGTTCAATTTGATGAAAAACGAGATAGAAAATGAGCATCGTAAATCAATACACGTTAAAATAGGAATTTCAAAAATTAATAAATAAAAAGAATTAAGCTGCTGATAAGCAGCTGAGGGTTTATATATAAATAACAAAAAAAATTAAAACAAATAGAAAAACCGATTTAATTGAACAAAAGAACAAATGGTTCATTTCGAAACCTCTCACTTCGGTATTTTGCTTCGTGGTCTCCCAACATCCTATTTTCGCCCAGTTTCTTTCTGTAACAGTGTAGAGCATCGCAATACGTTCAATTGGAGTGAATTTCTCATGGTGGAAATGAAGTATTTGGCTCGCAATTTGGTAAATTCTCAATGCCAAGTATTTTTTTTTCACAATTCGATTTGAATTCTCATAATTTTTTAATTTTTTCGGGTTTTGATAGAAATTGGTATGGATTGTTGTTAATTGGTAAATTGAATTGATTTGGGTCAATTTAGAATAAGTCCATACTGATGTGGATTATGGTTTTGGTGAATTGAACTAATGTGATTTAGTTGATAACTATTTTGGAGATATTTTATGGTATATATTGATTTACATTAGTTTTCTAGATGAATTGATTATTGGTTATGATCCAATTTGACTCCACGGGCTGTGAAAATATTTTGGTGTTGGTATCAAGTGGTTTTGTGGTGTTTGTTGTTGAGTTTTGAGGATTTAATTGTGAAAATGTTGATTTTGAGAAGTTTTTTAGTTCAAAATAAATAAAGTTCACTTAGTTGATAAGTCATATAGGAAAATTCATAACTTCTCCATCAGTGATCTGATTTGAGTGTTCTTGAAGTCCATGAAAAGGAGAACATGAGTACTACAAGTTCTTTTTAGGTCATCATGACAAATATTGAGGTTTTCAAGGTCAAAAAGTTACCCTAAGTTGGCTAGTTGAAAGCTTGTTGAAACATTTGTATAAATTAATATTTTTAGAAATTGTTCTCAAGCAGACTTTGACCACAGATTTCATTAGGGTTTTGTGATATAGTTTCATTTGAAGCTTGACCTATAATATAATTGGGTATATAGGAAAGCTACTGGAAGAATTTTTAAGGTGACGTGACACTTCGGGAACCTTAAAAATTAAGCTCGAAGTTGGTTATTTGTAAGGTAAAGTAAATCACATAGTAACCTTTACATTGTATCGATATCTCTTAAATATAATTACATGCACAGTTTATCGTTACATATTTATTGATCATGTATTCACGAACATGAGAGGTAGGAAGCCTTTGGGGATATCATTGTGTTCATCGGCTATATGTGTGGTAGGATGAAAACCGTGGTGCTCTGCAACTGGAGTCACTAATCTTTGTAAACACTTGTTTAAGATGGATTATTTTGTGATTCTGGCGAGGATCATACTCCAGGGTGAGTCAATAGTGTGGCTTCTCGAGGGACTTCCTCTCAAACTCATGAATCTTTATTATTATTTTCCCACCACTTTTGGAAACACATCTTTTAATTGTGGTCGGTCAACAGAAACGAGATGGATTGCATATTTGTATATTTATGATTTCTTGCAATATTATTGTTTGTTTAAATTCTTGGATTACAATGCATTTGATTATTACAGGTGTACTAGATAGTGTGTGATTTATTTATCTGACATTATCGAATTTTTATAATTGGGTAATGATAAGTGCAAGCAACGACAAAGGAAAGGGAAAGCTGTCAAATTAAGTATGACTTGATTAGTTCATTTCTCTCTATGTATGTATTGTTTTTGTTATACTATATTGTATAAGTGGGTTTTTGGGTTCGTGTGTGGTTATGATCTATTTTGAAATTATTATAACGATTTTAGGAAGAATTGAGATAATTTTAGAGTTAAGGTAATGCTAGTTTAAGAATTTTGATACTTTAAATCAAGTTAGAATGGATAAGTAGTTTTTCTGAATGCAATATATATTGTTATGGGGTTGATTGAGTCCTTCGGCATTTCCACCAAAGCTGAGCAGATTTCGTTGAAGATTTTTGAAGGCCAGGATTTTCGATGTAGGCTTAGAAATAGGGGAGTCGTTGAATTTTTTATGAATTTTTTAGGATAATGTAGTAAATCTAAATGAACTTTTAGGATTATATAATTAATCTTTACGGAACTTTGAGGTTTAAGATTCACTTTAGATTCCTTTGTGGCTGATGAAGTATTATATTTAATGATCACGATTTCTAAATTTTATTTATTTATTGATGGAGAGGTTGAGGTTGCTAGATTATCATGGGAATTAAGGTAATCTAGGCCGGTCAGATGCCCTAATTAGGTGGGGTTTGATGAGAAACTTACAGGAGAACTTGGGGAAGAAGAGATAAAAAATTTAGTGGTTTGAAGCTGTAGAAGTTGAATAAGCTAGGAGTTTATCAACTAGGTAATTCACTTACACCATAAGCTTAGCGTAATTTGGTTAATTTATGAATTTGATTATATGTATGGTTGTTATGCTATTGTTGATGTCTTAGAGCTCTAGAGGTGTGTATGGGAGTTCCTAAGGCATTGGTGTAGCCTATATGTAAAGAAAACTCAGAATCTAATAGCAGAATTCTAGGTTTTCCTGCACATAGTGTGCTAGGTAGGTCAGCTAGCGCGCTCAGTTTATATAGCACATTAGAGAAATTTGATAGCGTGCTAATGAGGCAACTAACGCGCTTAGTGCTATGACAACATAAAAATATGTGATTTTTTAAATTTGCTTAAACTATAAATAAGTCCAACACCCTAGCAAAAGGTCTACACACATTTTCTAAACATGTTAAATGATATCAGGAACCTAGGCAAGTGTCTTAAGGGTTCAAATACGAGATTTGGGGTGTCGAGAGGTCGGTAAAGGTAGGACTTTACATTTCTTGATATGAGTATACTTGTTGATTGTTTTATTTACATTTCATATTCTGTATTGACTATGTCCAGTATTGTACTCTCATATCATGAACTTAATTGCTACTCCTCACTTGTTGAGCTTGATTTTCATGATCTTATGATGAATTGAATTCCTTTGAAATATAGCCATGTGTTTTATGTGTTTTCTTGTTGTTTTACAGAGAATATAGTGTAAATAGCATACTATTAGGATTTGTGAGTTTGTGAATGACTTTATGACTTATACTCTTTGAAAATTGTGCTTTGTAGCATAGCCAAGCCTTGGAATCCTTAATGAGTCAATTTCTTGGAATTATAAAGTGGTTATAGAATCTAGAGTCCATTGCACTATATTGGAGTTGATCGGCACACAGGGTTAGAGTCCTTAGGGATGTCGGCACTCGCTACTATAATGCGGTGCATGGGGTTAGAGTCCATGGGGTTCCCAATACACGGGGTTAGAATCCCTGGTGACAATGAAGTCCCTAGTGATATTAGACTGTACGATTCCACCTCCTTCCTTTAGTGATTTTAAAGGTTTCAGTGACGCATGTCACCGTCGACCGGATCTAAATCATAATTATTTAGCCTTGTGTCGGTTTCATTTACTTAACCATGGTATTTCTTAGCATATTTCTCGTGTTAGTCTTTCTTTAATTAAATTATGCTTTTAAATACCATTTAAACTTTTAGAAATGTGAATGAATATGTCAACGGGGATTACTATTACTTTTTGTACTCACCGTCCTTTTTATGATAATGGGTGTAGAGCCGTCGACGAGCAGGCCCGGTAAGGAGAAGATTGGCTACTACCTCTGAGCCAGTGGCGTACTTCTGCATCAACATTTAGTAGGTTTTGATATTTGCCACTTTACTATATATACATGTGATTGTTGTTTCCTAGTTTCCATACTTAGGATTTAATATATTGATTCTGCATAGTTTGTTGAAACTTCCGCTAAATTTTATAACACTTGAAAAGTTTTTAATTTCTCTAAAATCTATTAATATGTTAATGTGTGGATTTCTTATCCTAAACACAAATATTGAGGACAGCTGGATAGAAAGGCTGACTATTATGTAGTTAAGTCCTATGTGGCTAGGATTTGGCCTTAGTTTTAGGATTAGGCTGGGTGGTGCCCTAGATTAGGAAAGGGGACATCACACAAGCCTCACCACGTAGTGCCTTGCTTATCTATGACACCCCACAACATAAATAATTGCTTACACGTTTTGCAATAATAGCTTAGGTAATTATTCTTTATGTAATTACTATTAATTTAATTAGCCAATTAGTCAATCTATCAAGTTATAACACAATTTTATAGTAGAAATCTTTAAGATTTACTAAAATATGCATTTTAACAGTCCTAAATCGTGGAAAACCCGATAAAAAGATACCATGTATATAACAAACTTAAAATAAGTATAGTAAGAGATTCATATACATGTATTCAATATTCTACAGTCCCAAAAACCCAACAAAAGTAAATATATACGTACTGTAGTTAAATACAAGCTGGCACGGAAACACTTCCCGAAAGTAATTGTCTAAAACCTCCTTGCCCTTGCTTGTCTAAGGGGCGATCATCCCAACAAAAAGAAATGACGAGTCCAGTAAATAAACTCCCAAAAGAAAACCATCGAGCATTTAATAATAGATAGGCCAATAATAATGTTAAATAACTATGCTGAAATAAATAGGCAGCTATAAGATATCGCATGCGTAAATAACACGAATGAAAACCATATGGTTGTGTTAGGAGACTAGATCATATTTCAGATTCCATCCCTAGGATCCCTTAAGTGGGTGCACCCAACTGGCCCATCACTTGGTCCTCTTAGTAGCCAGCATAAACCCACGATGCACTAACACATGTACCAAAAAATTAGCATATATCGTCATTCATCTAGGACTCCCAATACACATATTATAGTCTAGCATACTAGAGCCCGTACAACACAACAAAAAGTAAAACCCGGCGACAAGCAAAACTACCAACCATTAAACCAATACAAAGCAGTGATAGAACATGGAAATGAATAGCAAAGAAATAGTAGATAGAACAATTGAAACAGTTAAATACTTAAGATGTAATTCTTAAGGGATTTACGTACGTCAAATCCCACTTCAAAGCCCCGAAAACACTCCGGTCCGAACCCGCTAGGCTCTCGACTACCGTACAATAGCCCCCAAGTCCCCTGGGATCCATTTTTCAGTGTTTTAGATTGACTTAAAGTGTTTAAATTAAGTTAAGAGTTCTATTTCCTAAAACAACCCCTTAAAGACAAAATAAAGTTTCAATTTTCAATTTGGGATCATATGTTGCAGCACAAATTAAACCATGATATATTTAAAATCATTGAAAACATGTAAGAAGAAAGCCTTAGCTTTAGGTTTAAGCTTTCATAAATAGTAAGGGGTGCAAAGTCTCGTTATAAAATGAAGGATGTATCAAAGATTTACAAAGACAGCTCGAATTAGAGTCAAAATCTGACCAACAAATTTGTAAAAATCATTTCTCCAAATTTATAGCTCCAAAAATCATGATTTTTTTCACAAGGCAGCTAATATATCGAATAAAAACATACGAAAAGATGTGCTCATTTTGATAAGAATTAAGAGAGTTATTCCTTGTCAAAGTTCATTTTAAAAATCTCGTATAAGCATTTGATCAGTCTACTTACGGAGCTTTTTTTAGCTAAAACGAGTTTGAATTTCAAAATTTCTTGTAACAACCTAAAATTAACTAATAGTAAATGAGCCCCTAGTCAGGGTTACTGACCCGAGATATGGCCTGAGAGCAGGTACACAGTCTGAATACTCGATGTGAAGACCAAGAAATATGTTAGATTTGAGTGATGGGATGTCTAGTGTGATGTATTTGTGTAGACTTATAAAGTCACTCCTATTTGTATATAGATCTCGAGACATGAGCGAAAACTCACCTCAAGATGCGTACCAGTGTGGGTCTGTGTTAGGGAGTGATGTGGTCATATTATTTAAGCTTAGTGTAACTTAAATAGTAATTTTAATGTGGCTATGGTTAGTTTATATTAAATGTAGCTAAGTTAGCACGTTAAACAATAGTCATGTGATGATTCTCGAGATACAAATTGACACATCTAGAGATCAATTAAGTTTCAAATCGTGTTAACTAGATGGAGATAGTGGAGAGTTAATGGGGAATGTGGCAACGTGTAGGCCATTAGATTAGTTTCAAGATACATACGTACATTAGGATCAATGGCTAATAATCAACCTTATCTTAACATATAAGATTGGATTGATCAACACATGCAACCAAATCACTTCATTTGCATAACTTAGGAATTAAGAAAGCTTGTCAGCACTTGACCCTAATGGGGAATGTGGCAACGTGTAGGCCATTAGTTAAGTCTGGTAAGGGTAATCTGGGCTCGATTAGGGTTTCAAGCCGAGTATTGGCCTAATCAGGTTAGGAGATGCTACAAATAGTGCTCGTCAGCACTTGACCCTATTGGTAGACTGATAATACCACACCAGTAGACTTCAAAATATCCGTCGACAATAATCACACATGTGGATAAACATACATTAGTAGTTAGCATAATAATAGTAATAAAGATGCAAGGATGTAAAGGCACATACATCAAATTAATAATGCATAACAAAGAGGATTACCTTAACAAAAATCACCCTCACCATCCCTATGAGGGTTACGACATATTTCTTAGACATTCTCTAATAGAACGCATTTAATCGAGAGAGATTGAAACTAAAAGAAAAAGTGAGAATGAATCGCATTGTCCTTTCTATTTATAGAAAGAAACCACTTTAATAAAATAAAATTCATTATGACAAATCATAATGACAGGATAAAAATAAGATTCATTATTTATAACGAATTCGTAAACGAAAAGATAAACTATCAAAGTTCGTTATCGATCATTATGTTAAGGAAACTTCTTAGAAACTTCTTATTCTTTATTTAAAGATTAAGTTAAAGTGTCATTATCAATCATAATGTTAAGATAAAGATAAAGAAACTTCTTATTCTTTTCCTAAAGATGTTAAGTGTCATTATCAATCATAATATAAAGATAGAATTTATAGAAGCTTCTTATCCCTTACTTGATGACAATACCGACTTACGTTCTACAGATTTAATTTACTAATTTATTTAGTTTATGATAATTACCTTGTTACCCCTGGTGTTATTTTATTATTTTCACCTTTTACTAAATGACTATTCCGTCTCTTAAGCTAACTATTTTTTACTTATCACTTTATTTATTGAAAAGATTATTTTATCCCAATCATAATATTCTAATTATTATTTATGAGTAATCATGAAATGCAAACAAACAATGATGCAAATGATGTATCAACAAAATGCATCACTTAATATTCATCCAAATGCATTAATGTAGTATAATAAAACAAGATAATGTGTGATTCGATAAGTGTAATATGTATTTCGATGCATATAAATGTGTATTTCGAGATTCATAATTTTTTGGGGTGTTTTATCATTACTCGAATCATACCATGATATCGATACATGAGATTGTTTCCCACATTGGTGATGGCTTTGGACGAACCTATTGTGGACTTGATGGGACTAGTTAGGGGGCAAAAAGGCCATGTGTCAACTAATGGTTTGCATCGCCTCGAGAGTAGGAGAATCGGTCACCTGATTCTTGCCAATAACTAGTACGCATTGAATGAAAATCAAATTATAATATTATTATGCTTTTATGATATCCCTCTTGAATCACCCTTATATGATGATTTGATTTACAAATGCTTTTATGTTCCATATGCGATGTTGTATCAATTTAACTAATGTTATTCGTGAAATACTCTCTTTCTCTTTATTTACTTTCGATTCATAGTAGACACACATGGTTAGTAGGTATTACTTGTATGTTTGATAGTTGAACGGGTTTTTCGCATTCCTGAGCTCCGTTGGTTCTTTTAGCTCACCACACTTACTCTTCAGGTCCATCTACGTTGACACCAGCACGGGATAAAGGAAAGGCAATAGCGGAGAGCGTTATCTTCAAATGTGAAATTTGTCTGTTATTTATATTATTGGTATTTAAAACATCTAAACATGGATTATATTAAGTAATTAATGGGGTAGATCTTAATCCTCGAGACTTGTTTGCTCAGTACATTAGTAGAATGATGGTGTAATTACCTTGAGATACTTGAACATCTTATTTAGAGTTATTATTTGACATGTGAAACATTTTAGTTTTTTAAATTCCATAATTATTGTTTCATATGTACAATTGAGTAGTTCTGCAAGTTGGTTTAGGCGAGCCAAACCATTTGCTCAAGCTCGGTTCAGGTATTAGACCTGGGTGGTGGTCTGGGCTAGGTAACCCGACTCTAGATCAAATGATGGTCATCATAAATGATTGCACATAACAATCAAACCATTTTCCTATATAAAAACATCAAAAAGTTAAAAACTTACAAATCTAGGAGAAAAAGCATTCGTAGCGTTAGGAAGCAACACCGGAGCTTCGTTAGAGTCAATGGCCCCTCACGAATAAGTGGGGTGGGTATATCAACTTCCTTAGAGCATCTCCAATGGTTAATGTGGATTGTGGTTGTGGATTCACATCATCACCGTGGAGGGAATGTCCATCCTACATGGACTAAATAGACATTGAATAGTGAAAATGGTCTCTAATGGCTACTGTGGATTACACCTTCTATCTATAAGGTGGCAACTTTTTTTCTCTTAGCTTATTTATTAAATCATAAATAATTAATAATCAATTTTTCATATGTAGCTTTTGGAAACAAAATATATGTTGTTTGTATTTATCCTTTTTAAAAATTTATTTGTAAATATCTTGTATCTTGATAAATACTAAAAAAAGAAAGAAACGTAAAGTATATATATATATATAAATGAAACTGTTTTATCAAACAAAATGCGGCTAGGTTTTGTAAAGTATAGTGCAAATAATATATTGTTGTCCTTTATTTTTTTAGTTTTTCAATGACGTAACATAGTGCACACTGTCTATCGCACCTTCTAGATCTAGAGGGTATGGTAGACAGTGTCTACTTTTTTTTATGCCACGCACATTATCAATTCACATTACCATTGAAGAAGATTTTGAGAGCATCTCCAATGGGGATGTGGATCGAGGGTGGATGTGTGCCACCTATGATAGAATACACACTCCGATAAAAAAATTCTCTCCAATGGTAATGTGGATTAACACTGTAGAGATGATGTGGCAAAAATAACCGTCCACACTGTCTAACCACCCTCTATTTTCTAGAGGGTGCAATAGACAATGTGTGTTATGCCACTTCATAAAAAATCAAATACAAAATAGAAAAAAACACCAAAAAAAAAACGAACTACATGTTTTATACTTTGCGTTTCCTAGTTTACTATATTTTTCATTTTTTTATTTTGTTTAGTTTTTTTTGTACTTAATCATACATCTATACTATTATAATAGCAATCCCCAAACGGTTAACCGTGAAGCCTTTTTGGCTAAAAATTCCAAGTATACCCTTATTACCTTAAATGAAAACAAATCAATATAAGGATATTTTGGTAAGTGAATAATTACATCTACTTTAATTGTCGGTTTCAGACAAAAAAACATTTTAACTTTGCGGTTTCACATCCGCGAGTTCTTCATTGGCGTTCTTCAATGGCAACCACACATCCATGAACCACATCCGCGCGAGTTCTTCAATGGCCACCACATCTGCGTGAGTTCTTCAATGGCCACCACATCCGCGAGTTCTTCTATGCCGACCACATCCGCGCGAGTTCTTCAATGACGACCACATCCGCGAGTTCTTCTTCTTCATCTTCGCGTCGCGTCCGCCGTCTTCGCCGATTCGCCGAAAGAACAGGGACAAAACCAGAGTCCTCTTCGCCGATTCGCCGATTCGCCGATTCGTCTTCTTCATCAGATTCCTCTTCGCCGATTCGCGATCTAAGCGCAAGAAAAGACATCGCAATGGCGGCCACACTGCATCGTCTTCGATTTCTTCTTCTTCATCTTCTTCATTAGATCGTCTTCTTCATCGTCGCGTCGCGCGCCGCCGCCTCTTCAAAGCGATCAAGATCCGCAACGCCACACCTCTTCTACCTCTTCCTCCGATGACAGTCCATTCTTGGTTTTTTTTTTTTTTTCCTAATGCTCGAATTGGGGGTTTAGGAGGGTTTGAACTTTGATACTGAATTTGAGTTGGGAAGTTGCGATTTTTCATCTAATTGTAGGACATCCTTACAAAAAAAAAAAATTAAACGAATTGAATCTACAACAACGTCAAAAACTGATTTTTTTTTTTGAATCCCACATATTTAGCGATTTTATTTGAGAGTTTCTAAAACTGGTTTTTTTTATTGAATCCTTTATATCCACTTTTGATGGAACGGTAACTTATTGTATCTTTTCCTCTTCTACTTATTCCCGTTTTTTTTTAGATTGATCTGCATCAACTGCTCCAACAGTTTCTGGCCTTGCCAATCAATCTAGAAAAAATTTGTCAAAAACCCAAAAACAAATCAAATCAGCGTGGATTCCACCACATATTTCAATACAAACAACGATTTCATCGATTCTTTCTTCTCGAATCGGATAATTCTCGGATCCGATCGAATTTTCATGCAATTTTTTCGCAATTACCCTAGAAGTTGAAATTGATCGAGAGAGATAGAGAGGACTTACAGTGACAACGCAGAGTTCGGTGAATCGCAGAGTTGACGACGCTACAATAGGTGAGGTAAGTGTATAATTTAAATTTTTCCCAATTCGGTTGATTATCTTCTTCATTTCTTTAATAAATTTTGAAGTATTTTGTTAGATATACATACTTTTACAATCTAAAAAATTTCTCCATGTAGACCATTTCATAATATTGATCAACAAGCTTAGACCCTCAACTGATCCTGCTCTATTAAGAATGGGGGGAGTGTAAGCCTATCTATAAAGATTACTTGCAAGTTTTGTCAATCGTTTTCTTAATTCAGGGTGGTTTATAAGCATTACTATGATTTATGATTATTAATTAAGATTAACCGCACCACCTACTACGATTAATGAATATCTGTAGTCATGATATGTAAGCTTTAAATTTCATTAACATTTTTGGATCTTTGAATGTGAGCAACTTTGCTGCCACCCCAAGTTTAATCTCTTTCATGTCATTCATAAGTGTGGATTTCCGTATGCATGTATACTAGCTTCGCTTTGTTACTACTATTTTCCACCTTTGTTCAACATAGACCTTCCTTTTTTTGGGGGGTTGCTCAGCTACTTGAAATCTTTGTTTATAAATTATGTTGTGCTTCTTTAGCAGTGCAAATTTAATGCTCTACCCATTTATCTTAAGAGACCCATTTATACTAGCTTCGCTTTGTTACTACTATTTTCCACCTTTGTTCAACATAGACCTTCCTTTTTTTGGGGGGTTGCTCAGCTACTTGAAATCTTTGTTTATAAATTATGTTGTGCTTCTTTAGCAGTGCAAATTTAATGCTCTACCCATTTATCTTAAGAGACCTAATTAGTGAGTTGTGTTCCCTATCCAGTATAGGAAAGAAAATGACCTTTTGTGATATGCTTTATGTAGGCCATCATATTGCTCGATATTCATATTGTGCGTGTTCAATGCAGACATGTATTTGCACATACTTCCCTTTGATTTGATTTGATCATGTATACTAGCTTCGCTTTGTTACTACTATTTTCCACCTTTGTTCAACATAGACCTTCCTTTTTTTGGGGGGTTGCTCAGCTACTTGAAATCTTTGTTTATAAATTATGTTGTGCTTCTTTAGCAGTGCAAATTTAATGCTCTACCCATTTATCTTAAGAGACCAAGATATATTTTTGACAAGTTTAATCTCTTTCATGTCATTCATAAGTGTGGATTTCCGTATGCATGTATACTAGCTTCGCTTTGTTACTACTATTTTCCACCTTTGTTCAACATAGACCTTTCTTTTTTTGGGGGGTTGCTCAGCTACTTGAAATCTTTGTTTATAAATTATGTTGTGCTTCTTTAGCAGTGCAAATTTAATGCTTTACCAATTTATCTTAAGAGACCAAGATATATTTTTGACAAGTTTAATCTCTTTCATGTCATTCATAAGTGTGGATTTCCGTATGCATGTATACTAGCTTCGCTTTGTTACAACTATTTTCCACCTTTGTTCAACATAGACCTTCCTTTTTTTGGGGGGTTGCTCAGCTACTTGAAATCTTTGTTTATAAATTATGTTGTGCTTCTTTAGCAGTGCAAATTTAATGCTCTACCCATTTATCTTAAGAGACCTAATTAGTGAGTTGTGTTCCCTATCCAGTATAGGAAAGAAAATGACCTTTTGTGATATGCTTTATGTAGGCCATCATATTGCTCGATATTCATATTGTGCGTGTTCAACGCAGACATGTATTTGCACATACTTCCCTTTGATTTGATCATGTAGGGTCATCACCCCATTACCTCTCTTATCTCACTTTCATCAATTCTACTACTAATCACTTCTCCACCCATGCATGATGTATGTATATCTGATCCTTAAAAGAAAAATATATTTTCCATTTCAACTCTTACAGTTGGAACTAACACAATAGAAGCAGCATAGCACATCTTTATAAATCAAATTAAGGGTGTTGAGATTCCTAGCAATTCAAGTCCCAAAAATTATACATTCAGCTACAATTCCGCAAATGTAGATCCTCTGATTTTTTTAACTTTTTCCCTTTAAAAATGACTACAATGGGGAATAATTACTAAAGAGATTTGTCTGAGAAGACTAATAGTCTTTTATTTTTTTTAAAATGGTATGATATGATATGTAAGTTGAAGTTTGATTGCATTGGGAGGAGAGTAATGGTAGCTCTTCAAGCATGTGAGCTATCTTGAGGAATAAAAAAAAATTGATCGATGAGGTGGAAGTTTAGGTGTCAAAACTTTGGTGTGTGAAAGAGGGCATAGGAAGGTGTTTATCATCATTATTTGAATTCTAACAACTGGTTGTGAGACCATAAATCAAATTTGATTCACATTTAACAACCTCAACATATTGGGGGTACCTTATTAACTAAAGTAGTGGAAAAGCTTTAAATTAGATTTGTTTAGAAAAATCTAAAATCAACCAATTCTTTTTTGAACAAAAATTGAAACAAATTTTTTATTTATAGAGCAATATTAGAGCATAGTACCATAGGCGATCATTTTTGAACAAATTCAATTAGCAAATTGCAAGAATATATAACCGTGATAACTCCATAACCATAGTGACAAAAGGGCTTCCTCGATAAACACATTAGACTCTATCATTTTTTTTTAAGATTTTTGTTTTTATCAATACTATGGCTAGAGATCACATAATAACCATTGATCTAAAAAAATTTGTTCACATAATAACCATTGATCTAAAAAAAATTTATGATCTAAAAAATATAAAATGTATTTTGTTAGAAGTAATTGTAATAAATATTGAAGTATTTTGTTAGATATACATACTTTTACAATCTAAAAAATTCCTCCATGTAGACCATTTCATAATATTGATCAACAATTCAATAATATAGCTGCTACCATGAATAAACAACGGAATCGTCGTCGTTTATCTCAAAGGCAACGACGTCAAAATATGTCAAACTCAGCTAGAGATCACCTACTCGCAGCTCGACGAAATCAAGAGACTCCTGAGACTATTGAACAAATAAATGTTCGACATCAAAGATATTTACAACGCTACAATTCCATAGAAGGTACATACAATTATATTCTTAATTAATTTATTCACTACTTCTTTTATATGTTCTTACTAATATAATACACCATGTTAATTATTATGTATTTTATAGGTACATCTACAAGTACTTTTGCAAAATATAATACAACCGCTTCAAGGTTGACGCACATTCGTCAAATTGCTAGGTCAAGGTCTTCCGAAATGGAAGGTACCAATTAAATTAATTTTTTTTCCAAATATAATGAATTATTTTATTTTCCTCGGTTAACTTAAATTTTTTGCTTTACGGTACCTCTACCAAGTAACATTGTCAACCATTCAAGAACCTTAAGATTATCATGTATTCGTCAACAAGCAAGGTTACTTTGCAACCAAATAGATGGTAATTATATGTTACGGTCATTTACTATATTTAAAATTATGCTATTTCTATTAATATTATTAATTGTATACAAATTTTAATTTCATGTAGGTTCCATTACTACTACGCAAAGCAATCAAAATTTAACGTTGCTTAATAATTGTCGAGTACCATGTTCAAGTTCTTCTAACGCTAGACCATTTCCTAATAGGCATAATAGTGGTAGAAATTTCCCCACACATTACAACTTCCAAACTATAATACTTGAACAACCCGGAATTTGTTCATATTGTGGAGCCAGATTATTTGTTCATGAGACCTTAGATTTGTGTTGCTCCAATGGAAAAATAAATTTACCAACACCCGAAAATCCACAAGAATTAATAAACATATTCCTAGATCAAACTGATGAAGGTAAACATTTTAGAGAAAACATACGTTCTTACAATCATGTTTTTTGCTTCACCTCTATAGGAGTTAATATAGACGAAAACTTAGCAAGTGGCAGACAAGGAGTCTTTACTTATCGTGCACAAGGATCTATTTACCATAGAATAGGAAGTTTATTACCAATAAATGAATCAAGACCAAGATTCTTACAAATGTATATATATGACACTCAAAATGAAATTGAACACCGACATCAAGAGCGAAACATAACACGACCAAGTCTATTACAAAAATTAAAATTAATATTAGATGCACACAATCCTTATGTTCAAGTATTAGTCAATTAGGTAGACGTGAGGATGTGATGAACTGTAGACTACTAATACAAGAAGTAAGGGTTAATCGACATATTCATGCTTTACCTTCAACACCACAAGTTGCGGCAATACTAATAGGAAATGATTCTTTAGAAGATTTAAGAGAAAGAGATATCATAATAGAAACTCGAAGTGGTAGCCTACGTAACATTGCTGACACGGCCGCATACTACGATCCCTTACAATATCCTCTTTTATTTCCTTTGGGGCAACACGGTTGGCATTTGGAATCGTGTAACTCAAATCACGAAGAATCACCATTGAGACAATACTACTCCTATGTTCTTCAGGTACTATTACTGCATTTTACTATATATCGTAATAATTTAATTATTTTATAATTTTATTTATTACTTTTATTCCTACAAAAATTAATTTGTTTCAACAAAAACTAACTTCTTTCATATTAGTTTCGCCCATTACGCATGTCACTACTTCATTACGGTTGACGTCTTTTACAACAATATGTGGTAGACATGTATGTGAAAATAGAAACAATGCGGTTACGATATCTAAAGACAAACCAACATATCATTCGTTTCGAACTATATCAAGGTTTACAAGATGCAACGAGTTCAGGAGAAACAACTGCAGGTTTATATGAATGTGATTTTAATATATTATGTATTCATTACAAATAAGTTTATTATGTTACTGTAATTTATAATATTTTTACTTTATTATTTTGAAGGTAATATTGGTAGAAGAATAATTCTTCCCTCATCATATAATTGTGAAAATCAAGAGATATGTATAACCGCTACCAAGATGCAATGGCAATCGTCAGGAGGTATGGAAAACCCGACCTTTTTATTACCATCACTTGCAACACTAATTGGTTGGAAATTACCCGAGAACTATTACCTGGACAAAAGGCTCAAGATAGACCTGACGTAACAACTAGAGTTTTTCGATCAAAACTAGAAGAATTGAAACATGACTTATTTGTTAGAGGTGTGTTAGGTAAAGTAATAGCTCATGTACATGTTATTGAATTTCAAAAGAGGGGATTGCCACATTCACATTTGTTGCTAATTTTAGAAGAAAGTGATAAGTTAAATTGTCTGATAATTATGACTCTTTAGTTAGAGCGGAAATTCCATGTCCTTTAACCGAGTCTAGGTTGTATTCTATAGTAACAAAACATATGATGCATAACCCATGTGGACCGTTAAACACTAACGCAATATGTATGAAAAATAATAAATGTACAAAATCATATCCGAAAGCTTTTGCTGCATCTACGTCACAAGGTAATGATTCATACCCTATATATAGGCGGCACGACGATGGAAAACAAGTCACAATAGGTAATAGAACTTTAGACAATCGTTGGGTGGTTCCATATAACTCTTACTTACTTTTAAAATATAACTGTCATATAAATGTAGAAATTTGTTCAAGCATAAAATCCGTCAAATATTTGTACAAATATGTCTATAAAGGTCCAGATCGCGTTGCTTTTGGAGTATCTACACATACAAGTAGAGATGACAAGATAGCTCAATTTGTTAATGCTAGGTGGATATGTGCTCAAGAAGCTTTGTGGAGAATATTCAAATTTCAATTGAACGGAATTTCACCTTCGGTAGTTGGACTACAAATACACTTACCTAATCATCAACAAGTCCAATTTAATGTAGATGAGTCTATAGAAGACATATTAAATGATAGTGATAGATCAAAAACTATGTTGACAGAGTTTTTTAAGAAAAATGCTATTGACTCAGATGCAAGGCAATACTTATATTACGAATTTCCACAAAAATATTGGTGGAATCAAAGACTTAAACAGTGGACTAGAAGACAAAATATTCGTAAGGTAGTTGGTAGAATGTACACTTGTTTCACCATTAGATAGAGAACGCTACTATTTAAGATTATTACTCAATCATGTTAGGGGACCTATATCTTTTGAAGATTTGCGTATTATTGATGGATTTACATTTGAAACATTTAAACAATCTGCAGAAAAAGAGGTTTACTAGAAGATGATGATAGTGTCACTCAATGCTTGCGAGAAGGCTGCAAATGTACATATGCCACGTTCTTTAAGAAGACTATTCGCTACTATTTTAGTTTTTTGCGAACCAATTAGAATACGTGAGTTATGGGATGAATTCAATACGTATATGATTGAAGATTACAAAAATGCAAATAAAAACAACCACTCTCTAGATGAATCTTTCTTTCTAAATTGTTGTCTTAAAGATTTAACCAATTATCTCTCACAACATCAAAAAAAGATTACTGATTACGATTTACCCCAACCAAATTATGAATCAATAACCAACATCAACAAATTTATAGTTGAAGAAAAATCTATTAAAATATCAAAAGAAGATTTAGATTCAATAAGAAAATTAAACAGTCAACAACAAAATGCATTTGATAGTGTCGTCCATAGCATCGATAGTCATGCACATACAATTTTTTTTATAGATGGACACAGGGTACAGGGAAAAACCTTCTTATACAAATCAATCTTAGCATACATACGTAGTAAAGGATTAATTGCATTGGCTACAACTACATCGAGTATTGCTTTGCCATGTCATTGCCTCGGGGTCGTCTTGCACATTCAAGATTTAAGATCCCTATTCTATTAGATTCCACTTCAACATGTTTCATCGGCAAAAACAATCGGACTTAGCAGGACCTAATACGACATGCTTCTCTCATTATTTGGGATGAAGCAACTATGGCTCACAGCACGCTATAGAGGCTTTGGATAGAACACTACGAGATATTACTTGATATAGATGATTTTTTTGGTGGAAAAAACATAGTATTAGGAGGCGACTTCCGACAAGTATTGCTTCGGTTGTCCCAAATGGTACAAGATCTGAAACCATAGACGCCTCTCTCATTAGAGCACCATTTTGGAAAAACGTAATAAAAATAAAATTAATGAACAATATGCGTGCTATAAATGATTGTTTGTTTGCTGATTTTTTGTTGCGAATAGGAAACGGAGAGGAAAATTCTATTAAAGAAGATATGATTAGAGTACCCGATGAAATAAATATTCCTTGGCGAGGAGATCAAACAATACATGACCTAATAGATTTTACATTTTCATCACTACACGAGAGTTCTAATAACAAAGAATACATAATCAATAGGGCTATACTAACCCCGACAAATGAATCAGTTGAACAAATTAATAATTTAGTTGTCCAAAAATTCTTAGGTCAAACATATATTTATTATTCATTTGATAGTGTAGAGGACGATACCTTACATCTTTATCAACAAGAATATTTAAATTCTATTTCTCCAGGAGGATTACCACCTCATAGACTAATACTAAAAATAGGATGTCCAGTAATTTTACTTAGAAATCTAGACTCACAAATAGGCTTATGTAATGGAACCCGTTTGATTTGTCGAGTTTTTCATAGAAATATTATAGATGCCGAAATAGCTAATGGACCTTTTAAAGGAACTAGAGTTTTTATACCACGAATCCCACTTAAACCTTCAGATAATGTAAAAATGCCTTTCAAACTTATTCGAAAACAATTTCCAATAAAACTAGCATTCGCATTGACAATTAATAAATCCCAAGGACAAACTATACCCAACGTAGGAGTTTATCTTCCTGAACATGTTTTTAGTCATGGCCAACTATATGTAGCTTTATCTCGAGGTGTGTCTTTAAGTCAAACCAAAATTTTAGTTAAAAATGGAAAAATAGATAGACATTTAGGTACATTCACAAAAAATGTGGTTTATCGCGACGTCCTCCACAATTGTACGTAGCTAAGTAAAATCATAACATATAATATATGAAAACAATTTTTAATATAATAATTGTTTACAATTCTTTGCGTCTAATACGATACTGCTTCAATGGATTACGTGACAAGCAACGATGTCTCTATATAACATACGACAAGGTTAGATTTTTTGTTATTTGGAAAAATAATTACATGGTGGAATTGTTTTCGATAATTTTTATTTATTTATTTTTAATTCATATTCCTTATAATATTTTGATGAACTCTAATAGCCATGGTGGTGAGGTTTTTGTTTGAAGATGTGGTAGCAAATGCAGGCGTCAAAAACATTTTGACATAGGCGTCGTCCGTGAGATATTGCAGAAGTTTTCATAGTTGGTGTTCACGGTTTATCAAAAGAGATGAACTCACTGCCTAGGTAAGTCTTTTAAGGTTTCGTCATTTTTAGTCATTTTACTGTTACTTATTTTTGCAGGGAATATAAGGAATATTATTGATGCATTTTGGACATCACTACTTGGTTGGGATCTTACACGGAGTTGATTGCGTCTTGATTTGGAGCCACAAATTTCTTCAGGTAAGAGCCCTTATACGATAGAGTTGAACTGCCCTTGATTTTGTAACTTTGTGCATTGTTGGAGGATTGTGATTGGTGCTGTTGGCATTGTCTTCATTTTTATATTTTGTAAGGTCTTGGCTACTCCACATCTGGTTGCAACGTGGATGATACGATGAATGACTTGAGGTAATGCATTTACAGTAGTTTGTACTCCACATGTCTTTCCTAGCTCATCCATTTATCTTTTTACTTCTATATCACTGGCGGTGTTATTGTTTATGCCTCACGCGCGTGCCCATTGAAGTAGTTGAACTTGGTTATGTTTTATTTCGTTCTTTCTTTTCTTTAACTGTTAGTTGGGGCAGTATTATGTCTTAAATGAAAACTATGTATTGAGTTATCTGAATGATTGACATGCATCACATGAAAATATTTTGGGTTTCAATGTTCAAGGTTGTTTGTGATACAAGTATTAGTACTTGAACAGATAGATGTCGAGATCTGAAATCAGAATGGTATCATTTTGAACATGTAAAATCAAACTGAAAGTAGGGATTGAATTGTAAGATGAAGTTGATGAACATGGTTTAAATGTAAACAAAATAACAAGATGAAAATGAGATACAAGGACTCATTGTTTCTCAAGTTTGTAGTACAAGGCGATCGTCAAGATTGCAGTTGAAAGCGTCTGAAACAGATCGCAAGACGGGAAGAAGAACTGATCCTGTTCGGATAGCTGCATTGTCCAAAGAAGAAAGCGAGGAATTGAGGGAGAAATCGACGCTTTGTAGTCGAGGAGTCGATGGAGTATCATCGGGTTGGGGTTGGTGTCGGTGTTCATTTATGTTTCAATTTGAGAATTCAATCTCTTTTATCTGTTCACACCGTGATTGTTGCGCATTGAAAATGCCACCGCTAGAATATCGAGATTGTTGCAAAGACTAGCGAGAGAATAAATGGTCAAGAAGAGTATGCATTAGACTTGAAAACGATTGCTCGCCTTCAGTTTGTTTGGCTCTGTATCTACGAATGCGTTCTTTTCTTTGCGGTGTTTTATATGATGACATACTTAGATTATTTTCTCGTTATTGCAAGCTGCAGGAGTGTGCCCCCTCGAGGGAAAACAATCGCTCGCCTTCGAGTTTGTTTGGCTCTAAACTCGAATGTGTTCTTTTACTTGGTGTATTATATGATGACATACTTAGACTTTAAATATGGAACCTTCAAAGAGTTTGAGATGCATTAACGCGATCCATAAATTAGGTTTCTTTTTGTTGCTTTTGTTTTTATTTTTTCATTTGGTTATAGAAACCTCTTTTTATTTGATAGAGATAGAGATGTTCCACACACTAATATTTTCTTTCATATAGTTCTATTAATTTAGTGGCTATGTTTTACACATATATTGATCTCATGCAGACACCTATATTTATCTACCTAGAGCACAATCGAATAGATTGAGTTTGAGGAGGAGAAGAGATGATCTGCTTTGGCATATGGAATTCAACCCAAGGTTGTTGCTTTTGTTTTTATTTTTTCATTTTTGTTTTTTGTTGCTATTAGGTACTACCACAGGAAGATTATTCGACATCAAGCATTAGCTATGAGTTTCTCCCCAAAGAGGCCATCTCATCACTGAAATGGTTTTATGTTAGTATATAATTTTCCACTATCAGTGATAGTATATTATTGTTTTGACCTTGAGTTCACATTGCTAAAAGATTTCCATACAACATAATTGAATTGGAGCTTTATTAATTGTAGGGATCGGCAAAAATGCTCCAAAGAGAGATTACTCCCTTAACCATTCGAATCGACGAGTATTCGATGCATTTTCTTCCATGTCCATTTTAGCTACAATTTTTGGGAACGGATACTTGCCATAAATTCAAGTACTACTCCTAGGATCGAGCTCTTACTTTATTATACTAATTATAATTTAACCATATAAGATTTAAATTTCTTAACTACAACATGCATGTGTTCATTCAGTGCCACTCTTGCTCCCCAACTACTGGAAAGATGGTTAAAGGCCTTCTCGATGTGTTACATTGTGATATTCTTTACATTCTACTCCTCTCATTGTTTCGGTTATTGGACGTTTGGCAATATCTCAGTAACACATTGAATACATTCCTTGCAATATCTCAGCAACACATTGAGTCATGACTTCATCAATTTTTCCAAAAACGAATCAAAGGTTACCTTCCGAAAATTGTTCTTTACTGCGATCAAGCAATGCACACTCATGAGGCTTAGCACTTCCACAAGCATATGCCCCTGCTCCTCTATTAATCGAGCCTATGTAATGGCCATTGTACTTGGTTCAATACTCATATTCTTAGTTCTATTCTTTGGATTTTTTCTCGCTCTCGTGATATTATTTTTGTTTTACTTAAAAAATTCATGTCGTATAACTGTTGATTAATTTATATTTCTCTCCTATATAATTTAGGTTGGATGATCACATAAGTTTGGTTGATATATTTGTCATTTACTCCAAACTTCTACACGAAACACCTACACATGCAACAATAAAAAAAAATTAAACTTTAATTTTTTCTATTGTGGTTTTTCTGAAAAATAAAAGTTCTCAAGTGTTATCAGAACATCTCTATTTGCTTCACGTGCAACGCACGTGCCCGTTGACTAGTCATACATATATATAAAAAAGATAAATACAAATAAATTTTAGAAAAAAGAAGATAAATGCAAACAATGCAATTTATTGAACATTGCATGATATATAAAAATAGCAATAAATCGAATTTAATAAATATGATATTTGTATAATCAATTAATTCTTACCAAAAAATATAATCGTTTAATACTTAAAAAAAATCCTTTAATAACGATTGAATTCAAAAAAAGTTGTCACCTCATGGATAGAGGGTGCAATCCGAATTACCCATTAGAGATTATTTTAAACATGGAATGTGTATTTATGCCAACTAGGATGGACATCCCCTCCACGGTGATGATGTGTCATGAATCCACAATCAAAATTCACATTTACCATTAGAGATCATCTGAATGTCTATTTAATTTAACGTGACACACATTTACCCCCAATTCACATACCCTTTGGAGATGCTCTCAAAACATTCCCTATCCAAAATTCGAACAAAGGCAGTTTTAGCGGTTGTAAGAGCGGGAACCGAAAAAAAAAAATTCAAACCGAGAGCACGCCACGTGGCTGAGGAAAAAACTCCCAAAAGAGCGGAAAACCTGAGATATCGGAAACAACGGAACTAAAATAAATCAGTATCAAAAACGCACCTTCCTTCTCCATCCGCTCACTCCTCTTTTGAAGATCCGCAACATTCGATCATGTATTATTACGGGTGATTGAAGAGATTTTCTTGTCTGAATCCGGCGGTTTTCTTCTCCTATCATCATCGAATTGTCAATTTAATTAGTTAGGTTTTTTTGGAGGGGATTGATTAAGATGGATCATAGAAACATTCTGATGTCAGCACTAGGGGTGGGGGTGGGAGTGGGAGTGGGGCTTGGGTTGGCATCTGGGCAGAGCAAATGGGGTTCGAACAGCGCTCCTTCCATCGCCATCACTGCCGAGCGAATGGAGGAAGAGTTGATGAGGGAAGTCGTTGATGGCCGAGACAGCAATGTCACGTTCGACCAGTTCCCCTATTATCTCAGGTTTCATTTTCCTGTTTTTTATTTTTTTATTTTTATTTTTCTAAAAATTAGTTTATGTAATTCTCAAGTTCTTCTCCCATTTATATTTAGTTAATGTTAATGAATTGTAGTTTTACTACTTGAAGGATTAAGATTGGTTCTCAGTTCCAAATGGTTTAATTTTTTTTAGAAGAATGTTCCAAATGGTTTTAGTACATGGATTTGAGATCATCTTTATTTTAACAACATTTAAAATGGTAAGGAATGTAGAAAAGAAATCAAATATTGTAGTTACGATAAAATTTAGATTTTAAAAATAATATGTATATTTGAAGAAGAAGAAGAATAGAGTCGTCATCTTTTTTTGTTATAGAAGGAAGGATTGACGTGAGAGAAGTAGACGATTTCAGAAATCGCTAAGATAACTATCTATTATTTAACACTTTTTCCTTTCTTTTGAAATAATTAAAGGTGACTCTTTAGTCTTTACTTTTTTCTTGAGGACCTTTAGTTCTTAGATAGAGACCATTCAATTCTCATTAGTTGATCTCCGATTGTGATTATCAAGCGAAAGGAGTTTTCCATCATCAATAGTAAACAAAAATTGCTATCCAAATCTCAGGCGGTCAACCTTCATAAATTATACAATCTAACTACTTAAGTTTTACTCACTACAAAGATGTTGGGGTCTTTCGGAATTGTGCATCCAGATGCGTGTACCCACAATTTAATCCAAAGGACTCAACAACTGTATAGCAGGTTTACGCATCCAATGTTAAATAGGTTTTTGCCTTCTAATAAAATCTTTATTTGTTACTGTTCTCTATTCTCACTGTGCTCATGAAGATGACCTAGTTGGTTCACTTTTTAGGTTCACTTGCTGCAAATATTGTTTGCTCAGATTCAGTTGCCTTTGAGACTCCTACACTCTTTTTTCAATCGCATGAAACAATTAACACGTTCAACCCAAATATTGAGAAACTTTAATAATTGCATATGAAACCTCATGAAGCATCTAACATTAGCATACTCATAAGGCTGCTCTTCCCTAAGGCTTTGCATTCATTGTTCCTACATAAATATTGTGAAAACATTCATGAGAAGTTCATTTGGTTGGATTTTTTTTTTTTCTCTCTTGACAAATATAGGTTGGAGTTGTTAGGCCAGTGAGAAAGTGCTCTGAAATTTAACTAAATGTCAAATTTTATCAAGTTATGCTTAATGTCATAACCCTTAAGAGGAACTATATATATATGTTAGAATTAGGTAGATTGAAGTATTGAGTATATCTTTTATATATGATTTTTCAATAACAGTGAACAGACTCGCGGGCGTTATTAACTAGTGCTGCCTATGTTCATCTCAAGCATGCGTACTTTACAAAGCACACTCGTAACCTATCACCTGCAAGTCGAACAATATTACTTTCCGGACCTGCTGGTAGGTCATTAGAATAATCCCTTAGAGCTGCTTGAAAGTATATTTTTGTTACGACTTGTATGATCTCTAAGGCTAATGACATTTTTTTTTCTCGCACAGAGCTTTACCAGCAAATGCTCGCTAAAGCTTTGGCCCATTTCTTTGAAGCCAAGTTGCTGTTGTTTGATGTCACAGATTTTTCACTAAAGGTTAGCATATCATGAATGTAGTTTTTTTTTTTTTTTTTTTCTTTGGTTTATACTTTCCAGTGATCTAACTCTTGGATGGTTTTGCTGCTGCAGATGAAGAACAAATATGGTGGTCCAGAATCTGTAAGATTTCTCAAACGTCTTATATATATAATTTTCTTTGCAGAAACTCATGTTGTCAGCTATCGCTAGTCTGAACCATCTTTGTTGGCGACCCCATAAACTTCACTGCATTTTCATGCATTTTTCAAATGTTGCATTTGGTTCAGATTTGATTTATTGACAACAAAGAAACCAACACACTAGACCAATATATACCACCACCTTGTAACATCTTCGTTCCACTTAACAGTTAAAATCTAAATAAACGTAGTTGTTAGTATTTTTTACTTATAACTAATAATTTTTTCCCTTTTTGAAGTCCCTGAAGAGGTCCAACTCTGAGAAAGCGCTGGAGCAATTGACAAGTTTCTTTGGCTCCTTTTTTATCCTTCCACCAAGGGAAGGAGGAAATGGTACAAAAATGACTAATTTCGTACATGATCTTGTTTGTTTTTTAACATATGTATTGACATCGTTACTCGCTAATATTTATCAGGTTTTTTATGCTAGGTAACGTTTATACAAATTATCAATATCATAATGGTTTTTCTTATGAAACTCCAGAGGCAATTTGTTGATAAGCTCTTGTCCTTTCTTGTGGGTGCCATAGCATATATGTATCCAGTTCCATATTTATGTTATAGCTGGACAATTTCTGATAACATAGGTCCAGGAGATAATTGCTAGAATTATGTGAGGAGAACCAGTTTAAAATTCTAGCAGTGCTATCTCCTTGGGTCACATATTTTAAAATATCTTTTTTTAGAGCCAAATGTCTTTTTTGTTTTGAATTTACTGGTTTGTTAGATATCAAATAAAGCCTTTTGTTGTTATTACCTTTTCGCTAAGGCCTTTGTATGACTGGATATGGATATTCATATTTGTAATATTAAGTTCAAGCAAAAATCTCTCCTATTTCACTTCAGCAAGACTCTCCTTTACATTTTTGAGTCTATTTCAAAGATTTGAATATAATCACAACAAAGGATAGCTATATATTTAGAGAAAAAGAAACCCGGTTGGGTTGCCACAACGGTAAGGGCGAAGGCGGGATTGTGTGAGTTAAGCGCCCGACCTCGGTTTCGATTCCCCGGTTTTGCAAGATTGCTCTAGCCACTGGGGTACGCTCAGGCCGATTGCACCAAGGCCTCATGGGAATAATCAAGCTCGCCTGGACATCCACAAATATAAAAAAATATATATATATATATATATTTAGAGAAAAAGAGTCATTTAGCCATTATTTAAAAGATGTATCATCTTCTGAAAGAAATGTATCCAAAAGTTTATGGGACTAATTAATATCTCTTTCAGGATTGTGGAGGCAGAGTAGTGGCATGGAAATGAGATCAAGGTATGACATATGTCCATAAAAGATCAGGTTATGCGTTGTTCTTGCTCATTCATTTAGAACATACACATAAAATGCTGTAATTTATGTCTCGAAACACATTAGGGGTGTGGAGGGTAGTGATAATTTACCAAAGCTTCGAAGAAATGCTTCTTCTGTAGCTGATATCGGTAGCCTAACTTCTCAAGGCCCTTCAGGGAATCCAGGTTTTTTCACGACTCCAACACCTTAAACTGAGCTTATTAACACATTTGAGTTTCTACTTTCCCATTGAATATGCTATTCCATCATGAATGAACAAAGGTTATTACAGTTTATTGGCTGTCTGTGACATGCTATGTTCTGAAAGTACTATACAAAGAAACTTAATTTGTGATGAGAATAATTTATAGGAGTATATTGGTATCTTACTTTATACCCCTTTCACGTCATCTGAATGTTCAATTTAATAGAACTGTTGCAAAGTATTATCTTCATCTAAAGGGTTTTATAGTGAATCCACAAATTTCTCATAGCCCATGAAATAAGTTATATACAATTTTAGTGAATTTTGTTTCTTCCTTGTTTTTTTTTTTTTTTTTTTTTTTTTGCCTTTTTTCCATAATTGCCAAACATAAGATAAGCTTAGAAACAAGGCGATGAATATAATCGGTCTAAAGTAAGTGATTTTTCTATTTGTTAGCTACTGAATTGTTTCTACTTCAAATCTTGTCACCTTTTAGTATCATTTTCTATTCGTTAGCTACTAAATTGTTTCATAAAGAGCAAGTTTTCTTCTGACAACTTCAAGACTATCCCTTTTAGTATCATCTCTATTTGTTAGCTATTGAATTGTTTCTACTATTATCTTTCTGTTATGTTGTGTGTGATTGTACACTTTGGAGGGTTTATCATGCTTACTTTATATTTTCCTTTGAGAACAGAATATTATGAATATTTTGATCTTTAGCAAGTGGATCCTTTATCTGATAGAAATGCATATTACTCCGATGTTTCATTTTGCTCTGGTCTTTAGGTACCCTAAAGTGCCCTAGCAGCTGGCCTTTCGATGAGAAACTTCTCATACGATCACTTTACACGGTAATGTTATCATGGAATAAATAGTACTTCCCTAGTCACATTTAGATGCACTATTCTTCATTTGGCCTACACCTATTTTGACAAGGCATTTTCGTTCACTTTTCATACAGGTTCTGGTTTCTGTAACTAAAAAAAGTCCAATAGTCCTTTATATTAGAGATGTTGAGAGATTTGTTTTTAAATCCCAACAAGTGTACACCTTGTTTCAAAAAATGTTGAAGAAGTTATCAGGTTCAGTGCTGATTCTTGGCTCACGAATGTTAAACCCCGGTTATGATTCGGAGGACATGGAAGAGAGGCTTAGAGTTATTTTTCCATACAACATTGAGATCACCCCACCAGACGAAGAAACGCACCTGGTTAGCTGGAAATCTCAACTAGACGAAGACTTGAAAATGATCCAATTTAGGGATAACAAGAACCACATCATGGAAGTACTGGCAGCGAACGATCTTGATTGCGACGACCTAGGTTCATTCTGCCTTACAGACACATTGGTTCTCAGTAAATATATAGAAGAGATTGTTGTATCAGCAATATCTTATCACCTGATGAATAATAAGGATCCTGCATACAAAAATGGAAAACTTTTGATATCGTCGAAGAGGTAGATAAAAGTATAAGTAATACAATCTTTTAATTATTTGGTTATTTTGTTATCATGCTTCATTGTCTTAGGAGTTTGTTAATGGAACAGTTTGTCACATGGTTTGAGTATATTTCAAGAAGCGAAACGTTGTAGCAATAATACCCCAGCAATTACAGAACATGTCAATGTGAGTACGAAACATGAGAATATTAGTACCCACTTAAGAGTACTTATATTTTTCTTTCTTTCCTATTGTTTACATTTTCTTTTTACTTGCAAGAAGGTTGAAAACAAAGATACCATTGTGGCGAAGCCAGCACCAAAACCTGAGAATCCGACAACTGAAACCAAGAGTGAGGTCGAGAAGTCAGCTCCCCCAGTAAAGGTGGGGGAAAATTCAAGCCTTCCATCAAAAGTTTCGGTAAGTTGACAGAGTATAATGTACTTTCACGAATCCCAACTTTCTTCTTGAATTTGAAAACTATCCTTTGTTCTTTTACTGCTGTTGAGATTTGCAAGACAATTTAACCTTCCATTAGAAACTATAGAACTATATGCGTGTTTTAGGATGATAGTTTGATTTTCTTAGCCTTCCATGGTGTTTTTTTTTGTTTGTTTTTTTCCTTCTTCAAGTGGTTAACATGATTCTTTTTTACCAAAACAGGAAGTCCCACCAGACAATGAGTTTGAGAAGCGCATAAGGCCGGAAGTCATCCCAGCTAGTGAGATAGGAGTAACGTTTGAGGACATAGGTGCTTTGGATGAGCTCAAGGAGTCACTTCAGGAGTTAGTGATGCTTCCTCTTAGAAGACCAGACCTGTTTGAAGGAGGGCTTCTAAAGCCATGTAGAGGAATACTATTATTTGGGCCACCTGGTACAGGAAAGACAATGATGGCTAAGGCGATTGCAAATGAAGCAGGAGCAAGCTTCATCAACGTTTCCATGTCCACCATCACTTCGAAATGGTTTGGTGAAGATGAGAAAAATGTGAGAGCCCTTTTCACCCTTGCAGCGAAGGTCTCCCCAACAATAATATTTGTAGATGAGGTTGATAGCATGCTTGGCCAGAGAAATAGAGCAGGAGAGCATGAGGCGATGCGGAAAATCAAAAACGAATTCATGACTCATTGGGATGGATTATTGACAAAACCTGGTGAACGTATTCTTGTTCTTGCAGCAACAAATCGACCTTTCGATCTTGATGAAGCTATTATTCGACGATTTGAGCGCAGGTTTGTATTTGCTTGTGTTTTTCTGAGAAATAAGGTAATGGTCATGACGTTATTGTGGTAAATGAAACTTTATATACAACATGCCTTATTTGCTATGTTGCTCAGAATCTCTCCATTGCAATTACCTACTCATTTACTAAAAAAACATTTATGCACCATGCCTAGTGCATGTTATTATCGGCTATGATGCTCATAAACTCTCCAATACACTACGAAGTTAAAAAATTTAATGCTCTAAAGTTTTCTGAACTTTTTTAAAGAGTCTTAAGTGGCTTTTAGGTTGATGTAATCTAAGTAGATCGTGTACTTCACATCGGCTGATTTCAACTCCAATCATGATAAACAGAATTTTGGTTGGTCTACCAAATGCCGAAAACAGAGAATTGATTTTGAAAACACTCTTGTCAAAAGAGAAAGTTGAAGAAGGATTAGACTTCAAGGAGCTTGCAACCATGACAGAAGGATATAGCGGCAGTGATCTTAAGGTTTGTATGTTCCTTGGAGTTATCCACAACTCTTTTTGGGTATCTTTATCTTAACATATATATAGGTATGTGCTGTAATTAACTCTGAGGCTTGTATTGAAAACAGAATTTGTGCACGACAGCAGCTTATAGGCCTGTTAGGGAACTAATACAGAAGGAAAGACTCAAAGATTTGGTAAGTGAGGCATCCTCACTTCAGTAGCTTGTAATATAGATGCCCTATTAGATAGTTGTCATTGTCAGGTGTAACTTACATAACCTCTACTCATAGGAGCGAAAGAAAAGAGGTGAAACACATAGAACTGATGAACCTTCAGATGCTAATGGAGGTAGAGCAGAAAGAACAATTACTTTAAGAGCATTGAACATGGAGGATATGAAGCAAGCAAAGAATCAGGTTTTTCTTTTTCACAGTTTGATCAACTCAACCATTTTTGTTAGTCTGATCAAAACTTCTCTCCTAGAATGAAATATAGAACAAACGTATGCACTATCTTATTCTAGATGGATCAAATTGATAATGTTCTGTTGATATCTATGGTTTCTAACTTGTCGGCTCCTCATATCTTGTCAATCGTCATGTGTTGATAAAGTCTTTGACATGCAGGTTGCACCCAGTTTTGCAGCTGAGGGATCAATTATGAGCGAGTTAAGGCAATGGAACGAATTGTATGGCGAGGGAGGTTCAAGAAAGAAACAACAGCTAACATATTTTCTTTAAACTGGGTTATATAAAACCTTAATTCACCACTACCGTGCGTAAATATGATCAGCAAAGAGTGCTTGTATCATCCACAGAACTCTTGCTAACATGGGAGAAAATGGCAAGCAACAGCAACCACTACAAATGGGGAGAAAGTAGTTTCCCTGGTTGTTTTGAGCCTTGTGCATAATTTATTATGCATCTCATACGAAGTTTCCCTTGTTCCTGTTAAAAAAAGAATTATGTATCTCATACGTAGTTAACTACATAGTGAATGTATAGTGCACATCTTGAAAACTAATGGAGACTTTACATGAATTGTGTTCATGTTGAATCAATGTTGCATATTGTGACGGCTAAACCCTACAAATTGGGTACCATTCGGCACTGAACCGCTATTAAACCTCGATACACCAGATCAGGGCTAATGCTGACTTAGTCGGCCTAAATAAACCAGTCTTCAATACCTAATAGTACACACACAAGCAACGGATATACGTGTATCAGGTTTGTAACTCTCATCCCTTATTTTAACGAAAGTACAAAAGTATAGCAGATATACAATCAACCTTCACTACTGTAGCAAAAATGGGAGCCCCTCTGTCGAGTTTCAAAGGTAGTCACCAAATATCCGCTCTTTGCTTAGCTATGAGATCTGAAATTGCCAACAAGTAACAATTTCAGGTAAGTAGATTCCAGGGCTTATCCAAATGTATTCCAAATTTATCAAGAGCAAACAACTTAAATTCATGTATGTAAAGAAGAATTGTTGGGATCATGAACTTCCATCAAGTCGCTTGTTGTAGTATTACTGAATTGACACAGAAAATACCCTAAACTTAATCAAATGAAGAGATTTCAAATTGAGACTAGAGTTTAGATACTATATCACCTTAAGACAATAATGCTCTGCAATTCGTGCTCACGAATGGTAGTGCTTGCCTCTCGGGATACAACAATCACATTCTTACGGCTTCAGCACTTCAAACCGTAATATCAAAGTGTTGTACTCACTAATACTAAAAAAATAATTTGAAAAAAACAGAGAAACATGGCTGGGTGAGTACACTCAATTTATCATTCATATGGTCACTAATAGATGTACCATATTTCAACAGAAACAAGATAATAAAGCAATGCATATGAAAGTAAGCTACTAAGAACCAACGATGATCATGAGTACTTAAAAAACAACAAGATAAGCACTCAGGTCAACCCAATCGGCACGCCAAAGTGGACCTCAAAGGATCCTGGCCCCAACTCATATAGCGATCTCCATCGAGATGTCTCTCTCGATAGATCATAACCCCAACAGGTCATTGGGTTCTCCAATGAGAATGCCACCTTAGGTGAGACATTTGAAAGATGTCAGTAGATCCTAATCCTAACTCCACGTCGAGTTCTTCATCGAGATTTCCCATCTTGACAAGTTCTAGCCTAGACAAGTCATTGAGTTCTCTTCCGACCTAATGGAGCTCAACCAACATAAACTATTGGTGTACACACTTTCCACGTGGGACGGCGTGCCCTGATAGTGTCTTTTCAAAAGGCGTTATCAGTGTATGCCGTCCTAGGTGGCCTCGGACACATGGATAGCGCATTTTCAAAATGTGTTATCTATGCGTCCACGTCAGCAGGAGCGTATCTATATGGGCCTTGCCCTGTGCTGCAGCCTAGGGCAAGGCCTAAAATTTTTTTTCTTTCTTTTTGAGTTTAAGCCCCAAAATACAATTGAGCCAACCCCAAAAATCTCTCAAACCCTATCGTTAACAATCAAAAAATTAGCAATGCATAAACGGCCAAAAAGAACGCACGGCCAAAAAAAAAAAAAAAAATAAACACTCTCGGTACATTCGCGTCATTTTCACATTCACTGAATGTAAGTTCTTTACATTTTTTGAAGTTTTTTGGAGTAATATTTTTTCAAATTCTATCGTCTTGTGTCTTCTACCTCTATTCTTTTTGTGTTTGAAGAAATCAATCCATCTCTTTGGGATCAATTTCATTGCTCCACATTTAATCTTTTCACTAGATTGCACTATATTACGAGGATAGATTAACGGTTCTTTTACAAAGTGCGAGCAAAGAGGTATGTTAGTTCATAAATTTTTTTTGTTTATATGTCTTTTTTAAGGGATATTTTTTTAATGTGAAAATCATTGAGCAAAAATATATGCTAGTTCTTAATTTTTATTAACTTGTTAGTTTTTTATGTTTTGTTAGTTGAGTTTTTTTTTTATAAGAAATAGATTGATTGTATAACTATGTTGTCAAAAATCTCATATTTTTGACAACATAGCTTATTTGCAATAACATATCACACAAAAAGAATAAATCATCATCAACGAGTCTCAATTATTTTCCTTATCAGATGTTTGGCTAGAGGAAGAGAAGTCTATCATGGAAGTAATTAAAAGTAATACCTACATGCTACATAGAACAAAGTTATTTATAGTTCCACTAGTGTTATTTGAACATTCAAAAAAGATAATTGTTAAAATAATCAGTTATTTTTAGATAATCCATTAAATGTCAAATAGCCTTATTTTCACTTATCCTACCTGGCTACCTTGTCATTGACACAAACACACATTAGAAAGTCATAAATATCCCAATAATAGCGTATAGATTATATATATTAAATAAAAGAGTATATATTGTATATAATGTTATAATATATATATTACAAAACTAGTTTGAAGTAGATAAAAATTGATAAAAAAGGGTAATTGAGACGCTGAAGTTTGAAGTAGATTTTGTACCAATAGAAGTTTAATTTGTTAAGTACAAACTGTACAATGCATCAAATCCATTTTTTTTAAAGTTATGATAAAAAATCTATAATTAAGATAAAAAATTAATTTATTATGTATATAAATTAGCAACATTAGTCCATTTTTATTTTATTTTTATGTTTCACATGTTTTTTTATATCTTTGATCATATACTATTTACATTGATTAAATTAGGATAATAAAAAAAAAAAGTTTTCACGACTTTAGTATTTAAGGAGATATTTTTTCTTTTAAGGATAGCATACTAGCTTTGGACTAAACTCTATGGAGCGTCATGGTAACAAAAGAACGAAAACAATTTTTTTCCTTTTTTAAATCAAGTGGGGAGACATCTAAGGTTGGCAATCTTTCTCCATCAGTTGTTGAGACTTCATCTCGTGAGGAAGCGAGACCTTTAGAATCTCTAACTCGAGAAGTTGATATTGATTATAATTCTCTTGAAAGAGATCCAGGTTTGCGTACTCCAATACAATAATATTCCTTCAATGCGCAAGATGAAATTAGACGAGCATATATAAAGATGGTCTCTTATCAACCTAGGTTGTCAGAATACCCACGAACTCTATTCGAAAATCAATATCGTCGCTTTCAACCAAAATGGTTTGGAGAATTTCAATGGTTGGAGTATTCTCCTTCAATGGACACGGTATTTTGTTTCCCGTGTTACCTTTTTGAAAATGGTAATACACCTCACCGCACATTAACTAATGGAGGATTTAAAAATTGGAAGAGAGTTAATCAAGAGGTTAATTGTCCATTCTCGATACATATGGGAAGTATCAATTTGCCGCATAGAAATTCTGTACAATCTGTTGAGAATTTGTCGAATGTTACTTGACACATTGATAGGGTGATAAATGCACAAACTTCAGAGGATGTTCAAAAAAAATGGTTGCTGCTTAAAGTTACAATGAGGCTGTTCGATGGCTTAGTTTACAAGGATACGCATTTAGAGGTCATCATGAAGATTCAACTTCAAAAAATCGAGGAAATCTCATAGAAATGTTGAAGCTTATGGGTAGATTAAATGTTAACATTGAGGATGTTATACTCGACAATGCTCCAGGGAATGCAAGTGCACCTCACCAAATATTCAAAACGAGATTTTGCATATTATGGTTAACATGGTGAGAAAAAAATTCGTGAAGAAATTGGAGATAAAAAGCTTTGTCTATTAGTTGATGAAGCGAAGGATGCATGAGGCAAAGAAGAAATGGCAATTGTATTGAGATTCGTGGATGGTTAAGGTTCAATTAAAGAGCATTTTTTTGACATTGTCCAAGTCGAAAACACCGCTGCTTCAACACTTAAGAAAAGTGTATGTAACTCTTTTGCTTGGTATAACTTACTTATAGATGATTTGCGTGGTCAAGGATATGACGGTGCTAGTAACATGTGTGGGGCATGGAATGGGTCGCAAGCTTTATTTCTTAAAGACTGTCCATATACATATTATGTGCATTGTTTTACTCATCGACTATAACTAGCATTAGTTGCAGCTTCTAAAAAGGAACCGTCGATTTGGTTACTCTTTACAAAGTTGTCTTCTATTGTTAACCTTCTAAGTTCTTCTCCAAAACGTCTTACTGAGTTGCAAGCCTTTCAAGCCGTAGAGATTGCACGTAAAGTAGCTAGTGGTGAACGTGAAACTGGTAAAGGAGCTAATCAAATTGAAAGTTTACAACGAGCAGGAGAAACACGGTGGAGCTCTCATTTTGATTCTATTTGCAGTGTGATTGATATGTATTGGGCAACGATGCAATTGCTTAAAAAATGGTTAGTGATGGATCTACTAATGATATTCGTGGTGAAGCAAAAGGTGTTTTAATGATGATGAAAACTTTTGATTTCGTATTCATGTTGCATGTAATGCATAGAATTATGGGAATTATAGATATGCTTTACCCAAACTTGCAAGAAAAAACTCTAGATATTCTAAATGCAATATATTCAATTGCCACAACAAAAATACTTCTTCTAAAATCACGAAATGAAAGCTTTGATCACCTTTAGATGTGTGTGAATTCGATTTGCATAGAGTATGAAATAAAAACATCTGATATGAATGCTTGGTACAAAGAGGGCACATGTTGTTCTTGTCAGCAAAAATGTCTTTTCACAGTTGAACATCATTACCACTTTGATATGTTCAATTCCGTGATTGACTATCTATTGGAAGAGTTGAATTACAGACTCAATGATGATGCATTGGAAATCCTTAAGTTGATTTGTGCTTTACAACCAAATGATCAGTTCAAATTATTTGATGTTGATTAAATATGTATTCTTGCAAGAAAGTTCTATCCTGCTAATTTTAGTGATCAAGAAATGCATCATTTGAGATGTCAATTAGAGCATTATGAGGTTCATGTACTTCACCACAAGTGTTTTCAGAATTTGTCATCAACTTCTGAGTTATTAGAGATATTAATTCGAACAAATAAGTCGTATCACTACAACTTGGTTGAGAGATTGATTCGTCTTATTTTGACTCGACCTGTATCCATGACATCAACAGAGCAAACATTTTCAGCTATGAAGCGTATTAAGATTGATTTAAAATCTTATCTCATTTTAGGTTTTTTGATCTCTATTTACATATATAGATAAGCTTTCTTAAAAAATCTAATTGTAATACAACTATTGTATTTAGGCAATTCAAGCAAATTACACAAATGCCCATATTAATAAGTTATCATATTACAAATTGTAAGAGCTTTTATGTCATGAATTTTATCATATAAAGTTTATTAATCTTGACCAATTGAAATTGCACAAATGCATTCTTTGTGTGCAACCCAATAGGTTCATGCGACGTCGGTAGTGAACCAAAACCATTTTGGTGCAAAAGTCATAAACGATCTCTAGCAATGCATTATGACTACCTAAATAGCTGAATATCAAAATTGATACAACCTAATGAATAACATATATCATATTATTTTGTCGTGCAATATCCTTTGATTAAACATAAGGCATGGAAAGTCATCCTTAATCTTCAATCATACCAGTCTCGATCTTTAGGTAAACTAAAAACATCCAAGTGACATTGATCATATCAATTCACTTGGACTTGGTCTTTTATCAGTTTAACATATCGATGGATTCACCAATATCTTTATCTATACGAAATGGACAAATTCTATCTTGATTACACACGTTTAGATATATTTCACATGATAACCAATCACAATTTTTTTAATCGTCGGGTTTAAGACAAGGTATAATTGTGTCAAATTAACATGTTTATAATATTGAAGTCCGAAGGACTAAATAATATACCTATCATGAGTAAAACATATGACTTAATCCATGTAGTGTACTCATAATGAGTTGTTCATGTACCTTGTTCCCTACCAAGTACTCATGATCTAGATTTGTATCCCTATATGCATGATCATCACATGACCATCAAGATTCAAACTAGTTTTAATTCATTATAGTTTCCAGTATAATGACCAATTAGGGACATTTAGGATATTTCAACAAATAACCATGAATCTTATTATAAGGTAAATGTGCAATCACTTATAATAAAACAACAAATGAAAACCTCTATTTTATTAACCAAAATTATAAGATAAAAATATTGGTAGATTGACCTAGGGCGAATTCCCCAACGTGGATGCTTAGGGTATGGTATATGTGTAGACTTATTAAGTCACTTCTACTTGGTATATAGACGTCGAGACAAGAACGAGGATACGCCTCAGGATGTGTGTCGGCATGGAACCGGGGTAGAGAGTAACGTAATAAATCGTAATTGAGTAAAATGTGATTAGAATAATCAATTTAATGTGGCTATAATTGAATTTACATAAATGAATCTTATAATTGGACAATGCGGCTAGAAATGAGTAGTTGCATAAGGAAGGTGTGATCAAACATATTAGGTATATCTAAGGGCTTAGGACCTCCAAAGAAGGAAACATGGTGGTGGAACGAGGATGTCCAATGAGCAATTAAGACTAAAAGAGAGATGTATAGGAAAATACCTAAGTGTCAAGATGAAGATGCGTACAATCAATATAGAGAAGCTAGAAAACAAGCTAAAAAAGTAGTTAGTCAAGCTAAAACAAATTTCATGGAAGATCTATATACAAGGTTAGGTAATAGAGATGGCGAAAAATATATATATATAGGCTAGCCAAATTAAGAGATAAAAAGAAATAAGACTAAGTCACGTAAGATGCATTAAGGACGAAAATCAAAATGTTTTAAAAGGAGAGATGGAGAAGTTACTTCGATAGTTTATTTAATGATGGCCAAGTTGATACTATAATAGATGAAAACCCACACCAAGAAAGAAATGTAAACTATACACGCAATATTAAAATTGTAGAAGTTAAAGAGGCATTGAAAAGAATGAAAATAGGGAAAGCATGTGGCCCAGATGAAATACCCATAGAGGTTTGGAAATGCTTAGGAGAAATCGGATTGACTTGGTTAACAAAACTTTTCAATAAAATTTTAAAATCAAAACGGATGCCAATGGATTGGAGAAGAAGCACTCTTGTGCCAATCTTCAAAAACAAAGGAGACATTCAAAGTTGCTCAAAGTACCGGGGAATTAAACTTATGAGTCACATTATGAAACTGTGGGAGAGAATAATTGACAATAGGCTAAAGAGAGAAACAACAATATCAGAGAACCAATTTGGTTTCATGCCTGGGAGGTCAACTATGGAGGTGATTTTCCTTGTAAGACGATTGTTAGAAAAATATAGAGAAAAGAAAAAAGATCTTCATATGGTATTCGTAGATTTAGAAAAAGCATATGATAGGGTCCCTAGATATGTTCTTTGGTGGGTTCTAGAAAGAAAAAGAGTGCATGCTAGATACATAAACACTATTAAGGATATGTATGATGGAGTAGTAACGAGTATAAAGACATTTGGAGGAGCTACAAAAGAATTTTCCATTTTGATAGGACTACATCAAGGATCGGCTTTAAGCCCATATCTATTTACTTTAGTTATGGATGAACTAACTAGACATATTCAAGAGAGGATATACCATGGTGTATGTTATTTGCAGATGATATTGTCTTAGTGGATGAAACCAAAGATGGAGTGAATAGGAAATTAGAACTCTGGAGGAATACATTAGAATCTAAAGGCTTTAAGTTGAGTAGGACGAAAACTGAATACATGCACTGTGAGTTTGGAAACACTAGACAACGAGATGACGGAGTGGTAAAATTAGGGAAAGTAGAAGTTCCTAAGGTAAACCACTTTAGATAACTACGATCAAACATACAAAATGATGGTAACATTGAAAATGATGTCACACATAGAATTCAAGCTGGATGGAAGAAATGGCGGAGTACAACAGGGGTGATTTGTGATCGACACGTTCCCACTAAGTTAAAAGGAAAATTTTATAGGACCGCAATTAGGCCAGCTATGCTCTATGGAAGTGAATGTTAGGCGGTAAAGCAACAACAATTACATAAAGTGAACGTAGCAGAAATGAGGATGCTTAGGTGGATGTGTGGTAAAACTCGTAAAGATAGAATAAGAAATATAGAAATTCAAAGACAAGTAGGAGTAGCACCAATTGATACAAAGATTAGGGAAGGGCGGTTGCGATGGTTTGGTCACCTGCAAAGACGGCCTACAAATGCCCCAACTAGAAAACTTGACTCAATAGAAAGCGTAGAAATTCGACGAGGTAAGGGCGGACCAAAGTTAACATGGGATGCATTAATTAAAAGGGATTTGAATGGTTTGCAAAGTTCACCATCAATTGCACTTAATCGAGCACAATGAAAAGTTTGATCCATGTAGCCGACCCCAGTTAATTTGGGACTGAGGCTATGTTGTTGTTGTTGTTGTTGTTGAATCTTATAATTGGAAAATAAATAATTAATAAATTGTTTGAGCTCCTAGTGACATGTCTTGGTCATGGATATCATGCAAATGTACTTTTGGGTGTACGTGAATAATATATAGGTGTGGAAAATATATGGGTGTAAATATGAATTGTTGATATATATAAATATAAAAATAAATCAAATTTATAGTTTAGATATCTAAATTAATTAACTTGGATTCATTTCAAGATTGTCGTAGCATGAGATTCGAGGCAATGAATAATGCAACAAGAAGGTGAGACGTGGGTGTGTTGGTTGGCAAAGCATACATACCTCGAAATATGTATTGGGATCACTAGGAAGACTTATAGTGCATGTTAGATATAGGTGGTTTAATGAGGCTTCAAGGTGTCATCAATTGTCCATGTTGGCAAGATATGGTGAGATGTGTTGTTCATAATGAAAACCATGGGATTGCCTTGAGAATGTATACTAGTTGATCAATCTCTAGAATTAACATAGAATAAGCTCTAAAAAATGTGTTATGGTGATTTTGTTCTGAAGAAAAAAAATAAGGAAATGGGCTATTACGTTGGAGAATTAAGAGAAGAGTCTTGGTTTTTTATCGATTGAGGCTAAAGAGCATCAAAGTTGGATGAATCCATCGAATTGGAGCTATGCGGTTGATCAAATTGGTGGTTTGGTGATGTTCTTAGTAAGATTTTATTGTTTTTCTTAGTTTTCAACACATAATGCATAGGAGCTATGGAAAATGCTATGGATCCTTGAATTATAAGTTCCTAGGATTAAGGGGAAGAGAAACTACTATCAAATTGACCATTGATTATAACTGACGATCAAATGGGTTCTTGTTGTTCATGAATTGCTTGGCCATTACATTGAAGTATTTTGATTCTTAGATATGAATTTGATATAATTATGGAGTTTTTTGTAGACAATATTAGTTATGTTTCCTGGGTTATTTAGAAGGCTTAAGAGGTTAATTATGACCTTTAATTGATAGGAAATTCATGATTTATAGTAGTGTGTAGAGGTTATCGAGAGATGTTATTATTTGGTAATAACTTAGACTAAAAAAAGACAATTCATTAAGAAGTTAATATCCAATCACTTTAATTGGTTATTACAATTTGTTGTGGATGGCTTATAATAGACATAAGTCCTCTGTGGAGGCATTCCTAGCTATTTGGGGAAACTAAAAAGGGTTTAGAGCCCTGCATTAATTGTTTGTGAAGATATGGTGACATGAGTGGTGCCATGTATTTAGAAAGCAAGGCTCCATTGATGGTACCATGACTTGAAAACTTAGTAAAATTAAGAAAAAAAACTAGCGGCACAATACGAAGAGTCAAAACCTATTTTTATAGTCTGGTTCATATTTGTAGTTGTTGTTGTTGTTGTTGTTGTTGTTGCAGTGTTAACTAAAGTTGCAGTTGCAATTATCAAACTTCAGTTGCAGTTAGCTATGACCTGAAATATTATAAATAGTAAGGAAAAATTACATAAAAGTTATAGGATTCATATGGGAGTCTTAGGGTCGTCATAGGACTCGTAAAACAACAAAGTTAGTAAAAATGAACTTATTTTAGTGTAGATTAGGGAATGTAGCTCACGTGCCGGGAGCGAGTCAGGGTCAGATTCAGAAGTCTAGGTACAAGTTTTGAACGGTGGTGAACTAGTTTAAGCTAGGAATTGTGTGAATTGTAAGTAACTTGATTGAGATATTTCTTTCCATTTCATTTCTTGTTATTGCTCTATTGAACTGTTGTACTTGTTGTATTCTTGGTGCTATGAATTGTGTCCATCATCTCATGGTATGATTATAGTTAAATTAGAACTTGTGTTTAGGTTTCATGATTTGTTTTGGGTTGTATGCAACACATGAGGTATGAGACCAGGGGATGTCAGTATTCTGACTATTTAGTATCACAGACCTACTATATGAGGTTGGTGAAATTAACAAGCGATGACCAATTAGGGTAATATCATAGTGCTTTGTGTGTTGACCTATTACATGAGGTCGATATGCCTTGTTTTAGAATCAATAAGGATAGTACCTATGTGCACTACTAAATAAGTTATTACCTGAGGTCTATGTGACCAAAAGGAATATTTAGGCTAATGTGGTGGATATACGGTTAACTAGCTTTAGTTATTTGATAAGGTTTGTGTTGATATAAATCGGTTTAGCTATGATGTTGTATATCATGCATATTTTCTATATTGTTGTGCGGGGTACATATGCCTTTCCATGTATTCTTGTTATGTTTGGAAATATGGATAAATGACTCTCAGTGTTACTTTCTACATTATTGTACTCACCGTCCTTTTTATGACAATGGGTGCAGATCCATCGAGTAGCAAAGTAGGCGAGGAGAAGATCAAAGACTACCTTTAAGCCATTGGAGTGTTGCTTTTTCATATTTTGTTGGTCTTTTTATTTTTACTTGTATGACTTATTTATGTTTTTACATACTTTTCGTTTCCCGACTAGACTCATGTAGTTCATTGATTATCATTGTTATGTTGGTATATACATGTGGTCACTATTTCTTGATTTCCATAATAGGTGTTTATAATGTTTCCGCAGATTTTGTTAAGTATAGGATGAAAAGGCTGACTAATACATTGTTTAGTCCAAAGTGGCTGATGTTAGGGCTTAATGACGAAATTAGGCCGACCGGTGCCCTAGATTAAGGGAGGAGACGTCACACATACTATTTTTGTGAACTTTATTACTTCAAGAGTCCATATGACTTTTTATAGTTGGAAAGAAAAACTGAACTCAACTAAGTTACTTGTACTCGGGCTAAATCTTTTTATTTGAAGAGTTTTTATTTGGCTCCCGCTTTTCTTTCTTTATGTATATATATATATATATATCTTTTCTTTTCTTCTTATATATCTTCGGTAGTACGGTCCCTGCTCCTTTTCTTTTAGATTTCATTTTTCTCACTTTTTTCTAACCATCAAGCTCTTTGCTACTTTTCCCGTAGAACTTGTAGGAATCTTAGTTTTTTTATTTAAAAACTCTTGTTAGTATTTCTTACTTTCACTTTTATTCAACAAGTTTTAATCCCAACTTTTCATTAAACATCATGTCTATCTCTTCCCCTTTTAGTACTAAGTCTTTATTTCACTTTATACTTAAGTAAGATTCATACTTATTATAGAATTCTTTAGAGACCTAACATTTTCCACAAGAAGTGTCCTGATATTCTTCTTGCTTTGGTTTCAAGTTCATGGTCTTCTCCAACTCTAACCTTCTAATCATGAAATCATATTGTCGTTTGCTACAATTCTTATTTTCTTCAAAAATGATAAAATTCTCGTGAGTTTTATATCAACGAGATACTTGTATTCTTACTCATCCTCAATCAAATACATGAACTTTGCAAATGATATTTTATTCATTATATATACTACTCTATAAAACATAATTTATACTACCTTTATACATGTTTTATATATATCACTATATACTGCATTTAAATAATAAGGAAATGAAATACATTACCATTTTTCCTCTTTCATTGCTTAAAAAAAAACATTTACAATCATACCTTTAGTGTTTATCCTTAATTCATCATTTCTGACCACTATTCATAGTGTTAATGTCTACAAACCTAAAATAAACCTTGCCCTCAAGGTTTAAAAATAAGCCTAAAATATCAAAACATTAAACAACACAAACATATATAATTTAATATAATAAATGCATGATAACAAACATAAAAATGCATAAAAATAAAGCTTAACTAACTACTAAAGTTTCAAATATTCGAAATTAAAATATTAGTATTAATGTTGAATTTTGGGGTTCATACGCAGCGGGAATTTAAAAAACAATTTTGTAAAACCCTGACAAGATCTAAAATAGGTTCCATTAAACTAGATCTACAAAAGTAAACTATACCTTAATTCGTGATTTCCTTCTTTGATTGTTTGATCTCCAAGACGTTCAAGCGCACGTCCTCTATCGAAAATCCACACATGAATGATGACCATAATTTGGAGTGTTAGCCTAAAGAGAGATAGAAAATGTTTTTCTTTCTTTCTCTAAATCCAGAGAATCCAAAAATAGCAAAAATAAAAATCCTCTTTCTTTTTAGGGTTTCCACCTCTGTATATATGTAGATAAGCTCGATAACAAATAACTGATTCGCAATACAACTATTGTATTTAGGTAATTCAAATAAATTACACATACGCCCCTATTAATAAGTTATCATATAACAAATCGTAAAGGCTTTTATGTCATGAGTTTTATCATATATATTTCATTAATCTAAACTAATTGCAATTGTGCAAAGTTGTTCTTTGCTACGACCCAGTAGGTTCATGTGGCGTTGGTAGTGAACCAAACCATTTTAGTACACAAGTCATAAGCATTTTCTAGCAAGGCATTATGACTTCCTAAGTAGCATGAATATCAAAATCGATACAACCTAATAAATAACATATGTCATTTCCTTTTGTCATGAAATATCCTTTGATTAAACATAAGGTATGAAAAGTCACCCTTAATGTTCAATTGTATTAGTCTCGATCTTAGGTAGACTAAAAACATCCAAGTGACGTTGATCATATCTATTCACTTGGACTTGGCCATTTAGCAATCTAACATATTAAGGGATTTATTGTTATCTCTCTATACGAGATAGGCAAATTCTATCTTGATTACATACTTTTACATATTATTCACGAAGTAACCAATCACAATCTTTATAATCTTCTGGTTAAAGATAATGTTTAATTATGTCAAACTACCATGCTCCTAATATTGAAATCTATGGTAATCTCAAGTCGAAGGTCTAAATGATATACCTATTATGAGTAACACCTATGACTTAATCCATATGGTGTTCTCATAACCGATCGGTCCAATACCTTGTTCCCTAACGAGTACTCATGATCTCGATTTGTATCCTTATACGTATGATCGTCGCATGACTATCAATCAAGATTCGTACTAGTCTTAATTCAATATAGTTCTTAGTATAATGACCTATTGGGACATTTAGAATATTTCAACAAATACCCATGGATCTTATTATATTATAAGCATGCAATCACTTATAATAAAACAACAAACAAAAAACTATATTTTATTAACTAAAATTAAAAGATAAACAATGGTTATAGATTGACCTAGGGCACATGCCCCAATAAATGTATCTCTCATTTCCCCAAGATCTATAGAAGTCTTAAGGTTCAAACTCTAGGATTGCGCATCTGCGCATCATCAACATCATCATCATTGTCAGCTCCAACAAATGATGGCGTTAAAGGACACTCCACTCCTTTATTATACATAACTTCAGGATCAAACAAGTAGTTCAATGCCTCTGAAAATCTGATAGACCTGTCAGTAGGTCTCATGTTTCTACTCCAATGATATCTCACTACATCCTCCGATGATATACAAATAACATAAAACTCCTTTGTCTAGTCAGTCTGTGTTGCATCATTCTCTGCTTATTTTGCTGATATCTTAACATAGCTTGCTTATAATGTGCTCTATCCTCTCTATGTTGCCTTATCATTTTGGTTATCCACAACCTTTATTGTTGTGGAGTCAAATCCTTAGGTAGTGGTATCGGTGCCTGTGGTGGTGGAGTTGGTGGTAGAAAAACTTCCTTATCTCTAATCATAAGGTCTACAAACTCTTAGCTTGCAGCAAAACCTTAATGGTTATCCTCCTCCTCTCTTTATCCTTATTCTTCTAACTCATGTGCAAACTCCGCTGCTGTTGCTTCTATTGTTGCTTGATCCTTGGCTACCGGCTAACATCTCAGCATCAACTTCCTCTCTACTATCTCTCTTTCATGTAGAGTCCTTGTATCCATTGGGTGATTTCAAGGTCAAAATAAACTCCTCATCAATTACTACTTGGGCTTCTATATCAAATTCTCCATCTAAGATAAATTTCATTCCAGCCTTTAAGCACATCTAAGTTGTAAGGATTGGAAACAAAAATTTGTTGTCTCTCTTAGTCAAGATTGACACCCTCAAGTTTTTTTAAATGATTTCCCCTATATTGATATTCTCATTTTGTATAATCTCAAATAAACAAGCCGTCTTGGGTTTGTTGATCTCACCTTCCCTTTCTTAATGTGTTTTTGGCACATTATTTGCTCCCATTATCCATCCCTATTATACTGAGACAACTAATGCTCTTTCTATAGTTTTAAGAAGATATAGGTTATAGGGTCTCTCATATAAATCAATTGGGAAAGTTTATAGGTCTCCATTCCTATTCAAGTAATGCTACCAAAAATAATGTTTATGTGTTGCTCATTAAATGGAACATTTACTCCTCTCACCCTTACTAGATCTCCTTTCTATTTAAACTTGGCATTGGCATAAAATTCACACACAACCTCATGTACTCCATAAATCTTATTATTCCTATACTCTTGCGTAAATTGCTCATATTCTTATTGCCTAGTGAAATTATTGACTCTCTCATCATACTTGGTCGAGAGTATAATTATTTTTTTCACAAATAAACTCCTTATTCACTAGCCTCATACCTCTTCTTGGCCCTCTTACTAATAAATTTCTTTGACTTAAATGGCCTCGGTGCATTATCATCCCTAGCTCTAGAAGTAAATGCATCATAACCATTATCCCTAGCTTCATTAACTTGTTTCCTTATTTTTGCCATTTTTCAAAAGCTTTGCAATAACACAACAACAACAGGCTTCAAATCACCTAAAAATCAATGTTTCATTCACAAGGGTCATATAGACGCCACAATATTCATAAAGATTCACACTAATCCCTAATAATCAACATTATGCTCTAGACAAACAAACACAACTTATGATTTCTATCCGAAAACCTAAATTTCTACAATCCAATCCAATTTCATCTCTAATACCAAAATTCAAAACATAAAAAATGAAATTGAAATTTTACCTTAATATCGGATATAGGATACTTCTCCAAGCTTGACTCAATCATAACTCTCTTACTTTTCACACAAACTTCTACCATATTGCTTTCTTGGTTTGCTTTTCCTAATCGATGCCCTAGTTATCTGATCTTATGCAAAACCACAATGTGACTTTACTCTTCACGTTCAATCACTAGGAACACTCAAATATCGCTCAAAATCACTCAAAATAGAGTTCTATAGGGATTTATGCTCGGTTAGTAGGGCTTGAAATATGTTTTAGATGTTTTGTAATCAGTTGAACAAGGGTTTTAAACCTTGTTCTGAGGTCGACGCCGCCAAGAATAACCTACTACGTCGTGATAGCATGGTACGGTGTCAGTACCTCTAAGACTTAGTCTTTGCTTCCATCTCGACGCTACCTCAACACCGTTTATGTAATCTCATAGCATCAAGACTATGTCAGTTTGTCCTTATATAAAAATTCATATTTTTCACCTACCTCCCTATTGGCGCTGTCATGGTGTTGTGTATTAACCCATACAACGTCATGATTACGTGACTGTCCTATTTCATAAAATTTTCAAAAATTTTCTCATGTTTCGTTGCTTTGCCTATCCAATACCACTCTAACTCCTTGTTTTTCATGTGAACACGTTAAATATGTTGAGACTTCGCCATTCCGACATAAAATCACCTGACAAATGGTTCTTCCTACAAAATTTGCACTAAAATTTGTCTAAGTTAGCAAAATACTACTAGAATATTTGGATTGCTATACTTATCACTTAAAAGTAAAAAACCAAATTCAAATAGAATTTTAAAACCTTTGGCCTGCCTCCCAGTAATGTTGTGTTTAACTTTTTAGCCCACACCTGTACCATGGCTCTCAAATGATCACTGTGATGCACCAAAATTACTTCAATTATGTATCCTCGTGAAGTCTATCGTATTGTTTAATCCTTTTTCTGGCATGCTATCCTATCCTTCATAATCTTTATATAATTTGGCACAATTTGCCATGTTTTTTCAAAATGGATCATTTTTGTAATCTTCTCATATGTCTCCACAAATATCCTAATTTTCTCACTATTCCATTGATCTTGCAATTCTTGTTGAAATGGTTTCATTAATACAATAAAGTTGATTGTCCCTTGCATAAAACTTGTACTATATAATCTTAAGATTTCACTAGATTTCACAAAAAGTAAATCAAAAACGCCGTTGCTAATTAGAGACGGAATCAGAGACGGAATTAATATTTCCGTCTCTGATCCGTTTGTGATTGATAAAAATATTTCTGGAAAATTAGAGACGGAATAGCATAGCAACGGAAAATTTGAATTCGTTGCTAATCCGTCTCTAATTTTCTCGTTTTGTTTAAATATGGCACGGATACATAAGCCAATCGATTCTCCAACCTAAAAATCAAAATACAACCCGATATGACATACTCCATCGCCGCACCCTCCAACAACTCCTTGAGGGTGCTAACATCCCCCAAAGAAGCCAAATTGCGCATCCATACATCAAAAATATATATCAACAAAAATTCAAAAGAGAAGGAAAAAATTTGAAACTCAAAATTAGCCCAAAAATTTATATATCCACCGAAAGTTGTAATGTATTACAAAAGCTCCATAAATTTGGAAGTATACACAAAAACCAACCACACCTATCGTTCAACAAGCAAAAAAAAAAAAAGAACACTCACAAAAGGTCCAAAATTTGGAAGTATACACAAAAAGGACTTCATTTAATAAGTAAAACGCAGCTTTGAAGCATTTCGAATCTCCATCTCGAGGGCAACAACCAAAGGTGAGTATGCACCTGAAAGAAGTAGGCAAAGGAGAGATTAATTAGTTTGAGGTCCTCAGCTTAGCGCGCTAATTCCAAAGATTAGCGCTAATTAGCAACTTGCGATATTTTTCACTTTTGGAAATCAAGCTTTAAATTTGTAATTTTTGATTTCCCGGCTTCCTAACACGGCTATAAACGGTCATATGGGAATTTCCTATCATGATAAAACCACCACAAACTTGGTTTTAACATAAGGAAGACAAAACACATTCAAAACTGCAAGATCTACAAAGAGAAGAATGGCATAAGTGCAAGAATGCTAAAAGGGAAAAGAGGAAAGTTAAGCACAAACCTATCATGTAAGTATGATTCTAGAACTCATCCTCTCACCCAATCTAAACTCTTGTGTGCTCCAAAGGCGACAAGCCATGTGTTCCTACTCAAAAAATAAAAAAAATAACCAAATGGGATTCAAGAAAAGCATTGAAGAACATAAAAAAACCATACAATGTTGAATAAGAATGCTTCCAAAAAAAAAACATGATCATCAAGCAAATGCGATCACAGATCGAAGTTGGTGTCAATGTTGCTATTTTCCTACGCATAGGAGATGGCGAACAATGTTTCTATAAGATGGACCTATCATGTAAGTTGAGTTGTAAAACATGTATAACATGTTTTATAAGGGATGGTTACGTCCCGGCCGAGTTTAAGGGTCGCTAACACAAAGGGATAAATTAATTAGTTTGAGGTCCCTCGCAGCTTAGCGCGCTAATTCCAAAGATTAGCGCGCTAATTAGCCACCGCCAGTGGATTTTTGACTTTTGGAAATCAAGCTTTCAATTTGAATTTTTGATTTCCTGGATTCCTAGAACGGCTATAACCGGTCATATTGGAATTCCTATCACTATAAAACCACCAATAACTTGGTTTTAACATAAGGAAGAAGAAACACATTCCAAAATTCAAGATCTACAAAAAGAAGAAATTTGATTTTTTAGAAGGAGCAATAGGAGATCACTATAAAACCACCAAAAACTTGGTTTTAACTATAATATACTAGTGTTTGAAACAAAGTAAACCACCAACAATAAACTCATTCAAGTAACTTAAAAAGTCTACACGACAAACTATTGAAAGGAAGTGATTCAGTCGCTAATTAAAATAGAATAGCCAAGAGAAGATTCACCTCGATAAGCACCTAAGCCACGCCCCCAAAGCCTCCATAACCCCCACCAAGCTCACCGCCTCCACTATACCCACCACGCCTACCTCCGACACCCGAGTCCTATAAGGACCAAAATCACCACCACCAAAAAAAGAATGAGTTTAACATGCAAATGAAACAAATCGTCTACAACATGCTCATCGTCAAAATCAATGAACCCATTCCCTCGAGAACGATAGGAAAAACTAAAACCCGCCTTTCCGATAACAGGAAAAATAAAAGTAAAGGAACTTCATCATCAGAACCTTCTACTACATCAGGCTTCAACAAACCCGCCTTTCGACGCCCAGTTGATGCATAAGTTATCATGGATTTTATTTTTAATACATTATCCTCCCCAAAATAAATTTTTTTACCTCGTTTAAGTAAAATATACTATAAGTAGCGAATGTTAGCGAGAATTAATCCATGGGAGAAGAAAACATCTTTGTTTGTTGTGTGCAAATCTTATGCGTTGCGAGGTTCTCTCGAGTGCTATGATGAAGAAAGTGGTAGAATCGACGAGGAGCAACATCTTCATGCCATAGCAAATGAATTTGGGAAATCGATAAAGGGTCCTTTCCGGTCATCGTGTTGAGAACATGTAGGCTATTCTTCTTCTACGGACATGCCATAATAGAAGAAGAAGAGCCTACATGTGCCGAACACTGATGACCGAAAAACGACCCTTTATCGACTTCCCAAATTCATTTGCTATTGCATGAAGATGTCGCTCCCTGTCGATTCTACCACTTTCTTCATCATAGCACTCGAGAGAACCTGCAACGTCATAAGATTTGCACACAACAGCCAACATGTTTTCTTCTCCCATGGATTAATTCTGCTAACATTCGCTACTTATAGTATATTTTGAGGCTTTACAAAAAAAAGAATTGGGGGAGCAAAAGCGAAAAAAAATAAAATCCACGATAAAATATGGAACATCGACCTAAAAATGCACAAAAAGAAGTGTGAATCATAAAGTAATTCGATGAATTTCTAAAGTTGTCTACACTATAAAACTTTTAATCTAAGCATTTGAAACAAACAACAAGTGAAGTACCTATGTATCACCAACCTGCTCATCTCTCGAGAGCCACGCTTACGTCTCACGCCCAACATTGTCCCCTTGTTGGGGTGGATCGACCGGATCTATTTGCGCGCGGCCGTTGCTGGTCATGAGGTGGCGGTGGTGGTGGCGGTGGTGGTGGTTGGTGCTTGAGCTAGGTCTATTTCGTCCATGTCCATCCCAAGACGCCGTTGCATGAAGTTCATAACCTTTCGTAGTTGCTCCGCAACGACATCGAACTCGCCCGCGGCACCACATCCGGCGTCTGCGACGTGCTAGCACCAGGAGTTCCGTATCTCCTCTTCTTTCTCCCTACGGACCCGAGTCCGTAGACACGTCCTTTGGAAGACTCACCCGCCACATTGAGGTACACCGCCTCATCATCCACCGATTGCTCCGGTGTAGCCTGGGTCAGCTCCTGACGTCTGCTCTGGAGCCTATCCTGCATATATGCACAACAAACAAAGTACATGATATGGGGTAAGTGAAAGACTTAATAATATTTTACATTTCATTTCTATACTTACATAGAACCGCTCTGATCTAGTATCGATGAATGTCGTCCTGTCGTGATTAACGGTGTGGAGATGCAAGTACAAATCATTCACCGACGGTGGCGTCTCTGATGAATCGGCTGCGTGCGGGACCAAGCATAGTGAACAAGAGTATAAATGTACAAAATATCCTAGATGTTAAAAAAAACTAACCAATCTTTCTTGGGTAGTCGCAAATGACACGGAACCACCACCGTGCTTCGAGGTCCAGTCCCCAGGGCCTTCGACCTCGGTGTTCCTATTCTCCGTCGCTTGCCTAGACCTAGCTTTGGAAGTCCTCGCTCTCCCGATCGCAAGTATCTCCTCCATGCCTCATCTCGTAACATAAACCGGCGCACCCGATTCTTCTTCAACTTGTGCATCAACGCGGTGTACCTCGTGCTGCAAGCTTTGTTGTACGCCGCTCGCACGAGATCCTCTGGAAGCGCATCATCCCATCTAAAATATATCTACAAATTGGCGATTGCTATTGTTAGCACTTATTTGAGAAAATAGTATAAATCATAAGGCACATGGTAGTCTTGTTTACCTTCCATTGTCGCCGATATTGGTCTTTATGATGAGGCGGTACCGACTTCCAACAATACCCTTCAGAATCATCCATCGTTTAAAAACTTTTGTCATCCTCCGTGCACAAAGTGCGAAGGATGCAACTCCCCGTGTTTCATGAACATGCATATCACCTTAACTACTTCTTCAATATTTGACATCCATATTGAAATTGACATATAAAAGTCAAACGCAAACTTACGTATCATTGGCAATCGAGTGATAGGGATCCCCGCACGCGAGGGCCTCCATCCCCGGCCTCGAGGTGGCCGCGGAGGGGGCTGTCACCTCCAACCCTGCTCTTACGTCTTCCTCTCGGGATGCTGCCGGTGATGCTGTGGCTGGGGGTGCAGGCCTCGTGGGTAAAGGAGTCATTGATGTCGGAGAAGGTGTGGGGAAGTGTGTAGTAGGCATAGTCCTTGATGACGACGAAGATGGTACAGACGACCCCGACGGTATGGAAGGGGAAGGTGACGCTGCGGCTGTATCGTGCTCGAGAGACCGAGAAGTCGGAATCGATAATGGAGGTATCGAACCACGACCTCGACCGCCACGACCTCTATGGACCCCTCCTGTGGCCTGACCACGAGGGCCAGTTGGTATTTCGCCGCCGATGTCGGTGCCGCACCTACTCCGCCCGGACGATGGCCTCCTAATGGCAAACCTCGACATCCCCTACGACCACGTCCGCCATGATACCTAACAATATTCACGAGTAAAACATCGAAAAGAAGGGCATACAAAAAGTAGAAATTCACTCTATATTATTGGACTTAATAAGAACAAAATCCATGCAAATAAAAGTAACTACATTATTGGTCGTTGACATATCATATACAAACTTTATTCGCTATCATCCGTTTCAAATTCACTCTCATGAGTAGAAGGTGAGGATTCTTCTTCGATTCATCTCCACTATAAACTTCATCGCTTGGACCCGCTTCAACAATGAATCGAGTCCCGATCGAACATCCGTAGATTGTTGATATCGGCGTCCGCATCATCGACTACGCACGTGGTGGGCATCCCATCTTGGAAAGCAATCTCTATAGAGCCCTGGTCATTATCGTCTTTGCTAGTTTCCTCGTCAGGCCAATTTTGGCCGACAAAGAACAAACGCGCTAGCCATTCTTGTTGATCGTTCCGCATAGAAGGGTACGAAAGGTAGTAGACTTGAGTGGCTTGCATTGCTAGTACAAATGGCTCGTAGTTGTTATATCGTCGACTTCGATGAACCTCTACCAATTGAAGTGTTGGGTGAGTCCTCACACCATGATTCGGTGTAGGGTCATACCATTCGCACTTAAACAAGACCACACGTTTGAGGCCGGTATACTCAATCTCCACAACCTCTTGCAGTACTCCATAATAGTTATGGGAAACATCAGCGTAGTTTGAACCCTTCACCAAAACACCGCTGCTCTGCGTCGATCTATTAACGTCATATGTTGCGGAGTGGAACTTATACCCATTAACAAGGTAACCAGGGTAGACAGTACATGATCGACTAGGACCAACGGAAAGATCAACGAGCGTCTCGTCAACTATAGAATTCCGAGCCTATTCGTCAAAATTAGAGATGCAATATGACACATTAGTTATGGGAGAAACATTTGAATCTATAACGTACAAAAGTAATGCCCTTACATATGTTTGAAACCAAATGGGGAAGTTGTGCTCTAGACTACTATCAACTTGCGACTCCCCCATTGCTTGAGTGATTTCATCGACGAATATCCTAGAAGAAACGAACGTGTAAGTCGGATGTATTTATAATGTATGAACAATGAATGTACTTGCATTAATGAAAGAAAGTGATGGACATATCGAACGTAAGGAGCGATCTCTCGGACAATTGAGCAAGATGTACGAATGAGCGGCATTATACTCCCGCTCTGTTAAGTACCGCTCCTTCGACTTGCCCATGGGTCGACCAGGATAAGTGAAAATTGAGAAATTGCCAACGAAGTTCGGTGTGGGCCCGAGATCGCCATCGTCGTTACGTGGCACTTTGTCATGCAACGTAAAGACGTGATCTTCGAAGTAGTAAGAACAAAAGGATGTGACCTCTTCGACCAAATAAGCATTACACATGGAGCCCTCAACCTTCGCTTTGTTTCGCACATTGTTCTTCAAATGTTTAAGGTACCTATATGAATGTTATAGGAAATGTTGATATAAAACCTATTGAATGGGAAAATAATATCAAGGGCTCAAGATAGTACCTCTCAAATGGATACATCCATCGAAATTGAACGGACCGACCAGACGGGCCTCGTAGGCCAAGTGGATTGGTAGGTGTTCCATAGAGTCAAATAAGCTTGGAGGGAAAATTTTTCCAACTTGCAAATGATTTTTGGAATTTCGACTCTAAGACCTCCATATCTTGATATCGACACATTTCGCATGATAAGGGGACCGGAAAAATAGGCTTAATTCGCTAATTGCAACCCAAACCGGGTTTGGGAGAAGTTCTCTCGAATGCAATTGGTATCAACCGTTGCATGAATATATGACAATCATGGCTCTTCATGCCGAACATTCGCAGCTTTCTTTGGATCTACACATCGACCAAGATTCGATGCGTAACCATCAGAAAACGCAACTTTTCAACCCACTCGCACAATTTTTGTCTTCTTGATGTATCAAGAGCATAGCACCCAAGGACGTAAGTATTTGTCGCCGAATCAATGTGTAGAGAAGGTCGGCGACAATATTCACGAATATCTTGCCTCGATTTTGCATTGTCCTTACTCTTGCCCTAAGGTACACACATAATAGTGTTGAAAATGTTGTCAAAAACATTTTTTCGATGTGCATGACATCTAAGTTGTGGCGGATCAAGTTTGTCTTCCAATACGGCAAGTCCCGAATATGCTTTTCTTCCTCCATCCCGAATTCTTAGCTATCCGCCCATTCACGTATTCGCGCCGATTTCGTCACCTTCATCAAGCCAAACGATTCAATTTCTGCCAAAATTTCTTCACCAGACCGCAAAGCGGGCGGATCATCAGTTATGACCATTTTGCCTCTAATGAAATTTTTTTTGTCTTTCCTTAATGGTGATGACTTATCCAAGAAACGACGATGACAAATCAAACCACGATGTCTTACCTCCATTTCGCAATTGAAATGCATTTGTATCCTCCATACAATATGGACAAGCGTACTTACCGTGTGTGCTCCAACCGGACAACATGCTATATGCGGGGAAATCACTAACAGTCCATAAAAGGGCAACTCGCATGACAAAATTTGTCTTGGTGGAAACGTCGTATGTAACCACCCCATTGTTCCATAAATCTTGCAACTCTTTCACAAGCGGCTGAAGGAACACGTCGATTTTCTGCTTTGGGTTGGTCGGTCCAGGAACGATAACCGTTAAGAACATAAACTCAGATTTCATGCACATCGACGGTGGAAGGTTGTAAGGAGTCAAAATCACGGGCCACGAAGAGTACGATTTCCCGGAAATCCCAAATACTTGAAAACCATCAGTGCACAATCCTAAACGAACATTCCGAACCTCGGAGGCAAAGTCTTTATTGACGTCATTAAAATGTCTCCAAGCAATCGAATCAGAACAGTGTTGCATAACATCTTCGAGCGATGAATGATCTCCATGCCATCGCATATGTTTTGCGGTTGACTCGACGCATACAATCGTTGCAACCGAGGGCCCAAAGGGAAGTAGTACATTCTTTTGCAAGGGCGGTTTTTGTGTTCCGACCACGACCTCGTCGATGTGCAACGTATCGTGATTTCCCACAAAATTTACATGACGTCAACTCGAGTCCACTCCCCAATAAATCATACATTGGTCCTCACAACAATCTATTTTCTCAACCTAGACCTAGACCTCGCATTAATCTTTTAGTGGCATAAAAATTCTCAACCATTGAGTTGTCATTTGGCAAACAATCCTTCATGAGTTTAATGATTTCATTATACCCTCGTTCGATATATGATGTTCGACTTGATCGCAAGTAATCTTGCCATTGCGGACAACGTTGTCATGGTTTCGCAACCAGGCCACAATTGTTCCCTACTTGCATCAATCATGTCATATAGTTGGCGTGCTTGGGGGTTTGGTGATTCTTCCACGACATTCCAATTGAAACTTGGACCGCCACGTTGTGTAGCATCTCGCGGTAAGGTGTCGGATCGTAGCCTCGAACATCGCATCATCAATATGGCAATCCATTGCGTGAAAATTTTGCGGCCCTTCATCTCCGTTCTCACCATGTTCGTACCAACTGTGATATCCCCGGACAAATCCATACCTACATAGGTGGTGCTCAACCGTTTCGACGTCCGTGTACGAACAAGTCGACATTTCTTAAAATTGCACGGACATCTAATCTTCCGTTCACTTTGGTATGTAGGACAATGTTGTTTTGCAAATGATATAAATTCTTTAACCTTCGCCGCGAATTCAATTCGAACATAACCGTTGTCGAGCCGGTTGTACATCCAAATCTGTTTGTAGACGACATTCCTAGTCGAACGTAACCCTTGTCGAGCCGGTTGTCTATTCAAGTAATGAAATAATAATGATTAAGATGATAAGAAGCCTCCAAAATGGAGAATATTGTAAATCGGAAATGCGATCTACACCATCTAAAGAGAACAAATTGATAGCTAAGTGAAAGAACGAGGTTCGCACATTAATGAGTCATCACAATCTAAAGAGAAGGAATTGATTGAGTTATGTTCTTTATGTAAGAAGCTTGGGCATTATCAAAAGGATTGTTGTAAATGACTCATAATAAACATGTATAACATGTTTTATAAGGGTTGGTTAGGCCCTGGACGAGTTTAAGGGTCGCTAACACAAAGGGAGAAAAAACTTTTTTTGAGTTGCCTGCAGTTAGCGCGCTAATTCCAAAGATTAGCGCGCTAATTACCCTCTCGCGATATTTTTGACTTTTGGAAATCAAGCTTCACATTTGAATTTTTGATTTCTGGATTCCTAACACGGCTATAAACGGTCATATTGGAAATCCTATCATGAGAAAACCACCACAAACTTGGTTGTAACATAAGGGAGAAGAAACACATTTCAAAATTCAAGATCTACAAAGAGAAGAAATTTGATTTTTTAGAAGGAGCAATAGGAGATCTTTGTGGTCGTTGTTAAGTCCTCAAATCCAAAGACCTTTGAGGCTTTCAAAGGAATATAAGAGTCTACACCATCTAAAGAGAACAAATTGATAGCTAAGTGAAAGAACGAGGTTCCCACATTAAACTCATGAATAGAGAATAAATTGACAAAGTTAGGAAGTCATTAATGAGTCATCACAATCTAAAGAGAAGGAATTGATTGAGTTATGTTCTTTATGTAAGAAGCTTGGGCATTATCAAAAGGATTGTTGTAAATGACTCATAATAAACATGTATAACATGTTTTATAAGGGTTGGTTAGGCCCTGGACGAGTTTAAGGGTCGCTAACACAAAGGGAGAAAAACTTTTTTTGAGTTGCTGCGATTAGCGCGCTAATTCCAAATTATTAGCGCGCTAATTACCCTCTCGAGATATTTTTGACTTTTGGAAATCAAGCTTCACATTTGAATTTTTGATTTCCCGGATTCCTAACACGGCTATAAACGGTCATATTGGAAATCCTATCATGAGAAAACCACCACAAACTTGGTTGTAACATAAGGGAGAAGAAACACATTTCAAAATTCAAGATCTACAAAGAGAAGAAATTTGATTTTTTAGAAGGAGCAATAGGAGATCTTTGTGGGTCATTGTTAAGTCCTCAAATCCAAAGACCTTTGAGGCTTTCAAAGGAATATAAGAGTCTACACCATCTAAAGAGAACAAATTGATAGCTAAGTGAAAGAACGAGGTTCCCACATTAAACTCATGAATAGAGAATAAATTGACAAAGTTAGGAAGTCATTAATGAGTCATCACAATCTAAAGAGAAGGAATTGATTGAGTTATGTTCTTTATGTAAGAAGCTTGGGCATTATCAAAAGGATTGTTGTAAATGACTCATAATAAACATGTATAACATGTTTTATAAGGGTTGGTTAGGCCCTGGACGAGTTTAAGGGTCGCTAACACAAAGGGAGAAAAAACTTTTTTTGAGTTCCCTGCGGTTAGCGCGCTAATTCCAGTATTAGCGCGCTAATTACCCTCTGCCAGATATTTTTGACTTTTGGAAATCAAGCTTCACATTTGAATTTTTGATTTCCTGGATTCCTAACACGGCTATAAACGGTCATATTGGAAATCCTATCATGATAAAACCACCACAAACTTGGTTGTAACATAAGGGAGAAGAAACACATTTCAAAATTCAAGATCTACAAAGAGAAGAAATTTGATTTTTTAGAAGGAGCAATAGGAAATCCTATCATGATAAATCCTATCATGATAAAACCACCTCAACTTTGCAATGCTAACAAGTATTACGACTTTAATATTCCTGGATGCCGCATATAATGTACGTAGGAACACCTAACACCCCAAATATTTATTGATAGATGGAAATTTATGAAGTCTCGCATGGTTAAGTTAAATTGGAAAGTCTTTCAAGATAAAATAGCTTCTTGCCTTCAACTCCGATGTTTACTAGAAAATCATCCATCAAATGAACCATAGCGGAAACTTAAATAATTCTCATGTCACCCGACGGATTATTCCATAAATTTGCGAATTAGATAAACAAGGGGACTAGAACGCCAACTCGACAGACGCGAATTTTTCGCAATATGACAACCAAGCGAGTTCAAGATTTCCTCAAAACCGACAAAAGGTGAATGATCTCTATGAAAGCTCAAGAGCTCTTGATCATGAGTGTTGCCTCGCATTATAATGAACATTAAAAAACAAATAAGAAATGAAGATTGTAGTAAGACTCCAAAACAAAAAATTCCTTGCTAACCCGATCCGAATCGAGAGACCGAGAGAAGCGAGAGATCTCGGCGATGACGGAGACCGGCGCGACGAGACGGAGAGACCGAGAGACGGCAAGACCAGAGACAGAGAGCACCAGAGACCAGACGGCGAAACGAAGACCACCGGAACAGACGTCCGAGAGCGAATGATTTTATTTTTTATTTCAAGCTTCTCTAGATCAACATCACTATCATGTAGCATAATATCCTCGATATGAATCTCCTTTCTAATATGGTCAAGTGAATCATATTGTCAGAAGTATTAATAATGTTGCAACTTACTTGAATTGACTTCTTGAATTGACTTCTCTGGTTCTTCATATACTTCATGACATATTTCTTCGCTTAGTAACATCTCCTAAACTTGGTTCTCCTTATTTTCAACCACAAACCATTGTCTTGAATTCATGAATGTTGCAATTTCTTCTAAATTATTTTCCAAATTCAAGAACGTTTGATCATCTTCTTTCTCTTCTATATTAAATGATTACGCATAAATCTCAAATCTTTCCTCGTACTTCTTGAGATCATGCTCGCTCTACTCAACCATTTTTCTTACTATTTAATCTAAAGATTTAAGAGACAATTGTTCATCCATCTCTTGATCTTGTCGTGATTGCCATTTGTCCTGAGAACTCCATGATGGTTAATAGACATTTTAAATGTGAGGGTTGTAACAACTTTGATCATTATGTCATGACTCTTTTCCTTTTATGTAGATGCAATGCTCTTTATTTATCACAAATCTTGTAAATCTATACGGGTTATAATATGGTTGTTTTTATCTCGTCCATGCCAAACCACTCACGAGTAGTTGTGCTTGGTAGGTGGTATTATCTCGAATAGCTTCACTGTGATAAACCAACCAAGATATTTTTTCAAGGATTTAATTATTTGATTCCTTAATATGATAGCCATACATTATTTACATCCCTGAAACATCGAAAGAAATAAATTAGATTAAGTGCAGTAGGGTCAATCAACTTAAAATTAAAAATTAAAATTACAAAAAATTAAAAAATCTTAACAACATACTAAACTAAACTAATTATGGCTACCTTTCCCCGACAACAAAGCCAAAAACTTTAGACTCATAAACAATTAAGTTTACTATCCATGTCTTCCTAATCAACAACTATCTATTGATGTTATATTTCTTACGATTGTGTTGTTCATATCCGACTTAAAAGTTCTAAGGTCATGCTAACTTCTAAAGTCCTTCATTAATAAACATGTGATCAAGATTTTCATAATATTAAGCATATAATCAAACAAAAATACTAATCATTGCACATCTAAAACATTATAATTAATTCATAATTATGTATAATATTCGTACTATAGGATCCATTGATCCCTAAGATAAATAGACTACTCACTCATCATTGAAATCAACATCATACAATTCATAAACATCATTGAGATCATAGATTAAACTAATTCATACCTTAAATTAAATCAATAATTCAAAGATTTAATTACAAAGATGAGTCTTCAATGTCTTCTCCTTCAAAAGCTCTACTCCATACTTATCACTACCCTATGACCCTACGACCCTTGTGCGTCACTCTTGACCTACACACAGTATAAGGCATCTTATAATTTTCTAATTATTTAATTATATGCCAATTAATCTAATTATTAATATAATTAATAATACACTCCATACAAATATCAAACGACACACAAATCCACACACACACTAATCAAGACAAGTTGGGTTTAACTATGAGATTAACTTAGGTTAATTAACTTTCAGATTTACATTAATCACCAAGTTAAGGACACTGGGTGGTTACACGGCCCCCGCACCACAAAAGTGCACTCTCTTTGTAATATATTGATGAACACAAATGGTGGAGTGCACCGTACAAAAGCAGGGAGCGTACTCCCATTTTAGAAAACAACAATAATGTTGAATTTTACATAATGAATTCTAAGGATTTAGATACTAGTTTAGGGGTTCTAAATTTGCGGTATTAAATATATATTGACCTCAAATGGCTTGTGTTAGGTGTTTGACTACTAGGAGAGGTTCAAGTAACCAGAGAGTTAGTGAATTTGGAACAAGTCTTAAGGTAATTCAACGAAGGTAAGTGGGACTCAATTATGTTATCAATGGTGCTATGTAAAGTAGTATGTTTAGTTCATATAGTTTATAGACTAGAAAATAGGAGCAATATACTATGACAAGCACAAAACCTATAGGTTATTGATTAATAAAAAATTAATATAACCTATAGTTTAGATATTGAAATCAATTGAAAACTAAGGGACATTAGGTAAGACTCGAGATAAATGCACTTGATATGTGTCACGAAGGTATCACGTGTCATTTTAAGTTTAAAACCTTCAGATTTCCTCAAGATATGTGACAGAGATGATGGCGAAAGGCAAAACATGAGGTGGCAAGGGGGAGGATCTATCTACTTAACTTTTAAGTTAAGTTGATGAGGATTGAAATCAATACTCATTGTTTACTCTTCGTCGTCCTTAAACCATATCCATTTCTTTCTTTCTTTCTCTCTCTCTCTCTCTCTCTCTTCTCATGATCATAATCACCATCGTCTTTACTTCGATGCCAGAACCACCATTATAGTTTCCCTCATCATGCAGATCGCCACCATTGTTGGAAAGCTCACTTAATCTCTCATTCTCTCAACTGTTTTAATGGAGTTAAAGGACTATTATGGTTTGTGTGGACTATTGGGATTATGATCGGTATTGGGAAGGTGATAAGGGAGGTTTAGAGGTTTACTAGAACCTTTAGACAGTGGTTGAAAAGGGTGATGAGTGGTGGTTTGAGAGTTAGTGTAATGTGAGGGTTATGGTTATAATTGTTATTATTGCAGTTGTTGACGTTATTTGTTGTTGTTAGATAAGTTGTACTCATGGTTTGTAGCATGTTACCTTAATATGGTGATTAGTACTAATTTAAATCTTAATGGCCTGTTCGGTTCATAGGATAAGGTGAGATAAGTGGTCCTACTAAATAATACTAGTGTTCGGCTCAAGTATAAAATTGTCCATAGGATTATTTTAACCCACTGGTTTGGATAATTTAAAACCATGAATTCAATGGTATTATTTTATCCCAATCTTAGTGACTTTCAAATGACCAAAATACCCTCATCATAGACACTCAAAACACACATTCATTTACTATTCTCGACTTTCCAACACCAAAAAACCTATGGTGTGTGACATTAGTATATCAATGTAGCACTATAGTTACCATCCGCGAGTGAATCAAATCAACAGATTGTTTCCATGATCATGAATCAACACTATCTATCAATAACATATTTAGTACTACTAAATATTTGTTCAAGATTCAACCAAATTTATTAATTATATCGCGCAATCCTACAAAATCCACCATTAAAATTTCAATTTTCATTCATAATAATACAAATAGATAACATAAAACAAATCAAAATTATTATAGTCGACGAGTTCACTTTGAATTTCTTCACTATTCATCAATTTTGTTCACTTAATTTGATGAGAAATGTGATGGTTCAAGTTACATTTGGTTGGCTTAATGAATGGATTTATTAGGCTTATGCTTTTGAATGACTTTGTTTGTGTGTCGTTGAAGTTGCTTTGATATGTATATTTAGCTTTGTAAGCTTGTCAAGGATGTGGGAATGAGTTTGTAGATATAAAAAGCACTTTAGTAACTTCACCTATTGAAATCATGTTTAATCCCACCTCTATACCCCCAACCGAACAAGTCCATCTATTTGGACTAATACCCTTACCCAGTTTATAATCCCAGTGTAAAATAATCCCATGATCTTGGGATTATTTTACATATGAACCGAACAGGCCATAATTAACATGAGTTAGGCTTGTGGTTAAGTCTAGCATACCTCGATTAGCGTGTACGTGTTTTTAAATGGTGATTGGTGTTTGTTTGGCTTGTTTAACGAATTTATATAGGTTGTAATATAATAAAGGAATTATATACAAGCATATGAATGGGAAATACACAATAAACAATTAATTATCGACACACTAAGTGAGACGTGAGGGTCGTGGAATGAATGTGCACACCCGAGAATACTCGTAGGCATATCCGGTGAATTTATTGGTAAGAAAATATATGAGATACATATATTTATATATATTGGATATATAAATATATATATACTAGAAATTTTAAAGTTAGTTTGAATCATATGGATCATCAAATCACCTCGAGAAGAGCATAAGTATTTGATAGTGTTTAATTCTGTGTCACTTTATGGAGTGTCAATTTAACACATCAACCACTTAATCGGTCTTGAGATAGCGCTATGCGTATCTCGAGAAAAATCTATATATTTAAATTAAAACTCATACTTATCTCATTAAATTGATCAAAATAGAAAGTAAGAGAGGTTTAAGTTGGATTGTTGATCGAAGGAAATTATTTATGGAGTTGAATCAACAAGGATTAAGGAGCTTAAACGAATCAACAACCAAGAATCATCACTTTAGTATAATTCATTTTTGTGTTAGTCGAGGTTTAAATTGATGGTGATGATAGAATCTCTGTGAATTGTGTTATTTGATCATTCAAAATGGTTTATTACGTAACTAAAGGTCTTTCGCGATGAATTTTGGGAGCATATATTGTTATTTTATGGATTTTTGGATGTAACGGTTGCTGCTACACTATGTTATGTTAAGACAGTACATGGTGAAAAGCGCTCCCACCTAGCATATGAATGCCCTCCTTTCATCAATCGGGACTAACCCAATTGGTAGAAGACGACCCACCCACTGAGGGAGCGTGCTCCCACCCTAGAAAATAGCAGTATTGATGTAAATTGATGAGGATTTCTATAAGACTTATGGACTAAACTAGGGGTTCTAGTTATAAGGTATTAAACTTATATCGATTACAAATGGTTTATTATAGGTGTTGGATCCCCGGGAAAGCTTGAGAGCCCGAAAAATTTAGGAATTAGGAACGGGAACCTAGACTGAAGTTAGTACAGATTCACTTATTTATCAATGTTGCCTAGTTGTTTTAGTATATATAGTTCATGTAGTTTATGGACAGAAATGGGAGGACTATGTACAATGTAATGTTTTAAATTAAATGGAAAACAATATCTAGTGTGATCCACGAGAATAACTCTTGAAAACTGAGACCAGGTTTTATAGGACATGGGGATGATCTCTCGGTCTGTACGTAACTCCTACTTAGTTATATAGGTTGCGTTGGTAACATATTCATCAGAGGGTTTCAGATAGAACCATTAGGCATTAATAGATTGATTAGATGACACATTGGCCAATGTGTTGATCTAGCAATCGCATTAATGGCGTTAATGAGTAATCGGGGGATTACAGTGTTAATGGTTAATGATAAATTGATTGCATCCGTTATGTATTGATTTATATGCTTTCCATACTCTTGTTTGTTAACGTTGTTGCATATTGTTATTGCATAATATTCTTAATTATTATATGGAATGTTAATGGCTTTGTGAATCCTTACTTACTAAGCAAGTTGGAATGCTTAACCAAGTTTAATATTTCAGGTTCACAACCCAATGCTTCAGCTAAAGGAAAGGAGAAGATTTAGGTGTCTTGTATCTTCTTTATGATGTAATGAACCTTTTTGTACTTATATACATTGTTTGATATATTTTGATGAATATAAATAGGTTGGGAGGTTTATAATAAAGGTTTTAGTTTTGATAAACTTTGTGTTACTATATATTATTTATATCTCGAAAAGTTTTAATTTTTGACTGCATATACTTTGAATTGTTTATTCGATATTAATATACAGGTTGAGTTTATCAGGTACGGATGGATAGGCTGCTGGCCTAGTTAAGTGTAGTTGGGTTATCGAGGCTTAATTAGGGTTCAGGTCGTGTATCACCCTAATCGAGATAGGGGAAGCTACAACTTAGTATCAGAGCCTAAGGTTTATCACTTTTGAATTAAGTGGTAACATTGATATAGTTTGATATCATAAACAAGCCTCTGAACTTAATTTTACTTTTGAATTGTTTTTGAAAGAAGTGATAACATATTCGGTTGTAATCGGGACCTAAGTTTATTGACTTTGAGAGTTTTCTCGAGTTATGAATAAGCTTAAGGTTGATAAATAATTTTCATCGTGTTTACGGGAAATAAAAATTAAAGAATTATTATATGTTATTTGTTGTACATATTATTATTTACTATATAGATATGATTTCATTATATTCTCTGAATGTTCGCTAATGATCTTATCTCTCCTTTGACTTCAGAATCTAATAGCGGATCAGGTAGAAGGTTCATAGAGGCTTTGACCTCAGGGTAACAAAAAATAGAGGATCAACGAAAATCTAAAATTGAGCAGCATATGAGAGAATTGATGGAGTCTCAAGCGAACCTGATGGCTCAGATGGGACCACTAATATAATGACCTGAGGCATAGCCTACAACCAATCTCGAGGTTAGTAGAGCTGAGGGAGGAACTTAGATGGTTGCAGCTCTAGTCCAACTACTATTACCACATATTCAGGTGCCGAAGACAGCTACCAGGGTTCCTTTGGATTCTAAGAAGGATGCATTTCATAAAACCCACAAAGAATTCATGAAATACGACATTATGAGATTTGATGGTATTATGGAGGAAGAGGTAGCTTAGACCATGATATTAGAAATGAAGTAACGATTTGTTACTACTAATGTTAAGAACCAGTTTAAGGTTAAACTGGTCATATTTTTGCTAATAGATTCTGCATAGAAGTTTTGGAATTCCCTAGAGAGGGAAGGGAAAACTTTCACCACTTGGACATAATTTGAGATCGTATTTTACAAGTAATATTTCCTGAAGTCAGTCAGGAATAAGAAGAATACTAAGTTTATTTAGCTGAAATAGGGAGATATATCTATACCATACGATGAGAGGAAGTTCACTGAGTTGAGTGAATTTTCTTCTAAGATGGTAGAGCTGGAGGAGAACAAAATTGGTTTTTTTTTATAGGTTGAACTACAAGATCAAAGTTATGGTTTCCTCTCATCCTCGCACTAGCTACGTTTTTTATATTTGAGAGTGTGATGGAGGTGGAAGCAACCATTCTAGCCAAACCACCTTTGCCACCATCTTACTTAAGAGGTAAGGGCAATAGCATAACACAGTCTTCACTAAAATCAAGTTAATTGGGGCAAGTTTCTCATGCCAGTATTTTTTATCATAGGGCTTCAACGATATACTATCGGTGTGGGTAGATGGGGCATATTCAAAGGGAGTGTTGTTGGACTAAGTGGTTAGTCACTCACTTTCCGACCGAGATTTTGATGGAAACAAACAAGGTGAAAATGTACTAATAAACATCTAGTGTATTTCAGTTTGTGTTAAAGGATGCAAAACAACATATCAAGGGTTCTCAAGAAATACAAGTTCAAGACTCGGCATTAATGAAGAAATGAAGATGAAAGTTCAAGCCGCAATTTGTAATTTCAATGTAAGGTATACAAATTCTTTCACGCAAGCCAAATGCATTAGTCCATGCATACATCATGTTTCTTAAACCATTTTTCAAAGTTATAAAGTTTACTCCAAGTTTCAAAATGGAATTTAAAACACATAACTAGGTCTATGAGTTTAAACAATGTGAAAACTTTGTGTGAATAGTCATTTGCATATTAGAGTTCATTATAAATGTTTTCGAAAAAGAAAAACTCGTTTTTCAAAGGTATTTAAAAAGAAAACTAAAATTTGCGAAAAGCCCCTAATAAGTTGTGAAACTTTGAATTTCCGTTTTCGGGTTTGTAAAATTATCCTGGACCACCCAATTAGGCTTAATGACTCATAATTAACGTGTATAACATGTTATATAAGGGTTGGTTAGGTCCCGACGAGTTTAAGTGTCGCTAACACAAAGGGACAGAATAATTATTCTGAAGTCCTCAGCTTAGCGTAGCGCTAATAATATCATTAGCGCGCTAAGACAGTGTTAGCGCGCTAACTCACAAAAAGATTAGCGCTAAGTTCGTCTCGACGACCTTTTTAAAAAGCTGGAAAACACACTTTAATTTGAATTCTTGATCTATTTTGGACCCTTGGATCCCTAGAACGGTCATAAACTGTCATATTGGAATACCTAGCACTATAAAACCACCAAGAACATGGTTTTAATAATAAGAAGAAGATACACACTCAAAAACCAAAAATCTACAAAGAAGAAATCTGATTTTTGTGTAGAAGAAAAAGGGAGATCTTTGAGGCTGTTCTTTAGCTCACAAATCCAGCACATTTGAGGCTTTCAAAGGAGTTCAAGAATCACTCCAGAGCTGATCTCTTTTGTCATTCTTTTGGTTGTAAGAAATTTCTAGATCTACAATCTTACTTGTGCTCAATCTACATATTTTTGTGTGTTTGATTCAAAAATCATTTTGGTGTGTGTGTTTGAACATCTTCTCTGGGTTTTTGTACTGAAATATATTTTATCAAACCCTAAGATTGATTTGAACAAAAGTGTTGCACTTAAACTTGATTCTTGCTAAACTTTTGTTCTTAGACTCGAAATCGGTTTCACACAAATATATTAAGTTTTTGAAACGATTTCAGATTTGGAATTTGCAACAACATCATGACATATTTGCATATTCCATTTATACTCACACTTGCATGCATAAGAGTTGTTAGGCTCTAGGTGGCTTGCTAGTGTTTGAATTTGATACCACTTTGTATTGTAAAGTGTATCTCTGTTTTTCCAAAGCAAATTTATTGTATTTGAATGATTGTAAGACTTAGTGGAATCTAAGTCGAAAAGGGAAAATCCTAGTTGAGGCTAGGTGGGAAAAATCCTAGTTGAGGCTAGGTGGGAAAAATCCTAGTTGAGGCTAGGTGGGAAAAATCCTAGTTGCGGCTAGGTGGGAAAATCCTAGTTGAGGCTAGGTGGGAAGTCCTAATTGTAATTAGGCATTCTAGGCTTGTAGGCTTAGGTTGTAACACTTATTGATAATATAAGTGGGGTTTGAAATCCTAACCGGGGGAGGTTAGGTAGTGGATGTAGATCGTTGGATCGAACCACTATAAATCGTGTGTCATTTTATATTTCCTCCATTTCATTTACTTGCATAGCTTATATATATACATCATAGTTGTAAATTGCGCATAAAGTTTTTAAAAGGGCAATAACTACTCGGTAACCCAATTCACCCCCTCTTGGGTGACCTTCAATTGGTATCGAGAGAGGTTATTGCTCAAAGTATTACTAACGTATCTTTGAGTGTTTTTGTGCAAGGATGCAAACTTTAGATCCAAATTTCGCCTTCGGGAAGGCACCACTTCGAGTAGGCCTCCATATTTTGATGGAATCAATTATGCTCATTGGAAAGTAAGAATGAAATTTTATATTAGAGCACAAAATAGATTTTTATGGGACGCAATTGAAAATGGTTACACTCCACCTGGATAAGCCATTGAAAGAGTACACCACAGAGGAGATAAAGCTTGAGCTTTCAAATGATCAAGCCGTAAATCACTTATTTTGTGCACTAAGTGAAAATGAATTCAACAGAGTAAGTGCTTGTCAAACGGCAAAGGAAGTATGGGAGAAGCTTGAGGTACATTATGAAGGTACCATGCAAGTAAAGAAGACCAAGTGAGAATTCTTGAGGAACACTATGAAACTTTCCGAGTTGGGTGATGAAGACATAGCCACACCATCACTAGATTCACAAAGCTATTAAATGAGATCAAGAATCTAGGAAAGAATTATGATCAAGAGACCTCGGTGTATAAATTCCTTAGAGGCTTGCCTAAGGAATGGGATGCCAAGAAATATGCTATTCAATCAAGCACAAAATCTTGGAGACTACACATTTGATGCATTGTGTGGAGAGTTAACGGTCCATGAATTTGAACTCAAAGACCGAGCAAGATTGGAAGCATCAAGTGGAGGGACTAAAAGCTCAAGAAAAGAAATCGCATTAAAGGCAAATAGCTCCCCTAGTACATCGGTAGAGATCATTGAAAGTGAAAAATCATGTTATGAAAATGATCTTGAGGAGGAAGTAGCCATGATCTCAAGAAAGCTAAATAGGGCCATGTACAAACGAGACAAGTACAAGAAGAAGTTTCAAGTAGAAGCAAGGAAGGAAAATCAAATGAAATAATATGCTTCGGTTGCGGCAAACCGGGACACGTCAAGACGGATTGCAAAACCAAGAAGGCGTTTGACAAAGGAAAGAAGAGTTTCAAAGCATCTTGGGATGACTCATCATCATCAAGTTCGGAATCCGAATCAGAAAATGAGAAGGCAATACTTTGTCTCATGGCACAAGGCGAGGTAAACTCTAATTTTTTTATTTCTGATAATGTTGATGATTTGGATGATGTTCTAAATATTGATGAGCTTAGGAAAGAGTTGAAAAAGGAGGTCAAAAAGACCAAACAACTCAAAAAGAGCTTGACCATTGCAATTAGCGAATTAGAGTCACAAAATGAGACCATTGATGATCTCCAAAGTGACTTAAATGAAGTCATAAAGGAAAGAGATGCTTTGGTCAAGGAAGTAGAGGACTTGACTAGCACGGTGCATAAGTTTACAAATGGTAAACAAATGTTTGACATGATGTTAGGAGCACAACGACGTGCACTTAACAAAAGAGGCATAGGTTACGGAGCAAACTTATTAAGCTACAAGAAATTGCTAAATGATGATCGTAGATGCTCTAAATGTAACAAGACTCACATGGTCGGGAAATGTTTATTACAAAAGGCCAAAGTAGGTAAACTAGCATGGGTAGTTAAAAATGTTTACGACACTAACACTCTCGGACCCAAAGGTGTTTGGGTACCAAAATCCAGATGTGTTTCCCATAGTGTAGGATGCGAGGAGAGCACCCCATGGTACTTGGATAGTGGGTGCTCAAGACACATGACCGAAGATGCACATCAAGTTATTGAACTAAAGCGGCATGATGATGAAAAAGTTACAGTTGGAGACAACAACAAAGGAAGAGTTATCGGTCTCAAAGCTGTTGGTAACAATTTACTTTCTATTTCTAACGTTTATCTTGTTGATGGTTTGAAACATAATTTGCTTAGTAACTAGTCAATTGTGTGACAAAGGATTTCATGTTATATTTGAATCATCAAAATGCATTGTTAGGAATGAGAAGCATGAAACTTTATATATTGCATATAGAGATAAAAATATTTATGCCATTAACTTTGATGAGATGAATACGCAAAATGCTTCATGTTTGAATGCACAAAGTGAATGTGATGCATGATTGTGGCACCATAGATTAGACACCATTCTCTCGTGTGATCACATCCAAAAAGGGCAATGTTAAAACTCATCCATGTGCCCATATAGGATCAACTAGCCGATATACTCACCAAGCCTTTGCCTAGAAAACAAGTTTTTAAAATTCGGCGTGAGTTAGGCATGTCTCGAAAATTGGACCTTCTATATATGTTCTAGTTATTCCAAACCTTTTTATATGGTGTTAGTGAAGTGTCCATGAAGTTTGAGAAGAATCGGAGCTAAATTGCAAAAGTTCAAGATTTTGTGTCAAAAAATTCCAGAGAGGAATTAGCGCGCTAATATTTAGAATTAGCGCGCTAATAGCCCTGTGACCGAAAAATTCCAGAGAGGAATTAGCGCGCTAACAAACCTTATTAGCGCGCTAATGTCGATCGGCCAGGGTTTTATAACCTAACTTTTATTCAAAAACTTACCTCACACACACAAGTTTCTCTTCTCCTCTTCCAAATCCACTCTCCGTGTGCAATTCCCACGCGCGATGCCCACGCACTAGGCTCCCACATGTTAGTCTTAGGTGTTTCTGATTTTTTTAACTTATGTTATGCAACACTTATGCTATCTCATTACTTTTTGCTATTTATATCATGATTTTTTGCGTATCTCTGAGTTTTCTTTATGGCTATTTTGTGCTTCACTATGTTTTCTAGTCTATGCATGTGTATCGCTTCCGTATAATTATTGATATGCATAAAGTGAGGGGAGAATATTTTTATCATGGTATACTGTGTTATTTATTGATATACATAAAGTAAGGGGGAGAATTTTATTGATATGCATAAAGTAAGGGGGAGAATTTTATTCTTATGCCTAAAATGAGGGGAAGAATGCTTTTATCTTGGTATATTGTTTAAATCATGTCTATCTTTGCGAGATACTTGACCTCATTTTCTTAATAATATCAAACGGGGAGAAAAGGTTGAACTTGAAAGGGTGATATTGTGATATCTTTGATATTGTGATATTTTTTGAAAGAATAATATTGTGATATCTTTGATATTGTGATATTTTTTGAAAGGATGATATGAAAGGGTGATATTTTCATTGGTATATATTGGTATCGGGTTAATAATTCTCATTTTTACTTGGTATCGGTTGATACGTTAATATTATTGATTTTTGTAATCGATATCAAGTTGACAATTTTAACCCTGCATATATTGGTATACTTGAAAAAGTTGTTGGTTCTTATTGGTATCTTGTTTAAATTGTGTTTATCTTTGTGGGTGCTTGACCCCGCTTTTTGATAATATCAAAAGGGGAGAAAAATGTGATGTTGAACTTGAAAGGTGGTGTTGAACTTGAAAGGTTTTTATCTTGGTATACTTGAAACGGTTGTTGGTTTTGAACTTGCATATTTGAAGCTAAATGTGGTTAAACTTGAAAAGATTGATGTGTTGAATGTGATATACATTTAGATTGTGTTTTTACACCTTTAAAGTTCACATTGTTTGTTATCATCAAAAAGGGGAGATTGTTGGACTAAGTGGTTAGTCACTCACTTTCCGACCGAGATTTTGATGGAAACAAACAAGGTGAAAATGTACTAATAAACATCTAGTGTATTTCAGGTTTGTGTTAAAGGATGCAAAACAACATATCAAGGGTTCTCAAGAAATACAAGTTCAAGACTCGGCATTAATGAAGAAATGAAGATGAAAGTTCAAGCCGCAATTTGTAATTTCAATGTAAGGTATACAAATTCTTTCACGCAAGCCAAATGCATTAGTCCATGCATACATCATGTTTCTTAAACCATTTTTCAAAGTTATAAAGTTTACTCCAAGTTTCAAAATGGAATTTAAAACACATAACTAGGTCTATGAGTTTAAACAATGTGAAAACTTTGTGTGAATAGTCATTTGCATATTAGAGTTCATTATAAATGTTTTGAAAAAGAAAAACTCGTTTTTCAAAGGTATTTAAAAAGAAAACTCGAAAATTTGCGAAAAAGCCCCTAATAAGTTGTGAAACTTTGAATTTCCGTTTTCGGGGTTTGTAAAATTATCCGGACCACCCAATTAGGCTTAATGACTCATAATTAACGTGTATAACATGTTATATAAGGGTTGGTTAGGTCCCTGACGAGTTTAAGTGTCGCTAACACAAAGGGACGAATAATTATTACGAAGTCCTATGCTTAGCGCGCTAATAATATCATTAGCGCGCTAAGACAGTGTTAGCGCGCTAACTCACAATATTAGCGCTAAGTTAAATGTCGATGACCTTTTTAAAAAGTGGAAAACACACTTTAATTTGAATTCTTGATCTATTTTGGACCCTTGGATCCCTAGAACGGTCATAAACTGTCATATTGGAATACCTAGCACTATAAAACCACCAAGAACATGGTTTTAATAATAAGAAGAAGATACACACTCAAAAACCAAAAATCTACAAAGAAGAAATCTGATTTTTGTGTAGAAGAAAAAGGGAGATCTTTGAGGTTTGTTCTTTAGCTCACAAATCCAAAGACATTTGAGGCTTTCAAAGGAGTTCAAGAATCACTCCGTAGCTGATCTCTTTTGTCATTCTTTTGGTTGTAAGAAATTTCTAGATCTACAATCTTACTTGTGCTCAATCTACATATTTTTGTGTGTTTGATTCAAAAATCATTTTGGTGTGTGTGTTTGAACATCTTCTCTGGGTTTTTGTCTTGAAATATATTTTATCAAACCCTAAGATTGATTTGAACAAAAGTGTTGCACTTAAACTTGATTCTTGCTAAACTTTTGTTCTTAGACTCGAAATCGGTTTCACACAAATATATTAAGTTTTTGAAACGATTTCAGATTTGGAATTTGCAACAACATCGGTGACATATTTGCATATTCCATTTATACTCACACTTGCATGCATAAGAGTTGTTAGGCTCTAGGTGGCTTGCTAGTGTTTGAATTTGATACCACTTTGTATTGTAAAGTGTATCTCTGTTTTCCAGCAAATTTATTGTATTTGAATGATTGTAAGACTTAGTGGAATCTAAGTCGAAAGGGAAAATCCTAGTTGAGGCTAGGTGGGAAAAATCCTAGTTGAGGCTAGGTGGGAAAAATCCTAGTTGAGGCTAGGTGGGAAAAATCCTAGTTGCGGCTAGGTGGGAAAATCCTAGTTGAGGCTAGGTGGGAAGTCCTAATTGTAATTAGGCATTCTAGGCTTGTAGGCTTAGGTTGTAACACTTATTGATAATATAAGTGGGGTTTGAAATCCTAACCGGGGAGGTTAGACTTTTCTGCAAATTTTCAGTTTTCTTTTTAAATACCTTTGAAAAACGAGTTTTTCTTTTTCGAAAACATTTATAATGAACTCTAATATGCAAATGACTATTCACACAAAGTTTTCACATTGTTTAAACTCATAGACCTAGTTATGTGTTTTAAATTCCATTTTGAAACTTGGAGTAAACTTTATAACTTTGAAAAATGGTTTAAGAAACATGATGTATGCATGGACTAATGCATTTGGCTTGCGTGAAAGAATTTGTATACCTTACATTGAAATTACAAATTGCGGCTTGAACTTTCATCTTCATTTCTTCATTAATGCCGAGTCTTGAACTTGTATTTCTTGAGAACCCTTGATATGTTGTTTTGCATCCTTTAACACAAACTGAAATACACTAGATGTTTATTAGTACATTTTCACCTTGTTTGTTTCCATCAAAATCTCGGTCGGAAAGTGAGTGACTAACCACTTAGTCCAACAATCTCCCCCTTTTTGATGATAACAAACAATGTGAACTTTAAAGGTGTAAAAACACAATCTAAATGTATATCACATTCAACACATCAATCTTTTCAAGTTTAACCACATTTAGCTTCAAATATGCAAGTTCAAAACCAACAACCGTTTCAAGTATACCAAGATAAAAACCTTTCAAGTTCAACACCACCTTTCAAGTTCAACATCACATTTTTAAACTAAGTGGTTAGTCACTCAAGTGTTCCATGTCGCCAGCCAAATCAGTAAGCAATACAACACCACCTGCATGAGGACAGACTCATGTAGTGGCTGAGGCAGACCTAGAAGCCAACTGGAGGCTTGTGGAAGGTATATTAAACATTTGTGATCGAGATATGCATGTTTTGATTCATGCAGGTTTTACAGTTTATTTTATTGTGGGTGCGATGGTTGATGAGTTGAAACTAAAACATGTTAGAGCCAGTACATTTTTTATTCTAAGCACAGCTGTGAGTGAGTAGATTTATTCGAACCTAATCTACGAGGATGTGTAGTCAAAATTAGGAGAATGAACTTCCAATTGATCTGAGAGTAATGGAGTTCTTAGAACTTGATACATTACTAGGGATGGATTGGTTTTCAGTATACCATGCCAATATTGAGTGTTTCAATAAGATGGTAATCTTTCAGATTCCTAACCTTTCTGAAATTATGGTCTATAAAGGCTATAATCCTTTACGACTTGCAAATCGTGGAAGGGAAGCTACTCCTCGAGATTTAGAAGTTACGGAAGGAGTTTTCATATTTGGAGAGCCTAGATAAGAACTTAAAGTTAGTAAGATACTCGTGGTTTGTGAATTGTTGGAATTATTTCCATCTGACTTGCTTGGACTTATACCGCCACGTGTCGTAGACTTCATCATTGATCTTATTCCTGGTAACAAACTTATATATGTACCTTTGTACCGTATGGCACCGAAGGAATTACATGAGTTGTAGACTCAACTAAGGGAGTTGCTACATAAGGGGTTTATGCATCCTAGTATGTCACCATATGGAGCACCAGTTCTTTTTATAAAAAAGAAAGATAAAACCCTACATATGTGCATTGATTATAGATAGCTTAATCGGGTGACCATTAGGAACAAATATTCATTGCCCAGGATTGATGACTTGTTCGTTCAGTTGAAGGGTGTCAAACATTTCTCAAAGATTGATTTGAGGTCCGGTTATCATTAACTAGAATTAGGGATGAGGATATATCAATGACATCATTCAGTACTCTCTACGGGCACTTTGAGTTTACACTGATGCCATTTGAGGTTACTAATGTTCCTATTATGTTTATGGATTTGATGCATAGGGATTTTAAACCATATTTTGACCAATTTATCATCGTTTTTATTGATTATATTTTGATCTATTCGAAGACTGAGGAAGAGCATTCACACCACTTCAGAGTTGCATTACAAACTCAAGAGGATAATAGATTGTATGCCAAGCTTAGTAAGTGTGAATCCTGGTCTTTAGAGGTCAAGTTTCTCAGACATTTGGTTAATGTTGAAAGTATATCTGTTGATCCAGTGAATGTTGAGGCAATCAAGGATTGGCCTATTCCCACCACAGTGTAAAGGTTTAGAGTTTTCTAGGGTTAGTGGGTTATTACTGACGGTTTGTTAATGGATTCTCTCATATTGCTCTGCTAATGACTCAGCTAACAGAAAAAGATGCTGACTTTGTGTGGTAAGAGGAGTGCAAGGCGGCCTTCAAAGGTTTAAGGATAATTTGACTACGACATACATTACCCGAATCAGGGAAAGAGTTTGTGATTTATACTGATGTTTCACATGATGGGGCATGTGCCCTAGGTCAATCCATTAACTGTCTTTATGAATACTTTTAGTTAATAAAATAGAGGATTTCATTTGCTGTTTATTATAATTAATTTGCATGTTTACATTATAATAAGATCCATGGGTATTTACATAAATATCCTAAATGTCCCTAGTCGATCATTATACTGGGAACTATAATGAATTAAGACTAGTGTGAGTCTTGATTGATGATCATATGATGATTATACGTATAGTGATACGAATCAAGATCACGAGTACTTGTTAGGGAACAAAGTCTTGGACCGAATTCGCTATGAGAACATCACATGGATTAAGTTATTGTTGTTTCTCATGATATGTATATATTCCAGTCCTCTGACTTGAGATTACCAGAGACTTCAACATTAGGAACACAGTGATTTGATACAATCAAACGTCGTCTTTAACCGGACGATTATAAAGGTTGTGATTGGTTACTATGTGAACAATGTGATGAAGTTGTGTAATCAAGATAGAATTTGTCCCTCTCATATAAAGAGAGATATCCAGTGGATCCCTCGATGTGTTACACTGTTAAAAGGCCTAGTTTAAGTGAATTGATATTGATCAATGTCACTTGGATGTTTTCAGTCTACCTAGAGATCGAGACTAGTACGATTGAACATGTTGGATGACAATTCCATGCCTTATGTTTGATCAAAATGATATCGTGCGACAAAAGGATGTTATATACACTATTGATTAGGTTCTATCGATTTGATATTCGTACGACTTGGGTAGTCATAATGTCTTGCTAGAGGCCGCTTATGACTTGTATACTAAATTGTGTTTTGGTACACTGCCAACGTTGTATGAGCCTATTGGGTCGCACACTAAGAATGGTTTTGCGATATTTTAAGATGGTTCAGAAAAATGAATTTTATATGATAAAATTCATGACGAAAACGTCCTTGTGGTGTATTACACTTATACTTCTTTAAGTAGGGGTACATTTGTAATTTACTTAACGTCTATATATAAGGGTTGTATAAATAGACGCTTTAAGTTACAATACACAGACGAAAGATCAAAAGGCCGAAACTCTATTTTCGTTTCAGAAACGACTTAGGTTTTTGGTATGCTCTGGATCGTTTCGGAGAGAAAAAACAAAAGGTTCGGTATTCTCACGAAGCTAGCACTTCAAATCTCGGCCGCCGTTCGTGTGTGGACTGCTGATAGAGGGCGTTCGTCGTTGGCAGCGCCTTAGAGATCGATTAACCTTCAGAAAGGTACATTGCGACTGAGGTATGATTAAGTTTTCGTGGTTTAAACTTTTTTAATGGAATTAGATTCGGATCCTGTTGGGGTTTTTGTCAAAATTGTTTTGTAATCTTCGCTGCGTATGAACCCTAAAACCCAACAGTGGTATAAGAGCCTTCGAGTTTGATTCCATTAAATTCATTGCATGTTTTCTTCTGATATATACATGATATATGATTGAAAGCATGTTAATAGTTGATGTATATGTGATATACATAAGTTTCCTGTGAGATTTATTATCATGTTTTGTGTATATGATACATATATTCGTGATTTAATTAAAATCAGTTTCTTACATGCTAGTAACCATGTTAGGTTAATTCAAATAATTTCAATGAATTGAATTTTGTGGTCTGTGATCCATGACACCATTAGGTATAATCTTTATTTTTCGTGTATTGATGCATGGATGAAATCTTTGTAATTAAGTATGCATATTTAGGTTACATTGTCTTACGTTTCTTGAATTGTATAAGGCTGAATATTATTTCGAAACTAATATGATTAGGTTCGATTGGGATAGTAGTTCATGATTCAATGACATATTTGTGATTATCTGGATGAGGACCGAAATTGCAAATAATTAATTTTCGAAATTGTTTATTTATCTCGTTATATGTATTTTGTTATGAACTTTCTATTTGATAAAGATAGATAACAAATTAGATTAGGAGATATAATCAAAATGGGTTTCGTTATCCCTATTGGATAGGAGATAAATATCAAGAATTTTGTTATTGATGATATGCTAGGATTCAAATATCTAAAGTCCTAATTGGATTATGATAAGATGATTAGTTAGATGTGGGCCCGGGTTAATTAAAAATGTTTTAATTGACTTAATTTTGGATAAATTAAGGTGTAAATTTAGTATAGTAAAATCAACGAAAAAATATGATTTTCTATAGCGAATTTCAATTTTCGGAATTGAGATTCGCCTTCTAAAAAAAAAACGGGGCGCGCCTCCCAACGTACGTCAACCATTGACCAATGTACGGGACCGCCGTCTAACTAATCCTAACGTACAGAAATTCTTTTGTTAGTGAAAAGTATATAAAAAAAAATTTCCAAATTGTTTAGTGATTGAACGAATCAATAAAATAGATGATATTTCATTGTTTACATAAAATCACTAAAACTGAATAAAATCCCTCTATTAAATTTTAAGTCTCGTGCCATCCATTTTAAACACTTGTCAAGGCCTCGATCACACTAATACAGTTTCAGCCATAGTTGGGTGTATTGTGTTATCTTGGTGAGACAAGTTGGGTAAGAGTTACCTTAATGTTTAAAATGGTCCGACTTAATAAAGCCATCAAAATAATTTTGAGCTTTAGGCAAATGATGAGATAAAAACATGCTAAGACATAAGATGTCCCATATCTCATAAAAGGATCTAAAAATTACATAAGATGTAATTGGTAACTGTAACCTACTTAAATAATCTAGTTCTGTGTTTCATGCCATAGCTGTCATAGAATTAGGTGAAATATGGATTTTAGTCCCCTAAATAAATAGTACGTTTTAGGAGGGTTGTTAATTTAGTGGGAGTCTATTCTTCTATACTTAAATAAACTTTGCATAATCTTTATTGTAGATCAATGGCCTCTTCAAAGAACAATAATCCCCTGTCACCGCGATCCATCCTTGAGAAGGATAAGCTATTTGGGACTAACTTTCTTGACTGGTTCAGAAACTTGAGAATTGTTCTTAAGCATGAACGCAAGTTGTATGTCCTGGATGCTCCAATCTCTGAGGACCCACCAGCCAATGCTACAAAAGCTATGAGGATGCACCAGTTAGTCCTCATGTTTTGAAGATGAAGGGCTATGTCGACCAGCTTGATAAACTCAGATTTCCCATAAGCCAAGAGTTGGCTACGGATTTGATCCTGAATTCATTACCAGAAAGTTACTCACAATTTGTGATGAACTACAATATTAATAATATGGAGAAATCAATTTTGGAGTTGCATTTGATGCTCAAAACAGCTGAACAAAATATCAAGAAACCCTCTAGTAATATGTTGATGGTCTAAAAGGGAAATGGAAACGGAATGAAGAAGAAAGGCAAAGGCAAGGCTAGAGTTGCCAAGGCTGTTGCTACACCTATCGCAAAGCCTATAGAACAAGTCAAGCCTCGGCCAGTTCCTGCTTCAAAACATCCAAAAGAAAAAGAAGAAAATTGTCATTTCCGTAATCAATCCTATATTTGGCATTGTCGTCTCGGGCACATAAACGAGAAACGCATAACGAAGCTCCATAAAGATGGGCTTCTAGATTCATTTGATTTAGAAACATATGAAACATGCGTATCTTGTTTACTAGGCAAGATGACTAAAAGTCCCTTTAGTGGACATAGTGAAAGGGCAAGTGATTTATTGGGTCTAATACATACTGATGTATGCGGTCTTATAAACACAATGGCTATAGGAGGTTATCGATTTCATTACATTTATCGATGATTTCAAAGAGATATGGTTATGTATATCTTATGAAACATAAAGTGAATCATTTGAGATGTTTCGAACGTTTCAAAATGAAGTGCAGAATCAACTTGGTAAAACTATCAAAACACTTCGGTCAGATGGAGGTGGCGAATATTTGAGCCAAGAATTTGATGATCATCTTAAAAATTGTGGGATTGTCTCCTAATTGACTCCACCAGCAACTCCACAATGGAATGGAGTTTCAGAAAGGAGAAATCGAACTTTATTAGATATGGTTTGATCTAAGATGAGTCATGCAGATCTTACATTATCCTTTTGGGGTTATGAATTACAAATTGCAGCTTTCACTCTAAATCGAGTTCCTTCTAAAGCGGTTGATAAAACACCATATGAGATATGGTATGGGAAGATACCTAGTTTATCATTCCTTAAAATTTAGGGTTATGAGGCTTACATAAAGCAACAAGTCTCAGAAAAACTAGCACCTAAATCTGACAAGTGTTTATTTGCGGAGTATCCTAAGGAAAGAAAAGGATATTACTTTTACAATCCCGTTGAGTACAAAGTATTTGTTGCTCGGTACGGTGCCTTTGTGGAAAAATAGTTTATTTCAAAAGACACTAGTGGGAGAGAAATAAATATTGAAGAAGTTCAAAAATCACAGATAAACACTGAACCTCTACTGGAAGTTCAACAACGTTCTGAACCAGTTGAACTTCCACAAGTGACACATGGCCCACGTAAATCTGGTAGGGTAAGACATGAGCCAGAGATATTCAGATTTCTCATTACTGATAGTCATGATGTGTTGCTTATGGATCAAAATAAGCCCACCACTTATCAGGAGGCTATGTCTGAACCAGACTCAGATAAATGGCTAAGTGCCATGAACTCTGAGATACAATCCATGTATGATAACCAAGTTTGGAACTTGGTTGATTTACCTGAATGTGGTACACCCATTGGATGTAAATGGGTTCTCAAGAAGAAAACTGACATGGATGGCAAAGTGCATACTTTTAAAACAAGACTTGTAGCAAAAGGTTTCAAAAGACTCAAGGTGTTGATTTTGATGAAGCTTTTTTGCCAGTAGCCATGCTTAAATCCATAAGAATTTTAATTGACATTGTTGCATATTATGGCTATGAGATATGGCAAATGGATGTAAAAATAGCATTTCTTAATGGAAAGTTGTTTGAGGACGTGTATATGACACAACCTAAAGGTTTTGTACATCCTGAGAATTCTAGGAAGGTATGCAAGCTTCAAAAATCCATTTATGGATGAAAGCAAGCTTCTTGGAGTTGGAATCTTCGTTTTGATGAACCAATCAAGGATTTTGGCTTTATTAAGAACGAATATGAGCCTTGTGTATACAAGAAGGTCAGTGGGAGTGTAGTTGTTTTTTTGGTATTGTATGTTGATGATATATTACTCATTGAAAATGACATCCCAACATTGCAGAATGTCAAGTCTTGGTTAGGGAAGTGTTTCTCAATGAAAGACTTAGGAGATGCTGCCTATATCCTGGAGATAAAGATCTATAGGGATAGATCTAAGAGGCTAATCGGTCTAAGTCAAAGTGCTTACATAGACAAGGTGCTGAATAGGTTCAGTTTGCAAGACTCTAAAAGAGGATTGTTGCCAATGTCTCATGGCATAAGTCTCGGCAAGATTCAATGTCCTAAGACAAATGATGAGCGAGATCGTATGAGTAAGATTCCATATGCATCTATTGGATCCATCATGTATGCCATGCTATGCACTCGACCTGATGTATCATATGTTTTGAGCACTACAAGCAAATATAAGTCAGATCCTGGGGAGAGTCACTGGATAGCAGTAAAGAATATTCATAAATACTTAAGAAGGACTAAGGAAATGTTCTTGGTCTATGAAGGTTTTGAAAATGATCTAGTTGTAAATGGTTACACAGATGCAAGTTTTCAAACTCATATATATGATTTTAAATTGTAGTCTGATTTGTGTTTACTTTGAAAGGGGGTGCGGTAAGTAAGTGGAAAAGTTCAAAGCAAGAGACTATGGCAGATTCTACAATAGAAGCTGAGTATATTGCAGCTTCGGATGCAAAGAAAAGAGGCGCTTTGGATCAAAAAGTTCATTTCGAACTAGGTGTGGTTCCAAGTATTGCTAACCCTGTTTGTTTGTATTGTGACAATAACTGGGCAATAGCACAGGACAAGGAACCTAGATCACACCACAGATCCAAACATATACTCAGGCGTTTTCATCTCATTAGAGAAATTATTGAGAGGGGAGTCGTGAAGATTTGCAGAGTACCTACTGAAGACAACATTGCGGATCCAATGACAAAAGCTTTTCCACAAACAAAACATGATGGTCATTTTAGATCATTAGGCATTAGATGCATGTATGATTTTCGTTTTAGAAATGACTTAGGGTTTTCTGGTACGCTCTGGATCGTTTTGGAGAGAAACAAAAAGGTTTAGCATTCTCTCGAAGCTAGCACTTCGAATCTCGGGCGCCGTTCGTATGAGGTCTTCTGGTAGAGGGCGTTTGTCGTTGGCAGCGCCATAGAGATCGATCAATCTTCAAAAAGGTATATTTCGGCTAAGGTATGATTATGTTTTCATGGTTAAAAGGTTTTTAATGGAATTAGATTTGGATCCTGTTGGGGTTTTTGTCAAAAAGTGTTTTGTAATTTCCACTACATATGAACCCCAAAACACAGGCATACCATCCTCAAATTGACAAATAGACTGAGCGATTGATATTGGTGCTAGAGGATATGCTTTAAGCTTTTATGATGGAGTTTGGTGATAATTGGGATAAATACACTCCTCTGCGTGAGTTCTCCTATAATAATAGCTATCAAGCTCGTATTGGAATGGCTCTTTTGAAGCTCTATTGGTATCCCTTGTCGTTCACCTACGTGTTGGGCAAAGGTTGGAGATATAGTATTATTGTTATTCAGAACTACACAAAGAAAATTTAGCCAATTCGCCAGCGTTTGACTACATCACACACTGAGGCAAAAGAGATATGCCGATAAACATCATAGGTTTTTAGAGTTTTCAAATGATGATCTTGTCGTGTTGAAAGTCTCACCTATGAAGGGCTTGTATAGATTTGGATTATGAGGTAGGCTAGCTCCAAGGTATATTGGGTCATTAAGGGTGTAGGAATTAATTGGTCTTGTTGCTTACTGGTTAGAGTCGTCAGCTTATCAGAGTTCATAATGTCTTCTGAGTGACTATGCTTTGCAAGATGAAGACTCAGTCTTCTCCAATGATTGATTGGAATGAATTCGATCTTCGAGAAGACTTATCTTACAATGAGCAGCTAATTCAGATACTTGATCATAAGATTAAGAGGCTGGGAACCAAAGAGATTCCTATGGTTAAGGTGAAATAGTAATTTAACAGATATGAGGAAGTAATTTGAGAGCGGTAATCCTATATGAAGGAGCAGTTTCTATTTCTCTTCAAAACTACAGGAAACTTTACATTTACTTTAGTTTCTAGGACAAGATTTCCTTAAATTGGGGAGCTTGTAACAGCCAGTTACCTTAATCTGATGACTAGTACTAATTCAAATCCTAATTAACCCGAGTTAGGCTCTTGTTAAGTCCAGCGTACCTCGATTAGTGTGTGTGTGTTAGCATTTGTTTAATGAATTTATATGGGTTGTAATATAATATAGGAATTATATACAAGCCTATAAATAGAAAATGCACAATAAATAATAAATTACCGGTATATCGAGTGCAACAAGGGGGTCGTGGAATGCATATGCACACCTGAGAATACTCGTAGGCATGTCCGGTGAATTTATTGGCGAGAAAATACATGAGATATACATACATTGGATATATAAATATATATATTAGAAACTGTAAAGTTAGTTTCAGTTATATTAATCATTGAATCGCCTAGAGAAAAGTGTAAGTGTTTAATGGTGCTTAATTCCGTGTCACTTTAAAGAGTGTCACTTTAACACATCATCCACTTGATTGGTTTCGAGATAGCGTGATGCTTATCTCGATAAAAAACTAAATATTTAAACTAAAACTCATAATTATCTTATTCAATTGATCAAAACAACGAGTTAGAAAGGGTTTGGGTTTGATTATTGATCGAAGGAAATTATTCAGGGAGTCAAGGATTCAGATGCTTAAACGAATCAACAAGGATTGAGGAGCTTAAACGAATTAACAACCAGAGATCATCACTTTGGTATGATTTTCTTTATCTTAGTTGAAGTTTAAAATGATGGTGATGATAGAATATCTATGAATTATGCTATTTGATGATTGAAGATTGTTTATTACCTCACTAGAGATCTTCCCTGATGAATTTTGGGAGTATATATTGTTATTTTGTGGATTTATGGATGTAACTGTGGTTGTTGCCTTGTGTTATGTTAAGACAACATAGGATGGAGTGCGCTCCACCTAGCAGAGGAGCACACTTCCTTGATCAATTAGGATGAACCCAGTTGGTGGAGTCTGCCCCACCCACTAAGGAAGCATGCTCCCACCCTAGAAAATAGTAGTATTGTTGTAAATTGATGGGGATTTCTAGAGGAATTAGGGACTGAACCAGGGGTTCTAATTATAGGGTATTAGACCTGTATTGATTACAAGTGGTTTATGATAGGTGTTGGATCCCTGGGAAAGATTGAGTGCGCAAAAAAGTTAGGAATTGGGAACGAAAACCTAGATCGAGGTAAGTACACATTCGCTTATTTATCAATGTTGCCTGGTTATTTTAGTATATATAGTTCATGTAGTTTATGGAATGAAATAGGAGGACTATGTAAACTGTGATGTTTGAAATTAAACAAAAAAAGGTGTCTAATGTGATCTACATAGACCAGGTTGTATAAGACACGGGGATGATCTCACGGTCTATACATGACTCCTACTTAGTGAGATAGGTTGTGTGGGTAACATATTCACAAGAGGGTTTTAGATAGAACCATTAGGCATTTATGAATTGACTAGACAGCACATCGGTTAATGTGTTAGTCTAGGAATCCATTAATGGCGTCAGTGGGTAATCGACCCGAGTTTTATAAACAAAATGGGGGTCATGGTGTAATAGTCAATGATAAATTTATTTGCATCCGTTATGTATTGATTTATATGTTTTCAATATTCTTATTAGTTAATATTGGTGCATATTGTTATTGTATAATGTTCTTGATTATTATATGGAATGCTGATGGCTTTGTGAATCCTTACTTACTGAGCAAGTTGGAGCATTCACCCATATTTAGTATTTTAGGTTTGCAACCCAACACTTCAGCTAAAGGAAAAAGAATATTTAGGTGTCTTTTATCATCTCTACGATGTAATGAACCTTCTTGTACTTATATACACTATTTGATATATTTTGATGAATATCAATAGGGTTCGAAGGTTTATAATCAAGGTTTTGAGCTTTGATAAACTTTGTATTACTTTATATTATTTATATATCGAAAAAGTTTTAATTTTTTGCTGCGTATACTTTGAATTGTTTATTTAATATTAATATGCAAGTTGAATTTCTCAAGTACATACAAATAGGCTGCTGGCTCTAGTTAAGTATGACTGGGTTACCGAGGCTTAATTAGGGTTTTAGGTCATCAATGTCATCGGGGAAGTGGAGAAACAAGTTATGGGCATGCAAGTGTTTGGCAACATTTGCAGTGTCGTGGGCATGTAACCCACGATGCGACACATGGTGCCACTTGTCGAAAAAGTTTGATTTGGTAAACTCTGAGTTTTTATATATCGTATGTTTTATCGAAAAAGTTTTAAATTTCCTATTGCGTTTACTTTCAATTTTATTTTGATATCCATTTATAGATTGAATTTATCATGTACTAAAAGAGAGGCTACTGGCTCTAATTAAGTCTGGTTGGTGTACTAATGCTTAATTAGGGTTTTAGGATGAGTATCGCCCTAATCGGGATAGGGAATGCTACATGACTCATGGAAACCATTAGTATTTTTATCGACATTTTGAAACTAATAATCAGGTATATCCATTGAACTTCCATAACTATGTATAACATTTTGTGTATACAATGTTTGTTGCATTAATTTATTGCTTAACACTACCACATGCAAATGCAAACGTCAACTAATGCATGAGGTTACGTGCGCCCACAAAAATGTACAGTGACCTAGTAGTTGCGCTTTTATATATGAGTTGATTAAAACCCTCCAAACCACTTAAAAAAAACCTTCCTACAAATTAAACTTAGTAAAGCTCATTTTTCTCAATGAGCAAAGCTCAATGAGTTTTCCAAGATTGACCAATTTTGGTGGCAGCCTATTCTTGCTAATAAATACATAAAAAACCTAAACAAACCATTTAATGAAAACTAAAGTCACTACTAATGGTTAGTTGTCACAACTGAAGAGGTTGTTGTCTACTAACTAGTGACTCGAGTTTGAATCAAAATACAAATATTGGGAGCTCCCCCACCTATACGGTGCACTACTCAGGCGAAACTCGAAGTAGTCAGATATTTTGGATATAGTTTAGAAAAAAAAACTAAGTTAATATCATATTTAGAATCCCTGTTACGTTTTTGGTGAAATTGTTGTATTGATGTTCTTAACACCTAAAAAGGTACATTAATCTATTATGAATAACAATATTACAATCCATTGAAGATTGGAACATCTTCACGATGAGGGCAACAACCTCACAAGGGGGACAAAAGTTTTTTAAAAGAGAGAAACAACCACATACATAGGACAACAAACCTACAAGTTGGATAAAAGTCCTAGATCTCTAGTTCAGAAGGAAGAAAACGTAGTGAGACTATTGGAATCTACATCTCCATGTTAGCAAATGCCACTTTCAGATTATGTTCACTACTGAATACGGTTAATCATTGACATTCACCACCGTTAAAATGAAGGCCTACAACCTTGTCTCGTCTTCTTTTCACCTTCCGTTCTAAATCTTAAACAAAAGGGGGCCATCAGCGATGACCACTCAAGAAATCCATAAGCGAGCAGTCGCTGCCAAGAAAATGGGAAAAAGATGGAGGGAGGTCGAATACATGAACACAAAAACATATAGGATAGGGGTATGAGGGGAAGGACTGAAAGAGGAAAATGGGAGAAAGGTAGAAATGGGGGTTATAGTACGATAGAGGTGGAGGTGTAGGAAAATAAAATATGGTTCTATTTTAGGCGCCTTGTTGGTGTTTGGTGTGCCTGCATGAAGCACTCACAATTGAACATGTTTTTCAAGTTATATTTTAGGTACGTAGTGGGTGCTCGGTGCGCAAGCACCTAACGCTTAAAACTAAACATGATTTTCATCCATTTTTTAGTCGTTTTCTCACACCCATTAGCATCGAAAGTCACCTCTTTATGGATAGACATTGTGTCCCTTAGTTCTCGATAAAATAAAGAGACTAATAATGTTATAAATACATTGAAAACATAAAATCTTTGAATCCAAGAGTTAAGTTGTGGTTGTTCTTGAGTCAAAGCATCATTCTCTCAAAGTTCTTCAAAGAATGTTCTTGGTTAGACTAATGTTACGCACACATCATCCAACAACCATTAGAGACTTGATTGTATCGAAAAGAAAAGTTTCGATTTTCTCATTGTGTATTCGCAGAAGGGAGAATACTTATCAAAAAAGGAGTGATTACACGCCTCAAGTCTTTGTTTGCTTATTATATCCTTATCTTGTACTTTCTATCTGAAGAATTTTTTCCAACAAGTTTTAGACAAGTTTTTTGTAATGACCCAAATTAATTAAACTAGGATTATCGTTAATCTTGAGAATTAATAGTCGTAATTCGGGTGTTACGTAGAAAATCGGTTGACTCGGACATGAGAATCGAGAGAATATATTATTTGTGGATGATGGTCGCTTATGTGTGATGTTTAAAAGTGTCATATTATTGTAACATTGCATGTGTGTATGTTGCTATCGGGCGAGTTGGTGTGACAGATATGTGCGTTGGGATACGTACTGATATATGAGCACTGGGTGCCGGGTAGTCAAGGGTTGTAGGGACCACTAATGTATCAATAAAATTATCTAAGAACACCAATCAGATGTATTATAATAGGCTAAAACTAATTTAATTAGATTAATAAATAATGCATATATTTTGGATAAATTAATTTGAAACCATAAGATTGTCTTAGAGATACATAATGGCACATCTAAAAACCAATGGAGTTTTAAATTGGTGTTACTTGGAAGAAGTTAGTGGAGAGTTAGTGGGAAAAATGTCAAGTTGTAAGCCATTATATGAGTCTTGGGATACGTATATACATTAAGATCAATGGCTATCAATCTATCTCACCTTAATATATAAGAATGAACTGATCAACACATGCAAACAAAACCATTTTCATTTATAAGTTTCTGGAGAAAAAGAAAGCTTGTTGGAAAGAAGAAATCAGTAGGTGCTAGTGAGAATTGATCAAGCTATGTGATTCATCAACTATGTAACTTTATTACACTAGCAACTTAGCTAAATTTGGTGTTTTGATGAAAATTCAATAATTGAGGTTTAGATTACTGATTTTTGATGGATTCTTGATGAATTACAAGTATAATGAACATTTCAACTAAGAGTTTTAAACTGATTTTGAAAAAAAAAAAGTTTTGGTGAAATTTGGAAAACCTAGCGAAAGCATGAATTTGAGGATTATGATTGACTCATTGTTGATTATGTTGTTGTTAGGGATGTTTTGGAGTCCCTAATAAGTGGAGAATGGATTTGTAAGGTTAGTCGAGGGAATTGGGGTATTGGGGGACAGAATTCTTGAATTGAGAATTATTTCACCAAGCACAGATAACGGGCTATCCAGTTTGGGTGCTCAACTGTTCTTCGAAATGAAGAATAGTAGCGTGCTAGACAAACTCTCTAGCTCGCTAATTACACCTAGCGTGCTAGGCAGATCCTCTAGCGTGCTAGGCAGATCCTCTAGCGTGGTAATGACAGATGAAAACTAAAATTAAGGGTTGTTTTTAGTGATTTCCAACTTAGTACATATTTAAACATGTGTAACCAACTTGAACTTATAAAATTGGACTTTAGGGAACTATAGCTTGATATCGAGGAGCTAGTCGGGTTGGATTAAGGAGTCTAGGGAAGTTAGAGTACGTATCGAGATTTGTAAAACCTAATGGAACGTCACTTGAGTATTTACTTGCTTTCACTACTATTATACTCTATCTCGTATTATGTATTCCTGATTCTATTTCTTATTTACTCGAGTCATCTATGTTTGTGTCACTGTTTAGATGTTGGTTGAGTTTACTCCCGCCGAGTATTTCATTGTGTGTCTATGTCATGCTAGACCATAACATGTCTATTAGGAGTACTTTGTGAATAACGACCTAAGTTACTTTTTTAGTACATGTGTCTATGCGTCATGGGTTTACGCCAACCACCGAGAGGACCAAATGATAGGCTAGTTGATGCGCCCACTTGTGTGATCCTAGAGAGAGTATTTGAGGTATGGTATATTCTAACTGGGACGGGCACACACGTTTGCGCTTTACTATTATCTACTCATGCAATGATCCATTTGCAGTTGCATGTTTAAATTCCACGTGTTTATTTAATAGTATATATTGGATTTCCTTTACTTTATCATATGAATGCGGATTTTACATACTAGGCTGGTCAGCTGTTTTGTAGTGATGGATGAATGCAAATCCTTCTACAAGTAACGGTAAAGTGATTTTTTCTGACTATCTCTGAGCTCGCCTCCTGTTCGACACACTACTCGTAGGTGCTTATTTTGGTATATTGTTATATTTTGGATTTATGGGAGACTGGTGAGACATGTGTACTTGTATATATTTACTTTTCTCATCTCATATACAATGTACTCTATTTAGAGTTTTCCACAATAGGACTAGTGCTCTATAAAACTTTAGAGTTGATGAAAACTTATGTTTATATTTATTTTAACATTTCCGCTGTAAATTACTGATTATCTACTTGCAACTTTGTAAAACATAAACCACTATCATGTTTAGGACTTGAATAAGCTACAAACAGTTGAACTTAAGGAATTGAAAGACTTATGAAAATAATTGAAAAAAATATGAATAACTGATTAATTAAACCGATAACATACAAGTGGACAGGAACATCGAGAAATGAGATGGACGGGTAGGTGTTGGACATATATAGTTGGGCCACCTGACGAGGAGCACACGACTCAACGACACCTCAGGGCGGCCTCGAGGCATGGGACCACCACAGTTTTCCCATCAATGGCCTATTTGACTTCGGACAAAATTGCTCAAACGAATGAGAATGTTGGTTTTTCCTCGTCCTCTAAACTCAATTCTAATGGTAGATTCATTCCACATTCAATACAAATCATGAATCATGAATTAACCAGCTTTGAAAGGTTTGACGAGGACAATTTTACTCGATGGCAAGAGAAAGTTATGTTCTTTCTCACATCCCTCAAGTTGGCATACATCCTTGATGATGCGCTTGAGGCCCTCCCCATCCCAACTCTGAATTATTCAAATGAAGTTGTAGATTGACGTGTCGTGAGTAAGGCAAATGACTATATTTTCTAGGGCTACATCCTTAATGCATTTTTTGATAACGTTTATGCGTCGTATCGAACTATTAAATTAGCGTGGGAGTTGTGGACTACATTGGACACCAAATACTGAATTGAAGAGTCTAGATGTCGTAAGTTTTTAATTTCAAATTACTTGTATTTTAAGATGACCAACGACAAGTCTCTACTTACTCAAGTTTATGACTTGCGAAAGATTGTTGATGATCTTTAAACGGCTAGAATTTCTCTTAAAAAAGGATTTTAAATAGGTGTAATTATTTTCAAATTACCTATAAATTGGAATAGTTACAGAAGAAACTCATTCTTGAGGAGAAGAAGAAACTCATTCATGAGGAGAAGAGTTATACTCTTGAATCCCTCCAACACCATCTTCGAATTAAGGAAAACTCTCAAAAGAGAGAAAGGGTTAGGGATGATTTGAATTTTGAATCTGGTTCAAAAGGTAAGTTTAGCATAATCTCACAATTCCAAGAAATTTAAGGCCAAGAATGACTCGAAACACAAGGGCTTTTTCAATGAAAACACTTCAAGCAAGAAAGGGAAGTGTTACTATAGCGACAAACCGGGACATTATGCACGAGATTATTGTTCCAAAAAGAGAAATTTTGAAGAATATGGATGTGGCAAGGAAAGTCACAATGTGGATAACTTGGAACTCATAGCAACAATTTGCTAAACTAATTCGATTGCAAATGAAGTTGGGTGGTAGCTGGATATCGGTGCAACTATATCCATTTGCAAGGACAGTAGTTTTTTTCAAGACATACAAAGAAAATGCCACTAATAAAGAAGTATGCATGGCAAACAACAATTGTATCAAGGTGATTGGCAAAGGAATGGTGGATATCAAGTTTACTAAAGGAAAAGATTTATATTTAATTAATATTTATTATGTACCTAAAATATGTAAGAATCTTATATTCGATGACCTCCTTAATAAGAGAGATTTTATGTCTTTTCTACTAGACGGATAGGTTTATTGTTTTCCTATAGAGGTGTTCTTATTGAAAAAAAGGTACTCATGTAATGGTATGATTAAGTTTAATGCAATAACAATGAATTATTTTTCTTATATAGTTGACTCATGTTCATTATATGCTAGATTAGGCTATGTTAATTTTTGTTGCATTAGAAATATGCATGACTAAGGGTTAATTACTGATTTTAAAATTGATCATGATACTAAGTGTAAGATATGTGCACAAACAAATAGCACAAGGCAATCTCACAAAATTAATACGAAGATCTTCTCAAATTTTTTACTTAATACATAGTGACATATGTGATTTGAAAAGTCATGTCATATTATGAGGAAAAAAATATTTTATCACTTTTATCAATGATTTTTCAAAATATTCCTATGTTTATCTTTTGAAAAGCAAAGATGAGTTTTATGATAATTTTCTCGTTTTCAAATCGGAAGTTGAAAATCAACATAACAAGAAAATTAAATACTCTAAGATTCGATACAGGTGGTCAGTATTGTTCCAATGAGTTCACAAAATTTTACGAGACTAATGAGATTAAACGTCAAGTCACAACACCTTATACACCAATTGTGTGTTTTTATTGGTTATTCAAAGTATAGTGTGACATATAAATTCTTAAATTTGGAAAGTAATGAAATAATCTAATCTATAAATGTATAATTCTTTGAACATTTAAATAACACATGTGACATACTTTTGCATCCAAATCTTGGGAATCTATAGGAGTTGTCTCAAAACTCTTCTAATCATGGGAAGCTAGAATATTTACCATCAAATTCTTCTAATGGACAAGAAGATCCTCCTATTACCAATGGTGAAAACATTAAAGTCAATAGAAGTAAAAGGAAAATGATTGATAAATCTTTTTGCCCAAATTTCATAAATTACATGGTTGGAAATAGTTGTGAAATTAAGAAACAAACACAATTTTTCCTTAATGTTGATGATGATCATATTTCGTTTCGATAAGAAATTACATCAAGGGATCGATGCTTCATTTTGGAACGAAGCGATCAATGATGAAATGAACTCGATTTTATCAAATCAAATTTGGGTACTTTCTTATCTTCCACTGGAATTAAAGGCAATTAGGTGCAAGTAGGTATTCAAAAGGAGATTAAATGGCAATGAAACTATAAATACTAGTAGCTAAGGGTTATAGACAAAAGCATGACATTGATTATTTTGATACATATGCACCAATTGCAAGAATACCATCAATTCGGGTGTTGATATCTCTTGCTTCTATTCATCAAATTGATGTTAAAAAATCTTTTCTAAATGGTGATATAGAGGGAGAAATATATATATGGAACAACCGGAAGGTTTTGTAATGTCAGGTCAAGAGAAGAAAGTTTGAGAGTTGGTAAAGTTTTTATATGGTTCGGAGCAAGCTCCTATGCAATGGCATGAGAAATTTGACATGGTTGTGCAATCTTTTGAATTCAAAGTCAATGATGTTGATAAATGTATTTACATCAGATTTGACAATGATGTTAGTGTCATCATATGTTTATATGTGGATGACATGCTCATATTTGGGATTTCAGTAGCTTTAGTTGAAAAAGCTACTCGATTCTTATCTACTTGTTTTGATGTGAAGGACTTAGGAGGAGCTGACTTAATTTTGGGAAACAAAATCTTACGACAAGATAATGGTCTTACATTATTTCAATCTCATTATATTGAAAAAATCTAGAAAAAATTTGGTCATTTTGATCAAAAATAGGTTTGTACTCTTATTGAGCCTCATTTAAAACTAGTAAATAACACTGGTATGTGTTTATCACAACTAGAGTATTCTAATGTGATAGGAAGTCTTATGATGCTATACATTGCACAAAAACTTATATAGCTTATACGATTTGTATGCTATGTCGGTTTACTAGTAACAATGGTAAACAACACTATGATGCGGTTACCAAAATCTTTATAAACTTAAAGGGGACTTTAAAGTATGGTATACATTTTTATGGATACCCCCTAGTTTTGGAAGGTTATAGTGATGCTAGTTGGAATAATATGGAGTCAAATTCTAAATCAACTAGCGGATAAGTTTTTACCTTAGGAGGAGCGGTTTGGAGCTCAAAGAAACAAACATGTATTTCTCGTTCAAGCAAGGAAGCAGAATGGCTTAGAAATTTGTTAATGAAAATGCCATTATTGAACAAGCCATGTTTGACTGTATTAATCAGGGGAGCAGCTAAACAGTCCCCAATATTTGCTAAACACGCCCCTTTTGAATTTTTACTTCGTTATACCCCATTTTTTACTTAGTGTACCCCATTTTTTTCTTAAAATTCTAAAAATGCCCTCGTCATACCCCATCACCATCACCATCACCCTCACCCTCACCCCAACATCCTTCTCAAGATGTTTCGGACACAAAGAGCGACACCTCTGAAGAGGTGTCGGACACACAGGACCGACACCTCTAAAGAGGTCTCGGTTGGATTCTTTTGTCACCTACTAAAAATTAGTTATTTCTGCAGTTACAATCGAAGTCGACTGATACCTCTTTAGAGGTGTCAGTTCGGTGTGTCTGACACCTCTAAAGAGGTGTCCCCTTTGTGTGTCCGACATCCACGAGACAACAAGAATAAACACAAAAATTTCAAAACTCCCAAAAACACTTGAAAATGACCAAAAATAGTAGGTTTTGCTCAGAATCGTTTAATATCACCAATTCCATCAAAACTTTGCAACCAAAATGCAAGATTTAACTCTCAAATCAAAGCTCTAAACCCAACAACAATCCTACAAAATACCGACTCCAAAAAGTAAAAAAATCCAAAAAAAAAACTTTAAAATCGATATTAAAAGAGATGAGGAATGCATCCACAACGTGGAATCAGCGTGGTTTTTCTCGGATTTCATGGGATTTGAGTTGGTAGTGAGATGCGACGGGTGAGTGGGGGGTAGGGTACGGGGTTAGTGGGGCGGATAGAGTACGGGGTGAGTGGGATATGGTTAGTAAAAACCCTTTTATATAGAGGGATAGTTGGGTCATTTCACTAAGGTGAGGTACGTTTAGCAAGAACCAGAGTCCTTTTAACCACTCCCTTAATTAATTGTGATAACAAAACAACTCTTTATAAAATCACGAGTAAGCCTTACAATGGAAAGTGTAAACATACAACTACTCAAAAATGATGTTGTCATTGTTGATTACGTGAAATCTAACAAGAATTTAGCAGGTCCATTAACAAAGGGTCTTGTTATATATGAAGCCTTAATCTTGTGTTTCATGTTCATGTTGTTGGCTATTCTTTGGCATAACACTTTTAACTTGTACATTAAAAAAATGAATTGATGTCCCTAAAGGAAGTTTGGCTCACTTCCTAACTGTTCCACAAGGCGAACCAAGTTTGATGCATCGAGTGAAGAGTTATGATTGCTCGATGGATTGTCTCAATGAGTACTCCCGTTTTGTATGAACAACATGAACAAGTGGGAAAATGTTATAAGAGCCTCCTCCTCCAGTTGCATGGTTCAAATACTGTCAAAAGGCCTCATCTTTTTACTTCACCTCTTTTGAATAAGTTCCTAGGTTTTGGTAACAAACTCATTAGAGATTATAAGGTGACATGCTACTCTATAGTTCTCCTTCAAAGTTGGAGCAACAACTGTACCTTCAATTCTCACCAAGTCTAAGAGACTCTCTCCATGACGCTTTCAAGATCATTTACTACATTGACAAGAAAGTGAAAAACAAAAGCATTGATTCGAGAAGACTAAATTATAATCAAGCATGGCCATTTTATTCTTTATCCTAGGAACTACCATTATCATTAAAACAAATATAAAAATAAAAAAGCCACAGTATCATAGAAAGACTTCTCTGGTGGTTTTCAAAAATACAAACAAACCACTTCCCAAGGAAAGAACAAACTTTAGGGAGCACATAATAGATGCATCTACAAGCATTTTCTAGAATTCATTCTCACTTGACCTTGAGAAAAAGCGCAGTCCAGAAAGCAATATGCAGGTACAAAATGAAAAGAAGCTATTGTGTTTCTTTCAAATTGTTAACCTTTTTCAAGAATGACAAGGCAATATACATTGCAGTAAAGAATTTGATTCCAAAGTAGGAAGAAGGATAGTTGATACCGAAGAATATTGATTCCAAAAAAGATGGAAGGATATTTGACCATACAACAAATGAGAAATCTCTCTGTATGAACATGCGATGTTCTTTTTTTTTAGTAATAAATGCAAACACAAATAAAAACAAGAATTTCATCAGCTAAATTCATAAGCATTCACATGAAGAAATGAAATGCACAACTAGACGCTTTTCAAGCACTAGGAACGAAAAACAAAATTCAATACACTCTGAACATAAGCTCCAAATCTAATCTAAGTACTATTTTTTTTCATTAATATTGGTCATTTTGGACAAAAGATCATTTCCAAAATTATAAGCAGTTTTCATTTTTTGACACCTCATATGCCCATTTAACCCCCTTTTAGAACTTGAACATTTAATTGTGATTAAAGCACCTCAATTCTTCAACCAATCAAACATGGATGTGAAAAAGCAAATTGAGAAATTAAACTTAAATTAAAACATTTTCTTATTTTGTGTTAAGGGGCAAAGTTGGAAAGAAAATTCATAATAAATGCTACCTTAATGGGTGTGTTTTGGCCTAAGCAACCCACATATTTGGATGGAGGGAGTGCAAAATTAAGTTAATAATTCATATGAAGAGCATCCATAAGGAATTGTCTCTACTCTACAATAAAAAACAACCATGGTGTACGAACTTATACAAAGTATATGTACATCTCAAAATCCTCTAATAAATTTCAGGAATCAATCCAAATGATGATGCAACAATATCATTTTGACATTAAAAGCAGAAATAAAAGATGGTACACTTCAAGAACTAAGAAAAAGTGTGAACTTGTAGGTTTTTCAATTTAGAATTCAGGTTGAAGTCAGAATAGGATAAAATCAAGTACAAGGTAGATCAATGAAACACATCCACTAGACATTGTTAGGACTCTCAAATAAAGAAATCATTCATGGTGTACTCTAAGAGGTAGTAGTGCAATCACGGTGTTTATGCGAATGCTCCAATTTAACTCATTAGGCAAGGCTAGGCATTTTCATTGCATGTTGAAACAATAAAGATTACATGAATGTTTTCCTAAAAAAAAAAAGCCCAAAGCATCATCGCCTAATCAATTCGAGATGACAATACCTAGGTGATGGCATAGTGTCACAGGGACACTAATGAGAGGCTTACCCCAAGGAAGTTTTTCTCACTTAATTCCTATCCGTGGTGCCTAAAGGCCACCTTATTTCAGCATTACCAATACTCAAAGTAAATGAACAGCAAACAATGGCACAAAGGGAATGTATTACTTAGCTCACAATGGGAATACAACTCCAGCATTCTATGTCCCACGGAACCCTCCGAGTCCACTAAAACCTGGATAGCCTACTCGGGTCATGCTATTGAGGCGGTAACAAACATCCTCACGTCGAAATGTTCGATGCCCTCATCGAACTACTCGATTGCTATCGCTTCTGGTAGTCTATTATCTCCTTCTCAAACTATCATAAAGTAGTGTGTCGCTCCCAAGTAGGTTCATTAACATCAACCCACTTGATCAAGTAGAAAATTCGCCTATTTTTCTTACTTTAGCCACGCATCTCGTGGCTTAGAATCAGGTCAATTTCTCCTCTAAACTCCTTACACACCAAGGGTGGAGCTCGCCTAGCCGTACTTTGCCCTGGATCTATCTCATCTTAATGAAAAGGCACCCTCCCAACTCACTTGACCACCTCAAATTGTCCCTCATATCGTTGAACCACGCCCTTATGTCTCTCCTTCTTTTTAAGCTTCTTCAAAATCTGTGGAGTAAGCTTCAACAAGACTCGGTCTTCTTCTTGGAACTCTAGCGGCCTCCTATTTTTGTCGGCATACTTCTTCGTCCGCCAAACAACTTTGGTTAAGTTGTCCTAAGCTGCCTCCCTCAACTCCTATTTGCTCCTTGCAAAGCGATAAGCCACAGGACACGATCCCATCGACTTTGACTTGGCTATCTCATGTGAAGTAGTCAGTTGTTGTCCAGTCGCCACCTCAAAAGGACTCAACTCTGTGGCTAAGCTTTTGTGAAGATTGTAGCAAAATTGGCTGAATCAAGTAAATCCACTCAATTGGACTGACTTGCATTTACATAATGTTTGAGATAATCCTCCAACAATGCATTGATCCTCTCCGTCTGCCCATCCATTTAGGGATGGTTTGTTATGGAAAACTTCGAATTTGTACCCATTAAGTTGAATAGAGAAGTCCAAAGCCACCTTGTAAATCGAGTGTCTCGGTCACTAAGGATGTCCTCCGATATCCCCTAATATTTTGCCACATGTCCTAAGAACAGCTCTGCAACCATGTCTACATCACAATACGTTCGAGCAGTTATAAATGTAGCATACTTTGAAAATCGGTCCACCACCACAAGCACGCTGCTCATTCCCTGCACCTTAAGAAAACCAGTGATGAAATCCATAAATATATTCCTAAAGGTCTATCTAGTACAAGCAGTGGATCCAGCAAGCCCGATGCCTTCCTCCTTTTTGTCTTGTCTTGCTAGTATACAAGACAAGTCCGCATGTACATATCAATGCCATCCTCTATCTTTAGCCAGAATAACAAATATGATAGAAGGGCATTGTTGGACTAAGTGGTTAGTCACTTTCCGACCGAGATTTTGATGGAAACAAACAAGGTGAAAATGTACTAATAAATATCAAGTGTATTTCAGTTCGTGGCGAAGGATGCAATACAACACATCAAGGGTACTCAAGAAATATGAGGAGATTGTTGGAACAAGTGTTCGTGTTGAAGGATGCAATACAACACCTCAAGAGTACTCAAGAAATACAAGTTCAAGACTTGGCATTTATGAAGAAATGAAGATGAAAGTCCAAACCGCAATTTGTAATATCAATGTAAGGTATACAAATTCTTTCACGCAAGCCAAATGCATTAGTTCATGCATACATCAAGTTTCCTAAATCATTTTTCAAAGTTATAAGTTTACTCCAAGTTTCAAAATGGAATTTAAACACATAACTAGGTCTATGAGTTTAAACAATGTGAAAACTTTGTGTGAATGGTCATTTGAATATTAGAGTTCATTATAAATGTTTTCGAAAAAGAAAAACTCGTTTTTCAAAGGTATTCAAAAAGAAAACTGAAAATTTGCAGAAAAGCCCCTGATAAGTTATGACACTGTGAATTTTCGTTTTCGGGATTTGTAAAAATATCCGGACCACTCAAATAGGCTTAATGACTCATAATAAACATGTATAACATGTTATATAAGGGTTGGTTAGGTCCCGGACAAGTTTAAGGGTCGCTAACACAAAGGGATAAATTAATTATTTTGAGGTCCTCACAGCTTAGCGCGCTAATAATAGCATTAGCGCTCTAAGAGAAGAGTTAGCACGCTAATTCCAGTATTAGCGCGCTAATTGCACTCTGCCGCAATTTTTGACTTTTGGAAATCAAGCTTTAAATTTGAATTTTTGATTTCCCTGGATTCCTAGAACGGCTATAAACGGTCATATTGGAATTCCTACCACTATAAAACCACCACAAACTTGGTTTTAAAATAAGAAGAGAAAACACACTCAAAATCCATAGATCTACAAAGTAGAAATCTGATTTTTGTGAAGAAGCAAAGGGAGATCTTAGTGGTCGTTCTTTAGCTCACAAATCCAAAGACATTTGAGGCTTTCAAAGGAGTTCAAGAATCACTCCGTGATCTCTTTTGTCATTCTTTTGGTTGTAAGAAATTTCTAGATCTACAATCTTACTTGTGCTCAATCTACATATTTTTGTGTGTTTGATTCAAAAATCATTTTGGTGTGTGTGTTTGAACATCTTCTCTGGGTTTTTGTACTGAAATATATTTTATCAAACCCTAAGATTGATTTGAACAAAAGTGTTGCACTTAAACTTGATTCTTGCTAAACTTTTGTTCTTAGACTCGAAATCGGTTTCACACAAATATATTAAGTTTTTGAAACGATTTCAGATTTGGAATTTGCAACAACATCAGTGACATATTTGCATATTCCATTTATACTCACACTTGCATGCATAAGAGTTGTTAGGCTCTAGGTGGCTTGCTAGTGTTTGAATTTGATACCACTTTGTATTGTAAAGTGTATCTCTGTTTTTCCAGCAAATTTATTGTATGATTGTAAGACTTAGTGGAATCTAAGTCGAAAGGGGAAAATCCTAGTTGAGGCTAGGTGGGAAAATCCTAGTTGCGGCTAGGTGGGAAAAATCCTAGTTGAGGCTAGGTGGGAAAAATCCTAGTTGAGGCTAGGTGGGAAAAATCCTAGTTGCGGCTAGGTGGGAAAATCCTAGTTGAGGCTAGGTGGGAAGTCCTAATTGTAATTAGGCATTCTAGGCTTGTAGGCTTAGGTTGTAACACTTATTGGTAATATAAGTGGGGTTTGAAATCCTAACCGGGGAGGTTAGGTAGTGGATGTAGATCGTTGGATCGAACCACTATAAATCGTGTGTCATTTTATATTTCCTCCATTTCATTTACTTGCATAGCTTATATATACATCATAGTTGTAAATTGCGCATAAAGTTTTTAAAAGGGCAATAACTACTCGGTAACCCAATTCACCCCCCCTCTTGGGTGACCTTCAGGCATAAACCCACTCCATGTTAAGATGCCCAGCCCATCGAGCATCGTGCGTTTCTTTCAAAAGTTGCCTCCTTAGTCCACCGTTACTAGGGACATATGGGCGTCCTCTCTTGGTATAAAAGATCACATCTTCGCACCAAGATCTTCGTGTGATCCCCTTAGTTACTAGCTTTATATGTTTCGTGCAAACTAGATCCTTGCTTGTCTCCTCCTTGATCCGAGGAAAGAACTTGCTTTCCGGCCCCAATGCTCGGTATGACGCCTCATTGGGCACTTCAAAAGGTAGATTGAAATTAAGCAACCCCAACATAGGCTCAGAGGCAATTACCTACCTAAATTCTTTCAATGGTGCCACCCTACGCGAGTAGCCCTCCATGAACTACCGATAATAGTTGACCAAGCGAAGGGATGACCGCAACTCCTGGACCTTAGTGCGGTTTGGCCACTCCATTATTGCTCGCACCTTCTTTAGGTCCATCTACAATTTACCTTGACCTACAACATGACCAAGGAAAGTGATCATTTACGCAGCAAACTCATAATTTCCCTCTTTACATACAAGTGGTTAGCCCTTAAGGTAACAAAAACCGTCCGTAAGTGATCAATATGATATTGTAGGTTTTGACAATAAATTGCAATATCATTTAGATAAACAACAATGAAACGATCAATGAATTCCCTAAGTACATCATTTATCAAATTACAAAGTGTAGTAAGGGCATTCGTCAAGCCAAAAGGCATGACTAATTAATCGAATGATCCATACCTAGTTAACATTGTTGTTTTGGAGATATCTCCAACTGCAATCTGAACTTGGTAGTACCCCGATCTCAAATCCAGCTTTGTGAAGTACGCTGCACTGGATAGTCAATCAAACAAGTCCGACACCAAAGGGATCAGGCATTTGTTCTTCACTATCAGTTTGTTCAGCGCTCTGTAGTCCACGCACATCTGAAAGGATCCATCGTGCTTTCGCTATAACAGAACTGGTGCTCCATGCGGTGCGTTAAATGGCTGAATGAATCTAGTATCCAACGACTCTTGCAATTGCTTCTTTTGCTCCTCCAACTTCTTTCAAGCCATTTGATAAGGGGCCTGCGCTGGAGATCTTGAGCCAGATACTAGCTTAATCTCGCGGTCGATCGTCCTTTAAGGTGGAAACCGCTTCGGAAACTCAGAATGCATCACATCACTGAAGTCCTTCAGTAAATCAGCAACTACATCCGGGGCTTTAGCTGTCGTGTCTACCTTAGTCTACACCAAGGCCGCCAGGTACGTTGTTCACCTTTCCTCAGTCCATCTTTCACTTAGATTACTAAAAGATAGGACAACTTTGTGTTGTCCTTTCCTAAAATCATACTAACGGTAGGAACGAAGCAAAAATGAGACTGGTACATCACAAACACTCCCTTCAAGAATGGCATCAAGGCAATACTCCCCGTGTAAAGAAAATCATTCCCCGGAACGACATCGAAGTCATCTAAGGGAACGGTCATAAGGTTGATCTTTCCCTCCCAAGACCCAGCCATAAGACTCACATTAGATGTCATACCTTGGATCTATTTTGCTTCCGAATTGACAACTTTCATCCGATTGAAGTTCTCAACAAGGGTAAGTCCAAGCTTCTCCACCATGTGTCCAACAATGAATGAATGCGTTGCTCCCGAATCCACCATCGCCAAGACCCAATTTTCGTTCACCTCAGCATCAACACACATCAGCCCCTCCGAAAGACTAGTCTTGGTTTATTGAATGGCATTCAGTAATTGCAGTGGGTACATTCGGGGTTGTACATCATCATCGGTGTTCAAGGCCGTGATTTTCTCCTTCTTTGGGCATTCTCGAGCCAAGTGAGGGTATTGCATAAGAAACAACCCTTATGCGAGGAACTCATTGAGGGCTTTGTCTCGGCCTTAGAATCAGGTTTCGAGTTCGATTGCTTCGAAAGGAAAGTCTTTTTCTCACCATTCTTGTGGTGATTATTGAACGGCTTCTCCTTATTCTTTCTCTCGCTTGAGGAAGAACTAGTCTCGAAGTCCGCAAGATTGCCAGCTGCAGCAATCACCCCGGGCTAGTCCTTTACGCCTTGCCTCCTTAGTTCGGATTAATCCCATAAGTGCAAGCCAGTAGTGAAGTTAAGGAGTTTATCCTCCTCTAACATATTTTTTATGTCTAGCAAAAGAGAGAAAAACTCCTTAACATAATCTCGAACCGTTCCCGTCTGTTTTAGCTTGCGCAAGGCTTCCCGCGCTTGTCAAGCCACATTCGTGGACAGGAATTGATCCTTAGCTGTGGCTATGTGCAACCCACAAATTCACATGGGCAACCACTAGATGAGGGCACAACCAGTAAAGATGTGGGTACCCAAAAAAATTGACTACTTTCCTAAATTACTCATGCACGCCCCACATAGAGAAATCGAATCGAACTGGTCAAAATAGTGAAGATGAGGGGAAGAAGAATAGCCAAAGGTTCATCAGACGGCTTTTCATCTTCGCGTTCATCTTGATCTTGACGCATTCCCGCGTTCCTCAGGCTGTCGACGTCGAGGTCTTCATTGTTGCAGAGGATTTTCTTTTCTAGGGCTCGGAGTGTTATCGAGTTTGAAAAGTGAGATTTCACGTATTTGTTGAATTTGGATGTCGAATCGATGATTAATTGTTGTTATCTAAGCGTTCATTGTTGTTCGTACCCTGTTTAATGTGATTGAATTTGTTTATTTGATGTGAGTTCAATGTCATTCGATAGATTTAGATATTTTGTTTTTGGATGTGATTGGTAGGTTTATTTCATTTTTGAGAACTTATAGTTGGTTTATATTTGTAGGTAACACTAGAATCAATCGCATTTAGAGGTTTTAAATTTGTTTTGATCTGTATAGTCTCATTCGGACACACAGAACTGAAGTAATTGTGTTTGATCAATCACGTTGTACCGATTGAGATTTATTCAGTACGTACAGCGAGTGAATAAAATTCATTCGATTGTAGAAAACCGAGTAAACTAAATTCCCTTGGTGGACTTAACCCGACTAGTACTAGCTGTAGCACTTAGTTAATGAGTATTATCTTCTTTGTTTTATAATGAGTAATTGTCGTGTACTTATGTGTAAGGTCGTTAGGCTATTTGTTCGGTGGAACATCATCGATTGAGAGTCATTGGTTCGATTGGCCTTGATCGATCAAGAGTTTTTTTGTCTGTTTATATCCATCGACTTTATCATTTTAGTTTCGTCCTTGTTAATCAAACCACCTGTTATGAAGAACTATATTGTCTTTGTTTTTAAAATTGTTTGAGTAATTAGGTAATGTTGATATTGACCTTCTATATGTGTTATTGTTATAAGTATGGCTCGCATCAAGGACACCGTCAATCGGGAGGAGACTGGGGTCGAACAATTGAAGGGAATGCGGGGTGGCCGTATAGCTCAAACGGCTTCGTATAAAAAATCAAAGGAGTTGGGATAGGGTGAGGGGACAACGGGCGTCTGTCCCATGGGCTGCGAATGAGGACTATATAGGGTGGTACATTGACGTCTCCTGCCCAAGAGTTGAAAATCCGTCAAGGAGCAAGGCTAGGACGAAAGACGACAATGACATATATGATGTGAGTTCGACAAGACATTCCACCATTCCTATTAATTTATTAATTAATTTGATTCACGCTTTCTATTTGTAGTGATTTGTTATTTGTGTAGCGAGTAAGATGGGCTGTGGAGGTTGTCACGGCTTGGAAGGCCTTGCCGGTTGGAGTTGGAGATACGGCTTCCGCGTTGAAGATGGCAGACGAGGTGTTAAAACATCTCATTGTAGTTGGTTCGAGTGTGACGTCGGGTTCGACGATATCTGCTGCCACTCCTTCCCAACTTCCAATGTTTAAGCGGAAGGCAACCGCAGCAGAAATGGGAGTAGGACCTTCGAGGAGCCAAACCAAGAAGAGCAGGACTTCCCTTTCTAGGATTATTTTGTCAACCTCTGACTGAGTTTTATGTACTATTTTGCATATTAAAATTGATGTGCCTCATTTTTAATTTCAATTGTCAATGACTATGCTATTTCAAGCATTTTAAATGAGAATTTATTTCCACTTGCTGTGAATTTGGTTTCTTTTGCATTGATAAAGTACAGGTAACTAATCAAATTCAAAATGTTTCCTTTCATGGTATATTCGGTGAGTTGCCACCGAGTACTGTTGTCACGATCGGTCGAGCACAAACGATCCAACATTCGAGCATGTCGTTTTGATATTGTTCGGTCATTGTAAACTGAATTAACGTGTATGATTTGATTCCTTCGTACCGAGTAATTGAAAACAAATCAATTATATATTGCCGAACAAAAATTCAAGTATTTATTATGACTTTGTTCGGTCTTTCAAAACCGACTTGAACGTCATAGTTCGGTGTAACATAACTGATCAATGAACTACTCATCGTCAGAGTCTGGCGAACAAACAACTATGCACAAGTAATCATTTTGTTCGGTCAACAACAAATAATGAGCATCACTTTACTCGGTCATTGTTGACCGAACAGATCATAAAACAAATGAAAAATCACAAAACCTATAACTTCATCCTTTCAAAAACATCATATACATTCGTGTATCATAGTATACAAAAAATTAATAAACGACACCTAACTATACTTCATGTACCAGATGCGCAAAAAATTATTGCAAGTCTGATACGATGGCATCATCTAAACATTAATATATGATGTGTTGTGCAAATAATGTACACCTAATCAAGGTGCGCCCAAGTCTATTGTGATGGGAGACCCATCTTGAGAATTTAGCACTTGCAGTAGGGGTTTGATGTTCAAGTTTTCACTCCATCCTATCGACTCCGGTTGTATATGTTTTGTCATCCCGGATACAATTGTGGGAAATGAGAATCGACCTTGAATAACACATGCGTAACTGCAGTAGTTCAGTATTATGTTGAAGAGTGATTAATAAAGTAAATAGGTAACACAAGAAAAATTAGTGCAACTTACTCTCATAAAGTGGTTGCCATTAACGTGTGTCATCCCAATTACGAGTCTGTCACTTGGCGAAGATGGTGGTGCGCCCCGGAGTGGCAGGAAGTTCATGCTACCACTCGATGATAGGAACAATACAATGACAATATAACACGTAGCAATGACAAGTCCCATATCGAGCATTGTCATCCACTTTTGAAATGGAGCGTCCGAGGTGTCGTCGTAATGTTGCACAGCTTATATAGTCTTGTCATAGTGATCTCCCCTGAGGATTTCGAGCCATAGATCTTGATAGCCATGAAACTCCCAATACATATCATTGTGGATTTGCTTCCATACATCATCTTCATTATGTCCAAGGCCTTGTGCAACTACTCGGTAACCACAATTTTCATCTCCCCTAACATCGTCAACCCTTTCAATGTTATCCAACCATTCTTTAGAGGCAATACCGCGAAAACCATCTCTATGCACATTATACAAACATGTGCGAGTTCTATGAACTTTAGGGGGCACGTCACGACTACCATTAATGGGTATCTATTCTGGATGAAGGACGTACTCGTGATGGCTTGGATCTCTCTTGGTAGATATGTCACCCTCGTCTTTCTTAATGACCTTCCTCCTTTTACCATCATGTGACACTTTTCCTTTCCCCGTTTGTGAGGCATTTCTCCCTCTTGTCTTTAATTTTTCAATTGGAACCACTAATAACGCCGATGACGAACAACTAATCTCTCAAAGCTGTTGCACAATACGCATGTGCAAATCCTCGGTGTGGACACTTTCGAACCTCTCAATAACCATTTGTATTTCAGCTTCGAAATTGTATTCAATACGATTGACCGCTCGCTCGGGGTTTGTGCTCAATTTCTGCTAATGTATGTGAACATCGTTTAGAGGTATAAATGAGACTGATAGTTGGTATGTGGCAATTTCGTGGGCACATGGAAGGCTAAATGTCATGCACAATGCACATCCACACCTAATTGGATCAGTACGAACATTTTCAACACATTCCACCTCATTGCAAATTTGCACTAACGCATACTGCGACACAAATCCTCGCAACATATGGTATAACGTATCGCCAAACTCATGTTGCACAACATTCAAACTCGTCTCAAAAGAAGCCTTGATCTGCGTATGTTGGCTTTCTACCATACTATGGATAACCCGCCACAAATCCTTAAAGTTCCCCTTGCGAGTGTCCAAGACGTTTTTTCAAAGTATTGTGCGCACTTTCAACTCTGTCGGTCGTACCATGTCCAAAATGCTATGTCTTGTCTGTCCACACTTTTACAAAGCATTCTTTGTAACCTCTAACACGTCTCCATCAAATATTCAAGCAACCCGGGTACAGAACAATAATCGACGGCCAAATTAGTCATTCTTATATTGAAGGAAACTTCAGTCGTGACACTTGTCAAGGCATTCCACCTACTTAAAAAAAGGTTGAAGTCCTCATTACGTGCAAAATATTTCTTTTTGTTTCCTGCCACGCCCCGATTAATGTGTCAATTACATAGAAGGTGAGTCGACATGGGGAATACCGACTCAATTGCATTTATCAATCCCAACTCCTTGTCAGTAAATACCACATTAGGTTTACCCTACCCATCTATGAGATTATTGAGATTCTCCAACGCCTAAATGTAGTTATCTTTTTTCTCTGCGGATATAAATGTAAAACCCACGGCGAAAAATAACCAGTCGACGTCACACCAATGATCTCAAGTAAAGGCATGCGATATCTGTTGGTCTTGTACGTGCAATCCATAAATAAAACTAGTGGGAAACATCGCAATAACTTGATGGAGTCGGGATGAGCTCGAAACAAGTCTGCAACAACTTTTGTTTCCTCATTTTTTTCTATGCCACGACAAGTAACCATGTGTGTCAAGCAAATGCATGACTTGTTGCATTTGTTATCTCCCTCCGGCCTCTTCTAACTTGTATTTTTGTCCGGCATTGTATATCGTGCGCATTGTTGATGAATTAGTTGCATCCCTCTTTTTTAAAGTGTCCAAAATTTTACACGGCTTAATATTTTCTTTCATCATTTGTACCAACACAACGTGCTCTTCCGGATCTAACCGACCAGCATGAGTGACCCACCATATAAGATATTATATCGTGGTTATGGCGCCCACACGTCACTGTGACACGCCATAAGCGATCCGCATGTTCCTTGTATTTATTTCAAATGAGCAACCACATTTTTTGGTGCCACATTTCCCTCTATATGTCCCCTTTCAATACCTCCCATGTCTCATCCATAGGAATTTTTTCCTTAACCACAGCGTTACTCGTTTTCATTTTTCCAACTCGTTATGCGTCACCCCTATAAGAACCATACCTCTCACACACCATCTTTACCCTTCCCCGACGACGCATATCACCTCTGCATCAAAGCTCTTGGTCACTATTACAAACTTGATACTAGTGCCTCGACTTTAAACCTATTTAAGTGCCTTCGCCCTATTTCCAAATGGGATGTTGGAAGTGAATTCCAATATCCGGTCAATATATGAAGTAGAACATGAATCTCCCTACAAAAAGATTAATAAAACCATTACAATTGAACCTTAATCATAAACCACAAAAAAAAAATCAAACAAACTAAAAATGTATGCTTGGTCGGTAAGAATGTACTGATTGAACGTCAGTTCAAATGCAATTAGCCGAACATAAGTATATTGATCGGTCGGTACTAACCGAGCTAAATCTACATAATCGGTTTTTCCCGACCGAACAAATGCTTTCCAATCGATCCCGCATGGCCGAACGGTAGTACGATTTTTGGGCACCAACGTGTACCCGAAACATTAAAAATGTCAAAAAACATGAATCAATACCTCTCCATCTTGCACGTTCGTCACTTCCACACGTCCGTGCTCCATTACTTATGCTTAAAATCCACCAAAGAAAGCAACGCAACAATGCCCTAACAACTAAAATCCAAAACTTCATGAACCATTAATTGCATAACAAAACATTGCAAATTCACATTTTCAAAGAATAACAACGAATAAATCTACTCTTACGATGTTCGTGGCAATCGAAAACGCAACTTCATGTCGCCAGTTGTCAAAATATTCATCGGGGTCAATTTGCGGAAATTAGTGTGGGGTGCACAAGGTGGGAAAAAGATGAGGGTATGTAGGTCATTTTAGAATTTGTAAGGGGTAAAAATGTCATTTGAATTAAGGGCATTTTGGGAAATGAAAAGGAAAAAATTAAGTTGTTTTCCCAAATCAATTTATGGGATGCACCTAGCCGCACCGTTAATCCTTCAACTTCCTTTTTAGCATCTCCCAATCTACAATCTTAGGTCTACCAGCAACCGCATCATCATTTACTATAGTTCTCCACCAAAGCTCTGCATCATCTTCCAAGTACATGAAAGTCAAGATGACATTTTGGTTCTCTTCCATCCGAACAGTAGCAAAGTATTGCTCCACGTCCCAAATGAAGTTTTCAAGCTCTTTTGCACTCTGCTTGCCTGCAAATTTCTTTAGCTCCAGCACCTTGGTTCTCGGCTTTGCCGCACCAGCAACATTCGTGGTTCCTCCTACAACTCTCTTAAGCAAACTCTCCTCCAAAGCCATTGTCATGGCTGTTTCGGTGGTGAGTTCTCTCATTGATGGTACATTTGTCACAAGATCCTCGAATTTGGAATCCTAGACAGCTATCATGGCCTCTTGTGACTCTCCTCTAGTCACCAAGAAAGCTACCAACATCTCCAGTCCTTCAATGCGTTGTGCCGACATTAAAGACTTTGCTGCCTCCACTGAAACACTCATTATCGTCATCATGTGTTCTAAGTGAGTCACCCTCTCACTTAGATCAGTTGTTGCTCGGGTCACCATCGTCTCCAAAACAGAGCTCTCATACCAATTGTCACGGGAACACTAATGAGAAGTTTAAACCCAACGAAATTTTTCTCACTTAATGCCTATCTGTGATGCTAAGGGCCACCTTAGTTTAACACTACCAATACTCATGTGAATGAACATCAAACAATGGCACAAAATGAATGTCTTACTTAGCTCACAATGAGAATACAACTCCAACACTCTATATCCCACGGAACCCTCCGAGTTCACCAAAACTCGGATATTACTAAGTTTTCTCACTGCCCAGCTCAGCCTACTCGGGTCATGCTATTGGGGCAGTAACACTTAGCCACTTAGGCGACACCTTTAACAACATTGCAAGTAGATGTAACTATCTCCAAATCCTCCAAAGTTCAAAACACTTCAAAGCTTAATGAATCCATTGAAATGATGAAACAAACAACTCTTTGTTCGCAAAAACTCCAATAATACAACCACCAAAGTTTCACCATGGTTCTTAGAATCCTAGAGAGGATGATGCTTTTGTAATATGCAAACAACATAGTCTGTTTTATCCAAAAGGCCCGAATGTCATGCTGTAAATTCAAACAAATACAGATAAAAGTTCAAAGATGGGCGTGAAAAAGACCAACTAGTTAAGAAAAATACATACATGTCTATTAAACATCTCCCTTTCTATATTTGTAACTTAGCCAGTGAAGTGACCAAGCAACATAACAATCGAGAATCAAATCCAGATAACCGCAAACCATTCATCCTTGCTAACTCTTGCTGGATGCACTACTAATCACACAAGTATTGTCGTTCCATTTTTTGTCCTAGGAACTGAAGTTCCAACTGTAAGTTTACCATTGTCATTAAAACAAGATAAAAGCAATTATAGAAAAAGATTAGGGAGACTTTTTCCCACCAATATAATTAATGTACTCCCAGCTTAAAAACATCGATGATTAATTAATCTCAAGACAATCATCAACAAATTCTAACAAAACCAGCGCAAAAAAAAAATTACTGCTATAGAACCTCAAATACATAACTCACCACACTAGATTATAGGAATTCTTCAAGCAGTGAAACTCCTTTGGCATGCGTGCGATCTCTCAAAACCCCGGCAAACTAGATCTGCGTAAAAATTGAACAAAGATGGGCAAGATAAGCTTACACCACCAACACTCTCTTGCTCTTCTTACTCTTCATTTTCAATTCTCCATTCGCTATCATCCCAACTTTACTTTTCTTCTTCAGCTCAAGCCCAACAGAATCTTCTTCTTCTTCTACACCTCGCCCACCTAGTTCCTCGGATAGCAAGCTGTTCTTCTTCGGCTTCTCAACAATTCCCTTCACAATTTCCTCTTTCTTCTTCTCACCATCCAACCCCTCATCCTTCTTCTTTCTCTTCTTATTCGCCAATTCAGCATCTTCCCTCCCCTCGTCTTCATCACTTTCGCTGCCCTCAGAATTACCCACCAGCAACATCTCATCAAGATTCACTTCATGAATCCTTCCGACCCTCTTCTTCTTAATCTTCTTAACCTCCTCCCTCTTCTCCTCCTCCTCCACATTATCCACATTCTCTTCCTCCTTCCTCACCCCTTCAATTTTGAATCCCATGGTGGGCATTGCCTGATAAATCGGCAGCGCAACTGACTCCGCCGCCTTCAAATGAATCGCTCTCACATTCGCCCACTTCCTCGGTACAATCCCCCCGCCGACCGCCCCCTGAATCGCCGCAACAACATTCTCCACAATCGCCTCCCGCCCACTCGACACCCTCGCCACCTTCACCACCGAGCAACTCCCCGTCCTCAAATACACAAGCGCCGACCCGCAAACGCCCTCCACCTGCTCCCTCCAATTCCCTCTCCCCAAATCCACCGGCACCGGAATCTTCTTCTTCTTGAAAAACTCCTTCCCCAACAACTTCGGTAGCGTCGGAATAACCCTCTTATCCGCCAAGAACAGATCGAACGATCCACAGAGCTGCCTCTTTGCCTCGAACGGTTTATAATCTGACTTTAGCTTCGACAACTTCAGCACTTTCGATACGGGGATGTTATCGGCATCGATCTTCTTTTTGGCTGCATCGGATGTAAGGGCTGATTTGGACCGGTCGTCAATGATGAGGCAGAGTTGGTGGTGGGTGTGGGGCTCGTGGAGGGGATGGGGGAGGGGGATTTTGTGGGGGTTAACTCGGCCCTTTTGGGGGATTTTTTTTAGGGTTAGGATTAGGTAGAGGAACTCGTCGTGGTCGAGGAGTTGGGCTTTCTGGTTTTTGGCTTTGGATTTGATCCATTTTAGGAGGGCATCGACGGCCCTTTCGATGGTGGATTCGGGGACTCTGGAGAGGGCTTGTTCAGATGGAGATGTGGAAGCCATTGGAGAGGGTTCGAAGCTTTGTGTGAGAGGGTGTAGCGAGAGTTTTCAACATAAAACCCTAAAACCCTCTCTGGTTCAAGATTCGAAGGTCCATTCGATGTGCATACAGATATAAGTAGATATCTCGAGGATTATCTTTGATCCAGAAGATGTGAAGATCCGATTTTTTATTTTATTTTTTAAAGCAACGTTTGCTTGATGTTGTTCGGTACATTGATTTGTACAAGCACAAATCGTTATGTTCAGATCAAAGGACGTGTGGCAAAAACATTACGATCAAAACGATTTGAGGGCCGCTAAGGGCACCCCACCGTTTCATGAAGGCACCCAGTTAATGTGGGCACTAACCAATTTACCTTGGCACCAAAAAATTAGACCCGAAATACCCAAAATATCCCTCTAACCAATTTACATAGGGCACCAAAAAACTCCTGCAAAACCGAGGCACCCCACCACCGTCCTCTTGCTTGACTTTCTCCATTTCTCATCAACGAACCACATAGCAATCCCGAATCTAAGTTGTATTCGTTCCTCTATGTCTCTCTCCACTGTTGTAGGACGTTTTTCGAGTTTGAAGACTATGAGTTTTGGTCGATTTCATATCCGAATTAGGGCTCGGTTCAAGTTTTTCGTTCACACATCGATAGTGTTGAAATCGATCGTTTGAATGTGCGTTGGTAGTCTAATTAAGTTGCATTTGATAGAGTAGTTGTTATGTTTGTGTGGCGGTGCATTCAATGGTTCATTTATTGGGCGTTCGTGGTTCTCGGCCACACAAAGCCGAGATTTTGTTTACGATCTCGCCAAGCATGACCGAGAATGTGAAATAGCTCTCGGTTGTCCATAACCGAGATTTTTATTGTCGTCTCGGTCACCACTTCACGAGAGTAAGTCGAAGTGTATAGTTTATGTCTCGTCGGTGATGTCCAACCGAGAATGTAGAATAGCTCTCGGTTGTCCATTACCGAGACCGTTATTCGCTTCTCGGTGGATGGTGACCGAGACGTGTGCATAACTCTCGGTCCCCGCGAGGCCGAATCTATCGCGTCCGTGAAAAAACATCTCGAAAATTTGAGAAACCCTACATTGACAAAAAACAGTTCCTTCAAACCATCATATGGTTATCAAACATTGTTACATCGCTGTCGGATGATGTCAATCTGCAAGAATCGATAAACGGTCGGCAAACGCAATGTCGTTTTAGGTTCAAGCTTGGTGGTGGGGTGCCCCGTTTTTTCAGTCAAAATGGTTTTTAGGGTTTGAATCAATATATATACAGGGGCAAAATGGTATTTTCCATTTTCGCTGAAATTTTTACAAAAACTTTGGGTGCCTTCATTAAACGGTGGGGTGCCTTTAGCGGCCCTCAAGGATTTTATTTCGTTTGTAAACATAAAATCCTTATTTCTATCATTTAATTTTAATTTTTTAAATGACTGTTGGTGGTTGTATTTCATTCAAACTGTTACCTCATTCAATACAACTATCTCATCAGGTTAAAAATATTAAATAAATAAATAAAACCTTGTTGCTACTCATTAGGAGGTTGATACCAAATAGCAGGAGTTATATAAGAAAGCTACACCAATTTATGGGCAAAAAGGTCAATGCTCAACTCTTAGCGAGTTGGAGACTTAGTCCCTAAAGTCTAAAGTAGGCTAACTCAGTTCCTAAACTCTCGGCTATCTTCTAAATCAATCTTTTTTTTTTTTGCCTAACCAACCTCCTTAGCCCCAATTATTCATCTTCGTTGAACTCTTTTGCCGCACTTTTAGCATCACCCTCGACGGATGAACTTGGCAACGTGGCCATTCGCTGCAATTGATACCTTGTGGGAGGAACAACCCTTTGAGGACGCGTCCTTAGGGACCTTGCCGAGGGTGGAAAAATTACGAAAATGTCAAGAGTTGGTGAGGGAGTGGTGGTGGTGGTGTTGTATGCGACTTTAAGAAAGAGGAGGGTTTGTTTGTGGACGAGGCGGCGGTGAGGAGGGGAATTAATTAGCCTTTTGTTGTTCCTTATTCTCCAAGACGTCTTCTTGATTGTGAATTTGATGAAAGTATTTGTGCTTTTTATTTGCGTTGTGATTGTTAATTGGAGCAAGAAAAATTGAGGAGAGATCGATTAATTGATAGTTCTATGTTAGGTGGGTGACTTGATTTGTATTAGTTTGTTAATGAGAATGAATTATTCTGTTCTGCAACTCGTCTCTTTATTAGTGAAATAGAGCAAAACCAACTGAATTTCTTCATGCTTGGAGTGGATTGAATGATGGTTGATTGCAATTGACTTTATTTGTGTGATATTGCCCAAAATCGATGTTGCGAGTGTGACAAACGAGTTCAACAAAAGATGGTTAATTGGGGTTAAGGCGGTTGGTTGGGCAAAAAAAGGAAGATTTGATTTAGAAGAGTGTTGAGAGTTTAGGAACTGAGTTGGACTACTTTAGACTTTAGGGACCAAATCTCCAACTCGCTAAGAGTTTAGGGACCAATTTGACCTTTTTGCCCTAATTTATTAGCAACCTCATTCACCTACGGACAAAAGAAATCTTTCAATTTCGATGCTTAGATTAAATATTTTTGCATTTATATATATATATATATACATATATATATATATATATATATATATATATATATATACGATATATATATATATATATATATATATATATATATATATATATATATATATTAATGTGACGACCCCAATTTCCACAACAATGGTTGTGTGACGGCTCGCCTAATTTAAAGATTATTTAAATATCTAATTTCAGACTAGGACCCAGCTCAGAGCCACATAGATGTCGCGGATTTGTCTAGGGCACGCCCACTGAAGTATAATTTATAATGTTATTTTTGTGTGATGGTTGTTTATTATGGTTGTTTTATTATGAATTATAGCATTACACCATGTGTACCATTGATTTTTTTTTTTACGTGAGTTACGAATGTGGCGAATAGCGTCTCGAAATGCATACGACTTGTGTACGGGAGCGCGATAACTTAGATAAATAAATTATCAATATCCAATAAAATCCTAAGCTAAGTATTCATTAACTTGAACTAGGATGAATAAGTCATAATAGGTCGAGAATGGACCCGATGCGCCTCAAGTTGCGAAATAGCGCCGGGTACCCGAGTAAATAATGCTTAGTCTAATTACGGTGTGAAAATTATTAATCAACCATAAGACTAAGCTACACTACAAAAAAACAGCAAATCAGAAACGGAATTAGAAACGGAAATAAGATCCGTTTCTAAATCAGAAACGGAATTAGAAACGGAATAAGTTCCGTTTCTAAATTAAAAAGTTAGCGACGGAATTGAAACGGAAACATTCAGAGACGGATTTGAAACGGATCAGAGACGGAATTAGAGACGGAATTAAATTCCGTCTCTGAAAAATGGCGCCAACATTCCCGCCAAAACCGTATTTTGTTATACCCGTTCATCAAATCTCGAGATTTGTGACAACAAATCTCGAGATTTCTCTTTACCCCCTCCAAAACCCCCCCTCGTCTCGTCCTCCCCACAACCGAAAGCCACCAAAACCCTAAAGCCCTAACCAAGCAAACCCACCGCGCGATTCGATCTCATCGTCTTCGTCGTCTCTCCTCTATACTCTCGTCTCTCTCTCTCGGTCGCGTCGTCTCTCCTGGTCCACCGACCCCCAAATCTTCAACCCCCAACAAATCGCGTCTCTGTTCCGTTGCTCTCAACTCTCTCTCTCTCGGTCTCTCCGTCTCTCTCCGCCACCGCCCCCAAATCCCCAACCCCCAACAAGTCGTCCTCGCACTACATCGCTCCCTGGTAGCGCTACCCTGCTCTGGTCTTGTTCGGTTGTCTTGCACCATTTCGGTCAGCGCCTCTGCTCCTCTCGGGTCTCACTTTGTGCTCTCATTCGGTCCCCTATTCGATCTCTCGTTCGGTGGTATTGTGCTCTCATTCATTCCGCGCCTCGCGTGCTTGATTGGTGAGTTCTCCATTTTTCCTCTCGAACCATTATTTTTGGTGAATTGGCAAAGTGACATGTTATGTAGGTGTTCCTTGCTATTTTATCATATCTTGATGTTGGTTTACCTATTTAAATGTATAATTTAAATAAATTTGATTTGGTTGTAACTTTACCAAGATGTCTCCTTGCTATTGTATGATATCTTGATGTGTATAACTATTCAAATATCATAAGTGATATATTGATGTCTTTGTTATATGTTCGGTGTCTCTCTTGATGTGTTATGTAGGTGTTCAACTAACATTTATAAAAAGAACAAGTTTCCACTTCCTTTCAGTCTAATGAAATCAAGAATTTTCGTTCAGTATTTTTGTTCAAATTTATCATGTTAGGCATTGTTTTTTTTTCCTTGCTATTTTATTATGTTTGGTTATGCTATTCTGAAATGCCAAAAAATTGATAATAGGTGCAATGATCTGAAATATGAAAATCTAATTCTGAATATACTAGGTATTACTTTGATCATAGTTCTTTGCATGATTCTTGATCTCATTCAAGAGCTTGGTGAACGAAGTAATGGTTGTGGTTATGTCTTCATCGGAGCCAACTCTGAAAGTCTCATAGTGCCCCTCGATTATCAACCTTTTTCTTCACTTGATGTTTACCTTTATAATGTACCCTAAGCTTCTCCTTCACTTCCTTAGTTGTTTGACAAGCCCTAACTCTGTTAAATTTGTTCTCATAAAGCGAGGAAAAAAAAAATTCATGCCTTGATCATTGGAGAGCTCAATCTTCGTCTCCTCAATGATGTCTTCTCTCATGGCCCTGTTCGGTGGACTGTACCTATTCTCAATTGACTCCCACAAAAGTCTAAGTTTCACCCTAATGTAGAACTTCATCCTTACTTTCCAATGAGCATAGTTGGTATAGATAAAAAACACTTTGAATTTTCAACTCCCTATCCTTAGTTCAATGAAAAGTTAAAACAATTACTTTCTAATCCAGGCATCTTACATATTTATGATGAGGTAAATAACCCAGTTAGAGGAATATCGAATAAATGTTGTTGTACTTTATATTTCGTGCCTTGAATTGCATTCAAACATTAATACTTAGCAAGATAATAATTAAGGACGACATTAGATATTAAAGTAAATTTGATCTATCACCATTCTAGCATTTCTTAATAAAACCTATAATTATATAAGTCATTCCATGACTAGAGTGATCTAATTACATCTATCATCATATGAAAGAGACATTACATTACAATACGATCATAAATGAAACCTGAGACATCGTGTAACGCTGACTAGTTAGAAAATTAATGACTTACTAACTTTGTCAATTTATTCTCTATTCATGAGTTCAACAAGAACCTCGTTCTTTCACTTAGCTATCAATTTCATCTAGATTGTCTTGATCGCTATTCCGATTTACACTTTTCTCCAATTAGTGAGATTTCCTATCATCTTAATCATTATGGTTTCATTACTTGAATAGACAACCGACTGGACAACGGTTATGTTCGAATAGGAATGTCGTCTACAAGTAGAGACTGGATGTACAACCGGCTCGATAACGGTTACGTTCGAATTGAATTCGAGGCGAAGGTTAAAGAATTCATATCATTTGCCAAACAACATTGTCCTACATACCAAAGTGAAAGGAAGATTAGATGTCCGTGCAATTTTAAGAAATGTCGACTTTTACCGTACCTGGACGCCGAAACGGTTGAGTACCATATATGTAGGTATGGATTTGTCCCGGGATATCACTGTTGGTATGAACATGGTGAGAACGGAGATGAAGGCCCTTAAAACTTTTACGAAATGGATAGCCATATTGATGATGCTGATGTGGGAGGATACGATCCGACACCTTACCGCGAGATGCTACACAACGTGGCAGGTCCAAGTTTCAATTGGAATGACGTGGAAGAATCTCCAAACCCCCAAGCACGCCAACTATATGACATGATTGATGCAAGTAGGGAACAATTGTGGCCTGGTTGCGAAACCATGACAACGTTGTCCGCAATGGCAAGATTACTTGCGATCAAGTCTGAACATCATATATATGAACGAGGGTATAATGAAATCATTAAACTCATGAAGGATTGTTTGCCAAATGACAACTCATTGGTTGAAGATTTTTATGCCACTAAAAGACTAATGCGAGGTCTAGGTCTACCTGTTAAGAAAATAGATTGTTGTGAGGACCAATGTATGATTTATCGGGGAGTGGACTCTGAGTTGACGTCATGTAAATTTTATGGGAAATCACGATACATTTCACATCGACGAGGTCGTGGTCGGAACACAAAAAAGCGCCCTTGCAAAAGAATGTACTACTTCCCTTTGGGCCCTCGGTTGCAACGATTGTATGCGTCTGAGTCAACCGCAAAACATATGCGATGGCATGGAGATCATTCATCGCCAGAAGATGTTATGCAACAATGTTCTGATTCGATTGCTTGGAGACATTTTAATGACATCAATAGAGACTTCACCGCCGAGGTTCTGAATGTTCCTTTAGGATTGTGCACTGATGGTTTTCAAGTATTTGGGCTTTCCGGGAAATCGTACTCTTCGTGGCCCGTGATTTTGACTCCTTACAACCTTCCACCATCGATGTGCATGAAATTTGAGTTTATGTTCTTAACGGTTATCGTTCTCGGACCGACCATCCCAAAGCAGAAAATCGACGTGTTCCTTCAGCCGCTTGTGAAAGAGTTGCAAGATTTATGGAACAATGGGGTGATTACATACGACGTCTCCACCAAGACAAATTTTCTCATGCGAGTTGCCCTTTTATAGACTGTTAGTGATTTCCCTACATATAGCATGTTGTCCGGTTAGAGCACACACGGTAAGTACGCTTGTCCATATTGTATGGAGGATACAAATGCATTTCAATTGCGAAATGGTGGTAAGACATCGTGGTTCGACTGTCATCGTCGTTTCTTGGCGAAGTCATCACCATTAAGGAAAGACAAAAAAAATTTCATTAGAGGCAAAATGGTCATAAATGATGATCCGCCCGCTTTGCGTTCTGGTGAAGAAATTTTGACGGAAATTGAATCGTTTGGCTTGATGAAGGTGACTGAAATCGGAGCCGAATTGTGAATGGGCGGATAGCTAAGAATTCGGGATGGAGGAAGAAAAACATATTCTGGGACTTGCCGTATTGGAAGACAAACTTGATCCGCCACAACTTAGATGTCATGCACATTGAGAAAAACATTTTTGACAACATATTCAACATTATTATGTGTGTACCGGGCAAGAGTAAGGACAATGCAAAATCGAGGCAAGATATTCGTGAATATTGTCACCGACCTTCTCTACACATTGATTCGGCGACAAATACTTACGTCCTTGGGTGTTATGCTCTTGATACATCAAAAAAACATAAATTGTGCGAGTGGGTTGAAAAATTGCATTTTCCTGATGGTTACGCATCGAATCTTGGTCGATGTGTAGATCCAAAGAAACTGCGAATGTTCGGCATGAAGAGCCATGATTGTCATATATTCATGCAACGGTTGATACCAATTGCATTCAGAGAACTCCTCCCAACCCGGTTTGGGTTGCAATTAGCGAATTAAGCCTTTTTTCCGATCCCTAACAAATAAATGTGTCGATTCAAGATATGGAGGTCTTAGAGTCTGAAATACCAAAAATCATTTGCAAGTTGGAAAAAATATTCCCTCCAAGCTTATTTGACTCTATGGAACACCTACACTTGGCCTACGAGGCCCGTCTGGCCGGTCCCATTCAATTTCGATGGATGTATCCATTTGAGAGGTACTATCTTGACCCCTTGAAATTATTTTCCCATTCAATAGGTTTTATATCAACATTTCCTATAACATTCATACATGTACCTTAAACATTTGAAGAACAATGTGCAAAACAAAGCGAAGGTTGAGGGCTCCATGAGTAATGCTTATTTGGTCGAAGAGGTCACATCCTTTTGTTCTTACTACTTCGAAGATCACGTCTCTTCGTTGCATGACAAAGTGCCACGTAACGACGATGGCGGTCTCGGGCCCACACCGAACTTCGTCGGCAATTTCTCAATTTTCACTTATCCTGGTCGACCGATTGGGCAAGTCGAAGGAGCGGTACTTAACAGAGCAGGAGTATAATGCCGCTCATTCGTACATACTGCTCAATTGTCCAGAGATCGCTCCTTACGTTCAGTATGGCCGTCACTTTCATTCAATAATGCGGTACATTCATTGTTCATATTTTAGTAAGACAACCTACTTACATGTTCGTTTCTTCTAGGATATTCGTCGATGAAATCACTCAAGCAATGGGGGAGTCGGAAGTTGATAGTAGTCTAGAGCACAACTTCCCCATTTGGTTTCAAACATATGTAAGGTCATTACTTTTGTACGTTATAGATTCATAAATTTCTTCCATAAGTAATGTGTCATATTGCATTACTAATTTTTTTGAATAGGCTCGGAATTCTAAAGTTGACGAGACGCTCGTTGATATTTTTGTTGGTCCTAGTCGATCATGTACTGTCTACCCTGGTTACCTTGTTAATGGGTATAAGTTCCACTCCGCAACATATGACGTTAATAGATCGACGCAGAGCAGCGGTGTTTTGGTGAAGGGTTCAAACTACGCCGATGTTTCCCATAACTATTATGGAGTACTGCAAGAGGTTGTGGAGATTGAGTATACCGGCCTCAAGCGTGTGGTCTTGTTTAAGCGTGAATGGTATGACCCTACACCGAATCATGGTGTGAGGACTCACCCAACACTTCATTTGGTAGAGGTTCATCGAAGTCGACGATATAACAACTACGAGCCATTTGTACTAGCAATGCAAGCCACTCAAGTCTACTACCTTTCGTACCCTTCTATGAGGAACGACCGACAAGAATGGCTAGCAGTTTGTTGCTGTCAGCCAAAATTCGCTGATGAGAAAACTAGCAAAGACGATAATGACCAGGGCTCGGCAGAGATTGCTTTCCAAGATGGGATGCCCACCACGTGCGTAGTCGATGATGCAATCGCCGATATCAACAATCTGGATGATCCGACTGGGACTCGATTCATTGTTGAAGCGGGTCCAAGTGAAGAAGTTTATAGTGGAGATGATTCAGAAAAAGAATCCTCACCTTCTACTCTTGAGAGTGAATTTGAAACGGATGATAGCGAATAATGTATGTATATGATATGTCAACGTCCAATAATGTAGTTACTTTTATTAGCATGGATCATGTGTTATAAAGTCCAATCATTTAGACTTAAATTCTAATTTTTGTATGCCCTCCTTCTCTGATGTTTTATTGCTATTTTGTTAGGTTTCATGGCCGGAGGTGGTCATCCCCCACGTCGAGGTTTCCCATTTGGAGGCCATTGTCAAGGCGGAAGAGGTGCAGCATCGACCTTTAGCGGCGAAATACCTACTGGGCCTCATGGTCAGGCCACACGAGGGGTCCATAGAGGTCGTGGCGGTCGAGGTCGTGGGTCGATACCTGCATTATCGATTCTGACTTCTCGGTCTCTCGAGCACGATACAGCCGCAGCGTCACCTTCCCCTTCCATACCGTCGGCGTCGTCTGTACCATCATCGTCGTCATCGAGGACTATACCAGATATGCACTTCAAGTTACCATCAACGACATCAAGGACTCCTTTACCCACGAGGCCTGCACCCCCAGCAACAGCATCACCGGCAGCATCCCCACAAGAAGACGTAAGAGCAGGGTTGGAGGTGACAGGCCCTCCACGGCCACCTCAGAGGACAAGGATGGAGCCCCCTCGCGTGCAAGGGATCCCTATCAGACTGATTGCCAATGATACGTAAGTTTGTGTTTGACTCTTATATGTCGATTTAAATATGGATGTCAATTATTGAAGAAGTAGTTAAGGTGACATGCATGTTCATGAAACACAGGGAGTTGCATCCTTCGCATTTTTGTGCAAGGAGGATGACAAAAGTTTTCAAACGATGGATGATTCCTAAAGGGTATTGTTGGAAGTCGGTACCGCCTCATCATAAAGACCAATACTGGCGCCAATGGAAGGTAAACGAGACTACTAAATGCCTTATGATTTACACTACTTTCTCAATGTCTCGTAACAATAGCAATCGCCAATTTGTAGGTATTTTTTCGATGGGATGACGCGATTCCCGAGGATCTCGTGCGAGCGGCGTACGACAGGCTTGCAGGCACAAGGTACACCGCATTGATGCACAAGTTAAAGAAGAGTCGTGTGCAGCCAATTTTTGTTACAGATGAGGCATGGAGGAGATACTTGGAGTACTGGGAGAGCGAGGACTTCCAGGGCCGGAGTGTCTAGGCAAGCGACGGAGAATAGGAACACTGAGGTCGAAGGCCCTGGGACTGGACCCTCGAAGCACGGTGGTGGTTCCGTGTCTTTTGTGACTACCCAAGAAAGATTGGTAAGTTTTTTGTAACATCTTGATATTTTTGACATTTATACACTTGTTCACTAAGCTTGGTCCTGCACGCAGACTGATTCATCCGAGACGCCTCTGACTGTGTCCGACTTGTATTTGCATCTCCACACCGTAAATCACGACAGGATGACTTTCATCGATACTAGATCGAGCAGTTCTATGTAAGTATAGAAATTATAAGTAGCAGCATCTCGGGATGAACATGGACGAAGCAGGCCTAGCTCAGCAACAACCACCACCACCGCCACCACCGCCGCCACCTCATGACCAGCAACAGCTGCCGCAAATAGATCCGGTCGATCCACCACAACAAGGGGAGAATGTCGAGCGTGAGACGTAAGCGTGGCTCTCGAGAGATGAGCAGGTTGGTGATACATAGGTATTTCGCTTGTTGTTTGTGTAAATTCTTAGATTAAACGTTTGCCTTGGTAGACAACTTTAGCAATTCTTCGAATTACTTTTTGTGCATATTTAGATTTATGTTCCATAATTTATCGTGGATTTTACTATTTTGACCTTTTCCGTCTTTGCTAGAAAAATTCTTATGTAAATAAAAATATACTATATGTACAGAATGTTTGCAGAATATTTGGGAGAAGAAAATATGCTGACTGTTGTGTAGTCTTATGCCGTTGCAGGTTCTCTCGAGTGCGATGATGAAGAAAGTGGTAGAATTGACAGGGAGCAATTTTTTCATGCCATAGCAAATGAATTTGAGAAATCGATAAAGGCTCGTTTTTCGGTCATCTGTGTTGAGAACATGTAGGCTATTGTTCTTCTAGAATTAGCTTTGTGTTGCCGATCATGTACGCTCTTGTTCTTCTATAAAAGCTAATTCTAGAAGAACAAGAGCCTACATGTTCTCAACACAGATGACCGAAAAACGACTCTTTATCGATTTCCCAAATTCATTTGCTATGACATGATCCTAATGGCTCCCTGTCAATTCTACCACTTTCTTCATCATAGCACTCGAGAGAACATGCAACGGCATAAGACTTGCACACAACAGCCATCATGTTTTCTTCTCCCAAATATTCTGCAACCATTCTGTAGATATAGTATATTTTTCTTTAAATAAGAATTTTTCTAGCAAAGGAAAATGTCAAAAAAGTAAACAACATGATAGATTATGTATGAACTGGGATTCCAAGGCAACTAAGATATACAGAGGATAAAAGAAGAAAACATTTACCTGCAGTTCATGGTGGGCTCGTTCATCTCAAAGGTATGCATCCAATAATATAAGCAGCACACCGAGTTTTTGCTAGGAATTAAGTGAAACAATTGTCATACAACAATTGTCATACTTTGTTTGGCATAACTAACGAATGCAGGGGTTTATACACAATATTGAACCTTATAACTAACCTAAGAATAGATTTGGAATGCTTTTTTTATGTGAAAGTTGATGATTCTTAGGTTTAAGTGTTGAGTTGATCTTGTGCATCACCGTGGCATTTGTTAGTTTCTTATAATTGATTGCATTGCTCTATTAACATTCATTTATTAGTGTTCATATCTGCTTATTTTTTTTGCTTGTATGTTTAAGTTGTATACAATAGTTTAGTCTCACACATCCTCCATTAAAGTCGGATTTTTCATATATTTGTCTCCTAAACTAACAAAATTCCATGTGGTTAGGCCCCTTGAAATTTCATTACTAGTATGGAAAATGGTATCCTATTAGAGTTTTATTTTATCTCGTCAGACATTTGTGAAAATATATCACATTATATCATTCTTATTGCTTAATATTCTAAGTCTTATCGTGACTCGTTACTATGGAACTTCTATTTCAATAAACATGGGATAATTTTCTAGTCAAATCATTTGTCTATAGTTAAACATGGGATAATTTTCTAGTCAAATCATTTGTCTATAGTTAAACATTTAATTGAATCATGGGATATTGTTCTTCACCAATTCATTCGAATATTTCAAGATAATAAGACGGGTCGCACCTATTTTTTATATTGTGATTGAATCATGATTATGATATTGAGTTGCTTAGACTTTTAGTCTTGCTCAACTACTCTAGTGCATTCCTTACATTGATTAAAGGAGGTTTTTCCTTCCATTTCCATCAATCATAATTAATCTCTACATCTCCTTTTTCATGCAAAGTTTACTCAATTTCAATTCTTGTATCTAAGCTATTCTAATGTTTATATCACCTTGTCGTCCCTTTTACAAATTTCTCAAGGCTTTGTTGTCCACTTACACCACTTAAATTCTTTTTATCTTAATTGACACAAGTTTATGTTCCTAACTCTTATTTTTTGAATTGGCTATGAACAATATAAATTCGTAGAATCTTGTAATCAATTGAAGTCTTTCGTAGCTAATTCTTATTCAAAATAGATAAACTTTGATATTCAAAGCTTACTTTTGTTTTAGTGGTCTGCCCAAGCCACCCGATTTCCCTATAAACCAAGGTCCAGAGGTCTTCAAAGGAGTGGTGGTACATTGAATGGACTACTCGGCCATAGAGGATGCCACTCTCTTTGGTTGATATAAGCGAACGAGGTAGTGAAGTATCTTTATTTTTCTGTGTGGATTACTTCATTCTCATACCATGATTGTTCACCATTTGTAGAACTCAATTAAGTATGATATAAAGGCTATAAACATGATTATTCTCATACCATAGATCCCAATTGCTCCCTTATATGAAAAACTGGATGTACCGCAATGACACTGTCAATTCTTTGAAGAATTCTCAGCAAATGTGCTGAGAATTCAATCAACGCAATATTTCAGCCCATATCTATTTACAAATAAAATAGTGCAAGGTTCTAGGAGTATTTGTATATGGAGTAACTGAAGTTAGCTAATTTTCTCAATCATGTTTTATGCTAATATATTTTTTGGTGAACCGAAACAACTTCTTTATGTGTGGATTACTATTTTGCATACTCATATGAATCTGGATGATAATAGGTGGGAATTCTGCTCATGAACATGGAGAGCAACAGGAGTCACTGTGCTTACATCTTTACAGTTCAGCAGGAGTCAGTGAGGGATACTAGGTGGGAATTCTTATAACCTACGCAATTGGATACCTCCTAGCTGAATTTGAATTGTGAAACACAGCTCATTCTCTGAGAATTTTACAGATTGAAAACTGGAAAGCTGATTCTTCTGGACTTGGCTGGATCCGCAAAAATAGAGAAAACTGGTGCTGAAGGAAAAATTCTTGAAGAAGCAAAAACCATCAACAAGTCCCTTTCTGCTCCCGCTAATTCCTTCAGCCACTTTAACTGGGATTTTGCGAGATGCTCCTGGTAATTACTTGGATTCTGCGAGATGCTCTTGTAAGCCATTTCCCCTTTCCTCGATTTCTCCATGTTCAATATGCCTTATACTTGCTTTTATGGTATATGCTTTGCTCACATAACTAATTGATCTATCCATGAGACTCGGGAAATGCATTTGAGTGCCATATAGTGTCATATTAATCATAGGGAATTTGATAATTTGTTTTTGTAGCAACATTTTGTGTGAAGAGTGAAGGCACTGCTAAATGGCTACTTGATGGGATAACTCGCAGAGAGACAAACGCCGAGAGATCATTAATGAACAGGTGAGAGCCTCAAGCATCTCACTATTGATGCTTTGGCATGTCATAGTAAATTCTGATATGAGAGCAGTTGTGTGATAATTCACCGTTTTCTGAGGTGAGATCCTCAAGCATCTCACTGTTGACTGTTATGCTGCCTCTGATTACTAGGTTTCCATTTTTTTTTCCTGAATCTGCCTTGTGCTTGTTTTGATGCTTCCTGTTCCAATTTTGCTGAACTAAATTAACGTTTGTGATGATACTTGTTTTTGAGCATTCAAAATGAATATGGTAACGTCAATTCTGCCTATGGTGCAAAATTTGTTAAGCCCTACATCAAATGGCTAGCCTCCATGGCTATATCTTTAGATACGGGGTTCCATGGGTTATGTGCCAAAGAATCGATGCCCCGATCCAAGAGTGAGTTCATATTTTCGCTTTATGTTTGTTTTTGATGAAAGCATGCTTAGGTTGTCCATGTAGTATGAATTCATCATGTATCCGATACCGAGTTAAGACAACCAGGGAAAGATTTTACGGTTCCAGTCAATAGCAGTTCCTCTTACTTCTTTAATGCTTACTTTCCTCAACATTGACACATTACATGGAACCTTGCAGATCACCTTTTTTTTGACAGCCAGTTTATGTTCTAAACAGGAGTATGGTTGCTTGATAGGTATGCCTGGTTTGACTCCCTACGTTGATTTCCATGAAATCTGCCACTGCGAAGAATTTACCTCAACTAACCTGATCATAGAGAGATTATTAGATTGATTATGGCAACTGTTGGACGTGGTGGGCATGGTGATCTAAGGCAGAGAATTCGCGATGAAATACTTCTTATTCAGGTTTCTCCTTCACTTGTTTACTTTTGTCTTATACATCTCATTTTTTTTTTTTTTTTGGGATTGCTATCAGCCGTTGTTTTTTTCTTTTATTGGGACAACTCCTCTTGCTTTACCTTTACTAGTGTTTCTAATAACATTCAAGTAAGCAAAGATAACCAAGATTTTTCAACTCATTAAAGAAAAATCACAGATTTCTAGCAAAGAAAGCTCTTTATTTTGTTAGTGAAACACAAAAACAAAACAACAAAAGCCTCAAACCATTGAAATAGGTAATAGCCTATTTGTCACATGTAATTCGATTACAATGCCAGTGACCTTGTTTTACTTTGAATGGAATACTAGTGACTATGCTTGAAAGAATTCTAATGCAGTTCACATAAATCCACGACTTTGCGATCTTATAGCACCAATTTCTTTTGCTTCCTTTATGTACTTTTTTATTTTGTGCCATATAAATGCAAATAACTAGGACTTCGACTATTATGGCATTGCAAAAACTAGATGTTTGTAAGAATTTTTGCATATATTGCCACAACTCTTTATCTCGTTGTAAATTTGGTAAACTTTTTCAATCTTACCCAATTGATTGCATGGTTGATGTATATAATATCAAGTTTCCGAAACATTTGTATGCTTATAAAATGTAGAGTAGCGCGAAGAAGAATTTTAGATTTTATATTGATCTCGTCGCTACTATTTTTACTGGGGCCTCTCCTCGCTTCTTTTCGTTTGTGCAGGGCCATGATGGCGAGCGTGGCCCTATTAGTAGGTGGTTTGGTTCTTCGATCGAGTAGGAGTTAGTGCCATTGATTGCCCATATCCCTGTGACAATACCTGCCATAATCTAGTTTCCAAGTGAGAGATGAGGAATTTAAAGCATATCAATGTAACTTTTATAGTTGCTTACATTACTTTTAGATTGATAATTCTATTTGTGCATATTTATAGGATTGTAAGTTTTTTTGTGGTTGTTGAACAATAGAATTGGTGGTTTTTATGAATACTTAGAAATTTAGAGCTTTTGTAATAAAAGACAATTTTTCGTGGATATATAAATCTTTTCCAAATTTTGATTTTTACATTTTTTTTCTCTTTTGAATCTTTGTTGATATATATTGTCGATGTATGAATGTCAAATTTGGCTTTTTGGTGGGATGTTAGCACCCCCAAAGAGTTGTTGGAGGGGGTGCAAGCGATGGAGGAGGTCCTATGGTTGTAACTTCAAGTTATAGGTTGGAGAACAAATTGGATTATGCTTATGTTTGAAAATAAAACGAAAAGGAAAATTACAGACGGATTAGCAACGGAATTCAAAAATTTCGTTGCTATTCCGTCTCTAATTTTCCAGGAATATATGCATGAATCACAAACGGAATCAGAGACGAAAATAAGAATTTCGTCTCTGATTCCGTTGATAATCACAAACGGAATCAGAGACGAAATCAGAAACGAATAATTCCATCTCTGATTTCGTCTCTGATTCCGTTGCTGATTAGCAGCGGAATCAGAGACGGAATGCAATTACAAATGTACTATTTCGAAAAAAATCCCATTTCTGTTCCGTCTCTGTTCCTTTTCTAATTTCCGTCTCTAAATCCGTCTCTAATCAGAAACGGAATTTTTCCGTCTCTATTCCGTCTCTCATTTGAAACGGAATCGATTTTCCGTTTCTGATCGAATCAGCGACGATGCTTTCAGAGACAATTGATTCCGTCTCTGTTCCGTTTCTGATTGCAATTAGAGACGGAATTTTTGCAAATCAGATACGGAAAATTCCGTTTCTGATTTGCTATTTTTTTGTAGTGCTAGTTAATTTGATTAATGTGCCTATGGTGGGAAAGTTTGGTCAAGTCATTAAGAAAGAAAAATCTAAAATAATGTAACATAAAGTGACATCAAGTGGACATAAAGGCTTTGATGGACATAACTAGGACCATAGATGGACCTCGAGACGAGTGTGTGTGACTTGATCAAGGGCTAAGACTATAGGCCAACTAGTATATATACAAGACTTATGTATTTGCTCAACATGTAAGCTGGAGAGTTTTTGAGCTTTCAACAGTACAAACCCCTATTTGTTTGCTGGAAATTCAAAGTATAGGGAGCTCAACAAGGGGGCTTTGGAGCCAAATTTGTTAAAGATTCAAGGTTTCAAGCTTAGGTAACTCAAACTCTTAACTATTTTCTTCACTTTTATTCCAATGGTGTATTTGTTGGGGCATGTGCCCTAGGTCAATCCATTAACTGTCTTTATAAATACTTTTAGTTAATAAAATAGAGGATTTCATTTGCAGTTTATTATAATTAATTTGCATGTTTGCATTATAATAAGATCCATAGGTATTTACATAAATATCCTAAATGTCCCTAGTCGATCATTATAATGGGAACTATAATGAATTAAGACTAGTGTGAGTCTTGATTGATGATCATATGATGATTATACGTATAGGGATACGAATCAAGATCACGAGTACTTGTTAGGGAACAAAGTACTGGACCGACCCGCTATGAGAGCATCACATGGATTAAGTCATAGTTGTTTCTCATGATAAGTATATATTCCAGTCCTCTGACTTGAGATTACCAGAGACTTCAACATTAAGAACACAGTGATTTGACACAATCAAACGTTGTCTTTAACCTGACGATTATAAAGGTTGTGATTGGTTACTTGTGTGAGCAATGTGATGAAGTTGTGTAATCGAGATAGAATTTGTCCCTCTCATATAAAGAGAGATATCTAGTGGATCCCTCGATGTGTTAGACTGTTAAAAGGCCTAGTCTAAGTGAATTGATATTGATCAATGTCACTTGGATGTTTTCAGTCTACCTAGAGATCGAGACTAGTACGATTGAACATGTTGGATGACAATTCCATGCCTTATGTTTGATCAAAAGGATATCGTGTGTCAAAAGGATGTTATATACACTATTGATTAGGTTGTTTCGATTTGATATTCGTACAACTTGGGTAGTCATAATGTCTTGCTAGAGGCCGCTTATGACTTGTATACCAAAATGTGTTTTGGTACACTGCCAACGTTGTATGAGCATATTGGGTCGCACACTAAGAATGGTTTTGCGAGATTTTAAGATGGTTCAGAAAAATGAATTTTATATGATAAAATTCATGACATAAACGTCCTTGTGGTGTATTACACTTATACTTCTTTAAGTAAGGGTATATGTGTAATTTACTTAACCGTCTATATACAAGGGTTGTATAAATAGACGCTTTAAGTTAGAACACACAGACGAAAGATCAAAAAAGGCCAAAACTCTTTTTTCGTTTAAGAAACGACTTAGGGTTTTTGGTATGCTCTGGATCGTTTTGGAGAGAAAAACAAAAGGTTTGGTATTCTCTCGAAGCTAGCACTTCGAATCTCGGTCGCCGTTCGTGTGTGGACTACTGGTAGAGGGCGTTCGTCATTGCCAGCGCCTTAGAGATCGATCAACCTTCAGAAAGGTATATTGCGACTTAGGTATGATTAAGTTTTTCGTGGTTTAAACGTTTTTAATGGAATTAGATTCGGATCCTGTTGGGGTTTTTTGTCAAAATTGTTTTTGTAATTTCCGCAGCGTATGAACCCCAAAATCCAACAGTATTGAGATACAGCCAAAAATGGCGGGTTTTTGCTAAACAAACTTTTGTGAAATTTCTTTGATGATTTCCAAGGTTATTAGACTTAATATGATATAAGATGCTTGAAAAATCTTGGCTTTAGAACTAATTTTTGGGTATTTTGGTGTTTTTGATGAATTAGATGGATTGCATGTTAATGGTGGTGATGATTTGATGAATTTGTTGAAATTATTGTAGTTGAATTGTTGTTGAAGGAGAGAAAAATAAGAAAGAAAAAAAAAAAAATTTCGTCTCTGCAGAGGCGATTTGAAAAAGAAGGGGGTAGTCAGTGGGCCTGGCTACCCCCTAGCAGGGTGGGCTTATTGGCCACGCCCGGTTTGGGCCCAACCCACCTCAAATAAATTTAATTAATTAAAAATTACATAAAACTAAATCAAATCAAATATATTTTTAAATCAAATAAATATTAGAAAAACGTGAAAATAGCTAGAAGATTATGGGAAAATCCAAAAAAATCCTAAAAGATATAATAAAATGGAAAAATATAGAAAAATAGTTTTTGATGCTTTTTGGGCGTTGACACCCCAGTATAACTCGAAAAGTGTACTGAAATTAAACTTTTTGAGTACAAAATCTCAATTTTTTGTCACACATTCTAAATTCATTTAATGTGACTCTAAAATAACAAAAGTGGTATAATTGGAAACCAGGGACTTAGGAGACTATAGTCGGGTATCAGACGCACATCTCAAGGCGTGAGTGGAACATTTAGAGAGATTTTTGTGATTGCTTGAGGTAAGTAAACCCCACCAGAAAAACACGTAGCATTTATTTCCTGCTTTATTTCCTTATACCACTATATTATGTCTATTTGGGTTGTTTGACTACTCCACTCCCGCGTGTGTCTGTATATGGTCGACAGGACGGTATGACCCCTCACTGGCTCCCTGTTTATTAAAAACCGATTGTTGTTATGGTTTCGATCATACCTTAGGCTATGCATGAGAATTTCTCCGCAAGTCGATGATTCGAGAGATGGTGTCGTGAGGAGTAACTCCAACATAGATTCTCTTCTTTGGGGAAGTTAACCGGGAGTTGTAAACTCCCGACCAACATAGTTCCTCATTGACCTTGGAGCGGTGGCGAGGAGTTACTTCATCACTAGAGTCTCCTCAGTCCAGTGTTATTGGTCCCAGAGTTCAGCAGATATATACCACTCTCGCGTCCAACATTTATTACTTTCCTAGTGACTTATCTTCATGCTTATTATCCCTTTTCAGTGTATTTCTTATTGACTAGCATGATTTGTAGTCGTTTTATTTACATTCTTATTAAATGCAACTTGCGTTTCTTCTTGAGATTTACTTACTGGACTTGTCATCTCTTTTTGCATGGATGACTGAGTGCATATTCTACGAAGAGCCGTAGGAAAGCCATATTGGGTGACTTCATCTGATTCATCGAGAGCCTCTACTAGCCCATCTCGTAGGTGTTTGTATACATTATGTTACTGCTTTTGGGTCTATTTTGGGAGACTTATTACACTGATACATTTATATTGACCATATTGTACATTTTGTTGCTTTATATATACATGGTATCCTTTTGATGTGTTTTCCACTGCTTAAGGTTTGTTAATGAAGTAAATTTTTGATACTTATCATTTGTTTTAACTAGAATGAAAGATTTCTGCTATTGTTGATAACTCACACATTTAGTTGAAAAAACCAAAGAACAACTAAATAACTTAGCATATAAGTTAAATGAGATAAATGGATATACTAACTAAATTAAATTTAGGACATGTTTTCATAAAATGCATAATAATTGAAATAGTTATGCTAAATGAAAAAGTTGAGCACTTGTCGCGGGTCGTCATGGACAGGCAGGCAGATGACGTGGCATAACTTGGTGACTTGTCTGGCAACATGACGTGGCCCAGATTTCCTTGGGATTTGGGGCTGCCACAGTTGGTATCAGAGCCTAGGTTCAGGTGAGCCTAGGGATAAATTTAACGACAGCGAATAAAATTGAACGAACAAACTTAGAATGTGGAAACCCGATAACCTGACTTAGAAATTTAGGTGGGAAGTATAGTGAGACGCCCAATTTAGGGTTTTACACGTGTATGTTTTGACTTGTAATATGTATATATACGCGTATACAACACTGACTGGAAAATATCCATGCTTGCAGATTCGAAATAGACGGATAGCCGATTCACCTACTACGGCTGATGGAGGCTAGACAAGCGACCCTGCGAGAGTCGACTCATATCAGAGTCTACACGACACCGTCGCAACTTATGGTGCATAGCTCGAGGAGATCTTGAGACTGCTTTGATCACAAGCTGCAGCTACACAGGCGACTGCGACATTTGCCACTACCATCGCTATTGTTGAGACTACCATCGCCCCAACTAGTCAAGATACGCCGCTTGCAACAGCTAGAGTTGAGATTCCTGCTGAGTTGATTAGCCCCGTAGCTACACCAACGATTACCTCAGTGGCTACTCCTACACTTGCAGCAGTGCAGCAGACAACGTTTGAGACGGCTTTGATAGCTGAGGCTAAGCTAGTCAATGAACTTTTTAGATTCCAGCCATGACACTTTTGTAGAGGCGGAGACCCAGATGCAGTTGGGGGATGGATTTTCGCTCACGAAATGCTTCGTGCATTATTGAGGATTCACGACAGTATAAGAGCCAGAGTCTCGGGTTACATATTGAAGGGAGACGTCGCGATATGGTTGACCGCACACATAGCCGCCCATGGAGAGCCGACCACTTGGGTCCAGTTTCGCTTAGTCTTCTACAATTAGTACATTCCGATTGAGGTCCAGTTACGACTAATAGAGGAATTCTAGACATTGAGGCAGGGCTCTCACACCGTAGTTCAGTACATGAAAAGGTTTAAATACCTGCTATTGTTCACCATAGACATAGCTAGGACCGAGCAACTTCATTTCCACTACTTTATTCGGGGGCCTCAGCGAGATCAGGAGTACCATCGTGTCGATATGGGCCAGGACCGTACAGGAGGTCTATGAGCGCACATTGGATCATAAGACATGCGCTATGAGGATTGACGTCACCCCTGCTCTCGTATATTAAGAAGGTCAGAGCAGCTAGGTCGGATCAGATAGGAAGGGCAAAAGGAACCGCTAGCGTAGAGATCAGCGAGGACAGAGGTGTAAGCATGATAATAGGCAGACGATTAGTGCTTATGTAGTAGTACTTGCTCAGCAGTATCAGGTTATGATAGTCCAGCCACCAAGGGGCAGACTCTGGGGTCAAAGGGGCAGAGATAGAAGGCCACAATGGTAGGGAAGAGACAGGGTCAAGGTCAGCAGTGGCAGGGCCAGGATCAGAGGTAAGGTGGACAGGGTCAAGGCCAGAAGGCCAGAGGTCAGCAGGTCAGAGATCTGGGAGTAAGGAATACATCGTTTGTTTTCGATGTAGACAGAGGGGGCACTACTAGAGTCAGTGCACCAGCGAGTTCGTGCCACCACTTTCATCTCCACCGATACAAGCCAAAGAGTAGGTTCATGTAGTGGCAGAGCCCAACCGTGACGCTTCACGACATCTAGTCAATGGTATGTTAATTATTTACGATTGTAGCATGCATTCATTGATTGATTCAGGTTCTACATTATGATTTATTTCAGGACGGACAGTAGGAGAGTTGGAGATGATACCATAATTTTTAGGCAAACAAATTGTCCTTAGCACGACTGCTGGTGATAAGATTTACCCTAACCGAATCTATAAAGACTGTCTAGTTGAGGTTAACGGTCACTAGTTACCCATAGATCTCCGAGTACTTGAGTACCTAGAGTTTGATGTGCTCTTAGTCATGGATTGGTTGGCAGCTTACCATGCTCGATTGAACTATTTTAGTAAGACCGTTACCTTCCAGATACCAGGGATTTCTGAATTCTCATTCACCGGAGTCGCGATCGCACTTTCGATCACCCTTGATTAGCTACCACCCAGGAAATGGACATTCTTTTACGGACTATAGAGCTAGTTGAGAGGCTAGCAGTCAAGTTTGAGGACGTCCCACTCACGTGTGAGTTTTCGAACGTCTTTCATGGGATTTACCTGGATTACCTCCACATAGACAAATAAAGTTTATGATAGAGCTAGTGTCAGTCACCTAGCCTATAGCGAGTCAACCATATCGTATGTCGCAAGTAAAACATTACGAGTTGAGGGCTTAGTCGGAAGACTTGTCGGAAAAGGGTTTCATACATCCAAGTATGTCTCCCTTGGGAGCATCGATCCTTTTTGTGAAGAAAAAGGACAGTAGCATGAGGATGTGCATCGATCGCATGAGACTCAATCAGGTGATAGTAAAAAATCGATACCCACTACCCAGGATCGACGATTTGTTCGAACAGCTAGCTGGAACGCGGTTATTCTCCAAGTTTGATCTTAGGTTAGGTTATCACTAGTTAAGGATCAAGGAGGAGGACATACCAAAGAAGGCATTCAGTACACATTACGGGTTGTTTGAGTTTACCGTTATGTCGTTCAGACTAACGAACGCACCGATAGTGTTCATGGACTTGATGCATCGAGTCTTAAGGTCATTTTTAGATCGATTCGTGATAGTCTTCATTGATGATATCTTGATCTATTCCAAGACTCATGAGGACCACGAGAGGCATCTCAAAGAGAAACGGAAGAACTAAGAGAGCACCAATTATACGCCAAATTTAATAAGTGCGAGTTTTGGCTTTTTGAAGTAAAGTTTTTAGGCCAAGTGAATAGTGATAGGGGCATATCGGTGGACTCGAGTAAGGTTCGTGCTATCATCGATTGGCGTACACCAAAGTGTGTGACAGATGTTAGGAGCTTCTTGGGACTAGCAGGCTATTACCGACGCTTTGTACCAAATTATTTTAGGATTTCAACGCCTATAACCAGATTGACCAAGAAGGACATCAAGTTAATGTTGTCCAATGCGTGCGAGGCAGCCTTTGTAGAGTTGAAGAAGAGGTTAACCTTCGCACCGCTGTTAGTATTACCAGAGCTGGGCGAGGAGGTGACAGTACGTACAAATGTGTGTGGCACCGGGTTGGGATATGTACTGATGCAAAATGAAAAAGGTATTGCTTATTTATCACGTTAGTTGAAGACCTTTGAGAGAAACTATCCAATGCATGATCGGGAGCTTGCAGCGATTGTGTTTGCACTGAAAATGTGGAGAGACTACCTTATTGATGAGAGGTTCACCCTATACATAGATCATCAGAGTTTGAAATATCTCTTCACTTAAAAGGATCTCAATTCGAGATAATGACGGTGGTTGGGGTTGCTAAAAGACTACGACTTTTCTATTGAGTACCAACTTGGGAAGGGGAATGTTGTAGCATATGCCATTAGTAGGAGAGGACCAAACAGAGAGGTGATGACTCACCAATACATACTTGAGGCAACAATTATTATGAGTTTGTCAGAAGTCCCAGAGACAGCAGGGGTGTACATTTGCAAACAGATGCGAGTTTCGACAGTTTCCATTCTACGAGTCTTAAAGGGAGTGAGCCGATACGATGTATATGAGGTTCAAAGACATGAAACAAAGTTCTGAATCCCCAGGTTGGAGAGAGTTAGTGGATGGGTGTTTATGACCTATAGGTTGACTATGGATTCCGGTAGTACAAGAATTGCGAGATGGCATTCTTTAGGAGGCCCACAGATCAAGATACACAATTCACCTTGGCCGGAACAAGATGTATCAAGACATGAAGTGCTTGTTCTAGTGGCCTAGGATGAAGACAGATGTTGGCCAGTATGTGAAGGGATGTGAGGTGTGCCAGCAAGTGAAGGCTGGGCACCAGAGGCCCGGAGGACTTCTATAGCCGCACCCGATCCCTCAGTGGAAGTGGGAACACATTACTATAGACTTTATTAGTGCGTTACTGTGGACTCCACGCAACCATGATGCTGTATGGGTTGTCGTGGATAGATTGACAAAATCAGCCCATTTCATTCTAGTTTCCATGAGATACACCTTCTACAGCTGTGCACGCTCTTCGAGCGAGAGATCATCAGATTACATGGTGTTCGAGTATCGATAGTGTTAGATAGAGACAGTCGGCTGATGTCATAATTATAGTAGGCTATATAGGAGCAGTATGGTACTAGACTTCATTACAACACGGCTTACCAACCCAATACTGACAAACAGTTAGAGTGAACTATACAGATACTCGAGGACATGCTCAAAACTTGTGTATTACAGTTTGGAGGGTCATGGGAGGAGTATTTGCCACTTTATGAGTTTGCTTACAACAACAGCTTTCGGGCTAGTATTGGAATGTCACCATTTGAGGCACTATACGGGAGACCTTGCAGATCAGCAACTTACTAGGCAGAGCCCGAGGATGCAGTTACCATTGGGCCTGAAGTTGTTGTAAACCACACAAAGAAAGTTAGGCTGATTCGTCAGAGATTACAGGCTGCTCAGGATAAACATACGAAATACGCGAATAAGTACCGCGACGGGCTGAGCTATGAAGTAGAGGACTAGGTGTACTTAAAATTTTCTCCTTTGAAGGGTCACCAGAGATTTGGGATCAAAGGAAAACTTGCACCACGGTATTATTGGGCCATATCAGTTTGGGGAGGTTGCTTATTAGTTAAGTCTACCGAGACACTTGGAGGGGGTTCATGACGTCTTCTACATTTCCATGCTGAGACTAGCAAGATCAGGGTTGAGACCTGTGGTGGATTTAACCCATGTAGAGGTTAGGCCAGACATGACGTACGAGGAACACCCTATCGAGATAGTAGACCGTAGAGTTCAAGTTCTCAGGACTAAGCAGATCCCCAAAGTTCTCGTCAGGTGGCAGTATCATAGAGACGAGGGCCTCACTTGGGAAATAAAGTCTACTACGTGTGAGAAATACCCCGACCTTTTCCATGGTTAGTATTTTATTTTTAGTCTGGATTTCGAGACGAAATCCCTTTTTGTTGGGAAGATTGTGACGGTCTGCCTAATTTAAAGATTATTTAAATATCTAACTTTAGATTAGGACCCACACCAGACCCATGTGGACGTCGTGGATTTGTCTAGGGCACACCCACGGAGGTACAATTTATAATGTTATTTTTGCGTAATGGTTGTTTATTATGGTTGTTTTACTATAAATTATAGCAATACACCATGTGTACCATTGATTATCTCGTTTTACGTGAGTTACGAGTGTGGCAAATAGCGTCTCGAGATGCGTGTGATGTGCGTACATGAGCATGATAACTTAGACACATAAATTATAAATATCCAATAAAATCATAAGCTAAGTATTAATTGACTTGATTTAGGATGAATAAATCATAATAGGTCAAGAATGGACTCGGTGCACCTATGCACCTCGAGTTGCGAAATAGTGTCGGGTACTCCAGTAAATAATGCGTAGTCTAATTATGGTGTGAAAATTATTAATCAACCATAAGACTAATCTAGTTAATTTGATTAATGTGCCTATGGTGGGGAAGTATTGGTCAATTCATTAAGAAAGAAAAATATAAAATAATGTAACTTAAAGTGACACGCAAGTGGGCATAAAGGCTTTGAAGGACATAACTAGGAACATAGATGGACCTCGAGATGAGTATGTGTGACTTGATCAAGGGTTAAGACTATAGGCCAACTAGTATAAATACAAGACTTAGTTCATTTGCTCAACATGCAAGCTAGAGAGTTTTTAACCTATCGAGAGTACAAACCCCTATTTGTTTGCTGGAAATTCAAAGTATATGGAGCTCAAAAAGGGGGATTTTGAGTCAAATTCGTCAAAGATTTAAGGTTTCAAGCTTAGGTAACTCAAACTCTTAGCTATTTTTTTTCACTTTTATTCCAATGGTGTTTTGAGATATAACAAGAAATGGGGGTTTTTGCCAAACAAACTTTTATGAAATTTCTTCGATGATTTCCAAGGTTATTAGACTTAATATGATGTAAGATGATTGCAAAATCTTGGCTTTTGAACTAATTTTTGGGTATTTTCGTGTTTTTGATGAATTGGATGGATTGCATGTTGATGGTGGTGATGATTTGATGAATTTGTTAAAATTATTGTTGTTAAATTGTTGTTGAATGAGAGAAAAATGAGAAAAAAGGCCTCTACGGAGACGAAATCGTCTTTGCAGAGGCGGTTTGAAGAAGAAGGGGGAGTCAGTGAGCCTGGCTACCCCTAGTAGGCTGGGCCTGACAGCCCAAGCCCCAAGCTCGGGTCAGGCCGAGCCGGTCTAGACCCAGGCGGGTCCGGCCGAGCCGGCCCGAACCCGAGTGGTCTTGGTTAGGCTAAACCGGGTCCAACTGAACCAGGCTCTTTCGGGCCCAACCCACCTCAAATTAATTTTAATTCATTAAAAATTACATAAAGTTAAATAAAATATATTTTAAAATCAAATAAATATCATAAAATATGAAAAGTGGCTAGAACATTATGGAAAAATCTAAAAAAATTATAAAAATATAATAAAATGGGAAAAACATAGAAAAGTAGTTTTTGATGCTTTTGGGGCATCAGCGCCCCGGTATAACTAGAAAACTGTGCCAAAATTAAACGTTTTTAGTACAAAATCTCAATTTTTTTTGTCACACATTATAAATTCACTTAATGTGACTCTAAAATAACAAAAGTGGTATAATTGGACACCGGGGACTTAGGAGACTGTAGTCAGGTATCGGGCACACATCTCGAGGTGTGAGTGGGACATTTAGAGAGATTTTAATGATTACTCGAGGTAAGTAAACCCCACCAGAAAAGCACGTAGCATTTATTTACTGATTTATTTCATTGTACCACTGTATAATGCCCATTTGGGCCGTTTGACTACTCCACTCCCGCGTGTGTCTGTATTCGATTGACGGGATGGTATGACCCCTCACTGACTCCCTCGTGATTAGCGATTTGATTGTTGCTACGGTTTTGGTCATACCTTAGGCTATACGTGAGAATCTCTCCGCAAGTCGATGATTTAAGAGATGGTGTCGTGAGGAGTTAACTTCGGCATAAATTCATCTTCTTTGGGGCAGTTGACCGAAAGTTGTAAACTCCTGACCAATAGAGTTCCTCATTGACCTTGGAGCGGTGGCGGGGAGTTACTTTGTCACCAGATTCTCCTCTGTCCAGTGTTATTGGTCCCGAAGTTCGATAGATATATACCACACTTGCGTCCAACATTTATTGCTTTCCTAGTGACTTATCTTCATGCTTATTATCCCTTTTCGGTGTATTTCTTATTAACTAGCATGATTTTTAGCCGCTTTATTTGCATTCTTATTGAATGCAACTTGCGTTTCTTTTGGGATTTACTTATTGGACTCGTCATCTATTTTTGCATGAATGACTGAGTGTAGATCCTACGACAAGTCGAGGGAAGGCCATACTGGGCGACTTCATCTAATTCATCGAGAGCCTCCACTAGCCATCTCGTAGGTGTTTGTGTACATTATGAATGTCATAGAGTCAACAAAATGAAAATTAGATACAAATTGTGAGTGATGTGACAGCCAATCGGCTTCAAGGTATCAATTATAATCATGCCTTATAGTCGAGTGTCCAACCATCATGGTATTTTTAGTATTTTTTGCGTGCTTGACAAGTCAATAATTAGACATGTTTTATAATGTAATTTTGGTTAATTTTATATATACTAGTCGATGGGCACGTGCTTTGCACGTGATGGAGATTTAAGATGTTTTCTTAAAGTATTATGTGTTGGAATAGTATATAATCCTAGTTAGTGAGCACGTGCTCTGCACGTGAAGTGTAAATAACTACTTTAAAAAATATATGTGTGCAATACTTTTATTTTTTTTTCCTGACTTCGGTGGGAGTCGAACCACGACCTCGCTAAACTTTGCCTTTTGGCAAATAATGTCTTTACCATCTCACGAAAGATGTTTTGACTACAATACTTTTAACTTAATTCCATCATATAAATTTTCTATTTACTGCTAACGTGCCTATTTAAGTTATTTTACATATTATATATATTTCACATTCGCCATGCATATCACGAAACCAATGGAGTTAAGATTGAGCGATTTGGATGTAAGATGTACCCTAATGAGGTAGCAACAAATTTATTAATTAATTTATTTATTTAGAATTTTATAAGTTTATATAAATGAATAAGAACATACAAATTTAAAAACTAGATTACAACAATAAAGCCTCAATCACATATTAGTTGGAGTTCGCGAAATTGATTAAACTCTTCATTGAGATGATTTAGTGCAATTGATCGAAGTAGTAGTAAATTATAAAACACCAAAAATATATTTCTTTTATGGCTAAGTGGTTTAATTTGTAATTAATTATTAAATGATAGAAATTTTTAATATTTTTTTTTAAATGCTTCTGAAAACAATCCTCTAAAGATTAGAAAAGGGGTCTCTTCTTTACCAAAAAAAAAGGTTCTCTTAAGTTAACCCAACATTGACACACACTTGTCGGAATTCGTTCCATACACATCGGGATGCGTATGCATCTAATGCAAATTAAAAGCAACAAACCCACATGTGTGTTATGCTTGGTTACAAAAGCATTTTTGTTTTTAAAAAAAATATGTTCATACTTTAATTTTCTTTTAAAGAAAAATTAATCATATCAATGTTTAATGTCTCATCGGAGCAAATATTATCTTTTTCGCTTAAGCTATATGTGGATATCATTTTCCCTTAAATGCACATTTTGTATTGGAGTTGTTCTAATTGTGTTTCTTTTTCAAGGTTAATTTTTTAAAAAAACAACCTTTAATTCATAATTAATTGGTGTTGGCAAAGATTTTTTAAAGTCAACCTTAATTAGTTTAAAAATTAATTGCATATTTTCCAAAGCATATCTTGTGAAATGGAAAGAATTTTACTCATGCAAGAGTTAAGGGAATTTATTTTTTTCTTTAAAAAAAACATGTTGGCTTATCTTTTAAAAAAATTACATATTTATCTTTTTTTTGAAGTAGTTACTACTTATTTATCTTTATTACAAAACAAAATATTCTTTGTTCTCTAGTTATAAAAAAAATCATAATTTAAGCTAAAATTATCAAGTTCTCATATAAGGTAATGCATGCGACTTCATGGTCTATACGACCACTCTAATATTTTCTCCTACTAGGGATAAATATTTAATTACACATTTTTTTTGTCAAAGAATCAATTACATGACTAAATAACATCTGACAAAAAAATTAAAATTAATATGTTGCTAAAGTGTCTCTTCGGAGACCACCAATAAAAAAAATGTTTTCCATCTTTATAAGTCACAATTGAAACAACTCCAATTTATGAACCACAAAAATAAAACTGACTAATAATCCTATGAAATAATTGCAAGGAACTTAGAATTTGAACTTTGCATTGCCTATCCATTTAATTGCTTGAAGAACGTAGACAAATTGAAACACATTGGGGTGTATTCAATTGAGATTTTAATGGACTTTTGGTTACTTTTAATCACTAAAAACGTTTTGGTGTATCCAATTAAAATTTTTAGAGAGTTTATGAAAGTAAGTTATATTCAATATGAATTTTTATAGACTTTTTAAAAGTTTGCAAAAGTTTTGAGGTATTGAATTTAAACTTTTAGAGGGATTATATAAATTTTTTGGTGAATTTTGTGGTTTGGTTACAAATCTTTACTTTTATAGACTTTTTATATAAAAATACACATAAAGAAATCTTTAACTTCTCCTCACCTCAACCTAAAAACTTTTAGTGACTTTTAATTTTTGTTAGTTCCCTTATTCAATAAGGGCTTTAATGTTCACAAAGTATTTTTCTTATCAATTATTTTTATCAACTTCTTCAATCACTCCACAACTCGTGGATTTCATTGTTTACTCATTATACTCTAATGTCTATATTGATAAAAATGAAAATGATGCCGTTATGAACAAGATCTCATTCTTGCATCATTATATATTTTTATAGGATTTTTTACAAAGAAGTTTGGTTTGTAAGTGTAATATTACTATTTTTAGAGAAAATGATCGTATATTTTTTTTTCAAATCCAAGAAGTGCATTTTAAGAAATTTAAACTATCATTCTTAAGTAAAAAATATAAGTTTTTTTACTTAAGTAAAAAAAAGTGCGAGATTTTTACACACAATGATCTTATTTGGTTCTTTTTGCCACTAAAAGATGATTCATTTATCTACTTGTTTCGTTGATATTTATTTACTTATTTGTTATATTACTATCTTGATAGTAATTAATTACTATGTATATATGATTTTTTATTATTAAAATACAAAAATACTTTTAAAAAATTAGTAATAGTTCTTTAGAAAAAGAAATATAATTATTCATCTATTTTTATAATAAAGTGCAAAATATTTGTTTCAATAAAAAATCACAAAAACCTTATTATTATCAATCAAAATCAATAAATCATGTTTAAGAAGTTCACAAAAGTCACTAAAAATCTTAAATGTTAATAAAAGTCATCAAAATGAAGTTTACATAAAAGTTCATATATGTCTTTAAAAGTCTACAAAAATTTACAAACTTAAGAAAAGTCACCCATTGATAAAAGTAACAAAAAATATATTAAAATTTCGATTGAATACACCCTGACAATTAAGTTGATGGTTACTAAAGTCAATATTAACAAATCAAACCTCAAGCACTTTACATACATTCAAACCCACCCATTCTCATGCATACATGATCTATGCTCCCAAAATTTTCAATGTATTGAACGTCAATTATGTTAGATGATAAAAATAAGTCGAAGAGTAGAGTACGAAATATCATGCTGATGCTACGCTTTCAATTGTGTTGCTTTACGGTTCTAAAACCCTCTAACACTGGCCTTACCATTCTTATAAAAAAACACCCACCTTACCATCAATTTGTTCTTAGCCAATGGTAGCAAATACTTGATTAAAACTTACAAAAAACTAAAACCAATTTTAACCCATTTTATCAAATAACTTTATAGCACTTTAGCAATTCTATCAAAAAAAGTATTTAACAGAATCTGTAAACAAAAGATCAATTTTTTTTATCCCTTCTTAATTACAACATCTAAGACTTTTACAGAAATAACAGAATACAAAGATTTTTTGCTTGATTAGTACACAGGGGAAAAAAATTTATCAACCCAACACACCCACAAATTTTTTTAACAAACTAACATATTTTCGGCCACGTCAGTGCCACGTCACTGCCACATCACTCGTACTGTTTGTGTGGTTGAGTGACATACAAAAAACGTGACTTAGGGTCACGATTTCCATTGAAATCGTGACACAAGGTCACCTTTTTGGTACACCCAAACCACACACCAAACCCCACCCATTCAAACCTGTTTCCATCCTCCGTCACTTTCCCTTTCATTTTCTCTCACCGGCGATCCATCTCCCCGTCCGGCGTAAGCAAGCTCGGCCGTTCGTCGTCCTCCGTGGTCCGTATCCCGCTGGTCGTTGGGACTTTTAACGCGAGGACGCCTTTCCGTAGTGGTTGATTGCACTGTCGCCGCTGCCCGCCTACCGTCGGCGCGTATCGCCTCCTGCCGGCGCTGCTGCTTGCTTCCTGTCTGCGTTGGTGGTCTCCTCCCACTGGCGCGAATCGCCTACTACCGGCGAGCTGGTAGCCTCGCGCTGGTCAGTCCTCGTCTCCCGCCGGCGCTGCTCGCCTCCCGCTGGTCGGTCATTGCCTCCCGCCGTCACTTCTCGCCTTCAACACTCGTCTCGTTTGTATTTGGTAAAAATCTTCTTCCAATTGTGTTCATTGATGAATTAGTTCCAAATAGGCATTTTCTTTGGGGTCGTATACTTGATATTCGACATTAGAATAGTATGCTTCGAGACATGATCGTAGACACACCTCGAGATGCATGCAGGCATGGGAACCAGTTAGATTGACATAGTGAGTCCAAACTTTACTCTTTCAATTGATGTAAAAAGTACATGCATTACTTATTCTATGTGTTACTAAATCAAATTTCAAAAACCTAAGCCAATTAAAAAGCAAAGTGCATGAACTAAGTGAAAATAATCAGGCGTATACATAATAAATAAACTATAGTTGATTTAGTACCAAGCCATAGGCTTAGGTGGTGCCTAGAGACACACATTATAGGTTGATTAAAAAATGATGTAATTTATACTCTTGTGACCTTAGCAAGCAATTAAATTCTATGATTCATGTTGTAAATATGATGAAAAATAATGGCATATGTTAAGTAATTGAACATGGGTTGCATGGTAAATAAGTAAAAGATCTAAGGGAAAAATGGTCTTTTCACCTATTAAGTGACACTTGTCACCAAGAGAATAATGATGGATGACTTTGATTAGAAAATAATAAAGCTAGATTTGCCTAGTGAATAAAGTTTTAATGACTCCTATATATATGTGCATGAGATTAAGACATAATCATATTCATTGTTCTACTTGAACAACATGGAGAAAATTTTGGGGAATGCTCATGAATTGCTAGAAATGGAGTTACAATGGTGAGAATTTTGGGGAATTCACATAGATCTAACTAAGTAATATGAACTTTTGCAGTGTCGTTGGTGTAATATTTATATAATGTTGTAATATTTATATAATGTTTTAATATTTATATAATATTTATATCATGCATCGATGGTTATCATGGGTTGATGAAGTAATAAGAACTTTTGCAGTCTCCTTGTTATATTATGTGCATCAATTGGAGAATTTCTTATTACCGCAAATTAATTGATATCTGCTTCGTTATTTGATTTAAATAAAGAACTAAAATAAATTAAAGTATTAATACATAATGAAGCTTGTTAAGTTTATTTGTGCTAAGTGAGTGTAATAATTATCATCACTTCTATTGATTAACAATTATATTCTACATATATAGATTCAATAATGGTTGATCGAAGAGTAACTTTGGTGTGCTATATGAATGGTGTCATGGTTGATGGACCATCAGGGATTTCATACGCGAAACCACCTATTTGACATCTCAGATTGAAGATGGGTTTAGGGTACGAGGAACTTGTGAGTTTTATCTGTAATTCATTGGAGATAGACAATGAAAAAATGATATTAAACAAGACATATCGATATCCTGTGTACATTGGAACTGGAACGCACAACTATGTCCCTTTGCAAATAGTTGATGAATCGACTCTGAATGATGCTTGGGAGATTGTGACAAGATTTCCACCACCAAATTGCATGGAGCTATTTTTAGATTTAGTTTCGAAGGAATCATATACTAGTTCCAATTGTAATATAGTGGTAAGTGGAGAAGGACCTAGTACTCAACCAATTTTTGAACATAATCATTTTGCATCACCTTTGATGACTGCAAATCCCGAATTAGATGAGGATGCTCGTTCCTGTGATGATCAGAATACTGAGGAAGATTATGATTATTGTGGTAGTGACGAGGATACTAGTGAAGAGAGTAGCGATGATGATGTAGATGATGCAGGGGTTGATGCTCATCATGTTGATGATGGCATGATTCGATATACATTAAATCGAGTCATAGCCGATGGTGACTCATTATCTTGTACTCCAATTTCGAATGAAGATGGGAATGCTGATTTTTTCGATGAAGAGGCTGCTAGAATTGATGGTGCGCACGTGGGTGTAGGTGAATTTATCGTACCATCATCTGTATTTATGGAATTGAGTAGTGAGGCAATGCAACCCATCCATGAGAATGCTATGATCCCTTCTAGGTCTTTATGGAATGAGGCATCAAAACTTCGTGTAGGCATGCGGTTCCTTTCTAAAGTAGATATCCAACATGCCGTGAAATTGTATAGCATCAAAGGACACATGTGATTTGTGGTAACTCATTCTACACCTAATGTATGGATTGCCCGTTGTAAAAAATATTTAGATGGATGTGCTTGGAGGTTGCGGTGTTCGAGAAGAAAAACCCATGGAATGTATGAGATCAGTAAATATGCAGGACCACATACATGTATCTATGCAAAACTGTCCAAGGATCATGCTCATTTGGACTCCACCGTTGTATGCCGTGAAATAGAAAATGTGGTGAGAAGAGATCCGTCCATCTCGGTTCCAGTTTTGCATCAGATTATCAAGGACAAATTCAGTTATGATGTTCATTATAAAGAATTTTGGTTGGGGAAGAAGAAAGCAATTGCTAAAGTCTTTGGAGATTGGGAAGAATCGTATAAAATGTTGCCGCAGTGGATGGCCGCTCTACAAGAAATCAATCCAGGGACAGTGTGGAATGGAGCATGGCGAGCCTAATGCCAACAATGAGGTTGTATTCAAATGGATTTTTTAGGCATTTGCACCTTCTATTGCAAGCTTTAGACATTGCAGACCAATTATACAAATTGATGGGACATTCTTGTATGGAAAATACAAACAAAAACTCTTAATAACCACTGTTGTTGATAGTAATAGTCATGTATTTCCCTTAGCATTTGCCATTGTTGACGAGGAAAGTCGAGACAGCTGGGGATGGTTTATGGCTTCTTTGCGACATCACGTGACTGATAGAGATGGTATATGTGTCATTTCTGGTTGACACCCTGGTATATTGTTGGCAATGGATAATCCTCAAAATGGATGGACCCATGAAAGAGCTCGACACAAATTTTGCCTTCGTCACATATGCAATAATTTCAGGATGAAATTTGAGAGCAAAGAATTAAAGGATATGATGTACTTAGCCGGTGCACAACATCAATCGCGGAAATTTAAGGCATACATGAAAGAACTTCAACAAATTAATGCGGAATGTATTGCGTGGTTTAATGACCTTGATCGAATACAATGGACCAACGCATACGACAAAGGATATCGATACAGATAGATGACTACAAATCTAGCGGGTATTAATTGTGTCTATATTTTGCTACTATTATTTATTTAATGCGTTTGATTTATATTACGTTTAGAAGCTAATACATATATGGTTTTTTTAAACAAATGTAGAATGGTTTAACGGGGTCCTTAAAGGCGCGCGATTTTACCCTGTAACCGTATTAGTGCAACATACATTTTATCGTGTCATGGCGTACTTTAACAAAAGAAGTGACGAAATAGGTGCAGCCCTAGGAAGGGGCGAAAGGTACACAAGGTACGCACTGGATAAGTTGTCACATTGGGGAAAGCGGCTGGAGGGCACAATGTTACATTAGTGAATCGTGCAAATGACACATTTGAAATCATCACTGCAGCACGTGGCTATCATTTAAGAAAAGGGTCTAACAAGCAAGTGGTGAAATTGGACGTTCGTAGATGCACTTGTATGAAGTGGCAGTGTTTTGGCATTCCATGTTCCCATGTCCAAGCAGTTTGCGCCAGTGTTGCCATAGATCACTGTCAGTACATTGAGTCATACTACTGTCTATGTACAGTCAATGTTATGCTGCGAATTTCCAACCCATTCCTCACAAGATTATTAGCCTAACGCTATAGTTTCATACACGTTGCTGCCTGATCCGTCTCGAAAGTGAGTAAAAATAGGTCATCCTCAAACAAGACGTTTGCGCACTAAGATGGATTGAATAGGCAATCAGAAACAACCACGTCATATGCAGCGAGAGAAGGAATAGATAGAAACACCAACAACGTTGCGATGTAGTCAGTGTAAGCAAGATGGACACAATAGACGCAATTGCTCTCATCGTCAGCAAGAACAACCGCCTAATGCTTCATAGTGAAAGGCTCTTTCAAGTCTTATGTTTCGCATCCACTTATTTTTTCCTTGTATTTGTTCACTTTCTTATGACTTTGTGGTGCATGTACTTTGTTTCAATTAAACCATGTTTTCATATTATTCACACGATCTTATTTTAATTTAATTGTTTCTTGAATGAAATGGTCGATCCCACAGAGAGGCGGTTGTCTTTCTTAGGTTAAAACAACAAAAAGAAAAATCACAAACTAATTTAACTAAACTAAATAAAATAAAACAACTAACTAATTATTAAAATAATTAATTAATAATCAATTAACACCTAATTAATGCCTAAATAACACATAAATAATAAATTACACGGATACTAATATTCTAAATAACTGTAGATTGTCAATCTAACAACATGTATTGGCCATATACATACCCGAGATCTAAATCATAATCAATAAAATCAACAACAATGAAATAGAAGAAATTAAATTAATTAAATAATAAAATAAAAGATCTCACATAATATGCTATGAATTCATGATCTTGGCTTGCTTCCCTTTCGACTTAGGCAAGAAATTGATTAGCCAGACACCATCTTCAAAAATCAATACTAAATACTAATAATTGATCTCTAAAAAATTCTAATTGATTGTTTTTCTAATAATACCTAGGTTCCTAATATATAAAAATACTCCGAATTGGTCTCGGATACTAATTTTAGGTGTTGGGGACGTGACTCGTGTGTCGAGGAGCATCGTAGGGATATTTTTAGATCAAAAATCGGATTATGCCATGTGTCTGCACGCTATTCGCTGATTTTATAACCGCCGCGCCAAGTGTCGTAAGCGGATTGGACCGTCCTGTCACCGCCTGATTCGACAAACTCTGTGGCTTTTGTTTGTGTGTTTGGCTGAGTCAGCGCCACATGTCGTCTCGTGATTGGAGAAACCGCTTGTTGTGACGCATCTGGACGAATAACAGTACGCGACGTGGTATCCTACTAGCACAGAAGAAAATTGCGCAACTCGCGCGAATTACAGGGAGTCTGTGTGGCCACGAATCTCGAGGCCGATCGATGAGCAACTGAAACGAGATGAAATGGCGGTGTGTGACGTGGTCTTCCTGGCTGACGCGACAAAGCGTGATTGGAGGAGACGATGTAGACACGCTACGTGGCGGCTTGCGATCGGAGGAGAACCAATGAGTGACGTGCTGTTGGGCTACTGCTGTGACGCGTGGCGCCGACGTGTCATCACCCGATTGGTCAAACGCTGATGTGGCAACTCCTTATTGGTTGAAATATGATGTCTCTTATTTTACCCACAGTGCAATGCGTATTTTGAGGCAAATTGTCCCACATCCAATCACTACAAGTAAATACTCTATTTTAAGTATTTTCTCGCTACGAATTCAACTGCGCACTTCATTTCACCTAAAATTGACCAAAAATATAATTAAATATATATTTTAAATACTTGTAATAATTAAATATACTAAAATAGACTACTAAAAACCTATAAATACTGACTTATCAAGAGGCAATCAGAAGTAACCACGTCATATGCAGTGAGAGAAGGAATGGAGAGAAACACCAACAACGTTGCGATGTAGTCAGTGTAAGCAAGATAGACACAATAGACGCATTTGCTATCGTCGTCAGCAAGAACAATCGCCTAATGCTTCATAGTGAAAGGCTCTTTCAAGTCTTATGTTTCGCATCCACTTATTTTTTCCTTGTATTTGTTCACTTTCTTATGACTTTGTGGTGCATGTACTTTATTTCAATTAAACCATGTTTTCATATTATTCACACAATTTTGTTTTAATTTAATTGCTTCTTGAATGAAATGTGTCGCTAATTGAATTGTTTCTTCATTGGTTTTTTGAATTAATGACAACATTGTTAATGGTTTGGGGTTCAAGCGCGATATGGATCCTGGCCCTACAGATGATTCAGTGTTGACTATGCAAGTTCTACATAGATCTACTCGCGTTTGGAATGAACCGGTAGTACTTCTTTTCGGCTGTATCCATAATTTTATAGCTTCATAGCTACATTTTAACTAATGTAACTTAAATCTCGTATTTCCATAGGATCTTGGTATATTGACTATCAGGTGTAATTCAGCTGCACTACATCGATTGGTCCCACTAGATGAATGAATAGTTGGGCATCTTCATGAAATCGGGTTTTATGGGACGGCGCGAATAGGTTTCATAGCAATTGATTGGCATCTCATTACGGCCCTTGTAGAGAGGTGGAGGCCAGAAACTCACACGTTTCATTTTCTAGTTGGCGAGATGACTATTACCCTACAAGATGTACAAATCATTTAAGGGTTACCTGTCGATGGATTACCAATCACTGGTCGTGTAGAGCAAGATTACGATGCCTTATGTTTGACACAACTAGGCTTCCCATTCCTTGAAAACAACAAGACTGGAGGTCGAATCCAAATTCGTCAACTCTCAAGGTGGTTTCTAAACCTTCCAAATAATGCCGATGATGTGGAAGTGCAACGCTATGCGAGAGCGTACATCTTAAAACTTTTTGGAGGAACTTTATTTGCAGACAAGTCTAACAATGTCGTTCACATCACGTATTTGCGATTTTTGGAGGATTTTGAGGCGGAAGGACAATACAGTTGGGGTAGTGCAACTCTGGCTCACCTATATAGATAATTATGTCTTGCAAGCGACATTGATGGAGCAGAGATTGTAGATCCGATCATATTATCGCAATTCTGGGCATGGGATAGGTTGCATTTTCTTGCACCAATAACGGGAAACGTTCTTCGAGACGACATCATACCAAACGAAGAACTATTTCCACCTCCTCCATTTGGTCATAGGTAATTAATATTTTTTGACATAATAATTTTAATTTGAGTATATTTATCTACATGTACATTCATATATGCTTTGTGTTGTTTTTTACATTTCTATAGGTGGAGACATGCTTTGAAGACCACAAGAACATTAATGCGCGTGCTGACAAAATACAGAGACATGATTGACGTGCAAGCACCTGAAGAAGTAAGAAATATACTTAATCATTTTGCTCAAATACCCTATTCTACAATGGTGAAATGCGAGTTTTATTAATTTCAGGTTATTTTTTATGACTTCAGGTAATTTGGGAACCGTATCCTGAGACAGCGATAAGGGACCTGCCTGCGTATTGTAGCAGTGGTCGTGTTATTTGGCGAATGAGGGCACCTTTGCTTTTCTTTTGTGTTGTTAAAATGTATAATCCTGATAGAGTCATGCGACAATTCGATTTGAAACAAAGGATACCACTTTTACATAACACAAACGTGTAGCTACATAAGATTGACTTGAGAGGGAAAACATATAAGGATTGGAGTGCAGAACATAGTGCTTATGTCTGCATGTGGAACGAACGTGCTTCCAATATTGCAACTGATGAAATATTGGAGGAGCCATTGGAATTTTATGACCCGTATATGTTATGGTATCGTCGCATTACACGAAGATTCATGTCTCGTCGCGGAGCTATTGCTGAGGCATTGGTAAGTACAATTTTATTTCTTTCAGTCATGAAGTCTTTCAAATAGTTGTTTTGATTTTACTTTCGCATACAACTTCATAAATATTTTATATGTAGGCACATGGAATGACATCAATTCATCAGTTGACATTGGATGATGATGTGTCTATTGCATGTATTAGAGATGTAGCTACATCGACTTTGACTGCAATATATGCAGATTATTGCATCCATAATATGTCCACTTCATTTGAAGCTTCTCATCAATCTTCTCATGATGATACACGTTCGAGGCATGATACTCCAGTGTATACTCCATCAGTACCTCTCTACCAGTTCGAGACTCCATACACTACATTAGTTCCGCTCAATGAGTTAGAGACTCCACATACTCCATCAGTTCCTCCCAACATGACATTCGAGGCTACTGAAGCCTTTCCATTTGATAGGGCACCTACATCTTCGCATCATTTTAATGCAAGTCCAATAATGATGAATTTATCTGGGACTACAAGTACTCATGATGGTGGAATGCGTGATATCGATGATATTCAAAGAGAAGATGCTCAAAATCCTGCTGATGTGGGCCATTCGAATGTGCCATTAGCTTTAAATCGTAATGTTCAAGTCGTAAAAAGAACATGTTGTGGAACTGGAAGTCATTATTTCGGGTCAGACAAGGACTTTTTCTTAACTATAATAATACATTTTTATCTTTTTATTATTGCTTTGTAGTTGATCACCTTGCAATTTCTTCATTTATAGCAATTCAAATTGCAATTTCTTAATTTATAACAAATCAACTATGTGTGATTTATTGGATGTTCATTGTGCTGCATTGGTGTAGGCCTCGAAATCGATTCTCTTATGTTATGCATTTGTTGAATTTCTGTTGTGTTTTGCAATATATGATATGATGGGTTTTTGTGATTTTTGTTGATGTTTTGTAAACTGTTTTGGAATTCATGCTTCGATTGGAGTTTATGCATGATATGAGATAAGTCGAATTATGATTATAGAGTTTTGAAGCTGAAAAATTGAACCTTTGTGTGTGATATTATTGGAAACAACAGCTGCATTTATAAACACTCCCATATTTGCTAATTGTGTATGTTGTTTCCAATAGATAATTTGGAGCTTCACTTTGCTGAATTAGTGTAGGTCTTGAAATCGAATCTCTTCTTTTTTGAATTTATTGATGGTGGTGGAACCACCGGTGAAGAGGACGAAAACACGGATGCTCGTTTGAGATTTAGCCAACTAAGACCTATTGGATACGGACAGAAGCATCGACAAAATAAAAAAAAATTCAACTGGAAAACCAAGGATGTCAGTTGACATCTCTGCCAACGTAAAAAAAAAAATCACTGAACAGGAAGTCGTTTTGCTCAACGTAACTAGCAACTAACAAAACCATCTTTTGACGTGGCGGTGACGTGGCATAAACGTGGCAAAAAATGTGTTAGTTTGGAAAATATTTATGTGGGTGTGTTTGGTTGATAAATATTATCCCTAACTATACTAATCAAGCAAAAAACCCCGAAATACAGGGCTATAAGAGATACTTTTTAATCTTTAAAAATCTTCATGAATCATTGAATCTTGAATGTAAGTATGAAATTTACATGAATCTCAAAGGTAGTTAGAGGTTATAAAAGATACTTAACTATCATAGCCGCCGAAAAGAGATGAGCATATCTTACAAATTGAACCCGCATCTTGACCTATTGAGAACCATCCTGCCTCTTTCTTATCGTAAATGCTCTTGAGATCCAGGCACTCGAGCATAGAATCTTCTCTCAAAAGTATCGATAATTACCTGTGGAACTAACCAACACAATCTCCAATTAACACAGTAACTCCTCAAATTAAGCATCATTAACAAAAAACCAAAAACCTAGGCGATGAGCACGATGGCGCCGCCGGCCGCCTTGATCTTCTTCTTAGCAATCTTCGACACGAGCTTCGCCTTCACGACGACCGATTGCGATGGCGGCAACATCCCCTTGCCCAGCACCTTGAAGTATCCGAATTACGTGATGTCTATCAACGGAACGGTCTCAGCGGGGGCTTTGGCCAGGACTTCTGATGGGACCATGGACTAGAGCTTGTCGATGTTGACGATGGGGCAGTGGAACTTGTTGCGGAGCTTGTGGAAGTAGCGCATCCCGAATTTGCCGAAGTAGCTGGGGTGGTACTTGTCGAAGCGAATTCGGTGGTGGTGCATGCCTCCAGCGCTGCTGCGGTCGGTTAGGTGCTTCCGGTGCTTGTCGATGCAACCGTGGCCAGCGCTCACGTGCCCGCGCTTCTTCCTGTTCTTCTTGAACCTCGTCGTCATTGCTCACCACCTTTCCCTCTCCCTCTCTCTCTCTCCCTCTCTTTGCCGAAACTCGCTCATTTAGCATGAAAGCTTCTCTACCCCATAAGGAACATCCCAACATCTCCTAAATCCCCTCTACTATTCTCTTTGATTTGGTAACTAATTTACAGTTTCGGAAACTAAAATTCACCATTTTTTTTAGGAAAAGGAAACCGTCCATTTTTACTTCTTCATTCCCAAAATTTTACTCTTTCGTATTAATTTCGGATTAGTTGAGTAACTGTTTGGGAAACTAATTCAATATCATAAATTTGTGGTTTCGGATTTACTTAATTATTCCTTTGTGGATTCTTTGAACTCAATTTGAACTCAATTAGAATAGAGGAGTCCTATAACTGCCCCTTTTACTCGATGGTTTAATTCAAATCAATTAGTTTGTGGGTATGAGAGAGGAGCGGAGCTAATTTATGAAAAGTTAAAGTAGATTCATTTAAAATTTAAAATTGTTTATTTTTCAAAAATGCCTCCATCATTATTTGTTAACTTCTTTTTGAACCATAAGAAAAAAAAGGAACTAATATGAAATAATTATAAATTTTGAACTAATAGAAATGAATGGAGGATTGACTTTACATATACATATATTACACTAGATATTCTCTTATTTTTATAATTTCATGATTTAAATAGAAAAATGAAGAAATAGAAGAAAAGAGAAAGAAGGACAAAATAGTCAACTGAAAAAAGAAGTTTATTGATTAGCCGGTGATTCGTAATAACACTAGGAATCGTCACCTAAATTGGAAGCATAAAAGTGTCAGCGAATCCACAACAAATTGGAGAATGGATGAGAAATTGCTAGCTGAATCGGTGGAGCACATAGAGCAAAACTCTGTGATTTACTTAGCGATTTGTGTATAAGTTAAGAATCGCTGACAAATCGTCGAGGTCACTTACAGACTTTTTAGATTAAATGAAGAATTTGAGTTTATGTAAAATATGTATACATAGGAAGACTATAAAAAAGGCCAAAGAGCTTCAAATAACTCACTCTTCTTTTGCTCTACATTATTTCTATTGCCCATTCTATATTACTAGTTGATGTTTGAAGATACATTGGAGCTTTGATTTATATTAAGATGTTTATTCATTATGTCTTTTAACTATATATATGCATTGTTTATTTTCAGCATGAGTGAGTAGTCTATCAATCAAAACAAACCCTAGACAGATATATACTTTGGAATGTTAAATGTTTTAATTAAGGAATAATGAACTTAATGCTTTAAATTTATTCATACACGTCAATCATAGATTTAACAAGTTATTTTTGCATATTACAACTAAAGAAGATTAATATTGCAGACTTAGTTGCAAATGTTTTGTGTGGTATTTTGATTTTGATTCTATGTCTATAGTTACTGACAACACTTATAGAAGTAGTAACTATGATTAATCTATAGGGATTTTCTCGAGTGGATGTTCTAGGTGATTGTATTCTAAGTTGTTTATTATGCGGCTTCGGTTAATATTGGCTTAGATTAGGCATGATGTTCATTGAGTATAATACTATCGTATTTCTATGGTGTTGCGTTTTATCCAACGGGTAGCTTTACAGTGACAAGAATGTGACATTTTGTAACGACCCGCTTTAATTAATCACGATTAATTGATTAATTACATATTATGATCATAAGCTCAAACCCACGTGGACTCCGCGGATAAGTTTATGGCACACTTGATGATGAAATTTTAGTTCACTACAAAAAAACAGCAAATCAGAAACGGAAATTTCCGTCTCTGATTTGCATAAATTCCGTCTCTCATTGAAATCAGAAACGGAACAGAGACGGAATAAATTTCGTCTCTAAAATCGTCGTCGCTGATTCAATCAGAAACTGAAATTTGATTCCGTTTCTGATTAGAGACGGATTAGAGACGGAATAAATTTCGTTTCTGATTAGAGACGGATTTAGAGACGGAAATTAGAAACGGAACAAGACGAATGTAAAATGGATTTTTTCGAAATGGTACATTTGTAATTGCATTCGTCTCGATTCCGTTGCTAATCGAAACGGAATCAGAGACGGAAATAATAAATTCATAAATTCCGTCTCTGATTCCATTTCTGATTAGCAACGGAATCAGAGACGGACTTTTTGTATTCCGTCTCTGATCCGTTTCTGATTAGCAACGGAATCAGAGACGGAAATAATGATTTTCGTCTCTGATTCCGTTTCTGTTTCATGCATATATTCCTGGAAAATTAGAGACGGAATAGCAGCGGAATGTTTGAATTCCGTTAATAATCCATCTCTAATTTTCCTTTTTGTTTAATTTTCAAACATAAATATAATCCAATTGGTTCTCCAACCTATAACTTGAAATTACAACCATAGGACCTACTCTATCGCCTGCACCCCCTCCAACAACTCCTTGGGGGTGCTAACATCCCCCAAAAAAGCAAAATTTGACATTCATACATCGACAATATATATCGACAAATATTCAAATGAGAGAAAAAAAATGTAAAAATCAAAATTTGAAAGTCTCTCATCGCAAAGGCCATTACAGATTTGGATTGAAAAGAAAGCTCTATCCTAGGTTTGTAGGATGTTTGAGATTGTGAAGGTCACTTACAGATTTGCGTTACTACCTCAGTTAGGCAGAGTACATGATGTATTTCATGTGTCTGTGCTCTAGCGGAAGGAACTTGATTCATATCACATAGTAGAGTGGAATCAATTTGATTTGCAGGGTGATGTATCATATGAAGAGCAATCTATATTAATTATGGATAGGAAGATCCAAAAGCTTTGAAATAAAGAACTTTCACTTGTTTTGGTTAGTGGCAATTTCATAGTGATTCAGAGCTAACTTGGGAACGAGAGGCGTATATAAGAGAAAGTCTTTCGGGATCTCTTTAGTCCTAGTAAATCTTGTTTCAATTTTAATCTCGAAGAAAAAATTCTTATTAGTTGGGAAGATTATCAAATCCTAAAATCTTTAAACTGGTAATTACGGTTAATAAGGGATTAATGAAGAATTTAAGGTTTTGGCTGCGAGTCTGAACCCAGAGGCTGATGAATATATATTTATAGGTAATTTTAATTTTCAGTGATACGTGCCTAGTGTTGTGTACTATATATTATATTATTTTGTGAAACTCAGGTTAATTGAATAAATTTAAAATTTAATGGGGTTTTATCTCGAGATACGTGTCATAATGGGTCCCCGAAGTGTTAAAATATCGAATCAAACTATTGTTTCAAATTTTACAAAAAATAAGTGAAGTTAAGTTTAAAAACTCAAATTTGAAGTTTAAATGGGCTTAAAGAGTCGACGTGGGGATTTTGCCTCGTTTGCACGTAAGTAGGGATTGGATGTTGGGTTTTGGGGTTCATACGCAGCGGAGATTACAAAACAGTTTTTGACAAAAACCCTAACAGGATCTGAATCTAATTCCATTAAAAACGTTTAAACCATGAAAACTTAATCATACCTCAGTCGCAATGTACCTTTCGAAAGGTTAATCGATCTCTACGGCGCTGCCAACGACGAACTCCCTCTACCAGTAGTCCACACACGAACGGCGACCGAGATTTGAAGTGCTAGCTTCGAGAGAATACCAAACCTTTTTGTTTCTCTCCAAAACGATCCAGAGCATACCAAAAACCCTAAGTCGTTTCTAAAACGAAAATAGAGTTTCGGCCTTTTTCTTTCGTACATGTGTTCTAACTTAAAGCGTCTATTTATACAACCCTTGTATATAGACGGTTAAGTAAATTACACATATACCCTTAGTTACAGAAGTATAAGTGTAATACACCACAAAGAAGTTTCTGTCAAGAATTTTATCACATAAAATTCGTTTTTCTGAATCATCTTAAAATCTCGCAAAACCATTCTTAGTGTGCGACCCAATAGGCTCATACAACGTTGGCAGTGTACCAAAACACATTTTGGTATACAAGTCATAAGCAGTCTCTAGCAAGACATTATGACTACCCAAATTGTACGAATATCAAATCGATACAACCTAATCAATAGTGTATATAACATCCTTTTGTCACACGATATCCTTTTGATCAAACAGAAGGCATGGAATTGTCATCCAACATGTTCAATCGTACTAGTCTCGATCTTTAGGTAGATTGAAAACATCCAAGTGACATTGATCAATATCAATTCACTTAGACTAGGCCTTTTAACAAGATCCTAACACATCGAGGGATCCACTAGATATCTCTCTTTATATGAGAGAGATAAATTCTATCTCGATTACACAACTTCATCACATTGCTCACACGGTAACCAATCACAACCTTTATAATCGTCCGGTTAAAGACAACGTTTGATTGTGTCAAATTACTGTGTTCCTAATGTGAAAGTCTCTGGCAATCTCAAGTCAGAGGACTGAAAAATATACATATCATGAGAAACAACTATGACTTAATCCATGTGATGTTCTCATAGCGGGTCGATTCGGTACTTTGTTCCTTAACAAGTACTCGTGATCTTGATTCGTATCCCTATACGTATAATCATCATATGATCATCAATCAAGACTCACACTAGTCTTAATTCATTATAGTTCCCAAGATAATGATCGATCTAGGGACATTTAGGATATTTATGTAAATACTCATGGATCTTATTATAATGTAAACATGCAAATTAATTATAATAAACAACAAATGAAATCCTCTATTTTATTAACTAAAAGTATTCATAAAGACAGTTAATGGATTGACCTAGGGCACATGCCCCATCATCTCCCACTTGCACTAGGGCCAATCATACATGCATCTAATGCCTAATGATCTAACATGACCATCATGTTTTGCTTGTGGAAGAGCTTTAGTCAATGGATACGCAACGTTATCTTCAGTAGGTACTCTGCAAATCTTTACGTCTCCCTCTCAATAATTTCTCTGATGAGATGAAAACGCTCGAGTATATGTTTGGATCTGTGGTGTGATCTAGGTTCCTTGGCTCGTGCTATTGCCCCGTTATTGTCGCAATACAAACAAACAGGGTTAGCAATACTTGGAACCACACCTAGTTCAGAAATGAACTTTTTGATCCAAACCGCCTCCTTTGCTGCATCAGACGATGCAATATACTCAGCTTCTGCTGAAGAATCTACCACAGTCTTTTGCTTCGAACTATATCACCTTACTGCACCCCCATTCTGTAGCGTCCCCGAAACCCGAGGTCGCCACGTGGGGAGGCGCTGCCCCAGCGGTCCTGTCCGATCCTTGACCCACTGGGTCACACGCGCCACTAACGCCATTTTCCACAACACGACTCCTCGATATGCGTGTTAACATGACTCCTCGATATGCGTGTTAACTCCATTCGTTAAGCAATTTAGTTCGATAGTTGAATCATTTTTGTAGCATTAAAAACAACAGCGGAAGTCTTAAATTAAAAACAAGTAAACAATTAAATTTATTTTCATATAAATATCATTTAATAGAGTAACTCCTATTGTGGAAAACTCGAGAAAAGTACTTTGTACATATGCGACAATATTAAACAGTAACATATACAAGTACAATATCTATTCAGTCTCCAATTTCCCAAAAGTAAGGAAAATATCAAAATCGCACGTACTAGTAGGTCCTTGACCGCAGGCAGTAAGATAAAGTCGTCCAAAATCTCCTTTCCCCTACTAGCAGGGTTTGCACTCGCCCATCACAAAAAGGAAGATGGGGAGTACAGTTAGTAAGATTCCAACAAATTACACCGAGCATTTATAAGAGAAATAAACAAATATCAATAACCTTGTCAAGTACTCATGTGAAAACTAAACATGCAACTGTGCTAAGATCATCACATGAATAAATAACACGAGATAAACAAACCGTGTACTCCTCCCGGTCACACTAAACTGTACGTCAAACCCCAAGGATCCTTTCAGTGAGTGCCCCACTTCCTTTCATCTGGTAACGACCCAGCCCGGCGATAGGTACCCACAGGCCTCGAAACCACCCCGAACTGGGGCGCACAGGATCCTTTCAAATGAAGCACCCACTTCCTTTCACCTGGTTACCCGCGTACAGCCCAGTGTGCCATAAGTACAACACGAATAGCAAAAGTCTCGACCCCCAACCCAAATGCGTCACGAAAATCAATAACATGGAATAGGGGGGAATAACATCCAACAAGCACGAATAGGCAATCAATGATAGAAAAGTAAACCCTCAGTGACTTTCAGAAGGAATCTTACGTACCTAAAAAACGCACTCGCACACATCTCGATATGCGCACCCGACACCTAACTATAGCATCCTAAGTCCCTCAATCGCTTCGTCGACATTCGTCGATTCGCGCATCCGACCGGTCGATAACGTGCCACCGTGTCGTTCACCGCGTCGCTGCCGCTGCCTCGCCGACCATTCGCTGATACCGCCGCCGGCCACTCGCCGGCGCCAGAGCCGCCAGATCTGAACCCGCCGCTGCGCTCAAGCGCCGCTGAAGCTGCTTACGCTCGCTGCGAGGAGCCGCTGCTCCACGTCTCCGCGTCGTGTCCGCGGTTGGCCGCCATCCGCCGTCCGATCTCCGCCGTTCGTCGCGCCGGTCGCCGCTTGCCGCCGCCGAGAAGCCGCTGATCCACCGTCGCGGCCGCTGTCCGCGCCTCCCCGCGCGTCACCGCTCGTCGCCGCTGCTCGTCACCCGCCGGCGCCCATCGTCCGCGTCTCGTCGGCCGGTGTTGCTACGATGATGCCGGTCTTTGCCGCCGCCGCCGTTGCTCTCCCCGCACGCCTCCGTTAGCCGTCCGCGCGAGACGCTGCAGCCGCCGCGCGCCGGATTGTAGCTTTGTCCGCGAGCGCCGCGTTGTGGCTCCGATCTCGCCGTCCGCCGTCTCCGCCCACCGCGCTCCCACGAGCCGCCGTCCCTTCCTTTCTTCTCCGCTCCTCACCTCACGATCTCTCTTTCTTCCTATTTTCTTCACTGGTTTTTCTATCTCTCTTCCGATCTCTTTTTGTTTCATTCTTATCTTTTCTTTTTATTTCTTTATATATATATATATATATTATATTATATATATTTACTTTTTGATCTCAAATCAAAATTGTCCTCGAGATTCGTGCAACGCGTATCTCGAGGCAAACTCAACAATCGAGTAGTGTGCATATCGAGGCACCAACCCGCCTCATTTCAAAATTTTGATACTCGCGCTACATGCATCACGAGGCATATCAAATGTACATTTTAAACCACATAAAGCCACTATCTCGGTCTCACATCGACACATGACTCGATGCGCGTCCTCGTTCATGTTTCGGCTCCCCGAATTCTTGGGGTAGACGAATACGTATTCCGATAAGTGGGTCCCACATACGACCCTAAAATGACACGTGGCACGAGTCGAATTTTCGGGCCGTTACAGTCTTCCCAACCAAATGAAAATTTCATCCCGAAATTTAACTGTAACCCGAATCCCATACCAGAGAATAGCTGAGGGTAACGTGTCCTTATCGTCGACTCGAGCTCTCAAGTAAGTCCTTTCATCCTACGATGCTTCCAACGAACTAAGACCTTCGCAGGTTTCATGTTCCAGAGAATCCGTACCCAACGGTCGACAATCTCTATCGTTATCTCATCATAGATCACATCGAAAAGTATCTTCACATTCCCAACTCAATCGTCGATCTCGACCCTGACCTAGCGAATGTCAACGTTGAAATGAAAAATGTCGGATGAACCCCAACTAACTCTTCTGGCAAGTCCAAATCTGTAAGCCACACTGACAACTCGTGCTGTGACTCTGAACGGTCCTATATATCTCAGTGCCAATTTGAAAAATTGAGACTCTTTATCATGTCTTTGAGCCTCTGATTCATCGCATCAACTCTCCGACTCTCCAACACGCGCGGAATGGATATGTGCCTCTGCAGCATCTGGAACCTCTGACAAACTCATAGCTGTTGCCGCCTCGAGTAAACAAAACTCGTAAACAAAACTGCAGTCTCACTACATCAGTACGCATTCCAATCCGGTGCCACAACATCCGTATGAACAGTCAACTCTTGGTCCGACTCTGACAACACTAATAACGGTGTAGAAGTCAACTTCTTCTTCAATTCTGTGAATGTCACATCGTATTCACTGGACTAAATGAAGGTCAATCTAATCATCGACGCTGCAATTTTAGAGAAGTCATATACAAGCGTCGATAATATCCTTTATCGTCGATCACATGTCCTGAGGGCTTCACTTCCGAACGCCAAAACTCGCACTTACTGGACTTGGCGTACAGTCTGCGCTCCCTCAATCTCTAGTGGGAGTCCTCGAATAAAATAATGGATCTGAAGTCGCTCACTTCCAACTACGTCCATTGCAAGGTACGCAAGTGTATGAATCTCTCCATGTTTTGCGTCACCATGCCTCGGTATCAAAAACTCGTTTCTCAGTCTCAATTGAATCTCGATCGGGGTATACTTCCTTGAATTATGCCCAAGTACTCGGCTCTTCGTGGCAGCTGTATAGTCGGTCCACCATACTGCACCGCTCTTCTCGCTCCATTATCCGCATGAAGAACTGATCGTCCATCCACGTTGAATGAGTAAACCGTGAACGTGCCGCATGTCAGCGTCGTACTACGTGTATATAAGTAGTACAATCAATATATACACATTAAGTCCTAGTACTACCCGCTCACTTTGCTTCCCAACTAAAAGTTCTAAGGCAAGTACATCGGGTTTCCACATCTAAAATTCTTTTAAGTCTTATGCTCCTTCAATTTATTTCCCGAGGTTCCTCAAACTCTATCTCTGATACCATTTGTAGCGTGGTATCAGTTTAAGGACACCTACGCTTCCTCCGATAGAGTCGACCATGCTCTGATACCACTTGTAGCGTCCCCGAAACCCAAGGTCGCCACGTGGGGAAGCGCTGCCCCAACGGTCCCATCCGATCCTTGACCCACTGGGTCACACGCGCCACTGACGCCATTTTCCACAACATGACTCCTCGTGATATGCGTGTTAACACGACTCCTCGATATGCGTGTTAACTCCATTCGTTAAGCAATTTAGTTCGATAGTTGAATCATTTTTGTAGCATTAAAAACAACAGCGGAAGTCTTAAATTAAAAACAAGTAAACAATTAAATTTATTTTCATATAAATATCATTTAATAGAGCAACTCCTATTGTGGAAAACCCGAGAAAAGTACTTTGTACATATGCGACAATATTAAACATTAATATATACAAGTCCAGTATCTATTCAGTCTCCCATTTCCCAAAAGTAAGGAAAATATCAAAATCGCACATACTAGTAGGTCCTTGACCGCAGGCAGTCAGATAAAGTCGTCCAAAATCTCCTTGCCCCTACTAACAGGGTCTGCACTCGCCCATCACAAAAAGGAAGATGGGGAGTACAGTTAGTAAGATTCCAACAAAGTACACCGAGCATTTATAAAAGAAATAAACAGATATCAATAACCATGTCAAGTACTCATGTGAAAACTAAACAAGCAACTGTGCTAAGATCATCACATGAATAAATAACACGAGATAAACAAACCGTGTACTCCTCCCGGTCACACTAAACTGTATGTCAAACCCCCAGGATCCTTTCAGTGAGTGCCCCACTTCCTTTCACTTGGTAACGGGCCAGCCCGGCGACAGGTACCCGCAGGCCCCGAAACCACCCCGAACTGGGGCGCACATGATCCTTTCAGTTGAAGCACCCACTTCCTTTCACCTGTTTACCCGCGTACAGCCTAGTGTGCCAAAAGTACAACACGAATAGCAAAAGTCTCGACCCCCAACCTAAATGCGTCACTAAAATCAATAACAAGGAATAGGGGGGATTAACATCCAACAAGCACGAATAGGCAATCAATGATAGAAAAGTAAACCCTCAGTGACTTTCAGAAGGAATCTTACGTACCTAAAAAATGCACTCGCACGCATCTCGATATGCGCACCCGACACCTGACTATAGCATCCTAAGTCCCTCAATCGCGTCGTAGACATTCATCGATTCGCGCGTCCGACCGGTCGATAACGCCCCACCGCGCCGTTCACCGCGTCGCTGCCGCTGCCGCCACCTCGCGGCGCCCGGCTGTTCACCGATACCGCTGTCAAATCCACTCGCCGGCGCCGGCTGGCGCGCCGAGCCGCCAGATTCGAACCCGCGTCGCTTTGCCTGCGCGTGCTGCGCAGCTGCACTAACGCGCGCGGAGCGGAGCCGCGCTTCCACGTCTCCGCGTCGCGCTGTTCGCGGTTGGTCGCCATCCGCCGTCCGATCGCCGCCGTTCGTCGTGCTTGGTCAAGTCGCTGGTCGCCGCCAGAGAAGCCGCCGATCCACCGTCGCGCAGCCGCCGTCCGCGCTCCTCGCGCGTCGCCGCTCGTCGCCGTTATCGTCACCCGCTGCGCCTCGTCCGCGCTTTCTCGCGACCGGTGTTGCTAAGATGATGCCGGTCTTCGCCGCCGCCGCTCGTCTCTCTTCACGCCTCGTTAGCCGTCTCGTCGAGACGCAGCCGCCGCGCTGTCGCTGACCGGATCGCAGCTTGTCCGCGAGCCGCGCGCGTCGTGGCTCCGATCTCGCCGTCCGCCGTCTCCGCTACCGCGCTGCGCGAGCCGCCGTCCCTTCCTTTCTTCTCCGCTCCTCACCTCACGATCTCTCTTTCTTCCTCTTTTCTTCACTGGTTTTTCTATCTCTCTTCTGATCTCTTTTTGTTTCATTCTTATCTTTTCTTTTTATTTCTTTATATATATATATTATATATTATATACATTTTCTTTTTGATTTCAAATCAATATTGTCCTCGAGATTCGTGCAATGCATATCTCGAGGCAAACCGAACAACCGAGTAGTGCGCATCTTGAGGCACTAACCCGCTTCATTTCAAAATTTTGATACTCGCGCTACACGCATCACGAGGCATATCCAATGTATATTTTAAACCACTTAGAGCCACTATCTCGATCTCACATCGACACGCGACTCGATGCACGTCCTCTTTCAGTTTCGGCTCCCCGAATTCTCGGAGTAGACGCATACGTATTTCGGCAAGTGGGTCCCACATACGACCCTAAAATGACACGTGGCACGAGTCGAATTTTTGGGCCGTTACACATTCAAAGTAAACACATATCTAGACTGCGATCTAAAATCATCTATATCAGTTTGAAAACTTGCATCTGTGTAACCATTTACAACTAGTTCATTTTCAAAACCTCCATAGACTAAGAACACTTCCTTAGTCTTTCTTAAGTACTTAAGGATGTTCTTTACTGCTATCCAGTGACTCTCACCCGGATTTGACTGATATCTGCTTGTAGTGCTCAAAGCATATGATACATCAGGTCGAGTGCATAACATGGCATACATGATAGATCCAATAGCTGATGCATATGGAATCTTATTCATACGGTCTCGCTCATCATTTGTCTTAGGACATTGAGTCTTGCTGAGACTTACGCCATGAGACATTGGCAACAATCCTCTTTTAGAGTCTTGCAAACTGAACCTATTCCGCACCTTGTCTATGTAAGCACTCTGACTTAGACCAATTAGCCTCTTATATCTATCCCTATAGATCTTTATCCCTAGGATATAGGCTGCATCTCCTAAGTCTTTCATTGAGAAACACTTCCCTAAACAAGACTTGACATTCTGCAATGTTGGGATGTCATTTCCAATGAGTAATATATCATCAACATACAGTACCAAAAAAACAACTACACTCCCACCGACCTTCTTGTATACACAAGGCTCATCTTCGTTCTTAATAAAACCAAAATCCTTGATTGCTTCATCAAAACGAAGATTCCAACTCCGAGAAGCTTGCTTTAATCCATAAATGGATCTTTGAAGCTTGCATACCTTCCTAGAATTCTCATGATGTGCAAAACCTTCAGGTTGTGTCATATACACGTCCTCAAGCAGCTTTCCATTAAGAAATGTTGTTTTTACATCCATTTGCCATATTTCATAGTCATAATATGCGGCAATGGCAATTAAAATTCTTATGGATTTAAGCATGACTACTGGCGAAAAAGTTTCATCATAATCAACACTTTGAGTCTGCCTAAAACCTTTTGCTACAAGTCTTACTTTAAAAGTATGCACTTTGCCATCCATCTCAGTTTTCTTTTTGAAAACCATCCAATGGTCTTACCACCTTCAGGTAAATCAACCAAGTTCCAAACTTGGTTATCATACATGGATTGCATCTCAGAGCTCATGACACTTAGCCATTTATCTCGAGTCCGGGTCCAGACATAGCCTCCGATAAGTGGTGGGCTCATTTTGGTCTATAAGCAACACATCACGACTATCGCAATGAGAAATCCGAATCTCTCTCGGCTCATGTATTACCCTACTAGATTTACGTGGGCCTTGTGTCACTTGTGGAGGTTCAACTGGTTCGGAACGTTGTTGAACTTCCAATAGCGGTTCAATGTTTACCTGTGATTCTTGAACTTCTTCAAGATTTATTTCTCTCCCACTAGTGTCTTTTGAAATAAACCGTTTTTCCATAAAGGCACCATACCGAGCAACAAACACTTTGTTCTCAGCGGGATTATAAAAGTAATATATTTTTGTTTCCTTAGGATACCCCACAATTAAACACTTGTCAAATTTAGGTAATAGTTTTTCTGAGACTTGTCGCTTTACGTAAGCCTCACAACCTCAAATCTTAAGAAAAGACAAACTAGGTCTCTTCCCGTACCATATCTCATATGGTGTTTTATCAACCGCTTTAGAAGGAACTCGATTTAGAGTGAAAGCTGCGGTTTGTAATGCATAACCCCAAAAGGATAATGGAAGATCTGCATGACTCATCATAGATCGAACCATATCTAATAAGGTTTGATTTCTCCTTTTAGAAACTCCATTCCATTGTGGAGTTGCTGGTGGAGTCAATTGGGAGACAATCCCACAATTTCTAAGATGATCATCAATTTTTTGGCTTAAATACTCACCACCTCGATCCGATCGAAGTGTTTTGATAGTTTTACCAAGTTGATTCTGCACTTGATTTTGAAACATTCGAAACATCTCAGATGATTCAGCTTTATGTTTCATAAGATATACATAACCATATCTGCTGAAATCATCGTAAATGTAATGAAGTACCGATAACCTCCTCTAGCCATCGTGTTTATAGGACCGTATACATCGTATGTATTAGACCCAATAAATCACCTCCCTTTCACTGTGTGTCCAAGAAAGGGACTTTTAGTCATCTTGCCCAAGAAACAAGATACGCACGTTTCATATGTTTCTCGAATCAAATGAATCTAGAAGTCCATCTTTATGGAGCTTCGTTATGCGTTTCTCATTTATGTGCCCGAGACGACAATGCCAAAGATAGGTTTGATTCAAATCATTTGACTTGAATCTCTTTGTATTTATGTTAAAGACTGGAGTATCATGGACTTTTTCATGCTTAGAATATAAAGACCATCATACAAATCAGCATTTGCATAAAATATGCCTTTACGAGAAATGGAACATCTATTATTTGCAATAATAAAATCAAAACCATCCATATCCAAACATGAAACAGAAATGATGTTTCTGCTCAAGGCAGGCACAAAATAACAATTATTTAAAGTTAAAATAAGTCCACTAGATAAAACTAAGTCATATGATCCAACAGCTAGGGCAACAACTCTTGCTCCATTCCCTACGCGGAGGATGACTTCTCCTTTCTTCAACTTTCTACTTCTGGTGAGTCCCTGCACATTTATACAAATGTGAGATCCACATCCGGTATCTAATACCCTGGAATCACTAGTAGATAAATTAATTTCTATAACATAAATACCTGTAGTGGTAGTCGCACTACCCTTTTTCTTCCTTGGATCTTCCAGATAGAGTTTGCAATTTCTGAACCAATGTCCAGGTGCATGACAGAAATGACAATTTCCTTCTTTTTCTTTTGGGTGTTTTGAAGCAGGAACAGGTTGGGGCTTGACTTAATCCACAGGCTTTGCGACAGGTGCAGCAACAGCCTTGGCAACTCTAGCCTTGCCTTTGCCTTTCTTCATCATTCCCTTTCTTGATATTTTGTTCAACAGGTTTGAGCATCAAATGCAACTCTGAAATTGATTTCTCCTTATTATTCATATTGTAATTCATCACAAATTGTGAGTAACTCTCTAGAAATGAATTCAAGATCAAATCCGTAGCCAACTCTTGGCTTATGGGGAATCCGAGTCTATCAAGCTGGTCGACATAGCCCTTCATATTCAGAACATGATGACTAACTGACGCACCCTCAGTCATCTTGCGAGAATGTAGGTTTTTGACTGTCTCGAACCTTTCTTGCCTAGCTTGCTGTTGGAACATTTCCTTCAACGTTATAGCCATGTCGTAGGCTTCCATTAGTTCCATGTCCTTCCGAAGTTCAGGAACCATAGTTGCCAGCATAATAAATGCAACATCAATAGAATCGTTGACATGCTTACTATGTGCATCCTTCACAGCTTTCATCACATTGGCTGGTGGGTCCTCAGGGATTGGAGCATCCATGACATACAACTTGTGTTCATGCTTAAGAACAATTCTCAAGTTTCGAACCACCAAGAAAGTTGGTCCCAGATAGCTTATCCTTCTAAAGGATGGATCGCAGTGACAGGGGATTATTGTTACTTGAAGAGGCCATTGATCTACAATAAAGATTATGCAAAGTTTATTTTAGTATAGAGGAATAGACTCCCACTAAATTAACAACCCTCCTAAAACATACTATTTATTTAGGGGACTAAAATCCATATTTCACCTAATTCTATGACATCTATGGCATGAAACACAAAACTAGATTATTTAGGTAGGTAACAGTTACCAATTACATCTTATGTAATTTTTAGATCCTTTTATGAGATACGGGACATCTTATGTCTTAACATGTTTTTATCTCATCATTTGCCTAAAGCTCAAAACTATTTTGATGGCTTTATTAAGTCGAACCATTTTAAACATTTAGGTAACTCTTACCCAACTTGTCTCACCAAGATAACACAATACACACAGCTATGGCCGAAACTATATTAGTGTGATCGAGGCCTTTGACAAGTGTTTAAAATGGATGACATGAGACTTAAAATTTAATAGAGGGATTTTATTCAATTTTAGTGATTTTTATGTAAACAATGAAATATCATATATTCTATTGATTTGTTCAATCACTAAACAATTTGGAAATTTTTATACTACTCACTAATAAAAGAATTTCCATGCGCTAGGATTAGTTAGAAGGCGGTCCGAAAATTGAAATTCGCTATAGAAAATCATATTTTTTCGCTGATTTTACTATACTAAATTTACCCCTTAATTTATCCAAAATTAAGTCAATTAAAATATTTTTAATTAACTCGGGCACACATCTAACTAATCTTCTTATCCTAATCCAATTAGGACTTTAGATATTTGAATCCTAGCATATCACCAATAACAAAATTCTTGATATTTATCTCCTATCTAATAGGGACAACAAAACCAATTTTGATTATATCTCTTAATCTAATTTGTTATCTATCTTTATCAAATAGAAAGTTCATAACAAAATAGATATAACGAGATAAATAAATAATTTCGAAAATTAATTATTTGCAATTTCGGTCCTCATCTAGATAATCACAAATATGTCATTGAATCATGAACTACTATCCCAATCGAACCTAATCATATTAGTTTCGAATTAATATTCAGCCCTATACAATTCAAGAAACATAAGACAATGTAACCTAAATATGCATACTGAATTACAGAGATTTCATCCATGCATCAATACACGAAAAATAAAGATTATACCTAATGGTGTCATAGATCACAGAACACGAAATTCAATTCATTGAAATTATTTGAATTAACCTAACATGGTTACTAGCATGTAAGAAACCGATTTTAATTGAATCACGAATATATGTATCATATACACAAAACATGATAATAAATCTCACAGGAGACTTATGTATATCGCATATACATTAACTATTAACATGCTTTCAATCATATATCATGTATATATCAGAAGAAAACATGCAATGAATTTAATGGAATCAAACTCGAAGGCTCAGATACCACTGTTGGGTTTTGGGGTTCATACGCAGCGGAGATTACAAAACAGTTTTTGACAAAAAACCCCAACAGGATCCGAATCTAATTCCATTAAAAACGTTTAAACCATGAAAACTTAATCATATCTCAGTCGCAATGTACCTTTCGAAAGGTTAATCGATCTCTGCGGCGCTGCCAACGACGAACGCCCTCTACCAGTAGTCCACACACAAACGGCGGCCGAGATTTGAAGTGCTAGCTTCGAGAGAATACCAAACCTTTTTGTTTCTCTCCAAAACGATCCAGAGCATACCAAAAACCCTAATACGTTTCTAAAACGAAAATAGAGTTTCGGCCTTTTTCTTTCATACCTATGTTCTAACTTAAAGCGTCTATTTATACAACCCTTGTATATAGACGGTTAAGTAAATTACACATATACCCTTACTTAAAGAAGCATAAGTGTAATACACCACAAAGACGTTTCTGTCATGAATTTTATCACATAAAATTCATTTTTCTCAATCATCTTAAAATCTCGCAAAACCATTCTTAGTGTGCGACCCAATAGGCTCATACAACGTTGGCGTGTACCAAAACACATTTTGGTATACAAGTCATAAGCAGTCTCTAGCAAGACATTATGACTACCCAAGTTGTACGAATATCAAATCGATACAACCTAATCAATAGTTTATATGACATCCTTTTGTCACACGATATCCTTTTGATCAAACATAAGGCATGGAATTGTCATCCAACATGTTCAATCGTACTAGTCTCGATCTCTAGGTAGACTGAAAACATCCAAGTGACGTTGATCAATATCTATTCATTTAGACCAGGCCTTTTAACAGTCTAACACATCGAGGGATCCACTAGATATCTCTCTTTATATGAGAGGGACAAATTCTATCTCGATTACACAACTTCATCACATTGCTCACTTAGTAACCAATCACAACCTTTATAATCGTCCGGTTAAAGACAACGTTTGATTGTGTCAAATTACTGTGTTCCTAATGTTGAAGTCTCTGGCAATCTCAAGTCGAGGACTAAAAATATACATATCATGAGAAACAACTATGACTTAATCCATGTGATGTTCTCATTAATGGTCGGTCCAAGATTTTTGTTCCTTAACAAGTACTCGTGATCTTGATTCGTATCACTATACGTATAATCATCATATGATCATCAATCAAGACTTAAACTAGTCTTAATTCATTATAGTTCCCAGTATAATGATCGACTAGGGACATTTAGGATATTTATGTAAATACCCATGGATCTTATTATAATGTAAACATGCAAATTAATTATAATAAACAACAAATGAAATTCTTTATTTTATTAACTAAAAGTATTCATAAAGACGGTTAATGGATTGACCTAGGGCACATGCCCCATCATTGGAGGTAGTGTGAAATGAGATGAAGTTTGTGTGAGATCTTGTTTTCAAGTTTCGTATTGGTTGACGATGATTGAGGTTGAGATTGGTTCCAAATTAGTGTAAGTTTGGCCAAGTATGGCAACAAAATTGGTCCATAAAGGTTTATATGTCGTGGAAAAAATTTAAGATTTTTGGGGTTTTAGTCAATATTATGGACGTTTTATGAATATGGATTGTTTTGTCGAGAGTTTGATTCATTTTTGTGAAAAATTGGAATGAAAACGAGCATCGTAAATCAATACATGTTAAAATAGGGATTTTAGGAATTAATAAATAAAATAAATTAAGGTGCTGACAAGCAGCTGAGTGTTTATATATTGATATAAAAAAATTAATAAAAAAATCAAATCAAACGTTTCATTTGATTTCATTATAACAGAATGTTCGTTCTCTACCTCTCTGCGGACACTTTCGTCCGCGAAGCTCCCTTCGTCCGATTTTCACCCTATTCCTTTTCGTAAAACTGTAGAGCATCACGAAATGATCAATTCGAGCTAAATTCTTATTGTGGGAATGAGGTATTTGGCGCGCAATTTGGTAAAGTCTCAATGCTTGACATTTTTCCACAATTCTATTTGAATTCTCGCGATTTTTTGATTTTTTTTGTGGGGTTTTGATAGAAATTGGTAGGAATTATCGTTAATTGGTATATTGAGTTGATTTAGATTAATTTGGAATGTATCCCACTGAAGTGGGTTAGAGTTTTGATGAATTGAACTAGTGCAATATAGTTGATAACTATTTTTTGATGTTTTTATAATTGATATTGATTTACATTAGGTTTCTAGATGAATTCATTATTGATTTTGATCCAATTTGACTCCACAGGTTGTGAAAATATTTTGATGTTGGTATTGAGTGATTTTATGACGTTTGTTGTCTAGTTTTGAGGATTTAATTAGGAAAATATTGATTTGGAGAAGTTGTTTTAGTTCAAAATAAATAAAGTTTGCTTAGTTGACAGACCATATGGGAAAATTCACAACTTCTCCATCGGTGATCCGATTTAGGTGTTCTAGGAGTTTATGGAAAGTAGAATATGATTACTACAAGTCTTTTTGGGTCATCTTGACAAATATTGAGGTTTTTAAGGTTAAAAAGTTACCCCAAATTGGCTAGTTCAAAGCTAGTTGAAACAGTTTTATAAATTAATATTTTTGAAAGTTGTTCTCAAGCGTACTTTGACTGCAGTTCTCATTGGGTTTCATGATATGGTTTCACTAAAGCAAAACCCATAGTATAATTGGGTATTCAGGGAAGCTATTAGAACCATTTTCAAGGTTATCCGATGCCCCGGAACCCCAGATATTAAGCTCGAAATTGACTGTTTGTAAGGTTAAGTAAATCCAATAGTAACCTTTACATTGTATGATTATAATTTCGTATAAATTGCATTGATCCTTGATATTGCATTTTTGTTATACGTGCATACACGAGTAGGGAAGATAAGGTCGATTCGAGTCTCCTTATAGTGTCTACCTGTCTGTGTTTAGAGGGTAGAACTATTTAGTGTCTACCCGACTGTGTATATGGGTTAGAACTTATAGTGTCTACACGACTGTGTACAAGGTTGAATTATATTATGCTTGAGGAGTTAGAGTCATGATACTTTGCATTATGTGATTATCATAAGATCACGTTGAACTAGATCATACTTTGATATACTCGAGGAATGAGACTCGTTTGGTTATCCTCTTTGAGAATGACTCTTTATTAGTGTTTACTTACAACTTTTGGAGGACGTCATCTGAATGTGGCTGGATAATAGAAACATAATAGATTTATAGTTGTATTTAAATTCTTTTGATTATGTTGTTCGTTTAATTTTTTGGATTATTATGCATTTGATTACTACAGGTGTACTGGATAGTATGGGATTTACTTATTTGACATTATCGAGTTTTCGTAATCGGTAGATGACAGGTTTTAGCGATGACAAGGGAAATGGAAATATTTCTTACTGCTTATGATTCACGTAGTTCCATTTACTCAAAGTATGTATTGTTTTTCATATAATATATTACATAAATGGGTTTTTGGGTTCATATGCTATTAGGATCTCCTTTGGAATGGTTGGAAGAAATTTGGAACGAATCAAGATACTATGGAGATAAGCTTATGTTAGTTTAAGGATTTTGAAAACCTAAAAATGCTAGAATGAATATATAAATTGTTGATGCAATATATATTTCTATAGGTGGATTGTGAGTCCTTTGACGTTTCTACCAAGCTGAGTAGATTTTGTTAAAGATTCTTGAAGGCCAGGTTTTCCAGTGTAGGCTTTAAAATATAGGAGGTGTTGTCAAATTTTTTTTTATAGAATTTTAAGGATAATACAATCAATCTTAATGAATTTATGAATTTTGAGGTTTAAGATTTAGTTTATAATCCTTCGTGGTTGAAAAAGTTTCATATTTGATGATTACGATATCTTAATTTTATTCATTTATTGATGGTGAGTTTAAGGTTGCAAGATTATTGAAAGAATTAGGATAATCTAGGCCGGTCAGGTGACCCAATTAGGTGGGGTCTGACATGTTTTGCCTATTATAGGTTGGCAGACGATAATCGTCAAGAATGTTTCCATAAGCCAAAACTTCGTAGCTCAATGCGCCACCAGGTTGGTTATTGCAACAAATAAGGAAATATAGTCTAAAAATGAATATTGAAATCATCAATGGAATTAAAGATTATCACACCTCAAGATCTCGTTGAGACTAAGATGTGTGACGATTACTTCATGCATTCTACGGGTTGTGGGTTGAGAAATTCTATTGGTTTGAACGCCATTTAGAAAATGACATATGTAAAACACGAAGGACTTTGCCTGATCTGACATGTATTTGGTGTATAGTACGGCGGTTGGCTTTTAAGAGTGAGGTTTAACTTATATAAAATCATACATGATAACTACAAAAAGGATATTTAGTTTAGAAAACATTTTAAACTCTAGAGATCGTTACCTTGACGATTAAGAACAAGTAAAGCAAGCGAGTCATACAAGTTTTCAATGGACTCTTTTTGCTCCGGCCAGAGCACTATAGTAGTCTTGCAAGAATAGCAGCCCGAGTAACTCCATTATTGTACTAAGATTTGTTTGCGGTCCATAAGGTCAGTGGGGGCACTTTTAGCACCTTTTGGACATAAAAAGAATCAGGAATGCGAGCGAAGATAGAGTCTATGAATATATTCGAGGTGGAAAACCACCCGAAGCCAACCTAAGGAATATGTTGTTTTGAATTCCTCACGAATCTATAATTAACTCAGTCGTAAGAAATTTTGTACTTGAGAACAATATGACCCAAATGAGAACTCGCAGAACGTTTGGGATAATGTCCCAACGGAATGTGGAAAACTTTAAAAACTCAGAGATTATGACTGTTGGATTTTGGGTTTCATACACAGCGATAAATTTAAGACAACTTTGAAAAACCCTAACAGGATCGTAAATAAGCTCTATTAAACTAGATCTACGAAAGGAAACCTTACCTTAATCCGTGATTTCCTTCTCTAATTGTTCGATCTTCGAGACATTCAAGTGCCCATCCTCTTATCAGAAATCCATACGCAAACGGTGACCAAAATTTGGAGTGCTCGTCCTAAGTAAGGTAGAAAACATTTTTCTTTCTCTCCTAAAATCTAGAGAACTTGAAAATAGTAAAAACAAAAATCTTATATTGCTTTTGGGTTTCAACCTCTATTTATATATGTAGATAAGGCCTCAATCAAAATCCTGTTCATAATATAACTATTATATTTAGGCAGTTTAAACAAATTACACATATGCCCCTATTAATAAGTTATCATATAACAAATCTTAAGGATAAAATTCATTACTTTGGACCAATTGAAATTGCGCAAAGCTATTATTTGAGTGCAACCCAATGGGTTCTTGCAACGTTAGTAGTGAACCAAAACCATTTTAGTACACAAGTTATAAGCGGTCTCTAGCAAGACATTATGAGTACCTAAGTAGCATGAATAACAAAATCGATACAACCTATTAAATAACATATATCATATCCTTTTACAATTCGATATTCTTTGATTAAACATAAGGCCTGAAAAGTCACATTTGATGTTCAATCGTAATAGTCTCGATCTTTAAGTAAATTAAAAACATCCAAGTGACATTAATCATATCAATTCTTATGGATTTGGCCATTATCAGTCTATCATATCGAGGGATCGACTGATATCTCTAACTATACGAGAGTGATAAATTCTATCTTGATTACATACCTTCACATATTATTCACATGGTAACCAATCACAGTATAATCATTCGGTTAAAGAGAACATTCGATTGTGTCAAATTACCATGCTCCTAATATTAAAGTCTATGGTAATCTCAAGTCGAAGGACTAAATGATGATATACCTATCATGAGTAACATATATAACTTAATCCATATGGTGTTTTCATAACGAGTAGGTCTACTACCTTGTTCCCTAACAAGTACTCATGATCTCGATCCGTATCCCTATACGCATGATTATTATATGACCATTAATCAAGATTCACTCTAGCCGTAATTCATTATAGTTCCCTGTATAATGACTGGCTAGAGACATTTAGGATATTTTAACAAACACCCATGGATCTTATTATAAGGTAAACATGAATCGCTTATAAAACAACAAATGAAAACCTCTATTTTATTAACTAAAATCATAAGATAAACAATGTTTGTGGATTGACCTAGGGCACATGCCCCCAACATTGACCAAACTAAATGTGTGTTAGTCATTAATCCTAAGAGTCAGAAGGTTTAAGGTCTGTGGTGGAGCAACAAACGTTTTAGGGGATGTCTTATGATTAGTTTCTTGAATATTTAGTTTTGACTCGCCATGACAACGAATGATCTTTTAAGGCTTTTAGTTGGTCATGATTTTCGACTAGTCCACAGGTGAAGCTTGGAAGATGTGAGCAAGACCCACTCGATGTAACTTTAAAAGAATTAGACTTCGTTAAGTCCAACCAGATAAAAGGATGCCCACATTAAGACAATAATGCAAAAAATTAAGTCCAATACAAAGAAAATAGTTTATCGCAATTAAAAATAAAGACATAATCATTTCGCCAATAATTTGAAGACTAGAGATACGCTTTAAGGATAGAAAGTAGAGGTTTAACTTAAGAATTCATGGAGAAGACATTAAGAAATGAAATTGGAGTTAGCAGGATGACTTTTGCTATAAGTATTAGGTCCGGCATCCTGATAGGAAGTGAAAGAGGCGTGTTACCTATAGATCGATAATCTATATATGCAAGACTCTTCAGAAGCAAGGGTCGACCTTATCATATGAGTAATTACTCTCTTCAGGTCTTGGTACATGCATGGTACGACCTAGTTAGGTATACCCCGCATAAATGCATGATGAGACAAAATGTGAATTAGATATGAACTCATGACAGACATAGTCACAATATTGTTAGGACATTGTTACTACCTAGGCATGCGCATATGCCCAAAGAATAACATAATTTTGCTTATATCTGATGTATAAGTTAGAGTCAACGATGGACATTTAAAAGCGACACAGTTAGTTGACTTATAATTCATATCATCAAAGTAGAAGTATCCAAACAGGTTTTATTCTATATCAATCACTAATCTCATTTGAGATTATGTATGCGATGAAACAGTTTAGGAACAACATAGTCATTTTGTGCTACAGACTCTGGCATAAGTTTTGCAAGTATGGCTAGAGAAGTCGACGCTATAAGTAAGGCATGAGGATGCATGTTTTCAACCATATTCGAAAATCTAGAACTTGTTTCCATAAGAGGTTAAACATATTAGTTTTTAGTGTAGTTCGATAGTTAATTGTGCTTATTTAGCATCGCAGAAGAGTTTTAGATACCTTAAAAGTGATAATAATGCAAAACGATGAAGATGTGTGTGATGATATTTTTATTACGATCAAGTAACTTGACAGTTTTTTAGGTAAGACATGATCTAAGATGGCAGGTTGTAGGGTTGCCAATAGAGATGACAAAAGAGCGAAGGTATTGCCACAAAAGTTTTATTTTAGTGTCAATTCACCAAGCACCTTGATCTCGATAAGACATGATTACCTCCAATATTTGATACAAGGGTGTATATGTCCAGGGCGCCCAATTGTAGTTAAGTGACATGTGAAAAGAATATGATTTGTGTGATCACTTAAAATGAGATTTACCAGTTGGTAATTGGTTAAAAAATTTGAAGGCTTTGAAGTAAAGACCAGATTGAGGTCTTACATGAAATCAGAAAATATCAACAAGTTGAGTCGGTATAGTGCCTTAAGATGCGTAGGGTCATATATGTAGGATCAGACACATACGACAGTGCTCTACACTGTTAATTAAACAAGAAAGAAATACGCAAATAAGTACTGCGATGGGCTGAGCTATGAGGTAGACCATTGGTCTGTTTGAAGATTTCTCTCATGAAAGATTAGAAGAGATTTGGGATTAAGGGGAAGACTTGCACCTAGAATCGTTGGGTCATTTCAGATAGTCCAACAAGTTAGAGATGTCACCTATCAGTTGAGATTGCTGAGCTATTTGGCATTCATGAACTTTTTCCAAATTTTCATGTCAAGGTTAACCAAATCAATATTAAGACCGATGATTGATATGATTAGAATCGAAGTTCTATCAGATGTGATGTACGAGGAACACCTCATTAAAATAATGGATCACAAGGTACAGACTCTCAGGAGAAATGAAATACCGTAAGTACCTATTTGGTAGTAGTATCATAAGAATAAGGGACTTAATTGGGAGAAAGAGTCTACAAAGCTTGAGTGATACCCCTAGCTATACTAATGTAGATGTTTAAGTTAAGTTTGAATTTTAGGACAAAATTCATTTTAGTTGAGAAGATTATAACGACCCTCTTTAATTAATCTTGATTAATTAATTTATTACATATTAAGGCCCTAAGCTCAGACCCATTTGGACGCCGCAGAAAAGTTTAGGGTACGCATAATGAAGTGGCCCCAGCCCCACAAACTAAGCCCCCACCCGGCCTAAACCTACATGGATTCTCGGTCAACCCTCGTGAAACCAACGCATGCCTAGTCAGCCTTTTTTGTCATTCGACCATTAGTTGCTTATTAAGTTTTCTAGTTATTTTAAATAATTCTTAATAAATGTCAACCGAAACTAGCCAATTTAAAACAACTTAAACAGTTAAAAATTAAGAGTTGGGACAATCCTAATGTGGAAATCCTGCAAATAGATTTCATGTATATGAATGAAGTGGGAATCAATATAATATAATGATCAAGTCATCATATACATGTATCCGGAGTCTCATAACCCATAATATCCCAAAATATAATAAGAAACAACAAGTGTAGTTCATATATACATCCAAAATATCAAAAATAACTTACGGTAGTAGTAGAGATGAGCTAACTCTGAGGGAAACTCAGAGATAATCGCCGATCGCAGGCTCTTAGCCTCTACTACTTGAGGGACCTGCAATTTTCACTAGTGATAGAGATAATCCGACTGAGTAAACCTAGCAGAAACTCAACAATATTCCAAGAAAATAAATGATAAATCTATAGATCATCGGGGAAATGAAAGAACAGTAAATAAAATAATAAGGTGCATGATTGAAAGACTAGTAACATCAACGATAGGAACCAAGTGACCTGGAAGCAAAAGATAGGGAGAGAGTGGTCTATACACTCTTCGCTGACAAAAGGTGTAAGTGCAGAAGTTGGTACTGTAGATCAAAGCCTCACAAGCCATACCAATTCATTGGACACCACCAACTTTACCTAAGCCACAGTCCAAGAGAGTTTCAAAAGAGGACACAGTGACTTTGGATGCCTGCTACTTATAGAACTTGAATGCCAATTGAAGAGCCATATTGACCCTGGATGCTCACATTAAAAGGAGTCAGACTCTGGAGGAGCCGCGGGAGCTACTCGGACACTAAACTAACTAATGATCATAGTCAACTAGGACTAACAACTCAAACACCTAAGCCACTTGGCGGGGAACTAGAGTCCAACAATTTTAGCTTATCATTTCAAAAATAAACAAGAAAAGTGAAAGGAAATAGTATTGATTTTGTAACTGGTTTACTTACCGTAATAAATAATAATATCCAAGCTAAACACGGCTACCACATGTTTGTACTACACTCGTAATACCCAGAACTGATGCTTTAGGTCCCTGGTACCTATTAGAGTTCATTAAATATATGTTAGAGCTTATTTAAGTTTAACTATCCAATTCATTATAATACATTAGACTATTTGCCTCAATATCGTTTCTACTTCACATAAACCACATATCAACTTCGATGTGTCCTAAACAAGTCTATGCTAAATCCTCGGGGTCCCCTAGTCACTTTTTCATACCATACACGAAGGCTTGATTCAAAGGGATAACCCCAAGATACTTCTTTTATTCATTTTAAAAGCTTCTTTGACACTTAAATTGGCCAAAATACCCAAAGTCGGTGTTACAAAGTTGTAGGCATTTTTCCTATTATTTTTAAGTGTTATTAAATCATCAAAGTCCATTGGAAACCATTTCAAGTTGGTTTAATGCATTGGTTTGCAAAATAATCCCTTAGGGATCTTAAAATAATTTTTAAGAACTTGGTTTTTATGCAACTTAAAATGCGGCTAAAACACTCATATAAATTCTTAAAACTCTTGATGTTAAGTCATTGAAGTCTATTAACTTAAAACCAAAGTTGTTGAGTACTAAAATCTCATTATTATATTCATGAACCAAATTTGAGACTCTAAGTAAAATTTTAAGTTCTTATTTGTAAATATTGATCTCTAATTTGAAGCATGACTTGAAAACTAAGTTAGACACATCAAAAAATCATGAAACTCTGTGCAAACCTTTATTGTGATCCAATAACACATTCTGGAAATTTTAGTTCAATTCCGACATCATGTGATGCTCGAAACATCTTTAATAAAAACTCAGCTCATTTAGTAAATAAATTTCACCTATTTGAAAACCCATTTGAATAACCATTTAAAACATCTTATTTACTTGAAACTCTTGGAAAACCTAATTTATAGTATTTCAAACTATTCTAGAGGTCTTGGTTATTTTTCGATTAGTGGAGGCCCTCGAAAGATGTCCTTATATCTATACACTTACAAAAGGATTTATCTTTATAGACAAGTGCTGAATTTCAGTCCATTTTTAATAGAGAAGAGAACTCAATTTTTAAGAGATGCTGGTGTTAAGTTGTTCTATCTGCAAGCTCTCCAAAATGAAAAGTACACTCGAATCCGATTAAAATTGAGAGTTGTGCTAAAAAGCCATAACAACTCACTTTAATAGAGTTTCGCACTAGCAGTATAAAAAACTTATAACTCTCAAACTACATATCCAAATAACATGATTTTTAGTGAGAAGCTTGTCCAAATATCCAAGAATAACTCAATTTTTTTTTTCAATTCTGAAAGGAAATGAAAGATTTATGCTATCTAGAATTTGACTTATAATCTTGACATTTCATCAAACATGTAGCATTCATGAACAACTAAATTCACAATGCGTAGTTCGAACCCCTTAATTTTGGTCTATCATTTACACTCAATATAAGATATCATTCAACATCAATATAGGAGTAGAAACTCAAAGATTAAACACCCAATTATACAAAAAAATCAGCCATTCTTTCATTTACCGAAAATCCCTAATTCTTGAACCAAGACATAAGTTGTTCATGAACATGAGAGAAACTTTGATTTTCTTGATTCATAATCATCTCATAACATTAGAGATTCATTAAATTGACAATTTCATCACTATAATGATTTAAAGAACCTCAAATCATCAAAATGTACTATTGAAATGAAAGGGATTTGTTACCTAAGATTTGATCATTGTGAAAACTCAAGCTCCTTGAGATCCTTAGCTCCAACTCCACGCTCTCTTTGATTTTCCAGCAATATTTCTAACCAAACCCCTCTATTTTCTCTCCTAACCTAGCTGAAGTATTTTGTGTTCAAGCATGGTGTAGAGATTAGGTGTGTCTTTTATACTCAAACTTTTTGAAGCTTGGCCATTAGATTATCCTACTACCATTGCATCCATCGAATCTCTAGATTTATCCATAGTTGGTGTTAGCTCCACATGCATACCATAGGATCCATTATGATTCATTTAGATTTCCACATGGATACATCACTAAGTAAATCAATGTAATAAGAGTGTGGTCTCTATTCAAGTTTCTAACATTTCATGTTTTTGACCCATAAAGTCTATGATATATATTTAGTAAATATATTTCATGAAATTCAATTGATAAGTTAGGTACTATAATAATTCGAATATTTTCTCAACTTTATGCTTAATTTATATGTCTAAGTTCAATTACTCACTTAGAAAATTTATAACTATCCAACTTTTCCTAGACTTAGACCTTACTGAAATGATGCACATAGACTTGATTGATTACATCCTAAATTCATTTGAGACTCACTGCATAGTTTAGATGACTAGTTAGAGTCTAAGTAAGTTAATTAAGTCATTAACCTAAGTCCAAGTTTTCAATCCGCCCGATCGTCCCGCGCGTACCCATTCCAAGGTAACTTGATGCAATTTTTTTTTTAATAAAAAAAACCACTTCAAGTTTGTGCACACATATATAAACATATAGTACAAACATCAAAATCAAGTGAAATTATTTAATTATTACCTCGATGTCGATGTATGAGTACCGATTTAGTTCACTATGTAGGACTGACCGCCAGGTCATGATTATACAAGGCATACAACTAGTATTTGATTATTCGGGTCATTATACTTAACGATGAATTTTTAGTCATTTTTGTGTGGCACGTGTTAAATTATTTTATTATTTGTAAATATTCGTGCCGCAATAGTGTCAAGATTTTCATTGGTCGTATAAGGCACCTATAGTTGTGAGAGCGTAGGACAATGCGGGGTGTGCATAATGCGGGTGTATAAATTAGTCAAGGGGTTTAAAGAACACACACTCAACCACTCACAAAGTGACAACTCATCACCTACCCATCACATCACCCTTTCCTTGTTTTTTCTCCCTCATCTATAAATCAAACACATATTTTTGGTCCCTCTCTTTTTACCCGAACCATCTCTCACCTCCCTCTCATTTTTCTTCTCATTTTTTCTCTAAACCCACCAATCTCTCATCATGCTCTCATAAGTTTTCCTCTTTCCCATGACACTCTCAATTTTTCTCTCTTGGTTTTGTCATCATCGCCTCTCGTGCCGGCGACCATGAGATCTTGGTCCTTTATTTATAGTTCTTGCATCAGGTTTATTATGTGGAACCATAGAAGGAATCCAATCACAAGCCATGTTGTTCAGTCTCCAGGCACTGACGCTTACTTGCGGTCTCAAGATCGAGGTAAGCGTTAATTGTTGTTGATGAGATTTTTAAAGAAATTGGAGGTTTAATGGTAATGTAGAGTTGTAGTTGTTGTTATAAATGTCAAAATTGAAAAAAAATTAACAAAAAGAGAAGTCTCTGAGGAGACGAACTCATTTCGTCTTTCTAAAGAACATTTGGGGATGGGGTGTAATGGGCCGGGCGGGTTAGGCCAACATGGGCTCGGGCAGGACTTGGATGGTCCGATTGGGTCGAACTAGGCCCGGTTCAGGCCCGACCCCCTCCCAATTAAAAAATATAAAAAATTAAATTAAATACATATTTAGTAAAATAAATTAGAGAAAAATAAGAAAAATGGGTAGAAAATTATGAAAAAAAAAGAAAATATAAAAGGGAAAAGATAAAATAGTAGTTTTTGAGACATTTTTGAGTGTTTGGCACCCGGTGTAACTAAAAAAGCATGCCACAACCAAAATCTGGAATAAAATTATAAATTTTGGTTTTTTCATTATAAAATATTAAATGTGACACTAAAACATCTTAAAATGACAAACTTGGACACCGAGGAGTTAGGAGACTAGTTGGGTGTCGAGTGCTCAGTTCGAGGTGTGAGAGGACTTTTCAGAGGGATTTCACGAGCATTGAGGTAAGTAAATCCAAGAGAAAGTCAGCTTAGAATTTATTTATTTCCCTTTTAATTTTTTTATTTCGCTATTAATTTTTGCCAGTTCGGCTTGCACATTTATTCTATTCTCGCGTGTATCTGTGTATGGTCAATAGGATAGTATGACCTCTTTTTGGCTCTTTCATAGATAATGATCTGATTGTGGCTTTGATGATGATTATACCTTAAACTATGCATGAGACTTCTCTTCACGAGTCGATGATCTCGAGAGTGAGTTGACATGAGGCTCACCTTTGTCATAGAGTTCCTTTCCTTTGATGTGTTTGGCGGAAGTCTACCTTTCGACCAACAGAGTTTCTTATCTCATTCATGAAGAGGAGGCGGGGATTACTTTGCCTCCAGGGCCTTTAGGTTTAGTATTTGCGTCCTAGGGCTCAACAACAATACACCAAACTGGTGTTCCATATTCTTGATTTTCTCAACAACTTATATTCATGTTTTAATTTTTATTTATTTACTTTATCTGCATGAATTATAGCCCTTTTGCTTGGATTTTTTGTGAATAATAACTAAGTTTCTCTAGGATTTACTCATTGGAACTTGTCATTTTTTTTAGTGGCAAGTTGCAGATCATACGACGAGCCAAATTTAAAGAGTCACAATAACTTTACGTGTATATGTTTGTATTTATGTATGTACTACTTTTTTGAAATCATTTTGGGAGACTTATTACCTGATACATGTATATTGACATTACTAAACTTTTTCGTTGCCTCTATTGATATACGTGATATCTTTTTGCCAAGTTTCCATCCTATAGGTTTGTTAATCAATGCAGAATTCATTAACATTACTTATTTTCATATTATTAAGACTTTTGGTATTTAAATAACATAAATGAATCAAAAATAACAAATTAAGTTGTAGAACATTATAGTTTAGTATATTTCAATAAAATAATCATTTGAACATCGAAATTGACTAAGTCGAATCATTTGATAGTTAGTTCACGGGCCGTCATGGACAGGTGTGCAGGTGACATGGCATGACTTGGTGACATATTTGGCGATGTGGCAGTGCCCGGTTTGCTTTGAAATTTGGGGTCGTATCACATTTTCATTGAATTTAAGAAAATCGGTGGCTGGTTAAAGGCTATCAACCTATTATGAAGTCAGATTTAATTATTCCAAGACTCCATGTGTTATAATTATAACTATAGAGTGAAGAAATGTTATGTTCCAGTGTTTGAAAGTAATCCAAGTATATTACATTTTTTAGTGGGGATTTGTTTAGATTGTTTAAGATACTTGAATTATATTGAATTTGAGTATTGTTTAGTTTAGTCTGAGTTGCATTGCTTAGATTAAGTTAGTATTTATAGTTTTCAGTTATTTAATATTTTAATTCCCGTTTAATTAGATTAACTAAGTTAATAAAAACAAGAAAAAATACTTTCCTTCGAGATTTGAAAAATCTTTGTGGAGACGATATCTCATTTACTAGTACTACAAAATAATAGGAAAATAAGAGAAACTATTGTACACGTTCGACACATGTCAATTTTTGGCGCTATTGTTGAGGATTCTTAAATAACTTCTAAGGATTTTACACATTGTATGATCTACACACTTCGTCGTGTTAATTCATGTGAAATTCAAGAATTTCAAAAAAACGATTAGATGACTGATTAAGTATTTTCGAACTTTAATTGAAGTTTAGGTATCCGTGGTGGGACCCTTGCATTACAGATCAGAGATCATAAGGTATATTTTATTTTTATTTTTTATGTGTTTAGTGTATATTATATGGTATTTTATCGCGAAGTCGAGGTGTGTTGAGTTGCATCCTCAATTTATCATACTCCGGATTGCAAGTACGTGTATGAAAGGCACGAGTAAAAATAAAATTATTGGTCGCTCGAAAACTAATAAAAAAGTGTCAAGAGATTTGGTTGGCAATGGTATGGTAAAATGAGAATGATGTTTGTGCAAGACCTTACCTTGTGCTTTATGTTGGTTGGTGGTGGATGAGGTTGAGATTGGGTCTAAATTGGTGTAAGTTTGATTTAGTAAGGCAAGATATTTAGTCCATAAGGTTTAGTATGTTGCAAACAAAGTTAAGGTTTTTGAGTTTTGGTGTGACCAAAATTAGTGTTATTGACGTTTTAGGAAGATCGACTATTTTGACGAAAATTTTGTTTAATTTGGTGTAAGATCGGATGGAAAATGGTGCCTGAAGTCAAAACACGTCAAAATAGGGATTTCGAGATTCGATAATTAAAAAGAAATTAAGTGCTGAGAAGTACTTTAGGGTTTATATATAAATATATTTAAAATAATAAATGAAACCGATTTCATTACAAACATTCAACGGAATGTTTTGTTTCATTCGATCCCTAAACCTTCTCCGTTCTTTTTTTGGCTTCACAATCTACCGTCGTTTGATTTTCACACATTTTTTTTTGCGAAATTGTAGAGCATCGTGAGAGGGTCAGTTCGAGCTAAGTTTCTGCAATAGAAACGAGGTATTTAGCTTAAAATCTGGTAAATACTCAGTTCACGGCATTTTCCTCGATTCAATTTGAGTTCTCGTGATTTCTCGAATTTTTTTAGTAGGGTTTTGATAAAAGTTTGTAGGGATTGTTGTGAATTGGTATAATGGATTGATTTGCGTCAATTATGAAAAAAACCCTACTAGCGTGGGTTAGGGTTTTGATGAATTGAACTAATTTGATTTAGTTGGTAACTATTTTAAAGATGTTTTATAGTTGATATTGATTTACATCGGTTTTCTAGATGAATTGATTATTGGTTTTAATTCAATTTGACTACACTAACTGTGAAAATATTTCGATGTTAGTATCGAGTTGTATCGTGATGCTTGTCGAATTTCGAGGACCTAATTGTAAAAATATTGATTTAGAGATGTTTTTCAATTTAAAATAAATAAAGTTTGCCTAGTTGTTGAGCCATATTGGAAAATTCATAACTTCTTTGTTACTAATCCGGTTTGAGTGTTCTTGGAGTCTATAAAAAGTAGGACATGAGTACTACAAGTCATTTTTAGGTTATCATGATAAATGTTGAGGTTTTCAAGGTTAAAAAGTTACTCCAAATCAGCTAGTTGAAAGCCAGTTGAAACCGTTATATAAAATAATGTTCTTGGAAACCGTTCTCAAGCATACTTTGGTCGTCGTCTTCATTTGGTTTCACTTGAAGCTTGACCCATAATATAATTCGATATGCAGGAAGGCTATTGGAACCATTTGCAAGTTGATCCGATGCTCCGAATACCTCAAGAATTTAGCTCAAAGTTGTTGGGTTGTAAGTAAACCCTACAATGGTCTTTATTATTTATGGAATTTATATTTGTACTTGCATTATTGTTTAGTCTGCATTGCATTTCACATCATTCTTGTTCATGCATACATGACATCCGAATCAAGTTACCCCTGCTCCAGTCATAAGAGTGTGAGGTGTTCCACTCAAGACTAAATGTACTGAAAACGTCTAAGGAGGGTAATGTTGACTTTGGGGTAGCATGAATTGAACTCATAAGACTGTTCTAGGTTCGTTGTGAGTAGGGCCACTTGTTTTGGGCTTATAATAGGAAATGAGGGACCCATGTTGTTATATAGATTTTTTGTTATTTGGAAATGCGAGTACAAGTCTCCATGTAGTCAGACTTACATTTGTCAGAGTACAGAGCAATGTAGGAGTTTACTTAACTAACATCTTCGAATTGTTTTTGATAATGTCAGGTTTTATGTGAAGACAAGGAAAAACAGGGAAGACTCGAAAACCTTGGTGAATTATTTAAGATTTTAAAGTTTAATTCTTGTTGTAATCATGTTATAAGTAATTGTTTTGGGTTCCGGGGTGAGCGTAAGTCGTAAAATACATTCTAATAGGTTATGTGAGTCTCCTAAATTAATGTGAAGTAAGTTGAGAAATTTTCGATTCAGTTTCAGCTTATTCTGGGCTTGCACAATTGTAAATAAGGCATCAGAGACTTTAAGTTAGGCAATTTAATTTAAATTGATTTATATTATGAACTGCAAGGAGTTGTGAGTCCGTCTAGACTTCTCCCAATCTGCTGCCTATTAGGTGGATTTTTTGGCAGGCCACTTCTAGGGGAGGTGCTCTCGAAATTTTATGGATATTTGCACCAATTAACAAATCATGAATTGAGTTTGATTTAAGACACATATTTAGTTTTGGAGCATTGTCATGGATTCATATAAAAATTATTTTGAGGTTGAAGTTAATTGAATGGATTAGATGCCTAATTAGGGGAATTAGGCTAAGTCAGGACTTAGTGAGACATGCATTGACAATTCAATAGGATCTTTACATCCGTTTGATCCTAAAATAGACAGAACTTTTACTTAGAGTATAAGACAACAAAAACATACGACAAATTTAGCTAATAGTGCGGAAGATAACAATAATGATATAAATGACAATGTCATTAATAATAAAAATGATAACACAGTTATCAATAATAACAACAATAATAGAGAACTTACTTTTTGACAAGCAAATCAAAATGTTACAACAAATGAGCTTAAGTGCACAACATACCTTGATGAATTTCTTGAATTTGAACTTAGATCTGGATTTATTAGTGCATTTCCTAACTTCTATGGTAAAGATAATGAAGACCCATAAAAATTCATATGGGAGTATCAAAATAAAGTTAATGGGATGAAATCAAAAGAAGGTACTCAAGAACAAGTCAAACCTAAGGCTTTCCTTTTTTGCATTAAAATATCAAGCACAAGATTAGTTGTTCTATCTCCTATAAGACTCGATAACTACACGGACTCAAATGTTAGAAGCTTTCCTAGATGAATATATAGCTGCTAGAAAAATTAGTTCCTATAGAAAGCAAATCACAGTTGCAAAGATGAAAGTCGATGGAAACTTTAATGAATTTTGGGATAGAATCCAAAGATTAATCTCTTCTTATCCACAACATGGATATACCCAACGAGCTTTATTAGAATATTTTTATGAATGACTCAATTACTTTCAACAAAGGTTATTAGACACTGTGAAATTCGAGAATTTCTTAAACTGGATAAGATGAGTAATTAATGATTTTTTAATTTTATTTGGATTTTAGGAATCCGAGGTGGGACCCAAGCGCAACAGACCGGAGATCATAAGGTAAACAATATTTTTTATTATTTTATGCCTATTGTGTGTAATAAATTTTAATTCATCGTGAAATAAGTTTGAATTAGTATTTTAATGCGTTGTACGAGTGTTTCGAAGCGTGTTCATATTTTTCGCCAATTTTTGGCAAAATTGGGATGATTTTTGAGTTTAATTTGAACACAAAAATAAGAGATAAACATGAAAATAAAATAGAAAATCGAAAAATTACTTAAAAGGGCAATTGGTTTATATTGTTGGAGATAACAATTGAAGGGCAAAAGGGTAATTAGAAAAACCAAACAACCCCTACCTCGTTTCTTCATCTCTATAGTCATCCCTTCTTCGACTGATTTCTCATTTCTCTCTCGTTCTCACTGATCTCTCACGTCTTTCTCTTTCTCGATCAACCGCTCACTCTCTCATCCCTATCAGTCGGCTCTTTTTCTCATCTCTCTATTACATTTTTTTCTCTCTCAATTGGACAACAACGAAAGAGAAGAACCAAGGTCGTTGACATTGAAGGATCAAGGTGATGTTTTAGGATTGTTTTGCAATTGTTATTTTTGTTATTGATAAACGAAAGAGAGAGAAGAATTTAATTGAAAAAAAAGTAGTAGCAACATAGCTGGTGTTGTGGTTATTAATTGCGATAGGAGGAAGGAGAAGAGAAGGTAGAGAGAAGAGGGAGGTGAGCATGAGGAAGAAAAAGATGATGAGGGAGGTGGAAACATCGGTGAAGAAAAGAGAGAAGAGATCAGGGAAGCGAGGGAGAGAACGAACCGAGCTTGCTCTATTCTTTCTCTCATGGTGAGGAAGGGGATGGTTCTCCTCAATCGGGTTAAACCAGACCTGGTTCAAGGGACCAAACCCCTCCCCTCCTATATAAAAAATCAGTTTAAATTCGAAATGAAAAATAAAACTGAGAAAATAGAAAAAAAATCCAAAAATAGGATTTTGGGCCCAATAAATATAAATTATATATTTTTTATGAAAAATATGCAATTCGGGATGTGTATGAAACATTTATTCGAGGTTTTGTCTCGAAAAATGTAATTTAGGCTAAATTAGCCTAAATTACCAAAATAATTTCCAAAAATTATATAAATTAGTTTTTAGGTAAAATGTTAATAAAAATGTAGTAATTGGGAATTAAATAGTGAAACTAAAGTCTCGAAAAGTATTTTAAGTATTTCAATGTGTTGTCGGGTTTTTATAAGGGATTTAAACATCGATAGGATTAGAGAATTTTGTGAAATTGTTGAAAAATGGTATATTTGAGTAGAGACTCATAAATTATGGATTTTTGTAATTTATTAGGATTTCAGTACAAGGAAATCCGAGGAATGGGCGAATGAGGACTCGAATATCCAATTTATGTTGGTTTGACTATAAGTAAACAATATTTTGTTTTTTTTACAGTAATAAGGAATATATTTTGCACGATAAGGAAGTGAGACTCTTGATCATGCATTCATGGCATCTAGATAGAGTTGCCCATTCTATGGGTTGTAAGGGTGTGAGGTATGCTCCACTCTAGACTATACGTACTACAGGCATTTAAGGCGGGTAATGGTCGATTCCGGGGTAGCATGCACTGACTCGTAATACTGTTCTAGGTTCATCGTAAGAGGGCCTGCTCGCTATGAGTTTGGAACAGGAAATGGGGATTCATTTTGTATATTTATTTCAATATTTCGTTTTATCATGCAATACTCTTATTATCTCTTGTTATTACCTATTGTACAAAACAAGGTAGATGTTTATTTATTTGACACTATTTATTTGGTGCACACTGTATTTGGTGTTATCGAAGTGGCTTTGTCTGTTTCTGAGCCTAAGGAAGACCAAAAAGGAAAGAGAAAGCTAGAGGAATTTTGCTGAGGAACTCTTTTCCCTTGTACGTAATGTACGTTTATATTGTTTTTGTTTTGGGTTTTCAAGTGAGCGTAGGACGTGTATCACTGAGGAAAAAGTTTTCAAAAGTTCGTAAATTTAGTAGGTTTGAATTGGGATTAAGATTTAAACAGTTCACTTTTGTATATTTAAGGCTTTGAACAATTTAAGTTTCAGTTTGAGATTTAGTTTTGTAACTAAGGTTTACTAGTTGCAATCCAGCTTATAAATTCATATTGATATCATATTGTGAACTGCGTGGAGTTATGCGTCCTTTTAGGCCTCTCCCCATTCTACAATTTATTAGGTTTTGGGTGCCGGTAGTCCATATTTAGAGGAGGTGCTGCCGAAATTTGTATAAATATACGAAAAATATTCCGTAATATTTCCTAATTCACTCCATTGAAATAAGTTGAGAACTGAGGTTTAATAACGATTCTAATTTAGCATTTGCAACAGTTTAAGGATTTAATTAATGGTCATTTTTAAGTTGGTAGTTGACCGTAGGATTAGGTACCTAATTAGGATAATTAGGTTAGGTCAGGGCTTAGTGAGACGGGTCCTTACAAAGTTGGTATCGGAGCTAACGTTTAGCTCAATTAAGGATAAGTTTTGATTGAGAATCAAAGGGTGACGAATCTAAGGTATGGCTAAACTTGAGGATGAACTTTGGTTGAAAACTAAAGTGCAATTAAGCGCGATTAGTTAGGAAGTGAATGTGAGTTAGGAATATATTATCTTGACGTTATGTTTGTTGTTTGTATATTGTTATATCGATTGATACATAATTATTTATTTATGATTAAGTGCAAATCGTTTTGCAAAATCATGAGTGGACAGGGCGGAGTCCCTATGGGTCTTTGGTACGTGGATTCTGAGTTATTTCGTAAGTGGATAGAGATGTTCACTGCATAACATCAGCAGATCGTCGATACACATTCTCAAATGAGGACTCAGGGTACCGTGTTAGCAGCTCTAGTAGTTCAAACTAATCCTGCAGTTCAGGAAGAGTAGGCTACCTCGATAGCTCGGCCGAGGTTAGAGCCGAGGATTGTACCACTAGTTTTTCCAGTGGACAAGCCAATAGTTGTCGAACCGATTAGGGAAGACAAGTTGCATAGTAAGTCCAGAAAGAATAGTCCACAGAGATTTTATGGTGGTTATGATTTGAAAAATACTGATAAGTGGATTTTGAATCACAAGAAGGCTCATAGGCGCTTAATACTTCAGAGAACTTGAATCACTTTATCAACTCATTATCTCGAGTCAGACGTTTTGATGTGGTGGAGAACTGTACTCGAGACACGACCAACATATGAAACATGGTCTGAGTTTCTTGAGGCATTCATGCGATAATATTTTGCTGAAAGTATAATTTTAGAAAAGAAAATTGAGTTTGATTACCTTGAGCAGCAAAATATGTCAGTAATGGAGTATGCAACAAAGTTTAACAATTTGTTGATAGTTACTGGGCAGACAGTAATGCTAGAAGTCAAAAAAATCTATAAGTTTATACTAAGTTTAAAAGAAAGTATTTCTACTTCAGTGTCAACGATGAGGCCAAAGACATTTACTAAAGTTTATACTGGGTTTGAAATGGCTAAATTCTTTCACGGAGATAAGGGAAGGCGACGGAAAGGTACCGTGGAAATGGGATCGGTTTCTAATAGCTGCCAGGGGTAGCGAAGTAGGAAAGATAAAAGGAGGAAAAATCGGGGTAAGAGTGGACATTTAGTGTCAGTATCATCTACCCTAGGTTTTAAACGAGCTACCACTTTTCCTCCACCTATTATGAGGTTTGCTGAGAAATCTCCTCAACCTTTAGCTAAGAGTTCTAATCCACAGCGACGTTTACAATTTTGGTTGCAATCTTAGTCACGATATCATTCGATTCCATCAACCTTTCAGCGTACTCTGACGCCATCTCAGTCGTAGACATAGTCACGAGGACAGGGTAGCAAAATTAATCAAGGTTATACCCTGAGGTCTACCAGTACACAAGCTTCGTCAGCGGGCAGTATACTGATTGGACCATGTTTTGAGTGTAGATCGATGAGGTATCTTAAGAAGGATTGTCCTAAGTTGAATCAAGGACATATTTCACCATCATAAGTTCAGTCTAGACCTCAAGCTAGGGAACGTGTTCGGGCATCCCTGAACATGACGTGGACACTAACATAAATCTAATAGAAGGTATTATTTTTTATTTTTGGTCGTCGTATAAAAGTTTTAATTGATTATGGTTCTACTATTTCATTTATTTATGGCCGAATGGTTGATGCATTGCATTTGACTCCGGTGAGAGTCAATATACATTTAGTTCTCAATACTGCAGCCGGGGACAAATTATATCCGCATTTTATATGGGTGAAGTGTATTATAGAGATTGCAAGACATGAGATGACTGGAAATCTTCGTGTGTTAGAGTTCCTAGAGTTTGATGCACTCCAGGATTGTTTCCATAAGATGATAGATTTCCACATTCCAGGCTGTCCAATGTTTACCTATACAGGACCTGTTACTGATTTGCTAGTGACTAGAGGTAGGGTTTCCACTAGTCGGGAAATAGAAATTCATGTCGGAATGGTTAGTACAGAGGCAAGAGAACAGTCAAAGTTGGAAGATATTCCTATGGTGCGTGAATTTGCATATGTTTTCCCCAATGATTTACCTAGCTTACCACGACCACGAGAGATTGATTTATTATTGATTTAGTTCCTCGAATTAAACCCATTTCATTCCGCCGTATAGAATGGCTAAGCCTGAACTTGCAGAGTTACGAACTCAATTGCAAGAGTTGATTGATAAAGGATTCATACATCCTAGCAAGTCACCTTGGGTTGCAACAGTCTTTTTTGTGAAGAAGAAAGATGACAGCCTCAGAATGTGTATAAATTATAGACAGTTGAACCGAGTGACGATAAAAAATAAGTATCATTTGTCGTGTATCGATGAATTGTTTGATCAACTGGTCGGAGCTAAGTTTTTTTCAAAGATTGATCTCTGATTTGGCTATCATCAGTTGAGAGTTAAGGCAGAGGATGTAGATAAGACTGCTTTTAGTACAAGGTATGGTTACTTTGAGTTCACTATAATGCCTTTTGGTTTGACCACTGCACCGACTATGTTTATATATTTAATGCACCGGATCCTGAGGCCGTATTTAGATTTCTTTGTAATTGTTTTTATTGATAATATTCTGATATATTCAAAGACTCGTGAAGAACATGAAGAACATCTCAGAGTTATTCTCCAAACTTTGAGAGTCGTGGACTGTATGCCAAGTTAAGTAAATGTAGGTTTTGGATTTCGAAATTAAATTTTTGGGGAAAGATTTACTTTGTTTTAAGATAGCAAGAGTATAAAGTACTTGTTCTTGTAGAAGGAATTAAATATGAGACAGAGGTGATGGGTGGAGCATTTGAAAGATTTTCATTTCAACATTTAATATCATCCAGGGAAAGCTAATGTTGTGGTTGATTCACTAAGTAGGAAGCGTGAAGAGGCATTGAAAGTAGCTGATTATATGACCTATGAATATGAGTTACTCGAGGAAGTTGCATCTATGTATTTTTCATAGCTTCTGAAACTCCAAAACTTGTCAGTTGTTGCTCGGCTCAGGGTGCAGATTGTCTCTATTCAGCGAATCAGTTAAAGCCAACTCAATGATGTTGATGGTGAAAAGTTTAGGGAATTGGCAAGGAGTAGCGATAACTCAGAATGGATAGAATCTAGTGATCAGAGTATGAGATTCAGGGGTAGGTTATGGATTCTATTAGTGGCTGATATCTGAGGTGAGATACTTAAGGAGTCTCACAGGTCTAGGTATTCTATTCATCCTAGTAGGACGAATATATAACACGACATGTGTCATTTGTATTAGCGGCCAAGGATGTGGTCTGATGTTGCTGATTATGTTAGACGTTGTGAGATTAGCTAGTAGGTCAAGGCCAAAAGGGGGAGACTAGGAGGAACATTGTAGCCATTGCCCATTCCTAAGTGGCAGTGTGAGCATATTGCTATAGATTTCGTAACTCATTTGCCTAGATCTTAGAAGAAACATGATAATGTTTGGGTTATCATTGTTAGATTGAATAAATCTACACATTTCCTCCCAGTGGCTCTTAATTATGATTTTCCAGAGTAGAGTGTGATCTATGAACGTAAGATTCTTTGTTTACATGAAGTATCACTCTCTATTGCTTCTAATAGAAGTACTCAGTTCACCTCTGGGTTATGGTAGAGTATGCAGGAATGTTTTAGCACTCAACTATGATTCAGTACTACATTTCATCCCCAGATCGATGATCAATCAGAACGATTGATTCAGATTTTGGAGGACATGTTGAGGTCATGTGTTCTTGAGTATGGAGGCTCATAGGAGGAATATATTCAATTGTGTGAGTTTTCGTACAATAATAGTTTTCAATCCAGTATTGGAATGGCGTTTTTCGAAGCATTATATGGTCGACCTTGTAGAACACCGTCATGTTAGGCTGAATCAAAGTTTTTAGCCGAGTTGGGGCCATAGATTGTACGAGATCACACAAAAGCAGTTGAGCAAATTCATCAAAAGTTGAAAGTTGCTTAAGACAAGCAAAATAGTTATTATGATCTCTACCACCGATTTGTTGAATACAAAAATGATGATTGGGTCTATCTAAAGGTGTCACCTTGGAAAGGATTGTACATGTTTGGGTTGAAAGGAAAACTCTTACCTAGGTTTATTGGTCCATTTGAGATTGTGCAGAAAGTTGGAAAGGTTGCTTAAAGGTTTGCTTTATGGTATCATCTTGCCGGAGTTCATGACGTATTCCATGTTTCTATGCTTCGTAAGCAAGAATCGGATTCACGTCATATTGTAGAATGGAATCAGTTTGATTCGAGGCAAGATATTGCTTATAAGGAGTAACCTATTTAGATCATGGGTTGAAAAATTCAGAAGCTGGAGAACAAGGAGTTCCACTTGTACTTGTGAAGTGGCAATTTCATGGAGATTTAGAATTAACATGGGAGAGAGAGTCTTATATGAAATATCATTTTCCATATCTTTTTTGATCCAGGTAACCTGTAAGTTAAATTTCGAGGACGAGATTTTTGATTAGTTGGGAAGAATTGTGAAATCTGAGAATTTTCTAAACTGGATTAGATGAGTAGTTAATGATTTTCCAATTTCATTTTAATTTTAGGAATCCGATGTGGGACCCGCACGTGACGGACCGAAGATCATAATGTAAATAATATTTTTTGTTATTTTATGCCTATTGTGTGTAATAAATTTTAATTCATTGTGAAATAAGTTCGAATTAGTATTTTAATGCCTTGTACGAGTGTTTCGAAGCACGTTGATATTTTTCGCCAATTTTTGGCAAAATTGAGGTAATTTTTTGGGTTTAATTTGTACACTAAAATAAGGGATAAACATGAAAATAAAATAAAAAATTAGCAAATTACTTAAAAGAGAAATTGGTTTATGTTGTTGGAGATAACAATTAAAGGGCAAAAGGGTAATTAGCCAACCCTCTTGATTTGTAAAACGAAACAACCCCTTGCCTAGTTTTCTCTATAGTCGTCCCTTCCTCGACTGATTTCTCACGTCTCTCTCGTTCTTACTGATATCTCACATCTCTCTATCGATCAACCCCTCATACTCTCATCCCTCTCAGTCGTCTCTCATTCTCATCTATCCGTTACAGTCTCTCTCTTTCATCTGGACAACAACGAAGGAGAAGAACCGAGGCTGTTGACATAGAACGATCAAGGTGAGGTTTTGGGATTGTTTTGCAGCTGTTGTTTTTGTTATTAATTAACAAAAGAGAGAGAAGAGAGTTTAATCGAAAAGAAAAAAAATAGCTGCGGCAGAGCTACTACTGCAGCTATTAATGGCAAGAGGAGGAAGGAGAAGAGAAGATAGAGAGAAGAGGAGGTAAGCGTGAGGAACAAGATGATGTTGAGGGAGGTGGAAACATTGGTGAAGAGAAGAGAGAAGAGATCGGGGAAACGAGGGAGAGAACAAACAGAGCTTGCTCTGTTCGTTCTCTCATGGTGAGGAAGGGGATGCTTCCCCTGAACAAGGTCGAACCGGATTCGGTTCATGGGACCAAATCCCTCCCCTCCTATATAAAAAATCCAGTTTAAATTCAAAAAATGAAAAAGAAAATTGAGAAAATAGATAAAAAAAAATATGAAAAATAGGATTTTGGGCCTAATAAATATAAATTATATATTTTTATGAAAAATATGTAATTCGGGATGTGTACCAAACAGTTTTTTGGTGTTTTGTCTCGAAAAATGTAATATAGGCTAAATTAGCCTAAATTACCTAAATAATTTTCAAAAATTATATAAATTAGTTTTTGAGACAAATTATTAATAAAAATGCAGTAATTAAGAATTTAATAGTGTAATTAAAGTCTCGAAAATTATTTTGAGTATTTCAATGTGTTGTCAGGTTTTTTTAAGGGATTTGAACACCGACAGGATTAGGGAATTTTGAGAAATTGTTGAAAAATGGTATAATTGAGTCAATAATCGTAAATTAAGGGTTTTTCGTGATTTATTAGGGTTTCGGTACAAGGGAATCCGAGGAACGGGTGAGCGAGGACTCGAATAACCAACTTATTGTTGTTTGACCGTAAGTAAACACTATTTTTACTTTTAACAGCAATATGGATATATTTCACATAGTAAGGGAGTGAAACTCTCGATCATGCATTCAGGGCATCCGGATAGAATTGCTGTGCACCACTCTAGACTACACGTACTGCAGGCGTCTAAGGCAGGTGATGGTTGATTCCGGGGTAGCATGCATTGACTCGTAGTATTGTTCAAGGTTCATCGTGAGAGGGCTTGCTCATTATGAGCTTGGAACAAGAAATGAGGATTCATTTTGTATATTTATTTCAGTATTTCATTTTATCGTGCAATACTCCTATTATCTCTTGTTATTACCTGTTGTACGAAGCAAGGTAGATGTTTACTTATCTAACACTGTTTATTTGGTGCACACTGTATTTGGTGTTATTGAATTGGCTTCGTCAGGTTCTGAGCCTAAGGAGGACCGAAAGGGAAAGAGAAAGCTAGAGGACTTTGCTAAGGAGCTCTTTTCCCTTGTGCGTAATATATGTTTATATTGTTTTTGTTTTGGGTTTTCAGGGTAAACGTAGGACGAGTATCAATGAGGAAAAAGTTTTGAAAAGTTTGTAAATTCAATAGGTTTGATGATAAAATTGATGAATTATTTAAGATGCTTAAACTATTAATTAATGACATATCTAATCAAGTTAAGGCTTGTGGATTCCGTAATGAGGTTATCCTACGGATACGTGTCCTACTCTACATAAAAAAATATTGAAGAAGTTAATGCGATAATGAATCAATTTTTTTGTCCCCAATAAATTAATATAATGCTAATACTTATTATCCTTGAAAACCGAATCTAAATTTTAGTTATGGTCATCAAAATCAAAATTATAACACTTAGAGACCAAGAGCTCAGATATAACCTGCACCTAATCAGCAGCCTCAACAATATACTCAACATATGAATCCAAATTAAGAGAAAACTTTGCATAACTTTATGAGTCAAAGTCATTAATACTTTAAACAGATTTCTCAAAATTAGATAAATACTGATACTAGTATTAATGAACTGAAAAATCAGTTACGAATTTACAAATAAATAGATTAAGTACTCAATAGAGTAGTCAAGCTAAAGCACCTACTCAAGTTAGTGTTGCTCATACTAATCAAGCACTAGTTAATGCCTTATTCAGTGATAAGAAAGATACACCTATAACTGGGAAGACACTTAGAAAGAGTAATAAAAAGAAGGTTCATAAGACTATTAAAGAAGAAGAAGAAGAAGAAGAAGAAGAAGAAGGAGAAAAAAAAAAAGAAAAGAAATGATGGCTAATGACCTACTAGAGAATGAAAGGTTGAAAAATTGAAATATACACCTTTTCCTGAAAGACTATATCTATGGTATTTAGCCAGAGTAGAAACATATGAAAAATATTTACAAAATTATGAATTAATTGATAAGGATAAAAAATGATAAGGTTTCTGATCATTCAAATAATGATATGCATTCATATTCTACCATTCCACGACGATTAGCTGATGCTGGGGAGTTAAATAACAATGAAGACATTCTTGAAACATTTGGGAAAATAGAAATCAATAAACCATTGATAAAATCAATCATGCAATTTTTTAATTATGATAACGTTTTGAAAGAATTCTCTGAATCAAAGGATAAGTTTTTCAAAAAGAAAACTTAGGACAAAAAGTGTCTGCTTTAATTAAAAAGAAAGTACCTAAGAAATATTCTGATCCAGTAATGTTTGGAGTTCCTATCACAATAGGGACTCCTTTAATTGATTTTGCTATGTGTGATTTTGGAGCATCAATAAACGTTATGTCACTCAAACTATACAGTCATTGAAAATAGGTTCATTAACTAATAAACCTATTAATCTTACTTTAACTGATAGCACCATTATTAAACCCCTATGGTTTACTAGAAGATGTCTTAGTCAAGTAAATGGCAACATTTTCAGTTGATTTATGTGTCATGGAAATGGAAGACTCAATATCATCTAAGTCCTTACCTATACTCTTAATAAGACCATTTCTTAAAACAACTAAAACAAAGTTAGATATCTTCGAAGGAATAATGTCTATTGAATTTGGAAACAAAATTGTTAATTTTTGTTTCAATGATGAAGGTATCTATGGGAATCCAGATGAATTTGATAATGCACAAAATAATGATGATGAATTTTTAGAATTAAATCATTATGAAGCTGAAATATATGCTATTAATGCAGTAACAGTGGAAGATGAAAAATTTATGACCACGAATAATCAAGTTGAAGATACTTCAAATCAAAAGACAATAACTCGAGAATGAAGGGTTAAGCAACCGAAAAATGTTAAGAATAATAATATTGAGAATTTAAATCTACAAAGAATAAGAAAAAGAAAAAGAAGAATCCAACAATTGTCAAGCTCGATGATCCATGATATATATGTGTACATAAACATAAAGGTCAAATGGGCTTGGTGCTTTAAAGTTATTTGTGATACGGGTTCTAGAGCAAACTACATGCCAATTCATTTTTTCTTCACATTAAATTGGAATTGGATGAACTTGCTTGCGAAAAAGTTATTCTACTAAACAGTTATTCAGTAAATCAATAGGTGTGGTTACTAATGTACCAGTTCAACTTGACAAGTACATTATTCCTACAGACTTTTTAGTTATGCCACACTTAATCAATAAATATCATCCATTAATCTTAGGACGACCCTTCTTTGCCACTTCGCAAGCTGTCATGGACATTCTAAACAAGACAATCAATTTTCGAGTGCATGGTTGATCCATCACTTTCTGGGACGGCATAAGAGTGGATAATCCTACACTTAAGTTTATAGTACCAGTTTAGAACTGCATGGTTCAGTCGATCCATTGACAGTAAATAAAGGCTCCTTATGGGTGGCAGCCCATACTTTATCGTTATTTTCAGTTTTAGTAGTAGGATTAGTTAGTTGTCTTTATATTCTCTCAACTTTTGACTCTTATAATGGGGATATTTTAGAAATTTAATTCCAGAATAGTTTCATGTAAAGGTGGTTGATCAAGCCAATTTATTTACGTATTATATTGTTTTATAAATTAGTTTTATGTTAATTAGATATTTATGGTAATGAAATATATTATTTAATACATATCATAGTTAAATTCTAAAAATTTCGAATAATTCTATCTTTATTGAATATATATGTGATAATTAAATAGGAAAATCAACTTAATTAGTAAAAATAGTAAAAATAGGCTAGTGATTTTCGAGCGATTCCAGTTTATATTGGAAATTGCTAAGAAAATTAGTAACAATATGTAGAGTTTTCAGTGTCATTTTGAGTCAGTAATTTCTCATCGATTCGAGCTTATAACTAAAATTCGCTTGATAAATCAATGAGCCACTTAGGCTCATTTTTAGCAATTTTTCAGTGATTCCTCAGGGAATCCATTTAAACCCTGATTCATTTAGAACAAATTCGAGTTTTTAAAAACAGAAACCCAAATTGCCACATTTAAAGCCTTCACACTCACAAACCATTGCAATCTTTTGGTCAAGAGACCAAATTTCAACTAGATTCAACCTTTTAAAGCTTAATTTTAGTATATTTAAGTGATTCTCATCGCAATCCTCACAAATTCAACCCAAAAATTTAGTGAGTTTTGAGAATGTAGAGCCACCTAAAGCTTGAGCGGCATAAACCTCGGTCATAAAATCATATCCCAACCCTATTTATTACAAAATAGTAATTCAACACAATATATCAACTGTGGGGAAATCAATTCACTATAGAGAATACTATAAACTCCTAATCTTCTCCGTTCATGAGTCGAAGCGCATGTCGATAACCTGAAATGTTAATTAGGTCAATATGACCATTTTACGTTTTTCGAGGTAAGAACCCCGATATGAAGTCTCACATGAATATCAAACTCTTCATTTTCATAGAAATTCATCAATTTTTATTAATTTGATCAAAATAAATTTTTTCGGGTTTTTTTTAGAACTTTTTTATGAATTTCTAGCATTTTTTTTTTAATTTGAAAATGGTTTGGGCCTGAACTGGGCTAAACTGGATTTGGGTCAACCGAGTCAAATCGCCTTGGTTCAGGGACCCAACCCTTTCTTCCTCATAAATCCCTTACAACTTAAAATTGACACCATTTTTTTTTCTTTTCAACTAAACTCGGGTTCAACCCTAGTTCTACTTGGGAGGGGAGACGAACTCCTGTGTCATCTCCCTCCTCGGACCCAACCAAGTCTCACTTCTACTTAATTTCATATCCATTAAAACAACAACATCAACAACGAACCACAACCATAACAGTCCTAACAACATCAACAACAATCGCCTTACTTTCATCGATCCCATCACCTCAGTCTCCTTCCATCCTCATTCGAACTCTTTTTTCTCTTGTTTGAATTCGATAGATGAGGTAGTGGTTCTGTAGGTTTTCGAAGACAAATACGAGATTTCCTCAATACTCGTACCCACGAATCTCGTGAGGCAAATTTGATAATTCAATTTTTTTTTTAATATTTTGATCCTTCTCGAGATATTCATTACTTATCTCGATATCAATCTTCTGGCTACTAATAAGCCTTTTTACCTCCTAACCGACTTAACTTTGATTAAAATAAAACTTCTCTTTAAATTTATGTGCATGAATCTCGATGCCGATCTAAGGGTACATGAACTAAAATGATATTTTAATCACACGTCCATTGATGACTCTCGAGATAGAGTTGCTTGCACCTCGAGGCATGGATAACTCTCCAAAACACCAACACATACACCATTTGCCTCCTTGATGATTACACTATGTGTATCTCGAGGCAATCCAATGGTTTAAACAATTTAAACCAAACCATAGGTTATGTATATTTATATATCAATTATATATAAATATATATACTTATGAATATTTCCTCACCTATCGATTTACTGTGCAAGCCAATGACCACCTTCAGGCGTGCACACTATTGTACGTCCCACGCGTGTTGCCCTCGACCCTACGTGTCACTAGGCGCCCACCAATTATTAATTATTATATATAAATACATACATAATATATGTATATATTCGCCTATATATTCATGTGTTTATCATTGTACCGCGCACACCAACGAGTATACTCGGGCGTGCACGCTTCCCCGCGACCCATGTGCGTCACCCTTGACCCACCATGGTATTAGGCATCCCATAATTTTTTAATTAATCACTTATACACCAATTAATCAAATTATTTCCATGATAAATAATATAAACCATATAAACACTAAATGATGTGCAAATCTACACACACACTAATCGAGACAAGTTGAACTTAACCACTAGCCTAACTCTAGTTAATTAGAATTCAAATTAATACTAATCCTTTGCTTAAATACTGGGTTGTTATAGTCTCCCCAATTTAAGACAATTTTGTCCTCGTAATTAAAAGAAACGTACAAGTTACTAGTAGTTTCGAAGAGAAATGGAAATTGCTCTTCTATGTATAACTCTTGTTCCCAAGTTATCTTTTTATTTTCATGAAACTACTATTTTTCCTTAATCCGAACCTACAAAGCCCTTTCATAGATTAGACTTTCGATACTAAAACCAAAATTGTCTTTTAAACTCTCTAACAATATATGATGCTCATCTCCTCAATATATATATTTTTTATCTTACCTTAAATGTAGTTACAAACCAACTAATCTGTTATACCCTCTATATATAGCTCATACCTATCTCATTTTTCACAAAAGTTATATCTCCAGTCTTAATTCTGTACATCAACGTACAATTAGATTGAGCATATTCAACCTTATCATTCGATGATGTAATCCACCTGATTATCTTTATTTTCATAGAGCTCACACAAAAGAATATATTTTTTAGTTGTCATACATTTTCAAGACACAAGCTCCAAAACTTAAGTTTTAAATGGACATTGAATGCTTAGGGTGATTCAGGGTTACTGATGATAAAGGGCGGAGTTTGTCTCCCAGCTAACCTTCCTTCATTCAGGCCCAATCTGCCTTACTACATCCCACTTCCAAGAATTTTAGATAAACCATCTACACTAACAAGAAAATGCAGACTTCGATCAATCTATCAACTACAACTCATAAATCATTGTTCTTACTCTAAGATTTGATAAATCTTGTTTCATAACTTACAGTTTTGTTTTCTTATATCATCAGATATAGAAAAGAATTTACTTACCATTCAGGTTGTAATTATTTAGTCTTAACTTACTGAATAGATCTCATATCTTTTTATGAATTTCGTTACCGAATTCTTTATATTAGACAACCCATGTTTTTCATCGAATACCCTTATATGATATGACGTTGCCTAGATAAACCATATTTAAGTGATCTACGAGATCATCAAAGTAATTATTGTCTACAATCCTTCATCAAAATGAATTTTCAATTCAGAATCTAACGTGTCTAGCACAATTTCATTAGACTGTCTAATTTGGATGTTAATCCTTAATAGCGAAATCTTGGCATATAAAGTGATTCCAATTGAACTTCTTAACCATCACCTACTTAATTTTACACTTAGTTCGGCTCAATTTGAACCTCAAATGACTGGTTTGTAATAATCAATTCCAATAACTCAGTTGATGTGTACCTGCAAGCTTTAGAAATCATCATCTTTATTATGCATCTCTCTCGAGAGTTAATACTGAGAAAGTTCCTATTATAATTATAATTCCTTTTTTTCTCTATTAAAAGTATTGATTACATCAATCACTTTATGTTAGTGATTTCTCATAGTGAATTTATTATATTCAATAATTTAAGATACTTACTTCACCTTTAGTTTCTTTCACTCTGACAACTATACTCTTCAAACTCTCATCGTTAGAAGACTTCCCAAGTCAAATTGTGCCACTCATTGGTTTTCATGCTTCTCATCTATTTTCTAATGATTTTTCTAAGATCCTCGATCTTAAGAATGATTAAAATGTTCTGCAAATCTCTTTCACATGAGTATATATATGTGTGTGCGTCTGTGTATTTCAAACCTTAAGATGAATGAATGAACTTGCGGAACCTACTCAATTGAATGGATCACAAATAAGTTGTGATTTACATCCATATTTTAGAATCTAAGTCTAAACTCTAATATTAATCTTTATAATTCATTCCATTCATCGTTTGAGATGAATTTTATATTTTCACACTACAAAGCGATGCCTTCAGTTTTTTGGTACTACTACCAAAATAGTTATTTCACAATAGTTCTTCTCGAACTTCCTTGGACTATGCAAAAGTAAAAACTAAAATCTCTTGCCTCGTTGTGTCAACACATAGCTACCTAGATAAAAGTACTAGGATAAACCTCTATCATTTTTTGTAGTCTAGGTATAAGTTAAGCAATTATTGTAGTCAAACTATATTTCAATTTCCTTTCAAGGCATCCTTGTGTTATTTATAACTTATCTCAATTCCGCTTTTAGGTTAATAGAACATACAACACAACGGTACTACAAATCTTTGTATACGTTGTTTGTATCATTCAATATATATTTATTTATACATACAATATATATTCATACGTTTATCATTTCACTAGGCGCCCACCAGTTATTAATTATTTCATGAGTTGTTCATAAAGTCATTTCCAATGAAAACATTAATCGAACTTTCCAATTAATTCACACCAAAAATATCAACAACTACTTTAAGTTTATAGATTGGTTTTACGTTTAATTGAATTTGGTTTAGAAACTCACCATGCCTTCAATGGAGTCATCAACTCCAATTCCTTTTTCAGATCACAAGTCTAGCAGGGAGTCTCTCTCTTTCCTTTCTTTTTCTCCTCATTGCAAGCAATCTCCGCCACTTCGTTATGCCACACCATTCACTACTTTGCTGCTGGTCCATCATCCATATTGCTCTGCGATGTCGTCCTGCGACTCGCTGGCCTACACCAGTGCCGCTGCAGGCTCACACCGAAGTAGTAAGCTCCTCCTCTATGGCTGCCTCTCTTTCTCTTGTGTTCTCTTTGTGTAGTGCATTGTGTGTGTTGAGATGAAATAGGGTTTTAACCCTTTTTATTTGATCTCTCTTCTTTTTAAGTGAGAACCAATATCACCTCTCCATCCTTCCTCGATTTGGACAACGCTTAAAATTAAGGGTGAACACAACACACTTAAAAATAGATATAAGGGTCGACAACCTTTTTGACCACTTTATGACTCTAACTCAACACGCTTAGCATACATAGCCTTTGTCTTGACCTCACTTAGCCAATTTTTTAAAAATTAATAGTCTAAGTCTCATCGTCACACAAACTCAAAATAATTTAGTCGAACTATTTGCAATAATATATATAAAACATAGTAGCACACCAAGCATAATAAAATTATTTTACTTGCTTTTCAAGCACGTTGCGAGTTTACAACCTTTTTTGTGGCTTATGATAACTAATGCTTCATAATTCAAGTTATTTATTAACTTAGAATTTGAGGTCGTTACAATATCTCCAATTTTAGGAAATCTCGTCCTCAAAAGTAAAAGGAAGAACATTCTTAGTTAAGAAGATTTCTAGATAATTCTCATTTTTACCCCGAACCTATAGTTTCATATATATTTGTCATTCGTGCTCTCTTGTGGCGGTCACATGACCCTTCAGTTTGTTTGATTTTACTCAACGTTTTGTCTAATCTATTTGTCCTTCCTTGAATGATTCATAAGTAAATTTTTTGTCCCAATGCTTAGATATCACTACCTTGCTCTTGCTAACCACAATTTTCAAACCCTATTCTCGAGCCTTTCAATCCGAGTCAAAGAAAAAGGAATCTAGATGTTTCCAATAGTGCAAGTCAAACACTACATAGCACATTAAAGGAAAATCCTAAATAGCTAACCAGGACATCAAGGCAAACACTCTTCAGATCCGATGAACATAGGTACATCAAGAGTCATGTGACCCGAATAGCTATAAGCCCATCGAGATTGATAATGCTTCACAACTTACCACCGGAGTCATAATACAAACTTAAGCATATCCCCAAATCAATGATCAATCGCAAAGCGTTAATACTAGACTGAAAATCCATATTGAGGCACAACATGGTGCCAAATTTGTGTTTGTAACCTCTACCACAATCTGGTAGTAGATAACCATGTTAGCGTATGATAGTAATAACTGAATCGTGATCCGGAAAAATAAACATTGGTACACCATCTCTCCCTATATATAAACTACTCAATTTGTATTATGAGTCCCCTAGCAAAGTCGAACAAATTAAACAGACTTAGATAACCATTCTTAACAATTCTATTCACCGTCATTGAATCCTTCACTTTGCAGAGCCCTTCCTTGTCGTCTCAAGTTTTTTTGCTCTTCTAAATACATGTCAACCTTTAACAATTATTGTTCTTAATATATCTTGTATTCATCTTTCACTTAACATACAATAAGATTTTTATATACCTATAGGATTTATACACATGTTCATCACAATAGCTTCATGGAATATCAGTACCCTATTGACGTCCGAAGTCTACTGAATAATATTACTAATTCTCTTTATTTTAAGCTTTAATACGACTTTTATTCATTTAAAGTAATGCTATTGGATTTCCTTTCCATCATGCATTCTCATAATACATTACTTTCCCAATCCCAAGACCTTGGAATTTACATTTCTCTGAGGTGGAACCACAAAATTTATATAACCTACCTTATAGTTTGAGATAACTTCTGGCCCTTTTTACTTCTCCTTCCATCTATATTTCATTCACCTAATCTCAAGTAATTCTTGGCAACTCTGTCAAAAATATATTTTGAAAGTTTCATCCTTATCTAGGAACTTAAGGTTTTGAAAGTTTCATCCTTATCTAGGAACTTAAGGTTTACTTTCGTAAGACCTTAAACAATTTTACACTAACCAAAGTTCAAATTATTTTTCAACTCTTGTGTCAATACAAACATTTTCACTCTCTTACAACTTCAGTTGTCAAACCAAAACCATTACTTAGGTCAATTTTGTCAAATGTCAACGCTAATTTAGTTAGGATCCCCAATTTTAATTATTCACCCAGTGTTCATTTAACTAATGAGAAACTAACATAATGTTCATCTTTCAATCTTGTATTCTCTCATCTGATTGATCATAAGTAGGTTAGGATATTATTTCTCTCCATAAGTGTCATACCATTCATCTTATATAAACCATTTATACCAAAATTAATCTTAAATTTAGGATCCTTAATTTTAATAATATACATATTTTAACTTGTTTAGACTTAACTTTCTTTGTACAAGATAAATCAAAACTTAAGAAACGCGTTTTTTAGTATCAAGAAGTTAATTTAAATTTGGACTTTTCAAAATCTTGTTATTCTCGAGGAACAAAATCATAACTTCCTTACGTTTCAAGAAACCGTGAAATTCTTTACAAATAAATTAATTCTATTCCATGTGATTTAAAAAGTAAATCGTGATTACACAAAACTTGTATTCCATTCGCAAAAGGGTAACTTAAATTCGAAATGATATTTTAGACTCTCATTGAGTCGAAAGACTTTAAATTCAATAAAATCCATTCATGCAACTCGAGTTAAGTCCAAATCGTCTTAAAATCAGCCATTTGAGAAAATACCAACCGTATCGAAATATACTAGGTAAAACTCATTTCGATGACCTATTTTAATAAAAAAACCTTTCAAATGGTCAAGCAACTAGAAAATTTGTAAGTCGGGTTCAACACCCCTTTAGTAATAAAAAGTCATTTTGTAAATGTCAAAGCAATAGTGCGACAACCATTTTGAAACCCATTTCGCTTCTTTCCTAAACACCAATGAAGATAAACAGTTCCAATTTCAAAGATGTTAATGTACTCACCCTTCTTTGTTATTTCATCAAAATATGGTATGCAAAATTCAAATTTTCAACTAAATTCATAGTTCATTAGTCAAAAGAGTCATTTTTTAGGAAAATAAATTTAAAGAAAATAATAACGGAACCAAATCCACAGTTATAGTCTTGAAGTAAAATTAATATTTTCGTAACTCTAAACAAAGTAGACATTTAAGACTATATGAGTCTTTCCCAACTTGTTTGAGTTGATTAAATCTTTTTTCACCTTGTTGCCATCCCGACAGAATTTTTTATTTAGAACACAAATTTATTGGCATCCTAAATCGGATCTATAATTTATTAGACAAGGTCTCATAAACCATTTTATGTTTCATACTGATTACCCTTAGGTCTTATTTACTTAATATGATGAGTTCAACTCTTAAAGTTTCTAGAAGTGTCTTTCCATGTGGAATTATCTCCATGGAGTGTGATCACCACACCGCTTTCGTTCTCATGCGTTACGTGATGATCTGTCGCTCTTTCAAGTCCATGCTTCTTGCTTAAGCTATTTTAACTTCACTATTTTTGATGGCCTTAGGCACATCATACTTGTAGTTTCCAATCAAAGCTTAATCATCTATTTATATTCTTCCTTGCGGTAGTCATCACATACATTGTTAAAGCTTGTATAGAGCCCTCTAAAGAATTAGCCTCGATCTCTTTGCGTCGCTCATCATCATCCTCTACATCGTATCATGAGACTTGAGATTATCCTTCGCTTGCGGAATCACTTAGGACAATCGAACTAGTAGAGGAAAACCATTCACCATATACCAAATGGTATATTAAGCTGATGCAAACTAAGAGCCCATACTAGTGATTTCATAAACTTAACCATTGACCTTAATAAAGTTTAAGTGATAAAGTCGAGTCTCAACTTTCTTACATCAAGTATTCTCATTTCAATATTATTTCCCTAGGCTACAATGCCTAAGTATAAATACCAACTGTGGTCATTTAAGAGATTTAAGTTGATGCAAACCAAAAGCCTACACTAGTGATTTCATTGCTTAATCATGTTCAATCTTTCCTAACTTCATCTGACTTACCTAATTCTTAAGGTGATCTAAGTCACTATATTCCATAATCTATTTATTACGACTAGGCTTTAAGGAACTTAATCAAGTGACTCTAATTATTTCCATCTCTAAGTTCCCTTAGCCCACATTGTTTCTAGGTTCGCTTAACCTATGTTTTAATACTAATTTTGCTACGACCCCAATTCCCAACCTAGGGTCGTCTGGCCTAAACCACCACTTAACCCTCTCGAAATACCAAGCAAAGTTAAGCACTAGCTTAGTAACCCTTAACCTGCGGAATAACTTAAACATCGACTAACTATTTTTTAGACCAATTAATTTTTTTTGGAATTAGTTCGAGGCCTATTAAGTCAACTTAATTACTTCAAATATTCTAACTCTACATTTCTAACGCAATTTCAGCAGTCTCCTTTGTATTTTAAGCTATCCAAAAATCCCTAAACACTTGTTAGAAAGTTCTTTCAAGACCTATGCATGGTATATCCAATAGCAATATCATCTACTCATTCACATACATAATTTCTAGATCTAACATCTATTTCTACAACTCGTTTCATCACAACTACGTACCTGAGTCAACCTCTGTGTTACATATGTTTATATATGAAAACAATAATATAACTACAACCATTTCACATACAAATGAAAAGGCTTCATGTTTCTCCTACGCCCTCCCTTTCGCAATCCTATCGCGGCAGCTGAGGTACCTGGGGTGAGCAAAATCTCAATGGGCTCAATAAAGTGGTAGTTCGCTCTACCATCAATCATCCAAGTAATAACTATTATATTCATAACTAGATTTCCACAATTTAAGTCATAAGACCCATTATCATTTTCTAGGCATTTTAGAATAGAATAACTAAGCATAATAATATATAGCAAGATAAAAGAACCAAACAATGCCCAAAATGATGAATTTGAAACAAGTGGAGGGAGGTCACCACTAGCCATCGACCCTCCTTTCTGTGGTACTAGTTACAATCATTCAAGTTATATCACTTCCACAGGCAATCAAGAGAATAGGGTCAACAAAGGGACAATATAAGAAGCATCTCAATGAAAGATAATCAAGGCGGATTCCAAGTAATTCATGAACAATTATTGAAGTAAAATCCTAGCATATTTACTAGCATGACATGATTGATAATAGAGCAAACGCCACTTACCTCGCTTGTTGCATCTTTTTAAATTGATTCCTACACTGAGTTACCTAGTTAAGTCCTCGTGGCATATCTACAAGCGTATAAGTATAGCACATATTGTTAGACTTTTTTAGAACTTGTTTAGGATAGCTTAAATGACTAGGAACTCATTCCCATTCCTAATGATGTTAGTTAAGTCTTTCTTGACTTTAAAAATCATTCCTTCAAATTAAAACAACAATTCGAGTAAAACAAGCATGCGGTGAAGCAAAATAAGGAAAAACCCATACACTTGGTTTTCCTACATAAATCGAATGCGATTGACTAATCACAATCAAAAAAGTTCAAATCACCTCATAGAAGTCAAGTTCGACTGAGAATTCCCAAATCATAGCATTTAGTCAAAAATCCATGAGTTAAAGGAAATACATTTACTTTTCGAGAAATCAATCAAAGTTTCTTTCATGCCTTGAATTACCTTCAAAACTCATCTAAAATAATGATTCCCAACTACATTCAATAAAGTACGCTCAAACATAATTCAAAGAGATTAGAATTTTTCTTTAAAGAGACAATATTAATGTCATGGTTGAAGTCCATAAATCGAGTCAAGTTTAGTTCATTTGAACCAATGTATCTCACCATGAATAAGTTTAACTCAAAAACCTTAACAACGACTTGAAATACATGAGTTTCCATCCTATTTAGTTGTTAGGATTAAGATAGAGCGAAAAAGCCAAAAAGACTCATTTAAAACATGTAAAACATTCTTTTTAAAGCTAATTTGACCAGCCATGAGATTTAAACAAAACTAGAGTTCATAGAACTCTATTTGAGTCCTACAAATCTTTTCTTAGAGGAAGAATCCATGGAAGTCAATTAGAAATCTAAGTTTACAACTAAAATCACAAGTTTAAATTTCAAAACTTTGTTTTGGATATGTAAGGTCTCTTTTTTACATTTCAACAAACATTTGGTGTACAATAGCAAGAGTTTACCTTAATTCAACCTATATTAGTCTCAAATTAGCAAAATCACTTGGAGTCGTTCATAAAACCATTTCCAATGAAAACATGAATCGAACCTTCTAATTAATTGACACCAAAACCATAAACAACTACTACAAATTTATAGAATGGTTTTATATTGAATTAAATTTAGTATATAACCTTACCATGCCTTCGATGGAGTCATCAACTCCAATTCCCTTTTGAGATCACAACTCTAGCAAGGGATCTCTCACTTTCTTTCTTTTTCTCTTTATTACAAGCAACCGTTGCGTCGTTGCACCGTTGTTGGTCCATCCTCTACGTCGCACTGTGCTACCGTCTTGCGACTCGCTGGTCCGCACCAGTGCCACCACTAGCTCTCACCGAAGTTGTGGGCTTTTCCTTTATGGCTGCCTCTCTCTCTCTCTTTCTCTTATGCGTTCTCTGTGTTGTGTGTCGTGTATGTTAAGATGAAATAGGGTTTTAAACCTATTTTTATTTGATTCCTCTTCTTTTTAAGTGAGAACAATTATCAACACTCCATCCCTTACTCGATTTGAACAACACTTTTGATTAAGGGTCAGCGTAACAACAACAACAACAACAACATAGCCTCGGTCCCAAATTAACTGGGGTCGGCTACATGGATCAAAATTTTCCATTGTGCTCGATTACGTGCAATTGATGGTGAGCTTTGCAAACTATTCAAATCTCTCTTAATTAATGCATCCCATGTTAACTTTGGTCTACCCCTACCTCGTCGAATTTCTACAGTTTCTATTGAGTCAAGTTTTCTAGTTGGGGCATTTGTAGGCCGTCTTTGCAGGTGACCAAACCATCGCAACCGCCCTTCCCTAATCTTTGTATCAATTGGTGCTACTCCTACTTGTCTTTGAATTTCTATATTTCTTATTCTATCTTTACGAGTTTTACCACACATCCACCTAAGCATCCTTATTTCTACTACATTCACTTTATGTAATTGTTGTTGCTTTACTGCCTAACATTCACTTCCATAGAGCATAGCTGGCCTAATTGCGGTCCTATAAAATTTTCCTTTTAACTTAGTAGAAACATGTCGATCACAAATCACCCCCGTTGCACTCCGCCATTTCTTCCATCCAGCTTGGATTCTATGTGTGACATCATTTTCTATGTTACCATCATTTTGTATTATTGAACCTAGGTATCTAAAGTGGTTTACCCTAGGAACTTCTACTTCCCTAATTTTACCACTCCGTCATCTCGATGTCTAGTGTTTCCAAACTCACAAGGCATGTATTCGGTTTCGTCCTACTCAACTTAAAGCCTTTAGATTCTAATGTATTTCTCCGAGTTCTAATTTCCTATTCACTCCATCTTTAGTTTCATCCACTAAGACAATATCATCTGCAAATAGCATACACCATGGTATATCCTCTTGAATATGCCTAGTTAATTCATCCATAACTAAAGTAAATAGATATTGGCTTAAAGCCGATCCTTGATGTAGTCCTATCGTAATGGGAAATTCTTTTGTAGCTCCTCCAAATGTCTTTATACTCGTTACTACTCCATCGTACATATCTTTAATAGTGTCTATGTATCTAGCGTGCACTCTTTTTCTTTCTAGAACCCACCAAAGAACATCTCTAGGGACCCTATCATATGTTTTTTCTAAATCTACGAATACTATATGAAGATCTTTTTTCTTTTCTCTATATTTTTCTAACAATCGTCTTACGAGGAAAATCGCCTCCATAGTTGACCTCCCAGGCATGAAACCAAATTGGTTCTCTGATATTGTTGTTTCTCTCCTTAGCGTATTGTCAGCGTAACACACTTAAAAATAGATCTAATGGTCTACACCATTTTTCGCCACTTTATGACTCCAAACTCAATACACTTAGCACACACAACATTTTTCTTGACCTACTTAGCCAAATTTCAATAAATTAATAGGTTAAGTCTCGTCATCGCAAAAACTTGATATAATTTAGTCAAACTATTTTTGATAACTCAATCATTAATTGCTTGTCCATGACCACGACTTAGGATCATTAATGATTCAGAATTTAAGTTATTTATTAACCTAGGATTTTAGGTCGTTACAATTATACCCTTACTTAAAGTGGTATTAATATGACACATCATAGGAAATTTTCTATTGCGAGATTTATCATATAAAATTCATTGTTTTAAGTCAATTAAAATCTCGCTAAACCATTCTTTGTGTGTGACCCAATAGGTTCATGCAACGTTGGTAGTGAACCAAAATCATTTTTGATACACGAGTGATAAGCAGTCTCTAACAATGCATTATGACTACCCTAGTTGCACGAAGATCAAAATCTATTGAACCTAATCAATAATGTATATCATACCCTTTTATCGTACGATATCCTTTGATTAAACATAAGGCATGAAAAATTCACCCTTAATATTCAATCGTACTAGTGTCGATATTTAGGTAGATTAAAATCATCCAAGTGAATTTGATCATATCAATTCACTTGGACTTGGCCATTTTTAGTCTAACATATTAAGGGATCTATTGATCTCTCTCTCGAAACAAAAGGGAAAAATTATATCTCGATTACACACCTTTACATTTTATTTACATAGTAACCAATGACAACCATTATAATCGTTTGGTTAAAGACAATGTTTGATTGTGTCAAATCATTATAATCCTAATGTAAAAGTAATTGGTAATCTTAATGTCAAGTAAGTAAACTCCAACATTAATCCGTACTCTTGCAAATGCTAGTCCAAATATTTGGAGACATGCAATTGCATTTTCAAATAACAAGAAATTTATATAATAACGTGAGTCCCTCATTTACAGTTCAAAGCTCACTAATAGGTTGGCCACCTCAAAAGTAAACCTAAAACTGTTCTACGAGTTAAATGCATGCTACCTTGAAGTCGACATTACTCACCTTATATTCTTGCAGTATGTCTAGTTTAGAGTAAAACACCCTACACTCTTACAACCGAAGTAGGGGAAACTCTATCCAGATGCCATATATGCATGACCAATCAAGAATGCAAAATTTAAGGCATATTAAACACAAATGGAGGTACAAAGATAAATTTCATAAAAAGTAAAGACCATTGTATGATTTACTTATAACCAACCAACTTTGAGCAAAAGTCTCGGGGTTCCTAGAGCACCGGATCACCTCGAAAGTGGATCCAATAGCATAAGTTACTCATTAAAAGACTTATGCTATAAAATTATAATATAATTTGATAAATTGAGAAACTGGCTAACTAAATCATTAATATTTGTATAAAAAATAGTTAGCGTAACTAGAGTTAGCTGGAAGAGTGTAAGCAACTCGTTAGGTCGCGAGGCATCAAAGATAACTGGACCATGACGTGGCAAGGCTAGGTGACATGGAATGCGACGTGGAGTCTAGAATTTGGGGCTATCATAGTTTGTTATCAGAGCAACATCGTGCCTATGGGAGAAAGCATAGTTGTCCTTAACCTGATACCAAACCTCATTGTTTGGTATCAGAGTACGGTCAATGGTGCCTTGAGAAATGAAGCATAATTTAACCTGATACTAATGCCAATGTTTGTTATTAGAGCGAGGTTTCAAAGAAGCCTTGGGAATAATTTAAAGAAAAGAGAATAAAAGTTAATAATCAAATCTTAGATGTGGAAACTCGAAGATCCTGACTTAGAATATTAGTTGGCAAGCAACTTGAGATGGGTAGTGATAGGGTATATATGTGTTATGTTGTTGATTGTATATATTATATACATGTATATCGAAGGTTATCCGATGCACGTTTTTCGATACATATCATGATGGATGGCCAGCCGACTCCACCTACTACAAATGTTGGTCAGACGAGAGATCGAACTAGAGTTATGGGTTTAGAATCGTTAGTAGTCGCACGACTCACAACTCAGGATAGACAGTTCTAGCTATTGATGGATATGATGCATGCATAGACAACAACGATTGCGTCACTCACTGCCACCTAGGTACAGAGCACGACTGAGACGACAACTGCTCTAACAGTTCCATCGACTATCCAGACTGTATCGACATATGTAGTGGTATAGGAACCTTCGATAGTGGTTGCTACATCGACAATGGCACAAATCGAGACGCGGACTGCTATGCTGGCACAGACCAACATGTTTGAGACTTCGATGACGACAGAAGTCAAGTTGATGAGGGAGTTTATCAAATTCGATCACGAATACTTTCAAGGAGGCGGAGACCCAAAGGTATTTGGGAAGTGGTTGATTGCACATTAGAGGCTAAACAAGCTACTACAGATCCCGGATAGCATACAAGCCATGATATCAAGGCATATTCTTATAAGGGATGCTACTTTGTAGTGGATAGCATATACAGATACTCACCTAGAACTGACGACATGGGTAGAGTTCAAAGAGTTATTTTACGATCAATACATACCCATGGAGGTGAGGTTGAGGCTGAGAGAGGGTTTTTTAGCATTAAGGCAGGGTAGTCAATTAGTGTTATAGTACATGGATAGATACCGATACCTGATACAGTTTGCCACAAACGTCGTAGGCACCGAAAGACTGCGGATTTATTACTTCATTTGAGGGTTGATTGAGGTCATAGCCAGTGCCATAGTTTCCTCCAAAGCACAAACACTCCAGGAAATGTATGATAGAGCACTTCCTTATGAGACACATCTGATTACAGGAGCGACATGCGTTCATTTACTAAGTCGGAGGGACATACTAGACAGAGTTTTGGGCATAAGAGATCGAGAGACCGGGATGATAGAGAGGATAGATGGTACGGTCGAGGCCATAAGAGTGATGATCGGGCAGCTAGATCATATATTATACCTGCACTACTAGCGCCACCGCAAAGACAGACTCAGGACCAGGGAGGTAGAGACTGGAGATCACAAGGTCAGGGCCAGTGATCAGGGAGTCAGCGGACAGGACTAGGATGTAGGATCATGTATTGTCGATTTGGATAGGAAGGTCACTTTAGGAGGGACTGTTCACAAAGATCGATGACTCCAACAGTGGTGACACTGGTTCAGACTCGAGAGCCAGTGTATGTAGTGATTGAGCCAGGCCGGGAGATGTCCTAGCAGCGGGTTCAGGGTACATGAATTTAAATTCTTAATAATTATAAGTTAAGATTTATGCATGCATAGTGGTACGATGGTAGATCATAGTGGTGCAATGGTAGACTATAGTTGTATAATGGTAGCGTATTGTGTTATTATATGGGATTGTCATAAGTTGTAGCATGGCATGAGATTTTCATGGTGAGTACGGATTGGTCGTGGCATGACATAGGATTTTCATGGTGAGTAAGGATTGGTTATGGCATGGGATTGTCGTGGTATGTGATGGTTGGTTAGGACTATCTTGTTGGGATACATGATAGGAAATGTTTACAGTTATTGGTGTTAGGTAATTGGGTTAGAGAAGCTTAAACACGAAAATTAAACTGAGAGTGAGTTGTGGAGATGTTGGAAGAGAGTGGATGAACTAGACTACCTCGACAACATGCGCCTATCTCTCAGGGTAACACTATGTTCCCTTCTATGGGAGTAGTGAGGTGTTCAAGGGACTGTAGAGGGGGACTATCAAGGTGTGAGAAGTGGTTACACGGGGATAGAATAATTACACAAGAGTATACTCGAGATTCAAATTTCGAGGAAAACGTTCTCCTCGTTGGGAAGAATTGTAACGACCCAAATTAATTAAACTAGGATTATCGTTCATCTCGGAGATTAACAGTCGTAATTCATGTATTACGTGGACAAATCGGTTGGTTTGGACACGAGAACTGAGGAAATATGTTATTTATGGATGGTGGTTGTGTATTTGTGGTGTTTAAAATTATTATTATTATATAATACCGCTTGTGTGTATGTTGCTATCGGACGAGTTAGTGTGACGGGTATTCGCCTTAAAAGGCATGTCAATGAGGGTGTTGGGTAAGTGAACTACGGGTATGCTAGGAAACCTGACTAATCCATATCAAGATGAATAGTAAAACAATTAAGTAGGTGATATGACCATAAGCTAAGTTAATTCAAATTAAAATAATAGGCTATGTTGTGCCTCAAAATGCGTGTCGCGACTCATGGCACTAGGTACCAGGTAGTCAAAGGTTAGTGGGACCATAAGTTGGTTAATTTTGATAAATAGAACACTAGCCATATGTAAGTAAAATGGGCCTGAGTTAGTGTGATCAAGCCAAAATAAATAAAGGCTTATAGTTTGCACTTATTAATGAGGATCATGAGATTGACATATAAATGAGCATAGTGAAGGTTACTAGGAAGGGAGTATGCCATTGGAGTCATCAAGTGGTGTGGGACAGCATGGTTGTAAACCACAAAATAACCCTCGTGATACATACGCACATTTGATTCCAATCAAATATATATAAACCAAAGTTAGTGTATATAAACCAAAGTTAGTGGGATTTTATTTAAAAACCATTTACAATTTCATGCAAGATCAGAGCAAAAGAAATTTGGAGAATTCAAGCTGGGATTCAACAATCTTGGAGGTCAATTAGAGGATTTAAACTAAGGTAATCAACATCTCCATCATCTACACTTTCATTTGAACCCAATTTTGTAGAATTTTGATCAATTTGACACAAATGATTGTTCTAAGGCTATTTTAACTCTTGTTTGGTGTTAATTGAATATGGATTGGGTGTTAGGTAAGATCAGGTAGCCAAATTGGAAGAGAAAGACATAATTTTCAACTTTAGAACTTTGTCTCTGAGGACAGATATCATGCTACCTGGAACGGTTATCGCGCTAATCATTCTGGGTTTCTCGTTGTTCTTCATCCTAAAGACCAGTAGCGCGCTACATATTGTCCATAACATGTTACCATAACATAGTGCGCTACACTAAGACCATAGTGTGCTAACTAAAGACAAATTGAAATTAAAAGGCTGCATATCCCAAAGACCTATAAACATACTAAACATGTAAAATCTGACTTCAGGGACTTGTGGGAGTGTAGCTCGGGTATCGAGGAGCTAGTTGGGTTGGATACGAGAGTCTGGGAAAGTCAGAGCGCGAATTGAGGTGCATAAACCCTTGAGAATGCTTCACAGAATTTATGAATTTGGTTTTATCGATATCGCATTTCATATGTAACTGCTGGTAGGCAGACATGGGTTTTCACTCATTTTTTGTGTACTTAAATATTAATTGTGGCTAAATATCTTGCTTGAGTTACTTGTGTTTAGTGTTCGTGTTAATGGCATTAGGATATACTTAGGACCGTCGAGATAGATTTAAGGTGTTCCTTTGACTTGAAATTGCATCTGGAAGGGTTCATCCAGTAACTAAAGTTGGGGTTTAGTCATTGTAAGCCTGTAAGTATATACGTGGTTCCTATTTGATTTATCGATTACCCGTTGGTGTAGGTCAGGGTTTTGTCATGATTATATGGATGTTACTGATTAATGCTTTATTTCTGAACTGATTTAGTTGGTATGTGATGTTTACTCATTTCATGCTATCGCTTCTGTTTTTCGTATGTTGCTTACATTCATGGGAACATGATGTATTGTTGCCATGAGTGATATTCGCATGTCTCATAGTTTATCGATTTTATTTCATGAATATTATGTAGACTTCTCTAGGGATTTTACTCACTTGACTCATCACTGTATTTGTTTGGTGATTGAGTGCAGATCCTTCAACGAGTAAGGGCAAGGGCAAGGAGGTACTGGGCGATTACCTCTGAAATAATGGAGCCAGCTCGTTGTGACTACAATATGTATATATTTACTTTTGTTGGGTTTTAGGGATTGTAGAACACTGATTACATGTATACGAGTCTTTTGATATACTTATTTCACCTTGATATATACATAATGTCTTTTGTCGGGTTTTTCACTACTAAGGATCATTAAACATTACGTAAGTTACTCATTAAAAAACTTCAACTATAAAGTTATAATATAATTTGATCAATTGAGTAACTGGCTAACTAAATCATTAATATTTGTATAAAAAATAGTTAGCGTAACTAGGGTTACTTTGAAGAGTGTAAGCAACTCGTTAGGTCGCGATGCGTCAAGGATAAGTAGGCCATGACGTGGCGAGGCTAGGTGACGTGGAATGTGACGTGCCAAGTGGTAAGGCGATCTAGAATTTAAGTTCGTCACATTCGGCGTGTCGTCATAAGCATTTTTTGATGTTTTTATAATTCTACTTTTAATGAACACTAAGATTCCACAACTTCTAAGAAAGGGCATTGTATAAGTTACTGATATACAAAGAAATTGTTGTAATGGAAGCCACAACTTGCATTTATTGTTGTATACATTTTGTTTTAACAACATTGAAAGAATGTTGCGAATAGAATTTTTTATGACTTGCATGAATGCTGCAATCTTCATTTAAATGACATAATAAATGTTGTAGTTTTGTACTCGTATTTCCCCGCAAATTTAAATTTGCATGTAGTCAATGAAATGGCATGCTATTAGGTAGGTGTTACATGGTGTTGTGAATCTATTTCCATTATGCATTAGATATGCAATTGCTTTATTGGATTCCATAACCATGTTGTTCCTTGAAATATGAAAGTAGTTCTTATGTCCAGGACCATTTTATGATAGATATCAGGCACGACATACGGGGGTCACTAAACTTCCAAGGTGATCAAAATTTCTCCACTATCTTGTGCAGCACATAAAAAATGAGTCTTAAGGTTGTTAGCAATCATAACTAAAAATGGTCTTAAGTGACATCTCGAGAACATCATGGGGTATGGGACTCGTGGGTTATTGGGAAATATACATCGCAGGTGATTGGCACCAGCGAAAGATTATAAAGGCAAAGAGCACTGCTCAGACCTTCATAGAGATGTAGAGCTCTACTCCATCCTTATATAGTGGAAAGGCTGATGTGATGAAGATCACGACTGACCGGCCTTAAATCATTACTACTTAGCCGTGTGTCAGTTTCATTTTGTTTAACTAAAGTATCTCTTTGCATGTTATCTTTTCATCTATTGATCTATCCTTTTAGATACTTTTATATTTGAAAATGTGAACAAATGTCTCCTAGTGTTACGTTCTACTTTTTTTTACTCACCGTCTTTTTTATGACGGTGATGTAGATTCATCGAGTAGCAGACCAGTCAAAGAGAAGATTGGCGACTACCTCTAAGCCAGTGGAGTGAAGCCGCACCGAATTTTGTAGGTTTTTGTTTTAATGTATTACTTTTATATGTATTTCATATATTTTGGGGTTGTATATTATGGGTTGTGGGACTAGTACCCTTACCAGACACATGTTGATATATTATCATTGTTTCATTATATATATGCATGTGATCTTCATTCCCTGGTTTTTCCACAATTTTTAGGTATCATTTTAAATGCTTCCGGTCAAGACTTCCGTTGGATAAACTTTTAAGTAAGTAAAATTTTAATTAACTATGATTTATGAATTGACATAGGATAAGTAAATGTTAATTTGAAAAAAAAAACTACTTGGGAAATCATAAGGTTTTGGAAAGGTTGACTAATTCGTTACGTGGTGAGATTGGGGCTTAATGATAAACTTAGGTCAACATCTTTTTGAGAAGGAATCATCATAACACCTTTCTCTAAGGACAATATCCATAGTCAACGTAAGTTGGTCACACTATTACTACAAGTGAGCTATTATACATGGGGCACGCACATCCAATTTTTAGGGTCGCTGACGAAGATAGGTAGCCCCTTAAACTTAGTTTAAAAAGTTGCTTAGTTTGAAAAGTTACAAAGTTTTTATTTTATTTTAAGTACTTTACTTTCAATTTTATAAAAGCAAAAAAAGAAAAAATAAAGGTTTAATTTCAAGCTTGACTTTCTGCATTTAATTTTTTGTTTTCTTTTCAGGGATAACTAGTGCATGCGTAACAAAGGAGAGAAAAACTTAGTGCCTTATGACCTTGAGATTGACATAACCTTCAAAGCAAAGAAGAAAAGGGAATCAAGATGGATGAGGATCAACCAAGAAACCATCAATAGGGCCAAAGGAATAACCAACCCAAAGGTGATCTAGTAGTGCAGGATAGAGTGCGAGGAGAGATGCATTAATGACTAATTCAAGCCAGAAGTTCAAGAGACTTACAACGAAGTGATGAGGCTTCCAGCCAACACTGTCAAGTTTGAACTGAGATCATCTTTAATTAACATGGTGCAAATAGCTGTAGGGGCATGTACCTTAGGTCAATTACTAAACATTATTTATCTTATAATTTTAGTCAATAAAATCGAGGTTTTCATTTAGTGCTTAATTACAAGTGATTGCATGTTTACTTTATAGTAAGATCCATGGGTATTTGTAAAAATATCTTAAAGGTCCTTAGTCAATCATTATATTGGGACTATAATGAATTAAGACTAGTGTGAGTCTTGATTTATGGCCATGTAATGATCATGTGTATATGGATATGAATCGAGATCATGAGTACTTGTTAGGGAATAAGGTACTAGGCCGACCCGCTATGAGAACACTACATGGATTAAGTCATAGGTGTTACTTATGATAGCTATATCATTTAGTCCTTCAAATTGAGATTACCAGTAACTTCAATATTAGTAGCATGGTAATTTGACACAATCTATCATTGTCTTTAATAGGACGATTATAAGGATTTTGATTGGTTATTATGTGAATAATATGTGAATGTGTATAATCAAGATAGAATTTGTCCCTCACGTATGAAGAGAGATATCAGTGGATCCCTCCATCTGATAGATTAATAATAGCCAAGTTCATGTAAGTTGATATGATCAATGTTACTGGGATGTTTTTAGTATACCTAAAGATGGAGACTAGTACGATTGATCATTAAGGGTGACTTTCCCTGCCTTATGTTTAATGAAAGGATATGGTATATGTTATTCATTAGGTTGTATCAATTTTGATATTCATGCTAATTGGGTATTCATAACACCTTGCTAGAGACCTTTTATGACTTGTGTACCAAAATGGTTTTTGGTTCACTGCTAATGTCATATGAACCTATTGGGTCTAACACAAAGAATGGCTTTGCACAATTTTTATTGATTCAAAGTAATGAATCTTATATGGCAAAATTCATGACATAAAAGCCCTTACGATTTGTTATTATGATAACTTATTAATAGGTGTGTATGTGTAATTTACTTAAATTGCCTAAATACAATAGTTATATTACGAATAGGATTTTAAGTGAGAGCTTATCTACATATAAATAGAGGTTGAAACCCTAAAATGAAATAAAATTTTCATTTTTTGCTATTTTTGAGTTCTTTAGATTTTGGGAGAGAAAGAAAAACATTTTCAATCGCTTTTAGGGTTAGCACTCCAAATTATGGTCACTATTCGTGTGTGGATTTATGATAGAGGACGTGCACTTAAATGTCTTGAAATCAAACAATTAGAGAAGGAAATCACTAATTAATGTATGGTTTAATTTTGTAAATCTAGTTTAATAGAACTTGTTTTTTTATCCTATTAGGGTTTTGTCAAAAATTGTTTTGAATTTTTCACTACAAATGAACCATGTAACCCAACAGTGGTATCACAGCCTTTGATTTTATTAAATGTTTGGATGTTTTATCTTATGTATATATGATATATGTATGAAAACCTGGTCTTTATTAATGTATATATGATGTAGATATAGGTTATGTGATAATCGTTATCAAGAATTGGTTTTAAAGCATATAGTTAATTCATGTATTTAATATATATGCATGATTTGATTCAAGGATAGAATTCATGTATAGAATATTTCAATTAATATATGCATTTTAATACTGAACAATACAAATGTTGTATGTTCATGATGGAATTCATGTTTAGGTTAATGTGATTCTAGTATTGAATACATATTTTATTTTTGTTCAATAATTATGTATGTCTCCATTATAGAAATCGAAATTAGGTTAATATGGTTAATTTAATATGATTCTTATGTTGAATGGATGATTAATATTTCATTTTTTTATTCAATTGCTTATTTTTTATGAAAAAGAATTGAAATTGGTTTTGAACATATATCTCATTATGGTTATATGTTAGTATATTCCTATTAGATAGGTGATAAACTTGTAATAAGATAAGAATTACAAATCCTATAAGATAAATGGGATATATTACAAATTCATATTGGATAAAGATTCAAAGTATCTTAAATTTTAATTAGATTAGGATAAGATATTTAGTTAGAAATGGGCCCGAGTTAACAAAAAACATTTTAATTAACATATTTCAAAATTAAAATAATGAGAAATTTTAGTGTGATTTTCAATTTTTGAATTGAAATTTGAACCACCGCTCATTGACCGGCCAGCGGGACCTCGCTAACTGTTTGTAACGCAAGGAAGTTTGAATGATAGTCAATATTAATAAAATTTCCTAACTTTTTAGTGATTGTACATGCATGATATTTACCTAATTTAAATTATGATCACTAAAATAAATAAAAATCCCTTTTCAAATTTAGAGTCAAGTGTCATCCATTGGCAAACACTTTTCAAGGCTTCAATTACGTCGATATGGGTCTACCTCCATTGGGTTTATTATGTTATCTTGGTGAGACAAGTTGAGTAATGGTTACTCTTTTGTTTGAAATGGTTAGACTTGATAAAGTTATCAAAATGGTTTGTAAGATAAAACATGCTAAGAAATAAGATGTCATAATCTCATAAAAATAACTAAAAATTACATTTGATGTAATTGGTAAAAGGTACCTACCTAAATAACCTAATTCAAAGTATCATGCCATAGCTATCTTTGAATTAGGTGAAACATGGATTATAGTCCCATAAATTAACATAGTGATTTTAGGAGGGTTGTAATTTAGTGGAGTCTATTCCTTTATACTAAAATGAACTTTTGAGTAATCATTGTTATAGATCTATGGCCTCTTCAAATCATACTAATCCCTTGTCGCTGCGATCCATCTTTAAGAATGATAAGTTATCTAGGACAAGTTTTCTTACTTGTTCAGAAACTTGAGAATTGATCTTAAACATGAACATAAGTAGTATGTCCATGACGATCCTATTCCTGAGGAGCCACCACCCAATGTTTAAGAGTTGTAAAAGATGCACATACTAAGCATGTCAATGACTCAATTGATGTTGCATACATTATGTTGGCAACTATGGTTCCTTAACTTTAAAAGAACATGGAACACATGGAAGCTTACAAAATGGCTACGATGCTGAAGGAAATGTTCCAATAATAAGTTAGGCAAGAATGGTTCAAGACAGGTCAAGAACCTTCATTCTTGGAAAATGGTTGAGGGTGTGTCAATTAGTCCTCATGTTTGAAATGAAAGGTTATATTGACCATCTTAATAGATTTGATTTCCCAAAAGCCAAAAGTTTGATGTGGATTTGATCTTAAATTCATTGCTTAATAGTTATTCACAATTTTTGATAAACTATAACATGAATAACATGGAGAAGTCTATCTCAGAGTTGTATTTGATGGTTAAAATTGCTAAGCAGAATTCAAGAAACTCATTACTAATTTGGTTTAGAAATGAAAGGCTTTGAAGATAAAATTCAAAAGCAAGGCTAAAGTTGCTAAGGTTGTTGTGACTATCATAAAGCTTGTGGAATAAGTCAAGCCTAAGGCTACTTCTACTTCACAGTCCTAGAAGGAAAAGGAAAAAAAAGAAAATTGTTATTTCTGCCATGCACCTCGGCATTGATTCAGAAACATCAAGCTATATCTTGAATATCTAAAGAAAAGACGTGTAGTGCGACTATTGCTTCATGTATTTATGTTATTGAAGTTAACTTGTCTACTAGTGATTCCTAGGTATTGGATGTTTAATGTAGATTTCACATTTGTATTAAAGTGCAAGGGCCCACCAAAAAAGAAAAGAAAGAAAGTGATGGTCTTTATATTCTAAACATGAAAAGGTCCACAGATACTCGTATGCTTAATGTTAGTACAAAGAGATTCAAGTCAAATAATTTGAATTAAAACTACATTTGACATTGTTGTATCGGCCACATAAATGAGAAACACATTTATAAACTCCATAAAGATAGACTTTTAGATTCATTTAATTTCGAATCATACAAAACATTTGTTTCTTGTTTACTAGATAAGATGAAAAAGAGTCCCTTTACTAGACATAGTGAAAGTGCAAGTGATTTATTGGGTTTAATACATACCGATGTATGCAGTCCTATAAACATAATGGCTAGAGGTGGTTATCAGTATTTCATTACTTTCACTAATGATTTTAGCAGATATTATTATTTGTATCTCATGAAATATAAAGGTGAATCTTTTAATATGTTTCAAACATTTCAAAATAAAGTGCAAAATCAATTTGGTAAAACTATTAAAGCATTTCGATTAGATTGATGTGGTGATGATTTTAGCCAAGAATTTGATAATCATTTTAAAACTGTGGGATTTTCTTATAGTTAACTCCTCTATTAACTCTACAATTGAATGGTGTTTCTATTAAGAGAAATTAGACTTTATTGGATATGGTTTGATCTATGATGAGTCATGCAGATCCTCTATTTCCTTTTGGGGTTATGCCTTAGAAACTGATGCATTTAAACTAAATCGTGTTCCTTCTAAAGCAGTTGATAAAACATCAAATTAGATGTGGTTTGAGAAAATACTAAGTTTGCATGCGCTATGGGGTTTTCATACGAATTATAAGTCAAATCTACCTGTTAGGGAATGTGCCCTAGGTCAATCTACAAACATTATTTATCTTATAATTTTAGTTAATAAAATTGAGTTTTTCATTTGTTGTTTTATTATAAGTGATTGCATGTTTACCTTTTAGTAAGATACAGGGGTATTCGTGTAAATATCCTAAATGCCCCAAATCAATCATTATACTAGGAATTATAATGAATTAAGACTAGTGTGAATCTTGATTGATGGTCTTGTGATGATCATGTGTATAGGGATACAAATCAAGATCATGAGTAGTTGTTAGGGAATAAGGTATTGGACCAACTCGCTATGAGAACACCATATGGATCAAGTCATAGGTGTTACTTATGATAGGTATATCATTTAGTCATTTGACTTGAGATTACCATAAGCTTCAATATTAGGAGCATGATAATTTGACACAATCAAACGTTGTCTTTAACTATACGACTATAAAGATTGTGATTGGTTATTGTGTGAATAATATGTTAAGGTGTGTAATCAAGATAAAATTTGTCACTCTTGTATAAAAGAGATATCAATGGATCCCTTGATATGATAAACTGATAATGGGCAAGTCCAAGTGAATTAATATGATCAATGTCACTTGGATGTTTTCGGTTTACCTAGAGATCGAGACTACTACGATTGAACATTAAGGGTGACTTTCTATGCCTTATGTTTAATCGAAGGATATCGCTTGACGAAATGATATGATATATGTTATTCATTAAGTTGTATCGATTTTAATATTCATGCAGCTTGGGTAGTCAAAATGTCTTGCTGGAGACCGCTTATGACTTGTGTACCAAAATAGTTTTTGGTTTACTACCAACGTCGCATGAACCTAGGGAGTCGCATACAAAGAATGGCTTTGCGCAATTTCAATTAGTCTAGAGTAATGAATTTTATATGATAAAATTCATGACGTAAAGGCTCTTACAATTTGCTATATGATAACTTATTAATAAGGGCGTATGTGTAATTTGCTTAAACTGCCTAAATACAATAGTTGTATTACAAATAAGATTTTAAGTTAGGGATTATCTACACAATAAATAACGGGTGAAACCTAAAAACGAAATAAGATTTTGTTTTTGCTAATTTTGAGTTCTCTGTATTTTGGGAAAGAAAGAAAAATATTTTCTATCTTTTTTGTGGCTAGCACTCCAAATTGTGGTCTATATTCATGTGTGGATTTCTGATAGAGGGTGCACACTTGAACGTATTGAAAATCGAACAATCAGAGAAGAAAATCACGGGTTAAGGTATGATTTACTTTTGTAGATCTAGTTTAATGGAACTTGTTTTTGATCTTGTTGGGGTTTTTCAAAATTTGGTTTGAATTTTTCGCTGTGTATGAACCTCAAAACCCAATGGTGGTATCAGAGCCTTAGGCTTAGTTCTATTAAAGATTTGCATGTTTTCTGTGATGTACATATGATAAATGTGTGAAAACGTGATCTTGATTAATGTATATATATGATGTACATATAGGTTTTGTGATAATTATTTTCAGGAATTGGTTTGAAAACATGTCGTTATTGATACACATGCATGATTTGATTCAATGATAGTATTCATGTTTTGAATATTTCGATTAACATATGTTTTTAATATTGAACAATACCAATTTTGTATGTTTTTGGTGGAAGTCATGTTTAGGTTAATGTGATTCTAATGTTATATACATATTTCGTTTTTGATCAATAATTATGTATGTCTCCATGATAGAAATCATGATTAGGTTAATATGATTAATTTAATATGATTTTAGTGTTGAATGCATGTTTAATATTTCAAAATTGGTTTTGATCATATATCTCGTTGTGGTTATCCATTAGTATATTTCTATTAGACATGAGATAAACTTGTAATTGGATAAGAATTACAAATCCTATAAGATATGTGAGATATATAACAAATTCGTATTGGATAAGGATTCAAAATATATTAAACTCTAATTGGATTAGGATAAGACATTAAATTAGAGGTGGACTCGAATTAATTAAAAACATTTTAATTAATAATTTAAGAAATTAAAATAATAGTTTTGGTCAAATAGGATTGGTGGGGCCGCTAGCCACTGACCAACAAGCGGGACCGCCGCACTAACTGTTCGTAGCACGAGGAAGTTTGCATAATAGTTAATATTAGTAAAATTTCCTAACTTGTTTAGTGAATGTTCATGCATTGTAATATATTATATTTATCTTACTTAATTATAATCAATAAAACAAACGAAAATCCATCTTCCAACTTTTAAGTCAAGTGTCATTCATTCTCAAACACTTGTCAAGGCTTCGATCACATCAATATGGGTCTACCTCCGCATAGTGTATTGTGTTATCTTGATGAGGCAAGTTGAGTAATTGTTACTTTATTGTTTTAAATACTTAGACTTGATAAAGCTGTCAAAATAATTTTGGGCTTTAGGCACTAGACGAGATAAAACATGCTAAGACGTAAGATGTCATAATCTCATAAAAACAATTAAAAGTTACATATGATGTAATTGATAATTGGTACCTACCTAAATAACCTAATTCAAAGTGTCATGCCTTAGCTGTCTTGGAATTAGGTGAAATATGGATTTTAGTCCCATAAATTAGCATAACATTTTTAAGGAGGGTTGTTAATTTAGTGGGAGTTTATTCCTCTATAATAAAATGAACTTTTTGCATAATCTTTATTGTAGATCTATGGACTCTTCAAATCATACTTATCCCTTGTCACTGCAATCCATCCTTGAGAAGGATAAGTTGTCAAGGGCAAACTTTCTTGACTAGTTCAAAAACTTGAGAATTGTTCTTAAGCATGAATGCAAGTTGTATGTCATGGATGATCCTATTCCTAGGGAACCACTAGCCAATGCTTTAAGAGCTGCGAAGGATGCACATACTAAGCATGTTAATGACTCAACTGATGTTGCATGCATTATGCTGGCAACTTGGTTCCTGGACTTCAAAAGGACATGGAACACATGGAAGCTTATGACATGGCTACGATGCTTAAGGAAATGTTACAACAGCGGGCTAGGTAAGAAAGGTTTGAGACAGTCAAGAACCTTCATTCTTCCAAAATGCCTAAGAGTGATTCAATTAGTCCTCATGTTATGAAATTAAAGGGCTATATTGACCATCTTGATAGACTTGAATTTCCCATAAGCAAATACTTGGCTACATATTTGATCTTGATTCATTGTCTGATGTTATTTATAATTCGTGATGAACTATAACATGAATAACATGGAAAAATCTATCTTAAAGTTTCATTTGATGCTTTAAACTACTGAATAGAATGTCAAGAAACTCATTGCTAATGTGTTGATGGTTCAGAAAGGAAAAGCTCTGAAGAAAAAGGGAAAGGCAAGGCTAAAGTTACCAAGGCTGTTGTGACTTTCACAAAGCCTATGGAACAAGTCAAGCTAAGTGTTGCTTCTACTTCACAGTCCCATAAGGAAAAGGAAAATGAAGGAAATTGTCATTTCTGCCATGCACCTAGGCATTGGTTCAAAAATTGCAAGCTTTATCATATAGATCTAAAGAAAAAAAAGAGTAGTGAGACTACTGCTTCAGGTATTTAAGTTATTGAAGTTAACTTATCGACTAGTGATTCTTAGGTATTAGATATTGGATGTAGATCTCCAATGCGAAGCATGATTTTGAGTGTGTTAAGTAGGATTTAGTTAATTATTTAATAAAGTAATTGATGATTTGAGACTTATTTAGTGTATTTTCGGGTGTATTAGTTCAAGGGACAACGAGACTAGACGGCAAGCGGGTAACGTGAAGAAATGAAGAAAAAAAGTGAAGCTGCTAGACCTGGTGCTATGTGGGTGCTATAGTACCGCCACAATGCCAAGTCCAAGGAGCATATAATATCCTGGCACTGCATGGGCGCCACACCGCTACCATAATGCCAGGTTAAGTTTCGTTACATATCATGGGTGTTGTGCGGGAACCACAGCTCCAGAGCCAGTAAATCTAAGTTTTGCCTATTTTTCTGGTTTTAAACGTATTGTTGTTAAACCAAAATACCCCTCTCTATTTATATAGTTAAGAGAGATGAGGATCATCATCTTTTACTTTAGAGAACCAAGAAAAACGTGTGAAGATTGAAGAAGAGTGATCAAAATCTTGGATTCTATTCATTGTAGGTTTGATTTCATGTTTTCATGCTTTCTTATCATGAATTGCGTTGAATTGAACCTACTTATAGGGTAATCTCTTTTGTTCTATGGATCTTTGGATCCCAAATTGGGTTCTTTTGATTTCAATGTAATTGTATTTGTTCTTTCAATTCAATATTTTGATTTGTATGTTATTGTGTGCTATGCTATACTTACCTTGATCGAGTAAGTGTAGATTCAAGGATTTGAGATTCAACATGACCATTAGGATTTTTGAACCTGGATTAAGGGAAACACAACCTTAGAACATATGACACATCGATTGATGCTCATTGACTATGAAGGCAATTAAATTTAGTTTTTAATGCGGTATCTCACTCGTCTATTCACGCTGACTGACGGAGTCCAAGTAAGATGTTAGAATCTCCATCACCGAGACCTCGGGATGGAGTGAATTGTAGGAAATTTGCCTATCATTGCATGAATTAGTAGACTTTATAATTAAATTGGATTTGAAGGATAAAATTTGGGCGAATAAGATTTCCTAGGATATTTTCTTCATTGCTTAATACCTATTTTAATTACTTGCAATTAGTTAGTTTAAATTAATTAACTTGTTTTTATAAAACCAAGCATTTAAGTGTCTAACTCTATTTCTTAATTAGACTAAATATTAGTACATAACCGTCTTTATGGATATGATATTCCGGACACCAACACGAGTTGATGCCACTATTACTTTGACATTCGCCGTACAATTGCGGTCAATTTCGAGTTTTTGGTGCCATTTCCGGAGACGGTAGCTAATTTTAATATGAATATGATAGTTTGTTCAGGATTTTTATTTTTAGCAATATTTTTTATTCTTTTTGTTTAATATCAATAACAATCTACACTTGATATGTTCTTCACGTTTGTTTCAGGTTTTATGTCTATGCAAAATGAAAAAGAGATCGATGTGGAAGATAACAACTGGAGCTTTATTTACTAATCCAGAATTATACTGAGAATACGCAGAAGCAACAACAAGAGGCTAATAATATGGCTGCAAACCTAGGACAAGAGGGGCGGCAACGCCCTCTTCGAGATTACTTCAAGTCGAACGTTCATATAACTTATAATGGTGCAATGAGGATTCCGGTGAACAATCGTCCATTTGAGCTTAAACCAAGATTGATTAATTTGGTGCAAGATAGTATTTTCAATGGTTTGCCTAACGAAGATCAAGTGGCACATGTGGAAATGTTCTTGGAGAAGTGCGGCACGGTTCACATAAGTCATGTCCCAAAAGAAAATATTAGGATTCAACTTTTTCTTTTTACGCTAACGGGGAAAGCAAAGGCATGGTTTCACGGGCTTAATCAGGGAAGCCTTACTTCTTGGGATAATATTAATGAAAGATCCCTTCAAAAGTTTTTCCCTCCAATGAAGGTGGCAGAACAAAAGTAGGAAATCAACCCTTTCAAGCAAGATGAGACATAATCATTAGGAGAAGCTTTGGAAAGATTAGAAGAGTTGTTAAGGAAGTGTCTGGGGCATGGATTAGAGAAATGGTCTCAAATGCAAATCTTCTACTATGGCATGACTATGAACACAAGGACTTTAGTTGATGCAGCATCAAGAGGTACCTTGCTCTCTAAAAGCAAGGATGATGTTGTAAGTTACTTGAGATGATGTGTATGAGTCCCTTTGCACAACCAAGAGCATAAACATCATCAAAGAAGGCATCGGGAAGGTTTGAGGTTGATATGCGAACAACGATAATGGCTCAATTGTCAAGTTTGTTCAATCAGATGGTAAGCTTCAACAAGGACAGGCTAATCAACAACCACAAAATCTTTAGCTTGTGCATCAAATTTCTTTGGTGGCTAAACCATTGGATCAAACACCTCAAATTAAGGAATATGAGGGAGTGCATTACCTGAACAATCAAAATTACATAAACAACTTTAGGCCAAGGGCTCCAACTCCATAGCAATTTTATCAAGGAATCAATTCCAACTCAAATTTGTCGTATGGAAGCCCAAATAATGCTTTGCAAGCAACTCCACTGGGTTTTAGGAACCAAATGCAACAAAGGCAAATTCCACTAGAAGAACAAGCCTCTTTCAAGGTAATTGAAAACTATTTGAAGGCTATGGATATTAATCATACCTAAAGGCTTGAGAATAATGAGAAAGAGATGGAGGGTGTAAAGCACACTGTGGATGGAATATAACAAACTTTGAAAAGAATGGAAGATGAGATAACTCAATCAATGAAGAACATAGAGTGACAAATTGGGCAGTTAGTGATAGTTTTGAATTCTCGTTAGGAGGGCCAATTCACAAGTAAAATAGTTGTGAATCCGAAAGAGAATATCAGCGCAGTGCATTTGAGAAGTGGTAAGACACTACCTGAGCCAGTTCAAAAGAAGCTAGTGGAAAAGAAACAGACTGAGGTAATTGCAATTGAGTAGGGTGATGAGCCTAATGATTCTGAGCATGATGAATATGAGGCAACTAAGAAAGGTGATGAAACTAAGCGGCGTGGTTTGCATGATGATGATATAGCTGAGAGATCTGAGGTAGGCAGAAAGGACAAAAATGTTGAGAAGGGTGGTTCAACGAAGCGGGAGATAGTGCCAGGCAGGATTACATTCCTAAATAACCCTCTCGTTATTACTCCACCACTACCTTATCCTTAGAGGTTCAAGAAACAGAAAAATAAAGAACAATTCGAAAAGTTTCTTGATATATTCAAGAAGTTGCAAGTGAATATTCCTTTTGCCGATCCTCTCGAGAAAATGCCATACTACACCAAGTTTTTAAAGACATCAATGCTCGAAAAAGGAAGATTAAGGAATTTTAGACAATGAACTTGACCGAGGACTGTAGTGCCATCCTTCAAAAAATGCTCCTATAGAAATTAAGGGATCTCGAAAGCTTCACCATACTGTGCACCGTTGGAGTTTCTCTATTTGATAGGGTGTTTTATGATTTTGGAGCTAGTATTAATTTGATATCCCTAACTGTATTCAAAGATTTAGGTTTGGGAAAATGGTTAAGCATGTGAACATTACATTGCAATTGGCGGATCACTCATTATCTTATCCTAAAGGTGCGATCGAAGATGTACTAGTGAAAGTGGATAAATTTATTTTCCCGATCGACTTTGTTATACTAGACATTGATGAGGATGATGAAGTCCCCTCGAGTTTAGGGCGACCATTTTTGGCAACCGCATGAGTTCTCATTGATGTGCAAGAAGAAGAATTAAGACTACGAGTTAATGATGAAGTAGTGTTGTTCAATATCTACAATACTATGAAGTTCCTTAATGCAATTGAACAATGCAAAAGCATAGAAATGGTGGATAGAGTTTCAAAGTGCGTAATTGAGCTATCTCGAGAACAAGCATCATAGGATCATTTGGAGAGATGTTTACTGCAAAGTATCATTGCTACCCTCACTAGTAACTGTACACTTCATGAGACACTGGAAGAGTTGGCAGCTTTGAAGTCAGTAAAATTTTGCCAACCATTTGAGCAGTTAGAACTTGAGCCTGAAAGTGCAGTCATTGAACCAAGTTTTGAATTGAAGCCTCTACCTGAGCATTTGCGTTACACATACTTAGGGGACAAGTATACATATCCAGTGATTATATCTTCTTTGTTGACCAAGTTGGAGGCATAAATTGGCTTTGGGTGGACTATCAAGGATATCAAAGGAATTAGCCCATCAATTTGTATGCATAAAATTTTGATGGAGGAAGAGCATAAGCAATCCGTGGAACCTCAGCGTCGCTTGAATCTAGTAATGAAAGAAGTGGTGAAGAAAGAAATTTTAAAGTGGTTAAATGCAAGAATCATATATGCCATTTCTGACAGTTCATGGGTTTCACTAGTGCATGTTGTCCCTAAAAAATGTGTATGACTGTAGTTCAGAATGAGGAAGGAGAGACATTACAAATGAGAACGGTGATAGGGTGGCATGCTTGCATCGACTAATGAAAGCTGAACAAGGAGACACGAAAATATCATTTCCCATTGCCATTTATTGATCAAATGCTTGACAGACTAGCTGGATTTGATTATTATTGTTTCCTTGATGGGTACTCAAGTTATAATTAGATTGCTATAGCACCGGAGGATCAGGAGAATACTATTTTCACTTATCCATATGGTACTTTCGTGTTTCGGAGAATGCATTTTGGTCTTTGCAATGCACCCGCAACATTTCAACGGTGTATATTGCAATTTTCTCAGATATGGTAGAGGATATGATGGAAGTTCTCATGGACGATTTCTTGATTTTTGGGGTATCTTTTGACTTGTGTTTGCATAATCTTTCTTTAGTGCTGAAAATATGTCAATACATTAACTTGGTGTTGAATTGGGAAAATGCCACTATATGGTCCGTGAAGGGATTATTCACGGTCATCGGGTATCATCTAAGGGGCTGGAGGTAGATCGCGTAAAGATAGTTGCAATTGAGAAAATTCAAATGCCTCTGACTTTGAAAGATATTCATAGATTCTTGGGGCACGCTGGGTTCTACCATCATTTTATATGATATTTCTCAAAAATCATGAAACCTTTGTGTGGGTTGCTTGAAAAAGATATTCCCTTTGTGTTGATTGATGAGTGTGTGAAGGCCTTCCATATTTTGAAAACGGCATTGATTTCAGCGCCTATTATGGTTGTCCCCGATTGGGAGTCCAATTTTAAAATAATGCGCAATGCAAGTGATTTTGCTCTAGGGACTGTTTTGGGTCAAAAGGGAGAGAAGCTATTCCGTGTTATTTATTATGTCATCAAGATATTTGATCTGGCTCAGTAGAACTGCACTACCACTGAGACAGAGTTGTTGGTCGTAGTGTTCGCATGCGACAAATTTGGGCCGCATATTGTGGGTTCTAAAGTAACAGTGTTCATGAATCACTCGGCCATTCGTTACTTGTTTTCCAAGAAAAATGCAAAGTCATGGTTGATTCAATGGGTTCTTTTATTGCAAGAATTCAACCTCGAAATCAATGTTAAGAAAGGTAGTGAGAATGTGGTGGTTGATCACCTCTCACGTACTGCATCAAGAAGTGGATACAAAGAAGCTGGTGTACGCACTTTTCATGATGAGCAACTTTTAGAGTGGACGTTCAACGAGATGTACCATGTTTTGCAGATTTTGAGAACTACTTAGCTTATCGAGTTTTGCCTCCCGATTTGAGTCCCTCCACACAAAAAAAGTTTTTGAGTGACATGAAGCATTATCTATGGGATGAACCTTATTTGTTTCGCCCGTGCAATGACAGGTTAGTGCGACGATGTGTTCCTAAAGAAGATTTTATGAGAGTTTTAGAGGGATGCCACTCTTCTCTGTTTGATGGTGACTTTGGCTTTCAACGTACAACGACAAAGGTGCTTCAAAGTGGTTTATATTGGCTGGTATTTTCAAAGGCACGCACATCTAAATGAATACGTGCAACGAATTTCAATGGACCGAAAATATTTCGCGATGACTAGAATTTCCTCAAACTACTTTTCAAGAGGTAGAATTGTTTGATGTATAGGGTATTGCTTTTATGGGTCCTTTCCCAATGTCTCGTGGGAGCAATATATCCTTGTTGGCGTTGATATGATTTGAAGTGGGTCGAGGCTATGGCGAAGACGAAGAAAAATGTAAAAGTTGTTATTGATTTCTTGAAAAAGAATATCTTTTATCGATTTGGGACACCTCGGGCTTTGGTCAGTGATGAAGCGACGCATTTTTGCAATAGAGCATTGGATACGGTGCTCTGCAAGTATAGCGTGCGACACAAGACATCATTGGCCTACCATCCTCAAACTAGAGGCCAAGCCGAAGTGAGTAATCGGGAGATGAAACAGATTTTAGAAGAAAACATCAATTCTTGTCATAAGAATTGGGCATTGCACCTTAATGAAGCACTTTGGGCATATCAAACGACGTTCAAAACGCCAATTGGGATGTCTCCGTATAGATCGGTTTATGGGAAGGCATGTCATCTACCTGTTGAGATGGAGCACAAGGCGTACTGGGCATTGAAGAAGTTAAATTTCGACATCAAAGCCACCGACGATGCTCGATTACTTGAATAGATGGAGTTAGATGAATTTCGCTTCCATGCATATGAGAATGCCAAGTTGTATAAAAAGTGAACGAAGAGGTGGAATGATCAAATGATTGAGCACAGAACTTTCGAGCTAGAACAATTGGTATTACTCTAGAATTCGCTGCTCAAGCTCTTTCCGGGTAAGCTGAAATCACGGTGGTATGGACTGTACAAGGTCGTGCAAACTTGGCCATATGAGTGGTGGAGCTTCCGAATGATGATGGGAAGACATTTAAAGTCAATGCTCAATTAGTGAAGCTTTATTACAGTGCAAACGTGCCGCAAAACGAGTTTGCCACCACCGACAAATAGTGCTCATTTGATAAGTGTCTAGCTAACAACGTAAAATTTGGCTCCACTAGGTGGCACCCTAGAGTTTTTTTTTTTTTTTTTAGAATTTTAGTTGCCAAAGGATTGGATTTGTTTGCAAGACTAATTTGGTGTATTAACATGATTGCAAGTCGTTCTCCATTTACAAGGTGATTTTTCATCGAAGTGGACAATGTCGAAAAAACTAATAGAGGGAGTGGTCGAGCGCATCACCGTTAGCTCGTGCATTGAACTCAATTCATTATTTGTTTGATCCTTTTCGATTGTTGAATTGTGTTTCAAACAATTTTTAATTGGTGTTTGTGTGATTCCGTAATGATTGCATGGGGTTTACACATCCGTTTGGGGTCAAAATTTTTTGATTTTGTCAAAGTAGTGTCTCCCTAACCTTAACGCTGAGCCGGGCACCACAACACCAGCTCATCGCCCTAAATTGTTAAGCTCATGGAAGTGGCACTGTGCTAGCGCCACGACGTCGCCATAGCACCCTACTTGTTAAGCTTCTGGATGTGGCGTAGTGTTGGCGCCAGTCTCACCCCTATATGTATTCTTTTGATTTAAAAAAAAATGCATCAGTGGCGCTAGACCTGGCGTCACTAACAGAACATTCAGATATCGTGGCGGCGCCGCCTAACGCAGTGCCCAGCCTTGATTCCTTTATAAAGGATTTTTCTTTTTTTCTCTTCTCCCAAATCACAAACCACCATCACCAATCTCTCCTATACTGTTGGGTTTTAGGGTTCAGACACGGCGGAGATTACAAAACAATTTTGACAAAAACCCCAACATGATCCGAATCTAATTCAATTGGAAATGTTTAAACCAAAAAAACTCAATCATACCTCAGTCACAAAATACCTTTCTGAAGGTTGATCGATCTCTAAGGCGCGACCAACGAAAAACGCCCTCTACCAGTAGTCCACACGAGAACGGTGCTCGAGATTCGAAGTGCTAGCTTCAAGAGAATACCAAACCTTTTTGTTTCTCTCTAAAACGATCCAGAGAGTACCTTAATCTTAAACGAAAATAGAGTTTCGGCCCTAAAAATTTCATCCATATGTTCTAACTGAAAGAGTCTATTTATACAACCCTTATACATAGATGGTTAAGTAAATTACACATATACTCCTACATAAAGAGGTATAAGTGTAATACACCACAAAGACGTTTCTGTCATGAATTTTATCATTTAAAATTCATTTTTCTGAACCATCTTAAAATCTTACAATACCATTCTTAGTGTGCGACCCAATAGGCTCATACAACGTTGGCAGTGTACCAAAACACATTTTGGTATACAAGTCATAAGCGGACTCTAGCAAGACATAATGACTACCCAAGTTGTACGAATATCAAATCAATACAACCTAATCAATAGTGTATTTAACATCCTTTTGTCACACGATATCCTTTTGATCAAACATAAGGCATGGAATTTTCATCCAACATGTTCAATCGTACTAGTATAGATCTCTAGGTAGACTGAAAACATCCAAGCAACATTGATCAATATCAATTCACTTAAACTAGGCCTTTTAACAGTCTAACAATCGAGGGATCCAATGGATATCTCTCTTTATATGAGAGGGATAAATTCTATCTCGATTACACAACTTCATCACATTGCTCACACAGTAACCAATCACAACCTTTATAATCATCCAGTTAAAGACAACGTTTGATTCTGTCAAATCACTGTGTTCCTAATGTTGAAGTCTCTGGTATTCTCAAGTCAAAGGACTGAAAAATATACCTATCATGAGAAACAACTATGACTTAATCCATGTGAATTCCTCATAGCGGGTCATTCTAGAACTTTGTTCCTTAACAAGTACTCGTGATCTTGATTCGTACCCCTACGTATAATCATCATATGATCATCAATCAAGACTCACACTAGTCTTAATTCATTATAGTTCCCAGTATAATGATCGACTAGGGACATTTACGATATTTCTGCAAATATCTATGGATCTTATTATAATGTAAACATGCAAATTAATTATAATAAACAGCGAATGAAGTCCTCTATTTTATTAACTAAAAGTATTCATAAAGACAGTTATTGGATTGACCTAGGGCACATGCCCTAACATCTCCCACTTGCACTAGGGCCAATCATACATGCATCTAATGCCTAATGATCTAGCATGACTATCATGCTTTGCTTAAGGAAGAGCTTTTATCAATTGATCTGCAACGTTGTCTTCGGTAGGTACTCTGCAAATCTTTACGTCTCCTTTCTCAATAATTTCTCTAATGAGATGAAAATGCCTGAGTATATGTTTGGGTCTGTGGTGTGATCTAGGTTCCTTGGCCTATGCTATTACCCTGTTATTGTCACAATACAAACTAACAGGGTTAGCAATACTTGGAACCACACCTAGTTCAGAAATGAACTTTTTGATCCAAACTGCCTCCTTCGCTGCATCGGACGCTGCAATATATTCAACTTCATTGTAGAATCTGCCACGCTCTCTTGCTTCGAACTTTTTCAGCTTACTGCACCCCCATTCAAAGTAAACACATATCCAGAGTGCGATCTAAAATCATCTATATTAGTTTGAAAACTTGCATCCGTGTAACCATTTGCAACTAGATTATTCTCAAAACCTCTATAGACCAAGAACACTTCCTTAGTCCTTCTTAAGTATTTAAGGATGTTCTTTATTGCTATCTAGTGACTCTCACCAGGATTTGACTAACATCTGCTTGTAGTGCTCAAAGCATATGATACATCAGGTCGAGTGCATAGCATGGCATAGATGATAGATCCAATAGCTGATGCATATGGAGTCTTATTCATACGATCTCGATCATCTTTTATTTTAGGACATTGATCTTGCTGAGACTTATGCGCATGAGACATTGGCAACATTCCTCTTTTAGAGTCTTGCAAACTAAACCTGTTCAGCACCTTGTCTATGTAAGCACTCTGACTTAGACCGATTAGCCTCTTAGATTTATCCCTATAGATCCTTATCCCAAGGATATAGGTTGCATCTCCTAAGTCTTTCATTGAGAAACACTTCCTTAACCAAGACTTGACATTTTGCAATATTGGGATGTCATTTCCAATGAGTAATATATCATCAACATACAGTACCAGAAAAACAACTACACTCCCACTGACCTTCTAGTATACACAAGGCTCATCTTCGTTCTTAATAAAACCAAATTCCTTGATTGGTTCATCAAAATGAAGATTCCAACTCCGAGAAGCTTGCTTTCATCCATAAATGGATCTTTGAAGCTTGCATACCTTCCGATAATTCTCAGGATGTACAAAACCTTCAAGTTGTATCATATACACGTCCTTAAGCAGCTTTCCATTAAGAAATGTCATTTTTACATCCATTTGCCATATCTCATAGTCATAATATGTAGCAATGGCAATTAAAATTCTTATGGATTTAAGTATGGCTACTGGCTAAAAATTTTTCATCATAATCAACACCTTGAGTTTGCCTAAAACCTTTTGCTACAAGTCTTGCTTTAAAAGTATGCATTTTACCATCCATGTCAGTTTTCTTCTTGAAAACCCATTTACATTCAATGATCTTACCACCTTCAAGTAAATCAACCAAGTTCCAAACTTGGTTATCATACATGGATTGCATCTCAGAGTTCATGGCACTTAGCCATTTATCTGAGTCTGGTCCAGACATAGCCTCTTGATAAGTGGTGGGCTCATTTTGATCCATAAGCAACACATCACGACAATCAGTAATGAGAAATCTGAATATCTCTAGCTCATGCCTTACCTTATTAGATTTACGTGGGCGTTGTGTCACTTGTGAGGTTCAACTGATTTAGAACATTGTTGAACTTCTTGTAGTGGTTCAATGTTTATCTGTGATTCTTGAACTTTTTCAAGATTTATTTCTCTCCTAGTAGTGTCTTTTGAAATAAATTGTTTTTCCATAAAGGCACCATACCGAGCAACAAACATTTTGTTCTCTGCGGGATTATAAAAGTAATATCCTTTTATTTCCTTAGGATACACCGTGTCAAATTTAGGTGCTAGTTTTCCTGAGACATGTCGCTTTACGTAAGCCTCACAACCCAAAATCTTAAGGAAAGACAAACTATGTCTCTTCTCGTACCATATCTCATATGGTGTTTTATCAACCGCTTTAAAAGGAACTCGATTTAGAGTGAAAGTTGCAGTTTACCAAAAGGATAATGGAAAATCTGCATGACTCATCATAGATCAAACCATATCTAATAAGGTTTGATTTCTCCATTTAGAAACTCCATTCCATTTTGGAGTTGATGGTGGAGTCAATTAGGAGGCAATCCTACCATTTCTAAGATGATCATCAAATTCTTGGCTAAGATATTCACCACCTCAATCTGATCGAAATGTTTTGATAGTTTTACCAATTTGATTCTATACTTCATTTTGAAACGTTATAAACATCTTAAATAACTCAGCTTTATGTTTCATTAGATATACATAACCATATCTGTTGAAATCATCAGTAAATGTAATGAAGTACTGATAACCTCCTCTAGCCAATGTGTTTATAGGACCGCATACATCAATATGTATTAGACCCAATAAATCACTTGCCCTTTCATTGTGTCCAGTAAAGGGACTTTTAGTCATCTTGCCTAGTAAACAAGATACGCACGTTTCATACGTTTCTAAATCAAATGAATCTAGATTTTCATCTTTATGAAGCTTCGTTATGCGTTTCTCATTTGTGTGTCCGAGACGATAATGCCAAATATAGGTTTGATTCATATCATTTGACTTGAATCTCTTTGTATTTATGTTAAAGACTGGAGCATCAGTGGACCTTTTCATGCTTAGAATATAAAGACCATCACACAAATCAGCATTTGCATAAAATATACCTTTAAGAGAAATGGAACATCTATTATTCGCAATAATAAAATCAAAACCATCCATATCCAAGCATGAAACAGAAATGATGTTTATGCTCAAGGTAGACACAAAATAATAATTATTTAAAGTTAAAATAAGTCCACTAGGTAAGACTAAGTCATATGATCTAATAGCCAGGGCAACAAGTTTTGCTCCATTCCCTACGCGAAGGATGACTTCTTTTTTCTTCAACTTTCTTTAGGTGAGTCCCTGCACATTTATACAAATGTGTGATCCACATCCGGTATCTAATACCCAGGAATCACTGGTAGATAAATTAATTTCAATAACATAAATACTTGTAGTGGTAGTCGCACTACTCTTTTTCTTCTTTAGATCTTCTAGATAGAGTTTGCAAACCTGAACCAATGTCCAGGTGCATGGCAGTAATGACAATTTCTTTCTTTTTCTTTTAGGTGTTTTGAAGCAGGAATAGGCTGGGGCTTGACTTATTCCATAGACTTTGCGACAGGAGCAGCAACAACCTTGGCAACTCTAGCCTTGCCTTTGCCTTTCTTCTTCATTCCCTTTCCCTTTTGGACCATCAACACATTACTAGAGGGTTTCTTGATATTTTGTTCAGCATTTTTTAGCATCAAATGCAACTCTGAAGTTGATTTCTCCATATTATTCATATTGTAGTTCATTACAAATATTGAGTAACTATCTGGTAATGAATTTAGGATCAAATCCGTAGCCAACTCTTGGCTTATGGAAAATTCGAGTCTATCAAGCAGGTCAACATAGCCCTTCATCTTCAGAACATGAGGACTAACTGATGCACCCTCAGTCATCTTGCAAGAATGTAGGTTCTTAACTGTCTCGAACCTTTCTTGCCTAGCTTGTTGTTGGAACATTTCCTTCAGCGTTATAGCCATGCCGTAAACTTTCATTAGTTCCACGTCCTTCTGAAGTTCAGGAACCATAGTTGGCAGCAAAATACATGCAACATCAGTAGAATCGTTGACATGCTTATTATGCGCATCCTTCACAGCTTTCGTAGCATTGGCTGGTGGGTCCTTAGGGATTGGAGCATCCAGGACATACAACTTGCGCTAATGCTTAAGAACAATTCTTAAGTTTCTGAACCAGTCAAGAAAGTTAGTCCCGATAGTTTATCCTTCTCAAGGATAGATTGCAATGACAGGGGATTATTGTCACTTGAAGAGGCCATTGATCTACAATAAAGATTATGCAAAGTTTATTTTAATATAGAGGAATAGACTCCCACTAAATTAACAACCCTCCTAAAACATACTGTTTATTTTGGGGACTAAAATCCATATTTAACCTAATTCTACGACAGCTATGGCATGAAACACAGAACTAGATTATTTAGGTAGGTAACAGTTACCAATTACATCTTATGTAATTTTAGATACTTTTATGAGATACGGGACATCTTATGACTTATCATGTTTTTTTATCTCATCAAGTCCCTAAAGCTCAAAACTATTTTGATTGCTTTATTAAGTCGGACCATTTTAAACATTTAGGTAACTCTTACCCAACTTGTCTCACCAAGATAACACAATACATCCAGTTATGGCTGAAACTATATCAGTGTGTTCGAGGCCTTTGACAAGTGTTTAAAATGGATGGCACGAGACTTAAAATTTAATATATGGATTTTATTCAGTTTTAGTGATTTTTATGTAAACAATGAAATATCATATATTCTATTGATTTGTTCAATCACTAAACAATTTGAAAATTCTTATATTGTTCACTAATAAAAGAATTTCCCTGCGCTAGGATTAGTTAGACGGCGGTCTCGCTGGTCGGTCGTCGGGCAGGGGAACAGGGGGCAGCGCCCCCGTTTTTTTTTTTTTAAGAGACGAATTTCAATTCCGAAAATTAAAATTCGCTTTAGAAAATCATATTTTGTGCTGATTTTATTATCCTAAATTAACCCCTTAATTTATTCGAAATTAAGTCAATTAAAACATTTTAATTAACCCGAGCCCACATCTAACTAATCATCTTATCCTAATCCAGTTAGGACTTAAGATATTTGAATCCTAGCATATCACCAATAACAAGATTCTCGATATTTATCTCATATCCAATGGGGATAACGAAACCGATTTTGCTAATATCTCCTAATCTAATTTGTTATCTATCTCTTATCAAATAGAAACTTCATAACAGAATAGATATAACGAGATAAATAAATAATTTTAAAAAATAATTATTTGCAATTTCAGTCCTCATCCAAATAATCGCAAACATGTAATCGAATCATGAACTACTATCCCAATCAAATCTAATCATATTAGTTTCGAATTAATATTAAGACTTGTACAATTTAAGAAACTTAAAACAATGTTACCTAAATATGCATATTGAATTACAGAGATTTCATCCATGCATCAATACACGAAAAATAAAGATTATACCTAATGGTGTCGTGGATCACATAACACGAAATTCGATTCATTAAAATTATTCGAATTAACCTAACATGGTTACTTGTATGTACGAAACAGATTTCAATTAAATCACAAATATATGTATCATATACATAAAACATGATAATAAATCTCACATAAAACTTATGTATATCACATATACATCAACTATTAACATGTTTTCAATCATATATCATGTATATATCAGAAGAAAACATGCAATGAATTTAATGGAATCGAACTATATGTCTCTGATACCACTGTTGGGTTTTGGGGTTCATACGTAGTGGAGATTACAAAATAATTTTGACAAAACCCCCAACAGGATCATAATCTAATTCCATTAAAAATGTTTAAACCAAGAAAACTCAATCATACCTCGGTCGTAAAATACCTTTCCGAAGGTTGATTGATCTCTAAGGCGTTGTCAACGACGAACGCACTCTACCAACAGTCCATACGCAAACAGTGGCCGAGATTTGAAGTGCTAGCTTCAAAAAATACCAAACCTTTTTATTTCTCTCCAAAATGATCCAGAGCGTACCAGAAAACCCTGATTCGTTTTTAAACGAAAATAGAGTTTCGGCCCTAAAAATTTCATCCGTGTGTTCTAACTTAAAGCGTCTATTTATACAACCCTTGTATATAGACGGTTAAGTAATTACACATATGCCCCTACTTAAAGAAGTATAACTGTAATACACTACAAGGGCGTTTTTGTCATGAGTTTCATCATAAAAAAATTCATTTTTCTGAACCATCTTAAAATCTCGCAAAACCATTCTTAGTGTGCGACCCAATAGGCTCATACAATGTTGACAGTGTACCAAAACACATTTTGGTATACAAGTCATAAGCGACTCTAGCAAGACATTATGACTACCCAAGTTGTACAAATATCAAATCGATACAACCTAATCAATAGTGTATATAACATCCTTTTATCACACGATATCCTTTTGATCAAACATAAGGCATGGAATTGTCATCCAACATGTTCAATCGTACTAGTCTAGATCTCTAGGTAGACCGAAAACATCCAAGCGACATTGATCAATATCAATTCACTTAGACTAGGCCTTTCAACAGTCTAACACATCAAGGGATCCACTGGATATCTCTTTTTATATGAGAGGGACAAATTCTATCTCGATTACACAACTTCATCACATTGCTCACACAGTAACCAATCACAACCTTTATAATCGTCCGGTGAAAGACAATGTTTGATTCTGTCAAATCACTGTGTTTTTAATGTTGAAGTCTCTGGTAATCTCGAGTCAAAGGACTGAAAAATATACCTATCATGAGAAACAACTATGACTTAATCCATGTGATGTCCTCATAGCGGGTCGTTCCAACACTTTGTTCCCTAACAAGTACTTGTGATCTTGATTTGTATCCCTATACGTATAATCATCATATGATCATCAATCAAGACTCACACTAGTCCTAATTCTTTATAGTTCCCAGTATAATGATCAACTAGGGACATATAGGCTATTTCTGCAAAAACCCATGGATCTTATTATAATGTAAACATACAAATTAATTATAATAAACAACAAATGAAATCCTCTATTTTATTAACTAAAAGTATTCATAAAAATAGTTAATGGATTGATCTAGGGCACATGCCCTAACATATACTTCTCCAAATCAACCCACATTAATAGGTGGACATTATATCTATTTGATTTCTACTCTTTTTGGTCTTCCATTGTGGGTGTTTTTGAGTTGTTGTTTCAACCTCTACAAGGTATGCATTCCCACTATTTTTATAATTATTTTTATCTAGTTGTTACGTGATTTATTGAAGTTTGGTTGGATTACCATGTGCTCTTGTGTTGGAGTTGATTTTGTGCACTAATTTAGGATTTTTAGTTGTGTTCTTCCCCTGCGTTTAAGGTGTTTGAATAAATGCATAAATGTATTCTTATAGATCAATCCTTCTACATTGTTTCTCCTTGGCCTTATATATTCTTGTGTGGATATACCCATTGTAATTAAATCGATTAGTTTCCTTGATGACATAATGTTCATTCATATGGTTGTGTGCTCTTTTTTCATGATCATGTTGGTGTTTGTTAAATAGTTCTTCACCACTAGTCACTTTGCACGGGTATTTACATGGGTAGTATGTTCATGAATTAAAGATTTTGTTTATTATGACTTTGCACCATGCATTTTCACTTAGGTTTGGAGAGTCGTTGTGCTCTATTTGATATATTTGTACCTTACTTTATGTGCATGTCGTTAACAAGCATAATGTGTTTTTCTATCATAATCATTGTTGGACTTACTGATTTTATTTTCTTTTTAGGATGAGTACTTCACGTGCATCACGCTCTAAACTACCGATTGTCCAACCCCTACGCTCTCATCATTTGGTGATTGCTTGTGCTTCCGACTCTGACTCTGATGACATTGCCATTGAGTATTACCAGGATAAAGAGGCGGAGGCTCATTACAAGAAGTACACCTCTTTCACAATAAAACCTGAGCATCTATTTATGGTGTCCAATAAATACAAAAAACATATTTTGGACATTGTGGAACATCATGGTTGGCTCACTGTGGCTATTGGGCGAAACATTGATAAGACCGTGATATCTAGTGAACTCACTATGGAAATTTATGCCAATGGATACCACATATGTCCATATCGGAAGTTATTGATGTAGGGCGTCGACGTCTGTATTATTGGTGCATATGTAAATAGAGCTCTGGATTTAACACGGGACCCAACAAAAATCTTATTTTCCATGGTCCCCTAAAGATTACACCCATCAACAAATAGCAGATATTATTTGTGTTCTAGGGCGCACTGTTTGCAAAAGGAGTAATGACGACCTTCATGATCAAATATTGGGTACAGAAAATTTGAGGCAGTCCACCAGAGGTTGGCTCCACTTTATTTGTTCCATTTTAATGCCGACGGGGAATACCAGCGAGATCATACTAGAACGCGCTACTCTCTATTAGCGCATATCTTAGCTGGTGATGATGTCGACTATAGTGAGGTCATCTCCAGTTCTTTGACAAGTTTCTTTCACGGACCGCCTTTAAAGGTGTTGTATCATCCTTGGATTATAATTCGCCTGTGCAAGCATCAAACTATCCATTTTCATAGTAATGAGTACACATTGAGGTTGAACCCCATATCCAATGCTACATTACAACAATGTAGGTCACCTCCAGGTTACGTTGATTCAGATGATGACCTTCAAGAGCAATAGCCTAGACCTTCAAGTCAACCACAGCGACGTTCGAGCGGGCAAACACCATTCCTGGCAGCACAATCTGAAACACTACATGCTGAACAGGGCAGAGACAACCCTCAACTATTGGCATTGATTCCTTACGACCATCAGCAACATTATAACCCTCCGGCGGATCGTTATTTTGCATATTATAGTAAATGCAATGCGATCAACATATTATGCATTAATAGCAATGTTCATTTCAGTGGGCAACTGCTATGCATTTGGAGGGGATGGCACGCTACCAGCGGCACCTGTTTTGCCACCCTACTGATCGTAATTACTCTCTTCCACCTTTTGCTATTTACTTTGATGACGATGGCGAGCACAGTGCAAGGGACAACTTTTCGTCTTTATCTAAAGATTGATCACATCATTTATTGGTGCACTACTTTTTCATTTAAGGGAGTTTTTGTTTCCACACCCTATCTCATTTGTTTTATTTTGTTTTTCTTTTTTTTGCTACTTTTTTAACTATTAGCTTTTGTTAACGTGTCATTTTTTCATGCATTCCCACTATCACGTTTCATTTTAGGAGTATTTAGAGTTCATTGAGGGCACTAAACATCTTAAGTTTGGGGGTGTTATGTTTATTCTGCAAGTATGTACATGTCACTTCGAGATATTATTTTAATTTTCTTTCCTTATGTGGCTAACAATCTATGATATACTCTTGATCAAACCAATGAGACAATATACCCGGGATAAGTAAAGGGCACATACCTAAGTGTTTAGCTTGGCTAGATCGGGGTTTCTCCAGAGATGTCCGATGTAGGGGATAAACGTAAAGTATGCGAGCTTTAACGAGGTTTCGGGGATTCTAGAAATTATTCTAGAGCCACTTGGTCGATAAATTCCGAAATTAAAAGATTGAGGAGAGGAGTAAGGCCATGTTTGAATGTTTTACAGAATATCATATACTTCTCTCCTACAATTAAATCACTAGCTACCCCGTTGATCCTTATTTAACCTGAAATTCTTGGCACCTACCAGTGTCCTGAGCTAAAAAAGCCTTAGTCTACCTAAAAGTTAGATTGATGAGAAACCATTATCAATGATGGAAAGAGCTTGTATGGAAGTTGATGCTTTAAATGAAGAATTATTGAGATTTCAAATCCTTTTGGTGAACTCTCTTGAGTAGTGGCGCTTAGAGTTTCAAAACTGCACTTAGGTTGTTGAAAGTGAGATATTGTAAAGGTTAGGTTGAAAGGTTCATGGGCAATTGAAAATCTTTGGGTTTAGTTAATATATGGAAAAATAAATTTGTGTTTGCATACTTAATGTTTTCCAACTATGGATGATGTTTTCTATGTTTATTTTTATGGTTTGAAGTAAATTGCATCTCTTATTGTGTAATTATTTCCTAGAGACTAGGAAGATTTTAAGTTTGGGGGTGTGATGCAAAGCATGATTTTGAGTGTGTTAAGTAGGATTTAGTTAATTATTTAATAAATTAATTGATGATATGAGGCTTATTTAGTGTATTTTTGGGTGTATTAGGTTCAAGGGACAATGAGACTAGACACCAAGCGGGTAAAGTGAATAAATGAAGAAGAAAAGTGAAGCTGATGGACCTGGTGCTATGCGGGCCCCATAGCTCCACCACAGTGCCAAGTCTAGGGAGCATATAACATCTTGGCGTTGCATGGGCGCCACAACGCCACCACAATGCTAGGTCGAGTTTCGTTACATATCATGGGCGTTGTGCGGGCGCCATAGCGCCAAAGCTAGTAAATCTGAGTTTTGCCTATTTTTAGGATTTTAAATGTATTTTGATAAACCTAAATACCCCTATATATATAGTTAAGAGATATGAGGATCATCATCTTTTGCTTTGGAGAACCAAGAAGAACGTGTGAAGATTGAAAAAAAGTGATCAAAATCTTGGATTTTATATTCACTGTAGGTTTGATTTCATGTTTTCTTGCTTTCTTATCATCAATTGTGTTGAATTGAACCCATTTATACGGTAATCTTTTTTGTTCTAGGGATCTTTAGATCCCAAATTGGATTCTTTTGATTTTAATGTGATTATATTTATTCTTTTTATTCAATATTTTGATTTATGTGTTCTTGTATGCTATGCTATACTTACCTTGATCAAGTAGGTATAGATTCAAGGGTTTGAGTCACCATGACCATTGGGATTTTTGAACCCGGATTAAGGGAAACACAACCTTAGAACATATGATGCATCGATCGATGGTCATTGACTAGGAGGCAATTGAACTTGGTTTTTAATGCGGTATCTTACTTACGCTATTCACATTGACCGGCTGAGTCCGAGTGAGATGTTAAAATCTCCATCATCGAGACCTCGGGATGGAGTGAATTGTAGGAAATTCGCCTATCATTGCATGAATTGGGAGACTTTATAATTAAATTGGATTCGAATGATACAATTTGGGTGAATTAGATTTCCTAAGATATTTTCTTCATTGCTTAAGACTTATTTTAAGTAATTACAATTAGTTAGTTTAAATTAATTAATAATTTCTTTTTACAAAACCCAATGTTTAAGTTCCTAGCCCTATTTCTTAATTAGACTATGTATTAGCACATAACCATCCTTGTGGATATGATATTCCTAACACCAACACGAGTTGGTCCCACTATTACTTTGACGTTTATCGTACGCTTGTGTTCGCTGTCAATCTCACATTTGTACTAATGTGTAGGGTCTCACCAAAAGTAGAAAGCTGAAGAAATGAGAAGTCATCCTATGAGTCAAAAATGGAGTAAAGGTTGTTGCGTTAACTGTAGGATGCTAGGAGTTAATTTTACCTTGTGGACTTATTTTAATTTTAAATAATTGTTATTATGTCCCTGCTTTGAGGAAAAACATTAGTTCAGTTTCATGTTTGGATTTGGATGGTTTTAATTTTATTATTGCAAATAATAAATGCTATATTTCTCGTAAAGACGTTTTCTATGCGAATGTTGATTTATGTGATGGTATTTATATTCTAAACATGAAAAGGTTTACAGATACTCCTATTCTTAATGTAAATACAAAGTGGTTCAAATAAAATGATTTGAGTTAAACCTACCTCTGGCATTGTCGTCTTGGCCACATATATGAGATCGCATTTCTAAACTCCATAAAGATGGACTTTTAAATTCATTTGATTCAAAATCAAATGAATCATGTGTATCTTGTTTACTAGGAAAGATGACAAAGATTCCATTTACTAGCAATAATAAAAGGGCAATGATTTATTGGGTCTAATACATCTGATGTATGCAGTCCTATAAACATAATGGCTAGAGGTGGTTATCAGCAGTTCATTATTTCGCTGATGATTTCAGCGGATATGGTTACGTGTATCTCATGAAACATAGATATGAATCTTTTAAGATGTTTCGAACATATCATACTGAAGAGAAGAATCAACTTGGTAAAACTATTAAAGCACTCTGATCATATCGAGGGAGGTGAATATTTGAGCCAAGAGTTTGGTGATCATCTTAAAAAATGTGGGATTGTCTCACAGTTAACTCCTCCAACAACTCCAAAATGGAATGGTGTTTCTGAAAGGAGAAATTAGACTTTATTGGATATGGTTCGATCTATGATGAGTCATGCAAATCTTCCTATTTTGTTTTAGGGTTATCCCTTAAAAACTGCTAAGTTTACATCGAATCGCATCCCTTCTAAAACGGTTTATAAAACACCACATGAGATGTGGTTTGGAAAAAAACCAAGTTTGTCTTTCCTTAAGATTTGGGGCAGTGAGGTTTTCGTATAACAAGAATTCTCAGAAAAATTATCAATCAAATAAACCAAATACGTGTATGTTGGTTATCCTAAAGAAACTAGAGGATACTATTTCTATGATCTCATAGAGAACAAAGTTTTTGTTACTCAGAATGGTGTTTTTATGGAAAAAAAGTTAATTTCAAAAAAAAAGCAATGAGAATAAAGTATGTCTTGAAGAAGTTCAAGAACCACAAATAAACACTCAATCACTTGTGGGAGATCAACAAAGTCTTGAACTAGTTGAACCCGCATCGGTATCACAAGGCCCGTGTAGGTCTGATAGGGTAAGACATCATCCTGAGAGATTTGGATTTCTTGTTATTGATACAAGTGAGGTGTTGCTTATGGATCAAAATGAGCCTACTACTTATCAAGAAGTTATGTCTAGCCCTGAGGCGGATAAATGGCTTAGTGTCATGAATTCTTAGATGCAATCCATCTATGATAACCAAGTTTGGAACTTAGTTGATTTATTTGAAAGTGGTAAGACATTGGATATAAATGGATTTTCAAGAAAAAAATTGACATGGATGGAAATATGCATACTTATAAAGCATGGCTAGTAGCAAAAGGCTTCAAATAAACTCAAGGTATTGATTATGATGAGACATTTTCTCCTGTAGCCATGCTTAAATTCATTAGAATTCCAATTGCCATAGCCATATATTATGAATATGAGATATGGAAAATGGAGTTCAAAATAGCTTTTCTAAATGAAAAGTTATTTGAGAACATGTATATGATATAACCTGAAGGGTTTGTTCATCCTGAGAAATCTAGGAAGGTTTGCAAGCTTCAAAGATATATTTTGGATTAAAGCAAGCTTCTTGAAGTTGGAATCTTTGTTCTAATGAAGCAATTAAGGAATTTGGTTTCATTAAAAATGAAGACGAGCCTTGTGTATACGAGAAGTTCAGTGGGAGTGTGGTTTTTTTTTTGTACTATATGTTGAAGATATATTACTCATTGGAAATGAAATCCAAACCTTGTAGAGTGTCAAGTCTTGGTTAGGGAAGTGTTTCTCAATGAGTACTTAAGAGATGTAGCCTTCATCCTCGGGATTAAGATCTATAAGGATAGATCTAAAAGGCTTATCGGTCTAAGTCATAGTGCTTATATAGACAAGTTACTGAATAGGTTCAATATGCAATACTCTAAAAGAGGGTCATTGCCAATGTCTCATGGTATAAGTATCAATAAGACTTAATGTCCGAAGACTAATGATTAGCGAGAGCGCATGAATACGATTCCATATGCATTAGCTATTGGATCTATCATGTATGCCATGTTATGCTCCCAACCCGATATATTATATGCTTTGAGTGCAACAAGCAAATATCAGTCTGATCCCAGTGAGAGTCAATGGATAGCAGTAACAAACATTCTTAAGTACTTGAGAATGACTAAAAAAATGTTCTTAGTCTATGGAAGTTTAGAAGACGAGCTTGTTGTAAATAGTTAGACAGATGCGAATTTTTAAATTGATGTAGATGTCTTCTAAATGTAGTCAAGATATGTGTTTACTTCAATAGAGGCATAGTGAGCTAGAAAAATTTGAAGCAAGAAATGATGGCAAATTCTACAACAAAAGCTGAGTATATTACAGCATCCGATGCGACTAGAGAGACAGTTTGGATCAAAAAGTACTTCTCTAAACTTGGAGTGGTTCTAAATATAGCTAACCCTATTTGCTTGTATCGTGACAATAATGGGGAGATATCACAGGCCAAGGAACCAAGATCACTCCACCGATCTAAACATATACTTAAACATTTTCATCTCATTCGAGGAATCATTGAGAAGGGAGACGTGAAGACTTGTAGAGTTCCTACAGAAGATAATATTGTCGATCATTTGACGAAGGCTCTTCTATAAGTGAAACATGATGCTCATGTTAGGTTATTAGGTATTAGATAGATTAATGATTGGCCCTAGTGCAAGTGAGAGATGTAGGGGAACATGCCCTAGGTCAATCTATAAACATTTTTATCTTGTAATTTTAGTTAATAAAATTGAGTATTTCATTTGTTGTTTTAATATAAATGATTGCATGTTTACCTCATAGTATGATCCATGAGTATTTGTTAAAATATCCTAAATGTCATAATCAATCATTATACTGGGAGCTATAATGAATTAAGACTAGTGTGAGTCTTGATTGATGGTCATGTGATGATCATGGTATAGGGATACGAATCGAGATCATGAGTACTTGTTAGGGAACAAAGTACTGGACCGACCCGCTATGAGAACACCATATGGATCAAGTCGTCAGTGTTACTCATGATAGGTATATCATTTAGTCCTTCAACTTGAGATTACCATAGACTCCAATATTAGGAGCATGGTACTTTGACACAACCAAACGTTGTTTTTAACCAGATGATTATAAAGATTGTGATTGGTTAGCGTGTGAATAATATGTGAAGGTGTGTAATCAAGATAGAATTTGTCACTCTCATTTAGAGAAAGATATCAGTGGATCCCTCGATATGATAGACTGATAATGGTCAAGTCCATGTAAATTGATATGATCAATGTCACTTGGATGTTTTTAGTTTACCTAAAGATCGAGACTAGTACGATTGAACATTAAGGGTGACTTTCCATGCCTTATGTTTAATCGAAGGATATCGCATGACAAAAGGATATGATATATGTTATTCATTAGGTTATATAGATTTTGATATTCATGCTACTTGGGCAGTCATAATGCCTTCCTAGAGACCGATTATGACTTCTGTACTAAAATGGTTTTTGGTTCACTACCAACGTCGCATGAACCTATTGGGTCGCACATAAAGAATGGCTTCGCTTAATTTTAATTGGTCTAGAGTATTGAATTTTATATGATAAAATTCATGACATAAAAGCCCTTATGATTTTTATATGATAACTTATTTATAAGGGTGTATGTGTAATTTTCTTAAATTTCCTAAATACAATAGTTGTATTATAAATAGGATTTTAAGTGAGGTCGTATCATACAAATAAAGGATGAAACCCTAAAAATGAAATAAGATTTTCGTTTTTGCAATTTTCGAGTTCTCTGGATTTTTGGGAAAGAAAGAAAAACTTTATCAATCTCTATTAGAGCTAGCACTCTAAATTGTGGTCACCGGTGATGTGTGGATTTCTAATAAAGGATGCACACTTGAACATCTTGGAAATCAAATGATTAGAGAAGGAAATCATGAATTAAGGTATGGTTTACTTTTGTAGATCTAGTTTAATGGAACTTATTTTTTATCTTATTAAGATTTTTAGAATCTTGTTTTAAATTTTTCGCTGCGTATGAACCCTAAAACTCAACACTACCAAATGTGTATTTATTGGTTATCATAAGAAACTAGATGATACTACTTTTATAATCCCACAAAGAACAAAGTGTTTGCTGCTCGGAATGGTAAGTTTATGGAAAAGCGTTTATTTCAAAAGACAACAAAGGGAAGAAAGCAAGTCTTGAAAAAGTTCAAGAACTACAAATAAACACTTAACCGGCAGTAGGAGATCAACAAAGTCTTGAACTAGTTGAAACTCCATAGGTATCACAAGGCCAGCGTAGGTCTGATGGGTTAAGACATCAGCCTAGGAGATTTGGATTTATTATTACTAATAGTAGTGAGGTGTTGCTTATGGATTAAAATGAGCCTACTACTTATCATGAGGTTGAGTCATCCTTAAGGTGGATAAATGCCTTAGTGTCATGAATTATGAGATGCAATCCATGTATGATTACCAAGTTTGGAACCTATTTGATTTACCTAAAGATGGCAAGACCATTGGATGTAAATGGGTTTCAAGAATAAAATTGACATGGATGAAAATGTGCATACTTATAAAGCACGACTAGTAAGGTTCTAGCAGAGTCAAGGTGTTGATTATGATGAGACATTTTCTCATATAGCCATGCTTAAATCAATTAGAATTCTAATTTTCATAGCCGCATATTATGACTATGAGATTATGGCAAATGCTTGTCAAAATAGCTTTTCTAAATGAAAAGTTACTTGATGACGTGTATATGATACAGCCTGAAGGGTTTGTTCATCCTAAGAATTCTAGGAATGTATGCAAGCTTTAAAGATCTATTTATGGATTAAACCAAGCATCTCAAAGTTGGAATCTTCATTTTGATGAAGCAATTAAGGAATTTGATTTCATTAAAAATGAAGATGGGCCTTGTGTATATGAGAAGGTCAGTGGAGTGTGGTTATTTTCTAATACTCTATGTTGATCATATATTATTAATTGAAAATGACATCCCAACCTTGCAGGGTGTCAATTTTTGGTTAAGAAAATGTTTCTTAATGAAGGACTTAGGATATGCAGCCTACATCCTTGGCATTAAGATCTATAGGGATTGATCTAAAAGGCTAATCGGTCTATGCCAAAGGGCTTATATGGACAATGTACCAAATAGGTTCAGTATGCAAGACTCTAAAATAAGGTCGTTGTCAATGTCTCATGGTATAAGTCTCAGCAAGACTCAATATGTAAAGACTAATAATGAGAGAGAGTGCATGAATATAATTCCGTATGCATCAACTATTGGATCTATCATGTATGTCATGTTATGCATTTAACCTGATGCATCTTATGCTTTGAGCGCAATAAGCAGATATCAATTTAATCCTAGTAAGAGTCATTGGATAGTAGTAAAGAACATTCTTAAGCACTTGAGAATGACTAAAAGAGTGTTCTTGATCTTTGGAAGTTTCAAAGACTAGCTTGTTGTAAATAGTTACACATATGCAAGTTTTCAAACTAAGATTGATGACTTCAGATCGTAATCTAGATATGTGTTTACTTTGAATGGAGGAGCAGTGAGATGGAAATGTTCCAAGCAAGAAACTGTGGCAGATTCTCTAAGTTGAGTATATAGCAGGGTCTGATGTAGCTAAGGAGGTTGTTTGAATCAAAAAATTCATTTCTAAACTTGGTGTGGTTCTGAGTATAGCTAACCTCATTTACTTGTATTGTGACAACAATGGGGCGATAGCACAGGCCTAAGAACCAAGATCACGCCACCGGTCTAAACATAAACTTAGACGTTTTCATCTCATTCAAGAAATTTTCGAGAAGGGAGACGTGAAGATTTGTAGAGTTCCTATAGAACACAATGTTGCAGATCCTTTGACGAAGGCTCTTCCATGAGCGAAACATGATGGTCTTGTAAGGTCATTAGGCTTTACATACATGAATGATTGGTCTTAGTGCAAATGGGAGATGTTGGGGCATATGCCCTAGGTCGATCTACAAACATTGTTTATCTTATGACTTCAGTTAATAAAATCGAGGTTTTCATTTTTTGTTTTATTATAAGTTATTGCATGTTTACCTTATAAAAAATCCTTGGGTATTTGTTGAAATAACATAAATTTCCTTAGTCGATTATTATACTGGGAACTATAATGAATTAAGACTAGTGTGAATCTTGATTGATGATCATGCGATGATCATGCGTATAAGGATACGAATCGAGATCACGAGTACTTATTAAGGAACAAGATACTATACTAACCTAATATGAGAACATGGATTAAGTCATAGGAATTACTCATGATAGCTATATCATTTAGTCCTACAACTTGATATTACTATAGACTTCAATATTAGGAGCATGGTGATTTGATACAATCAAACATTGTCTTTAACCAAACAATTATAAAGATTGTGATTGGTTACTATGGGAGTAATATATGAAAGTGTGTAATCAAGAAAGAGTTTGTCCCTCTCGTATAGAGAGAGATAACAGTGGATCCGTTGATGTGATAGACTGATAATAGCAAAGTCCATGTGAATTGATATGATTAATGTCAGTTGGATTTTCTCAGTTTACCTAAAAATCGATACTAGTTAGATTCAATATTAAGGGTGACTTTACAAAACTTGAGCAATCAAAAGGAAAAGTTTCAAATGGGACAACAAAGTCCACAAGTGCAGGAGATGCAACAACCTATTAATATGAAGATGTAAACTTCATGAACAACCAAGGATATGGAAATAATTTCAAACTGAGAGGAATGGCTCCTCAATGATTTTATCAAGGATACAACAAAAATAACCTGAACTTCTCGTATAGAAATCCTGATAATGCACTGAAGTTACCTCTAGGTTTTTATTAATAGAGGAAGATAGGGCAGAGAAAGGAGATGACTTTATCGAAGTCTATTGAGGAACTCTTAAACGTCATGGACATGAGCAATAGGGGACGTCATTAGATGCACGAGAAAGAGATGGAAGGAGTTAAGCAAGTCATGAAGAGGATGGATGATGAGAGATCACAATCCATTAAGAACTTAGAGAGACATATTGGTCAGTAAGCCGTTGCCCCGAACTCAAGGAAGGAAGGATAGTTCTTGAGTAACGCGATCACCAATCCCAATGAGAACGTTAATGCTATTCACATAATGAACACTATGGCAACGACTGACCCAAGACAATAGCAAGTGATGTAAGAGCCAAGAAATTCAACACTTTGGCTATAGGAAGGAGGAAGATATGCATGAGTACATAACGAAAGTGAGGTAAGATGTACTCGAAGGATTTAGGCAACAAAGAATAAATGCCTTAAAAAATAACATGAAGGTGAAGAAACAATGAAAAGATAAGGAAAACGATGAAGACCTTTTAAAGAAGAAGTGAAAGGCAATAACATTAAGGTAGTTACACTGAAGCCGGGACTTAAGTTCAAGCTCATATCGAGACTTCAACCAATCAAAAAGAGAGATGCGAAAGAAATATGCATACCAATAAACATTGAGAGGCATCAATTTAAAAATTTCTTATGTGATACGGAGCTTCACTCAATGTCATGCCAATAACGGTCATGTTGCACGTTGATATGAAGATCAATTGTCCTTATACGACCAATTTGCAAGTAGCTGATGACAAGTTAATACCAACTATAGGAAGAGTCTTGAATGTTCATGTGAAAGTGGGTAGATTTACGTTCATCGTGGATTTTGAGGTTATGGATCATAACATAATAGTTTTCTAACTTTCAAAGTTTTTTGTTAAATTTGCAGATAAAGCCATTTGCTGGGTGATAATTCATCAGAATGGAAATGTCTCGTCAAACTCGTTAAAGAGCATAAAAGAGTGAAGGAGTTTAAGTAGAAAAAGAGAGGTACATGGGAAAAACACAAGTAGTTTTTATGGAATTTTTATATTTACATGAATTTCATGTGTTCACGACATCTTACGTTGCAATACACAATGTCGGGGAAGCTCTAAATAGAAATAAATAAAAAAAATATATACGAAAATGCAATCTAAGAGGTCGACCATGTGTGTAATACATACGGTGTCATGGGCAGTGAGCACGACGCTAGTAGGGTGTTATTAATACATATAAAAAATACATTTAGGGGTGTTGACATCGTCGTGGTGCAGCCACGCCGTTGTGCCTATTAAGGCATGTCGACAGTTGTGATGAAGGTTTAAAATCTTATTTTCACCACTTCATTCCCACTAGCATCCAAACCTAACTACAACCATCAAGTATACATCCTCTAAAACACAAGTTTGATCATTTCTAAGTGAGGAAAGAGAGTTCCTAGTGATTGAGAATGAAAGAAGAAAATGGATTTGCACAAGGTGGAAAACTAGGGCTTAAATTTGGGAATTTGGTTTCAATGAGCATTAGGGTTCTAAGTTGTTAGTGAAGTGAGAGGGCTTTGAAAGACTTGGAGCAGTGTTCTACATTGGAAAGTAGTTCGGCATTAAAGTAAAATTTACAATTTCATTAGTTATGTTTTAAGTTTTTGAGAAATTTTGATGAAGTTGCAAGAATAGTGGATTTGAGGTTTTTTATTAGGATTTTCAAGTTATGTGAATATTAAGCATAAATGATACTCATGGAGACTTAGTTCAGACTTTTGCATTAATTTACGTGTGAATGATCCGTGTCACATAAATTTTGAGTGTTAGGTGATTTCAAGACCCGAATCACTAGTTGCATTGTTGTGTTGTTGTTTGAATTTGAGAAAATGCTGAGAAAAAAAAGTGAGTTAGTCAAGTGAGCACAAATAATTTTGAGGCATCAACCTCACGACATCCCAATGAAAAGCAGCCTAGGTCATTTAAAACTAAATATTTCATTAGTAGAGAGGCAAAAGAAAGATATGAGGATATTCAGCATAGGGAGTTCATTTGTAAGAGAGGTGTAAATTTGTCGGCTAAGTATGACAAACGAGTGAACAACTTTATTAGGCGACAAAATTGGGAGCATTTCACCTAAGATTATAGAAAGAATGAAATTAGGGAGTAAGTGAGATAGTATATGAATTTTATGCCAATGTGAAGTTCACTAGGAAGAATGAGCCAATAAATGTGAAATGGGTGTTTGTCCCCTTTAATGCGCGTTAGGTAAATAGCATATATGGATTGGAGCATTTAAGTATGGTTGAGCTGAACCAAGTTTCTCGGGCGACTTATGTGAGAAATCCTGTAGCCTTACCCTTTTATAGCCATAGATAGAGAGCATTGACTATCCAAGGACAACCCGTGTGGATAATGGAATTGAAATGTGCCTAAGCACATCAAGAAGGGGAGTATTAGGACAGTCTACCAAATATGGCAACATTTCCTTATCGTTTATATATACCCCGCCATTCAATAGGGTGAGATCAATAAGCCAAATGCGGCTTGTTTATATGAGACTACAAAGAACGGGGAGATAAATGTCGACGAGATCATCTGCAACAATCTGAGGGAGTCCATTATGTCAGAAATAGATAACGAGTTATTGTTTCCTATATTGATCCCTCAGTTATGCTTGTAGGAAAGAGTGTGATTGTTTCGAGATGCAAAATTTGATATTGAGACCCAAACAACCATGGATGAAGTTTTTATGCTCACACTTAAATCATTACGTGGTTATCAAAACTCTGAGAATGAGAAGGAAAGAGCCAAGGGATCTAGACTTAAGGCCGAGTTGTTAGCCAAACAATAGGAAGATAATACAGTAATCCAACAACAACAACAAAAGAGTTAGTGCGGGAATTGGAAGATGAAGGATATGGAGAAAAGGAGGAGCAACAACAGGGATTCGCTGACGGCTACGAGTTATTAGACTCACTTATTGGAAAGCAGGAATTAGATGGTCCTGAGGTTTTTCCACCATCTTCTCCACCACAGCCACTTATACCACCACAAGAGGACTTAACTCCACTGCAGTAGAGGTCGTAGATTGCACAGATGATGAGACAGTACCAAAAGGACAAGGCTTAGTAACGTGAAGCCTTGAGGAGATATGAACTAGACAAATGGAACGAGTAGCAGAACATCATGTTGTTTGTTGATCTTCAAATGGACATACCTGATAAAAGAGGAGCAGATGGATGAGACTGATTGATAGGTCTTTTGGCATTCTAGTAGCACCAGCTTATGTATTTGATCCAGATGTGGAGCAGAACAGGAGGGTAGACCGTCCATTGACACAATCCTATGCTGGAGCTGAAGAGCTGATGATGACGATGACGCGCAGTCTCGATGTCATTGTCTTAGGATTTCTCTAGATCTATGGAGATAAGATATAGATTGATACCATTTTACTTTAACATTGGGATGTTTTTTAACCATTTAATTATTTAACTTCTATGTTTTGTTTTGTTTATGACTTTATATCTTGTGTTATTATAAAAAAATTTATGTTTTAATGCTTTCATGATTTTAGGCTTATTTTTAAACCTTTAGGATAAGGTTTAGTTTAAGTTTGTAGGCATCAACACTACACTACACTATAGGAAGTGGCAATAAAGGTTGAAATAAGGATAAAGACTGCAGGTATGATCGTTTATATTTTATTCTTGAAGCAGTTAAAGAGGAAAGTATAACAATGTATTATTTGTTGAATTTACTTACTATTTGAATGTTTAGTTAAAATAGATTATGTTATATATAGTAATATGTAATGAATAACCAATTCATTTGCATGTTCATACCTTTAATTGAGGTTGAGTAAAATAAAAGTGTCTTGTTGATATGAAACTTAATAGAGTGTTTTTAAATTTTTGAAGAAAATAATGAAATATGGCAAATAACAATATGATTTTATGATTAGAAACCTAGAGTTATGGAAGACCATAAAATTGAAACAAAAGCAAGAAAGTACTAAAACACTTCTTGTGGAAAAAGGTAGATCTCTAAGGAATTCTATAATAAGTGTCAATCTCACTTGAATATATAAAGAAAATAAAGACTTAATGTAAAGAGGGGAAGAATATGCATTTTAAATGAAAATTTGGAGTTAACTTGCTCGATTAAGTAAAAATGAGAAGTGCTAATAAGAGTTTTAGAATAGAAAAATAGAGAGTCCCTGTGACGTCCCCTTCAAAAATTAGGGCACCATCCGGTCTAATCCCACTATTAAGCCCTAATCTCACTATATATGACCTAATAAAGAATTAGTCAACTTTTCCAAAACCTTATTACTTACCAATTATTTATTTTAAACGTGAATATAGACATATACCTATCCTATGTCAATTTATAAATCAAAGTTAATTAAGATTTACTTACTTAAAAGTTATTCAACGGAAGTCTTAACAAATTAGCGGAAGCTTATAACATGATGCCTAACAATTGTGGAAAAACCAGGGAATAAAGATCACATGCATATATATAATGAAACGATGATAATATAATACGTATTTGGTCAAGGTACTAATCACTCAACCTATAATATACAACCCCAAAAGTATATGATATACATATAAAAGTAATACATCAAAAATCAAAACCTACGAAATTTGGTGTAGCAGCACTCCACTGGCTCAGAGGTAGTCAACGATATTTTCTCTGCCTGGCTTGCTACTTGATGGATCTGCACCCACCGTCATAAAAATTTCGATGAGTACAAAAAGTAGAAAGTAACATTGAGAGACATTTGTCCACATTCCTAAATTTGCAACAATTATTTAAAAGCATGATAATAGCAACTATGTTGAAAAGAAACCATGCAAATAGATACTTTAGTTAAACAACGTGAAACTAACACTAGACTAAGCAGTACTAAGGCCGATCGGCTGAGAGTCTTGTCACAATGCTTGTTCCACTATATAAGGATGGAGTTGTGCTTTACAACTCTATGAAGGTCGTAATTATACTCTACGCCTTTATAATTATCCCAAATGTCAGTCATCTGAGATGTATATTTGCCAACAACCCCGAATCTTATAACTCATGAAGTCACCCAAGTTATGGTTGCCAACAACCCTAAGTCCCATAGCCCGTATGTTGCGCAAGATAGTGGAGAGATCCCAATAATCCTGAAAATTCTAGTAACCCCGTATGTCTGATGGATCTCTCTCATAAAATGGTCCTAGATACAAGAACTACTTTCATATTTCAAGAGATAACATGGTTTGAGAATCCAACAAGGCAGTTGGATAGCTAATGCGTAAATGATATATAATATACAACACTACGTAGCATTTACCTAATAGCATGTTATTCCACTGACCACATATATTAACAATCAAAATGCATAGCACATGCTTTGGGGTCAATGAAATCATTTAATCAACAATCTATGCCATGAAAGCAACCTCATGAAATGAGAAATGACAACAAATCATGGCATATGGAGTACAATGGCAAATCAGTTCAAATGACTAGAAATTAACATACAATCATGAATAAAATGTAAATAAATATCTCAATCAGTTTACTTACAATCCATGCAATTTCCTATGCTATTCCAGCCTCCCAATACCTCGAAACTTGTATTTGATTCCCTATAACTCTTTTCTAAGTTCCTGATATCACATCATATGTTTTTTAGTGTGTTTGAACCTTTACATATGGTATTATACTCATTTATAGTGCTTAAGAAGTTTTTTGTAATTTTAGATTTTTATGATGTCATATCACCTAGCGCGCTAATTACTATGGTTAGCGAGCCTTCTCTGACGTGCTAATCAAAGTTAGCACGCTCGCTAACCTACCTAGTGTGCTATGTGCAGTAAAAACCAGAATTCTATAATTAGAATTATGAGTTTTTTCTACTTATAGGCCATGCTAATACCCTAGGAACCCCCACACTCATCTCCAGAGTTCCAAGACATCATCCACAACATTAAATAGCAACATATAACATCAAATTCATTGAATTGAGCTAAGTCTATGGTGTATAAAAGTTACCTTACTAGATGATCACCAGCTTAGCTTGATCTCTCCTTCACTCAATTAAAGTTCTTATTGGTCTTCTTCTTCCTCTAACACCTTTCCTTCTCTCCAGCTAGTTTTCTTCTCTCTTAAATAAATGAAATGAATTTGGTTTGAATTCATGAATTGATCACTAGCTTTATATAAGAAGTGGATATGGTTGATTAATAACCATTGATCTCATTATACACACGTATCTCAAGGCTCATCTAGTGATCTCCACTTGACACATTTCCCACTTACTCAAACTAAGTGACACCAATTTGTAACAAAATTAGTGTATATATATATATGTGTCAATACATATCTCGATGACCATCAAGTGGCTATTGTTTTAACTTACTAACTTAGGTATATTTAATACATAATCAACCATAGCCCCATTTAAATCACTATAAAAGCTATATTAAGATTGTACCAACTTACCAAATCACTTTTTATCTCAGTCCCACACCAACACGCAACTCGATGTGCATCGCCACCAATGTCTCGACATCTATGTACAAGTAGGAGTGGCTCAGTAGTCTACACATATACAATACACTAGGCATACACAACGACAAATATAACATTTACCTCGGCCATCTCACCTCGGTCATGACACGTATCTCAATGTGGGTCCTACGTCACGTGTTACTTGATCCTAATCAAGAGATTAAACTTAAATTTAGAAACTTGGGTCGTGACAGTCCCACAAGTTCTATAGGAAATGGAGCAAAGAACTAAATGGTTAGAAAAAGTAAGGAAAAACAGAGTCCACAGGAAAAGGAACAAGGACCGTGAAATAAAAATAAAAAGGAGAAAAAATAAAGAAAATAGGTAAAAATAAAGAAAAGAATATGGAAGTTAAAATCAAACTCTTCAAACAAAAGATTTAGCTCGAGTACTAGTAGCTTTATTGGGTTAAGTTTTCTTTCCAACTATGTTAAGTCCTATAGACTCTTAATGTTTTGGTTGTGATCTACTTTGGTGTTTCAAAAGTGAGTTATATGTGTTGTTAAAGCTACATATTTTTAAAAATATAAGTTTTTGCAAAGAGAAAAGCTCTTAAGTGGATTATTAATTTGAAACTCGGTGAATTAAAGGATATTTCATGAACAATGTAAAATGAATGAGAACTAGAGAAATAGGAGTAGTTAGGATAAGTGATTTATTTATACTTATATGTTGGGTTAGTTTAATAGTATATTTAGTATAAATATCCATAAATGAGCTTTAATTGATGGTGTTTATGCATTTTTAGGTAAACAATGCATAAAAGAAGGAAACGAGTGAATTCGAGGAGAAACAAAGCAAAAACACCACTAAGGAGGTTTAACGTCACTGCTATATAGGTTGGCGCTATGAGGCATCAAGGTACAACGTGGGGCATCGATGCATGGGGAAGAGAATAATAGTGATCAAGAGGCTCGGCACAGTGGCAATGTCGTGAAGATTAAGGGACGGTGTCAGGGAGTCTAAGGGACAACGCCGAGGCCACTGAAGAGAGAAAATGCACACAAGTTGATCAGCACCGTGGGAATGTACATACAATGCCAGTACTTAAGTGACAAGGATGAGAAGAGAAAAAATAGAAAGTAAAGTTCTATTTAGTGTTAAGTTGTTAAGTATGGTTTCTAATTATTTGAAAACGTGATTAGGGAGTATAAATAGATAGGAAAACATAGTAAATAGATAGCATACAAAAGATTAGTCACCATTAACATAGTTTAGCATAGGTTTACTTTATTCTTGAGTATTAAGATAATTTGTGGAGAGAAGACATTGAAGACTCACTTGTGGTGATTCATGTATTATTTTTATTAATTTAATTGAAGTCATTTCATTATATCTATGATTTCAATGAATACTACAATGTGCATGTTTGTTTCAATGAAGTGTGAGTGGTGTCTTTATCTTAGAGATCAATGGATCCTATGGTCTAAATGCTATGATATAAACATGAATAGATTATAATAGTAACATAAAAACTGCAATGGTTAGAATTTGTATTGATTCTAAGCGTAATGCTACAAACATCTTGATCGCATATTTGTTGATATTAAGTTTTAGAAGTTATCATGACCATTGAAGCTTTTAAGCCGGATATGGACGGTACAACCGTAAAATACATAACATTGTGCGATAGTTGTTAAGGAGGCACGAATAGTAAACTTAATTGGTTGTGAGTCTAAAGATTTAGAACATTAAAGCAATGTGGAGCTTTCATTATTCACACCAATAGGTGGAGTTCTAGTTTGCACATTAGAGTCTTTTTCGTCACGACAGTGGGTTAAAGTGGATTTGAAGGAAATCTGTCTATTCTAACTAGGCATTACATACACATAATAAAGATGATAAATTGTGTTGAAAAGCATATTATTTCATTACCTATGTAAAGTTGTGAACTAAGGTCGTCTTAATATAAGAATTAAATATTTGTATTGATTCATTAGTATATATTAGTTTATTTTAATTATAAAATCAATTAAAAGGATTTCCTTAGCAATACAGTAATTGGAGCTAAGTACGTAGTGAGTGCATACACCTTTCTCTGAGGACAACGTAAGTTGGTTATACTATTACTACAAATGAGTTGTTATACTTGCGGCACACACACCAAAAGGCATTTTTTTCTCCCACTTTATCATGCACTACCATGTCACCTTCGGGTTGGTTATTCCCTCAACCCTGTTGTTAGTTTCTTACTTGATCATCAACCATCTTGATTCTATTTTTTTTTCTTTCCTTTATTGGTTCTATCAATCTCAGGGTTGTAAGGCACTAAGTCATTCTCTAATTTATTATCCATACACTAGTTATCCCTTAAAAGAAAACACAAAAGATCAAGTGTGGAAATTCAAACTTGAAACTTAAGCCTTTTTTTCTTTTTGTTTTTATAAACTTGAAAGTAAAGTACTTAAAATTAAAACATAGCAACTTTTCAAACTAAGTAATTGTAAGTGGAAACATATCCTGGTAATGGCGCAAAAAACTTGATGTGTATGCCGCAAGTATAACAGCTCGCTTATAGTAATAATATAATCAATTTATGTTGACTATGGATATCGTCTTTAGGGAGAGGTGTATGCACTCACTATTTACTTACCTACAATTACTTTATTGCTAAGGAAATTCTTTTAATTAGTTTTTTATAACTAAACTAAACTAATCTATACTAGTGAAAATATACAAATTTCTTAAACTTTTATATTAAGACTACCTTAGTTCATAACTTCACCTAGGTAATGAAATATTATGCAATTCAACTCACTTTATCATCTTCATTATGTGAGTTCGATGCCTAATTAGAATATATACATTTCCTTCAAATCCACTTTAACTCATTGTCATGATGAAAAAGATTGTAATGTGCAAACTAGAACTCCACTTATCAGTGTGAATAACGTAAGCTTCACATTGCTTTAATGTCCCAAATCTTTATATTTATAACCAATTAAGTTTACTATCTGTGCCTCCCTAATCTATAACTATCACTCGATTTCGTGTATTTTATGGTTGTACAATCCATATCCAGCTTAAAATCTTCAATGACCATGATAACTTCTAAAACCTAATATCAACAAACACATCATCAAGATGTTCATAGCATTACGTTCAGAATCAATACAAATTTTAACCATTGCACTTTTTATATATCTATTCTAGTTATGTTTATAGCATAGCATTCATACATTAAGATCCATTGATCCCTAAGATTATTAGACTACTCACACTTCATCGAAACAAACATGCAAATATTGGTATTCATTTCAATCAGAGATATAATGAAATAACTTCAATTAAATCACTAAACATAATACACGAATCACCACACGTAAGTCTTCTCTCGACAAATTGCCTTAACACTCAAAAATAAATTAAACCTATGCTAAATTATATTAATGGCGGCTAGTCTCTTATATGTTCTGAGTTTACCACGTTTTCCTATCTATTTATATTCCCTAATCACATTTTCAAACAATTAGAAACCCTACTTTATAATTTAACAAGAAATAGAATGCTACTTTCTATTTTTTTCTCTTCTCGGCGTTGTCACTTAAGTCTTGACGTTGTGTGTACGCTCCCGCAGCGCTACCACTGCATCGAGCATCTTATGTGCATTTTCTCTCTTCAGTGGTCCTAGCACTGTCCCTTTGACTCCTCGGTGGCGTCTCTTGACTTCCACGTCGTCGCCACAACGACAAGCTTCCTGGTCACTTTCTCCACTTCCTTGCTCTCATACGCCAAGCATTGATGTCCCACGCTATGCCTTCATGTCTAACAACGCCAACTTATGTAGCCACAATGCCAAATCTCCTTAGGTGTGTTTTTGCTCTATTCCTTCTCAAATTTGCTCATTTCCTTCATTTACGCCTTGTTTACCTAAAATGCATAAACATCATAAAATTGAGCTCATTTAGGGATATTTATACTAAATATACTACTAAATTAACCATATGTATAAGTCTAAATAATCACTTATCCATGTGTACCATTATGTTGAGCGGCCTTTGCTTCTTCTTCCGATAAAATGGAGTTTGTGGCTTCCTCCCACCACGGTTAGCAGGAGTAGCATCCACTCATTATGTTCTCATGGGCTTGCCATCGGTATCCTGCCTGGAAATAGTATACTTTATAGAGACCATATCTAATAAAGAAAAACATTGTAAGCACAATGCACAAGAATCATGTAAAAAAACAAAAAAAAAATACTTAATAATATGTTCTAGTGCTATACAACTGAGACCAAAACATGTCTCGATCCCTCACAACCCTATAGGTGCCAAAAGATCTCGGTGCCTACCCACTGAGACTAATCCCAAACATACATTATTATAACATTCGATTGGAATAAATCGAGGCAGCTTATTTGTCTAATAGGTCACCGAGACCAAACATGTAGTCTTAGTGATATACAACCATGGGTTTTTGGGGTCCTTCTCACTTAAGTGTCAATTAATCCTATCCAACACTAACTCAATGGTCTCGATAATGGACGTCCGAGATCACAACACAACTCACAACCCTATGTGGCCGAACATTACGAGATTGCGATAAAAACCCATTATAGGTACATTTTCATAAAAATGACCAAAAAATGAAACAAATGAACAAAAAAATCAACAAAAACATAAAATTTCCCTCGTTTGCTTGATGATTTCACAACAAACCTAAACCCAAAGTCTTCATAAAACCTCAACCCCCGGACGGTTCTAATGGGCAAAAACACTCACTTAACCCTAAATAAAAACAAATCAAGAGTGAAACAAGCAAGAAAATGAGGGGACTATGTGGACTTAGGCGTTGATTCGCGATGGCAGGGAGAGCGAGAAAAAGGGAAAGTGGGTTGCGAGTGTTTTTGTTTCAGTTTGGTGGTAGGATGTGTTGTTTGGCAAAGGAAAGGCAATTTTGTCTAATTCATGGGTGCCATTGGAGAAACGTTGGGTGGCCATGTAAATGGGGTGCCCTGAGTAATCACGACTCTTTAAATATTAAATATATCATACTATCAAAATGCCACTTGGGCTCCATTCATAGGGTTTGCTTTAGAGATGGTGTTTGTATTTAAAGAGTTTCTACTCTTTAATTGACCAATGTCGGACTTAAGGGTTTTATATTCAAACCCATTTGAGACTATGTCTCAAGTTCCAAGAGAAACCACTCCAGATTAAAAAGAAAATTGACTCAAAGTTCAAATTTGAGTAGAAAACTAGAGAAAGCATAGAAGAGCTTTAAGGTTTTGAGAGAGAGGCCCATCATCAAGTTACAAATCTACATCGAAAGGCAAACAATTTGGAGTACAAAGCACCTTGAGTCACCATGTGTTCAAAAACCTACAATTCTGCCGGATTTCGCCTCTTCTCCAGTAAGTACGTCGATCCTCCCCATCTTCATTATTCATTATTGATGCGACAAAGGAACTAAAGAAAATTTCTTGATCTGAAGCATAAGCCCACACTTGTTTTGCAATCTTCCCATCAACATCTTCATGTAGCAGCACGTTGTCACTGTGAAGCAACCCTCTACCCTCTAAAATGTTGTAGTAATGGTTGTCAATTTGTTGGCGTCGTGATGTCTAGTGGAACTAGAGCATTATCTCTTCCTGACTTAGGGACACACCGATCGTAAGAGTCGAAGAAATGTTTTGTATCTCTTATGATGATCATTTTCAAAGAACACATCATGAACATTATCCCCAATGTTGTAGATCCTTGGCTTGAAGCTTGTACACCTTGATTTTCCAATTGTATGACTACCTATTGGAACACACCAATATTTTAGTTTAATTGGCATCTATAGTAACTACACATTAAGATTTAGTTAGTCTTTTTCCTACAGTGCAATGTATATAGTACCTGATAATGCAACTAAGTCTCCTGAATCAAGGCCCTGAGCGGCAAAGTTTGCAAGGAGAACCTCTAGGGATGAATTAGGCGTTTGAATGAACTGATTTACACCACTTAAGCTTGTTGTAAGAGAATCTCTCCTACCTAGTTCAACTTTCCAACTTGGCCTCCTCTCTGTAAATATATTCCAATAGCATATGCAAGAAAAAAAAAGATCTACCAATTTATTTCATGATGTTAAGCATATAGATAGATTAACCATGCATGGGAATTCAATGCTTAAGTAAAAGTAGATAATGTATCACTAAAAAAAGCTTAAAATCTATCTGGTTTATCAAATATATACCAATGATCTATAGAAGGATTCTTGCACATAAGTGCATTTAAAAAAAATCTCGCATTGAACATATATTGGTTTAGTTTACCAGTTCAACAGCGTAACAAGCAACTAAAGCTAAAATATCAGCGCATGACACAGTCTGTGGGCATGCTTCTTTGATAATGGCTTTGATTTTGTCAATCACATTAAAACCTCTCACAGAGTTCAAGTTAGGACCAGCCCATTTTTTGCTTACAACATCTTCATGAGTGTCAAGAAGTATTGATGCATCGCAACCCTGAAAAATGGTAAGACTAGCCATAACAAGGCATTAATTTAAGTGCCTCAATTTTGTCTCGTTATATAAACAAGAGTTAGACATAAAACAAAGCATAAAACGATATATAAGTTATTAGTGTGAAGTAGATTATCAATGAAGTTGATACTGGAAGAAATGAACTACATATGACAAAGCAGTCGTGAAAATGCAGGCGGAGAGAGGCTGCCATTCTAGGATCTCTCAGCAGAGCAACCTCAACATTGTGTTTCACAATCTCTTCAACCAGCGGGCATGATTCCTTGTAGAACTCTACAAAGAGAGAAGCTGAACCATGATCAGAAGCATGAAACAATACAACCAGCACTGAAGCCATGTCAAAAACTGAACTCATTAGTAGTCTAATATGTTGTGTGATCAATTAGCATTGTAATTTTAAGGGTGATCTGTTTCTGAAGAGAGTACTTTATATCTAATCGAGCATTTTCTACACGTAAGATTTCTAGGAGAATCAATTCTTTTAATTTGATGATGATTCTAATGAAACAAAGCATATGGAACTAACTTCACCTAATGTATTGTCTTTGTACAAATCTCTTTCATGTTGATAGAAGCTTGTTTATGGTTTGAATTCACTTAACTGATTTGGGGACATCTTGCAAACTTGAAGCAAACTTGAACTTCTAATGTATGAGGAAAATTATTAGAAAGAAATTTCCGCATGAAACAAAACTAGAAAAGGGTGGGGAAGGATTATATTAATTGAAGGAATTTTGTGTACAAGATAAATAAGAATTAGGTTTAGTTATCCAAATTATAAAAATCCTGGTTTTTTATTTGGAGGTTATAGCTGATATTTGATAACTTAGTGTCTTAATAAAATATACATGCTCACACGGAACTCAGATTCTCTGTTTGGCATGCAAAAACTAGCTTATCAGCTAGCTTATCAACTAGCTTATAATCTACTTAGATAAATAGGTTGTGTTTGGTTAGTAACTTATTTTCAAAATAAGCTAGATGATCAACTATAATCATAATCGCTATCCCAACTAGCGTTTTCATTTTAGTTTTTTTTTTTCCAATTTTGCCCTTTTTTCGTGTAAATAGCCGATTCATAATTTAAAAAAATAATGGATATTTATTTATTCTTTTGGAAACAAAATAACGAATATATATAATAAAAAAAAAACTCTTGTAATGTGCAAGTGCGACGGTGCAACGATGATAATACAATAGTGGCAATACCATATATGCGACGTAACTTAATAAAAATACAGTTTTGTTCAAAAAAAAAAAAACACATGGTAAATACGTTTACACGATTAACATCACTTAAAATTATTATGGTTTACAATATTATTAGTAATACATATTTTATTGACCAAAATAATATATAGATACTTATTCAAGTAACATCACTTAATATTACTGGCAAATTTACTACGTATGAAATTTGAAACCTCCAATACGTAAAAAAAAAAAATATTTAATATAAACATATGAGACATGACATGCTATTATTACTATCTAAAAATATTTATATTACATTATTCTACATATATATTAATAAACTTATTTGTATATGTAATGTAAATAATAGTTTATATAAATATGTTTTTTAGAATTGAAAAGAAAGTCATTTTATGTCATTTTGCATTTATCAGTTACTTGATCAACTATTTTTTCAAATAATTTTAATTGATCGGCTAGATTATCAATTATCAGTTACTAGCTTTTCAGCTATCAACTAGACTATCAGTTTTCAACTAGATTATCTGTTATCAGCTAGATTATCAGCTAATGTTGTCGAACAGAAAATCAGCAACACTAATCTAGCTGATAGTGGATAATCTAGCTGAAAGCTGATAGTCTAGTTGATAGTTGATAGCTGATAGCTAATAATCTAGCTTATCAATTAAGATTATTTGAAAAAAATAGTTGATCAAGTACCCGATAAATGCAAAATGACATAAAATGACTTTCTTTTTAGTTCTAAAAAAAACATATTTATATAAACTATTAATTACATTACATATACAAATAAATTTATTATTATATATGTAGAATAACGTAATATAAATGTTTTTAGATAGTAATCATAACATGTCATGTCTCATATGTTTATATTAAATATTTTTTTTTACATATTGGCGTTCCAAATTTCATATGTAGTAAATTAGTAATATTAAGTGACGTTACTTGAATAAGTATCTATTTATTATTTTGGTCAATAAAATATATATTACTAATAATATTGTAAATCATAATAATGTTAAGTGATGTTAATTGTCTAAATGTATTTACCATGTTTTTTTTTTGAACAAAATTGTATTTATCATGTTACGTCGCATAAATGGTATTGTCACTATTGTGTTATCATCATTGCACCGTCGCACTTGCACATTACAAAAGTTTTTATTATATATATTCGTTATTTTGTTTTCAAAAGAATAAATGAATATCCATTATTTTTTTAAGTTAAGAATCGGCTATTTAAGTGAAAAAAAATGGGCGAAATTGAAACAAAAAACTAAATTGACGTCTTAAAAATGGAACGCTAGTTGGGATAACGTTTATGATTATAGTTGATCATTTAGCTTATTTTGAAAATAAGTTGTTAACCAAACACAACTTATTTATCTAAGTAGATTATAAGCTAGTTGATAAGCTAGTTGCTAAGCTAGTTGATAAGCTAGTTTGTGCATGACAAACAAAGTAGTTTACCAACCATTACCTTGGGGTAGTCACAAGGACATATAGTTATTTACTTGGCCTCCTAGAGGTTGAGTGTTCTAACTTTCCCGAATGGGGGTTATTAGGCGCAATCTTGGACACTTTACTATCAAAAAAGTAATAAAAAAGCACAAATTTCTTATATTTTGTCATATCGGGTGTAATGACTTTCGTCTTCCTAAATCCTAACCAAATGCATAAGCATAGGCAGACCAATTTATTACATTATAGATATTTTATCGCATTGTAGCACATGAAACTTTAGTATCACACCACTATCATGCTTGACATCTTTCATCATTTGCACCATTGTTTGTGATCATGGGCAGAGCTAGGTAAATGGCTGCCTTAGCTGTTTTAGTAATAAATTGGTCAAAATTAAAATTAAGCTCATCCCAAAAAGACCCCAAAGCTAGCTCAAGTCTAACAAAAAACACCACATGTGAGGAAGGTCGATCGAAGTGCTATTTTGACACACTTGAAGTCACTCAAAATCACACACCAAATTATACCATAGTGAATGCTCAGTACTGGTGCATTTCGTTATGCGGATACATCTTAAAATATATCGTATGGATTTTCAATACGCGTGTTACTTTAATTGTGTCAAAACATCATTTTTATATTGAACTGAATATATATGGTATCACCAAAATCCCACAAAAATTCAAGTAAGAAAAAAAAATCTCTCAAATTAGTCGAAATTTCCCAAAAGGTTCGCGTCATATCTTAAAAAAAATATTTGTTTAAGAAAAAAAAAACTTTTCATTACATTAAGAAGAAAAACCCAATAAAATGCCCAATCCTCAAACTTTTTTTTTTTAAAATTATGAATAGTTATTTTTTTTGTTGGAAGAATATAATTATTTTTTAATTGATAAGTGATGCTTTCATTAAGTTTTTTTGGTCAAATAATAGTTTTAATTTTAAAGTATATTGTGAGCTTAAACATTGTTGCTAATTTGACCTTTGTATAGTAGTTTTACATATTTGAATCGAAATTCATTAAAAAAAATATTGTTATAAAAGAAAAAAACATATTGGTTCTAGCCCAGGGGAACAAAAAATCTAGCTCCGCCCCTGGTTGTGATTAGCAACCACTTGGAGTATGAGCCCTAAAAATCCCCCTTTCCCTTCAAGGTTGATGAGGGAAGTTGATTCCCATATTCCGCCATATATGTTTTTTTTTTAAGAAAAGGAACCTATATATGTCATAAAACCAAATCCATCTTTAAACGAATTATTTAGAAAATTATAGAAAGAATGGCTCAAATAAGGAAACACGAGAAAATTTAGTAACATTCAGTTTATCAGTACATACAAAGCTAAAAGATTCAGTTAGCTGTTGAAACAATTTTCATTGTTGTGCACCAAAATACCACTCTTCGTTCCATAATATGCGTCACATTTGGAGTTATGCACAAGAATCAAGGTGGTGATTGATTCACCATTAAAATTTCATAGAAAAACTAAATTACCCTCTCATAAATGACTTTATTTATTATGGGTATCGTGTAAGAAAATGTGACTAATTGTGTCATTAACTAAGTAGATTAGAATTGAAAATAAAATATTTAATCCTTCTTTGATTTCCTAATGTGAAATATTGTGGAACAAAAAAAGTCACAAATATGTGACATATTATGGAAAGGAAGGAGTAGAATTTAAGGAAATTGTTTTTCTAATGGGTATGAGCAAAGCACTCTGCATCTAAAGTATCAAGTGTGCAGAATATAGATTGAAATTTCCTAACTTCCCAAAGTATCTCTTATATGCATCATGGACAACGCAGTATAAAAATAATATGCGTAGAACATGTTTTTTTGCATTGCTGCAATAATAAAAATAACAAGTAGAAAATGCGTTGTGTGCAGAATGAGAATCTCTTGCAAAACTTCAATTTCTCTCTTCATTGCGTTCAGCAAAGAGCGCTCATACTGCTATTGAGGACAGGTAAACATTTGAATGCTAAGAATGAAGTCATCAAGTCATCAGTTATCAAGATAGTTTTCATTAAGAATCACCACTGGCACAACAGAAAATTCATTGTGTTGAATATAATCATTGCAACATATACATCCATGCTCTAACAAAGTTCTCCCACAAAGTCCATCGATGAGAAACCAGAATTTTTTGGAATAGTCATATCCGAAAGAGGAAGCAATGGATTAAAAGCTTGATTACATGAGAAATACAGAAGGAACCATCAGAACCCAACGTCTAGTTTCTTCTACAAATGGATACCACAGAAACTGGGCTCCATGAATTTGATTCAACCGCTTCTACCTTACTGCCCTAGCATTTCTGGTGAACTATGCCAGCCCTGGTTGAAAACAATGCTTTGCGTCTTGAACTAAAACTATAGGTTCCAGAAAGATTCGCCACAAGCCCAGTATTATTGTCACTAACATGGCAGCACCTAATGCAACAACAGCAACCCTGGGCAGATCCTATGGATCACTTGGTTTCTCATCAATCCTGTTCATGATTGTAGGTTCAGTTCAAGAGATCAAGTAATATATGGGCCATAAAGATGGTAACATAAATGCTCCTATAACTACACTTCAAATTGATATATAGGCAGGCCACTTTCATTTTCCAATTCACATGAACATTGTATCACCCCTAATTTCCAAATCTAATGATTAGACCTAATACTAATGGTATTTTGGTAAATATGCATGGTACTTGTGTAGTGATGAGGCTATTGTATGTATTATACACTGTTTAAATGACTTAGGAGGTTAATTTAGCCTAAGTTGGTGTAAATGATTAAAAAGACTACTTTAGTTGATTTAAATAACAAACAATGACCTTTTGTAAATAATTGGAAAAGACTAAAAAAGATGGACTTAATGTGAACTTAAGGATGGTCCCAAGATGATGAAATGAGATGGAGGATGTGATTGGTTAACTAACCCTAGTCTCTCCAACCCTAGTTTGTAAACCACATAATAGATAATAGAAAATGCCACTTTGGTTTGAACAAGCAAAGGAGAGCAAGAACCCTAACTAGAGAAGTGATGGAAATTTGGTGTTGAAGCTTCCGGCGCTAAAGGACCCAAGAGGAAAGATTAACACTAGGTTCATCATCTTCGAAGCTAGGTAGAACCCTTGTTTCATCTCTCAATTTCAATACTTTGATTCGTTTACATTGTTTGAAGGGAAAAACATGGTTTTCATGGGGTTGGGGGTTGGAGATGGACCCTTGGGGTTTTATTGATGATTTAGGTCATCTCTACCTCGCTTGGTTTTCAATTAAATTTGGAGTTTGAATTTTGTTTCCATGGTTTGCAAATTTATGTTTCCTTTATGGATTTGTGGTTTGAATCTAGTTCTTGATGAATGAAAGTTTTTTTGGTTTAAATGATGTATTCACCGATGTTTTTTACCAAAGTTATCAAATCAGAATTGAATCGTATAATCGGAATGGTTGAGTTGTGAATCGAATCGTCGTAAATCGTAAGATTTTTTTTTCGATTCTTTTAAAATGCTTCTAAACACTTTTAATTTGTGTACTCATTGATTTTCTTTCAATTTTAAATGATATATAATAGATTTAATAGAAAGTTGAATAAAAAAAGTTGTATTTTGCGTAAGAAAATGTGGTTTTTACTAATGTGTGGAACACTTCCTATTTTATATGCAAATATGTGTCTCACGGAGTGTGTATTTAGTGGATTTGATCTTTCTCGTTTTCATTTCATTCTTAGATCTTCTCCAAAATCATCATTTCTTTCCTTACCCTGATTTCTCTAACTCATCTCCCATTTCGCTAATTTCTCCCCTTTTTTAGAGTTAAAAAAAAAGAAACGAAACTTAGGGTTGCAGGACAGTCCAGAGACCCCATTATCGAGTTAAATTAACTCGTAAATCGTACGTTAACTTGTACGAGAATCGAATTGCACGATTCGATTCACGAATCGTGCGATTATCGTAAGTTTGCAATTTAATAGCAATCTCGACTCGATTTTCTCTTGTACCGAGTTAACTCGTAAATCGTAGTTGTTTGACAACAGAGTTTTTAACTGATTTGGACCCTTAGAGATCAATGTGGGCTGTAGGGATGAGATTTGAGGCTCCCATATAGAAAAACCCTGTCCCGCAACTCACTTTTCTGGCGCCTCACCTACAAGTAGTAAGGCGATGGCTAAAGCGTTGAACTGGGCAAGTGCTAGAACTCAACTCAACGTTGTCCTAGCGCCTTGACCTACAATACAAGACGTTGGGAAGGCGTTAAGTGTTTCCAACTGTTTTTGAAATCTTTTGAGTTTAATCAAGTTTTATCGAGGGTCGGGGCAGTAATAACTGACTTCGAAAACCTTTGTGACATTAATTCGAGAAGGTTTTAACAATGTTTTCAAGAAATTAAGACGAATTAAGTAAACTTATCTCTACTTTCAATCATGCCTTGGTATTAAATATGCTAGGATTCACTTAGCAATTGTTGATGCTTTAATTGGATTCTACATGAATACTTGTTCATTGGTTTGTTTCTTTACATGTCCTTTTATTACTCTATTTCTTGAATGCATGTGGAACTGATATGAGATTGTATGTTAGAAATGGTACCTTGATGTGGAGGGTCGACTACCTCGTTAATCTCCCTACAATATGATTTAGGCAATAAAGTGATTCCTCCAGGATTCGATGTTTAGACTTGTGACTCCATACGATGGTATATGGGGAAGGATAAGCTAATGAGTGAAAAGAAATTTGGTCTACAGTTCAGGATTGATATATATCTAGTTTCCACATCTTTTTGCTCTATGGCATTCTTGGTATCTTTGTTATCCTTATTGAAATATCATGTTGGGCTACCTTATTATTGTTCATGCAGGTTAATATTATACTTGTTATGGTACTCTTGAAAGCCTGAATGATGTTTAAGATATTTATGAAACTCAACTTATTGCATGGTAGTTATCTATGCATTAGTTATTACTTGGACGATTGACGGTAGAGAGCGAATCCCGCTTTACTGAGTCCATTGTTTATTACTCACCTCACTTCTACCCTCCAGGTACCTTGGTGGTTGCACTAGAGAAAAGAAAGGGCAAGGTCATTGCTTAGGAGCTTTTTTCCTTGTTTGTGAGTGAGACTTATTTATCTATCTTATTTTAAGACATTGATGTGTAAAATAGGGGTTTTGTTTGGGGTAAACTTTTGAAAACCCATAGTTATATTTGTTTATCTGTTATAAGACTTTCTACTATCGTTCCACACCTTATAAACTTGAAGGGTAATTTTTCCACACTTTATTACTTTAGTTGTCTATATTGAAGATTGTCTCGTTGTATTCCGTAGGTTAAGGCTGACCGAGTTATCGCGCTACTCGGCGCGTTATCTCAAGGGGTTCGAGAATGGCTTAGGCCGAGCGACTCGGATCCGAGGGGATTCGGGTTGTCACAAACACGCTCCACAATTTGAAATACAACAACAACAACAACAACAAAGCGTCAAAATCCCAAATTGGTTAGGGTTGGACACGGATCAAACTCTTTCATTGCTCTACAATTTGAAATGTGGAAGAAAATATGGTCTTAACAAAAAGCATTCCAAAATGGCAATAACATCTTTTGACAAAGGACAATGCAACTCATTTTAGACTTTTCCGTGAATGGTCATCCATCACACTACATTCCTTGACCAGTCCAGGCTGCCTACCAGTTATTTTGTGCTAAGTGTACAAAAACCATAAAACAAAACAACACATAATTAAATCTAACCTGAAAAACATTGGGAAGCTTATAATGAAGTATATAGCGTAGAACAAGCACCCCACTTTGTACATTCATGCCCGATCTACAAACTCATAATATGGGAACTGCAGGAATGCAAAGAAAATCGTTGAGCATTGCCATAAAACAATAATATGCATTCAAATATTTTCAGAAATAGAATCCATATTTCAAAAGGAGTACATTACAACATAAGATGTGCTTCACAAGCCAAGAGCTTGGATACAATATTCCCACCGAATGATAAAGGAAACAACTTGGCAATTTTCAGCGAACCGGGAAAATTAAAGAGTTATATACTTTCACCTAGCACAAACTGCAAAACCCAATGATTTTAAATGTCCAAGGGCTATCATGATGAAATAGTTGGTCTTGAATTGTCAAGTTCATATGCCACGGAAATGGTTCCAAAATGTCCATAACAAGAATATTGACGTTAACACTATTTGAAAAATAAATAAATAAAAATCATTCTTTTCAGTATCCACCTTTTCTAATGCACAATCCCACTATAAGGATGCGATTACCCAATAAACAAAAACTACAAAAAACTTTTGAGTACCCTACTTCTGGTTAAGCAGCTATCAATAAATATACCCTCATCCTGATTGGACAATCTTTAGGAATTGTAGTTAGGCTTACAACTGAATAAATTTAAAATGAGCTGAAGAAGTCCAATATGAAACCCATAACTAAGGATGACTATTGTCTGCGATTTCACTCACCATCTATGCCCATCAATCCACTTTCAAACAACAGCAGCAAATCCTCAATCCCAAATTAGTTGGAGTCGACTACATGGATCAAACTCTTCCACTCCTCTCAATAGAATGCACTTGATGTTGATGGTATGCCCTCAAAATCCTTTAGATCCTACCTAATCAATGTCTCTTAAGCTATCTTAGAACTAGCCTTTTGTCGTCGAATACCTCCAGTTCCTAAGGAGTCGAGTTTTCTAATAGGAGCATTTGTAGGTTGTCAAATTTCACTAGGCACAAACTTCAAAATCCCCTTTAAAATACAAGTTGTCTAAAAGCCGAACAAGTTTTAATCAGTTCCTTCATGCAAGCTAGCATGCAATATTGATCTTCATAACAACAAAATCTTCCTACCTCAATGATTAAACGTATAAACGACTAAGGCCGACTAAGCCTCATTAATTATCATCCTTCAACTCCATACCAATCTCACAATAGGTTTTTCCAAATCTTTTTACTCAAAGCATTAATACACATCTCTAAGACATTTCACCCAATATCAATTTGGCTAGGTTCGTGCTTAAATGATATAATACTGCACCCAACAAGATATTAATTACCATGGGTGGCAGTCATCAAATACAATTTCAAATTTCAAATGTAGCTCAAATAAATAACTACAACAACTATAGATCGAAGTAGGAAAAAAAATGATAAGAGATGGAGAGAGACTCAATCACATACGTTTGATATGACAATAGTTTCCAAATAGGCTATAAAGTAAGAAAGAGCTAGAACCCAAGAAGCCTCAAAAGCCCAGCAAATTGACTCCGGTAATCCAGCAATTGAATGACGGAGTCTACGACGCGTCAAGTTGGACATCACATGGTAAAACAAGAAGCAAACATGAGTGAGAAGAAACGTCGCATGTGATACCTACACACAAGAAATTAAAATTTGATAAAATTACTTAATTTTAGGTGAAGTTAATTGAGGTTGAAGGGATCGAAACGAAGTTCACGAGTAGTTTAAAAACTACAAAATTTCACTTGAGTTAATGTTAAAAATCGACAAGTTTGATACAAATTGATATGGATAGCTAAAAACAAAGAGAAATTGTAGATTTTTCGGTCAAAAAATTGAATAAGTTTGTAGGACAGTGAAAATTTGTACTTACCTCACATTAGTGAAAAGAATCAAGTTAGATTATCCCTAAAAAGTGATCTAACATACACAATATACATGACTAGCGTCAATAAAATTGACTTTGTTTATTATAAATTGGAGACGATACTCATTTTTACACCCACCAAGGTTTGAACCCAAGCTCTCTTACTTTCAAATCTCATACCAAATCATTGGGCCACCCAAATGGTTGGTGTCAATAAAATTGACTTAAAATCATTAAATTATGAATTTTTAAGGTATAGATGCATAATTGTACTTGTTTTGATATCCCATAAATGAGTTTTAGTTTACTAACCATTTAAATAAAAAAATTCTTAAACTTTCTCTAAATTAGCGAATTTTCACCAAAATTCTCCATGTCGAATTTAAACTTCTTCGAATTAATTCCAATTATCAAGAGGGCGAATTATAAGGAGAAATTGAAGTTTCGATCCTTGCCAACACATATAAAACTTGATAAAGAAAAACATGAAAGCTTATCGTCTTCCAAGGAAAAAAATGATAAACTATGACGACAATCACAGTATTTACGCCCAGTCTATGTTAAATGTGAACTTGAAAGAATTAAGTTTTTTTCGATAAAAAATATGAACTTGAAAAAATTAAAATCAAATCAAATGAAAGAACGGATAATAAAAACTCTTTAACATAAATTAAATGATGAAACAAAGGTAGTTACATGCACACTTTGATCTGCAAAATATCCAAAAAGCTAAATAAAGCTTAGGAAATGATTAGAAAACTTAATACCATATTGCATTGTTGGCATCCTCCTCGTACAACAAGTAATAATCCATATACTGCAAAACAAGCCAAAGTTCCAAAGTATCAGTTGAATGCTTTCCAACAACTTACATCATTCATTTTCCATGAAGAAAAGGTGTATGAAGCTCCCATTACTGTGAAGAAGTAGTGTGTACAGAAGTAGTTTCCCACATAACTGAAGATTATAATCCATAGACTAGCCTGAAACATGATAACAAACAGGAGTTTAGTTATTAGAATAAGAGAGGATTTTTATGAATTACAGGATATAGAAATTAAATAAATCTTAGGGAAAATTTTAAATGGTGTAGTTAAATACTAAATGCAAGAAAACACTAGCTGCGCATCTAAGAAACATGTATTTTGACAGCATGAAACAACATTGTTTATCTTTAGTTTCAATCTATACAACCATCTCACTTGTCAAATATAATTGATTGGTACTCGTCCAATCAAGATACAATCCACAAAAAAAATTTCAATCAACTCATGATATTGAGAGAGAAAAAAGTTTGAAGAACAAGACATAGCTATAAGTGGAACGTGAAGAGAGTTCAAAGTTTCTACATCTACGTAAAGGATATTGTTGTTCACCCAAAAAAAAGACATTGTTGAGGCTATCTGTTGCATAACTATAGTTTTTGCATCAAATGGTTCGTAACCAAGGAACAAAAATTCGATAAGATTAGCTGAAGTTTAGGCGAAGTTTATCGAAGTTGAAGGGATCAAAACGAAGTTCACGTGTAGTTTGAAAATTACAAAACTTCTCCGAAGTTTATGTCAAAAATCGACAACATTGACACAAATTTATATGGATGGCTAAAAACAAGGAGAAATTTCAAATGTTTCAGTGAAAAAAAATCGAACATGTATGTTGGAGACGGAAGGGTTGAGGATTAATTGAAGGTGGCTTTTAGGGGTTATTGAGAATTTGATAGTGACTCACTTTTGTACACACATTTCTACATAGATCATGTGATCCCTTGATTTCGCATCAAAACTCACTTTTGCACACACATCTCTACAACACTTTGTAGTTTTTTTATTGCTGTAAAATATAAAAAAATGGTTATTTTTTGTTTTAAATATTGATTCATATAAAAAACATGCTTCATAATTTTAATCGTACTTGTGTAAATGCGCAATTATAAAATAGTTAGAGAATCAAATTAAGTGTAATTATTATCACTAAAAAGTGATATGTCACAGTATGCATGACTAATGCCAATAAAATTGACTTAAAACCATTAAATTGTAAATTTCTTAGGTATAAATGCATAATTGTGCTTGTTTTGACATCCTATAAAATGAGTTTTAGTTTGTTGGCCATTTAAATAAAAGTTTATTAAACTTCTTTAAGTTAAAGAATTTTTACCAAAATTCTCCACGTCAAATTAAACTTCTTCGAATTAATTCCGATTATCAAGAGGCGAATTATAAGGCGAAATCGAAGTTTTGATCCTTGTTCGTAACATCATAGTCGAGTTATGGTTGTCGAGATCTTACATCTAAACATCTTTTCATGTTTAATTCATTATAAGTTTTATAACAACATAGCCTCCCTCAATCCAACTTAGTTGGGGTCGGCTATATGGGTCAAATTCTTTCATTGTGCTTGATTTAGAGGAATTGATAATGTGTTTTCCAAATCCTTTGAACGTGTTCCGAGTAGCTTAGGTCTACCCCTACATCGTCAAATTTCTTCAGTTTCTATTAAGTTGAGTTTTCTAGTAGAGGCATTTGGAGGTGTCTAAACCACCGCAAGCGTCCTTCCTTAATCTTTATGTCAATTAGTGCTACTCCTACTTTTCATTGAACTTTTATATTTCTTATTTTATATTTATGAGATTTAACACATTCACCTAAGCATCCTCATTTCTGGTACATTCATTTTATGCACTTGTTGTTTCTTTACTGTCTAACGTTCAATTACATAAAACATAGTTTGCCTGATTGTCGTCCTATAAAAATTTCCTTCTAACTTGGTTGGAGTATTTCGATCACACATCACACGTGTTGCACTCCTCCATTTGTTTCATCCAGCTTGAAGTCATACCAACTATGCACACAGTCAAGTCATATAAAATAACATATGTAGATGGGTCTCCGACTTACAGCTATATCTTCAAGGTTGAAATATTTCTGAAAACTTTGCTTATTTAACAATGATAACAAATAATTTAAGAACTAAAATGTTGTGCAGTTTTACCAAAGCATTTCAAAAATTGAAACGATTAAAAAAATGTCAGATACTTTTTCTAAGCAATTGGAAACATGGATATTAATGCTAAAAGAAACAAAAATGAAGGAGAGTGATTCAATGAAAAAAGAAAGCCATGCAAATCATTTTCAACAACCAAAACTGTTGCAATCTTTATTAATCAACTTTCACAAGAAAAATGGCCCGAGAAATAATAATGTTTTTACAAAAGAAAAAAGTATGTGAAGGTTTGCCTAAAAGGCCAAAAGATAGTTAGATAAGAGAAGATAGCAGCAATGTATCATATATATTAGCACATAAAAATGGGAGTGTTCAAAGCAATTGGTTGGCATTAGTATGGGTAACCCCACAACCAATATACGCCAAGGTTTAAAAAATTGACAAATTTCGGTGAAGTTCCGGCGAAGTTTGTCGATTTTGAGGTGAGCGAAGCGAAGTTCGTAGGCAGTAGAAAAATTTTAAAACTTCGACTCAACTTTGACTAACTTTGACCGAACTTCGAAAACATCAATGGAAGTTAAGAAAAAATTAAGCAAAATTGTCATGTTTCATGGAAGTTGAGCAAACTTCAACTGAAACTTCGATTGAAACTTCGACCAAAACTTTGACTATGCTAAAAATATACTTAAACTTCGGCTAAATTCAAATAAAACATAGTTCTAGCATCTCTAGGAAGAAACTTGAATTTTCTAGCATTTAAAGTGAAATTTCATAAACTTCCGTACACCGGCAAATTTTTGTCAAACTTCCATCGTCGAAGTTAACTTCCTCGAATTAATTCTGAATTTTAAGTGAGCGAAGTCATAGGCGAAGTCGAAGTTTAAAACCTTAATCTACGCCATTCTAGAAAGTTAATCTTGCATTTAAGAACATTCAATAAAAAAACTCATACCGTTACCCAGTAGCGTTCCTTCAAAGGTTTGCCTTGGTCAGCCTATAAGGAAAAAAAAAATGTTATCAAAGTACTTTTGGAATTTATAAACTACTTAGTGCTATACATACACATAAGAAGAAAGTATACCAAGATTTTCAAAGTAAATTGATAAAACCCCCAACTTTAATGGACTAAACTAACAAAGAAAAGATAAAGAACAAGAGAATTGTGAGAAGAAGAAGATATACTGTTGAACTGAACCACAGAACAAGCAATCACACAACATTCAAGAGGATGGACTCTCCAAGAACTCAAATGAGTTTCTAAGCCCAGAAAAATGTACTAAATGCCCTTACGATATTTCTCTATCTCTATTTATAATATTCCCCCACTAACTAACTCTATAAGACTTTATGTAGGACTTCATCATTACTCCCCCTTTAAAACCCACCTTGTTCTCAAGATGGTAGCTAAAGAAGTGATCACCGTAAAAGATGGATATGCCCGAACGTGAACCATCATGGTGGGAGGTACGTGAATGAGTGCAAGGAAATGACCATGCCTTCCATTTGAACCTTGCAGCTTTTTTAATTGATGTAAATATCAGTATGGCTTGGTTGAGCATCAGGTTTATGAATGGTGTAGGTTGTTATTTAGCTGCAAGGTTCTTATGGATCTGTCTTAACAATGCAAGCCAAGCCCCACTCCCCTTGGACCATATCATCATCAAGACTGAATAGCAGATTAACCTACTCCAATGTCAAAGAGAAATCCATAAGCTACCCGAACAAAGTAAGACCAATGTAATGAATGTCAAATGGAACATGATGAAGATTCCCATCACTTGTAACAGGAAAAATGAGGGAAAAATACTTTATAGTAGCAGTACTCAAGTTAGTAGATATTTCTTCAAACACATCGAAGGCAACATGAAAAACTCCTCTATATGTAGACCAAAGCAAGATTGTCATAAAAAATATAGTAGTGATTGGATGTAAGTGATCAATAAATGTCCAAAAATGATGAGGAAGAACAATTGTAAGATCAGAGATAACATAATTACTTTCTCCATAGTGGAAGTAGTGACCACAAACACAATGAGCATTGTTTTGAATACCAAATGTGTTGCGTGATTTATAGTGAGATGTACCCCTGAGACATCAACCGTGAGAACACGGAAGGACATTCCAATCAACTTCCCATTAAGGATGGCAGCACTTTTCCAACAGCTTTGGCAAATCCAGTGCTACTATGAATGTTGTTGAATGAAACAACTCTTCTGCCTCTCCGGTCCTTGCTTAATGGCCCATCAAAAGTCTTCTGGGTAGCAGTGATAGAGTGGACAGTGGTCATAAGACCTTCAACAATTTCGAACGTCATTAATAACCTAGGCTGTAACGACCTGAATAATCCTAATTGTATGTCATGTAGGACCATGACATGTCGGCCAATCCTACGTGACGATCTCGGTCAACACTCGAGTGTCGACACCGAGGTAAATTAATAATTTAGATAAACTTTATTTGTGTTTGATGTCATGTATTATTTATAACTAACTATATAAGTGTGCACACGAGTGTAGGTTCATATTGCGAATTCGAGCGATTCTTTCTAATTCAAGATGTACACCTAAGTAATAATTGAGTAACAATTAAGTGTCTAAGTTACATATGGAATTAATAGAGACTAGTATAAGTTTAAATCATTTAATTAGCATAAGCTATCTACTTGAGAAATTCCAAATTTATCACAAATGCCTTAGTCATGTTAGACTTAGTGGGTTATTGGTAGAAAACCATGTTGAATTATGACAAATAAACAACATGGATGGTCATTGAGATTTGGGCATGAAGGTACTAGATTGATCAAATGGTTTAGACTTGAGGCTAAGACCTATAAATAGGTTATGTCTATTCATGCATCTTGAGAAGAAACAATTCGGCACAACTTTGGGAGAGAAAAGGGAGATTCTTTGCTAGAAATCAAGGAAATTAAGGTCTAAGTTGAAGGATAAAGCCAACACAAGTTAGGGCTCCAAAGAGATGGAAACAAACAAACCAGTGAGTGATCCTAGTTAGTTAATGAGTCAAGCACTGTAATAAGAGTATATATAGTAGAGTCGTGTGGTCACTGTTCGTCTGATCTATGTGAACATTTAGTGGCGACCAACAGGTCTGATGAGAGGAAACTCTTTGGGCGACTGTGGAGGGATGTCTCTCTCCCTTTCGTTGTATTTTGTACTGGTTATCTTCTCTATCAATAAAGCTACGAGGCGACCCCCTCTTTCCTTAAATCAGCCTCAATCGTAACAGTCACCTCGCAGATTAAGCATCCGGAGTCACTGTGGCTTCTTGTTGAGGACTATTCAAGGGATAAAAAATCTGGGGTCACCGTATCTTACCTTGATAGTTAAGGGGCTGTTGGAAGTGACTCGATAAGCCCACAGTGCCTAGAAAGTCATGTCGGGGGCAGTTGGAAGTGGCCTTGGGGCCGCCGTGTCTACTTCAAGCTGTGTTATGGTCTAAAGACTTGCAGTTTGAACCGATTACCTATTCGCCTATCTTTTGCTTCCTTGCTACTTGATTTTCACTGCTTACTTTATTAGTCTATTTATCATGCACTTTGCCATTTTATTTACAGCTTTATTTAAATACCCGCGTGATTTAAAGACTATTGCAATTTACTACTTAGAAATAATGATGAATCTCTTCTAGCTTTACTCACTGGAATTGTCTCCGTTGTTGGTGACAATTGCAGGTCCCTTGAGCAATAAAGGGAAGGAGCCTGTACTTGGTGATTTCCTCTGAGCTACCCTCAGAGTTGGCTCCATTACTCTTACTTCCTAGGTTCTTTTATCAATTTGTTATATATATGACTATGTATTCATGACGTTTGGATGCTTCTTGGTACTTGGGGATGTGAGATACACTTGATGATACATGTATATGCGTATTGTACTCCTTATCACCAGTTATATGCATGATATCACACTGTTTGCAGGATTTCCACGCCTAGGACTTGTCCCGAATTTAGTTAACTTTTATTTGTTGCTTTAAATTACTTTCCGCTGCGTAATGAATACTAAGACTTTTTAAACCAATTAATGAACTTAATAAGCAACTAATGGATGAATAATTTGAAATAGAGGCTGACTAGGCATGCATTGACCGGACAAAAGTTGACTGGGGGTCCACGTAGGTCTAGCGCCGGGTGGGGCCCAATTTGTGGCGATTGGGGCTGCCACATTAGCCAAGGGAGCAAGACGGTTTGTAGTGCAGCTAGTATTAGAGACAACCTTAATGTCTGGCTTGTACTCCATCTCATTGACACTAACCACGAACATGGAGGCATCCTTACTTAGGGCTGAAATGATAACCTTTGTCGCACCACCCTTACCGACGACAATGACTGGAGCGAGGATAAGCGCTGGCATCTGAAAATATCTTGGCGGTGGCCAAGGAGGTGGATCTAACATTGCATGAGTCAAACACTCTTGAATCACAGCTAGATCTGATGGGTTTGGAAGGGAAATCCAGGTAGGAGATAGATCTAGTGGTCACAGTGATAGTGAAAGGGTTGGATATAGTGCTTGAATCGTCCCCCAACAATGTCGGTTCTAGCGGATCTGGGAGTTTAACTCCCTTGAACTCCCTCATTTGTTGAACCCTCGAGACCTTCGATGCGTCAACGCGAGGATGATGGATAAGCACTTTGATCAACATCAACCCTCGAATCTAGATTTCACCTTAGATCTAACTTCGAGCAATTGTTTCTTCACTTCAAACGACTCGTCTTTCAACTCCACTATGATTTGATTATCGATTTCCTCCATCTTTAGAGGCATGCTCGTGAAAGAGGAAGACTTGATGGTGGCGACCGGCAAGGCTGTCACTAGAGGCTGAGGGGAAGCTGGTGTCTTGTTCTCCAAACTATGAAGGAATCGATTCACATCTGCCAACAACTCAAGGATCAAACCATCTATTGTTGGGATCATCTTACCGTTCGTCTCTCCTAGAACTGGACTTGCATCCTATGTAGTTGTCATTACAAATCAGATCGTATTCTCTAATAGAACGATAGAACCCTAAACTTTAATGGACTGAACAAACAAAGAAAATATAAAGAACAAGAGAATTATGAGAGAAGAAGAAGATATATTGCTGAACTGAACCATAGAATAAGCAATCCCACATCATTCAAGAAGGCTGGACTCTCCAAGAACTCAAATGAGTTTCTAAGCCAAGACAAATGTACTTAATGCCTTTACGATATTTCTCTATCTTTATTTATAGTATTCCCCACTAAGTAACTTTACAAGACTCTATGCGGGACCTTATCATAATCCCCTACCAAAAGTATCAAAATAATTGTACATAGTTACAAACTTACAATTCGAGAGTGGCTTTTGAATTCAATTCTCGCTGCAGTATAATTAAGTTAGTAACTAGTTGAAAGAGCTTATTTCAACAATAAGAACAAAGCCTCAAACCCCAAATAATTGAGGCGAGCTACATGGCTCAAACTTTTCGCACTCAGCTCAATTAACGTATTTGATAAGGCGCTTTCGTAATCATTCAAATCTTTCTAATCAATGCATCTCAAGTTACCTTAGGTCTATCCTTATAACACCGAATTTCTTTAATTTATAATTTATAGAATTTTTTAATTAGGGCATTTACAGGTCTTCTTTAAATGTGTCCAAACCATAGCAATAGTCTTACACATTTTTTGCATCTATTTTTGTTATTCTTACTTTCCTTATAATTTTTGTATCTCCTATTCCTTCTTTACGAGTTTTACCACACGTCTACTTAAGCTTTCTTCATTTCCACTACACACATTTTATGCATGTGCTATTCTTTTATGTTATAAACCTTGGAATAGGTTCTTTGAATAAGACTAGTATGTGACTAAGTCTTGTATAGAAGAGTTCGTGACTACGTCTCATTAGACTAATTTTTTCACAAAGTAATAGCTTGCTTTATTCATCTCATAATACCGATGTATATAGAGTCCTAATACAATGGAAACTAGTAAATACTTAGCAATTGCTACTTAAGGTGTTTAATAGAAATAAGGAAACTACTAAATAGAAACTTCCTATATAATAAAATAGCAACTACTTAAAATAAGAAACCTACTAAATAATTAAGACTGTATCATTACTCCCTCCTATCCTTTGAGCTTGTCCTCAAGCTAACTTTTTTAACTTGGTCAATAGACATCTAGCGCATTATCCACTCCACCATCTTCAACTTCAGGAACCTCTATCCAAAACAAGCGTTTGCACTTGTGTCCAGTGCTATAAGATTCATCGCAGTTGTAGCACAAGCCTTTAAATCTCCTTTTGACCATTTTTGCTTGGGTAAGGTGCTTCACAAAATGGGTTGAGGGACTTCTTTTGTTATTACTTGCAACGTGGTTGGATGGTTGTTCTCCACCTTTAGATAGAGAAATCATGTTGAAGGACAAGTATGTACCACCATTACTTGTTTGAGGAGTCATTGCACTACTGATGACAAGCGATACATTTATGCCTTTTGAAATATTTTGCTTGTGTTCTAGTGCTCGTGTCATGCTTATTGCAACTCTAAGATTTCCTGGTTATTGCATCTTGATGTCTATCCGGAGGTCCTCAGTCAAGCCCGCAATAAAAAGATTCACTTATTGTCGAGGATTCAAATTTGATATCCGGGCCAACAATGACTGGAATTGATGTTGATAATCTTCGACAGCTCCGATTTGCTTCAAGTTTTTTAAATCCTTTGATCTCTTGTTGTGTCCTCCACAACCATTATGATGCCCCTCAATATCGCCACTAGTGGGTTTCTTCGATATCCTTCGAACTGCGGTGGAGAGATCAACCATCTGTTTCTCCAATGCTTGTTGTCAGCTTGTCACGTGCTCCATGAAAGCATCAAGCTTTCTTTGTTAAAGCCTCCATGGCACTCGAGAAGATCGTTAGCTCTGATGTCGGATGTTATGAACCTTAGAATAGGTTCTTTGAATAAGACTAGTCCGTGAGTAAGTCTTGTATAGAAAACTCTTTAACTACTTCTCCTTAGACAAATTTTTTCACAAAGTAATAGCTTGCTTTATTCATCTCATAATACCGATATATATATATACAATGAAACTAGTAAATACTTAGCAATTGCTACTTAAGGTGGTTAGAAATAAGGAAACTACTAAATAGAAACTTCCTACATAATAAAAAAAAAACAATTATTTAAAATAAAAACCTACTAAATAATTAAGACTGTATCATTTTACCACCACATTCCCTCCCATAATCGTGCACTTAATCGAGCACAATGGAAAAGTTTGATCCATGCAGCCGACCCCAATAAATTTGGGACTGAGGCTTTGTTGTTGTTGTATTCTCTCCCATAAAGAACAATTTCCCTAATTGTAAGCTTATAGAATTTTTTAAAGACTTGATATTTCATTGATATTTCAATCACAAAGTACACTTGTTGCACTTCACCACTTCATCCATCCAACTTGAATTCTATGTGTGGCATCATCCTCGATATGAAGAATCAGTTATATGATTGAATTCTAACCATAGTTGTCACTTGTCAGATCAAAAATAATCATAGAATCAGTTGTCTAAAGATCTTATTCAAATCATAATTCGAATCATAATTCATTGGATATTGTTCTTTTCTTTCCTTTTTTCCAAAAATATACAAGAATTTGTATGATATGATTTATTTTCAAGAAAGACACTTTTAAGACATCATACGCGCACAAGGATTCATGTTCAGGAAAGACACTTTTAACACGTTAAACACACGTGCAAGCGCATATGCATATTGTGTACTATACATGAATTAATCATATTATAGCCATGAAAAAAAATGATTACATTTTAAACCTTTTCATTCAAAGAAATGACGAACATAAAAGTTGCTAAAAGAAATATAAAAGGAGCGCCTATTTGCCCCCTTCTAATGTCTCAGCCACTCATTATTAGTAGCCCCTAACGGATTAGTGTATCCCTCTACTACCCCACTTAATTATAGTGAACTTCCCAACCTAATCTTCTCATATCTTTGCCCTACACACTAACCCCAACCAAAATCTACAACCACAAGGCCCCAACCCCTGTCGCTGACAAGTCAATAATTAGACATATTTTATAGTGTAATTTAGGTTCATTTTATATATAAATGATGATATTACACTCGGTATTCTCGTGTTTTTGTGATTTCAGGATTTAAATAGGAAAATGAAGTAATTGAAGAAAAAGAGGAATAAGAGCAAAATGGTCAATTAGAGAAGAAGTCCAGCGATTAGCCAACAATTTGTATTTACACTAGGAATCATCACCCACATTGGCAGCGGAAAAATGCCAATGAATCCACAGCAAATTGGAAGATATACTAAAAATCACCAGCTGAATCGATGGAGCACAAAGAGAAAAATTCAGTGATTAACTCGGCGATTTGTGTACAACTTAGGAATCGTCGGTTACGATTTTTTTAGATTAATATGAAGAATTTTAGTTTATCTAGGATATGTATAATTAAGGAGTCTAAAAAAAAGGCCAAAAAGCTTTGAAACAAATCTCTTCTTTTTCTCTCATTTACTTCTATTGCTTTTTCTTAAACCTATTCAACATATTTTAGTTGATGTTTGAAGCTATATTGGAGCTTTGATTTATTTTAAAGAATTTATTCATTTATTCATTATGTTTTTTAATTATATAACTCCACCTATGTTGAATACTATGTGCACTACGTAGCTAGCCCCAAATCCGGATAAAAGAGGACTCTAACGCCCATTTTTCATACCAGAAAATGGGTAAGGGAGGTCCCAAACCCATTTTTCATACTCGAAAAGTGGAGATGGGATGAAAAATGAAGGAGAGTTGCAATAGGTTGACAGCCAGCGTAAAACTTTTGTCACTTTTCATGAAATGGATCAAACATATATAAACTTTTTGCACTTAATCGAGCACAATGGAAAAGTTTGATCCATGTAGCCGACCCCAATTAATTTGGGACTAAGGCTTTGTTGTTGTTTTTGTTGTTGTATGTTTTTTAAATATATATTTGCATTGTTTATTTCTAGCATGAGTTAGTAGTTTATCAATTTAAACAAACCCTAGACATGTATATGCTTTGGATTGCTAAATAATTATAATTAAAGAATCATGAACTTAATGCTTTAAATCTATTCATACATGTCAATCACAGATTTAACAAGTTTTTGTGTATTACAACTAAAGAAGATTAATATTACATACATAGTAGCAATTGTATTATGTGGTATTTTGATTCTGAATCTACGTGTATAGTTATTGACAACAATTATAGAAATAGTAACTAGGATTAATCTATAAAGCTTTTTCCGAGTGGATGTTCTAGGTGATTGTGTTATAAGTTGTTTATTATGCAGCTTCGGTTAATATTGGTTTAGATTAGGCATGATTTTCATTGAATGTAATGCTATCGTATTTCTATGGTGTTGCATTTTATCCAATATGTAGATTAACAAGGATTAGAATGTGGTTTTTCCATTGAATTTAGGAATATCGGTGGCTGGCTAAAGGCTATCAACCTATTATGAATTGGGATTTAATGATTTCGATATTCTATGAGTTATGATTATAACTATAGTATGAAGTGATATTATGTTCTAGTGTTTGAAAGCAATCCAAGTATATTACATTGTTTAGTGGGGGTTTGTTTAGTTGTCTGTTTAAGATATTTATATTTATATTGAATTTGAGTATTGTTCAATTTTTTTTGGGGTAGAAGAGTATTGTTTAATTAAGTTTACTTAAATTGTTTTAATTAAGTTAGTTAAGTTGGTTAATTAAGTTAGTAGTTATAGATTTTAGTTATTTAGTATTTTAATTATTGTTTAATTAGATTAACTTAATTAATAAAAAAGAAAAATACTTCCCTTTGAGTGTGGAGACGATATGACATTTACCACTACTACAAAATAATAGAAAAATATGGGAAACTATTGTGCACGTTTGAAACATGTCAGTCGCACTCCCCACCCATCCTTTTTTTGCCCTATCTTCATCCCCTCGCCCATGGAAACTTCATTTTTGCCCCCACCCACCTGTCATGGATGTGGCTCCCACACCTATTATCTTCATCTGCCCCCTCCCTCACTTCATTTCCTTGCTTTCCCCTCCAGCTACTCCCACCTCCCACTTCACATGCACACGCACTCCATCCCATTTAATTTCCTTGCGCCATCCCTACCACCACATGTGTGTCCGGCACTCGCACCCCCCTACTAGCTTCATCTGCCCCCAACTTCATCTTCTTCCGCATCTTCAATCATGTTGAGTTGGAAAGGGCGGCGGCCCGAAGAATGCGTCGTTGCCCTATTCGACAATGGCTTAGCCTAAATTCGCTACTCTATTTGGCAATTTTTTTATAGGAAGTAGGACTCAAATTGTAAAACGTAAAATTTGAGCAACTATGATCCTAACCATCTAAAATAACAAATTAACTAAGAGGACATAACTCCCCAATACAAAGAAGTGGGATCAAAAAAGCAGGAACTGCTGAAATAAGACCAACAAGCAAATACTCCAACTCGGAAAACCTCTGAAATTAATCAAAATAGACACAATAAATTCAATATATCATCTCATCAGCCCTACAACTTTGTTTCTCACATAAAGGTTAAACTTATTTCAAATAAAATAATAAACATGTAAATCCGCGAAATAAATTACTAATAACCATGTAAGGAGAAGAAAAACAAAACCTATCTAATTATTTGAAAATATGAAGCAACCTACTTCAAAACTATCACACCTCTTTGATCTATATACCCATAAAACTCCAATCTCATGGTTCACTTACCCACGTTAAGCAATCAAAAAGTTCTTACCCATAAAAATAAATTAATCAAGCAGGACGACAATACCAATACCTCATAAAGCTTGCAAGGAACAATGACGTCGAGGCATAGAGTGAGCTAGAAAGGCATGTAGAAAAGGAAAGACTGTTGTTATTGGATGGTGGTGAAGCTCCTACCAAACCTGCAAACTTATGCGTAGAAGATATTAAGTCTTCTCTCTTAAGCACTAAGCCAAATGAACTCTGAGTGTACATTTTTTTATAACATTTTAGATCATTCTCTATTAAAAAGACAAAGTAAAAGCATCAGTTAATAGATTGGGTAATATCAAGGAACCTAAAGTAAAACACTACTGTATAGAAGTGATTTCTGTGAAAAGGCAATCACATACTGATAGCATCCACATTGTTCATTCTTAATACGCCTATAAGTCAAAACTATTTATTTTCTTCTTTTATTTTTAGAGAAGCAGAAGTACTCCCTCGTACTAACCTAAAATCTCAAATTACATCAAAAGAGCAGTTCCTTAACCAAACATCTAACAAAAATGTCGAACCTAGTTTGTTAGCTAAACATCTAGCTCTTCTTCTCATAAATGATCATTCGCTATCTCTTTATCTTTCAAAGGTTCTTGAGTTCCTTTCTTCCCAAATGATCTATGTTGTATTGTATATAATGAAGGAGTCAATCAGATATTCTTTGCTTAACTTGATAGTGAGCCTTGTGTATGAAAAAGAATGCTTGCAAGGTCAATTAGCTCTACTACTTCCCCCTCGTGAATATATCCCACCTATGACATTTGCCCTGTGAAAAAATGACAATGAACAAAAATATGGTCCATTGATTGTTTGTCTTCCCGACATAAAGAACACCAATACCACTTTCGATGTCTTTTTTATTATCCAACGTGTTGATCTTCCCAACTGCAAGAAGCCACCCAACAAATTTAATTTCATTAGGGACAAAAGCATTCCATAAAAAGAGTACTATTCTCGAATGGAGGATCATTTGAATGGGCAATTAAAAAATTAAAGGACTTGCTTGAAGAGTTCCTTGAGATTTTTAGATTCCACGACCATTTATCTTCATTGTGGAGCTCAATTCTAATGATGATATAGGAAATCCATACTGTCATGGGAATCTAGATGCTAATGATCAGCCTCCTACCTATGGATGTGATAGGTAAAACTAGAGTTATAGAGAGAAAAGGAGATTGGAGAGCTGGGTTGTATTGATAGAAATTGGAATGTACAGTATGGATAGACAATTTGAGTTGTCTATTTACTCCCAAAATAGTTCATACATCAAGAAGAATTCCTCTTCGTTATTATTCTACTATTATATACTAGCTTTAGTTCCAACTAACTGGACCAATTATAATTGGTCCCCGCTTCCCTTACTTGGAGATGTCCCCTGAGGCTTTGCCATGTGTCCCCTCACCCTTCTGGTTCCTTCTAGAGTACTTCAGATTCATAGGAGGTCTCTATTAATACCGCCCCCATAAAAATCCACCTTGTCCTCAAGGTGAAAGTCTAAAAATTGGCGTCGAATAACGTCCATGAACTCCCAGATAGCCTCGAAGTCCACAAATTTTTTCTAGTAAATCAGCATTTCACGGCCACGTTCAGCACAGCGAAAACCAGCAGCCCGCGCCTGTACAACCCCCCACTCCATGTCGGTAGTGAAGGATGTAGGAAGAGGTTGAACACGATTCAAAGAACCCAATGCAGGCCTCAGTTGGGAAATGTGGAAAACGGGATGAATGGAAGAAGAGGGAGGAAGATCCAGTTTTTATGCCACAGCACCAATCTTCTCTAACACTTTAAATGGACCAAAAATTGAAGTGAAAGCTTCTCATTAGGCCAGCGAGCGAGGGAGCGTTGGTGGTAAGGACGGAGTTTCAAATACACGAAGTCCCCGACAGAGAAAGTCACATCCTAGCGATGAGAATCCACAACAGCCTTCATTTTAGCTTGGGCCCAGGCAAGGTGAAACTTTAATTCATCAAGGATAGCATCCCGAGTACGCAATTGCGCATACAAATCAGCCACCACAGTAGTATAGGCACCATAGCAAACAATAGGGGGGATCTCGCCCATAAACTGCCTTGAATGGCGTCATATTGGTCATAGCATGAATAAAAGATGTGTTGTACCAAAATTTAGCCTACACCAACCATAGACTCCACTGCTTCGGTGCGTCCGATGCAAAACAACGCAAATGTGTCTCAAGGCACCTATTGACAACTTTAGACTGCCCATCAAATTGAGGGTGATAGGCAATGCTATGGTGGAGTTAAGTACCCTGCAATTTGAAAAGTTCTGACCAAAATGACTGAGGAAAACCTTGTCTCGGTCCGACATAATCAAGCGGGGAAACCCATGTAATCGGAAGATTTCTCGCACAAAGACAGCTGCCACTGATTTGGAAAAAAATGGGTGAGCCAAGGGTAAGAAATGGCCATACTTGGTCAAACGATCTACGACTACAAAAATGACAGAAAACCCATTCGATTTCGGTAGACCCTCAATGAAATCCATTGCCACATCTTCCCAAACAAGCTAAGGAATAGGGAGTGGTTGCAAAAGACGTGCTAGAGAGAAAGATTGATACTTGTGTCGTTGACAAATGGAGCATTCGACTACATACTATTTGATGTATTGGCGCGTGCCAACCCGATATAAATCCCGCTCAACGAGCTTGAAAGTGCTGAGAAAACCGGAATGTCCGCCATGAGCCCCATCATGGTATTCAAACAGAATGCGTTGTAAGGGGGAACCTTTTGGCAACACTAACTTGGACTCGAATAGTAGCAAGCCATGGTCCGTTGTAAATCATTGCAAATTATAGAGAGGAATGAGTCATGTGTCACTGCATTTTGGATGTCGTGCACCTCCAAGATGCGGTGGAGACTAGAGAGTGCAAGGAAGCACTATTAGGAGAGGGAATGCAGGACAAGGCATCTGCAGCCTTATTAATGACACCAACTTTGAATTAAATCCGGAAATCATACTCGATGAGCTTCGCCACCCATTTTTGGTACTCCGACTGAACCACTCGTTCCAAAAGGTATTTCAAGCTGCGTTGATCGGTGTTGATGAAAAAGTGACGACCTAGCAGATAATGCCGCCATTTTTAGGCTGCCAAGACCATCACCATCAGTTCCCATTCGTAGATGGACTTTAGTTGGTTGTGAGGAGATAACAACAGACTAAAATAAGCAATCGGGGTCCATGATAAATCAACACCGCTCCGAACCTAAATCCCTAGGCATCCGTCTCTAATACAAAGGTTAGGTAAAGTCAGGGAGCCCCAGCAATGGGACATCAGTCATAGCCTTCTTCAATAACTGAAATGCAGTTTCCGCCTTTGCCAACCATGCAAACATGTCTTGTTTTAGCTGTTGTGTGAGAGGGTAGCGATCAAACCATAATTCACCACGAAACATCGATAATAGCATGTAAGACCAAGTAAACCCCTCAATTCTTCGATGTTGGCAGGAGAAGGCCAACGTTGCATTGCTTCCACTTTGGACGGATCCACCGAAACCCCTTGAGCCAAAATCCAGTGCCCCAAATATTCGATAGAATGCTGCCCAATGACACACTTCTATGCATTAACATGGAGATGGTTGTCCAGCAACACCTGAAGGACTTGGGACAAATGATCCATATGCGTCTCGAGGTCCCTACTATAAACCAAAATATCATAAAAAACACACAAGAATAAATTAACGCAAGAAAAGGCAGAATACCCGATTCATTAAGCTTGAAAAGTTGTTGGGCGTTGAACAGCCCACACGACATTACCAAAAACTCACAGTGCTCCTCATTTGTGTGAAATGCGGCCTCGGGGACATCGGAGGTCTTAACCCGGATTTGGTGATAGCCCGACTTCAAGTCCAGCTTGGAGAAATGGATGTTGCATGTAGTTCGTCAAGTAGTTCATCCACTACCGGAATTGGGAATTGATCTGGCATAGTCACTTTGTTCAAGGCGCGATAGTCAACACAGAAACGCCAACTGTTGTCCTTCTTTTTAACTAGGAGGACCTGGCTCGAGAATGGACTTGTGGAGGGTTGAATGATTCCCGCGAGTAGCATGTCTCGAACCAACTTCTCCATCTCCAATTTTTGAAAATGGGGGTACCTATAAGGACAAACGTTCACCAAACTAGCCGTTGGCTGTAACGTAATAGCGTGATCGATCTCCCTTTAATGTGGAAGCCCATTGATAGGCTCAAACACTTTAGTGAACTTCTTAAAGATAGAGTTGAACCAAGGGGGGTAAATCCACCTGAGGGGAAGACGTAGAGGACCCCATGGCAACAATGGGTTCCAACGAACATAAATCAACTAAAATTCCTTGGCCATCATGGAGAAGCTCCTTAGATAGCGACATCATAGATACACTGCATTTGCACAAACTTGGATCACCCTGTAAGATATAGGTTTAGGTTCGGCCTTTACAAAAAAAAACTTCACAGTAAGTCTATTCCAATCCACCTCCATACTCTCCAAGTCCCTCATCCAAGACATGCCCAAAATAGAATTTATGCTTCCTGATGAAGTCCAAGAATTAGCTTGCAAATTCTTGATAGGATAATGAAGTCCAAGAATTAGTTTGCAAATTCTTGATAGGATAATGATGAAGTCCAAGAATTAGTTGCAAATTCTTGGAAAAATAGGAAAAGATATGATTCACAGCGTTCCGGGGGCATGGGTTTATTGGAAACGGCGTGGAGATCACAACACACAGCTATGCTGTGACTACGACGTTTTTCGGCGAAATTCCATCGTTTCGCCCTCCGAAACGGCAATTTTGCTATTTTAGGAAACTTTTGTTTCGCTTATAACTTTCATTAGGAATTTCCGTTTTTATTGCCGTTTGCGGCGTTTGTTTCTATTTTTCGTCTGGTTTTCAGTTTAGGGCTTTTTGGACTTTTTACTATTTTTGGCAAATTTTAGGGTTTCGCTATTTAAGCGATCTATTGGGTGTAATTCGTAGTTTTTGGTGGAAATAAAAGAATTTTTGAACTTTGGCTTAAGTTCTGACCTAAATCGATTTGTTAGTGGATTCGTTCAACTGATTTGGAATATCTCCGCTGCCTCAGTTGGTATCAAAGCCTGCTTCAGCGTGATTGGAGAAATCATGCCGCCGGAGAGGAACCATCAGCGTATCGAGGAGGTGTATGACCGTGACAATCTGAATCGACGAATTGGCCAATTGATTGACCAACATATGGACGCGGTGGTAGAACGATTAACTGCCAGAATCGATCAGTTGTTGGGTCAAAATATTGATCGTGTCCGTAACCATCGAAGGGAACCTGTTGGTGATGAACCAGTAGGAGATTCTTCTATCGAAGGGGAGGATGAGTATGTTGAGGCACCGAGGAGGCGCTTCAGGCCGCGTGCAGTTGAGGATGATCGCAGGCGGTGGGAGTCTGGGATGAAGACGGATGTCCCAGAATTTCATGGAACCCTTCAATCGGAAGAATTCTTGGACTGGTTGGCGTCGGTTGAAGAAGTCATAGAATTCAAAGGTGTGCCCGACGACAAGCGTGTGCAACTGGTTGCGACCAGATTTCGCAACAGGGCCACAGCTTGGTGGCGACAACAGAAGTTGATGCGGAATAGGAATGGAAAGGCGAAGATCACCTCGTGGGAGAAGATGAAAAAATACTTACGGGCTGAGTTCTTGCCTTACAACTTCCAACGCCTTATGTATCAGAGGTTGCAAAATCTGAGACAAGGGGCGAAGTCAATAGATGATTATACTACTGAGTTTTATCAGTTAGTCACTAGAAACTAAACTGCAGGAGACTAACGACCAATTAGTGGCGCGGTATATTGGTGGGCTGAGGATGCAGATCTAAGATGTCGTCAACATGTTTGATCCGGCTTCCTTATCTGCAGCGCACCAGCGAGCATTGTCGGTGGAGAAACAACAACGTCGGGGTGTGAGTAATGCTTCCAGTAATGTTAGTATTGGGTCAGCCAATACTGGAGGTAATATCGCTGCAATTAACCCTACTAGTCGCACAAACAGACCTAGCACTAGTGGGATTAAATGTTTCGGTTGTAGCGAAGTTGGTCACAGGAAGTCAGAATGTAAAGGGAAGAAGGCTCTATTTATTGAGAACGAAGAGGAAGACGAAGGGGAAGAGGCCAACATCACTGCAGAACCAGCGTTTGATACTTCTGACAACATAGAAGAGGAGGTCGTGACTGGAGATGTGGGTACTGCCTTAGTTGTAAGGCGTTTTTGTATGACTCCTAGAGTTGTCGCTGATGATGAGTGGCTGCGGAATAACATCTTTCAGTCCAAGTGTACCATCTTAGGCAAGGTGTGCAGGTTCATGATTGATGCAGGCAGTTGCGAGAATATCGTCTCAGTTGAAGCGGTTTAGAAGTTGGGCCTTGCAACCGAACAACACCCCAGGCCCTACAAGCTAGCTTGGCTGAAGAAGGGTGGTGAGGCGAAGGTGTCGATGCGCGCATTTGTGACTTTCTCTATTGGTGCTAACTACAAGGATTCAGTCTGGTGTGATGTCGTGGCTATGGATGCTTGCCACTTGTTACTGGGACGTCCTTGGCAGTTTGATAGGGGAGTTGTGCATGATGGCAGAACCAATAAATACACCCTTATCTTCAAAGGAGTGAAGATTGTGCTAGTACCCGCCAAGGACCCGGAGGAAGTTAAGCCTACTAAAGAATCTAGCAGTTTGTTGTCTTTGGCAAGATTTGAAGATGAATTACAGGATTCTGAGGTCATTTACATCTTGATGGGAAAGGAGGTAGATAGAGATGTTGATGTTCCTGAAGCTGCAAGGAGTTTTGTGATGTTTTCCCTGATGAGATGCCAGAAGGATTGCCACCATTGCGTGATTACTTAACATCAGATTGACCTTGAACCTGGTGCGTCACTACCTAATAGACCACACTACCGAATGAGTCCCAGTGAGCATGAGGAGTTGCGCAGACATGTATAAGAGTTATTGGTGAAGGGATTCATCCGTGAAAGTCTAAGTCCGTGTGCAGTACCAGCCTTCCTTACACCAAAGAAAGATGGCTCCTGGCGGATGTGTATGGACAGTAGAACAATCAACAAGATTACTGTCATGTATCGCTTTCCTATCCCTCGATTTGATGATTTACTTGACCAATTGAATAGAGCAAAATTTTTTACAAAACTAGATTTGAAGAGTGGGTACCACCAGATTCGCATTAGAGTTGGGGATGAGTGGAAGACTGCTTTTAAAACCAGGGAGGGGCTGTATGAGTGGTTAGTCATGCCGTTTGGGTTGTCAAATGCACCTAGCACCTTAATGAGAGTCATGAACCAGAGCTTGAGACCTTTGATAGGCAAGTGTGTTGTGGTATATTTTGATGATATATTGATATACAGTACTAACGAGGATGAACACCTCCAGCACGTGCGAGATGTTCTGACTATCTTGCGCAGGGAGAAGTTCTATGCTGCGATGAAGAAGTGCTCATTTTTGACACCGAAGGTCCTTTTCTTAGGCTATGTCATTTCTGGAGAAAGGTTGCAGGTTGATGAGTCTAAAGTAGAAGCCATCCGCACTTGGCCTAGACCTACCACCGTCACGGAGGTTCGCAGCTTTCATGGGTTGGCTTCCTTCTATAGGCGGTTCATTCCACACTTCAGCAGTATAATGGCCCCAATTACAGACTGTATGAAGGGCGTGAAGTTTGGGTGGAGCAACGAGGCAGATGAAGCATTCCAACTGATCAAGGTGCGGTTAACCACTGCACCCATTCTGGTGTTACAAGATTTTCACCTACCTTTTGAGTTACATAGTGATGCATCCAAGGTAGGCATCGGAGCTGTCTTGAGTCATAATAATAGGCATGTTGCCTATTTCAGCGAGAAGTTGTCTGGGCGAAGTTGAGGTATAACACATACGATGTGGAGTTCTATGCAGTGGTACAAGCCGTGAAGCATTGGCGACATTATCTTTTCCACAGAGAGTTCTTGTTGTTTACAGACCACGAGGCAATGCGACACTTACATGGGCAGAACAAGGTCTCGGCCAGACATGCTTCCTAGGTGGCCTATTTGGAGCGCTTTATTTTTGTGGTGAAACACAAGTCTGGTGTGACCAACAGAGTTGCTGATGCCCTGAGTAGACGAAAAAATTTGTTGAGCCGCATGACCATTGAGGTACCTGGGTTTTCCTCCTTCTCTGATTTGTTTACTACTGATCATTTCTTTGCTACTATTGTGGAGAAGGTGCGGAGTGGGGAGCGTACTGATTACACACTCCAGGAGGGTTACTTATTTCGAGGCAACCAGCTTTGCATTCCTAATTGCAGCCTGAGATTGCGATTATTAGAGAGTTGCATGGAGAGGGACATGTTGGGCGTGATCGCACTTTGCAGCTGGTGCAGGACCTCTTACTTTTGGCCTTCCATTCGCAAGGAAGTGGACATATATGTGCAGCGGTGCCGGACTTGCCAGCTTTCCAAGGGTACTAATGCCGGTCTATATATGCCTTTACCCATTCCAGAACAGCCATGGGTTCATATTAGCATGGATTTCGTGTTGGGGTTGCCCAGAACACAACGAGGAAATGACTCTATTTTCGTGGTGGTTGAACGTTTTTCCAAGATGGTTCACTTCATCCCATGCAAGAAGACCACAGATGCTGTAAAGGTGGCTCAGTTGTTCTTTCGGGAGGTGTATAGATTGCATGGCCTTCCTACCTCGATTGTTTCAGATCGGGACACCAGATTCCTCAGCCATTTTTGGCGCCGTTTGTGGGCTATGGTGAACACGCAGCTGAAATTTAGCAGTGCTTATCATCCGCAAATAGATGGACAGACTGAAGTTGTCAACCGTTCGTTAGGCAATCTTTTGAGAGCTTGGTGGGTGAGAACGTCAGGAGTTGGGACTTCAAGTTGAGCCAGGCAGAATTTGCACACAACCATGCTGTTAATCGAAGTACCGAGTTTAGTCCTTTTCAAGTTGTGTATTCAGTACTACCTCGAGGTCCTCTTGATCTGTTACCAGTGCCAAGTAAGACGAGATGACATGGCAAGGCAGAAGACTTTGTTAGTGGGCTGCAAGAGATTCATCAATCTGTCAAAGATAACTTGCGAAGGTCACACAAGTACAAACAATATGCAGATCGGGAAGAAGCGTCACGTGGAGTTTGAAGTGGGTGACTTTGTGTGGGCAGTTCTCACTAAAGACCGATTCTCTCTGGGTGATTACAACAAATTGTCGGTTCGGAAGATTGGTCCTGTGGAGGTTCTTGAGAAAATTAATCCTAATGCTTACAGATTGAAGTTGCCAAGTCACATTCGCACGGCTGATGTATTTAATGTCAAACATCTTGTTCCATATTACGGGGATACGTCTGATGATGATAATTCGAGGGCGAATTCTGTCCACCCTGGGGAGAATGATGAAGTCCAAGAATTAGCTTGCAAATTCTTGATAGGATAATGAAGTCCAAGAATTAGTTTGCAAATTCTTGATAGGATAATGATGAAGTCCAAGAATTAGTTGCAAATTCTTGGAAAAATAGGAAAAGATATGATTCACAACGTTCCGGGGGCATGGGTTTATTGGAAACGACGTGGAGATCACAACTCGCAGCTATACTATGACTACGACGGTTTTCTGCGAAATTCCATCGTTTCGCCCTCCGAAACGGCAATTTTGCTATTTTAGGAAACTTTTGTTTCGCTTATAACTTTCATTAGGAATTTCCGTTTTTATTGTCGTTTGCGGCGTTTGTTTCTATTTTTCGTCTAGTTTTCAGTTTAGGGCTTTTTGGACTTTTTACTATTTTTGGCAAATTTTAGGGTTTTGCTATTTAAGCGATCTATTGGGTGTAATTCGTAGTTTTTGGTGGAAATATAAGAATTTTTGAACTTTGGCTTAAGTTCTGACCTAAATCGAGAAGATCTTTGGTGCGTCACTTCCCAACTGGAGTGGCAAAAAATCTTGGTGAATTACAAGCTCTTGGATGTGGTGAGATAAACCGCGACAGATTATATATCCCATCACGGCTAAGCCGGTCCCCATCATCACGTCGTGATGTGATGTATCAGCTAATGGCAGCTACAATTCATCGACTAGATCTTAAGAGATGAAGTTGTGTGTGGCCCCACAGGACGATAAGGATTGTAATCTCCCTAGAACCCAGTGTTCCCCGTAGCTTCATTGTCCCCGGAAAGATCAACCCCATTACCGTATTCATAGAGAGTTCAATGGTCTCAAGACTCGTCGACTCGTCACCTTCTACAGTACCCTCTATGGTCGAGTCGACGAATTCAGCTCCACCGGGATCATCGACGCTGGCCAACGTCAACTGCAGAAGCTTCTTGCACACATGCCCCAGATTAACTTTCTCATCACACGAAAAACACAGTCCTTTGGCTCACCTTCTCTAAAACTCTGATTTTGTGAACTGTAAGCGTAGTCTCATTGGTTTAGGGTTAGGTAAAGGTGGGTTAACAGCAGGGTGTGTGGACTTAGATCCTAAAGAGATGGACCCTGGACCAAAAGAATATGGGCCCACTTGTTTTGATGTTTGTTTAGGGACTAAATTGAGGCCCACAGTACCACCACGGCCCATCCCATGTGCCAATAACTTGTCTTCATCTGAGTCGCGACCATCAAATCAGAAGTCCCGTTGGTCTCAGCAAACTAACCTCAAATCGGATTCCCAGTTTCAAGCCCATCATAAAAGTACTCTCCAAAATGTCTTCAAGAATGCCTGGCACAGCTGCGGACAACGTTTTGAAATTCCACCGATATTCCACGATAGTACCTGTCACGGGGCCTATGAAAGAGGGGTTTTTCACTTTGAATTTTTCCCACTCAACCCAACCCTGTGGTGCCTAGGGACCGCCCTAGTTCAGCACAACCAATACTCAATGCGGAAGAACAACACACAACAAGCACTAGCAACAACAATGCAATGGGCAACAAGGAAATGTTTTATTAGCTCTCAATTGGGAATACAACTGTGGAACTCAAGGCATACATCTACTCAAGCACTCCTATGCATTTTCGTCCTGCATTGCCTCCCCTTTCTTGCTCACCTAGAGCATTTGGCTTTATAGACCAGCCTACAATCAGTTACATAACCGTCTAGACTGGGTAAAACACCACTCCTAGTGGTCAAGGCGGTTACCGAACTGCCTTGCTCCCTTGCCGCCACCTCGCGCCATAACTGCCTTGACCCCCTAGTCAAGAGGCACATGCTCTTCGTGCCTGAAGCTACTGGAACGTGGATTGATCATGCTTTCACCCATGACCCAAGTAGTTACCTAACCACCAGCAACCGCCCTAAACTTGGTCCGCCGAAGCCTTCGGTTCACCTTGAATTTGGGACAGGGACTGATCGTGGTGCCTAGCTGCTCGCCTAGGCCCCTGGTACTCGAGACTTCTTGGTCGTGCCTCGGTCATGGCTCCGCCCATGACCGAGGTAGTTACCCAACTGCCTTGGAACCGTCTTGACTTGGTCTAGCCACGCCACAAGGGTCGTGGCCCATGTTTTCTGTTGGACAGGGGCTGCTTCGTGGTGCCTAGTTGCTAGCCGGGGCTCGGTCCGACCGAGTCCCACCGGCTCGAGGAGTGGCCGACGCCATGGTCCGTCCATGGGTCGTGCCTTGGATTGCGCCCAAGGCATGCTCGAGGGTCCCTGCTAGTCTGCCCATGCCACCCAAGGAGAGAGCACACCTCTCCTTATAGTAGATGTTAAGCCGTTTCCTCGGCTCCAATAGAAAACATCCCAAAATGAGACCAAGTGTACTTTGACCTGGTTCAACGCCCGAGTCAAGATTTGTCAACACTTTTCGTGTGCCAAACACGTGCATACTTACTCCGCTAAGTCTTGCCCGTGCTCGCGCTCGTGCCAAGACGTGCCAAGGTTTGCCCGCTCTCGTGCCAAGGCGCGTACCTAAGTCCGCTCGTGTCTCCTGCCTCGCGCCAAGGCGCGTACCTAAGTCTGCCCGTGCCTCGTGCCATAGCGCGTACCTAAGTCCGCCCGTGCCTTGCGCCAAGATGTGCCAAGGCGTGCCAAGGAAAATCAAGCCTCGCGCTCGTCCATGTGCACGCGCCCATGCGCGCTCCTCCAAGCGTCCATTCGCGCTCGCCCAAGCACGCGTGTCCATTCGCGTTCATGCGCGCTCGCCCAAGAGCGCGCGTCCGTCCGCTTGCACCCATACGTGCTCCATGCTCATGCCCAGGCGCAAAACCCCTTTACGCCTATGCATTTTTCCTCATGATTTCTCACGTCCCAACCTTATGGAACCATCCGAGCCCTCCTGAACTCGGTCATTGGCTAGGTTTCTTGTTGCCTAGCCCAGCTCATCGGGTCACGCTATTGAGGTGGTGACAGTACCCATCTATTTGAGATCAAGCAAACGTTTCTTGAGGTTGCCAAATTGAGTCTCACTAAATTGTTTGAGCAATTACGATTTCAGATCGGACCAACTAACGAACGAGACACGGGAGTCGGACCACCGAAACCACGTCAGGGCCTCATCATCAAAACAAATACCTGTAGCCATGATGCGTTCGACATCGTACAACTGATTAATCTCAAAGTAGAGTTCCGCTCGGAACAACCATCCCTCAAGATTCTCCCCCATAAAAATCGGTAGTTGAAGTTTCCGACAACCCCCCCTCGCACCAATGCATTAGAAGTGGTGTTGAAGTCCGGGTTACGACTCCCTGAAGTAAAATCAAATAGACGATAAGAAGGGTAGGATCATTCCCCTTGACCCGTCCCGATCTGCGCTCTGCCGCTGATGCCCGATGCGTACCTGCCATCTTCGACCGCGATCCCTTTGCCTTTCGATAGGGCTTGCACTGATCGTTGTTCATCACTTAGGGACTGCGCCACCTGTACCAAGCTTTGAGTGATGGTCTCCATCTTCTACTCCAAAGAAGAAAAATGACTCAGATCCCCACGGATGTGATCCATCTCCTTCTTTATGGCCACCAACTTAGAATCATTTTGTTTAGGACCCCCCAGTTCGGATCAAGTGGCTCTCTGATACTAATTTGATAGGTAAAACCAGAGTTACAAAGAGAAAATAAGAGTGAAGAGGGATTTTTTCATTGATTAATACATACGGGGTAGTATTTATCAACCTAATACACCCACATAAATAATTTCCAAAGTAACATATTTTTGGCCACGTCACTGCCACATCACGCGAAATGTAGCGTTGTTAAAACAAAAACGTGACCCAAGGTCACGTTTTCAATTTTTTTTTATTAAGTGAAATCGTGACCTCGAGTCACGACTTAGGTTTATGACTTAACAAAATCGTTGCCATCCTCCATCACTTGGCATCTTCGTATGGCTTATCGACGACCGCCACCGCATCCGTCTCCCCATCCAGCGCAACCAGAGTCCGCCGTCCGTCGGCCTCCGTGGTCCGTATCACGTCGGTAGCTGCAAGTTTGACGCGAGAACACCTCTTGGTAGTGGCCGATTTCAGTCTCGCCACCGTTGGTCGCATCTCACCGCCGCTGGGCGCATGCCGACGCCACTGGTTGCATCCTGCCGTCGCTGCTCGCATCCTGCCGGCGCTGCTGCTCGCATCCCGCTAGTCATTCCTCGCCTCCCACCGGCGCTGCTCGCCTCCCGCTGGCCATTCCTCGCTTCGCGCGCAGTCTTTGCTCTTTCTCCATTGGTCGGTCATTGCCTCTATCCGTGCTTGCTCGCCTTCCCACCGATCTCTTTTATATTGGTAAAAATCTTATTCTAATTGTGTTAATTGATGAATTAATTCCCCAATGTGTTTTTTGAGCCACTACTCTTTACTTAAAGCTCGCTTAATCTCATAGCCATAAGAATCAGTCAGCCACATTTTTCTAATTTAGGAGTAACAAACATATCCAAAGTTAGATGATAAAGTTTGTATATATATTTATATTGTTGTTTACATGTGACTATTCCACAAAAGACACATCTTACCCTACAAAAATATATCTTGAACAGTTTAAAAAATTTAGAGCTGCGTGCTACTTTATTTTAGGAAGCATATATGAACAATTGGTAGTCTTCAATAATTGCAATATGACAAAAATTTGATGAACGTATTAGTCATCAAACACATCCATGTCCTAAATTTGTTATGACCGTATCAATTCCATTCCATTAGAGGCAACTATTTGTTATTCATATTTAATTAAACTTTACACTCAACTCAACATATGAGATAGTCGTAATCTTTTCTTTATAAATAACTTATCTTAATGAATCAAATAAATTGAAGGGAATAATTATTGAAAGCAATTTGAAGAATGAGACAGTGGGCAGTGTGGAGACAAGAAGCGTTAAATGAAGAAGAGAAGGCCAGTGTCACGGTCGGTCCAAGCATTCACACAATATAAACAATTGATGCATGTATAATAGTAAAAACTGATGAACACGGACCCTACACTTTTATATATAAAGCTAGTTACTAGTACATAGGCCTCTCTCTATATAAATGTGTATATATATATATATATATATATATATATATATATTACGGTTTGATTTATATAATTAGGTTGCTATTGAAAGCATAAGATTATTGTCAAGCTAGTAGGGTAGCAAGAGTCATTCATTTCTAAAATTATTTTGTCAGGACAACAATGGTTGGTTTTGAGTTTGTGCATTTCAATCATCTAAGAGAAAATGTGTTCAAATGCCCTTTTCAATGTCTCTATAGAATAAGAATGATTTGCTTCTCTTCTTCCTTTTTTTCTTCTCTTAACTTTGACAAAGGGGTTTGTACTTCCTTACTTCCTTTTATTAATTTGTATGATCATAATGACGTTTGATTTTAACTTGAAATGAAGTACAATAAAGAATTATGTCTTAAAACTGGAAGAATATTAAAAGATGGGTGAGTCCTTCATTTCTGGTACTCTAAAATGTTACCAACTTATTTCGATCATGTCGGTTAAAAAATCATGACTCAAACTAAAGTACACGAGTGTTTTTTTCCTACTTAAATAATGTTAGTTGAGACTTTTGCGGTCAATTGTGTAATTTCTTATTATAAATTATAAAGAAATGCATCGAATGGTTATCATGGATTGGGCTCGTGTTGATAGACATTGTAGTTTGATTGAAAAACATTGAATGGCTCCTTGTTATATTGTTTGTGCTAAGTAAGTGTATTAATTAAATTAAAGTATTAATACATGATGGAGCTTGTTAAGTTTATTTGTGCTTAGTGAGTGTATTAATTATCATCACTTCTATTGATTAACAATTATATTCTACATATATAGATTCCATAATGGTTGATCGAAGAGTAACTTTGGTGTGCTATATGAATGGTGTCATGGTTGATGGACCATCAGTGATTTCGTACATGAAATCGCCTATTTGACATCTCAGAACGAAGATGAGTTTAGGGTACGAGGAACTTGTGAGTTTTATCTGTAATTCATTGGAGATAGTCAATGAAAAAATGATATTAAACATGACATATCGATATCCTGTGTACACTGGAACTGGAACGTACAACTATGTCCCTTTGCGAATAGTTGATGAATCGACTCTGAAAGATGCTTGGGAGATTGTGGCAGAATTTCAACTATCAAATTGTATGGAGCTATTTTTGGATATAGTTATGAGGCAATCATATACTAGTTCTAATTGTAATATAATGGTAAGCGCAGAAGGACCTAGTACTCAACCAATATTTGAACATTATAATTGTGCATCACCTTTAATGACTGGAAATCCCGAAATAGACGAGGATGCTCGTTCCTGTGATGATCCGAATACTGAGGAAGACGATGACTATCGTGGTAGTGATGGGGATACCAGTGAAGAGAGTAGCGATGATGATGTAGATGATGCAGGGGTTGATGCTCATCATGTTGGTGATGGCATGATTCGATATACATTAAATCGAGTCATAGTCGATGATGGCTCATTATCTTGTCCTCCAATCTCGAACGAAGTTGGGAATGATGATTTTTCGATCAATAGGCTGCTGGAATTGATGGTGCGCACGTGGGTGTAGGTGAATTTGTCGTACCTTCATCTGTATTTATGGAATTGAGTATTGAGGCAATGCAACCCATCCATGAGAATGCAATGATCTATTCTAGGTCTTTATGGAATGAGGCATCAAAATTTCATGTAGGCATGCGGTTCCTTTCTAAAGTAAATATCCAACATGCCGTGAAATTGAATAGCATTAAAGGACACAGGCGATTTGTGGTAACTCATTCAACACCTAATGTATGGATTGTCCGTTGTAAGAAATATTTAGATGGATGTGAATGGAGGTTGCGATGTTCGAGAAGAAAAACACATGGAATGTTTGAGATCATTAAATATGCAGGACCACATACATATATCTATGCAAAATTGTCAAAGGATCACGTTCATTTGGACTCCACCATTATATGCCGTGAAATAGAAAATGTGGTGAGAAGAGATCCGTCCATCTCAGGTCCAGTTCTTCATCAAATTATCAAGGACAAATTCAGTTATGATGTTCATTAAAAGAAAGTTTGGTTGGGGAAAAAGAAAGCAACTGCAAAAATCTTTGGAGATTGGGAAGAATCGTATAAAATGTTGTCGCGGTGGATGGCCGCTCTTCAAGAAAGCAATCCAGGGACACGTGTGGAATGGAGGCATGGCGAGCCTAATGCCAATAATGAGGTTGTATTCAAATGGATTTTTTAGGCATTTGCACTTTTTATTGCAGGCTTTAGGCATTGCAGACCAATTATACGAATTGGTGGCACATTCTTGTATGGAAAATACAAACAAAAACTCTTAATAGCCACTGTTGCTGATAGTAATAGTCATGTATTTCCCTTAGCATTTGCCATTATTGATGAGGAAAGTCAAGATAGCTGGGGATGGTTTATGGCTTGTTTGCGACATCATGTGACTGGTTGAGATGGTATATGTGTCATTTCTGATCGACACCCTGGTATATTGTTGGCAATGAATAATCCTCAAAATGGATGGACCCATGAAAGAGCTCAACTTAGATTTTGCCTTCGTCACATATGCAGTAATTTCAACTTGAGATTTGGGAGCAAAGAATTAAAGGATATGGTGTACTTAGCTGGTGCACAACATCAATTGCGGAAATTTAAGGCATACATGAAAGAACTTCAACAAATTAATGCGGAATGTATTGCATGGTTTAATGATCTTGATCGAACACAATAGACCAACGCATACGACAAAGGATATCGATACGGATGGATGACTACAAATCTAGCGGGTATTCATTGTGTCTATATTTTGTTATTATTATTTATTTAATGTGTTTGATTTATATTACGTTTATAAGCTAATACATATATGGTATTTTTTTAACAAATGTAGAATACTTTAACGGTGTCCTTAAAGGCACGCGATTTTACCCTGTCATTGCATTAGTGCAACTGACATTTTATCGTGTCATGGCTTACTTTAACAAAAGATGTCACGAAATAGGTGCAGACTTAGGAAGGGGCGAAAGGTACACAAGGTATGCACTGGATAAGTTGTCACATTGGGGAAAGGCAGCTGGAGGGCATAATGTTACATTAGTGAATCGTGAAAATGGCACATTTGAAGTCATCACTGCAACGCGTGGCTATCATTTGAGAAAAAGGTCTAACAAGCAAGTGGTGAAATTGGAGGCTCGTAGATGCACTTGTATGAAGTGGCAGTGTTTTGGCATTCCATGTTCCCATGTCAAAGCTGTTTGCGCCATTGTTGCCATAGATCACTGTCAGTACATTGAGTCATACTACAGATTTTCTCTGTACAGTCAATGTTGTTCTACGAATTTCCAACCCATTCCTCACGAAGATTATTGGCCTAACGTTAGAGTTCCACATACGTTGCTGCTCGATCCATTTCGAAAGAGAGTCAAAAGAGGTCGTCCTCAAACAAGACGTTTGTGCACTGAGATGGATTGGAGAGGCAATCAGAAACAACCACGTCATATGCAGCGAGAGAAGGAATGGAGAGAAACACCAACAATGCTGCAATGTAATAAGTGTAAGCAGGATGGACACAATAGGTGCACTTGCTCTCGTCGTCAGCAAGAACAACCGCCTAATGCTTCATAGTGAAAGGCTTTTCAAGTCTTATGTTTCGCATCCACTTTTATTTTCCTTGTATCAGTTCACTTTCTTATGACTTTGTGGTGCAAGTACTTTGTTTCAATTAAACCATGTTTTCATATTATTCACACACTTTTGTTTTAATTTTATTGTTTCTTGAATGAAATGTATCGCTAATTGTATTGTGTCTTCATTGTTTTTGGAATTAATGACAACATTGTTAATGATTTGGGGTTCAAGCGCGATATGGATCCTGGCCCTATAAATGATTCGATGTTGACTCTGCAAGCTCTAAATAGATCTACTCGCGTTTGGAATGGACTGGTAGTACTTCTTTTGGCCTGTTTGCATATTTTTGTAGCTTCGTAGCTACATTTGAACTAATGTAAGTTAAATCTCATATTTCCATATCCTGGTATATTGACTATCAGGCGTAATTCAGCAACATTACATCGATTGGTCCCACTAGATGAACGAATAGTTGGGTATCTTGAGGAAGCTGAGTTTTATGGGACGACGCGAATAGGTTTCATAGCAATTGATTGACATCTCATTGCTGCCCTTGTAGAGAGGTGGAGGCCAGAAACTCACACGTTCCATTTTCCAGTTGGCGAGATGACTATTACCCTATAAGATGTACAAATCATTTTAGGGTTACCTATCGATGGATTACCAATCAATGGTGGTGTAAAGCAAGATTATGATGCCTTATGTTTGACACAACTAGGCTTCCCATTCCCTGAAAACAACAAGAGTGGAGGTCGGAACCAAATTCGTCAACTTTCAAGATTGTTTCCAAACCTTCCAAATAATGCTGGTGATGTGGAAGCGCAACGCTATGCAAGAGCATACATCTTACAACTTCTTGGAGGAACTTTATTTGCAGACAAGTCTAAAATCTTGTTCACATCACGTATTTGCAATTTTTGGAGGATTTTGAGGCGGCAGGACAATACAGTAGGGGTAGTGCAACTCTGGCTCACCTATATAGACAATTGTGTCTTGAAGCCGACATTGATGGAGCAGAGATTGCAGGTTCGGTCGTATTATTGCAATTATGGGTATGAGATAGGTTGTCTTTTCTTGCACCAATAATGGGAAACGTTTTTCGAAACGACATCATACCAAACGAAGAATTATTTCCACCTCCTCCATTTGGTCATAGTTAATTAGAATTTTTTAACATAATAATTTCAATTTGAGTATATTTATCTACATGTACATTCATGCATGCTTTGTGTTGTTTTTTACATTTCTATAGGTGGAGACATGCCTTGGAGACTACATGAACATCAATGCATATGCCGACAAAATACAGAGAAATGATTGACATGCAATCACCCAATGAAGTAAGAAATATAATTAATCATTTTTTTCAAATACCCTATTTTACAATGATGAAATGTGGATTTTATTCATTTCAAGTTATTTGTTATGACTTCAGGTAATTTGGGAACCGTATCCTGAGATAGTGATAAGGGACCTGCCTGCGTATTGTATCAGTGGTCGTGCTATTTGGCAAACGAGGGCACCTTTGCTTTTCTTCTATGTTGTTGAAATGTATAATCCCGATAGAGTCATGCGACAATTCGGTTTGAAACAAAGGATACCACATTTACATAGCAAAAGCATGGAGCTACATAAGATTGACTTGAGAGGGAAAACGGATAAAGATTGAAGCACATAACATAGTGCTTATGTCTATATGTGGAACGAATGTGCTTCCAATATTGTGAATGATGAAATATTGGAGGAGCCATTGGAATTTTATGACCCGTAGATGCTATGGTATCGTCGCATTACACGACGATTCATGTCTCATCGTGGAGCTATTGTTGAGGCATTGGTAAGTACAATTTTTTTTCAATCATGAAGTCTTTCAAATAGTTGTTTTGATTTTACTTTACAACTTCATAAATATTTTATACGTAGGCACATGGAATGACATCAATTCATCAGTTGACATTGGGTGATGATGTGTCTATTGCACATATTAGAGATGTAGCTGCATCGACTTTGACTGCAATACATGCAGATTATCGCATCCATAATATGCCCACTTCATTTGAAGCTTCTCATCAATCTTCTCCTAATGATACATATTCGAGGCATGACACTCCAATGTATACTCCATCAGTACCTCTCAACCAGTTCGAGACTCTATATACTCCATCAGTACCTCTCAACGAGTTATATACTCCACATACTCCATCAGTTTCTCCCAAAATGGCATTCGAGGTTACGGAAGCCTTTCCATTTGATAGGGCACCTACATCTTCGCGTCATTTTAATGCAAGTCCAATAATGCTGAATTTATCTGGGACTAAAATACTCATGATGGTGGAATGCGTGATATCAATGATATTCAACGAGAAGATGCTTAAAATCCGGCTGATGTGGGCCATTCAAATGTGCCATTAGCTTTAAATGTAATGTGCGAGTCGTAAAGAGAACATGTTGTAGGACTGGAAGTCATTATTTGGCGACTTGGATTTTTTTTTTACTTTAACATGACATTTTTTCTGGTTTATATTAATGCTTTGTAGTTCATCGACTTCGATTTCCTAGTTCTTCATTTATATCAAATTCAATTTTTGGCTTCACTAACATTAATTTTATGAATTTTGCAAATTACTCGAGTTTGAAAGCTTTTGTTATAAAAATATAAGGTCATAAACTAGTAACTTCAAATTTTATTCTAGTTTGTATTAACAAAATAATAAAAAAGACGAATATACTAGTTGACTTGAAATCTTTAGTTTTATTGCAAAAAATATAAAAACAAATAGATGCTAGATATTCTACTTGTTCCATCCATGAGGTATAGATAGATTATACTTTGTCAAGATCATTTTTATTCTCTTTCATAAAAATAAATCAGTCTTAAGACATTGTCTTATAGTTAACCACTAAAAGCATAAAGCAAAAAAAAAAAAAAAACACAGGAAACAAAACGCTGGGACTTCAAAAGAAAGCAAGTCGTGACTTACTCGCTTCAAAAGCAAGTCACTACTTGCTTTTGAAGCAAAACGTGATCTCAAGTCACGTTTTCAGTTTCACAAAAAAAAAAAAAAATTGACGTGGCGGTAATGTGGCGGTAGATGTGTTACATTGGTAAAAATTTCTTTGGGTGTGTTAAAGGGATATATATTTTCATAAAATGTGTCAATCAAACAAAAACCCCGAGTGAAGGGTTGGGTTGTATTGATAGAAATTGGAATGTGTAGTATGGATAGACAATTCGAGTAGTCTTTTTACTCATAAAACAGTTCGTACGTCAAGAAGAATCCCTCTTCACTGTTATTCTACTATTTATATACTAGCTTTAGTTCCAACTAACAAGACCAATTGCAATTGGTTCCCACTTCCCTTACTTGGTGATGTCCCCTGAGGCTTTGCCATGTGTCCCCTCACCCCTCTAGTGCCTCCTAGAGTACTTTAGATCGATATGAGGTCTATCAAGATCCTACTGAAAATTGAATGTGGCAAACATTGCCTACTATTTTTTTGAAGTAAAAAAACACTTCCATTAATCATAATGGCTCAATACATACAATAGAACAGGACAAGACAAGGAATCAATTACCTTAATAACGCACATTGGTTCGCTAATCCTAATTGTTCATAAGAGCATTCGACTACTATAAACACTATTATTGGAGCCACTACCATCAAAAGAGAAGATTGGTGGTGGTTCAAACATAGAAATCACAAAGAAAACAAAAGAGAAAAAATAGATCTTATGGTTTGGAGGTGGCAACTATTCTTCTGATTTGTTCAACTTATTAGTTTGGGTACCACTTCTTACTTATAAAACAATATGCCTGGAAAATGATGAAAAGATTTAAGGAGATAAATTTCACTGAGCTTTAAATATGCAACCAGGTGAAGAATCAACCTCCACAAATAATTTATACGTCCATGCCCACTCGTAATGACTTCAACCCATAGAGAATTACAGTCTCAATGGCCAAACCTTATTTTTCAATATGATAATTTACTACCATAATTGTCCACCCATAAAAATCTCCATCATTTGTCAATAGCCTCTAAGACACCTTTCGATAGTTTGAACATTGAAAGGAAATAAGTAGGAAGAGCACCCAATGCCTAACGTATCGCTGTAAACCTGCCCCTTTTTGAAATGAGAATTATTCCAACTGTCAAGCTTATTGTCAATTTTAGTTAGCACTGGACTCCAAAATGAAGAACAATAATAGTTATAATGGATCTCCTTAAAGCAAATCTCGCTCTCCATTCACTAGCGCCGCAAAAAAAAGAGTGCAAATAGCCAATAACCTATTTCCTTCTTTCTCCCACATACTTTCTTATTTAGCTTGCTAATAAAAGTCATAATACACCTGGTCAGGGTGGGGACATTGGTGACCCGAAAAGGCTCGAAAGGTTGAGGGTTGAGAATGAGCATTGCTTAAGGGTTGAGAAAAGAGAGCAATTGCAAATTGAATAGAGGGAAGGGTGAGTGAATTGAAGACAACAATTTTTTTTGATGGGGAAGGAAAAATCCAAAAGAAATCCACTCCGATCTGAAAATAGAAAATCCAAACAACAAACGAAATATTTCCAAATAAATCCAAACAGTAAACCCTAAAAAGAGAGAGAGAGAGAGAGAGTAATAGCAAGAGAGAATGAGAGAGAGTAATAGCAGAAGTGAAAGAGATTGAAAAAAAAATTGATGAAAAAGAGGCAATACTCCATTGAATTGAAAAATTGATGCATAAGCAAGAAACAAAACAACACCACCACCACCAACAACAACAACTACAAAAAAAGCTATAACATAGAGACATCGACCCAAGCAACCATAAACCTCTGTCTAAGGCGAAACAGACCCCCTGCAGTACTCCCAACCATACTACCCATCAAAAACTTGCCTCTAATTTTCTCAAACCACCCGAGAATTCACCAACTCCATTGATGGCATCAGATTTGAGCGAAATGTCTCCCATGCCTTCTGTTATTCTCACTAATGACTTATTCCCAATGGTCGATGCTTCTTCAACGCCCACCGAACCTTAAACCCAAAACTTGCCACGAACCCACCAAACCCGACAAATCCTCAACAAGTTATCCTGCAGCTCCACCTGCACCAATTCCCCCAACCCAAACAGCCCCTTAGTACGGAACCCTAGTAATGAGAAGTACATCCATATGCAATAATGTCCACTTCAAACCACGCCAGTCGAGAGGCGCGTGGTACTACATTCGAGGTGGCTAAATGGTACTGCAACAATGTACATGTCCTAGTAGATACCAATAATAATATTAAGTGCTCTCTAGGTGGCTAAATGGCTTGTGTTGGAAACTCAATCTGTGTTTAAATTATTTTTGGTGTTTTGGCTGCTAATTAATGCTTGATGTTGATTTGTTCTAAATTAAAGCAAAGACATAATAAGACAACATAAATGTTATCCTTCTTCCGTGTACTATTAATTGAACTAATTTGTTCTTACATTTCTATTTTTTTTTTAGTAATAATCATGGGCGTTCGGAAATCTTTCAACCGCTCGCTTTGATTCGGTTAATTACATGGGAGTTAGTCGGGTGCCCCAATCTCAGAATCTAAAAGAAACTAAGAGAATATAATTTAGTTACAAGAATCATACCCATGATGACTTTTGCCTCAATCAGAGCTATGGTGCGCCTTTCCTTACCACTACATATTATTAATACTAAATGAGCCCCAAAACATAATTATAAGAATGTTATGGCAAAAATATGTTTGGAATGATACAATATATGTTAAGTGATTAATCTCACAACTCATATATTAAGAAATCTTGTTACAATTTTAATCAACTTGCCACAAAATACTACTCAGTTAATGATGTGTTCTTGTATTTTCTCTTTGTCATATAGCGCCTTTAACGCCTGACCTTTTTTTTTCTGTTAATGCAAGACATTGTTTTATACATGGAAATTTGTGCGCATATATCTCAATGTATGTTGAAATAATGATGACCATTTGATACTTGGCCTTAAAGCAAATTTTTACGTTTGACTCTCTTGTTTTGGTCGAAGCAAATTTTCAACTTTGGTTGTGGGAGAATAATGTACATTATTGAGATTAGAGCATCCCCGATGGTAAAGCACATGTGGATTGAAGATGTCATTGATACCACACCAGCAACGTGGAGAGAATGTTCATCTTAACTTGCTTAAATAGACATTGAAATTTCAAAAGTGATATCCACTATTCAATGTGGATAACATTTTCTATTAGGTTAGTGTCATTAGTTGTGTTTTGTAAATGACGCTGCTATGATGTGTTTCATGTGCTAATGAAGCCATTCATAGATCAGTTAGACGTTTGATATCTAAATCTTGGAACTTATCCACAAACCCATTTGAATCAGTTAAGTATGAATAAGGATAAAGCGGTTGCAACAAGGCGATATACAGTTGCAACAAGATCTTAAAATCGATCAGTTGCGGCTTTGATTTTATTTAAGTCAGCAGAAGATGTACTGATAACGTAGCAGATGAAGAGTTCATAACTCATCTACTTTGAAGGTGATGACATATCAAGTATCAATTGTAATAGTTGAGATTCAGACTTCTCATTGGTCTATTATATTCAAAAGTTGGAAGAGTTCATAACTCATCTACTTTATATTTTTAGCGAACGTGTTGTTCACTTTATCTTTGAGTTGTAAGCACCAATGAAACTTGGGTATTTCAGTTAGGGGGAGCCTCACCGTGCAAGTATCGAGAGACTCGTGTAAAGTTCATAGGAGGAGTGAAGGAGATGAAAAGAGGAGCTCAATGAGGGAGTCACATGAAGAGTCAAGTATCCATTGTTCTTTACTTAATGGATTTTACGTATGGGTGTGGCTCCGCAGATATTGTTGGATTTTTAAAAAATAAAAAAGAGTGTTCTGTGTCTAGCGCTGTGGCGCCAGCCACATAAACCTCACTGTTTTAGGCGCTCAAGCACCGAGTCAGCACCATAGCACCCAAAATGAATAGGTACGAGTTTTAAGGTGTTATTTGTTTTTTTTTTTTTTTTGTTCTTTTCTTCGCACCAATTCACACCATAACTCACATATTTGTGGATATACACTAAATCCCTTAGTTTTTTTATAAATTAAAGAGATCTAGTACGCGCTAAATACATTGAAATACATTTAGATGTATTGAGAAACATAAAAGGTTTTGAATTGAACTGTATTCTTGAGTCGTAGTATCATTCTTTCAAAAGTTCCTTAAAGAGTGTTCTTGGTTGGAGTTGTGATACAAGAACATCATCCAACAACCATTAGAGACTTGATTGTATCATATAGGCAAGTTTCAATTTGCTCATTATGTATACGCGGTTTCGACTGGTAGAGATAAATCTTGTTTAAAAGAGGGCGATTACGCGCCTCAAGTCATTGTTTGGCCCTTCCATTCTCATCTTGTAATCTCTTTCCGAAGCTATTTGTTCTAACAATTTTTAGACAAGATTTATCTTCATCAATGGCTTATTCGACTTTGGACGAAATTTTGCAAACGGATAAGAATGGTGGTTCGACGGCGACAATTTCACTCAATGGCAAAATAAAGTGATGTTCTTTCCCACATTTCTTAAGTTGACCTATATCCTTGATGATATGCTTGAGACCCTCTTTGAACCAACTCCGGATGATTCAAACAAAGTGGTGGATTGATTGTTAAGGTTTGTGATCTAGCGAGATTTACAAATCCAGGTATGAGATATGATGCATTAATTACTTAATTTGGTGATCACGAATTGAAAACATAATTCGTTTGTCTTATATAATCACACGTATGCATATTGTTTGATCATTAAATGACACCAGCGCCATGAGTGCTTTAATGCATTTCAATTTTATTGATGGGTGGTTATACATGGAAACATTATCAAGATATATGAAAAGGCATTAAACTTTTGCTTGTGATATAATACATGTTATACATTGATGTTGACGTAAGTATTTTAATACTTGGTAGTGTTGGATTCTTTGATATAAATATATTCAAAGCATATCAATGAGGGTTTCAATCCCGGATATCTAGAATCTTTTCATAAAATTTCTTCTAATGACATCAATATTGAGATTTAAATCTTATTGTAATGCATGACATCAATATCATTGAAATTAATATGATTCATATGCATTTGAGGATAATATATAATTAATTATCTTATACAAACTGATGATGTGCCTTATATTAAGGATAATGCATATATCTTTGGATATATTTGATATATAGCTTGTGCAATTAATGCTTATAAAATCATATTATGGGAATCTAGAAAAGTTGTTTCTAGATTCTTATAATGAAAATAGTCATCAAATCTAGAAGATTCATTTTCAAAATCTTCTAATGAACAAGGAATCCTCCTACTAAGAATAATAAAGTAAGGAGAAGTAGAAGACAAACGATGGATAAATCTTTGTGTTTAGATTCACTTATTTGGTTGAAGGAAGCATATGAGAAGTTGAGGAACAAATAAGATTTGTCCTTAATTTAAAATATGATAATGTTTCATTTCAACATAATTCTTCATCAATGGATGCTTTATTTTTTCAGAAAGAAGCGATTAACGATGAAATGATCAATTCAATTCTATTGAATAAAACTTGGGTTTTATTGATCTCTTACCAAGATCAAAGACAATATGGAGAAATTAAGTATTCAAAGGGAATTAAATGTCAATAGAACTATAAATAATTAGTTCAAGGCTTGTTTGGTGGCTAAGGGCTATAAATAAAAAATATGACATCGATTACTTTGATACTTGAGTGCCAATTGCAAAAGTTACATCCATTCGGGTGTTAATACGCTTGGAAGGACGATTGTTTCTTGGGGGCGCAAAGAAACAATGATTCGTAGTTGAATAAAAAATTTAATGCCCTAGCACATGCAAGGAATCAGAGTGACTTTGAAAATTATTAATGTGGAAATACCATTATGGAATAATTCATATCCAGATATAATGATCATTGTGAGAACAAGGGAATATTTATAAAGTCAAGAGCAAAACTTATAATGGAAGTCTAGACATATATGTCTAAGACATGGTCTTTTAAGATAATTACTCAAAAATAGGGTTATCACAATTGATTAACAAAGGGTCTTGTTAGAGATATGGTGTCTCAAACATCAATAGGAATGAGACTTAGGTTTGCTTAACTCGATTGTCACTTGATGGAAACCCAACTTGATTTTTGAAAATATATAATAAGTTCAATGTGGTACTAACAAATCATGTGAAAATTATGGAACACTAGAAAATTTATATTGTAAAAGGTCCATTCCTAGTTCTAGTGTTAGTTTTGCATGATGGAGGCTGAAAATTGGATCTTAATAAGTCGAATAGAGTGACTCGCACATTCACTTAAGTAGACTTACCGATGTGGATGTAGAAGTATGGCCGCTTCTAATGAGCCTAAGGTTTGAAACTTCGACTTCGCCTACGACTTCGATAACTTAATATTCGGAATTAATTCGAGAAGACAACTTCGACAATGGAAGTTTGACAAAACTTTGACGGTGTACGGAAGTTCACTTTAAATGTTAAAAAACTCAAGTTTATTCATAGAGATGATAAAAATGTACTTAATCATGCAACAAAAATGCATAAAAATCACAATACAATTGTTTAGAATAGTCATTTTGCAATAAACACACAATTTGCAACACGCGTGACATTAATATTTATTTTTTATGATAAATTATGACAATTTTTTACTATTTGGATATAAAAGAAGTTAATTTTTTTTTCAAATTTTATTTTATTTTTGCGTTGTAGGTGGAAATGTTGAGGCAATGGATTTGACATAATGAAGTACTAATAAACAAGTGAAGCAAAGTTGCAGAAGTGAAATGAAGTACATAAGAGTTATATCTTTGTTCAACACCACATACAACGACGCCCTTCATCATCACCCTCGTCGTCGTCATTCCTCGAGTTCAACGTCATTCCTCGTCACCATTATTTCCATCTTCTTGTCTAGATGGTTGCATTGATACTTCTGCGAGATCTACTAATTTTTCATGTACAAGCATTTGCATTTCTTCTCTTACAGATTGTGGACAGCTAAACATTTTTTGATATTTTTAAAAGCACTCGCAAGATTTTTTTTTCAAATGTGATATTCCTAGAGTGGATTGCATATCTACAAAATATGCAGCTAAAGTTTTGTTGACCTCCATTGATCTTAATCCCGTACTTCTAAGCATGATCCAGTTGGTTGCGCCTTTCAATTCTATATAAATCAAGATTATGGATGAATTTTAACAAACTCAACATTTATTTTGATCATACAAACAATAAAAAAAAATTCAAATGTCTACAAAAAATACAAATAAAAAATTATTCACAGTTTTCAACTCTTCATCAAGCACTGAAATTGTTGCATACACATGAAAATGCACAATCCAAGGCGATAAAAAATTTGACATAGTCAAGTATTTATAAATAAGTGAAGCATAAGTGAAGCATAAGTGAAAAGGAAAGTTCAAATGATCTCTTTAGTCATTAAAAAGAGACAACACTTACATCGCTTTTCAACACCACATAGAGTGACGTCCTTCCTTGTCGCCATCATTGTTTGAGTTTCAGCTGAAGTATTGACTTTGAATGTAATTACAATGTTGATTCCAAGTCATCATTGTATAAAAGAAAGACTTGTAATCTATGATGAATTTTTCATATGCTTCATTGTTAATACTCATCAATGGTCTGAGTCTTGGGTAGGCTGCATGCTTTAAATTATTCCGCCTATCATGGTTTATGTAACATGAAGATGAGCGCATCGAATGATTGCTCGAAATAAATTTCTTACCACAGCTTTGTCCCATTGGCATTCCCCATCCAATTGGTTGCACATTATTATATGAATAATGGAGGGCGCTTCCATTGGTACCATGATAATGTACTGCACTAAGTGAGTTCGTATGGGAGTCACTCAACTCACTGCTTCCAAAAATCATGTTATCAATCCCACCACGTCCTTGTTCCATTGGCATTTCCCATCCAGTTGGTTGCGAATAATTATATGAATAATCCGGGGCGCTTTCACCATGATAAGTTGATGCAAGAAATGCATTCCTATGAGAGTCACTGCTTACAAAGCTCATGTTACCAATCTCACTTGTTAAAGAATCAACATCAAGGCTCTCTGAGGTAAGGCTTTCCAAGGTGTATGCATAGCCACATTTTTTACGTGAATATTTTTTCACCGTCCTTGGGTTCCAATCTGAATTTTGTAAACCATGATTCGAATCTTGAGTAATATTAACAAATCAGTTCTCCATGGAAAATGGACTCATTTATCTTTGGCTTGGAGAGTAGTCTTGTCCTTGATGATAGATTGTTCCATCTCCACCATCACTGTTGTCGTGATCATCGTCGCCACCATCGCTATTGTCTTGGCTACCACCCGCATTATCATCGTCGCCGCCACTACCATCATCATCTCTAGATTTTGTCTCGTCATTTGTATGATAACGAGGTTGGTTTGCTTACGTTACGAAATCATAATCACTCTCACCGATTGAAACGACTGATAAACCTCTAGCATTCGCTGCATCTTGATCTTCCATGAATGTATCCACATTAACACCCATTTTTGATATTTCCATCATCTCAATCTGAATCATTTACTATTCACCATAATTTTCTCATTACTTGAATAGAGACAGTTATCCTTTCATTTGAGTAGATATAAATTCTCGTACAGAGATATCAACATATTTATTGATTATACTCTCAAAGTATAAACTTTAACTTGTATTTCATACAAGTTTATAATAATGCATATCTGACTTTCCTAAATTTAGAATGGAAGAACATTCAGTTCTTCAAACATATCAAGTTAAATACATTATCATCTATTTAGCATTTTCAACTAATACAAATAATACGTACTAGCTGAGTTGTAAGTAGTGCTTCTCTTTTCATTTCTCATTTGTATCTTCTTTTTCATTCAAATATCTTACGTCAACTTCAATTTAAAACAACTAGTACTCCAATATCACCACTAACTAATCACGTGGTATAATACAACATTTAAACCAATATACAACATCAGTTGTATATTACTCTAGTTCAAAACTTTCAACTTTTCGGAGTTTTATTCATTGTAAGATACTTGTGAAGATATATTAAGTTTCATTAAACTTATAGTTGGATATTATAATTTGATTGTGACTCGTTAACCTGAAATTTCACTTTTGATGCGTATGTGAGAATTTATTGACCATTTATATATACCTATACTTCAACTTTCAATTGACTCTAACAAAACTTCATAGACTCTTTTAGTCTGACTGTCACCAATCCATTCAGTTATTCAAGGACTAGTGTTACGATCACTAGGCTTCTACGTTATAAATGAATCGTGGTTATGAAATGGAGTTACTTAGACTTTTGGTCATATACAACTACTCCAGTATCTTACCTTGACTAGAGGAGTCACAAGTCATCTCAACGTCTCACTTTATTTTATTTTTATATATATACAGAGAGTTTATTCCATTCAATTTTTGTCAATCTTAGCTATTCTCACATTGATCTCATCCTTAGTCCCTTTACAAACTTACCACGACATTCGATCAACACTTAAATCACTTACAACTTGTTAATTTAGACTTAGAAATGTAATTTATATATATATATACTCTCTTTCAGAATTTTAGCTAAGGAAAATACAACTTCTTATGATCATTCAATCAATTGAAGTTTTACTTGGCTATCCTTCATTCGAAATAGAGATATATTGCGACTCAAACAGGTAAACTATTTGTTATTGTCTTATTTTGTTTCTATTAGTCTTAGATTTCCTAACTTTTCTTTTTCTCAAAAAGAAATTTGGTACTTTTCAAGAGACTAGGTAAGATAACTTTAAATCTTATTTTTCATCAAATTACTTTTCGTGAATTCACCTTCCCATTATTGTTCATTTGAAGAGATAGAAGAATTTGAATTTCCAAACTATTGATCATCCTGCACAAATCAAATTTTAAAGGATAATGTTTCAATCCTTTAAGTCATATTAATGGAAATTCTTGGTATATGGAATTTCATACTGTCTTCCATATAAATCACTTACTGATTCTCAATAAATACATCTATCCCTTCCTTTGTTATATTTTAAGTCACAGTGATAGGCATCATAACTAATTGTCATCATAAGTAATGATCGGGCACTTAGAATTTCAAAACATAATCGATTGTGTTGATATTTAATAGCTATTTTAAGCTATTATTAGACCATTTTCCCAACACCTTAACTTCTAACACATTGATCTTATAACTACTGCTTTCATTTTTAAGAAAGAATTTCATTGATCTTTGTTTTATAACAAACCTAATGTGATGTTAACAAAGACTAATTCTAACTCGGTATTTTCATTTGTTTTATTATCTCTTTATTCGACTCATAGAACTATTACACTCAGCTTCGCTTTTTAATAAGTAACTTGAGTAATAAACAATTAAAAGTTTCAATCCTTCTTTTTAGAAGTTGTTTAATTGGTTTAAACCACGGTTCTACTTTACATTCCACTTGATGTTTATTTCAGAAAGGAGAAAATAATTTACTTTAAAGTGTTTTATTTTCGTGGAACCCGACTTAAACAACTTGACCGAATTTATCACAATCTCATTGTGATTTCCAAGTCAAGGTTCAATTTATCAAATCAATTTCTATTTTAGAACTACATGTCTCCTTTTACGTTATTGAGACTTGTTTCAGAAGCAACCTGTATTTAGTTATGAATTCAACTAATACTTTATAGAATAGGACTTCGCGAGTTGCTAATTCAACTGATACTAACATCATTCTAAATTTTAAGATAATCATATCTTATACTTCCTACAAGTCTCAATTTCATCTTTCATGTTTTTCAAATAATTCTCAATGATTTGAAACTTAATTCGTGTCCATTTTGACATTTTCGTGAGCGTTTTATAATTGTAATAATTTGATACTTTCGATTTCCAAGAAATCCATGTTCAGTACTTATGTTCTTAAATCATGTAGATTTCTTACTAAACCAATTTCATATTGGTTTCATAACTGAAACTTTCATCAGTTATATTTCCAAACAACTTACAACACTTTTCTAAATTTAGACTTCCCGAGTCTATTTCACTTCTATTTACTCTCAGTTTTCATATCACAAGTCTATTTTCTTTATAATTGTCCGTCACTAATTTCACTCGTCATGTCTCGCGAGTTGAGTATCAAACAGACACAGAGAAAACACTACCTAACGCATATCTAGCGATAATATAATAATACACAACAAACAAATTACAATAACATTGTATTCCCAGCTCACATTCACTTCCCAACTAATTGCGACCTTATTACTATACCTTGTTCCTCAAGATCATTACTCAATTAAGTTCTTGCAACTTAATCTAATCTAAGAGCCTTGACACTAACTTCCCGATCAACTCAATCCTAAACTCATCATCATAATCCTTTCTTACATTTCCCTGATTGAACTTAACCATAGCTCTGATAGCAACTCTATCGGGACCCGTCTCACTAAGCCATGACTAAGCCTAATTACCTCACCTAATTACCTTTAATTAGGCACCTAATCCATTCCATTAACTTAACCTCAAAATAATTTTTTTTCAATACTCAATAATGCTCCAAAACTAAGTTTATATCATCAATCAAAACTTAATTCATGAATTTTTTAATTGGAACAAATTAGGAAATAATACAGATTATTCTTCGTATTTTTGTAAGACTTTCGGCAACACCTACCCTAAAAGTGGTATGTCGAGAAAATCACCTAATAGACAACAGGATGGGGAGAAGCCTAGAAGGACTCACAACTCCCCGCAGTTCACAATATATATCAATTTAAAACAATTCAACTAACTTAAAGTCTTCAATACCTTATTTACAGCTTTACAATTCCAAATAAACCAAAAACTAAATCATAACTACCAAACTTACTTTTGAATCAAGTTAGAAGACTCTCATAACCTATTTGAGTGTATTTCATGTCCTACGTTCACCCTGGAACCCAAAACAATATATATATATAACATAAATTATACATATAAAAAGGAAATGAATACCGCAACAACCACCCTTAAGATTATGCTTTTCTCACAATTCTCATCCACCGTAAAACCTGACAAAGCCATTTTGGGGACACCAAAATAAAAGTGTACACAAAATAAATAGTATCAGATAAGTAAACATCTACCTTGCTTCGTACAACAGGTAACAAAAGTTAATATAAAATCATTACATAATAAATAAATACAAGAATTTGTAAATATAAAACATGAATCCCTCCATTTTTGTTCTAAGTTCATAATGGGCAGGCCTTCCCACAATGAACCTAAAACAATAATAAGAGTTTAATGTATGCTCGCGAAATCGACATTTCAACCGTAAAAGATACCTAATCTCGGTAAGTCTTACACGAGCACAACATGTTTCAACCGTACGGGTGCATCGAGCACGACCTGTTTTAACCGTATAGGATATTCCAGAGACCAAAGAAGACAACTCTATCTGTATGACATGAATGCGTAATCAAGAAATAAAACTTTACCGTGCAAGTTGATAGTCCATATTAATGTAAAAAGCAAGAATAGTGTTGACTTTCAACCAAACCTTTTTAAAATTGGTAACGAATAGTCACTCGAGCGTTCCCCAGGCTTCACGAGCTTCTACAAAAACTATTGAGTCAATACAATTCAACTCTCAATATTTTCACTCCAATTCAATATTTAAAATCAATTTTGCATACTTTAAAAGTCCACTTTGGTATTTACATTCCAACTAAGACCCTTAAAGTTCCCAAGTTCTAAAAGTATTAAACTACAAAACCAAGTCCTGTAAACCTTTTAAATATAATAACAAAGTTATTTCAAGACTAATGTTTTCATTTCCAATCCCATTCTCATAAGTCCAATCGATGTTCAGACCTTTAAAATCCCGAAAGCTCTTCTAAGTTGCTAAACATTGATTTCAAGTCCTAAATAGACTTAAAGTTACTCGATTATCTCCATAATACCAATTGAAAACCGTTTAGAGACTCAAACTTCCTTTTTTAAGTCTCAATACTATATTAAATCCTCAATTTGAGTTATAACTTGCCTAAATAACTTGAAATGAGTTTAATGATCTCTTTTGAGTCCTAACTAAGATTAAAGTTCTTCTAAATAGCTTGAAAACCAATTCACAAGATTGTTTAAATCCTAAATGACTTTTTAAGCCTCAAATGAAAATCATACACTTTGCCATACCAAAGTTTCGAATTAAAAACCTCAAAGAGTCCTAATTATCTCATTTTACTCAAAATGAATAGTTTCATTTTCCATCGAATTCGAATTCTATATATAATATGTATAGGGAGCGGCTATTAGCCCCTATTTAATTTAAAACATTTTTAAACTAAAATATCTTTAGGCAAAATTACATAAATAACCCAACTTTAAATCATGAACTTATTTCATTCTTTTTCCCCTTCTACTTTCCACTCTCTACACCCCTCTTTAACTTTACTTTCACTCACTAAACCCATCTCTAAATGAAACCTTGAACTCATCCCAACTCTTATCTCACTAAATATATTCACCTTTTCTTTTACTTAATTTTCACTTTCTATATTCCACCTCAAATTAAATTATAGACTCATCTCATTTTCTCTTCAACTTCCTAATCTCTACACCCCTTATCATATTCTTTTCCATACATTCAACAATTCACTATCAAATACAACATCATAATTATTACAGCTAGTATTTGGCTTAGATTTGATTCTTATTCTTGAATCGTTAGAATCCTTTATTTGTGTTGAATCTTAACTTTTAAAGATCAAAGAATAAACCTTGAAATGCATATGGAGCAAATTGAGTTAAGGGGGGAAAAAGATGATGTGCAATAAGAGATTCAAGGTTGAAGATCACAAAGATGAAAAAAAAGCTTTTTTGGGGGGATAGTGGCAAACATAAACTAGGGGTACAATATAAAGTTTACTAACAATTAAGGGGGGTGCTTAGAGCATAAACTAACTTATTGGGGGCTACAAATAACATTAAATTAAATAGGTGCCTAATATAACACAAAGGGGTGCTAATAGTAACTCCCTATATATATGAGTGCTTCTACAATGGAACCTAATTACATAGCCTTTATTGCGCATTTAATGTGTTTTACATTAAATGCACTACATCAATCACCATTTAATTGAAATCCCATAGTAATCCAATGGTAATATATATATATATATATATATATATATAAATATATAACTTTTCCGAGTGTTATGGCATCGGTTGAGCTGAAGCCCAAACTTGCCTAGCATTGGGTGCACTGCCCTAGGTAGACCCAGGGTAGTCCCTAAGTCATCCCAGGATAGGCTTGGGCAAAGCCCAGTCCTCCCTGGGTTTGGCCCTAGTAGGGCTTTTGATGCCCTGCCATGGCTAGGCCTTGCCACTGTTGGGTTTGGGGTTCATACGCAGCAGAGATTACAAAACAAATTTGACAAAAACCCCAACATGATCCGAATCTAATTCCATTAAAAATGTTTAAACCAATAAAACTTAATCATACCTCAGTCACAAGATACATTTCTAAAGGTTGATAAATCTCTAAGGCGCTGCCAATGACGAACGCCCTCTACTAGCAGTCCACACACGAACGACGGCTGAGATTCAAAGTGCTAGCTTCAAGAGAATACCAAATCTTTTTGTTTCTCTCCAAAACGATCCAGTGTACCAGAAAACCTTAATTCATTTTAAACGAAAATAGAGTTTCAGCCCTAAAAACTTCATCCGTGTGTTCTAACTTAAAGCGTCTATTTATACAACCCTTTCATATAGATGGTTAAGTAAATTACACATATACCCCTACTTAAAGAAGTATATGTGTAATACACCACAAGGACGTTTCGGTCATGAATTTTATCATATAAAATTTATTTTTTTGAACCATTTTAAAATCTTACAAAACCATTCTTAGTGCGCGACCCAATAGGCTCATACAATGTTGGCAGTCTACCAAAACACATTTTGGTATACAAGTCATAAGCGGCCTCTAGCAAGACATTATGACTACCCAAGTTGTACGAATATCAAATCGATACAACCTAATCAATATGTATATAACATCATTTTGTCACACGATATCCTTTTGATCAAACATAAGGCATGGAATTGTCATCCAACATGTTCAATCGACTAGTCTCGATCTCTAGGTAGACTGAAAACATCCAAGTGACATTGATCAATATTAATTTACTTAGACTAGGCCTTTTAAAAGTCTAACACATCGAGGGATCCACTGGATATCTCTCTTTATATGGGAGGGACAAATTCTATCTCGATTACACAACTTCATCACATTACTCACACAATAACCAATCAAAACCTTTATAATCGTCCGGTTAAAGACAATGTTTGAATGTGTCAAATCACTGTGTTCCTAATGTTGAAGTCTCGAGTAATCTCAAGTCAGAGGATTGAAAAATATACCTATCATGAGAAACAACTATGACTTAATCTATGTGATGTTCTCATAACGGGCAGTTCCAATACTTTGTTCCTTAACAAGTACTCGTGATCTTGATTCGTGTCCCTATACTATAATCATCATATGATCATCAATCAAGACTCACACTAGTCTTAATTCATTATAGTTCCTAGTATAATGATCGACTATGGACATTTATGATATTTCTGCAAATACCCATGGATCTTATTATAATATGCAAATTAATTATAATAAACAGCAAATGAAATCATCTATTTTATTAACTAAAAGTATTCATAAAGACAGTTAATGGTTTGACCTAGGGCACATTCCCCAACAGCCTCACCATGGCAAGGACACCCTCCCTAGCTAGCACAGTTGCTGCTACTCTCTCTCTTTCTCTTTATACATTTTTTTCTTTCTTCTTCACTTTCAATCATTCAATAACACCTTCAACAATCATCAATTTCATCAACCCAAACAAACTAATAGACTTACTAATTTCCAAGTCCAGGAAGGGAGAGAGAGGCGAGACCGTGAGAGAAACAAAAGTAGAGAGTCGGGACCAAAAGAGGTAGAAAGTGATGGCATAACCATAAGGGAGAGACGAGTGAGTAGGAGAGTTGAGATAGAGAGAACACCGAGAGGAGGAGAACACCTTGAGGGATTCGAGAGAGGAGAGTCGAAAGAGAGAGACAATGAGAACTGCCGAGGTGAAAAAATGGTTGTGAGGGAGTAACGAAAAAGATGAAATTGAGTTTGATCCTTCATTCTCATTTGTTTTAAAAATCGAGTTTGATCCTTCATTCTCATTCAGTTTAAGGGTTTGGGTTTGGAAATTACCCATTTTCCCTTCAATTATTATCCAATCCTTTACAAATCTAATACCCTCCAAGGTCATTTCACCATATTACTTTGTTTTATTTTCATTTTTCATATTTATTTTTTTATTTTTAAACCCAATTTACCTCGAAAATACCCCAATTTTCCCAAAGATCAATGAAAATACCAACTCGCTCCAAAACACACGAACACCATGTCTAAACCTTAATTTGACCTATTTCGCACCAAATAGAGTATATTACATCAATTAGTCACGCAACACGCAAAAAAATTATTACCTTATGATCTTCGGTCCGTAATAGATGGGTTCCACCTCGGATATCCAAAACTTTAATTAAGATCCAAAAATCCTCAATTAGTCATTAATAAAGTTTATGAAATTCTCAGATTTCATAGTATGTTGATCCTTAGCGATGCATATGAAGACTCAGTGTTGTGCTGTACATTAGGCCATAGCACGTGCAGTCCGACCCTTGGTAAATGCCAACCTGAGCTGCCTTGGTGTACGTGTCGGTGACTCAGCGGATAGGCTAGCACCACGAGGGCTATTGAGTGATGGGCCAATGGGCGGGTTAGAGAGGCCCACTGGTGGGATCCCAAAGTATTGAAGTATGGTCTAGAGGGTTCGAGCATGAGTTGATGACGTTAGTTGATCGCCACTATTTCAATTCTGAGGTGAATTAGAAGTCTCTCGAGATCTAAATCTCGGGGACAAAACGCTTTTAGTTGGGAAGAATTATAACGACCTAAATTAATTAAACTAGGATTAGCATTAATTTTGAGGATTAACGATTGTAATTCGATCGTTACAGGGATAACTCGGTTGACTTGGACATGAGAACTGAGGAAATATTTTATTTGTGGATGATGGTTATTTATATGTTGTGTTTAAAACATTATATTGTATAACATTGCATGTGTCTACTTTGCTATCGAGCGAGTTGGTATGATGGGTATTTGCTTTGAAAGGCATGTCAATGCGGGTATTGGGTAGGTGAACCACAGGTACACTAGAAAACTCGACTAATTCACACTAGGATGACTAGTTTGTCAAATAAGATGGGTAGTCTAACCATAAGCTAAGTTGATTAAATTAAAACAATAGGTTAGGGCATATCTTGAAATGCGTACTGAGACGCGGGGCATCGAGTGTCGGGTAGTCGAGGGTTAGTAGGATCACAAAATATATTAATTTTGGTGAATAAAAAAACAAACCATATGGATTATAATGGGCCTAAGCTATGGTAATTAAATCAAATAAATTAAGGCCTATAGTTTGGTTAATTAAATAGAAATCATAAGATTTTCATCGAGATACGTGTTGGCACATCTAAAACCATGTGAGTAGACAATTGATGTCACTTGGATTGAGTTAGTAGAGTTAGTAGGATACATGTCAAGGTATGGATCATTAGATGAGCTTCAAGATACATAAATACATGAAGATCAATGGCAAGGAATCAATATTACCTTAATATATAAGATCAACACATGCAAGTAAACAATTTTCATTTTCAACTTATGAATCAAGAGAACTTGCTTGAGAAAAATGAGGTTGATGGAGAGAAAGATTCTATGGAATTTGATGAGAGTTTCTCAAGCTAAGGTTGTACGTCAACTAGGTGCACATCTCTCTAGTTTAAATTGAAACAAGTTTTGGTTTTGGGCTAATTTCAGAAGATAGTGATTAAATGTTTACAATTGGTTTATTTATTTAGATTCATCATTTGAACTGATAATCCAGCTATCTTGAAGTTCTTAATTTGGTTTTGAAATCATAATGATATGAATTTTTGAAATTGTAAGACCAAAACTGAATTTCTGCATGTTGTATTATGAATTAACCTATGTAATTTGATCATAACTTGCTCATTTTAGATCCAAATCGACCCAAACTGGTGGCACTATAAATTTTATCCAAAGGCCAACAACTTTGTTCAACCAGAGATTTAGTAATTCAAACGACTTTCATATTCAAAAGTGCTCTACAAGTAGGTGTTGGAATGCACTAGAAAAGTTTTGAAACTAAAATTGGTAAAGGCATAACTCTCTAACCACTTATCCAAATGAGCAGATCTTTTAGTATGTTATTATTGGATATGTTATCTGCCTTGTGACCAAAAATTACATTATTTGGAACTATATATTAGGAGAAATATATTTTCTAAATCCGTTGGTCGGATTAGGTTCCAATTAGAGCTATTTTTAGTAGAATTATGATATCTCTTACATTTTAAATCGAAATTCTGCAAACTAAAACTTTACAAAAAGCTATGATAGAGACCAAAAATCTTTGTATGATTGAAATATTTTGATACTTGGGCCATTTCATGCCTAAAGATGCGTTGTGACATTAGACTGAAATTGAGACTTATCTTTAGGGGCCGATTCGGGAAGATTAGTTTAAAACCTATTCAACCAATTTGAATACATAATAAACACACTTAACTGACATTAGGGACTATGAGAACGTAGGTTGAATACCAAAGAGCTAGGTCGGGTCGGATTTGAGAGTTCGGAGAAGTCGAAGAACGTGTATGAGGTTTGTAAAACCCACAAGAACGTCACTTGAGTATCTACGTACTTTCAATATTATTTTACTATATTTCCTGGTTCTATTCTTTATTTACTTAGTTATCTATATTTGTGTCACCGTTTGGACTTTTGGTTAAGTTTACTACCACTGGTATTTCTCTGTGTGTCTAGGGCACGCTAGACCATAGCAGGTGTATTAGGAGTCCTCGATGGATAACGACTCAAACTACTTTGTCGGCACATGTGTCAGTCCGTCGTGGGTCTACGCCGGCTATCGAGAGGGTCAGGTGATAGGCTAGTTAGGTGCGCCTACTAGTGGGAACCTGGGGAGGGTATCTAAAGTATGGTCTAGTCTGACTGGAAGAGGCACACATTTTACGCTTTATTGTTATTCACGCATGCAATTATCCATTTACAATTTTCAGTTTACATTCCGCATGTTTATTTAACAATATTTCTTGGATTTCCTTTACTTTATCATATAAATACTCAGTTAATTTCCTTTCGATTTTACTTACTGGACTCGTCATCTATTTTGTTTGTGATGGCTTAGTGCAGATCCTTCATGAGTAAGGGTAAGGGGATTCTGGGTGACTATCTTTGAGCTCACCCACTATTCGGGACACTACTCATAGGTGTTTATGTTGTCATTTTGTAAAATATTTTGGTGGGAGACTAGTGAGACATATGTACTTGTATATATATTTTTTGTCGCCTTATAGATATATAGTATACTAGTCCGAGTTTTCCATAGTAGGATTGATGCTCTATAAAACTTATGAGTTAATGAAAATGCATGTTAATGTTACTTTAAGACTTCCACTGTCAAATATTAGTTATCTATTTGCAACTCTGTAATACACAAACCACTAGGAAGTCTAGGACTCGAATAGGCTACCTATAATTGAACTTACATACATAAATTAAGATTAATGTGAACAATCAGTTTACTAAACTGATAACACACATGTGGACATGATTACTGAGACATGAGATGGATGGGCAGGTGTTGGACACGTGTAGCTTGGCCACCTGGCACGGAGCGAACGGAAAAATGACACCCCGAGCTGGCGGGGCTTCCACACTATTTGTTCCAACATGTAGGTCATGAACCGAACTATGTAAACAAGTTCCTTATGTCATTGTTTTATTTGTTTACTCTTATTTCATTTAAGTACTTTCATTGTTATTTGTTTCCTAGTTACAACAACACTCATACCTTATTTGAAAAACAATTGGTTATTTCAATTGGTATCAGAGCGAGCACTGTGAAATCTTTGTTTACAAAGATAAGTGAGACCCATATAGTAATCTTAATGTCTTAAGGAAACTAGTCAGATCAACCAAAGGGTGTATGTAACATAAGGTCACAACTGCTGACCAATACTAACTAAATGTATTGGAAAGCACATATGGAGGGATACATACTCTCTATTAATATCAAAACATGAAGAGCCATTCAAAATGGCTATGCCCCGCCGCTTGTAGAAGGAGTGTCAAAGAATACAAGCTAATTGATTGAAGCTAAAGAAAAGTTGATTTCTACAAATACTAAATGACTGAATGCAATCTTTGGATTAGTAACTCAAGAACATCTCATGCTCATATCATCATGCAAAATTGTTAAAAAAGCTTGAAAATTCTTGAAAATCTCTTTGAAGGAAATGCAGATGTTCAGGAGTCAAAAATTGTTCTCATGGCATCCTAGTTCAAATCACTATGAGTAGGAGAAGATGAAACTATAGCAGAATACATGGCCAAGTTAAAAGATGTTGTCAATCAAGCCCAACAACTTGGAAAGAAGTACTCAAATAAAAAGATAGTGCAAAAACTATCAGGTCTCTCTTCCAACCAAGTACAATGTAAAGGTTGTTGCTATATAAGAAAAACAGAGGCCTCAAAGATCTGAGGTTCGAAGAAATCATTGGTTTTCTTACTACATATAAGATACATATAAATCAACAAAAAAGTCCAAAGAACCAGCATTGAAAGTTGCTACTCAATACTTCCCAACTGATAAGATTATCAGTGAATAAGAGGATGATATGGCTTTACTAACCATAAAATATAACAAATTCTTTAGAGAATTTTAGACAATGAATCCATATTTAAAGGGAGACTCATCCAAGAAAGAACAGGAGAAAAAAACCATTGACAAAAGTATAATGAGGTGCAGAGAATGTGGAGCGCTTGTTCACTTTCAACAGGAGTGCCCATCAAGGAGGAAAGAGAAGTCTCTAGTGTCTACCTAGAGTGACATAGACTCAGAAAGTGATGAAGATCACATCAATCAGGTTGTATCAATTTTTAATCTTCATGCAACTTGAGTAGTCATAATGCCTTACTAGAAACAGCTTATGACTTATCCACCAAAAGAGGTTTTGGTTCACTGCTAATGTTGCATGAACCTATTGATTTGCACTCAAAAAATGGTTTTACTTGATTTCAAATGGTACACATTGATAATTTTATGAGATAAATTCATGTCAGAAAAGCCCTTACGACTTGTTATATCATTGCTTATTTAACTAGGGGCATATATGTCCTTCACTTGAAACCCTATATATAATGGTTGTATAAATATGTGTTTAATTGTGAGCATTGTGAACGTACAAAAGAGGTTGAAACCATAAAAATGAATTTGAATTTTTTTTGGCTTTTTATGAGTTCTCTAGACTCGGGTAGAGGAGAAAAACATTTTTCAAGATCTCTCAAAGTTTGCACTCCAATTCGTGGTCACCATTCATTTATGGATTTCTGGTTAAAGGCGCTCATGTAAATGTCTTGAAAGTTGATCAACACAAACAAGGAACTAGCGATCATGGTATGGTTTCAACTATGATAATCAGATTAATGGATTTCATTTGATCCTATTGGGGTTTTTGAAAAAGAAATTTCAAATTTTAGCTACAGTTTTAACCCCAAAACCCAGCATCATGAATATTCCTTAAATCAAGGAATATTCAATAAACAACAAACACCTTTTATATAGTAATTTTTTTTTAATAATATAGTTATAACACTAGAAGGTACATGTTACAATAGAAAACAAACAAGTTCTAATTGTTAAAAGAAACGACTAAACAGGCCTTGAAACTTGCTAAGCATAGCCACATTACTCAAGCATACCCCGATTTTGAATTATTGAACATACTCCTCTTTTATTTCTTTTTTTCTTAAGACTCCCAAAATCTTCTTGCTCACCCTCTTCATACTCACCCACACTCCCACCTCCACATTCTTAATCCTTTTTTTCTCGACTTTGGCCATTATAGAGCACTTATAGTTGGTCGAAAGTGCCATAGGCGTGTTTTTCTCATCAAACAACATCGGATCTAGGTTTTGTTGTGGCCTTGAAAAGGGGAAGTGTTGCCCATAGGTTTCAGACGAACATGAAAAAGTCTCGACCGACTTCCAAGAAAAGCGTTTTCGAGGTCTAGACCAAATCCCATCGTGACCTTTGAAAAGGTCTCGATTGCATTTCATCGAGACCGTGAAGAGGTCTCGATCTCGGTGGGAGACATAGGGAGAATGCCAATATTTTTAAAGCTAGTGGGAGTTAGCAGAGACCTCTTTAGAGGTTTCAAAACTCGCAGGCGATAATAAAGACAAAAACACACAACAAGCTAGCCTCAGTCCCAAATTAATTGGGGTCGGCTACATGGATCAAACTTTTCCATTATTCTCAAATAAGTGCAATTGATGGTGAGCTTTCCAGACCATAGGTGATAAGAAAGAACAAGAAATTCTAAAACTCAAGAAATATATGAAAACGATAAAAAAAAATAGTGTGTTTTGCCTTAAAGCGCTTGGAATTCTCGATTTCATTGATATTTTTGTGCTCAAAATGCAAGATTCAAGCCTCAAATTGACGCCCTAAATCCATTAACAACAAACCAAAAAGATGACTCAAATAAAATAAAAAAATCCTAAGAAATCAAAAAATTCACATGAAAAGTGGTGGTGAATGCACTTATGACATCAAATTGATGTGGTTTCACTCAAATTTCGTTGAATTTGGGTCGAAGATGAAAGTGTAATTTGAGAGTGGGGTTCGATCGAGTGAATGGGGTCTAAGTGAGTGAGGGTGAGTCAGGTATGGGTGAGCAAAACCTCTCTTATATGGAGGGAAAATAATGTCATTTCATTTCGCAAAGGGGCAAAAAGGAAAACTTGAATTGGGGTCAATTGAGTAAGTTTAGGGGGTCCATTTAGCCGCTTCCTTGTTAATAATAGCATCATTACGGTTAACTATTATATGTATTTTAAAGTGCTCCAATAGATTTTGAAATAAGAATAAAGTTTAACTAATTTATGGCGCATGAGTCATTGATTATGATCTCAAAATGCATTTACCTTGTTTATTTGGGCGACTACTTAAAGCAAATTACAGACAGTGCTTTGCTCAGGAAACTGCAATGTGATTTAGTCCTTAATTAAGCACATGATTTTTATAATTTATGGTGCCATCGTTATCAGCAAATTGCTAAGGCTACCAAACAATATGTAATTCTCATTTGAGTCCGACGCATGTAAAGCGAATCATAATTTCAATTGCTTGACCAAACATGCTAATAATGTTGCTCCAAGCACCATCACCAATTCAGTTTCAATTCATGCATTTACAACTAATAGAAAATAAACAACCTTCATATCTTAAATGATTTTAGTATTACTCAATAGCTATCTGAAACATCTGATAATGAGTCGAAGAAATTTTCCATAACAGGTTGATCATTACTCTATGGCCTATTTGATCGCTTGATAGTTTGAAAAGGTTTCAAACATCTTTATCCAGAAAGATTTCAGGATGCACCACAATGGCTTTGGTGAGATTTAGAGCCCTTTGAAGCTTTTTTAGGTCAAACATTTCAACTTCAACCAGGAAGTTTGAGCTAACTTGAAGATGATCAAAGATTCGTATGCTAGTGTGTCTGTAAGAAAGTTGCTTGATGCTTTTCCCAAACCATAACATACGATCACACCTGTATTGAGAGTCACTAGTTAAATGAGACCATGAATCATTTGGATTTTTACCAATAAATTATTTGTTTCTATTTTTCATGTTGTGGCAGCAAGGATATATGTGCAACCATTAGTCTAAGCTCATATAGGAGAACGTTACCGAGAGGATGCAGTGGTGTGCTGTTTGTTTATACAAGTTCATAGCAAATCAAGCAAAAGAACATAGGAAGTCCATGTAGGCTCTTACCATGTCGATGTTCTCTTTTTCTCTCATTCCTTGGTATTTTCTCCAACGTATCTATCTGAGTTGAGTTCATACTTGTAAGTTGGGGGAAGTCTATAATCCCCACCTTCCAGCCATTAAAAACATGGTCGTTGTGTTGTTCTTTACTCAGCTGTCAAAATAAACAATGTCAACATCAAATTATCTTTGTCTTAGCAAATTTTTCTAGCAACTAAAGGTGCTTGGTGATGCATGTTGGTGCTAGTATCTCATGGTTTAGAACAAAAACATAAGCTTTTGACAATGTTTTGATTGTTAAAACTACTTGTTCATTACATGTAATAACACAACTACTTACTCATTAGTTTCTTGTATAATGCCAAGTTCTATTCAATAGATGAATCTTATTTCCAAATAGAAATTATATTTCTTTCCTTAGTATATGAGTAAATGAGATAACTAAGTCACAAACCCCAACATCAGCAAAATATTACAAACTTATAAAACTTGCATCATAATAACTTTATGTATTAAGCATAAAGGTTTGTACGACAAATTGAATCTAAGAAATTCTGTGATGTCTTAGTGACATGTATCAGGAAATAGTAAAAGATGAAAGTGTGACTTCTCCAATCCATCAGAAAAATGTGCGCATCTTCTAATATAGGAAGACGAAATCAAGTTATCTGATGTGTAATAATAGGAGAAAAATGTTTAGTGATATTCCCTGATCTATGCTTAAAAGCACATCACATTGTTCGCTAGCCACCAGCTTTCTTACTTTCACATCTAACTCATTCAGATGATAGTTCAAGTCCCTGAACCAGAATATTTGACTATCCAATAAGCATGGAAACTCAATCATAAATATTACAAACTAAAATGTTATAAGTGTAACATGGTTTTATTTTCTACGTTAAAACTTCAACTCCATATAACTCAATGAACTAATAAAACAATTGGTTCACAGTGCTTTAATTCCTAAAAAACCATGACGAAAGATTATAATAGATTAATTACTAGTTTCACATTTAATTTAGATCAGCTTTCAAGTCAACGTGCAAAATATTGTATTTTCTTATCTGAAGAAAGTAAATTTTGTACTCATGTGATGGAATCTTCTCAGGTTAATCGATGTCTTCAAGGATAGAAAAAACTAGGTACACAGTAATATCTCAAATACATCAGAGTTCCACCTCTGCTCATCCCCAACTTTGTGACCAGAAGTGAAATGTGAACAAATAATGCAAAGTTGTGTTTGGAAGAGAGACATGCTTATGGAAATAGATCCTTGTAGCAGCAACTGCGAATTAATATTTCTGACTTTTCATGGTTTCATTTTTCTAAAAGATATAAGAAAACTATACCTTATTTCCCATATATCCTATGATACCAATACTAACTCGTGAAACCTTCAAGTTATTTATGTACCTTCGCAAGCTTTTTTAGATGCAAACAGATACATATACTTGCTGACCATGCGAACATATTTACCAAGAGATTTATCGACTTCACTTATTCCCTTTTTTATCATTTTCAAATTTTGATTCCACAAAGTAATCTTCTTCTTTTTTCGAAAACTTTTCACAACTATCAGAAGGGGAATCAATAATGTCAGATGAATCTTGACTTTCCATGCACACTAGTACAAGGTTTCCTGAGCCGCGATGCACTCGTTTTGATTTGCTGCATGGCATAGAGTCTCTAATATTAAACAACTTGGAATCATTCGGCTAATTAAAGCCCATTCTGGTAGAACGGCTTGACACTTTATGTAGTTTTTTCACACTAGAAAGTAGTTGTACTAGTGTGCATAGTGAATTCTCATTCCAATCGAGCCTATTGTTGTTCTCTATGGCATAAATTTTCCTTACTTTATCGACATTTTTGGCATATTCATAGCCCTAAAAGTATCTTGTCCCTCATTCTTATTACCATTGCTTAACTCGGTAGGATGATTGATGACCATATCTACTTCAAGTATGCCCATCTCATTTACAAGTACATCAACAGTAGAAGATGTCCTCGACACTGGTGAGAGAGGAGCTCTATAGTTTTTATATATAGTTTCAGGTGTCGAGGACTTGTTCTGATTTTTGCGAATTATCGCCTCCCATTTTGGAACTTGTTTGTTATTATCATCACCTAGTACATTCTCAGCATTTAGAGGGACAACCTCTTGGAAGCTAAAAATAGAGGAAAAAAACAACTTCAAAATCATATCGAAAGAGGGTTTTTCAATTATCTGACTTATGAAAAATATTAAGTGAATGTAACACAACAAAAATCTTATGGAACAAAAAAATCTTTTCACATAACTGAAAAAGAACTTCAAAAGCATGGCCTAAAAAAAGTGAGGCAGAAAACGTTCTTTATCACTGTTTATAACAATATAAAAAACTGATTTTGATAAAAAGGACTTCTTCAAGGTACCAGGATGTAACATATATATCCATTCAGAATCCCTTTCCTTTCCCCGTCTTTTGGTGAAGGATCCATCTTTGCAAAAATTAAGAAAATAAATAAAATTATTTCATGCAAGCTGCAACACTATGTAAATCAATCAAATTCAAGCTTCCAAGTTAAACCTTTCAAACATTCGTCTAAAAAAAGTTGAGAATTTTAAACTAATAATGCAACAACTAGCAAGGAATTTTATGCCCTATCAACTACTACTTGAAAAAAGCAAGGAAGAAATCAAGCCCCTTCCTGATCTTATTGATGCCAATGATTTTCCATGATTTTAAGAAATTGGATTGCACCACATCACACGATTTACAGGGCTACACCATAAAAGACTCATCCTAAAATATTCACATGTGCTCTTTCAAAATAAGCCAATCATCAAACTCAAGGTCCTCAATTGGAGGTTTTCCCGCAACATTTCATGCGTCGATTGTCACCCTAGAGAATGGTAAAATGACTAATTTTACAGAAGACTCTGTAATACCACCAAATCAATAGAAGTGCAATTGTTTTAAGTTCTTAAAAAATGAAAAAATAACATAACTGAAGTTTAGTAACATTAATCAACAACCGGACCTTACTTCCTTTCTGTTTATATACTGAACTTATAAAGTTTCTAATTTCCATCTCCTATCTCAAAGTATGGCCCTCTAAATATGTCCCTGACCAGATAAATGATGCAAAAAAGAAAATTTGAGTTTGAAATGCTCACTAGTAATTTTGATAAGATAAGTTTGATAAAAAGGAAAAAATTAATCGATTCATGGCCATAAGTAAACATTTTTTGTACGTATAAAAAACTCAGTCTTATAGAGAAAGATAGAAATATCAACATATAGGGTTAATACAGGTTACGATAAAAGCCTTTAACTGCTTTAGGACTTAATACCTCGGTTCCAACTTCAGTACGTGATAAAAGACATTTAGAATTTAATGACTCCTTATTAGGAATGATTGAAGGAATTCTGTCTGAAGGTCCTATTTTCTTTAATTGTTTTCTTAATTTTACATTAAGCCTATATAATCAATTTGCCCATGAAGCCACTACATTAAGTCTATACACCAAAAGTTTTAAAATAAAAAGGGTATGTTCAAATATTGTAGTTGTCTTTAGAATTTATTATAAATTAATGCATACAATAATTCCTATTGTATCCTATACTAATTTGCAAAAGGGCACATCCACTTTATTTTTAACAAATATAGAAAATAAAGTTATTACTAGAAAGCAATTAAGTTCGAAAGATATTAATATATCAAAGACATGGTTAATACAAGATACCAACAAAGAAGAAAATCCTTTAGATAATACAAATGATCAGATACATACAATAATAATTCATGACGATGGTCTAGTAGAAATAAATTTTGCCTCTAGAAAATCTTGTTCAACATATAGAATCCCCATTTAAGTAGCTTATCCAGTCACACCTTCTAATGATAATGTAATTATAAATGATTTCACCGATTATTAAATTGATATGATTATAGTTGGAATGAAGAATCATTTGAAATAGTTTACCAAAACATAAAAGAACAGTTTCTTAAACATCCATTAACCCCAATATTTTGTAAAATATGTTGTAAATCTCAACAAACACTTATCAGATAAAAATATTTTGGTTACATACAATCTACAAGACAGAACATTCGATTCTTTGATTATCTACCTCAATCTTGTCCTAAAGTAGTTAATAAAATTAACAGTGTCTGGGAAGGCTTAAAATGAGAAAATATATTCAGATTCACCTACCATTAGCCCCTATTAAAATAAAAGAAAATATTAAAACAGAACCATTAAATGGGAGTTTTGAAGAAGAAAGACCTGTAACAAGAAAAATTTGAATCATTTCATAGTACAAAGTAATTTTACCAATATCGTTTACCTACTCTCTCAGAAAGTTCCAAGTCCAAAAATGAAGTATCAACGAGTAAACAATTAGAAATTGAACCTATTATGAGAAAACCTATAATAAAAGATACTTTAGGATCTTTACCCATTATAAATCCAAAATATTCAGATGAATTATTACAAACAATAGCATTTAAGTTGCACACATTACAAATAAATCCAAATAAAGAAAGTAAATAAAATAAATCTCTTGTAATAGCAAATTTAGAAAATCAATCAACTATGTCAGAACCACAATCATACGAACTTTTAGAATTAAATCCTATTCATTATGATATAAAAATGAGCACAGATTCATCATCCGATTTAGATATAAATAGGGTTTATCATTCAAAAGGACATCAAACATATAGAAAATCTAAACATTATTATTTAAGACCATTACCAGTAGATTTATTATTAGAAGAAAATATAACAAAAATAGTCGAATTTGAAGGAAATTCTATTTATGAATGGAATATGGATGGGTTGTCTGAATATCGAGCATTACAAGTCCTACAACATATGCTAATTTATGCTAGAGTATGTAGACTAGTTAATCATAAAGACATAAACATAACTGGTGCAATAACAATTGGTTTTTCTGGCCAATTAAATGGATGGTGGAACCATGTATTATGTAACGACCAAAGCTTAGAAACTATGACTTCCATAACACGAGATGATAATAACAATCCGATTTTAAATGCCCAGGGTCAAGAGTAGGCAAACGGTGTTCTATGTCTATTAACCAATATAATATGGTATTTTTTTAGGATATGTATCAAATATAGAAGAAATAACTTAAGAACAATTACAAAATTTGATATGTAGAACATTAACAGATTTTCGATGGTATAAAGATACATTTTTATCTAAAGTTTATATGTTAACTACCAATAATTCATCATTCTGGAAAGAACGATTTCTTTTAAGATTGCCACCATCATTTGCAAAAAAAGTAAAAATCTTGCTACGAGAAAAATGTAAGGGAAATTTAAATTATAATAGATTTACTTATGGAGATTTAATTCAAACAATTCAAATGGCTAGGTTAGCCATATGCAATGATATAAGATTAAAAAGCAGTTAAACAAAGAAAATAAAATTAATTATAAATATTTAGGTGGTTCATTATCAATTCATTTATGACGCAAAAGTGAATACATATAGAAAACCTAGGTATAAAACCCAAAGAAGATTGAAAACGATTTTATAAAAATAATTAGGAACCTTATTATAGGACTAGTAAAAGAAGAAACTATAAAATAAATTATAATAAGAATAATAAAAATAAATTGATCAAATAAATGTTTTAAATGTGAAAAACTAGGTCATTATGCTAATAAACGTCATTTAAAAAATTATAAAAGAAAAGTTAATATGATTCAAGAAGATAGTAGCTCTACTGATTATTATCAATGTTTAGAAAATATACAAAGTACATGCACATCTACTTCCAATTCGAACGGCAAAATAAATTTGTTAACTGCACAAGAAGAATTAATTTTAGAAAAAGAGAACAAATAGAAAATCTAGCTTTGAAATATAAATACTTCACAAAAATAATGAATAAAGGAAAAGATATGGGAATTATATCTCAAATTTCAAAAATTAACTTTAAGATAGATTTTCAAAATCAAATAGATTTACATATTAATTATCATACTATGAAAAGTGTTTTAAAAGAAGTCGGTAAAAAACAAGTATTACCAACAAAGTCAACAATAAAAATTTTACAATAAGAAATAAATCAATTAAAAGCAGAAATAAAATCCCTCAAGGATCGGATGACGAAACTAGAAGATAATAATGAAATTTAGAAGATTTTTCTGCCTATGACAATAATGTAGTTATAGAAACTCTTACATACTATACTCATTAGAGATGGTTTACCCCAATTACATTAAAAATAAAAGACTTCAAATACTCAGACCATGCATTAATAGATTTAGGTGAAGATCTAAATTATATAAGAGAAGTCTTAATCCCTCTAAAATATTTTTTAAAAAAAATGAATAGCTGAATTTCTACTGCATAAGGAAATAAATCCATACTCAAACTCAAAATTCCAAACCAAGATCTACAACATGACGTGTTATTAGGAAAACCTTTTTATAACATCTACAACCATTCTTGATCTTTACACAAGGAATAAAGACAACAATAGATAATGAAGAAGTAAGTTTTAATTTTGTGACCCAACCAAGACAAATATATTTAAATCAAATGATCAATCAAATAGACTATAAACAAAATCACATATGATTCTTGAAAACATAAATTAAAAACTTAAAAACAGATCAATTAATTAAAAACTACTTATTATTAGACAAAAATAAAAGCACTTCAAAATGAATTTGTTTCTAAATGTTGTTCAGAAATACCATTTGCCTTTTGGGACATAAGAACTTATCAGGTATCCTTTCCCTATGTAGATACTTTTTAGGAAAGTAAGATCCCTACTAAAGCCAACCCATCGCAAATGAATGAAAGATTATTAAAATTATGTGATCAAGAAATAAAGGATTTATTACAAAAGAAATTAATTACTTTCTCAGGGTCCCCTTTGAGTTGCATGACATTCTATGTAGAAAACGTAGCAAAGTTAGAGCGTGGATCAACGATATTAGTAATAAATTATAAACCTTTAAATAATGTATTAAAAACAATCGGGTATCCGTTATCAAATAAAAATGATTTGATAAAAAGAATGACCAATTCAATTATTTTTTCTAAATTTGATCTTAAATCGGATTTTTGGCAAATACAAATAAAAAGGAATAAAGTTATGAAGCTGCTTTTAATTCTCTATTTGGACAATATCAATGGAATGTTATGCCTTTTGGTTTAAAAAATGCTTCTTCATAATTTTAAAAGATGATGAATGAAATTTTTCATCGTTATCACAAATTTGTTCTAGTTTATACAGATGATATCCTTATTTTCTCATAGTCTTTAGATCAACATTGGAAACATTTATCCATATTTCAACATATAATAATTAAAAATGGTCTAGTTCTTTCTCAAAGAAAAATCAAACTTTTCCAAACTAGAATTTTTTTTTAGGATTTGGGATTTTAAATCAAACTATTACTCCAATCAATCGGGTCATAGAGTTTTCAAAAACAAATCCTAATTAAATCACAGATAGAAAACAGTTACAACGATTTTTAGGATGTCTAAATTACTTAACATATTTTTATAAAGACTCGGCAAAAGATAGAAAATTACTACAAGAACTCCTTAAAAAAGATAGTTAGTTCATATGGAAACAAGATCATACTAACGCCATTCAACTTATTAAGACCAAAGTCGAAACCCTTACTTGTTTACACATAACCAATCCTACTAACCCAGAGATTGTTCAAACAGAAGCTTCCAATATAGGGTATGGAGGAATCCTACTATAAAAATCCCTGGAGTGAAATGAGCAATTATTGTGCTTTACTTCTAAATTATGGAATAACACCCAAAAGAATTACTTAACTATTAAAAAAAAATTTAGCGATTATTTTATCAGTTCAAAAATTTTAGTCTGATGTTTTAAACTAAAATTTTTTAATATGTGTTGATTGCAAATCTTCAAAAGAAATACTTTTAAAAGATATAAAAAATCTCGTTTCAAAACAAATATTTGCTAGATGGCAAGTTATATTAAGTATTTTTTATTTCGATATTGAGTATATTAAGGGAGAAAATAATTCTCTTTTCTAATTTTTTATCAAGAGAACTTCTTCTTACTCCTCAAAATTCTATCACTCCATCATCTACCACTTCATCTCCATTTCCACCTCCATTCCATCTCCTTCACTCCCATACCCACTGGTATGAAGATGGAGTGGTGGAGATAATGATGGAAAAGTGGATGATGGGAGTGAAGGTGCATGATAGTGGGTAATGGAGAGTGGGAGATTGAGTGAGTGAAAATGGAGATGGAGTGGTGGATGATAGAGTGGTGGAGATAATGATGGAAAGGTGGATGATGGGGGTGAAGGTGGAGATAATAGAATGGTATTGGAAAGGTGGTTGGAAAGTGGAAATTGAGGTAAACTATATCTGATGAGTATAGTATGTAAGAGTTTCTATAAATACATTATTGTCATAGACAAAAAAGTCTTATGAATTTTCATTGTTATCTTCTAGTTTCATCATCCGATCCTTGAAGGATTTTATTTATGCTTTTAATTGATTTATTTCTTGTTGTAAAGAATTTATTATTGACTCTATTGGTAATACTTTTTTTACCTATTGCTTTTAAAATATCTTTCATAGTATTATAATTACTATGTAAATCTATTTGATTTTGAAAATTTATCTTAGAGTTATTTTTTGAAATTTGAGATGTAGTTCCCATATCTTTTCCTTTATATATTATTTTTGTGAAGTATTTATATTTTAAAGTGGGATTTTCAATTTGTTCTCCTATTTCTAAGATTAATTATTCTTGTGTAGTTAACACATTTATTTCGTCGTCTGAACTGGAATTAGATATGCATATATTTTGTAAACATTGACAAGAATCAGTAGAGCTACTATCTTCTTGAATTTCATTAACTTTTCTTTTATGATTTTTTAAATGACATTTAATAGCATAATGACCTGATTTTCCACATTTAAAACATTTATTTGATCTATTATTTTTATTATTCCTATTATAATTTCTTTTATAGTTTCTTCTTTGATTAGTCTTATAATAAGGTTCTTGATTATTATTATAAAATCGTTCTAATCTTCTTTGGGTTTTATATCTAGGTTTTCTGTATGTATTCACTTTTGCGTCATGACCGAATTGATAACAAAAATTACCTAAATCTTTATAATTAGTTTTATTTTCTTTGTTTAAATGTTTTTTTTTAATTTTATATCATTGCATATGGCTAGCCCAACCATTTGAATTATTTGAATTAAATCTCCATAAGTAAATCTATTATAATTTAAATTTCCTCCGCATTTTTCTCATAGCAAAATTTTCACTTTTTTCTCCAAATGATGGTGGTAATCCTGAAAGAAAACGTTCTTTCCATAATGATGAATCATTGGTAGTTAACATATAAACTTTAGATAAAAAAGTATCTTTATACTATTGAAAATCTGTTAATATTATGCATCTCAGCTTTTCTAATTGTTCTCTAGTTTTTTCTTCTATATTTGACGTGGGTCCTAAAAAATGTCGTATTATATTGGTTAATAGACATAAAATACCGTTTGGTTGCTCTTGACCTTGGGCATTTAAAATTGGATTGTTATTATCATCTCGTGTTACGGAAGTCATAATTTCTAAAGTGGTTCCACCATTCATTTAACTGGCTAGCAAAACTAGCTACTATTGCACCAATTTGTTTACTTCTTTATGAATAACTAGTCTACATACTCTAGCATAAATTATCATATGTTGTAAGACTTGTAATGCTCGATATTCGGACAACCCATCTATATTCCATTTATAAATAGAATTTCCTTCAAATTTGACTCTTTTTGTTCTATTTTCTTCTAATAATAAATCTATTGGTGATGGTCTTGAATAATAATGTTTAGATTTTTTATAAGTTTGATGTCCTTTTGAATGATAAACCCTATTTATATCTAAATCGGATGATGAATCTTTGCTCATTTTCATATCATCATGAATAGGATTTAATTCTAAAAGTTCGTCTGATTATGGTTCTGACAAAGTTGATTGATTTTCTAAATTTGCTATTACAGGAGATTTATTTTTTTGCTTTCTGTTATCTGAATGTATTTGTAATTCTAACATAGTTGATTGATTTTCTAAATTTGCTATTACAGGAGATTTATTTTTTTTGCTTTCTTTTATCTGAATGTATTTGTAATGTGTGCAACTTAAATGCTATTGTTTGTAATAATTCATCTGAATATTTTGGATTTATAATAGGAAAAGATCTTAAAGTATCTTCTATTTTAGATTTTCTCATAATGGGTTCATTTTCTAATTGTTTACTCGTTGATGTTTCATTTTTTGACTTGACACTTTTTGAGAAAGTAGATAAATAGATATTGGTAAAATTATTTTCTTCTATGATATGATTCAAATATTTTCTGGTTATAGGTTTTTTTTTCAAAAATTCCTTTTAATGATATTATTTTAATATTTTATCTTTGTTTTTAATAGGGGCTAATGGTGGGTGAGTCTGAATTTATTTTTCTCATTTTGAGCCTTCTCGGATAGTATTAATTTTATTAACTATTTTAGGACAAGATTGAACTAAATAATCAAAGAATTGAATGTTTTGTATTGTAGATGTTGGGTTTTGGGGTTCATACGCAGCGGAAATTACAAAATAATTTTGACAAAAACCCCAACAGGATCCGAATCTAATTCCATTAAAAACGTTTAAACCATGAAAAACTTAATCATACCTCAATCGCAATATACCTTTCTGAAGGTTGATCGATCTCTAAGGCGATGCCGACGACGAACGCCCTCTACTAGTAGTCCACACACGAACGGCGACCGAGATTCAAAGTGCTAGCTTTGAGAGAATACCAAATCCTTTTGTTTCTCTCCAAATTGATCCAGAGCATACCAAAAACCCTAAGTCGTTTCTTAAACAAAAAAGAGTTTTGGCCTTTTTTCTTTCGTACGTGTATTGTAACTTAAAGCGTCTATTTATACAACCTTTGTATATAGACGGTTAAGTAAATTACAAATATACCCCTACTTAAAGAAGTATAAGTGTAATACACCACAAGGACGTTTCCGTCATGAATTTTATCATATAAAATTCATTTTTCTGAACCATCTTAAAATCTCGCAAAACCATTCTTAGTGTGCGACCCAATAGGCTCATACGACGTTGGCAGTGTACCAAAACACATTTTGGTATACAAGTCATAAGCGGCCTCTAGCAAGACATTATGACTACCCAAGTTGTACGAATATCAAATCGAAACAACCTAATCAATAATGTATATAACATCCTTTTGTCACACGATATCCGTTTGATCAAACATAAGGCATGGAATTGTCATCCAACATGTTCAATCGTACTAGTCTCGATCTCTAGGTAGACTGAAAACATCCAAGTGACATTGATCAATATCAATTCACTTAGACTAGGCCTTTTAACAGTCTAACACATCGAGAGATCCACTGGATATCTCTCTTTATATGAGAGGAACAAATTCTATCTTGATTACACAACTTCATCACATTGCTCACACAGTAACCAATCACAACCTTTATAATCGTCCGGTTAAAGACAACGTTTGATTGTGTCAAATCATTGTGTTCCTAATGTTGAAGTCTCTGGTAATCTTAAGTCAGAGGACTGGAATATATACTTATCATGAGAAACAACTATGACTTAATCCATGTGATGCTCTCATAGCGGGTCGGTCCAGTACTTTGTTCCCTAACAAGTACTCGTGATCTTGATTCGTATCCCTATACGTATAATCATCATATGATTATCAATCAAGACTCACACTAGTCTTAATTCATTATAGTTCCCAGTATAATAATCGACTATGGACATTTAGGATATTTCTGTAAATACCCATGGATCTTATTATAATGTAAACATGCAAATTAATTATAATAAACAGCTGATGAAATCCTCTATTTTATTTACTAAAAGTATTCATAAAGCCAGTTAATGGATCGACCTAGGGCAAATGCCCCATCATCTCCCACTTGCACTAGGGCCAATCATACATGCATCTAATGCCTAATGATCTAACATGACCATCATGTTTTGCTTGTGGAAGAGCTTTTGTCAATGGATCCGCAACGTTGTCTTCAATAGGTACTCTGCAAATCTTTACGTCTCCTCTCTCAATAATTTCTCTAATGAGATGAAAACGCCTGAGTATATGTTTGGATCTGTGGTGTGATCTAGGTTCCTTGGCCAGTGTTATTGCCCCGTTATTGTCACAATACAAACAAACAGGGGTTAGCAATACTCGGAACCACACCTAGTTCGAAATGAACTTTTTGATCCAAATCGCCTCCTTTCTTTGCATCGGACGCCGCAATATACTCACTTTTGTTGTAGAATCTCGCCACGATCTCTTCCTTCGAACTTTTCCACTTTTCGCACCCCCATTCAAAGTAAACACATATCCAGATCGCGATCTAAAATCATCTATATCAGTTTGAAAACTTGCATCTGTGTAACCATTTACAACTAGATCATTTTCAAAACCTCCATAGACCAAGAACACTTCCTTAGTTCTTCTTAAGTACTTAAGAATGTTCTTTACTTCTATCCAGTGACTCTCACCTGGATCTGACTGATATCTGCTTGTAGTGCTCAAAGCATATGATACATCGTGTCGAGTGCATAACATGGCATACATGATAGATCCAATAGCTGATGCATATGGAATCTTATTCATACGGTCTCGCTCATCATTTGTCTTAGGACATTGAGTCTTCTTTGAGACTTATCCCATGAGACATTGGCAACAATCCTCTTTTAGAGTCTTGCAAACCGAACCTATTCAACACCTTGTCTATGTAAGCACTCGACTTTGACCGATTAGCCTCTTAGATCTATCCCTATAGATCTTTATCCCTAGGATATAGGCCGCATCTCCTAAGTCTTTCATTGAGAAACACTTCCCTAACCAAGACTCGACATTCCGCAATGTTGGGATGTCATTTCCAATGAGTAATATATCATCAACATACGGTACCGAAAAACAACTACACTCCCACTGACCTTCTTGTATACACAAGGCTCATCTTCGTTCTTAATAAAACCAAAATCCTTGATTGCTTCATCAAAACGAAGATTCCAACTCCGAGAAGCTTGCTTTAATCCATAAATGGATCTTTGAAGCTTGCATACCTTCCTAGAATTCTCAAGATGTACAAAACCTTCAAGGTTGTGTCATATACACGTCCTCAAGCAGCTTTCCATTAAGAAATGTTGTTTTTACATCCATTTGCCATATTTCATAGTCATAATATGCAACAATGGCAATTAAAATTCTTATGGATTTAAGCATGGCGACTGGCGAAAAAGTTTCATCATAATTAACACTTTGAGTCTGCCTAAAACCTTTTGCTACTAGTCTTGCTTTAAAAGTATGCACTTTGCCATCCATGTCAGTTTTCTTCTTGAAAACCCATTTACATCCAATGGTCTTACCACCTTCAGGTAAATCAACCAAGTTCTAAACTTGGTTATCATACATGGATTGCATCTCCGAGTTCACGACACTTAGCTATTTATCTGAGTCTAGTCCAGACATAGCCTCCTGATAAGTGGTGGGCTCATTTTGGTCTATAAGCAACACATCACGACTATCAGTAATGAGAAATCTGAATCTCTCTGGCTCATGTCTTACCCTACTAGATTTACGTGGGCCTTGTGTCACTTGTGGAGGTTAAACTGGTTCGCAACGTTGTTGAACTTCCAGTAGCGGTTCAGTGTTTACTTGTGATTCTTGAACTTCTTCAAGATTTATCTCTCTCCCACTAGTGTCTTTTGAAATAAACTGTTTTTCCATAAAGGCACCATACCGAGCAACAAACACTTTGTTCTCTGCGGGATTATAAAAGTAATATCCTTTTGTTTCTTTAGGATACCCCACAAATAAACACTTGTCAGATTTAGGTGCTAGTTTTTCTGAGACTTGTCGCTTTACGTAAGCCTCACAACCCCAAATCTTAAGAAAAGACAAACTAGGTCTCTTCCCGTACCATATCTCATATGATGTTTTATCAACCGCTTTAGAAAGAACTCGATTTAGAGTGAAAGCTGTAGTTCGTAATGCATAACCCCAAAAGGATAATGGAAGATATGCATGACTCATCATAGATCGAACCATATCTAATAAGGTTCGATTTCTCCTTTCAGAAACTCCATTCCATTGTGGAGTTGCTGGTGGAGTCAATTGGAAGACAATCCCACAATTTCTAAGATGATCATCAAATTCTTGGCTTAAATACTCACCACCTCGATCTGATCGAAGTGTTTTGATAGTTTTACCAAGTTTATTATGCACTTCATTTTGAAACGTTTGAAACATCTCAAATGATTCAGCTTTATGTTTCATTAAATATACATAACCATATCAAATTTGAAATCATCGGTAAATGTAATGAAGTACGATAACCTTATCTAGCCATTGTGTTTATAGGACCGCATACATCAGTATGTATTAGACCCAATAAATCACTTGCCCTTTCACTGTGTCCAGTAAAGGGACTTTTAGTCATCTTGCCTGGTAAATAAGATACGCATGTTTCTTATGTTTCTAAATCAAATGAATCTAGAAGTCCATCTTTATGGAGCTTCGTTATGCATTTCTCGTTTATGCGTCCGAGACGACAATGCCAAATATAGGTTTGATTACAGAAATGACAATTTTCTTCCTTTTCTTTTGGGTGTTTTGAAGTAGGAACAGGACGGGTCTTGACTTGTTCCATAGGCTTTGCGACAGTGCGAAGAATGCCTTGGCAACTCTAGCCTTGCCTTTGCCTTTCTTCTTCATTCCCTTTCCCATTTAGACCATCAACATATTACTAAAGGGTTTCTTGATATTTTGTTCAGCAGTTTTGAGCATCAAATGCAACTCTGAAATTGAATTCTCCATATTATTCATATTGTAGTTCATCACAAATTGTAAGTAACTCTCGGGTAATGAATTCAAGATCAAATCCGTAGCCAACTCTTGGCTTATGGGGAATCCGAGTCTATCAAGCTGGTCAATATAGCCCTTCATCTTCAGAACATGAGGACTAACTGACGCACCCTCAGTCATCTTGCAAGAATGTAGGTTTTTGACTGTCTCGAACCTTTCTTGCCTAGCTTGCTGTTGGAACATTTCCTTCAGCGTTATAGCCATGTCGTAGGCTTCCATTAGTTCCATGTCCTTCTGAAGTTAAGGAACCATAGTTGCCAACATAATACATGCAAAATCAATAGAATCGTTGACATGCTTACTATGCGCATCCTTCACAAACTTTCGTAGCATTGGGTGGTGGGTCCTCGGGGATTGGAGCATCCAGGGACATACAACTTGCGTTCATGCTTAAGAACAATTCTCAAGTTTCGAACCAGTCAAGAAAGTTAGTCCCAGATAGCTTATCCTTCTCAAGGATGGATCGCAGTGATAGGGGATTATTGTTACTTGAAGAGGCCATTGATCTACAATAAAGATTATGCAAAGTTTATTTTAGTATAGAGGAATAGACTCCCACTAAATTAACAAACCTCCTAAAACGTATTATTTATTTAGGGGACTAAAATCCATATTTCACCTAATTCTGTGACAGCTATGGCATGAAACACAGAACTAGATTATTTAGGTAGGTAACAATTACCAATTACATCTTATGTAATTTTTAGATCATTTTATGAGATATGGGACATCTTATGTCTTAGCATGTTTTTATCTCATCATTTGCCTAAAGCTCAAAACTATTTTGATGGCTTTATTAAGTCGGACCATTTGAAACATTGAGGTAACTCTTACCCAAGTTGTCTCACCAAGATAACACAATACACCCAGCTATGGCTGAAACTATATTAGTGTGATCGAGGCCTTGACAAGTGTTTAAAATGGATTGCACGAGACTTAAAATTTAATAGAGGGATTTTATTCAGTTTTAGTGATTTTATGTAAACAATGAAATAGCATATATTTTATTGATTTGTTCAATCACTAAACAATTTGGAGATTTTTTTTATTTTTATTTTTTAGAAGACGAATCTCAATTTCGAAAATTAAAATTCGCTATAGAAAATCATAATTTTCGCTGATTTTATTATCATAAATTAACCCCTTAATTTATCCGAAATTAAGTTAATTAAATATTTTAATTAACTCGGGCCCACATCTAACTAATCATCTTATCCTAATCCAATTAGGACTAATCTTATCCTAATCCAATTAGGACTTTTCTTATCCTAATCCAATTAGGACTAATCTTATCCTAATCCTATTAGGACTAATCTTATCCTAATCCAATTAGGACTTATCTTATCCTAATCCAAGTAGGACTAATCTTATCCTAATCCTATTATGACTAATCTTATCCTAATCCAATTAGGACTTATCTTATCCTAATCCAATTAGGACTAATCTTATCCTAATCCTATTAGGACTTGAGATATTTGAATCCTAGCATATCACCAATAACAAGATTCTTGATATTTATCTCATATTCTAATTTGTTATCTATCTTTATCAAATAGAAACTTCATAACAAAATAGATATAACAATATAAATAATTAATTTCGAAAATTAATTACTTATTTTGAATTTAAGATATTTCAATTCTAGAATATCACCAATAACAAGATTCTTGATATTTATCTCATAGTCTAATTTGTTATCTATCTTTATCAAATAGAAACTTCACAACAAAATAGATATAACAATATAAATAATTAATTTCGAAAATTAATTATTTAATTTGGATTTAAGATATTTGAATCCTAGTATATCACCAATAACAAGATTCTTGATATTTATCTCATATTTTGATTTATTATCTATCTTTATAAAATAGAAACTTCATAACAAAATAGATATAACAAGATAAATAAATAATTTCGAAAATTAATTATTTATAAATAAATAATTTCGAAAATTAATTATTTGCAATTTTGGTCTTCATCCAAACAATCACAAACATGTAATTGAATCATGAACTACTATCCCAATCGAACCTAATGGTATCATGGATCATAGAACACGAAACTCAATTCATTAAAATTATTCAAATTAACCTAACATGGTTACTAGCATGTACGAAACAAATTTCAATTAAATCACGAATATATGTATCATATACACAAAACATGATAATAAATCTCATAGAAAACTTATGTATATCATATATACATCAACTATTAACATGCTTTCAATCATATATCATGTATATATAAGAAGAAAACATGCAATGAATTTAATGGAATCGAACTCGATGGCTCTGATACCACTGTTGCGTTTTGGGGTTCATACGCAGCGGAAATTACAAAACAATTTTGACAAAAACCCCAACAGGATCCGAATCTAATTCCATTAAAAACGTTTAAACCATGAAAAACTTAATCATACCTCAATCGCAATATACCTTTCGAAGGTTGATCGATCTCTAAGGCGCCGCTCGACGACGAACGCCTCTACTAGTAGTCCACACACGAACGGTGATCGAGATTCAAAGTGCTAGCTTCGAGAGAATACCAAATCCTTTTGTTTCTCTCCAAAACGATCGAGCATACCAAAAACCCTAAGTCGTTTCTTAAACGAAAAAAGAGTTTTGGCCTTTTTTCTTTCGTACGTGTATTGTAACTTAAAGCGTCTATTTATACAACCTTTGTATATAGATGGTTAATTAAATTACAAATATACCCCTACTTAAAGAAGTATAAGTGTAATACAACTCAAGGACGTTTCCGTCATGAATTTTATCATATAAAATTCATTTTTCTGAACCATCTTAAAATCTCGCAAAACCATTCTTAGTGTGCGACCCAATAGGCTCATACAACGTTGGCAGTGTACCAAAACACATTTTGGTATACAAGTCATAAGCGGCCTCTAGCAAGACATTATGACTACCCAAGTTGAACGAATATCAAATCGAAACAACCTAATCAATAATGTATATAACATCCTTTTGTCACACGATATCCGTTTGATCAAACAAAAGGCATGGAATTGTCATCCAACATGTTCAATCGTACTAGTCTCGATCTCTAGGTAGACTGAAAACATCCAAGTGACATTGATCAATATAAATTCACTTAGACTAGGCCTTTTAACAGTCTAACACATCGAGGGATCCACTGGATATCTCTCTTTATATGAGAGGAACAAATTCTATCTTGATTACACAACTTCATCACATTGCTCACACAGTAACCAATCACAACCTTTATAATCGTCCGGTTAAAGACAACGTTTGATTGTGTCAAATCACTGTGTTCCTAATGTTGAAGTCTCTGGTAATCTCAAGTCAGAGGACTAGAATATATACTTATCATGAGAAACAACTATGACTTAATCCATGTGATGCTCTCCTAGCGGGTCGGTCCAGTACTTTGTTCCCTAACAAGTACTCGTGATCTTGATTCGTATCCCTATACGTATAATCATCATATGATTATCAATCAAGACTCACACTAGTCTTAATTCATTATAGTTCCCAGTATAATAATCGACTAGGGACATTTAGGATATTTCTGTAAATACCCATGGATCTTATTATAATGTAAACATGCAAATTAATTATAATAAACAGCTGATGAAATCCTCTATTTTATTTACTAAAAGTATTCATAAAGACAGTTAATGGATTGACTTATGGCAAATGCCCCATCAGTAGATTGTATATAAGCAAAGCATTTTTCTCTGATAAGTGCATGTTGAGATTTAGAACATATTTTACAAAATATTGGGGTTAATAGATGTTTAAAAAATTGTTCTTTTAGGTATTGGAAATCTATTTCAAATGATTCTTCATTTTCAACTCTAATCATATTAATTTGATAATCGGTGACGTCATTCATAGTTCTATTATCATCAGAAGGTGTGATTGGACAAGCTACATGAATAGGGATTCTAGAAGTTAATATTATCGCGGGTTGGGATTCATATATTAGTTCCTCTATTGTAGTTCGTATTATTGAACAAGATTTTCTAGAGGCAAAATTTATTTTACTATACTATCATCTTAAGTTATTATTGTATATATATGATCATTTGTGTTATTTATAAGATTTTCTTCTTTGTTGGTATCTTTTATTAACTATGTCTTTGGTATATTAATATGTTTTCAACTTAATTGCTTTCTTGTAAGAACTTTATTTTCTATATCTGATAAACATAAAGTGAATGTGCCCTTTTGCGAACTATAGGATACATCAGGAATTATTGTATGCATTAATTTATAATAGATTTTAAAGACAACTACAATATTTGAGCAAACCATTTTCATTTTAAAACCTTTCGTATATAAACTTAATGTAGTGGCTTCATGGCCAAATTGATCATATAAACTTAATGTAAAATTAGGAAAAAAATTAAAGAAAATAAGACCTTCAGACAGACTTCCTTTAGCCATTTCTAGCAAGAAGTCATTAAACTCTAAATATTTTTTATCATGTACAAAAGCTAGAACAGAGGAATTACATCCTAAAGTAGTTAAAGGCTTTATGTTAAATCCAAGAATTTCTTAAACAGGATTAGACGACTAACTAGTAATTTTTAAATTTAATTTGTTTTAGGAATCCGAGGTGAGACGCACACGTGACGAACCAGAGATCATAAGGTAACACTACAAGAAAAAAAGTATATAGCAACAAACTAATCTGTTGTTGAATTGGTACGGATTTATTGTTAAGGGACTCAGCAACATATTCGAGGTGTTGCTAAACTCTTTGTCGCAGATTGAAGTTAGCAACAGATTTTGGTTATGTTGTTGTTCAACAATAGATTTGTGACAAAAATCTGTTGTAGATTGAAAAAGGAAGTTCAGTTGCAAATCTGTTGCAAATCAACAACAGACAAAATCTGTTCTTGATTTGCACAATCAACTAAGACAAGCGACATTTATTCTTGTCGATCTGTTGCAAATCAGCGACAGACCTAGTATGTCGCTGATTTGCACAGTCAACAAAATCACCTTCTATCGCTGATCTGTTGCAAAATAGCGACAAATCAGCAACCGATACCTTTTTGCTAACCGTGCAAATCAGCAATAGACCAAGTCTGTTGTTGATTTGAAATGGTAATTTTTTTTTAAATTACAGTTCACTGTAAATAATAAATGGAATTCCTGAAGCAGTAAAATCTGAAAAAAAAAATAATTTTTCCTGCTGCAATTAAAACTAAAATTGAAAAATTGTTTGTATATTATCAAAATTTGACAAAAAATATCTACAAAATGTGGAGATTAACGTTTCATAATTAACTAGTAGTATACTATATACTACTAGATGAACATTATCTAACAAAATACAAAATACTACACAAATTAAGATGGAAACACAAATTAATTTACATATATGTCTACAATGTCAATCCCACACCCTTACCCAATTGTGTCACCGATACAAGATAGACACTATACAATTTCTCGGGCTAGGAGTGCGTGTCCCATCCAAATTTTGAAAATAAAAAGGAATAACTTGAACAATATTTGAAATGCAATCAAAATATTCAAACACAAATGAAAAAATCCTAAAATTAAGCCTTGCTCATCGAATTCATACATAAAAGATCGGCCACAATGACACACACAAAAATTTTCAACTCAAAAGGGAATGAAAGAACTTCCATACATGACATTCCATGCATTTTTTCAATTTCTTTCCTCTTGTACATTCATTCATATATATAAGAAGTTAAAAACATAAAAGAAGACACAATGCAACCCACAAATGAACCATTTTAAAAACTCAAAACAGTAAAAAATGAAAAAATTCAATGACATGAGAACAAATCTAAGATAATTGAGCAAATCTCAAAATATGTAACTATTAATTGAAAAAAGTCAATAACATGAAAAAATTCATATTCTTCTTTTATAATACAAATCGAATTCATATTTTCTAATTCACCACTCTATTGCAATGGATATATACTCTGAAAGAAATTAATTAAGAGGACAACAATGTATTATATATGGTTCCAATTTCTTTTGTTCTTGTAGTGCTGCAAATATACTAGAATGAGATCGTTATACCTTGCAAGACAAAGTTAATCTTATTATACAAACATTTTACCTCCTATTAAATATATTATATATGGTTCCAATTTAGACTTCAATATTTTCATCCACCAACTAACATGCATTTAGACACCTAATGGTTATATACAAACATTTTACCTCGTATTAAAGCAAATGAGTAGGAAGAAATTAGATCAATGTTTAAACATAGATAACAACAATAGAAAAATCAAGCCAACTTAATTTATATTATGTATATAGAAGCATGAGAACAAATCTCAAAATATTTCACTATGTTATGTGTTGGGTTGCATGGAGACACTCGATTTGTTAATAAAAGGGTTGCTAAGTAGAGATTAGTGGGTAAAATATAGGGAGGACAAATCTCTTAATTTATGCATGTAAGGGAATTTGATAAAAAATTGAAAATACATGCATGTCTACATATCGTATAAAAGTCACTCAAACTTTTCCACTGCGCTCGATTTAGTGAAAAGAAAAATCACTAGAAAAAAAAAGCCCAAGAGATTGTAGTTCAAGACAAACTTCCTTAATTAACTATAGAGGAAAAGACAATGCAAGCACATAAGGTTATGTGACTATGAAAACAATGCTAGACATCCACAAAGAATCATCCAAAACTTTCAACTAGCACGATTTCCAAAATCAAAATCAAACAAACACTTCTCTTCACATCCTAAGTTAGATTAAGTCTACCCCTACATCGTCTAATTTCTTTGGTTTCTATTGAATCGAGTTTTCTAACTTGGGCATTTGACATCAAATTAAGCAAAAAAATTTCTTCAACCATTCTAATTCCATTGCAACCAAAACTAATTCAACAATCAACAAAAATGGAAAACAACAAGTACCCATCAAAAATATTGCCAAAACAGGGAAACCCCACCAAAAACTGACTACCAAGAAAACTTAAACGACAAAAATCACAGAACCCACATAACAAATCCCTCCAAAAACAAAAACCCATCTAAAAAAAACCCATTAAGCACTCAATGAATCAACAACAAGTACATACACCATTGTTTCGTCACCAAAAACTAAATCAAGAACAAGACCTGTAGCGACGATCGTAGGGAGAGACAATGAATCGACGAAGCTTGACTCTTCGATTACTTCTTGCCCCGAGAGATGGGAGGATCCCACTAGAGAGGTCGTAGTGAATTCCTTCTCTATAAATCTATTCAATCTCATTTCCTTGGCCGCACAAGTACGACATCAAAACCCCTTTTCGCCCAATCTTCCACCGGCGCAGGTCCGAGCAGCGACGACGAGGGGTCTGTGTAGCGGCGGCGCAGGGTCCGAGCAGTGGAAGAGCGGGATCCAAGCAGCAGCGGCTGGTGCACGCAGAGGCGACCAGCGACGGTGCGACGACGGCTAGCCTCGGCTTGGCGGATCCCGGCGTCACGGAGCGGCGGATCTGGAGAAGGGGGAAGCAACGGCGGCGGATCTAGAGAAGGGGAAGCGGCGACGACGAACAGCGCGCCGGTGGTGGCGCGCCTCGCGGTCTATCGGCAGGCGGCCTTGAGCGCGGCGACGGTGCGGTGACGTCTCACGGACTGAGCGGTGACGGTGGTGGCGGCGATGACGAAGACGACGGTGGTGGTGGCGACGGGTCTCCGACGACGGTGCGGCGGGAAATGGTTTTGCAGGGAGTGACAAAATGGTTTTGCAGGGAGTGACGAAATGGGTTTATTAAAACCATTTAGAAATTAGTGACAAATCAGCAACAGATTAGTCTGTTGCTGAATTTTTGTTGCTATTTTGTTGTTGTTCAGCAACAGATCAAAATCTGTTGCTGATCAGACTACATGGAATTTGTTGCTATTTTGTTGCTGATCAACAACATATCAAAATCTGTCACTAATCAGCCTACGTGGACACTGACAGTCAGTTGCTGATGTGTCGCTGTTCAGCGACAGATCAGCAACAAACTATATGTATATAATGCATTTGACTTGCATTATATTTCGTCACTCACACACGCCGCCATCACCGTTGTCGTCGTCGTCGCCGCCACCACCATCGTCATCGCCTCATCATCATCCGCGATCATGAAGTCGCCCACCACCACCATCGCCGCTCGGTCCATTGAGTGGGCTCATGCAGGGTCTATTTTTAAAATCCTTTTAAGGTAATCTTAGCTGTGAGACATCGACAAAAAAAACAATTAAGACAAACTTGGAGTTTTGGTAAGGTTAATTAATTAAGACAACTTCGACAAAAAAAGGACAAAATTAATTAGAGGGAAATTAGCTTCATTTGAAAATTAATTGATTGGAGAAGAAATAATTATATATGCACATAATCCTTTGAAAATTCACGATTTAATCAAAATCATGATTTTTCAACTTTATTTAAGGGAAACACATTGTTTCCCGCTTTGCACATATTACTTTTGCTGGCTATATAAAATAAAATCTCATTCATATTAAAACTAAAACAAAAGAAAATAAAATTCTTTGAGTGCTCTTTGAATTTACACAAACGCGCAATATTATCAAGTCAATATATCAATTGAAATTGAGAGATATCTTCAAATTAATTCAAACTATACACTATATATAATTTTTTTATGAGAATTGAAACTGCTATACTTACCTCTAGCCGCAGCAACAATACTAATGATCATGAAGAGATTTAAAAGGAAACATCACAGCAAAATGTCCTCCGGACCCTTTAAGCCTGAAAGTTGCCATGTATATGCTTGATGATATGATATGTACGTGCAGCAAGGTACTTTTGATATCCACTATATTTCTTCGTTAATTACTAATTAATTAATGGAATCTATATATATTTTGTATAAATGTTAGACATACATATATGTAAGATAATTAAGTGGACATCATGTTTTAATTAGTTCCCTGCGTTGCATTGAGTTAACGCTGTATCTAATTAAAAATGAGTAAGTCTCACAGCTAAGATTACCTTAAATACTCCTAAAAAAAGATTAACTTAAATATGATATATACGTTCATTCTATTCCATAAGAAAGGTAATTTCTAAAATCAAATTAATAATCATTTCTTGACTTAAATAAAGTAATCTTTTTTGACGAAGTTTGATATGACTGATTGATTGAGACAAAATATCTCTCAAAATACCTTGAAGTTAAAAGGGTGTCAATTTTTTGTTTGGCTCATTGGCTCGATTTATTCCTCCCAAAAAACATATTCTGAATATTAATTTTTAAAATTCGAATTGAAACTGGGCAAGACTGTGATATTCAAATTGAAGTTCGCGCCGGATCTAAACAAGACCCTCTAAGCCTCATAACTAGCCCAGATTTCAAAAGATTTTACTTTGAAAATATGTCGTTATACATTGTATAATTTATAAAAAAAAAAAACAACAATAAAAATAATAAACTAGATAGCACATATAAAAATATACTATATGTGAGTTAATTATTTCTTGGTCACTTCATACAATATATATATATATATATATTGTGGTTGTAAGCGTTAAAATAACTGAGACTTCTTTAATGAATCTCTTAATTAAACTTGTTGCTTCATTTTACCACCCCGCTGAGTGACAAGCTCGTTTTTGTTCTCTCATATTTGCAAGTAAACAAGTCGGATAAAACAATGATTACATTCAGAGTACGTGCAAATTTTAAGGAAAAAATCTTTTATTATGTTATGTCAATTTTTTTTAATTTTCAAAATTTTTTTTGAAGTTGAAAAATCATGACAATATTTTACTTTGAATAAGAGGAAAATACCGCGCAGCGGCGGCGGTGCCTCGCAGTCGATCATGACGACTATGGTGACGGCGAATACGACGGCGACGATGGTGGCAACGGATTTTCGGCGACAATGCGGTGGCAAATGGAGTTTGCAGGGACGAGGATGAGAGCCACTGGTTTGAACAAACCATTTAGAAATTAGTGACAGATCAACAACATACTAGTCTCTTACTGATTTGATTGTTGCTGACAGTCTGTTGCTTGATTTGTCGCCGATCAGCGACAGAATCGAATTTGTAGCAGATCTGTCACAGATTTAGCTACAGATCAACGAAAAACTAGGTTCTGTAGCTGATCTGTCGCAGATCTGTCACAAAATGGGCGAAAAATTAATGGCGGGAGAAATCGGCGATAGATCGGTGACAAAATACAATTTGTCACAATTTTTGTCATAAATCTATCACTGATTTGTTGCTTTTTGGTCAATCGAGTCAAATGCTCTATCTGATGCAGAACTGTTGCTGATTTGTTGTTGTTTAGCAACAGATTCAGTCTGTTGCAATGTTTTGATGCTATTCCACATTTTTCTTGTAGTGTAAATAGTTTTTTGTTTGTTGTGTGCCTATTGTGTGTATTATAATTTATTCTTCATAAAATAAATTCAAATTAGTGTTTAAACACGTTGTCCGAGAGTTCAGTATTTACTCCAATTTTTGACGAAATTGGATTAATTTTTGGGGTTTAATTTGGGCATAAAAACAATAGATAGACATGAAATAAAATAGAAAATTGACAAATTACCAATAAGGGCAATTGTTTTGTATTTGTGAGGTCCAGGGATGCAAATAGGGAGGGGAGGGGATGAGGACCCTATCTCCATTCCCATCCCCGCCCCATAGGGAAAAACATTCCCCATTTCATTCCACATCGAATATCCTCGCGGGGATTTTTACGGGGAATTTGTGAAGAATCACCTTGGGGAAATATTTTTTCCCACTTAATTATTTTCAAAAAATTATAAAAAGTATGCGATACATGCATATAATTACAATTGTTGAAAACTAAAGTATAACATTTAAATATAGTTGCAAATAATTCAAAACAAAGAATATAATCATTTAAAAAAATATATAATTAACTAAACAAGTTAAAATTATAAATCACATTAGAATTTGTTTATCACTAGTGTTTTGGGTGAAAGCCTTGTACTATTATATAAAATTGATATATACAATGTATATAGATGTGTTTGATAAATACATGGATCTTCGCGTGGATCCCCAATGGGAATACCGGGATTCCAACGAATATAATTTTTTCCCCATTCTCGTATCAACAACCGCGCGAGTATGAGATTTTTTCCCCATCCCACCTCCATCCACATTTAAATTTCTCATCCTCACCGCGTTGCAGGGAATCCCCTTCCCTCGTGGGGATTCTCCACCCCACTTGCATCCCAAGGTGAGGATAATACGTGAAGGGTAAAAGGGTAATTAGGCTACCGTTTTGGATTTAAAAACCAAAACGAAACCCCTGTTTCGTTCGTCCATCATCAACAGTCGTCTTCTTCCTTCGCCTTTCATTTTTCTCTCTGGTTTTCTCTCTCATTATTTTCATCCTTCTCACTGGTTGATCTCTCCCTCTCGTCTCTCTCGTAAAAAATCTCTGTCTCGACTGGACAGGAAAGAACGAAGAAGAGAGGAGCCGTGACTACAGTGGGTTATGTAGATCGATCAAGGTAAGAAAAATCGAATTGAAATTTGATTTCTTAATGACTGTTTTGATTTGCTTGGGGCCTTTGAAATCGAAATAGGGACTGTTGTGACTTCGAATTCGAGAAAGGAGATAGAAGTTTGATTCAAAAACAACAAAAACAACCTCAAACACAAAACAACCATTAAAAAAATAGTGAGGAGAGGGACATCGAGCTTGAGGAGGAAGAAGATGAAAAAAAAGGGAAGATGATGAGGAAAAGAATCTCTCCAGAGGAGATGATCTGTGATGATGCTCGTGAAGATGAGAGAGACGAGACGAAACAGAGATTGAGCCTCTGTTTCGTTTCTTTTTGGGGAGGGAAAGGGGATGATCCCCTGAACCGGTCGAACCGGACCGGTTCAAGGGATGAAACCCCTTCTCAACCAAAATTAATATATATAGCTTATATTCGAAAATTAAAAGAAAAACCCTAGAAAATAGCTAAAAGTTCAAAAAAAGGATTTTGGGTCAAATAAATAGAAATTATAGATTTCAATGAAAAATATGAAAATCGGAATTTTCATGGAACTTATAACTGGGGTATTGTCTCATAAAACGTAATTTTAGGCCGATTGAACCTAAAACCCCAAATTTAATTCCACAAAAACTATATAAATTAGTTTTTGAGGTAAATTAGTAATAAAATATAGTAATTTGGAATTAGATTGTGAAATTGAGTTCTCGAAAAACATTTGTTGTATTTAAAAGAGTTGTCGAGATTTTAAATGGATTTAGACACCTACATAATTCGAAAATTATGAGAATTGTTGAAAAATGATACAATTGAGCCGAGACTCATAAATTATGGATTTTTGTGACTTAATAGGATTTCGGAACAAGGAAATCCGGGGAACGTGCGGGCGATGACTCCATTGACCTACTTGGGTTGGTTTGATTGTAAGTAAACACTATTTCTTGCTTTTTACAGTAATATGGTTTATATTTTGCACGGTGAAAGTGTGAGAATCTTGATCATGCATTCATGGCATCTAGATAGAGTTGCCCATGCTATGGTTCGTAAGAGTGTTAGGTGCGCTCCACTTCAGACTAGACATACTGCAGGCATCTAAGGCAGGTAACAACGACTTCGGGGTAGCATGCATTGACTCGTAGTATTGTTCTAGGTTCATCGTGAGAGGGTCTACTCGTTATGAGCATAGAACAGGAAATGGGGATTCATTTTGTATATTTATTTCAATATTTCATTCATGTAATACTCATATTATCTCTTGTTATACCTATTGTACGAAGCAAAGTAGATGTTTACTTATCTGACATTGTTTATTTTATGCACACTGTATTTTGTATTTTCTGAATGGCTTTGTCAGGTTTTGAAGATAAGGAAGACCAAAAGGGAAAGAAAAGTTAGAGGACTACTGCTGAGGAACTTTTTTCTGTTTGTATGTAATGTATGTTTATATTATCTTGTTTTGGGTTTTCAGTATGAGCGTAGGATGAGAATAATTGGGGAAACAACTTGAGAAGTTTATGAATTTAGTTGGTTTAAAATAGGTTTGAGATTTAAACAATTCACTTTTGTATATTTGAGGTTATGAAACAGTTTTAGTTTCAGTTTAAGGTTTAGTTTTGTAACTAAGGTTTATAAGTTGCAGTTCAGTTTATAATTTAATATTGATATTGTGAACTGCATGGAGTTATGAGTCCTTTTAGGCATCTATCCATTCTGCTTTTTATTAGGTTTTGGGTGCCGACAGTTCGTATTTAGAGGAGGTGCAGCTGGAATTTTTATAAATGTATGGAAGATAATTCGTACTATTTCCTAATTTGCTCCAATTGAACGAATTGAGAACAGAGCTTTAAATAACATTTTTAATTTAGATTTGTATCAATTTAAGGATTGAAGTAAGAGTCATTTTAAGGTTCGAAGAGTTAACTGTACGGTTTAGGTACCTAATGAGGGTAATTAGGTTAGGTCAGGGCTTAGTGAGAAAAGTCATGACAGAGTTGGTATCAGAGTTAAGGTTTGGCTCAACTAATGATAAACTTTGATTGAGAATCAAATGTGATAAAGCTAAGGTTTGGCTAAACTCGAGGATGAACTTTGGTTGAAAATCAAAGCGTAATTGAGCACGATTAGTTGGGAAGTGAATGTAAGTTGGGGATACATTCTATTGATGTTATGCTTGTTGTTTGTATACCATTATATCGATTGATATATAATTATTTATTCATGATTAATTGCAAATTGTCTTGTAGAATCATGAGTGGACAGGGCAAAGACCTTATGGATCCTTGGTACGTGGATTTTGAGTCGTTTTGTAAGTGGATAGAAATGATCACTACACAGTATTAATAGATCATCGATACACTTTCACAAATGAGGACTCAAGGTACTATATTAGCAGCTCCGGTAGTTCAGACTAATCCCACAGTTCAGGAGGAACATGCTACCTCGACAGCTCAACCGAGGGTAGAGCCAAGGATTGTACCACCAATTATTCCAGAGGATAGGTTAGCAGTTGTTGAACTGATTAGGGAAGACAAGTTACGCAGTGAATTCAGGAAAAATAGTCTATAGCCATTTTAGGATGGTTATGATTTGAAACAATTGATGAGTGGATCTTGAATCACGAGAAAATCCAGAGGCCGCTTAATACTCTAGAGAACTTGAAGTTCAGTTTATCAACTCATTATATCGATTCATAGGCTTTGATGTGGTAGAAAACTGTACCGAACGTGTTTTGAGTTTCTAAAGGCATTCAGGTGAGAAATTTTATAGAGGCTATGGTTTTAGAGAAGAAAATAGAGTTTGATTACTTCGAGCAGGGAAATATGTCCGTAACGAAGTATGCAACAAGGTTTAACTATTTATTGACGGTAATTGGGCAGACATATATGTCAGAGGTCAACAAAATTCAAAAATTTAAACTGGGTTTGAAATAAAGAATTTCTATTGCAGTTTCAACGACGAGGCCAGGGATATTCACTGAAGCTTATGAGGCGACTAATGGTTTTGAAATGGTTGAACTTTTTAGAGAGATAAGAAAAGGTGATGGAAAGGTATTGTGGCAATAGGTAGGATTTTTGACAGTGGTTAGGGTGGCAAAATAGGAAGGAAAATAGGAGGGAAAGTTGGGGTAAAAGTGGGGATTCAATGTCAGTATTTTCTACCTCAGGTCTTATACGAGCTACTACTTTTCCTCCACATGTTCCGAAGTTTGCTGAGAGAGCTTCTCATCCTTCAGCCACGAGTTCTTATTCGTAGGTACAGTCGTAATCATAGTCACGATATCAGACAGTTCCATTGACCTTTCACTATACACAGACATCGTCTCAGGCACAACCACAGTCATGAGGACAATGTGACAGAGATAGAGGTTGCGTTACTCAGGGTTATACCCTGAGGCCTACTAGTACACATGCTTTGTTAGTGGGCAGTAGACCAGTTGGGTTGTGTTTTAAATGTAAATTGATAGGGCATCTTAGAAAGATTGTCCGAAATTGAATCAAGGAAATACTTCATCATCATCAGTTCAGTCTAGACCTCATGCCAGGAACGTGTTCAAGTCATTACTGAGCAAGATGTGGACGCCAACAAAAATCTAATGGAAGGTACTATTTATATTTGTGGTCGTCCTATGAAAGTTTTAATTGATTCTAGTTTTATTATTTCATTTATTTTTAATTGATTCTAGTTTTACTATTTCTTTTATTTCTAGCTGAATGGTTGATAGGTTGCATTTGACTTCGTGAGAGTTAAGATACATTTAGTTTTTAGTACTGTAGCTAGGGACAAAGTATATCCGCATTTTTATATGGGACAAGTGTATAGTAGATATTATAGGATATGATATTACTACGAATCTTCATTTTTTAAAGTTCCTAGAGTTTGACGCACTCTCAGGAATGGATTGGCTTGCTGCATATCATGCACATCTGGACTATTTTTCCATAAGATGATAGATTTCTATATTCTAGGTTGTCCAATGTTTACTTATACGGAGGCTATTACTGATTTTCCAGCGACTAGAGGTAGGGTTGCCTTTAGTTAGGAAATGTGAATTCTTGCGGGAATGGTTAGTACAAAGGCAAGAGATCAGCTGAAATTGGAAGGTATCCTGTGGTGTGTGAATTTGCAGATATTTTCCTTGATGATTTACCTGACTTACCACCACCATGAGAGATTGATTTTATTATTGATTTAGTTTTTAGAACTAAACCCATTTCCATTCCGGCCAATAGGATGGCTAGGCTTGAGCTTTTCGAGTTGGAGACTCAACCGCAAGAGTTGATCGATAAAGGACTCATACATCCTAGTAAATCTCCCTGGGGCACACCAGTTCTTTTTGTGAAGAAGGACGGGAGCCTTAGAATGTATATAGATTACAGATAGTTGAATCGGGTGACGATCAGAAAAAATATCATTTACCCGTATTAATGATTTATTTTATCAACTGACTACTGATAGGAGCTAAGTTCTTTTCGAAGATTGATTTCCAATATGGCTATCATCAGTTTGAGTTGGGGCAAAAGAAGTAGATAAGTCTACTTTCAGAACGAGGTATGGTCATTATGAGTTCAGTATAATTCCGTTTGGTTTGACCAATGCACTGACTATGTTTATAGATTTGATGCAGCGGATACTGAAGCTGTATTTATATCACTTTATGATTGCATTTATTGATGATATTCTGATATATTCAAATACTCGTGAGGAGCATGAAGAACATCTCTGAATTATTCTTCAAACTTTGAGAAATCATCGGCTGTATGCTAAGTTCGGTAAATGCGAGTTTTGAATTTTAGAAGTTAGATTTTTGGGACATGTAGTTGGAGCTGATGGAATTGTAGTAGATCTCGCGAAGATTGAAGCCATTATGAATTTGTCAGAACCGACTTTTATGACGAAAATTAGGAGTTTTCTTGGTTTAGCCATTTATTATCTCATAGTTGTGCAGGATTTCTCCAAAATAGCTTCGCTTATCACAAGGCTGACCCAGAAGAATGTAGATTTTGTGTGGTCAAAGGCTTGTGAAAAAGCTTATGCCGAGCTTAAGAATCGATTATTTATAGCTCTAATGTTAGTGTTTCCTGATCCAAATAAAGAGTTTGTAGTTTATACTGATGCATCTCAAGTCGGTTTATGTTGTGTGTTGATGCAGGATAATATAGTTATAGCTTATGCTTCTCGTCAGTTGTGAACTCACGAGAAGAATTATCTTGTTCATGATCTCGAGCTAGCGACAATTGTGTTTGCTTTGAAGACTTGAAGACATTATCTATTTGGGGAAATATTTACTTAGTTTTTAGATCACAAAAGTCTGAAGTATTTGTTCTCGTAGAAGGAATTGAACATGAGACAGAGGCGATGGTTTGTGCATTTGAAAAACTTTGATTTCAGTCTTGAATACCATCCAGCGAAATCTAAAGTTGTAGCCGATGCTCTGAGTAGGAAGCGAGAAGAGGCATTAAAGGTGACTTGTCATATGACCTACGAGTATGAGTTACTCGAGGAAGTTGTGTTTATGTCTTTGTCGAAGCTTCCGAAATCCCATTATTTGTCAATTGTTGCTCAGCTCAGGGTGCAGACGTCTCTATTCAGTGAATTATCGAGAGCCAATTTTATGATGTTGATGGTGAAAAGTTTTAGGCAATTAGCGAGGAGTAGCAATAACTCAAAATAGATAGAATCTAATGATCAAAGTCTGAGATTCAGGGGTAGATTATAGATTCCATTAGTGGTTGAGATCCGAGATGAGATACTCAAGGAGTCTCACATGTTTAGGTATTGTATTAATCTCGGTAGGACCAAGATGTACTACGACATGTGTTGTTTGTATTGGTGGCCAGGGATGAAGTCTAATATTGTTGATTATGTTAGATGCTATGAGATTTACCAACAGGTTAGGCTGAAAGGCGGACACTAGGAGGAACATTGCAACCACTACCTACTCCTAAGTGGAAGTAGGAGCATATTACTATGGATTTCGTAACTCATCTACCTAGATCTCAAAAGAAACACGATAATAAATGGGTTGTTATTGACAGATTGATGAAATCTATGCATTTTCTCCCAGTAGCTCTTAATTATGGTTTTCTAAAGTTGAGTGTTATTTATGAGAGTGAGATTCTTCATTTGGATGGAGTACCATTTTCTATTGTCTCTAATAGAGGTACTCAGTTCACCTCTGGGTTATGGCAGAGTATGCAGGAATGCTTTGACACTCAATTGCAATTCAATATTGCATTTCATCCACTGATTGATGGTCAATCGGACCGGTTGATTCAAATCTTGGAGGATATGTTGAGATGTTGTGTTCTTGAATATGGAGGCTCCTTGGAGGAATACATTCCATTGTGTGATTTTTCGTATAATAATAGTTATCAAGCAAGTATTAGTATGGAGCCTTTTGAAGCATTATATGGTCGACCATGCAGAGCACCGACGTGTTGGCGTAAACCAGAGTTTTTAGCTGAGTTAGGGTCACAGATTGTAGGAGATCACACAAAAGCACTTGAGCATATTCGTTAGAGGCTGAAAGCTGCTCAGGACGGGTATAAGAGTTTTATGATCTCTACCACCAAGTTGTTGAATACAACATTGGTGATTGGGTCTATCTGACGGTGTCACCTCGAAATGATTGTATATGTTTGGACCGAAAGGAAAACTCTCTCCTAGGTTTATTGGTCCATTTAAGATTGTGTAGAAAGTTGGAAAGGTTGCTTACGGGATTGCTTTACCGTCTCATCTTGTCGAAGTTCATGATGTATTCCGTGTCTCTATGCTTCGTAAGAAGGAGCCGAATTCACATCATATAGAGGAGTGGAATTAGTTTGATTTGAGGAAAGATATTACTTATAAGGAGCAACATATTCGGATTATGGGTCGAAAGATTTAGAAGGAGAGGAACAAGGAAATTCCACTTGTACTTGTTAAGTGGCAATTTCATAGAGACTCAGAATTAACTTGTGAACGAGAGTCTTATATGAAAGATCCATTTTTGTATCTCTTTTGATCTAGGTAACCTATAAGTTTAAATTTCAAAGACGAAATTTTTAATTAGTTAGGAAGAATTGTGAAATCCGAGAATTTTCTAAGCTGGATTAGATGACTAATTAGTGAATTTTGGATTTAATTTGAATTTTAGGAATACGAGGCGGGACCCACGCGTGACGCACCGGAGAACATAAAGTAAATAGTATTTTTGTTTATTGTGTGCCTATTGTGTGTATTATAACATATTCGTAGTGAAATAAATTCAAATTGGGGATAGTTTTCAGGGTTTAATTTGAACATAAAAATAATAGATAGATATAAAATAAAATGGAAAACTGGCAAATTACCAATAAGGGCAATTGGTTTGTAATGGTGAGATAATACTTGAAGGGTAAAAGGGTAATTAGGCTACCGTTTTGGTTTTATAAACCAAAACGAAATTGTTTCGTTCGTCCATCATCAACAGTCGTCTTCTTCCTTGGCCTTTCATTTTTCTCTCTGGTTTTCTCTCTCTTTTTTCTCATCCTTCTCACTGGTTGATCTCTCCCTCTCGTCTCTCTCGTACAAAATCTCTTTCTCGACTGTGTTAGTACAATACACAAAACATGCATATAATTAACAATATTATATCATGCTTGAATTCAATTACAAAGAAATAGATAAAATAATACCAGAGGCTTGCACTAATGGCAATGTACTAAGACGAAATTTTCTTCAATTCGGTGTATGAATGCTTCAAGAGGTTCGTATCCAGGATACAACTAGATTGATCTTTGATTACACACCAACCAAAAGATCCTTTCTTATGCAACAGTAAATTCTCTCTCTCAAAACCAGAAAACTATCTTAATTTCGAAATTTTCCTTTTCTCCACCAATGAAGTTAAAAACCATTTTTATAAACCAAAACCTGCCTCTTTTGAATAGTTATAACTGTTCAAAACGAGGTCATTAATGGCGTGGTTTATTAACCACCAATTATCCCACTAGTTAAATACCTTTTTTAAAAACTAAATATGGTAATTGTTGACCACTAATCACACCTACGAAATTAACTAATTTAATGCAAAAAGTAAAATTTTGTGTTGTGAATTGGCTAAGTTATTTTAACATTAGCCCCAAAGGGCCAAGGCCCTATCAAAGACATATTAAATATCGAGTATTTAATGTGTATTAATCAATGGAGAATACCCATGGTCTTGCCCTCCAACCCCACATTCACTTAACCATTTACTTCAAGTGAAAGATTTCTTATAAGGAAAGAAACTAAAAGTTTCTTTCCCATGTGGGACTAAAATTGGATACAATACAAACTCAATAAAAGTTCAACAAGTTCAACAATACCCCATATTTTTATTGTATCCATCGGCAACCCTGACTGAGTTTACTTTGCCAAATCACAAACACAAAATTTAAAGAACAAACATTATTTTCAACAATTGAGAGAGATTATCATGTCATGTTAATCAGGAAAGTGTCGTACAGACTTGAACTTACCATAGTAAGATCATATCGAGTTCATTTCGTGATGCAGTGATGCATGTATCTTGAACTGTTCACTTTTTATAGTAAACTAAGACAATATGTCTCACTTATGACATGATTCCTAATACACTTTATTCTATGTTGTTCATTTTGGTCCTTAACATATCTTGGGTTCATGATAGCTTTAGAGAATTTAGCCTATTCATTCTCATAAATGTGACCCCATATTTACTATCATATAGGTGACTTATCTTTAATCATTAAATACAATATTGTATAACCAGTTAAGTTAAGTCTAACCAGTTTGCCTATTGAACCTAGACCATGGGATCTCCAATTAGCCAGGTTAGGTTTCCGCTAGACTTGACTTATTCTATAGGCTTTAAGACCATTCCCCTCGATAATATCTTAACTTGATCTCTTGGTAAGCCTTTAGTCAAAGGATCTGCAATGTTTTCCTTAGACTTAACATAATCAATACTAATTACTCCACTTGTGAGTAATTTTCTTATAGTATTATGTCAGCGCCTTATATGTCTCAACTTACCATTATATATGTTGTTCTTGGCTCTTGCTTGTGCTGCCATACTATCATAATGTATGCATATTGTTGTGACTAGTTTTGACCAGCAAGGAATATCTTCTAAGAAATTTCTTAGCCATTCAGCTTCTTCAGCTGCCTTATCAAGAGCAATAAACTCAAATTCCATGGTGGAACGTGCTATACATATTTGTTTTGTTTATTTCCAAGAAATCGCTGCTCCACCTAATGTGAATATATATCCACTTGTTGATTTGGTTTTTGTATTATCGAATCCAATTTGCATCACTATACCCTTCAAGTACAAGTGGATATTTTGTATAATAAAGTCCATAATTTAAGGTATATTTAAGATACCTTAGAACTCTTATTAATGTTGTCCAATGAGCATCATTATGATTACTTGTGTATCTACTCGGCCTGCTTACTGCATAAGCTATGTCAGGTCTAGTAGAGTTCATCAAGTACATCAAGCTTCCAATTACTTGAGACTATTCCAATTGAGAAATTGCTTCTCCGTTATTTTTCTTAAGATGACAATTTGCATCAAAAGGAGTTACTGTAGGCTTGCAGTCAAATTGATTAAATCTTTTCTAGATTTTCTCAACATAATGAGATTGTGTAAGAACATAACTATCTTTATTTCTTTTAATTTGAATTCCCAGTATAACATCTGCTTCACTTAAGTCTTTCATGTCAAAACAGGAATTCAACATCTTTTTGGTTGACATTATGGCATCCTTACTTGTGTTCATAATCAACAAGTCATCAACATATAAGCATACTATGACGCAAAAATTTTTCATTTCTTTAATGTACTCACATTTGTCACATTCATTTATTTTGAAACCATTCGCTAGCATAGTATGATCAAATTTTTCACGCCATTGTTTTAGAGCTTGTTTAAGTCCAAATAATGACTTAACAAGTCTACAAACTTTATTCTCTTGGCCTTTGACTCTGAACCCTTCAGGTTGGTCCATATAGATTTCTTCTTCTAACTCTCCATTTAGAAATGTTGTTTTAACATCCATTTGGTGTATTTCCATATTGTATAAAACAGCTATGGAAATCAACATTCTAATGGAAGTTATTCTCGAAACAGGAGAACAGGTGTCGAAGTAATGTACACCTTCCTTTTGTCTATAACATTTTGCAACCAATCGTGCCTTGTATTTTTCAATAGTACCGTCATCTTTAAGCTTTCTTTTGAATATCCATTTATATCCAATTGGTTTGACTCCAGATGGTAGATCAACCAACTCCCATGTATTATTTTGTAAAATGGATTCAACTTCACTATTGATTGCTTCCATCCATAAAGGCGCTTCCGGCGAAGACATAGCCTCCCTATAAGTTTGTGGTTCATTTTCAGTTAACTGACTTATAAAATTAGGTAAAAAATTCTTTGGAACCTTAATTCTTTTTCCCCTTCTAGGTTCGAATTCTTGTTCTTGAACCCTTGAAGTGGTTGGTTCTTCTAGACTCTCTTCAGCAGTCTTTTTTTGTGATGAACCATTTTGTTTTTCTTTGAAAGGAAAAATATGCTAAAAAAATGTAGCATCAGCAGATTCTATAATAGTATTTTCATTGATATCTGAAGTATTTGATTTAACTACTAAGAATATATATCTGCACTATTCTTAGCAAAACCGATGAATACACAATCTACGGTTTTAGGTCCTAATTTAGTCCTTTTTGGTAAAGGAATTTGAACCTTTGCTAAGCAACCCCACGCTTTTAAAGTTTTGTAAGTAGGATTTCTTTTTCTCCAAATCTCATATGGAGAATTATCAGATTTCGTGAAAGGAACTCTATTCAAGATATGATTTGCAGTCAGTAGTAATTCACCCTACAAGTTTTGGGGAAGTCCATAATCATTCAACATAGAATTAATCATATTCTTGAGAGTTCTATTTTTCCTCTCTACCACACCATTTTGTTGAGGTGTATATGGCACCGCGGTCTGATGAATAATTCCATTTGTATTACAAAATTATGTAAATCCAATGGAATCATATTCTCCACCTCGACCAGTTCTTAATACTTTTATCTTTTTGTCAAGTTGATTTTCAACCTTTGCCATATATATTTTAAATACATCAAAGGCTTCGCTTTTATTCTTGATAAAAAAAACATGGCAATACTTACTACAATCATCAATAAAAGTGATGTAGTAGTTCTTTCCTCCTATCGTAGGATTTGATTTGAAGTCACAAGATCACTATGAATTAAATCTAATAATTCATTTGATCTTTCTTGAACAGACTTAAATGTTTGTCTAGCAAACTTTGATTCTGTGCAAACTTCACATTTATGTTTTAAGTCAATTTTAAACTTTGGTAGCATGTTCAAATGTACCATTTTATGAATTAATCTGTTATTTACATGCCCTAATCTAGCATGCCAAATATCAAATGATTCAATCATATAGGCAGAAACAGTCATATACTCAGAAACAATCATTCTATTACTAGTGCCATTAACAATTACGAAGCTTAATTTGAAGAGACCTTCAGTAAGGTACCCCTTCCCTATGAACATGCCACCCTTGGTCAATACAAATTTGTAATTCTTATTCAGTAAAGGGCCTGATACAAGATTTTTCCTAACATCAGGAACATAAAGAACATTAAGTAAAGTGATTACTTTTCCAGACCTAAACTTCATCTTCACTATTCTTTTGCCTTCAACCATGGAGGAGGATGCGTTTCCCATGTACAGTTTCTCTTTACTATTAGCCGGATGAAATTCAGAAAATAAGTTTTTGTCACTGCATATGTGCCTTGTTGCACCAGTATCGATCCACCATCCTTTGGCATCAGAAACCAGATTAGTTTCAGAAATAACCGCTGTGAGATCAAAGTCTTGTCAGTAACATTTGCTTGGTTGTTCAAACCAGAATTATCAGAATTCTGGTCTTTTCTGTGGCCATAATCTTGAGCCCTATGACCCTGCTTTCCACAAACCCAACAACTTCCCTTAATTTTCTTGCAATCCTTCCCCTTTAGTGCTAATGGCTTGGTGGTTCTATTGAAATCTTTCTTGAATTTGTTTTTCTAGAATTTCTGAAATTTGGACTTGATTGATAGTTCTACCACCCTGTTAGCATTAACATTAGCCATTTCCTTTTTGTCTCTCTTCCTGTGATCTTCCTCAACACGAAGTCTCATAATGAAATCCTCAATGGACATGTCCCTTCGCTTGTGCTTTAGGTAGACCTTGAAGTCATTCCACGACGGTGGAAACTTTTCAATAATGGCTCCGGTCTGAAAATGTTCATTTACAATGCACCCTTCAGCATGCAATTCATGTATTAGAACTTGCAGTTCTTCCACTTTCTTTACCACGGACTTTGAATCCACCATATTGTATTTCAAAAACTTGCCTACTACAAAATTTTTAGCCCCTGCATGTTCAGTTTGATATTTCTTTTCGAGAAGATCCCAAACATCCTTTGCAGTTTTACATTTTGAATAGACATCATACAGTGTATCATCAAGTCTATTCAAAATATAATTCCTGCAGAGAAAGTCATAATTCCTCCATGCTTCAATAGTAAGGATAGTTTCCTTGGACAAAAGGGTCCTCATCAGATTTCAGAACTTTTTCCTTCACTATGTTGGCAAGATTCATAGTGGTTCGCCCGAAGAGCATTTTCTGCTGCCACCTTTTAAAATCAAGACCTTTTAACTTCTCTGGTCTTTCATCTTTAGGATTGGCAGAGGCAGCATAAGTGGATTTCTCAGTTACAAGAGATGCCATTTCAAACTAGTATGCGAACAACAATTTCGTATAAATCAGTGACTAGTTTTTCTAAAATCAGTGACAATTATATGCAATCAACTATTGTATGTAAATCAGTGATAACAATAATAAAACACAGTAGAATAATTTTCGTCTTAGATTGTTAGCATAATACACAAAACATGCATATAATCGAACAATATTATATCATTCTTGAATTCAATTACAAAGAAATATATAAAATAATACCAGAGGCTTGCACTAATGGCAATGTCCTAAGACGAAATTTCCTTCAATTCGGTGTATGAATGCTTCAAAAGGTTCGTCTCCAAGATACAACTGGATTGATCTTTGATTACACACCAACTAAAATATCATTTTTTCTGCAACAGTAAATTCTCTCTCTCAAAACCAAAAAAACTATCTTAATTTCGAAATTTTCCTTCTCTCCACCAATGAAGTTAAAAACCATTTTTATAAACCAAAAACTGCCTCTTTTGAATAGTTACAAATGTTCAAAACGAGGTCATTAGTGGTGTGGTTTATTAACCACCAATTATCCCACTAATTAAACACTTTTAAAAAAAAAACTAAAAATGGTTACTATTCACCACTAATCACACCTACGAAATTAACTAATTTAATGTAAAAAGTAAAAATTTTGTGTTGTAAATTGGCTAAGTGATTTTAACATTAGCCCCAAAGGCCCAAGGCCCTATCAAAGACATATTAAATGATATTTAATGTGTATTTATCAATGGAGAATACCCATGGTCTTGTCCTCCAATCCCACATTCACTTAACCATTTACTTCAAGTGAAAGATTTCTTATAATGAAAGAAACAAAAAGTTCCTTTTCCATGTGGGACTAAAATTGGATACAATACAAACTCAATGAAAGTTCAACAAGTTCAACAGACTGAACAGGAAAGAACGAAGAAGAGAGGAGCCGTGACTACAGTGGGTTGTGTTGATCGATCAAGGTAAGAAAAATCGAATTGAAACTTGATTTCTTAAGGAATGTTTTGATCTGTTTGGGGAGTGTGAAATCGAACTAGGGACTCTTGTGACTGTAAATTCGAGAAAGGAGATAGAAGTTTGATTAAAAAACAACAAAAACAACAACAAAAAGAAAACAACCATTAAAGAAGAGAATGAGAAAAACAGTGAGGAGAGGGACAACGAGCTTGAGGTGGAAGAAGATGGAAGACGAAGGGACGAAGATGAGAAGAAGACCCTGTCTAGAGGAGATGATCTATGATGATGCTCGTGAAGATGAGAGAGACGAGACGAAACAAAGATTAAGCCTTTGTTTCGTCTCGTTTTGATGAGGAGAAAGGGATAATCCCTGAACCGATCGAACCGGACTGGTTCATGGGATCAAACCCCCTCTCAACAAAAATTAAAAAATTAAAAGAAAAATTCGAGAAAAAAGCTAAAAATTCAGAAAAAATAGGATTTTGGGTCAAATAAATAGAAATTATAGATTTCTTTGAAAAACATGAAAATCAAGTTTTTCATGAAACTTATACCTGGGGTTTTATCTCGTAAAACGTAATTTTAGGCCAATTGAGCCTAAAACACCAAATTAATTCCAAAAAAACTATATAAATTAGTTTTTAAGGTAAATTAGTAGTAAAATATAATAATTGGAAATTAGATTGTGAAATCGAGTTCTCAAAAAATATTTGGAGTATTTAAAAGAGTTGTGGGGATTTTAAATGGATTTAGACACCGACATAATTTGAAAATTATGAGAAATTGTTGAAAATTGGTACAGTTGAGCCGAGACTGATAAATTATGAATTTTGTGACTAAATTGGATTTTGGAACAAGGGAATTCAGGGAATGTGCGGGTGAGGACTTGATTAACCAACTTGCATTGGTTTGATTATAAGTAAACACAATTTCTTGCTTTTTACAATAGTATGGTTTATATTTTGCATGGTGAGGGAGTGAGACTCTTGATCATGGATTCATGGCAACCGGATCGAGTTGCCCTTGCTATGGGTCGTAAGAGTGTGAGGTGTGCTCCACTTCAAACTAGACGTATTGCAGGTGTCTAAGGCGGGTAAGGTCGACTTCGGGTTAGCATGCATTGACTAGTGGTACTGTTCTAGGTTCGTCTTGAGAAGGCCCGCTCGTTATGAGCTTAAAATAGGAAATGGGGATTCATTTTGTATATTTATTTCAATATTTCGTTTATCGTGCAATACTCATTTTATCTCTTGTTATTACCTGTTGTACGAAGCATGGTAGATGTTTACTTATCTAACATTATTTGTTTTGTGTACACTGTATTTCTCGAAATGGCTTTGTCAGGTTCTGAAGCTTAGGAAGACCGAAAGGGAAAAAGGAAAGAGGAAGTTAGAGGATTACTGGTAAGGAGTTCTTTTCCATTTGTATGTAATGTATGTTTATATTATCTTGTTTTGGGTTTTTAGGGTGTAGGACGCGAATCACTGAGGAAACAACTTGAGAAGTTCAAGAATTTAGTTGGATTGAAATAGATTTAAGATTTAAACAATTCATTTTTTAGATATTCGAGGTTTTGAAACTGCTTTAGTTTCAGTTTTAGGTTTAGTTTTGGAACTAAGGTTAATAAGTTGCAGTTCAGTTTATAACTTCATATTAATATCATATTGTAAACTACGAGGAGTTATGTGTCCTTTTGAACATCTCCTCATTCTGCTATCTATTAGGTTTTGGGTGCTGGTAGTTTGTATTTAGAGGAGGTGTAGCCGAAATTTTTATAAATATACGAAAGGTAATCCATACTATTTCCTAATTTGCCCCACTTGAATGAGTCAAGAACTGAGATTTAAATAATAATTATAATTTAGATTTAGAGAAGTTTAAGGATTGAATTAAGAGTCTTTTCAAGGTTGGAAGTTAACTGTACAGTTTAGATACCTAATGAGGGTAATTAGGTTAGGTTACTTCTTAATGATATGGGTCTTGACACTTTATTGTTACCTGTATTAACCCTATATGTAGATATTTGTATCTTTCTCTATAAGACTAAATTCTCGATAGAGAAATTAAACGTATCTCTTGTCCTTCAGTGTCTATAGATCTAATATCTTATTCAAGTTTTATTATAAAATCTTGAGCTTTAGAAAAAGATCCTTTAGTATAGACTTGATAGACATCAACTTTTGGCATATCATAATTTTGTAGGGATTGTTCAATATTAGTAAAAGAAATTTCTCTAACATTTCTTAAATCTGTTTTTGATTTCATTTTCTCTAGCTTCAAGATGGATTTATGGTCTTATTTTGACTATGAGCATGAAGACTCAAATTTTATATTTTTATTTTTAAAAGAAAAGGGTAGCTTAGACAAAGATGAGTCTAGACTTAGGAGCATAGGACCTGGCTTAGGAGCTTAATTAATTCACTCAAGTGTAGGCTCAGGAGCTTAAGATCTGGCTTGGTCAACGATTTATGCAAGACTTACAGTCTATTTGCTAGTCTTACGACGTGATTAGGAAAACTAGTTCTTAGTTTTCTAAAGCTTAGACAAAGATGAGTCTAAGAACACAAAAGAAAACCTTGAATTTAAAAACAAAATAATATTTGAATCAATATTTAAGGTAAAGTAATTTGCTGGAGTAAAAAGTGAATAAATTGAAATGGTAAATTTAATATGAAACATAAAAGTAATGAAAACACAATTATATACTCACCGGTGAGAAAAATGGAGACGGTTGGCTCTGATACCAGTGGGTATCAAAGTACTTTTGGAATTCATAAACTGCTTAATGTTATACATACATATAAGAAGAAAGTATACCAAGTTTTTCAAAGTAATCTGATATAACCCCAAACTTTAATGGACTGAACTAACAAAGAAAAATATAGAAGAAGAAAATTGTGAGAGAAGAAGAAGAAATATTGCTGAATTGAACCACATAACAAGCAATCCCATAACATTTAAAAGGCTGGACTCTTCAAGATCTCAGATGTTTTAAGCTAAGACAAATGTACTGAATGCCCTTACAATTTTTTTCTATCTTTATTTATAATATTCCCCTACTAACTAACTCTATAAGACTCTATGTGGGACCTTATCATTACCCCCTTTAAAATCTACCTTGTTCTCAAGATGGTAGCTAAAGAAGTGATCACCATAGAAGATGGATATGCCTGAACGTGAACCTCGTGGTCGGAGGTACGTGAATGAGTGCAAGGAAATGACCATGTTGGTTCTTAAACCATTTTTCAAAGTTATAAGTTTACTCCAAGTTTCAAAATGGAATTTAAACACATAACTAGGTCTATGAGTTTAAACAATGTGAAAACTTTGTGTGAATAGTCATTTGCATATTAGAGTTCATTATAAATGTTTTCAAAAAGAAAAAAAAGGTATTTAAAAAGAAAACTCGCCCCTAATAAGTTGTGAAACTTTGAATTTCCGTTTCGGGGTTTGTAAAATTATCCGGACCACCCAAGTAAGCTAAATGACTCATAATAAACATGTATAACATGTTATATAAGGGTTGGTTAGGTCCCGGACAAGTTTAAGGGTCGCTAACACTAAGGGACAGAGTAATTATTCTGGAGTCCCTGGAGTTAGCGCGCTAATAATTCCTTTAGCGGCTAGGAAGTGTTAGCGCGCTAACTCACGATATTAGCGCGCTAAGTTACGTCTCGATGACTTTTTAAAAAGTGGAAAACACACTTTAATTTGAATTCTTGATCTATTTTGGACCCTTGGATCCCTAGAACGGTCGTAAACTGTCAAGATGGAATACCTAACATTATAAAACCACCAAGAACATGGTTTTGACTATAAGAAGAGAAAACACACTCAAAAATCCATAGATCTACAAAGTAGAAATCTGATTTTTGTGAAGAAGCAAAGGGAGATCTTAGTGGCTGTTCTTTAGCTCACAAATCCAGCACATTTGAAGCTTTCAAAAGGAGTTCAAGAATCACTCCAGGGCTGATCTCTTTTGTCATTCTTTTGGTTGTAAGAAATCTCTAGATCTAAAATCTTGCTTGTGCTTAATCTACATAGTTTTGTGTATTTGATTTGAAAATCAGTTTGTTGTGTGTTTGAACATCTTCTTCTTGGGTTTTGCACTTAAATTTATTTTATCAAACCCTAAGATTGATTTGAACAAAAGTTTTGCACTTAAACTTGATTTTTGTTAAACTATTGTTCTTAGACTTGAAATCGGTTTTACACTAATATATTAAGTTTTTAAAACGATTTCACATTTGGGATTTGCAACAAAATCAGTGACATATTTGCATATTCCATTTATTCTCATACTTGCATGCATAAGAGTTGTTAGGCTCTAGGTGGCTTGCTAGTGTTTGAATTTGATACCACTTTGTGTTGTAAAGTGTATCTCATTATTTTTCAGCAACTTATTATATTTGTATGATTGTAAGACTTAGTGGAATCTAAGTCAAAGGGGAAGACCTAGTTGAGACTAGGCACAAATCCTAGTTGCGGCTAGGTGGGAAGTCCTAATTGTAATTAGGCATTCTAGGCTTGTATGCTTAGGTTGTAACACTTATTTGCAATATAAGTGGGGGTTAAAAATCCTAACCGGGGAGGTTAGGTAGTGGACGTAGATCGTTGGATCGAACCACTATAAATTGTGTGTCACTTTCCATCTCTTCCATTCCATTCACTTGCATAGCATATATATATTCATTGGTAGTGTATGCATTATAGTTGTAATTTGAGCATAAAGTTTTAAAAGGGCAATAACTACTCGGTAACCCAATTCACCCCCCCTCTTGGGTGACCTTCAATTGGTATCAGAGCGGGTTATTGCTCAAAGTATTACTAACGTATCTTTGAGTGTTCAATGCCCTTACAATTTTTCTCTATCTTTATTTATAATATTCCCCTACTAACTAACTCTATAAGACTCTATGTGGGACCTTATCATTACCCCCTTTAAAATCTACCTTGTTCTCAAGATGGTAGCTAAAGAAGTGATCACCATAGAAGATGGATATGCCTGAACGTGAACCTCGTGGTCGGAGGTACGTGAATGAGTGCAAGGAAATGACCATGCTGGGATCCATATGAACCTTGTAGCTAAATAACAACCTACACCATTCATAAACCTGATGCTCAACCAAGCCATACTGGTAGTTAAATCAACCCAAAAGTGAAACAACATGACCAAACTGAAGGCAAGTTGTCTTAACTGTACAAGCTAGGCCCCACTCCCTTTTACCATATCATCATCAAGACTGAATAGTAGACTAACACACTTCAAAGTTAAAGAGAAATCTATAAGCTGGCCGAACAAAGTAAGGCCCATATAATGAAAGTCAAATAGAATGTGATGAAGATCTCCATTACTGGTAATAGGAAAAAAGAGGGAAAAAGACTTCATAGAAGCAGTACTCAAGTTAGCAGATAGTTTTTCAAACACATTGAAGAAAACATGAAAACTCCTCCATATGTAGACCACAATAAGATTGACATAAAAATGTAGTAGTTATTGGATGTAGGTGATCAATAAATGTCCAAAAATGATGAGGAAGAACAATTACGATATCAGAGATAACATAATCTTTTTCTCCACAGTGGAAGTGGTGACCAAAAATACAATGAACATTGTTGTGAATACCAAATGGTTTGCATGATTGACAGTGAGATGTACCCCTGAGACATCAACTGTTGGAACATGGAAGGACATTCCAGTCAACTTCCCATTAAGGGATGGCAACACGTTTCCAACAGCCTTGGCAACTCCTGTGCTACTAGGAATGTTGTTGAATGAAACATCTCTTCCACTTCTCCGGTCTTTGCTTGATGGCCCATCAACAGTCTTTTGGGTAGCAGTGATAGAATGAACAGTGGTCATAAGACTTTTAAAAATTACGAATATCTCATTACAAACCTTAGCTGTTGTAAGTATATCTAATAATTTTCTCAGGTGAAATTAGAAAAATTTCTTGTCCTTCTTCATCTATTTACGAAACAATTTTATAGTGAAAATCAGTATATTTCATTGTGAGTGTATACTACCCTTCTAATGAAATATGAGATTATAAGGGTAATCGGGAAAATCTACATCTGGAAATTCTGGATCTTGAAAATTAGAGAGAGGATAATGAAATATAATAGGTCTATCACAAGGAACTTCTAATATTTGAAAATTAAAATCAAAGGACATACAGACTATAACGAACAACGAACTAGAATACACAGAGAGCAACCAAAGAGTCCAAAAGATAAACACTTAAGCATAGATGAACACATAGACTAGACTTGACGACTGGCTTATAACTCGATGCCTTACAAACTTATGCAAACGTCTATATATAGAGGTAGCAGGGATGCACTTCCGTGAAAAAGAAGTCCTACATTATTGACATAGTACCAAAGCAAAATTAATTATACATTGTAATGGAGAAATTCGCTTTATTTCTTTCAACTATTGCAGGATGCTTGATACTGTTGCACTTTATATCTTTTAACTGTAGCACCTATATTTTAACTATTGCAGGATGCTTGATATTGTTGCACTTTATATCTTTTAACTGTAGCACCTTTTGATGAATTAGGCGTGATGAGATGGAAATTTTTGACAGTTTTGGCTGATCAGGATAAGATTTCGGTTTGGCTAATCAGGATAAGATTTAAGAGAATAAATAGTGATTCGATGAGATTCTTGATAAAAAGTAGGATCAAGATAAGATTTTAGATAAAACATTTTTATTCGTGATGGCATGACATAGTTATCTGTGATGATACTGCATTAAGGCAGGCAAAAGAGGCCTGGAAGCATGGGCTTGATAAGATGAGTAGCATGGGCTTGATAGCAGGAAAAATTCTGGGAGCATGGGCTTGATGAGATGATTGGCATGGGCCTAGTAGACTTTTTTTTATAACATGAAGAATTCACAATACGTCATTAGAGGATCACGACGTAACGTATTCCATAACTTAAAATGTATAAAATCAACATAACAAAATGGTTCAGGATAATCCACATAAACTTTAATTTGAGGACGGTTCAGGAGATGCCACACAGTGATGAGGAGACTACCTTGTGCATTGGTCCAACCTTCAGCAAAGTGAGCATACATTGTCAAATGTCGAGGGATGTCGGGATAAACTTGAGAAAGTATTCATGCAGGAAAAATATAACCGCCATAAGGAACCAAATTTCCAAGGATCCGATTTAATAAGGGATGTTGTATTACTGGATGCTGTAGAGTGCTGGATAAATCCATTTATAAATTGCCAAAATCTAAATCTTGATTATCAGAATCACCATTCGAATGAGTTTAAAAAGTCCTGGAAGAAGCAGAGTATTTATCTTCAAATTGTTTGAATCGAGTCTCCATGTTTTTCTCAAGTTGTTGAAATCCTTGTCGAAAATTATTTTGAAGTTGCTGAATAATGGTATAGGCAATATTAGGTGTAATGGTTTAACTGGATTCGACAAATGTCTCTTTGGATGCAGTAAGTTTTGGTGTAGGAGAAGTTAGGCTAACGTCTTTATTTGACCTTGAAAGAGGAGGGAAATCAGTGATTTTGGTTCGAGTGGTAATAAGAGTTAAAGTTGATTCTTGGATGGATTTAATATTAAATTTATCCCACCACTTGACCATAATTTCTTGAGATAAATAGGTATAGGTAGCATTGTGAACAGTAGTGATTTTATGAGTGCCGTATTGCCATTCGAGGATCCACGGAATAGAATGTTTTTGTAAAAATTGAAATAGGGATAGTTTTTCTGTCTCATATTTCTTATAAACTGCTAAAGGGTAGAAGCCAATATGAGGACCGAATTTTGTCCTCCATTCGGCCATAAACCAAGCAGGAAGATTGACATGCAAAGTTTTTTTGAAAGTGATATACCACGAATGACCTGAGGATGGATCTTTATAAAAGAGGATATTACTCCAAGCATCAATATAATCTTTAAGTTAACTTACAAAGGTAGACGATCAGTAATTAGAGTCATAGATTCATATACATAAGGACTTTGACGAAGTGCATGTTGTTGCGATCATTCAGAACTTGATAAGACCTTTTGAATTTTAAACTTCGAATAAGCTATTTCTTCTGAATTGGAGTGTTTGAAATGTTCAATGATAACTGATTTGGTATTGGTAAGTAAGTCTTCATAAAATTTTATAGTAACATTGGGTCTATTAGAAATAAAATGTAGCGATGGAGGCATAATGAGTTTGGCTTGATTGTTTCTGGATTGGTCTAACAGATCATAATCAAGAAGGGTAACTAAATGACGAGAGCTAAACTTATAAGTAGATTTATGAACATCAGCTTGATTGTAAGAGTTGAATAATGGAGAGAATTTATTGAAATTTGGTGAAGCGGCTGGAGATTTGCCTTTACCTGCCATGAGTTGTAGGCAATGAAGTTGAGGTGTAGTAAGAAATTCACGAGATAAAAAGTCAGGAAGAGATTTGCGCTCTCCTATTATATATTCAATATCAAAATAAAAAAATGCTTAATAGTGCTTGTGCGAAAATCTTTTTGGAAACTAGATATTTGATGTCTTTAAAAAGAATTTCTTTTGTAGCTTTGCAATCAACACGAATTAAAAACTTTTGATTTAAAGCTTCAGATTGAAGTTCTTGAACGCATAAAATAATTGCTACTATCTATTTTTTAATAGTGCCATAATTTAGCTGTGTTTTATTCCAAAGTTTAGAAGTATAACAAACTATCTGTTCTGTGCTAGAAGGAGGTTTTTGTAGAAAAATTCCTCCATAACCTATATCAGATGCATCTGTTTGAATTATTTTGAAATAAGAGGGATTATCAACATGTAGGAAAGGAAGAGATTTTCACTTTTGTTTTAATAAGCTGAATAACCTATGTATGAGTGTGAGTCCATTTAAATGATATATCCATTTTGAGAAGAGATTGAAGAGGCTGACAATCTAGGGCAGATAATTTATAAAAATCTGAAAGATACTTTAAACAACCAAGAAATCTTTGCAATTGATTTTTATCAGTAAGATGATCAGGAAATTGATCAGTGAAATCAATGACTCTATTTACGAGAGTAATGGTTTGATTAGAAATTTTGAAATCGAGAAAGGTAATGGATGTCTAAAAAAGTTTATTTTTCTTTTGTGATAAAACAAGACCATTAGCAATAATGATATTTTGAAATTGATATAGATGTTTCCAATGTTGATCAACAGAAGATGAAGATATAAGAATATCCTCAATATAAAAGAGAATATAACTTTTAAAGGGATTAAAAACATCATTCATAATTATTTGAAATTATGAAGGAGCATTTTTTAATCCGAATGGCATGACGTTCCATTGGTATTGTCCAAAAGGAGTATTAAAAGCAGTTTTATAACGATCGTTTAGAGTGATATGAATTTGCCAAAAATCAGATTTTAAATCCAATTTAGAGAAAACTATGGCAGAAGTAATACGTTTAATAAGATCATATTTATTTGGTAGAGGACATCTAATTGTTTGTAGAATTTTATTTAATGGTTTATAATTGATGACTAATCTTGGTGCACAACGTTCAAGTTCAGGACCATTTTCGACATGAAAAGCAGTACAACTCCGAGGGGATTTGGATGCAAGTGATTAATTTTTTCTGCAATAAATCTTTTATTTCTTTATCACATAAATTTGGTAATCTAGAATTCATTTGTGAAGGATTGGCTTTAGTAGGAATTTGACATTCATCAAATGTATTTATGTATGGAGGAGAAACTTGATGATGTTTTCTTTGAAAACAAAGCTATTGAGAATTTGTTCAGTTTTTAAATAATTAATCTCTTGTTTTAAGAAATCGATTTGATTTTGTTTATATTCTATTTGGCTAAGTAAGTGATTTAAATATTTTGTTTTGGGTGGTTTGTAAAACAGAAATAATACAGAAGTATTACTGATTTTTGTAGTAATACCGGCTTTTGAAACTGAAAACGGTTGTATTTTTTTGAAGAAAAGGAGTATCAAGAAGAATATCATGTTGTAAATCTTTAACAATAATAAATGATGTAGAAATACAAATAGAAAAGTGACAAATATGGGTGGAAGAAATTTTATATTTGACGGAAGGTTTATTTCCTTCAGCTGTAGAGATGCTGCTATGAGTTGGATCACATAATTGTAATGGGTCGAGACCTTCTCTAATACAATTGAGGTCGGCGCCGGAATCAATGAGAGCAGGACCCTTTATTTTTAAATCCTTAATAATTAACGTAATAGGAGTAAACCATCTTTGATGTACGTATTAAGTAAGTGTTTCAATAAAAACATTGTCATCGGAATGTTCACTGGATACCTCATTTTCTAATTTTAGCAGTCGTTGCTTGAGAAGGTGGATTTCGTATTTAAGAGAATTTATTTCTTGTTACAGGGTTTGAATATTAGTAATAGTCGGTTGTTTTTTATTTACTTCGACTAAAAGAGAAGCCATTGAATATTTCTCGAGATCTAACTCAATTTGTTCTTTAAATTTAGCTCCTTTAGACGATCCAACATCAACATCATGTTTATCATTATGTTGTTGAACTATTTCAGTAAAATATTTATATTTTAATGAAGGATCTGTTATTTGTTCTCCTATTTCAAGAATGAGTTCTTCTTGAGCAATTAATACATTTATTTTTGTATCAGATGAAGATTATGTATTAGGCATATTGTCAGGACAATGACAAGAGGACTCAGATTCAAAAGACTAATGTGCTGCAATATTATGCAATTTTTTGGATTTAGTCTTGGAATGACATTTATTAGCATAATGACCAGGTTTGCCACATGAATAACAAATATTTGTCTTACCACGAGATTTATAAGATCTAAATGAATTCTTCTTCTCTGATGGTTGAAATGATGAAGAGTTTCATTTTTTATAATATTTAGGTAATCTTCTTGGTTTTGATCGAAAGGGAGAGGGTTTGGTTACATCTAGATCATGTGCAAAGTCATAACAGAATGCTCCTAATTCATTCCAATTAATTTTCTTTTCTTTTGCTAATTGGCGTTTTAATTTCTTATCATTATAAATAGCTAACCCTGTTTGCTCAATTGAAAGTATCATATCACCAAAAGTAAGAGTTGTATAATTAATGGATCCATGACCTTGGTCTTTAAGTAATATTTCAACCTTTAATACAACCCGTTTATGATCGCTGATTCTAAGAATTGGGGAGAGGAAAATGAAATATAAAAGGTCTATCACAAGGAACTTCTAATATTTGAAAATTAAAATCAAATGTTATACAGACTACAACGAACAACGAACTAGAATACACAGAGAGCAACCGAAGAGTCTAAAAGATGAACATTTAAGCAAAGATGAACACACATACTAGACTTGACGACTGGCTCATAACTCGATGCCTTACAAACTTATGCAAACGTCTATATATGGAGGTAGCAGGGACGCACTTTCGTGAAAAAGAAGTCCTACATTATTGATTTGTTGGGTTTTGGGGTTCATACGCGGCGGAAATTACAAAATAATTTTGACAAAAACCCCAACAGGATCTGAATCTAATTCCATTAAAAACGTTTAAACCATGAAAAACTTAATCATACCTCAGTCGTAATATACCTTTCTAAAGGTTGATCGATCTCTAAGGCACTGCCAACGACGAACGCCCTCTACTAGTAGTCCGCACACGAACAGCGGCCGAGATTCGAAGTGCTAGCTTCGAGAGAATACCAAATCCTTTTGTTTCTCTCCAAAACATCCAGAGCATACCAAAAACCCTAATTCGTTTCTAAAACGAAAATAGAGTTTCGGCCTATTAATCTTTCGTGTGTGTGTTCTAACTTAAAGCGTCTATTTATACAACCCTTGTATATAGACGGTTAAGTAAATTACACATATACCCTTACTTAAAGAAGTATAAGTGTAATACACCACAAGGACGTTTAAATCATGAATTTTATCACATAAAATTCATTTTTACGAATCATCTTAAAATCTCGCAAAACCATTCTTAGTGTGCGACCCTATAGGCTCATACAACGTTGGTAGTGTACCAAAACACATTTTGGTATACAAGTCATAAGCAGTCTCTAGCAAGACATTATGACTACCCAAGTTGTACGAATATCAAATCGATACAACCTAATCAATAGTGTATATAACATCCTTTTGTCACACGATATCCTTTTGATCAAACATAAGGCATGGAATTCTCATCCAACATGTTCAATCGTACTAGTCTCGATCTCTAGGTAGACTGAAAACATCCAAGTGACATTGATCAATATCAATTCACTTAAACTAGGCCTTTTAACAGTCTTACACATCGAGGGATCCACTGGATATCTCTCTTTATATGAGAGGGACAAATTCTATCTTGATTACACAACTTCATCACATTGCTCACACAGTAACCAATCACAACCTTTATAATCGTCCGGTTAAAGACATCGTTTGATTATGTCAAATCACTATGTTCCTAATGTTGAAGTCTCTGGCAATCTCAAGTCAGAGGACTGGAATATATACCTATCATGAGAAACAACAATGACTTAATCCATGTGATGTTCTCATAGCAGTCGGTCCCAAAGACTTTGTTCCCTAACAAGTACTCGTGATCTTGATTTGTATCCATATACGTATAATCATCATATGATCATCAATCAAGACTCACACTAGTCTTAATTCATTATAGTTCCCAGTATAATGATCGTATAGGGACATTTAGGATATTTCTGTAAATACCCATTGATCTTATTATAATAAAAACATGCAAATTAATTATAATAAACAACAAATGAAATCCTCTATTTTATTAACTAAAAGTTTTCATAAAGACAGTTAATGGATATACCTAGGGCACATGCCCCATCATCTCCCACTTGCGCTAGGGCCAATCATACATGCATCTAATGCCTAATGATCTAATATGACCATCATGTTTTTCTTGTGGAAGAGCTTTTGTCAATGGATCCACAACGTTGTCTTCAGTAGGTACTCTGCAAATCTTTACGTCTCCCCTCTCAATAATTTCTCTCGATGAGATGAAAACGCTGAGTATATGTTTGGATCTATGGTGTGATCTAGGTTCCTTGGCTTTGTGCTATTGCCCCGTTATTGTCACAATACAAACAAACAGGGTTCGCAATACTTGGAACCACACCTAGTTCGAAATGAACTTTTTGATCCAAATCGCCTCCTTTCTTTGCATCGAACGCCGCAATATACTCAACTTCGTTGTAGAATCTCGCCACGATCTTTTGCTTCGAACTTTTCCACTTCTTGCACCCCCATTCAAAGTAAACACATATCCAGATCGCGATCTAAAATCATCTATATCAGTTTGAAAACTTGCATCTGTGTAACCATTTACAACTAGATCATTTTCAAAACCTCCATAGACTAAGAACACTTCCTTAGTCCTTCTTAAGTACTTAAGGATGTTCTTTACTTGCTATCCGAGTGACTCTCACCTAGATCGGCGATATCTCGCTTGTGTGCTCAAAGCATATGATACATTAGGTCGAGTGCATAACGTGGCGTACATGATAGATCCAATAGCGATGCATATGGAATCTTATTCATACGGTCTTGCTCATCATTTGTCTTAGGACATTGAGTCTTGCTTAGACTTATCCCATGAGACATTGGCAACAATCCTCTTTTAGAGTCTTGCAAAGCCGAACCTATTCACAGACCTTGTCTATGTAAGCACTCGACTTAGACCGATTAGCCTCTTAGATCTATCCCTATAGATCTTTATCCCTAGGATATAGGCTTTGCATCTCCTAAGTCTTTCATTGAGAAACACTTCCCTAACCAAGACTTGACATTCTCGCAATGTTGGGATGTCATTTCCAATGAGTAATATATCATCAACATACGATACTAGAAAAATAACTACACTCCCACCGACCTTCTTGTATACACAAGGCTCATCTCCGTTCTTAATAAAACCAAAATCCTTGATTGCTTCATCAAAACGAAGATTCCAACTCCGAGAAGCTTGCTTTAATCCATAAATGGATCTTTGAAGCTTACATACCTTCCTAGAATTCTCAGGATGTACAAAACCTTCAGGTTATGTCATATACACGTCCTCAAGCAGCTTTCCATTAAGAAATGTTGTTTTTACATCCATTTGCCATATTTCATAGTCATAATATGCAAAGCAATGGCAATTAAAATTCTTATGGATTTAAGCATGGCTATCTTGGCGAAAAAGTTTCATCATAATCAACACCTTGAGTCTGCCTGAAACCTTTTGCTACAAGTCTTGCTTTAAAAGTATGCACTTTGCCATCCATGTCGGTTTTCTTTTTGAATACCCATTTACATCCAATGGTCTTACCACCTTCAGGTAAATCAACCAAGTTCCAAACTTGGTTATCATACATGGATTGCATCTCGGAGTTCATGGCACTTAGCCATTTATCTGAGTCTGGTCAAGACATAGCCTCCTGATAAGTGGTGGGCTTATTTTGGTCTATAAGCAACACATCACGACTATCAATAATGAGAAATCCGAATCTCTCTGGCTCATGTCTTACCCTACTAGATTTACGTGGGCCTTGTGTCACTTGTGGAGGTTCAACTGGTTCGGAACGTTGTTGAACTTCCAGTACCAGTTCAGTGTTTACCTACGATTCTTGAACTTCTTCAAGACTTATTTCTCTCCCACTAGTGTCTTTTGAAATAAACTATTTTTCCATAAAGGCACCGTACTGAGCAACAAACACTTTGTTCTCAGCGGGATTATAAAAGTAATATCCTTTTGTTTCCTTAGGATACCCCACAAATAAACACTTGTCAGATTTAGGTGCTAGTTTTTCTGAGACTTGTCGCTTTACGTAAGCCTCACAACCCCGGATCTTAAGAAAAGACAAACTAGGTCTCTTCTCGTACAATATCTCATATGGTGTTTTATCAACCGCTTTAGAAAGAACTCGATTTAGAGTGAAAGCTGCAGTTTGTAATGCATAACCCCAAAAGCATAATGGAAGATCTGCATGACTCATCATAGATCGAACCATATCTAATAAGGTTCGATTTTTCCTTTCGAAACTCCATTCCATTGTGGAGTTGCTTGGTGGAGTCAATTGGGAGACAATCCCACAATTTCTAAGATGATCATCAAATTCTTGGCTTAAATACTCACCACCTCGATCTGATCGAAGTGTTTTGATAGTTTTACCAAGTTGATTACGCACTTCATTTTGAAACGTTCGAAACATCTAAAATGATTCACTTTATGTTTCATAAGATATACATAACCATATCCGCTTAAATCATCGATAAATGTAATGAAGTACGATAACCTCCTCTAGCCATTATGTTTATAGGACCGCATACATCAGTATGTATTAGACCCAATAAATCACTTGCCCTTTCACTGTGTCCAGTAAAGGGACTTTTAGTCATCTTGCCTAGTAAACAAGATACGCACGTTTCATATGTTTCTAAATCAAATGAATCTAGAAGTCCTTCTTTATGGAGCTTCGTTATGCGTTTCTCATTTATGTGTCAGAGACGACAATGCCAAAGATAGGTTTGATTCAAATCATTTGACTTGAATCTCTTTGTATTTATGTTAAAGACTGGAGTATTAGCGGACTTTTTCATGCTTAGAATATAAAGACCATCATACAAATCAGCATTTGCATAAAATATGCCTTTACGAGAAATGGAACATCTATTATTTGCAATAATAAAATAAAAACCATCCATATCCAAACATGAAACAGAAATGATGTTTCTGCTCAAGGCAGGTACAAAATAACAATTATTTAAAGTTAAAAAAGTCCACTAGGTAAAACTAAGTCATATGATCCAACAGCCAGGGCAACAACTCTTGCTCCATTCCCTACGCGGATGATGACTTCTCATTTCTTCAACTTTCTACTTCTGGTGAGTCCCTGCACATTTATACAAATGTGATATCCACATCCGGTATCTAATACCCAGGAATCACTAGTAGATAAATTATTTTCAAAAACATAAATACCTGTAGTGGTAGTCGCACTACCCTTTTTCTTCCTTAGATCTTCCAGATAGAGTTTGTAATTTCTGAACCAATGTCCAGGTGCATGAAAGAAATGACAATTTCCTTCTTTTTCTTTTGGGTGTTTCGAAGCAGGAATAGGCTGGGGCTTGACTTGTTCCACAGGCTTTGCGATAGGTGCAGCAATAGCCTTGGCAACTCTAGCCTTGCCTTTGCCTTTCTTCTTCATTCCCTTTCCCTTTTGGACCATCAACATATTACTAGAGGGTCTCTTGATATTTTGTTCAGCAATTTTGAGCATCAAATGCAACTCTGAAATTGATTTCTCCATATTATTCATATTGTAGTTCATCACAAATTGTGAGTAACTCTCTGGTAATGAATTCAAGATCAAATCCATAGCCAACTCTTGGCTTATGGGGAATCCGAGTCTATTAAGCTGGTCAACATAGCCCTTCATCTTCAGAACATGAGGACTAACTGATGGACCCTCAGTCATCTTGCAAGAATGTAGGTTTTTGACTATCTCGAACCTTTCTTGCCTAGTTTGCTGTTGGAACATTTCCTTCAGCGTTATAGCCATGTCGTAGGCTTCCATTAGTTCCATGTCCTTCGAAGTTCGGGAATCATAGTTACCGGATAATACATGCAACATCGTAGAATCGTTGACATGCTTACTATGCGCATCCTTCACAAACTTTCGTAGCATTGGGTGGTGGGTCCTCAGGGATTGGAGCATTTAGGACATACAACTTGTGTTCATGCTTAAGAACAAATCTCAAGTTTCTGAATCAGTCAAGAAAGTTAGTCCCAGATAGCTTATCCTTCTCAAGGATGGATCGCAGTGATAGGGGATTATTGTTACTTGAAGAGGCCATTGATCTACAATAAAGATAATGCAAAGTTTATTTTAGTATAGAGGAATAGACTCCCACTAAATTAACAACCCTCCTAAAACATACCGTTTATTTAGGGGACTAAAATCCATATTTCACCTAATTCTAAGACAGCTATGGCATGAAACACATAACTAGATTATTTAGGTAGGTAACAGTTATCAATTACATCTTATGTAATTTTTAGATCATTTTATGAGATACGTGACATCTTATGTCTTAGCATGTTTTTATCTCATCATTTGCCTAAAGCTCAAAACTATTTTGATGGCTTTATTAAGTCGGACCATTTTAAACATTTAGGTAACTCTTACCCAACTTGTCTCACTAAGATAACACAATACACCCAGCTATGGCTGAAACTATCTTAGTGTGATCGAGGCCTTTGACAAGTGTTTAAAATGGATGACATGAGACTTAAAATTTAATAGAGGGATTTTATTCAGTTTTAGTGATTTTTATGTTAACAATGAAATATCATATATTCTATTGATTTGTTCAATCACTAAACAATTTGGAAATTTTTATACTATTCACTAAATCTTTATACAATTTAGAAGACGAATCTCAATTCCGAAAATTGAAATTCGCTATAGAAAACCATATTTTTTGTTGATTTTACTATACTAAATTTACCCTTAATTTATCCAAAATTAAGTCAATTAAAACATTTTTAATTAACCCGGGCCCACATCTAACTAATCATCTTATCCTAATCCAATTAGGACTTTAGATATTTGAATCCTAGCATATCACCAATAACAAAATTCTTGATATTTATCTCCTATCCAATAGGGATAACGAAACCGATTTTGATTATATCTCCTAATCTAATTTGTTATCTATCTTTATCAAATAGAATGTTCATAACAAAATAGATATAACGAGATAAATAAACAATTTCAAAAATTAATTATTTGCAATTTCGGTCCTCATCCAGATAATCACAAATATGTCATTGAATCATGAACTACTATCCCAATCGAACCTAATCATATTAGTTTCGAATTAATATTTAGCCTTATACAATTCAAGAAACGTAAGACAATGTAACCTAAATAAGCATACTGAGTTACAGAGATTTCATCCATGCATCAATACACAAAATTCAATTCATTGAAATTATTTGAATTAACCTAACATGGTTACTAGCATGTAAGAAACTGATTTTAATTATGAACTACTATCCCAATCGAACCTAATCATATGTATCATTTACACAAAACATCATAATAAATCTCACATGAAACTTATGTATATCACATATACATCAACTATTAACATGCTTTCAATCATATATCATGTATATATCAGAAGAAAACATGCAATGAATTTAATGGAATCAAACTCGAAGGCTCTTATACCACTGTTGGGTTTTGGGGTTCATACGCAGCGGAAATTACAAAATAATTTTGACAAAAACCCCAACAGGATCCGAATCTAATTCCATTAAAAACGTTTAAACCATGAAAAACTTAATCATACCTCAGTCGCGATATACCTTTCTGAAGGTTGATCGATCTCTAAGGCGCTGCCAACGACGAACACCCTCTACCAGTAGTCCATACACGAACGGCGGTCGAGATTCTATGTGCTAGCTTCGAGAGAATACCAAATCCTTTTGTTTCTCTCCAAAATGATCCAGAGCATACCAAAAATCCTAAGTCGTTTCTAAAACGAAAATAGAGTTTCGGCCTATTAATCTTTCGTGTGTGTGTTCTAACTTAAAGCGTCTATTTATACAACCCTTGTATATAGACGGTTAAGTAAATTACACATATACCCTTACTAAAAGAAGTATAAGTGTAATACACCACAAGGACGTTTCTGTCATGAATTTTATCACATAAAATTCATTTTTCTGAATCATCTTAAAATCTCGCAAAATCATTCTTAGTGTGCGACCCAATAGGCTCATACAACGTTGGCAGTGTACCAAAACACATTTTGGTATACAAGTCATAAGTAGTCTCTAGCAAGACATTATGACTACCCAAGTTGTATGAATATCAAATCGATACAACCTAATCAATAGTGTATATAACATCCTTTTGTCACACGATATCCTTTTGATCAAACATAAGGCATGGAATTGTCATCGAACATGTTCAATCGTACTAGTCTCGATCTCTAGGTAGATTGAAAACATCCAAGTGACATTGATCAATATCAATTCACTTAAACTAGGCCTTTTAACAGTCTTACACATCGAGGGATCCACTGGATATCTCTCTTTATATGAGAGGGACAAATTCTATCTTGATTACACAACTTCATCACATAGATCACACAGTAACCAATCGCAACCTTTATAATCATCCGGTTAAAGACAACGTTTGATTGTGTCAAATCACTATGTTCCTAATGTTGAAGTCTCTGGTAATCTCAAGTCAGAGGACTGGAATATATACCTATCATGAGAAACAACAATGACTTAATGCATGTGATGTTCTCATAGCGGGTCGGTCCAGTACTTTGTTCCCTAACAAGTACTCGTGATCTTGATTTGTATCCATATATGTATAATCATCATATGATCATCAATCAAGACTCAAACTAGTCTTAATTCATTATAGTTCCCAGTATAATGATCGACTAGGGACATTTAGGATATTTCTGTAAATACCCATGGATCTTATTATAATGTAAACATGCAAATTAATTATAATAAACAGCAAATGAAATCCTCTATTTTATTAACTAAAAGTATTCATAAAGAAAGTTAATGGATTGACATAGGGCACATGCCCCATCATGATTAAGTACCAAAGCAAAATTAATTATACATTGTACTGGAGAAATTAACTTTATATCTTTTAACTATTGCAAGATGCTTGATACTATTGCACTTTATATCTTTTAATTGTAACGGGATGCTGATTACTGTAGCACCTTTTGATGTTCATCAAATGTATCTATGTGTGGAATAGATACTTGATGATGTTTTCTGCTCCAAAAGGCAGATGGTTTTTCAAAACAACATCGTTGTTGGAGTTTATCTTGAAATAAAGATAATTTTTCTTTGAAAATAGAGCTATTAAGAATTTGATCAGTTTTTAAATAATTAATCTCTTGTTTTAAGAAATTGATTTGATTTCGTTTATATTCTTTTTTTTATCAAGAATCTTATCAAGTCATCAAGTCACTATTATTTTCTCTAAAATCTTATCCTGATCTGCCAAAATTGTCAAAAGTTGCCATCTCATCACGCCCAATTCGTCAAAAGGTGCTACAATAATCATCATCCTGGTACAGTTAAAAGATATAAAGTGCAACAGTGTCAAGCATCCTACAATAGTTAAAAGATAGGTGCTACAGTAATCAACATTCTGCTACAGTTAAAAGATATAAAATGCAACAATATCAAACATCCTGTAATAGTTAAAAAATATAAAATAAATTTCTCCAATATAATGTATAATTAATTTTTCTTTGGTACCATGTCAATAATGTAGGACTTCTTTTTCACGGAAGTGCATCCTTGCTACCTCTATATATAGACGTTTGCATAAGTTTGTAAGGCATGGGGTTATAAGCCAGTCGTCAAGTCTAGTCTGTGTGTTCATCTTTGCTTAAGTGTTCATCTTTTGGACTCTTCGGTTGCTCTTTGTGTATTCTAGTTCGTTGTTCGTTGTAGTCTGTATGTCCTTTGATTTTGATTTTCAAATATTAGAAGTTCCTTGTAATAGGCCTTTTATATTTCATTACCCTCTTTCTAATTTTCAAGATCCAGAATTTCCAGAAGTAGATTTTCCTTATTACCCTTCTCATCTCATATTTCATTTTGTGGAAAAGCGACAACTTGGTATCAGAGCCAGCGATCATAAACGGGTTGTTGTAAGTATATCTCTTACTTTTCTATATTTAATATCAGAATCAGCTTAAGATTTACACTCATAAATTTCTATGGTTGGTTTTTTTGCGAGCATGATTTTCACTTCTTTCTTTTCATCCTGTTTTACTTAACGGTTTTCACATGCACTTTCCTAGTCACGTTGTAAGTCTAGCCAGAGGTAAGTCTAGCTGTAAGTCGTTGATCGAGTGGGTGAATTCCATTTTGTTAAACATGAGTGAATTAGTAAATAAAGTGAAACATGTTCTTTCAACCAAACCTTCTATAAAATTTGAGTATGCATCCTCTTCTGATTCTCAAAATTCTGAAATTATCCTCAAACAATCTTCTACCATCGATTTAGAAAATATTCATGAAATATTTTTTTCTCAAATTGAACAATCTCACCAAAACTGGGATATGCCGATTATAAAACCTAAAGATGTTTATAATAAAGGCTCATTTTCAAAATGTCAAGATTATATAATTAAATTAGAAAAAGATAAAAAATCGATCGATGAAGAAGGACAAGAAATTCTTCACCTGAGAAAATTAATAGATATTAAGAAACTCATAAATACTTACATATTGGACTTATTCAAGTCGCTATAAAGCCATTAACTACATTAGGACTTAATACTTCCGTTCTGGTGTCTGTTCGTGATAAAAGACATGTCGAATTTAATGACTCCTTATGATGTATGATTGAAGGCAATCTCTCCTTAAGTTTACATGATCAATTTGCAAATGAAGCCGCCACTTTAGGCATTTACACAAAAGGTTTTAATATGAAAGGTATATGTTCTAATGTTGTTGTTGTTTATTGCTTCTATAAACTCATGCATACTATTATTCCAAATGTGGCATATTCCTACATTCAAAAAGGAACTTCAACATTATTTCTTGCCAACATTCAAAATAAAACTGTTACTCTTAAACAGTTAAATTGGAACGATATAAATATACCATCTAAATGGATGATTTATGATAAAAATATTGAGGAAAAACAAAATCCAAATACATATGATGAAATAGATCATATTATAACTCATGATGAGGGTAAAGTCGAAATAACTTTTGCTACAAGACCATCCACCTCTTCTCACCATAGTAAAAGCTTTAGAAATCCAGTGTTACCTACATAAGTAGATCAAACCGAGACTTATCCAACAAATATAGCCTATCCTGTTTATTCTAAATCTAATGATGATCACGTTAGTATTAATGAAATTAGTGAATATCAAATTACTAAGGTAAAAATTGAAGAACCGTCTTTTCAATATGATTACTATCAATTAAAACATCAATTTTTACAACATCCATTAAAACCACTATTTTATAAATTATGTTCACGTTCTCAGCAAGTAATTCTTCGTGAAAACTATTTTTCTTATTTAAAACAAGTTTAAGAAAATATTCCTTTCTTTGATTATTTAGCCTTATTTAATACAAATCTTATGTTTAAAATTAATACTATATGGGAAGGGACCCATAATGAAAAATATAATCAACCACAACCACCTGTAGCTCCCTCAACGATTAATGAAAATATTAAAGTAATTCCTTTTAAAACCCCATTCGATAATGACATACCCTTAACAAAAAAAGATTTAAATCATATTATCGAACAAAATAATTTTACAAATCTTTATACATCCACTATTAAAAATAAATCTAAGCCTATGATTGAAAAAGTTAATACTCCTTCTACTTCATATACTTTGCAGCTTATAAATATACCTCGTCATATTCCTAGCCTATAATAACTCAATCTTTTCCAAATCATTTTTCTACATCTCCCCCATTTAAGGCTAAATCAACTTTATCTTCCGAATTGTTAAACAGTATTGCTCAGCAATTAGATACACTTTATTCAGTCATCAAGAAAAAAGACAAAGCACCTGTTATAGCTACGTTAAAAAATGCTAATAATGCTACTATCTCTAGTCCATCCACTTCCCCTTCTCGTGACCTTTCATTTCAATCCTCTACAAGTGATAACAATGACGGTGATAGTTCTACACCATCTCTACAAATACAACGAATTGAACGATCTAAATAACGGAAAATTCATAAAGCTTCCTATAAATCTTCGTATACTCCCTTACGTAAACAATTTTATAGTCGCCCTTTATCAGTTGATCTAATCCTCAAAGAACCTAAATACCATCGTATCAAATTCGATGGTAATTATTTATATGAGTAGAATATTGATGGCCTAGCCAACGCCCGTATCTCCAAAATAATCGTACAAATGCAAATCTATGCTAAAGTCTGCCAAATAGCAAATCATGCTAAAATACATATTGCGAAAGCTATCGCATCAGGATTTACTAGACAATTATGTGGCTCGTGGAATACCGTATTAACAACTCAACAACGAAATTACATATACGCCTCTGTCGAAAAAGATGCTCAAGAGAACCCAATACTCGATCATCTAGGACGTCAAAAACATAATGGTGTTAATACACTTCTTTCCAATATTATCTGGCATTTTGTTGGCGTTCTAAACCTTCGCGATGAAAAATTACGTGAACAATTACAGAGTCTTCGATGTCGAACTTTAAGTGATTTTCGTTGGTATAAAGATACATTTCTATCAAAAGTATTTGATTTATCTACAACACATGATTTTCAATTTTGGAAAGAACGATTTATTGCTGGTATACCTTCATCATTTGCTGAAAAGGTTAAAAAATAGCTTAAAGACAGAGGTCATGGATCCATTAATTATACAACTCTTACTTTTGGTGATATGATACTTGTAATTGAGCAGATAAGGTTAGCTATTTGTAATGATATGAAATTAAAATGCCAATTAGCAAAAGAAAAGAAAAATAATTCGAATGAATTAGGAACATTCTGTTATGACTTTTCCCATGATCTAGATATAACCAAACCCTCTCCCACTCGATCAAAACCAAGAAGATTACCTAAATATTATAGAAAATGAAACTATTCATCATTTCAACCATCAAAGAAGAAGAATTCATTTAGATCTTATAAATCTCGTGGTAAGACAAATATTTTTTATTCACGTGGCAAACCTGGTCATTATGCGAATAAATGTCATTCCAAGACTAAATCCAAAAAATTGCATAATATTACAGCACATTACTTTTTCGAGTCTGAGTCCTCTTGTCATTATCCCGACAATATGCCTAATACATCATCTTCATCTGATACGGAAATAAATGTATTAAATTCTCATGAAGAACTAATTCTTGAAATATGAGAACAAATAATAGATCCTTCGTTAAAATATAAATATTTTACTGAAATAGTTCAACAACATAATGATAAACATGATGTTGATGTTGGATCGTCTAAACAAGATAAATTTAAAAAACAAATCGAGTTAGATCCCGAGAAATATTCAATGGCTTCTCTATTAGCCGAAGTAAATAAAAAACAACCGAGTATTACTAATATTTTAACCCTGCAACAAGAAATAAATTCTCTTAAATACGAAATCCAGCTTCTCAAGCAACGAATGCTAAAATTAGAAAATGAGGTATCTAGTGAACATTCTGATGACAATGTTTTTATTAAAACACTTACTCAATCCGTACATCAAAAATGGTTTACTCCTATTACGTTAGCTTTTAAGGATTTAAAAATAAAGGGTCCTGCTCTCATTGATTCCGACGCCGACCTCGATTGTATAAGAGAAGGTCTCGTCCCATTACGTTTATGTGAGCAAACTCACAGCAACATCTCTACAGCTGAAGGAAATAAATCTTCCATCAAATATAAAATCTCTTCCGCCCATATTTGTCACTTTTCTATTTGTATTTCTACATCGTTTATTATTTTTAAAGATTTACAACAAGATATTCTTCTCGGTACTCATTTTCTTCAAAAAATACAACCATTTTCAGTTTCAAAAGTTGGTATTACTATAAAAATTGATAATACTTCATATTATTTCGATTTTACAGACCACCCAAAACTAAATATTTAAATCACTTACTTATTTAAATAGAATATAAACAAAATCAAATCAATTTCTTAAATCAAGAGATTAATTAATTAAACTGATCTAATTCTCAATAGCTCTATTTTAAAGAAAAATGATCTCTATTTCAAGATAAACTCCAACAACAATGTTGTTCTCAAATACCATCTGCTTTTTGGAGCAGAAAACATCATCAAGTTTCTCTTCCATATATAGATACATTTGATGAACGTCAAATTCCTACTAAAGCCAATCCTTCACATATGAATTCTAGATTGCTAAATTTACGTGATAAATAAATAAAAGATTTATTGCAGAAAAAATTAATCACTTCTTCCAAATCCCCTTGAAGTTGTACTGCTTTTTATGCTCCTGAACTTGAACGTGGTGCGCCAAAATTAGTCATCAATTATAAACCATTAAATAAAATTCTACAAATAATTAGATATCCTCTACCAAATAAATATGATCTTATTAAACGTATTACTTCTTCCATAGTTTTCTCAAAATTTAATTTAAAACCTGGTTTTTGGCAAATTCAAATCATTTAATACTCCTTTTGGACAATACCAATGGAATGTCATGGCATTCGGATTAAAAAATGCTCCTTCAGAATCTCAAAAAATCATGAATGATATTTTTAATCCCTATAAGAGTTATATTCTCGTTTATATTGATGATATTCTTATATTTTCATCTTCTGTTGATCAACATTGGAAACATCTATATCAATTTCAAAATATCATTATTGCTAATGGTCTTGTTTTATCACAAAAGAAAATTAAACTTTTTCAGACATCCATTACCTTTCTCGGTTTCAAAATTTCTAATCAAATCATTACTCCTGTAAATAGAGTCATTGATTTCGCTGATAAATTTTCTAATCATCTTACTGATAAAAATCAATTGCAAAGATTTCTTGGTTGTTTAAATTATCTTTCAGATTTTTATAAATTATCTACCCTAGATCGTCAACCTCTTCAATCTTTTCTAAAAAAGGATATATCATTTAAATGGACTGACACTCATACACAGGTTATTCAGCTTATTAAAATAAAAGTTAAATCTCTTCCTTGCCTACATGTTGCTAATCCCTCTTATTTTAAAATAATTCAAACAGATGCATCTGATATAGGTTATGGTGGAGTTTTGCTACAAAAACCTCCTTCTAGCAAAGAACAATTAGTTTGTCGTACTTCTAAAATTTGGAATAAAGCATAGCTAAATTATGCCACTTTTAAAAAAGAGATATTAGCAATTGTCTTATGCATTCAAAAATTTCAATATGATGTTTTAAATCAAAAGTTTTTAATTCGTGTTGATTGCAAAGCTGCAAAATAAATTCTTTTTAAATACGTCAAAAATTTAGTTTGCAAACAGATTTTCGCCCGATGGCAAGCACTATTAAGCATTTTTTATTTTGATATTGAATATATAAAAGGAGAGTACAATTCTCTTTCTGACTTTTCATCTCGTGAATTTCTTACTACACCTCAACTTCATTGCGTACAGCTCATGGCAGGTAAAGGCAAATCTCCAGCCGCTTCACCAAATCCCAATAAATTCTCTCCATTATTCAACTCTTACAATCAAGCTGATGTTAATAAATCTACTTATAAGTTTAGCTCTCGTCATTTAGTTACCCTTGATAATTATGATATGTTAGGCCAATCCATTGACACTAAAGCCAAACTCATTATGCCTCCATTGCTGCATTTTATTCCTAATAGACCAAATGTTACTATAAAATTTTATGAAAACTTACTTACCAATACCGAATCAGTTATCATTGAACATTTCAAACACTCCATTTCAGAAGAAATAGCTGATTCGAAGTTTAAAATTCAAAAGGTGTTATCAAGTTCTGAAAGATTGCAACAGCATGCAATTCGTCAAAGTCCTTATGTATATGAATCTATGACTCTCATTACTGATCATCTACCTTTGCAAGTTAACTATAAAGATTATATAGATGCTTGGAGTAATATCCTCTTTTATAAAGATCCATCCTCAGGCATTCGTGGTATATCACTTTCAAAAAACTCTGCATGTCGGTCTTTATGCTTGGTTTATGGCCAAATGGTGGACAAAGATCGGTCCTCATATTGACTTCTTCCCTCTAGCAGTTTATAAGAAATATGAGACAAAAACTATCCCTATTTCAAGTTTTACATAAACATTCTATTCCCTGGATCCTCAAATGGCAATACGGCACTCATAAAATCACTACTGTTCACAATGCTACCTATACCTATTTATCTAAAGAAACTCTGATCAAGTGGTGGGATAAATTTAATATTGAATCCATCCAAGAATCAACTTTAACCCTTATTACCACTCTAACTAAAACCACCGATTTCCCTCCTCTTTCAAGGTCATATAAAGACATTAGCCTAACTTCTCCTACACCAAAACCTACTGCATCCAAAGAAGCATCTGTAGAATCCAGTTCAACCATTACACCTGATATTGCATATACCATTAGTCAACAACTTCAAAATAATTTTCGACAAGGATTTCAACAACTTAAGAAAAACATGGAGACTCGATTCGAACAATTTGAAGATAAATACTCTACTTCTTCCAGGACTTCCAGAACTCATTCGAACGGTGATTATAATAATCAAGATTTAGATTTTGGCAATTTATAAATGGATTTATCCAGCACTCTACAGCATCCAACAATATATCATCCCTTTTTGGACCAGATCCTTGAAAGTTTAGTTCCTTATCGTGTTGATATTTTTCCTACAAGAATACTTTCTCAAGTTCATCCCGACATCCTTCAACATTTGGCAATTTATGCTCACTTTGCTGAAGGTTGGACCAATGCATAAGGTATTCTCCTCATCACTGCGTGGCATCTCATGAGCCGTCCTCAAATTAAAGTTTATGTGGATTATCCTGAACCATTCAGCTATGCTGATTTTATACATTTTAATTTATGGAACACGTTACGTCTTGATCCTCTAACGACGTATTGTGAATTTTTCATGTTATAAAAAAAAGTCTACCAGGCCCAGGCCCATGCCAATCATCTCATCAAGCCCATGCTCCCAGGTTTTTTCCTGCTATCAAGCCCATGCTACTCATCTTATCAAGCCCATACTTCCAGGCCTCTTTTGCCTGCCTTAATGTGGTGTCATCACAGATAACTAAGTCATGCCATCATGAATAAAGATGCTTTATCTAAAACCTTATCCTGATCCTACTTTTTATCAAGAATCTCATCAAGTCACTATTTGTTCTCTAAAATCTTATCCTGATCAGCTAAACTGAAATATTATCCGGATCAGCCAAAATTGTGAAAAGTTGCCATCTCATCACGCCTAATTCGTCGAAAGGTGCTACAGTAATCAACATCCTGCTACAGTTGAAAGATATAAAGTGCAACAGTATCAAACATCGTGCAATAGTTAAAAGATATGCACTACAGTAATCAGCATCCTTCTATAGTTAAAAGAGATAAAGTGCAACAATATCAAGCATCCTGCAATAGTTAAAAGATATAAAGTGAATTTCTCCAGTACAATGTACAATTAATTTTGCTTTGGTACTATGTCAATAATGTAGGACTTTTTTTCATGGAAGTGCGTCCCTGCTACCTCTATATATAGACGTTTGCGTAAGTTTGTAAGGCATCGAGTTATAAGCCAATCGCGAAGTCTAGTTTGTGTGTTCATCTTTGCTTAAGTGTTCATCTTTTGGACTCTTCGTTTGCTCTCTGTGTATTCTAGTTCGTTGTTCGTTGTAGTTTGTATGTCCTTTGATTTTAATTTTGAAATATTAGAAGTTCCTTGTGATATACCTTTTACATTTAATTATCGTCAAATTCCTACTAAAGCTAATCCTTCACAAATGAATTCTAGATTATTAAATTTAAATGATAAAGAAATCAAGATTTATTGCAGAAAAAATATTAGAAGTTTCTAATTTTCAAGATCCAGAATTTCCAGACGTGGATTTTCTCGATTACCCTTCTAATCTATATTTTCATTTTGTGGAAAAGCGACAACTTGGTATCAAAGAATTATTGAAGGTCTATCACAAGGAACATCTAATTTTAGTAATGTTGTCTATAAAAGATTTCATGGTTGTTTAAATTATCTTTCAGATTTTTTACGTCTTTAAAAATAATTTCTTTTGCAGCTTTGCAATCAACACGAATTTAAAACTTTTGATTTAAAAAATCAGATTGAAATTTTTGAACGCATAAAATAATTTCTAATATTTCTCTTTTAACGGTGGAATAATTTAGCTGTGCTTTATTCCAAAGTTTAGAAGTATAACAAACTAATTGTTCTGTGCTAGATGGAGGTTTTTGTAGCAAAATTCAGCCATAACTTATATCAGATGCATATGTTTGAATTATTTTGAAATAAGAGAGATTAGCAACATGAAGGCAAGGAAGATATTTAACTTTTGTTTTAATAAGCTGAATAACTTGTGTATGAGTGTTAGTCCATTTAAATGGTGTATCCTTTTTGAGAAGAGATTGAAGAGGCTGATGATCTAGGGCAGATAATTTATAAAATTCTGAAAGATAATTTGAACAACCAAGAATTCTTTGCAATTGATTTTTATCAGTAAGATGATCGGGAAATTTATCGGTGAAATCAATGACTCTATTTACGGGAGTAATGGTTTGATTAGAAATTTTGAAACCGAGAAAGGCAATGGATGTCTGAAAAAGTTTAATTTTCTTTTGTGATAGAAAAAGACCATTAGCAATAATGATATTTTGAAATTGATATAGATGTTTCCAATGTTAATCGACGGAATATGAAAATATAAGAATATCATCAATATAAATGAGAATATAACTTTTAAAGGGATTAAAAATCTCATTCATAATTTGTTGAAATTCTGAATGAGCATTTTGTAATCTGAATGGCATGACATTCCATTGGTATTGTCCAAAAGGAGTATTAAAAGCAGTTTTATAATGATCATTTGGAGTGATTTGAATTTGCCAAAAATTAGATTTTAAATCAAATTTAGAGAAAACTATGGCAGAAGTAATACGTTTAATAAGATCTTATTTATTTGGTAGAGGATATCTAATTGTTTGTAGAATTTTATTTAATGGTTTATAATTGATGACTATTCTTGGCGCACCATGTTCAAGTTCAAGAGCATAAAAAGCAATACAACTCCATGGGGATTTGGAAAAAGTGATTAATTTTTTCTGCAATAAATCTTTTATTTCTTTATCACATAAATTTAGTAATCTAGAATCCATTTGTGAAGGTCTGGCTTTAGTAGGAATTTGATGTTCATCAAATGTATGTATGTATGGAAGAGAAACTTGATGACTTTTTCTGCTCCAAAAGGCAGATGGCATTTCAGAACAACATTGTTGTTGGAGTTTATCTAGAAATAGAGATAATTTTTCTTTGAAAATAGAGCTATTAAGAATTTGATTAGTTTTTAAATAATTAATCTCTTGTTTTAAGAAATTGATTTGACTTTGTTTATATTCTATTTGACTAAGTAAGTGATTTAAATATTTTGTTTTGGGTGGTTTATAAAACGTAAAAAATATAGAAGTAGTACTGATTTTTATAGTAATACCAACTTTTGAAACTGAAAACAGTTGTATTTTTTGAAGAAAAGGAGTACCGAGAAGAATTTCATGTTGTAAATCTTTAACGATGATAAACGATGTAGAAATACAAATAGAAGAGTGACAAATATGGGCGGAAGAGATTTTATATTTGATGGAAGATTTATTTCCTTCAGCTGTAGAGATGCTGCCATGAGTTGGCTCACATACACGTAATGGGACGAGACCTTCTCTTATACAATTAAGGTCGACGCCAGAATCAATGAGGGCAGGACCCTTTATTTTTAAATCCTTAATAAATAACGTAATATGAGTAAACCATCTTTGATGTACGTATTGAGTAATTGTTTCAATAAAAACATTGTCATCGGAATGTTCACTAGATACCTCATTTTCTAATTTTAGCAGTCGTTGCTTGAGAAGCTGGATTTCCTATTTAAGAGAATTTATTTCTTATTGCGGGGTTAGAATATTAGTAATACTCGGTTGTTTTTTATTTACTTCGGCTAATAGAGAAGCCATTGAATATTTCTCGGGATCTAACTCAATTTGTTTTTTAAATTTATCTTGTTTAGACGATCCAACATCAACATCATGTTTATCATTATGTTGTTGAACTATTTCAGTAAAATATTCATATTTTAACGAGGGATCTGTTACATGTTCTCCTATTTTAAGAATGAGCTCTTCATGAGCAGTTAATATATTTATTTCTGTATCAGATGAAGATGATATATTAGGCATGTTGTCATGAAAATGACAAGAGGACTCAGACTCTGAAGAGTAATGTGTTGCAATATTTTGCAATTTTTTGGATTTAGTCTTGCAATGACATTTATTAGCATAATGACCATGTTTGCCACATGAATAACAAATATTTGTCTTACCACGAGATTTATAAGATCTAAATGAAATCTTCTTCTTGATGGTTGAAATGATGAAGAGTTTCATTTTCTATAATATTCAGGTAATCTTCTTGGTTTTGATCGAGAGGGAGAGGGTTTGGTTATATCTAGATCATGGGAAAAGTCATAAAAGAATAATTCTAATTCATTCGAGTTTTTTTTCTTTTCTTTTGCTAATTGGCATTTTAATTTCATATCATTACAAATAGCTAATCCTGTTTGCTCAATTGCAAGTATCATATCACCAAAAGTAAGAGTTGTATAATTAATGGATCTATATATGACCTCGGTCTTTAAGTAATATTTTAACCTTTTCAGCGAATGAAGAAGGTAAACCAGCAATAAATCGTTCTTTCCAAAATTGAAAATCATGTGTTGTAGATAAATCATAGACTTTTGATAGAAATGTATCTTTATACCAACGAAAATCACTTAAAGTTCGACATCGAAGACTCTGTAATTGATTACGTAATTTTTCATCGCGAAGGTTTAGACCGCCAGCAAAATGCCAGATAATATTGGAAAGATGTGTATTAATAAGAATTATGTTTTTAACGTCCTAGATGATTGAGTATTGGATTTCCTTGACCATCTTTTTTGACAAAGGCGTATATGTCATTTCATTGTTGAGTTGTTAATACAGTATTCCACCATCGATATAATTGTCCTGTAAATCCTGACGTTATAGCTTTCGCAATATGTATTTCAGCATGATCTGCTATTTGGCAGGCTTTAGCATAGATTTGCATTCGTGGAATTATTTCGAAGATATGGGCGTTGGCTAGGCCATCAATATTCCACTCATATAAAAAATTATCATCGAATTTGATACGATGCTGTTTAGGTTCTTCAAGGATTAGATCAGCTAGAGAAGGGCGACTATAAAATTGTTTACATAAGGGAGTATACGAAGATTTATACGAAGCTTTATGAATGGGCCGATATTTTGATCGATTAATTCGCTGTATTTGTAGAGATGATGTAGAACTATCGCTGTCACTAGTATCACTTGTAGAGGATTGAGATGAAAGGTCACGAGAAGGGGGAGTGGATGGATTAGAGATAGTAGCATTATTAGCATTTTTTAACGTAGCTATAAGAGGTGCTTTGTCTTTTTTCTTGATGACTGAATCAAGTGTATCTAATTGCTGAGCAATACGGTCTAATAACTCAAAGGATAAAGTTGATTTATCCTTAAATAGGGGAGATGCAGAAAAATGATTTGGAAAAGATTGAGTTATTATAGGCTCAGGAATATGATGAGGTATATTTATAGGCTGTAAAGTATATGAAGTAGAAGGAATATTAGTTTTTTCAATTATAGGCTCATATTTATTTGTAATAGTGGATACATAAAGATTTGTAAAATTATTTTGTTCGATAATATGATTTAAATCCTTTTTTGTTAACGGTATGTCATCATCGAATGGGGTTTTAAAAGGAATTGCTTTAATATTGTCATTAATCATTAAGGCAGCTAAAGGTGGTTGTGGTTGATTATAATTTTCACCATGGGTTCCTTCCCATATAGTATTAATTTTAAACATAAGATTTGGATTAAATAAGGCTAAATAATCAAAGAAATGAATATTTTCTTGAACTTGTTTTAAATAAGAAAAATAGTTTTCATGAATAATTGCTTGCTGAAAACGTGAACATAATTTACAAAATAGTGGTTTTAATGGATGTTGTAAAAATTGTTGTTTTAATTGATAGTAATCATATTGAAAAGACGGTTCTTCAATTTTTACCATATTAATTTGATATTCACTAAAGTCATTAATACTAACATGATCTTCATCAGATTTAGAATGAATAGGATATGCTATATGTATTGGATAAGTCTTAGTTTGATCTGCTTGTGTAGGTAACACTAGTTTTCTAAAGCTTTTACTATGGTGAGAAGAGGTAGATGGTCTTGCAACAAAAGTTATTTCGACTTTACCATCATCATGAGTTATAATATGATCTATTTCATCATAAGTATTTGGATTTTGTTTTTCTTCAATATTTTTATCATAAATCATCCATTTAGATGGGATATTTATATCTTTCCAATTTAACTGTTTAGGAGTAACAATTTTATTTTGAAGGTTGGTAAGAAATAATGTTGAAGTTCATTTTTGAATGTTGGAATATGCCACATTTGGAATAATAGTATGCATGAGTTTATAGTAGATGCAATAAACGATAGTAACATTAGAACATATACCTTTCATATTAAAACCTTTTGTGTAAATGCCTAAAGTGGCGACTTCATGTGCAAATTGATCATGTAAACTTAAGGAGAAATTGGGAAAACAATTAAAATAGATTGGCTCTTTGGCTGGATTGCCTTCAATCATACCTAATAAGGAGTCATTAAATTCGACATGTCTTTTATTACGAACAGACACCAGAACGGAAGTATTAAGTCCTAATGTAGTTAATTGCTTTATAGCGACTTGAATAAGTCCAATATGAAAGTATTTATGAGTTTCTTTATATCTATTAATTTTCTCAGGCAAAATTAAAAGAATTTCTTATCCTTCTTCATCGATCGATTTTGTATATTCTTCTAATTTAAGTATATAATCTTGATGTTTTGAAAATGAACCTTTATTATAAACATCTTTAGGTTTTATAACCTGTAGATCCCAGTCTTGGAGAGATTGTTCAATTTGAGAAAAAGAGATTTCATGAATATTATTTAAATCGATGGTAGAAGATTGTTTTAGGATAGTTTTAGAATTTTGAGAATCAAAAGAGGATGCAGACTCAAAATTTATAGAAGGTTTGGTTGAAAGAACACGTTTCACTTTCTTTACTAATTCACTCATGTTTAAGAAAATGGAATTCACTCACTTGTTCGATGACTTACAACTAGACTTACCTCTGGCTAGACTTACAACGCGACTAGGAAAGTGCATGTGAAAATCGTTAAGTAAAACAGAATGAAAAGAAATAATTGCAAATCATGCTTGCAATAAAACCAACCATAGAAAATTGTGAGTGTAAATCTTAAGCTGATTCTGATATTGAATATGGAAAAGTAAGATATATACTTACAAAGCCCGTTTATGATCACTGGCTCTTATACCAAGTTGTCGTTTTTCCACAAAATAAAATATGAGATTAGAAGGGTAATCGGAAAAATCTACGTCGGGAATTCTGGATCTTGAAAATTAGAGAGAGGATAATGAAATATAAAAGGTCTATCACAAGGAACTTCTAATATTTGAAAATTAAAATCAAAGGACATATATACTACAACGAACAACGAACTAGAATACACAAGAGCAACCGAAGAGTCCGAAAGATGAACTCTTAAGCAAAGATGAACACACAGACTAGACTTGACGACTGGCTTATAACTCGATGCCTTACAAACTTATGCAAACGTCTACATATAGAGGTACCAGGGATGCACTTCCGTGAAAAAGAAGTCCTACATTATTGACATAGTACCAAAGCAAAATTAATTATACATTGTACTGGAGAAATTCACTTTATATCTTTTAACTATTACAGGATGCTTGATACTGTTGCACTTTATATCTTTTAACTGTAGCAGGATGCTGATTATTGTAGCACCTATATTTTAGTTATTGCAGGATGCTTGATATTATTGCACTTTATATCTTTTAACCGTAGCAGGATACTGATTACTGTAGCACCTTTTGACAAATTGGGCGTGATGAGATGGCAACTTTTGACAATTTTGGCTGATCAGTTAAGATTACAATCTGACGGATCCAGTTAAGATTTCAGAGAACAAATAGTGACTTGATGAGATTCTTGATAAAAAGTAGGATCGAGATAAGATTTTAGATAAAGCATCTTTATTCGTGATGGCATGACATAGTTATCTGTGATGATACTACATTAAGGTAGGGAAAAGAGGCCTAGAAGCGTGGGCTCGATAAGATGAGTAGCATATGCTTGATAGCGGGAAAAATCTTGGGAGCATGGGCTTGATGAGATGATTGGCATGGGCCTGGTAGACTTTTTTTATAACATTAAGAATTCACAATACGTCGTTAGAGGATCACGACGTAACGTGTTCCATAAATTAAAATGTACAAAATCAGCATAATTTAATGGTTCAGGATAATCCACAAAAAATTTAATTTGAGGACGGTTCATGGGATGACACACAGTGATGAGGAGACTACCTTGTGCATTGGTCCAACCTTCAACAAAGTGAACATAAATTGCCAAATGTCGAGGGATGTCGGGATGAACTTGAGAAAGTATCCGTGCAGGAAAAATATGAACGCCATAAGCAACCAAATTTTCAAGGATCTGGTCCAATAAGGGATGCTATATTGCTGGATGCAGTAGAGTGTTGGATAAATCCTTTTATAAATTGCCAAAATCTAAATCTTGATTATCAGAATCACCGTCCGATTGAGTTCTGGAAGTCCTGGAAGTCCCTGGAAGAAGCAGAGTATTTATCCTCAATTTGTTTGAATCGAGTCCCCATGTTTTTATCAACTTGTTGAAATCCTTGTTGAAAATTGTTTTGAAGTTGCTGAGTAATGGTATAGGCAATATCAGGTGTAATGGTGAACTGGATTCTACAAATTGCTCTTTGGATGCGGTAGGTTTTGGTGTAGGAGAAGTTAGGCTAATGTCTTTATATGACCTTGAAAGAGGAGGGAAATTGATGATTTTAGTTGGAGTGGTAATAAGGGTTAAAGTTGATTCTTTGATGGATTCAATATTAAATTTATCCCACCACTCGATCAAAATTTCTTGAGATAAATAGGTATAGGTAGCATTGTGAACAATAGTGAGTTTATGAGTGTCGTATTGCCATTTGAGGATCCAGGGAATAGAATGTTTATGTAAAAATTGAAATAGGGATAGTTTTTTTGTCTCATATTTCTTATAAACTGCTGGAGGGAAGATACCAATATGAGGACCGAATTTTGTCCACCATTCGGCCATAAACCAAGCAGGAAGATTGACATGAAGAGATTTTTTAAAAGTGATATACAACGAATGACCTGAAGATGGATCTTTGTAAAAGAGGATATTATGCCAAGCATTTATATAATCTTTATAGTTAACTTGCAAAGGTAGACGATCAGTAATGAGAGTCTTAGATTGATATACATAAAGACTTTGACGAATTGCATGATGTTGCGACCATTCAAAACTTGATAAGACCTTTTGAATTTTAAACCTCGAATAAGCTATTTCTTTTGAATTGGAGTGTTTGAAATGTTCAATGATAACTGATTGGGTATTGGTAAGTAAGGCTTCATAAGATTTTATAGTAACATTAGGTCTATTAGGAATAAAATGCAGCGACGGAGGCATAATGAGTTTGGCTTGAGTGTCAATGGATTGGTCTAACATATCATAATCAAGAAGGGTAACTAAATGACGAGTGCTAAACTTATAAGTGGATTTATGAACATTAGCTTGATTGTAAGAGTAGAATAATGGAGAGAATTTATTGGAATTAGGTGAAGCGGCTGGAGATTTGCCTTTACCTGCCATGAGGGGTAGGCAATGAAGTTGAGGTATAGTAAGAAATTCACGAGATAAAAAATCAGGAAGAGAATTATGCTGCCCTTTTATATATATTCAATATCAAAATAAAAAATGCTTAATTGTGCTTGCCATCGTGCGAAAATCTGTTTGGAAACTAAATTTTTGATGTCTTTAAAAAGAATTTCTTTTGCAGTTTTGCAATCAACACGAATTAAAAAATTTTGATTTAAAACATCAGATTGAAATTTTTGAACGCACAAAACAATTGCTAATATTTCTTTTTTAATAGTGGCATAATTTAGCTGTGCTTTATTCTAAAGTTTAGAAGTATAACAAACTAATTGTTCTGTGCTAGAAGGAGGTTTTTGTAGCAAAATTCTGTCATATCCTATATTAGATGCATTTGTTCGAAGTATTTTGAAATAAGAGGGATTAGAAACATGTAGGCGAGGAAAAGATTTAACTTTTATTTTAAAAAGCTGAATAATTTGTGTATGAGTGTCAGTCCATTTAAATGGTGTATCCTTTTTTAGAAGAGATTGAAGAGGCTGACGATCTAGGGCAGATAATTTATAATAATCTGAAAGATAATTTAAACAACCAAGAAATCTTTGCAATTGATTCTTATTAGTAATATGATCAGGAAATTTATCAGTGAAATAAATGATTCTATTTACGGGAGTAATGGTTTGATTGGAAATTTTGAAACCGAGAATGGTAATGGATGTCTGAAAAAGTTTAATTTTCTTTTGTAATAAAATAAGACCATTACCAATAATGATATTTTGAAATTGATTATGATGTTTCCAATGTTGATCAACAGAAGATGAAAATATAAGAATATCATCAATATAAACGAGAATATAACTTTTATACGGATTAAAAATATCATTCATAATTATTTGAAATTCTGAAGGAGCATTTTTTAATCTGAATGGCATGACATTCCATTGGTATTGTCCAAAAGGAGTATTAAAAGCAGTTTTATAACGATCATTTGGAGTGATTTGAATTTGCAAAAACCTGATTTTAAATCAAATTTAGAGAAAACTATTGCAGAAGTAATACGTTTAATATCATATTTATTTGGTAGAGGATATCTAATTGTTTGTAGAATTTTTTTAATGGTTTATAATTGATGACTAATCTTGGCGCACCAAGTTCAAGTTGAGGAGCATTTTTGACATAAAAACCAGCACAACTCTAAGGGGATTTGGAACAAGTGATTAATTTTTTCTGCAATAAATCTTTTATTTCTTTATCCCATAAATTTAGTAATCTGGAATTCATTTGTGAAGGATTGGCTTTAGTAGGAATTTGACGTTCATCAAATGTATCTTTGTATGGAAGAAAAACTTGATGATGTTTTCTTCTCCAAAAGGCAGATAGTATTTCAGAACAACATTGTTGTTGGAGTTTATCTTGAAATAAAGATAATCTTTCTTTGAAAATAGATTTGATCAATTTTTAATTAATTAACCTCTTGTTTTAAGAAATCGATTTGACTTTGTTTATATTCTATTTGACTAAGTAAGTGATTTAAATATTTTGTTTTGGGTTGTTTGTAAAACGGAAATAATATAGAAATATTATTGATTTTTGTAGTAATACCAACTTTTGAAACTGAAAACGGTTGTAATTTTTGAAGAAAAGGAGTACCGAGAAGAATATCATGTTGTAAATCTTTAACAATAATAAATGATGTAGAAACACAAATAGAAGAGTGACAAATATAGGCGAAAGAGATTTTATATTTGATGGAAGATTTATTTCCTTCAGCTGTAGAGATGCTGCTATGAGTTGGCTCACATAAACGTAATGGGACGAGAACTTCTCTTATACAATTGAGTCGGCGCTAAAATCAATGAGAGTCGGACCCTTTAATTTAAATCCTTAATAACTAACGTAATAGGAGTAAACCATCTTTGATGTACGTATTGAGTAAGTGTTTCAATAAAAACATCGTCATCGGAATGTTCACTAGATACCTCATTTTCTAATTTTGGCAGTCGTTGCTTAAGAAGCTAGATTTCGTATTCAAGAGAATTTATTTCTTGTTGCAGGGTTTGGTTATATCTAGATCATGGGCAATGTCATAACAGAATGTTCCTATTTCATTCGAATTATTTTTCTTTTCTTTTGCTAATTGGCATTTTAATTTCATATCATTACAAATAGCTAACCCTGCTTGCTAAATTGCAAGTATCATATCACCAAAAATAAGAGTTGTATAATTAATGGATCCATGACCTCGGTCTTTAAGTAATTTTTTAACCTTTTCAGGAAATGATGAAGGTAAACTAGCAATAAATCGTTCTTTCCAAATTGAAAATCAAGTGTTGTAGATAAATCATAGACTTTTGATAGAAATGTATCTTTATACAGGCGAAAGCCACTTAAAGTTCGACATCGAAGACTCTGTAATTGATCACATAATTTTTCATTGAGAAAGGTTTAGACCCACAGCAAAATGCCAGATAATATCGGAAAGAAGTGTATCAACACCGTTATGTTTTTGACATCCTAGATGATCGAGTATTGGATTTACTTGAGCGTCCTTTTCGATCGAGGCATATATGTCATTTCGTTGTTGAGTGTTTAATACAGTGTTCCACCAGTCATATAATTGTCCGGTAAATCCTGATGTGATGGCTTTCGCAATATCTATTTCAGCATGATCTGCTATTTGCCAGACTTTAGCATAGATTTGCATTTGTAGGATTATTTCGGAGATACGGGTGTTGGCTAGGCCATCAATATTCCACTCATATAAAGAATTACCATCAAATTTAATACGATGTTGTTTAGGTTCTTCAAGGATTAGATCAGCTGGAGAAGGGCGACTATAAAATTGTTTACGTAAGGGAGTATACAAAGATTTATAGGAAGCTTTATGAGTTGGCCGATATTTAGATCGTTGAATTCGTAGTATTTGTAGAGATGATGTAGAACTATCACTGTCACTAGTATCACTTGTAGAGGATTGAGATGAAAGGTCACGAGAAGGGGGAGTGGATGGACTAGAGATAGTATCTTTATTAGCATTTTTTAACGTAGCTATAACAGGTGCTTTGTCTTTTTCCTTGATGACTGAATCAAGTGTATCTAATTGCTGAGCAATATGGTCTAATAATTCGGAGGATAAAGTTGATTTAGCCTTAAATGGGGGAGATGTAGAAAAACTATTTGGAAAAGATCGAGTTATTATAGGCTCAGGAATATGAGGAGGTATATTTATAGGCTGTAAAGTGTATGAAGTAGAAGGAGTATTAATTTTTTCAATTATAGGCTTAGATTTATTTTTAATAGTGGATATATAAAGATTTGTAAAATTATTTTGTTCGACAATATGATTTAAATCCTTTTTTGTTAACGGTATGTCATCATCGAATGGGGTTTTAAAAGGAATTGCTTTAATATTGTCATTAATCTTTAAGGGAGCTAAAGGTGGTTGTGGTTGATTATATTTTTCACCATGGGTTCCTTCCCATATAGTATTAATTTTAAACATAAGATTTTGATTAAATAAGGCTAAATAATCAAAGAAAGGAATATTTTCTTGAACTTGTTTTAAATAAGAAAAATAGTTTTCACGAAGAATTGCTTGCTGTGAACGTGAACATAATTTACAAAATAATGGTTTTAATGGATGTTGTAAAAATTGTTGTCTTAATTGATAGTAATCATATTGAAAAGAAGGTTCTTTAATTTTTACCATATTAATTTGATATTCAATAAAGTCATTAATACTAATATGACCATCATTAGATTTAAAATAAATAGGATAGGCTATATGTATTTGATAAGTCTCATTTTAATCTGCTTGTGTAGGTAACACTGGTTTTCAAAAGCTTTTACTATGGTGAGAAGAGGTGGATGGTCTTGCAGCAAAAACTATTTTGACTTTACCATCATCATGAGTTATAATATGATCTATTTCATCAGAAGTATTTGGATTTTGTTTTTCTTCAATATTTTTTATCATAAATCATCCATTTAGATGGGATATTTATATCTTTCCAATTTAACTATTTAAAAGTAACAGTTTTATTTTGAATGTTGGTAAGAAATAATGTTGAAGTTTCTTTTTGAATGTAGGAATATGCAACATTTGGAATAATAGTATGCATGAGTTTATAGTAGATGCGATAAACGACAACAACATTAGAACATATACCTTTCATATTAAAACCTTTTGTGAAAATGCCTAAAGTGGCGACTTCATGTGCAAATTAATCATGTAAACTTAAGGAGAAATTGAGAAAACTATTAAAATAGATTGACCCTTTGTCTAGATTGCTTTCAATCATACCTAATAAGGAGTCATTAAATTCGACATGTCTTTTATCACGAACATACACCAGAACGGAAGTATTAAGTCCTAATCTAGTTAAAAGAATTTCTTGTCCTTCTTTTATAGGGATTAAAAATGAAACATGAGATTAGAAGAGTAATCGGGAAAATCTATGTCTGGAAATTTTGGATCTTGAAAATTAGAGAGTGGATAATGAAAAATAAAATGTCTATCACAAGGAACTTCTAATATTTGAAAATTAAAATCAAAGGACATACAGAATACAACGAACAACAAAATAGAATACACGGAGAGCAATTGAAGAGTCCAAAAATGAACACTTAAGCAAAGATGAACACGCTGACTAGACTTGACGACTGGCTTATAACTCGATGCCTTACTAACTTATGCAAACGTCTATATATAGAGGTAGCAGGGACGCACTTCCGTGAAAAAAAGTCCTACATTATTGACATAGTACCAAAGCAAAATTAATTGTACATTGTACTAGAGAAATTCATTTTATATATTTTAACTATTGCACTTTATATCTTTTAACAGTAGCAGAATGATGATTACTGTAGCACCTATCTTTTAACTATTGCAGGATGTTTGATACTATTGCACTTTATATCTTTTAACTCTAGGAGGATGCTGATTACTGTAGCACCTTTTGACGAATTGGACGTGATGAGATGGAAACTTTTGACAATTTTGGCTGATCATGATAAGATTTCAGTTTGGCTGATCAGGATAAGATTGCAGAGAACAAATAGTGACTTGATGAGATTCTTGATAAAAAGTAGGATTAGGATAAGATTTTAGATAAAGCATCTTTATTCGTGATGGCATGACATAGTTATCTATGATGATGATACTGGATTAAGGCAGGCAAGAGGCTTGGAAGCATAGGCTTGATAAGATGAGTAGCATGGGCTTGATAACAGGAAGTATCCTGGGATCATGGGCTTGATGAGATGATTGGCATGGGCCTGGTAGACTTTTTTTTTAACATGAATAATTCACAATACGTCGTTAGAGGACCACGACGTAATGTATTCCATAAATTAAAATGTATAAAATCAGCATAGCTGAATGGTTCAAGATAATCTACATAAACTTTAATTTCAGGACGGTTCATGAGATGCCACGCAGTGATGAGGAGACTACCTTGTGCATTGGTCCAACCTTCAGCAAAGTGAGTATAAATTGCCAAATGTCGAGGAATGTCGGAATGAACTTGAGAAAGTATTCGTGCAGGAAAAATATCAACGCCATAAGGAACTAATTTTTTAAGGATCTAGTCCAATAAGGGATGTTGTATTGCTGGATGCTGTAGAGCGCTGGATAAATCCATTTATAAATTGCCAAAATCTAAATCTTGATTATCAGAATCACCGTCCGAATGAGTTCTGGAAGTCCTGGAAGAAGCAGAGTATTTATCTTCAAATTGTTTGAATCGAGTCTCCATGTTTTTCTCAAGTTGTTGAAATCCTTGTTGAAAATTGTTTTGAAGTTGTTGAATAATGGTATAGGCAATATCAGGTGTTGGATTCGACAAATGCCTCTTTGGATGCAGTAGGTTTTGGTGTAGGTGAAGTTAGGCTAATGTCTTTATATGACCTTGAAAGATGAGGGAAATTGGTGATTTTAGTTGGAGTGGTAATAGGGGTTAAAGTTGATTCTTGGATGGATTCAATATTAAATTTATCCTACCACTTGATCAGAATTTCTTGAGATAAATTGGTATAGGTAGCATTGTGAACAGTAGTGATTTTATGAGTGCCGTATTGCCATTTGAGGATCCAGGGAATATAATGTTTATGTAAAAATTGAAATGGGGATAGTTTTTCTGTCTCATATTTCTTATAAACTGGTGGAGGGAAGAAGCCAATATGAGGACCGAATTTTGTCCACCATTCGGCCATAAACCAAGCCGGAAGATTGACATGCAGAGATTTTTTAAAAGTGATATACCACGAATTACCTGAGGATGGATCTTTATAAAAGAAAATATTACGCCAATCATCTATATAATCTTTATAGTTAACTTGCAAAGGTAGACGATCAGTAATGAGAGTCATAGATTGATATACATAAGGACTTTGACAAATTGCATGCTGTTGTGACCATTCAGAACTTGATAAGACCTTTTGAGTTTTAAACTTCGAAAAAGCTATTTCTTATGAATTGGAGTGTTTGAAATGTTCAATGATAACTGATTGGGTATTGGTAAGTGAGGCTTCATAAAATTTTATAGTAACAATGGGTCTATTAGGAATAAAATGCAGCGAAGGAGGCATAATGAGTTTGGCTTGAGTGTCAATGGATTGGTCTAACAGATCATAATCAAGAAGGGCAACTAAATGACGAGAGGTAAACTTATAAGTAGATTTATGAACATCAGCTTGATTGTAAGAGTTAAAAAATGGAGAGAATTTATTGGAATTTGGTGAAGCGGCTGGAGATTTGCATTTACCTTCCATGAGGTGTAGGCAATGAAGTTGAGGTGTAGTAAGAAATTCATGAGATAAAAAGTTAGGAAGAGAATTGTGCTCTCCTTTTATATATTCAATATCAAATCCCGCGATCATAAACGGGCTATTGTAAGTATATCTCTTACTTTTCTATATTCAATATCAGAATCGGCTTAAGATTTACACTCACAATTTTCTGTGGTTGGTTTTATTGCAAGCATGATTTTCACTTATTTCTTTTCATTCTGTTTTACTTAACGGTTTTCACATGCACTTTCCTAGTCGCGTTGTAAGTCTAGCCAGAGGTAAGTCTAGCAGTAAGTCGTTGGCCAAGTGAGTGAATTCCATTTTGTTAAACATGAGTGAATTAGTAAAGAAAGTGAAACGTGTTCTTTCAACCAAACCTTCCATAAAAGTTGAGTATGCATCCTCTTTTGATTCTCAAAATTCTGAAACTATCCTCAAACAATCTTCTACCATCAATTTAAAAAATATTCTTGAAATCTCTTTTTCTCAAATTGAACAATCTCTCAAAAACTGGGATCTACCGGTTATAAAACCCAAATATGTTTATAATAAATGTTCATTTTCAAAATGTCAATATTATATAATTAAATTAGAAGAAGATACAAAATCGATCGATGAAGAAGGATAAGAAATTCTTTTAATTTCGCATGAGAAAATTAATAGATATTAAGAAACTCATAAATACTTACATATTGGACTTGTTCAAGTTGCCATAAAGCCATTAACTACATTAGGACTTAATACTTCCGTTCTGGTGTCTCTTCGTGATAAAAGACATGTCGAATTTAATGACTCCTTATTAGGTATGATTGAAGGCAAACTAGCCAAAGGGCAAATCTATTTTAATTGTTTTCCCAATTTCTCCTAAAGTTTACATGATCAATTTGCACATGAAGCCGCCACTTCAGGCATTTACACAAAAGGTTTTAATATGAAAGGTATATGTTCTAAAATTGTTGTCGTTTATCGCATCTACTATAAACTCATACATACTATGTTCTAAAGTTTTAATATGAAAGGTTTTAATTGTAATTAAAGACAATTTCTTGCTTTTTACAGTAGTATGGTTTATATTTTGCATGGTGAGGGAGTGAGACTCTTGATCATGCATTCATGGAAACCGGATAGAGTTGCCCTTACTATGGGTCGCGAAAGTGTGAGGTGTGCTCCACTTCAAACTAGACGTATTGCAGGTGTCTAGGCAGGTAACGCCGACTTCGGGTTAGCATGCATTGACTAGTAGTACTGTTATAGGTTCATCTTGAGAGGGCCTGCTCGTTATGAGCTTAAAATAGGAAATGGGGATTCATTTTGTATATTTATTTCAGAATTTGTTTATCGTGCAATACTCATTTTATCTCTTGTTATTACCTGTTGTACGGAGCATCGTAGATGTTTACTTATCTAACATTATTTATTTTGTGTACACTGTATTTGGTGTACTCGAAATGGTTTTGTCAGGTTCTAAAGCTTAGGAAGACCGAAAGGGAAAAAGGAAAGAGGAAATTAGAGGATTACTGCTAAGGAGCTTTTTTCCATTTGTATGTAATGTACGTTTATATTATCTTGTTTTGGGTTTTAAGGGTGTAGGACACGAATCACTGGGGAAACAACTTGAGAAGTTCAAGAATTTAGTTTGTTTGAAATAGATTTAAGATTTTAAAAGTTCATTTTTTGTATATTCGAGGGTTTGAAACTGCTTTAGTTTCAGTTTTTGGTTTAGTTTTGGAACTAAGGTTAATAAGTTGCAGTTCAATTTATAATTTCATATTGATATCATATTGTGAACTACGAGGAGTTATGTGTCCTTTCAAACATCTCATCATTCTGCTATCTATTAGGTTTTGGGTGCTGGTAGTCCGTATTTAGAGGTGTAGCTGAAATTCTTATAAATATATGAAAGATAATCCATACTATTTCCTAATTTGCTCTGATTGAATGAGTCAAGAACTGAGATTTAAATAACAATTATAATTTAGATTTGGAGCAGTTTAAGGATTGAATTAAGAGTCATTTCGAGGTTGGAAGTGAACTATACGGTTTAGGTACCTAATGAGGGTAATTAGGTTAGGTTACTGCTTAGTGATACCGGTTTTGACACTTTATTGTTACCTGTATTAACCCTATATATAAGATATTTGTATCTTTCTCTATAAGACTAAACTCTCGATAGAGAAATTAAATGTATATCTTGTCCTTCAGTGTCTATAAATCTGATATCTTATTCAAGTTTTATTATAATATCTTGAGCGTTAGAAAAAGATCCTTTAGTATAGACTTTATAGACATCAACTTTTGGCATATCATAATTTTGTAGGGATTGTTCAATATTAGTAAAAGAAATTTCTCTAACATTTCTTAAATCTGTTTTTGATTTCATTTTCTCTAGCTTCAAGATGGATTTATGGTCTTATTTTGACTATGAGTATGAAAACTCAAATTTTATATTTTGATTTTTAAAAGAAAGGGTAGCTTAGATAAAGATGAGTCTAGGCTTAGGAGCTTAAGGTCTGGCTTGGTCAACGATTTACTGCAAGACTTACAGTCTCATTTGCTAGTCTTACGACACGATTAGGAAAACTAGTTCCTAGTTTTCTAAAGCTTAAACAAAGATGAGTCTAAGAACACAAAAGAAAACCTTGAATTTAAAAACAAAATAATATTTGAATCAATCTTTAAGGTAAAGTAATTTGCTGGAGTAAAAAGTGAATAAATTGAAATGGTAAATTTAATATGAAACATAAAAATAATGAAAACACAATTATATACTCACTGGTAAGAAAAATGGAGACGGTTGGCTCTGATACCAGTGGGTATCAAAGTACTTTTGGAATTCATAAACTGCTTAGTGCTATACATACATATAAGAAGAAAGTATACCAAGCTTTTCAAAGTAATCTGATAGAACCCCAAACTTTAATGGACTGAACTAACAAAGAAAAATAAAGAACAAGAGAATTGTGAGAGAAGAAGAAGATATATTGCTGAATTGAACCACATAACAAGCAATCCCATAACATTCAAAAGGCAGGACTCTTCAAGAACTCAGATGTTTCTAAGCTAAGACAAATGTACTGAATGCCCTTACAAATTTTCTCTATCTCTATTTATAATATTCCCTTACTAACTAACTCTATAAGACTCTATGTGGGACCTTATCATTACCCCCCTTTAAAATCCACCTTGTTCTCAAGATGGTAGCTAAAGAAGTGATCACCGTAGAAGATGGATATGCCTGAATGTGAACCTCGTCGTGGGAGGTACGTGAATGAGTGCAAGGAAATGACCATGCCGGGATCCATATGACCTTGTAGCTAAATCACAACCTACACCATTCATAAACTTGATGCTCAACCAAGCCATACTGATAGTTAAATCAGCCCAAAAGTGAAACAACATGACCAGACTGAAGGCAGTTGTCTTAATTATACAAGCCAGGCCCTACTCCCCTTTACCATATCATCATCAAAATTGAATAGCAGACTAACACACTCAAAAGTCAAAGAGAAATCCATAAGCTGGCTGAACAAAGTAAGGCCCATATAATGAAAGTCAAATAGAATGTGATGAAGATCTCCATCATTGGTAATAGGAAAAAAGAGGGAAAAAGACTTCATAGAAGCAGTACTCAAGTTAGGAGATATTTCTTCAAACACATTGAAGGAAACATGAAAACTCCTCCATACGTAGAACACAATAAGATTTCCATAACAATGTAGTAGTTATTGGATGTAGGTGATCAATAAATGTCCAAAAATGATGAGGAAGAACAATTACGATATCATAGATAACGTAATCTCTTTCTCTACAGTGGAAGTGGTGACCACAAATACAATGAACATTGTTGTGAATACCAAATGGTTTGCATGATTGATAGTGGGATGTACCCTTAAGACATCAACTTTAGGAACATGGAAGGACATTCCAGTCAACTTCCCATTAAGGGATGGCAGCACTTTTCCAACAGCCTTGGCAACTCTGGTGCTACTAGGAATGTTGTTGAATGAAACAACTCTTCTACCTCTCCAGTCCTTGCCTGATGGCCCATCAACAGTCTTTTGGGTAGCAGTGATAGAATGGACAGTGGTCGTAAGTCCTTCAACAATTCCAAATATTTCATTAAAAACCTTGGCTGTAACGACCCGAATAATCCTTGTTGTATGTCGTGCAGGACCATGACATGTCGACCGATCTTACGTGACAATCTCGTTCAATAATTGAGTGTCAACACCGAGGTAAATTAATCATTTAGATTAGCTTTAATTGTGTTTGATGTCGTTTATTATTTATAACTAACTTTATAAGCGTGCACGCGTATGTAGGTTCACATCGTGAATTCGAGAGAGCGGGGGAGCAACTTCATAGTGCGTACGTGTGTACAAAGAGTAGCTGGAGTTTATGGTTAGTTCGTAGCTTACGAGTTATTCTTTCTAATTCAAGATATACACCTAAGTCACAATGTTACAATTAAGTGTCTCAGTTACATATGGAATTAATAGAGACTAGTCTAAGTTTAAATCATTTAATTAACTAAAGCTACGACTTGAGAAATTCTAAATTTATCACAAATGTCCAAGTCATGTTAGACTTAGTGGGTTATTAGTAGAAAACTATAGTGGAATTATGACAAACAAACATCATGAATAATCATTGAGATTTGGGGCAAATAAAAATACTAGATTGATCAAATGGTTTAGACTTGAGGCTAATACCTATATTGAGAAGAAAACATTTAGCACTATTTTGTGAGAGAAAAAGTAGATTTTTTGCTAGAAATCAAAGAAATTGTGGTCTAAGTTAAAGGATCAAGCAAACACGAGTTAGGGCTCCAAAAAGATTGAAAGAAACAAACCTTAGGTATGAACATCTCTACACTTTTGCTTAATTGAATGCATGTTTGGGGCAATTGCGGCTGAAATCTTAAGATGAAATTGAACACATCAATCATATGATGATTTTTAACCTAACTTTGTGAGTTCAAATTCTTTTTAAATAAACCCAATCGAGGTTGCTAAATCTTGATTGAAATGAATAAGTTTGAGATCGAAATTTGGGGTTTTTGAGTTGATTCTAATTGAGACTAAAATCTCTATTTATATGGTTGTTAGATGCACGAATTTTGATTTCTTTAGGTGTATTTTAGTATGGCTTTAATGCTAGAAAGAATTGAGTCATGATTTGGTTGTTTATGATCAATGTGCTCTTAGTGATAATGCATGAATGCTATATGTTTGAAGAAATGCCGCAATACAAAGTTGTAAGAGTAGAAGTAGATTATGAATACCTCGATTTGTTTGAATTCATTTATACCCCTCAAACTAAGTTTTGATTAGGAAAAATCAGTTATGTGTTGCCATGACATGTTAGTATGTTTTGTTTCAAAAAAAAAAGAATTGTGTTGTGGGTTAATACTATGAATTGGTTGAAAGTGTTGAGAATTCGTGGTTTCTGATTTGTTGGACTATTTTGATGATAGAACCCCAAATTTTAATGGACTGAACTAATGAAGGAAATATAAAGAACAAGAGAATTGTGAGAGAAAAAGAAGATATATTTCTTAACTAAACCACAGAATACGCAATCCCACAACATTCAAAAGGCTGGACTGTCCCAGAACTCAAATAAGTTTCTAAGCCAAGACAAATGTACTAAATTCCCTTACAATATTTCTCTATCTCAATTTATAATATTCCCCACTAACTTTACAAGACTCTATATGGGACCTTATCATAATTCCCTACCCAAAGTATCAAAATAATTGTACATAGTTATAAACTTACAATTTAAGAGTGGCTTTTGAATTCAACTATCGCTGCAGCATAATTCAGTTAGTAACTAGTTGAAAGAGCTCATTTCAACAATAAGAACAAAGCCTCAAACCCCAAATAGTTAAGGCGAGCTACATGGATCAAACTTTTCGCACTCTGCTAAATTAAAGTATTTGATAAGGCGCTTTGTATGTTGTTGCTTTACCGCCCAACATTCACTTCTATAGAGCATTTTAAGTTAACTTAGTATAACAACGAATTTCTTTAATTTATAATTTATTGAATTTCTTAATTAGGGCATTTGAAGGTCATCTTTGAAGTGTCCAAACCACAACAAGAGTCCTACAAAGTTTTTGCATCTATTGTTGTTATTCTTAATTTCCTTATAATTTTTGTATTTCCTATTCCATATTTTCGAGTTTTACCACACATCTACTTAAGCTTTCTTCATTTCCACTACACACATTTTACGCATGTGCTATTCTTTTATGTTATGAACCTTGGAATAGGTTCTTTGAATAAGACTAGTCCGTGACAAATTCTTATATAGAAGAGTTTGTGACTACTTCTTTTTTGACTAAATTTTCACAAAGTAATAGCTTTCTTTATTCATTTCATAATACCGATATATATATAGAGTCCTAATACAATGGGAACTAGTAAATACTTAGCAACTGCTACTTTAGGTGGTTAATAGAAATTAGGAAACTGCTAAATAGAAAATTCCAATATAATAAAATAGCAACTACATGAAATAAGAAACCCACTAAATATTTACTAAATAACTAAGATCGTATCATTACTCCTTCCTTCCTTTGAGCTTTTCCTCAAGCTCAATTTTTGAACTTGGTCAATGGACATCTAGCACATTATCCGCTCCACCATCTTCGACTTTAGGAACCTCTATCAAAAATAGGCAATTGCAATTGTGTCTAGTGTTGTAAGATTCATCACAGTTGTAGCACAAGCCTTTAAATCTCTTATTGACCATTTTTGCTTAGGTGAGGCGCTTCACGAAACGGGTTGAGGAACTTCTTTTTTCATTACTTGCAACGTGGTTGGATGGTTGTGCTCCACTTTTAGATAGAGAAATCATGTTGAAGGACAAGGATGTACCATTGTTCTATCTTGATTTCCTTAGAATAGGTTTTTTGAATAAGACTAGTCCGTGACTAAGTCTTATATAGAAGAGTCTGTGACTACTTTTGCTTAGGCTAATAGCTTGCTTTATTCATCTCATGATACCAATTTATATATATAATATCCTAATACAATAGAAACTAGTAAATACTTAGCAGCTGCTGCTTTAGGTGGTTAGAAATAAGGAAACTACTAAATAGAAACTTCCTATATAATAAAATAACAATTACTTAAAATAAGAAACCTACTAAATATTTACTAAATAATTAAGACCATATCATTTTACCACCACATTCCCTCCCATAATCGTGCACTTAATCGAGCACAATGGAAAAGTTTGATCCATGTAGCTTACTCCAATTAATTTGGGACTGAGGCTATGTTGTTGTTGTTGTTGTTGTTGTTGTTGTTTTTGTTGTTGTTGTTGTTGTTGTTGTTGTTGTATTCTCTTCCATAATGAATAGTTTGCCTAATTGCAAGCTTAAAGGATTTTTTTAAGACTTGATATTTTATTGATGTTTCAATCACAAAATACACTTGTTGCACTCCACAACTTCCTCCATCCAACTTGAATTCTATGTGTGGCATTATCCTCGATATGACGAATCAGTTGTATGATTGAATCTTAACCATAGTTATCACTTGTCAGATCAAAAACAAATCATAAAATCAGTTGTCTAAGGAACATATTCAAATCATAATTCGAATCCTAATTCATAGGATATTGTTCTTTTCTTTCCTTTCTTCCAAAAATATACAAGAATTTGTATCATAGGATTTATGTTCAAAAAAGACACTTTTAATACATAACACATGCACACAAGGATTCATGTTAAGGAAAGATACTTTTAATACATTAAACACACGTGCGTACGCATATGTATATTGTGTACTATACATGAAAAGCCATGAAGAAAGAAGATTAAATTTTAAACCTTGCCCTTCGAAGAAATGACGAACATAAAAGTTGCTAAAAGAAATAAAAATAGGAGCTCTTATTTTCCCCTTTCTAATATGTCTCAGCCACTTATTATTTGTAGACCCTATTGGATTAGTGTATCACTCTACTGCCCTACTTAATTATAGTGAACATCCCAATCTAATTTTCTCAAATCTTTGCCCCGCATACTAACCCTAACAAAAATCAACAACCCAAAGCCCCAACCCTTACCGCTGACTCGTCAATAATTAAACATGTTTTATACTATAATTTAGGTTCATCTTTTATATAAATTATGATATTACCTTAGGTATTCTATTGTTTTTGTGATTTTATAATTTAAATAGGAAAATGAACTAATTAAAGAAAAAAGAGGAAGAAGAGAAAAATAGTCAATTGGAGAAGTCTAGTGATTAGCCAACGATTTGTATTTACACTAGGAATCGCCACTCAAATCAGCAACAGGGAAATGCCAGCTAATCCATAGAGAATTGGAATATATACTAGAAATCACCAGCTGAATCATTAGAGCACAGAGAGACAAATTCAGTGATTAACTTGGCGAGTTGTGTAGCACATAGGAATCACTGACAAATCGCTGAGGCCAGTCATAGTTTTTTTAGATTAATATGAAGAATTTGAGTTTATCAAGGATATGTATACTTAAGGAGACTAAAAAAAGGTCAAAGAGCTTCGAAATAACTTTTTTTTTCTCTTATTTACTTATATTACATTTTCTTAAACCTATTCTACATATTTTAGTTGATGTTTGAAGCTACATTAGAGTTTTGATTTATTTTAAGGTATTTATTTATTTATTTATTATGTTTTTTAATTATATAACTCCACCTATGTTGAACACTATGTGCACTACATAGCTGGTCCCAAGTTCGGATAAAGGAAGATGACTCTGACGCCCATTTTTCATACTCAAAAGTTGGGGAGGGATGGAAAATGGAGGAGGGTTGCGATAGGTTGACAGCCAACGCAAAACTTTTGTCACTTTTATGAAATAGGTTAAACATATATAAAAATTTTGCACTTAATCGAGCACAATGGAAAAGTTTGATCCATGTAGCCGATCCCAATTAATTTGGGACTGAGGCTATGTTGTTGTATGTTTTTTAATTATATATTTGCATTATTTATTTTCAGCATGAGTAAATAGTCTATCAATCTAAACAAACCCCTGAAATGTATATGCTTTGGATTGCTAGATAGTTATAATTAAGGAATCATGAACTTAATGCTTTAAATCTATTCATACACGTCAATCACAGATTTAACAAGTTTTTGTCTATTACAACTAAAGAAGATTAATATTGCATGCATAGTTGCAAATGTGTTATGTGATATTTTGATTCTGAATCGATGTTTATAGTTATTGACAACAATTATAGAAATAGTAACTAGGATTAATCTATAAGGCTTTTTTCGAGTGGATGTTTTAGGTGATTGTGTTATAAGTTGTTTATTATGCGGCTTCGGTTAATATTGGCTTAAACTAGACAAGATTTTCATTGAGTGTAATGCTATAAGATTTCTATGGTGTTGCGTTTTATCCAATAGGTAGATTTATAATGGTTAGAATGTAGCTTTTCCTTTGAATTTAGAAAAATCGATGGTTGGCTAAAGGCAATCAATCTATTATGAATTAAGATTTAATGATTCTAATATTCCATGAGTTATGATTATAACATAGTATGAAGTGATGTTTTTTTAGTGTTTGATAGCAATCCATGTATATTACATTGTTTAGTGGGGGTTTATTTATATGTTTGTTTAAGATATTTATATTGAATTTGATTATTTTTTAATTTAGTTTACTTTAAGTTGTTTGAATTAAGTTAGTAGTTATAGATTTTAGTTATTCAGTATTTTAATTCTCGTTTAATTAGATTAACTAAAATATTTAAAACAAGAAAAACACTTTCCTTTGAGATTTGAAAAATCCCCAAGGAGACGATATCCTATGTACCACTACTAAAAAATAATAGAAAAATACGAGAAACTATTGTACTCGCTCAAAACGTGTCAGCCGTATTCCCCACCCATCTTCCTTTTGCTCTATTTTCATCCCCACTCCTACGTAAACTTCATTTTTGTCCCTACCTACCTATCATGGATATGGCTCCCACACCCATTATCTTCATCTCCTTACTTTCCCATCCAGCCACTCCTACCTCCTACTTCACCCGCACTCGCACTCCATCCCACCACTTCATCTCCTTGTGCCATCCCTACCACCACACGTGTGTCTGGCCCTCGCACTCGCCCCACCCCACGATCGTCATCTGCCCCTAACTTCATTTTCTTTCGCATCTTCAATCATGTTGAATTGGACAAGGCAGCGGCCCGAAGAATGCGCCATTACCCTATTCGACAATGGCTTAACCTAAACTCACTGCTCTGTCTGGCGATTTTTTTATAGGAAGTATGATTCAAATTGTAAAACATAAAATTTGACCAACTATAATCCTAACCATCTAAAATAACAAATTTACTAAGAGGACATACATCCCCAATATAAAGAAGCGGGATCAAAAAAGCGAGAATTGTTGAAATAAGACCAATGAGCAAATACTCCAACTCAGAAAACCTCTGAAATTAATCAAAATAGACACAATAAATTCACTATTTAATCTCATCAGCCCTACAAATTCGTTTCTTACATAAAGGCCAAACTTATTTCAAATAAAATAATAAACATGTAAATCCGCAAAATAAATTGCTATGTAAGGAGAAACAAAACAAAGCCTATATAATTATTCAAAAATATGAAGCAACCTAATTCAAAACTAGCACACCTCTTTAATCTATACTTATAAAATTCCAATCTCATGGTTCACTTACCCATAAAAATAAATTAATCAAACAAGACAACAATACCAATACCTCATAAAGCTTGCAAGGAACAATGATACCAAGGCATAAAATGAGCCAAAAAGGCGTGTAGAAAAGAAAAATAGCTCTCCCTATCGCTTGCTTGGATTAGCAGAAAATCAAAAATTGTAGTTATTAGATGGTGGTGAAGCTCCTACTAAACCTGCAAACTTATATGTGTAAGATATTAAGTCTTCTCTCTTAACCACTAAGCTAAATGAACTACGAGATGTACATTTTTTTATTACTTTTTAGATCATTCTCTATTAAAAAATAAAGTAAAAGCATCAGTTAACAGATTGGGTAATATCAAGGAACTTAAAGTAAAACACTACTATATAGGAGTGATTTATGTGAAAAGGCAATCACATACTGATAGCATCCACATTGTTCATTCTTAATATGCCTATAAGTTAAAACTAATTATTTTCTTCTTTTATTTTTGGAAAAGCATAATTACTCCCTCGTAATATCCCAGAATCTCAAATTACTTTACCTCAAAAGAGCAATTCCTTAACCAAACATCTAACAAAAATGTCGAACCTAGTTTGTTGTTAGCTAAACGTCTAACTCTTCTTCTCATAAATGCTCATTCGCTATCTCTTTATCTTTCAAAGGTTTCTTGAGTTCCTTCGCTCCCAAATGATCAATGTTGTATTGTACATATTGAAGGAGTCAATCTAATATTCTTTGCCTAACTTGATAATGAGTCTCGTGTATGAAAAAAGAATTCTTGCAAGGTCATTTAGCTCTACTACTTTCCCCTGGTAAATATATCCCACCTATGACATATGCCCTGTGAAAAAATGACAGTAAGCAAAAAAATAGTCCATTGATTCTTTGTCTTCCCATCATAAAGAACACCAATACCATTTTCGAGGTCTTTTTTGTAGATTATCCAATGCATTGATCTTCCAAACTGCAAGAAGCCATCCAAAAATCATAATTTTATTAGGGACATGTCAAATCCCCAAATCTCTAAACTGGTAACTATGGCTAATTACGGATTAACGAAAACTAATTAAGGTTTTAGCCATGAGTCGGGAGTTAAGGACCAGTGAAATTGAGATTTATAATTAAGTTTATTTTTTGTGAAGTGTGCCTAGTGTCGTGTACTATAGACTATGTTTTTTTTTTGCGAAATTCAAGTCGATTGAGCGAATTCGATGTTTTGTAGGGTTTTGTCTCGAGATACCTATCGAGAGGGGTGCCGAGATAGTCAAAATATTGACACAAATATTAGTTTCAAATTTCATGACGAATAATTGGTTTTAAATTTGAAAATTCAAGTTTTAGAATTTAAATGGATTTAATGGGTTGACGTGGGCCCCACGCCTTGATTTTTAAGTGAAGAGAAGTTTTTTGGGAGTTTTGGAGTGTAATGGAAAATTCCCCAATTTTTAATCGAAGTGGGGTATTTTTTGGGTTTAATTTGGACTCAAAATCGAAAAGATAAATATGAAAATTAAAAAGAGGAAAAAGACCATAGAGGGCATTGTTTTATATAGTTGGGGAGGTAAACTAATGGGTAGTTTGGTCATTTAGTAACCTGCCCTTTAAAAATCGAAATGAAGAACAGGGATTTCTTCTCTGTTCCTCATTATTTCATCTTCTCCATCTCTGTTTCTCATCTCTTTCATTTTTCTCTGTCTTTCTCTTAAAATTAAATAAATCCCTGGAAAATTAGGGAAAATTGGATTTTTTTAAAATTGATGAAAATTGAGGATTTTTATGAAAAATGAGGATTTCAAGATTTTCTAGAGGATTTTGAATTGGTATGTTTCTCGTAATGCCTGCCAGGATACCCGAAAATCTATAAAATTTGGAAAATTGTTTTATGACATAGTCTAGTTTAATTTTCATTCTGAATCATAATTTGGAGTCAAAATTGGGATCCGAACATCCGAGGATATGATTTGCAGAGATTTTGGAGTTTTCGAGTTGAGGAATGACCCACAAATATATAATGAATCGAAAAATTTTATTTAAGCCTAGACAACATAATTTTCGATGTCGAACAATAATTTTGAGTTGAAAATGAAATTTGGGCATCGGATAATTTATTTTGGAAATACTTAAGGGGTTTCAGGACGCGATTGAGTCAATTCAAGGAGAACTAGTTGGAAACAACTTGTGGAATGATTTTAGAATATTTTCATATTTGTAAATTAATTGTAGGACTGCGATTGGAACCTCGTGTGAATTAGCTTACTAATTCGGAGCGCAAGGGAACGTGGGTATCGCATTTGTAAGGTTAAATAAACCTCATGGTAACATTTACATTGTATGATTATAATTTCGTATAAATTGCATTGATCCTTGAAATTGCATTTTTGTTGTACATGCATACACGGTTTGGGAGGATAAGGCGTTATGAGTCTCCTTATAGTGTATGCCTGACTGTATTACAGGGTAGAACTATTTAGTATCTGTCTGACTGTGTGCACAGGGTATATAAAACTACATGACTGTGTATTACAAAGTAGAACTTATAATGTCTACCCGACTTTATATAGGGTAGAACTATATTATACTTGAGAGGTTAGAGTCACTGATACTTTGCATCACACGATTATCATGAGATCACGGTAAACTAGATCATACTTTGTTAGACTCAAGGAACGAGACTCGTTTGGTTATTCTCCCCGCACTTGAGTCCTTATTACTGTTTACTTACCACTTTCGAAGGACGTCATCTGATTGTCGTCGGATAATAGAAACGAGATGGATTCACGGTTGTATTTAAACTCCATGGATTATATTGTTGTTTAAATCCCTTGGATTATTATGTATTTGATTATTACAGGCGTACTGGATAGTGTAAGATTTACTTATCTGACATTATCAAATTTTTTTAATTGGGTAATGATAGGTTCTAGCGGTGATAAGGGAAAGGAAAAACTTTAAGATTATTGGTGACTTTCTCAGTTCTTTTCTATCTATGTATGTATTATTTTTAATATAAAATATTGTATAAATGGTTTTTGGGTTCGTGTGAGGTTAGGATCTTCTTTGAAATTTTTATAATGGTTTTAAGGCAGATTGGAATGCTGCAGAGCTAAAGTAATTATGGTTTAAGGATTTTGAAAAACTGAGATAGTTTAGAATAAATAAATAATCTCTATTAATGAGGTATATATTATTATAGGGTGGATCGTGAGTCTTTCGACATTTCCACCAAGCTGAGCAGGTTTGTTGAAGACTATTTAAGACTAAGTTTTTTTCGGTGTAGGCTTAAAAATAGGGGAGGTGCCGGCGAGAACTTTTTAAGAAATTATAAGAATAATGTAATCAATCAAATTAAACTTTAAGGTTTAAGATTTAATTTAGAATTCTTTTGGGTTAATAAAGTTTTATAATTAATGATTACATGAACTTAATTTTAATTATTTAAGTTGTTTGAGGTTAAGTCTGCTAGATTATCATGGGATTAAGGTAATATAGGCTGGTCAGATGCCCTAATTAGTTGGGGTTTGATAATGTTGGTATCCGAGATTAGGTTTGGCTCAATTGAGGTTTAGTAAGTGATTAGTTGGGCAGTAACACGATGGAACGAGGTTAAAAAGTTCAAAAAATTTATGATTATGTCATTTGTTTTTTAAATTATCGAGAAATCGATGGATATGAGCTTGCTTAACCACTTTTCTTGCAATTTTTGTTGTAAAAAATTATAAGTGAATAACAAGATTTGGGTTAGGGATCTGGCAAGGATAATAGGGATTTGCAATATGTGGACTCAAACATGTTTTAGAACCTAGCGGAGCAGATGGTAGAGTTGATAAATATCGTACGAACACATATGGTAGTTCAGGCACTTGTAGTTCGTATTGCTCTTGATGTTTCTACGGTCGCTCTAGGCGCATAGGAGGAGCGGGCAACCTCTGCAGTTTGTCCCGAAGTTGAATAAGTTGTTGTAAATTTGGCTCAAGCTGATTTAGTAGTTGATAGTGGAATGTCATGGAAGGAAAGGCAAGAAAAGTTTTTGTATCATTATACCGATGATTAAATTGAATACTATGAGAGGTTTGATATAAATCTAGAGCTTATGTGATTACTATGACGGCCCCAATTTTTCACAAACTGGGCCCTACCCGGCCTAAGCCCACGTAGACCCCTGAGCCAGTCTTGCAAGGTCAACGTAGACCTAGTCAGCCTTCAATTCCATCATTATAAGTAAATTCAAAATTTTTAAGTTGAGTTATTAATATTTTTCAAGTTTTTCAATTTAGCGGAAGCAATTAATACATTAAATAACTCAACAATAACTATAAAAGAGTTGGACAACCTAATTGTGGAACCCTGCATATATATATCATCATCACCTAGCTATGGAGCCTTCCCCTTGTTGGATCGTGGATCTACACTTAGTCAAATATAAGAATGATGGGCCCAGGTAAGTAATTCCAGTAGGACATATATATCATTTCGAAATAACTAAAGTAGTCGAATTCATGCAAATAGAAAGAAAGGAACATGGAACGCATGAATATAAAAGACTGTAAACAATCAATCAATAAGTGAGGGTCAAAAATAGAAAAAAAAACATACAACAAGGAGTCTCGACTAAAAGGTCGTTGAGTTGCGGCAAAAGCCTAACAAACTCGAGTTCAGGAGAGACACAGCCTACCAGCCCTAACCCTTGCGACTATGAGATATCTAAAGACCCGAACAAGTGCCCCCGACGTACACTCAATTGGGAGATATCAACGGCGTCCATATAAGAGCTCATATCACAGATAAATAGTAATCATGACTCACTTGCCAATGGACCACTCAACCAACAACAATTTCAAAGATAATCAAAGCAATGAACAACAATATTCAATAGAGTAAAATGAAATTACTGTACAATTTTCTAGCTGGTTTACTTACATTCTCCGCGAGCAATCTATCGCGTCGTAGAGCTTCATCGACATCACAACCCAAAGTCCACTGTTGTCGTGTCTCGTCGGGGATCAATCGGTCGGCAAAGCGCCACCGCGCTGTTCCTCTACGCCGTTCACCGTACTTCTGCTGCCGCCACTACTGAGTCACCGCTTCTCCTCGCCAGCGTCCCTTCCTTGCTCCTCGCTAGCGTCCTCCGTGACAGCCGCGCCACCATTATGGCGCTTGAATCGCGGTTCGCGGCCCCTGCGTAGCCCACGAGCTGCCGTTTGCGCCACTGGTCTGCCATTGTCGGAGCTGCGCTGCTCGTCCTCACGGCTCATTGCTCATCCGTGCCACTGGTCCACGCTTCTTGCTGCTCCTCGTTGACTGGTCCACCGCCGCTACGTCTCGCCGGACTCGCCACACCCGCCGTCAACTCTCCGCCGTCTCTCTTCCCCTCTCTCTCTCTCTCTCTCTCTCTCTCTCTCTCTCTCTCCTCTCCTCTATATCTTTTCTTCTCTATATTTTCCTCTTTTTCTCTCTCTCCTCCCTCTTATTATCTGATCTCTTTTTTCATACTTATCCCCTCGATTTTGTGTCCGAAATAAACCCCGAAAAATACCCCATTTTCACCAAAAATTGTCAAAAATACAATTGCACTCCGAAACACAGATACACCGTGTCTAAACCTTAACTTGACCCTACTTCGTGTCGATTTCAATAAAGATCACGACGAGTGGGTCCCACATACGACTCTAAATTGACACGTAGTATGAGTTAGATTTTTAAGGTCGTTACAGTCTTCCCAACTAATTGAAATTTCGTCCTCACAATTGAAGCAATTCGCAAAGGACGATAGTGTTTTGTGATGGCTCAAGGCCATACTCGCCCAAGGCCATACCTCCATCTTACTCTGTAGGACTGGGCACCTTCGGACAAGCTGGGCTCCTCCGAGACGTGCAGGCTATGTAATGCCCTTACACACCTTACACCATCTGTCTCCTCCTCTCCAATATATGTCAGGGCAACATTCTCGAAACATATATGGGAAAAACTCAAATGAAAATACCATTTCCATAATACACCGTCTCCAACACACACATACACATCTTCCGTATGTCCGTGAAAATTTGAACCAGTCACTCGGACTGTTCGTCATTCTCTTTAATCTAGCGGACTTCAAACCCAACTCATCGACCAAGCGACTTGAAATAAAACTTCACGTTATGGATAGTAGTCGGATCTGGCTCGACAACAACATGAACATGCTCTTGGCTCTGCTGTGGCTGCCCTCTCTCTAATCATGGACACGTACTAGCAAAGTGACCCGACTATTCACAATCCCAACAAGTACGCTGAGATCCCGATCTAGATGGAGCACTCTGTCCCCATCCATACCTCTACCTCTAACCACTGACTTTGCGACTTCCCTTAGTCCTCTGATACTGCTGTCGCTGAGAACCTGACGGTGCCAGAAGCTGTGGTGTGCTAGTATAACTCTGTACTGGAGAATATGGTATTGGCACAATACGTGCAATACTTGCTGCTAGAGGTGGCGATGCAACAGACTTCACACCTTGAGCTCGATCTCTCGACCTCCACTATCTCCCTTCCTCTTCCCGTCACCACCCGATTTGACATATGGTTGTGCTGGTGGTGGAGCTGTGACTACTATACTAGTGCGCGTGCTTAGAAAAGTCTCACCGGCCAAACTCCTCTCATTGCCTCTTGCAAAGTTCCTGGAGTTGTAGTCACCATCATAGAACCAATCTCACCCAACAGGCCATTCATGTAATAGTATGCCCGGTCAGCGTGCGTATTAGTTATGCCTCCAGCAGAGTCCATCAATCGCAAATATCAGCCCTTATACTGCATCACTGTCTCGTCAGCCGCCTGTCAGATGTTTTGAAACTCTATCTTAAAATACTTTTGATTGAACCTCTCCTTAAATTCAGCCCAGTCCTTGGGTTTCCCCTTCGTAGCCACCATGTTACGCCACCACATATCAGCCTCTCCGAACAACGAAGCTGATGAGATGCTTGGCCTCATATGTTCCGGTGTGGCCAAGACGTCATGAATCTTCTCGTGAATCCTCATAAACTTCTTTACTGCTCTGAGATCCGTACCACCGTGATACTACTTTTCGGATGATGTCGCTTAAACTCGCGAGACTGCCTCGCCTTAGCTGTCACTCGTGTGCTCCCATCAGTGGGCGTGCTCGGTGTATCATCCGCCGATGTATCAGGAGTCAATGGTACTATCTCAGCCCGAACGTGTACTCCTTCGGATCTGGTCAGCGATTTAGAAGGCGATGCTATAACCAGTGCTCTCGAACGTCGAAGAATTCCTAAAGTTGCTGGCCATATGAGGTGACCAACTAGGGCATCTCCTCTCTTTCGTGAACATCACTCGGACCAGTGTCACTGGTCTCGGACTGATCGGCCATCGCAATCTGCAAAGAATGCGATTTCTCGACCACAACATAGCTATCGATAGTAAGAGTATACAACACATCAAATAGCTTATATATCCCAAACTCTTCTTACTTCCCAACTAAAAGTCTAAGTCAGGATCATAGGGTTCCACTCTAAGTTCCAATCATGTCCTAACTTCCACTGGATTATGTTTTAATGGATTGTGATTTAAATCAAGAGTCGAGTATTAAAAACCTCGGCTCTGATACCAACTGTGACTTTGCTATCACAATGTCTTAAGCCATGAAATTCTCAAAACCAGGCTCTGATACAAACTGTGTTGGTATCATATTGCCTTAAACCATCTAAGACTCTCAACATAGACTCTGATACCAATTGTGATGACCCCAATTTTCCACAAATTGGGCTCCGCTAGACTTAAGCCCATGTGGACCCCCGAGCCAGTCTCACAAGGTCGACGCAGTCCTAGTCAGCCTTTCAATCCATCATTATAAGTAAATCCAAAATTTTTAAGTTGAGTTATTAATATTTTTCAAGTTTTCAATTTAGCTAAAGTAATTAATAGAACGAATAACTCAACAATGACTGTAAAAGAGTTGGACAACTTTACCTTGAATATGTATATCATCATCACCTAGCTATGGAGCCTTCCCGTTGCTGGACCGTGGATCTGCACTCAGTCAAACACAAGAATGACGAGCCCAGGTAAGTAACGCTAGTAGGACATATATACAACATTTCGAAATAACTAAAGCAATCCAATTCATGCAAATAGAAAGAAAAGGAACAGGGAACGCATGAATATAAAAAAATGTAAGCAATCGATCGATAAGTGAGGGTCCAAAACACAAAAAAAAAGAAACAACAAGGAGTCCCGACCAAAAGGTCGTTGAGTAACGACAAAAGACCATCAAACTCGGATTCAGGATGAGACACAGCCTACCAGCCTTAACCCTTGCGACTACGACATATCCACAGTCCCGGATAAGTGCCCCCAACGTACAATCTATTGGAAGATATCAACAACGTCTGGATAAGAGCTCATATCATAGATAAATAGTAACCATAACTCACTTGCCAATAGACCACTCAACTAACAACAATTTCAAAGATAGCTATCAAAGCAATGAACAACAATATTCAATAGAGTAGAACGAAATTACTGTAAAATTTTCTATGTGGTTTACTTACATTCTCCGTGAGCAATCTATCGCGTCGTCGAGCTTCGAGGACTCGTCGACGTCGCCGTCTCTCTCTCTTTCTCTCTCTCTCTCTCTCTCTCTCTCCTCTCTCTATTTTCCCTCTAATGTCCTCATTTTTTTCTCTCTCTCCTCCCTCTTATTATCTTTTTTTTTCATACTGTCGTGTCTCATCGGGGATCATTGCATCGAAACACCAGTACGCCGTCTAAACCTTGACTTGACCTTATTTCGCGCCATTTCCTAGCGCGACAAGTGGGTCTTCGACCGAAATGACACGTATCAAATTTTTAGGTCGAGGAGGTTAGGACAAGCCTCATGAGGTCGAGGAGTTAGGACAAGCCTCAGGTTCTGTAGGTAAAAAAAAAATTCTTTTAGGTTTGACTTAAAGTCTCGAAAAAAGAAAAAGAGTGGAGAACCATCGTTCTCGCCTATGATACCTGTCATCTCATCAGATGTACTTCGTAATTCCTTTCAGAGTATAACTAGTAAAACATATGAGTTGACATTAATGGGGTCAAGATAGACTCAATGATAGACTTTTCAGCTTTTAGCTCATAGAGATACACTTTAGTTGCAGAGAAAAAGGTAAGGGTCAAGGATCTTAGGGAAATGCCAAGATTCAACGATCGATAACTAATTAAGAATCTTTTGTATGTAGTAAACCTATAGTTACATGTTTAGGTGCAAAAAGTATGGTCATATCAGTCGAGACTATTGAGTGTTATTACATGTTTGGGTGTGGAAAGAAAGGACATTACAAGATTGCATGTTCACGACTCTTAAGAGCGACTTCTTATGTTGTCATGATCTCAAAAACATATGAAGGAACATGTTTAGGTGGTGACTGAATGAGACTCATATGCAAATCATAATTTTATTGAAGGTATAATTTCAATTTGTAGTCGTGTGGTGATTGATTTAGGGTTAACTCCAGTGCGAGTTCTTATTTGCCTTGTACTAAACATAATGATTGGTGATAAAGTGTATCCTCACTTTATGTGTGAGAAATGTGTTGTTGAGATCTCTGGACACGATGGTCATTAATCTACATGTTTTGGAGTTTTTGGAGTTTGATATGTTGTTGAGAAAGGATTGGCTAGCCACTATAGAAGAAATTGAAACTCTTGCGGAATTATAGTACAAAGGCAAGATATGAAATTAAACTAGAGAAAATTCTTATGGTCGTAAATCCTCAGAAGTGTTTCTTAATGATTTACCTTCATTTTCATTCCTGAGAGAGATTGATTTGGTTATTGGAACTAAACCAATGACTATTCTATCCTATATGATGACTTTGAAGGAATTGCAGGAGTTGCTGAAATTAAGTTGGAGTTGTTGGATAAAGTGTTTATTAACCGAAGTAATTCTCTATGGGGCACACCAGTCCCTTTTGTTAAATAGAAGGATAGTAGTTTGAGGCATAACATCAATTATAGAAAGTTGAACATGATCACTATTCAAATAAATATCCATTGCCTAAAATTGATGATTTGTTGGATCAATTGAATAGGGCAAAACTCTTTTCTAATATTAATTTTTGTTATGGTTACCATCCATTACAAGTTTGGGAAGATGAGGTGCAGAATACAATGTTCAATGCCAGATGTGGTTATTTTGAGGTTATTGTTGAGCTATCTAGGTTGACTAATGCTCCAACGCTGTGTATGGATTATAAATAATATTTTTATTGAAAATTCTTAATCATAACTTTATGAAATTTTTAATTGATAATATCTAGATAAACTTTAAGACTCGAAAGGATTATAAATAATATTTTAAAGTTATTATCCAAACTTTGAGAAATTATAGCATGTATGGCAAGTTTAGCAAATACAAGCTTTAGTTATCTGAGTGAGGTTTTTTGGTCATATGGTTAGTACGAAAGGAATTTTGGTGGATCCGCCAAGATTAAGGTTATCATTGGTTGGTCGGAACCTACCACAATGACGGAGATACAGTGTTTTTTTAATTTGGCTGGCTATTATCGTAGATTTGTGAAAGATTTTCTAAGATAGTTGCGCTAATTACTAAATTAACTTTGAAAAATATTCCACTTGTTTGATCAAACGCAATGTGATGCTACATTTTCAGGATTGAAGAAGCGGTTGACTTCAACATCATTTCTAGTATTATATGAACTAAGGAAAGGTCTTATAGTTTATATTGATACATCAAAATTGGGTTTGGGTTGCGTGTTAATGGAGAATGGATAGGTGATTGCTTATGCTTCTCGACCATTAAAGGCTCACGAGAAGAATTATCTTGTTCATGATTTGGAATTAGTGCCGACTGTGTTAGTTTCGAAGCTGTGAAAACACTATTTGTACGGAAAAGCTTCAAGCTATTTTCGGATCATAAAAGTTTGATGTATTTGTTTTCTTAAATAAAATTGAATATCAGACGACAACGATGGTTTGAATATTTGAAAGACTTTGATTTTAGTCTTGAATAACATTTGAGTAAAGTAAATGTTGTTGCTGATGCACTGAGCAAGAGGAGTGCTGAAACACTGCATGCGACTAGTCCATTGAGTTACGAGTATGAGTTGCTCGAAAAAGTCATCATTATGACTTTGTTGAAGATTACTAATGTTGATGATGAACTAATTCGTGCTCAGCTTAGAGTACAACTCGTATTTATTTAGGAACTGAAAGAGTGTCAGCAAAGCGATGTGGATTTTGAAAAGTTTAAGGGGTTTGCTGATGAAAATAATAATCCAGATTTGGTTGAGTCCGCGGATCAGAGTTTGAGGCTTAAAAGGAAACTGTAGATTTGATCGGTGGCAGAGATTTAAGATGAGATATTGAGAATTGGTTCAAATATAACATTCATCCCGATAGGACTAAAACGTATCATGATGTGGAGCGATTATATTGATGGCCAGGGATGAAAGCTGACGTTGGTAATTATGTGATGAAATGTGAAATTTGTTAATAGGTTAAAGTCGATAGACATAAACCTAGAGATACATTACAACCACTTCACATGTCATAATGAAAATAGGAACATATTATGATAGAATTTATTACTCATCTGCCTACCTCTTAGAGGAAACATGATGCGGTCTGGGTTATTATTGATGGGCTGATGAAGTCTGCTCATTTTCTTCCTATGTACATCTCAAATGGCTTTACACAGTTGAGCTTGTTGTGTAGGCAAAATGTGGCTTGCTTATTTGGAGTGTCGTTGATGATAGTTTCTAATCGTGATGCTCGGTACATATGGGGATTGTGGTAGAGCATGCAGGAACAACTCGACACTCAGATATATTTTAGTGCTATATTTCATCTATAGGCGGATGGTCAGACTGAAAGATTAATTTATGTGTTAGAGGACATGCTTGGGGCTTGTGTACTGGGATTTGAAGGTTCTTGGGGAAAATACATACCTTTGAGTGAGTTCTTTTATAGTAACTGTTGTTAATCGTGTAATGAAATAACTTCGTTTTAGGCATGGTATGGAAGACCTTGTCATTCTCCTACCAGTTGGGTTGAACCAGAGAATTTGGTGGAGTTGGGGTGACATATGATTGGAGATCACACTTAGGTTATGCAGCAGATTCGTCAAAGATTGAAAACAGTTCAAGAAAGATACAAAACTTATTTTGATTTCTATCACTGGTTTTCGATATATGGTGAAGGAGATAAGGTGTATTTGAAATCTCCCCTCGCAAAGGCCATTATAGGTTCGGACTGAAAGGAAAACTTTCTCTCAGATTTACAATAGTTTTTGGAATTATGAAACGAATTTTGAAGGCTGCTTATAGAATTGTAGTACAACCTCAATTAGCTGGAGTTTATGACAAATTTTATGTGTCGATGTTTATGTGGAAGAAACCTGATTCGTATCATATAGTAGAATGAAATTAGTTTGATTATTAGTGTGACGTTTTGTATGAAGAGCAAACTATTTATATTAGGGATAGGAAGTTCCAAAAGTCTCGAGTAAATAAATTTCACTTGTTTTGGTTAGGTGGAAATTACACTATGATTTGGAGTTAACATGGGAACGAGAGTTACATAGGAAAGTATTTTTCAGATTTCTTTTAGTCCTTATAAATTTGGTTTAATTTTAATTTCGAGGACGAAACTTTTATTAGTTGGGAAGATTGTCAAATCTCAAAATTTTTAAATTGGTAATTATGGCTAATTACAGATTAGTGGAGACTAATTAAGGTTTCGGTCGCGGTTAAGAGTTAAGGACCGGTGAAATTGAGATTTATAATTAAGTTTATTTTTTGTGACGTGCGCCTAGTGTTGTGTACTATAGACCATGTTATTTTGAAAAATTCAAGTTGATTGAGTGAATTCGATGTTTCGCGGGGGTTTATCTCGAGATAAGCGTCAAGACGGTTGCTGAGATAGTCAAAATACTCGAATTACACAACGAATAATTGGTTTTAAGTTTAAAAACTCAAGTGTTAGCCTTTAAATGGATTTAACGTGTCGACATGGACCCCACACCATGTTTTTCATGCGAAGACAAATTTTTCGGGAGTCTTGGAGTAAAATGGAAAATTCTCCAACTTTTGGTCAAAGTGGGGTATTTTTTGGAATTTAATTTGGACTCAAAATCGAAGAGATTAAAACGCAAATTATAAAAAAAAGGTAAAAGACAAAAAGGGCATTGCTTTATATAGTGGGGGATGTAAACTAAAGGGTAGTTTGGTCATTTGGGGACCTTCCCTTTAAAAATCGAAATGAAGAACATGGGTTTTTCTTCGTTTCTCATTATTCCATTTTCTCCATCACCGTTTCTTGTATGTTTCTCTCTCTCTCTCTCTTTTCACTCTGTCTTTCTTTTTCTCTCGTCTCTCTCTCAAAAGAATCTATCTATCTATTTATCTATCTCTCTCACATACCTATGAGAATCGGATTGAATGGATTCTTGGTGGCTGTGATGGTGTTCAAGATGAGGTAAGTTTAATGGAGACTTGAACTTTTTAGTTTTGGACTGTGGGGACTTATTTTATGTATATGGTTTCGAATCGAAAAGGTGATTGAATTCGTTGATTGTGTGAAGGGGATAAGTAAGGAGGAGATCAAAATAAAAAAAAAATTATAGAGATGAGGCTCTGTTGAACGAGTTGGAGGGAGGAAGAAGAAGGAGGATGGGGGACACCTTGAGGGGCAGCGGTAAGCTCCCTTAGGGTTGGACAACCCAAACGGAAAAAAAGAACAAGAACATGACGTTCTGTTCAAACCCCTTCCCCCAAATAAAAGAAAATGAAAAAAATGGTTTAAAAGTGGAAAAAATAAATAAATCACTAAAAAATTAGGGAACACTGAATTTCTAAACAAATTGATAAAAATTGATGATTTTTATGAAAAATGAGGATTTTGGGCTTTTCTTATGGATTTTTACCAACTATGTTGCTCGTAATGTGTGTTAAAATACCCGAAAATGTCCAAAATTTGGAAAATTATTTTATGGCCTAGATTAGGTTTAGTTTTCGATTCTGAATCACAATTTTGAGTCAAAACTGGGATATGGAGATCCAAGAATGTGATTAAGAGAGATTTTGGGGGTTTAGGGTCGAGGAATGACCTATAAACATATAATAAAGTGAAAAAATTGTATGTAAGCCTAGACAATGTAATTTTTGATGTCGAACAATAATTTTGAGTCAAAAATGAAATTAGGCATTAGATAATTTATTTTGGAAGTATTTTAGGGGTTTCGGGATGCGATTGAGTCAATTTAAGTACAAGTAGTTGGAAACAACTTGTGGAATGATTTTAGAATCTTGTCAGATCTATCAATGCATTGGAGGACCGCGATTGGAACCTTGTGTGAATTAGCTTACTAATTCGGAGCGCAAGGGAATATGGGTATCACGTTTGTAAGGTTAAGTAAATCCCATGGTAACCTTTATATTGTATTATTATAATTTTGTATAAATTGCATTGATCCTTGATATTGGATTATTGTTGTACATGCGTATATGGTTTGGGAGGATAAGGCATTATGAGTCTCCTTATAGTGTATACCTGACTGTATTACAGGGTAGAACTATTTAGTGTCTGCCTGACTGTGTGTATAGGGTATATTAAGCTACCTCATTGTGTATTAAAAGGTAGAACTTGTAGTGTCTACCTGACTGTGTACATGGTAGAACTATATTATGCTTGAGGGGTTAGGGTTACTGATACTTTACATCACATGATTATAATGTGATCACGATGAACTAGATTATACTTTGATAAACTCAAGGAACGAGACTCATTTGGTTATTCTTCCCACGTACGAGTCCTTATTACTATTTACTTACCACTTTCGGAGGACGTCATTTGATTATGGTCAGATAATAGAAACGAGATGGATTCACGGTTGTTTAAATTCCCTGGATTATTATGCATTTGATTATTACACTTGTACTGAATAGTATGGGATTTACTTATCTAACGTTATCGGATTTTTATAATTGGGTAATACAGGTTCTAGAGGTGAGAAGGGAAAGGAAAAGGTTTACGATTATTGGTGACTTGATCAATTCCTTTCTATCTTTGAATATATTATTTTTGAATATAAAATATTATATAAATGATTTTTGGGGTTCGTGTGATGTGAGGATCTTCTTCGAAATTGTTATAATGGTTTTATGGTGGATTAGAATGTTGCAGAGCTAAGGTAATTATGGCTTAAGGATTTTGAAAACCTGAGATAGTTTATAATGAATAAAAATCTTTATGAATGAGGTATATATTTTTGTGGGGTGGATTGTGAGTCCTTTGGCATTTTCACCAAGTCGAGCTGGTTTTTTGAAAACTATTGAAGGCCGGGATTTTTTGGTGTAGGCTTAAAAATAAGGGAGGTGTTGGCAATTTTGTTTTACGAAATTATAAGAAAAATGTAATCAATCCAATTAAACTTTGAGGGTTAAGATTCACTTTAGAATTCTTTAGGTTTAATAAAGTGTTATAAGTGATGATTAGAAGATCTTAATTTTAATTATTTAGGTTGTTTGAGGTTAAGGATGCTAGATTATCAGAGGATTAAGATAATCTAGGCTTGTCAATCGCCCTGATTAGGTAGGTCTGACATGGCAAAAAATTCCATAAAAAGAGTACTATTCCGCAATGGAGGATCATTTCTATGGGCAATTAAAGAATTTAAAGACTTGCCTGAAGAGTTTCCTGTGATTTTTAGATTCCATGACCATTTATCTTCATTGTGCAGCTTAATTCTAATGATGATATAGGAAATCCATAATGTCTGGGAATCTAGATGCTAATAATAAACCTCCTACCTATCGAACCTACTGAAATTGAATGTGGCTGTCACTCCCTACTATTTTTTTGAAGTACAAAAAATTTCCATTAATTATAATAGCTCGATACATAGAATAGAACATGATAAGACAAGGAATCAATTACCTTGATAAAGCACATTGGTTCGCTAATCCTAATATTGTTAATAAGAGCATTCAACTGCCATAGAGTTGATTTTGAAAGACTGCGACGGTAATAATGGAGCACTATGATAATCAATGATTGTTGTCTTGACAAATGTTTGGAATGCAACAGTACACGGACATACAAAGACCATAAAGAAAATAAAACTTCCAATAAGGGAAGACAAACAAAAACTTTCAACAGGGGAAGACAAATATATATTGAAAAAGATAACTTAATAAAAAGTATCAAACGAACAACGCTAAGTGCAGATCCATGCACGAGCGATAGAAGTGGAGATGAACTTGAATTATAGTAAAATTATGGTAGATGTACACATGAAGGAGTAGCAAGTTGTGCCAATAATAAATCTGATAAATGATGTAGGATTGAAACTCTCAAATCTATTCAAATCTATGTTCTTTTTGAAAAAAATAATGTTATAAACACTGTTATTGGAACTACTGCCATCAAAATAGAAGATTGGTGGTGGTTCAAACATAGAAAACACAAAGAAAACAAAAGAGAAATTTTTTTTTTAAGGTTTAGAGGTGGTGGCTATTCTTTTGAGTTGTTCAACTTATTAGTTTGGGTACCATTCCCTACTTATAAAAAAATATGCTCGAAAAATGATGAAAAGATTTAAGGATATAAATTTCACAGAGTTTTAAATATGCAACCAGGTAATGAATGAACCTCCACAAATGATTTCTACGGCTATGCCTACTCGTAATGACTTCAACCCATAAAGAATTATAGTCTCAATGGCCAGACCTTATTTTTCAATGTGATCATTTGCTACCATAATTGTCCACGTATAAAAAATCTCCATCATTTTCCAGTAGCCTCTGAGACACCCTTCGGTAGTTTGAACATTGAAAGGAAATAAGTAGGAAATGCACCCAACACTTAACATATCACTATAAACCTGTCCCCTTTTGAAATGAGACTCTTATTCCAACTGTCGAGCTTATTATCGATTTTAATAAGTATTGGACTCCAAAATGAAAAACAAGAATCGTTATAATGGATCTCCTCGACGTAAATCGCGTTCTTCATTCACTAGCGTTGTAAACGATAAGAGCGTAAACAACCAATAACCCATTTCCTCCTTTCTCCCACATACCTTTTGTTATCTCGCTTAAGAGAGTCATAATCCATTAGGTCAAGGTGGGGACATTTGTGATCTGACAAGGCGTAAAAGGTTGAGGGTTGAAATGAGCATTTCTTGAAGGTTGAGAAAAGAAAGAAATTGCAATTTAAATAGAGGGAATGATGAGTGAATTGAAGATAACAAATTTTTTTTGATGGGGAAGGAAAATCCAAAAGAAACCTAATCCAATCTGATAAGAAAAACCTAAACAACATACAAAATATTTCAAAATAAATCCAAGCAACAAACCCTAAAGAGAGAGAGAGAGAGAGAGAGAGAGAGAGAGAGAGAGAGAGAGAGATAAAGAGATAAAGAGAATGAAAGAAAGTAATAGCAGAATTGAAAGAGATTAACATGAAGACTACAAACATTACCTGCGATGAGACCTTGGTCGACTGGTATAATTAGCTAAATGCATGTCTCTCACTTATTATTGATTGGTTACTATGGTTGTGCTAGAGCGAGTGTGTTATATCGAGTGAGGTCAAAGAGCTTTGAGTTTAGGGGTATTTCAAAAAGTAATGTGGGTATTCTTTTTTTCATCAAATATGGAAAGATTCTTTAAAATTACAGAACTAATATATTTCTCCTTTTCAAAAGGTGTTATTCATAATGACGTGGTGTGCTGTTGGTGACGTGGAACTTTGTATGAATAACTCTTTTTGAGAAGGAGTAATTCATAAAAAATACTAAGTGTATGAATTACTCCTTCTCAAAAGGAGTTATTTGTTCAACCTAAAAAGTTTATTAATTACTCCTTTTGAGAATGAGTTATTTGTTCAATCCATCCATGCAAAGGTCACACACATATCTCGAGGTGGACAACCCATGCAAATGCCATGCACGTAACTCGAAGTAGGAAATCCATGCAAGCACGTGCTGTTCATGCAAATCATGCAAACATCATGCACGTATCTCGAGGTGGGTAACTCATGCAACCTCGTGCAATCCATGCAAACCATGCAAACATCATGCACGTATCTCGAGGTGAACAACCCATGCGACCTCGTGCAATCGACGCAAACCATGCAAACATCATGCACATATCTCAAGGTAGAAAACTCATGCAACCTCGTAAAATCTATGCAAACCATGCAAATGTCATGCATGTATTTTGAGATGGACAACATTGCAGGTTTGAGAGAAGAACGTCGTGTAGATGAAGATGAGGGTGGTTTGTATCAAATTCGGCCATGTCTATATATGTAGATGGAGATGTGCATGGCATGTGGCCCGCATTTATGGAAGTCGTCATGCGCGCTTCGAGATACACACCACTCATGTTATACACTAAAAATCATTTTGCGCACATTCATTTTTACGTAGGTCCCACATATCATTGCATAGGGGTATCACTTGGGGTGACATTCTAATATTTTCCTATATTATGTATACATATATAAATATGATATATATTTATATATATTATATATATTATTTATATATTTATATATAATATGATATATATGGCCTAAACGTCCACGTGGACATGAATGGCGCATTCATGTTATTTGTAGGGGTGCAGTTTTTCACATTAATGACGCATTTTGAAAAAGCGAAATATCTTACTTAACGAATAAAAAGAAAACCAAAACTATTTTACTAATTTTGAAAAAATATAACTGTATAACCGTAATTTCTCCCTAGTTGACACTTGCCACAAATATTACTCAATCACTGTTGTACTCTTGTATTTTCCTTTTGTCATAAAGCGCCTTTAACGCCATGCCTTTTTTCTGTTAACGCAAGACGTTATTTTATACATGGACATTTGTGCGCATATATCTCGATGTATGTTAAAATAATGATGACCATTTGATACTTGGCCCTAAAGCAAATTTTTACATTTTAATTTTGGTTGAAACAATTTTTCACTTTGGTCATGGGAGAATAATGTACATTATTGAGATTAGAGCATCTCCAATAGTAAATGTGGATTGAAGATGTCATTGATACCACGTCAGCAACGTGGAGAGAATGTTCATAGTAAGTGGCTTTGATAAACATTGAAATTTCAAAAGTGCTCTGACGCTTGTCGAATGCGTCAAAATATATTTATACCCGATGAGGTTACCAATAACCACAAGAACTGCAGTAGTGGCAAGCACGGGGTCGAACCACGAAGACCAACTTTCTTTTTAACTTAGACTATGAAATTGAAAATAACTCGGGGGTGTTGAAAAACTTGTTTGCTTAATCGATTAATGCTGAACAAATTAAAATAGAATGCAAACAAATAACTTAATCAAAATAAAGGTGACAATCTAAACCATTAGCATCACAAATCTCCGCAATTTGGCACAATTTTATATATGGTCCTCGATCTAATCAAAATGTATGATTCATAATATTTTAGTGTAGCTATAGACCCGGTGACGCACGCGGTTCCTCGCTCTTCCCTGTCTCGGTAGCCAAGGTACGACGGTGACTACTTCCCTAGTCAGACACACAACCGCATATTCAAGTGAATTGGATTTAGTGTGTTGACCGCAATGGGTTTCGTGAAAGGCGCTACACCTAGACAACCGATCACTCGTGTGTCCGATTTAGCCCGATTTCTAAGGTATTTAACCTGGTCCCAAAAGGGTCGAATCAATTGGTAGGGTCAATTGCCACCGGTGTGGTTTTATTGCACAAGTACGGTGCTTACAACACATCAATGGGGTAAATTAAGAATTAAATCGTATTTATTCTTAATTATTAAAATAATACCAAAGAAAATAAAATATTAATGAAAAACAAAATAAATAAATACATAGATCTCACATATATATTTATGCCAAAATAGGTGATTTGATCCGCCTCCGGCTCAGATTGATGGACTTAGCCGGCCATTGCGACTGTAAGACAGTATTTTTGTATTTTTGAAAGTAAAAATGAGTAAAAACTCAAAATCACTCTAAAAATACACAAAAACTACACTAAAAACTCCCAAAAATACCTCACCAAAAACTGCCCCCCAAACTTGCGTATTGGCCCCCTATTTATAGGTGTGTTGATGAGTTGTCACTTTGCCACGTGTCAGGCTGCCATTGGTGGGCTGGTGAGTGCGATGCCACGTGGCGCACTGTGATTGTTGGTGCGATACCACGTGGCGGAATGGGCTGGAAAGCCTGTGGGTGTGGGCTGGGGTGTTTGAATAGTGCGTGCCACGTGTCAGAACCTGATTGGGCGAGAGGGGCGGTTTGCTGACGTGGCGGGAGAGTGCGTGCCACGTGGCACACTGTGATTCACTGCATTGGGCTAGTGGACATGTGGCGCGCGCTGATTGGTTGAGCAGGCGGTGCGCTGGCGTGGCGAGAGAGTGCGTGACACGTGGCGCGCGTTGATTGGTTGAGCAGACGGTGCGCTGGCGTGGCGTAGGGAGAAGTCGCGCGACTCGTGCGAAAATCTGGGAGTTTGTACGTGCACGAATCCCGAGGCGAATCGAAGAGCTACTGAACGAAGAGAGGATGGGCGGTGTGACGTGGCGGGCGTGCTGACGCGGCGCGCACTGATTTGTTGAGACGGGAAGCGCTGCCGCGTGGTGTGCGCTGATTAGGCCACGCTGTCCACACAATCTGGTCCGTATAAGGGCGGTGCCTCGTGGCGCTGTCTGATTGGTTGAAAATGGATTTATGACGCTGACGTGGCATTTTCTGATTGGTTGAGACGTGCTGTCCACTTTTCGACACACCGAGCAGCGCGCATTTCGAGGAGACTGTCTGGTGTCCGATTTTGACATGTAAATACTCCATTTTGAGTATTTTTTCGCCACGAATTCAACCGTGCACCCCGTTTCACCTAGAAGTGACAAAAATTATTATTTAATATATTAATTTAAATATTTTCAATAATTAATATACTAAAATTAACTATAAATTACCTATAAATTATTGACTTATCAAATACCCCCATACTTGAGACTTTGCACGTCCCGAGCAAAGGTGTAGATGACAGCACAAACTCGACTTCACTCATTCCTATACCCGACCCAAATTCATGGAGTTCCCTTGATTTACACGGTTGCCAAGATAACAATTTACTTAGTAAATTTCGGAGTTATGATATATCAAGACCCGCCGCCCAATTACAATTAAGATTCCATTTCAAAGATCTTTACGTAAGATTGCAATTTTACTCAATCAGCTATAAGCACTCGAGCTAAATCTTGTTATTTGAGGAGTTTTCATTCATTTCTGCCTTTGTATATATATATATATATATATATATATATATATATTTTTTTTTTTTTTTTTTTTTTAGAATATGGCCCCTGCTCCATTTCCCGTGGGCCACGTTTCTTGCTTTTTCCCACCACAAGTTTCCCTGCTCCATTTCCCGTGGAAACTTGTGGGACTCTTTATTTTTTTTTTTTTTTTTTTTTATTATTATTATTATTATTTTTTTTTTATTTTTATTTTTTTTTTTAAAACTCCTGTTAGCTCTTCTCACTTTCACTACGATTAAGCAAATTTCCCAATGGAATCATTAAAATGTTGAGCTACGAACTTGATTGAATATTTCTCCTAGTTTTCCTAAGTTTCAAATCAAAAAGACAACCACAGTGTACTCATCCACAACCAAGGGCATGAAACAAAGTTTCGGGCAACTCTAAACACAAATTATATGCATGAAAATGTATCGTCTCCTAATGAAGTAGTATGAATTAGTATGGAAAGAAAAGAAATGAGTGAATAAGAGATACGAAACACCACCGGTACCATCCAACAATTGCGTAAAATTGAAAAAATTTAAACAATCTCACCTGAACTTCATCTAGTTCACTCCACGTTCCCTAGTGTACCCCCAAACTTATTTCGAATCTTGTCCTCAAGGTTCAAGGTTCAAAACAGGTGAGGAAAGCATACAAACAGTTGAAAGAATATGATAGAGGTAAGGAAATGAGACAAAATCATGCAAACGACAAATACTAACCTTAAATCCATGAGGTACCTTACTTGATCGCAGATGTGACTATCCATGATTATAGAACATGTGAGACGCCGCGGTAGCAGTATCCTGGCTCTCAAAATCCAGTGTGTTTTATGCAGAGGTTACATACCTATAAAAATCACAAGGAAGCGATAGTAGGAATACCCAAAAACCAAAAAGAAAAAAAAGTTTGGGTTGCCTCCCAAAAAGCGCCTTTGTTTAACGTCGTTGGCTCGACGCAGTCTGACTCTTTCTCAATCATAGTACTGTATAATTGCTAGAGTCTCATTCTCAATCTCATGTTGTGGGAAGTTCTCGTAGAATGGCTTCAAACGGTGCCCATTTACTTTGAAAATTTTCCCAGTCTCTGCGCTCCTGATCTCAACTGCACCATATCCACACACATTAGTAACAATAAAAGGTCCAAGCCATCGTGACCTCAGTTTCCCTGGATGAAGAGTTAGTCTGGAATTATAAAGTAGAACTTTTTGGCCGATGATAAAAGTCTTTCGAGATACGTTGCGATCATGGAACGCCTTGGTTTTATCCTTATAAATTCGAGCGGATTCGTAGGCATCGTTCCGAATTTCCTCTAACTCTTGAAGATCCAACTTTCTCTCCTTGCCGGCTGCATCGAGTTCCATGTTGAGTTGCTTAACAGCCCATAGAGACTTATGTTCCAACTCGACAGTCAGGTGGCACGATTTGCCAAAGACTAAGCGATACGGAGACATTCCGATTGGCGTTTTATATGTCGTTCGATAAGCCCATACTGCATCATCAAGGCGTGTGCTCCAGTCTTTTCGTGTTGGATTAACTGTTTTCCCAGATGGACTTAATCTCTCTATTAGACACTTCCGCTTGTCCACTAGTCTGAGGATGGTAAGCCGTAGACGTACGATGTGTAACATTATACTTGCGCAAGAGATTTTCAACCATACGGTTGCAGAAATGGGTACCTCGATCACTAATCAATGCCCGCGGGGCACCAAAAGTCGAAAAATTCGTGATTTCAGAAATCGCATACCACCGAAGAGTCATTAGTACGAGTAGCTTTGACTTCTACCCATTTGGACACATAATCTACCGCCAATAAGATGTAGAGGTAACCATGGGACGGTGGAAACGGCCCCATGAAGTCGATTCCCCAAACATCGAAAATTTCGCAGAATTGGATTGAGGTCGTGGGCATTTGATCCCCGTGACTTAAGGTACCTGGCCGACCGACATCTGGCACAAGATTTGGTGTATAGATATGAATCGCGAAAAATGGTGGGCCAATAAAACCCACTTTCCAAAACCTTCATAGCCGTCCTACATGGGCCGAAATGACCACCACAGGCATATGAGTGAGAGAATGCTAGTATAGATTGTGTTTCACTCTGGGAGACACATCGCCGAATGACCTGATCTGAGCAAAACTTCCACAAGTATGGGTCATCCCATACATAGTGTTTAGAATCGCTCCTGATTTTATCCTTTTGGGCCCGCGTGAGTTGAGGTGAAAATTCTCGTGTGACGAGGTAGTTTACTAGATCTGCAAACCACGGTAATTCCTCAGACGACATTGCTAAGAGATGTTCATCAGAGAAATCATCTCGAATCGGGACAGGTGCTTCACCATTCTCGATACGACTGAGATGGTCAGCAACAAGATTTTCTGCACCACTTTTATCTTTAATTTCGATGTCAAACTCTTGTAATAAGAGTATCCATCGAATGAGACGAGGTTTAGCTTCTTTTTTGGCCATAAGATACTTCAAGGCGGCATGATCAGAATAGACTACCACTTTAGTTCCCAAGAGGTAAGGCCAAAATTTCTCCAAAGATAAGACGACAGCTAGAAGCTCCTTCTCTGTAGTGGTGTAATTCAACAAGGGCAGATCAAGAGTTCGAGAGGCATAGTATATGACATGAGAAGCTCGGCCGATTCGTTGCCCAAGCACACGCCACACACGTGGTGGTTGCCGGCATCACACATGATCTCGAAAGGTATTTCCCGGGCAGGGGCTTGAATCACCGGAGTAGATATGAGGGAGAGTTTCAATGCATCGAATGCATTTTTACATGCATTATCGAAGTGGAAAGGTACGTCCTTCTGAAGAAGACGACATAGAGGTTGGGCAATTTTGGAGAAATCTTTAATAAATCGCCGATAGAAACCGGCATGGCCAAGGAATGATCGGATTTCTCGCATGTTCGTGGGGTAAGGTAACTTTTGAATGACTTCAATTTTTGCTGGGTCTACCTCTACACCCTTGGCAGACACGATGTGCCCCAGGATAAGACCTTGATCTACCATGAAGTGACATTTCTCATAATTAAGGATCAAGTTCTTTTGGATACATCGGTGAAGGACCTTAGCTAAGTGACTAAGGCAATGATCGAATGAATCGCCGTAAACGGTGAAATCATCCATGAATACTTCAATGAAGTGCTCAATGAAGTCAGAGAAGATGCTCATCATACACCTCTGAAAAGTAGCAGGTGCATTGCATAACCCAAAAGGCATGCGACGGTAGGCGAAAGTACCGAAGGGACAAGTGAAGGTGGTCTTCTCTTGATCCTCTGTGCTGCTACAGAATCTGGTGAAAACCGTAATAGCCATCCAAGCAAAGAGAGTGAGAACTGCCTGCCAATCGTTCTAACATTTGATCGATAAAAGGTAACGGGAAATGGTCTTTCCTAGTAGAAGCATTAAGCTTCCGGTAATCGATACATACTCGCCATCCGTTTTGGACGCGAGTTGGGACTAACTCACCGCGTGAGTTCGTGACCACTGTGATCCCCGTTTTCTTGGGGAACCACCTGAATGGGACTGACCCACTTGCTGTCAGAGATCGGGTAGATCATCCCAGCGTCAAGGAGCTTCAAAATCTCTTTTTTAACCACATCCATCATTGGTGGGTTCAGTCTCCGTTGTGCTTCTCGTGAAGGTTTTTATCCTTCTTCCATATGTATCTGATGCATGCATGTGGAAGGGCTAATACCTTTAATGTCAGCGATCGTCCACCCTAAGGCTTCTTTGAACTCTTGAAGCACATGAATCAACTTCTCTTCCTCTGGTAATGTGAGTTTAGTGGAGATGATTACTGGCAGAATATCATTCTCGCCTAAAAACACATATTTGAGGTGGCTGGGCAGTGGTTTTAGCTCCAATGTGGGGGCTTGCTCTATAGAGGGGAGAAGTGTAGAGTTCGAAGCTGGTAAGTCAAGATATGCTAGGGTGGGAAAAGAAAGTGGGGCAGAGTCCAACTCAAAGATCAACTCCTCGATCTCAGTATCGAGGGCGAAGTCTTGCTGTCGCAAATAATCGGTGTCGAGATGATTCTCCAACACCACTTTCATATCATCACCTTTCATGAGAAAGGTGTCCTGGACAAGAGAGTCCATACTGTCCAAGGCAAGCACCATAGAAGAAGTATCACAGGGATGGCGCATTGCATCATAGATGTTGAACTTAATGAGTTCACCATCAAACTCCATAGTCAGAGAACCGTTGTGAACGTCAATCTTGGTTTTGGCAGTCTTTAAAAAAGGTCTGCCGAGCAAGACTGAGGAAAAATGGGGGCACGGCTGAGTCTTCATATCAATGATATAGAAGTCAGCAGGAAATACGAGCTCACTAACCTTCACTAGGATGTCTTCCAACACTCCGACAGGACGAACGACGGACCGGTCTGCCAAGTGTATGACAATTCCAGTATCCTTTAGAGGGCCAGCCTTCAATGTCTCATATATAGATAATGGCATGACATTGATAGAAGCGCCGAGGTCACACATAGCTTTCTGGATCTCAACTTCACCAATTGTGCAAGGGACAGTGAACATGCCTGGGTCCTCACACTTGGTGGGCAACGTTTTGCGTAGGATAGCTGAGACATTCTCACCTACGGTGATTTTCTCGTTGCCTTTGAGTCGACCTTTGTTGGTGCATAGGTCTTTGAGCAACTTAGCATAGCGGGGCATGTGTGCTAAGGCATCAAGAAGTGGGATGTTTATCGCCACTTTCCTCAGGATTTCCAGAATTTCCTTCTCTTCTCCTACCTTTTTATTTTTAATGAGGCGTTGAGGGAACGGGGGTAGGATTTTGAGGGAAGGTTGTGTTTCCTTTTCCAAGTTCACCGTCTTAGTGTGAGATGGTTGAACTTCGAGCTCCTGCTCGACCTCTTTGGACTTAGTGTCGGCTTCCTTAAGCTTGGGTTCTTTAAGTGTCTCTTCCAGCTCTCTGCCACTACGAAGTGTGACGGCACTAACATTCGCGTTAGGGTTTGGATGCGGTTGGGATGGCAATTTGCCTTTCTCCTCCGTGCGCCCTACTTGAAGGGCCAGTTGTCCTATTTGAACCTCAAAATGCTTAATGCTAGAAGCATGGCTAGCGATTGTCTCATTTTTTAGTTGGACAAAGTCTTTAGAGAGTCTGTCTTGATTAGCAATGAGTGTCCTCATCATGTCTTCTAAAGATTCCGAATTCTGAGCGGGTTGGGACTGTTGAGGAGGAGGTTGTCCCTTCGGAACATACTGAAGGAAGTTCTGATTCTGGGGACCGTAACTAAAATACGGGCTTTTTACGGCATGATTATAGGTGTTGCTGAAGTTGTTGCCGTATGGATTCCTTGGTGGTCCTTGGAATCCGCCACCTAAAGCGTTCGCCTGTTCATTCTCGAATAAGGTAGGACAAGAGTCAGTGGGATGGTCCTTGGCTGTACAGAAGCCACAAGCTTTAAGTTGAGCTTTTCCTGAGGTGAGGAATCGCTCCATGAGATCGGTGAGTTTATCAAGCTTGCTATTGCCAGAATTTGACCCTGTTCCGTCATAAAGACTTCGTGAAGGTCCCTCTTCATCGTCATCAATGTAATGACGTGATTGACTTGCTATGGAGTCATACAGTTCAAACATCTCCTCAGTGGTTTTACATCTGTAGTCTCCTCCACAAGCATTGTCAATCATCCGTTTCTCAAGGGGCGTAAGCCCCATATAGAAGAAACGAACAATGGAGAGGTAGCTTTGGCCATGTTGGGGGCATTGCGCAAGTAAGCGCTTATAGCGACCCCAGTAATCGCCAAAAGATTCGCCCCGTTTCATTTTGATACTGCATATCTCTCTAGTGAGTTTGGAAGCTCTAGATTCCGGAAAAAATTCTTTGAGGAATGCCGAAATCATGTCGTTCCAATTTGTGATAGAACCGGGAGGAAGATAGAATAGCCAATCTTGAGCCTTATCTTTAAGGCAAAAAGGGAAGGCTGAGAGTTTCACCTCATCTTCATCAACCCGAGGGGGAATCATGGTTCTACATTTAGAATGGAAATCCTTGATGAAGGTGACTGGATCCTCGTGATCCAGTCCATGGAAAGAAGGGAGTAGGTTAATGAAACCTGATCTGAGTTCGAAATTACCTCTGTGGGCTGGGAAAGCAATGCAGTGTGGCTGGTGCGCTAGGAGATCCCCTATCCCCTCATTCGCCATTCCGATGGTGATGCGATGGGCGGCTTGAGGCTGTGCCCAAGGGTCAGCTTGTGGCCTCTGAACTGGAGGTGGAGTGACTGCCCGTTGATTGAGTGGTTGGTGTACTACGTGCCCTTGTTGTTCCACTGGTGCACGTGGTCCGGTTGGTGCAGCAGACTGTCGCGGAGGATTAACTAAAGGTTCATTTTGCCTCTCATGTGTTGCAATGGGTGCATGTGACGTTTGTGGGTCCACAACATGCTCAGCCATCGCAGAAGGTTGCTCGACTCGGGAGGATTGAACCCTTTGTCGGGTTTCTTTTGAATTTCGGTGACAAGTCTTTTCGATTTCTGAATCAAAGGGGAGTAATGGTCCGGCAGATAGCGATCGACGAAGATTGTGGGACATAAAGGTGAAAAAAAAAAAAAAAAAAAAAAAAAAAAAAAAAAAACTAAGTCAAAAAAAATGAATTGGTCCCCGGCAACGGCGCCAAAATTTGACGCTTGTCGAATGCGTCAAAATATATTTATACCCGATGAGGTTACCAATAACCACAAGAACTGCAGTAGTGGCAAGCAAGGGGTCAAACCACGAAGACCAACTTTCTTTTTAACTTAGACTATGAAATTGAAAATAACTCGGGGGTGTTGAAAAACTTGTTTGCTTAATCGATTAATGCTGAACAAATTAAAATAGAATGCAAACAAATAACTTAATCAAAATAAAGGTGACAATCTAAACCATTGGCATCACAAATCTCCGCAATTTGGCACAATTTTATATATGGTCCTCGATCTAATCAAAATGTATGATTCATAATATTTTAGTGTAGCTATAGACCCGGTGACGCACGCGGTTCCTCGCTCTTCCCTGTCTCGGTAGCCAAGGTACGACGGTGACTACTTCCCTAGTCAGACACACAACCGCATATTCAAGTGAATTGGATTTAGTGTGTTGACCGCAATGGATTTCGTGAAGGCGCTACACCTAGACAACCGGATCACTCGTGTGTCCGATTTAGCCCAGATTTCTAAGGTATTTAACCGGTCCCAAAAGGGTCGAATCAATTGGTAGGGTCAATTGCCACTGGTGTGGTCTTATTGCACAAGTACGGGTGCTTACAACACACTGGCTGGTAAATTAAGAATTAAATCAGTATTTATTCTTAATTATTAAAATAATACCAAAGAAAATAAAATATTAATGAAAAACAAAATAAATAAATACATAGATCTCACATATATATTTATGCCAAAATAGGTGATTTGATCCGCCTCCGGCTTAGATTGATGGACTTAGCCGGCCATTGCGACTGTAAGACAGTATTTTTGTATTTTTGAAAGTAAAAATGAGTAAAAACTCAAAATCACTCTAAAAATACACAAAAACTACACTAAAAACTCCCAAAAATACCTCACCAAAACGCCCCCAAACTTGCGTATTGGCCCCCTATTTATAGGTGTGTTGATGAGTTGTCACTTTGCCACGTGTCAGGCTGCCATTGGTGGGCTGGTGAGTGCGATGCCACGTGGCGCACTGTGATTGTTGGTGCGATACCACGTGGCGGAATGGGGCCGGAAAGCCGTGGGTGTGGGTGGGGTGTTTGAATAGTGCGTGCCACGTGTCGAACCCGATCGGGCGAGAGGGCGGTTTGTCGACGTGGCGGGAGAGTGCGTGCCACGTGGCACACCGTGATTCACCGCATTGGGCTAGTGGACATGTGGCGCGCGCGCGATTGGTTGAGCAGGCGGTGCGCGGCGTGGCGGGAGAGTGCGTGACACGTGGCGCGCGTTGATTGGTTGACGCGCCGACCACGGTGCGCCACGCGTGGCGTAGGGAGAAGTCGCGCGACTCGTGCGAAAATCGGGAGTTTGTACGTGCACGAATCCCGAGGCGAATCGAAGAGCTACGAACGAAGAGAGGATGGGCGGTGTGACGTGGCGGGCGTGCCGACGCGCGCGCGCACCGATTTGTTGAGACGGAAGCGCCGCCGCGTGGTGTGCGCCGATTAGGCCACGCTGTCCACACAACTGTCCGTATGGCGGTGCCTCGTGGCGCCGTTCGATTGGTTGAAAATGGGTTTATGACGCCGACGTGGCATTTTCTCGATTGGTTGAGACGTGCTGTCCACTTTTCGACACACCGAGCAGCGCGCATTTCGAGGAGACTGTCTGGTGTCCGATTTTGACATGTAAATACTCCATTTTGAGTATTTTTTCGTCACGAATTCAACCGTGCACCCCGTTTCACCTAGAAGTGACAAAAATTATTATTTAATATATTAATTTAAATATTTTCAATAATTAATATACTAAAATTAACTATAAATTACCTATAAATTATTGACTTATCATGCTCTCCACTAGTCAATGTGGAAAACACTTTTTATTAGGTTAGTGCCATTAGTTGTGTTTTGTAAATGACACTGCTATGATGTGTTTTATGTGCTAATGAAACCATTCATAGATCAGCTAGAAGTATGATCTGTAAATCAGTTTTGGAACTTATCCTAGAATCCATTTGAATCAGTTAAATATGAATAAGGATAAGGCAGTTGCAACAAGGTGATTTGAAGTTGCAACAAGATCTCGAAATCAATTAGTTGCGGATTTGATTTTATCTACGTGAATAGAAGATGTACTGATAACGGAGCAGATGATATGAGATATATTAACCACGTGAACAATGTGATGAACCGTGGTCATATTTTAAGGTGATGACATATCGAGTATTAGTTGTAATAGTTGAGATTTGGAGTTCTCTTCGATCTAGTATATTCAAAATTTAAAAGAGTTCGTAAATTGTCTACTTTGTATTTTTAGCGAACGTGTTGTTCACTTTATCTTTGAGTTGTGAGCACCAATAAAACTAAGATATTTCAGTTAGGGGGAGCCTCACCGTGCAAGTATCGAGATACTTGTCTAAAGTCCATAGGAGGAGTGAATGAGATGAAAGGAAGAGCTCAATGAGAGAGTCACATGAAGAGTCATGTATCCATTGTTCTTTACTTAATGAATTTTACATATGGGTGTGGCCTCACATATTTTGTTAGACTTTATAAAGATAAAAAGAGTGTTCTGTGTTTGGCGTTGAGCCCAACGCTGTAATGCCAAGCTTAGCATCAGCCACAAAAATCTTACTATTTTGGGCGCTGAAGCGCAAGGTCGGTGCCATAGCACCTAGAACTAATAGGTGCGAGTTTTAAGGTGTTATTTGGTTTGTTTTTGTTCGTTTCTTTGCACCAATTCGCATCAAAACTCACCTCTAGGTGGATAGAAACTAAATCCTTTTGTTTTCTATAAATTAAAAGGATATTGTACACACTAAATTCATTGAAATACATTGAAATACATTAAGAAACACAAAAGGTTTTTAATCGAATTATGTTCTTAAGTCGTAGCATTATTCTTTCAAAAGTTCTTCAAAGAGTGTTCTTGGTCGGAGTTGTATTCCACATACATCATCCAACAACCATTAGAGACTTAATTATATCCTGAAGGAAAGTTTCAATTTTTCCATTGTTTATATGCAGTTTCGACCAGTAGGAAGAAATCTTATCTAAAAGAGAGCGATTACGCGCCTCAAGTCTTTGTTTGGTTCTTCCATTCTCATTTTCTAATCCTGTCTGAAGCTATTTGTTCCAACAATTTTTAAACAAGATTCATCTTCATCAATGGCTTCTTCGACTTCGGACGAAATCTCGCAAACGAATAAAAAAGGTAGTTCGATGGCGACAACTTTACTCGATGGCAAGAGAAAGTGATGTGCTTTCTCACATTACCCAAGTTGGCATATATCCTTGATGACGCACTTGAGACCCTCTTTGAACCAACTCCGGATGATTCAAACAAAGTGGTGGATTGATTGTTAAGGTTTGTGATCTAGCAAAATTTACAAATCTAGGTATGAGATATGATGCATTAATTACTTAATTTGGTGATCATGTGTTGAAGACACAATTCGTTTGTCTTATATAATCACACGTTTGAATATTTCTTGATCATGGAATGACTCTGACATCATTAGTGCTTTAATGCATTTTAGTTTTATTAATGGGTAGTTATACATGGAAACATTAACAAGGTATATGAAAAGGCATTAAACTTTTGCATGCTATGTAATACATGTTATACATTGATGTTGATGTATGTATTTTTAATACATGGTGGTGTTGGATTCTTTGATCTAAGTATATTCAAAGCATATGGATTAGGATTTCAATCCCAAATATCTAGAAGAATTTTTTCACAAAATTTCTTCTAATGACATCAATATTGAGATTTAAATCTTGTTGTAATGCATGACATCAATACCATTGAAGTTAATATGATTCATATGCATTTGAGGATAATATATAATTAATTATCTTATACAAACAGATGATGTGCCTTATATTAAGGATAATGCATATATCTATGGATATATTTGATATATATCTTGTGCAATTAATGCTTATGAAATCATATCATGTGAGTCTAAAAGTTTTGTGTCTATATTCTTCTAATGGAAATAGTCTCGGAATCTAGAAGATTTGTTTTCAAAATCTTCTAATGAACAATGAATCTTCCTACTGAGAATGATAAAGTAAGAAGAAGTAGAAGACAAAGGATGGATAAATCTTTGTGTCTACACTCACTTATTTGGTTGAAGGAAGCATATGAGAAGTTAAGGAACAAATAAGATTTGTCCTTAATTTGAAATGTGATCATGTTTCGTTTCAATATAATTCTTCATCAAGGAATGCTTTATTTTTTCAGAAAGAAGCGATTAATGATGAAATGATCAATTCAATCCTATTCAATTAAACTTAGGTTTTATCGATCTCTTACCAAAATCAAAGACAATATGGAGCAATTACTTATTCAAAGGGAATTAAATGTAAATAGAACTATAAATAATTAGTTCAAGGCTTGTTTGGTTGCTAATGGCTACAAACAAAAAATATCGCATTAATTACTTTGATAATTAAGTACCACTTGCAAGAGTTATATCCATTCAGGTATTAATACGCTAGGACAAATGATTGTTTCTTAAGGGCGCAAAGAAACAATGTTTCGTAGTTGAATCAGAAATTTAATGCTCTAGCACATGCAAGTAATAACAGTGACTTTGAAAATTATTAATGGGGAAATACTAATATGTAATAAGTCATGTCTTGATATAATGGTCAATTGTGATAATAAGGGAATAGTTATAAAGTCGAGAGCAAAACTTATAATGGAGTCTAGACATCTATGTATAAGACATGATCTTTTGAGATAATCACACAAAAATGGGGTTATCATAATTGATTATTGAAATCTAACAAGAATTTAGCGGATCCATTAACAACGGGTCTTGTTAGAGATATGATGTCTCAGACATCAAAAGGAGTGAGACTTAGGTTTGTCTAATTCGATCGTCACTTGATGGGAACCCAACTTAATTTTTGAAAATAATGAATAAATTCAATGTGGTACTAACAAGTTATGTGAAGATTATGGAACACTAGAAAATTTATATTATAAAATGTCTCTTCCTGGTTCTAGCGTTGGTTCTGGATGACGGACAGTGACAATTAGGTCTTAATAAGTCGAATATAGCGACTCACAGATTCACTTAAGTAGAGTTACATATATGGATGTAGAAGTTTGGTCGTTTCTTATGAGCCTTACCGACTCTAGAGCACCCAAAAAAGACAAGATTTACCTAAGGCCATAATGTGCAATCAATAGAACACTCTTACTTACATGAAATTGGTGTTTGCGATATTTTCGATTTTGTCGCAAGGGTTCTTGGTTCAATATACTTTCATTATAGTACCTGATAAAACTTTGAAGTTATTACACTAAGTGAGAATTCCAAGTCCAAAAGACACTTATCATTTATGTATCGATTTCGAAATGATGCTATATATGTTTTTCGATCGTGCTATTTCCGAGTGTAATTTTTAATTTATATGTCCATATAATTTGAAAATGAGGGGAATTATTAGATTTTAAAAAAAAATTAAAATGTGTTAAGTGTCTGGCGCTATTGCTCCAGCTTCAGCGCCAGCCACATAAGCCTTATTATTTTGAGTGCTAAAGCGTCGGGTCGGCCCTACAGTGCCCAGAACAAATAGGTTCAAGTTTTAAGGTGTTATTTAATTTGTTCTTGTTGGATAAACACTAAATCCCTTAGTTTTCTATAAATTAAAGGGATCTAGTACGCGCTAAATACATTGAAATACATTGAGATGTATTAAGAAATATAAAAGGTTTTGAATCGAAGTGTGTTCTTGAGTCATAGAATCATTATTTCAAAAGTTCTTCAAAGAGTGTTCTTGGTTGGAGTTGTGTTACACACACATCATCTAACAAACATTAGAGACTTGATTGTATTATGAAGGCAAGTCTCAATTTTTCCATTGTGGTCTTCGACCGATTGGGAGAAATCTTGTGTAAAAAAGAGCGATTAAGCGCATAAAGTCTTTGTTTGGTTATTCCATTCTCATCTTGTAATCTTTGTTCGAAGCTATTTGTTCCAACATGTAGGACATGGAGCAAACTGCGTAAACAAGTTCCTTGTGTCATGGTTTGATTTTCTTACTCTTATCTTGTTTAAGTACTTGCATTTTTATATGTTTCCTATTTACAACAACACTTATACCTTATTGTAACAACATTTGGTTATTTTAATTGATATTAGAGCGGGCACTGTGAAATCTTTGTTTACAAAGATAAGTGAGACCCACATACTAATCTTAATGTCTCAAGGAAACTAGTCAGATCAACCAAATGGTGTATGGAACATAATGTCAGACCTCACTTAACTAGGGCATCTGACCAGCCTAGATTACCTTAACTCCCTTGACAATCTATCAGCCTTAACCTTTCCATCAATGAACAATTAAAATAAGAACTTTTGATCATTAAATATAAAATATTATCAACCATTAAGGATTCTAAAATGAATCTTAAACCTTAAAGTTTGTTTACATGAATTAAATAATCCTTGAAATTTCGAAAAAACTTTTCAACAATATCTCTTCTATTTTTGAGCCTACACCGAAAATTTCAGCCTTCAAAAATTTTCAACAAAACCTGCCCAGCTTTTGTGGAAGTGCCGAAGGACTCACAATTCACCCATAACAATATATATTGCAATAACAAAAATTATTTATTCATTCCAACTTATCTCAGATTTTTAAAATCTTTAAACTCATATTACCTTAGCTCTACAACATTCCAAAGGAGATCTTAATCACGCTCGAACCCATAAACCCATTTATACAATATAATATATTCAAAAACCAATACATACATAGGAACAAAATTAAGCCAGCCACATACAATCGGAAAGCTTCCCCTTTCCCTTGTCACCGCTAGAACTGTCATTATCCAATTATAAAAATTAGATAATGTCAGATAAGTAAATCCCACACTATCCAATTCACCCGTAATAATCAAATGCATTATATTCCAAGAATTTAAACGAACAATAATATCGCAAGGAATAAAAAATATACAAGTATGCAATCCATTTCGTTTCTGGTGACCGACCATAATCGAAGACGTCTTTATAAAAGTAGTAGGTAAACAGTAATAAAGATTCAAGAGTTTGAAAGGAAGTACCTCCAAAAGCCACACCCTCGATTCTCTATGGAGTATGATCCTAGCCAGCATCACAAATACAACCCATCATAAACAAGTGTTAACAATGATCAGTGGCTCCAGTCGCAGAGCACCATGGTGTTCATTCTACCACATATATAGCCAATGAACATAATGAGACCCCCCAAAGGCCTCCTTCCTTTCGTGTCCGTGAATGCATGATTAATAAATATGAAGCAATAAACCATGCATGCAATTATATTCAAGAAATACTCATAAAATGTAGAAGTTAACATGGGATTTACTTAACCTTACAAACAACCAATTCAAGCTTAATTTTCGGGGTCTTCAGAGCGTCAGATCACCTTGAAAATGGTTCTAACAGCTTCCCCGCATACTCTATTATGTTATGGGTCAAGCTTCAAGTGAAACCATATTACGAAACCCAATGAAAATTGTGATCAAAGTACTCTTGAGAACAGTTTTCAAAATACTAATTTATATAACGGTTTCATCTAACTTTCAACTAGCCAACTTGGGGTAACTTTTTGACCTTGGAAACCTCAATATTTGTCATGATGACCTAAATGAAATTTGTAGTACTCATATCCTACTTTTCATAAACTCCAAGAACACCTAAATCGGATCACCGACCTTCCCATATAGCCTGTCGACTTGGCAAAATTTATTTATTTTAAACTAAAAAAACTTCTCCAAATCAATATTTTCGTAATTAAATCCTCAAAACACAACAACAAACATTACGAAACCACTCGATACCAACACCAAAATATTTTAGCAGCCTGTGAAGTCAAATTATATCAAAATCAATAATCAATTCATTTAGAAATCCAATATAAATCAATATCAACAATTAAAACATCTCCAAAATAGTTATCCATTGAATTTTATTAGTTCACCTCATCAAAACCCTAACCCACGTTGATGGAGTTTATTCCAAATTGACACAAATCAATCCAATATATCCATTAACAACAATTCCTACTAATTTCTATAAAAACCCTGCGAACGAAATTGAAAAATTACAAAAAACTCTAATTGAATTGAGCAAAACTGTCAGGCATTGAGATTTTTTTCAAATTGCGGGCCGAATACCTCATTTCCATCATGAAAATTCAACTCGAATTGACAACATCATGATGCTCTATAGTTTTTTTGGAAAAAACCGAGCGAAAATCGAACGTCGAGAGTGTGCCGAGCAAAAGAAGGGGTGGAGACATTTAGGATCCACGAACGCTTAACATTCTGTTGAAAATGAATCGATTCATTTTTTTCTTTTTTCTATTTTATATATAAACCCTCAGCTGCTTGTCAGCAACTTAATTTTTTTATTTATTAATTCCTAAAATTTGTATTTTGACGTATTTTGACTTTCGGCTCCAGTCTTGATCTGATTTTTCACCAAATTGAATCAAACTCTCGACAAAATACTTCGTATTCATGAAATGATCGTAACACTAGTTTGGTCACACCAAAACCCCAAAAATCTTAACTTTGTCCATGACATACGAAACCCTTATGGACCAATCCTCTTGCCATACTTAACAAAACTTGCACCAGTTTGAACCCAATCTCAACCTCAACCATCGTTAATCGACACGAAACTTGAAACAAGATCTCGCACAACTTTATCTCATTTCATAATACCTCCGACCTCGACTTACACGCAAATTGAAATGTGTATACACCTTACCAACAGCCACCGAATGATCCATTATTTACTTCCTCGATGATCATGTTAAGCATATCTCGGGCTAATCCAATGTATACTTTAATTTTTCAATTAAACTACAGGATCCATATATATTCGTGGCTATAAATTCGCCACGCGTGCCAACAACCAAAGTCGGGAGTGCACACTGTTGTACATCCCACGCATGTCACCCTCGACCCCGTGTGTTCCTAAGTGCCCACTAATTTATTTATTATTTTATTTAATTTTGTTATTATATTTTCTATTTAAGTCCAGATAAATCTCTGAAAAATACTCCAATTTTGTCAAAAGTTGGAGAATTCACCAAAGTGCTCCAAAATTCTTGGACAACCCATCTCGCACGAAAATTGAGGCGTGGGGCCCACGTCTACTCGTTAAATAAGTTTCGACGTACAAACTCAAATTTGTAACTTAAATTTAATTATTTGTCATGAAATTCAAAACTAAAGTTTGGATCGACATTTTAATTATCTTGACACCCATCTCGACGTGTATCTCGATATAGAACCTCGAAAATACCAAAATTGAAAAAAATTCTCCAATGCGCTTTGAAACTCACGGACACCATGTATACACTCCATTTGACCCCATTTCTTGTCAAAATAGTGTATAATACATCGAATATGCACACAACATACAAAATAATATTAAAATTTATAATCTCAGATTTGTAACACATGGGTCCCACCTCGGATACTTAAATCCCAAATTAAATCCAAAAATTCTTAATTAGCTGTCTAATTAAGTTTATAAAATTCTCGAATGTCACGCATAAGGCCACCACTGTTCACCGATACCAACTACACATATTGGAATGCACATATGGAGGGACACTACTCTATATTAATGTCAAGGCATAGAGAGCCATTCAAAATGGCTGTGCCGTACCACTTCTAGAAGAAGTGCCAAAGAATACAAGCTAGTTGACTGAAGTTAAAGAAAGGTTGATGTCTATAAATGCCAAATGACTGAATGCAATATTTGGAGTAGTAATTCAAGAACATCTCCAGTTCATATCATCATGCAAAATTGCTAAAAAAGCTTGGAAAATTCTTAAAAATATTTTCGAAGGAAATGCAGAAGTTTGAGAGTCAAAGATGGTTCTTGTGACATCCCTGTTCGAATCACTACGAGTGGGAGAAGATGAGACTGTAGCGGAATACATGACCAAGCTAAAGGATGTTGCAAATCAAGCCCAAAAACTTGGAAAGAAGCACTCAAATAAAAAGATGGTAAAGCTATCAGGTCTATTTCAACCAAATATAATGTAAAGATTATTTTTATACAAGAAAACAAAGGCCTCAAAGATTTGAGGTTTGAAGAAATCACGGATTTTCTTACTACTTATGAGATGTATATAAATCAACAGAAAAGGTCCAAAGAATCGATGTTGAAAGTTGCTACTTAATACTTCCTAACTGATAAAATTATCAGTGAAGAAGAGGATGATATAGAGACTTAACAAAAAAAGAACCTGGAGACCAAAACCATTGGCAAAAGTAAAATGAAGTGCAAAGAATGTGGAGAACTTGGTCACTTTCAACACGAGTGCCCATCAAGGAGGAAAAAGAAGTCTCTAAGGTCTACATGGAGTGATTCAGACTAAGAAAGTGAAGAAGATCACATAAATCTTGTATCAATTTTTTTTGGGTTTTGGGGTTCATGCGCAGCGGAGATTACAAAACAATTTTGACAAAAACCCCAACAGGATACAAATCTAATTCCATTAAAAACATTTAAACCATGAAAAACTTAATCATACCTCAGTCGCAATATACCTTTCTGAAGGTTGATCAATCTCTAAGGCGCTGCCAACGACGAACACCCTCTACCAGTAGTCCACACACGAACGACGGCCGAGATTCGAAGTGCTAGCTTCGAGAGAATACCAAACCTTTTGTTTCTCTCCAAAACGATCTAGAACATACCAAAAACCTTAAGTCGTTTCTAAAACGAAAATAGAGTTTCGACCTTTTTTCTTTCGTACGTGTATTCTAACTTAATGTCTATTTATACAACCCTTGTATATAGATGGTTAAGTAAATTACACATATACCCCTACTTAAAGAAGAATAAGTGTAATACACCACAAGGACGTTTCTGTCATGAATTTTATCATATAAAATTCATTTTTCTAAACCATCTTAAAATCTCGCAAAACCATTCTTAGTGTGCGACCCAATAGGCTCATACAACCTTGGCTGTGTACCAAAACACATTTTGGTATACAAGTCATAAGCGGACTCTATCAAGACATTATGACTACCTAAGTTATACAAATATCAAATCGATACAACCTAATCAATAGTGTATATAACAACCTTTTTAACACGATATCCTTTTTATCTAACATAAGGCATGAAATTGTCATCCAACATGTTCAATCGTACTAGTCTCGATCTCTAGGTAGACTGAAAACATCCAAGTGACATTGATCAATATTAATTCACTTAGACTATGCCTTTTAACAGTCTAACACATCGAGGGATCCACTAGATATCTCTCTTTATATGAGAGGGACAAAATCTATCTCGATTACACTACTTCATCACATTGCTCACACAATAACCAATCACAACCTTTATAATCGTCCGGTTAAAGACAACGTTTGATAGTGTCAAATCACTATGTTCCTAATGTTGAAGTCTCTGGTAATCTCAAGTCAGAGGACTAAAAAATATACCTATCATGAGAAACAACTATGACTTAATCCATGTGATGTTCTCATAGCGGGTCGGTCCAGTACTTTGTTCCCTAACAAGTACTCGTGATCTTAATTCGTATCCCTCTACGTATAATCATCATATGATCATCAATCAAGACTCACACTAGTCTTAATTCATTATAGTTCCCAGTATAATGACCGACTAGGGACATTTAGGATATTTCTGTAAATACCCTGGATCTTATTATAATGTAAACATGCAAATTAATTATAATAAACAACAAATGAAATCCTCTATTTTATTAACTAAAAGTATTCATAAAGACAATTAATGGATTAGCCAAGGGCACATGCCCCAACATTTTTAATCTTCATGGAAATTGGTTATTCATAATGCTTTGCTAGAGACCGCTTATGACTTGTGTACAAAAAAAGGTTTGTTTCACTGCCAATGTTGCATGAACCTATTGGCGTACACTCAAAGAATGGTTTTGCATGATTTCAAATAGTCCATATGAATGAAGTTTATGAGATAAATTCATGTTTGAAAAGCCTTTACAATTCGCCATATTATTGCTTATTTAAGTAGAGGCATATATGTCATTCACTTGAAACCCTACATACAATGGTTGTATAAATATGTGTTTAAGTGTGAACATTATGAACGTACAAAAGAGGCAAAAACCCTAAAAATAAATTTGAATTTTTTTTGCCTTTTTATGAGTTCTCTGGACTTTGGGTATAGGAGAGAAACATTTTTCATGATCTCTCGGAGCTAGCACTCCGACTTGGGGTCACTGTTCATGTGTGGATTTCTTGTAAAAAGCGATCATGTGAATGTCTTGAAAATTAAGCAACACAAACAAGGAACTAGTGATCAAGGTATAGTTGCAACTATTATAATCAAACTAATGGATCTCATTTGATCTTATTTGGGGTTTTTGAAAAAGAAGTTCTAAATTTTAGCTACATTTCTTAATCCCGAAACCAAGCATCATGAATATTCCGTAAATCAAAGAATATTCATTAAACAACAAACACCTTTTATGTAGTAAATTGTTTTTAATAATACAGTTACAACACTGGAAGGTACATGTTACAATAGAAAACAAACAAATTTGGATTGTTAAAAGAAGCGGTAAACGGACCTTGAAACTTGCTCAGCATAGCCACATCACTCAAGCATACCCTGGTTTTGAATTTCAATTGTTGAACGTGTTGGGGCATGTGCCCTAGGTCAATCCATTAACTGTCTTTATGAATACTTTTAGTTAATAAAATATAGGATTTCATTTGTTGTTTATTATAAATAATTTGCATGTTTACATTATAATAAGATCCATGGGTATTTGCAGAAATATCCTAAATGTGCCTAGTCGATCATTATACTGGGAACTATAATGAATTAAGACTAGTGTGAGTCTTGATTGATGATCATATGATGATTATAAGCATATGGATATGAATCAAGATCATGAGTACTTGTTAGGGAACAAAGTACTGGAATGAACGCTATGAGAACATTACATGAATTAAGTCATAGTTGTTTCTCGATATAGGTATATTTTTTAGTCCTCTGACTTGAGATTACCAGAGACTTCAACATTAGGAACACAGTGATTTGACACAATCAAATGCTGTCTTAATCGAAAGATTATAAAGTTTGTGATTGGTTACTCTGTGAGCAATGTGACGAAGTTGTGTATTCGAGATAAAACTTGTCCCTCTCATATAAATAGAGATATCCAGTGGATCCTTCGATGTGTTAGACGGTTAAAAGGCCTAGTATAAGTGAATTGATATTGATCAATGTCACTTAGATGTTTTCAGTCTACCTAGAGATCGAGACTAGTACGATTGAACATGTTGGATGACAATTCCATGCCTTATGTTTGATCAAAAGGATATCGTGTGACAAAAGGATGTTATATACACTATTGATTAGGTTGTATTGATTTGATATTCATACAACTTGGGTAGTCATAATATCTTGATAGAGGCCGCTTACGACTTGTATACCAAAATGTGTTTTGGTACACTGCCAACGTTGTATGAGCCTATTGGGTCGCACACTAAGAATGGTTTTGCGAGATTTTAAGATGGTTCAGAAAAATGAGTTTATATGATAAAATTCATGATAGAAACGTCTTTGTGGTGTATGACAGTTATACTTCTTTAAGTAGGGATATATGTGTAATTTACTTAACCGTCTATATACAAGGGTTGTATAAATAAACGCTTCAAGTTAGAACACATGGATGAGATTTTAAGGGCCGAAACTCTATTTTTGTTTAAAAAATGAATTAGGGTTTTCTGGTACGCTCTGGATCATTTTGAAGAGAAACAAAAAGGTTTGGTATTCTCTTGAAGCTAGCCCTACAAATCTCGATCGTCGTTTGTTTGTGGACCGCTGGTAGAGGGTGTTCGTCGTTGGCAACGCCTTAGAGATCGATCAACCTTATGAAAGGTATTTTGAGACCAAGGTATGATTAAGTTTTCTTAGTTTAAACACTTTTAATGGAATTAGATTCGGATCTTGTTGGAGTTTTTGTCAAAATTGTTTTGTAATCTCCGCTGCGTTAGAACTCCAAAACCTAACAGTGGTATCAGAGCCATCGAGTTCGATTCTATTAAATTCATTGCATATTTTCTTCTGATACATATATGATATATGATTGAAAGCATGTTAATAGTTGATGTATGTAACGGCCCGAAAATTTGACTTGTGTCACGTGCTAGGTCAAGGTCGTATGTGGGACCCACTCGTCGAATATATATGTTCGAATCTTGAGTGGAAACATCGAGAATGTTCAATTTAAGATTTTAATGCTAATTGTTGAAAAACATATATGCGGGGAATGCGGTAAGCCAAAACATGAACAGGGACGCGCCTCGAGTCGCTTGTCGACGTGTGCCCGAGGTAGCAGCTCGGGGGTAAGATTAATTAATTTACATTATAAGTAATTTAATGATTTGTTTAATAAGTGGCTATAGTGGTTTCAAAGTGGTCACATTAAATCAATATCCAATGGCCTATAGTTTGCAAAATAAAACCACACCCGTTGGATTCGCCTCAAGATACAAATTTCGCCAGACTCGAAAAAAATAAAATAAAATAAAATAAAATGTGGTCGACAGCAAGGCGGTGGAAAGAAAAAAATATATATTTTTGGTTTTGCCTAGAGATTCATGTTGCATGAATCTTGAGGACACCAAATATTTAACTCCTCCCATATCCATTCGTTGAAAAAAAAGAAAAAAAAGGGTGAGAAGAAAACAATTGCAGAGAGGAACCAGATGAGAGAAGGAAAAATCGAAGGAGGAGGAGAGAAAGAAGAAGAGACCGGGAGAGAGGAGAGATCAAGTTCGAGCAAGGTGAGTGAAATCCCCACGTTGTTGTGTCGTTTGCTATTGTTGATGTGTGAGTCGTTGTTGGGTTCGGGTAGTTGGCGAACTCGGATGAACTGCCATGGCAGTTCGTCCGAGCTCGAGGAAGGCAGGGGAGTGGTCTCCCCTGCATGTGAGCCCACCTGGCACCCCGGTATAATTCGAAAAATATGAAAAATAGGGAAAGCTAGAAAAAATGAGTTCAAGGCTTTTTGGGCATTTGGCACCCCGGTATAATTCAAAAAGGGTGCTAAAAACTTAATTTATATGAAAATAAAAATGGCAAATCTATAATCACATACTATACTTGCACGTAATGCTACCATAAAGTTTTAATTGATACAAATGGACACTAGTGACGTAGGAGTCGGGTGTCGAGTGCTCATATCGAGGCGTGAGCGGGACGTCTTGAGGACGAATTTCGGATTTCAAGGTAAGTAAACCAGTTAGAAAATGTACAGTAGTTTATTGAGCTTGCGTGTTTGTTTGATGTTGAATCATGTCATTTTCTTGGAATTCTCACTCACTTAGGAGTGTCCGAGGGCCAAGTGAGTCGTACTCGTGTCTCTGATTGGAGTGGTTGCCGGCTCGCAACCGGGGCCATGACCTCGAGTCACGATATTTGGTCGGAATGAGATGTGCTTTATCCGGGGCGCCATTGATCTCCCTCATTCTCGACGTTTTAGGTACGGCGATGCCGCATCCGATGACCGAGTCTACTTGGCGTTGCCGCGACTCTGCGACCCCAACCCTGTGGCACCCGCATTCGCTGGTCTTAGACTACTTGGGCACCTCTCTATATTGTTTCCTTTGACACTCATTCTCGTTGTACTTTCTTTGTTTTACAGTCTCATGATCATGCATTTCGTACAGTTTTCTATTTATCTACATGACTTTTAGACTGTTTCACTTTATCTTGAATTACAGTTTAGATTCTACTGGATTTTACTTACCTGGACTCATCAATCTCGTGTTTGACTGAGTGCAGAGTCGCAGACGAGTAGCAGAGGGAAAGCTCCATAGCTAGGTGATTTTTGTATATTTTGTATTTACTCTCCTCTGATGATAATTACTGGGTTCCACAATTAGGTTGCCTAACTCCCTGATCGTTTTGTTGAGTTATTAAATGTAGTAATTGCTTCCGCTTAATTTGTAAAACTTGCAAAACATAAATAACTCAATTGTAAAATTTTGAATGTACGTAAAATGAAGGATTGGAAGGCTGACTAGGTCTGTGTTGACCTTGCGAGACTGGCTCGGGGTTCCACGTGGTCTTAGGGCCGGGCCGGGCCCAGTTTTTGGAAAATTGGGGCCGTCACAGTTGGTATCAGAGCCTAAGTTTTTACATTTAGCTCTTAATTAACCCACAACCAGCATAAGACATAAACCAGCGGAAGTTAGGAACCTTGAACATAAAGTGGAACCCTATGATCCTGACTGAAGTCTTCGTTGGGAAGTGAGGAGAGTTGGAGAAATTATATGTGATATTTGTTGTGTTGTATTATATTATTATCGATAGATATACGATATTCACTCTTGTATATCGCGTGAGACGGGACGAGTAAAATTGGAATAGATTGACGATAAATTTATCAGATTCGGAGAAATTGATAGTAAAGAAGATTGATGGTAATGATTTGATCTTGGAGGATAGTGTAGAAATTGGAGATTTCTACTTGATATATTTATTGGTGGATGGGGAACTACATAGTCATAATTTCTCCCTTGGTAACAACACCCTATATGTTTGATTAAATGTTTAAAAGAAATGTTGTTTTCGTATCCTTTAGAAATAGAAATGATGCGGTCAAGGAAGTTTAGTGGTTCTAATGGGTTTGAGTTATTTTAAAAGTACTCAATGGAGTCTAATGAACTGAAAATAATAATTTGAGATAATGTTTCAATGTTCAAATTTATAGTTCTTGATGTGGCAAGCATTGGTGAGGCTTAAACATGAGAATCTAGTTTATGGATCAACATATTGAGGTTGCACATTAAGTATTCGATGAAATGGTCGCAAGAAATTCTAACTTGTTTCATTGAAGTCTTCTAGTATAGATAAATGTCCATTCTTAGGGAGACATGTGTTATAAAAAGGTGAACACCCTCAAATTCGATTTAAGTGGACCGTTATGTGCATTATAAAGGCATTATGAGTAAGCATGAGTTCAAGACTTGCTCGATCATTTAGCTACCCTATAAATGAATTTGGATGCGTACTAACAACTCTTCGCTTTCTTACTAAACTTTTGTTTCCTCAAAGCTTAGCCTAATGCTAATGAGGGACAAATAGCATGGTTCTCATAAAATTTGAGTTACAGGGGAGGTTGAACTTAGATTATTATGAGTAAATGTTATTTATTCTCTAGAAATTTTTACAGTTATATTTTACTCATTTATGTCATTTTCTATTGAGGCTTTAAAAAAAATGACAACAAAATGTAAAACTAGAATTTAGTTAGTTCAATTGATAAATTGAAATAAATAGCATTGTTGGTTTGGTGAAGCCAATGGAAAATGAAACAATTCATTTTGAGTAAAATGAGATAATTAGGACTTTTAAGGTTTTCAATTCGAAACTTTGGTATTACAAAAGGGTATGGTTTCCAATTGAAACTTAAAATGCCATTTGGGACTCAAACAAACTTGCGAATTGGTTTCCAAGCCATTTAGAGGAATTTCGATCTTATTTAGGACTAAAAAAAAAAAGTTCATTAAATTCATTTCAAGTTGTTTAGTTGTTACTGAAATTGAGGATTCCTATAGTAAGTGAGACTTGAAATGGAAGTTTGAGTCTCTAAATGGTGTTGAATTGGTAATATGGAGACAATTGAATAACTTTGAGTCTATTTGGGACTTGAAATCAATGTTTAGGAACTCGGAGAGCTTTTGGAGTTTTAAAATGCTAGAACACCGATTGGATTTGTGGAAAATGGAAAATACTAGAACGACAACAAAGAAAGAACGTGTTTAGGAGTTATATCTCCATCTCCACTTGTGCACTTTGAAGATGTAACTCAGAAAGTTTCTAAGAAGAGAGATGGACATGTCTCTTACGATTTAAAAACTCTCTTGAAGAGCAAGCTGCTGTTGCAGCCATGGTTGTTAAGTGGAGAGTTGGGTTTTGGTCATTCGATCATATTGAGCATATTACCACAAGGAGGTCAACATCACAATCATAATGTAATTATGCATTGGATAATAATGCATTGCTAGATAAACCTTTAACCCTTAATACTTGATTATTTCTTGTCTGAAAAATGAACAAAATGGGTTTGAACATCATTTTTTTCATGTTAGAAGATTATTTTCCGGCAATTATGTTTTGCCCTCTTGACAAAAAAAGGGTGAAGAAACATGATAAAATTCGGGATGTGTAGAAAAAAAAAATTAAAATTTGAGAGTGAGTTAATGTAGACTCTAAGGGAGCAAAGTGTGGAGATGACTTGAGATGCTAACGATTACATCATGTACGGACTCCTTAGCTTTGATGAAAGCTTTGAGTAGTAGTGTTGGATCAAAAGCCCAAGTAACTCCACTTTAGTGACACTAAGCATTTATAGTCTCAGGGTTGGTGAAGTCGACCACTACCTTTAGAAATTGTAAATGAATTAAGTGTTATGAGTTGAGGTAGAGTCTGCAAATCATTCTAAAGGGAGATGCCACCTAAATATAAATCCTATGAGATTGTACATCTCAAGACTTCTCACATTCTACAATTTGTTCAGATACGTTAGCTAACGTCCTGAAAGGAATTTTCGCGCAAGTTAGTACATGTTGAAAGAAAAAAAAATGCGTTTAAAGTTGCTAAAAGAATAGTAACACTTGATCATATATGGTATATTTGTGGTGTTGTAATATACTATATACGATATTGGTAACTATACCCTGATTCGAGGATTCGTGGCTATGGAAAATGTGATTACGTTTTGGATCGGATCCAGAAATGATCGTGGGGCTGGTTCGCAGTTTGTGAGTACCGAGGAGCTGCATACTCTGTCATATAGAATTGTATCGCAGGACCAACAACTGTAGGAGATTATTCAACTGTTAAGGGCGCAAGCTACACCGTCGTCATTTACGGCAACAACTCTAGCTAATAAGGTTATGTGTGTTTTTACAGTTCACAACCCACCTGAAACATCTCTAGTTCAGGTAGGGCCTATAGTGGCCGAGGAGGCACAGGTGCAGGTTGACCTCGTACTTCGTACATCTGATACACTACTTGAAGATACGCTAAACACGCCGATTGATACGGGTGCTAGTGCTACAGCTGAGGCGAGGCAGACTCGCACGTTCAGATGCATTTTTTCAGAGAAGTTGCATGAGGGTATGTTGAGGCGACATATATATGGTCACGTGGAGATACATGATGTACTGGCAATACCAGCGCAAATGCAGACGAGTATATCATCAACTCCACTGGTCGGCGAGGTCGAAGTTTGGTAGTGTACTATGAAGGTGTCCATAGGGAACAGTCCGTAACCTGAAGAAGACTGGGTTTCAGACTATTGATAGAGGACCGGGGAGTCGATTACAGTGCATGGATCGGTATATACGTGTGATGAAGTATGCTGGGGGTATGGCTGACACGGATATTGACCAAGCTTACTATGTCATACCCGGTTTCATTGAAATTATTGGTTTGCTGGGTAACAACGGCTCCGAGCAAAATATATGAGGCTTAAGCGAGGGCTATGGCTGGCGAGAGCTTTGGGAGCACACGCGCCGGAGTACTGGTCGCATATCGACGTCGTTATAGTCAGTACAAGGGTCTGGAGATGATTCAAGGAAAAATAAAGTGAGACGGTAGTGGCTAAGAGATCGAGCTTAATTGCGTTTCCGCCATATGCAGCGTATACGGCGCCAAAGTTAGTTGGTCCAGCGTAGAATTACGTTGGTGCACTACAGCAGCCACCACGTTAGACACCCTTAGCATAAGTACCATCAAAGGGTTGATAGCAGAGCCAGTGGCCAGAGACAGTCAAAGTTCCAGTTAAGTGCAGGGATGGAGACAAAGGTCTAGTCATGCACAGGGACAAGGACAGGGACAACATGCTTAATTTGGATCGAGATTTCAATGTACAGTGTACAGTAGAGCCATGAACAGATTCATGCTATTGCCACGTCAGGTCCGACTACTATCCATCGGAACCTGATATAGGGTACGAGTTGGGTTGAGAACCACTCGATCAGAGAAACGGATGGACAATCAGAGAGTTTGATTGACGTTCTCGCGGACAAACTTTAGATATGAGTGTTGACGGTGTATCATGAGACTAAAATGTTCATTTGTATTCCAATATATGTTGCGAGGATGTTGCCCTGGCATATATTGATGGGAGGAGGCAAATGGTGTGTTCATTGCTTGGAGGTCACGGAGGAGCCCAGCTCGTCACGGAGGAGCCCAGCTCGTCGCGGAGGAGCCCAGCCCAACAGAGTAAGATGGGGGTATGGCCTTGGGAGAGTATGGCCTTGGACGAGTATGGCCTTGGCGGGTATAGCCTTGGGCGAGTATGGCCTTGGGCGGGTATGGCCTTGGGTCTTCAGTCATAACACACTATCGAAGTGCATAAATTTCGAGGACAAAATTCTAATTCTTTGGGAAGATTGTAACGGCCCGAAAATTTGACTCGTGCCACATGCTAGGTCAAGGTCGTATGTGGGACCCACTCGTCGAATATGTATGTTCGAATCTTGGGTGGAGACACTGAGAATGTTCAATTTAAGATTTTAATGCTAATTGTTGAAAAAAATATATGCGGGGAATGTGGTGAGCCAAAACACGAACGGGGACGCGCCTCGAGTCGCGTGTCGACGTGTGCCCGAGGTAGCAGCTCGGCGGTTTGATTAATTAATTTACATTATAAGTAATTTAATGATTTGTTTAATAAGTGGCTATAGTGGTTTCAAAGTGGTCACATTAATTCAATATGCAATGGCTTATAGTTTGCAAAATAAAATCATAGCCGTTGGATTCGCTCAAGATACGCATTTCGCCAGACTCGAAAAAAAAATAAAAAATAAAAATGTGGTCAACAGTAAGGCGTTGGAAAGAAAAAAGTAGATATTTTTGGTTTTGCCTCGAGATTCGTGTTGCATGAATCTTGAGGACACCAAATATTTAACTCCCCCATATCCATTCGGTGAAAAGAAAGAAAACAAAAGGTGAGAAGAAAACAATGGCGGAGAGGAACCAGAGGAGAGAAGGAAAAATCAAGGAGGAGGAGGAGAAAAAAAGAGAGACCGGGAGAGAGGAGAGATCAAGTTCGAGCAAGGTGAGTGAAATCCCCTTGTTGTTGTGTGGTTTCCTGTTGTTGATGTGTGAGTCATTGTTGGGTTCGGGTAGTTGGCGACCTCGGACGAACTGCCATGGCAGTTCGTCCGAGCTCGAGGAAGGCAGGGGAGTGGTCTCCCCTGCATGTGAGCTCACCTGGGGTTGGGGTGGAAGCCCAACCCCAAAAAAAAAAAAAAAAAAAATCGAACCAGAACACGAAGTGCTCTGGTGAGGAAGATGACCCGCGGGTCGGGTCGGGCCGACCCGGGCTCGCGTGGACCGGTTCGGGTCGACCCGAGTCCAACTGGACGGGGTCGGGTCAACCCAGACCCACCCCAATAAAACAATATATTTAATTATTAAATTAAATTAAATTGTTTTTATATAAACTGTAAATTACAAAAATAGATTAAAATAGATAAAAATTATGGAAAAATTATGAAAAATCCTCGAAAAATATGAAAAATAGGAAAAGCTAGAAAAAATGAGTTCGAGGCTTTTCAGGGACACAAGGCCCATGTAAATCTAGTACGGTAAGACATGACCCAAAGAGATTCAGATTTCTCACTACTGATAGTCGTGATGTGTTGCTTATGGATCAAAATGAGCCCACCACTTATCACGAGTCTATGTCTGGACCAAACTCAGATAAATGGCTAAGTGCCATGAACTCTGAGATGCAATCCATGTATGATAACCAAGTCTAGAACTTGGTTAATTTACCTCAAGGTGGTAAGACCATTAGATATAAATGGGTTTTCAAGATGAAAACTGATATGGATGGCAAAGTGCATACTTTTAAAGCAAGACTTGTAGCAAAAGATTTCAGGCAGACTCAAAGTGTTGATTATTATGAAACTTTTTCGCCAGTAGCCATATTTAAATCCATAAGAATCTTAATTGCCATTGATGCATATTATGACTATAAGATATGGTAAATGGATGTAAAAACAACATTTCTTAATGGAAAGCTGCTTGAGGACGTGTATATGACACAACCTGAAGGTTTTGTATATCATGAGAATTCTAGGAAGGTATGCAAGCTTCAAAGATCTATATATGGATTAAAGCAAGCTTCTTAGAGTTCGAATCTTCATTTTGATGAAGCAATCAAGGATTTTTGTTTTATTGTGAACGAAGATGAGCCTTGTGTAAACAAGAAGGTCAGTGGGAGTGTAGTTATTTTTTTGGTATTGTATGTTGATGATATCTTACTCATTGGAAATGACATCCCAACATTGCAGAATATCAAGTCTTGGTTAGGGAAGTGTTTCTCAATGAAAGAATTAGGAGATGTAGCCTATATACTAGGGATAAGGATCTATAAGGATAGATCTAAAAGGCTAATCAGTCTAAGTCAGAGTGCTTACGTAGACAAGGTGCTGATTAGGTTCAGTTTGCAAGACTCTAAAAGAGGATTGTTGACAATGTCTCATGGCATAAGTCTCAACAAGATTCAATGTCCTAAGACAAATGATGAGCGAGACCGTATGAATAAGATTACATATGCATCAGCTATTGGATTTATCATGTATGCCATGCTATGCACTCGACCTGATGTATCATATGCTTTGAGCACTACAAGCAGATATCAGTCAGATCCTAGTAAGAGTCACTAGATAGCAATAAAGAACATCCTTAAATACTTAAGAAGGACTAAAGAAGTGTTCTTGGTCTATGGAGGTTTTGAAAATGATCTAGTTATAAATGGGTACACAGACGCGAGTTTTCAAACTGATATAGATGATTTTAAATCGCAGTCTGGATATGTGTTTACTTTGAATGGGGGTGCAGTAAACTAGAAAAGTTCGAAGTAAGAGACTGTGGCAGATTCTACAACAGAAGCTGAGTAAATTACAGCATCCAATGCAACAAAAGAGATAGTTTAGATCAAAAAGTTCATTTCTGAACTAAGTGTGGTTCCAAGTATTGCTAACCCTGTTTGCTTGTATTGCGACAATAACGAGACAATAACACAAGCCAAGGAACCTGGATCACACCACATATCCAAACATATACTCGGGCATTTTCATCTCATTAGAGAAGTTACTGAGAGGGGAGACGTGAAGATTTGCAGAGTACCTACTGAAGACAACGTTGCAGATCCATTGACAAAACCTCTTCCACAAGCAAAACATGATGGTCATGTTAGATCATTAGGCATTAGATGAATGTATGATTGGCCTAGTGCAAGTGGGAGATGTTGGGGCATGTGCCCTAGGTTAATCCATTAACTGTCTTTATGAATACTTTTAATTAATAAAATAGTGGATTTCATTTGTTGTTTATTATAATTAATTTGCATGTTTACATTATAATAAGATCCATGGGTATTGGCAGAAATATCATTAATGTCCCTAGTCGATCATTATACTGGGAACTATAATGAATTAAGACTAGTGTGAGTCTTGATTGATGATCATATGATGATTATACTTATAGGGATACCAATCAAGATCATGAGTACTTGTTAGGGAACAAAGTACTGGAATGACCCGCTATGAGAACATCCATGGTTTAAGTAATAGTTGTTTCTCATGATGGGTATATTTTTTAGTCCTCTGACTTGAGATTACCAGGGACTTCAACATTAGGAACATAGTGACTTGACTGTTAGGGCATGTGCCCTAGGTCAATCCATTAACTGTCTTTATGAATACTTTTAGTTAATAAAATAGAGGATTTCGTTTGCTATTTATTATAATTAATTTGCATGTTTACATTATAATAAGATCCATGGGTATTTACAGAAATATCCTAAATGTCCCTAGTCGATCATTATACTGGGAACTATAATGAATTAAGACTAGTGTGACTCTTGATTGATGATCATATGATGATTATACGTATAGGGATACTAATCAAGATCACGAGTACTTGTTAGGGCACAAAGTACTGGACCGACCCGCTATGAGAACATCACATGGATTAAGTCATAGTTGTTTATCATGATATGTATATTTTTCAGTCCTCTGACTTGAGATTACCAGAGACTTCAACATTAGGAACATAGTGATTTAACACTATCAAACGTTGTCTTTAACCAGACGATTATAAAATTTGTGATTGGTCACTGTGTGAGCAATGTGATGAAGTTATGTAATCGAGATAGAATTTGTCCCTTTCATATAAAGAGAGATATCTAGTGGATCCCTCGATGTGTTAGATTGATAAAAGGCCTAGTCGAAGTGAATTGATATTGATCAATGTCACTTGGATGTTTTCAGTATACCTAGAGATCGAGACTAGTACGATTGAACATGTTGGATGACAATTCCATGCCTTAAGTTTGATCAAAAGGATATCGTGTGACAAAAGGATGTTATATACACTATTGATTAGGTTGTATTGATTTGATATTCGTATAACTTAGGTAGTCATAATGTCTTGCTAGAGGCCGCTTATGACTTGTATACCAAAATGTGTTTTGGTACACTGCCAAGGTTGTATGAGCCTATTGGGTCGCACACTAAGAATGGTTTTGCGAGATTTTAAGATGGTTCACAAAAATGAATTTTATATGATAAAATTCATGACAGAAACGTCCTTGTGGTGTATTACACTTATACTTCTTTAAGTAGGGGTATATGTGTAATTTACTTAACCGTCTATATACAAGGGTTGTATAAATAATAGCTTTAAGTTAGAACACATAGATGAAGTTTTAAGGGCGAAACTCTATTTTCGTTTAAAAAATAAATTAGGGTTTTCTGGTACGCTCTGGATCATTTTGGAGAGAAACAAATAGGTTTGGTATTCTCTTGATGCTAGCACTTCGAATCTCGACCGCCATTCGTGTGTCGACTGCTGGTAGAGGGCGTTCGTCGTTGGAAACACCTTAGAGATCAATCAACCTCAAGAAATGTACTTTGCGACTGAGGTATGATTATGTTTTCTTGGTTTAAACATTTTTAATGGAATTAGATTCGGATCCTGTTGGGGTTTTTGACAAAATTGTTTTGTAATCTCCGCTACATATAAACCCCAAAACCCAACAACACGTACTCTATTTTTCTTTCTTTTTTTCCTAAGATTTCCAAAATGCTCTTGCTCACCCCCATCACACTCACACTTACCCTCATTCACACCTCCACACTTCAAATTTTTTTTTTCTCAATTTTGGCCATTATAAAGCCTTTATACTAGGTCAAAAGTGTCGTAGGCGTGTTTTTCTCATCGAACAATGTTGGATCTAGGTTTTTTCGTGGGGTTGAAAAATGGGAAGTGTCAGTCATAGGTTTCAGATAAATATAAAAAGGTCTCGACTGGCTCCACCAAAACCTTTTTCGACTTCTCGACTTAATCCTATTGTGATATTTGAAAAGGTCTCGATTGCCTTTCACCGAGACTGTGAAGAGGCCTCGATCTCGGTGGGAGATGTAAGGAGAAGGCTAATACTTTTAAAGCTAGTGGGAGTTAGCCTAGGCCTCTTTAGAGGTCTCGACCCTGTGTGTCTAAAACTCTTAGGCGATAAGAAATACAACGACAACAAACAACAACATAGCCTATGTCCCAAATTAATTGGGTCAGCTACATGAATCAAACTTTTCCATTGTGCTCGATTAAATGCAATTGATGGTGAGCTTTCCAGACCATAGGCCATAAGAAAGAACATAAATATTTTAAAACTTCAAGAAGTATATGAAAACGACAAAAAATAGTAGGTTTTTCTCGAAAGCCCTTGGTATTCTCGATTTTATTGATATTTTTGTGCTCAAAATGCAAGATTTAGGGCCCAAATCAAAGCCCTAAACCCAACAACAACAACATAAAAAGCCGACTTAAATACAATAAAAATCTTAAGAAAACCAAAAAATTCACACAAAAAGTGGTGGTGAATGTATTCATGACGTCAAATTGACGTGGTTTCGCTCGAATTTTGTTGAATTGGGGTCGAAAAAGAGAGTGCGATTTGAGAGAGGATTAGATTGAGTGAATGGGGTCTGCATGAGCGAGGGTGAATGGGGTATGGGTGAGCAAAACCTCTTTTATATGGAGGGGGAAAAATTTCGTTTCCTTTCGCAAAGAGGCAAACAGGAAAACTTGAATTGGGGTTAGTTAAGCAAGTTTGGGGGGGTCCATTTAGCCACTTCCTTGTTAAATTATAACAATATTACAATTTACTATTTTGTGAATTTTAAAATTCTCTAATAGATTTTGAAATAAGAACAAATTTTAACTAATTTGTGGTGTGTGAGTCATTGATTATGATCTCAAAATGAATGTGCCTTGTTTAGTTGGGTGACTACTTAAAGTAGATTGCAGGCGATGCTTTACTTAGAAAACTACAATGTGATTTGGTCCTCAATCAAGCACATGATTTTTATGATTTATGGTGCCATTATTATTAGCAAATTGCGAAGGCTACCAAACAATACGTAATTCGCATTTGAGTCTTGCATGTGTAAAGCGGATCACAATTTCCACTGCTTGAACAAACATGCTAATAATGCTGCTCTAAGCACCATCGTTAATTCTGTTTTAATTCCTGCATTCACAACCAATAAAAAATAAACAACCTTCATATCTTAAATGTTTTTAGTACTACTTAACAGCTGTTTGAAACATCTGATAATTAATTGAAAAAATTTGCCACAACAAATTGATCATTACTATATGGCCTATTTTATTGCTCGATAGTCTGAAAAGGCTTCAAACATCTTCATCCAAAAAGATTTCAGGATGCACCACAACAGCTTTGGTGAGATTTACGGCACTTTGAAGCTTCTTTTGGTCAAGCATTTCAACTTCAACCAAGAAGTTTGAGCTAACCGGACGATAATCAGAAAGTTGTATACTAGTGTGTCAGTAAGAAAGTTGCTTGATGCCTTTCCCAAACCATAGTATACGATTGCACCTGTATTGAGAGTCATAACTAAAATGAGATCATGGACCATTTTGATTTTTACTAATAAATTATTTGTTTCTATTTTTCATGTTGTAGTGCAAGTATATATGCGCGCAACTATTAGTGTTAGCTCGTATAGGAGAATGTTGCCGAGAGGATGCAGTGGTGTGTTGTTTGTTTATACCGATCCATATCAAATCAAGCAAAAGAATATAAGAAGTCCATGTAGGCTTTAACCATGCTAGTGTTCTCTTTTTCTCTTCTTCCTTGGGATTTTCTTCAACGTATCTAGCAGAGTTGAGTTCATACTTGTAAGTTAGGGGAAGTCTATAATCCCCTCCTTCCAGCCACTAAAAACATGGTTGTTGTGCGGTTCTTTGCTCAGCTGTAAGAATAAACAATGTCAACATCAAATTTAGATAAAGGCTTTAACAGCCTTAGGACTCAATATCTTGGTTCTAGCTTTAGTACATGATAAAAGACATTTAGAATTTAATTACTCCTTGCTAGGAATGATTAAATGAAGCATGTCTAAAGGTCCTATTTTCTTTAATAGTTTTCCTAATTTTACATTAAGCCTATATGATAAATTTTCCCATAAAGCCACTATATTAAGTCTATAAACAAAGGTTTTAAAATGAAAGGGGTATGTTCAAATATTGTAGTTGTCTTTAGAATCTATTATAAATTAATGCATACAATGATTCCTGTTGTATCATATACTAGTTCGCAAAAGGGCACATCCCCTTTATTTTTAACAAATATAGAAAATAAAATTATTATTAGAAAGCAATTAAGTTGGAAAGATATTAATATACCAAAACATGATTAATACAAGATACCAACAAAGAAGAAAATCCTATAGATAATACAAACGATCAGATACATAAAATAATAACTCATGACGATGGTTTAGTAGAAATAAAATTTTCCTCTAGAAAATCTTGTTCAACAATACCAAGTACAATGGAGGAACAAATATATGAATCCTAACCCGCGAGAGCATCAACATCTAGAATCCCCAGTCATGTAGCTTATCCAGTCACACGTTTTGATGATACTGTAACTATAAATGACTTCACCGATTATTAAATTAATATGATTAGAGTTGAAAATGAAAAATCATTTGAAATATATAACCAAAACCTAAAAGTGATATTTCTTAAACATACATTAACCCCAATAATTTAATAAAATATGTTTTAAATCTCAACAGGCATTTATTAGAGAAAAATATTTTGCTTATATACAATCTATAAGACACATCATTCAATTATTTGATTATCTAACTCAATCTTGTCCTAAAGTAGTTTATAAAATTAAGATTGTCTGGGAAGGCTCAAAATGAGAAAATATATTCGGACTTACCCACCATTAGCCACTATTAAAATAAGAGAAAAAACTAAAGCTATACATTTAAAAGGAAGTTTTGAAGAAGAAAAACCTATAACAAGATAAGATTTGAATCATATCATAGAACAAAATAATTTTACCAATATCTATTTATCTACTCTCTTAAAAAGTCCCAAGTCCAAAAATGAAGCATCGACTAAACAATTAGAAAATGAACATATTATAAGAAAACCTATAATAAAAAGTGCATTATGATCTTTACCCATTATAAATCCAAAATATTCAGATGAATTGTTATGAACAATAGTATGTAAGTTGCACACATTACAAATAAATTCAAATAAAGAAAGCAAAAAAGATAAATCTACTATAATAGCAAATTTAGAAAATCAATCAATTATGTCAGAACCACAATCAGATGAATGCGCCATTCATGTTTGCATGACAATCCACGTAGACTTCCACATAACACGAATGACACATTTTTCGAATGCGCCATTTGTATTATTTATAGGGGTGCAGGTTTTTCACATTAATAACACATTTTCAAAAAGTGAAATACCTTAAAGAATAAAAAGAAAAGCTAACCTATTTTACTAATTTTAAAAAAATTAACTATTCGGCTATAATTTTTCCCTAGTTACCACTTGCCATAAATACTACTCAATCATTGATGTACTCTTGTATTTTCACTTTGTCATAAAGTTCCTTTAATGCCAGACCTCTTTTTTTCTATTAACGTGAGACGTTGTTTTATAAATGGATATTTGTGCACACATATCTTGATGTATGTTGGAATAATGACGACCTTTTGATACTTGGCCCTAAAGCAATTATTTACGTTTTACTTTCTTTTTTTGGTCGAAACAAATTTTCACTTTGGTCGTGGGAGAATAATGTACATTATTAAGATTGGAGCATCTCTAATGGTAAATGCGGATTGACTATGTTATTGATACCACATCAACAACGTGAAGAGGATGTTCATCCTAAGTGGCTTAAATAGGCATTGAGATTTCAAAAGTGCTTTCCACTAGTAAATGTTGATATCACTTTCTATTGGGTTAGTGTTATTAGTTATGTTTTGTAAATGACAATGCTATGATGTGTTTCACGTGCTAATGAAACCATTCATAGATCAGTTAGATGTTTGATCTCTATACCAATTTTGGGACTTATCCTCTAATCCATTTGAATTAGTTAAGTGGGGATAAGGATAAGGTAGTTGCAATAAGGGAATACATAATTGCAACACGACCTCAAAATTGATCAGTTGTGGATTTGATTTTTTCTATGTCAATAGAAGATGTACTAATAATGGAGCAGATGATCTGAGACATATTAAACACGTGAATAATGTGATGAATCGTGGTTGTTTTTTAAGGTGATGACGTATCAAGTATCAGTTGTAATAGTTGAGATTTGGAGTTCTCTTCGTTTTATTATATTCCAAAGTTGGAAGAGTCTGTAACTTGTTTACTTTGTATTTTTAGCGAATGTACTGTTCACTTTATCTTCAAGTTGTAAGGACCAATGGAACTAGGGTATATAAATTAGGGGGAGCCTTATCGTGTAAGTATCGAGAGACTCGTGTAAAGTCCATAGGAGGAGTGAAGAAGAGGAAAGGTGAACCTCAATGTGGGAGTCACATAATGAGTCATGTATCCATTGTTCTTTACTTAAAGAATTTTACATATAGGTGTGGCCCTACAGATATTGTTGGATTTAAAAAATGAAAAAGAGTGTTCTGTGTCTGGCATTTAGCCCGGCGCTGTGATGCCAAGCTCAGCACCAACCACAGAAACCTTTTTTTTTGGCGCTGAAGCGCCGGGTCGGCGCTACAATTCCCAGAATGAATAGGTGTGAGTTTTAAGGTGTTATTTAGTCCATTTTTATTTTCTTCGCACCAATTCACACTAATTCAGACCAAAACGGACCTCTTAGTTGATAGATACTAATTTCTTTTGTTTTTATAAATTAAAGAGATATAGTATGCACTAAATACAATGAAATACATTGAAATACATTGAAATGTATTGAGAAACACAAAAAGTTTTGAATCGAAATGTGTTCTTGAGTCATACCATCATTTTTTCAAAAGTTCTTCAAATAGTGTTATTGGTTGTGGTTGTGTTACACACATATCATCCAACAATCATTGGAGACTTGATTGTATCCTGAAGTCAAATTTCAGTTTTTCAATTGTGTATATGTGGCTTCGACCGATAGGGAGAAATCTTGCTTAAAATAGGGCGATTATGCACCTCAAGTCTTTGTTTGGTTCTTCCATTCTCAACTTATAATCCTGTTTGAAGCTATTTGATCTAACAATTTTTAAACAAGATATATCTTCATCAATGGCTTCTTCGATTTCGGATGAAATTTCGCAAATGAATAAGAATTGTGGTTTGACGCCGACAACTTCACTCGATGGCAAGAGAAAGTGATGTTCTTTCTCGCATATCTCGAGTTGGCGTATATCCTTGATGATGCACTTGAGACCCTCCTTGAACCAACTCCGGATGATTCAAACAAAATGGTGGATTGATTGTTAAGGTTTGTGATCTAGCAAGATTTACAAATCTAGGTACGAGATATAATGCATTAATTACTTAATTTGGTGATCACGCGTTAAAGACACAATTCTTTTGTCTTATATAATCACACGTATGCATATTTCTTGATCATGGAATGACTAGGACATCATTAGTGCTTTAATGCATTTCGATTTTATTAATGGGTAGTTATACATGGAAACATTAACAAGGTATATGAAAAGGCATTAAACATTTGCTTGCGATATAATACATGTTATACGTTGATGTTGATGTAAGTCTTTTTAATACTTGGTGGTGTTGGATTCTTTGATTTAAGTATATTCAAAGCATATGGATAAGGATTTCAATCCCAGATATCTAGAAGAACTTTTCACAATATTTCTTCTAATGACATCAATATTGAGACTTATTTCTTGTTGTAATGCATGACATCAATATGATTGAAATTAATATGATTCATATGCATTTGAGGATGATATATAATTAGTTATCTTATATGAACTGATGATATGTCTTATATTAAGGATAATGCATATATCTATGGATATATTTGACATGTAGCTTATGCAATTAATGCTTATAAAATCATATCATGGGAATCTAGAAGATTTGTTTTCAAAATCTTCTAATTAACTAGGAATCCTCCTACTAAGAATGATAAAGTAAGGAGAAGTAGAAGAAAAAGGATGGACAAATCTTTGTGTATAGATTCACTTATTTGGTTGAAGGAAGTTTATGAGAAGTTTAGGAACAAATAAGATATGCCCTTAATTTGAAATGTGATCATGTTTCATTTCAACATAATTTTTCATCAAGGGATGCTTTTTTTTGGAAAGAAACGATTAATGATGAAATGATCAATTCAATTCTATTGAATTAAACTTGGGTTTTATTGATCTCTTACTAAGATCAAAGACAATATGGAGCAATTACTTATTCAAAGGGAATTAAATGCCAATATAACTATAAATAATTAGTTCAAGGCTCATTTGGTGGCTAAGGGCTACAAACAAAAAATATGGCAATAATTACTTTGATACTTGAGTACCAATTGCAAGAGTTACATCCAATCAGGTGTTAATAAACTAGGAAGAATGATTGTTTCTTGGGGTGTAAAGAAACAATGATTCGTAGTTGAATCAGAAATTTAATGCCCTATAACATGCAAGGAATCAGAGTGACTTTGAAAATTGTTAATGGGGAAATACCATTATGGAATAAGTCATGTCTAGATATAATGATCAATTGTGGTAATAAGGGAATATTTATAAAGTCGAGAACAAAACTTATAAAGGAAGTCTATCCATATATGTCCAATACATGAACTTTTGAGATAATTACTCAAAAATGGGGTTATCACAATTGATTATGGTAATCTAACAAGAATTTTGCGGATCCACTAACAAAGGATCTTATTAAAGATATGGTGTATCAGACATCAAAAGAAATGGGACTTAAGTTTGCCTAGTTTGATCGTCACTTGATGGGAACCCAACATAATTTTTGAAAATACAGAATTAGTTCAATATAGTGCGAACAAGTCATGTGAAGATTAGGGAACATAGAAAATTTATATTACAAAAGGTCCCTTCCTGGTTATAGTGTTTGTTTTGCATGATGGAGTTCGACAATTGGGTCTTAATAAGTTGAATAAAGTGACTCGCGGATTCACTTAAGTAGACTTACCGATATGGATGTAGAAGTGTGGCCGCTTCTTATAAGCATAACTGACTCTAGAGCACTCAAAAAATATAGGATTTGCACAAGGCCATAATGTGCAATCCATAGAACACTCTTACATGAAATTGGTATGTGTGATATTTTCGATTTTGTCACAAGGGTTCTTGGTTCAAGATACATTCGACTTAGTACCTGATAGGACTTTGAAATGTTTACACTAGGTGAGAAGTTCAAGTCCAAAAGACACTACTCATTTACGTATCGATTTCGGAATGATAATATATTTGTTTTCTGGTCTTGTTATTTCCAAATGTAATTTTCAATTTATATGTCCATATAATTTGAATATGTGGGAAATTATTGAATTTAAAAAAAAATAAAAAAAGTGTTATGTGTCTGGCACTGTTGTGCTAGCTTCAGTGCCAGCCACATAAACCTTACTATTTTGAGCATTAAAGCGTCGGGTCGACCCCTCAATGCCCAGAACGAATAGGTGCAAGTTTTAGGGTGTTATTTAATATGTTCTTGTTAGATAGACACTAAATCCCTTAGTTTTCTATAAATTAAAGGGATCTAGTACGCACTAAATACAATGAAATACATTGAAATACATTGAGATGTATTGAGAAATATAAAAGGTTTTGAATCGAAGTGTGTTCTTGAGTCATAGTATCATTCTTTCAAAAATTCTTCAAAGAGTGTTCTTGGTTGGAGTTGTGTTACATACACATCATCCAACAACCATTAGAGACTTGATTGTATCCTAAAGGCAAGTTTTGATTTTCCCATTGTATAATACGTGGTTTCGACCGGTCGGGAGAAATCTTATATAAAAGAGAGAAATTACGTGCCTCGAGTCATTGTTTCGTTATTCCATTCTTATCTTGTAATCTTTATTTGAAGCTATTTGTTCCATCATGTCGGTCGTTGACCGAACTGCATAGACAAGTTCCTTGTGTCATGGTTTGATTTGCTTACTCTTATTTCGTCTAAGTACTTGCATTGTTATCTATTTCCTAGTTACAATAAAACTTGTACCTTATTGTAACAACATTTGGTTATATTAATTGGTATCAGAGCGAGCACTGTGAAATCTTTGTTTACAAAGATAAGTGAGACCCACATACTAATCTTAATGTCTCAAGGAAACTAGCTAGATTAGCCAGAGGGTGTGTATAACATAAGGCCACCACTACTCACCAATACCAACAACACGTATTGGAAAACACGTATAGAGGAGTACATACTCTCTATTAATGTCAAAGCATGAAGATCCATACAAAATGGCCATGCCCCACCACTTGTAGAATGAGTGCCAAAGAATAAAAGTCAATTGATTGAAGCTAAAGAAAGGTTGATGTTTACAAATGCCAAATGACTAAATGTAATCTTTGGAGTAGTAACTTAAGAACATCTTATGCTCATATCATCATGCAAAATTGCTAAAAAAGCTTGGGAAATTCTTGAAAATCTCCTTGAAAGAAATGAAGATGTTCGAGAGTCAAAGATTTCTTGTGGCATCCCAGATCGAATCACTACGAGTGGGAGAAGATGAGACTATAGCAGAATACACGACCAAACCAAAAGATGTTACCAATTAAGCCCTATAACTTGGAAAGAAGTACGCAAACAAAAAGATTGTGCAAAAAGCTATTAGGTCTCTTCGAGCCAAGTACAATGTAAAGGTTGATGTTATACAAGAAAATAAAGGCCTCAAAAATTCGAGGTTCGAAGAAACCATAGGTTTTCTCACTACTTTTGAGATGCATATAAATCAGCAAAAAAATCCGTAGAATCGACGTTGGAAGTTGCTACTCAATACTTCCCAATTGATAAGATTATCAGTGAAGAAGAGGATGACATGGCTTTACTAACTAGAAAATATAACAAGTTGTTTAAAAAATTAGACAATGATACTATGAGAAAATAGATGATCAGAGACGAAATTTTTCATTGCTGATTATAATAAATTCTATTGCTAATTTTATTCTGCAATGGATCAGTGACGAAATAAGTTCCGTCACTAAAACGGTAGACACCAATTTACTCAGCAACGGATTCCGATTCCGTAGCTGATTAGCGACTGAACAGAGACGATTCTAAGACGACTTTAGACACAAATCAACAACGGAATAGCAATAGAAATTATTCGTAGGGGAAGATTGTAATTATATTTCGTTGTTGATCCATTTCTAATCAGCAACGGATCAGCAATGGAACTCAAAGAATCCGTTTCTGTTCCGTTGCTGATCTATTGCTAATCAGCAACGGAACAAAAACAGATATAATATTATTCCGTGGCTGATCCATTGTTGATTAGCAATGGATCAGCCATGGAATTTGGATATTCCATGATTAATCTGATGCTGATCAGCAACGGATTAGACACGGACTGCTTTAGTCCGTTTCTGATCCGTCTCTAACTTCCGTAATAATATCAGTTTCGCGGACTATTTATTTGCTATTTAGAGATGAAATAGCCACGGAACCTTTGAATTCCGATGCTAATCCATCTCTATTCCGTTTGTAATCTTGTCACGCCCCTCACTTACTGCCAAGGAATACACTACAATTGGTTCTCCATAACCTGTACACCCAAATAGATCACCTACTCCATCGCCTACACCCCCTCCAACAACTCCTTGGGGGTGCTAACATTCCCCAAAAAACCAGATTTCTCCATACATACATCAACAATGTATATCAACACCAAAAAAAGAAATAAGGGGAAAAAAGTGCAATTGGACATTGAAAAAAATTTATGTACCCACCAAAGCTTCTCCAGTATAGTAAATGTTGAAAAACTTAAGTATTCACAAAAACCACCAATCCTATTGTTCAACATCAACCACAAAAGCTTCTAATATTGTAAATATGCACAACGAGGACTATCACTATCAAAGTTATATAAACAACTGTAAAAGATATGTACAAATGCAAAATTATCATCTCAAAAGTGACACAAACAACAAGAAAAATACCTAAGTATCATCCAGCTGCTCATCTGTTGTCAGCCATTCTTGCGTATCTTCATAACGTTGTCTTGATGTTGTGGTGGATCGGCGAGATCTACTTGAGGTGGCTACTGCTGCTCATGAGGTGGTGGTGGTGGCGGCGGCAGTGGCTGTGGCTGAGATAGGCCTGCTCCATCTATGGTCATCCCAAATTGCCTCTGCATAAACGCCACAACTTGCCGTAATTGCTCGACAACACTATCGAACTCTGAACGTGGGACCATCTCCGGCAACTGGGATGTGCTAGTGCCAGAATCTACATATCTTCTCTTCTTTCTCCCTAACGACCCGAGACCATAAACACGTCCTTTGGGACACTCACCCGCCACATTGTAGTACACCGCCTCATCATCCACCAGCTAGTCCGGCGTAGCCTGGTTTAGCTCCTGACGTCTCTACTGGAGCTTAGCCTGATGGATCAACAATAAATAGATTAAATGATATGCTTGTAAAGTAAACTTCCTACTATTTCACTCGTATTTCTATACTTACATAGAACCGCTCCAATCTAGTATCGAGAAATGTCACCCCGTAGTGATTTACGGTGTGGAGATGCAAATATAATTCATTCACGGTAGGTGGCGTCTTGGATGTATTAGTCTGCATACAAGAGTTAAATTTTTTTAAAAAAATGTCACTTACTAGTTGGTCGGCGCACTTATATTTTTCCAATCACATAACAATTGCATAGAAGTGAAATGAACTTAACATTAATGAAAAACGCAATTAAGTTAAACTAGCATCAATGGGTTAGAATTATAAAAAACTAGATTACCAACAAATATAGGCATAGTGAACAAGTGTAAAAAATGAATAAAATAAACAAGAGTGTAAAAACACTTACCAATCTTTCATGTGTAGTCGCAAAAGACACCAAGCCACCACTGGCTTCGAGACTCCAGTCCCAGGTCCTTCGACCTCGGTGTTCCTATTTATCGACTCTTGCCTAGACCTGGCAAGAAAGTCCTCGCTCTCCCAATACTTCAAGTATCTCCTCCACGCCTAATCCGTAATGTAGTTTGGCTGCACACATTTCTTCTTCAACTTGTGCATCAATGCGGTGTACCTTGTGCCTGCATGCGTGTCGTACGCTGCACGAATGAGGTCCTCATTAATCGTGTCATACCATCTAAAATATACCTATACAATGACAAGTGCAATGGTTACGAGACATTGAATAACTAGTATAGATCCTAATACAATTGTTATTCCTACGTACTTGCCACTGGCACCAGTAATGGTCTTTATGATGATTCGGTATCGACTTCTAACAATACCATTCTAATATCATCCATCGCTTGAAAACTTTTGTCATCCTCTGAGCACAAGAATGAGAAGGATGCAATTCTCTATGTTGCATTAAATTACATAACATCGTCAAAACTTTTCTAATAATTTATATCGACAATTAGAAATCCATATATGAATGAAATAGAAACTTACGTATTATTCACAATCAGTGTGATCGGAATCCTATGCACGCGAATGGGCTCAGTCCCTATCCTCTTAGGTACCCATGGAGGGCCTGTAACCTGCATCCCCGCTCTGCCGTCATAAGGTGGGGATGCTGATAGTGATGCGGTGGCCGGAGGCGCAGGGATCGTCGGTACAGGAGTGTTATGTGTCAATGTCGCCGATGGTGACTGCAATGGTCGATTTGGTATGGTTCTAGATGACGATGTCGATGGTACAGGCGACGCGGATGATATGGAAGGCGAAGGTGACGCTGACTGTAACTCGTGATCGAATGAGCGAGAAGTCAAAATTGATAAGGGAGGAATCGAACTACGGCCTCGACCGCCATGACCTCCTTGACCCCCTCGCATTGTAGGGCCATGATTTCTAGTCGGTATATTGGTTCCAGAGGTCTACGTTGCACCTCCTACGACTGGACGAGGTCCCCTTAAAGGTAGCCCTCGACTGTCCTGAGGTAATGTGCGACCTCGAAGTGGGGGGTGATCACTGCGACCCATGAAACCTAAAAAATAGCAATCGTAAACTATTGTGAATAAAGATTGTAAAAACTCACGTAACGTCGATCAAGCAATGACATAACGTAGACATACATTACTCGCTATCATCCGTTTCAAATTCACTCTCATGACTAGAAGTTAATGATTCTTCCTCAGAATCATCTCCACTATCGACAATGAATTCATGTTCTTCTTCACTTCGACCCACTTCCACTATGACGCGAGTCCCATTTGGGTCATCCAGATTGTTTAAATCCTGAGTTACATCGTCGACTACACATGTGGTGGGGTCGCCATCTTGGAATGCAATCTCTGCCAATATAGCGTCATTTTCGCTTTTGCTCGTTACCTCCTCAACGAATTTTGGTTGACAGCAACAAACCGCTAGCCATTCTTGTCGCTCATTCCTTAAAGAATGGTACGAAAGGTAGTGCAATTGATTGGATTGCATTGCAAGGACAAATGGCTCGTACTTGTTATATCGTCGATTTCGATGAACCTCTACCAATTGAAGTGTTGGGTGAGTCCTCACGCTATGATTCGGTGTAGGGTCATACCATTAACACTTAAACAACACCACATGCTTGAGGCCACCATATTCAATCTCTACAACCTCTTTCAGTACTCCATAGTAGTCATAGGAAACATTGGCATAGTTAAACCCTTAACTAAAACACCATTGTTCCGCGTCGATCTATTAACGTCATTTGTTGCGGAGTAGAACTTGTACCCATTCACTAGGTAACCAGAACACACGTTACAATATCAACTAGGGCCAACCGAAAGATCAACAAGCGTCTCATTTATGATAGAATCCCGAGCCTATTTATGAAAATTTAGAACTGTCAGACACATTAGTTATGAAAGAAATTAACGAAGGCATAACTTACAATAGTAAAAACATTACATATGTTTGGAACCAAATGGGGAAGTTGCGCTCCAGACTAGTATCGACATCCGACTCCCCCATTGCTTGAGTGATTTCATTGATGAAGATCCTATCGAAAACGAGCATGTCAATATCAGGAAGGGGTAAATGCTACGAGTAATGAATGTACTTCTTTGTTGAATGAAAGTGACCGACTTACTGAATGTAAGGAGTTATCTCTGGACAATTGAGCAATCTGTACAAATGAGCGGCATTGTACACCTCCTCTGTTAAGTACCGCTATTTGACTTGCCCAAGGATCGACCAGGATAAGTTAAAATTGAGAAATTGCCCATAAAATGCGGTGTGGGCCCGACACCACCATTGTCGTTTCGTTGCACTTTGTCATGCAACGTAAAGACGTGATCTTCGAAGTAGTAAGAACAAAACGATGTGACTTCTTCGACCAAATAAGCATTGCACATCGAGTCCTTAACCTTCGCTTTGTTCTGAACATTGTTTTTCAAATGTTTGAGGTACCTATTGAAGCTTGGTTAGTGTTGATTTAAAAATTTGTTCAATGAGAAAATAACTTCACGAACTGAAGACATTACCTCTCAAATGGATACATCCATCAAAATTGAACTGGACCGGCCAAATGGGCCTCGTAAGGCAAGTGGATTGGTAAGTGTTCCATACAGTCAAAGAAGCTTTGAGGGAATAGTTTTTCCAACTTGCAAAGGACTATAGCAATTTCAGACTCTAAAACCTCCATATCTTTCATGCTGACACTTTTCGCAGTCAATGATCGCCAAGAAAAACTCAGTTCGCTAATTGCAACCCAAACTGGGATTGGGAGGAGTTCTCCGAATGCGATTGGTATCGAGCGTTGCATGAAAATATGACAATCATGACTCTTCATGCCGAACATTCGCAACTTCTTTGGATCCACACATCGACCAAGATTCGAAGCATAACCATCAGGAAAACACAACTTATCAACCCACTCGCACAATTTTTGTTTTTGTGGTGTATCGAGAGCATAGCATCCAAGGGTCTAAGAATTTGTCGCCGAATCAATGTGTAGAGAAGGTCGGTGACAATACTCATGAATATCTTGTCTCGCTTTCGCATTGTCCTTACTTTTGCCCGGTACATTCATAATAGTATTGAATATGTTGTCAAATACATTTTTCTCGATGTGCATGACGTCTAAGTTATGTCAGATAAAGTTTGTCTTCCAATACGGCAAGTCCCAGAAAATGCTTCTTTTTATCCATCCCGAATTCTTAGCTATCCGCCCATTCATAGAATCAGCTCCGATATCTGTAACTTTCATCAAGCCCAATGATTCAATTTCAACCAAAGTTTTTTCACCAGATCATAACACATACGCCTCCTCGTTTAGTACTGTTTTGCTTCGAATAATTTTTTATTTTTTTTCCTTAAGGGTGACGTATTCGACAAAAATCGATGATGACAGTCGAACCACGATGTTTTTCCACCACTTCGCAATTGAAAGGCATTTGTATCCTCTATACAATATGGACAAGCCATCTTACCGTGTGTGCTCCAACCAGATAACATGCTATATGCTGGAAAATCACTAACAGTCCATAAAAGGTCTGCTGGCATACAAAAATTCGTCTTTGTGGAAACGTCGTAAGTTATCACCCCGTTGTTCCATAAATCCTGCAACTCTTTCACAAGTGGTTGAAGGAACACGTCAATTTTTTGCTTTGGGTTGTTCGGTCTAGGAACGATAACCGTTGAGAACATAAACTCCAATTTCATGCACATCGACGGTGGAAGATTATACGGAGTCAAAATCACGGGCCATGAAGAATACGATTTTCTTGCAATCCCAAATACTTGAAAGCCATCGGTGTGCAATCCTAAACGAACATTCCGAACCTCGGCGGCGAAGTCTCTGTTGACATCATTAAAATGCCTCTAAGCAATCAAATTAGAACAGTGTTGCATAACATCTTCTTGCGAGAAATGCTCTCCATGCCATCGCATATGTTTTGCCGTTGACTCCGACGCATAAAGTCTTTGCAATCTAGGGCCTAAAGGGAAGTAGTACATTTTTTTGCAAGAGCATTTTTTGGTGTTTCGTCCACGACCTCGTCATTGTGCAATGTAGCGTGATTTCCTGCAAAATTTACATGACGTCATTTCTGAATCTACTCCCCCAATAAATCATACATTGGTCCTCACAACAATCTATCTTCTGAACTGGTAGACCTAGACCTCGCAATAGTCTTTTAGTGGCATAAAAGTTTTCAACCAATGAATTGTCAGTTGGCAAACAATCCTTCATTAAGTTGATGATTTCATTGTACCCTTGTTCAGAGATATGATGTTCTGACTTGATCGTAAGTAATCTTGCCATTGCGGACAACGTTGTCATGGTTTCGCACCCCTGCCATAATTGTTCGCTACTAGCCTCAATCATGTCATATAGTTGGCGTGCGTTGGGGTTTGGCTATTCTTCCAAGTGATTCTAATCAAAACTTGGACTTGCCATATTGTGTAGCATCTCGTGGTAAGTTGTCTTATGGAAACCTCCCACATCAACATCATCTATATGGTTATCATATAGGTAGAAGTTTTGCGGATCTTGATCTCCATTCTCACCGTGTTCGTACCAACAATGATATCTTGGAACAAATCCGTACCTACATATATGATATTTAACCGTTTCGACATCCAGGTATGGTACAAGTTGACATTTCTTATAATTGCACAGACATCTAATCTTCATTTCACTTTGGTATGTAGGACAATGTTGTTTAGCAAATGCTATGAATTCTTTAACCCTCGCCGCGAATTCAATTCAAACGAAGCCATTATCGAGATGGTTGTACATCCACTCTCGACTAGTACACGACATTCCTATCGTAATTGTTCAAAAAAATTGGTTAACTATTAAAATTTTTCCCGACGGTATAAGTCTACTTGGGTCTCCACCTTACACAACTTATTAGAAGGGGGAAAGTGAGAACCTCCCTACCTATAAGAACAAAAAGCTTTATTTGTATGCATTGAATACATATGGTTTGAAACGAATAACATAAAAAAATAAACTTTACATTTGTTGAGTTCCAACTTCATGTTAGTTTTTAGATTGAATGTAGGACTCGTAATCTCAGAAATTTTTTTTCTAAATTCATGTATGTTTGTGGCTTATGTTCCTTGGGATGATTTCAACTTCCTTAAGGCCGAGCACCCATTATTTCATTCCCAACAAATTCATGAATAGATGTACCTAAATTACTGTCAGCCATAACATACTGCAACTCATTATGTAAGAGCAAGTACAAAGGTTGGCTCCATACATCATTCCGATCGAAGACTTCATGTTTTAGAATGCACAAACCTGCATCAAACCATAAACATATTGACATATGTGTGTACGTCAACCAATAAATACAGTAACACAAATCATAGTATGTTATTTAGAAAGAAATTCAATATCTCATAGGTCAACGACATTAAGGGAATTCAATCATAGAACGAAGTCAAGACAAAGAATGTTATGCGACAATTATTAACATGATTATTTTAGCCAAATAAATCATAGACAGTAATACACAAGAAATTCAACATTACCAATATAAGATCGGTAGTACAAAAATCTAGATGATTTAATGTCAACTCATAAATGGAAATGAAATAAGGAGAATTGCCTCAAAGGGTTTACTTACCTCAAATGCACGCAATTCGTAGCCTATACCTGCTCTCGGCCACTCCAAACTCGCGTTCCACACCTTGTTGCGCTGACCATGATTTTAAAATGAGGTTTAGTTTAGGACATTGAATGGTTAACTAGATATTACAATGATTGATCTTATTCAGTTGCTTTCAAATCAACAATGACAGTTAATGAATAAAAAAAACAACTCAACAAATGGAAAACAAAAAAAACAACAACCATAATCGATCATCGTACTTAAGAAACAGAAACAACCAGAAATCATTGCTACAATTATTTATACTTCTGTAATTCCTATGGAATCATAAAGTTCACATTTTAGAATTTCGATTTCATTTTAACAATTCAAATTCCATTTTCAAGTCATAATGAAGTGATATCACTTCGAAACTCTTCGCATGGATAATTAGGTGGTAGTACTTTAACTAGTTGAAAATGTTGCCATTTATGCTAACTACAGCCATAATGCTCCAGCTTTCTTGAGCATTGGAACCAAAGACCCTCCAAGGTGAAGAGACATAATTGTGTTAGTCACTCGATCCATCTCTAATCGATCCGAGATGTTGAACCAAATATTGCACTTGATCGATGATAAAATTAATGTAACTAGGAATGTATGGTGCAAATAAAATAACTTGTGATGTATATTTGAGTAGTGTAAGAAATGGGCTTGAAGTGAGCACTAACTAGCTAGTTAAACAATAATATGAATGCGAAAGTATTAACCTTCAAGGTGCTTGTGTTCAATGTCGAATTTATCGTGTTAAGAGAGAAAAAAATCCAGATTATATCAGAATTAATGTTATTTTTCTTTCAAATTTTTTCTTCACCTTCTTTTGTGTTCTATTTTTTATCAATGCCTGTGAGTCCTTTCTTATCTATTCTTCAGCTGTCAAGTAGGCCGAGCTGCTCGACACTCTTAATAGGAGTTGAGACTCAACACAACAAAAGCTGCATTTACAATTGCTCTTCAAAAGCAATACATACTTTCTGGGAGAATCCAAGGAGATGTTGACCTTATATACTATTTTATCATGCAAGACATATATAGCTTTGAACAGTCACATACCAAGCGTGGCCAATTTTAGGACAATAATAAATCCATTCTACAAGCATTTTGTCAATGATAAAAACAAAATAAAAGAAAAGAAAATTGGCAAGATAGACAACTGTGGAGACTATATAAGAACACTCCTATAAATAAAAGATAAATATATTCATGAATAGTATTGTAAAATAACTATAGTTCTGCCACATTCTGAAGTTGTTAACTCAAGACCAAAAGAAAAGCTAGATATGGCTTGTTGGGTTAAGGCACTAAAATTACTATAGAGGAAAAACATGGACAGAAATGTAATATAATTAATGTTTGTATACATATATAGGTATCAGTTGTATTAATGTTTGTATACATATATAGCTACTTCTATAGAAGAAATTAAAATTGATATTTCGAGGCTCTATGGGACATAATTCATGATACATATATAAAAGATGTGGAAGTACCGCTGAACAATCTGGAAGGTCAAATTAAAGCATATATATATATGGGTACGCGTTGCTGAAAAAATAAAAGGAATAAAGGGCAGTGGCATGCATGGTGACATAAGGAATAATATATCAGTTGGTCACATATGTAGAAAATGATTTTCATTAATTAACTCTATGCTTCATTTTATCATATATAAACCACCAATTGATCCCTTATATTTATCTTCTTCTTTTTTGATAAACGAATCCAACATAAGTCGAATCTGGGACCTCCCCCAACTTTATATACCTTGTAGCAAGTGACGCCTCATTCATTTCATAAAAAATACATTAGTTACTTATCTTGATCATTATTGTTAATTTCTTGCTTTTCTATATCTTGTCATCGATTGCTCAAATTAGGATTTTGCCCAAAAACTCAATTACAAACTCTTAATGAGTCTCAATTTGACTTGTTTGAACGACAATATCGTTCACCATGGTTTAGCAAAATCATTATTCATTCTAACTCAATTGAAACTCATACAAGTCTCTGTTTCATCAAGGAAAAAATATTTGTCTAACTATATCTACAAGCAATGGCATAAATCTTTTCAAATTCTGGTAACGAACACTTGAAACAAATTTAAAAGTGGGATCTCTTCATTAGAACCCCTTCATTCTTATCAATTTAAAACAAGTTAGCTCCTCGTTTCGTTATAAATAAATTTATGAAAACAATATCGAATTGCATGATATTCGATGTTCTACATCAACATGATGAACTAAATAAAGTAGAGAATACACACCCAAAATCCAAATAAACAACTCAACAAATGAAAGCTAAAAAAAACCCAAAATCCTCCACTTTTACATCAACAATGACAGATATACTGAATCAAAATAAACAACTCAACATATGGTGAGAGAGAGAGAGAGATTTCGATGAGGCAGAGTGCATTTTCAGAGAGATAGAGAGGGTTGATGGTGAAATCGGGAGAGAGAGGGAAAGTTCCGTGGTTGGTTTTTTATTTTTCAATCATCGAGATCGAAGCTCGATTCTCAAGACGTAACGTGCGGTTGCAAAAAATTAAAGTTTTGGTGTGAATATTAGCGCTATTTTTTTTAGACATAATTTAATTCCGTCTCCAATCCGTCTCTATTTCCATCTCTAATCTCTATATATTCCGTCTCTAAATTAGTCTGTCTCAATTCCGTCTCTAACCATTTTTTCTTAGCAACGGAACTTAATTCCATTGCTAATTCCATTTGTAAATATCCATTTTCTTGTAGTGAAAGGTGTAAATGACAACACAAACTAAACTAGACTCCTAATATAATAATGCACCGACTTAACTAATCCTAAACCCGACTCAAATTCATGGAGTTCCTTTGGTTTACATAGTCACCAAATTAACAACTCAGGAAATTTTAGAGTTATGATATGTCAAGACTCGCAACCAAACACAATTAAGATCACACTTTCAAAACATAGACTCGGTCAATACAAAGGCCATCAACTACTCACAAGTTTTATTGGTCTATACAATTAAACCACGTAAGTTAAAATTCTCGCTTAATATAGTGAAAGCACTCGAACTAAATCTTTTATTTGAGGAGTTTCACAACTTCCGCATTTATTCATTATTTTTATTTTTATTTTTTTCTTATTTTTTTCTTCTCCAATTTTTTTTTCAATTAATATGGTCCCTGCTCCATTTCCTATGGAGCGATTTTCTCACTTTTTTCCACCACAAGTTTCCCTGCTCCATTTCCTATGGAAACCTGTGGGACAGTCTACACTAAGAATAATCCTGTTAGTACTTCTCACTTTCACTATAATCAAGCAAATCCCCCAATGACGGTTAAAATAATATCACTTGCATAAATTTGATCGTCTACTCATTTTCGTTATCTAGAACAAAGTCTAACCATCATCTAAGTCCTTAATCATGAAATAATAAAAATGCAGAGCTACGAACTTGGTTATGTGTTTCTCCTACTTTTCTCTAAGTTTCAAGTAAAAAATGCAACTATAATTTTCTCATCCACAACCAAAGGCATAAACAAAATTTCGGGTGACTATAAATAATATATATATATATATATATTAAATGCATATATATACATGAAAGTGTATCAAATCCTAATGAAATGAGAAAGAAATAAGAATGGACAAGAAATGATATAAAACACCACTATTACCATCCAATATTCGCATATAACCACATAAATAAAAAAAATAAATGATCTCACCTGCGATCTTTCGCAAAGGAATCCATCCAAACAATCTATAATCCCTAAAACACCACAAACTTATTCCGAACTTCGTCCTCAAGGTTCAAAACAAGTCAAGAAATAGTTTTTAAAAACTAGTGAACGACAAAATCTCTCATGTGTAGGTGACTAAGGAAACTATAAAAGAACATTAATAAGAAGAGCAAGAACTAGTAAACATAGGAGTTAACTCAAAAAAACTTCAATCAGTCTTGCGAGCCCGAAGTTTGTCAACTAAGGGTGAAATCAACAAGATAATGGAATGAAGTTTTGGGTTTTGGGTCCACTAAAAAACCTGCCACTAATGCAGCGACTTAAGTTAGGTATGTCCCAACCAAGTTTCAAAACACCTAAAATCATATAAACATGTTAATTCATAAAAAAAGTAATGCTCAAATTATGCTAAAAATATAATCCAAAGTCAAACCTACAAAACTCAGCGCTCCAACCCCCCAATGAACGTTAAACATAATATATCACCTGTAAAAATAAAGAGACCAAATTAGAGTGTTATTAAAAATAATAATTTTTTTAAAAAAACTAAAACTGTAATAAAATGCAAGAAATAAAATAAAATAAAAATAAAGTTGGGATGCCTCCCAACGAGCCACCCTTTCTTTTAAGTCTTTGGCTAGACTTGGCATGATTGATCACGTGATGCCCTCTCTTTTAGAGATGTCAACAACGAATGGCGCATCTACGTAATTAGGCAATGAAGCATGCACGCCCTCTATCAGATTTAGGAGCTCATTCGGGACTTCTAATACAAAAGAATGTATCGTATCGGGGTCGTCCAACACAAAGGTGTCGGCAGTGTAGAAGATCTGCAAACGCTCCCTTACTTTCACCCCCTTGTAAGGTGTAGCAAATGTGGATGGAAGGGTGGGTGGTTACACCAAGGCTAGAGGTTGGTCTTCCTCGCTCTCTATCTGCTATTTCTTTGGTTTGTCTGAAATGACATCAATTTTCATCTCACTTTCCTCCTCATTTAGTGCAATGACAATCTTTGGCTCAATTTGAAACACTTCACATCCTTCTAATGTTTCTATCACATAGTCTTCCATCTGTGTATCCTCTTTCACCTCAAAATTTGTCAACGTATCAACACTCACATCCTCCTCTGGGTTAAAAGTTGGTTGTGTACTACACAACTCTTCTTCATAAGTCTTTCTTCGAAGACTGGCAATATATTGATCTAATTCAGTTACCAACTCTTTCAAGTCTAGACAACTAAAATCAAGTTTTTGAATTTCATTACAAATTTGCCAACATTGTTGCTGAATTTCTATCACTTGCATCACCATATCTTCCAAGGATAGGCTTTGATGAAACTCTTGAATTCCTTCATGTTGAGGAACCTGTGGGTGTGACATGAATCCAGAGAAGTCGAGTTGTGGCGATATATGGCTAGAATAATGATAGTTCTCATATTGTGGATAATATGGACAATTTTGTGCGGAATGAGAATAATCTCCACAAATTTTGCAAACTTCGGGTTGTTGCACAAAAGAATTCATATTAAAATATCGATATCTATTATGTGACATACTTACCCATTCACATTATAATAACGTGAGTCTTTGAATCGACCATAATTTTGGAAGTAGGAGGAATCCATCGCGGGGTTGCATGCATACATGTTAGGAGCAAGGGACTAGATAGGCAAAATAAAATAAAAAATAAAAAATAAAAAATAAAAAATATTAATAACAATAAACCAAAGAAAGAAATATACCAATCCCCGGCAACGGCACCAAAGATTTGACGCGCGCCGAACAGGCCATTAAAGTAAAGTTTCCTAAACCAACTATTTTGTAGAATAGTGGCAAAGAGTCGATCCCACAGAGACTTGTTGTCTTTCTTAGGTTGAAAACAGCAAAAAAGGGAAATCGAGGGTTTTAAAATAAATATTAATTTAATTAACTAATCTATCTAAACTAAATAAATAAAATAATTAAACTAATCTCCAAAACAATTAATTAATAATTAAGTAACACCTAATTCTTCAGTTCCTCAAATCAAAATCAAGATTCAATAGCAATCATGGTCTTCAATCTTTCCCAAAAAGTTATAAATTTAAATTCTCCTAGATTAGCAATAGAAAATCGCATCCGCCTGAAATTCCTAGTTTTCCTAATCTCGATAGCCAGGACGTCCGCCACTAACTACTTCTCTAATTAATGTATAACCCCAGGCATCCGTCAATCGAGTTTAACAAACTAACTGCAGTAATATGGATATGTGGGAACACTAGTCCTAAATAATCAGGTCGCGTCTGCTACCGATTTAACCTAGATTCAATTGTTGTACACTCAAGAACCGAAAGGGTTTTACGGCGAAAGGGTGAATGTTTGTTACTTTATTGGTCTAAAAGCACAATACACGGATACTTATAATACTCCAAATAACAATAGATTGTCCACCTAAAAGCATGCAATGGCCATATACATACCCTAGATCTAAATCATAATCATTAAAATCAACAACAATGAAATAGCAGAAATTAAATTAATTAAATAATAAAATAAAAGATCTCACATAATATGCTATGAATCCATGATTCCGACTTGCTTCCCCTTCGACTTAGGCAAGAAATTGATTAGCCCGACATCATTTTCAAAAATCTATACTAAAAACAAAAATCTATACTAAAAACTAATAGTAATTCTCTAAAAAAATAATAATTGGTTGTTTTCTAAATAATACCTAGGTTACTAATATATAAAAATACTCCAAATTGGTCCCGGATACTAATTTTAAGGGTTGGGGATGTGACTCGTGCGCCAAGGAGCATCGTAGGGTTTTTTAGCTCAAAAATCGGATTCTGCCTTGTGTCACAGCGATGATTCGCTATTTTTTTGCGTCGCGATGACATGTCAATACCTTATTGGGCCGCTCGTTGCCGACTCGCTGATTTGGCGTCGTGTGATTCACTGAAAATTGCGCGTTCCGTTGTGTGTGAGGTGACTCATCGCCACGTGTCATGACGTGATTTGGCCAAATCACCTGTTGATGACGCGCTTGACCAATGAGAGAATGCTACGTGGACGCTAAACGCGGAAGAAAAATTCGCCCGACTCGCGCGAATCTTTGGGAGTCCGTGTGGGCACGCATCTTGAGACACATAGATGTAAGCTTTGTGAGAAAAAAGAATGGCGGTGTGTGACGTGGTCTGTCATGGCCAACGTGGCAGCTCTTTATTGGCTGAAATATACTGTCGACAATTCGACCCACCACGAAACGCGTATTTCGAGGCAATCTGTCCGGCATCTGATTACTTCAAGTAAATATTCCATTTTGAGTATTGTTTCGCCACGAATTCAACTACGCACTCCGTTTTACCTAAAATTGACCAAAAAATATAATTAAATATATATTTTAAATACTTTCAATAATTAAATATACTAAAATAAGGTACTAAAAACCTATAAATACCGACTTATCGAAACCTATAAATGGGTGTGTGAGTATTTGATCTTCACTTTTTGTGCTAAAAAATCCATATTATTGCTTTTTTGTATATGTGTAAGTTAGTTGGATAAAAAACATGTTCAATGTGTTTATAAGGTTCTTTCCATACATCTTGATAGTTTTGGCGGTTATAATGATCTAAGGGTCTAAAATAGTCCACCAATTCAAATTAAATGTGTAGATGTTTCACTTTAAAAAAAACTATCAAACAGACAGGGAGCGCACTCCACCAAATCCTGGGGCGCACTCCAGGGCCCAGGGTGCACTTCCCATTCTAGTGGAGTGCGTTCTAGCAATAGGGGAATGAAATTAAATAATTTTGGTTTTGTGCTCTAAACCCATTTCCTTGGTTCCGATCCCCTTAAACCCTTTTACATGATATCTATAAGTTTGGTATAACCTAAGGAACACGCCAAAATCATCTGAATAACTATTCAAATATTAAAATGGAGAAATTGATGCTTCATTCCAATACTAGAGAGTTTCCTACAAATATTTTTAAAGTGAGCCAAAAACTTGTCTAAACTGATACCGGTGCATCCAAAATCAAAACCAACAATTTGCACACCTCAAGTTCATGCCATACAACACTTTTGCATGACTTAAAACATTGTAAAAATCACGGATTCTAAAATCATGAGATGCATGATCTTACATTCTTTAAAATCATGAAATTTGTAAAATGCATGAATCTAATGCATTTGGCTTATGTAGTTTAACTATTATACCATACAAATGACATACATAGCTTCATATATTCTTTTCGGTGACTTTTCTTGCCTTGATCAAATTACGAGCTCTTCAAGTCTCATTTATTCCATTTTATCCATTCCATTTGAACTCGAATTAGTTGGTAGCCTTTGAACTTGTGAGTTCTAAAAATGTTGGATTACGCAAAAATATTTGACAAACATGTTAGTACCATTTCACATTGTTTGTTGATATCAAAATCTTAGGACAGAGTCAAAGTGATGAAACACTTAGTCGAACATGCGTGACTCAGACTCAGAAAGTGAAGAAGATCACATAAATCAAGTTGTAGCAATTTTTAATCTTCATGCAACTTGGTAGTCATAATGCCTTGCTATAGACCACTTATTACTTGTGCACCAAAAAGAGGTTTTGGTTCATTGCCAATGTTTCATGAACTCATTGGTTTGCACTCAAAGAGCGATTTTGCATGATTTCAAATGGTCCACATTGATGGATTTTATGAGATGAATTCATGTCCGAAAAGCCCTTACGATTTGCTATATTATCAATTATTTAAGCAGGGGCATATATGCAATTCACTTGAAACCATTTATATAATGGTTGTCTAAATATGTGTTTAAGTGTGAGCATTGTGATTGTACAAAAAATGCTGAAACCTTAAAAATGAATTGGAATTTTTTTTGGCTTTTTATGAGTTCTTTAGACTTGGGGTAGCGGAGAAAAACATTTTTCAAGATCTCTCGAAGCTGGCACTCCAACTCATGGTCACCGTTCATGTGTGGGTTTCTGGTAGAAGGCGCTCATGTGAATGTCTTGAAAATTGATGAACACAAACAAGGAACAAGCGATAAAGGTATGATTTCAACTATAATAGTCAAATTAATGGATTTCATTTGATCCTATTGGGGTTTTTGAAAAAGATATTTTAAATTTCAGCTACATTTTTTTAAACCTAAATTCAAGCATCACGAATATTCCTTAAATTAAGGAATATTCAATAAACAACAAATTCCTTTATGTAGTAGAGTTTTTTTTAATAATATAGGTACAACACTGGAAGGTATACGTTACAATAGAAAACAATCAAGTTCTAATTATTAAAAGAAGCGGCTAAATGGACCTTGAAATATGCTCAGCATAGCCACATTACTCAAGCATACCCCAATATTGAATTTCAATTGTTGAACATACTCCACTTTTCTTTCTTTTTTTCCTAAGATTCCCAAAATGCTCTTGCTCACCCCCATCACATTCACCCTCAGTCCCACCTCCACACTCTTAATCATTTTTTCTTGGTTTTGGCTATTATAAAGCACTTATACAAGGTTGAAAGTGTCGTAGGTGTATTTTTCTCATCCAACAACGTTGGATCTAGGTTTTGTCGTGGCCTTAGAAGGGGAAGTGTCACCCGTAGATTTTAGACGAACATCAAAAGGTCTCAACTAACTCCCACCAAAACCATTTTTTGAGGTCTCGACCGAATCTCATCACGACCTTTGAAAAGGTCTTGATTGCCTTTCACCGAGACTTTGAAGAGGTCTCGATCTCGATTGGAGACGTAGGGAGAAGGCCAATATTTTTAAAGCTAGTGGGAATTAGCCAAGACCTCTTTAGAGGTCTCGACCCTATGTGCTCGAAACCAACAGGTGATAAGAAAGATAATAAAAACAAACAACAACATAGCCTCACTCCCAAATTAATTGGGGTTGACTATATGGATCAAACTCTTCCATTATGCTCGATAAAGTGCAATTGCTATTAAGCTTTCTAGACTATATGCAATAAAAAAGAACAAAAAAGTTTTAAAACTCCAAGAAATATATGAAAATGACAAAAAATAGTGGGTTTTGCTCAAAAGGGCTAGGTATTCCTAATTTCATTGATATTTTTTGCTCAAAATGCAAGACTCAAGCCCCAAATCGAAGCCCTAAATCCAACAATAAAAACACGAAAAGCTGACTTAAATATAATAAAAATCATAAGAAAACCAAAAAATTAACACGAAAAGTGGTGGTGAATGCGCTCAAGACGTCGAATTAATGTGGTTTCGATCTAATTTTGTTGAATTTGGGTCGAAGGTAAGAGTGCAATTCAAGAGTGGAGTTTGGTTAAGTGAATTGTGTCTGAGTGAGCGAGGTTGAGTGGAGTTATGAGTGAGCAAAACGTCTTTTATATGGAGGGGAAATAAGGTCATTTCATTTTGCAAAGGGGCAAAAAGGAAAATTTGAATTGGGGTCACTTGAGTAAGTTTAGGGGGTCCATTTGGCTGCTTCCTTGTTAATTATAACATCGTTACAGTTAACTATTATATGTATTTTAAAATTCTCTAATAGATTTTGAAATAAGAACAAAGTTTAACTAATTATGGCACATGAGTCATTGATTATGATCTCAAAATGCATTTACCTCGTTTATTTGGGTGACTACTTAAAGCAAATTATAGACAATGCTTTATTTAGGAAACTATAATGTGATTTAGTCCTTAATTAAGCACGTGATTTTTATAACTTATGGTGCCATTGTTATCAGCAAATCGCGAAGGCTACCAAACAATATGTAATTCTCATTTGAGTTCTACGTATGTAAAGGGAATCATAATTTCAATTGCTTGACCAAACATGCTAATAATGCTGCTTCAAGCACCATCACCAATTCAGTTTCAATTCATGCATTTACAACTAATTGAAAATAAACAACTTTCATATCTTAAATGATTTTAATATTACTCAATAGCTATCTGAAACATCTGATAATGAGTCAAAGAAATTTGCCACGATGGGTTGATTATAACTATATAGCCTATTTGATCGCTTGATATTCTGAAACGGTTTCAAACATCTACATCAAAAAAGATTTCAGGATGCACCACTGCGACTTTGGTGAGATTTACAGCCCTTTGAAGCTTTTGTTGGTCAAACACTTCAACTTCAACTAGGAAGTTTGAGCTAACTGGACGATGATCAGAGAGTCGTATATTAATGTGTATGTACGAAATTTTCTTGATGCCTTTCCAAAACCATAGTATACTATTGCACCTGTATTGAGAGCGAACACTTAAATGAGACTATGAATCATTTAGATTTTTACCGATAAATTATTTGTTTCTATTTTCATGCTGTAGCAGCAAGTATATATGTGCGCAACCATTAGTGTTAGCTCTTATGGGAGAACATTACCGAGTGGATACAGTGGTGTGCTGTTTTTTTATACAGGTTCGTAGCGAATCAAGTAAAAGAATATAGGAAGTCCATGTAGGCTTTTACCATGCTAGTGTTCTCTTTTTCTCTCATTCCTTGGGGTTTTCTCCAACGTATTGATCTGAGTTAAGTTCACACTTATAAGTTGGGGGAAGTCTATAATCCCCTCCTTTCAGCCACTAAAAACATGGCCGCTATGCGGTTCTTTACTCAGCTGTCAAAATAAATAATGTCAACATCAAATTATCTTTGTCATAGAAAATGTTGCTAGCAACTAAAGGTGCTTGACGATGCATGTTGGTGCTAGTATCAGCCATATGGTTTAGAGTAAAAGCATAAGATGGACTTTGGACAATGTTTTGATTGTTGAAACTATTTGTTTGTTACATGTAGTACCATAACTACATACTCATCCAATTTTTGTAGAATGCCAAGCTCTATTTAATACAAGAATCTTATTTCCAAATAGAAATTATATTTCTTTCCTTATTATACGAGGAAATGAGATAAATGAGTCACAAACCCTAACATTAGCAAAAATATTACAAACTTGTAAAACTTGCATCGTTAATTACTTTATATATTAAGCATAAGAGTTTGTACAAAAAACTGAATCCCGAAAATTCTGTGACATCTTAGTGACATGTATCAATAAATAATAAAAAATGAAAGTGTGACTTCTCCAATCCATAAGGAAAATGTGCGCATCCTCTAATACAAAAATACGAAATCAAGTTATTTGATGGGTAATAATAGGTAAAAATGTTTGGTGATCTTACCTGATCAGTGCTTAGAAGCACATCCCATTATTCGCCAGCCACCAGCTTTCTTATTTTCGCATCTAACTTATTCAAATGATAGTTCAAGTCCCCAAACCAGAATATTTGACTATCCACCAAGCACGGAAACTCAATCATAAATATTGCAGAATGAAATATTATAAGCCTAACATGATTTTACTTTCTACTTTAAAGCTTCAACTCCACATAACTCAATGAACTAATAAAACAATTGGTTCATAGTGCCTTAATTCCTAAAAAATCACGATGAAAGATTAGAACATATTAATTATTGGTTTCACATTTAATTTAGATCAGCTTTCAAGTCGACATGCAAAATAGTGTATTTTTTCTGTGAAGAAAGCAATTTCTTACTCGTGTGATGGAGTCTTCTCAGGTTGATTGATGTCGTCGAAGATAGAAGAAAATTTGGTACGCTGTAATATCTTAAATACATTAGAGTTACACCTCGGCTCGTCCCCAACCTTGTGACCATAAGTCAAATGTGAACAAAAAATGCAAAGTCATGTTTGGAAGAGACACACACTTATGGAAATAGATCCATGTAGCAGCAATCACAAATTAATATTTTTGACTTATCATGGTTTTGTTTTTCTAAAAGATATAAGAAAACTATACCCTGCTTCCCATGTATCCCATAATACCAATACCAACTGGTTAAACCTTCAAGTTATTTATATGCCTCAACAAACTTTTCCAGACCCAAGCCGATACATATATTCCATACCATCTGCTTGCTGATGATAAGAACATATTACCACGAGATTTATCGACTTCACTGATTCCCTTTTCATCATTTTCAAATTTTGATTCCATAAAGTAATCTTCTTCTTCTTCTGAAAACATTTCACAACTATCAGAAGGGTAATCAATAATGTCAGATGAATATTGACTTTCCATGCATACTAGTCCAAGGTTTCCTGAGTCGTGATGCACTCGTTTTAATCTGTTGCATGGTACAAAGTCACCACTCTTGAACAACTTGGAATCATCCTGCCAATTAAAGCCCATTCTGGCAAAACTGCTTGACACTCTACACTATTTTTTCACACTAGAAAGTAGTTGTACTGGTGTGCATAGTGAATTCTCAAGCCAATTGAGCCTATTGTTTTTCTCTATAGCATAAATTATCCATACCTAAGACATTTTTGGCATATTCATAGCCCCATCAATATTTTGTCTCTCAATCTTGTTACCTTTGCTTAACTTGGCAGGTCGATTGATGACCATATCTAATTCAGGCGTGCCCATATGATATGCAAGTACATCGGCATCAGAAAATGTCCTCAACACTGGTGAGGGAAGAGCACTATAGCTTTTATATATAGTTTCATGTGTCGAGGACTTGTTCAAAATTTTGCAAATTATCGCCTCCCATTTTGAAATTTGTATGTTATCCCTTGCACCTAGTACATTCCCTGCATTTAGAGGGACAACCTCTTGGAAGCTACAAAAGGAGGAAAAAAACAACTTCAGAATCATATCGAAAAAAGGCTTTTTAATTATCTAACTTAAGAAAAAGATATTAAGTGAATGTAGCATGGCAAAATTATATGGAACAAGAAAATCTTTTCACATAACTATAAAAGAATTTCAAAAGCATGGCATAAAAGAAGTGAGGCAAACAAAGTTTTTTCTCATTGCTTATATCAATATAAAAAATTGATTTTGATAAAAGGACGTCTTCAAGGTACCAGGATGTAACATATATAGCCATTCAAAATCCCTTTTCCTTTCCCCATTTTTTGGTGAAGGATCCATCTTTGCAAAAATCAAGAAAATAAATAAACTTCTTCCATGCAAGCAGCGGCACTATGTGAATCAATCAAATTCAAGCTTCCAAGTTAAACCTTTCAGACATTTGTCAAAAAAAAGTTGAGAATTTTAAACTAATAATGCAACAACAGGCAAGGGATTTTATGCCCTATCAACTAGAAGTTGACAAAAGCAAGGAAGAAATCAAGCCCCTTCCTGATCTTATTGATGCCAATGATTTGCCAAAATTTTAAAAAATTGGATTACGCCACATCACAAGATTTACAGAACTACACCATAAAATACTCACCCTAAAATATACACATTAACATGCTCCTTCAAAATAAGCCAATCATCAATCTCAAGGTCCTCAATTGGAGGTTTTCCCACAACATTCCATGTGCTGATTGTCACCCTAGAGAATGGAAAAATGGCCAATGTTATGGAAGACTTAGTAAGACCATCAAATCAATAGAAGTCTAATTGTTTTAAGTTCTTAAAAAATAAAAAACAATAGAACTAAAGTCTAGTAACATTAATCAACAACTGTACCTTACTTCCTTTATATTTATATACCGAACGCATAGAGTTTTTGATTTTTGTTTACTATGTCTCAAAGTGTAGCCCTCTAAATATGTCCCTGACCAGATAAATGATGCAAAAAAAGAAATTTGAGTTTGAAATGCTCACTAGTAATTTTGATAAGATAAGTCTGATAAAAAGGAAAAATTAATCAATCCATGGCCATAAGTAATCATTTTTTGTTTTGAAAACAAACCAGGAAACAAATGTTTGAAATGACTTCCACGAAGAAGCCTAATTGATCCCATTGAACAAACTCCATAAAGTCTTTGATTAGATTATATATAATATAAAAATGTTGTCTGAGCACAACAAAGCCAAAAGGGTATCCTTATTCATGGTATAGTTATCAACAACAATAGGAACAAAAATAAAAAATCAGTTTCCAAACCCTAAAGATTGAATCAAATATTATTTTGTTTTTAAATTAAAGGTTTCCTTTTGTTTTCTTATACTCATCTTTTGTCTAAGCTTTAGGAAACTAAGAATGAGCTTTCCTAGTTGTGTCGTAAAGCTAGCAAATGAGACTGTAAGTCTAGTAGTAAATTGTTGACCAAGCTAGATCTTAAGCTCCCAAGCCTAGATATGAGTGAATTAATTAAGAAAATGAGAGCTACCATTTCTTTTAAAAATCAAATATAAAATTTGACTCTTCATGCTCAAAGTCAACACGAGACCATAAGTCCATCTTGAAACCAGAGAAAATGAAATAAAAAATAGATTTAAGAAATGTTAGAGAAATTTCTTTTACTAATATTGAACAATCCCTATAGAATTGGGATATGCCAAAAGTTGATGTCAATCAAGTCTATACTAAAGGATCTTTTTCAAAAGCTCAAGATTTTATAATAAAACTTGAAGAAGATACTAGATCTATAGAAGCTAAAGGATAAGTCATACATTTAATTTCTCCATCTAAAATCCAATCTTATAGAGAAAGATACAAATATCTACATATAGGAATACAGATAGCGATAAAGCCTTTAACTACTTTAGAACTTAATACTTCGGTTCTAGCTTCAGTACGTGATAAAGACATTTAGAATTTAATGACTCACTGCTAGGAATGATTGAAGGAAGTCTATGTGAAGGTCCTATTTTCTTTAATCATTTTTCTAATTTTACATTAAGCATATATGATCAATTTGCCCATGAAACTACTACATTATGTATATATACTAAAGGTTTTAAAATAAAGTGTTATGTTCGAATATCGCAGTTGTCTTTAGAATATATTATAAATTAATGCATATAATAATTCATGTTGTATCTTATACTAGTTTGCAAAAAGGGCACATTCACTTTATTTTTAACAAATATAGAAAATAAGGTTATTAAAAGAAAGCAATTAAGTTGGAAAGATATTAGTATACCAAAAGACATGGTTAATACAAGATATCAATAAGAAAGAAAATATTATAGATAATACAAATGATCGGATACATACAATAATAACTCATGACGATGGTTTAGGGTAAAATAAATTTTGCCTCTAGAAAATCTTGTTCAACAATACCAGAACAATAGGGGAACTAATATGTGAATACCAACCCGCAAGAGTATCAACATCTAGAATCCCCACTCATGTAGCTTATCCAGTCACACCTTCTGATCATAATGTAACTATAAATGATTTCACCGGTTATCAAATTAGTATGATTAGAGTTGAAAATAAAGAATCATTTAAAATAGATTACCACAACCTAAAAGAACAGTATCTTAAACATCCATTAACCCCAATATTTTGTAAAATATGTTCTAAATCTCAACAGGCACTTATCGAAGAAAAATATTTTGCTTATATACAATCTACAAGACAAAACATTCAGTTCGTTGATTATCTAACTCAATCTTGTCTTAAAGTAGTTAATAAAATTAACACTGTTTGGGAAGGTTCAAAAGGAGAAAAATATATTCAGACTCACCCACCATTAGCCTCCATTAAACTAAGAGAAAATATTAAAGCAGTACAATCAAAAGGAAATTTTGAAGAAAATAAACCTATAACCAGAAAAGATTTGAATCATATCATAGTACAAAATAATTTTACCATTGTCTATTTATTTACTCTCTCAAAAAGTTCCAAGCCCAAAAATGAAGCATCAACGAGTAAACATTTAGGAAATGAACCTATTACGAGAAAACCTATAATAAAAGATACTTTAGGATCTTTACCCATTATAAATCCAAAATATTCAAATTAATTATTACAAACAATAGCATCTAAGTTGCACACATTACAAATAAATTCAGATGAAGAAAGCAAAAAAGATAAATCTCCTATAATTGCAAATTTAGAAAATCAATCAACTATGCCAGAATCATAGTCAGACAAACATTTAAAATTAAATCATATTCATGATGATATAAAAATGAGCATAGATTCATCATTCGATTTAGATATAAATACGGTTTATTATCCAAAAGGACATCAAACTTATAAAAAATATAAACACTATTATTCAAGATCATCACCAGTATATTTATTATTAGAAGAAAATATGACAAAAAGAGTCAAATTTGAAGGAAATTCTATTTATGAATGGAATATTAATGGGTTGTCCGAATATCAAGCATTACAAGTCTTACAACATATGCTAATTTGTGCTAGACTATGTAGACTAGTTAATCATAAAGAAGTAAACATAATTGGTGTAATAGCAACAGGTTTTGCTAGCTAGTTAAATGTATAGTGGAACCATGTATTATCTAACGACCAACGAATAGAAATTATGACTTCCGTAACACTAGATGATAATAATAATCCAATTTTAAAGGCCCAGGGTCAAGATCAGCCAAACGAGTTTTATTTCTATTAACCAATATAATATGGCATATTTTAGGATCTATGTCAAATATAGAAGAAAAAATTAGAGAACAATTACAAAATTTGAGATGTAGAACATTAACAGATTTTCAATGGTATAAAGATACCTTTTTATCAAAATTTTATACGTTAACTACCAATAATTCATCATTCTGTCATTCTGGAAAGAACGTTTCCTTTCAGGATTACCACCATCATTTGCAGAAAAAGTAAAAATTTTGTTACGAGAAAAATGCAAAGGAAATTGATATTATAATAGATTTACTTTTGGAGATTAAATTCAAATAACTCAAATGAATGGGTTAGCCATATGCAATGATATAAAATTAAAAAGCAGTTAAAGAAAGAAAATAAAACTAATTATAAAAATCTAGGTGATTTTTTGCTTTCAATTCGCTCATGCGCAAAAGTGAATTCATACAGAAAACCTAGGTATAAAAACCAAAGAAGATTACAACAATTTTATAATAATAATCAAGAACCTTATTATAGGACTAATAAAAAAAGAAACTATAAAAGAAATTATAATAAAAATAATAGATCAAATAATTATTTTAAATGTGGAAAACTAGGTCATTATGTTAATAAATATCATTTAAAAATTATAAAAGAAAAGTTAATGAAATTCAAGAAGATAGTAGCTCTATTGATTTTTGTTAATGTTTAGAAAATATACAAAATATATGCACATCTACTTCCAGTTCAGACGATGAAATAAATGTGTTAACTGCATAAGAAGAATTAATCTTAGAAATAGGAGAACAAATAGAAGATCCCGCTTTGAAATGTAAATACTTCACAAAAATAATTAATAAGCGAAAAGATATGGAACTACATCTCCAATTTCAAAAACTAACTCTAAGATAGATTTTCAAAATAAAATAGATTTACATAGTAATTATCATACTATGAAAAATCTTTTTAAAGCAATCGGTAAAAAAATAAGTATTACCGATAGAGTCAACAATAAATTCTTTACAACAAGAAATAAATCAATTAAAAGCATAAATAAAATCCCTCAAAGATCGGATGACAAAACTAAAAGATAATAATTAAAATTCAAAAGATTTGTATGCCAATAATAATAATGTATTGATAGAAACTCTTACATACTATACTCGTCAGAGATGGTTTACCCCAATTACATTAAAAATAAAAGACTTTAAATACTCAGACCATGCATTAATAGATTCAGGTGTCGATCTAAATTGTATAATAGAAGTCTTAATCCCTCTAAAATATTATGAAAAACTAATAGGTGAATTGCTACTCTATAAGGAAATAAATCCATAATCAAACTCAAAATCCCAAAAGCTCATATTTGCAAAAATAATGTATGCTTGCCCACTTCTTTTATTTTAGTCAAAGATCTACAACATGACATGTTATTAGGAAAACCCTTTTAAAAGCAGCTACAACCATTCTCGGACTCTACACATGGAATAAAGAAAACAATAGATAATAAAGAAGTAAATTTTAATTTTGTGACCCAACCAAGACTAAGATACTTAAGTCAAATAATCAATCAAATAGAATATAAACAAAATCACATAGGATTCTTGAAAACATAAATTTAAAACTTAACGATAGATCAAATAATTAATCCTACTTATTATCAGATAATAATAAAAGCACTTTATAATGAATTTCTTCTAAATGTTGTTCAGAAATATCATCTGCCTTTTGGGAAATAAGAACTTATTAGGTATCGCTTCCCCTACGTAGATAGTTTTCAAGAAAGCAAGATCCCAACTAAATCTAACCCATCGCAAATGAATGAAAGATTATTGAAATTATGTGATTGGGAAATAAAGGATTTACTACAAAAGAAATTAATTACTCAGTCAAGGTCCCCTTGGAGTTGTACGACATTCTATATAGAAAACGTTGTTGAATTAAAGCGTTGATCCCCGAGTTTAGTAATAAATTATAAACCTTTAAATAATGTATTAAAAACAATCAGGTATCCGTTACCAAATAAAAATGATTTGATAAAAAGGATAGCCAATTCAATTATTGTTTTCTAAATTTGATCTTAAATCGGGTTTTTGGCAAATACAAATAAAAAAGGAAGATAGGTATAAAGATGATTTTAATACTCCATTTAGACAATATCAATGGAATGTTATTCTTTTTGGTTTAAAAAATACTCCTTCGGAATTTCAAAAGGTGACGAATGAGACTTTATATCCTTATCACGAATTTGTTCTTGTTTATATAGATGATTTCCTTATTTTCCCGCAATCTTTAGATCAACATTGGAAATATTTATTCACATTTCAACTTATAATAATTAAAAATGGTATAGTTCTCTCTAAAGAAAGATCAAACTTTTTCAAACTACAATTAATTATTTAGGATTTAGAATTTCAAATCAAACTATTACTCCAGTCAATCGGGTCATAAAGTTTGCAGAAAAATCTCCTAATCAAATCATAGAAAAAAAATAGTTACAACGATTTTTATGAAGCCTAAATTATTTAACAAATTTTTATAAAGACTTGACAAAAAAAATTACTACAATAACTATTTAAAAAAGATAGTTAGTTCATATGGAAATAAGATCACACTAACGCCATTCAACTTATTAAGACCAAAGTCAAAACCCTTCCTTGTCTACACACAACCAATCCTACTTACCCAAACATTATTCAAACGGACGCCTTCGATATAGGCTACGGAGGAATCCTACTACAAAAATCCCAAGAGGGAAATGAGAAATTAGTATGCTTTACTTCTAAATTATGGAATAACACCCAAAAGAATTACTCAACTGTTAAAAAAGAGATTTTGGCAATTGTTTTATCAGTTCAAAAATTTTAATCTGATGTTTTAAATCAAAATTTTTTAATACGTGTTGGTTGCAAATCTGCAAAAGAAATACTTTTGAAAGATATAAAAAATCTAGTTTTAAAATAAATATTTGCTAGATGGAAAGCTATATTAAGTATTTTTATTTTAATATTGAGTATATCATTGGAGAAAATAATTCTCTTTCTAATTTCTTGTCAAGAGAATTCCTTCTTACTCCTCAAAATTTCATCACTCCATCATCCACCACTCAATCTCCATTTCCACCTCCACTCCATCTCCTTCACTCCCATCACCCATTGGTATGGAGATGGAGTGGTGGGTGGTGGAGTAGTTGAGATAATAATGGAAAGGTGGATGATGGGAGTGAAGATGGAAAGGTTGATGATAGTAGGTGATGGAGAGTGGGAGATGGAGTGAGTTGAAATAGAGATGGAGGTGGATGATGGAGTGGTGGAGATAATAATGGAAAGGTGGATGATGGGAGTGAAGGTGGAGATAATAGAATGGTGTTGGAAAGGTGGTTGGAAAATGAAAATCGGGGTAAACCAACTCTGATGAGTATAGTATGTAAGAGTTTCTATAAATACATTATTATCATAGACAAAAAAATCTTCTGAATTTTCATTATTATTTTCTAGTTTCGTCATCCTATCCTTGAGGGATTTTATTTCTGCTTTTAATTGATTTATTTCTTGTTGTAAAGAGTTTATTGTTGACTCTGTTGGTAATATTTGTTTTTTTACCTATGTAAATCTATTTGATTTTGAAAATCTATCTTAGAGTTAGTTTTTGAAATTTGAGATGTAGTTCCCATATCTTTTCCTTTATTCATTATTTTTGTGAAGTATTTATATCTCAAAGCGGGATCTTCTATATGTTCTCCTATTTCGAAGATTAATTTTTCATGTGCAGTTAACACATTTATTTCGTCGTAGGAACTGGAAGTAGATGTGCATGTATTTTTTATATTTTTTAAACGTTGACAAAAATCAATAGAGCTACTATCTTCTTGAATTTCATTAACTTTTCTTATATAATTTTTTAAATGACATTTAGTAGCATAATGACCTAGTTTTCCACATTAAAAACATTTATTTGATCTATTATTTTTATTATTCTTATTATAATTTCTTTTATAGTTTCTTTTTTTATTAGTCCGGTGATAAGGTTCTTGATTATTATTATAAAATTATTGTAATCATCTTTGGGTTTTACACCTAGGTTTTTTGTGTGTATTCACTTTTACGTCATGACCGAATTGAAAGCAAAAATCACCTAAATCTTTATAAATGGTTTTATTTTCTTTGTTTAGCTACTTTTTAATTTTATATCATTGCATATGGCTAACCCATTCGTTTGAATTATTTGAATTTAATCTCCATAAGTAAATCTACTATAATTTAAATTTCCTTCGCATTTTTCTCATAACAAAATTTTTATTTTTTCTGCAAATGATTGTGGTAATCCTGAAAGAAAACGTTATTTCCAGAATGAAAAAATGATGAATTATTGGTAGTTAACGTATAAACTTTAGATAAAAAAGGTATCTTTATACCATTAAAAATCAGTTAATGTTCTACATCTCAAATTTTGTAATTGTTCTCTAGTTTTTTCTTCTATATTTGACATGGATCCTAAAAAATGCCATATTATATTGGTTAATAGACATAAAATACCGTTTGGCTGCTCTTGACCCTGGGCATTTAAAATTGGATTATTATTATCATCTAGTGTTACTGAAGTCATAATTTATATTCTTTGCTCGTTAGATAATACATGGTTCCACCATCCATTTAACTAGCCAGCAAAACCAGCTGCTATTGCACCAATTATGTTTACTTCTTTATGATTAACTAGTCTACATAGTCTAGCATAAATTAGCATATGTTGTAAGACTTGTAATGCTTGATATTCGAACAACCCATTAATATTCCATTCATAAATAGAATTTTCTTCAAATTTGACTCTTTTTGTTATATTTTCTTCTAATAATAAATATACTGGTGATGTTCTTGAATAATATTGTTTATATTTTCTATAAGTTCGATGTCCTTTTGGATAATAAACTCTATTTATATCTAAATTGGATGATGAATCTATGCCCATTTTTATATCATCATGAATAGGATTTAATTCTAAATGTTTGTCTGATTGTGGTTCTAACATAGTTGATTGATTTTCTAAATTTGCTATTACAGGAGATCTATCTTTTTTTTCTTTCTTCATCTAAATTTATTTGTAATGTGTGCAACTTAGATGCTATTGTTTGTAATAATTAATCTGAATATTTGGGATTTATAATGGGTAAATATCCTAAAGTATCTTTTATTATAGGTTTTCTCATAATAAGTTCATTTTCTAATTGTTTACTCATTGATGCTTCATTTTTGGGCTTGGAACTTTTCGAGAGAGTACATAAATAGATAATGGTAAAATTATTTTGTTATATGATATGATTCGAATATTTTCTGGTTATAGGTTTATTTTCTTCAAAACTTCCTTTTATTGGTACTGCTTTAATATTTTCTCTTATTTTAATAGAGGCTAATGGTGGGTGGGTCTAAATATATTTTTCTCATTTTGAACCTTCCCAAACAGTGTTAATTTTATTAACTACTTTAGGACAAGATTGAGCTAGATAATCAACGAATTGGATGTTCTGTCTTGTAGATTGTATATAAGCAAAATGTTTTTCTCTGATAAGTGCCTGTTGAGATTTAGAACATATTTTACAAAAATATTGGGGTTAGTGGATGTTTAAGAAACGATTCTTTTAGGTTTTGGTAATCTATTTTAAATGATTCTTCATTTTCAACTCTAATCATATTAATTTGATAATCAGTGAAATCATTTATAGTTACATTATCATCAAAAGGTGTGACTGGATAAGCTACATGAGTGGGGATTCTTGATGTTGATACTCTCGCGAGTTGGGATTCATATATTTGTTCCCATATTGTACTTGGTATTGTTGAACAAGATTTTCTAGAGGCAAAATTTATTTTTCTGTAAACCATCGTCATGAGTTATTATTTTATGTATCTGATCATTTGTATTATCTATAGGATTTTCTTCTTTGTTGATATCTTGTATTAACCTTCTGTATTGGTATACTAATGACTTTATTTTCTATATTTGTTAAAAATAAAGTGAATGTGCCATTTTGCAAACTAGTATAGGATATAGCAGGAACTATAGTATGCATTAATTTATAACAGATTCTAAAGACAACTGCGATATTTGAGCATACCTCTTTCATTTTAAAACCTTTGGTATATAAACTTAATAAGTGGCTTCATGGGCAAATTAATCATATAGGCTTAATGAAAATTAAGAAAATAGTTAAAGAAAATATAACCTTCTGACAGACTTCCTGCAGTCTTCTTCTTAGCAAGGTGTCATTAAATTATAAATGTCTTTTATCACATACTGAAGCCCGAAGCGAGGTGTTAAGTCTTAAATAATTTAAAGGATTTATGTGAAATCTGAGTATTTCCTAAACTAGATGAGACGACTAATTAATTATTTTCATATTTAATTTGAGTTTTAAGAACTTGAAGTGAGACCTACGCATGACAGACCAGAGATCACAAGGTAAATAATATTTTTGTTTGTTGTATGTCTATTGTGTGTATTATTTGTCGCAAAATAAATTCAAATTAGTATTTAAAAACGTTGTCCGAGTGTTCCTGGTTGCGTCGGTATTTTCTTCAATTTTTGGCAAAATTGGGGTATTTTTTGGCGTTTAATTTAGACATAAAAACAATAGATAGATAAGAAATAAAATAGAAAATTGGGAAATTACCAATAAGGGCAGTTGGTTTGTATTGCTGATGATAATACGTGAAGGGTAAAAGGGTAATTAGACTACCCTTTTGGTTTTAAAAACCAAAACGAAAGAGGCCCGCTATGGGCACCCCACCATTTCATGAAGGCACCCATATTTTTTCTCATTTCCCAATCCAATATGTAAAATACTATTTTGCCCCTTCGTATATACTCACCCAAACCCCACAAACCATTTGCAAAGCAAAACTGGGGCACCCCACCACCTCGAGGAACTAGTGAACCCTAAAGCCACAATTGTGTTTGCCGAGCGTGTATCGATTCTTGGGCTTGACATCATCCGACAGCGAGGTAACAATGTTTGACAACCATATGAAGCTTCGATGGAACTGTAAATTTGATTAAAAACTGTGAAATTGATGATTTGTTTGTCAACTTAGGGTTTGGTAAATTCGACCAATCCGAAGTTGTTTGCACTATAAAATGGAAGATTGTACTGCTATGGTGCAAGAGGAGGTAGAACTTGAGGTAATTTTTGAGATTTAATGTGTTATTTATACAGTTTATCAAATTTTCGGTCGATGTGCGCGATTGATTCAGCCTCGCAGGACCGAGATGTATAGAAACATCTCGGTCAACAAGCACCGTGAAGTCTACGTAGTTCACGTCATGATGTAAACGATACATAGTAGCATTCTCGGTATGGAACGCCCGAGACTATGAATTAGTTCTCGGTTGTACATGAACGAAACCGTCTTTATAGTATCGGACCTGTACAATCGAGAACTTGGGTTTTTGGGTATTTTTAGTGATTGTGCTGTACATTTTGGTTGATCATAATGTTACAATGTTTGTATTGCAGGTAATGTCGGTTTCTACATTATTTCCAGACTACAAGGATACTTTCACACTTGTATGCCATTCCCCTTTAGAGAAGCGGCAATTTCATGGCTTCAAATGATAGGCCGGGAGAACATGTTTGCGTTAGTGACGAAGCACTCTGATGACGGGGGCATTAAGCGCAGGGGAAGGGTGAAACTTGCGTGTGAGATGTCTGGTACATATAGGGGATTGTCACAAAGAGTTGGGAAGGGTAAAGCGGCAAAAATTGCTTTGAAACCATCAAATGAAGAAGAAGAGGAAATGGGGAGGAGTCACACCGGTACAAAGAAATGTGGATGCCCTTTCCTTATCAACATCAAGGAAAATGTAAACTCTTTGTGGTATGTGATTGTCATATGTGGGAGGCACAATCACGACCCCGCGAACTACTTGGACGGCCACTCATTTGCCAGAAGATTGGATAAAGGGGAGCGGGAGGTTGTGGTGCAGATGACAAAGGGTAATGTGAAGCCAAGAGACATCCTCAATACGTTGAAGCAAAGAGATGTTACAAACGTATCGACAATGCGAACAATATATAATGCAAGACAAAAACTATGAATTGAGGATGGGGTGGGAGGACTCAAATGCAACAACTGTTGCATATATTGGAGAAGAATAAGTGGATGTCGTGGTATAGAAAGCATCCCGATATGAATGTCCTCACCGATTTATTTTGGTCACATCCTAATTCAATCAAGTTGCCGAGGTGTTTCTCATCGGTACTTTTGATGGATTGCATGTACAAAACAAATAGGTATCGAATGCCTTTATTGGAGATTGTTGGCATCAGTTCTACACATTTGAATTTATGTGTTGGGTTTGCATTCATATCATCAAAGAGTAGTGCAAATTATGTTTGGCCACTTCAGAACTTGAGATCCATATTGGATGGGTGGCCTAAACCTAACGTGTTTGTACCGATCGGGAGTTAGGCCTTATTAGTGCCATTGAATAAGTATTCCCCTCATCGTCTCACCTTCTTTGCTCTTGGCACATCAACAAAGTAGTATTGGCCAAGACTAAGAAGATGTTTTAGGATAATAAAGGCTTTTGCTCGTTTCATGGATAGGTGGACGAGTGTGACGTATGCCAAGTCGGAGGCCTTATTCGAAGTTACTAACAATGAATTGCGTTGTGAGTTCGGGAATGTGAAGGGTCTTACTGATTACTTGGATAACACATGGGAAAAGTGCTACAAGGAGAAATTTGTACTCGCATGAACAAATCGAATTATGCACTTTGGGGAAACAACAACACAGAGGGTGGAGTCTGCGCATTCCACTCTGAAGCTACGATGTTGTTGTGCATTTTATTAATGCGAACATTGTAAAGGTGTTTTATTGATATATTACGTTTTTAGTCTCAGTGAAAAATTATCCTCTCGGCATAGTAAGTCGGTTACCCACAACATAGTCTCCGTCGTCGTCCACCGAAACCTAACGTAAATCATCGACACTACATTACTGAAAGTGATGGTTGTCTATGTCGTCCAGCAACGACTCGTCGACCTGTGCCCGACCATACGCGATCATTTTCAGACACGAGCCACCGAGACTTAAATACCGATCTCGGGACCTTCACACTGACACTAAACGATGTGGTGAAACATACAACATGGTCAGTATGATTTTGTGTTATATGTGGTGGTAAATTGTCCGAAATAGCCTCTCAGTAAGGGCTTTCCGTCATTCGCTCATGATTATCGGAACACAACGTCTGAAACATTGGGTTTCTTCGCGGGATGCACCCACCGAGAGCATTTGGTCTCCATGTTATTAATACTGCACATAAAGGGCTCGTCGACTTATGCTCGAACCTACTAGAATAATATCGGTTGTTACTAACCGAAACTCTCCCTTTAGTTTCGTCCATAGATGACCGACACATTAGATAATATTAGATCATTGGACGTTCTTGGCGGGACATTTGCTAGAGTGCCATGCATGTTTCGCTTGTTTGAAATTGAGAATTGCAAGGAGGTTTCGGCTCTGAATGACTGAGATACTACCTATTGCAGAAATTGATATGTTACCTAAACCAAAAATAAGAAAAACATGACCACGTTCATACAACAGCAACAACACTTCAGAAATGCATGACCAAGTTCATACAACATCAACAAACTATCCAACATTCTGCATATAAACCATAAAAAAATAACAAGTGTCAAGCAACATTCATCAAATTATCCAACATATCATCCAACATCCATCAAGTTTTTCATGAAAATTAATTGTGGGCCTAGTTCCTCAAACCATAAAAATTCCAAGTTCCCTCAAACACTCATTGCTTTGGTTTTTTCAAATTTTTCCTTTGGTATTCCTTGTCAATCATTCTCTTCGAAGGGCAATCATCGACCGTGTCGGGCGGAGCATTAGCCGGGGTGGAGTGTATAGAAGTGCTACCATGTTGGGACTGCCTAGGGCCTGCTTCGGTAGGGGCGGATGTGGCGGTTGTACCGGTTGCGGTGGCCAGAGTGGTAGTAGTGGTGGTGGTGGGACCGATACTCCTTCCTGAAAGGAAATTGACGATATCACTCACCATTTTCCTCGCAGACTCAAGCGTACACAACTCCGGCGCGAGGTCCATCCATCATAATGTCACGTCCTATGCACGCCTATTACGCTGATGAAAATAATAAGGTCAGTGTTAATGTAAAACATATCAGGATTTCAATAAATGGCACGTAGGCATGCATAATACGTATAACACATTCAATACCTCCAGTAGCTCATTGTTAGTGACGGTTGTGGCGACCATGTCTTCGTCCTCATGGCTCAGATTGGTGATCACTGGATGAGACACTTTGATGAACCAAGGTGGGTAGTCCGATGTAGCCAAAAACTCAAACTTTGCCTTGTCACCACGAACTTCGGGAGCCAACAAATAGTTCTGCCAATGCTCCCAATTGTCTTGTTGGAACCCATACTTGACCGATTATTTGTTCGCAGATGGGCCTCGATGTGCTTCCAAAAGGCGGTATGGAGGATCTGGTATAGATTGCACATGGCCAAACTGCCTCAGAATCCTCTCCGGATGGTAGGGCTCCACCACATCCATGTACTTAAGCGTCCCACTGTAAAAGGCCATCGCGTGCACAGCTCCATTATCCCTGTAATTCACATATGGGTCCCAAGTGACCTAATCAAAATGCAACAACCATTGTAAGTAACCAAACACAAGATGCAACATTCATCAAAGGATTTGGATAACTATCTCACCTCACTTGGGCGCAACCTATCTGACGTTTTCCTAATGGACCCGACCTTGTCAATATTCATCACGGTCTCATGGTTTTGAATCCATCTGCAGATACGAGGTTGCACGTAGTCCATGTATTTTGCATTGGGTGTTGCGAGACCAAGTTTGAAATGGTCGTACACCCATCCCTGCAAATACATACAACGTTAGTTAGTCCGCAAATGCAAAAATTACTAATAATTACACCTTAAACAATATAAAGGTGTTTTATTGATATACCTCAAGTAATGTGAGGTAGCCAGCAATTTAAGACACTTGTACTCTGGTGGCAGACCCCAAGTGTCGGTACAAGTAGGCCAATGCAGCTGCACCCCATGCATACTTTCCCACGTTGTCCAAATCTTCAAGAAGCTTCAACAACGCGATAGACACCCGAGATCCACTCTTATTGGCAAACAGGGTGCAAGAAAGAAGATACAACAGGTACGCTCAGGCAGTGCATTCCACAGGATGATAATTTATGTTCCTCGAACCAGCTTTGGGGCACCATCGACTCTTCAACCAACATTTGCGCACTGTGAGCCCCTTGCTGATATTCACTTCATCCTCGGCCTCTTCAATGCACACCCCAAGTAGTTTCGACTCCATCTTAATAGCATCCGAGCGAGATTCCTCCTTGTACCTCGCAAAGTTCTCAACTGCCACAACTTAGCCCGTCACAGGAATCTCCAGGAGGAAGCTCACATCCTCCAAGGAGATTGACATTTCACCAAATGGTAAGTGAAATGTGTTCGTCTCCAACTACCACCGCTCCACAAATGCAGAGATAACCTCATTGTTGGCCTTGCAGTATGAACCGTTAATCAGCGTATTCAACCCAGAATGCGAATAATCCTCTGAAGGCCCTCGGTGTCAGGGTGGCACGACTGTACATCCCATTCTTGGATCTGAGCTCCGTGATTGATACACTTTAGTACCGGACGCTCCCGCAACAACAAAAACATCTCATCATCTTTGTGAAAACCTTAAGTTTTTAATTACTCCGTTCAATGAAATTTTAAATACCTCATTGCTCCAAATCGATAATGCGACATGATCCTTAAAGCTCTTCAACAACGCACAGTCTAAAGGGCCACCGGGGAATGGAGCATGCATTTCTATAGGCCCATGTGGCTCTTCTTCATTATGGCCACCTCCACCACTACTACTCCCGCCCACAATACGATCAGTTTCGGTGGTGTTCGCTGCCGCTGATGAGTCACTGCTACTAGACTCTGATGCATGACCCTCCTCTTCCCCTCTGGTAACAACAAGATCTTTTCGTCGCCGCATGTCGATGTTGGAACCCTCATCGTGCAATTGTAAATTCCTTGCACGATTTCCATCAACCTTAGCCTTCCCCTTAACATCTATATTCTCCTTCTCTTTCTCTTTCCGGTAAGATGCTGTCGGGGGTCTCCGGCTGCCTCGCCCCCAGTTACCCTCGACACCTCAACACCAACCTCCTCCCTTGTCACCGGTGTTTTCGAACTAGCCATACCTGAAAACACTACAACATTTAAGCGTCTGGAACAGAACTAAAAGTAAAATTCTAAAAAAAAGTACAAAATCACCCATTTATGTTGTCTCGGTCAAGCAGGTTAGAGACATACGAAATACTTTCACTCACTCCTAACCGAGAATGGAACAAAAGTCTCGGCAATGGACAACCGAGAGAAATGCTATGTTCTCGGTTGTACATCACTGACATAGCATTAACCATTCAATTCGCCTTAATCTCATGATTTGCAGACCGCGTCGACTCTAAAAGTCTCAGCAATGTACAACCGAGAGAAAGTGTACATTCTAGGTTGTACACCACCGATAGGATTATAAACTAACACTAAAGGTTACTCTCGTGATGTCTTGACCGATATAACATAATTATGCTCGGCCATTCTTCACCGAGACTATATGAACTATTCTGACCATCCTGGTCAAGAACGAAGAGTTCCCTCATATTTACCTTCTGTCTCGGCCATGCTTGATCGAGACTGTAAATAACATCTCTGACCTGTGTGGCCGAGAACCACGACTTTCCAATAATGGAACCATTCAATGCACCGCCACACAAACATTAAAACTACTCTACCAAATGGAACTTAATTAGACTATCAACGTACCTTCAAACGATCGATTTCACGCATTGAGTGTGTGTATGATGAACTTCAACCGAGCCCTAATGTGGAGACGAATTCCCTAACACCCCGACCCTTCAAACTCAAAAAAGTCCTACAACAGAGGAGAAACATGGAGACGAACGAAGACAAACGATTTTCAGGATTGCTCGCTGGTACCGGGTTCAGATGAGCGTGGTTGCTCCTTTAAGAGGTCGGTGGTGGGGGTGGTGGGGTGCCTCTATTTTCAACGAGGGGTATTTTGGGGATTTCGGGCCTAAATTCTTGGTGCCCTTGGTAAAATACTTAGTGCCCTCAACAACAGGGTGCCTTCATGAAATGGTAGGGTGCCCATAGCAGCCCTCAAACGAAACCCGTTTCGTTCATCCATCAATAGTCGTTCTTCCTTGGCCTTTCATTTTTCTCTCTGGTTTCTCTCTCATTCTTATCATCAATCTCACAGGTTGATCTCTTCCTCTCGTCTCTCTCGTACAAAATCTCTCTCTCGACTGAACAGGAAAGAATGAAGAAGAGAGGATTCGTGACTATAGTGGGTTACGTTGATCGATCAAGGAAAGAAAAATCGAATTGAAACTCGATTTGTTAAGGAGTGTTTTGATTTGTTTAGGGACCGTGAAATCGAAATAAGGACCGTTGTGACTGTAAATTCGAGAAAGGAGATAGAAGTTTTATTCAAAAATAACAAAAACAACATCAAACACAAAATAACCATTAAAGAAGAAAATGAGAAAAATAGTGAGGAGAGGGACATCAAGCTTGAGGAGGAAGAAGATGGAACATGAAGGGACGATGATGAGGAGAAGACCTTGTCGAGAGGAGATGATTGGGATTTTCACGAAACTTAGACCGAAGGTTTTGTCTCTTAAAACGTACTTTTAGGTCGATTGAGCCTAAACACCAATTTTAATTCCAAAAAAACTATGTAAATTAGTTTTTGATGTAAATTGGTAATAAAATATAGTAATTGTGAATTATATTGTGAAATTGAGTTCTCGAAAAATATTTGTTGTATTTAAAAAAGTTGTCTGGATTTTAAATGGATTTAGACACCGAATAATTCGAAAATTATGAGAAATTATTGAAAAATGGTACAATTGAGCCGAGACTCATAAATTATGGATTTTTGTGACTTAATTGGATTTTGAAACAAGGGAATTCGGGGAACGTGCGTGCGAGGACTCGATTAGCCAACTTGTGTTGGTTTGATTGTAAGTAAACACTATTTCTTATTTTTTACAGTTATATGGTTTATATTTTGCATGGTGAGGGAGTGAGACTCTTGATCATTTCTTCATGGCATTCGGATAGAGCTGTTCATACTATGGGTCGTAAGAGTGTGAGGTGTGCTCCACTTCAGACTATATGTACTGCAGGCGTCTAAGGCAGTAACGTCGACTCTAGAGTAACATGCATTAACTCGTAGTACTATTCTAGGTTTATCGTGAGAGGGGCCCAATCGTCATTATCTTAGAATAGGATATGAGGGTACATTTTGTATATTTATTCGGTATTTCGTTTATCGTGCAATACTCATATTATCTTTTGTTATTACCTGTTGTACGAAGCAAGGTATATGTTTACTTATCTGATAGTGTTTATTTTGTGCACACTGTATTTGGTGTTCTCGAAATGGCTTTGTCTGGTTCGAGCTAGGGAAGACCGAAAGGGAAAGAGGAAGCTAGAGAACTACTACTGAGGAGCTCTTTTCTGTTTTTATGTAATGTATGTTTATATTATCTTGTTTTGGATTTTCATGGTGAGCGTCAAACACGAATCATTGGGGAAATAACTTGAGAAGTTCAGGAGTTTAGTTGGTTTAAAATAGGTTTAAGATTTAAACAGTTCATTTTTTATATATTTGAGATTCTGAAATAGTTTTAGTTTCAGTTTGAGGTTTAGTTTTGTAACTAAGGTTTATAAGTTGTAGTTCGGTTTATAATTTCACATTGGTATCATATTGTGAACTGCAGGGAGTTAGGATTCCTTTTAGGCATCTCACCATTATGTTGTCTATTAGGTTTTAGGTGCCGACAATTCGTATTTAGAGGAGGTGGTGCCAAAGTGTTTATAAATATACGAAATATAATCCGTATTATTTCCTAATTTTCTCCGATTGAACAAGTCGAGAATTGAGGTTTAAACAACAATTATAATTTAGATTTGGAGTAGTTTAAGGATTGAATTAAGAGTCATTCCGAGGTTGGAAGCTAACTATACAATTTAGGTACCTATTTAGGGTAATTAGGTTAAGTCAGGGCTTAATGAGATGGATCATGACAGAGTTGGTATTAGAGTTAAGGTTTGGCTCATTTAAGGATAAACTTTGATTAAGAATCAAAAATGATAAATCAAAGGTTTAGCTAAACTTGAGGATGAACTTTGGTTGAAAATCAAAGCGTAATTGAGCACAATTAGTTGGAAAGTGAATGTGAGTTGGGGATACATTATATTGATGTTATGTTTGTTGTTTGTATACCATTATATTGATTGATATATAATTATTTATTCATGATTAATTGCAAATTATCTTGCAGAATCATGAGTGGACAGGGCGGAGTCCCTATGGATCCTCAATACGTGGATTTTATGTCATTTCGTAAGTGGACAAAGATGATCGATGCATAGCACAACAGATCATCGGTACACTTTCACAAATGAGGATTCAGGTTACTACGTTTGTAGCTCCAGTGGTTCAGACTGATCCAGCACTTCAGGATGAGCAGGCTACCTCGATAGCTTAGCCAAGGGTATAGCCGAGGATTATACCACTACTTATTCAAGTGGAAAGACCAGCAGTTGTCGAACCAATTAGGGAAGACAAGTTGCGTAGTGAATTCAGGAAGAATAGTCCACAAAGGTTTTATGGTGGTTATGATTTGAAAAAAATGATAAATGGATTTTGAATCACGAGAAAGTCCACAGGCTGCTTAATACTCTAGAGAACCTGAAGGTCAGTTTCTCAACTTATTATCTCGAATTAGAGGCTTTGATGTGGCGGACAACTATACTCGAGACCCGACTAGCGTACGTAACCAGTTCCAAGTTTCTAGAGGCATTCAGGCGAGAATATTTTACAGAGACTATGGTTTTAGAGAAGAAAATAGAGTTTGATTACCTCGAGCAAGGAAATAAGTCCGTAACGAGTATGCAGCAAGGTTTAACTACTTGTCCGAGCTTTCGAAATCCCAGTATTTGCCAGCTGTTGCTCATCTCGGGGTGAAGATTGTCTCTATTTAGCGAATCATTCCAATTCAGTGATGTTGATGGTGAAAAGTTTAGGGAATTGAAAAGGAGTAGCAATAACTCATAATGGATAGAATCTAATGATCGAAGCTTGAGATTCAGAGGTAGATTATAGATTCCATTAGTGACTTAGATTCGAGATGAGATACTTAGGGAGTCTCACAGGTCTAGGTATTGTATTCATCCTAGTAGGACCAAGATGTACCACGACATGTGTCATTTGTCATGGTTTCCAGGGATGAAGTCTGTTGTTGCTGATTATGTTAGACGTTGTGAGATTTGCCAGCATGTCAAAGCCGAAAGGTAGAGACCAGGAAAAGCATTACAGCCACTACCCACTCCTAAGTGGAAGTGTAAGCATTATTACTATGGACTTCATAACTCATCTAACTAAATCTCATAGGAAATACGATAGTATATGGGTTATCATTGACAAATTGATGAAATCTGCGTATTTTCTCCCAATAGCTCTTAATTATGGTTTTCCAGAGTTGAGTGTTATCTATGAGCGTGAGATTCTTCGTTTGCATGGAGTACCACTTTCTATTATCTATGATAGAGGTACTCAATTTATCTCTAGGTTATGGCAGAGTATGCAAGAATCTTTGTCACTCAATTGTGATTCAGTATTGCGTTTCATCCGCAGACTAATAGTTAATCGGAGTGGTTGATTCAGATCTTGGAGGATATGTTGAGATCATTTTTCTTGAATATAGAGGCTCCTTGGAGGAATACATTCCATTATGTGAGTTTTTGTACAATAGTAGTTATCAAGCAAATATTGGAATGGCGCCTTTCAAAACATTATATGGTCGACCGTGCAGAGCATCGCCGTGTTGGGCTGAACCAAATCTTTTAGCTGAGTTAGGGCCACAAATTGTATGATATCACACATAAGCACTTGAGCAGATTTATCAAAGGTTGAAAGCTGCTCAGGACAGGTATAAGAGTTATTATGATCTTTACCACCAAGTTGTTGAATACAACATTGGTGATTGGGTCTATCTGAAGGTGTCACATCGGAAATGATTGTATAAGTTTTGATTGAAAGGAAAACTCTCTCCTAGGTTTATTGGTCCATTTGAGATTGTGCTGAAAGTTGGAAAGGTCACTTACGGGATTGCTTTACCTTCTCATCTTTCCTGAATTCATGAAGTATTCAGTGTCTCAATGCTTCGTAAGAATGAACCAGATCCACATCATATAGTGGAGTTGAATTAGTTTAATTTTAGGAAAGTTTTTACTTATGAAGAGCAACCTATTCAGATTATGGCTTGAAAGATTCAGAAGCTGAGGAACAAGGAAACAAGGAAATCCCACTTGTACTTGTTAAGTGACAATTTTATGGAGATTCAAAATTAACCTGGGAGCGAGAATCTAATATAAAAGATCATTTTTCGTATCTCTTTTGATCTAGGTAACCTATAAGTTTAAATTTCGATTATGAAATTTTTTATTAGCTGGGAAGAATTGTGAAATCTGAGAATTCCCTAAACTGGATTAGACGACTAATTAGTGATTTTAGGATTTAATTTGAATTTTAGGAATCTTAGGTGGGACCCACGCGTGACGAACTAGAGATCATAAGGTAATTTGTATTTTCGTTTGTTGTCTGCCTATTATGTGTATTGTAACTTATTCGTTAATAAATAAATTCAAATTAGTGTTTAAACACGTTGTCCAAGTGTTCCGGAGTGCGTTGGTACTTTCTCCAATTTTTGGCAAAATTAGGGTAATTTTTGGGGTGTAATTTGAATATAAAAACAATAGATAGACATGACATAAAATAGAAAATTGAAAAATTACCAATAAGGGCAATTGGTTTGTATTGGTGAGGATAATACGTGAAGGAGGCTACTCTATTGGTTTTAAAAACCAAAACAAAACTGTTTCATTCATCCATCATCAACAATCGTCTTCTTCCTTGGCCTTTCATTTTTTCTCTCTGGTTTTCTCTCTCATTCTTTTCATCGTTCTCACTGGTTGATCTCACCCTCTCGTCTCTCTCGTACAAAATCTCTTTCTCGACTGGACAAGAAAGAACGAAGAAGAGAGGAGCCGTGACAACAGTGGGTTGTGTTGATCTATCAAGGTAAGAAAAATCGAATTGAAACTTGATTTCTTAAGGACTGTTTTGATTTTTTTGGGGACTTTGAAATCGAAATAGGGACTGTTGTGACTGTAAATTCGATAAAGGAGATAGAAGTTTGATTCAAAAACAACAAAAACAACAATAAATACAAAACAACCATTAAGGAAGAAAACGAGAAAAACAGTGAGGAGAGGGACAGTGAGCTTGAGGCGTAAGAAGATGGAAGACGAATGGACGATGATGAGAAGAAGACCCTGTCCAGAGGAGATGGTCTGTGATGATGCTCATGAAGATGAAAGAGACGAGACGAAACAAAGATTGAGCCTTTGTTTCGTCTCATTTTAGTGAGGGAAAGCAGATGATCCCCTGAACCGGTAGAACCGGATCAGTTTAAGGGATCAAACCCCTTCTTAACCAAATTTATTAAAAAAAAATATAGTTTAAATTCGAAAATTAAAAGAAAAACCCTAGAAAATAGCTAAAAACTTAGAAAAAATAGGATTCAAATAATAGAAATTATAGATTTCTATGAGAAATATGAAAATTGGGATTTTCATGAAACTTATACCTGGGGTTTTATCTCGTAAAACGTAATTTTAGGCCGATTGAGCCTAAAACACAAAATTTAATTCAAAAAAACTACGCAAATTAGTTTTTAAAGTAAATTAGTAATAAAATATAGTAATTGGAAATTAGATTGTGAAATTAATTTCTCAAAAAATACTTGGAGTATTTAAAAGAGTTGTAGAGTTTTTTAAATGGATTTAAACATCGACATAATTAAGAAATTATGAGAAATTGTTGAAAAATGGTACAATAAAGCTGAGACTCATAAATTATGGATTTTGTGAATTAATAGGATTTCGAAACAAGGGAATCCAGGGAATGTGCGGGCGAGGACTCGATTAACCAACTTGCATTGGTTTGGTCGTAAGTAAACACTCTTTCTTGTTTTTTACAGTAATATGGTTTATGTTTTGCACAATGCGGGAGTGAGACTCTTGATCATGCATTAATGGCAACCAGATAGAGTTGCCCATGCTATGGGTGGTAAGAGTGTGAGGTATGATCCACTGCAGACTAGACGTACTGCAGGTGTTTAAGGCGGGTAACGTCGACTTCGGGGTAACATGCATTCACTCATAGTACTGTTCTAGGTTCATTATGAGAGGGCCCGCTCGTTATGAGCTTAGAACAGGAAATGGAGATTCATTTTGTATATTTATTTCAGTATTTCGTTTATTGTCCACTACTAATATTATCTCTTATTATTACCTGTTGTATGAAGCAAGGTAGATGTTTACTTATCTGACACTGTTTATTTTGTGCACATTGTATTTGGTGATCTCGAAATGGCTTTGTCAGTATCTATGCTAAGAAGACCGGAAGGAAAGGGGAAGCTAGAGGACTACTGTTGAGGAGCTCTTTTTTGTTTGTATGTAATGTATCTTTATATTATCTTCTTTTTGGTTTTCGGGGTGTAGGACGCGAATCACTGGGGAAACAACTTGGGAAGTCCAGGAATTTAGTTGATTTGAAAATGGTTAAAGATTTAAAAAGTCCACTTTTTTGTACATTTGAGGATATGAAACAATTTTAGTTTCAGTTTGAGGTTTAGTTTTATAACTGAGGTTTATAAGTTGTTGTTCAGTTTATAATTTCATATTGATATCATATTGTGAACTACTGGGAGTTATGAGTCATTTTAGGCATCTCCCTATTCTGCTATCTATTAGGTTTTGGGTGCCGGCAGTCTACTTTTAGAGGAGGTGCTACCGGTATTTTTAAAAATATACAGAAGATAACTCGTAGTATTTTCTAATTTGCTAAGATTGAACAAGTCAAGAACTGAGGTTTGAATAGCAGTTATAATTTAGATTTGGAGCAGTTCAAGGATTGAATTAAGAGTCATTTCGAGGTTGGAAGTTAACTGTACAACTTAGGTACATAATGAAGGTAATTAGGTTAGGTCGGGGCTTAGTGAGACGGGTGCTGACACTTTATTTCTACCTGTGTCAACCCTACATGTAGATATTTGTATCTTAATCTATAAGACTGAATTTTTGATGGAAAAATTAAATGTATCTCTTATCCTTCAGCATCTATAGATGTAGTATCTTTTTCTAGTTTTATTATAAAATCTTGTGCTTTAGAAAAAAAATCCTCCAGTATAAACTTGATAGACATCAACTTTTAGCATATTACAATTTTGTAGGGATTGTTCAATATTAGTAGAAGAAATTTCTCTAACATTTCTTAAATCTAATTTTTATTTCATTTTCTCTGGTTTCAAGATGGACTTATGGTCTTGTTTTGACTATGAGGATGAAGACTTAAATTTTATATTTAGATTTTTAAAAGAAAGGGTAGCCCTCATTTTCTTAATTAATTCACTCATGTCTGGGCTTAGGAGCTTAAGATCTGACTTTGTCAATGATTTGCTGCTAGATTTACGGTTTCATTTTCTAGCCTTATGACGCGACTAGGAACACTCATTCTTAGTTTCCTAAAGCTTAGACAAAAGACGAGTCTAAGAACACAAAAGAAAACATTTAATTTAAAAACAAAATAATATTTGAATCAATCTTTAAGGTAAAGTAATATGCTAGAGTAAAAGTGAATAAATTGAAATGGTAAATTTAATATGAAACATAAAAGTAATGAAAATACAATTATGTACTCAGTGGGGAGAAAAATGGAGACAGTTGGCTCTGATACTAGTGGGTGTCCAAGTACTTTTGGAATTCATAAACTACTTAGTTCTATACATACACATAAGAAGAAAGTATACCAAGCTTTTCAAAGTAATTTGATGGAACCCCAAACTTTAATAAACTGAACTAACAAATAAATGATAAAGAATAAGAGAATTGAAAGAGAAGAAGAAGATATATTGCTGAACTGAACCACATAACAAGCAATCCCACAACATTCAAGAGGCTAGACTCTATAAGAACTCTAATGAATTTCTAAGCCAAAAAAATGCACCGAATGCCCTCACAATATTTCTCTAACTCTATTTATAATATTCCCTCACTAACTAACTCTACAAGACTCTATGTGGGACCATATCATTACTCCCCCTACATTTTCCTCAATATGGTAGCTAAAGAAGTGATCACTATAGAAGATGGATATGCCCGAACGTGAACCCTCATGGTGGGAGGTATGTGAATGAGTGGAAGGAAATGACCATGCTAGGATCAAAATGAACCTTACAGCTAAATAACAACCTACACCATTCATAAACCTGATGCTCAACCAAGCCATACTAATAGTTACATCAATCCAAAAGTGAAGCAGCATGACCAAACTGAAGGCAGTTGTCTTAACTATGCATGTCAAGCCCCACTTCCATTGGACCATATTATCATCAAGACTAAATAGCAGACTAACCCACTATAATGTCCAAGAGACATCCACAAGCTGCCCGAACAAAGTAAGACCCATGTAATGAAAGTCAAATAGATCGTGATAAAGATCCCCATCATTGGAAATAGGAAAAATGAAGGAAAAAGACTTCATAGAAGTAGTACTCAAGTTAGTAGATATTTTTTTGAACACATTGAAGGCTATATGAAAAACTCCTCCATATGTAGACTACAACAAGATTGCCATAAAAATGTAGTAGTGATTGGATGTAAGTGATCAATAAATGTCCAAAAATGATGAGGAAGAACAATTGTAAGATAAGAGATAACATAATCACTTTCTCCACAATGGAAGTGGTGAGCACAAACACAATGGACGTTGTTGTGAATACCAAATGCTCTGCATGATTTACAATAAGATGTACCCTTGAGAAATCAACTGTGGGAACATGGAAGGATATTCCAGTCAACTTCCCATTAAGGGATGGCAATACTTTTCCGATAGCCTTGGCAGCTCAAGTGCTACTAGGAATGATGTTGAATAATACAACTCTTCCTCCTCTCCGGTCCTTGTTTGACGGCCCATCAAAAGTCTTTTGGGTAGCAGTAATAAAGTGGACAATGGTCATAAGACCTTTAACAATTTCGAATATGTCATTAATAACCTTGACTGTAACGACCTGAATAATCCTAGTTGTATGTCGGGTAGGACCGTGACATGTTGGCCAATCCTACGTGACGATCTCGGTTAACACATGAATGTCGATACAGAGGTAAATTAATAATTTAGATTAACTTTACTTCTTTTTGGTGTAGTGTGCTATTTATAACTAACTATATAAGTGTGCATGCGAGTGTACATTCATATCGCAAATTCAAGGGTGCAGGAGAGCGACTTCACGGTGCGTGCGCGCGGATAACTGGTAATTAGGGCTTATGGTTAGTTCATAGCTTATGAGTTATTCTTTCTAATTCAAGATGTACACCTAAGTCACAATGGAATAACAATTAAGTGTCTAAGTTACATATGGAATTAATAGAGACTAGTCTAAGTTTAAATCATTTAATTAGCCTAAGCTATCTACTTGAGAAATTTCAAATTTATCACAAATGCCTAAGTCATGTTAGACTTAGTGGGTTATTAGTAGAAAACCATAGTGGAATTATGACAAATATATATCATGGATGGTCATTAAGATTTGGGGCAAAAGAAGATACTAAATTGATCAAATGTTTTAGACTTGAGGCTAAGACCTATAAATAGGACTTTTACTATTCATGCATGTTGAGAAGAAAAAATTCAGCACTACTTTGGGAGAGAAAAAGGAGATTCTTTCCTAGAAATCAAGGAAATCGAGGTCTAAGTTGAAGGATCAAGCCAACACGAGTTAGGGCTCCAAAGAGATTGAAAGAAACAAACCTTAAGTATGAACATCTCCACACTTTTACTCAATTGAATGCATGTTTGGGACAATTGGGGTTGAAATCTTGAGATGGAATTGAACACATCAATCCTATGATGATTTTGAACCTAACTTTGTGAGTTCAAATGATTTTTAAATAAACTCAATCAAGGTTGCTAAATTTTGATTGAAATGCATAACTTTGAGTTCAAAACTTTAGGTTTTTGAGTTGATTCTAATTGGGGCTGAAATCTCCATTTATATGGTTTTTAGATGCATGTCTTTTGATGTCTTTAGTTGTATTTTAGTATGGTTTGAAGAAAATTGAGTCATGATTTGGTGGATTTTGATCAATGTGCTCTTAGTGATGATGCATGAATACTATGTGTTTGAAGAAATGCTACAACGCAAAGTTGCAAGTGTAGAAGTAGATTATGAACCCTCCCCCCCCCCCCCCCACTTACCCTTTAAACAAAGTTTTAATTATGAAACACCAGTTGTGTGGTGCCACATGTTAGTATGTTTTGTTTCAAAAAAAAAGAATTGTGTTGTGGTTTAATAATATTAGTTGGTTGAAAGTGTTGAAAATTCATAGGTTCCGATTCGTTGAACTATTTTGATGATAAAACCCCAAACTTTAATGGACTGAACTAACAAAGGAAATATAAAGAACAAGAGAATTATGAGAGAATAAGAAGATATATTGTTGAACTAGACCATAGAACAAGCAATCCCACAGCATTGAAGAGGCTGGACTCTCCGAGAACTCAAATGAGTTTCTAAGCCAAGACAAATGTACTGAATGTGCCATTTCTCTATCTCAATTTATAATATTCCCAACTAACTAACTTTACAAGACTCTATATAGGACCTTATCATAATCCCCTACCAAAAGTATCAAAATAAGTATACACGGTTACAAGCTTACAATTTGATAGTGGCTTTTGAATTTAACTCACATTGTAGCATAATTAAGTTAGTAACTAGTTGAAAGAGCTCATTTCAACAATAAGAACAAAGCATCAAACCCCGAATAGTTAAGGCGAGCTACATGGATCAAACTTTTTGCACTTTGCTCAATTAATGTATTTGATAAGGCGTTTTCATAATCATTCAAATCTTCATAGTCAATGCAATTTCTTTAATTTATAATTTATAGAATTTTTTGATTAGGGCATTTGAAGGTCATCTTTGAATGTGTCCAAACCACAGTAACGTTCTTACACAATTTTTGCATCTATTGTTGTTATTCTTACTTTCCTTATAATTTTTGTATTTCCTATTCCATCTTTACGAGTTTTACCTTACGTCTACTTAAACTTTCTTTATTTCTACTGCACACATTTTATGTTTGTGCTATTCTTTACATTATGAACCTTGGAATAGGTTCTTGAATAAGACTAGTCCATGACTAAGTATAGAAGAGTCAGTGACTACTTCTCCTTAGACTAATTTTTTCACAAAGAAATAGCTTGCTTTGTTCATCTCATAATATTGATATATATATATATATATATATAGTCCTAATAGAATGGAAACTAATAAATATATATATATATATATACCAACTGCTACTTAATGTGGTTAATAGAAATAAGGAAAATACTAAATAGAAACTTCCTATATAATAAAATAGCAACTACTTAAAATAAGAAACCAACTAAATAATTACTTAATAATTAAGACCTTATCATTACTCCCTCCTATCCTTTAAGCTTGTCCTCAAGCTCAATTTTTAAACTTGGTCAATGGACATCTAGCACATTATCTGCTCCACCATCTTCAACTTCAGGAACCTCTATCGAAAACATGTGTTTGCACTTGTGTCCAGTGTTGTAAGATTCATCGTAGTTGTAGCACATGCATTTATATCTCCTATTGACCATTTTTGCTTAGGTGAGGCGCTTCACAAAACAGGTTGAGGAAATTCTTTTGTCATTACTTGCAATGTGGATGGATGGTTGTGCTCCACCTTTAGATAGAGAAATCATATTAAAGGACACGGATGTACCACCATTACTTGTTTGAGGAGTTGACGCACTACTGATGATAAGAAATACGTTGGTGCCTTTTGAAATCATTTACTTGTGTTCTGGTGCTCGTGCCATGCTTAGTGCAATTCCAATATTTCCTAGTTGTTGCATCTTGATTTCCTTAGAATAGGTTCTTCGAATAAGACTAGTCCGTGACTAAGTCTTGTATAGAAAAGTCTATGACTACTTCCGCTTAGACTAATTTCTCCACAAAGTAATAACTTTCTTAATTCATCTCATAATACCGATATATATAGAGTCCTAAGATAATGGAAACTAGTAAATACTTAGCAACTATTACTTTAGGTGGTTAGAAATAAGGAAACTACTAAATAGAAACTTCCTATATAATAAAATAGCAATTACTTAAAATAAGAAACCTACTAAATAATTAAGACCATAGCATTTTAACACCACATTCCCTCCCATTACCATTAGTTTGCCGAATTGCAAGTTTATAGAATTTTTCTAAGACTTGATATTTCATTGATATTTCAGTCATAAAGTACACTTGTTGCACTCCACCATTTCATCCATCTAACTTGAGTTCTATGTGTGGCATCATCCTCGATATGACAAATCAGTTGTATGATTGAATCCTAACCATAGTTGTCACTTGTCAGATCAGAAATAAATCATAGAATCAGTTGTCTAAGGATCATATTCACATCATAATTCGAATCGTAATTCATAGGACATTGTTCTTTTCTTTCCTTTCTTCCAAAAATATACAAGAATTCGTATCATAGGATTTATGTTCAAGAAATACACTTTTAATACATCACATACATGCACAAGGATTCATGTTCATGAAAGATAGTTCTAATACATTAAACACACGTGCGTGTGCATATGTGTATTATGTACTATACATGAATTAATCATATTCTAGCCATGAGAAAAAGATTTTAAATGTCCTTCAAAGAAATGACGAACATAAAAGTTGCTAAAACAAATAAAAAGGGAGCGTCTATTTGCCCCCTTCTAATATGTCTCAACCACTCATTATTAGTAGCCCCTAATGGATTAGTGTATCCCTCTACTACCCCACTTAATTATAGTGAACTTCCCAACCTAATCTTCTCATATCTTTGCCTCGCACACTAACCCCAACTTAAATCAACAACCCCAAGGCCCTAACTCTCTTTGATGATAAGTTAATAATTAGACATGTTTTATGGTGTAATTTATGTTCATTTTATATATAAATGATTATATTACCCTAGGTGTTTTCTTATTTTTGTGATTTTAAGATTTAAATAGGAAAATGAAGCAATTGAAGAAAAAGAGGAAGAAGAGCAAAACAGTTAATTGGAGAAGAAATCCAGCGATTAGCCAATAATTTGTATTTACACTAGGAATTTCCACCCAAATTGGGAACTGAAAAATGTCGGCTAATCCATAGCAAATTGGAAGATATAATAGAAATCACTAGCTGAATCGGTGGTGTACAGAAAGACAAATTCGGTGATTAACTCGGCGATTTGTGTACAACATAGGAATCGCTAAAAAATCGTTGAGGTCGGTCACGATTTTTTAGATTAATATGAAGAATTTTAGTTTGTCTAGAATATGTATACTTAACGAGACTATAAAAAAGCCAAAGAGCTTCGAAATAACTCTATTATTTTTCTCTCCTTTACTTATATTATTTTTTCTTAAACCTATTCTACATATTGTACTTGATGTTTGAAGCTACATTGGAGCTTTGAATTATTTTAAGGTATTATTATTTATTCATTATGTCTTGTAATTATATAACTCCACCTATGTTGAACACTGTGTGCGCTACATAGCCAGTCTCAAGTCTGGATAAAGGAGGAGGACTCTAACGCCCATTCTCCATACTAAAAATGCGTGAAGGAGGTCCCAAACCTATTTTCATACCCGAAAAGCAGGGGAGGGATGGAAAATGGAAGAGGGTTGTGATAGGTTGACATCCAATGTAAAACTTTGTCATTTTTCTTGAAAGGGATCAAACATATATAAACGTGTTTCACTTAATCGAGCATAATGGAAAAGTTTGATCCATATAGCCGACCCCAATTAATTTAGGGATGAGGCTATGTTGTTGTATATTTTTTAATTATCTATTTGCATTGTTTATTTTCAGCACAAGTAAGTAGTCTATCAATCTAAACAAACCCTAGAAATGTATATGCTTTTGATTACTAGATAGTTATAATTAAGGAATCATGAACTTAATGCTTTAAACCTATTCATACACGTCAATCACAGATTTAACAAGTTTTTGTATATTACTATTAAAGAAGATTAATATTGCATGCATAGATACAAATGTGCTATGTGGTATCTTGATTTTGAATCTATGTCTATAGTTATTGACAAAAATAATAAAAATAGTAACTAGGATTAATCTATAAGGTTTTTTTCGAGTGGATGTTCTAGGTGATTGTGTTACAAGTTATTTATTATTCGGCTTCGGTAAATATTGGCTTAGATTAGGCATGATTTTCATTGAGTGTAATGCGATCGTATTTCTATGATGTTGCGTTTTATCAATAGGTAGATTTACAATGATTAGAATATGGCTTTTCTATTGAATATAGGAAAATCAGTGGCTGACTAAAGGCTATCAACCTATTATGAATTAGAATTTAATGATTCCAATATTCCACAAGTTATGATTTTAACTATAGCATCAATTGATGTTAAGTTTTAGTGTTTGAAAGCAATCTAAGTATATTACATTGTTTAGTGAGGGTTTGTTTAGATGTATGTTTAAGATATTTATATTTATATTGAATTTGAGTATTGTTTACTTTAGTTTGCTTTAAGGTGTTTCAATTTAGTTAGTTAAGTTGGTTAATTAAGTTAGTAGTTATAATTTTAGTTATTAGTATTTTAATTCTAGTTTAATTAGATTAACTAAATTAATAAAAACAAGAAAGAATACTTTTCTTTGAGATTTGAGAAATCCATGTGGAGATGATATCCCATTTACTACTACTACTAAAAAATAATAAGAAAATATGGAAAACTATTGTGCACGTTCGAAATGTGTCAGCACACTCCCCACCCATTTCTTTTTACCTTATCTTCATCCCTTCGCCCACAGAAACTTCATTTTCGCCCCCACCCACCTATCATGGATATGGCTCCCATACCTAGTATCTTCATCTGTCCCCTTCCCTCACCACATCTCCTTGCTTTCCCCTCCAGCCACACCTACCTCCTACTTCACACGCATACGCACTCTATCCCACCACTTCATCTCCTTGCGCAATCCTTACCACCACACGTATGACTAGCTCTCGCACCCACCCTGCAAGCTTCATCCGCCCCAAACTTCATCTTCTTTCGCATCTTCAATCATGTTAAGTCGGATAGGGCAGCGGCTCGAAGAATGCGTTGTTGCCCTATTTGATAATGGCTTAGCCTAAATTCACTGCTCTGTTTGGCAATTCTTTTTTTATAGGAACTAGGATTCAAATTGTAAATCATAAAATTTGACCAACTATGATCCTAACCATCTAAAATAAAAAATTTACTAAGAAGACATACCTACCCAATATAAAGAAGCGAGATCAAAAAAATAGGAACTGCTGAAATAAGACCAATGGGCAAATACTCCAACTTGAAAAAACTTTCAAATTAATCAAAATAGACACAATAAATTCACTATTTTATCTCATCAACCTTACAACTTCGTTTCTCACATAAAGGTTAAACTTATTTCAAATAAAATAATAAAAATGTAAATCTACAAAAGAAATTGCTAATAACCATGTAAGGAGAAGCAAAACAAAACCTATCTATTTTTTCAAAAATATGAAGCAACTTAATTCAAAACTAGCACACATCTTTGATCTATACCTATAAAATTCCAATCTCAAGGTTCACTTACCGATAAAGTAATCAAATAGTTCTTACCCATAAAAAGAAATTAATTACACAGGACAATAATACCAATACCTCATAAAGCTTGCAAGGAACAATGATGTCGAGGCATAGAGTGAGCCAGAACAGCGTATAGAAAAGAAAAAATAGCTCTCCCCATCACTTGCTTGGATTAGCAGAAAAGGAAAAACTGTTGTTATTAGATGGTAGTGAAGCTCCTACTAAACCTGCAAACTTATGCATAGAAGATATTAAGTCTTCTTTCTTAACCACTAAGCCAAATGAACTTTGAGGTGTACATTTTTTATATCTTTTTAGATCATTCTCTATTAAAAAGATAAAGTAAAAGCATTAGTTAACAGATTGGGTAATATCAAGGAACTTAAAGTAAAACACTACTATATAGAAGTGATTTATGTAAAATCACATACAGATATCATCCACACCGTTCATTCTTTATACACTAGGTCAAAACTATTTATTTTCTACTTTTATTTTCAGAAAAGCAGAAGTACTCTCTCGTACTAACCCAATTTCTCAAATCGCTTTACATTAAAAGAGTAGTTCCTTAACTAAACATCTAACAAAAATGTCGAACCTAGTTTGTTGTTAGTTAAACATCTAGCTTTTCTTTTCATAAATGCTCATTCGCTATCTCTTTAGCTTTTAAAGGTTCTTGAGTTCCTTTACTCCCAAATGATTCATGTTGTATTGTATATAATGAAGGAGTCAATCTGATATTCTTTGCCTAACTTGATAATGAGCCTTGTGTATGAAAAATAATGCTTGCAAGGTCAATTAGCTCTACTACTTCCCCCTAGTGAATATATTCCACTTGTGACATATGCCCTGTGAAAAAAATGAGTGCTAATGAAAATATGGTCCATTGGTTTTTTGTCTTCCCATCATAAAGATCACCAATACCACTTTCGACGTCTTTTTTGTAGATTATACAATGTGTTGATCCTCCTAACTGCAAGAAGCCACCAAAAAATCTTAATTTTGTTAGGGACATGTTAAGTCCCAAAATTTTTAAATTGGTAATTATGGCTACTTATGGATTAATGGAGGCTAATTAAGGTTTTAGCCGCGAGTCGGGAGTTAAAGACCGGTGAAATTGAGATTTATAATTAAGGGTGTGTTTGATAGCAAAGAAAATGAAAAAAATTATGGAAAATTATGTATTTTTAATATAACCATTTTTATTGGGTGTTTAATAAACTTGGTATCTGCATAGAAAAAATGCACCCTATTTTTCTCCTCTTTTCTTTTCTCATATTTAGGCATGGAAATTTGAGATTTTTGGTGCGTAACCAATCCGTGATTGACTAAAACTCAGACTCCTTCTTCTACAAGAAGTCTTCTACCATAGATGCAATAGTCTCCTATCAAATCTCTTCCTTTATAAACTCCAACTATCTCCTCTCAATTCTCACTTTTGCTTTTGTGAATCTCTTAATCTCGTCTCCCAATCTTCACCTTTAGATTTTCTTAGACGCTTTAGAACTTCAAAGTCAATCTTCGCTGCAAAATGAGATCAATTTTGGAGTAATTGCCTCTAGTTATTCCTCAAGCCCTAAAAACTAGCTTTCAGGTATGAATCTCTTTTTTTTGTCTCTCTTGTTTGAGCTTCAGTGGTTCTTCAATTTGTTCATATTGATTAGATTGCGTTTCTCTTTTATTTCCTCATTCATGTTACCCTTTTTTAGGTCCATGGAGTTCCTCATTAGACTCTGTATCTCATGATGAAATTTTAGATTTTGGGGTTTAGGGATGATTTGTTTCTTTGACTGTGTATGTTTTCTTATGATTTTATTCACTTCTTCTCAACGATCTCCTCCCAACTCAAGATCTTGATATTCTCAACAGTTCATTCAATAAATCAATACTCTCCTCCTCCACTTCTTTTATAACAACATATACTTCAACAACTCTTGCAACTGATAAAGTAATCCAGCCCAAAAGATCCAATACTCACGATGTGTTGCACAAGGTCTCCTTATGGACCATATATTGTTTAATTATGAGTTTGCTTAAATAATATGATAGCAACTATTTCTTTTTGAGGAACATAATCATATGTTCAACATCAATGGAAGCCTTATTGGAAGACATTTTCGACTGTATGCGTATGCTAGAACCAAAGGTGGTGGTATTATTTCCAATTTAGCCAAAATATGATAATGTTGTCTGAAAGAATTAAAAGAATCTCTAGAAGTAAGGATGAAGATTAGATTTTGATGAGAGAGTTTTCAAAGTTATTGGAAGAGGAGAGGATTATTTGTTTCTTTAATTGTGTGTGTATGTTTTGATGATTTTGTTGTTCATTTCCTTCTCAACGATCTCCTCCCAACTCAAGAACTTGAGATTCTCAACACTTCCTTCAATCAATCAGTCCTTTCCTCCTGCATTTCTTTTACAACAACATAAACTTCAACAACTCTTGCAACTGATAAATTAATCCAGACTTTCCCATTTCTTACAAGCAAAACCCTATATGGTTGAATATCCATCTCTCAACTTCAAATCACTCTGATAACAAATAAACAAATAAACAAACACTTCCCAAACAATGTTCATATTTTACATATAACAAATACCCATATTTCAAAAAGGTAGCCAGAGATTCATGATGTTTTGTTTAAACATGGATGTACCTTTTCCTGCAAATAAATGAATGAACTCTCGCTAAGACTCTCGGCTAATAATTTTTCATCTTGAACATGAATTCCCCAACATGTAGAATTGATAATTTTTTTTGTTAGTTAATTTCCAATATAATTCTCATGTCAAATAAGAAGTTTATGTTTTACAGTTTTTATCAACTTTTAAGTATGTATTTGTTTTACAAAAGCTAGAAGAGTTTTATGGTTATCTAATATATATGGAAAAGATTATACATAGGCCTTCTTGTAATCTTTACACATTCCCACCAAGTCTATTAGTTTTTTCATTATCTCATTTTTGGATTGATAGTAGAAATTACGGTTTTTGATGGCTTGTCTAAAGTTAAGGGTTGAGGAAGACATGTCAAACGAGAAACATTTGTAGAGTTTATGGCTTGAGAGAAACAAGTATTTATGGTAAGTCTTTTTCTATAAAATCGTTAGGCAATTTTTGATGACTATCTAAGGGATGGTATAAAGAATTTTAGTGCAAGGTACACAGTTCTTACTTCTTTTGATGTAAAACTTCTATGTTCTATCTCGATCTCTTGCAAAAATAAAAAATAAAAAAATAAATAAAATAGTTCTATCCGAATAGTGACTTCCCATTTGCATTCATTGCTTTCTTTTTTATTAATTGTCTTCTTTCTTCTCCAATTCAAACATTTATGATTCTATGGGACCAAGCATTTGTTGTTTTATCTTTTATTTCTATATTGCCACGTCAACTATCCAATTTCCCATACCCACCAGATCCCAACTCTCATCCTCTTATAAAGGCTGGTTATTGGATTGTAACCACACTACCGAAAGAGTTCTCAAGGTAACATTATGATACCACAGTTTTTGGGTACTATCGCTATGACTGATTTCTATGCAAGATAATCTTATCCCTTATTTTATTAACTTCACCTTTTTTAATTGCAAAAAAAACATGCCTTGCTCTGGTAGAGTTTCTTTGCCTTCTTAATTTCTATATAGCTTAAACAAATCCCTTTGTTTAACACCTTTCCACTGGTTCATAAAAGAAAAGATAGATATCCACAATAAGTATCATAAAAGGTCAAAAGGTGTTACAAAGAGCGACATCCTTGTTTCCTTGTGTGTTTATCTTCTTGGCAAAACTTACACTAGTGAGTGTTAGGAGGCCCCTGAGGCCCCTGGGAGCCAAAACGTTATCTTTTTTCCCCTATGAGATATACTAAAATTTGTGAGTTTATATTTAGAGTTTTTTTTAAGGACGGATTTACTATCATTCACTCATTCATTAAGTTTACATGCATTTACTTAGATGCTTACTAAAGAAGATAGAAAAAAGCAACAGCTATAATGATGATGATGTTACTGCTCGATTATGTACAACGTCGTAACTCGTTGAACATACAACCTCAAGTCAATAGAAATAAAAAAGGAAATTAATATTAAAGCGTTTTTACAAAGAATCTGACAAAAGCTTTTAGGAACAGTTAAGATTGAAACGAGGTCCATTCAAAGAGGTTTGTAGAATTCTTCATATGTATGGGCTAGTTAACGGATGCAATGTAAAGGTAAAAGAACAAGTAGCTATATTTTTTCTGATAGTTGGACACAATAATCAACATAGATGAACAAATTTTGAATTTATTCATTATGGTGAGGCAGTTAGCCACTACTTCTAGGTTGTTACAAGTGCTTTCATCAGTATGTACAAAGGCATAGTCAAGCCTGCAAACATAAATAATTCTCTACAAGAAAAAGAATCGAACCCCAAGTGTTTAGTATCACTATTTTGAGGTAATTGATTTGTTGAAGATGTTTTTTAAGTTTTTCTTGTAAATAGCATAATAATAAATTATAATAATTAATGGATATAAACTAAATAAATATTGAATATTAAGATGCGGTTGGAGCAATAAATGGAACTCATTTCTCATGCACAGTACCGATTGAATAGCAGTGAAAGTACTGCAATAGAAAATGTTTTATTTCCTAAAATGCCTTAGTGGCATGCACAATTGATATGAGATTTACATACGTATTTGCCTGTTAGGAAGGCTTAGCTCACAATGGTTGTATATTAAGAAATGCTATTAGGCCAACTCGAGTGGATAGACTAACTATACTACCAGATTAGATACATTTTGTATAACATTTGTATAAGTACTATTGTTATTATTTAGTTGTTGTGATTGTTTCAACTAATTACAACTAGTATGGTATCATTTTTAATGTAGGAAAATATTAATTGGTTTGATGTCGGGTTCCCTAATGTTCCTAGATTTTTAGCACCTTATTGCAGTACAAAGTATCACTTAAAAGATCAAGTTGGTTGTACACCTAGAAATGGAAGGGAGTTGTTCAACTTTCGACATTCATCCTTGTCTAACAGAGTAGAAAGAACAATAGGAATTCTAAAGAAATGATTTGCATTTTTGCGGAACGGACCATTTTATAACGTTAAAACTTAATCAAATGTAATTTTAGCATGTTGCGCGATACACAATTTTTTGAGAGAAGAATATCTCAAAGATATATGTGAAGATGATGAAGATATTTATGAAGATGAAGAAGATGATGATAGAGCACAAGATGATAATATTTTCATACATCAATCTCCAATTTGGATAGCTAAACGAGATGCATTGGCCTAGTTAATGTGGAATTAGTACCACTAACCTAGACAAGCTTACTGACTAGTTTTAAATGAAATAATATATAATGTTGAGCATATAAGTTGGTACATAGTTTGCATGAATTTTCATTACTTTAAACTTGATTTCTTTGAAAATTTATTAATTAGTGGATTGTCATATGTAGTTTTATGTTATATCATCATATATAATTTTCCATTTTCTCATTAAAAGTATCTATAACTTCTATATCATATAAAAACAAAGACGGAAGAATCAACTAGGAATGTGAAAGTAATGTCAAAAGGGCAAGTGGGATGGAATGACCACATGGATCATGCTTGAAATTATTTTGGAAGAGTATGGATTTGGCAACGCTTCAGGTAATTTATGGAAACTTGAGTTGTAAACTCGAATTTTCTAAGAGTTGCTAAAGCAATTAAAAAAACAAGTACACCCTGCTAATGTGAAGGCTAGAATCAAACATTGAAATCCAATTAAATCTCTATAAGGGAGGTAATATCTCGCATTTGTTCGGATGGGATCCAGATACACAGCTTTCCATGGCTGATGTTTTGACATGGAAAGAATATCTTCAGGTATATTTTAAATTTTGTTGGAATATACAAATGTATTAGTGATGTATATTAACTACTTATATTTTTTTTGTGTTGGTGTGTATGTTTGTAAGTAACAAAAACATCCATAAAAGGAATCATATCGCAGGAAGTGTGTGTCGTACTATGACGAGCTATCTGTCATATTTGGAGATGATCAAGCTACTGGAGGGAATGCAATGAATGGTAATCAGACAAACATAGAATTTCCTTCTTTTGAAGAAATGGGTGAGTAAATCTTATAGGTGTAATGGCAACACTACATAATTATTGTTATTATTTTTTATTAATTACAAATTGTTATTATTTTTTGTCGTAAATAAATAAATTGTGCATTTCTTGAAGAAATAATTCATGTCTTATAATTACTCTTATTATTTTTTAAGCAATGTAGAGAAGTCATTCCCTACTAAATAAGAAAAAGATGAGGTGAATCACTTGTCATCTAGTGCAACTCGTATGACATCTAATGGCCAGATAATTGAAAGGAATAAGAGAAGTAAGGTTGATACTACCGAGTAAGGACTAATGGCAGCTACCAAAAGACTAGCATATGCATTTACGCAAATAGACTGTACACGTATTCAGAAAGAGCTTCGCAGTATTCTTTAACTAAGTCGAGAAGATGTAATGCGTGCCATGCTTTTATTGTGAGATGAAGTTAAGGATGCAAATATATTTTTTTAGTTGGACAAAGACTTGAAGAAAGATTAAGTGATTTATATTTGCAAAGCAAATCTTAGATTACTTTTAGAAGCTAAAACATAAGTTTTTTTTTTAAGAATGCTGAAACATTATTTATTTTCTTTCATATATGTTAGTTATCAATTAATTATTTAATAATTTTTTGAGTGTAGAAAGAAGGACATTATAAGATTGCGTGCTCATGACTCTTAAGAGTGTCTTCTTATGTGTCACGTTCTCAACAACATATCAAGGAATGTGTTTAGATGGTGACTGAATAAGACTCAGTCGCAAATCATAATTTTATCGAAGGTACAATTTCAATTTGTTGTCGTGTGTGTTAGGGCATGTGCCCTAGGTCAATCTACAAACATTGTTTATCTTATAATTTTAGTTAATAAAATAGAGATTTTATTTATTATTTTATTATAAGTGATTGCACGTTTACCTTATAGTAAGATCCATGGGTATTTATTGAAATATCCCAAATGTCCCTAGTCGGTCATTATACTAGGAACTATAATGAATTAAGACTAGTGCGAATCTTGATTGATGGTCATGTGATGATCATGCATATAGGGATACAAATCAAGATCATGAGTAGCGGTTAAGTAATAAGGTATTGGACCGACCCGCTTTGAGAACACCACATGGATTAAGTCATAGGTGTTACTTATGATAGGTATATCATTTAGTCCTTCGACTTGAGATTACAAAAGGCTTCAATATTAGGTGCATGATTATTTGACACAATCAAATGTTGTCTTTGATTGGACAAATAAAAAGATTGTGATTAGTTACCATGTGAATAATATATGAAGGTGTGTAATCAAGATAGAATTTGTCACTCTCATAGAGAGATATATCAGTGAATCCCTTGATAAGATAGACTGATAATGGTGAAGTCCATGTGAATTGATATGATCAATGTCACTTGGATATTTTTCAGTTTACCTAAAGATCAAGACTAGTACGATTGAACATTAAGGGTGACTTTCCATGCGTTAAGTTTAATCAAAGGATATCGCACGATAAACGGATATGATATACATTATTAATTAGGCTGTATCGATGTTGATATTCATGATACTTGGGTAGTCATTATGCCTTGCTAGAGACCGCTTATGACTTGTGTACCAAAATGGTTTTTGGTTCACTGCCAACTTCGAATGAACCTATTGGGTCGCACACAAAGAATGGTTTTGCACAATTTCAATTGGTCCAGAGTAATGAGTTTTATATGATAAAATTCATGACATAGAAGCCCTTACAATTTTTTATACGATAACTTATTAATATGGAGTATGTGTAATTTGCTTAAACAGCCTAAATACAATAGTTGTATTACGAATAGGATTTTAAGTGAGAGTTTATCAACACAAATAAATAAAGGATGAAACCCTAAAAACGAAATAAGATTTTTTGTTTTTACAATTTATGAGTTCTTTGGATTTAGGGAGAGAAAGAAAAATCGTTTTCAATCTTTCTTGGGGCTAGCACTCCAAATTGTGGTCACCGTTCAAGTGTGGATTTCTGATAGAAGATGTGCACTTGAACGTCTTGAAAATCGAACAATCAAAAAGGAAATCATGGAATAAGGTGTAGTTTACTTTCGTAGATTTAGTTTAATGAAACTTATTTTTTATCCCATTAGGGTTTTTCAAAATTTGTTTTGGAATTTCGCTGCTTATGAACCCCAAAAACCCAACTGTGTGGTGATTGATTTAGGGTTAACTTTAGTGTGAGTTCTTATTTACCCTGTACTAAACATAGTGATTGGTGATAAAGTGTACCTCACTTTATGTGTGAGAAATATCTTGTTGAGATGTTCGAACACAATATGTTCATTGATCTACGTGTTTTGGAGTTTTTGGAGTTTGATGTGCTGTTGAGAATGGATTGGCTAGCCACTATAGAAGAAATTGAAACTTTGTGGAACTATAGTACAGAGGCAAGATATGAAATTAAACTAAAGGAAATTCTTGTCGTTGTAAATTCTCATACGTGTTTCTTGATGATTTACCTTGAATTTCATTTTCGAGAGAGATTGATTTTGTTATTGATTTGGTTCTTGGAACTAAACCACTAACTATTTCGTCCTATAAGATGGCTTCGAAGGAATTGTAGGAGTTGTTGAATAAAGGGTTTATTAACCGAAGTAAGTCGCCAGGGGTGCACCAGCCCCTTTTGTTAAAAAGAAGGACAATAGTTTGAGGCATAGCATTAATTATAGAAAGTTGAACAGGATCACTATTCGAAATAAATATTCATTGCCTCAAATTGATGATTTGTTGGATAAACTAAATAGGGCAAAACTCTTTTCTAAGATTGGTTTTTGTTATGGTTACCATCAGTTAAGATTTTAGGAAAATGATGTGCAGAAGATTGTGTTCAGTGCCAGATCTGGACATTTTGAGGTTATTGTTGTGCAATTTAGGTTGATTAATGCTCTAGTGTTATTTATGGATTTAATGCAAAGAGTATTGAGGCTAAATCTTGATTTTTGTATGAAAATCTTTATTGATAATATCAAGATAAAATTTGAGACTCGCAAGGATTATAAATAATATCTTGAAGTTATTATCCAAACTTTGAGAAATTATAGCCTCTATGGAAAGTTTAGCAAATATAAGCTTTGCTTATCTGAGTAGTGTACGAAAATAATTTTGGTGGATCCGCTATGATTAAGGTTATCATTGGTTGGTCGGAACCTACCACAGTGACAGAGATACAGAGTTTTCTTAGTTAGGCTAGTTATTATCATAGATTTGTGAAAGATTTACTAAGATAGTCGTGCCAGTTACTAAATTAACTCAAAAAAATATTCTATTTGTTTGATCAAATAGAATGCGATGCTGCATTTTGGGAATTCAAAAAGTGTTTGACTTCAGCATCAGTTCTAGTATTACTTGAACTGAGGAGAATTCTTATAGTTTATACTACTACATGAAAAGTGGGTTTGAGTTGCATGTTAATAGAGAATGGAAGGGTGATTGCTTATGCTTCTCGGCTATTAAAGACTCACGAGAAGAATTATCTTGTTCACGATTTGGAATTAGCAGCGATTATGTTTATTTAGAAGTTGTGAAGAAACTATTTGTATGGAAAAAGCTTCAGACTATTTTCATATCATAAAACTTTGATGTATTTGTTTTCTTAAACAGAATTGAATATTAAACAATGACGATGGTTTCAATATTTGAAAAGAGTTTGATTTTAGTCTTTAATACCATTCGAGTAAAATAAATGTTGTTGCTGATGTAATGAGCATGAGGAGTGCTGAAATTCTGCGTGTGACTAGTCCATTGACTTACGAGTATGAGTTGCTTAAAAAAGTCATCATTATGACTTTGTCGAATACTGCTAATGTTGATGATGAACTAATTCGTGCTTAACTTAGAGTACAACTCGTATCTATTCAAGAAGTGATAGATTTTCAATAGGTGATGTGGATTATGAAAAATTTAAAGGGTTTGCTGATGACAATAATAATCCAGATTTAGTTGAGTATGTGGATTAGAGTTTGAGGCTTAGAGGAAGATTATGGATTCCATCGGTGGTTGAGATTTGGGATGAGATATTAAGAATCGTTCAGATATAACATTCATCTTGGTAGGACTAAAACGTATCATGGTGTGGAGCGATTGTATTAGTGGCCCAGGATGAAAGCTGACATGGGTAATTATGTGAGGAAATGTGAAATTTGTCAACATGTTAAGGTCGATAGGCTTCAACCTGGAGATATGTTACAACCATTTCCCATGTAATAATGAAAGTGGGAGCATATACTGTTATGAAATTTGTTACTCATCTGCCTACTTCTCGGAGGAAACATGATGCGGTCTGGATTATTATTGATGGGCCGACGAAGTCAGCTCGTTTTCTTCCTATGTACATTTCAGATGCCTTTACACAACTGAACTTGTTGTGTGGACGAGAGGAGGCTCGCTTGTTTGGAGTTTCATTGACGATAGTTTCTGATCGTGATGTTCGGTACACATTGGGGTTTTGGCAGAGAATGCAGGAACAACTCGACACTCAAATACATTTCAATATTGTATTTCATCCATGGGTGGATGGTCAGGCTGAAAGATTGATCTATATGTTGGAGGACATTCTCAGGGTTTATGTATTGGGATTTGAAGTTTCATGGGAGACCTTGCAATTCTCCTATCGGTTAGGTTGAATGGAGAATCTAGTAGAGTTGGGGAGATAGTTGGAAATCACACTGAGGTTGTGCAGCAAATTCGTCTATAATTGAAAATGATTCAAGAAAGATATAAAAATTATGATCATATTTATCACCGGTTTGTGATATATGGCGAAGGAGATTGGGAGTATTTGAAAATCTCCCTTCGCAAAAGCCATTACAGATTTGGACTGAAAGGAAAACGTTCTCTTAGATTTACAATAGTTTGTGGAATTTTGAAATGGATTGTGAAGGCTGCTTATAGACTTGTAGTACAGCCTCAAATAGCATAAGTTCATGACGTATTTTATGTGTCGATGTTCAAGTGGAAGGAACCTGATTCGCATTACGTAGTAGAATGGAATAAGTTTGATTATTAAGGTGATGTGTTGTATTAAGAGCAAACTATTTTGATTGGTGATAGGAAGGTCCAAAAGTCTAGGAGTAAATAAATTTCACTTATTTTGGTTAAGTGGAAATTTCACTGTGATTTGGTGTTAACACGGGAACGAGAGATATATATGATAGTATTTTTTTAGATCTCTTTTAGTTCTTATAAAATTGGTTTAATTGTAATTTTGATGATGAAATTTTTATTAGTTAGAAAGATTGTCAAATCTTGAAATTTTTAAACTGATAATTATGGCTAATTACGGATTAATGGAGACTAATTAAGGTTTTGGCCGCGAGTTGAGAGTTAAGGATCGGTGAAATTGAGATTTATAATTAAGTTTATTTTTTGTGACGTGTGCTTAGTGTTGTGTACTATAGACTATATAATTTTGTGAAATTCAAGTAGATTGAGTGAATTATGTATTACGCAGGGTTTTATCTCGAGATACGAATCAAGACGGGTACCAAGATAGTTAAAATATTGACATAAATATTATTTTTAATTTCATGATGAATAATTGGTTTTAAGTTTAAAAATTCAAGTTTTAGACTTGAAATAGATTTAACAGGTCGACGTGGGCTCTACGCCTTTATTATCGACCGAAGACAAGTTTGTTGAAAGTTTTAGAGTATAATGAAAATTTCTCTAATTTTTTGTCAATGTGGGGTATTTTTTGTTAGGGTATGTGCCTTATGCCAATTCTATAAATGTTGTTTAACTATTATAATTATATGCATGTTTCTTTTATAATAGTATCCATGAATAATTATTGTATTATTCTAAATGTCCCTAGTTAGTTATTATTGTGGGGACAATAATATATTAAGAGTAGTATCAATCTTGATTGATAAACATGTGATGATTATGCGTATACTGATACGGATCAAGATAATAAGTATATGTCAGGAATAGATGTTAGACCGACCCGCTATGAGAACACTACATGGTCGATGTCATAAGTGATTCTCACGAGAGTTATATCGTTTAGTCCTTTGACTTGAGATCACCAGAGACTCCAACATTAGGAGAACAATGATTTGATACAATCAAACGTTGTTTTTAACCTGATGATTATAAAGATTGGAATTGGTCATTCCTTAACTATTGTGTGGATGTTGTGTGATCAAGATGGAATTTTTCCCTCTCTTTTAGAGATAGATATATATTGGGCCCCTCGATATGTTAGACTGATAAATAGCCATATCTAGTGAATTGACTGGATCAATGTCATTTGACAATTTCAGTCTACTCAGAGATCGAGACTAGGAGATTGAACTTTAAGGACGACATTCCATGTCTTATGTTCAATCAAAAGATATCGCATGTCAAAGGGATATGATATATACTATCTATTAGATCGATTTAATGATTTTCATGCTACTTGGGTAGTCATAATGTCTTGCTAGAGACCGCTTATGACTTGTATACCAAAATAGTTTTGTTCTTTGCTAACGTTGTATGAACCTATTGGGTCGCATACAAAGAATGGATTTACGTGATTTAATATTGTCAGGGTTAATGAATTTTATTTAATAAAATTCATTTTGAAGATTCTCATTAAATCTCCTAGTTTGACTAGGATTCAAGATTCTCATACATTTCTAGTGTAACTAGAAATTTTATCTCTTAGTAAATCTTATTTTGAATAGGACTCTAATTGGAATTATAGTATGACTTCAATTCTTATTTGAGTTTTAGATAAATTACAACTCTTATTAGATTAGTAATTGTAGATTCTCTATGACTCTATCCTTTTAGAGTTGGACTTTATCAAAGCTCTATTTGGAGTGTAATCTAGTATATTATAAATAAGACATTAGGATCACAATTGTTGTATAGAATTCCCGAGAGAGATTTTTCGTAGTGAGTTTTTGTGAGAATCCTTGTCCTATGATTTTTTGGGCTAGCACTCTGGATTGTGATCGTCCATTCGTGTGTGAGTTTATGATAGAGGACGTTCGTCTCTGGACAACCTCTTAAAGGAATCGATCAACACGAAACAAGAGAGACATGGAGTTATTCTTGCTAAGGTATGATTTTTATTAGCTCATCAATTTAATGGAATTAATAGGATCTTGGTTCGGGGATGTTCGAAAAGGTTTCGAAAACTTCCGCAGCGCATGATCCCCGAAACTCAACAGTGGTATCAGAGCTAGTGGGCATGATTTAATTAAATTGTAATATGCCCTTATTTTTTATATACACGATATATATAAGTCAATCATGATATTTTACATATGGTTGCATCATTACGTTTAATAGAATTAATCTATATGTAAAAGTGGGAAATTATCGGCATGGTGTTGTTGATGTAGTCGCACCATCGCGCACATACATGCACAAAACGTGTGCACATCAAATTTGGCGGATAAGATCTCACTATTTGCTTACATAGATATGTGTAATTTAATATGTCGGTGGTGGTATGGGATATGAAAGCAATGATATTGATAAAAATAAAAATAAAGAGCTTTAGCCATCCTAGCTAGCAACTCAACTTGTAACAAGATTACAAAATAAAATTAAAAGCAAGTCTATTTGTAATATGATTACAAAAAATAGAATAAATAGGTGGCCTTTTGTTGATAGTAGGATTCGATCCTTCATCCACCGACTCATTGGAATGACTTAACCATATAGGCTATCCATTACAAGTTGTAATATGATTACAACTCTATTTATATTAATTGAGCTATATATATTAATTGAAAGAAGTTTTAATTGATTAATTACCATTAATTAAATGGGGTTATTGTTCATTAACTGGATTGATTTAATTTAATTAGAAGGTGTTTTAATTGAATTAATATCAATTTAAATTAGTGGGACTATTATTAATATCAATTAAAATATTTAATTAAAGGGGTTTAATTAACTAGAGTCTGATGAAAATTATATTGAGATATATTTAATTAATGAGATTAATGAAAATATAATCTTTCATGCACTTGAGAAATTTTAAGGTATTTAATTTCCTTGATTATTTGCAAGAAAACACAAATTCAGAAATAGAGCAATCAGTTGCTGAATTGGTACAATTTTGTTGCTAAGGAGCTCTGCATCAAATTTGCAATAAAAATGGGTTGTCGCTGAAGTCTTTGTCGCTGACAAGAATTAGCGACAAACTAACCATTATGTCGCTATTCAGCAACAAAACTCGAACAAATGTATGTCGCTGAACAGCGAAAAACTGATGTGTGTCGCTGACTGGAATCCTGTCAACACTGCTTTATTTGTGACAAATATGTTGTTGTTTAGCTGACTGAGATCTAGTAAAAAATAATTTCTAAATTAATTAATTCAGAAAACAATAAAAAGTAAAAATAAGAAATGTCCTACGGTAAAATTTGCAAAAACAATTTAAAAGATACAAATATTTATTTTATAACAACAATAAGGTTGAAAACCATTGTTTGGATTAAAGGTAACATATACAAATTTGACTAATGAATTCCCAAATTCGATTCGCATCATATAGATAAAATTAGGTTCCAACTTAATGGTGTGAGTTACTATCTCGATACAAGACTAAACTCAACCGCCCAAATTCTATCCGTATCGTCCTTTTCACCCTCCTTGGCCTGCAAAATTCATATATTAGCAAGTAGCAAGAGAGCACACTATCTCGATAAAAGACTAAAATCAATATAAAATCATCAAACATTGACGTTAAAGAATTGCTAAGCTAATGACATACTAAATAAAAGACCATGCATCTTAGGATATATTTGGTTCGCAGTGTGCCATTTCATCGGGTAGCTAATCATGCTAGAAATTATAGGTTAATAGAAGTATAGAATAAGCGGTAGCATGGTGCAATGCCGCCGAATAATTTACTAAGAGTAATTATAATACAAGACCAAACATCTATCACCAACAAAACATATATATAATTCTAGAATTAGAAATAGAGATAAAGACCCATGATATACATAGGATATTGCTCATCCAAAACTAAAGAAAAAACTTCAAATTTCTGAGCACAAATAAAAAAACTGTTCACATACCCTTTATTTTTAACAAATCCAAGAAAAAAGTAAAATGTAATGCTCAAGTCTTGATTTAATGAGCAAGACATTTAAGCATAATGAAACCCAACACATTGAAATAGAATATAAAACCTTCAGTACAAATGCCAATTTTTGTGATAAATTGAATTTGATTTCCAGTCTTACCAATTTCATATCTTTATGAAAAAAATAATTCTAACATGTTTGTACCACAACTTTGGTGAAGTGATATGGAGGTCGGATAGGTGTTGTCATAGATAACTAAAGTGACTAACTCAGGGAGCGACATTATGCACACAATAATAGAAAAAAAAATATACGAATGTATGTAGTTGAAAAGAGATTGGTCAGAGAAATAGAGACACACCTGAGGAGCCCTATTCATAAGTCCTACATAATATCAATAAAAAGGAAAATTAAAAGAAAGAATGTTAATGACAAGCCCTTAGCCAACATACACACACAAATTACCACTGCATGAAAAATCATGAATAGAAGACATTGAAGTTAGGTAAATGAAAGAACATAGGCTATTAGAAATGCACCATGTCCTTCTCATAACATTAATTATTGAATGAAATCCAACACGTTGAAATAGAACATAAAAAATTTACAAATATACTTGAAAAGAGGTTGGTTAAAGATGTAGAGACACACAAGAGGAACCTTGTTCATAAGTCCCGTGTAACATCAATAAAAGGGAACAATTAGAAGAAAGAATGTTAATAACAAGCCCTTAGCACACACGAAGAAAAAAAAAGAATAATTAAAACTTCAAGCACATAACTGAGGAAATTAACATCGAGTTCCAAGGACATTTAGATTTGGATCTTCAATTGATGACTGGTCTTCTAGTGAGTGGCTTAGATACATCATCAAAGACCACACAATAACAAAAAAAAATGAAGACACACAATCAGAAGCTAGTACAAATAAATTGAAAACCTTAAATAATTTCAAGCGATACTTCAAAGTAACTAAAAGAGAGATCATAATAATGTGTACATATGTATAGTTTTCTTGCTTTCAATTGTTTTTTGTCAATAATTCTTGCTTTCACTTATTACTCTTTTGAACTAGAAAATGCTTTAAGAGCATCAAAATTAAACTTACCTTTTTAGAGGGAGAGGACCAAACAATTGATACTTGTTTTCATCCTTGATAGGCTTTGAACATTCCTCCACACCACCATGTAACTAATAATCAAAAGTCCATTTGATGATCTAACACAAAAAGGTCACTTCAAAATGTAAAATTGAAAAATTGAACCTAAAATATGATAGCTAGCACATGAAGTTGTAAGATTACTAATTGACCCAAAAGTTATAGCATTCAAGAATAGGCACACAATAGATATGAATCTACTCCAATATATATCTTTCCACATGGTCAACTCTGTCTTGCATGTAGAGAGCCAACAAAAGAGAAAGAAATTTAATGTGATATCATTGAGATTGATAAATGACACTAATGAGCATTGAACTAGCACTAGAACAATTTCGGTCTTTAATAGAGGTTTAAAATCCTTGTTAAAGGAGGTGTTATTAAAAAAACACCTAATTTATAGGGGTTTTTTTAAAAAAACTATTTGTAATACATGCATTAAAAATTAAAACATAACACATTCTCACACGACATTTAATAACACTCTATTTAATTGGGTTTTAAAACCTCTATTAAAGATAAAAAAATGTTCTAGTGTAGCTAGAGGAATCCTATAAACCAAAGTTTAATTCTACAATATGTCAACAATTTACTAAAAAGTTATAGTTGTTCGGTAAGGGCTATAACAATAGATATAAAGCTACCTCTATGGAGCAACATAGGGTTGGGAATGACCAAACAAATTATAATTGAAATACTAGGATCAAGTTGTATATGAAAAAAAAAACATTAAAGTATTAGTTATATGAGGATTACTATGGGTACTATATGTTATGTTATAAAAACGATTTATGAACAACTTATATAACATAGACCATAAATGAGATTTTTAGGTATAAAAATATTGAGTCACGCGTCTATTAATAATTAATTAATGTGTACATATGTATAAGTATCGGTGGTTTCATGAGAGGTTTGGGCGAAGAAAGTAGCGATCTCTCTCTTAAGGATGTCGAGGTCACCAGTGGTAGCAAAGCCACAGAAGGAGTGAGCGGCGATTAAGAAAGAATTGTAAGCGTAGAATCTGTCGTAGCAATTCCCTTCATCGCGGTGCTTCAACATGTTATTAAAGGTAGCTTCATGGATGAGCGAGGAAATGCCCTGAGCCAATGCTACTTTAACTACTAGGGACACCAAACACAACAACACACTCAATACAATAACTGATGATAAAGGCTTCCCCATGATTTCACTAATTAATTGTGTTCAACTCAATCACTTCTTAGATGAAACAATTCATCATATCTCTTTTTATATAGAAGCAAGTATAAGACATGAGGTAGTGAGGTCACGATTAACAATGGTAGATTCCCGTCATTTATGGTAGGGGTATGACCTTGAGAAATGTATTAATGATGTATTTGAGATCAATGTATATAGCTAGGCGGCGATCAAAGAAATACATAGAGGGAGGACAAAGTTACAAATTATAATGGTATTATGTAATCCCAGTCAAATTAAACCACCATCTTTTCCTTGATTTTGATTTTCTTATTTACAAATTATCTAGTCACAGACTTACAAAGTAATCCTTAAAGTCAATTCTAAGTCCAGTTTGGGGGAGAAATTATGAACTCAAAAATAATCTTTAATTTGAAAGAAAGAAAATCTACATCACGAAACTATCTTCATGTAACAATACTAATGAGGGAGTCCATATATAAAAGGGAAAAGAATCAAGCCCAGAGATGAAAAACTCAAGTATTCAGAAACACCTAACTAGAAAGAGGTGTACAAAGACAAAAACATTCAACAAATTAAACAAAAATATCACCTTTTGATTTTGGCCCTAACCGGAATATCTGCAAACTGTTCATCAAACACTTAAATCTCCTTCAATTTCTAGCGATTCGATATTCAAATCCCTAAAATCCTCATAAAAACTCACACAAAATTCATGACAACAAGCAATTCAATGCTGCTAGAAATTATGGGGATAAAATTAGCTTACCTTACTGATCCCAAAACACGACTGGCAATGAGTGGTTGAAGAAGCCGAAACCAAAATCCCCCAAAACACGACCAACGGCAGTGGCAACGTTAGAGTAACAAAGAGAGCTGAAACCACTTTCGCTCGAGAGAGGAGGGACGACAAAAAGACCGAAACCAAACTCAATGAAGCCGGTTAAAGATTTGGCGCGAAAGATGGGGCTGTGGAGGCACGTTTTGGTCGATTGACTTATGAGATAAGGAGGAGAGGGAACATAACATTTGAGGCGATGGACTAGCCCAACTCCAATCTAGGAGGCTGACCGGCTCGAGATGCAAATCTCAGCATAGGCCCCAAAAATTGTCACCGCCGAGGCCGTGCTGGTTCCACCGATGATCCACAGGGTCAATGTTACCAGCAAAGACAAGAAGGAATGGAGGGAGGGACCATAATTTATTAGATTTTCATACTCTTTTGGATATTCATCCACTCCTCGATTTTGGTGGTGTAGCCACCGATGCGCCACCGTTGGAGGTCGATGTCCATAACCCCAGTGTTGAAGTAGCAGGGGCGGCAGACGAAGAAGGTAAGGGAGAGCGCGAGGTTAGACCAGAAGGTGGGGGTAAAGTAGGAAGTGAAATTGGAGTGGCAGTACTCTAGGGCGGCAAGGACGATTAAAGAACCAAGAGGGTCGCAGAGAGCTTGGTGATGTCATCGACGGGGAAGAGATCGGAGTCGAGGTAGACAACACGGCAGAGGCAGAAGGGGAGGAGGTGGGGGACATAGTTGCAGGCGTAGTTAAGGGGCAATCGAGGGCGGAAGGGATGGAGGTGGAGATTAGGCCGAGGACAGAGGAGGAGTGGATAGGGTAGAGGGAGGCTGAGAGGGTGCGGCGGAGGGAGGCGATGCACATTTTTCTTCTTCACGAAAGCTCAAGGGTTTGGGAACAACTATATGTGAAATGGTGAAATGGGGATGATGTGTGGCGGCCCTCGCCGTCCCGGGGTAACGTGTCTCCGTCTACTCCTTGCCAGCCCAATAGACATTAATAAAATGGGTCGTTACATGATACACATTTTTTTTTTCTTTATTTTTAAATTTTCTATAGATGAGCGACAAACCTTAGGTTTGTCGTTGATTTTATAGCAAATATGTTGTTAAAAAGTTTTTGCCCCAAATCATTTCCATATGCAAATCTCGAGGTTTGTCCTAAGTGGGAAACATAATTTAGCAACAGATCTATGACAACCCAGAGTCGTCACAAAATTTTTGTTACAATTCTGTCATTGAATAGTTGCTTTGTGGTCAATTGGGTCAAACGACTTATCTGATGCACATTTTGTTGTTGATTTGTTGTTGTTTATCAACATATTAATGTTGTCGATGTTTGTTGTTGCTATTCCACCTTATTCTTGTAGTGATTTGTTTTATGATGCCTTGTTGATATATGAAGATGTTTATTCTTGTTTTAATTTTAATGATATTTATTCTATGCATATTGGGTATATATATGATATTCCATAATTAAATAGATGTTATAATTAGTCATTGTAAAACACTACATGGATCATAAAACTTGATAAAAAAGAATCCCTCAATTAGAATTTTAAGTTAATGCCTCCCATTTTAGACACTTGTCAAGGCCTCGATCACATCAATATGGGTTTGCCTTTTGCAGGGTGTATTGTGTTATTTTGGTGAGGCAAGGTGGGTAAGGGTTATTTGGATGTTTTAAATTAGTTTGACTTAATAAAGCTATCAAAATGGTTTTGGGCTCTAGGCATAGATGAGACGCAACATGTTGTGTCATATGATGTCTAGGTCTCATAAAGAACCGAAGAGTTGCATATGATGCAATTGGTAATGGTTACCTACCTAAATAACTTGATTTTGAGTGTTATGCCTTAGCTGTCTCAAAATTAAGTGAAATATGGATCTTAGACCACTAAATTAATATTTGCGAGGGTTATTGATTTAGTGGGAGTTTAATTACTCACTAATAAATTATTCTGCATAATCTTCTAGGTGTAGATGTTAAACTCCTAATAACACTAATCCAAAGTAACTACTATCAATCCTTGATAAGGATAAAATAATTTCTAAGACTAATTTCCCTATTTTTATTAGAAAATTGATAAATGCTATCAACCATAAAACAAAGATGTATGTCTTAGATTAATAGTTCATTTTAAACTACCATCTATTAGTACAAAGATTATAGGTCATGTTAGCAAATATAAAACCGAACTTTAGGAAAGATTCAGGTCATGAAAACTAATGGCATGACAGTGACACTGAAGGAAATGTTCCAACAGTAAGTCACAAGGGAAGGGCATAAGATTGTAAAATTCTTAGATTCTTGTAAATGGTTAAGAACCTATTAAAATGTCTTTATGTTTGGAACATGAAAGAACTATATTAATTATATCAAAAGGCTTGAATCTTCATCTGCCAAAATTTGGCAGTAGATTAGATCTATAATTCATCAAAAAAGTTTTAAACTACATAATTTGAAAGGCATGGAGAACACTATTTACAGTTGCATATAAAGTTTAAACTTGTAAGATAGAATAATTAAAATGAGCCTTAGATATATATTAGATGGTTCGTAACATAAACAAATTTAATAAAGAAAGATAAAGGGAAGGTAAAAGCTACAAAAGTTGTTTGTGTCGGACATAGGACCTTAGTTGTGAGCTAGACTTTGCCTTAAAGAACGGATTTTATTTTTCATAGAATGAAATTGTTCATTTTATAATGAATTACAAATCCTATTAGGAAGACATAATTTTGAATTGTTACAAACATTTCAAAATGAATATAAAACAATTACGTGGCAAACTATTAACATACTTTGATGAGATCAAGGTGGATAATATTTGAGCCAAGAGTTTAAGTGACAATCTTTGAAATTGTGAGATTATTTTGCGATTAACTCCACTAGGAACGTCATTTGAGAAATGATGTTTTAAGAGGAGAAATCGAACTACTAGGATATAACTTGATTTATGATGTGTCACACAGACTTTCCTATGATGTCTTATTGAGGTTATAAATTAGAAACCAAGGCACTCACACTAAACCTTATTTTCGTTAAAGTTATTGATAAAACTCCATATATGATATGGAATAAGAAGACCTAGTTTGTTTTTTTTTTTTTTTTTTTGATTTGAGGCGGCGAGACTTGCATAAGAAGCTAAGTCACATAAAGTTTGATGCCTAAATCTTTTGTGTCTAATTGAGGTTGAACACTATGATTCTATTTTATACAATTGAGAGCAAATTATTTGTTGCTAAAAAATGATGTCTTTCTAAGTAAAGTGTTTATTTTAAAGACATTATTGAGAATAAAGTAAATGTTGAAATGTTCAAGTTCCACAAATGAGAACCGAACCACTTTAGGAAGATCAAAAAAGTTTTGAACTAGTTGAGTATACACAAGTAACATATATCTCTTGAAAATCTAGAATAATAAGAAATTGGCCAGAGAAATTTGGAATTTCTAATTATTGATAGTTGTGATGTATTTTTGATACTGGATCATAATGAATCACTACTTATCAAGAGACATGTTTCGTCTAGATTGAATGAAGAAACTAAGTGTTATTAATTCTGAATTTTGATTCATGTATGTTAACCAAGTTTGAAACTTGAATTATTTACCTGAAGATGGTATGACCATTGGATGTAAATGAGTTAAAGTGACATGAAAAAGAAAAGATGCATACTTAAAAGCACCACTTATCGAAAATTCTAATATAAATCAAGGTGTTGATTATGATAAGATTTTCACTGGTAGCTAAGCTCAATTTCTAAAATTCTATTATCATTAGTTCATAGTTTGACTATAAGATATGACAAATAGATGTCAAAAATAGCATTGCTCTATGCTTGTATGATACAACATAAGGGTTTTTTGATTATTTTGAGAATTTGAGCTTAAATGATCCATTTATGGATTATAGTAAGCATATCAGAGTCGGGATCTTTGTTTTGATGAAATAATTAATGAATTACATTCATTGAATTGAAGATAAGTCTTGTGTATACATAAATGTTAGTAGGAACGTAATTATCTTTCAGAATCTGTATGTTAATGATATATTATTCATTGAAAATGACGTCTTAACCATGTAGAATGTCAAGTCTTGGTTAAGGAAGGTTTCTCAATGAGATTTTTAGCTAATTAGGCCTATATCCTTGTGATATGATCTATCGAGATAGATCAAAGAGGCTAATTGCTTTAAATAAGAGTACTTATATAGATTAATAACTGAAAAGGTTTTAGTGTACAAGATTCTTAAAGGAATTCGTACTTATGTCTTATAACATAAGTCTCTGCAAGACTCAAAGTCTTAAGACAAATGATGAACGGGACAATGTGAATATGATTTCTTACGTATTAGCTATGAGAATCATCACATATGTTATACTTTGAATTCAACTCGATATGTCATTTGCTTTAGGCAAAACATACATATATCTCATAGATTATGGTAAGGGTCATTACATATTTATTAATAACATTCTAAAGTACTTCAGAAGCAGTTGAGAGATGTTATTAGACTTGCAGAGGTTTGAAAGATATAAGTCTTGTAAATGGTTACACAATTCAAACTTTCAAATTAATATAAAAGATTAATGATCGCAATATGGATATGTGTTAACTTCGTAGGAATGAGTTTGAAATGTTCTAAACTCACTCTAACAAGTCCTATAACAAAAACTGAGTTTTTAGCGGCATTTGATACAGCCAAAGAAAATGTTTAAATCGTAAGGTTCAAGATTGAATAAGGTGTGGTTTCAAGTGTTGGAAATAAAGTTGTTTTTTTTGTAAACCCAATAGACAAATTTAGGTTATGGGACCTAAATCACTCCATAGATCTAAACAATCACTAGAGCATTTTTGTTTTATAAAAGAAAGAACGTAAACATTTGCAGAATATCAATAATAAATAATGTAGCAAATGCATAACTAAATTTCTTCCACTAAGAATGCATTAAGGTTACTCAGTATTAGATAAGTGTAGAATTGGGCCTAGTGCAAGTGGAAAATGTTAGGGTATGTGCCCTAGGCCAATTCTGTCAATGTCGTTTAACTATTATGAATAAATGCATGTTTCTTTTATAATAGGATCCATGTATAATTATTATATTATTCTAAATGTCCCTAGTCAGTTATTATTATGGGAACAATAATAAATGAAGACTAATATGAGTCTTGATTGATAATCATGTAATAATTATGCGTATACGGATACAGATCAAGATAATGAGTACATGTTAGGAACAGATGCTGGACTGACCCGCTTTGAGAACACTACATGGTCAATGTCATAAGTGATTCCCATGAGAGTTATATCATTTAGTCCTTTGACTTGAGATCACTAGAGACTCCAACATTAGGAGCACAATGATTTGATATAATCAAAAGTTGTTTTTAACCTGATGATTATAAAGATTCTGATTTGTCACTGCTCGACTATTATGTGGATGTCGTGCGATCAAGATGGAATTTGTCCCTCTCTATTAGAGAGATATATATTGGGCCCCTCGATATGTTAGGCTGATAAATGGCCATATCTAGTGAATTGATTTGATCAATGTTACTTGACAATTTCAGTATACTCAAATATCGAGACTAGTAGATTGAACTTTAAGGGTGACATTTCATGTCTTATGTTCAATCAAAAGATATCGCGTGACAAAGGGATATGATATACACTGTCTATTAGGTTGTATCGATTTATTGATATTCATGTTACTTGGGTAGTCATAATGTCTTGCTAGAGATCGCTTATGACTTATATAATAAAATGTTTTTGGTTCACTGCCAACGTTATATGAACCTATTGGGTCACACACAAAGAATGGATTTGCATGATTTAATATTGTCTATGTTAATGAATTTTATTTGATAAAATTCATTTTGAAGATTCTCATTAAATGTCTTAGTTTGACTAGGATTCAGGATTCTCATACATTTCTAGTGTGATTAGAAATTTTATCTCTTAGTAAATCCTATTTTGAATATGACTATAATTGAAATTATAGCATGACTTGAATTCTTATTCGAGTTTTAGATAAATTACAACTCTTATTGGATTAGTAATTGTAGATTCTCTATGACTTTATCCTTTTTAGAGTTGGACTTTATCTTGGACTCTATTTAGAGTGTGACCTAGTGTACTATAAATAAGACATTAGATCACAATTGTTGTAGAGAATTCTCGAGAGAGATTTTTCCATAGAATTTTTGTGAGAATTTTTGTCCTATGATTTTTTGGGCAAACACTCCGGATTGTGATCGTCCGTTTGTGTGTGGATTTCTGATAGAGGACGTTTGTCTATGGCAGCGTCTTAAAGGAATCAATCAACACGAAACAAGGCAGACGTAGAGTTATTCTTGCTAAGGTATGATTTTTTTATTGGCACATCAATTTAATGGAATTAATAGGATTTTGGTTCGAGGATATTCAAAAAGGTTTCAAAATACTGTGCATGATCCCGGAAACCCAACATTTTTTGGGGTTTAATTTGGAATCAAAATCGAAGAGATAAATATAAAATTTTTAAAAGGAAAAAGACCAAATAGGGCATTGTTTTATATAGTTGGGGATGTAAACTAAAAGGTAGTTTGGTCATTTGCTGAAATTCCCTTTTAAGATTGAAATGAAGAATATGGGTTTTTCTTTGTTCCTCATTATTCCATCTTCTCCATCACCTTTCTCTCTCTCTCTCTCTCTCTCTCTCTCTCTCTCTCTCTCTCGTCCCTATGAGAATCGAATTGAATGGATTGTTGGTGGTTGTGATGGTATTCAAGATGATGTAAGTTTAACAGAAATTTGAGCTTTTTATTTTTGGTCTGTTGGGACTTATTTTGAGTATATGGTTTCGAATCGAAGGGGCGTAATTGAATTCGTTGATTGTGTGAGAGGGGTAGGTAAGGAGGAGATCAAAATAAAAAAATATTTTGAGAGATAACGCTCTGTTGAAAGAGTTGGAGGGAGGAAGAAGAAGAAGGAACAGGGGGGAAACGGTGGGGGGAGCAGTGAGCTCCCCTACCCAACCCCAATGGGGTTGGGCATTGCAAATGAAAAAAAATAGAACAAGAATAGAACGTTCTATCATGGAAGGGGGGAGGAAGGGAATGACCCCCTGAACTGGACTCGGTTCAAGGATAAACCCCTTCCCCAAAAAATGAAAAAAAAGGTTTAAAATTGGAAGAAAATAAAAAAAAAATCCCGAAAACTTAGGTAAAATTGGATTTTTTCGACAAATTTATGAAAAAAATGTGAGTTTTTATTAAAAAAATGAGTATTTTGAGATTTTCTCGAGCATATTTTCTGAGTATGTTTCTCGTAATGCATGTTACGATACTCGAAAATGTCCGAAATTTAGAAAATTATTTTACGGCCTAGTCTAGGTTAATTTTCGATTCTGAATCACAATTTGGAGTCATAAGGATCCACATATCCAAGGATATGATTCGAAGAGATTTTGGGGTTTCGGGTTAAGAAATGACCCATAAATATATAATAAATTGAAAAAATTGTATTTAAGCCTAGACAATGTAATTCTTGATGTTGAACAATAATTTTGAGTTGAAAATGAAATTCAGGCATCGGATAATTTATTTTGAAAATATTTTAGGGGTTTCGGGATGCGATTGATTCAATTTAAGTACAACTAGTTGGAAATAATTTGTGGAATGATTTTGGAATCTTATCATATTTATCAATGCATTTTAGGACCACGATTAAAACCTCGTATGAATTGGCTTACTAATTCGAAGTGCAAGGGGATGTGGGTATCGCATTTGTAAGCTTAAGTAAATCCCATTGTAACCTTTACATTGTAGGACTATAATTACGTATAAATTGCATTGATCTTTGAAATTACATTTTTATTGTACATGATACACGGTTTGGGAGGACAGGACATTACGAGTCTCCTTATAGTGTTTGTCTGACTGTATTACAGGGTAAAACTATTTAGTGTCTGCCTGACTGTGTATTACAGGGTAGAACTTGTGTGTCTACCTGAATGTGTATAGGGTAGAAGTATATTATGCTTGAAGGGCTAGAGTCACCGATACTTTGCATCACATGATTATGATGAGATCACGATGAACCAGATCATACTTTGATAGACTCTAGGAACGAGACTTATTTGATTATTCTCCCCGCGCAGTTTATTATTTATTTACCACTTTCGGAGGATGTCATATAATTATGGTCGGATAATAGAAACGAGATAGATTCACGGTTGTATTAAAATTCTTTGGATTATATTTTTGTTTAAATTCCTTGGATTATTATGCATTTGATTATTGTTAGTGTACTGGATAGTATAGGATTTACTTATCTGACATTATCGAATTTTCATAATTGGGTAATGACAGGTTCTAGCAGCGACTAGGGAAAGGAAAAGTTTTGCAATTATTAGTGACTTGCTCGGTTCCTTTCTATATATGTATCTATTATTTTTTATTATAAAATATGGTATAAATGGGTTTTTAGGTTCGTGTGAGGTTAAGATCTTGTTTGGAGTTGTTATAATAGTTTTAAGGCAGATTAGAATGCTGCAGAGCTAAGGTCATTATGATTTTAAGGATTTTGAAAACCTTAGATAGTTTAGAATGAATAAATAATCTTTATTAATGAGGTATATATTGTTATGAGGTGGATTGTGAGTCATTCGACATTTCTACCAAGCTGAGTAGGTTTGTTGAAGATTATTGAAGGCTAGATTTTTTCGGTGTAGCCTTAAAAATAGGGGAGGTGTTGGCAACAAGTTCTTATGGAATTATAAGAATAATGTAATCAATCCAATTAAACTTTGAGGTTTAAGATTCACTTTAGAATTCTTTGGGGTTAATAAAGTTTTATAATTGATGATTACAAGATCTTTATTTTAATTATTTAGGTTGTTTGATTTTAAGGCTGCTAGATTATCAGGGGATTAATGTAATCTAGGCCGGTCAGATGCCCTAATTAGGTGGGGTCTGACAGGACAAAAGGATTCCATAAAAAGAGTACTATTCTCCGATGGAGGATCATTTGAATGGGCAATTAAAGAATTGAAGGACTTGACCAAATAGTTCCCTAAGGTTTTTAGATTCCATAACTATTTATCTTCATTGTGCAGCTTAATTCTAATGATGATATAGGAAGTCCATAATGTCATGGGAATCTAGATGCTAATGATAAACCTCCTACCTATGGATCCTACTGAAATTGAATGTGGCTGCCACTGCCTACTATTTTTTTGAAGTTCAAAAAAAGTTCCATTAATCATAATGGCTCAATACATAAAATAAAACATGATAAGACAAAGAATCAATTACCTTGATAAAGCACATTGGTTTGTTAATCCTAATTGTTCATAAGAGCATTCAACTGCCACATAGTTCATTTTGAAAAACTGCGACTGTAACAATGGAACACTATGACAATCAATGATTGTTGTCTTGACAAATGTTTGGAACGCAACAATACAAAGACATATAAAGACCATAAAGAAAAATAAAACTTCCAACAAGGGAATACAAACAAATACTTTCGACAAGGGAAGGCAAATATATATTGAAAAAGATATCCTAATAAAAAGCATCAAACGAACAACGTTAAGCGCAAATCCATCTACGACCTACCATACTCTAACACACAACACTAAGCGCAAATCCATGTAACCTCGTGCCAAAATGTGCTTTCATGCTCCTCCATAACATGGATGTGAATTGTGATCCTCTATTTGACACAATAGATAATGGCACCCCGTGAAGTCTGACAATCTCTCTCTCATAAAAGATGCTCAGCTACTCGAACTTGTATTTGGTAAAAACAGATAAAAAGTATGTAGATTTGGTCAGTCTGTCCACAATTACCTAGATACTATCATGCTTGCTTGGAGATTGAGGTAAACCACTTATTAGATCTATGGCAATATGCTCCCGTTTCCACTCAGGAATGGGAAGTGATTGTAATAGTCCTCTAGGTCTCCGATGCTAAGCCATAACTTGCTGGCAAATCCCGCAACTCCTAACATTATCCCCAACGTCTGCCTTCATCCCTGGACACCGAAATATCCTAATACATCTTGGTTTTGCCCGAATGAATGGTAAAACGTGAGCGGTGAGCCTCTTAAAGTATCTCTGTACATAACTCAGCCACTGATGAAATCCAGATTCTCCCCTATATCGCAAGCACGAGTCCGTCAACTAACTCCACTCTAGATGATCTATACTCTGTGCAAACTCAAGGAGTTTTTAGAACTGCTCATCAGCTTGTTGACCCTCTAAAACCCTATGAATAGAGACAAGCTGAGTCCTCATCCGTCTGCAAATATGTGCCTCTGTAGTAGTTGGAATTTCACTGAACCCATTATATATGACACCTCGAGGAGTGCGACTCATGTATCATTTGACAAATAACAACCTCTACATCGGATCTCTTATCGCTTAATGCGCTGCTACTACATTCGCCTTCCCGATATTTTACTCTAAGGAGAAGTCATAATCCTTAATAAACTCTAACGATCTACGTTATCTCATATTCAGTTCCTTATGCGTAAAGAGATGTTTTACACTCCTATGATCAGTGAATAAAGTAAATCTTTCACCATACAGGTAGTGTCACCAAGTCTTCAGAGTAAATACCACTGCCGCTAACTCTAAGTTATGCACAGGTAGTTCTTTTCCTGAATCTTCGACTGTCGAGATGCATAAGCAATCATACCATCTCCCTGCATCAGAACACACCCTAATTCGACTTGTGAAGTATCGGTATTCACAACCATGCCCTTTCCCGCCTCTTGCAGTATTAACACTAGTGTTGTCTTCAACCTCTCTTTCAGTGACATGAAAATGAGATCACATTACTCGTCCCACTCAATATTGACATCCTTCTGAGTCAACCTCATCATCAGTGTCGTAATCTTAGAGAGATCGTGCACGAATCTCAGGTAATACCTTACTAGACCCAGAAAGCTGCGAATATTTGTTACTGGTTGTGGGGTACGCCAATCAATCACAGCTTGAGTTTTCGAAGGATCCACTGATACTCCACTAATTCTAACTACATGTTCCAAGAATTTGATTTCTGACAACCAAAACTCACATTTGCTAAGCTTAGCATAAAGTCAGAGCTCTCTCTGGGTCTGTAAAACTGTCTTGAGATGACCCTCTTGATACTCACGAGTCTTGGAGTAGATCAAAATATCATCAATGAACACAATCATGAAATGGTCAAAGTATTGTCTCAACACGCGGTGCATCAAGCCCATAAACATCGCCGACGCATTTATTAGCCCAAACGGCATGACTGCAAACTCGTAATGACCATAACATTTACCCTGACCTTAAGTCAATTTTAGAAAACCACACTGCACCTCTCAACTGATCAAACAAGTCATCTATTCGAAGAAATGGATACTTGTTCTTAATCGTAACATAATTCAATTGCTTGTAATCGATGTAAAGTCTCAAACTTCCATTTTACTTCTTTTTAAATAGTACTGGAGCGCCCCATGGAGGCATATTAGGATGAATATATCTTAAACTCGTCAATTCCTCAAATCGGGTCCTCTACTCCTCTAACTCCTTTGGTGTCGTTATGTATAGAGGTATCAAAATCGGCTTCATCCCAAGGACTAAGTCGATAATAAAGTCGATCTCTCGTGGTGATGGTAATCCAAGTAAACACTCGGGGAACACATATGGAAACTCATACACCACAGGCACCTCTTCAATATTCGCCACTGATTTCTCTTACTGTACTCAAAATATTGGCGAATGTCTCCATCTTCTAGCTCGTAGCCACTCTACCTTGAGTACTCGGAAGCTGTGTCAAACCACCGTGAAAATTAAACTATGACTGCTTAGGTATCCGAAATGTGATTGTCTTACTGAAGCAATCCAATTGTGTGTGATATGTTGTCAGCCACTCCATCCCCAATAATGCGTCAAACTCTAAGAACTCTAGTACTTTGAGGTCTAAAGACATCCTGTGTCCCTCTATCTCGATGGTACAACTCTCACATACTATATTAGGGTAAATCTTGTCCTCGGCAGTCGTGTCGAGGATCAAGTGGGTGCTAAGTCTAATCGGTCTCAGCCCTAACTCATCTACCATCCGATTGAAAATAAAAGACACTATCGAACCAAAATCAATCAAAGTATGCATCATGCGATGACAAATAAAATATATATATATAGTATTTTCTTTTATTTGAGGGCTTTTGGGCTCACCAGAACTGGGTCCAGACCGAACGAGTCCTAATTCAACCACTTAGGAGCGCCTGGCCCAATCTGGGGATCGCATGCATGCATACGCATGCGTGCGTCCTTTCGCAATCCCCCCAAAATCACCATTGGTGATTTAAGGTGAAACTGAACTCCCTTCCATTTTTTTTGTTCTTATCTTTTTTTTTTTGTTTCTTCCTTCTTTTTTCACCCAAATAAACCAAATCAACAAAATTGATCCTATTAAATATTTTTTTTCTTTTTTTCGACCAAACTAAAATCACTTCCAATAATATCAAACAATAAATAATAAATTTGTCAAAACTATCATGCATTAAACCCATAAAACACCCAAAATCAACTAAGATTTAAATGTTATCTTACTTGGCTTAAATTAAGATTCTCAACGAGGTTAAGCTTTCTCCTCCGCTTAAAACCACCTATACACCATCTCATGAACAAGGAGACTCTCTCTCCATTTATGCTATCATTAAGCAGGTGAACCACCACCATACAGTTTTCTTTATTTAAATTTTATTGAGTTTGCCATTATCTCTTCATAAACCACAAGAAGTTGACACCTCATAATTCTAATTTATTTTTAAAAAATTATAATTTGTGAAATGATTAAAATGCCCCTTATGACTTATTTTAGGCATATCACTTAAATAAGTTTCATAAGACCAACTTAAATTGATATCATCGACCCACCCAAATACCCGTGTACGCAGGCATATCGAGAATTACCTTACTCGCAAATCGACGATCAAAATAAAATAATCGAATTGCATACATTTTTATTTTAGATGGGTAATACACAAATCATCCAAAAATAAAATACCTCAGTGTCAACTCCCAAGGGTTGGCTGAATGTGCCACATCACAACAGATCTATGTCATAATCCTAAAATGTCATGTGGCGTGAGTTACAATTTTTAGCGCCATTACAGAATCGTTCAAGAATATCTCTAACATATTGTTTTTGGGACAAAGTAAGAATTCTCTTAGAACGATTCATATGACACTATATAACAGTTTGTGCCTTTAATAACACTTAATTGATAGTGGTTTTAATGAACCTCTATATTAGAGTCAGAAGGCGATTAAAACACACGCCTCAACCCATTCTCTCACCTCTCGATCAAAGATTTGAAATCTTAGCTAGGGTTTTCTTTCTCTCCATCTCCGCTTTCAGCTTCACTACTCTCAAAGCGAGTTCCAAAATTAGGTTTTTGTGGTAGATCATCAAGCGAGTTCGCGGACATGGAAGTTCAGTCTTCCTAGTTCAATTCAATAAGCTCTCCATCATCTTGAATTGTTTTTGCTCTCTCTCTCAATCGCCTTTTATGCTTGTTTGGTGGATCATCAAAGCGAGTTCCCAGACATAGAAGTTCAATCTTCCTAGTTAGATTCGGTAAGCTCTCCATCATCTTAATCTGTCTTTGCTCTATCACTCTCAATCGCCTCTGCTACTCCATCATCGATCGAAAGGTATGATAATTTTGTACTAGATTCTCTGTACCTTCTTTTCCTATAAAAAAGATGAAAAATATAGATAAAGCATAAAATCATAAGGTTGGGGTGATCAATTGACTCAGTCATTCCAGCCACGAGTGCTGTCTTTGCACATGACCTTACGCTCTACGTGAATTGGCTATTTTGGATCAATAATTGGTTAATTTGGCACAAATTTGTGAATGATTGTTTCTTTCTTTTTATGCCGATCGATTATTGCATTGCGATTAGGTACTGATTTGAGAATGATTGTTATGGATTAATTAATTAGTTGCTTTGTTGAGTTCTTCAAAGTAACTTCATGTTCTCACTATTTGATTTTTCGTGGGCATTTGTTTTATGTGATATAGAATTGAGAGCTCTTTTATTAGCTCTATTGTAAAATATGCATTGCATCCATCTAATTGGATCATTTTCTTGGAATATGTTCCCTAATTTGTCTTCTTGAATGAAAGGAATCGATGTAACATCATCAGTCTAGTTAATGTTGTGTAATTGGTAGCTTTCAAGTTATGGTGTTGAGATTTTGACGCATTTGAATGTATAGTCTCTTTGGTGTACGAGGTTGGGGGATCGTTGCTCAATGGGAAGTCAATTTTTTTTTATCAAAAGAAAGAGAAAAAAGTGTCTCGATTCTTATTTATTTTCATTTTGTCATTCCATGTGCATAATAGTGACTTTCAAGTCTAATACCCCTCAAAGTTACTTATTTTCGGATCCTTGTTAAAAAGATTTAATGTTTGATAGTACGGTTAGTAAGCACTCTAGAATGAAGTAACATGACCATTTAAGCCTTTTTTCACTTGTTTGTGTTGGATGGATCATGATTAGAGGTTTCGTTCTTATGTAATGTGGCTTCTCAGTGAGCTTAATTAGTCGATGGATTATTTCTCAGAGTTCTAGAAAGTCATCAGTATTACAGAGCATTGTTAGGAGGGGCTTCTTACCTCAAGGATTTGCTAATCTATGGGAACGAGGGGTCACATTGCTTCGTTCTTATAAATGCATTAATGATTGGTCGGTCTCGTTAAGATTGAAAGGTGTAGTCCAAAAAAAAAAGAATGGCAATGCCATGGATCAAGATCGTTCGGTCATTGGATTTATATACACGAACTTTCAGAGAAGAAACTGAAGTTATTTCAATATAATAAAGACCAATAACTGATTATATCTAAGAGATCATACAAAGAAAAGCATAAATAGTGCAGATTAGATGGAGCAACTTTATATGGATGTAGATGGAGCACAAGCAATGCAAGCTAATAATATAATTGTATTGTACGTTGTAGCTAAGGCAAGGCTAATTGTGTTGTAGCTAGGTTAATAACAGCAAGTGAAGCATATATAAAACTATATTTATAAGCTCTAGATTCAAACAAACGCCCTTAAGTTTTACTAATATTAATAGCCATGTTAAGGAATGGTCTTATATTATAAAGTCTTAAATGGGTGCCTACATTTATATGTTTAATCATGAATCTAGTAACAACCATCCCACGAACATGATTGGATGTAATTTTTTAATTGAACCTAATTAGAGCAAAAGAGAACAACAATAAATCTTCGTCTAGACTTCAAAAGAACTTTAGACTAATTATATGCCCTATATCAAAAGAAATATACAACCTAATAGGACAGAGACCACTCAAAAATCCTCTTACCTGGAAATTATTTAGGCCATGAAACAAGTTTAATTTTGTTATACCCTAAAGTTTCCAATCATTTGTGGGATCAGATTTATGAATGTATGCTTTATTGATGCATAAATTTTATGCAGAGGTAACATAACATGACAGAAGCATAGTTAGAAGGAATATGGAAAACCAAATCTCAAAACTAGAGCACGCCTTTCATTGGATAGGAAAACTTGGAATATACTCAAGTATTGACTTTTATTTGGCAATTAATTATTTTTCTAATGTTTTGTTTTTTCAAGAATTAGTAAAGATTGTGACGTAACTTTGAAAAGGATGACCACTCACTCTTCTTCACTCATTTTAACTGATTTTCAATGATTTCTGAGTACCTTCGTTGCTGATTTGGCTTCGCTATAATGCCAACAATGGCAGGTAGTGGAGTTTTTACGGAGGTTTTTGATGGGGAGGTGTTCAACTACTACCACTAGAAAATATTAGGTTTTTTATAACACATAATTCATAGAGGTTTTTAATAACCCCCATGTATTAGGTGATTAGGCTTTATATAACACCTAATTTATACAGGTTTTTAAGTAACCCCCATGTATTAGGTGATTAGGCTTTTTATAACACCTAATTCATATGGGTTTTTAATAACCTCTATGTATTAGGCTATTAAAACTCAAAATCACTCTCATCGACTCATCACTCACAATCGATTTGTTGTATCGACTCACATATAGGGTTTCTCTCAGTACCTCTCTCTCGCGTGAGCGATAGATGCACGAAAGGACTGTGCAAGGTACTCTTATTGTGAGTCTGATCGTGCCAGGTACTCCGATTCATCGACTCACATTAGGATTCACATTAAGGGTTTCTTTCCATAAGTTTTTGGTTTTTCTCTCTCATTTTGTTCTTCTGAACCTTAATTTCAAATGTGATTGGTTTCTTGAACGAATTCATTTGGTTTTTCAGACCCGGATTTGGAGTTCCTCATTTTGAAGCATTGATTGATTGATTGTATGTATGTTATGAAGAATCGGTTCGTGATTTGGAGGTTTGGATCGTTCATTTGGGGAATGTTTGTTTGTTGAAGATCATCTAAGCTCACGAATGGAGGAATCAGGAATGTACTGAGATTTTTTCGGTACAAATAGGAAGGTCGGCTTTTGCAAGTGAGCCAAAAAGGATGCAAAAAAGACAAGACAACCATAATTTTCATCAATTTTAACATCGCCTTCGATGTCCAAAAATAATAAAACCATTAGATAAGTATCCAAAACCATAAAGTGCAGTGTCCAAAAACATAGTGACACCATTATTATTGAAGTTCAAATTGAAACCTAAACTAAGTAGAATGACCACTGAAATTAAGTTTCACCATATGTTTATGGCATAGAGGATAACATGTAGAAGTAGTGTGCGTTCGTTATGTAGCTTTACTTGACAGGTGTCAATTCCTCAAACAACTACAAGCGCATTATTTCCTACATATATCCATTGTACTCCCACTGGGAGGCACTCCTGGATTGATAATCTACAAAGGATTAGAGTCAACATATAAAGCATTGCTAAACATAAAACAATTGTGAGATGCATTAAAAGAAAATATTTGACATTTTCTTAGTTCAGGACATTTCCTTGCAAAATGTCCTTTTTGTCCAAAGTTGTGACATGTCATCTCTTTCTTGTCTTTCATTTTTCCACCTCGCTTGCGATTGGTCTTTTTTGGTTTTAAATAGTGATCACCTATATGTTTGCCTTTTTTGCATCTTTTCTTGCCTTCCTATAACCTATAGGTTTTGAAGAAGAGTTTTGGGAACTTGATAGCTCAATCATAGCCTGATTAGAAGTTTTAGTTGCTATCTAGCGCTTTCCATCCAATTTCGGGTGACGAGATATTTTGAGATTATCAAAAATGATAATTAGTTCATGCAACCTTGTTGCGGATATTAACCCAAATCTATTCTTCAAGGCAATCCACATTTCCAGAGCTGTATCATACTGCTCAAAAACACTTTTTAGATCATTTTGCAGATAGCTCGGCAACGTTATGCGAGCAATGCAATTCTTGTAATTCCATATTCGAAGTATTTCACGATCTTTCTTATGTTTATCAGTTGTACTGAACTCAGGCTTCATGGTCACTTGATCAAGAGTATCTGAGACATCTTGCTCTTTGAGGATTCATTGCATCTTTCGATGCCAAATGTCATAGTTTTCCTCATTAAGCTTTTCGTCAATGTTTAGTTTAGCAACTATACTTGTAGAGGTTGAAGCCATGGATTCTAAAGACAAAAACGTACTAATTACATTGATTATTCAATTTATAATCAATCACTTTATTTGCTGCTGAACTCAGTTTAAATAATAAGTCATAATAAATGGGTATAAGATCAAAAGCTCTCTACTTACAATCATCGCTTATATTCCAAAAAAGTTATTATTACTTAAAGTAATTCCGGTAAGTTTTATTTCTCACTTTATTTCATTAATCAAATATTAATGCGAAGTGACATAACATAACCTTTACAATAATAGAAATGCACATCAATTGCAATTCCTTTTATGGATATAAACATAATACATTGCTACTGTTAAGTTCCTTTATCATTTGGTGTTATATCATCAATAAGTTCATAAAAGAATTTCTTAAATAAGACTTATTGAGAAAAATCCCTTCTAAATGAACTCCACCATGGGTTTTTAAGGAATCTTGAGGGAGATTAGTAGCATCTAACCTCATTTCGTATGGCTCACCTAGTGTATATATATGTATATATACAAGAGATTAGGATTGTTAAGATTTAGAGATATATATTAGTTATCAAAACATTATCCTTTTAATATGTAAAGTGTGGCCCAACGTGGCCAATAAGTCCAATTCACCAGAGAAGTACATAGATTCGTACTTCCTAAACTCTCTCATTTGTCTTTCCTCATATGACATTCCACTAACAGTGGCTAGATAAGCCCGAACCAGAACTGCAACCATTGGTTCAACTCCGGGATGAACTGCAAAGGTATCATATTCCTCCTGAGTTGTTGGAGTGGCAGTAGCAACATCCAAGTTCTGAGGCTGCAACTTCTGCTCGTCTAATATTCAACAACTCTGACATCAGCATAGCCAAGTTCTGAATTATATTTGAATCCACAAGTTGTAGATCCCCACTGCCTTTGTTAGATCCCTGACTCGACTCTTATTGCCCACTCATAGTTTTTTGTAATAAAAAATTCAAGAAAAGTGGTTAAGCACAACTATATCCACAAGAATTTTGATAATATAAAACATATATGACACAATCATAATGTTTTTAAACTTCTTACCCCTGTTCCAATGGGTTACTTCTCAACTAATCACTCATTTAACCTCAATCAACAAGATTCCTTTAGAATCCTCGGCACTGATACCAACATTGTCAGACCCCACTTAATAAGGGCATCTTATCGCTTAGATTACCTTAATACCCTGATAATCTAACAGTCTTAATATCACCATCAATAAAAACATAATCAATAGTCGTAATCATCAAATATAAAGCTTTATCAACAATAAAGGATTATAAAAGTAAATCTTAAACCTCAAAGTTCAATTTGATTTATTAAATAATCTCAAGTCCATGAAAATTTTTCGACACCACCTCATATGTATCTTAGCATAAACCATGCCTTTAAAAATCTTCAAAAAAAATATTCTTAGCTTGGTGGAAATGCTGAAGGACTCACAATCCACCCATAACAATATATATTGCATTAACAAAATTATATATTCATTCTAACACGATTTAAAGTATCAAGATCCTTAAACCAACATTACCTTAGCTTCACTATTTTCCTAATCCGTCCGAAAACTATTGCATCCATTCCAAAGGTGATCCAAACCATATACGAACCCGAGAACCCATTTATACAATAGATTATATTAAAAAATAATACATACATTGAGAAAAAAGAACTAATCAAATCACATAGAATCTGACACATCCCTTTTTTTTACGTCACTCGCACTTGTCATTACCCAATTAAAAAAGTTCGATAATGTCAGATAAGTAAATCCCACACTATCCAATACACATGTAATAATCAAATGCATTATATTCCAAGAACTTAAACGAACGATGTCACAAAGGATCATAAATATACAAATATGCAATATGTCTCATTTCTATTGATCGATGATAATTAGATGATGTCTTCCAAAAGTGATGGGTAAATTGTAATAAAGATTCGTGAGTTTCAAAGGAATTCCCTCGAGAAGCCACGCCCTTGACTTTTCATGGAGTATGATCCTGGCAAGCATCACGAATCCTCCCACACATGTGTCTACAATAATAAGCGACTCCAGCCGCAAAGCACCATAGTTTTCATCCTACCATACATATAGCCAATGAACATAATAGGACCCTCAAGAGCTTTCCTTCCTCTCGTAATCGTGAGTTCATGACCAATAAATGTGCAACGATAAACAAGTGCATGCAATTAAATTCAAGAAACATTTATACAATGTAAAGTTTACTATATGATTTACTTACCCTTAAAAATGCGATACTGTACCTTGCGCTCCGTGTCAATAAAATACTCTACACGGTGCTCCAATTGCGATCCTACAATTCATTTATAAGTTCGGTAAGGTTCCACAACAATTCCACACATGTTTCCAATTTATTATATTTAATTTGGTACAATCTCATTCCAAAAACCCCATAATCACCCTAAATGAAATTCTCAAATGTCTGGATCTCAATTTCGACTTCAAATTGTGGTTCAAATTGAAAATTAACCATGACTAGAATTTAAAATAATTTTTACAATTTTAGGCAGTTTCGATGTCGTAACACGCATTACAAGGAAAAATCCCCTATATAAATCCTAAAAATCCTCATTTTACATAAAAATTTCCCATTTTCATTAATTTATTTTTCTTAATTAATCCAATTACAGAGAAAAGAAAAAAGTTCTTCATATGAATTTTGTAAATTTAGAAAAAAGCATATGATAGGATCCCTAGAGATGTTCTTTGGTAGGTTCTAGAAAGAAAAAGAGTGCATGTTAGATACATAGGCACTATTAAGGATATGTATGATAGAGTAGTAACGAGTATAAAGACATTTGGAGGAGCTACAAAAGAATTTTCCATTACGATAAGACTACATAAAGGATCGGCTTTAAGCCCATATCTATTTACTTTAGTTATGGATGAACTAACTAGGCATATTCAAGAGGATATACCATGGTGTATGCTATTTGCAGATGATATTGTCTTAGTGGATGAAAATAAAAATGGAGTGAATAGAAAATTAGAACTCTAGAAGAATACATTAGAATCTAAAGGCTTTAAGTTCGGTAGGACGAAAACCGAATACATGCACTGAGTTTAGAAACACTACACATCGAGATGACGGAGTGGTAAAATTAGAGGAAGTAGAAGTTCCTAAGGTAAACCACTTTAGATACTTAGGATCAATCATACAAAATGATGGTAACATTGAGAATGATGTCACACATAGAATTCAAGCTTGATGGAAGAAATGGCGAAGTGCAACATGGGTGATTTGTGATCGAAATGTTCCTACTAAGTTAAAAGGAAAATTTTATAGGACCGCAATTAGGCCAGCTATGCTCTATGGAAGTGAATGTTGGGCGGTAAAGCAACAACAATTACGTAAAATGAATGTAGCAGAAATGAGGATGTTTAGGTGGATGTGTGGTAAAACTCGTTAAGATAGAATAAGAAAAATAGAAATTCAAAAACAAGTAGGAGTAACACCAATTGATACAAAGATTAAGGAAGGGCGGTTGCGATAGTTTGGTAACCTGCAAAGACGGCCTACAAATGCCCCAACTAGAAAGCTTGACTCAATAGAAACTGTAGAAAATTCGACGAGGTAGGGGCAGAACAAAGTTAACATGGGATGCATTAATTAGGAAGGATTTGAATGGTTTGAAAAGCTCGCCATCAATTGCACTTAATCGAGCACAATGAAAAAGTTTGATCCATGTAGCCGACCCCAGTTAATTTGAGACTAAGGCTATGTTGTTGTTGTTGTTGTTGTTGTTTATTAATTAATCCGATTTTTGAGGATTTTTATTTAAGTTTTCTTAGTTTTTAAACATTTATTTTTTATTTAATTAGGGGTAATGGGTTTGATCCCTACAACGGTCCGATTCAGCTCAAGTTACCCGAACTTGGTTTAGGGTCATCCCCTTCCTTTACTTTGAAACGAAACAAAGAAGGTGATCTTCCTTATTTAGTTCTTATGGGATTTTGTTTTGCCTTTTTTTGGACCAATTAGGGTGCCCAAGCCTTGCCTGGGTCTCGCCAAGTAAGCTCAAAGGTCCTCTCCCCACCACATCGTCTTCTTCCTCCAGTCATGAGTACGCCTTTGTTCTTCTTTACTCTTTTTCGTTTTTTATCACTATTACTTTTCGAATTAAATGAATCCATCCTCACCTTTCATCACACAATCAACACAATTGTACTCTCATCTTTTCATATCTAAAACCAATCCCCACGGTCCCTAAATCGAAATTTGAATTGAAACACTCACCTTCCACGCCAGTAGTATCACGACTCCTCTTCTCTCTCAATTCGATTTAGACGAAGTGATAAAGGAGAGAAAGAAAACAATGAGAGAGGATGAAGAGCAGTGTAGGGGAAAATTGAAAACAATGATGTCCACTTGAATTAAATGAAGGAGAAGCCCCTGTTGTGGTTTCGTTTTGTTTATAAATCAAAAAGTGTGCAAATGACTAATATGCCTCTCTCTTATTATCCTCAACAATATACCTCCAATGCCATTTTGGGTCTTTTGGATTTTTATATTTATTTCATGTTTATCTCTTCAATTTTTTTTTTCCAAAATAAACCTTGAAAAATATCCCAATTCAACCAAGAATTGGAGAATGTACTAATGTGTTCTAAATTCTCAGACTACTAGTCTCGCACACAATTCAAGGCGGGGGACCTACATCGACTCGTTAAATCAAATTAAATGTACAAATTTAGATTTTTAAACTTAAATACAATTATTTTTCATGAAATTCGAAATGATAATTCAGGTCAACATTTTAACTCTCTCGTGACTCATTTTGACACATATCTCGAGATAAAACTCCGCGAAAATATCAAATTTACTCGTCTCACTTGAATTTTGTAAAATAACCCAATATATAGTACAAAACAATAGGCAAATATCACACAATAATAAAATAACCTGTAAATCTCAGTTTTATCGGTCATCAGCTCCAGACTCGTAGCCTAAACCATATTTAGGATTTGTTAATCCCGGATTAGCCGTAATTACCGATTTATGATTTTTGTGATAGTCGAAGTAGGATTATTCCCTTTTATCTCCAACAATTAGATACATCTCTAATTATTCAAAACACAAGATATGATGTGCATATACCAAACAATCAAATTGATATAATGTTGTTACGAGCTATATGAGCTCTCTTTTGTCTTTTGTTTTTTCAATTTTGTTTTGTCACTGTGGGCCACTGACACGTGTCGAGTGTGCACATTAATTTTCCGTACTTCACTATTAATTTGTAGTAGTGGTAAATATCATACAGTTTCCATAGGGTTTTTCAAATCTCTTAAGAACTAAGGCTACCTGTCAGAACCCGTCTCGTTAAGTTCTGACCTAGCCAAATTACTCTAATTAGGTACCTAAACCATACAATTAACTATATGCCTCAAAATACTTTTCATTTCAATCCTTAGTAAAGCTCCAATACTAAAATTTATATCCTCGATGAAACTCGATACTTGTTTTACTTATTTGGAGAAAATTAGGAAATCATTCGTATTGTCCTTCGTATTTTTATAAGAACTTCGGCAGCACCTCACCTAAAAATGGCCTGCAGAAAAATTTTCACCTAATAGACAACATAATTGAGGAGAGGCCTAAAATGAGTCACAACTCCCCGCAGTTCATAAGATATCAAATTGAAACTTTAAATACTAACTTAGGATCTTTGATACCTTAGTTACAACTTTATAATCCCAAAATAAACCAAATCTGAGTCATACACCTCTTAACTTACTTCAAACTATAATAGAAGACTCGCATAACCTATTAAAAAGTATTTCACAACCCTCACTCACCCCAAAACCCAAAAATATACATATATAAAGTGATTACAACAAAAGTATTAAACTATTAAACTTAAAACATTCACCGAAGATCTTTGAGTTTTTCTCATTATGTCTGGCTTTCACAGAGAACCTAACATCATAAAAAACAAGTCGAAGATGTTAGGTAAGTAAACTCCTACAATGCTCTGTACTCACGTAAATACTAGTATGAATACATGGAGACATGTAATTGCATTTCCAAATAACAACAAATTTATATAACAACGTGGATCTCGCATTTCCCGTTCTAAGTGCATAACAAACAGGTCTACTCATGATGAACCTAGAACAGTCATATGAGTTCAATGCATGCTACCCCAGAGTCGGCATTACCCGCCTTAGACACCGGTTGTACGTCTAGTCTGGAGTGAAGCACATCACACTCTTACGACCAAAACAGGGGCAACTCTATCTGGATGCCATGTATGTATGACCAAGAATGATACAAAATGTAATGCAAACTAAACGCAAATGCAGGTACAAATATAAATTCCATAAATAGTAAAGACTACTGTAGGGTTTACTTGCAACCAAACCAACTTTGAGCTAACTTCTTGGGATTCTCGAAGCGTCGGATCACCTTGAAAATGGTTCTAATAGCTTCCCTGCATACCCAATTATATTCTGCGTCAAGCTTTAAGTGAAACACAAATCATAAAACCCAATGGAAACTATGGCCAAAGTAAGCTTGAGAACAATTTCCAAAAATATTAATTTATTTAACTATTTCAACTGGCTTTCAACTAGCCAACTTGGAGTAACTTCTTAACCTTGAAAACCTTAATATTCGTCATGATGATCTAAAAGGAACTTGTAGTACTCATGTCCTACTTTCCATAGACTCCAAGAAAACTCAAATCAGATCACCGAAAGAGAAGTTATAAATTTTCCAATATGATCTGTCAACAAAGCAAACTTTATTTGTCTTGAACTAAAAAACTTCTCCCAATCAATATTTCATAAAAAATAAACACTCAAAACAAACACCAAAATATTTCCAACATCAAAATATTTCCACAGCCCATGGAGTCAAATTGGGTTAAAACTAATAATCAATTCATCTTGAAACCTAATAATGTAAATCAATATCAACTATAAAAACATCTCCAAAATAGTTATCAAATAAATTGTACTATTTCAATTCATCAAGACCTTAACCCACGCTAGTGAGACTTATCCCAAATTGATCCAAATCAACCCAATACAACAATTCACAATGATTTCTACAAATTTCCATCAAAACCCCATGAAAGAAATCAAGAAATCACGAGAATTCAAATTGAATTGTAAAAAATTCCCTAAACAGACCATTTACCAAATTTTAAGCCGAATACCTCATCTCCGTCGAGGAGGCTTAGCTCAAACTCATCGTCTCACGACGCTCTATGATTTTGTGGAAAGAAATCAAGTGAAAATTGGAAGTCAGGAGCTCATGGAGCGAAATACCGAGTTGAAATGAGTAGGGAACGAATGAACGAAACGTTCTGTTGAAATGTTTCTAATGAAATCGATTTCATTTTTTTTTCATATATATTTATATATAAACCTTCAGCTGCATGTCAAAAGCTTAATTTTTTTATTTATTAATTCCTGAAATTCCTATTTTGAAGTGTTTTAACTTTCGGCACTCGTATACAATCCGATTTTTCACCAAATTGAACCAAACTCTTTACAAAACACTCCATCTTCATAAAACGTCCATAACACCGATTTTGGTCTTACCAAAACCCCAAAATATTAACTTTGTCCATGACATATTGAACCTTTATGGACCAATTCTCTTGTCATACTTAGCCAAACTTACATCAATTTGGACTCAATCTCAACTTGAACCACCACCAAATAATATGAAACTCAAGGCAAGGTATTGCACCAACTTCGTTCTCATTTTACACTGCTATTGATCCCTACTTGCACGTAAATCGAGGAAAACTTTCGTGTGATACTTAATACTTGTTTGATTTATTTTTTAGCAACGAATAATTTGTTTTCACTCGGTCCCTTCAGACACGTACTTACAACTCGGATTATGATAAATTGAGGATACACTTCGACACACCCGACTTCCCGATAAAATACTATATAATACACATACTACGCACATAATACGCAAAAATAAAATAACCTTATGATCTCTAGTCGAAAACATGTAGGTCCTACCTTGATACCTAATCTCAAAAAAAAAAAAATGTAAAATGCTTAATTAGTCATCTATTCAAGTTTATGAAATTCTCGGATTTCACACTACCCTAAAGTTTTACTGGGTTTAACTTGTTTTAAGTTAATTAATTTATTTAAACGGGAATTAAACACTTAATACTATGCAAACAAAATAAACAATTAATAAATAAAATATGGACAATTAAAATTTGATAAACTAATCTAATATAATTCAAACTAATAATTCAAATAATTAATAAATCGATGTAAAAAAAATATCTAAATAAACATTTAAATAAACCCCCCACTAAACATTATAATATATTTGGATTGCTTTCAAACAACAAAACATGAAAATACTAAACATTATAGTTATAATTATATCACTAGGGCTGGCAAAAATAAGGGACCGGACATAAACGGGACCGGACACCCCTTTCTATAATGATTAAATTTATTGTCCGGTCCCATTCTCGTTTTTAAAACGGGCACTATTTTTTTTGTCTAGTCCTTATTTTTGTAAAACATTTGGCTCCCGTTTTGTCAGATTTTTATTTTTAAATATGATTAAATAATTTATTTATCAATTATTTAAAAAAACCCTCAACAACAGAGCCGGCGAGCGTCGCCGACGCTCGACTGGCTGTGAGCCGCGCTGCTGCAGAGAGTGAAGCCGGAGCTCGAGACACAATCACCGACGCCCGAGTGGACCTTAAGGTTTTGATCTTGTAATGGAGAGGCTGAGAGATAGAGGCGAGAGCTAGTGAGGCTGTGAGGGTTTAGACTTGAGAGGCAGAGGCGTACGCGAGAGCTGGAGGGAGAGGGTGACGGCAAAGCCGCACAGGCAGAGGCGAGGCCGTGAGAGCTGGAGAGGGCGACGACACTGACGGTGAGGCGGTGAGGGTTTGGACTTGAGAGGCAGAGGCGAGCGCAAGAGCTGGAGGGAGAGGGTGACGGCACAGCCGCACAGGCAGAGGCGAGGCCACGAGAGCTGGAGAGGGCGACGGCACTGACAGTGAGGCGGTAAGGCCGCACTGGCAGAGGCGAGCGTGAGTTGGAGGTAGAAGGTGACGACACGGGTGAGGGTTTGGAGTTTGGACTTTGGGCCGTTTGGTTTGGTGACTTTAGTTATGGAGTGTGAAATCACCTATATGCCCTTCAAATTAATCACTAAACAGGTACCCATTTTTTTGCAATTTTTGTCCAGACCCGGTCTCGTATTTTTAAATAGACTTAAAAAATTGTCCAGACTCGTATATTTTTCACAAAAATATTGCCCAAACCCGTTTAAAACGGGTCCGGACAAAACCGGACAAACGGGACTGGACAAGTTTTGCAAGCCCTAAATATCACATGGAATCTTGGGATCATTAAATCCTAATTCATAATAGGTTGATAGCCTTTAGTCAGCCACCAATTTTCCTAATTCAATGAAAATTCCACATTTTTATCATTGTAAATCTGCTTATTGGATAAAATGCAACATCATAAAAATACAATAGCATTATGCTCAGTGAAAATAATGTCTAATGTAAGCCAATATTAACCGAAGCCGAATAATAAACAAATAATCACCAAGAACATCCACTCAGGAAAAACTCTATAGATTAATCTTAGTTACTACTTCTATAATTGTTGTCAATAACTATAGACACTGAATTGAACACTCTATATTAAGAAACATATTGGCCACTATGCACTCCACATAAATAATCACTAGTTGTAATATGCAAAAAAAAAAACTTGTTTAATCTTCAATGGACGTATATGAATCAATTTAAAGCATTAAGTACGTAATTCCATAATCATAACTACATACAATTCACAATATATTACATGTTTAGGGTTTGTCTAAATTAAGTAACTACTTACTCTTGCTGGAAATAAACAATGAAAATATGCAATTAAAAGATATAATTAAATAAATAAATATCTCTTAATCAAAGCTCCAATGTTGCTTCACATATAAAACTTAAACTTAAAAGGCAAGAGTAATGGAAAGTTAAGAAGAGAATGTGAGATAAAAGAAAGAGTTATTTTGAAGCTCTTTGGTCATATATATAGTTTCCCTAAGAGTAAATATCCAAGATAAATACAAATTTCTCATTCTTATCTAAAACATTCGTCACCAACCTCATTGATTTGTCAGCGATTCCTAAGTTGTATACAAATCACTGAGTTTAGCTCTTTATACTCCATCAATTTAGTTGGTAATTTCTAGTTCATTCTCCAATTCGCTATGGATCGCTGGCTTTTTTTAGCTGCCGATTAAGATGGAGATTTTCAATGTAAACTCTAATCGCTGGTTAATTGCTAGACATCTTTTCCTGTTTGACTATTTTGCACTTCTTCCTACTTTCTTCCATTTCTTTATTTTCCTATTTAAATCCTAAATTCACAAAAACAAGATAATACCTAGTTTAATATCATCATTTATAAATAAAATCAACATAAATTACATTATAAATGTGTCTAATTATTAACTTGTCAAATACCCCCAAACATAGCACTTGCTTGTCCCGAGCAAATGACTACTCGCAATCATATTCTTTTTTCATTCCTATAAACTAATTTCAATCTAATTCATCTTAACTTTAATATTGTAACTTTTAAAATAGAAGTGATTTCCAAATAAAAACATATTACCCGCAAGTAAATGAAAGTTATGATATAGCAGACTGATTTAGACAAAGCAAAACATCCCTTAATGATAACTCAACTAACCAATATAACACCCTTTAGAAATTAAAGTTCATTACCAAGGAATGTACACAATATAGGTTTTCTCAATCTCCATTGACAAGCATCGAGCTTACGATAACTAGAATAGAATCTCAAAAAATAAAACCACTAGATTAATCTTACTTTTCAGAAAATACTTTATAATAGTATCATAATCAAAATCAATAGGAATTTTACCAAGATACCAATGAACACGTCATAGTACTCGAGTTTTTTTTTTTTTTGAAGAGCTTAAGAACATCCATCTTTCTCATCTCTCATTTTATTTTCTACTATATTCTAATTGTTTTTTTTAACATATTTCTTTTACTTTCGAGTCCTTACTCGATTTCCTTTGGACATTCTCACATTTTTCCAACTATAGATTCCTTGCTCCATTTCCTTTGGAATCTATAGGAATTTATACATCTATATTTGAATACTTTGGTTAACACTTCTCACTATCTACTAAAATTAAAAAATATTCTTTTCAACTTATAGAATTTCATTGGTTTCTAACCCATTTCTTCTTTTAATTGTGGCATAATAGTTTTCTATATATATACTATACAAATACTTAACTAATAGCTTTTGTATCACAAGATTCTTAAAAATTTATCTTGTTCATCTTGTATCATTGTTTCAATCTTCTACCCATTATCATGACTAACATAAGGTATTTAATTTATTGCATACATCAACTAGTAAAGTTAATCAAAAAGAGTAAAAAATGGATTCCTTCTATCATAAAACTCACTTGGTAATAAAATATTACTTTCATTCAAGAATTTATTATACGTTCACTTATCAATCTTACTAAAAAATAAAGTAAAATGAAATTTATACTTACTTGAATTTGGAAGAAATAAAAAAATTGGGTCAACTCACTTGAATATTGGATCAAAATTTATAATTTTTTTGGATCAATTCTAAACTTATCTTCTACTTTTCTTTCTTTTCTTTGCTTTCATTATCATCAATGTCATACTTCACTTAAAATACTCACAAACTCATTCCAAACCTTGTCCTCAAGGTTTTAAAATTAAGTTGGGTTTCCAACATAACAAACATACCACGTGAAGTATAAACGACTTGATATATGTAATAAAGATGTAAAGAAATATGTAAATATTGAATTCAACAATTTTCAAATGAATGGAATGTAAAATGGGAAAATGAACTTTTAATAACAAAAATTTTACCAAGAGGAATACATTATATCATTCGATCATTCATTGCATACAAGAGACAAGATTAACACACAACAATGTCTGGAAGTAAGTTCATTGTCAGCTTCATCATCTTTATCCATTTCTGCAGAAGGTTGGAAAACATAACTATCAGCTGGATTGCAAGTCCCAGTGAAATTACAATTGCAGAGATGGGATGTCGAAGCTTCTTCTTGAGTCCTGCAAATGGCTATTATGTCTTTTCTTAGAAATAGAATGGTAGCGTTGTAACCCTCTTATTTGTTGCTATCATTTCTTTATTACGATTAATCTTCGTCTCGCTACACATTAATGAAGAAAATATGGTCTGAACAAATCCTGTCCTCCTACGCTTTGATGAAGATGGTGCCAAACTCATAGGAACATTCGGTACGTTCATTCCAGCCATTAATCTTGTTGCTCTATTTGCGTATTCTCTTATATTCCTTCTATTTTCAGTTATGTTTCGCTTTCTCGCTTCCTTCACATTAATTGCATTGAATGATTCTCATTCATCCTCTAAGTCATTGTATCCTACCACCTTTTTCATGCATTGTACTCCTGCACAATTGACGGTCCTCTCGGGCAATACATCGAATTCAGTATGGAAACCCAACCCGACTTTCCTACATAATTCAGTGGTCAAAATTGGGAACGGTAATATTTTATTATTCGTACTCCATATGACAAACTTTATAGAATTATGTATAATTTTTCCAACATCAATATAACCCTTCGTCATAACTATATGCTACTAGAGCAGCTATAGGGTTCTTCACTCCAAAATGCTGCTTGGTTGGATAAAAACATACATCTATAATATAACTCCAACTCTTCTTATCTTCCTAAATAGATGGTTTCAATAAATTTATGGTGTCCTTTGCCATCAAACTCAAATCCCCTCCCTGGAGGTATCTCTAATGCGTCTTAGATTATCTAAATGGATAGGATTCCTTATTTTCATAAATTTCATTCAAGTAATCCTCCTCCGTTCACTGTTTGTTATATGGTAGACCGAACAATCTCTTCAACCACGCATGTGAAATATCAATTATCTTCCCTTTAACTACTACTTTGTCTCATTCCTTACTAACATGCATGTTTGCATAAAATTGTAGTACAATTTTTAGCATCCCATTTTTCCCTTCTCGCATAGTCTTGCAGAAGCCGCTCCCAACCCTTGTCTCTAATGATTCACACAATTTTGTCCTCATTCTTGCTCACATTTTAAATGTTGAACCAGCTCTCAGGAATGATGAATTTTTTTTCATTATAATACCTCCTCTGGACTCAAGTTCTCACAAACAAAGAAGGGTAATAAGGCACTAAGTCACTGTAGTCGATACACAGCCTCAAAGTACCATCCTTCATTTTTACAAATAGGAAATGTGTTCCCCATGGCGACATAGAAGATGTGATGAATCTTTTTTGTCCCAAATCTTGTGGCTGACTCCTCAACTCCTCCAACTCTCTTAGAACCATGAGGTATGGTGTAGAAATAGGTTTGGTGCTTAGTACCAACTCAATGATAAAATCAATCTCTTTCGATGGTAGTAAATTGGGTAAGTATGCCGAAAACACATTTGGAAACTCACAAACATCTGGTATGTCGATAAGTATAAGTCCCTAACTCTCAGCCACAACATATAATGCTATTAAAGTCTACATCTCTCCACTAGTCGCAAGTCAACCTTTCACGCACTCGGCTCTCGATGTACTGCCTCTATAGGTAAATATTGAACATCCCAAGATCTCAAATATCATTGTCATAGTGAAACAGTCATCGATTGTTAATTGATTGGTCGTAGGTTCGAATCCTACTTGGGGAGATTTAATTTTTTCTGAATTAAAGGGTTCGCTTTGACTATTAGGAGTAGGCAACCCATTCCCTGTCTTTATTTCTATTGCATTCTATCTCATCGTATTACATTCTATTTTGCGATATTTGAGAATGACTATCAATACCTCGATGTAGATCCGGGATAATCCTTTGTTCCATAGCCCTGCGGCTATTCCATATAACTAGCCAATTAAGAATTCTCAGATGTACTAGTCTAGTACTAGCAGTACATCAAAGATACAGTCATCGATTCTCCCGAGAGGCCACAATTACCGCGATCAAACATATTCTATTCATATTTATGACAAGTAACGCATTTTTGCTATGCTACTAATACCTGTACTTGCTCTGCTATTCAGCCCAAGCATGGCTGAGGAAGAGTCGCGGGGAGTAAAACAAAAATTATGTTGATTCGCATATGAGCTTGATAAGCTGCTCGCCAAATAACCCATAACAACACGTCGAAGTCTAAGAACTTGAGAACTCGGAAGTCTACAGGTAACTCTACCCCACCTATCTCTCCAGGATAACCCTCAACAAGACAATTAGGGAAAACCTTATCCTGGCTGCGATACTTAAAATCAAACGTATGCTAACTCTAACTCGTGTCAACATGAAAATGCCTATCATTCGACTAGAAATGAAAGATAATGTAGAACCCGAATGAAACGAGACATATAAATCTGTATTAGAAATGGAAACCATACCCTCAATAAGTTCTCGAGTATCCTTTGTATATGGTTGAGCTACTATGTGTATTCCCTTACGACTCTGCTGTGGGAATACTGCTGCCGATTGTGGAGAATCTTTCATTATATGTCCAACCTGACAACACCTATAGCAAGTGATCAGTCAGCGCTGACCTTGAGCATGATCTTGGGCATATCCCTATGATTTTCTTTGTCGAGAACCATCTCGTCCTCTACCTCTACCTTTTCTTCGGTCTCTACCAGTTTATTGTTGCAGACATGTCGCTGGTGGAGATTAAATAGCTAGTAAAGTGCGAACTGACAAAGCTAGTCTGCATGAAGGTGGTAAGGGAGGTCTACCAATTATACTCTGCAGTGGAATCGGGTGTGACGCATAGGGTACAAGCGGTGTGGCTAACCCTGATCTATGAGAACTTCTCTCCCATCTCATCTGTCCCTTACCCCTCTGTCTTCTCCTCTCACACTCAATGGTCTAATCTGTTGATAATGTTGGTCCCAACGGTGTCCTATCAGAAACACTACTCAGGTAGTAGGTCTCATGAAAGACTCCACGCTTGTAGATCTCGCCCAAGGTCCTCATACCTAAACTAACCACATAAAATCATATATCTGGCCTCAATCCAACTTTGAAATGGTACACATCCTCAGAGTCATCTCTCACTAAATCCCCAAAAAACTGTCTCAGATGGCCATATTGATCTCTGTAGCTCATCACTGACTCATCGGTTCCCTGTCTCGAATTCATGAACTCCTTCCTCAATCTCTTCATCACTGCAGGTGGGAAGTACTGCTGATAGAACTTCCTCTTAAAGGAATCCCAAGACTTAAAGTCTCCATCAGCGCCTTTTTGTAACGTATACAATAAAATCTCCACTTAAAGTATGTCCTCAATCTTCAAGACACTATGAAGTTTTTCCAGACACAAGACCCACTTCTCGATCTTCTCAAAGTCTCTCTGTTTCGTCAAATACACTGGCTTTAGTCTTATGAAATCCTTCACCAGCTAAACCTCTCATGACGGACTCAAATATGTAGAGGTGGGAGATGGTGTATCAACTATCTCTATAGCTAGGAGAGAGTAGGAAGTGAAAAAATGAAACGATGTGTTTAGAATTTAATTTAGATGGCACGCTTATATGTAATTTTAATTAGGGACACTTTTTGTTCAAGAAAATATAAAAAAATTAGTAGGGTTTGATATGTGGTAAAGGGAAGGCTAATATAGCCCCTAAATATATTATGATCCAAAATCTATTTCAAAAAAAAAAAGAAAGCATATCTCGTCTGAAGTATATTATGCTGAACTTCTATGGAAGTTGAGCCCTCAACTTCCCCTGCATAAGGGAAGATAAGGGCGGTGCGTCGTTAGTTTATATTGATCGAGAATTAGAAATTTACAATTCTCAATTAGAGACAGTGTAGTATAAGAATCGACAATTAGTGGGTCATTTACATATTCTTTCCCTAAATCTCTCACCGTCCACTAGTGATTGATTTTTTTTAGAAAATCAGAGTCATGCTCACAAAAGTCGTATAGATCTCAAAGTATGTTACGGTGGAGGGATTATGTACCCTTCATGCCAACACTGTAGTGATTGATATATAATTGAAACCATGACTTCAAAATGATACTTTTTTGTGAAGTCACAAGAAAACATCAACAAATGCATCGACAGGTCGTGTATTTCAACGTACCTACACAAGAAAATGGTCCACTTATAACAAGGTCTCATGGAAAAAAAACATAGATTTTTATCAAAAATTAGGTGGTTCGATTACTTAGGGCCGATACCTATATCACTAAGGTACAAGTCTCGGTGAAAATGGCTCCAAGATATAAGCTAGAAGTCTCAACCCTACACGGCTAAGGCTCATGCTATTAGTCTCAGCTTTGAGTCATAAACGAGAATAATGAAAAAATTGACGAAACTCCATTACAAATCTATGAAAAGGACAAAAAATTTGAAATATGAGACTGAAGCTCCAAATAAAAGCTCTAAAACAATAAAAAAATCATAAAATATATTAAAAATATGTCAAGAACATTTTCATTAAGCCCTGACTTATCCTAATTACCATAACTAGCCTACTAAACTATTTATTCATTTCAAACCTTAAAATAATTTTGATTTTAACCATTTATGGCTTGAAAATCCGTATTAGATTCTCAAACAAACTTCAATTTGTGAAGTGGAGCAAATTAGGAAATCATATTGTTTGATTTCTAAGATTCTATAAATGTTTCGACAGAGCCTCCTTTAAAAGTTGGTTGTCGCCATCGAAAACGATAAACACTAGATTGGGGAGAAGGCCTAGAATGACTTTCCCATAGTTCACGATGTAATATCAAAATGAAATCAGAAGATTAAATCCAAATAAAACCATAAGTTTAAAGTTTTACAGTCTCAAAATGAAGCTAACTGCTCCACAACTATATTTACACCTTGAATGATTAATAATTTGTCTATTGAATCTCTCAAAGTATCTCATGAAGTTTAAGTAACCAATCAAAGGTGTTTCACACCCTACATTCACATTGAGAAGCCCAAACATATTATCCAACAAAAGCAATATACATACGATAAGGAAAAGGGCTTAAATCAGCATAAATCATCAAGTTTCTTTTTTCCCTTACGATTTTTGTTCACAACTAAACCTGACACAATCATCTTAGGAACTCCAAAAGAGCAATGCATGCAAAATAAATAGTATCAGAAAAGAAAACATCTACCATGCTTCATAGAATGTGTAATAACAAAAGTTCATATGGAACTAACACGATAACAAGAATTACAGAAATTATGTATATGAAATGAATCCCTTTGGTTTTGTTCATAGTTCGCAATTAAGTTGGACAACCCAAAAGTGAACCAAGAAAAATAATAAGAGCTCAATCATGCATGGAATCAACAGTACTGCCTCAGGCACTTGCTTGCACAATACGTCTCATCGTGAGTCCCATCCACGTATAAGGGTTTAGTTCCTCATGCACTTCCCTACATAAGGCACCTCACCATGAGTCCCACTAACAAATAAAGGTTTAGTAAGCTATTCGGATTATAGGAAGATCAATAAAGAAATCTATCTTACTGTGCAAGATAATAGTCCATATTAATGTAAAAAGCAAAAATAGTATTTACCTACAAACAAACCAACTCAAAATTGGTTCTCACATGTGAATTCATGGCTTCCTCGTCCTTTCGTGTGACCTACAAGTCATTTTAACCACATTCAAGGTCTTTAATTCAATACGTACTATTTTAAATCCATTTCTTATAATTTCTCAAGTCATATTGGTGTTTAAGATCCTTCAAATTCTTGAGAACTTCTTTTAAATTCCCTTTCCGTAACATAGTCTCTAATTACAGTCAAAGACCATTAATTTACCTCAAAAATCATTTGTAATTTTTTTTGGAATTCAATTTGCAATTTTAAGCTTAATCAACCTTAATCACGCCTTACGAGGCAAAACCTAGTACAAAGTCTCAAAGAAAATCCCAAATTTTTTATTTTTCATAGAAATCCATAATTTTTATTTATTCGGCCAAAAATTTTTTGATGGTTTTCTAACCTTGTCTGAAATTTTTTTTCTATTTATTTTTATGAATAGGGTACTTAAAATGTCGGAGTCAACCCGAGTGTATGGTGAGGCCAAGCTTTAGCTCAGCTGATGCCATTGCACTCAAGGAAAGACGAATAGGAAAATTGTAATCACAAATGAATTAAGAAAGATAATATATCATATGAAATGAATAGCATTTCTTATTGAGTTAATTAGTGAATTGAATTGAATTGAGCTTTGTTGATAGAATGTGTGGTTTAATGAGTAATATAGAAACTTGTTTGAGTTTCAAATTGAGGAATTAGTTAAATTTGTAAGTTGGATTAATTTATGAATCAAATAGGGACTCATTAAAGTTCCTAATCAAAAGCTTGGATCATGCATGGTCTACGAATTGTCAATTTGACTAAAAATCCCAAATCCGGAGTGCATAATGAAGTTAGAGTTGTTTAGAGACTTGAACTCCATTTACTTTAGAACAAGTCAAGCTAAAAGCTTTTCTTTTTGCACTGAAAGATCAAGCACGAGATTGGTTGTTCTATCTTCCTCAAATTCAATTATTACTTGGAGTCAAATGTTAAAAGCTTTCATAGTTTAATATATACCTGCAAGAAAGATTAGTTCCTATAGGTAACAAATCGCGGTCGCAAAAAATGAAAAATAGAGAAAATTTTTAATAAATTTTGGAATATATTTCAGAGACTTATTTCTTGTTGTCCATGACATGGATATACTAAAAAACATTATTGGAGTATTTCTATGAATGAGTCAATTACTTTGAACAAAAACTATTAGACATTGTTTGTGGTGGATCTTTATTCGAAACAACACCAACAAGCACAAAAGGCTATTAATAAAATGGAAAAACAATCTAAGCAATATGGTGAAAAGAATGAAACCACAAAGAAGAAACTTTATGAAATCAATAATAGACAAATAAATTCTTTTGAGGGTAAATTTAATGAGTTAACAAGTATGGCTAAATTGTTACTGAAAGATAAAACAAATCATGTTAAATCATGTGTATTCTGTAATGAAGTTACATATCCTACAGATACGTGTCCTACTTTACATGAATGAAATGCTGAAGAGGTTAATGTGGTAATGAATCAATTTTTGGGATACCCAAGGACTCAAGATATTAATAGGAATAACAATAGTTATTAGAGGTAAACCAAAACTGAATTTTAGCCATGACCCACAAAATCAGAACTATATGACTTATAGGTCACGAGCATAAACACAATCCACACCAAATCGACAAACACAATAAATGGCTTAACTTATGGAACAGAACTTAGAGCCAATCTTGAATAATTTTATGACCTAAAGTTTTCAAAACTTTACACAAATTTTTAAAAATAAAGTTAAGACCGATACGTGAATTGAAAAATCAATTAAGTCAAATGAATATGCAAATCAATAGATTGAGTAATTAAAAGTACTCACTCAACCTGTAACTACTAATTAGGCACGAGTGAATGATTTGTTTTGTAAACTTAAGTGAAAGAAACACATACCTTACAAGATACCTAAACGAGGTAAAAAAAGAAAATATAAGAAACAATAGAAAAAGAAAAAGAGATGATGACGAACGTCATTCCTACTGGAGAATAGATGTAAAACAATTAAGGCTTATACCCTCGTATGAGATATTATACTCATGGTTCTTAGAGAGAGTAGAAGCTTATGAAAGATCTTTAAAAACTTATGAGAAAGTAATGGTTGCAAATTTAAAAGAAGAATATTCCTCATAACCCGACGTAAAAGGTGTATTCTACTTCTTCCATTCCACAACGATTAACTATTGCTAAGAAGGAAGAGGAGAATGAAAACACCCCTAAATTATTTTAGAAAGTAGAAATTAATAAACCTTTAATGAAATCAATAATGCAATTATCTACGTATGATGAAGTTTTGAAAGAACTTACTTATTCAAAAGACAAATTTGAGAAGAATATAAAGAAAACTTGAGAGAAAAAATATCAGCCTTGATAATGAAAAAAGACCAGAGAAATATTTTATTTATGAAATACTTGGGATTCCTATAATAGTAGGGACTAATTCTATTGAATTTTCTATGTGTGGTCTAGGTGCATCAATTAACATGATGTTCATTTCTTTATATGAATAATTAAAAATTTGTTCATTGACAAATACACCTGCCAATCTTACTTATCCGATAGGACAAAAAATAAACCAAACAAATTGCTAAAATAAGTTTTAATAAAAGTAAATGACTTAATAGTTCTAGTAGACTTTTTATGTCATGGTTCTACAAGACTTTTTACGTCATAGAAATGAGAAATTCGGTATCCCCTAATTCTCCACCTATACTATTAGGGAGACATTTTTTAAAATTGCTAAGACTAAGATATTTTTTGAAGGAACTATTTCTATGGAATTTGAAGATAATATCATCACTTTCCAATTGAATGATATGGATAACTATATTGATTCTAATGAATTATTTTTATTCAAAAACTTATAATAATGATTCTTTAGAAGTAAATGGTTATAACGAGATCAATACTAAAATTTATGAAATTAATGTAATAAATACGAAAAATGACAACAACATTATAAAGAATGAGAAAGATGAAGGAACTTCAACTGATAAGAAAGTTACTCAACAATAAAGAGTTAAGCAGACAGGAAATGAAAGTCAACTGTTAAGTCACTAGAAAAGATTAAAGTGAATAAAAAGAATAATAAGAAGACAATTTTACGTTCAATCCCTGTGAAAATGAGTGATCCTATTGATATAAACTGGAACATCAAAGTCAAATGAGCATGATACTATAAAGCTCAATGCATTGCGAACTCAAATGCAAATTTTATGCCAATACATTTCTTTTTTCATACTCAATTGGAGTTGGATAAACTTGCATATTCAAGAGTTTAATTAACAAACGACTCTTCTATCTAACCTATATGGATGGTTGTGCCAATTCAAGTAATAAGATTATCTTTCCTACATATGTCCACATTATGCCATATTATGACGATGAAAATCCTCTATTGATATTAGGTCATTCTTTCTTAGCTACTTCTCATGATGTCTTGGATACCCTAAATAGAACCATCACTTTAAGAGTGAATGGTCAATCAATCACTTTCTGGAATGTTAATAGAGTGAAAAATCCAATATATATATTCAATGTGTTAACGAAAGGCAAGAAACCTATCTGGATCTAAAAAGATGCAAAATTATTGAGGAGAAGTCATTATCTCCATTACAATCAATAATAAGAAATTTATGAATATATTATGTCGTATTGGAGCATCAATAAATTTTCTACCATCCTGTCATTTTGCCAAAGCAAATCTTTGCAAGAGAATGAATGAAATAGGCCCAAAAGCTTAAATTTACCTTGTAGATGGATCCATTGTGGATACACTAGGAAGACTATTTGATGTAGATGTAAAATTGGTAAATTCAGTTTTCTACTAGATTTCATTATTTTGATTCATGGTCTGGAAAATGATGTGGATATTATACTTGAAAAATGTTTTCTAGTAACTTCCAATGCTCTATAGCACAGAGAACTATTACATTATGCATTCAAGATGAAGAAATTATTTTCAAAGATAGTGAATATTTCTTAGTAAAAAATAGCCCCATAATAATTCTCGATCTAAAGATGAAACTCCTTGATATAAACTCGGACTAGTACTAGAGTGGTTCAATCGAGCTAACAACAGTAAACAAAAGCGCTTTATAAGAGGCACCTTATAATCTATCTTTATTTATGTTTTAGGATTAGAATTATGTTAGTATGTATTTATTCTCTCTCATTTTAACTCTCTTTTTGAAAATGTTTTCGAAATTTAAGCTTCGGAGTAGCTTTGAATAGCGGGGGATAATTGAGTCGCAAGTTTAATTTATGCAATCTACAATATTTATTTATTTATTTATATATCCAACTCAAATTTTTGAATTTATGATGAATTGTAACTATAATTTGATAAAAAAATATGATAAAATTTAAAAATATCAATTCATGCCTAGTGATTTTCTAGCGATTCAAATTTAAAAAGAATTTGCTAGACAAATTGTTAATATTTTGTTTAAATTTTGAGATTTTTAAGTCTTAGCGATTTGTTAGCGATTTTCCTTTATACAAGAAATTACATAAATCATTAACTATATTCATGCTTAGTGATTTTCTAGCGATTCAAATTTAAAAATAATTTGCTAGACAAATCGTTAATATTTTGTATAAATTTTGAGATTTTTAAGTCATAGCGATTTGTTAGCGATTTTCCTTTATACAAGAAATTACATAAATCATTAACTATATGTTTAGCGAATTGTCAACAATTTGCAAAAAAACTCAAATCACCAAGTGAGTAGGAGGTTCACAGAGAATGCATTTTCTTACACCCATGGAACATATTTAATTAGCAATTTTGGCTAGTTACTAAAATCTTAAATCGATGACCATGATTTCTAGTTTTAAACCTAAAACCCAAAATCTGCAAATACGACATATCACATCTTTTCCCAAACCGTTGCAACATTTTAAAGATAAGCCATGTTTTTGACTATATTCACCCTTACAAAGCTTGAATTTAGCTTACTTAAGTGATTCCACCTCAATCTTGACCTATTTATATGAAAAAAGCTAGATTGGGAGTTTAACGCTCATCTAGGGTTCAAGGTTAGAAATTTTGACTAGGGGCTTGAGAGTTTTTAAAGCTTTCAAAAAGTATTTTAAATAGGAGATTCTCTCTCAAGAAAGTAATCACTCAATGCCTATATGATTTATCAATTTAGATATATGAACTAGATTTATTATTAAAGTTTTTGGATTTCAAAGTTTTTCTATTGGATTTGATTTGATCATGATGGTTAAATTACTTCCTTTATTGTCAAGACTCGTCTCACTAAATCATAACTTAACCTAATTACCATAATTAGGCACCTAAACAACATAATCAACTTTGCACCTCAAAATACTTTTCATTTTAATACTTAATAACGCTCCAAAACTAAATATGTATGTTGAATATACCTAAACTCATTATTAGTTCAATTGGAGCAAATTAGGAAATCGTATTGAGTATTGTCCATATTTGATAAAAATTTCGTCGACAACACCTCCCCTAAAAGTGGTATGCCAAAAAATTCACCTTATAGACAGTAGAATGGGGAGAAGCCTAAAAGGATTGACAATTCCTCGAAGTTCACAATATATATCAATACAAAATATTTAAACTAACTTAAGGTCTCTAATACTTTATTTACAACTTTACAATGAAAAAATAAATCGAAACTGAATAAAAAACCTTCTCGATTAGCTTCCGACTAATTTAGGAGACTCTTATAACCTATTTAAAAGTATTTCACGACCTACGCTCACCCCGAAACCCAAAAAAATAATATATAACATAGTTACAATGAGAATTGAACTTTTAAAACTAAAAACATTCACCAAAAACTTCGAATCTTGTATGTTCTTCCTTGCCTTCAAAGAAAATCAGACATCATAAAAAACAACTCGAAGATTTCAGATAAGTAAACTCCTATACTACTCTATACTCCTGCAAATAATAGTCTGAATACATGGCGACATGTAATTGCATTTTCAAATAATAAGAAATTTATATAACAGTGTGAAACCCTTTCATTACTATTTAAGGTTCACTAACAGGTTAGCCGATCTAAAAATGAACCTAAAACAGTAATGGAAATCCAATACATGCTACCCCGGAGTTGACATTACCCACCTTTGACATTACCCACCTTAGTGCTTGCAGTACGTCTAGTCCGGAGTGGATCACCTCACACTCTTACCACATAGCATGGGTAACTTTATCCGGATGCCATGTATGCATGATCAAGAATGATGCGAAATACAATGTAGACTAAACACAAATGCAGGTACAAAGATAATTTCATAAATAGTAAAGACCACTGTAGGGTTTACTTACAGTCCAACCAACTCAAAGTTGGTTACGAAGCCTCACACAACGTTTCTCTGATTTTCATGTACTTCAAGAAGTCCTATTAAATCACAAATTCATTATTTAAAGAGGTACAACTTAATTCTATCATATACAATTCATATCTAAGTCACAATTTTATTTAAAAATCCCTTTTAAAAGTAAAAATGAAATTTAAACAACTCTACACTCTAACAACTTCATCTTAAGTTTCAAAACTTAATTCATGTCTCTAATTTTGGTCATAAACTACTTAATTGGCTTCGAAAACAATGTACAAATCTAATATGAGTCTTAAATTGGGATTTTAACTCGATTGACAAATTTAATCTTGCCAATTCAGAATTTCAATTTTAGAACTTCAATAAGTCCCAATCTACTAATTCTATCAACTTTTGGAGTCATTTCTTTCACCGAAACAATGAAACATTGCATTGAGTCTCTCCTTAATATTACAAGTCAAAACAACTACGAAATAAGCCTTAAACACTAAGTGAAATTATATGTAGTGCAGATTTTTCAATAGCTTCAATGCTAAATTTCAACCTCTAACCCAATGAATTTCAGTATAGACCTTATTCAACATTGAAATATGATATAACAAGATTCAAATGAATCTATGCGCAAGTATTTTGGACATACATAAGGCCTTTGAATCATTTGTCAAACATAGCTACTCCCAACAGTCAAAATCGTTTATAATTTTAATAGTGGCTTGTGGGCTACCTTTGCATCACTTTTTTTTACTACCAAAACAAATGATTCTAAGTTTGTATCTTTCCATTATACAAAATATGATAGAAAAGGGTCAAAATAAGCTTAACCCCATGTAATTTAGATATCATTTGATACCTCAACTTATCAACCCAACCTGTTTGCTTGCAAGTAGTTTTTATACTTAAGCCAAATTTTTAAGCATTTAGGCAGTTTAAAATTGAGGTTCTACCCCATATTCGAATTCCAAAACTCCACTCATATTCCCCTAATATTAAAATCAAAAAACATTTTCGATACAAATAGGTTATATGGAGTAGCAATCCACCAAAGATCATCACCAAATACCAAGAATTAAAGAAATTAACCATACCCAACTTTTCTTATCTCAACAGAACTTCAAAACTTAATTTCATGAATGTTGATTCAACAAATCAATTGAAACAATCCCAATTTAATCATATTCACTTCCAAATCGATGAAACATATTGAGATACAACTAACCCTTCAAATTATGTTGATTACCATCACATAACAACACTTTTCCATAATTAATTGAATCGATAATAAAATCTCTCACCTTGAACTAATTGAAAACATCCTACACCATTATTCATTTTTCAATGAAGTAGGGAGAGAGAAATTTTCAAGGCAGCGATGAAGAGGGACTTGTGAGCGAAAAGACGAGAGAGCCCACGCGAACAAATGGGGAGGAATAAAACGAAGATGAAAGGGGCAGAGACATTTTAGTGTTGGAGCAAAGAAGAATCGAGAGGAGATCACATATATTTTCCAAAACACCAAAATACCTCTCCATCTTATCCATACTTACTTAACAACTACCCTTATTGGTCTTCATACATTTCTCATTTATTTTCCCTATTTTTAAAACAATTTAACGCATAATTAACACAAAAAAATGCCCCAATTTCGTCGAAAATTAAAAAAATCTCCAACGCGCTCCGATACACGTAGACATTACGTTTGCATCTTAATTTAATCCTATTTTGTGTCGATTAAAACGTAATAAGTCCACTAGGCACGCAACAAACAAAAATAATATTTTAAACTTATGATCTTCGGTCTGAAATATGTGGGTCCCACCTTGGATACTTAAATCCGAAAATACTTAAATAGTCGCGTAATCAAGTTTATGAGATTCTCAGATCTCACATCTATTTCAATTGAAAAGAATGTGAGTTGATTTAAACTGTTCTTGATTTATTTTCACAAATTTATTGGGAAACTTTTGTTTTTAACAATCAATTAAAAGTTTTAGCGTGCAAATGGCTTGATAATTGGTTGAACAATGGTTTTGAATTTTTAACAAAAATTTGAATCAATAAATTGGACAGTAGTATTGTTTAATTCATTTTAAACTTGATTTAAACTCTTTTGAATTTTTATTGTTATAAATTCCTTTAAAACTCTACCAAGTTATTTTTTACCATTAGTTTTCCATGAATTACAACTTTTGAACTTCTTTTAAGCTTGTGATATTCTTGTTTGACTTACAATGGTTGGAACTGGAAGATTGAGAAGTTCGAGGGAAGAGAAAGGAAAGAATATCATAGTAGAGCAACCAAAAACAAAATCTGAAGTCCCATCCATACCTATTAGACCTACAGGAGTTTCCATAAACACCCATAGGAAAAGAAGGTAAAGAGAACCTACCTCACCAATCCCGAGTGTTAGAAATGATGAGATAGATGCTAGTGAGAGTAGTGTGGAAACCATTGCCAAGAACTACTTTTGTAATGACCTAAATTTCTAATAGCAAAATTGTTCTTTATTAAAGGTCATTGACCTGTGACGTGGCCCAACGACACGTACATTGTCCTAGCAATCGACTCGAATATCGAGATGCATGATATTTTGTGTAATGGATGCCTAGTGGGATATATGTTTGTACCGTATATCGGATATCTACTTAGTTTATTTATTTATCATTCGACGCACGAGTAGGGGCACGCCTTGAGATGCGTGCTGATGTGGGACCGGGGCATGGACTGATAGGGCAAGTGATAATTACTTAATTGTGATAAATAAACTAATTTAATGTGCCTATAGTTGAATATACATATGTACATTAAGTTGTAGCTTAAAGTTTCGTTAATTAAAAATCAACCTCCATTTGATATGTCTCGAGATACGTGTTAAGGTCCATATGTGTAATCTTTGTGTGTCACTTAGAGTAAGTTAGTGGAGCTAGATTTAATTAAGACCATTGGATGGATTAATAGGATTCATTGAGGACCATTTGATTTCATGGATATGGGACAACATACACTTGATCAAAGGATTCCTATACATACTATGCTTGAGCATTTCTAGCTCATTTGCATGGCTTCTCAATAAGAAAATAGAGCTAAGGAGGGTCTTGAAGGCTGAATCTTTGGAGATCTAAAGTTGGGGATCAAGAAAATTGAGGAATCAAAGCTAGGTAATCATCATCTCCATCACTTCCTTCATCAAAGTTCTTGAAAATGAACTCTAAAAATATGGTTTTGAATCAAAAATGAATTTATAAGTTTACTTACTAGTTTTTGTGTCTCTTTATGAATGGAGAGTTCATTGTGTTTACCAATTTAAGGATGTGAAACTGATTCTTCAAATGGATTATGTTTTCAAAATCTCTTGATGCATGAATGTTAAGTTTTGACCCAACCTCTATAAATTGAACATAAATTTTTCATACGAACTCAAAAAGAATCATATACCGTTGGAAAGCTAACTCTGAGATCTACAACTTTTGTCTTTAGAGAAATTTCAAAATTTCGACTCTTTCCAGCTAAAAAATGCCTTGCAATCAGGCTGTTCAAGTGCTATTACATGATTTTTAAAATGAACTTTGACAAGGTATAACTCTCTCAAATCTTATCGGATGGAGCTCATCTTTTATTATGTTGTTTTTGGATATGTTAGTTGACTTTCGACAAAAAATGAGGATTTTTAGAGCTATAAATGTAGAGAAAAGATTTTTACAAACTTGCTGGCCAGGTTTTGATTCAATTTGAGTTGTCTTTGTAAATCTTTGATATCTCCTTCATTTTCAATTCTAATTTTACAAACCATACCTTTTCAGAAATCTAAGACATAGAAAAAAAGGTTTCTAGTTAAGTATCTTTAATGATTTGGAGTTTATGATGGTCTAAAATGGAATGCAATACAGGATAAAAAACCGAAACTTTATTCATCTTTAGGGGCTGATTTGGGAAGATCAATTAAAAACCTATTCAAGCAATCTGAATACATAATAAACACAATTAATTGACTTCAGAGACTGTGAGAACGTAGCTCGGTACCGAAAAAGCTAGGCATGTCTAAGGTTTGTAAAATCCAATGAAACATCATTTGAGTATTTACTTACTTTAATACTATTTTACTCTATCTCCTTCAATGTATTCAAGTCCTATTCCTTATTTACTTCAGTCATATACGTCTTTGTCACTGGTTTGAACGGTTAGTTGAGTTTACTCCCGCAGGGTATTTCGTTATGCTTTATGGCATGCTAGGCCATAGCATGTGGATCATGAGTCCTCGATAGATAATGACTTGAGCTACTTTGTCGATACATGTGTCGGTGCGTTGTGGGTCGAAGCCGACCACCGAGCGGATTAGGTGATGGGCCATTTGGGTGCGCCTCCTGGTGGGATCCTGGGGAGGGTATTCGAAGTATGGTCTAGTCTGACCGGGACGAGCATTTTGCGCCTTATTATTTACGCATGCGATGATCCATTTACAATTGCGTGTTTACATTCCGCATGTTTATTTAACAATATTTATAAAATTCTTTTACTTTATCATACAAATGCTCAGTGAATTTCTTTGAGATTTTACTTACTGGACTCGTCATCTGTTTTGTTTTGATGGTTGAGTGTAGATCCTTCTACGAGTAAAGGTAAGGGGATTCTTGGCGACTACCTCTGAGCTTACCCACTATTCGGCATACTAGTCGTAGGTGTTTATTTTGGTAGTTTATTATATATTTTAGGTTCATGGGAGACTTTTGAGACACTTATACTTGTATATGTTTACTTTTATCGCCTTATATACAGTGTACTCTATTTTGAGTTTTCCATAGTAGGATTGATTCTCTATAAAACATAAAGTTAACGAAAATCCATGTTTATGCACTTTTTTTCGCTGTAAATTTATTTGTTACCTACTTGTAACTCTTAAAAGCACAAACCATATCCGTAATTTAATGTATATATCTCAAATAACTGAGAAATGATATAAAGAATATGATGAATAACACACATATCGAGGAGCTTTGACGTGGCTATGGACGTCGGCAGGGCTGCGGGATCCGCGCAGCAGCTCTCACGACAGCCTCGAGGCGCGGGGCCACCACAACTTTGATCCGATCCATTTAATAAATGATGAGGATTTGAACAAGTTATTGATGATTTTCAGAAGAAACATAGGGATATAATTTCAGAGAGGGGATTCAATGTGAAGAATGACACTAAGAATGAACCTATGATACTTAATATCATTTGAGAAAGGAATTGGGGGTTGTTAACTAGGGACTACAATTATTTGGATGACAATAACATTTCACTGGAGATAAGTTGTGAAATCTTGGTAAGATAGTTTTAAGCCAATGGGCATGCAATTGAGAACTTGAATGTATCCATAGTCCATGGGAAAATAATGATTACGTTCAACCCCATTATGGAATTAGACATGATTTTCCTCTTGAGGAAATAAGACATGGATTGGAAGTAGTCCCAAGGGAAAGATTTATTAGAGATGCTGATGGAGACCCTTAGCACATCACCTACAAGAATTTTAGGAAACTTACTAAAGCATGGTGTTACATAGTAGGAGCTTGCCTTCAACCAAGTCTGCAATGCTACGAGGTAGTGAACTATAAGGCAACTTTCCTTTATCATATTGTTTAAGGGTTGTGATACATCGATATTGGCAAGGTCATTCATGAAGCTATCAGAAGTGCCATGACCATAAAGAAAAATGATGGATTGCCTTTCCCCTTGATGACCATGTATATTTGTAGGCAAGACGGAGTTTTTATGGAGGAACTGGAGATGAATGTTTTCCTTGATAAAACTATCACTTATGAATCATTTGAACATATGAAGAAAGTGACATGATATGAAGACTTAAAAGATGAGAGAGAAAAATAAAAAATAAGAAGAAAAGAGACTGAAGATAGAAGAAGAATATGGGTTGACCAAAGAAGATTTTTAGAAGAAATGCAAAAAGTCACGTATAATGAGAGACATGGACAAAGTTCGGGATGCCTACTAAAGACTATCTTAGTATGTTCAAGCCAGAGACATGTATGGCTATAATGGGATCAATCCTATAGAACCATATGAGAACTTTAAGGAACCAAAAAAAGATGTTCCAGAACCAAAGAGAGTGTGCAAGGAATCTCCACGATTTTAAATGAAGAATGATAAGAAGACTAAGAAGACCAGGAGTGGAAGTATTTGTGCGCCTACCTAACTCAGGTTGTCAGAAGAATTAGTTTATATAGATAGAGCGTAAGAACTAGGTATTGATTACATACTCTATGACACCATTGCTAGTTATCAGTCTCAACAGTAAGATCTAGGAGATGGTGGCGAAGATGCGACTTCCCAAATGTAATTTTGAGCTATTTTCTTCTCTATTTCTTCTATATTTTTATATGAGTGATTTTATATGATGAATTGTCTACCGTGATGTATGATGTGTAATACCATAATTTATAATTTGTGATGTTATGCAACTATAAAATGTTTGGGATTCTTAATATTATTATTCATCTCTTTAATATATGTGTTACGTCAATTAATTATTGATCTTTTCTAATGTCTAATGATTTTTTATCATATAAATCGTTTATGCTTCACAAGGTATTTTGTTTTATTTTGGTGGAACCCAACTTAATTCTTGAATATTGAGGACAATGTTTGGATTGAGTTTGAGGGTATTTATAATATGTGAAGCATTGAAGTCAACTTAAAAAGGATTCAAAGTAGAATTTATACATTTATGCAACTTTTCAAAATCTTCAAGAGTACAACTAGTATTTACTTTATTTTTACTTTATGATATATAAATGGTAAAATGTTAATTTTTTGAAGTTATGATTTTGATGTACTTGAATCAAATAGAAGTTATATTTTCATAATTACAAATGAGGAATAAAATTTATAAGATGAGATTTAACAAATGTTATACCATATTGATTGACTTACCTAGATTATGTATGCACTAAAGGAATTTGGAAGGATTAATTGCTTTGTGTTAAACATAAAAAAGGGAGAAAATTAAAATAAAGCAAGATAAACAAGACAAATCTCTAAGAATCTTAAGACAAGATTACTGATCATTTGAAACGAAATAATAAAATGAGACTAATATCGGTACACATCCTAGTCCGGTGCTGCACGCATCCGTGTGAATTGTCAACTCCTTGCCCGACTCTAGTAATAGTAATAAAGGTGCAGAGTTTAACCTCTTCTCCAGCTATACAAAGGCTGCCTCGCACGCGTTGGACCACGCAAACTCGACGTCCTTCTTGTTCAATCTACTCATAAGCACCGAAATCGTAGAAAAACTCGGTATGAAGTGTCGGTAATAGTCTGCTAGTCCCAAGAAGCTCCTGAAGTCTATTACACACTCTGATGTATGCCAATCGATGATAACGTGAACCTTACTCGAGTCTACCAATATGCCCCTATCATTGATCACATTCTCTAAGAACTTTACTTCAGAAAACCAAAACTCGCACTCACTAAATTTGGCGTATAACTGGTGCTGTCTTAGAGTCTTCAACATCTCTTTTAGATGTCTCTCATTGTCGGGATATGTGCCCTAGACCAATTCTGTAAACGTTGTTTAAATATTATAAGTAGATGCATGTTTCTTTTATAATAGTATCCATATATAATTATTGTATTATTCTAAATGTCCCTAGTCATTTATTATTATGGGAACAATAATAAATTAAGACTAGTATGAGTCATAGTTGATAATCTTATGATGATTATGTGTATATGGATATGGATCAAGATAATAGGTATCTATTGGGAACATATGCTGGACCGACCCGCTATGAGAATACTACATGGTTCATGTCATAAGTAATTCTCATGAGAGTTATATCATTTAGTCCTTTGACTTGAGATCACCAAAGACTCCAACATTAGGAGTACAATAATTTGATACAATCAAACATTATCTTTAACCGGATGATTATAAAGATTATGATTGGTCATTATTCGACTATTGTGTGGATGTTGTGTGATCAAGATGGAAATTTTCCATCTCTTTTAGAGAGAGACATCTATTAGGCCCCTCGATATGTTAGACTGATAAATGGCAATGTTCAGTGGATTGATTGTATTAATATCACTTGACAATTTTAGTCTACCCAAAGATCGAAAGTAATAGATTAAACTATAAGGGTGACATTCCATGTCTTATGTTCAATCAAAAGATATTGCATGACAAAGGGATATGATATACACTATTTATTATGTAGTATCGATTTATTGATCTTCATGCTACTTGGGTAGTCATACTGCCTTGCTAGAGACGGCTTATGACTTATATACCAAAATGGTTTTGGTTCACTGCTAATGTTGTATGAACCTATTAGGTCGCACAGAAAGAACGGGTTTGCGCAATTTAATATTATATAGGTTAATGAATTTTATTTGATAAAATTCATTTTGAATATTCTCATTAAATGTCCTAGTTTAACTAGGATTCAAGATCCTCATACATTTCTAGTGTGACTAAAAATTTTGTCTTTTAGTAAATCCTATTTTGAATAGGAATTTAATTGGAATTATAGTATGACTTTATTTCTTATTTAAGTTTTAGATGAATTAAAACTCTTGTTAGATTAGTAATTCTAGATTATCTATGACTTTATCCTTTTTAAAGTTGGACTTTATCTAGGACTCTATTTGGACTGTGACTAGGAAATGAAGTTGTTTTACAACTCGACCTAGTGTATTGTAATAAGATATTAGGGTCACAGTTGTGAATTGATTTTTATCAAGAGAGAGTTCCTGAGAGAGATTTTTCATAGAGAATTTTTTCCTAGGATTTTTGGGGCTAGCACTCCGGATCATGATCGTTTGTTTGTGTGTGGATTTCTAATAGAGGACATTCGTCTCTCGCGGCGTCTTAAAGAAATTGATCAACACCAAACAAGGCAGACATGAAGTTATTCTTACGAAGGTATGATTTTTTATTGGTATATCAATTTAATGGAATCAATAAGATCTTGGTTCAGGGATATTTGAAAAAGGTTTTGAAAACCTTCATTGCGCATGATCCCCGAAACCCAACAGTGGTATCAGAGCAAGTAGGCATGATTAAATTAAATTGTAATGCGCCCTTATTTTTGATATACATGATATATAAGTCAATCGTGATATTCTATATATGGTTGCATCATTGCGTTTAATAGAATTAATCTATATGCAAAAGTGTAAAAGTATTAGCATTTGTTGTTGATGAAGTCGCACCGTCACGCACATACATGCACAAAATGGGTGCACATCAAATTTGGCGAATAAGATCTCACTATTTGTGTACATAGATATGTGTAATTTAATATGTTGGTGGTTGTATGGAATATGAAAGTCATGATATTGATATAAAAAAAAGTAAAAAGATTTTGGCTAAGGTGAGATTCAATCCCTAGCCATTCAACTCTTTTAGGAATGCTTTAGCCATCCTAGCTAGCAATTAAACTTGTAACAAGATTACAAAATAAAATTAAAAGCAAGTCTATTTGTAATATGATTACAAAAAATAGAATAAATAGGTAGCCTTTTGTTGATAGTAGGATTCGATCCCTCATCCAATGACTTATTGGAATGACTTAGCCATTTAGGCTATCTATTTCAAGTCATAATAGGATTACAACTCTATTTATATTAATTGAGTTATATATATTAATTGAAAGAAGTTTTAATTGATTAATTATCATTAATTAAATAGGGTTATTGTTCATTACTTGGATTGAGTTAATTTAATTGAAAGGTGTTTTAATTGAATCAATATCAATTTAAATTAGTGGGACTATTATTAATATTAATTAAAATGTTTAATTAATAGGGGTTTTAACTAAATAGAGTCTGATAAAAATTATATTGATATATATTTAATTAATGAGATTAATGAAAATATAATCTTTCATGCACTTGGAAAATCTTAAGGTATTTAATTTCCTTGATTTGTTTTATGATGCCTTATTAAATAGATGCTAGGATTAATCATTGTAGAAACACTACATGGATCATAAAACTTAATAAAAATCTCTCGATTAGAATTTTAAGTTAGTGCCACCCATTTTAAACACTTGTCAAGGCCTCGATCACATCAATATAGGTCAACCTTCGCAGGGTGTATTTTGTTATCTTGGTGAGGCAAACTGGGTAACTGTTACCTGAATATCTTAAATTGGTTTGACTTAATAAAGTAATCAAAATGATTTTGGGCTTTATAAAGAGATGAGACATAACATGTTGTGACATATGATGTCCAGGTTTCATAAAGAACCTAAGAGTTGCATACAATACAATTGGTAATAGTTACCTACCTAAATAACTTGATTTTGAGTGTCATGCCTTAACTGTCTCAAAATTAAGTGAAATATGTATCTTAGGCCACTAAATTAATATTTATGAGGGTTATTGATTTTGTGGGAGTTTAATTACTCACTAATAAATTATTCTGCATAATCTTCTAGGTGTAGATGTTAAACTTTTAGTAACAATAATCTAGAGTAATTGCTATCAATCCTTGATAAGGATAAACTAATTTCTAAGACAAATTTTCCTATTTTGATTAGAAAATTAATAAATGTTATCAACCATAAAATAAGGATGTATGTCTTACATTAATGATTCCTTTAAACTACCATCTATTAGTACAAGGATTAGATGTGATGTTAGCAAATATAAAACCAGACTTTAGGAAAGATTCCGGCCTTGAAAACTAATGATATTACAATGATATTAAAAAAAATGTTCCAAAAGTAAGTCACACGTGAAGGTCATAAGATTGCAAAATTACTAGATTCTTGTGAAATGGTTGGGAACCTATTAATATGTCTTTATGTTTGAAACATGAAAGAACTATATTAATTATCTCAAAAGCCTTGAATCTTCATGTGCCAAAAGTTGGCGGTAGATTTGATCTATAATTCATCAAAATAATTTAAAACTTTATAATTTGAAAGACATGGAGAACACTGTTTACAGTTGCATATGATGTTTACAATTATAAGACATAATAATAAAAGGGGCCTTAGAAATATATTTTATGGTTCGTAACATAAAGGACTTTAATAAAGAAAGATAAAGGGAAGGTAAAAGCTACAAAAGGTACTTGTGTCAGACAAAGAAACCTTAGTTGTGAGCTAGACTTTGCCAGTTCTAAAGAAAGCCTTAAAGAACGAATTTTACTTTTCATAAAATGAAAGTGGTCATTTTATAATGAATTACAATTCCTATCAAGAAGACATAATTTTGAATTACTACGAACAATTCAAAATGAAACATTAGTTGTGAGCTAGACTTTGCCAAGTTCTAAAGAAAGCCTTAAAGAACGGATTTTACTTTTCATAGAATGAAATTGGTCATTTTATAGTGAATTACAATTCCTATCAAGAAGACATAATTTTGAATTGCTACGAACAATTCAAAATGAGTATAAAAAAATCACTTAGCAAACTATTAATATACTTTGATGAGATCAAGGTGGATAATATTTAAGCCAAGAGTTTAAATGACCATCTTTGAAATTGTGAGATTGTCTTGCAATTAACTCCACTAGGAACTTCATTTGACAAATGATGTTTTAAGAGGATAAATCGAAATATATAGGATATAATTTAATTTATGTTGTGTCATACAGACTTTTCTATGATGTCGTATTGATGTTATACTTTAGAAACCAAGGCACTCGCACTAAACTTTATTTTCGTTAAAGTGGTTGATAAAACTCCATATATGATATAGAATAAAAAGACCTAATTTGTCTTTTCTTGAGATTTGAGCCGACAAGGCTTGTGTAAGACGTTAAGTCACTTAAAGTTTGATGCCTAGATATTTTGTGTCTAATTGTAGTTGAACACTATGATACTAGTTTATACAATTGAGAACAAATTGTTTGTTGCTCAAAATCATGTCTTTTCAAATAAAGAGTTTATTTTTAAAGACACTATTGGGAATAAAACAAATCTTGAAATATTCAAGAGCCACAAATCCGAATCGAACCATTTTAGGAAGATCAACAAAGTTTTGAACTAGTTGAGTATACATAAGTAACATATATCTTTTGAAAATCTAAAATAATTAGAAATTGGCCAGAGAAATTTAGAATTTCTTATTATTGATAGTTGTGATTTGTTTTTGATATTGGATCAGAATGAATCACTACTTATCAAGAGACATGTCTTGTCTACATTGAAAGAAAAAACTAAATGTTATAACTCTGAATTTTAATTCATGTATGTTAACCAAGTTTGGAACTTGAATTATTTACCTGAAGATGGTATGACCATTGGATGTAAATGAGTTAAAGTGACATGAAAATGAAAAGATGTGTACTTAAAAGCACGACTTATCGAGAATTCCAATCTAAATCAAGTTGTTGATTATGATAAGATTCTCACTAGTACTAAACTCAAGTTCTAGAATTCTATTGTCATTACTTCATAGTTTGACTATAAGATATGACAAATGGATGTCAAAAATAACATTGCTCTATGCTCCTTAAAGATGTATATGATACAACTTAAGGGTTTTTTTTATTATTTTGAGAATTCGAGAAAGGTATGCAAGCTTAATGGATCCATTTATGGATAATAGTAAGCTTATCATAGTCGGGATCTTTGTTTTAATGAAATAATTAATGAATTATATTCATTGAACTGACGATAAAGCTTGTGTATACATAAAGTTTAGTGGGAGCGCAATTATCTTTTTTAATCTGTATGTTAATGATATATTATTTATTGGAAATGACATTTTAACCTTGCAGAATGTTAAGTCTTGGTTAAGGAAGGTTTCTCAATGAGATTTTTAGCCAATTAGGCCTATATCATTGTCATATAGATATATCGAGATAGATCAAAGATGCTAATTGCTTTAAATAAGAGTGCTTATATAGATGAATAACTGAAAAGGTTTTAGTGTACGAGATTCTTAAAGGAACTTGTACTTACGTATTATAACATAAGTCTTTGCGATACTTAAAGTCTTGAGACAAATGATGAACAGGACAATGCTAATATGATTTCTTACATATTCTCTATGAGAATCATCACATATGTTATACTTTGCATTCAACTCGATATGTCATATGCTTTGGGCAAAACATACATATATCTTATAGATTCTGGTGAGGGTCACTGGATATTTATTGATAACACTCTAAAGTACTTCAAAAGCACTTGAGAGATGTTATTAAACTTGCATAGGTTTGAAAGATATGAGTCTTGTAAATGGTTACATAATGGAAACTTTCAAATTAATATAAAAGATTAATGATCACAATATGGATATGTGTTAACTTCGTAGGAATGAGTTGAAAATGTTCTAAACTCACTCTAACAAGTCCTATAACATAAACTGAGTTTTTAGCGGCATTTGATGCAGCCAAAGAAAATGTTTAAATCATAAGGTTCAAGATTGAATAAGGTGCGGTTCGAAGTGTTGAAAATAAATTTGGTTTTTTTTTGTAAACCCAATAGACAAATTTCGATTATGAAACCTAAATCACACTATAGATCTAAACGATCACTTGAACATTTTTGTTTTATAAAAGAGAGAACGTAAAGATTTGCAGAACATCAATAACAAAAAATGTAGCAAATACATAAATAAACTTCTTCTACTAAGAATGCATTAAGGTTACCTAGTATTGGATATGTGTAGGATTGAGCCTAGTGCAAGTGGGAGATGTTGGGGTATGTGCCCTAGGCCAATTCTATAAAAGTTTTTTAACTATTATAAGTAGATGTTGTTTCTTTTATAATGGTATCTATGGATAATTATTGTATTATTCTAAATGTCCCTAGTCAGTTATTCTTATGGGAACAATAATAAATTCAGACTAGTATGAGTCATGGTTGATAGTCATGTGATGATTATGCATATACGGATAAAGATCAAGATAATGGGTATCTGTTGGAAACAGATGCTAGATCAACCCGCTATGAGAAAACTACATGTTCAATGTCATAAGTGATTCTTATGAGAGTTATATCATTTAGTCCTTTGACTTGAGATCACCAGAGACTCCAACATTAGGAGCACAATGATTTGATACAATCAAACGTTTTTTTAACCGTATGACTATAAAGATTGTGATTGGTTATTGTTCTACTATTGTGTGGATGTTGTGTGATCAAGATATTATTTCTTCCTCTTTTTAGTGAGAGATATATATAATGGGCCCCTCAATATATTAGACTGATAAATGACCATGTCTAGTGGATTGATTAGATCAATGTCACTTGACAATTTCAGTCTTCTCAGAGATCAAGACTAATAGATTAAACTATAAGGGTAACATTCCATGTCTTATGTTCAATCAAAAGATATCGCGTAATAAATGGATATGATGTACACCGCCTATTAGGTTGTATCGATTTATTGATCTTCATGCTACTTAGGTAGTCATACTGCCTTGTTAGAGACCGCTTATGACTTGTATACCAAAATGGTTTTGGTTCATTGCCAATGTTGTATGAACCTATTAGGTCGCACACAAAGAACATATTTGCTTGATTTAATATTATCTAGGTTAGTGAATTTTATTTGATAAAATTCATTTTGAAGATTCTCATTAAATGTCCTAGTTTGACTAGGATTCAAGATTCTCATACATTTCTAGTATGACTAGAAATTTTATCTCTCATTAAATCCTATTTTGAATAGGACTCTAATTGAAATTATAGTATGACTTTAATTCCTATTTGAGTTTTAGATAAATTAAAACTCTTGTTGGATTAGCAATTGTAGATTATCTATGACTCTATCCTTTTTAGAGTTCAGCTTTACCTAGGACTCTATTTGGAGTATGACTAAGAGATGGAGTTTTTTTACAACTGGACCTAGTGTACTATAATAAGACATTAGGGTCACTATTATGAAGTGATTTTTCTCAAGAAGAATTCTCGAGAGAGATTTTTCCTAGAGAATTTTTATGAGAACATTTTTCCTAGGATTTTTGGGGCTAACACTCTGGAGCTTGATCGTCCATTTGTGTGTGGATTTCAGATAGAGGACATTCGTCTCTCGCGGAGTCTTAAAGGAATCGATGAACACCAAACAGGGATTTATTGTTGCTAAGGTATGATTTTTTATTGGCATATCAATTTAATGGAATAAATAGGATGTTAGTTCAGGGAAGTTCAAAAAGGTCTCGAAAACTTCCACTGCGCATGATCCCTGGAACCCAACACTTGTGGTCCTCACGAGTCCTTGAATAGATCATGATATCGTCAATGAAGACTATCAAGAATTGATCCAAAAATGGCCTCAAGACTCAATGCATCAAATCCATGATCACTACCGACATGTTCATAAGTCCGAACGACATAATGATAAACTCAAACAATCGGTAACATGTGCTAAATGACGTCTTGGGCATATGCTCCTCCCTAATCCTTAACTGGTGATAACCTGACCTAAGATTAATCTCAGAGAAGAACTATGCTCCGGCTAGCTGGTTGAACAAATCATCGATCTTGAGTAGTGGGTATCGGTTTTTGACTATCACCTAATTGAGTCTCTTGTGATCGATGCACATCCTCATGTTGTCGTTCGTTTTCCTCACAAAAGTACCGTCGCTCCCCAGGGAGACATACTCGGGTGTATGAAACCCTCATCTGACAAGTCCTCCAACTAAGCCCTTAACTCGTCTTGCTCTACTCGTGACATACAGTACGATCGGCTCGCTATAGGTTGGGTGCCTGGCGCTAGCTCTATCATAAACTTTATCTGCATATATGGAGGTAATCTAGGTAAATCCTCCATAAAACGTCCAAAAACTTGCACACGATTGAAATGTCCTCAATTCTGACTACTAGTCTCTTGGTTGGCTCTACAATCCCTAAAAGAATGTCCATATCATGGGTGGTGGCTAATCTACCCCTGGTGATAGGTAGAATGGTCGCAACTCCAATGAATGAGAATTCGAGTATCCCTAGTATCTGGAAGGGGATTAAGATTCAATGGCAATTATAGTTTTCAATCTTTCACAAAAATTAATTAATTTAAATTCTCCTAGATTAGTTGTAGAAAATTGACATCCACTAGAAACTCCTCGTTCCCCTAATCTTGATAGGTAGGATGTCCGCCATTAACTACTTCCCTAATCAACGCGTAACCCTAGACATCCACCAATCAGGTTTAACACACTAACTGCAGTAATATGGATCTATAGGAACACTAATCCTAAATAATTGGATCGCATCCGCTTCCAAATCAAATCTGTTACCGATTTAACCTAGATTCGATCGTTGCACACTCAAGAATCGAAAGGGTTTTACAGCAAACGGGTGAGTGTTTGTGACTTTATTAGTCTAAAAGCACAATTACATGGATACTGATGGTCCAAATAATTATAGGTTATCCCCTGAAAAGCATGCACTGGCCACATACATACCCTAAATCTAAACCGTATTCCTTAAAATCAACAACAATGAAATAAGATAATTTAAACTAAATTAGATTAATAAATTAAAAGATCTCGCGTAATATGCCATGAATCCATAATCCTAACTTGTTTCCCTACCGACTTAGGCCATCGTCGAGAGAAGTCGATGCTAAAAATATAATAGTCGGTGTTTGGTGTTTTCTAATGATACCTTAAGTTCCTGATATATAAAACTACTAAAAATTGGTTCCGAGAGGTGAGAGAAACTAATTTTGGGTGTTGGGGAGATGACTCAAGCGCCAATGAGCATCGTGTGGTTGTTTTTGGGCTTGAAATTACTTTTGTCCACGTGTCACAACACGATTGGTTCATTTCCCACAGAGCAGCTGACGTGACGCTCTCCTATTGGCAGGACCGGAGCTTGTGACATGGTGGTTGGGGTGAGAAGCTGACACGTGGTGCACGGGAGGCAGTGAAGAAGGCTCGCACAACTCAGCTAAAATTATGGGAAACGGTGCTGACGCGCATCTTGAGGAAACTCACGGCTGCTGTTAAGAAGAAGCTCCTTTTGTGACGTGTTTGACTAGTTGGATTGTGACGTGTGGAGTGCATTGATTGGATGAGAAGACTTGAGTGACGTTATTTTGAGAGTTAGGTGATGCAACATATCCTAATGAGGCGATTTGGTTAAGAAATTGCATAGAGTGCGAATTTATGGGGGAGCTACAACGTGTCATGCTGTGAAAGGAGAATCGCTGACGTGGCAGCGTGTGATTGGTCGAGAAAAGATAAGCGCTGACGTGGTAGCTTCTAATTGGTTGAAATATGTTGTCTCATATTCTACCTACCGCGCAATGCGTAACTCGAGGCAAACCGTTTGACATCCGATCACTACAAATAAATACTCCATTTATATAATTAAATATTTATTTTAGAAACTACTTGAGGGTCGGCAGGCAGATGAACAGTATCAGAGGTTCTTGAGTTTGCTTAGAGTCCGGATCATCTAGATTGGAGTAAGTCGACAGACTCATGTCTGAGATTTAGAGGTCGACTATGGATTCCATCAATGATTGAGTTACACGATGAAATATTTGATGAGACTCACCACTCACATTTTACGGTTCATTCGGGTTGGACGAAGATGTATGCTGATGTGCGTCACTTTTTCTGGTGGTCGGGGATGAAGACCGCTGTTTCTGATTACATTCGAGCGTGTCAGGTATGCCAGTGAGTTAAGGCTGAGCATCGAATGCCCGATTATTACAACCACTCCCCATTCCTCGATAGAAGTGGGAGCATATTGCAATGGATTTCGTCAGTGGCCTACCTCGATCTTAGTGCGTACATGATAGTGTCTCGGTGATTACGGACAGGTTGACAAAGTCTGAGCACTTCTAATCGATCTCTACAACACATCGGGTGTAAAGGTTGGCAAGTTTGTACGAGTGAGAGATTGTTCGACTACATGACGTTTCGTTCTCGATTGTGTCAAACAGAGGGCCACCGTTTACATCTCAAATTTAGTAGAGCTTGCAGGCATAATTCGGCAAACGGTTGGATCTTAGTACAATATATCATCCACAAACTGACGAAAATATTAAAGACAAATTTAGATTCTTGAGGATATGCTAAGGATGTGTGTGTTAGAGTACAGTAGATCATGGAAAAAATATCTTCATTTGTGTGAGTTTGCCTACAATAATAGTTATCAGGCTAGTATTTGTATGATACAATTTGACGCACTCTATGGTAGACCGTGCAGATTTCCATTGTGTTGGGCGGAGCCTAAGGATGTAGCAAGTATCGGGCCAGAGATTGTGGTGGATCACACATAGAAGATATGACTAATCAGAGTAAGGCTGAAGGGTGCGCAGGAGAGGCAGAAAAAGTATTATGACATGTATCACGACGAGTTAGAGTATGATGTCGATAACCATGTGTATATAAAGGTTTCTCTTATGAAAGGCCACAAGAGGTTTGTGATTAAAGAAAGCTTGCGCTGAGGTTCATTGGTCTGTTTAGAGTGAAGAAGTGAATAGGCTAGGTTGCGTACGAGCTGGTGTTGCCACCTAGTTGTCTGGGATCCACTCTATATTTCATATTTCTATGCTTTAACTGGATAGGTCAAGAGAGGGAAAACGATCGACAGTGGACATGAGCCAAATAGACTTGAGGGATAACATTACTTATGATGAGCACCCTATCTAGATTCTAGACTGTAAGGTGAAGATTATTAGGAACAGAGAGATCCCATCGGTCTTTTTCAAATGGAAGCATCACGGAGATGAGGAGCTCACGTGGGAGTTCGAGTCATACACGTGCGAGTATTTTCCTTACCTCTTTCAGTAAGTTCTTCCATTATGATTCGTTTCAATTTCGAGAATGAATTATAATTAGTTGGGAAGACCGTAGTGACCCTAAAATCTAAATCCTGTCACGTGACATTTTAGGGTTGCACGTGGGAACCAATTATCATGATACGCATGTCCAATTCTCAAGCATCGACACCGAGGTATTTTATTTTTGGTTGGCGCTTTTATTATTTAGTATACAATTAATGGGCATAAGTTAGTGTAGCAAATTAAATAGCCACATGATGTGCACCGAGACATGCATTGAATAATCCAAAGACAAAAGGATTTAACTATTGGTGTCACTTAGGAGTGGTTAGTGAGACAAGTGTTTCAACATACACCATTAGACATGTCTCAGAATGCGTATGTGGAAATGGATGCGTGGCTATGGTTCAACCACATCCATTCACCTATAAAATCAAAATCACAAGCCAAAATTATGACCTAAGTTTTACATCTCATTAATTGAGCAAGAAAAGAGAGTTTGCTGGAGTCATCAAGGAGGAGAGATTGAGAAAACCAGTGAGATTAGTGAAGCTTTGGTGATCAAGCTTGGGGTGTGCACCAATTAGGTAATTTTATGTACTAATCCATTTTATTCAATTTAATGAAGTCATGAATTTGATATTGCTAATTGGAGGTCCGTTACGGACCTTTGGCGGAGGAGAGTGAGGGATCTTGAGCATCAGAGGAGGCCTAGACATCCAAAAAACCAGAATTCTGCACTTGCAGAATTTTGGGTTCTACAATGTCTAGTGCGCTATGTTCTCTAGGTAGCGCGACGTTCTAGGTAGCTAGGTATTCTTCGACAAGAAGAACACTAGCGCGCTATATGTTTCCACCTAGCACGCTAAAGTTATGTAGCGCGTTATGTGATTTCTCTACCTTGCTATCGAGGCTCAGGAGAGAAACTTTTGAAAATTTTGATTTCCTCGACAACGACACCAAAAATTGACGTGCGCCAAACGTGTCAACAAAATAAAGTTTCCTAAACCAAATATTTTGTAGAATAGTGGCAAAGGGTCGATCCCACATATTGGTGGTCTTTCTAAGGTTAAAAAAATGAAAAGGAAAAATCAAGGGTTTTAAATAAATAATTTAACTAAGTAATCTAACAAAACTAAATAAATAAAATAACTAAAATAACTTTAAAAACAATTAACAAACACCTAAGTAACACCTAGGTCTATAGTTCTACAAATCTGGATCAAGATTTAATGACAATTATAGTCTTCAATCTTTCCCAAAAAGTTATTAATTTAAATTCTCCTATATTAGCTATAGAAAATCGACATCCGCCAGAAATTACTCGTTCCCCTAATCTCGATAGCCAGGACGTCCGCTACTAACTACTTCCCTAATCAATGCATAACCTTAGACATCTGCCAATCAGGTTTAACACACTAACTGCAATAATATGGATATGCGAATACTAATCCTAAATAACCGGATCGCATCCGCTTCGTGATCGCATCCGCTTCGATTTAACCTATATTCAATTATTGCACACTCAAGAACCGAAAGGGTTTTACGACGAAATGGGTGAGTGTTTATCACTTTATTGGTCAAAAGCACAATTACACGGATACTAATAGTTCAAATAACTATAGTTTGTCCCCTAAAAGCATGCACTGGCCACATACATACCCTAGATCTAAACCATATTCCTTAAAATCAACAACAATTAAATAAGAGAATTAAACTAAATTAAATTAATAAATTAAAAGATCTCACATAATATGCCCTGAATGCATAATCCCAACTTGTTTCCCAGCCGACCTAGGCCATCCTCGAGAGAAGTTGATGTTAAAAATAAAATAGTCGGTGTTCACTATTTTCTAATAGTACCCTACATTCCTAATATATAAAAGTATTAAAAATTGGTCCCGAGAGGTGAGAGAAACTAATTTTAGGTGTTAGGGAGGTGACTCGTGCACCAATGAGCAATGTGTGGTTATTTTTGGGCTTGAAATCACTTATGTCCACGTGTCACAATGCGATTGGTTCATTTCCTGTAGATCAGCTGACATATTGCTCTCCTATTGGGTGGACTAGAGCTTTTGACGTGGTGGTTAGGGTGAGAAGCTGAAAGGTGGTGCACGGAGGCGGTGAAGAAGGCTTGCGTGACTAGGCTAAAATTCTGGGAGACAATGCTGACGCGAGTCTTGAAGAAAAACTCACGGCTGCTGTTGAGAAGAAGCTGCTTGTGTGGCGTGTTTGACTAGTTGGACTGTAATTCGTGGAGTGCATTGATTGGACGAGAAGACTTGAGTGACGTTAGTCGGAGCGTTAAGTGACGATACGTGTCCCATGGAGGCGGTTCGATTGAGAAATCACATAGAGTGCGGATTTATGGGGGAGCTACAATGTGTCATGCTGTGATAGGAGAACCGCTGATTTGGCAACGTGTGATTGTTTGAGAGAAGATATGTGCTGACATGGCATCTTCTAATTGGTTAAAATATGATGTCTCCTATTCTACCCACCGCGCAACACAAACTCAAGGAAACTATCCGACATGTGATCACTACAAATAAATATTCCGTTTTGAGTATTGTTTGCCATGAATTCAACCCCACACTCCGTTTCACCTGAAAACGACCAAAAATATAATTAAATATATATTTTAGAGACTTTCCATAATTAAATATATTAAAATAAACTATTAATAATATATAAATACAACTTATCAGTAAGTCGTTAACCAATCCATTCCTAAAAGCGCATCAAACTCTAGGTACTGAAGTACACAAAAATCTATGGGTAACCGGTGACCGCTAACCTCAACTAGACAGTCTATACATATTCGTTTAGGGTAAATCTTGTCCCTCGCAGCTGTGCTACGGACAAAGTGTGTACCTAAAATCTCTGGTGTGAACCCTTACTCTCCTACTATCTTCCCGTAACAAACGATAATGTAGAACCAAAATCAATCAACGAATGCATGCTACGACCGTAAATAATCAACATACCCTTAACTAGATGTCGCTAAACGTTGCGGTCGGGCTCTACCACCGCATGAATGTACTTTCTGACACATACAAGTGGAGTTGCAACTGTGGCACAAACTTACTGGTGCACTAATTCTGGTAGTGCCCCCTCTGTCTATATCGAAAATAAACGATGTGTTCCTTACTCTCTGATCCCTTACCTTGTTGACCTTTAGCCCTCTGCCCTGACCCTGCCCACCATGCCCTCTCATTTGTCCTGCCACTGCTGACTGTGCCCCTGTCTATGTCTCTACCAATACGGGCCTGTCTCCGCCCCTCTGGCTCTAACCTTGAGCGTGCCCCCATGGTTGCTGGACTGCCATGACCTGATGCTGCCGAGCAGGTACTACTACATAAGAGTTGATCGTTTGCTTGTCATCATACCTACACTTCATTTCTTGCTGATCTCTCTGCTGGCGATTCCTCTCACATTTTCTATCTGATCTGACCAGGCTGCTTTGGGGCGGTGTCACTCCTCATGGCGTATGTCTCACGAGCCAATACTCGTTTATAATAGTTAAACGCTCACAGAATTAGCCTAAGGCACATACCCCAACATCTCTTACTTTCACTAGGTCCAATCCTACATGTATCCAATACTACGTGACCTTAATATGTTCTTAATGGAACAAGTTTTATTTATGTATCAACTACATTGCTTGACATTGATATTTTGTAAATCTTCGTGTTCTTTCTATAATGAGACAATAGCGCTCAAGTGATTGTTTAGATCTACATTGTGATTTAGGTTCAATAACCTAAATTTGTCCATTGATTTTACAATAAAAGCCAACATTATTTTCAACACTTGGAATCACACCTTATTCAATCATGAACCTTACGATCTAAATATTTTCTTTGGTTGCATCAAATATTGCTAAAAACTCAATTTATGTTATAGAACTTATTAGTCTGAGTTTAGAATGTTTTCAACATATTCCTACGAAGTTAACACATATTCATATTGCGATCAATAATCTTTTATATTAGCTTGAAAGTTTGCATTTTGTAACCATTTACAAGACTCTTACCTTTCAAACCTTTACAAATCTAATAACATCTCTTAAGTGCTTCTTAACTGCTTAAGAATGTTATCAATAAATATCTAGTGACCTTCATTGGAATCAATGAGATATATGTATGTTTTGCCCAAAGTATATGACATATCAAGTTGAGTGCAAAGTATAACATATGTGATGATTCTCATAGCTTAAGCGTATGAAATCTTATTCATATTGTCTCGCTCATCATTTGTCTTAAGACTTCGAGTCTTGTAGAAACTAATGTTATAATACATAAGTACGAATTCTTTTAAGAATCTCGTATATTGAAACATTTTCAGTTAGTTGTCTATATAAACACTCTTATTTAAAGCAATTAGCCTTTTAGATCTATCTTATAGATCTATATCATAAGGATATTGGCCTAATTGTCTAAGAATCTTATTGATAAACTTTTGTTAACCAAGATTTGAGATTTTGCAAGGTTAGGACGTCATTTCCAATGAATAATATATAATCACCATACAGATTTAGAAAGATAATTGTGTTCCCACTAACCTTTGTGTATACACAAGGTTTATTTTCGATTCAATGAATGTAATTCATTAATTATTTCATCAAAACAAAGATCGCAACTCTGATAAGCTTACTATAATCCAAAAATGGATCTTGTAAGCTTACATACCTTTCTCAAATTCTTAAGATAATAAAAAACCCTTAAGTTGTGTCATACACATCTTTAAGGAGCATAGGGCAATGCTATTTTGACATCTGTTTGTCATATCTTATAGTTAAACTATAAAGTAATGACAATAGAATTGTAGAACTTGAGCTTATCTACCAGTGAAAAATCTTATCATAATCAACACCTTGATTTAGATTGGAATTTTCGATAAGCGGTGCTTTTAAGTATGCATATTTGTTTTCATGTCTCTTTAACTCATTTACATCCAGTGGTCATACCATCTTCAGGTAAATAATTTAAGTTCCAAACATGGATAACATACATGAATTAAACTTCAGAGTTCATAACACTTAGTCTCTCTTCATCCAATATAGATAAGACAAGTCTCTTAATATGTAGTGATTCATTCTAATCCAGTATCAAAATATATCACAACTATTAATAATAAGAATTTTCAAATTTCTCTGGCCAATTTCTTATTACTCTAGATTTTCAAGAGATATATATGTTACTTGTATATACTCAACTAGTTAAAAACTTTGTTGATCATTCTAAGTGGTTCAATTCTCATTTGCGACTCTTGAACATTTCAAGATTTATTTTATTCCTAATAGTGTCTTTAAAAATAAACTTTTTATTTAAAAAGACATGATTTTGAGCAACAAAAATTTTTTCTCAATTGTATAAAATAGTATCTTAGTGTTCAACCACAATTAGAGACAAAAGACTTAAGCATCAAACTTTATGTGACTTAACGTCTTACACAAGTCTTGCCGCCTCAAATCTCAAGAAAAGACAAATTAGGTCTTTTTACTCCATATGATATATGGAGTTTTATGAACCACTTTTAAAGAAAATATGGTATAGTGTGAATGCCTTGGTTTCTAAAGTATAGCATCAATAAGACATCATAGGAAAGTCTGTGTGATACATCATAAATCAAATTATATCATATATAGTTTGGTTTCTCCTCTTAAAACATCATCTCTCAAATGACGTTTCTAGCGGAGTTAATTGTAAGACAATCCTACAATTTCAAAGATGGTCACTTAAACTCTTGGCTCAAATATTATCAACCTTGATCTCATTAAAGTATGTTAATAGTTTGCCAAATGATTTATTTTATATACTTATTTTGAAATGTTCGTAACAATTCAAAATTATGTCATCCTGATATGATTTGTAATTCATTATAAAATGAGCAACCTCATTCTACGAAAAGCAAAATCCATTCTTTAAGGCTTTCTTTAGAACTTCGCAAAGTCTAACTCACAATTAAGGTTTCTATGTCCGACACATACACCTTTGTAGCTTTTACCTTCCTTTTATCTTTCTTTATTAACTTTCTTTATGTTATGAACCATCAAATATATATCTAAGGCATTTTTTTATTATTCTATCTTACAATTTTAGACATCATATGCAACTGTAAATAGTTTTCTCCATGTCTTTCATATTATGTAGTTCAAAACTATTTTGATGAATGATAGATCAAATCTACTGCCAACTTTTGGCGCATGAAGATTCAAGCCTTTTGAGATAATTAATATAGTTTTTTCATGTTCCAAACATAAAGACATATTAATAGGTTCTCAACCATTTCACAAGTATCTAGTAATTTTGCAATCTTATGACCGTCCTGTGTGACTTACTGTTGGAACATTTTCTTCAGTGTCACTGTCATATCATTAGTTTTCACTGCCGAAATCTTTCCTAAAGTCTGGTTTTATATTTGCTAACATGACATATAATCCTTGTACTAATAGATGGTGGTTTAAAGGAATCATTAATCTAAGACATACATCCTTATTTTATAGTTGATAACATTTATTAATTTTCTAATCAAAATAGAAAAATTAGTCTTAGAAATTATTTTGTCCTTATCAAGGATTGATAGCTGTTACTCTGGATTATTGTTACTAAAAGTTTAACATCTACACCTAGAAGATTATGCAGAATAATTTATTAGTGAGTAATTAAACTCCCACAAAATCAATAACCCTCGTAAATATTACTTTAGTGGTCTAAGATACATATTTCACTTAATTTTGAGACAGTTAAGGCATGACACTCAAAATCAAGTTATTTAGGTAGGTAACTATTACCAATTGTATTGTATGCAACTCTTAGGTTCTTTATGAAATCTAGACATCATATGTCACAACATTTTACGTCTCATCTCTTTCTAAAGCCCAAAACCATTTTGATTACTTTATTAAGTCAAACCAATTTAAAATATCCACGTAACCGTTACCCAACTTGCCTCACCAAGATAATATAATACACCCTGCGAAGGTTGACCTATATTTGTTGTGATAGAGGCCTTGACAAGTGTTTAAAATGGGTGGCATTAACTTAAAATTCTAATGGAGAGATTTTTATCAAGTTTTATGATCCATGTAGTGTTTCTACAATGATTAATTATAGCATCTATTTAATTATGAAATATCATATATACCCAATATGCATACAATAAAGATCATTAAAATAAAACAAGAATAAACATCTTCATATATCAAAAAGGCATCATAAAAAAAATCAAGAAAATTAAATACTTTAAGAATTTTCCAAGGGCCTCAAAGATTATATTTTCATTAATCTAATTAATTAAATATATCTCCATATAATTTTTTTTTTATTTTTGTAATCTTTTTACAAGTTCATTATTTTGTAAGCCTATTACAAGTTGATTTGCTTGCTAGCATGGCTAAAGCGGGTAGGATGACTAGGGATCGAATCCTATTAAGGCTACTATCAACGAAATCCCTCTTTCTATTCTATTTTGTTATCCTATTACATATAGATTTGCCTATTAATTTTATTTTGTAATTTCGTTACGACTTGGAATGAATAGCTGGAATAGATAAGTCTCTGAAATAACATGGAGAATCAGGGATCGATTCACACCTTCAACAAATACCTATTTAATTTTGATATATACATATTTTTTATCACCAAAATAACATGTATCAAAACTATGTATGTATTTTTTTAATCTTAATATCATGGCTTTCATATTCCATCAAACCACCAACTTATTAAATTACACATATCTATGTACACAGATATCCAATACAATGTCATATGTGGTTCTTTAACCAGTTACTCAGATAAAATCCAAAGCATTAACAATTAATATAAAAGTGAACATTATGTGTATAACACATAAATTAAATGTTTTTTTAAAATATATAACATATATATAGAAAAGTCGTCCATTAAGTTTAATGGAACCAAATCTATGGCTTTGATATCACTATTGGGTTTCGAGGTTCATGCGTAGCAGAAGTTTACGAAACCTTTTCGAACATCCCGAACTAAGATCCTATTGACTCTATTAAACCGATGTTTCAAGGAGAAAAACCATACCTTAACAAGAACAACTTCATGTCTGCCTTGTTTGGTGTTGATCGATTTCTTCAAGATACTGCGAGAGACAAATGTCCTCTATTAAAAATCTACACACGAACAGACGATCACGATCCAGAGTGCTAGCCCCAAAAACCCTAGAGCAAAAATTCTTACAAAAATTTTGTAGAAAAATCTCTCTCCGAAAATCTCTATCATAACTGTGACCGTAATGTCTTATTTATAGTTCACTAAGTCGAGTTGTAAAAGAACTCCATCTCCTAGTCACACTCCAAATAGATTTTTAGAAAAAGTCCAACTCCAAAAAGGATAAAGTTATAGATAATCTATAATTACTAATCCAACGAGAGCTGTAATTTTTCTAAAACTCAAATAAGAATAAAAGTCATACTTTATTTCCAATTAGAGTCCTATACAAAATAGGATTTAATAAGAGATAAAATCTCGAGTCACACTAGAAATGTAGGAGAATCCTAGTCAAATTAGGAAGATTAATGAGAATCTTTAAAATGAATTTTATCAAATAAAATTTATCAACCTAGATAACATGAAATCGCACAAATCCGTTCTTTACGTGAGACCCAATAGGTTCATACAACATTGGCAGTGTACCAAAATCATTCTTGTATACAAGTCATAAGCGGTCTCTAGCAATGCATTATGATTACCTAAGTAGCATGAAGATCAATAAATCGATACAACCTAATAGACAGTGTATATCATATCCCTTTGTCACGCGATATCTCTTTTGATTAAACATAAGACATGGAATGTCACCCTTACAGTTCAATCTACTAGTCTCGATCTCTGAGTAGACTGAAATTGTCAAGTAACATTGATCTAATCAATTCACTAGACATAGTTATTTATCAGTCTAACATACCGAGGGGCCCAATAAATATCTCTCTAAAAGAGGAACAAATTCCATCTTGATCACACAACATCCACACATTAATCTAACAATGACCAATCATAATCTTTATGATTCCGGTTAAAGACAACATTTGATTGTGTTAATTCATTGTGTTCCTAATGTTTGAGTCTCCAATGATCTCAAGTTAAATGACTAAATGATATAACTCTCATGAGAATCACTTATAACATTGACCATGTAGTGTTCTCATAGCATGTCGGTCCAATATCTCTTCCCAACAGATACCCATGATCATGATTCGTATCCATATATGCATAATCATTACATGACTATCAATCAAGACTCATATTAGTCTTAATTTATTATTGTTCCAACAATAATAACTGACTAGAGACATTTAGAATAATACATTAATTATCCATGGATACTATTATAAAAGAAACATGCATATACTTATAATAGTTAAATAAAGTTCACAAAATTGGCCTATGGCACATACCCCAACATTAACATGCATTAGTTGAAAATCCTCAAGAAGAAGAACAAGGGATTAATGCCTTAATTTCTAAACGTTTAGAGATAAAATCATCACATCTTATACATCAAAACATTAGGGAAATATATATTAATCATCCACATCTCATTTTGGGTCAGGAACCATAAACATTAACACTCATTCAAACAAATTTTGGAGTAGAAATGCATGAAAAATGAGAGATTTCATACCTAGCTTGAGTCTAGATGTAAACTTTTTACCCTTGTTGCTAGAACACCACCAATTTGACACAAACGCTTATAGATTAAAGGATGTCCATCTCTTCTTGCTCTCATGACCTAGAAATCCTGAACTTCTTTTGTTGGTTTTGCATGAATGCGCATGAATGAGATTAAAGTCAAAGGCTAAGTTATATACTTATATTAGCCCACCTCATATCCTTAGCCCCTAATCTTGCGTAAAGCTCCCATCTCTAGTTCCATCAAGGGCTTGAATTTGATCCATCCAATTATAGATGCCCACTAAGTGTGTTAGTTTAAGCCTCTAGATGATTTATCTCAAGGATGATCTAGGGCCTAGATAATTTTTATTTATACTATTTTAGGCCTCTTTTTATATGAATCAATCAAAAACTCATACCAAGGTTGATTAGATGATTTAATTAGCTTAGTCTATGCTTTATTGGTCTATTTACATATCATGCTTAGACTAAGTCTTGCCTATTCACTTACTCGACACCGTTGCACGTCACGAGGCATGTCACATCCGTTTTTAGCCTATTAGTATTTTGTTCAACTTGGGTCAAGTCTGTTTAATTATTTTGCTTAGAATATTATTGTATATTGATAATTAATACATCCAAGCTATCACATTCCCTTATCCGCATCTCACGCATCTCGAGGTGCTATTCGTCGCACTCATAACTCATGCAAAATGAGATAAGCAATGGTACACATGGCGTAATGCTATAATTCATATAAAACTACCATAATAAACAAGCATCACACAAATTTAACATTATAAATTGTACCTTGATAGGCGTGCCCTAGACCTATTCGCGACATCCATGTGAGTATGAGCTGAGTAGTCTAAAATTAGATAATTAAATAATCCTTAAATTTGGCGGGCCATCACAATTCATGTTCAAGTGGAATCACTGAGAAAATCTGTAATTCTAAGGTCACGAATTTCACCGATTTGGCCATTCTTGCACATTAAGAATCGATGGGAGTCACTAGTACGAAAATCTAGTTTTTCCTTCACTTGTTGATGATTCTTTGCGTACCACTTTCACTCAATCAAATCTTTTAATTTCTTCTTATTTTACTTCATTTCTTCATATATTCTAATTATACGGCATCAAGTCATCACATATCACATCAACCTTTTGGACCCCACTTCATTGCCTTGGGATCCGTGCAACACGTTTTTGATGTAAATCCATCATAGGAACATCATATATGCATTTTACTCCGCTTTTCACCCCCATTTCGTAGGTATTTTTTATTTTTGTGATTTTAAGATTTAAATGGGGAAAGGAAGAAAGTAAGAAGAAAAGCAAAAAAATCAACTAGAAAAGAAGTCCAGGGATGTGAATTTACACTCGAAATTGCCACCTAAATCGGCTGCTGGAAAATGCCAATGAATCCAAAGAAAATTCAAGAATATACTAGAAATTGTCAACTAAATTGGTGGAGTACGAAGAGCTAAGTTCAGTGATTAACTCAACGATTTGTGCACAATTTAGGAATCTCTGACAAATCGCAGAGGTCGGTGACTGATTTTTTAGATAAAAATGAGGAATTTGTATTTATCAAGGATATGTACTCTTATGGAAACTATATATAGGACCATCGAGCTTCAAAATAACTCTCACTTATTTTATTTTTAACTTTTCGTTACTCTTCTTTTCGATCTTTTTTCTTTTAAGTTCAGTCTTATATGTGAAGCAACATTGGAAGTTTGATTAAGAGATATTTATTTATTATGTCTTTTAATTATATATTTGCATTGTTTATTTTCATAATGCGTGAGTAGTTAATTAATCTAAATCAAACATAGACATGTAATAAACTTATGATTATTATGTAGTTATAATTATGGAATCCCGTACTTAATGCTTTAGATCGATTCATACACGTCAATCACAGATTAAACAAGTTGTTTTTGTGTGTTAAAACTAGTGATTCTTTGTATTTAGTGCATAGTGGCCAATATGTTCTTTAATATAGAGTGTCCAAATCTATGACTATAGTTATTGACAACAATTATAAAAGTAGTAACTAGGATTAATCTATAGGGATTTTTCCAAGTGGACGTTCTAGGTGATTGTGTTCTAAGTTGTTTATTATGCGGCTTCGATTAATATTGGCTTAGATTAGACATAATTTTCATTGAGTGTAATGCTATCATATTTCTATGGTGTTGCGTTTTATCCAATGGATAGATTGACAATGATAAGAATATGGCTTTTCTATTGAATTTAGGAATATTGGTGTCTGGCTAAAGGCTATCAACCTATTATAAATTAAGATTTAATGATTTCAAGATTCCATGTGTTATAATTATTACTATGATATGAAGTAATGTTGTGTTTCAGTGTTTGAAAGTAATCCAAGTATATTACAATGTTTAGTGGGGGTTTGTTTAGATATTTCATTTACTTTAATTGATTGATTATTTGAATGTTAGTTTGAATTATATTAGGTCAGTTTATCAAATCTAAATTGTTTATAATTTATTTATAGTAATTAATTGTTTATTTTGTTTGCATATTATTAGTGTTTAATTCTTGTTTAATAAAATTAATTAAATTAAAACAAGTTAAATCCGGTGAAACTTTAGGGTAGCCTTAATTTTTAAGAGATTTGAAAAATCCCTATGGAGACGATATCCCATTTACCACTACTACAAAATAATCTGTTGGAAACTTTCTTGTTGAAAGTCATTTAATATGACTAAAGATGAGGAATAATTAACTTTTAGGCAATTTGATAGGAATGTCAAGGCTTATGAACCTGTGTATAACTTTCATAATGAAATTTTTGGAATCCGAATTGAAGTTCGGACTCATAAATTCTTTACCATGTTTCTATGGTGAAGATAATGAAAATGCTTAAAAGTTAATTAGAGAGTTCATACACAAAATAAGCACGTTAAAACCAAAGGATATTGAAATAGACTATGTTAAATTAAAAGCTTTTTCTTCTATCTTGAAACGCCAAGCTTAGATTGATTATTTTACCTCCCTCAAAATTCGGTAACCAATGGGTTAGATATGCTACAAGTCTTTCTTGATCAATAAGTCACAGTAAGACAAATTAGTTTATATAGATAAAAAGTAGTAATGCTCGGATGGAAATTGGAGAAACTTTTGATGAGTTTTGGGATATGTATCAAAGATTGATTTCATTATGTCCAATGCATGGATTTATAGAAAAAAACTTTAATGCAATGTTTTTATGAAAGATGACCCAAAAACCCAAAAAACCTGTAACAGGGGCAATTAAGTACATTCATAAGTCCTACACAAAATAACCCAACTATATAAATCAAATTGAAAACCTTAGCCTCCTTTTTATTTAAAAATTTAACCACGGGAGGAAAAAATAAGATTGAGATGTTGGAGGTCTAACTTAAAAAGAACACAAATTAAAGGTATATGCGTCTCCCTCACCCATTTAATTTTTTTTTAAATGAAGAAATAAACTTGAATCACAAAATAATGGTGAAAAAACCACGTTATTAGAGATTTGTGGTGCCGACAATGCGAGCGACGACGACCTCACTGCCGCCGTAGGCAGGGTGGGGGTGCCACCGGGCTACCCCCACCAACAATGTGGACGAGAAAAGGAGGGAGTGGTGAACGACAACCCCTACCCCCCATTAGCGCCCCAGCCAAGGGCTGGTAGGGGCGTTGTTGCGCCTTTAGCCAGCCCTGGCCTAGGGCTGCCGGAGAGGCGCCACCGCCGGTCTGCGCTGGCCCTCCCAAACCAATGGTGGTCAAGGAAGGTTCCCCCATCGCCTTGCAAACCATCAAACAACCCCTGGTTTTGCAAACTAGGGCCAACAGCCCCTAGATCGGTCAACATAAAAAAATAAAAAAATAATTAAAAATATATATAAAGAATACAATAATATATATTATAAATAAACAATAATATATACATATAATAAGATAAAAGAAAATATTTTCTTTCAAACGAGGCATTATCGCGTCTCTAAAGGAGACCGATCGGGTCCTACTCTTCGATCCTATTATTGGGATATGGGGGACTCGCGAGACCCATACTAGTGGATCCCAAAGACCAATAAATGAAAGATTTAATTAAATTAAATTAAAGCATTTATTGATGAGATGAATTATGGTTGCATAATGTCGCACGAAGGTTCAAATTGTTCCCCGAGCATAGCGGGAGTGTTTATAGGCGTCGTCGCGAGTCGATGTAAGTAGGGAGCTTCGCTCATGCATTAAATATGGCTTGTTATTAGATAATTAAGTATCATACTTTGAATGAAAGACTTAGGTTAAGGGTTGCATCGGGATATTGGTTTGAATCTCCAAATCTATGGATTGTGAATGCATTCGTTTTCGCATTTATGTCTTTATTGCCCCAGGATGTTTGTGGAGTTCCCACCGAGGGCTTAATAAGCATGTTATCATATTTAAATTCCCTAGGATATTTGCGGTGCTACCGAGGGCTTTACTAGTTAATACCCCAGGATGTTTTGTTGAATTCGCCACCGAGGGTTTTTACTTGCCTAATTGAATGCATAAATGTGTCACATAAGTATATGAGTTGGAGTTCCTACTCATGTAACTTGGTGATAGCGGGACATGTATCGATGATGGCTTTGGATGAACTCATTTTGCTGTGATGCTACTAGTTGGAGGACGTAACGACTATTGGATCCGATAATAGTTTGCAATAAATCAAATGTAAGGGATTTAGTCACCGGATTCCTACCAATTACTAGCATGCATTGAATGAACCAATGACTTATAATTTTTATTATCTTTTATGGTATATCCCTTGTGGATCGCTTGCATGAATGATTTGAATTCCATTATGCTTTGAATGATTCTTAGAAACTTGTTTTAGAATTTATGAATGCACGACTCTTTCCTTGTTTATGAAAATTAACAATGCTCTCATGTTCCTACATGTTTTAGATCTTATCTACACAATTAAATCTGAATTTGATCAATACCTATGTGATTTCTACTTAATGTCCGAGATTTAGTTTTCAACTTCATGTTCGATTTTGCATAATTAGTAGGTATTCCTTGTGCATTTAATATTTGAGCGAGGTTTTCCTTTTATTGAGCTTCGTTGTCCAATTTAGCCCACCGCACTTACTCTCCAAGTTCGTCCACATCCACTTTAGCTTGTGACAACAGAAAGACACCCGCTTGAAGTCTTTCCTTACTTTGTGAGAAGTTGCATGTTATTACTTATTTATTTGATTTTAAGAACAATAAACTTGGGTTATAATAGGTGAAATGAACATGACATATAAAACACCACACGATAATGATGAATACCAATGGATCAAACAAAGTTCTTGCACAACAAATGATGAATACCAAAACCAAAGTAGAAGAAGCTAATACTATAATGAACCAATATGATGAGTTTGCTGATCCCAATTATAACTTTAATAGTTATGCAAATTACTCATAATTAGATGTAGGTAATCGTATTAGTAATCAAGGGGTTATTAGAGGTATAAAACATTAAATAACTCAGAAAAAAATACCAAATAATTCAAACATTACAAAAAGATATGACTGAATTAAAAAATCAATTGAGTTAAATAGTAACACAAATGAGTGAATTTGTAAATCAAGGAAAATTACCATCTCAACCTTATCCTACTTTATATGAAAAAACATCAGCCATAACATTAAGAAATGGTAAGCAGATGGATGAACATAAAATGTTGGACCAATTAGTTTCTAGAAAAGAAATAGAAGCAGAACTAGAGAAAGAAATTGAAGTAACAAGTAACAAGACTCCCAATGAAAAGGGAAATAAACCTGATAAAGACATTTCAATTAATATAAAACCACCATTCCTTCATCGTTTGAAGATAATAAAAATGCAAAGAAATTGCAGAAAGAAAAATAAATATCTGATACATTAAAGAAAGTATCTCTTAAATGCCCATGTATGATTGAGAATATAAGAATTTCTAAAACGTTATGTGATATTGGAGCCTCCATAAATGTTATGCCTTCATCTATTTATTTACAAATGACAGATGTATATTTAGATGAAACTGGTATAGTCATACAATTAGCATATATATCCACTATTAAACCAGTATGGTTACTAGAAGATGTACTAGTCAGGGTTAATGGTTTAGTTTTCCCAAAAGATTTCTACGCCTTAGATATGAAATAAGATAATTTCTCTAATAAGACTTCTCTAATAATAAGAAGATCATTTTTGAAAACGGCAAAAACAAAGATTGATGTTTCAAATGGAACATTATTAATGGAAGTAGATGACGATACAATGAATCCTAATACATATGATACAATGAAATATCTAATGGATGTTTTTTTCATGTGCACATTAGATGTCAGGACCCATCTCGCTAAGCTCTGACTTATCCCTAATTATCCTAATTAGGCACCTAAACCATACAATTAACTATATGCCTCAAAAGAATTTTATTTCAATCCTTAATTATGGTCCAAAACCAAATTTATATATTTAATCAAACTCAACTCATGTTAGACATGTTTAACGTGGTCAAAAGACCCATTTGGATGGTCCGGATGAGTTCACAAATCCCGAAAATGAAAAATTTCGATTTCATGAAATATGTAGGGGTTTTTCTGGGAATATTCTAGTTTTCTTTTAAAAAACCATTCAAATTGAGTTTGACATTTTCAAAAACTTTCACAATGGTTTTCCAACTACGATGTATGTGTAAAAACACGATTTCACAATGTGTAAAGCTATAACACCATTTCAAGTCATGGATTTCAATTTATACTTAAAATGAGTACTTGAAATTTGAATGCATTTGAAAAATTGACATGCATGAAACTAATGCATTTGGCTTGTGTAATTTTACTTGTATACCTTACATAGTTTATACCACACGTGATATAGTCTTTCCGTCCTTGTTTCCTTGTTTGGAGCAAATCTTGAGCTGGAATGACTTTGAATGACTTAAGCACTTGAGATGTGATTGATAATCGAGTTTGACAATCTGAGACACACTTGAAAAAAATTATTAAAACCCTTTCGTTTTGTTTGTTGCCATCAAAATCCTAGGTGGAGTACAAGTGATTGACCACTTAGTCCAACAGACTAATCACAAATGCAGGTACAAAGATAAATCATTAAATAGTAAAGACCACTGTAGGGTTTACTTACACTCTAACCAACTTAAAATTGGTAGCAAAGCCTCACTTGCAGGTTCCTCGCCTTTCACGTGCTTCCATTATCCTATTAAGTCATAGATTTCACATTTTAAAAATAACTTAATCCTAATATGTACAAATCATTTATAAGTTTCAATAGGATTTAAAATCCATTTTCCAGCTCCTAACAGAGTTCAAGTGTCTTCATACTTGAACAACTCTTTTAAGAATGTATCTCCATGTTTATGAATTCCTAATAAGTCTTAAACCATTTGTTAGATTCTAAAAGGGTCTTTATCACCTATTTAGCTTCAGAAGCATTTATAACTCACTTTTGCATTCCCAATTGGAGTTTTGGACTCAAACAAAGTCTTACAACTATTTTAAACTTTAAATTTAAATCTTAAGCTGATTAGCATGGATAGGCTTTGCCATTCAACTCATTGAATCATCAAACTATAAATCTCATTATATTACCTTCAAACAACAAAACCTCAATCAATAATTTCATATTCATAATTGTTGTCACATGATAGAAAACACATTCTCTTGACAAGGAAACATATGCCCTAGTCAAGGAATGCCATAAACTAATTCAACATGGTTATGCTTCTCTTCGAGCCCTTCAACTTATCAAAATCCAACAAAACTCCCAAAGACCATTTATTAGTCATAATTGAATATTTATAAACTTCAAAATTTAACAACAAGACTTGATCAAGAAGATTTCTTAATTAACCACATCCTTTAATACAAACTCAACAATCCATCTTTTATAAAATTCATACTATTATTATTATTTAAATTATTTAACTCCAAATGATATTGGGTTTAGGGAGCCTGACAAAGCTTAGGTTAGACCAGTTCAACACTAATCTTGGCCAAGGCTGGCTCTGCAGCCCTTGGGTTTGGCCATGGGCATAAGCCCAGGCCTTCTCGATCCTTGATAAACGGTGCCTTGGCTTGACCAAAGCACTTTTGTGTTGTTGTTGCTCACAACAGCATCAAGCCCAGCAACTCAATAATAGTAACACATCATCGTTACTAATAACTCTACCCCTCTTATAACCAAACCTAAGCCAATATAATCTTAAGAACAACAACCCTTGTTGCATCGTCATCACTAATTTCTTCTTTATTTGCCCACCCCTAATCAAAACCAACTTCACAATCAATCATTTCAAATAATTAACTGAAACTGGTTACTTACCTCTAAAACATACATCTCCACTGAATCGATTTCCATGTTCTTCACTTGCCCAGAGAAAGAAGAAAAATAGCGAGGGTGATGAGTTTGGAGATTTGAGAGTGAGAGAAGAGAGACTGCCGAGAGAGAGCATAGAGGGAGAACCGAGAGAGAGTGGGAAAGCACCGAGAGAAAGAGAAATAGAGAGGAACATGAGTTTAAGGTAGAGAGATTCGGTGAAGAAGATGAATCAAGAAAATGAAGGTGAAATAAAACCCTATTTCGACTTCACATGTTATTTTACAGGGGTGTATTCAATTGAGATTTTAATGGACTTTTGGTTACTTTTAATTACTAAAAAAATTTAGGTGTGTTCAATTAAAACTTTTAGAGAGTTTAGAAAAGTAAGGTGTATTCAATGTGAACTTTAATAAACTTTTTAAAAGTCTATAAAAATATTGGGGTATTCAATTTAAACTTTTAGGGAGTTTATAAAAGTAAGGTGTATTTATTGGTTACAAATCTAGACTTTTATAGACTTTTTGTAAAAAAATACACATAAAGAAATCTTCAACTTATATTCACCTCGATGCAGAAACTTTTAGAAACTTCTAATTTTTGTTGGTTCCCTTATTCGATTAAGACTTCATTGTTCATAAAGTATTTTCTTATCAATTGTTTTTATCAACTTCTCCAACCACTCCACAACTCATGGATTTCATTGCTCACTCATTATACTCTAATGTCTATGTTTACGAAAATGATGTTATTATTAATATATAAGATGTTATTCTTGCATCATTGTACATTTTTATACGATTTTTTACAAAGAAGTTTCGTTTATTAAGTGCATAATTATAATCTCAAAAAGTGTAATATTATTATTTTTGATGAAAATATTTTTTTTTTCAAATGCAATAAGTGCATTTTAAGAAATTTAAACAATCATTCTTTAGGAAAAAATATTAGTTTTTTTACTTAATTCAAAAAAGTTCAAAATTTTTACACAATGATCTTACTTATTCTTTTTTGCCCCTAAAAAACGAGTCATTTACCTATTTGTTTTGTTGATATTTATTTACTTATTTGTTGTATTACTATTATGATAGTAACTCATTAATATGCATATATGATTTTTTTATTAAAATATAAAAATACTTTCAAAAAAATTAGTAATAGTTATTAAGAGAAAGCAATATAATTATGCCTTGACCGAGCATCAAAATCATGTTTAACAAGTTCACAAAAGTCACTAAAAATCTTAAATATTGATAAAAGTCATCAAAATGAAGTTCACGTAAAAGTTCATCAAAGTTTTTAAAAGTCTACGAAAATCTATAAACTTCAAAAAAGTCATCTACTTATAAAAGTAACTAAAAGTTCACCCCTGTTTCAGGGGTGTATTAAATTTAGATTTTAATAGACCTTTGGTTACTTTTATTGAGTAAAAAAGTTTAGGGGTATTCAATTAAAACTTTTAGAGAGTCTCTAAAAGTAAGGTGTATTCAATGTAAACTTTTATAGACTTTTAAAAAGTCTCTAAAAGTTTTGAGGTATTCAATTTAAACTTTTAGAGAGTTCATAAAAGTAAGGTGTATTTAATTTTTTAGTGACTTTTGTAGATTGGTTACAAATCTTGACTTTTGTAGACTTTTTGTATGATAATACACATAAAGAAGTCTTCAACTTCTCCTCATCTCAACCCATAAACTTTTAGAGACTTTTAATTTTTGTTGGTTACATTTTTCAATAAGGACTTTATTGTTCACAAGATGACTTTTTCTTATCAATGGTTTTTATCAACTTCTCCAATCACTCCACAACTCTTGGATTTCATTGCTTACCCATTATACTCTCATATCTATGTTGATGAAAATGGATTGATGTCATTATTAAAAAATCTCATTCTTGCATCACTATACATTTTTTATAATTTTTTTTTGACAAAGAAGTTTCGTTTATTTAGTGTATTATTATAATCTCAAAAAGTGTAGTATATATTATTATTTTTGAAGAAAATAATTGTATAATTTTTTAAAAATGCAAGAAGTGCATTTTTTTAGAATTTAAACTATCATTATAAAGGAAAAAATATACTTTTTTTTTGCTCAAGTCAAACAAAAAAATAAAGTGCAAAATTTTTACACTAATATTTCTAATTATCTTTTCTCAAAAAAATATATTTCCAATGATCTTACCACTAAAGGATGATTTATTTACCTGTTTATTATGCCGATATTTATTTACTTATTTGTTATGCTACTACCTTGAGAGTAATTCATTAATATGTCTATATGTTTTTTTTTACTAAAATACAACAATACTTTTTTAAATATTAGTAATAGTTATTAAGAAAAAAAAGTATAATTATTTTTTTTTTATAATAAAGTGCAAAATATTTGTTTCATTTTAAAAATCACAATAATCTATTAGTATCATCAAAATCATGTTTAAGTAGTTCACAAAAGTCACTAAAAATCTTAAATGTTGATAAAAGCCATCATAACGAAATCTACATAAAAGTTTATCAAAGTCTTTCAAAGTCTACCGAAATCTATAAAACTTCATAAAAGTCATTAACTTATAAAAGTAACCAAAAGTCTATTAAAATCTCAATTGAATACACCCCTGAAAATCTTAATTGAATACACCCCTGTTAGTTTTGGACTGGTTAAATGACCAGTTTACTCTTCCTTCAATTATCCAAATCTATACAAACCTACTACTCTTTTAGGTCTTTTGCCATTTTTTAATTAATTTCATAATTATCTCTTGTTTTTTTAAACCCTAATGAAGCCCTGAAAATACCCTAATTTTGTCAAAAATTGGAAAAATACCCAACGCACTCAGAAACATTCATACACCGCGTTTCAACTTCAACTTATCCCTATTTCGGGTCGAATAGATTATAATACATCCACTAGGCATGTGACACATAAAAATAACTTTTTATCTTATGATATTTGGTCCGTAAAACGTGGTCCCACCTTAGATACTCCAATCCCAAATTAAATCCAAATATACTTAATTAGTTACTTAATCAATTTTATGAAATTCACGAATTTCACAATTCTTCCCAACCAATTAAAAACTTCGTCCTCAAAATTTAAACATACATGTTAATTGAATCAAAATAGAGATACGAGAAACGTATCCTTTATATGTGACTCTTTTAATCCAAACCTGTAAAACTATTTCCATGGTGAACCTTTAAGTAAGCCCAATCTCTTTCGTTGTATTTAACAATTTGGTAGTAGAGATCATAAATACATCAACTTTTCATCTCCAATTTTTGGTTTAATGAAAAGTTATATCCATTATTTTGCCAATCCTAACAATTTATGAATTTTTGGCTAGTTAATCGATAAGCTTTATAGAGTATCCAATAAACTTATGATACTTCGCATTTCACGTTTTGAGTCCTATTCAAGAATTAACTCATAGCAAGATCTAGCCTAACTTGCTTTATAACATAATTTTTCATTTTTAACTAATAACAATTTCACGAACTATTGATAATTCTTTCTCTATCTACAAAACTTTGATACATGCCCCAATTTACTTTGTTGTCACTGATTATTTCTAATAAGAATCATCTCCCGATCAATTCTTAGACTATCATAAGTCTAAAAATTTATATAATGATGCAAATAACATTTGAGCACGACATCAGATATAACGTAGAGTTGCGTGTCTATCTGATCCATCACCATTCCAACGTTTCTCAATAGAAACCTAGATTTACATAAGTCATCTCATGAATATAGATCTCAAATTACATTTGCTATCGCATGACAAGAGATCTCAAATTACAATCTAATCAGGAAATGAAATCGGACACATCATGCAACTCTATCTCATTCTCTAAATCTCTACTCAAAATATTATTTAGGTTGTAGACTAGAAAGCAATTACAAATTCCAAGTCATTTAGCCAATTCACTTAACTTTTGATTTGATTAGTTAGAAAGTTAACATCTTTTCTAACTTCATCAGATCATTTTCTATTCATGAGTTCACTATAAACCTTATTCTTTCACATTACAATTGTTCTCATAGTGGTTTTTATCATTTCTCCAATTTAAGAGATTTCCCATCATTTCGATCTCAATCACTAATTGTTCGCTAGATTTATTTTCTCACTTAAATAGAGACAATTGTCCTTATCTTGAGTAGATATATATTTTAACAAAGATCAACATATTCCTTGATTTTACTCTCATAGTATAAACTTTTAACTTGTATCTCATACAAGTTATAATTATGTTATCTCTTTTCACCACTGCTCAATACATGATTTGGCTCTACCAATTTTACAGTGGAAGAATATTAAATTCTTTAAACATATCTACTTAGATACATTGTACCTTATTCTGTTCTTCAAACCAAAAAAGGTAATACTAACTAACTAAGCTGTAAGTTATATCTCTTTTCATATCTTTTCATTTTTATCTATATCTTCACCCTCATACTGGTTTCTTACATCAACTCTAATTTAAAAATAACTTAGCGCTTTTAATTTCACCACTGACTAATCACATAATGTAGCACAACATTTGAACCAATATGCAACATATTCACCGATATCAGTTGTATATTACTTTTGTTTAACACTTTCAACTTTTGAAATTTGATTCCTTGTAAGACACTTGTAAAGATACAGTAGGTTTTATCAAACTTATGGTCTGATATTTTAAGTCTTATCAAGACTCGTTCGCCTGAAACTTCCATTTTCCATACTCATGTAAGAATTTATTGACAATTTGTTAACCTATACTTAAGCTTCTAATTGACTCCGGCAAAACCTTATAGATTTTATTATACTGAACCTCACAATTCATTCATTTATTCAAAGAAGGGTGGGGCCCTCACACCAGTCTTTTACGCTGTGAATGAATCCTAATTATGATACAAAGTCTACTCGATTTCATTTTTTTATCAATCTTAGCTATTCTCTCATTTATCTCGTCCTTAATCTCTTTGCAAACTTTCCAACACTAGGCCACTTACAACTCCTTAACCTTGACATAGAAATGCAATTCATATCTCTTCTCTTTCAAAAATTTAGCAAGAAATTCATATCTCATCTCTTTCAAAACTTTAGCTAAGGATGGTGTGACTTCTTATAATCACTCAGTTAATTTAAGTCTTCCATAGCTATTTTTTGTTTAAAACATAGAAATTTTGCGACTCAAACAATTATGTTATTTGTTATTGCCTTATTTTTTTTTCTATTATTCTTCGATTTCCCGACTTCTCTTTTTCTCAAAAAGAATTTTAGCACTTTCAAGTAACTATGTAAGATAAATTTGTATCTTACTATTCATCGAATTACTTTTGATTAATTCACCTTTTCATTATTATTCAACTAAAGAGATACAAGCATTTGAATTTCCAAACTCTTATTATCTTAACGACTAATCATACTTTCAAAGAATGCTATTTTAATCCTTGATTTCATATCAATGGAAATTCTTGCACTATAGGAGTTCATACTGACGTCATATACCAATTTGTAATGACCCAAATTAATTAAACTAGGATTAGTATTAATCTCGAGGATTAATGGTCATAATTTGAGCATTACGTGGATAACTCGGTTGACTCGGACACGAGAACCAAGGGAATATATTATTTGTGAATGGTGGTTGTGTATATGTGGTGTTTAAAATCATTAGTAGTGTACTACACCGCATGTGGTGCGTTGCTATCGGGCGAGTTGGTATGACGGGTGTTCTCCTTAAAAGGCATATCAACGTGGGTATCAAGTAGGCAAACTTCAGGTACACTAGGAAACTTGGCTAATTCACATTAGGATGACTAGTTCATCAATCTTAAAGGTTAATGTAACCATAAGCTAAGTTGATTAAATTAAAATAATAGGCTTTGGTGTACCTCAAAATGCGTGCCGAGACACGAGGCATCAAGTGCCAGGTTGTCGAGGGTTAGTGGATCACAAAATTTGTCAATTTGGTGAATAAAAACACTAACCATATAAATGGGCCTAAGCTGATGTAATTAAATCAAGTAAATCAAGGCCTATAGTTTGGTTAACAAATTAGAATCATAGGATTTTCCGGAGATATTCAATGACACACCTAAAAACCATATGAGTAGCCAATTATGCCACTTGGATTAAGTTAATGGGAGCTAGTAGAATAAGATGCAATGTGTGGATCATTAGATGTACTTCGGGATACATAAAAACATGGAGATCAGTGGCTAGAAATAAAACGCTCCTTAATATATAAGATCAACACATGCAATTGAAACCATTTTCATTTACAAATCTTGGAGAAGAAAGTTGTCGGAGGGAAGAAATAGAGGGTTTGGTGGCTGAAATCTTAAGAACTAGGAGGATTTGAACCAAATTGATGGTGATTTAAAGATAAGGATTCAAGCTAGAAAAAACATTCACAAGGTATAAATTTCATTTATTTTTCAATTCCAATTTCATTAAAATACATGTTAAAAACCCTTAATTCTATCACTAAAGATGGTCATTATAGTTGTCTTGGACCCTTAATTCTATCAATATAGATGGTCATTATAGTTGTCTTGGGTTGATTGGGAGTAATTGAGGTTAAATTGGCTCATGGTAAGAAAAACATTCATGATTCATATCGGGATTCGATGTTTGGATTATGATTTTTTTTCGTGCATATTGGGTTGAAGAAGATAATGAACGGTGTTTATACCCATAGAGATGTCTGTACTTACAAGAACTATGATTATAATTTTATTTAAGTTATGAAATAAAATTGATATCTAAACACCGAGAATTTATCAAACCGACACCAGGGACCTAGGAGTTGATAGGCGGCTATCGGGAACAAGGTTTGGGTCAGTTTAGGAGCTTCACTAGCAAGGTTTTGAAGTGTGTATTTGAGTTGTGTAAACCCATTGGAACACCTCACATAATTCAAGGTTGGTTTTATCGATATCGGATTACATGTGTGGCTGCTGGTGCGCACATATAAGGCTTTCTATTCCTATTTCGGTTTGCGTATATATTGGTTATGGCTAAATCGCTTGCACGGGTTACTTGTGATAGTTCTCGTATCGATGATAGTAGGATATACTTGCAACTGTCGGGAGGGATTAGGGTGGTCCCATTGTGTAACACCTTCGGGAAGGGACCATGTTGTTTATTGATGTTGGGATTTAGTCATTGTAAGCCTATAGGTATATACATGGTTCTTATTCGATTTTATTGATTATTGAATGGTTTGGGTCAAGGTTTTCTCATGATTATACGGTTGTTTATTTAATCTTGCGTTATTTCCTAGCACGTTTAATTGGTATATGCTGTTTATTTATTTCACGCTACCGATTTTACTTGTCGTGTGCTACTTATATTCATAGGAATATGACATACTGTTGCTAGGTGTTATATTTGCGTGTTAGGTAGATTATCAATTTCATTTCATGAATATTGTGTGGACTTCTCATGGGATTTTGCTCACTGGACTCGTTACTATAGTTGTTGGGTGATCGAGTGTAGATCCTTCGACGAGTAAAGGAAAAGCAAAGAGGTATTGGGCGACTACCTCTAAGATTGTGGAGCCAGCTCGTGTGTGACTATAATACGTACGTATTTATATTTTTGCCAAATTTTGGGGACTGTAGAACACTAATTACATGTATATGGAACCTTTTTTATACTTATCTTGCCTTGATAAATACATGATATCTTTTGTCAAGTTTTTCAGTATTTAGGATTATTAAATGTTGCATAATTTACTCGTTTAAGACTTCCGCTGTAAAATTTCATAATAACTTGATAAATTGATTAACCGGATAATGAGATCATTAATAGTGATATGGAGATTAATTAGCTAAGTTAAGATTAATGGAAAAGCGTAAGCAACAAGTTAGGTTGTAGGGCGTCAAGGATAAGCAGGCCACAATGTGGCAAGGCTTGGTGATGTGGAATGCAACATGGCAGGTCCCAAGGCAGCCTAGAAGTTGAGGATGTCGAGTTTGGTATCCGAATGAGGTTGAGCCTATGGGAGGAAGTGTAGTTGTCCTTAACCTGATACCAATATCACAGTTTGGTATCAGAGCGAGGTTCGAAGGAGCCTCGGGAGTAGTTTAAAGAAATCGAATAAAACTTAATAAACAAATCTTAGAAGTGGAAATAAAATCATAACTTTGAATCCTATTTGGAAGCAAACCTGAGTTGGGTAGCGATAGAGATTATATACGTGTTATGTTTTGATTGTATATATTATATACACATATAAAAAGGATGATCAGAAACATGTCATTTGGTTAAGATGGACGGATAATCGGACGTTAACAGACGTTTGGATGACATGTGCGATGTGGTACACTACGCCGAAGCGGTGTTGTTTTTGGGTTACGCACCAAATATGTTCAAGAGGACTTCGACATACAAGTGTATTTTTGTTTGTGCAGCGACACACACAACTTCAACAAAGTGGTGCCCACTGAATGGAGTATAAGGACTGAAGTGAGAGGTATAAAAGAGTGTAGTATAGATAAATCTTTTATGACAAGTACATTTTCAAAAAACGATTCAGCTTAAGCTGGGGAAAGACATACTAATGATTTCCAGAATCGATTTGCACACATCTACAGTTGCCGATAGACAGTAAGAGAAAAACATTAGGCCGAAGAGATAGAGAGAGCAGTCTAGCAAAGGGATAAGCAGTACGGTCGAGGTCGTAAAGAGACGACTTTCATATAGATAAAGTTTAGATCATACCAACATTTCAAGTGCCACAGCAAGGACAAACTCAAGATCAAAGAGGTTGAGAACAGGTATCACAGGATCGAGGTCAGAACCGAAGATTAGGTAATGGTCGGGTAGGACCAAGACGTAGGGGTAGGTGTTTTCGATGTGGAATGGATGGACCGTCTGCTGAGATTGGTAACATATATGGTAGCGACACGGGTGCACTCGAGAGTCGATGCATGTGGTGACTGAGCTAGGTGGTAGACGTCCCAGCACTGGGTTCAGGGTATGTGATTTTAGTTTTTCTAATAATTACAATTTAAGGTTTATGCATGCATGCTTGTACGATGGTAGATTATCGTGTTATGACATGAGATTGTCATAGGTCGCAGCGTGCCATGGAATTTTCATGGTGAGTAAAGGTAAGTCATGCCATGGGATGGGATTGTCATGGTGAACTAAGGGAGGCTATGGCATGGCATGGGATTTCTATGGTATGTTATGGTTGGTTATGACTATTATGTTGTGATACATGATAGGAGAGGGTTACAATTACCTAACTGGGTTTGGGAAACTTAGACATGGAAATTGAACTGAAAGTAGGTTGCAGATATGTTGGAAAGAGAGTAATTGATTTTGACCACCTCGGCAACATGCACCTATATCTCAGGGTAACACTACATTCCCTGTAATGGGAGTAGTGGGGTGTTCAAGGGACGTTAGAAGGGTACAATCAAAGTGCGAAGTTTAGTCGCACGGGGATAGGTTAGATGCACAAAAATTTACTCGAGATTTAAGTTTCGGGGGACGAAATTCTCCTAATTGGGAAGAATTGTAACGACTTAAATTAATTAAATTAGGATTATCGTTAATCTCGGGGATTAACGGTCGTAATTCGCGCGTTACGTTGATTACTCGGTTGACTTGGATATGAGAACCGAGGGAATATATTATTTGTGAATTGTGGTTGTGTATATATGGTTTTTCAAATCATTAGTAGTGTATTGCACCGCATATGTATAAGTTGCTATCGGGCGAGTTGGTTGATTGGTGTGATTGGTGTTTGCCTTGAAAGGCGTGTCAACGTAGGTATCGTGTAGGCAAACTATGGGTACACTAGGAAACTCGACTAATTCACGTTAAGATGACTAGTTAATCAATTAAAAAGGGTAATGTAACCATAGACTAAGTTGATTAAATTAAAACAATAGGCTATGACGTACCTCAAAATGCATGCTGAGACACTTAGCATCGAGTGTTGGGAGTCGATGGTTAGTGGAATCACCAAATTTGTAAATTTGGTGAATAAAAACACTAACCATATGTATTATAATGGGCATAAGCTAATGTAATTAAATCAAATAAATCAAGGCCTATAGTTTGGTTAATAAATTGGAATCATAAGATTTTCCTAGAGATATGTATTGACACAGTTAGGAACCATGTGAGTAGTCGATTAGTGTCACATGGATTGAGTTAGTGGGATATGTGGCAAGGTGTGGACCATTAGATGAACTTCGGGATACGTAAAAATATTAAGATCAATGGCTAGAAATCAAACACTTCTTAATATATAAGATCAACACTTGCAAATAAAACCATTTTTATTTACAAATCTTGGAGAAGAAAAAAGTTATTGGAGAGAAGAAATAGAAGGTTTGGTGGCTGAAATTTTGAGGTCTATGAGGATTTGACATAATTGATGGTGAGTTCAAGCTAAGGATTCAAGCTAGCAAAGACATTCACAAGGTATAAATTTCATGTCTTTCTTCAATTCCATTTTCATTAAAATGTATGTTAAAAACCCTTAATTCTATCAATATATATGGTTATTATAGTTGTCTTGGGTTGATTGGGAGTAATTGAGGTTAAACAGGCTCATGGTAAGCAAGAATTTCATGATTCGGATCGAGACTTAATGTTTGGATTATGGTCTTTCTATGCATATTTGGCTGTTAGAGAAGATAATGAACAATTTTTGTACCCACGGAGATGTGTGTACCCACATGGACGTCTGTACCCACATGCGTGTCTGTGCCCACAAGGACTTTGTACTCACAGATGCGTCTGTACCCACAGGAACGTCTATACCCACAGGGACAATTGAAACCATAAGAATTGTGATTATAATTTTATTTCAGTTATGTAATAAAACAGATATCTAAAATCGAAAATTTATCAAATCGACAACAGGGACCTAGGAATCGATAGGCGGGTGTCGGGAACGAGGTCAGGGTCAGTTTAGGATTTTCATGAGCAAGGTTTTGAAGCACGTATTTGAGGTGCGTAAACCCATTGGAATACCTCACATAATTCATGGTTGGTTTTATCGATATCGGATTACATGTGTGGCTGCTGGTGGGCACACATGGCACTTTCTACTCTTATTTCGGTTTGCATATATATTGGTTATGGCTAAATTGCTTGTACGAGTTACTTGTGATAGTGCTCGTGTTGACGACAGTAAGATATACTTGCGACCGTCAGGGGGGAATATGGTGGTTCTGATGTGTAACAACATCGAGAAGGGACAGTGTTTTTTACCAAAGTTGGGATTTAGTTACTGTAAGCTTGTAAGTAAATACGTAATTCTTATTCGATTTTATCGATTCCTAGCTTGTTTAGGTCAGGATCTTCTCGTGATTATACGATTGTTTATTGAATCTTGCTTTATTTACGAGCACATTTAATTGATATATGTTGTTTATTTATTTCACACTTCTGATCTTGCTTGTCGTGTGCTACCTACATTTATGGAAATATGACGTACTGTTGTCAGGTGTTATATTTGCATGTCTCATAGATTATTAGTCTTATTTCATGAATATTGTGTTAACTTCTCTTGGGATTTTATTCACTAGACTCATCACCGTATTTGGTGGGTGACCGAGTGCAGATCCTTCGACGAGCAAAGGCAAGGGCAAGGAGGTATTGGGCAACTACCTCTGAGATTATTGAGCCAGCTCATGTCTAACTACAATATGTTCGTATTTATATTTTTGTCGTGTTTTGGAGACTATAGAACACGATTACATGTATATGGGACCTTTGTTATATTTATCTCGTCTTGATATATACATGGTTTTTTTGTCGAGTTTTCCACTACTTAGGATTGTTAAATGTTGCAACATTTTCTCATTGAAGACTTCCATTGTAAAATCTCATTGTAACATGATAAATCGATTATCTGGCTAATGAAATCATTAATATTTATATGAAGATTAATTAGCTAAGTTATGGTTAAACGAAAAAGCGTAAGCAACTAGTTAGGTCTCGGGACGTTAAGGATAAGCTGGCCATGAAATCATTAATATTTATATGAAGATTAATTAGCTAAGTTAGGGTTAAATGAAAAAACATAAGCAACTAGTTAGGTTGCGAGACGTTGACGTGGCAAGGCTTGGTGATGTGAAATGCAACAAGGTAGATCCCACTATTGAAGAACATCATCTTTTAGCTCTGGCACATACGATATCCACAGTCTATCTCTGAATCTCAGATCCTGATTAGCTATCTCCGTCTAGTCCATACAATCTGCACTTTGCGCCAACTTACTAAACCTTGAGTATAACCTATTAGTCCTCTAACCATTTGACACTCTTTATATAGACACGGTCTGTACTCTTATCTATCTGTAAATCTCAATCCGAGTACCTGTGGGAACGTTAGCATCTCTAATTAGTATCCTACTCAATGCATCTGCGACTACGTTGGTTATTCCTAGATGATACTCCATAGAAAAGACGTAATCCTTCAGAAACTCCAACCACCTGCGTTGTCTCGTATTCAGATCATTTTATTTGAAAAGATATTTGGACTCTTACGATTAGTAAAGAGTGAATTTCTCTCCATACAGACAATTTCTCCACATCTTCAGTGCAACCACTACAGTTACCAACTCCAAATCGCGTGGTAGATAATTTTTTCATATATCCTTTCAAATGTCTAGAGGCATAAGCTACTGAACACTACCATGCATTAACACGCAACCCATACCCATATTAGAAGCTTTTGTATATATCAAAAATCCCTGTCCAGCTTCTAACAACACTAATATTAGTGCAATAGTCAATAACCTTTTCAACAGAATGAATGCCTCCTCATATTCCTCAAACCACTAAAATTCAATGTCTTTCTGGGTCAACCTAGTCATTGGTGAACCAATCTTCAAGAAATCCATCACGAACCAGTAATAATACCCTACTAAACCTAGAAAACTCTTGACCTCTAGCACTGAAGTTGGTGATGGCCAATCCATAATTTGCCTGAATCTTTGCCGGATCCATTGCTATTCCTATTGGTCTGACAACGTGCCCCAAAAACTTGACCTTTGAAAGCTAAAATTCACATATGTTGAACTTGGCATAAAGTCTATGCTCCCTCAAAATCTGTAACATCTCTCTGAGGTGATGCTCGTGATCCACTCTAGTCCTTGAATATATCAGTATGTCATCGATGGAGACTATCACAAAACGGTCAAGAAACTGTCCAAAAATTATTGCATCAAATCCATAAACATTGCGAGAGCATTAGTCAGCACAAATGGCATGAATGTGAACTAAAAATTTCCATATCTCATGCTAAATGATGTCTTGGACCTATCCTCATCCCTGATTCTAAGCTGATGATACCCTGATCGTAAGTCTATCTTGGAGAAAAATAGTGGTCTTCTCAACTGATCAAATAAATCATCATCCTCGGTAGTGGATACTTATTCTTGATTATGACTTTGTTCAACAATCCGTAATTGATACAAAGTCGAAAAGAACCATCCTTCTTCTTTACAAAAAGGATGGGTGCTCCTCATGGTAACATGGAAGGTGTGATGAATCCCTTTTGTCCTAAGTCTTGAAACTAAGTGTTCATATCCTCTAACTCTCTTGGTGCCATACGGTACAGTGGTATAAAAATTAGTCTCTTGCCCGGTACCAACTCAATAATAAAATCAACCTCTTGCAGTGGCAATAGTACAGGTAAATCCTCTAGAAAAACATATGGAAACTCTCTAACAACTGGTATATCCCCAAGTTTAGGTCCCCGACTCTCTAGTACTATATATAGTGAAATCAATCCCTCTATCTCCTTACTAGTTGTAGGTTGACCTCTCGTACCTACTATCCTCGCTGAACTAACTCTATAGATGAAGATCGGATGCCCTGGGATCTCAAATATCATTGTCTTACTGAAACAATCGATAGAAGCATGGTATGCCGATAACCAATCCATCCCTAAAATCGCATCAAACTTTAAAAACTTAAGAACTCTAAATTCAGCAGGTAACTCTACCCAACCTATCTCAATCGGACATTCCTTAATAAAAACTATTAGGGTAAACCCTATCCCAGTTGTAGTACTTAAAATCAATTGTATGATAAGCCTAATAGGCATCAAGGGTGTCATCGTAGTAATAGTACGAGTGGCAGGAAGGGCTGGTGTGACATCCACCATTTGCACTCTCATGAAAGCGATTAAGTTAGCTAAATGTTGCCCCTGAGTCGCTACCCGGTCAGATAGCCTCTGATAGTCGTCCATTGAAGTAGTAGGTGGCTGAATGTCTCTAGCTCCAATATCCGCACCATCGCGTGTGACTACTATCGATGTTTGCAGATAGATAACGAACGCGAAGCGAACTACGTGACATAGCTTGTAGATATATACATGTAGAATTTACATATTCATAACATAACTTCCATCTTACATTTTCTTACTTCCCAACTAATAGTTTCTAGGCAAAGATAATCTGGTTTCCACATCTACAATTTGTGTTTTATTGAAGTTTTATGTCTTACTTATTGAGAACATTGGTCTCTAATACTAACTATGACGACCCCCTTCCCTAATCTAGGGCACATCCATGGCTAATCCCGTCATTAAGTCCAAATCCTAACCCCATAGGACTTAATCATGTATTAGTTAGTATTTCTGTTCAAATCTACTCCAATTCATGTGGAGAATGAGTAAAACACTTATCATTCTACATTTGAAAACCAAAGTTAATTAAACTTATTAACAATTATAAAATTTAGAGGAAGGCTTAATATATTAGGCATAAGCAATTATTATAAATCCTCTGGGTATGGAAAACAGGAAACCATGATCACATGTATATATAACAAAGTGGCGAATATAAGCATTGTGATGGTTATCATAAGATGGGGAACTAAATGCTCATCCCAATATACAACCCCAAAACATATAAAAAACATAAGTGTATAATACATAAAATACTAAAACCTACAAAATGTCAATGCTTAGGTACACCGCTGGCTCAGAGGTAGTCGCTAATCTTCTCCTTGCCCAGGCTGCTCGTCAACGGCCCTACACCCATTGTCTTAAAAAGACGGTGAAATATCGATTGTGTGTGAGTTTCCAGACATGTTTCCAAAAGACGTACTTGGCTTACCACTACCGAGAGAGATAGATTTCATCATTGAGTTTGTACCAGACACTAATTTCTATACTACCGTTCCACATGGTTCTATGAGAGTTGGAGGAGTTGAGAAGTCAATTGCAGGATTTGGGAGAGAAAAGATTCATCACACCTTCTATGTCACCATGGGGAGCACCAGTTCTATTTGTGATGAAGAAGGATGGTACTTTAAGATCGTGTATCGATTATAGACAGTTGAATAGGGTCATAGTCAGAAACAAGTATCTCTTACCACGAATTGATAATTTATTTGATCAGCTGATAGGACCACAGTATTTCTACAAGATAGACCTGCGATAAGGGTATCATCAGTTTAGGATCAAGGATGAGGATAGGTTCATGAGAGTGTTTAACACGAGATATGGAAACTATCAGTTCATAGTCATGCCATTTTGTTTGACTAATTCTCCTGCGATGTTTATGGATTTAATGTACCGAGTGATGAAACCATTTCTTGACAGTTTCATGATTGTTTTTATTGATGATATATTGATATACTCGAAGGCTCAAGAAAATCACGAGCAACACCCCAGGGAGATGTTGCAAAATTTGAGGGACCATAGATTTCACGTCGAATTTGGTATGTGTGAATTTTGGTTGTTAGAGGTCAAATTTTTGGACATGTTGTTGGAGCAGCAGACTTTGCTGTAGATCTAACTAAGATTCAAGCTATTATGGATTAGCCAGCATCGACGTCAGTTACGGAGATCATGAGTTTTTTGAGGTTAGTAAGATATTAACGAAGATTTGTTAAGGATTTTTTGAAGATCTCTTCACTAAAGACATGATTAACCTAGAAATATGTCAGGTTTTAATGGTCCGAGGAATGCAAGGAGGCATTTACTCAATTGAAGAAATTGTCTGACTAGTGCACCGGTGCTAATATTTCTAGAGGCAGGACACCTGATATACAAAGATGCTTCTGAAATGGGTCTAGCTTGTATGTTGAAGCAGGGTAGAGGCACAGTGGCTTATGCATCGAGAGCTAAAGATACATGAGAAGAACTATCCAACTCAAGACTTAGAGTTGGCAATGGTAGTGTTTGCCCTGAAGATTTGGAGACATCATCTGTATGAAGAGAGGTTCACACTCTATACTGATCATAAGAGTTTGAAATACCACTTCACATAGAAAGAGCTAAACACGAGACAACGCCGATAGTTGGAATTTTTGAAGTACTAATACTTTTCTCTGGAATATCATCTTGGAAAAGCTAATTTAGTTGCAGATGCACTGAGTAGAATATCGACGGGAGACGCTGAGATTATTAGATGCCACATGACACATGGACTACTTGAGGCAGCGGTGATGATGACTCAATTCGATATTCCTACCTATACTAGAGTGATGATTCGTGCACAAATGAGGCTTCAGACGGTGTCTACTCGAAGAGTGTCAAAGGGTCAAAGAGCCAACATTCTATACTCAAGATTCGGTGAGTTGGCCTAGAGTATTGATTGTACTGACTAGATGGAGATGGCAGATTTGTGTCTCAAGTTTAGAGGCAGATTGCGAATATCGGTTGTGGCAAAGCTGAGAGATAAGATTCTTCATGAATCACACATATCTCGGTTCACAGTTCACCCAGGAAGCACTAAGATGTACCATGACATGAAGAGACATTTTTAGTGGCATGGGATGAAAACAGGCATATCAGAGTTTATCAAGAACTGTGGGATCCGCTAATAAGTGAAGATAGAGCATCGTAAACCTGGAGGATTATTGCAGCCGCTTCCCATTCCATGATTGAAGTGGGAAAATGTTGCCATGGACTTTATTAGAGGATTGCCGAGGGTTGCCCTTCGACGTGATTCTATCAGGGTAATTGTGGATAGATTGATGAAATCTGCACAATTCATACCAGTTTATGCTCATTAAACATTTAACCAGTTGAGTGTGTTTTTAGATAGAGAGATTATTAGGCTATATGAGGTACCATTGACTCTTACGTTAGATAGAGATGTCGTGTATACGTCTAGGATGTGGCAAAGTATGTAAGAGCAATATGGTACACGCCTATAGTTTAGCAAAGGCTTTAACCCTCGGATTGATGTGCAGACTGAGAGGTTGATTCAAACTCTCGAGGATATGCTTAGGGCTTGTGTACTTGAGTTTGGTGAATCTTGGGAGGAGTCTCTACCATTTTGTGAGTTTGCATACAACAACGGTTATTAGGCTAACATTGAAATGGCGTAATTTGAGGCATTATATGGAAGACCATGTCGCTCACCATCTTGTTGGGCTGAGTAGATGATCGTGACATTATAGGGCTTGAAATTGTTTTCGATCACACAAAGAAGGTACGATTGATTCGCTAGAGGATTAAAGGAGACCAGGAGAGGCAAAAGAAGTATGTAGACATGTATCGCAGTGATCTCATGTATGACAAAGAAGCATTAGCGTATTTAAAGGTTTCTCTTCGTAAGGGTCTTCATAGATTTTGTTTGAAAGGAAAGTTAGCACCTCGATTTATCAGGCCTTTCATAATCAAGAAACGGGTCGAAAAAGTTGCTTATGAGCTGGATTTACCTTCACGGATGTCGGGCAGTCATCCAGTGTTTCATATTTCTATGCTTCGACTAGCCGATTCGAAGGTAGGTGAGAGACCGATAGTGGACTTGAGTCAGATTGACTTGAGTGAGGATATATCATATGAAGAGCAGCCAGTACAAGTCCAAGGCAAGAGGGTACAACAGTTGAGAGGAAAGTCTATCTCGGAAGTTTTGGTCACGTGGCAGTTTCATGGAGACTCATAACTCGCTAAGGAACAGGAAGACTATATGCAAGATAGATTTTCATACTTTTTCGAGTCAAGTATAATTTTAGGTTAATTTTAATTTTGAGGAAGAAATTTCCATTAGTGGGTAAGTATTGTCACGGCCCAAATGTCTAATCTTGGTTTAATTTGTTAATTAAGATCAAATGACCTATGACGTGGGACCCGTGGCAAGATACGTGTCATTACTGAGGCAAGGTGGCCGAGGTAAATGTTATATTTTTAGTGATATATGCCTAGTATATTGTATATGTGTAGACTACTAAGTTATTTCTACTTTTGTATAGGTGTTGAGGCATGAGTAGAGACGCACCTTAATAAGCATACCGGCATGGGACTGAGGTAGTGAGTGATAAGGTAAGTTGGTACAAGCTTTATATCGGCTTTATAAGTGAATTAAATGGGATATGGTTGATTTGGTATTTAAATACAAAAGTTAGTAAGTTAAAACAGAAGCCACTTGATATGTCTTGAGACACGAGTTTACATGCTTCAACATTACTTGAGTTATTGTTAGTGTCACTTAAGCATGAACTAGTGGGACGTGTGTGAGTAGGAGGTCCACTAGTTAGATCTCGAGATACCTATGCATAAATGATGCTATGGGTTGTTGTTTTATGTTGTGAATGGTGTTTTGGAACTCTAAAGGTGTGTTTGAGGGTTCTCAAGGCATCAATATAGCCTATATGTTGGGAAACTCAAAATTCTAATTGTAGAATTCTAGGTCTCGCAACACGCAACACGATATGCAGGATAGGTAGTGAGCTATGTTGGTCATTAGCATGCTATATATGGTCATTAGCGCGCTACATGCTATTTATGCAGAAAAACCAGCAAGTCTCAAGAAGTCCTTAAACACTGTAAATGAGTCTAATATGCTAGGTAAAGGTTCAAACACACTCAAAAATATATGATATGATGTCAGGAACTTAGGGAAGTATTTCGGAGATTCAAATACGAGTTTCAAGGTATTAGGATGCCGGAGTAGAATAGGAAATTGCGTTATATGTAAGTAAACTGATTGAGAGATTTCTTTACATTTCATTCCTATTCATATGTTCATTTCCATTCATTTGGAATGAATTGCCTTTGTACTTATGTGCCATGACTTGTTCTTCATTCTCATTACATGAGGTTGTTTCATGGCATAGTTTGTTGATAAAATGATTTCATTGACTCCAATTCATTTGCTATGTCATTATTGATTTTTATTACTGGTGGTTAGTGAAATAGCATGCTATTAGGTAGTTTTTACATAGTGATGGGAATCTATATTTTGGTGCATCAGTTATGCAATTATATTTGTTGGATTCCAATACCACGTTGTTCTTTAAATGTGAAAGTGGTTCTTGTAACTAGGGTCATTTTATGTTAGAAATTTGTCTGATATATGGGGGTCACCAGACTTTCTAGGGTGATCGAGATTTCTCTACTATTTTGCACACCACACGGGGTATGGGACTCGGGGTTGTTGGCAAGCATAACTTGGGTGACTTCACAACTTGTAACACTTGGGGTTGTTGACAAGTAAATATAATTATTACATTGAATTAATCAACAAAACCAAAGTTGAATTACGAACGTGAAGTCTTTAATGTTTTCTGCACACAAACTCATTAATACTCAAACTCGATGTAAAACTTTAACAATTTTAATAAATCTAATCCTAATCATTCGCCTAATAGGACCGTGACGTTGAAACATGTGATGGCCCCTTCTAATCTAGGGCATCGCTGAGCAAAATCCCGTAATTAAGCCCAAATACCATCCCCACAGGACTTAACTGCGTATTAGTCAGCCTTTCTATCCAAATCTACTTCATATTAATGTTTAAGATAAATAAAACACATGTCACTTTTCAATTGAATCTCAGAGTTAATTAAAACTTATTAAAATTTATAAAATTTAATGGAAGTCTTAACAAATTATGTGAAAGTAATTATTAAAATCCTAAGTGTGCGAAAACCAAAAAATAACAATCACATATATATATACAAAGTGGCGAATATAAATAGTATGATGTCATCATAAATCATGGAACTAAATGCTCAACCCAATATACAACCCCAAAATGTATCAAAACATAACTATATTATACACAAAATATCGAAACCTACAAAATGTCAAAACAGAGGTACACCTCTAGCTCAGAGGCAGTGTCCAATCTCCTCCTTGCCTGGCCTGGTCGTTGACGACTCAACACCCCCCGTCATAAAAATGATGATGAGTACTAAAAGTAATAGTAATCCCAGTTGCCCAACTCCGTTACATTTCCAAAACAAACTAAATGGTATTTAAAATCATAAGTTCAATGAAGAAAGACTAGTACCACAATTATGCCAAGAAATACCACAGTTAAACAAGTGAAACTGACATAAGGCTAAATAGTTATGATCTAGATCCGGTTTGATGTGACCTACATCAGTAAAGCCTTAACCACTATAGAACATGCGTGGTGTCCTACAATATAATATCACTAGATACTCTAGCCCTAATGTCATTGGGACTTTAACCCCATATATGGGCAAGCCAAGGGACTCTAACCCCATGTGCCTCATCTTAGTGGCGAGTGTCAACATCCTCAGGGACTCAAACCACATGTGTCGATTGACTCATAGTGCAATGGACTTTAAATTCTATAACTATTTTATAATTCTAAGAAATTGACTCATTAAGGATTCCAGGAGCTAGCTAATGCTACAAAGCGCAAATTCTCTAAAAGAATACAAGTCCATAAAACCATTCATAGATCTATGGTTCTTGATAGCACACTATTTGTACTACATTTACTGTAAAACAACAAGAAATGGCATATAGCACATAGATGTATCAAAAGATTTTGATTTATCAAAATAACGTGAAAACTAAACTCAACAAGTGAGGAATAACAATTAAGTCCATGATATGAGAGTTCAAAGTTAGACATAGTCAATATAGACTACAACAAACAAGTTAAAACTAGAAATGAGATGTAAATAAATAATCAACGGGTAAGCAATGTAAAGTTTTAGCTTTGTCGATCTCCCATCACCTCAAATCACACATTTGCAACTCTGATACCCTTTCCTAAGCTTCCTGATATCAAACAAATCCAAATAAGTTGGGTTTATGTCAGAAAAAATGGGTTTAGGAACCTTAACCTAAATAACCCCATAAAACTAAACAATACCTATATTTTAGTCTTGTATGGCAGTGCACTTTTAGGCATGAAAATTGTCTAAATCTCAACATCTTTCCTTGTACAAATTTTTGTTCTCTAAGCTTTTTGAAAAAGTTTGGTTTGCGTAATTCGGATTTCAAATGAAAGAGATATCACAATTTTTCTAAACAAAGCTCAAATTAGAACTTAATCTAACATGCAGAATTAGAAAATTCATTTCTCCCAATCTATAGTTTTAAAATTCATAATTTTTTGTCACAAGGCACCTAACATACAAATAAAAACATAATAAAAAATCAGCTCATTTGGATGAGTAATTAGAGAGTTATGTCATTTACAAATTAAGTTTCAAAAATCTCATAATGCATTTAATTACATATTTGTAGAGCACTTTTGGACATGAAAAAACTTGAACTACAAAATTCTAGTAGAATAAAGTTGTTTCCTTTTGAGTTAGCTTTCAAATGCCACTAGATTGGGTTCATTTCAGTTTAAAATGTGCAAGTTATGATCAAGTTACATAGGTTGGTTCATAATATAACATGCAGAAATTCAGTTTTGGTCTTACAATTTCAAAAATTCATTTATTTTTTATTTCAAAACCAAATTAAGAACTTTTTAAGATCTGGATTATCATCTTGAAATGAAGAATTCAAATATATAAATCTATTACAAAGACTTAATCATTACCCTCTGAAATTGGCCAAAAACTAGAACTTAATTCAACTTAAAATAGAGAGAATGTACCTATTTGATGTACCACACTAGCTTGATCAAGCACCGCACCTTCAAACAACCAACTCAAACTGATTTTCTTCTTCCTCAAACTTCTCTAGCAAGTTTCTTAGCTCCTAAGCTTATGAGAATGAAAATATGTGGTTTGCTAAATTGATCTCTAACTTTATATATGAAATGGATATGGTTGAATGATAACCATTGATCTAATCACGCACGTTTCTTGAGACCTATCTAATGGTAGACCTCTTAATACATGTCTCACTTACCTCCACTAATTCATGTCAACTAACTCCAATTTATGACTTAATTGATTTCTAGATGTGCTAATACGTGTCCGAGGCAGATCAAATGGCTAATGTTTTATAATGCTAACTTAGGTTACATTTAATTAAAAATCAACTATAGAACCATTAAAACCACTATATAAGCTATACTAACTCAAAATAGAATTACCACAACACTCTCTACCCCAGTCCTACGTCGGCATGCAACTCAATACATGTTTGCTCTTATGTATCGACACTTATACACGAGTAGGAGTGACTTAGTAGTCTACACGTATAAAACACACTAGGCATACACCACAGCAAAATCTAACATATACCTCGACTATCTCACTGCGGTCAATGCACATATCCCGGTGTAGGTCCCATGTCAAGGATCGGTGATCCTAATTACGAATAATAAACAAGATTAGAAATTTAAGCCGTGACAAATCTTCCCAACTAATGGAAATTTCACCTTGAAATTAAAATTTAGGCTAGGATTAATACCTGACTCGAAGAGGTACGAAATCCTAACCATCATATAGTCTTCCCACTGCCAAGTGAGTTTCGTGTCAACATGGAATTGGTACTTGACGAGAACCTTTAGTAGAAACTTGTTCCTCAACTTCTGTACCAAACGATCTAGGATCTGAATAGGTTGCTCCTCATAAGTAATATCATCACTCAGGTCTATCTGACTCAAGTCCATAATCGATCGATCACCTGCTCTCAACTGAGCTAATCGAAGCATAGAAATATGAAAGACTAGATGAATACCTGAAATCACTGAAGGCAACTCAAGCTCATACGCAACTTTCCTGACCCATTTCTTAATCATGAAAGGCCCGATGAACCTTGGTGCAAGCTTACCTTTCACTCCAAATCTCTGAATACCCTTACGAGGGGAAACCTTCGAATATACATAGGCTCCCTCGGTGTACGTAAGATCACCGCGATATTTATTTGCATACTTCTTATGTCTATCCTAGGCTCCCTTGATTATTTGAAGGATCAATTTTACCTTTTTTGTGTGGTCAACAACAATCTTAGGCCTCACAATCTCCTGATCCTGTGGTTTAGCCTAACACAATGGCTAGCGACATGGTCTACCATATAAAGCTTCAAATGATGCCATCTTAATACTGGCCTGATAATCATTGTCGTAAGCAAACTCATACAATGATAGGCACTCGTCCTAAGATTTGCCAAACTCCAACAGACAAGCCCGTAACATATCCTCGAGAACCTGCATCAATCTCTAAGTCTGCCCATCAGTTTGAGGATGAAAAGTGGTGCTAAACTATAGGCGTCTACCATATTGCTCTTGCATACTCTACCATATTTTGATCTAACGTGATAGTCAATGGTACTCCATATAGCCTGGTAATCTCTCACTCAAATAGTATACTGAGCTGCTCAAACGTGTAATGCGCGACTACTGATATAAAATGAACATACTTCATCAATCTGTCTACAATTAAACATATAGAATCATGTCTCCTTATGGTCCACGACAATCCTTTCATAAAATCCATAGAAATGTCCTCCCACTTTAATCGTAAAATGGGATGAGGCTTTAGCAACCTTCCAAGTCTGCGATGTTCAGCCTTCACTTGCTGACATATCCCAAAGTTTTTAATGAACTCAAATACATATGCTTTCATCCCAGGCCTCCAGAAATATCCTTTCATGTCATGGTACATTTTGGTCCTGCTTGGATGAACGGTGAATTAGGAATAGTGTGATTCTTGAAGAATCTCATCTCTCAGCTTTGGCATTGACGGTATCCACGGTCTGCCTTTAAATCTCTAATACTGATTTGTCATCTTCGTCCAGTCAATATAATCAGTATACTAGGCTAATTCACAGAATCTCATGTATACGATGTTTGCTTTCGACCCTTTGACACTCTTTGTGTAGACACGATCTAATTCCTCATCTCTGCACAAGTCATGACCCGAGTGTCGTAGGAATATCTGGCATAGTCATAATTTCTGCTTCCTCAAGTAACACCATAATCATGCGTCATGTGGCACTTGATAACCTCAACATTTCTAACTGGTATCCTACTCAGCGCATCTGCGACTATGTTAGCTTTTCCTAGGTGATACCCCAAAGAAAAGTCGTAATCCTTCGGAAATTCTAACCATCGGCGTTTTGTCTCATGTTCAAGTCCTTCTAGGTGAAAAGATATTTCAAACTCTTATGATTAGTAAAGTGTGTGAATTTCTCTCCATACAAATAATGTCTCAACACCTTCAGTACAAATACTACTGCCGCCAACTCCAAATTATTTCTTCTCATGTACTTTCAACTGTCAAGAGGCATAAGCTACCATACTAATACCCTGTATCAACACACAACCCATACCCATATGAAAAGCATCTGTGCACACTAAGAATCTATGTCTTGCCTCTGGCAATACTAACAGTGGTGCAATAGTCAACAATTTCCTCAACTGAGCAAATGCCTCCTTGCATTTGTTTTACCAATCAAATTTGAAGTCCTTCTGCGCCAACCTAGTAATCGGTGAAGCAATATTATAGAAATCCTTTACAAACAATCGATAGTACCCTGAAAGATCGAGAAAACTCCTGATCTTTGTGACTAACGTCGGTGCTGGCCAATCCATGATTGCCTTAATATTTGTTGGATCTACTGCTATCACGATTGCTCCAACAGCATGTCGTAAAACTTTGACCTCTGAAATCCCGAATTCACATTGGTTGAACTTGACATAAAGTCTGTGTTCCCTCAAGCTCTTAAAAGTCTCCCTAAGGTTTTGCTCATGATCTTCTCTAGTCCTCGAATATATCAATATATCATTAATGCAGACTATTACGAAGCGATCAAGAAACGGTCTAAAAACCCGATGCATCAAATCCATAAACACTATAGAGGCATTGGTCAACCCAAATGGCATGGCCGTAAACTGAAAATGTTGTGCTAAAAGTTGTCTTGGACCTATCCTCATCCCTGATCCTAAGTTGAAGATACCCTGATCGTAGTTCTATCTTGGAGAAAAATTGTACTCTTATCGGTATATCAAATAAATCTTCAATCGTCGGCAGTGGATACTATTTCCTGATTATGACTTTGTTCAACTATATGTAGTCGATACAAAGTCTCAAAGTACAATATTTCTTATCCACAAAAATGACGAGTACTCCCCATAGCAACACGGAAGGTGTGATTAATCCTTTATGTCCCAATTCCTGAAGCTGTGCTTTCGACACCTCTAACTCTCGTGGTGCCATGCGCTACGATGGCATGAAAATTAGTCTAGTGTCCCTTACCAACTCAATAATAAAATCAACCTCTCGTGGCAGCGATAGACCAAGTAAATCCTCTAGAAACACATATAAACTCTCTAATAATTGGTATATCATCAAGTCTAGGTCCCATACTTTCTAGTACTGTATATAGTGCAACTAATGCCCCCATTTCCTTTCTAATCGCAAGTTGTGATGACCCCTTCTCAAATTAGGGCACCGTCCGGCCTAATCTCGTTATTAAGTCCTAATCTCATCATATAGGACTTAATAAAAGACTAGTACCTATCCAAAACCATTTAAGTACTTATCATTTATTATTTCTTTTGAATAAAAACCTATACAAATCCTATGTCAATTGATAAATCATAGTTATTTAAAGTTTTGTTTACTTAAAAGTTTATTCAATGGAAGTCTTAACAATCTAGTGGAGGCTTATAACATGAGACCTAACAATTGTGGAAAAAAACCAGAGAATAAAGATCACATGCATATATATGATGAAATGGCGATATATAATATCATATGTCTGGGGAAGATACTACTCACTCAACCCATAATATACAACCCTAAAAGTAATACATCAAAAATTCAAACCTACTAAATCGGGTGTAGCAGTGCTCCACTAGATCAGAGGTTATTGTCGATCTTCTCTTTGCTTATTCTGCTACTCGATGGATCTCGCCTATGGTCACAAACTAGATGGTGAATACAAGAAAGTAGAAAGTAATACTGAGAGACATTTGTTCACATTCCCAATTATGCAACAAGAATCTAAAAGCATGATTATAGCAACTATGCAGTCAAGAGAACATGCGAAGAAATACTTCAGCTAAACAACATGAAACTAACACATGGCTAAGTAGTAATGATCTAGGGTTGACCTGTTGTGATCTTCATCACATCAGCCTTTCCACTCTATGAGGATGGAACTGAGCTCTACCTCAATGTAAAGCTCTTAATAGTGCTCTTGCATTTATATCCTTTTGCTGGTGCCAGTCACCTGTGATACAAACTTGCCAACAACTTCGGGTCCCATACCCCATTTGCTATGCAAGTTATACTTGCTAACAATCCCAAGACTCATTTCCCATGTGCTGCGAGAGATGGTGGAGAGATCCCGATCACCCTAACAGTCTAATGACCCCGTATGTCCGATAGATCTCTATAATATAATGACCCTAGATACAAGAACCACTTTCATATTTCAAGAAATAACATGGTTTAAGAATCCAATAAAGTAATTGCATATCTAATGCACAAAGGAAATAAATTACAATACTATGTAACGCCTACCTAATAGCATGCTATTGCACTGACCAAACGTACTAACAATAAATAATGACATAGCACATGAATTGGAGACAATGATATAATTTTATCAACTAACTATACCATGAAAGCAACCTCAGGTAATGAGAATGAACAATAAGTCATGGCATCTAGAGTACAAAGGCAATTCAATCTAAAGGACTGGAAATGAACATATGAATAGGAATGAAATGTAAAGAAAAGTCTCAATTAGTTTACTTAAAATCCATGCAATTTCCTATGTTACTCCTGCCTCCCGACACATCATGGCTTGTACTTGAATCCCCATAATACTTCCTTAGGTTCTTGATATCATTTTATAGGTTTTTGAGTGTGTTTAAACATTTACTTAAGGTATTAAACTCTTTTATATTGTTTACAAAATTTTTGAAAATTGTAGTTTTTATGCTGTCACAGACCTAGCGCATTTATGCCTAGCTCTACCAATGCTGAGCTAGCACGCTTATCCAAGACAGCGTGCTAGCTGATCCATTTAACGCGCTAGGAGCAGAAAAACCCAGAATTTTGAGTTTTCTCTATACATAGGCCATTTTAATGCCTAACAAACCTCTATACACACTACTACAGTTTATGACATCAACCACAACATAAAACAACAACCACAACATCAAATTCATGAATTCATTGGATTAAGCTAAATCTATGGCGTAAAGGGATTACTAAACTTGATGAACACTAGGTATACTTAATATTTCCTTCATTAAATCACAAATTTTTTGTTGATCTTCTTCTCCAACTGCTCCTCTTTCTCCAACAACTTTGTGTCATGACCCAAGTTTCTAATTTGAGTTTAACTCCTTGATTAGGATCAAGTGACCCCTAACATGGGAGTTGCAATGAGATGTGTCATAACCGAGGTGAGATGGCTAAGGTATATGTTATATTTGTTGTGGTGTATGCCTAGTGTATTGTATATGTGTAGACTACTAAGTCATTTCTACTAACGTATAGGTGTCGATACGTATGTGGAAATGCGCCTCGAGTTGATGCCGACGCAGGATTGAGGTAGAGAGTGATATGGTAAGTTGGCATAGGATTATATATACCTTTTTTAGTGATTTATACATTGCTATGGTTGATTATACACTTATTGAAGCTAAATTAGTAAGTTAAAATAATAGCCACTTGATTTTCATCGAGACACCTATTGACTCATCTCAACATCAATGGAGTTACATATTGATGTCACATAGCATGATTTAGTGGGACACGTGTTAATAGGTGTATCACTAGATGAGCCTCAAGACACATGTGTACAATGAGATCAATGGTTCTTAATCAACCACATCCACTTACTATATAAAACTAGTAATCAACTCATACAACTATGTCAACTTAATTTCATTTGCTTAATTGAGAAGGAAACTTGTTGGAGAGAAGGAGAAAGGTTGGAGGAAGAAGAAGACCAGCAACCAAAGTGGGCTTGGTGAAGGAGGGATCAAGTTAAGCTAGGTGTGCATCAAATTAGGTATATATCTCCTTATTTACTTGAAACCCATTCTGGTTTTTGGTCAAATTCAGAGGCTATGTGATTAAGATTTTGCGATTGGTTTATATATTTGGATTCCCATTTTGAGATGATAATCCAGCTATAATAAAGTTCTTAATTTGGTTTTGAAATCATGAAGATATGAGTTTTTGAAATTTTAAGACAAAAACTAAATTTATGCATGTTGTATTAGGGATTAGTCGATGTAATTTGGTCATAACTTGCTCATTTTAGATTCAAATAGATTCAAACTAGTGGCATTTGAAAGCTTATTCAATGGGGAGCAGCTTTCTTAAATAGAGATGTTATAATGCAAATGTTTTTTATGTCCAAAAATGCTCTACATATACATGCTGAAATGCAGTAGAAGATTTTTAAAACTAAAATTGTTAAAGGCATAACGCCCTATCTACTTATCCAAATGATGCTGATCATTTAGTATGTTGTTATTGGGTATGGTTGCTATCTTGTGACAAAAAAATCACATTTTTTGGAAGTGTATATTTGGAGTAATAGATTTCCTAATTTCGCTAGTTGGGTTAGATTTCAAATAGAGCTATGTTTAGTAGAAATGTGATATTTCTTTCATTTTAAATCATAGTTCTGAAACTAAAACTTTTTAAAGAGCTAAGATAGAGACCAAAAATCTTTGTATTGGTGGAAGATTTTGATACTTGGACAATCTCATGCCTAAAATTGTGTTACAATATAAGACTAAAATTTTAGTATTGTTTAGTCTTAAAGGATTATTTTAGGATAAAGTTCCTAAACCCATTGGATCTGACTTAGACCTAACTTTATTTAGTTTAGTTTGATATCATGAAACTAAGGAAGTGTTCTGAGGATTCAAATATGAGTTTCGAGGTATTGAGAGACTGGATTAGCTAAGAAAATTGCGCAGATTGTAAGTAAATTGATTTAAATATTTATTTACATTTCATTTCTATTTACATGTTCATTTCCGGTGACTGATTTACCTTTATATTCAATATGACTTGACTTGTTGTTCTATCTCATTACATGAGGTTGCTTTCATGGTATAATTTGTCGATCGGATGATTTGCTTGCCTCCAAATCATGTGCAATGTCATTGATGATTGTCAATACATGTGGTAAATGAAATAGCATGCTATTAGGTAGGTGTTACGTAGTATTGTAATCTATTTCCTTTTTGCATTAGATATGCAGTTGCTTTATTAATTTCTCAAACCATGTTATTTCTCGAAATATGAAAGTGGCTCTTGTATCTAGGGTCATTACATTATAGAGGTATGTCGGACATACGGGGGTCACTAGACTTCTAGGGTGATCGAGATCTCTCCACTATCTTGCGGAGCATATGGGAAATGAGTTTCAGGGTTGTTGGCAAGTATATATCGTAGGTGACTGGCACCAAAAAGGTTATAAAGGCAAGATCACTTCTTAGACCTTCTTATTGATGTAAAGCTCAGCTCCATCCTCATATAGTGGAAAAGGCTGATGTGATGAAGATCACGACAGACCGACCGTAGATCATTACTACTTAGCCATGTGTCGGTTTCTTGTTGGTTAGCCAAAGTATCTCTTTTCTTGTGTTTTTTCAACATAGTTGCTATTATCATTCTTTTTAATACTTATTGCATAATTAGGAATGTGAACAAATGTCTCTTGGTATTACTTTCTATTTTCTGTACTCACCGTCTAGTTGTGACAATGGGGTGCAGATCTATTGAGTAGTCGATCAGGCTAAGGGAAGATAGTCGACTACCTCATAGCAAGTGGAGCACTACTAGAAATGATTTTGTAGGTTTTGATTTTTTATGTATTACTTTAATATGTATATGATATACTTTTAGTGTCGTGTATTATGGGTATAGTGAGTAGTACTTTGACTAGACACATGATATTATATATCGAGGTTTCATCATATATATGCATGTGATCTTTATTCCTTAATTTTTCCACAATTGTTACGACTCATGCTATAACCTTTTGCTAGATTGTTAAGAATTCTGCTGAATAAAATTTTGAGTAAAAAAAATTTAATTAAATTTTATTTATGAATCGACATAGGATAAGTATTGTTTTATATTCAAAACAAATAATAAATAATAAGCAGGTATATGATTTTGTGATAGGCTGACTAGTCCCTTGTTAGGTCATATACGGTGAGATTATTATTTAATAATGGCATTAGGCCGGGCGGTGCCCTAATTTGAGTAGGGGTCATCACAGACGGTTTTAGAGCCTAAGTTTTTAAAGCTTAGAAGAGCATAAGTTCTAAAATATTATGGACTATTTATGGAAATGTCTAAAGTTGTGATATCGTAGTCAAATGTAGTATCGTATTCTATGTTTATAAAGCTTAGGAGAGCCTAAGTGTATAGAGCTTAGGATTGTGGTAAATAGTCATTCCACAAGGTGATACCAAAGCTACGATATGTAGCAAATTGCCTAACTTTTCCAATGAGTAACAAATAAAAATTTAAACAAGAAAACGTAAATCTTAGTTGTGGAAAACCAAATGATCTTTGACTACAAAACACTAGTTAGGAAGTGAGTGAAAGTGAGATGGGCATGTCTTATATGTATACTTGTTAATTTTCCATTTATATATGCGCTATCTACGTACTTTCTGGTGTCGCAATCATTGTCAACTCGCGTAGCACGATGGCAAATCGACGCAAGATCGAAGATTGCAGCAACTCCAATGGTGTACACTCTTCCAATAGTAAAGATATTTGAGACTCTACTGTTTCCCCAAGCCCATATCTTCTCGCATATCAGTCAAGGTTCAGCTTGTCAAGGACTTCATCAAACTCAAGCCAGCCTACTCCAATGGATTGAGGAACTTTGAGAAGATCGAGAAGTGGGAACTATCTCAAGAAAAGCTTCGTAGGATAATGAAGGTCAAGGAAAAAGTAGAGAACAAGGTCAAGAGAGTTTTGCGATAGGGGCTGAGACAGGCACAGGCCCAATAAAAGTTCAGGGATAGCGTAGACCAACCACTTGTTATAGGTTTAGTAAGGTCGGGTACAGGATTAGAGATTGTCCATAGCTAGCAGCCGTGTTTCCACCGCAGAGTTGAGAGGGTGTACACATAGTAGCACAACCCAATACATATGCTACACGGAGACTCATTAAGAGTATGGTTTCCATTTGTAGTAGAAATTTATATGTTTTGTTTGATTCAGGTTCTATAGTATCTTTCATTTATGGTCGCATGATCGACAACTTAAAGTTGACACCGATTAGAGTTGGCAGACGTTTGACTTTAAGTACGGCAATCGGGGATAGAGTCTACCCTAATTTTCTTGTTGAGAGATTGCCAGTAGAGATAGGCGGGGTAGAGTTACCTATAGACTTCAGGGTTCTTGAGTTTTTAGAGTTTGATGCATTGTTAGAGATGGATTGGTTAGCAACATATCATGCTCATATCGACTATTTCACTAAGACAGTGATATTTAAGATCCTAAGGCATACGATGTTCACGTATAGTGGTAGTACATAGAGAGCCGAGGGCAATAGAGGTCGACTTGCAACTGATGGACAGATGGAGACTTTGGTGTCATTATACACCGTAGTAGAGAGTCAAGGACCCAGACTTAAGGAAATTCTAGTTGTGTTCGAGTTTCCTGATGTGTTTCTGAAAGACTTACCTGGATAACTACTACTAAGAGAGATAAAATTTATCATTGAGTTGGTACCTGGCACTAGACCTATATTTATACCACCATACCACATGGCTTCGAGAGAGTTGGAGGAGTTGAGGAACAAGTTGCAGGATTTGGGAGAGAAGGTATTCATTGCACCTTCTACGTCGCCATGGGGAGCACTTGTCCTGTTTATGAAGAAGAAAGATGGTACTTTTAGAATGTGTATCGATTATAGACAGTTTAACAAGTCACAATCAAAAACAAGTATCCATTACCATGGATTGATGGATTATCTGATCAGTTGAGAGGAGCACAATTTTTCTCTACAATAAACTTGAGATCATGGTATCATAAGCTTAAGATCAAGGATGAAGATAGGTCCAAGATGGCGTTTAGCACGAGATATAGACATTATCGGTTTATAGTCATGTCGTTTGGTTTGACTAATGCTCCTTCCATATTTATTGATTTGATGCATCAGGTAACGTGAGCATTTCTTTACCGCTTTGTGATAATTTTCATCGATGATATATTGATATATTCGAGGGCTCGAGAAGATCATGAGCAACACCTCAAAGAGACATTATAGACTTTGAGGGAGCAAAGAATATACGCCAAGTTCATCAAGTATGAATTTTGGTTGTTAGAAGTCAAGTTTTTGGGATATGTTGTTGGAGTAGCAAGTATTGTTGTAGATCCAGCTAAGATCCAGGCTATTATTGATTGGCTAGTACCAACGTCAGTCACAAAGATCATGAGTTTTCTGGGGTTAGCAGGGTATTATCGTAGGTCCGTGAATGATTTCTCGAATATCGCTTCACCAATGACAAGATTGACCGAGAAAGATGTCAAGTTTGATTGGTATGAGAAATATGAGGAGGCATTTACTCAACTAAAGAGATTGTTGAGTACCGGACCAGTGTTGATATTGCTAGAGGCTGAATAGGGATTCCTGGTATATGCAGATGCTTCTCAAATAAGTGTAGGTTGTGTGTTGTTGCAGAATAGAGGCATGATAGCTTATGCATCTAAACAACTGAAGATACATAAGAAAAACTATCCCACTCATGACTTAGAGTTGGTGGCGGTAGTGTTTGCTTTAAAGATATGGAGACATCATTTGTATGAAGAGAGGTTAACAATCTATACTGATCATAAGAGTTTGAAATACCTCTTCACGCAGAAAGAGTTTAACATAAGACAACGCCGATGGTTGGGATTTCTGAAGGACTACAACTTTCTCTGGAATATCACCTAGGAAAAGCTTACGAAGTTGCTGTTGATGCATTGAGTAGGATGCCGGTTGGAGATGTTGAACTTCTTAGATGCCATATGACATTTGAGTATAGATTACTCGAGGCAGCAGCGATGATGACTCAGTCAGATATTCCTACCGATACTCACGTAATGATTTTGCACAAATGAGGCTTCGGATAGTGTCTACTCAAAAGGCATTTGAAGGGCAAAGAACCAACATCTTATACCTGAGATTCAGTGAGGTAGCCTAGAGTACTGAGTGTATTGATTGGATAAAGACGATGGACCGTTGTTTGAGATTTATAGGTAGATTATGGATACTGATAGTTGTAGAGCTGAGAGATTAGATTCTTCAAAATTCACACCGTTCCCAGTTCACTGTTCATCTAGGTAGGACCAAAATGCACCATGATATGAAAAGACTTTTTTGGTGACCTGAAATGAAAGCAGACGTATCAGAGTTTATTACGAACTGTGGGACTTTTCCAAAAGGTGAAGGCAGAGCATCATAGACTTGGAGGATTGTTACAATCACTTCCTATTCCACGATGGAAGTAGGAATACATAGCCATGGATTTTGTTACAACATTGCCAAGGACTGTCTGTCGACACGATTCCATCTAGGTGATTATGGTCAAATTGACGAAATCTACACAGCTTATCACACATTGGACCTATTAAATGTATTGTTTGAGAGAGATTATTCAGTTGCATGGGGTACCATTGACTATTAAGTCATACGAAGATGTTATGTATACGTCCAGGATATGGCAAAGTATGCAGGAGCAATAAGGTACGCGCCTAAAATTTAGAACAACTTTTCACCCTCAGATTGATGGGCGGACTGAGAGGTTGATTCAGACCCTCGAGGATATGCTCAGGGCTTACATACTTGAGTTTGCTGATAATGGGAGGAGTACTGACCATTGTGAGTTTGCATACAACAATAATTATTAGGCTAGCATTGAGATGGCATCATTTACGACTTTATATTGTAGACCATGTCGCTCACCATCTCGTTGGGTTGAGCTAGAGGACCGAGACATTATAGGGCTTGAAATTGTTGTTGATCACACTGATAATTTATGACAGATTTGCTAGAGTCTTAAATGAGCCCGGGAAAGGCAAAAGAAGTATGTAGACACATATCGCATCAATCTCACGTATGAAAAGGGAGCCTAAGTGTATTTAAAGGTTTATCCTTGAAGGGTTTTAACAGATTTGGTCTGAAAGGCAAGTTAGCATCAAGATTCATCAGGCCTTTGAAAATAAAATAATGGGTCGATAAGGTTTCTTAAGAACTGGATATACCTCTATATATGTCGGGTATTCATCCAGTGTTTCATATCCATGCTTCGACTAGACAATTCGAAGGTAGGTAAGAGACCGACAGTTAACTTGAGTCAGATTAATCTGAGTGACGATATATCTTAAAAAGAGCAGCCTATATAGCTCGTAGACCGGATGATATAGTAGATGAGAGGCAAGTCTATACCGAATATGCTATTCAAGTGGCGGTTCTATGGAGATTCAGAACTCACTTGGGAACAAGAAGACTACATGCAAGATAGGTTTATGAACCTCTTCGAGTCAGGTAAAATTTTAACTGAAGTTTAATTTCGAGGATGAAATTTCCATTAGTTGGGGAGAATTGTCACGGCCCAAGTTTCTAATTTGAGTTTAACTCTTTAATTAGGATCAAACAACCCAGGACGTGGGACCCACAATGAGATATGTGTCATAATCGAGGTGAGATGGCCAAGGTATATGTTATATTTGTTGTGGTATATCCCTAGTGTATTATATATGTGTAGACTACTAAGTCATTTCTACTTACGTATAGGTGTCGATACATGTATGGGAATGCACCTCTAGTTGAGTGCTGGCGCGGGATCGAGGTAGAGAGTGATATGGTAAGTTGACGTAAGATTATATATACCTTTTATAGTGATTTATACATGGCTATGGTTATTATACACTTAATGAAACTAAGTTAGTTAGTTAAAACAATAGCCACTAGATTGTCTTCGAGACATGTATTGACTCATCTCAACATCCTTGGAGTTACATATTGGTGTCACATAGCATTAGTTAGTGGGACATGTGTTAATAGGCATATCGCTAGAGAAGCCTCGAGACACGTGTGTACAATGAGATCAATGGTTATTAATCAACCACATCCACATACTGTTGGGTTTTGGGGTTCATACGCGGCGGAGATTATAAAACAATTTTGACAAAAGCCCAAACAGGATCCTAATCTAATTCCATTAAAATGTTTAAACCAAGAAAACTTAATCATACCTCGGTCGCAAAATACCTTTCTGAAGGTTGATCGATATCTAAGGCACTACCAACGACGAATGCCCTCTACCAGCAGTCCACACACGAACGGCTGCTGAGATTGGAATTGCTATCTTCAAGAGAATACCAAATTTTTTTGCTTCTCTCCAAAATGATCCAGAGCGTACCAGAAAACCCTAATTCATTTCTAAACAAAAATAGAGTTTCAGCCCTTAATCTTTCGTACATGTGTTCTAACTCAAAGCGTCTATTTATACAACCCCTTATATATAGACGGTTAAGTAAATTACACATATGCCCCTACTTAAAGAAGTATAAGTGTAATACACCACAATGACGTTTCTGTCATGAATTTTATCATATAAAATTCATTTTCTGAACCATCTGAAAATCATGCAAAACCATTTTTAGTGTGTGACCCAATAGGCTCATACAACGTTGGCAGTGTACCAAAACACGTTTTGGTATACAAGTCATAAGCGGCCTCTAGCAAGACATTATGACTACCCAAGTTGTATGAATATCAAATCGATACAACCTAATCAATAGTGTATATAACATCCTTTTGTCACACGATATCCTTTTGATCAAACATAAGGCATGGAATTGTCATCCAACATGTTCAATCGTACTAGTCTCAATCTCTAGGTAGACTGAAAACATCCAAGTGACATTGATCAATATCAATTCACTTAGACTAGGCCTTTTAACAGTCTAACACATCGAGGGATCTACTGTATATCTCTTTTTATAAGAGAGAGACAAATTCTATCTCGATTACATAACTTCATCACATTGCTCACACAATAACCAATCACAACATTTATAATCGTCTGGTTAAAGACAATGTTTGATTGTGTTGAATCACTACGTTCCTAATGTTGAAGTCTCTGGTAATCTCAAGTCAGAGGACCGAAAAATATGCCTATCATAAGAAACGACTATGAGTTAATCCAGTGACGTTCTCATAGCGGGTCATTCCAGTACTTTATTCCCTAACAAGTACTCGTGATCTTGATTCGTATCCTTATATGTATAATCATCATATGATCATCAATCAAGACTTACAGTAGTCTTGATTCATTATAGTTCCCAATATAATGATCGACTAGGGACATTTAGGTTATTTCTACAAATACCCATGGATCTTATTATAATGTAAACATGTAAATTAATTATAATAAAAAGTAAATGAAATCCTCTATTTTATTAACTAAAAGTATTCATAAATACAGTTAATAGATTGACCTAGGGCACATGCCCCAACACATACTATATAAAGCTAGTAATCAACTCATACAACTATGTCAACTTCATTTCATTTGTTTAATTGATAAGGAAACTTGCTTGAGAGAAGGAATGGGGTTAGAGGAAGAAGAAGAGCAGCAACCAAAGTGGGTTTGGGGAAGGAGAGAGCAAGTTAAACTAGGTGTTCAGAAAACTACGTAAATATCTCCCTATATATTTGAAACCCATTCTGGTTTTTTATCGAATTCAATGGTTAGATGATTACGATTTTGCAATTGGTTTATATATTTGAATTCCTAATTTTAGGCTGATAATCCAACTATAGTAAAGTTCTTAATTTGGTTTTGAAATCATAAAGATATGAGTTTTTTAAGTTGTAAGACCAAAATTGAATTTTCTACATGTCATATTACAGATTAGTCTATGTAATTTGGTCATAACTTGCATATTTTAGATTCAAATCGACTTAAACAAGTGGCATTTGAAGGCTTACTCAAAGGGGAACAACTTTGTTTCGCTAGTGATGTTGTAATTCAAATGTTTTCACGTCCAAAAATGCTCTACAAGTAGGTGCTGAATTGGAGTAGAAGATTTTTAAAACTAAAATTGTTAAAGGATTAACTCCTACATACTTATCCAAATGGGCTGATCTTTTAGTACGTTTTCATTGGGTATGGTTGCTTCCTTACGACCAAAAATTACTTTTTTGGAAATATATATTGGGAGAAATAAATTTTCTAAATCCGTTGGTCGAGTTAGATTTCAATTAGAGCCATGTTTAGTAGAACTATGATATTTCTTTCATTTTGAATCAGAATTTTGAAAACAAAACTTTTTTGGAAAGCTAAGATAGAGACAAAAAATCTTTGTATTGGTGGAAGATTTTGATATTAGGAGAATTTCATGCCTAAAATTGTGCTGCAATATGAGAATAAAATGTTAGTGTTGTTTAATTTTAAAGGGCTATTTTAGGTGAAAGTTCCTAAATCCATTGGACCTGACTTAAACCCAACTTATCGTGATTAATTTGATAATAAGAAACTAAGGAAGTGCTCCGGGGATTCAAACACGAGTTTCGAGGTGTTGGGAGAGTGGAATAGTTTAGGAAATTGTGTGGATTTTAAATAAAACGATCGAGATATTTATTTACATTCCATTCCTATTTACATGTTCATTTCCAGTCTTTGAAATTATTTATCTTTGTATTCAATATGCCATGACTTGTTGTTTCTTTCTCATAACATTAGGTTACTTTCATGGTATAATTTTTTGATCAAATGATTTCATTGACTCCAAATCATGTGCAATGTCATTGTTGATTGTTAATACATGTGGTCAGTGAAATAGCATGCTATTAGGTAGGTGTTACATAGTATTGTAATCTATTTCCTTTGTGCAATAAATATGCAAATGCTTTATTGAATTCTCAAACCAGGTTATATCTTGAAATATGAAAGTGTTTCTTGTATCAAGGGTCATTACATTATAGAGGTTTATCGGAGATACGAGGTTCACTAAACTTCCAGGATGATCGGGATCTCTCCACTATCTTGCGCGGCACACGGGAAATGATTCATAGTTGGCGAGTATATATCGCATGTGACTAGTACCAACAAAAGGTTATAAAGGCATGAGCACTACTTAGACCCTTATGTTGATGTAGAGCTCAACTCCATCCTCATATAGTGGAAAAGGCTGATGTGATGAAAATCACGGCTGACCAACCCTATATCATTACTACTTAGCCATGTGTCTATTTCATGTTCTTTAGCTGAAGTATCTCTTTACATGTTCTCTTTTAAGCATAATTTCTATTATCATTATTTTTAATACTTGTTGAATAATTAGGAATGTGAACAAATGTCTCTCGGTATTACTTTCTATTTTTCTGTACTCATCATCTAGTTGTGACGGTGGTGCAGATCCATTGAGTAGCAAACCGGGCAAAGAGATGATCGATGACTACATTTGAGCCAGTGGAGCACTACTGGACCCGATTTTATAGGTTATAATTTTTTATTATTACTTTTATATGTATATGATATTCTTTTGGGGTTGTATATTATGGGTTGAGTGAGTAGTACCTTGGCGAGACACATGATAATATATATCGCCATTTCATCATATATATGCATGTGATCTTTATTCCCTAATTGTTCCACAATTGTTAGGACTCATGATATGAGCTTCCTCTAGATCGTTAAAACTTCCGCTGAATAAACTTTTAAGTAAACAAAATTTTAATTAACTCTGGTTTATGACTTGACATAGGATAAGCATAGGTTTATATTCAAAAAAATAATAAATAATAACTAGGTAAATGATTTTGTGATAGGCTAACTAGTCCCTTGTTAGGTCCTATATGGTGAGATTAGGGCTTAATAATTGGATTAGGCCGAATGGTGCCCTAATTTGAGTAGGGGCCATTACACTTTGCTTCTCTCCTAAGCAAATGAAAATGAAAAAGTTTAGTTGCTTGAGTTGACCAAAAGTTTTATAACATTGAATTGGATATTGTTGATTAATAGATATTAATCCTAATGTACACAGGTATCTCGAGACCTATCTAATGGTACACTTATTCACACATGTTCTACTAACTCATGCCAAATGACACCAATAAGTAACTCAATTGGTGTTGAGATGGGTCAATACATGTCTTGAGAAATATCAAGTAGCTGTTGTTTTAACTTACTAACTTAATTATATTTGATACTTAATCAACCATAGCCCCATATATATCACTTATAAAAGCAATATAAAACTTATACCAACTCACCATATTGCTCTCTACCCCGGTCCCACACCTGCACGCAACTCGTGGTGCATTCCCACAACACGTCTCAACACCTATACGCAAGTAGAAATGACTTAGTAGTATACACGTATGTAATACACGAGGCATACATCATTACAAATATAACATTTACCTCAGCAATCTAGTTTCGATCGCGACATGTATATTGAAGCGGGTCCCACGTTACGGGTCATTTGAACATGATTACAAGATAAAATTCAAATTAGAGATTGGGGTTGTGACACAGGTCGACCTCTCGTGCCTACTGTCCTCGTTGGACTACCTCTATAGGTGAATATCGGATGCCTTGAGATCTCAAATATCATTGTCTTACTAAAACAATCGATATGTGCTTTGCATGCTGATAACCAATCCATCCCTAATAATGTTTCGAACTCTAATACCTCTATTTTCAGTATCCAATGAAGCATCTCTTAAGATCGTACCCACTTCTTGATCTTCTCAAAGTTCCCGCCCATCGGAGTAGGCTGGCTTGAGATAAATGAAGTCCTTGGCAAGCTGGACCTCAACTGATATGCTGAAATATGTGGACATGGGGGATGGTATAGTCTCAATTGTCTCTCCTAATAATGTCATGACTGGAAGAACCTGCATTATCGGTGTTGCTTCAATCTTCAACCTTGTGTCGATCTACAATCGTGCTTTGCGCATTGACGATGTTCGCGACACCAATAGCTACGTAAATAGAGAATATATATATATATATACATATAGAAACTAACATTTACATATAAGATATCCCCATCTCACTTTCATTCACTTTCTAACTAATAGTTTATGGGCAAGGATCATCTGGTTTCCACATCTACTATTTGTATTTTATGTATTAAAAATATTGATCCGATACCAACTGTGACGGCCCCTTCTCTAATTTAGGGCAATGCCCAGCCTAATCCCGTAATTAAGCTCAAATCCTAACCCTACAGGACCTAACTAAGTATTAGCCAACCTTTCTATCCAAATCTACTTCATATTAATGTTTAGGATAAATAAAACACATGACACTTTTCAATTGAATTTCAGAGTTAATTGAGATTTATTAAAAGTTATAAAATTTAGCTGAAGTTTTAACAAAATATGCAGAAGTAATTATTAAAAATCTTAATGGTGTGGAAACCAAGAAAATAACAATCACATGCATATATACCAAAGTAGCCAACATAAACAGTGTGGTGCCATCATAAATCATGGAACTAAATGCTCAACCCAATATACAACTTCAAAATGAGTCAAAACAAAACTATATAGTATACAAAATATCAAAACCAACAAAATGTCGATGTAGAGGTACGCCGCTGGCTCAGAGGTAGTCGCCAATCTCCTTCATGCTTGGCTTACTCATCAACTGCTCTGCACCCATGGTCATAAAAAGGGCGATGAGTACAATAATTAATAGTAATCCCTATTGACCAATTCATTAACATTTCCAAAATAAACTAAATGGTATTTAAGAGCATAATTTCAATAAAGAAAGACTAGTACCACAATTATGCCATGAAATACCACAGTTAAACAAGTGAGATTAACACATAGCTAAGTAGTTATGATCTAGATTCGGTCGACAGTGACCTATATCAGTGAAGCCTTAACCACTGTAGGATGTGGGATGACCCCTTCTAAATTTAAGGCACCGCCCAACCTAATCTCATTATAAAACCCTAATCTCACCATATAAGACCTAACAGGGGACAAGTGAGCCTAACCAAAACCCTTTACCTATATTTATTTAAAAAAATAAACAAATATAAACCTATACTTATACTATGTCAATTCATAAATCAGAGTTAATTAAAATTTTGTTTACTTAAAAGTTTATTCAGCAGAAGTCTTAACAATCTAGCGAAAGCTTATAACATGAGTCCTTAAAATTATGAAAAAAAAACAGGGAATCAATATCACATCCATATATATGAAAAACGACCATATATAATATCATGTGTATGTTCAAGGTACTACTCACTCAACCCATAAAATAAAACCCCAAAAGTATATCATATACGTACAAAAGTAATATATAAAAAATAAAACCTACAAAATCAGGTGTAGCAGTGCTCCACTGGCTTATAGGTAATCATCGATCTTCTCTTTGCCTGGTCTGCTACTCGATGGATCTGCACCCACCATCACAAACTAGACGGTGAGTGCAAAAAAGTCGAAAGTAATACTAAAAGACACACATTCCTAATTATGTAACAAGTATCTAAAAGCATGACAACATAAATTATGCTGTAAAGAGAACATGGAAAGAGATACTTCAGTTAATCAACATGAAACTGACAAATGTCTAAGTAGTCATGATCTAGGGTCGGTCAGCCGTGATCTTCATCACATCAGCCTTTCCATTATATGAAAATGAAGCTGAGCTCTACATCAATATGAAGGTCTCAGCAGTGCTCTTGTCTTTATAACCTTTTGTTGGTGCCACTCACCTGCGATATATACTTGCCAATAACCCCGGGTCCCATACTCCAAGTGCTGCACAAGTTATACTTACAAACAACCCCAAGACTCATTTCTTATATGTTGCGCAAGATAGTGGAGAGATCTCGATCATCCTGGAAGTCTAGTTACCCCGTATGTCCGACGGACCTCTATAATATAACCACTTTAATATTTCAAGAAATAACATAGTTTGAGAATCTAATAAAGCAATTGCATATCTAATGCATAAAGGAAATAGATTACAATAATATGTAACACCTACCTAATAGCATGCTATTTCACTGACCACATGTATTAACAATCAATAATAACATAGCACATGAATTGGAGTCAATGAAATCATTTTATCGACAAATTGTACCATGAAAGCAACCTCATGTAATAAGAATGAACAATTCATGGCATATAGAGTACAAAGGCAATTCAATCCATATGACTGGAAATGAACATATGAATAGGAATGAAATGTAAAGAAATATCTCAATTAGTTCACTTACAATCCACGCAATTTCCTATGCTACTTTAACCTCCTGACACCTTGAAACTCGTACTTGAATCCCTAGAATGCTTCCCTAGGTTCCTGATATCATATAATTTGTTTTTAAGTGTGTTTGGACCTTTATTTAGGGTATTAGCCTCTTTTATAATGTTTAAGGAATTTTGGAAATTGTAGTTTTTATGTTGTCATAATCCTAGCGAGCAAATGCATGGGTTAGCGCGCTACCACTACTAATCCTGATCTAGCGCTCTAATCTAAGTTTGTGCGCTACCTGATCAACCTAGAGCGCAAAACCCAGAATTCTTAAGTTACAATTCAGAGTTTTTTGTACACATAGTCCATGTTAATGCTTAAGGAACCTACATACACACTACTAGAGTTCCATGTTGTTAACCACGGCATAAAACAACAACCCACAACGTCAAAATCATGAATTCATTGGATTAAGCTAACTCTATGGTGTAGAGGAGTTACCTAACTTGATGAACACTAGCTATAGTTGATATCTCCTTCACTAAATCATAAAGTTTTGGTTGATTTTCTTCTTCTCTAGCAGGTCCTCATTCGCCAACAATTTTCCTTCTCTCTTAAGCAATTGAAAAGAGTTGAGTTGCTTGAGTTGACTAAAAGCTTTATATTAATGAACTGGATATGGTTGGTTGATAGCCATTGATCCTAATGTACACACGTATCTCGAGACCTATCTAATGGTACACCAATTATAACATGTCTAACTCAATACAAATTATACTAACAAGTGACTCAATTGGTAATGAGATGGGTCATTACATGTCTTAAGAAATAAGTCACTCCTACTCGTGTATAGTTGTCGAGATGTGAGTGGAGATGTACCTCGATTTGTGAGTCAACGTGGGATCAAGGTAAAGATTTATGAAGTAAGCGTAATTTGAGTTAAATGTGATTCTATAGTAGCTTTAATGTGGCTATGGTTAGTATATAATTAATGTGCCTATGTTGGTGGATTTATTTAAATGGCCACATGATGCGCATCGAGACACGTATTGGCACATATAAAGACAAAATGAGTTACAATTGTTGTCCATTAATATTAGTTAGTGGAGAGGTAGTGGGACATGTGTTTGAACATATACCATTAGTTATGCCTCAGGATATGTATGTGAAAATGGATGTGTGCTATGGTTTAACCATATCCATTCACATATGTATATTTATGTTGAATGAAAACTCAAAAGCTATGTTTTATCATTTCATCAACTAACCAAGCAATAGAACATGATGGAGTGATCGAGAGGACAAGAAGAAAGCTTGCTGGAGTATCAAAGAGGAAGAAGAAGTTGGAGAAATTAGAAGCTTTAGTGAGGAAGATCAAGTTAGGTGTTATAAATATCAACTAGGTAATTACATACACTAGTTCATTTATTTCAACTTGACGAGTTCATGATTTTGATTTTGTTAGTCGTTGTTTTGTGTTGTGGTTGATGTTGAGAACTCTAGTAATGTGTATTATGAGGGTTCCTTATGCATTAACATAGCCTATGTGTAGAGAAAACTCAAAATTCCGATTGCAGAATTCTTGGTTTTACTTCACATAGCGCACTAGGTTAAACATCTAGTGAACTAAATAAGACGTGGTAGCGCGCTAAGTTAGAAATTAGCGTGCTAGTTTTAGAATTAGTGTGCTAATTTCCATGACAGCACAAAAAATCACCAATTTTCCAAAAAGTTCCAAAACACTATAACAAAGTCTAAAACCTTAAGTAAATGTCTAAACACATCCAAGAACATGTCATATGATATTAGGAACCTAGGAAAAGGGTACGTGACAGCGAATACAAGATTTGGAGTATCGGGAGGCCAGTAAAGGTAGGACTTTTCTTTGTTGTTGTGAGTATACCCGTTGATTGTTTTTTATTGTTCATTTCATGTTTATACTTGTTTGTTGTAGTTTATATTGACTACGTCCAGCTTTGTATTCTCATATCATGGACTTATTGGTTATTCCTCACTTATTGAATTTGGTTTCCATGATATTTCGATAAATTGAATTCTTTTGAATCCATTCATGTGCTATGTCATTTCTTGTTGTTTATATTGGATGTGATGTAAATAGCATGCTATTAGGAGTTGAGAAATTATGATTGGTTTTATGGATTTGCATTCTTTGGTAACTTTGTGCTTTATAGCATAACCGATTCTTGAATTCCTTTATGAGTCATATTCTAGGAATTATAAAGTAGTTATAGAATCTAGAGTCCATTGCACTAGAGCTGAGCGACACATAGGGTTAGAGTCCCAGGGGATGTCGGCACTCGCCACTATGATGAGTCATAAGAGGTTAGAGTCCCTGAGGTTGCTCATATACAAGGATAAAGTCACTGACGATCCTAGGGTTAAAGTCCCTGATGCCACTGGGGTTAGAGTCCCTGGTGAGGATTTGATTGTGTGAAACCACGCACGTCCTATAGTGGTTAAGGCTTCACTAACGTAGATCACGGCCAACCGGATCTAGATCGTAACTATTTAGCCTTATGTCAGTTTCATTTGTTTGACCGTGGTATTTCTTAGCATGAATGTGGTACTTGCCTTTCTTGTTTAACTTATGCTTTTGATTACCATTTAGTTTGATTTGGAAATGTGAATAAATTGGTCAACATGGATTACTGTTACTTTTTGTACTCACCGTCCTTTTTATGACGATGGGTGCAATGCCTACGACAAGCAGACCGGGCAATGGAGGAGATTGGTGACTACCTCTAATCTAGTGGCATACCTGTGCTTTGACAATTTTTAGGTTTTGGTATTCCATGTATTATGTACTTATGTTTTTAGTATTTTTAGGGTTGTATATCGATATGAGTGTTTAGCTACATAACTTATGATGACCATCACATTGTTTATATTCGCCACTTTTTATATATGGATGTGATCATGGTTTCCTGATTTCTACACATTTAGGATTTATTATAATTGCTTCCACATATTATGTTAAGTCTTCCACTATAAAATAAGCTATATAAAAGTTTCAAATTACTCTGAAATCTAATAATATGATGATAGGTGTGTTACTTATTCCGAACATGAGAATGGAGGAGATTTGGATAGAAAGGCTGACTAATACGTAGTTAAGCCCTGAGGGATTAGGATTTGGTCTTAATTACGGGATTAGGTTGGGCGGTGCCCTGGATTAGAGAAGGGGTCGTCCCAGTCTAACACAAAGTAATCAATCTCCTCTAAACTCCTATAGTGTATACACAATCTAAGTGAAGTCAAATAGGGTATAAGAATTTGTTTCCATCGTAAAACTTCTATTTTCATGGGTATAATAACATATCACTTGCATTTCTATTCAAATTAAATTTATATTCATATTCAAATTCCTAACTAGAAAAAGTAAAATGAAATGGGAAAATATTACTCGTATTGTAGAAAATTTTGAAAAATTCACAATGTTCAACTAGAATCTACCTCTAGTTTCTTTCATACTTCGTATCTTCATACTTCACTTCACCTAATACCTCAAGCTCATCCCAAACCTTGTCTTCAAGGTTTAAACACTGTGTCGGGTTTTTCAACAATTATAAAAATACCTCGTGAAGCATAAATTATTTTAATAAATAATTAACTAACTAATGATAATAATGACTTGAATAAGTAAATTTAATTTAAACATATCCAAGCATAATTGAATTGAATTGAACATATAAAACCATATCATTGTATCAAATTGTGAAATCACACCAAAGCAATTGTATCAAAGTGTAAACATATACCACATCAATTAAAGCAAAAGATTAAAAACATAGACCTCACATGAATAAAACTCAGGAAATGGATTACATAGTGTAGAAAAAACCATAGAACCGTCGTCCATACGTTGCATCATTGCCATCATCCCTATAATTAAGCTATTGGGACTGGTAGCTCACCACATGATCATATAGGGTGTATTCCACTCCATTCACCGAGTTATCTTTTGTCAAGATTCCCTTGTTGGGCATCCTCAGCTTTAGATATGGAATGTGAATGTTGGCTACCTCATCTTTAATCCTTCTAATTTTTCATGCTTTGATCCATATATGCTTCGAGTGATCTCATGTTGGTTCTGGAATAAGAACTCTTGATGTCTTAAGTTTCTCATCTATTACGCAAGATTTTCAGCATCAGCCCATTTTTTTGTCCTCCGCATCTACGCTAATGAAGTCATCTGCAAGTGGCTCTATGGTTTGGTTTGCTCGTGGTATGCGACAGTTTGAGTTTCCTCTAAGTTTATTTGGTTATCTGCCCGTACTCTTCTTCTCTTTGTGGTATCTCTCCTTTCTGTGGTGTTTCTTTTTGTTCTTTCTCTTAGTTAACATATTCGATGACCTTCTTGCTTTTCTCAATGGCATCGTCAGTAATGGTCTTGTTCGAGAATACATCAAATTTGACTCCTCTCATCAGTACTCAGTCTCGCTTACATAACTCAGTAATCATCAAGGGAAAAGCACTCCTTCATTTTTCTTAGTGGCTATGGTGTTCCTAATCGATTCGTAGATTATTCAACCAATGCCAATGTACCTGATCCCTTGCACTATGTAGTATAGGAGAGCCACCATATAGTTTACTCTGTCGTAATGTTTTATATTAGGATTTAAGCTCACATTCAAGAAAAAGCTCAATGCTTTGGTTGTTTTCTTTTAAAAATTGGCTTGTATGTATTTTGAGTACCCGTTTGAGTCAAAATTGAAACTATATCTCGGAATAGCTTCCAAACTGTTTCAAATGGTATCGTAGGGAATTTCTTGTCTATACATATATTCAGGTTTAGGGTACTCATTATTTTGCCTTAAATGTACTTCCTGTATATCATAATACCAATTTATTATTTCGGGTGAGTAGTCCACGAGTCTTCCTCAGATTATGGCTACTTTCTTATTCTAATCTATATGCTCATTCGCATGAAATTGTCTCACTAGTATGGCACACCCCATTTCAATCGAGGATCACACGTCGTTATCGATGTAGTAATCCCTAGTCAATATCCCAAGTTCCTCTCCCTTATTATGTTTAGGATCACAGGCCCGTACTTAACTTCATTTTTTTATGTTGAAACCCCTCTCCAAGATATATTTCTATTCTTCTTAATGTCGCTATCCATCTCATCATAACTACATTGCCAAATAGATATAGTTCACGTTCGGACTTTGTTTATATCAAATAAACTTCTCACTCACTTATCATAAATAACATTGTAATAATCTAAATAATAGAAATAATTGAAAATAAATCTGAATTAAAATACTCGAATCTTCAAGTCTTCTCCACAAGCAATAAATATGATATAAAAATGGCTCCAAATGCAATGGAGTTTTAATCTACGATCAAGGGCAACTAATCTCATAATCCTAGGCTAGAATTTATAGAATTCTAAGTAGTAAACATTCCAAAACAACTCAAACAACTCGAAGTTATCTAAAATCTTTGATATCTTACCCAACGATTCATAGAGATTTGAGTGTGATAAGAGTTACTGGGAAAATCCAAAAAATTCAGCTTACTAGTCCTTTCTTGTGTCCATCGATTTAGACAGCGATTCAGTGCCTTACCAGAATCGCTGAGAAATCGCTAGTACAAAAGTCTAGTTCTTATTTGTTTCCTTGGTTAATTCTTTGTATATTTCTTCCATCTGATTAATTCTTTCATAATCTTCCCTTTTATTTCATTTTTTCATAATCTCCATTTATTACCTAAAATATAAAAAAACAAGAGAAAACTTCATGTAATATAGTCTTTTACATATAAAATCATCTTAAATGAACTATAAAATATGTTTAATTATTGACTTATCAAATACCCCCAAATTTAGCACTTTGTCGTCTCGAGCAAAGGAATACTCTTAATCATATTCTCTTTTTCTTCCCTCATTCCGATTTCATAATTATATACTAAACATAAATTATCATAAAATAAGAAAAAAACATATTTTGCCTTCATAATAATAAGAATAATGATAGAATAGAAAGAACTAAAGAACAACCACTTTATTCGACATTTCAACCTCTTAATTGTGCAACACACTTCATAATTCAAAGTTAAACCAATCACCAAGGTCAAAGCACTACATAGTTTTCTCAATCTCTACTACCTAATGTCAAGTTTAAGATAACTAATATATAATCTCAAGACATAAAACCATCAAATCAATCTTTATTTTCAAACAATATTTAAAATATCATTACAATCAAAGTGGACAGAAACTTTTACTCACCAATAATCATCAATTCATATTCATTTGTTACAATAAAAATATATAATTTACTTATCTTAGCAATAAGCACTCTTAAATCTTTTATTTGAAGAGTTTTTCATAAACTTTCTCCATTTTCTTATATCTCTCTTTCTTTCTTCTTCTATGTATATATATATATTCATTTCTTCTTTGTATTCCTACATTTGCCTACTTCATTTCCTTTTGAATTCATTTTTCTTTTTACTAGAATTATTCCTCGCCTTTTTCCCAACACTAGATTCCTTGCTCCATTTCCTTTTGAATATATGGTTCTCTCTATTTTTTATTTTAAAAAAATCTTATTAGCTCTTCTCATTTTTACTATAGTCAAGGAAGTACTCTTTTCATCTAAGTAATGTTTATTCGCTATTTCCTATTTTTCTCCTCAATTGTGGAATAAACTTTTTTCATGCATATACATAAAAACTTGATCAATAATCTTTGTATATAAGATTCTAAGAAATCTGTCTTATTTATCTTGTACTATCATTTCGATCTTATACCTATTATAATTGTTAACACAAAGTAATCAATCCCCTCTAAACTCCTTTAATGTATACACAATCTAGGTGAAGTCAAATAAGGTTTAATAATTCATTTCCATCATAAAATTTCTATTTTCAAAGGTAATAATAATATATCAATTTCATTCAAATTATAATCGTATTCTTATTCCTAACTAAATAAATTAAAATAAAATGGGAATGTATTACATGTATTTGGAAAAGTTTTTAGAAAATTACAATGTTCAACTAGATTCTACCGCTCGTTTCTTCCATACTTCGCATCTTCATATTTCACTTCGCCTAATACCCCCAAACTCATTCAAAACCTTGTTCTCATGGTTTAAAATTTAAGTATAGTTTTTTAACAAAAACAAAAAATACTTCGTGAAGCATAAACGAATAATTTAAATAATTAAATAACATAATAATGAATTAATTAAATAAGTGAAGACAATTTAAACATATCCAAGCATAAATTGAATTTAATAGAACCGAACACATTAAACAATATCATTGTAACAAATTGTGAAATCATACCAAAGCAAATGTATCAAAGTATGAACATATACCATATCAATCAAAGCATAAGATTACAAACAAAGACCTTACATGAATAACACTCAGAGAAAATTACACAGAGAAAAATAAAAATCTCAGAACCGCCGTCCGGATGTTGCATCATTACCATCATCCAAATGAGCAGGTTGTTGGGCCAGGTAGCTCGCCTCAAGATAATAAAGGGTGCAGCCTACTCCCTCCACCCGGTTATCTTTAGTAAAGATGTGATGACCCCTTCTCAAATTATTGCATCGCCCGGCCTAATCCCATTATTAAGTCCTAATCTCACCATATAGGACCCAACGAGGGACTATTCAGCCTATCCAAAACTATTTACCTACTTATTATTATTTTTTAAAATGAATATAAATCTATACTTATCCTATGTCAATTCATAAATCAGAGTTAATTAAAATTTTGTATAATTAAAAGTTTATTCAGCGGAAGTCTTAACAATCTAGCGGAAACTTATAACATGAGTCCTAACAATTGTGAAAAAAATCGAGGGATAAAGATCACATGCATATATATAACGAAATGATGATATATAATATCATGTGTCTGTTCAAGGTACTACTCACTCAACCCATAATATACAATCCCAAAGTATATCTTATACATATAAAAGTAATACATAAAAATCAAACCTACGAAATCGGGTGTAGTAGTGCTCCACTGGTTCAGAGGTAATCGTCGATATTCTCTTTGCCTTGTTTGCTACTCGATGGATCTACACCTACAGTCATAAACCAGACAGTGCATACAGGAAAGTATAAAGTAATACTGAGAGATATTTGTTCACATTCTCAATTATGCAACAAGTATCTAAAAGCATGATAATAGCAACTATGCTATAGAGAGAACATGCAAAGAGATACTTCAATTAAACAACGTGAAACTGACACATAGATAAGTAGTATTAATCTAGGGCCGCTTGGTCGTGATCTTCATCACATCGGCCTTTCTACTATATGAGGATGGAGCTGAGCTCTACATCAATGTGAAGGTCTGAGTAGTGGTCTTGCCTTTATAACCTTTCATTGGTGCCAGTTGCCTGCGATATATACTTGCCAACAACCCCGAGTCCCATACCACATGTGTTGCGCAAGTTATGCTTGCCAATAACCCCAGGACTTATTTTTGGTGTGCTTATGCAAGATAATAGAGAGATCCCAATCACCTTGGAAGTCAAGTAAACCACGTATGTTCGAGGGACCTCTATAACATAGTGACCTTAGATACAAGAACCATTATTATATTTCAAAAGATGACATGGTTTGAGAATCTAATGAAGCTATTGCATATCTAATGCGCAAAGCAAATAGATTATAATAATGTGTAACACCTACCTGATAGCATGCTATTTCACTGACCATATGTATTAACATTCAACAATGACATTGCACATGAATTGGAGTCAATGAAATCATTTTAAAAACAAACGATACCATGAGAGCAACCTCATGTAATGAGAAAGAACAACAATTCATGACATATGGAGTACAAAGGCAATTCAGTCCAAATGACTAGAAATGAACAAATGAATAGGAACGCAATGTAAAGAAATATCTCAATCAGTTTACATATAATCAGCTCAATTTCCTCTACTTCCCAACACCTCGAAAGTCTAACTTGAATACCCGAAATATTTCCCTAGGTTCATGATATCATATTAAAAGTTTTTTAACGTGTTTGAACCTTTACTTAGGGTATTAGACTCTTTGTAGTGTTTAAGGAATTTTTGAAAATTGCGGTTTTATTTTGTCATAAACCTAGCGCGCTAATGCCGGGTTAGCATACTAATAACCCATTAGCGCGCTACAAATCATGATCTGGCACGCTAATCTAAGTTAGCACGTTAGTTGATCCACTTAGTGCACTATGTACAGTAATATCCTGAATTCTGCAATTAGAATTCCAAGTTTTCTTCGTACATAGGACATGTTAATGCCTAAGGGACCTCCATACACACTACTAGAGTTCCATGATATCAACCACAACATAAAACAATAGCCCACAACATCAAGACCATGAATTCATTGGATTAAGATAACTCTGTGGTGTAGAGGAGTTACCTAACTTGATGAGCACTAGCTATACTTGACTTCTTTTTCACTAAATCACCAAGTTTTTGTTGATCTCCTCCTTCTCCAGTAGCTCTTCCTTCTCCAGCAAATTTGCCTCTCTCTTAAGCAAATGAAAATGAAAGAATTGAGTTGCTTGAGTTGACCACAAACTTTATCATCATGAATTGGATATGGTTGATTGATAGCCATTGATCATAATGTGCACATGTATCTCGAGACCAATCTAATGGTACACTTATTACACATGTCCAACTAACTCATGCCAAATTACACCAGTAAGTAACTTAATTGGTGTTAAGATGGGTTAATACGTCTCTCGAGAAATATCAAGTGGTTATTGTTTTAACTTACTAACTTAAGTGTATTTGATACTTAATCAACCATAGCCTCATTTATCTCACTTATAAAAGCAATATAAAGCTTATACTAACGAACCATATTATTCCTTACTTCGGTCCCGCTTTGGCACGCAACTCGAGGCGTGTTCCTACACACATCTTGACACCTATTCACAAGTAAGAATGACTTAGTAGTTTACACATATATAATACGCTAGGCATTCATCATTACATATATTCCATCAAGCCTCGGTTGTGACACATACATCGAATTGGGTCCCACATCGCAGATCATTTAAGATTTGGGTCATGGAAATTCTTCCTAACTAATGACAATTTCGTCCTCGAAATTAAACTTAACTGACTTGAAGAGGTACAAAAACCTATCTCGCATATAGTCTTTTAGTTCCCAAGTGAGTTTCGAGTCTCCAAGGAACTACCACTTAACCAACACCTTCGGGATAGACTTGTCTTTTAATTGTTGTATCCTACGATCTAGAATCCGTACTAGCTGCTCTTCATATGATACATACACACTCAAGTCAATCTAACTTAGTCTAATGTTGATCTCTTGTCTGCCTTCGACTTGGCTAGTCGAATCATAAAAACATGAAACACTGGATGAATCTTTGACATATATAGAGGTAAATCCAGCTCATAAGCAACCTTTCCGAGCTGTTTCTTGATCTTGAAAGGCCCGATGAATCTCGGTGCTGACTTTCCTTTCAGACCAAATCTGTGAAAACCCTTCTGAGAAAAAACTTTTGATACATTAAAACTCCCTCGACATACGCGTTTCGATATATGTCTGCATACTTCTTTTGCCTCTCTTGGGCTCCTATAATCCTTTGGTGAATCTGTCATACCTTCTTTGTATGATAAATAACAATTTCCTGCTCTATAATGTCTCAGTCCTCTGGCTCAACCCAACAAGAAGGTGAGCGACACGGTCTGCCTTATAAAGCCTCAAATAGCTCCATCTCAATGATAGCTTGATAACCGTTGTTATATGAGAACTCACACAACGTTAGGTATTCCTCCCCTGATCTGCCAAACTCAAGTACACAAGCCCTAAGCATATCCTCGAGAATCTGAACGAACCTCTCAGTTTGTCCATCAACTTGACGGTGAAAGGTTATGCTAAACTATAAGTGCGTACCATACTGTTCCTGCAAAATCGGCCACATCCTGGACGTATATATAGCACCTTTGTCTGAAGTAATAGTTAATGGTACCGACGTAACCTAATAATCTCCCTCTCGAACAATACACTCAACTGGTCAAACGTGTAATGAGCTGCAACTAGTATGAATTGGTAGATTTTATCAAATCTGTTCACTATCACCTAGATAGAATAATGTTGACGGGTAGTTCTCGACGGTCCTCTAACAAGATCCATAGCTATGTCTTCCTACTTCCATTGTGGAATAAGAAGTAGCTGTAATACTCCTCTAAGTTTACGATGCATTATTTTTACCTGCCGGCAGATACCAAAACTCCTAATAAACTCCAATACGTCCGCTTTCATCCCAGGCCACCAAAAATGTCTCTTCATGTCATGATACATTTAGGTCCTACCTTGATGGACAGTCCAGGAATGGTGTAAATCTTGAAGAATCTTATCTCTCAGCTTTACCTATGTCGATATCCACAATCTGCTTCTAAATCTTATACACTAATTCGTTGTCTCAGTCCAGTTGGCACAATTAGTACTATAGGTCAACTAACTGAACCTCAGGTATAGAATATTGGCTCTTTAACCCTCTAACACACTTTATGTAGATATCGTCTGAAGCCTCATCTGTGCACGAATCATCATTTGAGCGACACTAGGAATATCTGACTTAGTCATCATCACTGTTGCCTCAAGTAATCCATACTTATGCATCATATGGCATCTAACAACCTTGGTATCACCAGTCAAATCCTACTTAGAGCATCAACAACTATATTAGCTTTTACTGGGTGATACTCTAGAGGAAAGTCGTAGTCCTTCAGAAACTCTAACCATTTGCACTGTCTCATGTTCAACACTTTCTAGGTGAAGAGGTGTTTCAAACTCTTATGATCAGTATAGATTGTTAACCTCTCTCTCTATGCAGGTGATGTCTCCGTATCTTTAGAGTAAATACTACCGTTGCCAACTTTAAATCATGAGTGGGATAATTCTTCTCATGTAACTTTAGCAGTTTAGATACATAAGCCACCGTGCCTTTATCCTGCATTAACACACAACTTAGACCTGCATATGTATATATAACAAGAATCCCTATCCAGTTTTTGGCAATATCAGCACTGGTGTGGTAGTCAACAATCTCTTCAATTTAGCAAATGCATCCTCCAATTCCTTAGACCAATCAAACTTGACTTCTTTTTTAGTCAATCTGGTCATTGGTGAAGTGATATTTAATAATTCTTTCACGGACCTGCGGTAATATCTTGCTAACCCTAGAAAACTCCTTGTCTCCGTAACTAACGTTAATGCAGGTTAATCCATAATAGCCCGAATCTTAGTTGGATCTACAACAATGCCTGTTGCCCCGACAACATGTCCCAAAACTTGACTTCTAATAGCCAAAATTCAAACTTACTGAACTTGGCATAGAGTCGATGCTCCCTCAAGGTCTATAACATCTCTCTGAGGTGTTGCTCATAAACATTTATAATCCTTGAATATATTAATATATAATCAATGAAAACTATCATGAATCGGTTAAGAAATGGCCTCATCACTCGATGCATCAAATCAATAAACATGGGAGAAGCATTAGTCAAACAAAACGACATGATTGTAAACTGATAGTGTCCATATCTCGTACCGAATGCCATTTTAGACCTATCCTCATCTCTATCTTAAGCTAATGATACCCTGATCGCAGGTCTATCTTGGAGAAATACGGTGCTGCTCTTAGTCGATCAAATTAGTCATTAATCCGGAGTAAGGGATACTTGTTTCTGACTACCTTATTTGTAAATTGATAGTGTTGATATCTCATACTGAATGTCTTCTTGAACCTATCCTCTTCTCTGATCTTAAGCTGATGATACCCTAATTGCAGGTCTATCTTAAAGAAATATTGTGCTCTTCTCGGCTGATGAAATTAGTTATCAATTCATGGTAATGGATACTTGTTTCTGACTGTAGCCCAGTTCAACTATCTATAATTAATACACAATCTCAAAGTACCGTCATTTTTCTTCACAAACAAGACCGGTGCTCCCCATGGTGACATAGAAGGTGTGATGAATCCCTTATATCCCAAATCTTGCAACTAACTCCTCCAACTCTCTCGGAGCCATACAGTATAGTGGTATAGATATAGGTTTAGTGCCTAGTACTAACTCAATAATAAAATCTATCTTCCTTGGTGGTAGTAAACTAAGTAAGTCTTTCGAAAACATGTATGAAAACTCGAACATAATCGGAATGTCCTCAAGTCTGGGTCTCTAACTTTTTACTACACTGTATAATGATTAATGACACCAGAGTCTCCATCTCTCCACTAATCGCAAGTCGACCTTTAACGCCTTCAACTCTAGGTGTAATACGACTATACGTAAATATCGAATGCCCTGGGATCTCAGATATCACTTTCTTACGGAAACAATTGAAATGAGCATGATACACTGCTACCCAATCAATCCCTAATAGTGCGTCAAAATCTAAAAACTCGAGAACCTAGAAGTCTACGGGTAACTCTACCCCGCCTATCTCTACTGAACATCTCTCAACAAGAAAATTTGGGTAAACTCTATCCCAGACTGTAATACTCAAAATTAAATGTACGCTAACTCTAACCGGTGTCAATCTTAAAATGTCTATCATGTGACCATAAATGAATGATATTGTAGAACCCGAATCAAACAAAACATATAACTTTCAACCACAAATGGAAACCATACCCTGAATGAGTCTTCGTATGGCATCAACATCGGGCTATGTTACTATGTGTAGACCCTATCAACTTTGCGATGGAAACACGACTGCTAGTTATGGAAAATCTCTAATCCCGTGCCCAACTTGACCCACCTATAATATGTGATAGGTCTATGCTAACCCTGAACCTAATCCTGGGCCTATTCATGTCTCTGCCCCTTTTAAGAACTATCTTGAACTCTACCTATATATTTGCCTCGGCTTCTACCACCCTACTATTGCTGATGTGCTGGTAGAGCTAGCAAAGTAGTAATAAGAACTGGTATTGCAGGTCTAAATAGTGGTGGCAAGGGAGGTCTACCAATAGTAGTCTACAATGGTGTAGGGGATGGTACAAAGGTTACAACTGTTGTAAATGTCCCTGACCCTTGGGTACCTCTATCCCATCTCTTCAGTACCTTGCCCTAATGTCTCCTCCTCTCAAACTCTGCAACTTGGTCAGTTGTTAATGATGGTACTAATGGTATCCCATCGACAGCTCTACCCAAACAATATGTTTCGTAAGAGAGTGCACGCTAGTAAATCTCACCCAAAGTCCTAGCACTTGAACTTACCACAAAAAGTCCAATATCTGGTCCCAATACATCCTCAAAATGGTACACGTCATTTGAGTCCTCTTTCACGAAATCTCTAGCAAACTGCCTCAGATAGTCGTATCTGTCTCTATAGCTCATTACTAACTCATCTGCTCCCTATCTCAGGTTCATGAATTCCTTCCTCAACCTTTTCATAATTGAAGGTGGGAAGTACTATTGGTAAAACTTCATCTTGAAGGCATCCCATGACTCAAACTCTCCCTCAGAAGCTACCATCACACGCCACCATACATCAGCATCTTTTTATAAAGTGTACGATTAAATCTCAGCTTGGAGTGTGTCCTCAATCCTCAAGATTCGGTGCAACTTCTGCTGAGATAATACCCATTTCTCGATCTTATCAAAGTCTCGTTGACCATCAAAGTAGACTGGTTTCAGTCAGATGAAATCCTTAACCAGCCGAACCTCTACAGTCGAGCTAGAAGATGAAGGTGTAAGAGATGTGAAATCATCATGGCAATGAACTCCACCAACTATTTTCCCTGAGCAGCTACTTGACAAGATAGCCTATGAAATTCATCTACCGATGGTTTAGAAGGCTGGCTGCCACTCGCACTTGCATCCCCACCATCGCGTGAATCAGCCATCAATATCTGTAAGTTCATAGTGAACGCGAATCAACAACTACGTAGATAATGTATATATACATATAAGACATCCCCATCTCACTTTCACTCACTCCCAACTAAGGATTTCTAGGCAAGGATCATCTGGTTTTTCAAAACTAAGATTTATTTATTTTATTTGTAAAAAATTTCTTTGTTATTTATTGGAAATGTTAGGTCTTTTGCTACAAGTTTTAGCTTTGGTATCATATTGTAGATTAACCATATTCCACAATCTAAGCCCTATAAACATAGGCTCTCCTAGGCTTTATAAACCTGTCCATGATACCAACTGTGACTATGATATCCCAACTTCGAACAATTCCATAAACTGTTCATAATATTCTAGAACTTAGGCTTTGATACCAACCGAGATGACCCCTTCTTAAATAAGGGAACTGCCCAGTCTAATCCCGTTATTAAGCCCTAATCTCACCTTATAGGCCCCAACAAGGGACAAGTCAGCCTATCCAAAACCATTTACCTACTTATTATTATTATTTTTAAATGAATATAAACCTATACTTATCCTATATCAATTCATAAATCAGAGTTAATTAAGATTTTGCTTACTTAAAAGTTTATTCACCGGAAGTCTTAAAAATCTAGCAGCGACTTACAACACGAGTCCTAACAATTATTGAAAAAAACCAAAGAATAAAGATCACATGCATATATAAGATAAAATGGCGATATATAATATCATTTCTTTGGTTATGGTGCTATCACTCAACCCATAATATACAACCCCAAAAGTATATCATATACATATAAAAGTAATACATAAAAAATCAAACCTACAAATTTGGGTATAGCAATGCTCCACCGGCTCAGTGATAGTCGTCGATTTTCTCTTTGTCGGGTCTGCTACTCGATGGATCTGCACCTACCGTCACAAACAAGAAGGTGAGTACAAGAAAGTAGAAATTAATAATGAAAGACATTCCCAATTATGCAACAAGTATCTAAAAGCATAATAATAGCAACTATGTTGTAAAGAGAACATGCAAAGAGATACTTCAACTAAACCACATGAAACTGACACATAGATAAGTAATAATGATCTAGGGCCGGTACGCCGTGATCTTCATCACATCGGCCTTTCCACTATATGTGGAAGGAGATGAGCTCTACATCAATATGAAGGTCTGAGCAGTGTTCTTGCCTTTATAACCTTTCCTAGGTTCCAGTCACCTCCGATATATACTTGACAAGAACCCCGAATCCCATACCCCGTGTGGTATGCAAGTTATGCTTGCGAACAACTTCGAGACTCATTTCCCGTGTGATGCATAATATAGTGGAGAGATCTCGATCATTTTGGAAGTCTAGTGACCCCCATATGTCTCTATAACATAGTGACCCTAGATACAAGAACCACTTTTATATTTCAAAGATGACATGGTTTGAGAATCCAATTAAGCAATTACATATCTAATGCACAAAGGAAATAGATTACGATACTATGTAACACCTACCTAATAGCATGCTATTTCACTAACCACATGTATTAACAATCAACAATGACATTGCACATGAATCGGAGTCAATGAAATCATTTTACAACAAACTATACTATGAAATAAACCTCATGTAATGAGAAAAAATAGCAAGTCATGGAATATGGAGTACAAAGGCAATTGAGTCCAAATGACCGAGAAATGAACATATGAATAGGAATGAAATTTAAAGAAATATCTCAATTAGTTTACTTACAATCCACACAATTTCTTATGCAACTCCGGCTTCCCGACACCTCGAGAGTTGCACTTGAATCCTCAGAATGCTTCCCTAGGTTCCTGATATCATATTATAGGTTTTTGAGTGTGTTTGGACCTTTACTTAGGGTATTACACTCTTTTATAGTGTTCGAGGAATTTTTAAAAATTGCAATTTTTATGCTGTCATAGAACCTAGCACGCTAATGCCTGGGGTTAGCGTGCTAATGACCCATTAGCACACTACCAATCCTGATTTAGTGTGCCAGTTGATCTACCTAGCGTGCTATGTGCAGTAAAACCCAAAATCCAGCAAATCACAATTCCTAGTTTTCTCTACATATAGGCCATGTTAATACCTAAGGAACCTCCGTACATAATACTAGAGTTCCATGATATCAACCACAACATAAAATAACAACCCACAACTTCGAGTTCACCAATTCATTGGATTAAGCTTACATTATGGTGTAGATGAGTTACCTAACTTGATGAACACTAGCTATACTTGACTTCTCCTTCACTAAATCACCAAGTTTTTGTTGATCTCCTCCTTCTCCAGTAGCTCCTTCTTCTCCAACAAATTTGCTTCTCTCTTAAGCAAATGAAAATGAAAGAATTGAGTTGCTTGAGTTGACCACAAACTTTATTATCATGAATTTGATATGGTTGATTGATAGCCATTGATCATAATGTGCACACATATCTCGAGACCCATCTAATGGTATACTTATTCACACATGTCTCACTAACTAATGTCAAATGACACTAATAAGTAACTCAATTAGTGCTTAGATGGATCAATACGTGTCTTGAGAAATATCAAGTGGCTATTATTTTAACTTACTAACTTAAGTGTATTTGATACTTAATCAACCATAGCCCCACTTATCTCACTTATAAAAGCAATATAAAGCTTATACTAACTCACCATATTGTTATTTACCTCGATCACACGCCGACACTCAACTCGAGGCGAATTCCCTCACACGTATCGACACCCATTCCAAAATAGGAATGACTTAGTAGTCTACACATAAAAAATACACTAGGTATTCACCATTACAAATATAACATTGAAGTCGGCCATCAAGCCTCGGTCGCTACACGTACATCAAAGCAAGTCCCATGTCACGAGTCATTTGATCCTGATTAAAAGATTAAAGTCATATAAAGATTCGGGCTGTGACAAATGATTATTTGGTTGGGCATCCTCAGCTAGAGTGATGGAATGGTAATGTTGGCTACCCCAGCTTGAGTCCTCTTGGTCCTAAGTTGCTTTGATCCAGATGTGCTTCGGGCCATCTCACGTTGGTTCTGGAACATGAACTATTGTTGTCTCAGAGTTTTCATTTGATTAAGCAAGATCATATGCCTTTGGCCATTTATGTGTCCTCCGCATTTATATCAGTGAAGTCCTATGTAGGTGGCTCTGTGGTTTAGTTAGTCTGCTCATGGTACCCATAAGTTTCTTTAGTTATCTACGCATACTTTTATTCTCTCTGTGCTCTCTCTCCTTTGTATGGCATTTCTCTCTCGTTCGTCCTCTGAGTCAACGTATCTTGGTACCTTTTTGTTCTTCTAAACTACATCATCAATGATGGTCTTATCTAGAATTACATCGAATTTGACTCCTTTAATCAGAACTCAGTCTTTCTTGCAAAATTCAATAATCATCAAGGGAAAAGGTAATCCTTTATTTTTCTTGGTGGTCATGGTATTCCTAATTGATTCATAGATTATTCGGCCAACGTCGTTATACCTGATCCCTTAGACTATGTGATATAAAATATTTGCGCTATAGTTCATTATGTCGTAGTATTGTAATTTAAGTTGTAGGCTCGCATTTAAGAAAATGTTGAATGCTTTGGTTGTTTTCTTAAAGTGTTTGGCTTGTATATGTTTTGGGTACCCATTTGGGTCGAATTGGAAACCATACCCCGGAATAGCTTCTACATCGTTCTTAATAGTCTCATGAGGAAATTCATGCCTATACATGTATTTAGGTTTAGGGTACTCACTATTTCGTCTCAAATAGAATTTTGGTAAACCATAATACCGGTTCATTCTTTCTGGTAAGTTGTCCATTAATCTTCCTCTGCTATAGCCACTGTTTTATTTTTATCTCTGTGCCCGTTTATATGGAATTCTCTAATTAGTAAGGTACATCCCTTTTCAATTGAGGACCTTGTGATGTTATTAGCGTAGTATCCCTAGTCAATAATCCCATTTCCTTTCCCGTATTATCTATAGGATCATAGGCCCACAGTTAACTTTATTTTTTATGTTGAAACCCCTATATGATATAATCTTCGTATTCTTGCTAATGTTTCTCTCCATTCTAGCAATGACTTTGGTGTTTATAAGGTTATGGGCATGGAAAGAACTAATGGGTGTTTCCTCAATCTCTTCCTCTCCCTCCGAATCATATTCAAAACTTAATGATGGAGAAGGCTCTCTAAGTGCTCTAGTTCGGGGGTTATTCAATGAAATCCCTATAGGCCTAATTGGTTTTAAAGGAGCTTTGAATTCTTGTTCGGGTTTCTCTACAAGTTATGCCTTTCCCTTCTCCTCTCGAGAACTTCTAAATTTTCATCCTCTAGCCATTGTTTCAGATTTTAAAAATCATAAGTTCAAAAACTTAAGAAACATGTAAATTATAGAAACAATGTTGTCGAAAATAATTTAGTAAAATTTAAAACTTTATTTTCAAAGGAGAGATCTATTTGTAAAGCTAGTTTGAAATTAGTCGTAAATGTAAAATAAAGTTGGCATTATATTATAGCTAAAATATAAACTTGAAAATTGATTTTCTAAATATATTGGAGAAATTAAGTGACAAATTGTAAATCTTTTCGAAAATATACCAACTTAAATTGAAATAAAACCATAACAAACCCCCCCCCCCCCAAACTTATTTCAAATTTGCATTTGTAAACCATTTGTAAAAATATGTAAGTATAGCAAATATTTTGAAATTGATGAATTTGTAAACCAAAGATTAATGTGATCATTATTCCTAGTCTATTTGAATCAATAAAACCATTGTGCAAGTCAGTTAAATGAATCCCAACAAATCGATTTCAAAAAATATTGAAAAATTTGCGAAGATCCCCTAATCAAGAATTTGTTTAAGTAAAGAGCTAGGGTTGATGTAATTACCTTCTTGATAGTGAATCTCTTAATATTGAACCTTTTGTACTCTTTTAGATTGTCCCTTCAAGCTCTAGGTGAAAAATTAACCCTAAATTGGCTCATGTGATGGCCCCTTCCTTAATTTGGGGCTCTGCCTGACCTAATCCCGTCATTATGCCTTAATCTCAGCCACATAGAACTTAACACGTATTAGTCAGCCTTCTAATCATATTCACCTCATTAAACGTGTTCAGAATAGGCACTACACAATTCGCATTATTGTTATTATTTCATAGTTAATTAAAACTTATAACTTATAGATTATTCATTGGAATCTTAACAAATTAATGAAAGCAATTAATATAAAACCTAAATATGTTTGGAAACTAGGAAACAACGGTCACATGTTTATAGATGATAATCTGAAGACTATAGTATAACAAACATGTGTTTAGTCATGGAACTATCGCTCAACACCCAATAGTATATAAAAGACATAAATAAGTCATACAACGAAATCATAAAACCTACAAAATCTGAAGTAGTCGCACTCTTATGGCTCAATAGTACTCACCGATCTTCTCTATCCTCGGCCCGCTACTCGATGGATCTGCACGTACCGTCATAAAAAGGATGGTAAGTACAGTAATGTAGAAAGTAAAAATAATAGACATTTATTCACATTTCCAAACATAAAAGAAAATATATGAAAGCATGATATTTAGCGAAAGAATTCTGAAAAATGAATATGCTATAAGATAATTCAATTAAACTAAGTGAGACTGACACTTGACTAAGCAGTAGTGGTTTAGGCCCGGTCGGCCGTGAGTTACATCACATTTGCCTTCTTCCACTATCTGAGGCGTAAGCACTCTCAAAAATGCCCATTTAAAATATATATACTTTTTGACTACCCCGTGTAACATGCCCACCGTGTCGCGGAAGCTAGTGGAGAGTGCCAACTTACCCGAAATCCAATGACCTTGTGTGCAGCTTATCTCTATCATATAAGGGTCATATATATAAGAACTACTTTCAATAATCAAGAACAAACTCTGCTCGGGATTCCAATGTTTAGTTAATTGCTTAAGTAAGCACAAAGGACTGGAATTTCAACACCACAATTAATCTACCATAATAGCATTTTATTTTACATTATTTACATCCTCAACAGCAAATATCAACATAGAACGTGAATGTGAGTCAAAGAATACCATAAAACACTAATAATTGCCACGAAAACAAAACTCATACAATGAGATAAAACACAAAAGTCATGGCATGAAGAGCACAATAGATAAAGTAGTCCAAAAAACTGTAAATTTATAAGCAAAATAGAAAATGAAATAGAGAAAAATATCTCAATTAGTTTACTTATAATTCGTGCAACATTCATGGGCTAATATGGCCTCCCGACACCCCAACACGCGTACACAAACTCCTGAAACTCTCCTCTAAGTTCCTGAGCTTAAGTAGGGTGCTTTAAGAGTTGTACAAGTGATTATAGTTGGTGGTTGTAAATTCTAATTTTAGAAATTAGTTCCATTAATAATTTGTTTACGTCCAAATCTACTTTATTAAAATAGAGACGAGTTTGGTGCAACAACTTGTGAATTGATTTTAATTATCAAAATATTTAAATTATTTTATGTAGGTCAAAGTGAACTTTTTAGAGCAATGTCTTATAACTTTCTAGAATTATAAGGTTTGTGCAATTTCGATATGAATCAAAGAAGATAAGAAACTTTTACCCGAATGGCTCAAAAAATTTTATATTTCAAACAACAACTTCGAAAAATTCATTTTTTCCTAAAGCATAGCTTCAAAACTCAAGGTTTATCTTCTGAAGCCTACAAACATATGATAGACATCATACTAAAAAATGAGCTTAATCCAATAAGAAATGAGGAAGTTATACTCAAAATTGCAGGACATTAGCGAAATCGTGAACCCATAAATTTCAAATTTATTTTCAAAGTTGCAGAAGATTTTTAGACATAAACATTCAAATTTCAAAATATCTCAGTATGCAAAAGTTGTTCCAATTTTAGTTAGCTTTCAAGTGCTAGCAAAATGAGTCTTTATTTCATTTTAAAATAAGGAAGTTATGACCATATTACAAAGTCCGGTTCACAACAACATGTAGAATTTTCCTGTTTTTATTTTACAACTTCATAAACTTGAAAAATTCATAACAAATTCATTTCTTACCCAAAACTAAAAACCTAATAGAGTATGTTGAGTGGAAAAACATAAGGAATCCAGATATTCCATTTTTTTCGAAAACCAAATAATTTTATAAATAAGAATTCCCATAATTGAATGCAATGTGATATAAATCATTACCCTATTGTGGAACTCCTCTAATTTGATCAACACCTCCAAAATCATTGATTTCCTCTGCAAGTTGTCTATTATTCTTTCCAGATATCTCTTTCTCACTCTTGATAAAAATGAGATGATTTCCAAGCAAGTTCCATTACAAATTATACATATAATGGTGTGATCTAATGGTGGCCCTAGATCTTGTTTACACACTCATCTCTAGGACAATCTAATGGCTTATAACTTGATCCTACAATCCACTAAATTATCAATGATAACACACATATTTACACCAAGTTATATAGTGAAGATAACAACACACGTCTCGAGGTACATCAATGTTCCTTGTTTTATTTTTCTAACTTATGCCACATCAATATAAATTTGACTATAGGCACATTTGATTAATTCTCTTAAATAACATTTAATTAAAGACTTACCACATCACTCTCTACCCTTGTCCCACACTGTCTCACATCTTGAGGTGTATCCCCGCTCACATCTTGACATCTCTGTACAAGTAGAAATGACTTAATAATTTTACACATACATTAAACTAGGAATACACCATAAAAAAACTAAAATATGCCTCGTCCACATGCCACAGTCAATGCATGTATCTCTATTCAGGTCCTACATCACGGGTCTATGATCTTGATTAAGGAATAAACTAGAATTAAGAATTTGGATTGTAACAAATCTTCCAAACAAATGGAAGTTTCGTCTATTAAATTAAAATTCAAATTAGGATTATACTTAACTCAAAAAGGTACGAAATCTATCTCGCATATAGTTTTCCTACTCCCAAGTGAGTTTTGAGTTATCATAGAACTGTCACTTGACTAGCACCTTCGGGAAAAACTTGCCTCCCAACCGTTATACCTTTCGGACTAGGATCTGTAATGGTAGCTCCAACATATGAAACATTCTCGCTCGAGTAAATTTGACTCAAGTCAATTTTTAGTCGTACATTTGCCTTTCACTTAGCTAGTCAAAGTAGAGAAATATAGAAGATTAAATGAATCCCTGACATCTATGGAGGCAACTCAAACATATATGCCACTTTCTCAGCCCGTCTCTTAATTTTGAAATTCCTGATGAATCTCAGTGCTAGCGTGACGACCCCATCTCAAATTAGGGCACCACCCGACCTAATCCCATTATTAAGACATAATCTCACCATATAGAACCAAACAAGGAACTAGTTAGCCTATCAAAAACCATTTACCAACTTATTTTTTTTAAAAAAAATGAATCAAAACCTATACTTATCCTATGTAAAATCATAAATCATAGTCAATTAAAATTTTGTTTACATCAAAGTTTATTTAGTGGAAACTTATAACACGAGTCCAAACAATTGTCGAAAAATCAGGGAATAAAGATTACATGCACATATATGATGAAATGGCGATATATGATATCTTGTGTCCGGTCAAGGTACAACTCACTCAATCCATAATATATCATATACATATAAAAGAAATATATCAAAAATCAAACCCACAAAATTGGGTGTAGTAGTGCTCCACTGGCTCAAAGGTAATCGTCGATCTTTTCTTTGCCTAGTCTGCTACTCAATGGATCTGCACCCACCATCACAAATTAGACAGTGAGTACAAGAAAGTATAAAGTAATACTGAGATACATTTATTCACACTCCCAATTATGCAACAAGTATCTAAATGCAGGATGATAGCAACTATGCCGCAAAAAGAGCATGCAAAGAGATACTAAACCTAAACAATATGAAACTGAAACATGGCTAAGTAGTAATGATCTAGGGCCGGTCGGCCGTGATCTTCATCACTTCAGCCTTTCCACTATATGAGGATGGAGCAAAGATCTATATCAATGTGTAGGTCTGAGTAGTGCTCTTGCCTTTATAACCTTTCACTGGTGCCGATCACCTGCGATATATACTTGTCAACAACCCCGGGTCCGTACTCCGTGTGTTGCACAAGTTATGATTGCAACTCTCCTCGGGACTCATTTCTCATGTGTTGAGCAAGATATTGGACAAATCCCGATCACCCTAGAAGTCTAGTGACCCCCGTATGTCCGACAGACCTCTATAACATAATGACCCTAGATACAAGAATCACTTTTATATTTCAAAATATTACATGGTTTAAGAATTCAATGAAGCAATTGCATATTTAATGCACAAAGAAAATAGATTACAATACTATGTAATACCTTCCTAATAGCATGCTATTTCACTGACCGCATGTATTAACAATCAAAATGACATAGCACATGATTTTGGAGTCAATGAGATCATTTTATCAACAAACTATACCATGAAAACAACCTCGTGTAAGGAGAAACAACAAGTCATGGCATATGGAGTATAAAAGCAATTCAATCAAAATAAATGGAAATGAACATATGAATAGGAATGAAATGTAAAGAAATATCTCGATCAGTTTATTTACAATCCACGCAATTTCCTATGCTATTTTGGCCTCCGATACCTCGAAACTCGTGTTTGATTCCCCATAGCTCTTCCTTTGGTTCATGATATCATATTATAAGTTTTTAAGTATGTTTGGACCTTTAATTAGGCTATTAGAATCTTTTATAGTGTTTAAAGAATTTTTAAAAATTGCATGTTGTCATAGACCCAACGCGCTAATGGTTGGGGTTAGTGCGTTAATGAGCCATTTGCGTGGTACCAATCCTAACCTAGCGCGCTTGCTAATCCACCTAGCACGCTATGTGTAGTAAAACCCAGAAATCTACAATCAGAATTTTGAGTTTTCTCTACACATAGGCTATGTTAATCCCTAAGGAACCTCCATACACACTACTAGAGTTCGATGACATCTGCCACAACAAAAACAACCCATACATAAAATTCGTGAATTCATTTGAATTGAGCTAACTCTATGATGTAGACGAGTTACCTAACGTAATGAACACTAGCTATATTTGATCTCTCCTTCAATAAATCACTAAGTTTTTGTCGATCTTCTTCTTCTCCAGCAACTCCTCCTTCACTAGCAACTATGTTTCTCTCTTAAGTAAATGAAAATGAAAGAGTTAAGTAATTTGAGTTGACCAAAAGCTTATATACATGAATTGGGTATAATTGATTGATTTTCATTGATCCTAATGCGCACACGTATCTCGAGACCTATCTATTGGTACACCTATTAACATATGTCCTAGAAACTCATGCCAAATGGCACCAATAAGTGACTCAATTGGTGTTGAGATGGGTCATTACGTGTCTCGAGAACTATCAATCGACTATTGCCTTAACTTACTAACATAAGTGTATTTGATACTTAATCAACTATAGCCCCCATGTATATCAGTTATAAAAGCAATATAAAGCTTATACCAACTTACCATATTATTTTCTACCTCAGTCCCACACCAGTACGTAGCTTGAGATGCATTCCCACATACATGTCAACACCTATTCACTAGTAGGAATGACTTAATAGTCTATACATATACAATACAGGAGGCATATATCATTACCAATATAATATTTACCTCGGCCATCTCGCATTGGTCGAGACACGGATATTGAAGCGGGTCCCACTGTTAGGTTTTGTGGTTCATACGCAACGGAGATTACAAAACAATTTTGACAAAAACCCACCAAGATCCGAATCTAATTCCATTAAAAATGTTTAAACCATGAAAAACTTAATCATACCTTAGTCGCAATATACCTTTATGAAGGTTGATCGATCTCTAAGGTGCTGCCAACGACGAACGCCCTCTACCGGTAGTCCGCACACGAACGACAGCTGAGATTCGAAATGCTAGCTTCGAGAGAATACCAAACATTTTATTTTTCTCCAAAACGATCCAGAGCATACCAAAAACCCTAAGTCGTTTCTAAAACAAAAATAAAGTTTTGGCCTTTAATCTTTCGTATATGTATTCTAACTTAAAGCGTTTATTTATACAACCCTTGTAGATAGACGGTTAAGTAAATTACACATATACCCCTACTTAAAGAAGTATAAGTGTAATACACCACAAGGACATTTCTGTCATGAATTTTATAATATAAAATTCATTTTTCTGAACCATCTTAAAATCTTGCAAAACCATTCTTAGTGTGCGACCTAATAGGCTCATACAACGTTGGCAGTGGACCAAAACTCATTTTTGGTATACAAGTCATAAACGGCCTCTAGCAAGACATTATGACTACCCAAGTTGTACGAATATCAAATCGATAAAACCTAATCAATAGTGTATATAACATCCTTTTGTTACACGATATCCTTTTGATCAAACATAAGGCATGGAAATGTCATCCAACATGTTCAATCGTACTAGTCTCGATCTCTAGGTAGACTAAAAACATCCAAGTGACATTGATCAATATCAATTCACTTAGACTAGGCCTTTTAAAAGTCTAACACATCAGAGGATCTACTAGATATCTCTATTTATATGAGAGGGACAAATTCTATCTCGATTACACAACTTCATCGCATTGCTCACACAGTAACCAATCACAACCTTTATAATCGTCCGGTTAAAGACAACATTTGATAATGTCACATCACTATGTTCCTAATGTTGAGGTCTCTGGTAGTCTCAAGTCAGAGGACTGAAAAATATACCTATCATGAGAAACAACTATGACTTAATCCATGTGATGTTCTCATAGCGGGTCGGTCTAGTACTTTGTTCCTTAACAAGTACTCGTGATCTTGATTCGTATCCCTATACGTATAATCATCATACGATCATTAATCAGGACTCACACTAGTCTTAATTCATTATAGTTCCCAGTATAATGATCGACTAGGGACATTTATGATATTTCTGTAAATACCCATGGATCTTATTATAATGTAAACATGCAAATTAATTATAATAAACGGCAAATGAAATCCTCTATTTATTAACTAAAAGTATTCATAAAGACGCAGTTAATGGATTGACCTAGGGAACATGCCCCAACATCTCCTACTTGCACTAGGGCCAATCATACATGCATCTAATGCCTAATGATCTAACATGACCATCATGTTTTGCTTGTGGAAGAGCTTTTGTAATGGATCCGCAACGTTGTCTTTAGTAGGTACTCTGTAAATCTTTACGTCTCCCCTCTTAATAATTTCTCTTATGAGATGAAAACGCCTGAGTATATGTTTGGATCTGTGGTGTGATCTAGGTTCCTTGGCGTGTGCTATTGCCCCGTTATTGTCACAATACAAACAAACAGGGTTAGCAATACTTGGAACCACACCTAGTTCAGAAATGAACTTTTTGATCCAAACTACCTCCTTTCCTACATCAGACGCTGCAATATACTCGAACTTCATTGTAGAATCTCTGCCACATCTCTTGCTTTGAACTTTTCCAGCTTACTACACCCCCATTCAAAGTAAACACATATCCAGATCGCGATCTAAAATCATGTATATCAGTTTGAAGACTTGCATCTGTGTAACCATTTACAACTAGATCATTTTCAAAACCTCCATAGATAAAGAACATTTCCTTAGTCCTTCTTAAGTATTTAAGGATGTTCTTTACTGCTATCCAGTGACTAACTCCAGGATCTGACTGATATCTGCCAATAGTGCTCAATGCATATGATACATCAGGTCGAGTGCATAGCATGGCATACATGATAGATCCAACAGCCGATGCATATGGAATCTTATTCATACTGTCTCGCTCATCATTTGTCCTAGGACATTGAATCTTGCTGAGACTTATGCCAAGAGACATTGGCAACAATCCCCTTTTAGAGTCTTGCAAACTGAACCTATTCAGCACCTTATCTATGTAAGCACTCTTACTTAGACCGATAAGCCTCTTAGATCTATCCCTATAGATTCTTATCCCTAGGATATAGGCCGCATCTCCTAAGTCTTTCATTGAGAAACCGTTCCCTAACCAAGACTTGACATTCTGCAATGTTGGAATGTCATTTCCAATAAGTAATATATCAACAACATACAGTACCAAAAAAATAACTACACTCCCACTGACCTTCTTATATACACAAGGCTCATATTCATTCTTAATAAACCAAAATCCTTGATTACTTCATCAAAATGAAGATTCCAACTCCGAGAAGCTTGCTTTAATCCATAAATGGATCTTGGAAGCTTGCATACCTTCCTAGAATTCTCAGGATGTACAAAACCTTCAGGTTGTGTCATTTACATGTCCTCAAGCACCTTTCCATTAAGAAATGTTGTTTTTACATCCATTTGCCATATCTCATAGTCATAATATGCAGCAATGGAAATTAAAATTCTTAAGGATTTAAGCATGGCTATTGGCGAAAAAGTTTCATCATAATCAACACCTTGAGTCTGCCTGAAACCTTTTGCTACAAGTCTTGCATTAAAAGTATGCACATTGCAATCCATGTCAGTTTTCTTCTTGAAAACCCATTTACATCCAATGGTCTTACTACCTTCAGGTAAATCAACTAAGTTCCAAACTTGGTTATCATACATGGATTGCATCTCAGAGTTCATGGAACTTAGCCATTTATCTGAGTCTGGTCTAGACATAGCCTCATGATAAGTGGTGGGCTCATTTTGATCCATAAGCAACACATCATGACTATCAGTAATGAGAAATCTGAATCTCTCTGGCTCATGTCTTACCCTACCAGATTTTATGTGGGCCTTGTGTCACTTGTGGAGGTTCAACTGGTTCAGAACGTTGTTGAACTTCCAGCAGCGGTTCAGGGTTTATCTGTGATTCTTGAACTTCTTCAAGATTTATTTCTCTCCCACTAGTGTCTTTTGAAATAAACCGTTTTTCCATAAAGGCACCATACCGAGCAACAAACACTTCGTTCTCAGTGAGATTATAAAAGTAATATCATTTTGTTTCCTTAGGATACCCCACAAATAAACACTTGTCAAATTTAGGTGCTAGTTTTTCTGAGACTTGTCGTTTTACGTAAGCCTCACAACCCCAAATCTTAAGGAAAAACAAACTAGGTCTCTTCCCGTACCATATCTCATATTGTGTTTTATCAACCGCTTTAGAAGGAACTCGATTTAGAGTGAAAGCTGCAGTTTGTAATGCATAACCCCAAAAGAATAATGGAAGATCTGCATGACTCATCATAGATCGAACCATATCTAATAAGTTTGATTTCTCCTTTCAGAAACTCCATTCCACTGTGGAGTTGCTGATGGAGTCAATTGGGAGACAATCCCACAATTTCTAAGATGATCATCAAATTCTTAGCTCAAATATTCACCACCTCGATCTGACCGAAGTGTTTTGATAGTTTTACCAAGTCAATTTTGCACTTCATTTTGAAACGTTCGAAACATCTCAAATGATTCAGCTTTATGTTTCATTAGATATACATAACCATATCTGTCGAAATCATCAATAAATGTAATGAAGTACTGATAACCTCCTCTAGCCATTGTGTTTATAGGATCGCATGCATCAGTATGTATTAGACCCAATAAATCACTTGCCCTTTCACTATGTCCAGTAAATGGACTTTTAGTCATCTTGCCTCATAAACAAGATACGCACGTTTCATATGTTTCTAAATCAAATGAATCTAGAAGTCCATCTTTATGGAGCTTTGTTATGCGTTTCTCATTTATGTGTCCGAGACGACAATGCAAAGATAGGTTTGATTCAAATCATTTGACTTAAATCTCTTTGTATTTATGTTAAAGACATGCGTATCGGTGGACCTTTTCATGCTTAGAATATAAAGACCATCACACAAATCAACATTTGCATAAATATTCCTTTACGAGAAATGGAACATTTATTATTCGCAAAAATAAAATCAAAACCATCCATATCCAAGCATGAAACAGAAATGATGTTTGTGCTCAAGGCAGGCACAAAATAACAATTATTTAAAGTTAAGATAAGTCCACTAGGTAAGACTAAGTCATATGATCCAACAACCAAGGCATCAACTCTTGCTCCATTCCCTACGCGGAGGATGACTTCTCCTTTCTTTAACTTTCTACTTCTGGTAAGTCCCTGCACATTTATACAAATGTGAGATCCACATCCGGTATCTAATACCCAAGAATCATTAGTAGATAAATTAATTTCAATAACATAAATACCTGTAGTGGTAGTCGCACTACCCTTTTTCTTCTTTAGATCTTCCAGATAGAGTTTACAATTTCTGAACCAATGTCCAGGTGCATGACAGAAATGACAATTTCCTTCCTTTTCATTTCGGTGTTTTGAAGCAGGAACAGGCTGTGGCTTGACTTGTTCCATAGGCTTTGTAACAGGTGCAGCAGTAGCCTTGACAACTTTAGCCTTGCCTTTGCCTTTCTTCTTCATTCCCTTTCCCTTTTGGACCATCAACACATTACTAAAGGGTTTCTTGATATTTTGTTCAGCAGTTTTGAGCATCAAATGCAACTCTGAAATTGATTTCTCCTTATTATTCATATTGTAGTTCACCACAAATTGTGAGTAACTTTCTGGTAATGAATTCAAGATCAAATCCGTAGCCAACTCTTGGCTTATGGGAAATTCGAGTCTATCAAGCTGGTCAACATAGCCCTTCATCTTCAGAACATGAGGAATAACTGACGCACCCTCAGTCATCTTGCAAGAATGTAGGTTTTTGACTGTCTCGAACCTTTCTTGCCTAGCTTGCTGTTGGAACATTTCCTTCAGCGTTATAGCCATGTCGTAGGTCGTAGGCTTCCATTAGTTCCATGTCCTTCTGAAGTTGAGGAACCATAGTTGCCAGCATAATACATGCAACATCAGTAGAATCGTCGACATGCTCATTATGCACATCCTTCACAGCTTTCGTAGCATTGGCTGGTGGGTCCTCAGGGATTGGAGCATCCAGGACATACAACTTGCGTTCATGGTTAAGAGCAATTCTCAAGTTTCTGAACCAATCAAGAAAGTTAGTCCCAGATAGCTTATCCTTTTCAAGGATGGATCGCAGTGACAGGGGATTATTGTTACTTGAAGAGGCCATCGATCTACAATAAAGATTATGCAAAGTTTATTTTAGTATAGGGGAATAGACTCCTACTAAATTAACAACCCTCCTAAAACACACTGTTTATTTAGGGGGACTAAAATCCATATTTCAACTAATTCTATGACAGCTATTGCATGAAACACGGAACCAGATATTTATGTAGGTAATAGTTACCAATTACATCTTATGCAATTTTTAGATACTTTTATGAGATACGGGACATCTTATGTCTGATCATGTTTTTATCTCATCATGTGCATAAAGCTCAAAACTATTTTGATAGCTGTATTAAGTCGGACCATTTTAAACATTTAGGTAACTCTTATCCAACTTGTCTTACCAAGATAACACAATACACCCAGCTTTGGCTGAAATTATATTAGTGTGATCGAGGCCTTGACAAGTGTTTAAAATGGATGGCGTGAGACTTAAAATTTAATAGAGGGATTTTATTCAGTTTATAGTGATTTTATGTAAACAATGAAATATCGTATATTTTTATTGATTTGTTAAATCACTAAACAATTTGGAGATTTTTATACTGTTCACTAATAAAATAATTTCCATGCGCAAGGATTAGTTAGACGGCGGTCCCGCTGGCCGGTCAGCTGGACCACATCTAACTAATCATCTTATCCTAATCCAATTAGGACCTAAGATATTTGAATCCTAGCATATCACCAATAACAAACTTCTCCATATTTATCTCCTATCCAATAGGGATAATGAAACCGATTTTGCTTATATCTCTTAATCTAATTTGTTATCTATCTTTATCAAATAGAAACTTCATAACGGAATATATTTAACAAGATAAATAAATAAATTTGAAAATTAATTATTTGTAATTTCGGTCCTCATCCAAATAATCACAAACATGTCATTGAATCTTGAACTACTATCCGAATCGAACCTAATGGTGTCATGGATCACAGAACACGAAACTCAATTCATTAAAATTATTCGAATTAACTTAACATGGTTACTAGCATGTACGAAACTAATTTCAATTAAATCACGAATATATGTATCATACACAAAACATGATAATAAATCTCACATAAAACTTATGTATATCACATATACATCAACTATTAACATGTTTTCAATCATATATCATGTATATATCAGAAGATAACATGCAATGAATTTAATGGAATCGAAGTCGAAGTCTCTGATACCACTGTTGGGTTTTGGGGTTCATACGCAGCGGAGATTAAAAAACAATTTTGAAAAAAACCACATCAGGATCCGAATCTAATTCCATTAAAAACGTTTAAACCATGAAAAACTTAATCATACCTCAGTCGCAATATACCTTTATGAAGGTTGATCAATCTCTAAGGCGTTGCCAACGACGAACGCCCTCTACCAGTAGTTCACACACGAACGGCGGCCGAGATTCGAAGTGCTAGCTTCGAGAGAATAAACCTTTTTTTTCTCTAAAACGATCCAGAGCATACCAAAAACCCTAAGTCGTTTCTAAAACGAAAATAGAGTTTTGTCCTTTAATCTTTCGTACGTGTATTCTAACTTAAAGCGTCTATATATACAACCCTTATATATAGACGGTTAAGTAAATTACACATATACCCCTACTTAAAGAAGTATAAGTGTAATACACCACAAGGACGTTTCTGTCATGAATTTTATCATATAAATTTTATTTTTCTGAACCATCTTAAAATCTCGCAAAACCATTCTTAGTGTGCGACCCAATAGGCTCATATAACGTTGGGAGTGTACCAAAACACATTTTGGTATACAAGTCACAAGCGGCCTCTAGCAAGACATTATGACTACCCAAGTTGTACGAATATCAAATAGATACAACGTAATCAATAATGTATGTAACATCCTTTTGTTACGCGATATCCGTTTGATCAAACATAAGGCATGGAAATGTCATCCACATTTTCAATTGTACTAGTCTCGGTCTCAAGGTAGACTAAAAACATCCAAGTGACATTGATCAATATCAATTCAATTGGTCTAGGCCTTTTAACAGTCTAACACATCGAGGGATCCACTAGATATCTCTCTTTATATGAAAGGGACAAATTTTATCTCGATTATACAACTTCATCACATTGCTCACACAGTAACCAATCACAACCTTTATAATCGTCCGGTTAAAGACAACGTTTGATAGTGTCAAATCACTATGTTCCTAATGTTGAAGTCTCTGGTAATCTCAAGTCAGAGGACTGAAAAATATACCTATCATGAGAAACAACTATGACTTAATCCATGTGATGTTCTCATAGCGGGTCAGTCCAGTACTTTGTTCCCTAACAAGTACTCATTATCTTGATTCATATTCCTATACGTATAATCATCATATGATCATCAATAAAGACTCACACTAGTTTTAATTCATTATAGTTTCAAGTATAATGATCGACTAGGGACATTTAGGATATTTCTGTAAATACCCATGGATCTTATTATAATGTAAACATGCAAATTAATTCTAATAAACAGCAAATGAAATCCTCTATTTTATTAACTATAAGTATTCATAAAGACAGTTAATGGATTGACCTAGGGCACATGCCCCAACACCCATGTCAAAGGTCATTTAGTTCTTATGAAAAGATTAAAGTCAAATTAGAGATTTGGGCCGTGACAATTCTTTCCAACTAATGGAAATTTCTTCCTTGAAATTAAGATTAACCTAAAGATATACCTGACTTGATGAGGTACGGAAACCTATCTTGCATATGGTATTCCCGTTCCCAAGTGAGTTTCGTGTCTCAATGGAACTGTCACTTGAAAACACCTTTGGAATAGACTTGTCTATCAAGTGTTGTACCCTACGATATAGAATTTGTATTGGTTGCTCCTTATATGATACGTCCTCACTCAAGTCAATCTGAGTCAAGTCCATTGTCGGTCTCTCACCTACCTTCGACTTGGCTAGTCGAAGCATAGAAATATGAAACATTGGATGAATCCTCGACGTTTGTGGAGGTAGATTCAACTCATAAGGAACCTTTCCTACCTGTTTGTGATCTCAAAAGGCCCAATGAATCTCAATGCTAACTTGCCTTTCAGACCAAATCTGTGAAGACCCTTCCGAAGAGAAACCTTTAAATACACTAAAGCTCCCTCGTCATACATGATATCGCTGTGACATGTTTCTGCACACTTCTTTTGCTTCTCTTGGGCTCCTTTAAGCCTTTGGCGAATCTGTCGTACCTTCTCTATGTGATCAACAACAATTTCAGGCCCTATAATGTCTTGATCCTCTAATTATGCCCAAATAATATGGTAAGCAACATGGTCAGCTATGTAAAGCCTCAAATGGCATCATCTCAATGTTAACCAGATAACTATTGTTATACGCAAACTCACACAAGTATAGGTACTCTTCTCATGATTTGCCAAAATCAAGTACACAAGCCCTGAGCATATCCTCGAGAGTCTTAATCAACCTCTTAGTCTGCCCATCGGTCTAAAGGTGAGAGGGTGTGCTAGACTTTAGGCGCGTACCATACTGCTCCAATATACTCTGCCACATCCTATACTTATATATAGAATCTCTATCTGATGTAATAGTTAATGGCACCCTATGCGGCCTAATAATTTCCCTCTTGAATACTACACTCAGCAGGTCAAATATGTAATGAGCCGCAACTGGTATGAAATGGAAAGATTTTTTCAGTCAGTCTATAATCACCCAAAGAGAATCATGTCGACAAGCAGTTCTCGATAGTCCTCTAACAAAATTCGTGGCTATGTCTTCCCACTTCTGTCGTGGAATAGGAAGTGGTTGTAATAATCATTCAGGTCTACGATGCTCTGCCTTCACCTACTGGCAGATCCCATATTTCCTAATAAACCCTAATACATCCGCTTTCATCCCAGACCAACAAAAATATCTCTTCATGTCATGGTACATTTTGGTCTTACTTGGATGAAAAGTGATCCGGCAATGTGTGAATCTGAAGAATCTTATCTTTCAGCTCTCCCAATGCCGATATCCACAATCTGCTTCTAAATCTCTAACACTGATCCATCTTCTCAATCTAATCACTACTATAAGTACTTTAGCGAACACATTAAATATCGGGTATAAGAATTCAACACTTTGTCCCTATAACACCCTCTGAGTAGACATTGTCTGAAGCCTTATCTGTGCAGAATCATCACCTGAGTATCGGTAGGAATATTTGACTGAGTCATCATCGTTGCTACCTCGAGTAATCCATATTCATGTGTCTTTTGGCATCTAACCACTTAGGCATCTCTAATCGGCATCATACTCAGTGCATTGGAAACTACGTTAGCTTTTTCTAGAGATGATATTCTAGAGAAAAGTTGTAGTCTTTCAGAAATCTCAACCATCGATGCCATATCATGTTAAGCCCATCCTATGTGAAGAATTGTTTCAAACTCTTATGGTCAGTATAGAGTGTGAACTTCTCGCCATACTAATTATCTCCATATCTTCAGAGTAAATACCACCGCTGCCAACTCTAAATCATGAGTGGGATAGTTTTTTACATGTAACTTCAGTTTTCTGGATTCATAAACAACCGTGCTTTTATCTTGCATCAATACACAATCTTTGACTTATTCGAGAAGTATCTGTATATATAAGGAATCCTTGTCCAGCCTCTGGCAATATTAGCACTGGTGCAGTAGTCAACAATCTCTTCAGCTGAGCAAATGACTCATGGCATTCCTCAGACCAATTAAACCTGATGTCTTTCTGAGTCAATCTGGTCATTGTGAAGTGATCTTCGAGAAATCCTTTACAAACCTGCAGTAATATCCTGGTAACCCGAGAAAACTCCTGATCTTTGTAACTGACGCCGGTGCAGGTCAATCCAAAATAGCCTGAATCTTAGCGTGATATATAATAATGCCTACTACCCCAACATGTCCCAAACATTTGACTTCTGACAATCGAAATTCACACTTGTTGTGCTCGGTGTATAGTTTGTGCTCCCTTAAAGTCTGCAACGTCTCTCTAAGGTGTTGATCATGATCCTCTCGAGTCCTCGAATACATCAATATATCATCGATAAAAACTATCACGAATTGCTCAAGAAATGGCTTCATCACTCAATGAAATCAAATCCGTAAACAAAGCATGAGCATTAGTCAACCTCAACGGTAAGACTGTAAACTGATAGTGTACATATCTCGTGCTAAATATCGGCTTGGACCTATCCTCATCCCTAATCCTAAGCTGATGATACCTTGATCGCGGGTCTACCTTAGAGAAATATTATGCTCCTCTCAGCAGATCAAATAAATCATCAATCTGTGGTAAGGGATACTTGTTTTAGGCTGTGACCATGTTCAACTGTTTATAATCGATACACAATCTCAAAGTACAGTCTTTCTTCTTCACAAATAGGACCGGTGCTCCATGGTGACATAGAAGGTGTAATGAATCCCTTCTATTCCAAATCCTGCAACTGACTCCTTACTCCTCCAACTCTCTCGGAGTCATGCGGTATATTGGTATAAATATAGGTCTAGTGCTTAGTATTAATTCAATGATAAAATCTATTTCACTCAGTGGTAGTAAACCAGGTAAGTCTTTCGAGAATATGTCCAAAAACTCGCACACAACCGGAATCTCCTCAAGTCTGGGTCCCTGACTCTCTACTATAGTGTATAACAACACCAGATTCTCCATCTCTCCACTAGTCGAAAGTTGACCTCTAATGCCCTCAGCTCTCAGTGTACTACCATTATATGTAAACATCAAATGCCCTGAGTGTATCCTCAAGAGTTTGAATTAACCTCTCAGTCCGTTTATCAGTTTGAAGATAAAAGGTTGTGCTAAACTGTAAGCACGTACCATCTTGCTAATGCATGCTCTGCCACATCTTGGACGTATACATAGTATCTCTGTTTGACGTAATAGTCCATGGTACCCCATGAAGCCTAATAATCTCCCTCTCAAACAATACATTCAACTGGTCAAATGTGTTATGAGCTGCAACGGGTATGAAATGGGCAAGTTTTTCAGTCTAACCACAATCACCTAAATAGAATCGTGTTGACGGGCAGTTCTCGACAATCTTCACAAAATTCATGGCTATGTCTTCCTACTTCCATCGTGGAATGGGAAGCGACTTAATAATCCTCCAGGTATACGATGCTTTACCTTCACCTGCTGGCAGATCTCACAGTTCCTAATAAATTCTGATAAGTCCACTTTCATCTAAGACCACCAAAATGTCTCTTCATGTCATGGTACATTTTGGTTCTACTTGGATGAATAGTGAACTGGTAACATTGTGAATCCTAATGAATCTCATCTCTCAGCTTTCCCACTATCGGTATCCACAATCTACCTCTCAAGATAAGACATTGATCTACTTTTTTCAGTCTAGTCAGTACAATCTGTACTCTGGGCTCCCTAAACCTCGGATATAGAATATCAACTTTTTAACCCTTAACACTCATTGTGTAGACAATGTCTGAAGCCTCATCTGTGAATAAATCATCGTTTGAATGTCAGTTGGAATATTTACTGAGTCATCATCGTCGTTGCCTTGAGTAATCCATACTTATGCATCATATGACATATAACAACCTCGGCATCACTAGTCGGTATCTTTCTTAGTGCATTAGCAAGTACATTAGCTTCTCCTGTGTGATATTCCTGAGAATATCGTAGCCCTTCAGAAATTCTAACAATCGGCGTTGTCTCATGTTAAGCTCTTTCTGTTTGAAGAGGTATTTCAAACTCTTATGGTCAATATAGAGTGTGAACCTCTCTCCATACCGTTGATGTCTCCATATCTTTAAAGCAAACACTACCGTCGCCAACTCTAAGTCGTGAGTGGCATAGTTTTTCTCATGTATCTTCAGCTGTCTAGATGTATAAGTTACCGTGTCTCTATCCTGCATCGAGACACGACCTAGACTTTATTAGAAACATATGTATACACCAAGAATCCCTTTCCAGCCTCTGGCAATATCACCACTGGTGCGGTAATCAACAGTCTTTTCAACTGAGCAAATGTCTCCTCACATTCCTCAGACTAATCAAACTTGACATATTTCTAGGTCAAATTGGTCATCGATGAAGCGATCTTCGAGAAATCCTTCACGAACATGTGCTAATATCCTGCTAACCCAAGAAAACTCCAAATCTCCATAACTGAAGTCGGCGAAGGTCAATCCATAATAGTCCAAATCTTAGCTGGATCTACAGCAATGACTGCTGCCCCAACATGTCCCAAAAACTTGACTTCTAACAGGCAAAATTCACACTTGTTGAACTTGGCGTAGAGTCGATATTCCCTCATAGTCTACAACGTCTCTATGAAGTGTTGCTCATGATCCTCTCTAGTCCTCGAATATATCTATATATCATCGATGAAAACTATCACGAGGCGGTAAAGAAATGGCATCATCACTTGATGCATCAAATCAATAAACATGGCAGGAGCATTAGTCAAACTAAATGACATGACTGTAAACTAAAAGAGTCCATATCTCGTGTTGAATGTTTTCTTGGACCTATCCTCATCCCTGATCCTAAGCTGATGATACCCTGATCATAAGTCTATATTAGAGAAATAATGTGCTCCTCTCGGCTGATCAAATAAGTCATCAATCCATGGTAAGGGAAACTTGTTTTTGACTATAACCTTATTCAACTGTCTATAATCGATATAAAATCACAAAGTATCGTCCTTCTTCTTGACAAATAGGAACGGTGCTCCCCATGACGACATAGAAGGTATGATGAATCCTTTTAGTTCCAAATCCTACAATTGACTCCTCAACTCTTTCAACTATCTCGGAGCCATGCGGTATCGTTGTAGTGATATAGGTCCAGTGTCTGGTACTAACTCAATGACAAAATCTCTCCCTCGGTGGTGGTAAACCAAGTAAGTCTTCTAAAAACACGTGCAGAAACTAGCACACAACCGGAATCTCCTCAAGTCTAAGTCCCTGACTCTCCACTACAGTGTATAATCACAACAAAGTCTTTATATCTCCACTATTCGCAAGTCGACCTTTGATGCCTTCGGCTCTCGATGTACTACCACTATACGTGAACATCGGAAGCCTTGGGATCTCAAATATCACCATTTATTGAAACATTCAATATGAACGCGATATGCTGCTAACCAATTCATCCATAAAAGTTAGTCTAACTCTAAAAACTCGTGAACCCTGAAGTGCGTAAGTAACTCTACCCCGACTATCTCTATTTGACATATCAATAAGACAATTAGGGTACACCCTATCCTCAACTACAGTACTCAAAATCAAATTTACTCTAACTCTAACTGGTGTCAACCCTAAGATGCCTATCATGCGACCAGAAATGAAAGATACTATAGAACCTGAATCAAACAAAACATATAACTATCTACCATAAATGGAAACCATACCTTTAATGAGTCTTCGTATGGCATCCGTATCGAGCTATGCTACCATGTGTACACCCTCTCGACTTTGCGGTGTAAATATAGCTACTGGATGTGGATAATCTCTAATCTTGTGCCCAACCTGACTACACCTATAACATGTGATAGGTCTACGCTAACCCTAAACTTGATCCTGGGCTTGTGCCTGTCTCTGCCCCTATTAGTAACTATCTCGACCTCTATCTCTACCTCTACCTCGGCCTCTACCACCCTACTATTGCTGATGTGGTGCTCGTGATGTTGGTAGAGCTGGCAAAGTAGTAGTATATGGTACTACAAGTTTGAATGGTGGTGGCAAGGGAGGTCTACAAACAATAGTCTGTAGTGGTGTAATGGATGGTATAAAGGGTACAACTATTGTAGATGTACCTGACCCTTGGGTACATATATCCTATATCCTCGACCTCTTGCCCCTATGTCTCCTCTTCTCAAACTCTGCAACCTGGTCAGGTGTCAACCCTGGTATTAACGGTGTCCTATCGGCAACTCTACCCAAATAATAGGTTTCGTGAAAGAGCGGACACTCTTAAATCTCATCCAAAGTCTTGGCACCCGAACTGACCACATAAAATCCAATATCTAGTCTCGGTCCATCCCATAAAGTGTACGCATCATCCGAATCATCTCTCACTAGATCCCCAACAAATTGCCTCAAATAACCTTTATGTCTTTATAGCCCATCACTAACTCATCATCTCCCTGTCTCAAGTTCATGAATTCCTTCCTCAACCTCTTCATCACTTTCGGTGGAAAGTACTAATGATGAAACTTCCTTTTGAAGGCATCCCAAGACTCAAACTCTCCATCAAAAACTATTATTGCATGCCACTAAACATCGGCATCTCTCTATAGAGTGTACAATGAAATCTCAGCTTGGAGTCTATCCTCAATCCTCAAGACTATATGTAACTTCTCATGAGACAATACCAATTTCTCGGTTTTCTCGAAGTCTTTCTAACCATCAAAGTAGACTGGCTTCAGTATGATAAAATAATTCACCAACTGTACATCGACCGACGAGCTAGAAGATGGAGGTGTAAAAGACAGTGTAAAAATTGTTTCTACGATTGGAGGTGTCACTCCTGGTATAGTCTGTACTATTACCACTATTGTTAGTACCGTAGGAGTAATCGTAGTAGTATGGGTCAATGTCTATATGCTGGTGGAGCGAAATATGCAATCATCATAGCAATGAACTCTGCTAATTGTTGTCCCTAAGTAGCTACTTGATTAGATAGCCTCATAAAATCTCCTGTTGATGGAATAAAAGGCTGGTTGCCACTCGCACAATATCTGTAAATTGACAGCGAATGCGAATTAGCTACTAGATTGATAACGCATATATACATATGCACAACTAACATATATATACATATAAGACATCCCCATCTCACTTTTACGCACTTCCCAACTAATGATTTCTAGACAAAGATCATTTGGTTTTCTATAACTAAGATTTATTTTTTTTCCTTGTTTAGATTTTTATTTATTATTTATTGGAAAGGTTAGGCCATTTGCTACAAATTGTAGCTTTGGTATCACATTGTAAAATAACCATATTGTACAATCTGAGCCTTAGAAACATAAGCTCTCCTACGCTTTAAAAACTTAGAATATGATACCACATGTGACTATGATATCCTAACATTGGACAATTCCATAAACTGCCCATATTATTCTAAAACTTAAGCTCTGATATCAACTGTGATGACCCCTTCTCAAATTAGGGCATGGCCCAGCCTAATCTCGTTATTAAGCCCTAATATCACCATATAGGACCTAACAAGGGACTAGTCAGCCTATCCAAAACCATTTACCTACTAATTATTTAAAAAAATGAATGTAAACCTATACTTATCTTATGTTAATTCATAAATCAGAGTTAATTGAAGTTTTTTTACTTAAAAGTTTATTCAGCGGAAATCTTAAAAATGTAGCGGAAACTTATAACATTAGTCCTAACAATTGTGGAAAATCTAGAGAATAAATATTACATGCATATATATATGATGAAATGGCGATATATAATATCATATGTCTGGTCAAGGTACTACTTAATCCATAATATACAACCCCAAATGTATATCGTTACTTATAAAAGAAATACATAAAAAATCAAACCTACAAAATCGGGTGTAGCAGTGCTCCACTAATTCAGACGTAATCGCCAATCTTCTCTTTGCCTATTCTACCATTCGATGAATTTACATCAACAATCACAAATTAGACGGTGAGTGTAACAAAGTATAAAGTAATACTGAGAGACATTTGCTTACATTCCCAATTATGCAACAAGTATCTAAAATCATGATAATAGCAACTATGTTGTAAAGAGAAAATGCAAAGAGATACTTCAGCTAAACAACATGAAACTAACACGTGACTAATTTGTAATGATCTAGGGCCAGTCGTTCGTGATATTCATCACAATAGCCTTTCCACTATATGAGGATGGAGCTGAGCTCTACATCAATGTGAAGGTCTGAGTTGTGCTCTTGCCTTTATAACCTTTCGCCGGTGCCAATCACCTACGATATAAACTTGCCAACAACCTTGGGTAACATACCCCGTGTACTGCGCGAGTTATGCTTGCCAATAACCCCGGGACTCATTTCTTGTGTGATGTGCAAGATAGTAGAGAAATCTCGATCACCCTGAAAAGTATAGTGACTTCCGTATGTCCGACGGACCTTTATAAGATAATAATCCTAGATACAAGAACGATTTTTATATTTCAAAAGATGACATGATTTGAAAATCCAATGAAGCAATTGCATATCTAATGCAAAAAGGAAATAGATTACAATACAATGTACCTCCGAACTAATAGCATGCTATCTCACTGACCTAATGTATTAACAATGAAAATGATATAGCACATGATTTGGAGTCAATGTGATCATTTTATAAAAAAACTATACCATGAAAGCAACCTCATGTAATGAAAAAGAACAAGTCATGGCATATGGAGTAGAAAAGCAATTCAGTCCAAATAACTGGAAATGGACATATGAATAGGAATGAAATGTAAAGAAATATCTCCATCAGTTTACTACAATCCACGCAATTTCCTATGCTATTTCGACCTCCTGACACCTCGAAAATCGTATTTGCATCGTCGTAGTCCTTCCTTAGTTCCTGATATCACAATATAGATTTTAGAGTGTGTTTGGACCTTTACTTAGGGTATTAGACACTTTTATAGTGTTTAAGGAATTTTTGAAAATTGCAATTTTTATGTTGTCATAGACCTAGCGCGCTAAAGCCTGGGGTCAGTACGCTAATGAGCCATTAGCACGCTAACAATTCTGACCTAACGCGCTAGGTGGATCAGCTAGCGCGCTAATCTAAGTTAGCGTGCTAGCTAATCCACCTAGAGTACTATGTGCAGTAAAACGCAACATTCTACAATCAGAATTCCGAGTTTTCTCTACACATAGGCCATGTTAATGCCTAAGGAACCTCCATACACACTACTAGAGTTCCATGAGAACAACCACAACATAAAACAACAACTCATACATCAAATTCATGAATTCATTTGTATTGACCTAACTCTATGGTGTAGAGGAGTTACCTAATTTGATGAACACTTGCTATACTTGATCTCTTCTTCACTAGATCACCAAGTTTTTGTTAATCTTCTTTTTCTCCAGCAGCTCCTCCTTCTCCAGCAAATTTGCTTCTCTCTTAAGTAAATGAAAATGAAAGAGTTAAGTTGCTTGAGTTGACCAAAAGATTATATACATGAATTGGATATGGTTAATTGATAGCCGTTGATCCTACTATTCACACATATCTCGAGATCTATCTATTGGTACACCTATTAATACATGTCCTACTAACTCATGCCAAATAACACCAATAAGTGACTAAATTGGTGTTGAGATGGGTCATTATGTGTCTCGAGAAATATTAAGAGGCTATTGCTTTAACTTACTAACTTAAGTGTATTTGATACTTAATCAACCATATCCCCATATATATTACTCATAAAAGCAATATAAAGCCTTTACCAACTCACCATATTGGTTTCTACCTCGGTCTCATGCCGGCACGCAACTCGAGATACGTTTCCACATATGTCTCGACACCTATTCATAAGTATGAATGACTTAATAGTCTACACATATATAATACATTAGGCATACATAATTACCAATATAACATTTACCTCAGCCATCTCGCCTCAGTCGCGACAAGGATATCGAAACGGGTCCCACGTCACCGGTCATTTGATCTTGATTAAAAGATAAACTGAAATTAGAGATTTGGGTCGTTACAACTATATTGCCTTTTAACCAAAATCTGCGAGACCCTTTCAAAGTGAAACTTTCAAATAGACTACAGTTTCATCGATGTACATGAGATTGCAGTGATACGTGTCTGCATTGTGATGACCCCAACTCCCAACCTAGTGTCGTTCGGCATAAACCGCCACTTAACCCTCTAGAACGCAAAGCCAAGTCAAGTGACAACTTAGTAAGCCTTAACCTGTAGAATAACTTGAACACATTGTCTAACTATTTTCTAGGCCAAATAAAAATTTTGCAAAATTAGTTTAAGGGGTATTAAGTCAAAAAAAGAATTTTCAAATATTCTGACTCTACATTTCAAACAAAATTTTTGCAGCGCCTCCTTTGTATATTGAGCTATCAAAAAATTCTAACAACACCTGTAAAAGTTCTTCCAAAACCTTAGCAAGGCATATCTAATAGTAATACGATCTATTCATCTACGTACATCATTTATAAGTCTAATATTTAGTTCTACAACTAGTTTCATCACAATTAAGTACTCGAGTCAACCCTGTGCTATTGATGTTTAAATATGAAAATAATACATAGCCTCGAGAGATTGAAAACGTTTTTCTCTCTCCCAAAATCCAGAAAACTCAAAAATAGCAAAAAGTGAAAAAGAAATTGTTTCCTTTTAGAGTTCCAACCCTATTTATATGTGTAGATAAGCTCATTTAAAAAACATATATGTAATACAACTATTTTATTTAAGCAATTTAAGCAAGTTACACATACGCCCATATTAATAAGTTATCATATAAAAATCGAAAGGGCTTTTTGACACGAGTTTTATCATATAAATTTCATTACTACGGAGCAATTGAAATTGCACAAAGTCATTCTTTGTGCGTGACCCAATAAGCTTATTCAACATTGGTAGTTGACTAAAACCATTTTGGTAAACAAGTCATGGAAGTCTCTAACGAGACATTATGACTGTTGGGTTTTGGGGTTCGTACGCGTTGGAGATTACAAAACAATTTTGACAAAAACCCCAACAGGATCCGAATCTAATTCCATTAAAATGTTTAAACCAAGAAAATTTAATCATACCTTGGTTACAAAATACCTTTCGGAAGGTTGATCGATCTCTAATGCGCTGCTAACGATGAACGCCCTCTACCAGCAGTCCACACACGAACGGCGGTCGAGATTTGAAGTGCTAGCTTCAAGAGAATATCAAACCTTTTTGTTTCTCTCCAAAACGATCAAGAGCGTACCAGAAAACCGTAAGTCATTTCTAAAACGAAAATAGAGTTTCAGCCCTTAATCTTTTGTATGTGTGTCCTAACTTAAAGCGTCTATTTATACAACCCTTGTATATAGACGGTTAAGTAAATTACACATATACCCTTACTTAAAGAAGTATGAGTGTAATACACCACAAGGACGTTTCTGTTATGAATTTTATCATATAAAATTCATTTTTCTGAACTATCTTAAAATCTCGCAGAACCATTCTTAGTGTGCAACCCAATAGGCTCATACAATGTTGGCAGTGAACCAAAACACATTTTTGTATACAAGTCATAAGCGGCCTCTAGCAAGACATTATGACTACCCAAGTTGTACGAATATCAAATCGATACAACCTAATCAATAGTGTATATAACATCCTTTTGTCACACGATATCCTTTTGATCAAACACAAGGCATGGAATTGTCATCCAACATGTTCAATTGTACTAGTCTCGATCTCTAGGTAAACTGAAAACATCCAAGTGACATTGATCAATATCAATTCACTTAGACTATGCCTTTTAACAATCTAACACATCGAGGGATCCATTGGATATCTATTTATATGAGAGGGACAAATTCTATCTTGATTACACAATTTCATCGCATTGCTCACACAGTAACCAATCACGACCTTTATAATCATCCGGTTAAAGACAACATTTGATAGTGTCAATTCACTGTGTTCCTAATGTTGAAGTCTCTGGTAATCTCAAGTCAGAGGACCGAAAAATATACCTATCATGAGAAACAACTATGACTTAATCCATGTGATTTCTCATAGCGGGTCGGTCCAGTACTTTGTTCCCTAACAAATACTCGTGATCTTGATTCGTATCCCTATACGTATAATCATCATATGATCATCAATCAAGACTCACACTAGTCTTTATTCATTATAGTTCCCAGTATAATGATCGACTAGGGACATTTAGGATATTTCTGTAAATACCCATGGATTTTATTATAATGTAAACATGCAAATTAATTATAATAAACAACAAATGAAATCCTCTATTTTATTAACTAAAAGTATTCATAAATACAGTTAATGGATTGACCTTGGGCACATGCCCCAACATCTCTCACTTGCACTAGGGCCAATCATACATGCATCTAATGCCTAATGATCTAACATGACCATCATGTTTTGCTTGTGTAAGAGCTTTTGTCGTTGGTTCCGCAACGTTGTCTTCAGTAGGCACTCTGCAAATCTTTACGTCTCCCCTCTCAATAATTTCTCTAATGAGATGAAAATGCCTGAGTATATGTTTGGATATATGGTGTGATCTAGGTTCCTTGGCCTGTGCTATTGCCCCTTTATTCTCACAATACAAACAAACAGGGTTAGCAATACTTGGATCCACACCTAGTTCAGAAATGAACTTTTTGATCCAAATTGCCTCCTTTGCTACATTGGACGCTGCAATATACTTAGTTTCTATTGTAGAATCTGCCACAGTCTCTTGCTTCGAACTTTTCCAGCTTACTGCACCTCCATTCAAAATAAACATATATCCAGATTGCGATCTAATATCATCTATATCAGTTTGAAAACTTGCATCAGTGTAACCATTTACAACTAGATCATTTTCAAAACCTCCATAGACCAAGAGCACTTCCTTAGTCGTTCTTAAATATTTAAGGATGTTCTTTACTGATATCCAGTGACTCTCACCAGGATCTGACTGATATCTGCTTGTAGTGCTCAAAGCTTATGATACATTAGGTCGAGTGCATAGCATGGCATACACGGCTGATGCATATGGAATCTTATTCATACGGTCTCGCTCATCATTTGTCTTAGGACATTAAATCTTGCTGAGACTTATGCTATGAGTCATTGGCAACAATCCTCTTTCAAAGTCTTGCAAACTGAACCTATTCAGCACCTTGTCTATGTAAGCACTCTAACTTATACCGATTAGCCTCTTAGATCTATCCCTATAGATCCTTATCCCAAGGATATAGGCTGCATCTCCTAAGTCTTTCATTGAGAAACACCTCCCTAACCAAGACTTGACATTCTGCGATGTTGGGATGTCATTTCCAATGAGTAATATATCATCAACATACAGTACCAGAAAAACAACTACATTCCCACTGACCTTCTTATATACACAAGGCTCATCTTCGTTCTTAATAAAACCAAAATCCTTGATTGCCTCATAAAACGAAGATTCCAACTCCGAGAAGCTTGCTTTAATCCGTAAATGGATCTTTAGAGCTTACATACCTTCCTAGAATTCTCAGGATGTACAAAACCTTCAGGTTATGTCATATACACGTCTTCAAGCAGCTTTCCATTAAGAAATGCTATTTTTACATCCATTTGCCATATCTCATAGTCAAAATATGCAGCAATGGCAATTAAAATTCTTATGGATTTAAGCATGGCTACTGGCGAAAAAGTTTCATCATAATCAATACATTGAGTCTGCGTGAAACCTTTTGCTACAAGTCTTGCTTTAAAAGTATGCACTTAGCCATCCATGTAGTTTTCTTCTTGAAAACCCATTTACATCCAATGGTCTTACCACCTTCAGGTAAATCAACCAAGTTCCAAATTGGTTATCATACATGGATTGCATCTCAGAATTCATGGCACTTAGCCATTTATTTGAGTCTGATCCAGACATAGCCTCCTGATAAGTGGCGGGCTCATTTTGATCCATAAGCAACACATCACGACTATCAGTAATGAGAAATCGAATCTCTTTGCTCATGTTTTATCCTACCAGATTTACGTGGGCCTTGTGTCACTTGTGGAGGTTCAACTGGTTCAGAACGTTGTTGAACTTCCAGTAGCGGTTCAGGGTTTATTTGTGATTCTTGAACTTATTCAAGATTTATTTCTCTCTCACTAGTGTCTTTTGAAATAAACTATTTTTCCATAAAGGAACCATACCGAGCAACAAACGCTTTGTTCTCCACGGGATTATAAAAGTAATATCCTTTTGTTTCCTTAGGATACCTCACAAATAAACACTAGTCAGATTTAGGTGCTAGTTTTTCTGAGACTTGTCGTTTTACGTAAGCCTCACAACCCCAAATCTTAAGGAAATACAAACTAGGTCTCTTCCCGTACCATATCTCATATGGTGTTTTATCAACCGCTTTAGAAGGAACTCGATTTAGAGTGAAAGCTGCAGTTTGTAATGAATAACCCCAAAAAAATAATGGAAGATCTGCATGACTCATCATAGATCGAACCATATCTAATAAGGTTCGATTTCTCCTTTCAGAAACTCCATTCCACTGTGGAGTTGCTGGTGGAGTCAATTGGGAGACAATCCCACGATTTCTAAGATGATCATGAAATTCTTGGCTCAAATATTCACCACCTCGATCTGACCGAAGTGTTTTGATAGTTTTACCAAGTTGATTATGCACTTCATTTTGAAACGTTCGAAACATCTCAAATGATTCAGCTTTATGTTTCATTAGATATACAAAACCATATCTACCGAAATCATCAGTAAATGTAATGAAGTACTGATAACCTCCTCTAGTCATTGTGTTTATAGGACTGCATACATTTGTATGTATTAGGCCCAATAAATCACTTGCCCTTTCACTGTGTTCAGTAAAGGGACTTTTAGTCATCCTGCCTAGTAAACAAGATACGCACGTTTCATATGTTTCTAAATCGAATGAATCTAGAAGTCCATCTTTATGGAGCTTCGTTATGCATTTCTCGTTTATGTGCCCAGACGACAATGCCAAAGATAGGTATGATTCAAATCATTTGACTTCAATCTTTTTGTATTTATGTTAAAGACTGGAGTATCAGTGGATCTTTTCATGCTTAGAATATAAAGACCATCACAAAAATCAGCATTTGCATAAAATATACCTTTACGTGAAATGGAACATTTATTATTCGCAATAATAAAATTAAAACCATCCATATCCAAGCATGAAACAAAAATGATGTTTCTGCTCAAGGCAGGCACAAAATAACAATTATTTAAAGTTAAAATAATTTCATTAGGTAAGACTAAGTCATATGATCCAACAGTTAGGGCAGCAACTCTTGCTCCATTCCCTACGCGGAGGATGACTTCTCCTTTCTTAAACTTTCTACTTCTGGTGAGTCCCTGCACATTTATACAAATGAGAGATCCACATCCAGTATCTAATACCCGGGAATCACTAGTAGATAAATTAATTTCAATAACATAAATACCTGTAGTAGTAGTCGCACTACCCTTTTTCTCCTTTAGATCTTCCAGATAAAGTTTGCAATTTCTTAACCAATGTCCAGGTGCATGACAGAAATGAAAATTTCCTTCCTTTTCTTTTGGGTGTTTTGAAGCAGGAACAGGCCGGGGCTTGACTTGTTCCACAGGCTTTGCGACAGGTGCAACGGCAACCTTGACAACTTTAGCCTTGCCTTTGCCTTTCTTCTTCTTTCCCTTTCCCTTTTGGACCATCAACACATTACTAAAGGGTTTCTTGATATTTTGTTCAGCAGTTTTGAGCATCAAATGCAACTCTGAATTTGATTTCTCCATATTATTCATATTGTTGTTCATCACAAATTGTAAGTAACTTTCTGGTAATGAATTCAGGATCAAATCCGTAGCTAAGTCTTGGCTTTTGGGAAATCCGAGTCTATCAAGCTGGTCGACATAGCCCTTCATCTTCAGAACATGAGGACTAACTAACGCACCCTCAGTCATCTTGCAAGAATGTAGGTTTTTAAGTGTCTCGAACCTTTCTTGCCTAGCTTGTTGTTGGAACATTTCCTTCAGCGTTATAGCCATATCATAGGTCGTAGGCTTCCATTAGTTCCATGTCCTTCTGAAGTTCACGAACCAAAGTTGCCAGCATAATACATGCAACATCAGTAGAATCGTTGACTTGGTCATTATGTGCATCCTTCACAGCTTTCGTAGTATTAGTTGGTGGGTCCTCAGGGATTGGAGCATCCAGGACATACAACTTGCGTTCATGCTTAAGAGCAATTCTCAAGTTTCTGAACCAATCAAGAAAGTTAGTCCCAGATAGCTTATCCTTCTCAAGGATGGATCGCGGTGATAGGGGATTATTTTTACTTGAAGAGGCCATTGATCTACAATAAAGATTATGCAAAGTTTATTTTAGTATATAGGAATAGACTCCCACTAAATTAACAACCCTCCTAAAACACATTGTTTATTTAGGGGACTATAATCCATATTTCACCTAATTCTATGACAGCTATGACATGAAATACATAACTAAATTATTTAGGTAGGTAACAGTTACCAATTACATCTTATGTAATTTTAGATACTTTTATGAGATACGGGATATCTTATGTCTTATCATGTTTTTATCTCATCATGTGCCTAAAGCTCAAAACTATTTTGATAGTTTTATTAAGTCGGACCATTTTAAACATTTAGGTAACTCTTATCCAACTTGTCTCACCAAGATAACACAATACACCCGGCTATGGCTGAAACTGTATTAGTGTGATCGAGGCCTTGACAAGTGTTTAAAATGGATGGCATGAGATTTAAAATTTAATGGAGGGATTTTATTCAGTTTTAGTGATTTTATGTAAACAATGAAATATCATATATTTTTATTGATTTGTTAAATCACTAAACAATTTGGGGATTTTTTTACTGTTCACTAATAAAATAATTTATGTGCGCTAGGATTAGTTAGATGGCAGTCCCGCCGTAGGAAATCATATTTTTTGCTGATTTTATTATCCTAAATTTACCCCTTAATTTATCCAAAATTAAGTCAATTAAAACATTTTTAATTAACCCGGGCCCTCACCTAACTAAACATCTTATCATAATCCAATTAGGACTTAAGATAATTGAATCCTAGTATATCACCGAAAACAAAATTCTCCACATTTATCTCCTATCCAATAGGGATAATGAAACCGATTTTGCTTATATCTCTTAATCTAATTTATTATCTATCTTTATCAAATAGAAACTTCCTAAGAGAATAGATATAACAAGATAAATAAATAATTTCAAAAATTAATTATTTGCAATTTCGGTCCTCATCTGAATAATCACAAACATGTAATTGAATCATGAACAACTATCCAAATCAAACCTAATGGTTTCATGGATCACAGAACATGAAACTTAATTCATTAAAATTATTTAAATTAACCTAACATGGTTACTAGCATGTACGAAACTAATTTAAATTAAATCACGAATATATGTATCATATACACAAAACATGATAATAAATCTCACAGAAAACTTATGTATATCACATATACATCAACTATTAACATGCTTTCAATCATATATCATGTATATATCAGAAGAAAACATGCAATGAATTTAATGGAATCGAACTTGAAGGCTCTGATACCACTGTTGGGTTTTGGGGTTCATATGCAGCGGAGATTATAAAACAATTTTGACAAAAACCCAAACAGGATCCAAATCTAATTCCTTTAAGACTTTTAAACCAAGAAAGTTTAATCATACCTAAGTCATTTCTAAAACGAAAATAGAGTTTCGACCCTTAATATTTTGTATGTGAGTTCTAACTTAAAGCGTATATTTATACAACCCTTGTATATAGACGGTTAAGTAAATTACACATATACCCCTACTTAAAGAAGTATAAGTGTAATACACCAAAAGGACGTTTCTGTCATGAATTTTATCATATAAAATTCATTTTTTTGAACCATCTTAAAATCTCGCAAAACTATTCTTAGTGTGCGACCCAATAGGCTCATATAACGTTGGCAGTGTACCAAAACACATTTTGGTATACAAGTCATAAGCAGCCTCTAGCAAGACATTATGACTACCCAAGTATACGAATATCAAATCGATACAACCTAATCAATAGTGTATATAACATCCTTTTGTCACACGATATCCTTTTGATCAAACATAAGGCATGGAATTGTCATCCAACATATTCAATTGCACTAGTCTCAATCTCTAGGTAGACTTAAAACATCCAAGTGACATTGATCAATATCAATTCACTTAGACTAGGCCTTTTAACAGTCTAACACATCGAGGGATCCAATTGATATCTCTCTTTATATGAGAGGGACAAATTCTATCTTGATTACACAACTTCATCACATTGCTCACACAGTAACCAATCACAACCTTTATAATTTTTCGATTAAAGACAACATTTGATAGTGTCGAATCACTGTGTTCCTAATGTTGAAGTCTCAAGTAATCTCAAGTCAGAGGACTGAAAAATATACTTATCATGAGAAACAATTACGACTTAATCCATGTGATCTTCTCATAGCGGGTCGGTCCAGTACTTTGTTCCCTAACAAGTACTCGTGATCCTGATTCGTATCCCTATACGTATTATCATCATATGATCATCAATTAAGACTCACACTAGTCTTTATTCATTATAGTTCCCAGTATAATGATCGACTAGGGACATTTTGGATATTTCTGTAAATACTCATGGATCTTATTATAATGTAAATATGCAAATTAATTATAATAAACATCAAATGAAATCAGCTATTTTATTAACTAAAAGCATTCATAAAAACAGTTAATGGATTGACCTAGGGCACATGCCCCAACAATGACTACCCAAAGACTACAAATATCAAAATCGATACAACCTAATCAATACCATATGTCATATCTTTTTATCGTGTAATATCTTTTGATCAAACATAAGGCATGAAAAATTACCCTTAATGTTCAATCGCAATAGTATCAATTGTTAGGTAGACTGAAAACACCCAAGTGACATTGATCATATCAATTCACATGGACTTGGTCTACCTTATCGAGGGATCTACTAATATCTCTTTTTATATGATAGCAACAAATTATATCTTGATTTCACATCTTCACATATCATTTACATGATAACCAATCACAATCTTTATAGTCGTTTGGTTAAAGACAATGTTTGATTGCGTCAAATTACCATGCTCCTAATATTAAAGTCTATAATAATCTTAAGACAATGGACTAAATGTTATACCTATCATGAGTAACACCTATGACTTAATTCATGTGGTGTTCTTATAACGGGTCGATCCAGTACCTTGTTCCCTAACAAGTACTTACGATCTTGATTCATATCATTATACGTATGATCATTATATTACCATCAATCAAGATTCACACTAGTCTTAATTCATTATATTTCCCAATATAATGACCGACTTGAGACATTTAAGATATTTCAACAAATATGCGTGGATCTTATTATAAGGTAAAAGTGTATATATATTATGAACAAGCATACTCAACGAAGATACATGAATGCTTTATAGTCAAAGGAAGTGGAAACTTGGTATTTCAATAAACGTGAGTTGAACACCTATATAGCACATATAGGGAGAACCCTGAATAGCTAACAAGGATATCAAGGAACCACTTATGATATATGAACAGTTATGCACATCGAGGTATTACAAAATAGTGATGGCCACCCGTCCTCCTCTTCGTGGTACCAATTACAATCATTCAAGTTATATCAATTCCACATGCATTCAAACAACAAGGAGTTCAAAAAGGACATGATAAGAAATGTTTAATGAAAAGATATCACGGTGGATTATGATAAGACCCCATATAGAGAGTCATAAAGTGCTAGTTAGGGGTACAAGTTATAAATGGGGGTGAGTTAGTTAAAGAAGACATCTTGAAAGTTGAATTGTAATTGGTCACTCTTTGAGTGATTGGGGTTGAGAGAGTTTTAAGACTCTTCTCTGGGTTATTTTTACATTAGTAATCATTGTTGTTTCTCTCAATTCAATAGATCAAATTCGATGTTCAATCAATGGTATCAGAGCATACTTCAAAAATGGAAGCTCGAATAGATCGAATTGAAGAGGAGGTAAAGAAGATTTAAACAATTGGATCTCAAATCTCGAGTGAAGATGGCGATCAGAGGTTTGCCTCAAAGGTGCGATGAACTCTTCCTTCAACATCTAGAAATTCCTTCAAAAATTTCTAGGGAACAACAAATCGAAGCATGTAGTGGCACAAAGGCTTTAGATCTCTTAAATCTAGGATTATCTGAGTTGATGACTCACGGAGAACCAGAACCGCCAGATCTGATAATCAAACAAGTTAAGCAGTCCCGATCTCAGATGCCAACAACAAATATGTTGTTAATCAGCTCTATAGTGCGTCATTTGACCTACGATCTATCAATGTGTTCCCTCATCAAGGTGAATTCCTCATCCCTAGTCTCGGAGTTAATATTCAAAGTTTCACCATCGACGGCCTCAACCCCAATGCATCGACCACTGGATATAGGCAAAGTTCAAATCAGTAGCGACACGAAGGGCAAAGATTTGATCATGACTAATTTCTGGCTTTACATCCCAACCTCATTAATATTTTTGAAAATCTATCCACCAAATCGCAGATAGATCTCTTAGATCTGCATTTATTTTATCTATCGTGATGTTTCCTTCATTGCCCCTCCACCTTGGCCACCAGATCCGAACGTCACCAGTATTGAGCGAAACTTTGCACTCCACGTAGTGGTTCTCTCCATCACTGACCTCGATCCCCCTCTTTGGCCTCCCCTGCTTTCTCTTCCAGTGACGTTCATCGCCTTCGTTAAAAACTTGGAGGTTTCTATTTTTTTCATGCTTAGTCGGACACACAAAAACCAGGAATTGGGGAACAAGCGAGTTATTGGTTGTTATGCATCTCGAGGGGTGTACATTTTATTTCCCTTAAAGTTGCAGGCCCGCTTAAGTACTACGTTACTCGAGCATTATCACATGGTTGTTTTATCTTCTACTATGAGTTTCTGTTTTTCTTTTCATCTATTGAATGTTTTCACCTGCTGGGCACACATTTGGGTATTCTAATTGTCCTAGACTGATAGTTGTATAATGTGGCAAGGCCTTGATGGGAGTCATGGACCACAATGCGTTATGATGCTTAGGCAACCAATAGCAGCCGAATTGCACTTCATCATCAAATGGAAAGGCAGACTGAAGCTCAAGTCCATCAGCAAGGCCTTCGTGTTTGATTGTGTTTGGATTTCGGGGCATCACTTTATTTCTCCAATGATGACGTCACGAATTTGCTTCCTTCACATTGTGGATGTTGTCCAAGGTTTTGATCAGCGTCATGCCACAAGATGGATATGGGTCCTAGCATGGTTACCTCTCACCAATGAACTCTCTGACTTATTTTTATATGCTTTTGAGGCCCATTCAAAGTGTGCAGCAGGTATTCGATGAAACGACAATAGGAGATCTTGCGCTTAAGATTATTCTCTCGGCAACTTTGATTACTTACATTTTGGGCCTATGTTCCCAATGTTTAAGATCATTCTTTCCACCTTGAGAACAAGGTGGATGTTCAAGAGGGGAGTAATAATAAAACCCCATATAGAGAGTCGTGGAGTGTTAGTTAAGGGGACGAGTTATAAATAGGGTTGAGTTAGTTAGAGAAGACATCTTGAAAGTTGAATTGTAATTGGGCACTCTTTGAGTGATTGGGGTTGAGAGAGTTTTAAAACTCTTCTCTGGGTTACTTTTACATTTGTAATCGTTGTTGTTTCTCTCAATTCAATAGATCAAATTCGGTGTTCTATCAAATTCTAAGTAAAACATTAATCATTGATAAAATGAATCGTACCATATCTACTGGCATGGCATGATTAATGATAGAGCATCTTACCTCGTTTGTCGCGTCTACTTAGACTGATTCCTACGCCGATTTGTCTAGCTAATTCCTCGTCGCGTATCTATAAGCGTATAGGTATATAACATATTACTTAAACTCTTTTAGAACTTTTTTAGATTAACTTAAGACTATTGAAGGACTCATCCATATTCCTAGTAATGTTCACTAAGTCATTCTTGACTCTAAAAACCATTCCTTCAAATAAAAAACCGATTATTCTAGTAAAACAAGCAAGCGGTGAAACAAAACAAGGAAAATCCCATAACACTTGGTTTTCCCATGTAAATGAAATGTGATCGACTAATCATAACCAAGAAGATTCAATCACCACATAAAAAGTCGAGTTCGACTTAGAATTCCCAAATCATAGCAATTAGTCAAAAATCCATAACTTAATCGAAATAAGTTCATTTTTAAAAGAATCAAACAAAGTTTCTCTCATGCCTCTACTTAGTTTCAATCCTATCCAAAATTGATAAATCACAACCATGTTCGACATTGAGATTAAAACATACAATGAGACCAAAAGTCATATTAAAAGAAGCATTTCTTAGTAAGCAATTTAAAATTTTTTTATCGAACCAGTGTGATTAAGTAACAATCATTTCATGACTTTAAAGAAATGTCGAGTAATCTCGATCAAAACCAAATCATAGAGACAAAACTCGATAAAGAAATCAACAAAAGTCAAATTTCATACTTTTCATGCATTTCCTTGAAAAGAGCAAATTAATATCTCTTCGATAATTTCATCAAACAAAAAGAGTGCATTATTTCCCGAAATCATTTTCAAGGTACGAAACCTTCAAAATAAGGTTTGATTTGTCGGTAATATGAAAAGCCTTTTTCATGAGTCGCATCAAACCATAGCAACGTGATTAAATCATCGATAAGAATTGTTTCAATATAAATTTTCCAATAAAAATCATTTTTTAAAGTTAGACACAAGATTCTTGCTCAAATAAAAGTTGAGAAGGTTGGAGTCTCATCATCCTTCAATGGAGTTCTGAATTCCAATTTTTTTTCAAGAAATCAAAAGTCTACAAGGGATCTCTCTTTCCTTTCTTCTTTTTTTCCTCATCACGAGCAACCGACACCACGTCATCGTACCAGCTGTTCATCGCGTCACTACCGCTGATCTCTTCATGGCTGTATTGGTTGTCCGCGCTGCAGCCGCTAGTTCGTCCTTACCAGAGCTTCCCCCAGAGTCGTTACTCTTTGCTGGCGTCGCATTCTTTAGCCTCGATGCTGTTGGTCCACATTCCTAATTTACCAAGCTGCGTTGTCCATACGTCTGCTAGTCGTCCAACTGCTAGAGCATCGCTGCCGCTGTTACTGTCATCTGCGCCAATCGCCATGGAGGAGCCATCCACGCCGCCGCCACAATCAGTGATCTCTCTATTGCTACCTCTCTCTTATGTGGTCTTTGTGTATGAAGTGTTGTTGGTGATGAAATTAAAAATAGAGTTTAAAAACTTTATATATGCTCTCTTTTTTTAAGTGAGAAAAAATCTCACCTCTCCATCCCTGCCTCGATTTAAACAACACTTAAGATTAAGATAAAGGTCAACACAACACGCTCAAAAATAGATCAAAGGATCCACAACCCTTCCGGTCATTTTATTACCCCAAATGCGATACACTTAGCACACACAACCTTTGCATTGAGCTCACTTAGCCAATTTTCAATAAGTTAATAGTCTAAGTCTTGTCACTGCGCAAACTTAATATAATTTAGTTGAAATATTCGCGATAATATATATATATATATAACACATAGTAGCACGCCAAACACAAATAAAGTTATTTTATTTACTTTTCAAGCATGTTGCCAGTCCATGACTCCTTATTGCGACTTAGGATCACTAAAGGTTCATAATTCTTGTATTTTGTAAATTTAGAATTTTAGGTCGTTACAATATCCCCAATTTTGAGAAATTGCGTCCTCGAAGTTAAAAGGAAGTGCGTTCTCAGTTAAGGAAGTTTTTTTATATAACTTCTTTCCCCCACGAACCTATAGTGTCCTCCATATTTCTCTTTCGTGCTCTCTTGTGACTGTCTACATGACCTTTCAGTTTGTTTGATGTTACTTAGCCCGTTGTCTAATCTATTTGTCCTTCCTTGCATGATGCATAAGTAATTTACTTATCTCAATGCTTCGATATCGCTACTTTGGTCTCGCTGACTATAATTTCCAATCATCTTCCTGAGAGTTCCAATCGAAGTCAAAGAAAAGGAAACTAGATGTTTCCATTAGCGTAAGCCAAACACCTACATAACACATCTAGGGAAAATCTCGAACTGATAACAAGGAAAGCAAGGCAAACACTGCTTAGATATGATGAACAAACTCACATCAAGAGTCATCAGCTATAAGTCCATCAAGATTGATTGTGCATCATAACTTAACACCAGAGTCGCAACACAAACTTGAGCATATCCCCAAATCAAGGATCAATCGCACAGTGTGAATACTAAACTAACAAGCCATACCGAAGCGCAGCATGGTGCCCAATCTGTGTCTGTAACCCTATTACAACTCGTAGTAAATAACATTATCACCACATAACAATAATAGCCGAGTCGCGATCCAAAAAAGTGAACATTAGCACACCATCTGTCCCCATACCCCTGGCTATATATTATATATATATATATATAAACCTTTTAACTTGTGTTGCGAATCCCCCCGACAAAGTTGAACAAAGTAAGCAGACTTACACAACCATTCTTAATAATTCTATTCACTTTCAGTGAATCTTTCACTTTGCGAAGCCCTTCCTTATCATCTCAAGTTCTCTTACTCCTCTAAATCCATATCAACCTTTGACAATTATGGTTCTCAACATATCTTACATTCCTCTTCTCCTTAACACAAAATGAGATTTGCATAACTAAGGGACTCATACACATGTTCATCACAATAGCTTCATAGAGTATCTGTACCCTATTGGTGTTCGAAGTCTATTAAATATTTTTACTAATTCTCATCGTCTTAAGCTCTAATACGACCATTTAATTTAACATTATCAAATTTCATTTTCATTACGCATTCTTGTAATACATTACTTCCCCAATCCCAAGACCTGAAAATTTATATTTCTCTAAGGTGGAACCCTACAATTTATATAACCTACCTTATAGTTTGAGCTAACTCATTCCCCTTTTTGCTTCTCCTTACCTCATTATTTCTTTCACCTAATCAATGTAATTATTGACAACTTTATCCAAAATATCTTTTGAAAGCTCCATTATTATCTAGGAATTTAAGGTTTAATTTCATAAAACCTTCTTCAACAATTTAACTAGCTAGATTTCAACTTGTTTTTCAACTCTTGTACCCATACAAATGTTTTCACTCTCTTACAACTTCAGTTGCCATACCAAAACCATTACTTGGTTCAATTTTGTCAAATGTCGATCCTAAATTATTTAGGATCCCCAATTTTAATTGTTCACCCATTGTTCATTTAATTAATGTGAAACTAACATGATGTTCATCTTTCACTTTTCTATTTCCTCATTGGATTGATCATAGGTAGGTTAGGATGTCATTCCTCTCCTTAGGTGGCATACCACTTATCTTGCATGAACTAGTTATATCAAGGTTAAATCTTAAATTGGGATCCTCAATTTTAATAATAGACATATTATTAACTTGTTTAGATTTAACTTTTATTAGTACAATATCGATAAAAACTAAAGAAACGTATTTCTGTTATTGAGAAATTGATTTAAATTTGGAATTTTCAAAATCTTATTCTTTTCGATGAACAAAATCACACCTTCCTTGCGTTTTAAGAAACCACGAAATCTTTTACAAATAAATCGATTCCGTTTGATGTGATTTAAAAAGTAAATCGTGATCACACAAAATTTGTATTCCATTCGCAAAAGGGTAACTTAAATTCAAAACAACATTTTAGACTCTCATTGAGTCAAAAGGCTTTAAATTCAATAAAACTCATTCATTGCAACCCAAGTTCAGTCCAAATCATCTTAAATCAGTCATTCAAGAAAATCTCAACCATATTAAATTATACTAGGTAAAACTCATTTCAATGACTTATTTTAATTAAACAACCTTTCAAACGACCAAGCAACTAGAAAAATCATAAGTCGGGCTCAACCCCCTTTAATTATGAAAACGCATTCTGTAAATGTCAAAGAAAACATTGTGACAACCATTTTGAAATCCATTGAAATTCACTTGACTTCCTTCTTAGACACTATGGAAGATAAATAGTTCCTTTTTTACACTCATTCATATTTTCAAACATTCTTTGTAATTTCATTAAAATATCATATGCAAAATTCAAATTTTCAACTAAAATCACAGTTCAGTAGTCAAAAAAATCATTTTCCGAGGAAAACAAACTTAAAATAACAACGAATCCAAATCCACAGTTATAACCTTAAGGTAAAATTAATATTTTCGTTAACTCTAAACCGAGAGTTAGACATTTAAGACTACACGAGTCATTCTTAACTTGTTTTAAGTTGTATCAAATTTCACTTTTTAGCTATCCCGGCTAAATCTTCTATTTAGTAAATGAACTTATTCGCATCCTAACTCGGATCCATACATTATATTCGACAAGATCTAATGAACCCCTTTCTTTTCTATTCCTGAGTACCTTTAGGTCTTATTTGCTTTATAAGATGCGATCAACTCATAAATTTTTAGAAGTATATTTCCTTATGGAATTATTTCCACTAAGTGTGACCACGTCACTACTTCCATTCTCATGGGTAGTGTAGCGATCCATCGCTCTTTCAGGCCCATGCTACTTGCTTAAGCTATTTTAGCTTCACTATTTCCAATAGTCTTAGGCGCATCACACTTGTAGTTTCCAATCAAAGCTGAATCATCCCTTTTTATTCTTTCTTGCGGTAGTCATCACAGAGATCGTTGAAGCGCATATAGAGCCCCCAAAAGAATCCACCTCGACCACCTTGCGCCATTAATCGTCATTCTCCATATCGTCTCATGAAACTTGAGATTATCTTTCCACTCGTGGAAATCTTTTGAGACAATCGAACTAATTAAGGAAGACAGTTCTCTGTATATCTAATAATATATTTATATATAAGAGTAACAAATAACATCATAATAAGTCGTTTAACATTTTCATTTATCCCGCCCCATCCTAGGATTTATCATTCTTAAAATATTAAGTTGATGCAAAGCAAGAGCCCATACTAGTAATTTCATCAACTTAACCATTGACATTGACAAAATTTAAGTGATTGAGTCAAGTCTTACTCTTTTAACCCCAAGTATTCTCATTTCTACGCTTTTTCCTTAGGCTACACTGCTTAAGTTTAAATACTAATTGTGGTCATTTCCCACTTAAAGTTTGATCGCTTGTGAAATACTAAGTCGATGCAAACCAAAAGCATACACTAGTGACTTCATCGCTTAATCGTGACCAATCTTTCCTAACTCTATTCGACATACCAAATCTTTAAGTGATCTAAGCCGCTAAGTTTCATAACCTATTTCTCACACTAGGTTTGTTTAAGGGAAACTTAACATGTGACTCCAATTATTCTCAACTCTAGGATCCCTTAGCCCACATTGTTTCTAGACTCGCTTAACCCACGCTCTTATACTAACTAGGACATTAGTATCACAAATCTCCATAACTTTATACACTGTCCATTTAGGTTTTGCTACCTATAGTTCTGATATCCCCCAATTCCCAACCTATGGTTACCCAGCCTAAACCGCCACTTAACCTTCTTGAATAACGAGCTAAGCCAAGCGATAGCTTAGTAAGCCTTAACTTGCAGAATAACTTAAACACATTGACTAACTATTTTCTACGTCAATCAAAAATTTTGCGGAATTAGTTAAAGGCCTATTAAGTTAACTTATTTTTTTCAATTATTCGAACTCTGCATTTCTAATGAAGTTTCGACAGTCTCCTTTGTATTTCGAGCTACCAAAAATTTCTAACACCACTTTTAAGAGTTCATTCAAAACTTGTGCAAGGCATATCCAATAAAATATGGATTATTCATCTACATACATCATTTCTAAGTCTAACATTTAGTTCTACAACTAGTTTCATCACAACTAAGTACCAAAGTCATCCCCTGTATTATACATAATTAAATTTGAAAATAAGTAATATAAATACAACCATTTCACATGCAAATGAGAAGGTTTTGTGTTTCTCCTACACCTTCCATTTAGCAATCCTATTGTGGTACCTAAGGTACCTGGGGAGAAAATTAGGGTGAGCAAAATATCAACGGGCTCAGTAAAGCAGTAATACGCTCTACCATTAATCATTCAAGTAATACTTATTATATTCAACACTAGATTTTCACATTTCAGGTCATGAGACCCATTATCATTTTTCGGGCATTTAAGATTAATATAAAAAAGCATAATATATATAACAAGATAAACGATCAAGACAATGCCCAACATGATTAATTGGGAACAAGCATACTCAACGAAGATACATATTCACTTAGAGTCAAAGGAAGTGAAAACTTGATATTTCAATAAATGAGAGCCGAAGACCTACATAGCCATCGAGAGAGAACCCATAACAGCTAACAAGATCATCAACTTATTGCTTTTGATATCTAAATAGTTATGCACATTAAGATATCATAAAATAGAAGAGGGAGGTCACCAATGGCCATCGACCCTCCTCTCCGTGGTACCAATTACAATCATTCAAGTTGTATCGATTCCATAAGCATTCAAACAACAAGGATTCAAGGGGCATGATAACAAGTGCTCAATGAAAAGATATCATGGTGGATTCCAAGTAAAACATCAATCATTACTAAAATCAATCCTAGCATATCTACTAGCATGACATACAGATAATAGAGCAAAACCCACTTACCTCGCTTGTCGGGTCTACTTAGACTGATTGATTTCTCTAGCTAAGTCCTTGCTGCGTATCTACAAGCATATAGGTATAACACATTGTTTAGACTAGTTTAGAACTTTTTTAGACTAACTTAGACCATTTAAGGACTCATCCTTATTCCTAGTTATGTTAATTAAGTTGTTCTTGACTTTAAAAACCATTCCTTCAAATCAAAATTGACGATTCGAGTAAAACAAGCATGCGATGAAACAAAATAAGGAAAATTTGCAATAACTTTATTTTCCCACATAAATGGAATGCGATCGACTAATCACAACTTAGAAGATTCAATCACCACATAAAAAGTCAAGTTCGACTTAAAATTCCCAAATCATATCATTTAGTCAAAAAATCCATGACTTAATCGAAATAAGTTCATTTTCAAAGGAATCGATCAAAGTTTCTCTCATACCTCAACTTAGTCTCAATCCTATCCAAAATTTATAAATCACAACAATGTTCGATAATAAGACTAAAATATACTTCAATGAGACCAAAATTTCTATTTCAAGTACCATTTACTTAGTGAGCAATTTAAAATGGTTTTATCGAACCAATGTGAACAAGTAACAATCATTTCAAGACTTTAAAATAATGCCAAGGAAGCTCGATTGAATCAAGTCATAGAGACAGCTCGATAAAGAAATCCATAAGACTCAAATTTCATACTTTTCCATGCATTTCCTTAAAAAAAGCAAGTCAATGTCTCTTTGACAATTTCATCAATTAAAAGAGTGCATTATTTTCCAAAACCATTTCCAAGGTACGAAACCATCAAAACAAGGTTCAATTTGTCGATAATAAGAAAAACCTTTTTCATGAGTCGCAACAAACCACAACAATAAGATTAGTTCAAGGATAAGAATCATTTCAATATAAATTTTCCAATAAGAATCCCTTTTTAACGTTAGACACAAGAACAAGGAGTAAAAACCTAAAATTTACTAACTTTCATCAACAAAGTCTTGCTCAAATGAAAGCTATGAAAGTTGGAATCTCACCATGCCTTCAATGGAGTTCTCAACTCTAATTCTCCTTCGATAAATCAGAAGTCTACAAGGGATATCTCTCTTTCCTTTCTTCTTTTTCTCTTCATCGCAAGCTATCGCTGCCGCCTTGTTGTGCCACCCTGTTCACCTCGCCGCTGCTGCTGATCTCTCCATGGCTATACTGGTCGTCCACGCTGATACTTCTAGTTCGTCCACGTCGTAGCTTCCCATGGAGCCACTGCTCCTCGCTGGTGTCACGTCCTTTCACCTTACTGCTCTTGGTCCACATTCCTTACCCGCCAAGCCGTGTTGTCTACCCATCTGCTGGCCATCTCCTGCTGGAGCAGTGCCGCTACTACTGGTCGTTTGCGCTAGCCACCTGGCTACGGTCGTCCTCGCTACTGCCAAAGTCTGTGATCCCTTCATGGCCACTTCTCTCTTTTGTATTCTCCTTGTGTGCATTGTGTTCAGGGGTGGCAAAAGTTATCCAGACCCGTTTGTCCGATTTTGTCCGGACCCATTTTAAATGAGTTCGGGCAATATTTTGTAAAAAACATACGAACCTTGACAATTTTTTGCTTCCATTTAAAAATACAGGACCGGGTCCGGACATAAATTTCAAAAAAATGGGTACCTGTTTAGTGATTAATTTGAAGGGCATATAGTTTAATTTTACACTCCATGTCAAATGATGCCAAATTTCCAACATCCAAACATACCAAATTCACCAAACCCTATGTCACAACACAATCACTTAGCCTTTTCCTTTTGGCCCTTTTCTCCCTCCCCTCTCCAGCTCTCCCTTACAAAATGAAAAACCCTAAGGTCCCTTTTCGCCACTCTCAGCCTCTAGAGCTCGACTCTCCACGACCTCTTGAGCCCGACTCTCCATAGCACTGCAGCAGCGCGGCTCACGGCCAGTCGGCCACGCTCAAAATCGAAACGCCTCACTCCGCCCCACGCTCATCTCTTACCGCCTTGCGTCTCACGGCCATGCTCGACATGCCTCAGTCCGCCTCCGTCCGCCTTTCACTCGCTCTACCTCACAGTCGTCTCTCACCACCACTCCGCCTCACACGACTCACTGCCACTCCTCCTCACCCCCAGTCATCCATCTCACGGATCACGGTCATCTCTCACCAGTCACCACCACTGCGCCTCACACATCTCACTACACTCCGCCTCACCCTCGGGCCTCAGTCACACCAGTCAGTCACTCCGTCGCGGCTCTGCCTCTCACTCTCCCAACTCTAATCTCTCCTGGCTTCGTGGTAACTTGATTTGCCGTGGCTCCGCCTCTCACTCTCCAGACTCTCACCTCTCCCGGCTTCGTGGTCACTCCACCAAAACTCTGTCTATCATTCTCCTCTCCTCTCACCTCTCAATTTTTGGCATGCAGCTCTGCCCACATGAACTTTCTTATGTTGTTGTTGTTGATGCAAAAGGCGAAGATATACTTCAATAATTTGGACTATTGAGATGATCTCTCCTTTTTCGAAACATTTGTGATGTTTATATTGGAAATTAAAAAATTATGATGTTATGTATTTATTTTTTGGTAATTGAATGTTAGGTGACTTGTAGACTTGTAGTTGAGGGTTTTTTTTAAATAATTGATAAATAAAATATTTAATCATATTTAAAAATAAAAATCAGACAAAACATGAGCCGTATGTTTTACAAAAATACGAGTCTGGACAAAAAAAAGTGCTCGTTTTAAAAACGGGAACGGGTCCGGACACCAAATTTAATCATTATAGGGAGGGGGTGTTCGGTCCCGTTTATGTCCGGTCCTTTTTTTCCCAGCCCTAGTTGTGTTATTAGTGATGAAAACAAAATAGGGTTTAAACCTTTTTTATGTGTTCCCTTTTCTTTTTAAGTGAGAACCAATCTCATATCTTCATCCCTTCCTTGATTTGAACAACGCTTAATATTAAGGGTCAACGCAACACACTTAAAAATAAATCTAAGAGTTCACAACCCTTCCGATAATTATATGACCCCAAACTCGACACGCTTAGCACATTCAACCATTGTTTGGACTTCAGTTAGCCAATTTTTATTGAATTAATAGTCCAAGTCTCATCCTCGCGCGAACTCAATATAATTTAGTTAAATTATTCGTGATAATATATAACATAGTAGCACAACAACACAAATAAAATTATTTTATTTACCTTTCGAGCACATTGTTAGTCAATGACTCTTGTCGCGACATAAGACCACTAAAGGTTCAAAATTCTAGTAAATTTTAAATTTAGGATTTTGGGTAGTTACATGCATACTTCTCCTACCTCTTTTGGGATAATTTAAGTCTATAAAGAGTTTCTCGTACCTTCTCCATATGATCAACAACAATGTCGCGCCCCATTAACTCTTTGTCCTCTGGCTCAGCCCAACACAATGGTGAGCGACACATTTGTTCATATAATGCCTCTAATGGTGTTATCTCAATGCTAGCTTGAAACTATTATTGTATGAAGACTCACAAAATGGTTAATATTCCTCTTAAGATCTGCCAAACTCCAATACACAAGCCATGAGTATGTCCTCGAGCACCTGAATCAACCTTTCGATTTGCCCATCAGTTTGAAGGTGAAAAGCTATGTAGAACTGTAAGAGCATACCATGCTGCTCTTGCATACTCCGCCACTTCCTAAACATTTACATAACATCTCTATTTGACTTAATAGTCAACGATACCCAAAGTAGCCTGATAATTTCTCTCTCAAATAATACACTCACTTGGTCAAATGTGTAGCACCTACGATTGGTAGAAAATGTGTAGATTTCATCGACATGTCTATAACCACCCAAATAGTGGCGTGTTGTCTAGCAGCCTTCAGTAGTCCCTTGATAAAGTTCATGGCTATGTATTCCCACTTCCATAGTGGAATGGGAAGCGCTTGCAACAATCCTATAATTCTATGATGTTCGGCCTTAACCTACTGGCAAATCTTATAGTTCCAGATGAACTTAGATACGTCCACTTTCATCTTAGGCCACTAGAAATGTCACCTCATGTCATGGTACATTTCTGTCCTGCATGGATGAATGGTGAAACGGGAATGGTGTAACTCTAGAAGAATCTCATCTCTCAGCTCTTCCACTTGTGGTATCCATAATTTGCCTTTGAATCTCAAACATTAATCTATTGTCTCCTTCTAATCAAAATAATCAGTACTCTAAGCTAACTCGCTGAACCTCGAGTATGGAATGTCGGCCCTCTGGCCCTCTAACATTCTCTCTGTATGTATGATTTGTAATCTTATATGTACACAAATTATCACCCGAGTATCAATGGGAATATCTTGACTTGCTATCATCACAGACTCGAGTAATCTATACTCATGTTTTAAATGACATCTAATAATCTTGGTGTTTCCAGTCAGTATCATACTAAGCGTGTTTGCAACTACGTTAGCTTTTCCTGGATGATACTCCAAGAAAAATTCATAGTCCTTCAAGAACTCCAACCATCTGCATTATCTCAAGTTCAACTCTTTCTGCGTAAAGAGATACTTCAGACTCTTGTGATCAGAGTATAGTGTAAATATTTCTCCATACAGATGATATATCCACACCTTCAGCGCAAACACAATTGCTGCCAACTCCAAGTCATATTGGGATGATCTTTTTCATGTATCTTCAGCTATCTGGAGGCATATATAATAACTCTGCCTTACATCAACACGCAACCTAGACCCATATGAGAAACATCTAAATATACCAAAAATTCATGTCCAGCCTCTTGCTAAACTAGCACTGGCATGGTGGTCAACAACCTCTTCAACTCAGTAAATGCGCTCTCGCACTTTGAGTCCACTCTAATGCAATGTCCTTTTGTGTTAGCCAGATCATTGGTGAAGAGATCTTCGAGAAATCCTTCATAAATCAGTGACAATAGCCTACCAAACCCAGAAAACTCCTAATTTTTGTAATTAACGTCAATGCTGACCAATCCATGACAGTTTGGATCTTGGCTGGATATACCGCTATTCCATCTACCACAACAACGTGACCTAGAAACTTGGCCTCCGAAGGAAGAAATTCACACTTGCTGAACTTTGCGTAAAGTCCATACTCCTTCAACGTCTATAACGTCTCCATGAAGTGTTGTTCATAATCTTCTCAGGTCCTCAAATAAATCAAAATGTCATCGATGAAAACAATCATGAAGAGATTAAGAAATGGTCTCTAAACCTAATGCACAAATCCATGATCATGGCGGGGGCATTGGTCAGCCCAATCGGCATGACCGTGAACTAGTAGTGTCCATACCTCGTGCTGAACGCTATCTTTGACCTATCATCATCCCTGATATTAGGCTGATGATACCCTGATTTCATATCTATCTTGGAGAGAAAATGTGTTCCTCTCAGTTGATCAAATAAGTCATCAATTTGTTGCAGTGGATACTTTTTTTACTGTGACCCTGTTCAATTCTCTTTAGTCGATACATAGTCTCATACTACCATCCTTTTTCTTCACTAAAAGGACGGGTGCTCCCCATGGTGACATAGAAGTGGTGATGAATCCCTTATGTCCTAAATCCTTAAGTTGACTCCAAAACTCCTCAAACTCTCTAGAAGCCATGCAATATGGTGGTTTGGAAATATGCCTTATGCCTAATACCAGCTTAATAATGAAGTCTATCTCTTTTAATGGTGGTAATCCAGGTAAATCCTCCAAAAACACGTATGGAAACTCATAAACTACCAAAATGTCCTCAAGTCTCGATCCCTGACTCTCTGCTACTATATATAATGCTACTAGAGTCTTCATCTCTCCGCTAGGCGCAAGTTAGCCTCTCGTGCCCTCGAATCTCCATATACTACTTATATAAGCGAAAATAAGAAGTCCTAGGATTTCAAATATCATTGTCCTACTAAAATAATAAATGTGACTGTGATACGCTACTAACCAATCCATCCCTAACAATGTGTCGAAGTCTAAAAACTTGAGAACCCTGAAGTCTACTGGCAACTCTTACACGCCTAGCTCTATTGGACATCTCTCAACAAGATTATTAGGTTAAATCCTATCTTTGGCTTTGGTACTCAATGTCAAATGCACACTAACCCCGAGCAGTGTCGACCCCTAGGATGCCTATCATGCGACTAGCAATAAAAGATACAATAGAACTTGAAGCAAATAAGACTTATAAATCTTTATGGCAAATAGAAATCGTACCCTCAATAAGACCTCGTGTAGTGTCACATCTTGGTAAGCTTCTATGTGAACTCCCTCACGCCTCTACTATGGGCAGATTGTTATTGGCTGCGGGCAATCCCTCACCATGTGCCTAGCCTGACCACAAATGAAGCAAGTAATCGACTATGCCTAATATTAACCTGTCCCTGTAGCTATCTTTATCCCTATGGAGAACCATCTCGACCTCTACCTCTGGCTCAATTTTTACCACCTTACTGATGTTCTCATGGAGCTGGCGGTGCTCGAAAAGCTATTATAATGGGAGCCCATAATCTTTATCTAACTAGTAAATGCAAGGGAAGTCTACTCACTGTACTCTATGCTAGAGCATGGTAAGATGCATATGGTATAGCTGGTGTGTTAGATGTTGTTGCCCCTGATCCCTGAGAACTTCTATCCCATCTCCTCTATCTATTCCTCTTATACTCTGCGGTTTTGTCAAATGACAACACCGGTCCCAATGGCATCCCATCCGTGACTCTACTTAGATAGTAAGTCTTGTGGGAAATTGTCGACTCGTACATCTCATTAAATGTCCTGGCACCTTAACTGACTAAATAATACCAAATGTCTAGCCTCACTCCATCTCCTAAGTTGTATACATACTCTAGATCATCTCTCACTAGACCTACAAGAAACTGCTTCAAGTATCCATATATGTCATTATAGCTCATCACTAACTCATCAGCTCCTTGTCTCAAATTCATGAACCCCTTCCTTAACCTTTTCATCACTGTAGGTGGGAAGTATTACTGACATAACTTCTTGAATGCCTCTTAAGGCTCAAAATCTCCATCAGTAGTTGTCGTCGCATGCCACTAAACATTGGCGTCCCTATGCACTGTGTACAATGAGATCTCGGCCTGAATTCTACCTTCAATTTTCAAAATCTTATGAAGCTTCTCTTAAGACTACACCTACTTCTTTATCTTCTCAAAATCCATTTGCCCATCAAAATATAATGAATTCAGTCTGATGAAGTCCTTCACCAACTGAACCGCGACTGATGCACTAGAAGATGTAGGAATGGGAGATAGTATCCTATCAAATGTCTCTACTGCCGATGCTATCACAAAAAGGATAAGTTGTACCATCAAAGTTACTGGTATCACAGTAAGAAGCTCTAGTGCCAGTAACGTAGGAGTAGTAATAGTAGTGGGGTCAGTAGAGCGAAATAAGCTGTCGTCACGGCGATGAAGTCGGCCAACTGTGGTCCCTAGGTCCTACCCTGTCGGACAACCTTTGTTGATCATCCACAAAATTAGGAGGCTAATTTTCACTGGCTTTTGCATCCCCGCTATGGTATGACTCTATGAAGAACCCTTCTTAAATTAAGACACTGCCTGGCCTAATCCCGTCACTAAGCCCTAGCCTCACCTTGTAGAACTTAACATGAAACTAGTTAGCCTTTCAAAACCATTTACCTACATACAAATTATAAGTTCAATATGTGTTTTAATGTCTTATATAAAATAATAAATCAGAGTGAATTAATATTTTTCTTACTCACAAGTTTATTCAGCGGAAGTCTTACAAATTAATGAAAGCATTAATGTGATACCTAATGATCGTGGAAAACCAAGGAATAAAAATCACAAGCATATATATAAGAAAACATTGATATATAACAACATATGTCTGTCAAAATACTAATCACTCAACCCATAATATACAACCCTAAAAATATATGATAGGCATATAAAAGTAACATATCAAAAACCAAAACCTACAAAATATGGCATAGTAGCACTCCACTGGCTCAGAGGTAGTCGTCGATCTTCTCTTTGCCTAGCCTAATACTCGATGGATCAGCAACCACCGTTATAAAAAAGACGGTGAGTACAGGAAAGTAGAAAGTAACAGAGAGAGACATTTGTTCATATTCCCAAATATGTGGCAAGTATCAAGATGCATAATTATAACAACTATGCTGAAAGGAAATCATGCAAATCAATATTTTAGTTAAACAAAATGAAACTAACACTAGGCTGAGTAGTACTGATCTAGGGCTGGTCGATCGGGAGTCCTATCCCAATGCATATTCCACTATATAAGGACGGATTTGTGCTCCACATTTCTATGAAGGTAGTATTTGCACTCTACGTCCTTATAACTATCCTAAATGTTATTCATCTGGGATGTATATTTGACAACAACCCTGTAGCACCCTATCCTAATTAGGTTGAAACTCGGCCAGAAACCCTAAGTAAGCCCTTGTAACCTGGTCAGACCTAACTAGAGTCAGCAACAACTCTGTCAATACCTAATAAACTCAACCTGCATATTTATAACAAATAAACAAATCAAAGTAATACGCAGTGAAGAATTTAAGACTTTTTCTATATATTTCAATATACGGTAATACAGAGTTTACCAAAACTCAAAAACTTGATTAAAACTCCCAACTCTATTTATATACAACAAAATACGTCATATATAGTATATAAGTAGACAAAGGCTTATTACATTGTAGAGAAGATATAAAACTCCTAAATCTTCTCCTTTCCCTTAGTTGAAGTGTCTGGTTGCAAACCTGAAATATTGAATTTGGGTGAGCACTCCAACTTGCTCAGTAAGTAAAGATTCACGTTAAACATCAACATTACATATAGTAATCACGGATATCATGCAAGAACAACATGCACCAATGATATCTAACAAGAATATGGAAATCATATAAATTCAATAGATAACCGATGCAAAGCAAATATCATGAACTATTACACTGTAATCCCCATTTATTTTATAAAACTAGGGTCGATTACCCACTGGTGCCATTAATGCAATTGCTAGACCAAAATATTAGTTGATATGTTGTCTAGCCCATCTATTAATGCCCAATGGTTCCATCCCAAACCATCTAGTGTAAATGTAACCTACGCAACCTATAAATAGAGTAGGAAGTGACATATAGGTAGGGAAAGTAACCAATCTCCTATATAACCTGGTATCTGTTTTAGGAACTTACTATCATGAATCACAGTAAACACCATTTTTTCGTTTATTGAAAACTATCACAGTGTACATAGTCCCCCATTCCATTTCATACACTACATGAACTACGTATACTAGATAGCCAGGAAACATTGATAAAAAATTGGATTCGTACTTACTTCGATCTAGGTTTTCTATCCAGTTTCCTAACTTTCCAGGCCAATAAATCTCTCTTAAGTAACCAACACCTATTATAGACTAATTATAGTTAATATAGATCCATTATACTCTAATTAGAACCCTTAATCACACCCCTAAGTCCCTTAGAAACCCTCATGAAATCACAGCATAATTGGTTTCTATGGTGGGAGTGCTCTCCCTCAGTGGGTGGGCCATGGTTCATCAACTGGGTTCATCCTAATTGATGAAGGGGTGTGCTCCCCTAAGAGGTGGAGCGCGCTTCCCTTCCACCCACCATGTGCTGTCAAACTAAACATTAATGGCAGCAGCCACTGTCCTCTACCAAATCATCATAAATCCACAAAACAGTTATATAAACCTCCAAAATCGATCAATAACATCCTCAAATGAGGTAATACACTAAAACCAACCATCAAAACTCATAATTCATCAAGTTTCTATCATTCCTATTGAATTCAAAGTCAACAAACATAAGAACAAATCATACCAAAATGATGTTCTTCAGTTGTTGATTTGACTAAGCTCCTCAATCATGATCAATTCGACTCCTTAGACACTCTTTCTTGATTACAAACTAAACCTCTAAACCCTCTCTTCTCGTCTGATTGAAATGAATTAAAGAGGTAAATATGAGTTTGATTTATATATATAAATCTCCCTCGAGATATGCACCACGTCATCTTCAAACTGATCCAGCAGTTGATGCATTAAAGTGACACACCCTGTATTGACACCAAACTTGACTCATCAAGAACTCACGCTGCGTTCGAGAAAATCAAACAATCCATATATTTCAATTATTCTTTTATTTTCCAATATTTATATTTATACTCAAAAACATATAAATATATATTTCATGTATTATTTACCAATAAACTCATCGGACATGCCTACAAGTGTCCTCGAGCTTGCTTAATCATGCCACGTCTCCCTCATCACACTTGGTGTCCTAGTAAATCATTGTTTAATGGGTATGTTTCAGTTTATAAGTTTGTATATAATCCGTAATTATATTGCAACCAAATTTTTTTTCATTTAACAATTCAAACAAACACAATACATCATGCAAACGCACTTACACGCAAATTGAGGTATGTTGAACTTAATCACGAGCCTAACTCGGATTAATTATGATTTGGATTAGTACTAATCACCAGCTTAAGGTAGCAGGTCGTTACAGTCTCCCCAATTTAAAGCAATTTTTTCCTTGAAATTAAAGTAAAATTAAAGTTACCTATGGTATCGAAGAGAAATGGAGATTATTCCTTCATATAGGATTTTCGCTCCTAGGTTTTTTCCCTTATCTTTGTGAAACTTCCATTTCACTTAAACCAAATAAATCTCTTTGGCTCTCAGCTTATGAATCTTACGATCAAGTATCTGAATCTTCTGCTCATCGTAAGATAAGTCTTCTTGAAGATCAAATTCATTCTAATCAATTCTTGGAGTGAATTGAATCTCCATTTTGTAAAGCATGGATACATGGAAGCCATTATGAACTCTAGCAAGCTGAGGAGGTAACTCTAACCTGTAAGCACAGGACCAATCTTTTCCTGTACCCTGAACGACCCAATATACCTTGGAGCTAGTTTACCTCGCAACCCAAATCTATATAAACCTTTCATAGATTAGTTTCAATAGGACAAAATCATCCTTTGAAAACTCCAGAGAGCTATGATGTTTATCGATGTATCTCTTCTATCTAAGTCGTGTTGTAGTCAAATGCTGGCAAATATGATGTATTCTCTATATGTAGTCTTGAATCAACTCCGGCATCAACAAAACTATATTTCCAACCTCTGCTCAACACGCTGGGTCCGACAATAAAGTGCTTTAAAGGAGTCATCCCAATGCTAGTTTGATAGCTGATATTATAAGAGAACTCACACGAAGGAATATATTTCTCCTAGTTACCCCCAAACTCCAAGACATAAGCTTAAAGCATATCGTCAAACATCAATATTAAATGCTTAGTGTATCCATCAGTCTTAGGATGATATGTAGTACTGAGGTTAAGCACGATTCCCATCCGTCTCTGTAATTCACCACAACCTGGGCGTGCATCTCGGATCTCTATTCGAAGTAATCGACACTGGAACCCTATGGAATCTCAATAATTCCCGTACATACACCTCACTTAAATGGTTAAGAATATCTCGCATAGAAACTGGTAAGAAATGCACAGATTTAGTCTACCTGTTAACTACCACCAGAATGGCATCATGCTTACACTGACTCAGAGGCAGATCGGAAACAAAATCCATTGATATGTATTCCCATTTCCATTCAGGTATAGGCATCGAATGTAATAACCTATAGGTTTCCTGTGTTTGGCCTTTTTCTGCTGACATATCTCACATCTCTTTACAAACTCAATAGTATCAGTTTTCATTCCAGGTCACCAATAAACACACCTCATGTTGCGATATATCTTAGTGTTACCTGGATGAATAAAGTAAAGAGATCATTGAGATTCCCTTGGCAATTCTTGCCTCAATTGATCCTAAGTTGGAATCCATAATCTATCCCTGAACCGTAACACACCATCATAAAAAATTGACCAATCAAGATGATCTACACTAGTCGATCACTTCTAACGTGCTGTATAATCCTGATCAGCTTTCTGACTATCCACCACTCTCTAAATCATCTCCAGTTCAGCTTGAATCTGAGCATAGAAGAACATATTAGTATCCCTTGAACTAGCTCTCTCACTTAATGGCGTGCAAGCTAGATTTTCAAAAATGATCATCACTAAATCTTCTTCAAGAAGTCTAAACTGAGAAGCTCTGGCAATAGCTACATTTTCTTTACATGTTCTTATCCTACTCAAGGCATTAGCTATGACATTTGCTTTGCTCAAATGATACTCTAGAGTGAAATCATAATCTTTGAGAAACTCAAGCCACCTATGCTATCTCATATTAAGTTCACTTTGAGTAAACAAATATTTCGACTCTTATAATCTAAAAGTAATGCAAACTTCTCACCATACAGATAATGCCTCCAAATCTTCAAGGTAAAAACTACCGCAGCTAGCTCAAGATCATGAACTAGATAATTTCTTTCATGAACCTTGAGTTGCCTCGAAGCATAAGCTACAACCTTGCCTTCCTGTATCAGCACACAACCTAAGCCTGAATGAGAAGCATCAGTATAAATCACCTATTCCTTCCTCGATTCAGGTAATGTAAGAACAGGTGTCATAGTCAATCCGTCCTTCAAATCTTTTAAAGCAGCCTTACACTCATCTGACCATACAAAGTCAATGTCTTTCTGCATTAGGCGAGTCATTGGTAGAGCAATACAAGAGAATCCCTTAACAAACCGTCTGTAATAACCTACTAACCACAAAAACTTCAAACCTCTGACACTATGGTGGGAGTAGGCCAATCCTTGATTGCCTCTACCTTTACTGAATCAACAGATACACCTTTAGCATTAACCATATGTGCAAGGAATTTGACATCTAAATACCAAAATCGCACTTACTGAACTTGGCATATAGTTAGTTATCCTTTAGAGTCTATAATATAACTCCGAGGTGGTGTAAATGCTCTTCCTCAATTTTCGAATAGATCAAGATATCATTGATAAATACGATGATAAATTGGTCAAGAAAGGGTTTAAATACCTTATGCATTAGATCCATGAACATAGTAGGGGCATTAGTGAGCCTAAAGGACTTTACTATAAACTTGAAGTGCCCGTAGTGAGCACTAAAAGCCGTCTTCGTGATATCCTCATTTCTGATCCTCAGTTGATGATAACCAGACGTCAAATCAATCTTCAAAAAGTATCTGTCACCCTTCAACTGATCAAATAATTTATCGGTTCTTGGCAATTGATATTTGTTCCCGATAGTCACCCTATTCAATTGTCTATAATCTATACACATATATAAGGTTCCGTCCTTATTCTTCACAAAAAGAACTGGTGCTCCCTACGGTGGCATAATTCTGTAGCAACTCCTAAATCTGAGTTTGCAACTCACGTAATTCCTTCAGTGCCATACGGTACAGAGGAATAGATATAGGTTTGGTACCAGGATTAAAATTAATGATGAAGTCAATGACACGTAGAAGTGGGAGTGAAAGTCCAGGTATGTCAAATAGAAAAACTTTCAAAAATTCACAAACCACAAGTGTTTCATTAACCTTAACTTACTGTCCAGGCTCTCCAAATGTGACAACTCCTAACATAACTTCTAAATCTCGAGGAGTAGCTTCCCTTCCACGTGTTGCAATTTGTAAAGGGTTGTAGCCTTTATAAACTATAATTTCAGAAAGGTTAGGAATGTGAAAGATCACCGTCTTATGAAAACAATCAATACTAGCTTGGTATGCTGATAACCAATCCATTCCTAGTAATGCATCAAATTCCAGGAATTCCATTACCCTCAGATTAGTGGTTAGTTTATTCTCCCTAATTTCAACTACACATCTCTTACAAATCAGGTTAGGATAAACCTTCTCACTCACTGCTATACTCAAATTAAAAAATGTATCGGCTCTGACAGGTTTCAACTTTAACTTGTCAACTATTGCACCAGCAATAAAAGAAATTATAGAACTGGCATCAATTAAAACATGCATATCTCGACCATAAATGTTTAATATACCTTTTACTAATCTTTGGTTGGCCTTTGGGTCTGCCTTGGCCACTACATGAGCCTATCCTAGTGCAAGTGGTGTTGTAATGCCTATAGATGTGGCTGGCGATGAGGAACACTCCTTCACAAAATGTCCCGACTACCTACACCTATATAGCATATCACCGGTGCTTTCTATGGAAAACTACTAGCTTGAGAAGCCCGTGCCAATCCACTTAGTTTCTGTAAAGATTGTGTGTTTCTCTTACTCCTACCTCGGGGTTGTGAAGGTGGTAAAGGTGGTTTAGCAACTGAAGCTAAGAAACTAGTGCAATCGATGCACTGACAAAGATAGTCCCCACATAACCTGTCTATGTAGGTATGCCTGATACACTCCTCCTCCTCTTATTCGGTTGGAAATGAACAAATTCATAGACTCTTTGACTTACATGATACTGTGGTGCTAGTGGTGGTGCAACTAATATTCCAAAAGGTTTCGCTAGAATGGATGCTTCCACTTCCATCGTACTCTCAAATATAAAGGCGTAACTAGTGTGTGGATAAGAGGAAACAACAACTTTATTCTCATAATTCGGCCCACCAAGAAACAAGTCAATCTTGTTCTCCTCTAGCTCTACCATTTTCAGAGGAAATTCACTCAACTCAGTGAACCTCTTCTCATATTCCCTACAAGACATCGCTCCTTGTTTCAACTATACAAACTCAGCCTTCTTCCTATTCCAGACGACTTCGGGAAATACTACCTATAGAATACAGTCTTGAACTGTCGCCAAGTAGTGAAAATCTTCCCTTCTCTCTCAAGGGAACTCCAGCACTTCTGTCATGGCCTAAATATTTAATTTGACTTTAATCTTTTAATTAGGATTAAATAACCAGTGACGTGGGACCCGCTTCGATATATGTGTCACGACCAAGGCGAGATGGTTGAGGTAAATGTTATATTTGTAATGATGTATGCCTAGTGTGTTGTATATGTGTAGACTACGAAATCATTCCTACTTGTGAATAGGTGTCGTGACGTGTGTGGGAACGAGCCTCGAGTTGCTTACTAGCGTGGACCGAGGTAGAGAGCAATATGGTAAGTTGGTATAAGCTTTATATTTCTTGTATAAGTGATATACATTGAGCTATGGTTGATTAAGTATCAAATACACTTAAGTTATTATGTGAAAACAATAGCCACTTGATATTTCTCGAGACACGAATTGACCCATCTCAACGCCAATTGAGTTACTTATTGGTGTCATTTAGCACAAGTTAGTGGAACATGTGGGAATAAGTGTACCATTAGATAGGTCTCGAGATATGTATGCATATTAGGATCAATGACTATCAATCTACAATATCCAATTCATGATTATAAAGCTTTTGTTCAACTCAAGCAACTCAACTCTTTCATTTCACTTGCTTAAGAGAGAAGCAAAGTTGTTGGAGAAAGAGGAGCTGCTGGAGAAGAAGAAGAAGAATAGTAAAAACATAGTGATTTAGTGCAAGAAAGATCAAGTTTAAATAGTGTTCATCAAGTTAGGTAACTTCTCTACACCTTAGAGTTAGCTCAATTCGAATGAATTCATGAATATGATGTATGGGTTGTTGTTTTATGTTGTAGTTGATGTCATGGAACTCAAGAAGTGTGTATGGGAGTTCCTTAGTCATTAACATGGCCTATGTGTAGAGAAAACTTAGAATTCTGATTGTAGAGTTTTGGGTTATATTGCACATAGCGTGCTTGGTAGATCAGCTAGCACTCTAACTTGGATTAGCGCGCTAGATAAGGATTGGTAAGGTGCTAATATGTCATTAGCGCACTAACCCTAGTCATTAGCGCACTAGGTCTATGATAGAATAAAAACTATAATTTTTAAAAATTCCTTACACACTATAAAAGATTAATACTCTAAGTAAAGGTCCAAACGCACTCAAAAACCTATAATATGATATTATGAACCTAAGGACTAGCTACATAGATTCAAATTACAAGTTTTGAGGTGTCGGGAGGCTGAAATAGCTTAGGAAATTGTGTGGATTGTAAGTAAACTCATCGAGGTATTTATTTACATTTCATTCCTATTCATATGCTCATTTCTAGTCATTTGGACTAAATTGCATTTGTATTTCATATACGATGACTTGTTGTTCTTTCTCATTACATGAGGTTATTTTCATGGTATAGTTTGTTGATAAAAGGGTTTTATTGACTCCAATTCATGTGCTATGTTATTATTAATTGTTAATATTTATGGTCAGTGAAATAGCATGCTATTAGGTAGGTGTTACATAGTATTTTAATATGTTTCCTTTGTGCATTAGTATGCAATGATTTTGTTGGATTCTATTACTGTGTTGTTCTTGAATAGGAAAGTAGTTCTCGTATCTATGGTTATTACATGATAGAAATTTGGCGGACGTCAGGGTGATCGGGATTTCTCCATTATATTGCGCAACATATGGGAAACGAGTTCCAGGGTTGTTGGCAATCATAACTGGCGCAGCACAAGTGGTATAGGACCCGGGGTTGTTGGCTAGTTTATATCGCAGGTGTCGGGCAGTAGCGAAAGGTTATAAAGGCAAGAGCACTGCTTAGACCTTCACATTGATGTAGAGCTCAGTTCCATCCTCATATAGTGGAAAGGTTGATGTGACGATGATCTTGGCCGACCGGCCCTGATCCTTACTATTTCACCATGTTTCAGTTTCATGTTGTTTAGCTGAAGTATCTTTTAGCATGTTCTCTATGCAGCATAGTTGCAATTATTATGGTTTTAGATACTTGTTGCATATTTGGGAATGTGAACAAATGTCTCTCAGTATTACTTGATACTTTCACGTACTCACCATCTAGTTTATGATGGTGGATGCAGATCTATCGAGTAGCAAACCAGGCAAGGAGAAGATCGACGATTACCTCTGAGCCAGTAGACCAGTGCTACACCTAATTTTATAAGTTTGATTTTTGATTTATTACTTTTATATGTATATGATATGTTTTTGGGGTTGTATATTATAGGTTGAGTGAGTAGTAACTTGACCAGACAAATGATATTATATATCACTGTTTCATCATGTATATTCATGTGATCTTTATTTGTTGATTTTTCCACAATTGTTAGGACTCATTTTATAAGCTTTCGCTAGATTGTTAAGACTTCCGCTGAATAAACTTTTAAGTAAACAAAATTTTAATTAACTCTGATTTAAGAATTGACATAGGATAAGTATAAGGTTATATTCATTTTTTTAAAAATAAGTAGGTAAATGATTTTAGATAGGCTGACTAGTACCTTTTTAGGTTGTATATGGTGAGATTAGGGCTTAGTAATTGGATTAGGCCGGGCGGTGCCCTAATTTGAGAAGAGGTCGTCACAACTTCCTTGCAGAATCAATAAGCAAAAATGTAACAAGTTTAACTTTAAACCGATCCTTAAAATCTACAGCAATGAATCGTTGCTCCATTTTCAGTATCCAGGTCTCAGGTACCCCTTCCTCTATAGTGCCACTCAAAATGTCATATTTTTAATGGATTCCTTGTGATTTTCGAGAAATGCGGCCTTCTCAGAATCCACTGGCACTTTATCAGTTGTCTCTGGCACCTGAATATGTGGTACTACTGGTTGGACTAGAGCTACTACTATCTCAGCTCCTCCCTCAGCCTTGCTAACCTTGGGTCTTGTTGCAGGTTTTGCCTCAGGTCGCTGTACTAGTGGTCCCATTTGAGCCATCGACATCGCCATTAGTTTTGCCTAAGACTCCATTAACTCTCTCGTTTAGTGCTCCATTCTAGATTTCCATTGATCCTCTGTTCCTTATTACCCTGAGGTTAAGACCTCTATGATCCCTCTTATTGATCCGCCATTAGATTATGTAGTCAAAGAAAAGATAAGATCATCGGGTAACATTCCATGAATAAAAGGAAATCATATTTATACAATGTATAACAATATGCGCAACAAATAATGTATAATAGTGTTTTTATTTTAATTTCCCCCCAAAACACGATAAAAAACCATTTATCAAACCCTAAGCTTATTTATAACCTGAGACAACTTTCTCAGTTAATAAACTTAAGTTTTGATACAACAAATTGTGTTATCATTCATTGTGAACACCATTCAACAGTGAAACTACGATTAGAACCTGTCTACGATACCATACTGAATCACTATTACCACTTTATCTCTAAAAGTGATAAATTTAGCTTTCATACAAAGCTGTAGTACCCCCTATCCCGATTAAGGCGATACTCGGCCTGAAACCCTAATTAAGCCCCTGTAACCTAGCCAGACCTAACTAGAGCCAGCAACCTCTTCGTCAATACCTGATAAATTCAACATGTATATTTATATCGAATGTAAAAATCAAAGTAATTAACAGGGGAAAATTTAAAACTTTTTTCGATATATTTCAATATTTGGTAATACAAAGTTTACCAAAATTCAAAACCTTGATCAAAATCTCCTAACTCCGTTTATATACAAAAAATACATCATACAGAGTATATAAGTAAATGAAGGCTCATTTCATCGTAGAGAAGATTTAAAACTCCTAAATCTTCTCATTTCCCTTAGTTGAAGTGTCGAGTTGCGAACCTGAAATATTGAATTTGGGTAAGCACTCCAACTTACTCAGTAAGTAAAGATTCACGTTAAACATCAACATTCCATATAGTAATCTCGGATATCATGCAATAACAACATGCACCAATGATATCTAATAAGAATATGAAAATCATATAAACTCAATAGATAACTAATGCAAAGCAAATTTCGTGGACTATTACACTATGACCCCCATTTATTTTATAAAACTAGGGTTGATTACCCACCGATGCCATTAATGCAATTGCTAGACCAACATATTAGCCGATATGTTGTCTAGCCCATCCGTTAATGCCCAATGGTTTTATCCAAAAACTTTTAGTGTAAATGTAACCTACGAAACTTATAAACTGAGTAGGAAGTTACATATAAGCCGGGAAAGTAGCCCATCTCCTATATAACCTGGTCTTAGTTCCAGGAAATAAACACTATTTTTTCGTTTATTGAAAGCCATCACAGTGTATATAGTCCCCCATTCCATTTCATACACTACATGAATTATCTATACTATTATAATAGCAAACCAGAAATGGTTAACCGTGAAGCCTTTTTGACAATTTTTTCCAAAACTATCCTTATCTACTTAAATCAAAATATTAAAATTTTGGGGCAATGTGGTAATTTAATTACCAAACCCAAATAAATAGGCGCTTTTGAATTAAAAAATAACTACCTATACGATTAATCCCTATTTAGTGGAGTAGTTAGGATAACTACTCCCTCCCTCTACTTTTAAAAAATGATAACTACTCCCACACTTACAAAAACAAAAAAGACAACTATTCCACGTTTTATTATGTGCATTATTGAAATCCGGGCACCTTCTCCATTATATCAAACTCCAGAGAAAGCTTGACATGAGATCAAGCCGTAAGATTTTGGAAGAAGTTGGAGCAATATACTAGAAATGGTATGTACGGTTGATCTCACATGAAGATCTTGGAAGAAGTTGGTCCCGACACCAAATGTCATTGTAATTTATTCAAGCACCGAGAGAGAGAGTCATGATGTACACTTTGGCCCTTCTTTGTACAAAACTTTTCTTTCTTCTTAGGTATACTTTTAGTAATCCGGTCTTTAATGGTTTGTTTTTTATGTCTTTGCAACATTGATCAACTGAACACATGATAGAGCGTCAATAAGGAATGATTGAATTGGTTAAATAACAACTGAGTTGAGGATTTGTGGAGTCCATCCCTTTTACCTAATTTTGTTTTTGTTAAATGAGACCACAATATGTTGGCGGATGTCGGGTACATTGCGCATGCCATGTATGTATATGAACTATGATATCTTATACATTGCTCAACTTTATTTTTTATTTTTTTTCGATAAAGTACATACGTGTATGCATTCATCATATTAGTTAAGAGGAAGAAATTTTATCTAACTCACAAAAATATTTATATGTTTAGGTAAGGTTAAAGAGATAAGATATGTGAGCTAGATGAAAAATAATATGAGAAATTCTCGAGTCTTACCATCTACTAAATTCGTAGAAGCATCGAGAGATGGATAAGCTGTTACATCGCGGTGGAGAAGCAATTTTTTTTGGTGGAGTCATTTTGAGAAGACTTGACTTAGAGGTGAGATGGACTTAATTCGTGGATTCCTTTAAAATGAAAAATTAAGATATGTAATTTCCCGAATTCTTCTTAATTTTTATGTTGTATTATGTGTATGTATTTTAATGTTTTTGTTAGTTGACATGCATGTTTGTATATATCTACTCGACCTGAATATTCACTAACAAACTTCTCTATTGTATATTTTCTATTTTGTGTTTTTGAAATACTTATTCTTTATTTGAGGTACTTGACGTTCATGTTTGTTATCGGTCATGAAGAAATAAAAGGAATTATGGGATGAATTCAAGACGTATATGATTGAAGATTACATAAATGCAAATAAAAACGACCACTCTCTAGATGAATCTTTCTTTATAAATTGTTGCCTTAAAGATTTAACCAATTATTTCTCACAACACCAAAAAAATATTACTGATTACGATTTACCGCAACTAACTTCTGAATCAATAACCAACATTAACAAATTTATAGTTGAAGAAAAATTTATACAAATATCAACAGAAGATTTAGATTCGATAAGAAAATTAAACAATCAACAAAAAAATGCATTTGTTAGTGTCATCCATAGTATCGATAGTCATGTACATGCAATTTTTTTTTATAGATGGACCTGGGGGTACAGGAAAAATATTCTTACACAAAGCAATCTTAGTATATATACGTAGTAAAGGTTTAATTGCACTGGCTACAGCTACATCAGGAATTGCTACTATGTCATTGCCCGGGGGTCGCTCTATTCTATTAGATTCCACTTCAACATGTTTCATCGGCAAACAATCAAACTTAGCAGACCTTTTACGACATGCTTCTCTCATTATTTGGGATGAAGCAACTATGGCTCATAGGCACGCTTTAGAGGCTTTGGATAGAACACTACGAGATATTACTAATATAGATATTTTTTTTGGTGGAAAAAACATAGTATTAGGAGGCGACTTCCGACAAGTATTATCGGTTTTCCCAAATGGCACAAGATCTGAAACCACAGACGCCTCTCTCATTAAAGCACCATTTTGGAAAGACGTAATAAAAATAAAATTAATCAACAATATGCGTGCTATAAATGATTGTTTGTTGCTGATTTTTTTGTTGCGAATAGGAAATGGAGAGGAAAATTATATTAAAGAAGATATGATTAAAATATATGATGAAAAAAATATTCCTTGGCGAGGAGATCAAACAATACATGACCTAATAGATTTTACATTTTCATCATTACACAAAAATTCTAATAACAAAGATTACATAATCAATAGGGCTATACTAAATTAGTAATTTAGCTGTCCAGAAATTTTTAGGTGAAACATATATTTATTATTCATTTGATATTGTAGAGGATGATTCCTTACATCTTTATCAACAAGAATATTTTAATTATATTTCTCCAGGAGGATTACCACCTCATAGATTGATACTAAAAATAGGATGTCCAGTAATTTTACTTAGAAATCTAGATCCACAAATAGGCTTGTGTAATGGAACATGTTTTATTTGTCGCATTTTTCATATAAATATTATAGATGCCGAAATAGCTAATGGACTTTTTAAAGGAACTAGAGTTTTTATACCAACTTAGGGATTTATCTTTCTGAACATGTTTTTGGTCATGGCCAACTGTATGTAGCTTTATCTCGAGGTGTGTGTATAAGTCAAACCAAAATTTTAGATAAAAATAGAAAATTAGATAGACATATAGGTACATTCACAAAAAATGTAGTTTACCGTGACGTCCTCCACAATTGTACGTAGCTAAGTAAAATCATAACACATAATATATGAAAATAATTTTTAATATAATAATTGTTTACAATTCTTTGCGTCTTGTACAAAACTGCTTCAATGGATTACGTGACGAGCAACGATGCCTCTATATAACATACTACAAGGTTAGCTAATTTGTTATTTGAAAAAAAATTACATGATGGAATTGTATTCAATAATTTTTAATTTATTTATTTTTATTTCATATTCCTTATAATGTTTTGATGAACTCTAATAGCCATGGTGGTGAGGTTTTTCTTTTAAGATGTGATAGCAGCGGCGTCAAAAACATTTTGATATAGGCGTCGTAAGTGAGATACTTCAGAAGTTTTAGTAGTTGGTGTTTACGCAATGACATCGTATTTACTACAGAGATAAACTCACTACCTTGGTAAGTCTTTTAAGGTTTCATCCTTTTTAGTCATTTTAATGTTGGTTTTTTTTGCAGGGAATATGTTACCTGCGTTGTGGTTGAAAGGGTTTATTAATGATGCATTTTGGACATCACTACTTGGTTGAGATATTACACGGTCAGGGCAAGTTGTGTTGATTGCATCTTGATTTGGAACCACAAAGTTTGGCTGATCAGAGCCTATATACGATAGAGGTTTACTGCCCTTGATTTTGGAACTGTGTGCGTTATTGGAGGATTGTGATTGGTGCTGCTGGCATTGTCTTCATTTCTATATTTTGTAAGGTCTTGCCTACTCCACATCTGGTTGCAACGTGGATGATAGGGTGAATGACTTGAGGCAATGCATTGACAGGAGTTTGTACTCCACATGTCTTTCCTAGCTCATCCATTGATCCGTTTAGTTCTATGTCACTGGCGGTGTTATTGTGGTAGGATGAGTTAGGTGGTTGTGAGCTTTGACTCTATTTTTGGCTCGGGCCAATTATGTTGTACCTTTAATGATGTGTGAGTAATTGATGCAGCTCCAATTCTATGCACCAATTCTTTTGTACGATGATCCTGTGTGGCTCAAATTTGGAAGAACATGCTCTCTTTCATGTACATACATTCTTTGAGTTATAATATCTTCCATGAGCACACCTACTATTCTCTAAAAAAATTTATTTTTGTATTTTTTTTGTTGGATGATGTTATACATACAATATGTTTATCTATTTTTTTCTTTCATTTTCATTGTCAAACTATTTTAAAACGCTTTTTTTGAAAATGGTATATGTTTATACATTTATGAATCAAGATCATGTTTAAATTAATTTCGTAAAATTGAGTTAATCAAAATGATATTTATAATATTGTCTAAATACTTATCACAATAAATATTTGTATGTATTTGTCATCAGATACTCTAAATTCATGAGCACTGCAAATATCTAATTTCACTTAAAAAAATTGTTTAGATACAACTAAAAATTTTGAGCACTTTTATTGAAAGGTAATTTTGACACACATTTTTCTCTCTAAATATAAATTCAATAAATTATACAGATCATTAAGATAATATTTTAATATTAACTTTGACAATTATTTCTTCGTACATTTATTGTTTACGCCTCACGCGCATAGTGCGTGACCATTGACTAGCGTATACTAAGTAGCCAGACAACATTGATAAATAAGTGAATCCGTACTTACCTCAATATAGGTCTTCTGTCGAATTTCCTAACTTTTCGGACCAATAACTCTCTCCCGGGTAACCAACACCTATCATAGACCAATTATAGTTAATATAGGTTTATTATACTCTAATTAGAACTCTTAATCACACCTTTAAGTCGCTTAGAAATCCTCATGAAATCACAACATACTTGCTATTTTGTTAGGTGGGAGCGCACTCCCTCAATGGGTGGGGCATGCTCCATCAACTGGGTTCATCCCAATTGATGAAGGAAGCATGTCCCCTAAGAGGTGGAATGCGCTCCACCATGTAAATGAAACTGTTAATCATGAAATCATTACATTATGGATGTATAAGAAACCCCATAATGAGAAGAAGGAATCGAAGAAGCAACAACTTGAATAGCAGTAACCCGAAGTTCAACATCAAGAAGAAAAGCAACTAGTGGAAGAAGAATTTACTGATGAACAACTAAAGCTTCACGATTAAGGACATGTGATTGATGTTTGCAATGATGATCCTGACAAACTCTTCCACCATGTGATGATCAATGATGTCAGTTTCCCTGATGTTTTACTTGACATAGTAGTTGATATGAATATTTTACCGGAACAATGGTGCAGAAAAGCCAACTTGAAGATTGATTTTATACTACCTTTTTTTGTCCATAAAAAATGGTGATAAGATCTTTCAACTAGGAATGGTAATGAATGTGCCAGTGCAAGTGGGACGATTCAATTATCTCAACAACTTCTTGGCAATACCATAGATTGAAAAAAATGATGTGATATTGATGAGACGTACTTTTCTCAAGACAACTAGAGCTATTCTTGATGTCAAACAATGTATAGTTACATTTAGGATGGAAGATGATTATATTTGCCTTCAGGATAGTTAAAAGATGGAAGATTACGTCAATGACGACAATTATGATGATGATTATGAAGGGGAGACTCCTATCATGATGATCACCCTGAAGTACTTTATGCAGATGTTTAGAATGATAAGGAAGCTGAAGATGACAATAATGATGAAGAATCACCGATGGTCAGTTTGATTCGGTAAAGTTGAACGACGAGTGATCATATCCTTACAAATCAACTTTTTATCGACTAACTTTCAATATTGAAACCAACAAAGAAGAGTATAGATTAAGCTCAAGTTGGTTCTAAGAAATGGCTAATTGATGCACAAATGTGAAATGCAAGTTTAAGCTCAAGTTGTGCAATCAAGATCTTGTGTCACAAGTAGATTAATATTAAGAACGAAGCCTTGCAAATTTTTTGTCAAAACAACATAAATGTGAAACCAAATAAATGAATATAGATTATGCACAAGTCAATTTCAAGTCAATTCAATGCACATATGAAAATTCACGGTCAAGCTTAAGTTGTGCTATCAAGAATCTCAGGTTACAAATGGACTTAAGATTAAGAACAAAACCCTTGTAAATATGTTGTCAAAACAACATAAGCATGAAACCACAAGCACAAATATTGATTAAGCACAATTAGGTTTCAAGTCAATCGGATGATCAATGAATAATCACAATTAACTCTAAGTCAGTGCACTTCCGAATTTGAGTTCACATAAAATCAAAATTAAGTTCAAAACCCATTTTTGATTGTATCACATGCACACCTCAAAGAAAAAGAGCCAGCATATGTATGGGTTAGGCTCTATTTCTTTTTCTAGTTCCTCATGCACAACCTTACTTGCATTACTTCATCTTAAGATTACATTTAGCTTATGAGATGAGAACATATTATGTCGTTTTACTTGTTGTAAGCGACAAATCATTCTTAATTTGTAAAGTTTGTAAGGCCTATTGGTGAATAGTCCAAGTTATGAGTCCTATTAGTATATAGTGATGGTAAGCCTATTGGGGAATAGGCAAGGTAAAGTCCTAGTTGTATCTAGGCGAGTCAAATTCCTAGTTGAGACTAGGTGGTTGTAAAAGCCCTTATTATGGTAAGTCAAGTGTAAAAGACCTAATGTAGACTAGGCACACTAAGCTTGTGGGCTTAAGGTTATTCACTTATTGGGATATAAGTGTTGGTTCAAAATCCTAACCAGGGAAGTTAGGTAGTGAATGCAGATCCGAGGGATCGAACCATTATGAATTGATTGTGTACTTCTATATCTTCTACCTCCTTATCTTAGTGTAGCATTTCATTCACTTTAACCATTCTACCACCTTACTATAGCTATCACTAATACACGTGCTCATCTAGCTAAACTTTTGAATTGAACTTAGCAGATTAGCAAAAAAAGTTGTAAAAAGCTTATATTGGCTATCATACCCAATTCACCCCCGTCTTAGGTAGCCTTCAACTCTAGATAGAAGCTAGATACTTCTTATTCCTCCTTGATGGGCACTTGTGTTGAAAGTGACCAAGTGATCAACATTCTCTACGTTTCATTATACTTTTGTCAATGGTATTGGTCTCTAGTTCTTTCTTTGATGAGTCTCACTTTGCATATGGCTTCATTGTCTAAATTTTTTTAAACAATTTGTTATATTTTCTTGTTAGTAAAGCCATATCATCATCTTCTTCACTTACAATCTTATCAGTTAGGAAGTATTGAGTAGCAACTTTCAACGTCGGATCTTTGAACTTCTTTCGCTGATTGATATGCATCTCATAGGTAGTAAGAAAACCTATGATTTCTTCAAACCTCGGATTTTCGAGGCCTTTGTTTTCTAATATAACAACAACCTTTACATTGTACTTCGCTAGAACATACCTAATAGTTTTTTGCACCATCTTTTTGTTTGAGTACTTCTTTTTAAGTTGTTGGGCTTGATTGGTAACATCCTTTAGCTTGGCCAGGTATTCTACTACGGTCTCATCTTCTCCCACTCGTAGTGATTTGAGCTGGGATGTCACGAGAACAATCTTTGACTCTTGAACATCTGCATTTCCTTTAAAGGGATTTTCAAGAAATTTCCAAGCTTTTTCAAGCAATTTTGCATGATGATATGAGCTCGAGATTTTCTTGGCTACTCCAAAGATTGCATTCAATCTTTTAGCATTTGTATACATCAACCTTTCTTTAGCTTCAGTCAACTAGCTTGTATTCTTTGGCACTCCTTCTACAAGGGGTGGGGAATAGCCATTTTGAATGGCTCTCCATGTTTTGACATTAATCGAGAGTATGTATCCCTCCATACGTGTTTTCCGATATGTGTAGTTAGCATTGGAGAGCAGTGCTAGCCTTATGTTATACACACCCCTGGCTGATCTAGCTAGTTTCCTTGAGACATTAAGATTAGTATGTGGGTCTCACTTATCTTTGTAAATAAAGATTTCACAGTGCTCACTATGTACCAATTGAAATAACCAAATGTTGGTACAGTAAGGTATGAATGTTGTCGTAACTAGGAAACAAGTAACAATGCAAGTACTTAAATGAAATAAGAGTAAGCAAATCAAACCACGACACAAGGAACTTATTTAAGCAATTCTGTCCACGTCCTACATGTTGAAACAAATAGCTTAAGATAGAGATTACAAGATGGGAACGGAAGAACCAAACAAAAACTTGAGGCATGTAATCGCAATCTTTTAGATAAGATTTCTCCCTATCAATCGAAATCGCGTATACACAATGAGAAAATTGAAACTTACCTTTAAGATACAATTAACTCTCTAATGGTTGTGCGATGATATGTGTGTAACACAACTCTAACCAAAAACACACTTTGAAGAACATTCGAAAAAATGATGTTATTACTCAAGAACACACTTTGATTCAAAACCTTTTGTGTTTCTCAATACATCCCAATGTATTTCATTGTATTTAGTGCGTACTATATACCTTTAATTTATAGAAAACTAAGGGATTTAGTATCTATCCAACAAGAAGTGAGTTTCGGTGCGAAAGGAAACGGACAAAAACAAACCAAATAACATCTTAAAACACGCACCTATTCATTCTGGGCGATGTGACACCGACCCGGCACTTCAACACCTAAAATAGTGAGGTTTTTATGGCTAATGCGACGGAGCCAGACACAGAACACTCTTTTTTAATTTTTTAAATCCAACAATTTCACTCATTTTCAAATTATATGGACATATAAATTGAAAATTACACTTGGAAATAACACGACCAGAAAAACATATATAGTTTCACAGGGTCGTTAAGTGAGGGGTTTACCCTAAGGAAATTTTTCTCGCTTAACCTAACCTGTGGTGCTTAAGGACCGCCTTAATTCAGTCCACCAACGAAAACATGATTGAACAGCAATAATAGCATAAAGGAAGTTTATTACTCAGTTCAATGAGATTACAACTCTAGCATCCTAATCATGCTCTCCCAAGCTTACATGCCTTAGCTTTATAGCGAAACAGCCAAGTTAGTTACATAACTTCCAAGGACACATGTCATATGTACATTACACGAGACTAAGTAAAACCACCACACCAATGTAGTGCTCAAAACAGCTACCTAACTGTTTCCTTCCTTTCGCCGCCACCTGGTTCCATAACCGTCTCGACCCCCTGATCAATAGGCGCATGCTTAAAGTGCCTGGAAGTTGCTGGGACTTGCCTTGGTCATACTATGAGCCATAACCAATGTAGTTACATAACCGCCTGTAACTGCACTTAACTTGGTCCGTCCAAGCCTATAGTTTGCCTTGCTTGAGGGTTTGGGTCTGATTGGTGGTGCCTAGCTGCGCGGTTAGGCACCTTAACTTGCTTGAGGGGCTTTGGATCCGAGTCCCACCGGCTCGGGGTGGCCAGCACCATGGTCCGTCCATGGGTCTTGCCTTGGCATGCCTACCTAAAGCACACTCTAAGGTCTTCCTTGCTCCCTTGCAAATGCCACCCTAAGAAGATTCACCCCTTCTTATAGTAGATGTTAAGCCGTTCCCCGAACTCCAATAGGAAACATCAAGAAATGATACCAATTGTACTTTGACTTGGTCAACACCCAAGTCAAGCTTTGTCAACCCTTGCTAAGGTATGTCTTGCCTGTGCCAAGGCGCGAACTTGCTCATGCCAAGGCGCGCTTTGATCGTGCCAAGACGCGGCCTTACTCACGCCAAAGGAACCTGCCAAGGCGCGGCCTTGCTCGTGCCAAAGGAATATTTCAAGGTATGCCTTGCTCATGCCAAGGCGGCCTTGTTCGTGCCAAAGGAACCCGCAAGGTATGCCTTACTCGTGTTAAGGAACCCACCCCTGCACATGCCAAGGATCACAACTGTGCCCGTGCCAAGGCACCACTATGCTCCTGCCAAGGAACGTGCCAAGGCCCAACTGTGCTCGCGCCGAGGCACCACTTTGGTCCTGCCAAGGAATGCGCCAAGGAATGTGCCAAGGCCCAACCATGCTCGTACCAAGGCCCATACCAAGGCGCCACTATGTTCCCTGCCTAGGTGTCATGTCGCGACCTTGTCCATGCCCATACACGTTGCCTCGTCCATGTAGTATACGATTTACCTACGCGCATGCGCGAGCCTCCGCGCGCTATACTGCGAACCATTCGTTGCGCACCATCCAACAACTAACTCTAATGAAACCTTCCAAGTCCACCAAAACCTGAATTTTGCTAGGTTTTCCCGCTGCCTAGCCAGATTACTCGGGTCACGCTATTGAGGAGCTAACATATAGCATCATTCTAAAATCAATACATAAATGAGAAGTGTCTTTTGAACTTGAACTTCTCACTTAGTGTAAACTTTTCAAATTTTTATCAAGTACTATGGTAAACGTATCTTGAACCAAGAACCCATGCGACAAAATCAGAGATATCACACATACCAATTTCATATAAGTAAAAGTGTTTTGTGGATTGCATATTATGGATTTGTGCAAATCCCGTCATTCTTGAGTGCTCTAGAGTTGATTTTGTTCATAAGAAGCGGCCACACTTCTACATCCATATAGGTAAGCTTAATTAAATGGAATCTACGAGTCACTCTATCTGACTTATTAAGACCCAATTGTCAACCTCTGTAATTCAGAACCAACACTAGAACCGGGAAGGGACCTTTTATAATATAACTTGTTTAGTGTTTTGTAATCTTCACAAGACTTGTTAGTACCATATTGAACTTATTCTGTATTTTCAAAAATTAAGTTGGTTTCCCATCAAGTGACGATCAAATTAGGCAAACCTAAGTCTCATTCTTTTTTATGTTTGAGACACCATATCTCTAACAAGTTAATGGATCCACTAAATTTCGTTAGATTTTCATAATCATGTCTAAGACATATATATCTAGACTTCCATTATAAGTTTTGCTATCGACTTCATAAATATTGCTTTGTTATCACAATTGATCTTTAAATCTGGACATGACTTATTCCATAATGGTATTTCCCCATTTATAATTTTCAAAGTCATTCTGATTCCTTGCATGTGATGGGGCATTAAATTTCTGATTCAACTACAAATCATTGTTTATTTGTGCCCCCCAGAAACAATCATTCTTCCTAGCGTATTAACACCCAAATGGATATAACTCTTGCAATTGGTACTCAAGTATCAAAGTAATCCACGCCATGTTTTTGTTTTTAGCCATTAGCCACCAAACAAGCTTTGAACTAATTATTTATAGTTCTATTGGTATCTAATTCCCTTTGAATACTTAATTGCTCCATGTTGTCTTTGATCATGGTAAAAGATCAATAAAACCCAAGTTTAATTCAATAGAATTGAATTGATCATTTCATCATTCATCGTTTCTTTCCAAAAAAAAAAAAAAAATCCCTTGATGAAGAATTATGTTGAAAGGAAACATGATCACATTTCAAATTAAGGACATATCGTATTTGTTCCTTAACTTCTCATATGCTTCCTTCAACCAAATAAGTGAATCTAGACACAGATTTATCCATCCTTTGTTTTCTACTTCTCCTTACTTTATCATTCTTAGTAGGAGGATTTCTTGTTCATTAGAACATTTTGAAACTAAATCTTCTAGATTCTGTTACTATTTCCATTAGAAGAATCTAGACAAAACACTTCTAGATTCCCATGATAAGATTTCGTAAGCATTAATTTCACAAGCTGTATATCAAATATATCCATAGATATATGCACTATCCTCAATATAAGGCACACCATCAGTTTGTATAATATAATTAATTATATATTATTCTTAAATGCATATGAATCATATTAATTTCAAAGATATTGATGTCGTGCATTACAACAAGATTTAAATCTCAATATTGATATCATCAGAAGAAATTTGTAAGATAATTCTTCTAGATGTCTGAGATTTAAATCCTCATACATATGCTTTGAATATACTAAGATCAAAAAATCCAACACCACCTAGTATTAAAAATACTTACGTCAACATCAATGTATAACATGCATGTATTATATCGCATGTAAAAGTTTAATTCTTTTTCATATACCTTGGTATTGTTTCCGTATATAGCTACCCATCAATAAACCTGAAATGTATTAAAGCACTCATGATGTTGGAGTCATTCAAAGATCAAAAAATATGCATACGTGTGATTATATAAGACAAACGAATTATGTCTTGAACAAGTGATCACCAAATTAAGTAATTAATTCATAATATCTCATACTTGGATTTGTAAATCTTGCTAGATCACAAACCTTAACAATTAATCCACTACTTTGTTTGAATCATCCTGAGTTGGTTCAATAAGGGTCTCAAGCAGATCATTGAGGATATACGCCAACTTAAGAGATGCGAGAAAGAACGTCACTTTCTCTTGCCAACGAGTGAAGTTGTCGCCGTCAAACCACCATTCTTATTCGTTTGCAAAATTTCGTCCAAAGTCAAAAAGCCATTGATGAAGATAAATCTTGTCTATAAACTATTAGAATAAATAGCTTCGGACAGAGATTACGATATGAGAATGGAAGAACCAAACAAAGACTTGAGGCACGTAGTCACTCTCTTTTAGACAAGATTTATCTCTACTGATCGAAACCGCGTATACACAATGGGAAAATTGAGACTTCCCTGCAGGATACAATCAAGTCTCTAATGGTTGTTGGATGATGTGTGTGTAACACGACTCAAACCAAGAACACTCTTTAAAGAACTTTTGAAAGAACGATGCTATGACTCAATAACACATTTCAATTTAAAACCTTTTGGGATTCTCAATACATCTCAACATATTTCATTGTATTTAGTGCATACTAGATCCTTTTATTTTATAGAAAGTTAAGGGATTTAGTATCTCTCCACCAAGAGGTGAGTTTTGGTGCAAGTTGGTGCGAAATAGACCAAATAACACCTTAAAACTCACACCTATTCATTATGGGCGCTGTGGTGCCGACCCGGCGCTTCAACGCCCAAAACAATAAGGTTTGTGTGGTTGGTGCTGAGCTTCGCGTCACAGCACCGGGCTCAGCGCCAAGGCATCATGGCGCCACATAACACTCTTTTTTTATTTTTTTTAAATCCAACAATATCTGCAGGGCCACACCCATATGTAAAATCCATTAAGTAAAGAATAATGGATACATGACTTTTTATGTGACTCTCTCGTTGAGGTCCACATTTCATCTCCTTCATTCCTACTATGGACTTTACACAAGTCTCTCGATACTTGCACGTTGAGGCTCCCCTAACTGAAATACCCTAGTTTCATTGGTGCTTACACCTTGAAGATAAAGTGAACAACACGTTTGCTAAAAATACAAAGTAGATGAGTTAAGGACTCTTCCAACTTTGGAATATAATAGACCGATGAGAACTCCAAATCTCAACTATTACAACCGATATTTGATACGTCATCACCTTAAAAAACAACCACGGTTCATCACATTGTTCACGTGGCTAATATGTCTCAGATCATCTGCTCCATTATTAGTACATCTTCTGTTGACATAGATAAAATCAAATCTGCAACTGATCGATTTTGAGATCTTGTTGCAACTGCGTATCGCCTTGTTGCAACTACATTATCCTTAGCCATACTTAACTGATTTAAATGGATTCAATGATAAGTTCCAAAACTAATATAGAGATCAAACGTCTAATTGATCTATGAATGGTTTCATTAGTACGTGAAACACATCATAGCAGCGTCATATACAAAACACAACTAATGACACTAACCCAATAGAAAGTGTTATCCACATTGACTAGTGGAAAGTACTTTTGAAATTTCAATGTCTATTTAAGCCACAGAGGATGAAGATTCTCTCCATGTTGCTAACATGGTATCAATGACATCTTCAATCCATATTTACCATTAGAGATGCTTTAATCTCAATAATGTACATTATTCTCTAATGCCCAAAATGAAAATTTGTTTCGACCAAAAAAAGAAAGTAAAACGTAAAAGCTTGATTTAGGGCCAAGTATCAAATGGTCATCATTATTTCAACATACATCGAGATATGTGAGCATAAATATCCATGTATAAAACAACGTCTCGCATTAACAGAAAAAAAAAGTCTGGAATTAAAGGCATTTTATGACAAAGTGAAAATATAATAGTACATCAATGATTGCGTAGTATTTGTAGCAAGTGGCAACTAGGGAAAAATTACAGCCGTACAGTTAGATTGTTTTTTTTTAAATTAGTAAAATAGGTTAGCTTTTCTTTTTATTCGTTAAGTAAGGTATTTCGCCTTTTGAAAATGCGTTATTAATGTGAAAAAATTGCACCCCCTACAAATAACATGAATGGCACCATTCGTGTTATGTAGAAGTCCACACGGACTATCATGCAAACATGAATGGTGCATTCGGAGAATACGCCATTCATTTCCACATAGACGTTTAGGCCATATATATATATATAATATATATTTTGGCAAAATATATATATATATATATATATATTTATATATTTATACATAATATAGGAAATTATTAAAATGTCACCCCAAATGACACTCCTATGGAATGGCATGCGGGACCCACGTAAAAATGAATGTGCACAAAATAATTTTTGGTGCATAACATGCATGGTATGTATCTCAAAGTGCGCACAACAACTTCCATAAACGCGGGCCCACACGTCATGCACATCTCCATCTAAATCTATAGACATGGCCGAATTTAATACAGACCACCCTTGTCTCTATCTACGTAACTTTCTTTCTCTACAAACCTGCAATGTTGTCCACCTCAAGATACGTCCATGACGTTTGCATGGTTTGCATGGATTACACTAGGTTGCATGAGTTGCCTACCTCGAGTTATGTGTGTGAAGTTTGCATGATTTGCATGGATTGCACGAGGTTATATGGTTTGTCCACCTCGAGATACGTGCATGACGTTTGCATGGTTTGCATGAATTGCATGAGGTTGCATGAGTTGCTTACCTTGAGATACGTGCTTAACATCTACATGATTTGCACGAATTGCACGAGATTGCATGGGTTGCCCACCTCGAGTTACGTGCATGACCACCTCAAGATACGTGCGTGACGTTTGCATGGATGGGTTGAACAAATAACTCAATCTCATAAGGAGTAATTACTAAACTTGTTAGGTTGAACAAATAACTCCTTTTGAGGAGTAATTCATACACTTAGTATTTTGTATGAATTACTCCTTCTAAAAATGATTATTCATACAAAGTTCCACCTAACCGACAACACACCACGTAGACACGATGTCATTATCAATAGCACCTTTTGAAAAGGAAAAATACATTAGTTTTGTAATTTTAAAGAAAACTTTCCTATTTAATGAAAAAATATATACCCACATTAATTATTGAAATACCCCCAAACTCAAAGCTCTCTAACCTCACTCGATCTAACACACTCGCTCTAGCACAACCACAATAACTAATCAACAATCGGTGAGAGACATGCATCTAACTAATCATGTCGGTCAATCGGGGTCTCGTCGCAGGTAATGTTTGGTCGTATTCATTTCAATCTCTTCACTTCTACTATTACTTCTCTCTCTCTCTCTCTCTCTCTCTCTCTTTCTCTCTCTCTCTAGGTTTTGTTGCTTGGATTTATTTAGAAATATTTTGTTTGTTGTTTGGGTTTTCTATTTTCATATTGGAGTAGTTTTCTCTTAGATTTTTCCTTCCCCATCAAAAAAATCTTTATCTTCAATTCACTTACCTTTCCTTTTTTTTCAATTTGCAATTGCTCTCTTTTCTCAACCCTTAAGCAGTGTTCATTCTCAACCCTCAACCTATCGCGCCTTTTCAGGTTACCAATGTCCCCACCCTGACCTGGTGGATTACGACTTTCTTGAGTGAGCTAAAAAATAAGGTATGTGGGACAAAGGAAGAAATGGGTTATTGGCTATTTGCACTATTGTCTTTTCTGGCACTAGTAAATGGAGAGAGAGATTTGCGTCAAGGAGATCCATTATAACCATTCTTGTTCTTCATTTTGGAGTCCAATGCTGACTAAAATTGACAATAAGCTTGACAGTTGGAATAAGAGTCTCATTTCAAATGGGGGCAGGTTTACAATGATACATTAGGCGTTGGGTGCCCTTCCTACTTATTTCCTTTTAGTGTTCAAACTATCGAATGGTGTCTCAAATGCTATTGAAAAATGATGGAGATTTTTTATGGGTGGACAGTTATGGTGGCAAATTATCACATTGAAAAATAAGGTTTGGCCATTAAGACTATAATTCTTTATGGGTTGAAGTCGTTACGAGTAGGAATGACCATAGAAGTTATTTTTGGAGGTTAATTTTTCACGTGGTTGCATATTTAAAGCTCACTGAAATTTATCTCCTTAAATCTTTTCATCATTTTTAAGACATATTGTTTTATAAGTAGGGAGTGGTACCCAAACTAATAAGTACAACAACTCAGAAGAATAGCCGCCACCTCCAAACCCTAAAATCAATTTTTTTCTCTTTTGTTTTCTTTGTGGTGTTTGAACCACCATCAATATTCAATTTTGATGGCAGTGGCTCCAATAATAGTGTTTATAGCATAATTTTTTCAAAAAAAATTAAACATATATCTGAATAGATCTGAGAGCTTCAATCCTACATCATTTATCAAATTTATAATTGGCACAACTTGATCCTCCTTCATGCGTGTATCTACCATAATTCAAGTTCATATCCACTTCTATTACTCGTGCATGGATCTGCGCTTAGCATGGTTCATTTGATACTTTTTATTAGGTTATATTTTTCAATATATATTTGTTTTCCCTTGTCGAAAGTATTTGCTTGTCTTCCCTTGTTGGAAGTTTTATTTTTCTTTATGGTATTTGTATGTCCATGTATTGTTGCGTTCCAAACATTTGTCAAGACAACAATCATTGATCGTCAAAATAAGACCATAAGTCCATCTTGAAAGCAGAGAAAATGAAATCAAAAATAGATTTAAGAAATTTTAGAGAATTTTCTTTTATTAATATTGAACAATCCCTACAAAATTAGGATATGCCAAAAGTTGATGTCTATCAAGTCTATACTATAGGATCTTTTTCTAAAGCTCAAGATTTTATAATAAAACTTGAAGATGATACTATATCTATGGATGCTGAACGACAAGAGATACATTTAATTTCTCCATCAAAAATCTAGTCTTATAAAGAAAGATACAAATATTTACATATATGGTTAATACATGTAGCGATAAAGTGTCAGGACTCGTTTCACTAAGCCCTGACCTAACCTAATTACCCTAATTAGGTACTTAAACTATATAGTTAACTTCCAACCTTAAAATGACTCTTAATTCAATCCTTAAACTACTCCAAATCTAAATTATAATTGTTATTTAAACCTCATTTTTTGACACATTCGATTGGTGCAAATTATAAAATAGTACGGATTATCTTCTATATATTATTAAAAAATCTCGCAACACCACCTCTAAATACGAACTATAGAAACCCAAAACCTAATAGACAACAGAATGAGGAGATGCTTAAAAGGACTCATAACTCCCCGCAATTAACAATATGATATCAATATTAAATTATGAACTTAAATGCAACTTATAAACATTAGTTACAAAACGAAACCTCGAACTAAAACTAAAATTGTTTCAGAACCTCAAATATACAAAAAGTGAACAGTTCAAATCTCAAACCTGACAAGGCCATTTGGAGAACACTAAATACAGTGTTCACAAAATAACAAATATCAGACAAGTAAGCATCTACCTTGATTCGCATAACAAGTAATAACAAGAGATAATATGAGTATTGCACGATAAACGAAATACTAAAATAAATATACAAAATGAATCCCCATTTCTTGTTCTGAGCTCATAACGAGCGGGCCCTCTAACAATGAACCTAGAACAGTACTTTGAGTCAAATCATGCTACCCCAAAGTAAACGTTACCAGCCTTAGACACCTGCGGTACGTCTAGCATGGAGTGGAGCACACCTCACACACTTATGACCCATAGCATGGGCAACTCTATCCAGATGCCATGAATGCATGATAAAGAGTCTCACTCACTCACCGTGCAAAATTTAAACCATATTACTGTAAAAGCAAGAAATGGTGTTTACTTACAATCAAACCAACGTAAGTTGGTTAATCAAGTCCTTGCCCACATGTTCTCCGAATTCCCTTGTATCAAAATCCAATTAAGCCAAAAAAATCCATAATTTATGAGTCTCGGCTTAATTATATCATTTTTCAACAATTTCTTATAATTTTCGAATTATGTCGGTGTCTAAATCCATTTAAAATCCCGAAAACTCTTTTAAATACTCCAAATATTTTTCAAGAACTCAATTTCACAATCTAATTGCCAATTACTATATTTTGTTACTAATTTACCTCAAAAACTAATTTATATAGTTTTTTGGAATTAAATTTGGTGTTTTAGGTTTAATCGGTTTAAAATTACGTTTTACGAGATAAAATCCCGGGTATAAGTTTCGTGAAAATCCCAATTTTCTAATTTTTCATAGAAATCTATAATTTCTATTTATTTGACCCAAAATCCTATTTTTCTGAATTTTTAGCTATTTTCTATGGTTTTTATTTTAATTTTTGAGTTTAAACTATATATATATACTTGGGACTGAGGACATGTTGTTGTTGTAGTATATTTATTTTTAATTTTAGTTGAGAAGGGGTTGATGAAACAAAATATGATATTGTCTTAGTTGATGAAATAAAAGATAGTGTGAATAGGAAATTAGAACTATTGAGAATACATTAGAATATAAAGGCTTTAAAGTTGAGTAGGACGAAGACCGAATACATGCACTATGAGTTTAGAAACACTAGACATCGAGATGATGGAGTGGTAAAATTAAGGGAGATAGAAGTTCCTAAGGTGAATCACTTTAGATACCTAGGATCAGTCATACAAAATTATGGTAATATTGAGAAAGATGTCACACATAGAATTCAATGTAGATGGAAGAAATGGCGGAGTGCAACAAGAGTGAATTCAATGTAGAATTCAATGTAGAAGTTCCTACTAAGTTAAAATGAAAATTTTATAGGATCACAATTAGGCTAGCTATGCTCTATGAAAGTGAATGTTGGGCGGTAAAGCAACAACAATTACATAAAATGAACGTTGCATAAATGAAGATGCTTAGGTGGATGTGTTGTAAAACTCGTAAAGATAGAATAAGAAATATAGAAATTCACAAGTAGGAGTAGCACCAATTAATACAAAGATTAAAGAAGGGCGGTTGCGGTGGTTTGGTCACCTGCAAAGACTACCTACAAATGCCCCCACTAGAAAACTTGACTCAATAGAAACTGTAAAAATTCGACGAGGTAGGGGTAGACAAAAATTAACATAGGATGCATTAATTAGGGGGATTTGAATGGTCTGGAAAGCTCACCATCAGTTGTACTTAACCGAGCACAATAGAAAAGTTTAATCGATGTAGCCAACCCCAATTAAGTTAAGACTGAGGCTATGTTGTTGTTGTTGTTGTTGTTGTTGAAAAGGGGTTTGATCCCTTGAACTAGTTTGGTTCGACTAGTTTAGAAGATCGTCCCCTTCCCCTCACTAAAATGAGACGAAACAAAGGCTCAAACAAATCTTCTTCCTCCTCAAGCTCACTGTCCCTCTCCTCACAGTTTTTCTTGCTTTCTTTTTTAATGGTTGTTTTGTGTTTATTATTGTTTTTGAATCAAACATCTATCTCCTTTCTCGATTTTATAGTCGCAACAGTCCTTATTTCGATTTCACAGTCCCCAAACAAATCAAAAAGTCCTTAAGAAATCAAATTTCAATTCGATCTTTCTTACCTTGATCGATCAACACAACCCACTGTATTCACGGATCCTCTTTTTTTCTTTCTTTCCTGTCCAGTCGAAAGAGAGATTTTGTACGAGAGAGACGAGAGGGAGTGATCAACTAGTGTGAACGATAAAAAGAATGAGAGAAAAAACCAGAGAGAAAAATGAAAGGCCAAGGAAGAAGACGACTGTTGATGATGGACGAACAAAACGGAGGTTTCGTTTTGGTTTTGGTAGCCTAATTACCCCTTTACCCTTCACGTATTATCCTCACCAATGCTAACCAGTTGCCCTTATTGGTAATTTGCCAATTTTATATTTTATTTCATGTCTATCTATTGTTTTTATGTACAAATTAAACCCCAAAAATTACCCCAATTTTGCCAAAAATTTGGAGAAAATACCAACACACTCTGGAACACTTGAACAACATGTTTAAACACTAATTTGAATTTATTTTTGCAACGAATAAGTTATAATACACACAATAGGCACACAACAAACAAACATACTATTTACCTTATGATCTCCGATCACTCACGCATGGGTCCCACCTCAGATTCCTAAAATTCAAATTAAAAATGAAAATCATTAATTAGTCGTCTAATCCAGTTTTGGAAATTCTTGGATTTGACAATTATTCCCAACTAATCAAAAATTGTGTCCTTTAAATTTAAAGTTACAGGTTACCTATATCAAAAGAAATACATAAAATGATCTTTCATATAAGACTCTCGCTCCCAGGTTAATTCTGAATCTCCATGAAATTGCCACTTAACAAGTACAATTGGATTTTCCTTGCTCCTCAGCTTCTGAATCTTTCGATCCATAATCTGAATAGGTTGCTCTTCATAAGTAATATATTACCTCAAATCAAAACTGATTCAACTCTGCTATATAATGTGAATTTGGCTCCTTCTTACGAAGCATAGAGACAAGGAATACGTCATGAGCTCCATCAAGATGAGACGGTAAAGCAATCCGGCAAGCAACCTTTCCAACTTTCTGCACAATCTCAAATGGACCAATAAAACTAGGAGAGAGTTTTCTTTTCAATCCAAACTTATACAATCTTTTATGAAGTACGACCCAATCATCAACATTGTATTCAACAACTCAGTGGTAAAGATCATAATAACTTTTATACTTGTCCTCAGTAGCTTTTAACTTCTGACGAATTTGCTCAACTGCTTCTGTATGATCACGTACAATTTGTGGCCCTAACTCAACTAAAGATTCTAGTTCAACCCAACACGATGGTGCTCTGCACGGTCGACCATATAATGCTACGAAAGACGACATTCCAATATTTCCTAGATAACTATTATTGTACAAAAACTAATACAATGAAATGTATTCCTCCCAAGAGCCTCCATGTTTAAGAACACGTGATCTCAACATATTCACCAAGATCTGAATTAACCACTTCGAGTGACCATCAGTCTGCGGATGAAAAGTAGTATTAAATTGCAATTGAGTGTCAAAGCGTTCATGTATACTCTGTCATAACCCAGAGGTGAACCGAGTACCTCTATCATAGAAAATAGAAAATAGTACTTCATGCAAAACGAAAAATCTCATAGTCGTAGATAAAAAACTAAACTCAGAAAAACAATAATTAAGAGTTACTAGACAAAAATGCGCAGATTTCGTCAATCTATCAATGATAACCCATATACTATCATGTTTCCTCTGAGATCTTGGTAGATGAGTTACAAAATCCATATTAGTATGCACCAACTTCCACTTAGGAATGGGTAGTTGCTGCAATGTTCCTATTAGTCTCCGCTTTTCAGCCTTGACCAACTAGCAAATCTCACAGCATTTAACATAATTAACAACATCAGACTTCGTCCTTGGCCACCAATACAAATGACACATGTCGTGGAACATCTTGGTCCTACCATGACGATACAATACCTAGACCTGTGAGACTCCCTGAGTTTCTCATCTCGGATTACAACCACTAATGGAACCCACAACCTACCCCAAAATCTCAGACTTTGATCATTAGATTATATATATTCTAAGTTATTGCTACTCCTCTCCAATTCCCTAACTTTTCACCATCAACATCATTGAATTGGCTCTCAATGATTCGCTGAATAGAGACAGTTTGCACCATGAACTAAGTAACAACAAGCAAATCTAAGGATTTTGGAAGCTCCGACAAAGACATAGATGCAACTTCCTCGAGTAACTCATACTCGTAGGCCATATGACAATCTTGTTGGAGCATGTGCCCTAGGTCAATCCATTAACTGTCTTTATGAATATTTTTAGTTAATAAAATAGAGGATTTCATTTGTTGTTTATTATAATTAATTTGCATGTTTACATTATAATAAGATCCATGGGTATTTACAGAAATATCCTAAATGTCCCTAGTCGATCATTATACTGAAAACTATAATAAATTAAAACTACTGTGAGTCTTGATTGATGATCATATGATGATTATACGTATAGGGATACGAATCAAGATCACGAGTATTTGTCAGGGAACAAAGTACTGGATCGACCCGCTATGAGAACATCACATGGATTAAGTCATAGTTGTTTCTCATGATAGGTATATTTTTTTAGTCCTCTGACTTGAGATTACCAGAGACTTCAACATTAGGATCACAGTGATTTGATACAATCAAACATTGTCTTTAACCGGATGATTATAAAGGTTGTGATTAGTTACTGTGTGAGCAATATGATGAAGTTGTGTAATCAAGATAGAATTTTTTCCTCTCATATAAAGACAGATATATAGTGGATCCCTCGATGTGTTAGACTGTTAAAAGGCCTATTCTAAGTGAATTGATATTGATCAATGTCACTTGGATGTTTTTAGTCTACCTAGAGATCGAGACTAGTATGATTGAACATGTTGGAGATAATAACATGCCTTATGTTTGCTCAAAATGATATCGTGTGACAAAAGGATGTTATATACACTATTGATTAGGTTGTATCGATTTGGTATTCGTACAACTTGGGTAGTCATAATGTCTTGCTAGAGGTCGCTTATGACTTGTATACCAAACCGTGTTTTGGTACACTGCCAACATTGTGTGAGCCTATTGGGTCGCACACTAAGAATGGTTTTGTGAGATTTTAAGATGGTTGGGAAAAATGAGTTTTATATTATAAAATTCATGACATAAACGTCCTTGTGGTGTATTACACTTATACTTTTTAAGTAGGGGTATATGTGTAATTTACTTAACCGTCTAAATATAAGGGTTGTATAAATATACGTTTTAAGTTCGAACACTTGTACGAAAGATTAAGGGCTGAAACTCTATTTTCGTTTTAGAAATGACATAGGGTTTTCTGGTACGCTCTGGATCATTTTGGAGAGAAACAAAAAGGTTTGGTATTCTCTCGAAGCTAGCACTTCGAATCTCGGCCGCCGTTCGTGTGTGGAATGCTAGTAGAGGGCGTAAGTCGTTTGCAACGTCTTAGAGATCGATCAACCTTTAGAAAGGTATTTTGCGATCGAGGTATGATTACGTTTTCTTGGTTTAAACGTTTTTAATGGAATTAGATTCGGATCCTGTTGGGTTTTTTGTCAAAATTGTTTTGTAATCTCTGCTGCGTATGAACCCCAAAACCCAACAGTGGTATCAGAGCCTTCGAGTTTGATTCCATTAAATTCATTGCATGTTTTCTTTTGATATATACATCAAATATGATTGAAAGCATGTTAATAGTTGATGTATATGTGATATACAAAAGTTTTCTGTGAGATTTATTATCATGTTTTGTTTATATGATACACATATTCGTGATTTAATTGAAATCAGTTTCGTACATGCTAGTAACCATGTTAGGTTAATTTGAGTAATTTTAGTGAATTGAATTCCGTGTTCTGTAATCCATGACACCATTAGGTATAATCTTTATTTTTCGTGTATTGATGCATAGATGAAATCTCCGTAATTCAGTATGCATATTTAGGTTACATTGTTTTAAGTTTCTTAAATCGTATAAGTTTGAATATTAATTCAAAACTAATATGATTAGGTTCGATTAGGATAGTAGTTCATGATTCAATTACATGTTTGTGATTATTTGGATGAGGACCGAAATTGCAAATAATTATTTTTTGAAATTATTTAATTATCTTGTTATATCTATTCTATTATGAAATTTCTATTTGATAAGAGATAGATAACAAATTAGATTAGGAGATATTAGCAAAATCGGTTTCGTTATCCCTATTCGATATGAGATAAATATCGAGAACTTTGTTGTTGGAGATCTGCTAGGATTCGAATATCTTAAGTCCTAATTGGATTAGGATAAGATGATTAGTTAGATGTGGGCCTAGGTTAATTAAAAATGTTTAAATTGACTTAATTTTAGATAAATGAAGGGGTTATTTTAGGATAATAAAATTAGCGAAAAATATGATTTTCTATAGTGAATTTTAATTTTTGGAATTGAAATTCTTTTCCTACAACAACAACATAGCCTCAGTCCCAAATTAACTGGGGTCGGCTACATGGATCAAACTTTTTCATCGTGCTCGATTAAGTGCAATTGATGGTGATCTTTGCAAACCATTCAAATCCCTTTTATTTAATGCATCCGATGTTAACTTTGGTCTGCCCCTACCTCGTCGAATTTCTACAGTTTCTATTAAGTCAAGTTTTCTAGTTGGGGCATTTGTAGGCCGTCTTTGCAGGTGACCAAACCATCGCAACCGCCCTTCCCAAATCTTTGTATCAATTGGTGTTACTCCTATTTGTCTTTGAATTTCTATATTTCTTATTCTATCTTTACGAGTTTTACCACACATCCACCTAAGCATCCTCATTTCTGCTACGTTCACTTTATGTAATTGTTGTTGCTTTACCACCCAACATTCACTTCCATAGAGCATAGCGGGCGTAATTGCGGTCCTATAAAATTTTCCTTTTAACTTAGTAGGAACGTGTCGAGCACAAATCACCCCTGTTGCACTCCGCCATTTCTTCCATCCAGCTTGAATTCTATGTGTGACATCATTTTCAATGTTACCATCATTTTGTATGATTGATCCTAGGTATCTAAAGTGATTTACCTTAGGAACTTCTACTTCCCCTAATTTTACCACTCCGTCATCTCGATGTCTAGTGTTTCCAAACTCACAGTGCATGTATTCAATTTTCGTCTTACTCAACTTAAAGCCTTTATATTCTAATGTATTCCTCTAGAGTTCTAATTTCCTATTCACTCCATCTTTGGTTTCTCCACTAAGACAATATCATCTGCAAATAACATACACCATAGTATATCCTCTTGAATATGTCTAGTTAGTTCATCCATAACTAAAGTAAATAGATATGGGCTTAAAGCCGATCCTTGATGTAGTCCTATCGTAATGGGAAATTTTTTTGTAGCTCTTCCAAATGTCTTTATACTCGTTACTACTCCATCATACATATCCTTAATAGTGTCTATGTATCTACCATGCACTCTTTTTCTTTCTAGAACCCACCAAAGAACATCTCTAGGGACCCTATCATATGCTTTTTCTAAATCTACGAATACCATATGAAGATTTTTTTTTTTTCTCTATATTTTTCTAACAATCGTCTTACAAGGAAAATCGCCTCCATAGTTGACCTCCTGGCATGAAACCAAATTGGTTCTCTGATATTGTTGTTTCTCTCCTTAGCCTATTGTCAATTATTCTCTCCCACAGTTTCATAGTGTGACTCAAAAGTTTAATTCCCCGGTAGTTTGAGCAACTTTGAATGTCTCCTTTGTTTTTGAAGATTGGCACAAGCGTGCTTCTTCTCCAATCCATTGGCATCCGTTTTGATTTTAAAATTTTATTGAAAAGTTTTGTTAACCAAGTCAATCCGATTTCTCCTAAGCATTTCCAAACCTCTATAGGTATTTCATCTGGGCCACATGCTTTCCCTATTTTCATTCTTTTCAATGCCTCTTTAACTTCTACAATTCTAATATTGCGTGTATAGTTTACATTTCTTTCTTGGTGTAGGTTTTCATCTATTATAGTAACAACTTGGCCATCATTAAATAAACTATCGAAGTAACTTCTCCATCTCTCGTTAATACCCTCCTCGCGCGTTAAAACATTTTGATTTTCGTCCTCAATACATCTTACATGACTTAGGTCTTGTTTCTTTTTATCTCTTAATTTGGCTAGCCTATATATATATTTTTCGCCATCTCTATTACCTAACCTTGTATATAGATCTTCCATGAAATTTGTTTTAGCTTGACTAACTACTTTTTTAGCTTGTTTTCTAGCTTCTCTATATTGATTGTACGCATCTTCATCTTGACACTTAGGTATTTTCCTATACATCTCTCTTTTAGTCTTAATTGCTCGTTGGACATCCTCGTTCCACCACCATGTTTCCTTTTTTGGAGGTCCCAAGCCAATTGAAATTCTTTTCCTTAAAAAAAAAAATGGGGGCGCTGCCCCCTGTACCCCCGTCCGCTAACCGATCAACGGAACCGTCGTCTAAATAATCCTAGCGCACGGAAATTCTTTTATTAGTGAACAATGATAAAAATGTCCAAATCGTTTAGTGATTGAACAAATCAATAAAATATATGATATTTCATTGTTTACATAAAAATCACTAAAACTGAATAAAATCCCTCTATTAAATATTAAGTCTTGTGTCATCCATTTTAAACACTTATCAAGGCCTCAATCACATTAATATAGTTTCGGCCATAGCTGGGTGTATTGTGTTATCTTGGTGAGACAAGTTAGGTAAGAGTTACATAAATATTTAAAATGATCCGACTTAATATAGCTATCAAAATAGTTTTGAGCTTTAGGCACATGATGAGATAAAAAAACATGCTAAGACATAAGATGTCCCATATCTCATAAAAGTATCTAAAATCACATAAGATGTAATTGGTAACTGTTACCTACCTAAATAATCTAGTTACGTGTTTCATGCCATAGCTGTCAAAGAATTAGGTGAAATATGGATTTTAGTCCCCTAAATACATAGTATGTTTTAGGAGGGTTGTTAATTTAGTGGGAGTCTATTCCTATATACTAAAATAAACTTTGTATAATCTTTATTGTAGGTCAATGGCCACTTCAAGTAACAATAATCCCCTGTCACTACGATCCATCCTTGAGAAGGATAAGCTATCTGGGACTAATTTTCTTGACTGGTTCATAAACTTGAGAATCGTTCTCAAGCATGAACGCAAGTTGTATGTCCTGGATACTCTAATCCCTGAGGACCCACCAGCCAATGCTACGAAAGCTACGAATGATGCGCATAATAAGCATGTCAACGATTCTACTGATGTTGCATGTATTATGCTGGCAACTATGGTTCCTGAACTTTAGAAGGACATGGAACTAATGGAAGCCTACGACATGGCCGTAAAGCTGAAGGAAATGTTCCAACAGAAAGCTATGCAAGGAAGGTTCGAGACAGTCAAGAACCTACATTCTTGCAAGATGACTAAGTTAGTCCTCATGTTTTGATGATGAAGGGCTATGTTGACCAGCTGATAGACTTAGATTTCTCATATTCTAAGAGTTGGCTACGGATTTGATCCTAAATTCATTACCGGAGAGTTACTCACAATTTGTGATGAACTACAATATGAATAATATGGAGAAATCAATTTCAAAGTTGCATTTAACGCTAAAAACCGCTGAACAAAATATCAAGAAACCCTCTAGTAATGTGTTGATGGTCCAAAAGGGAAAGGGAATGAAGAAGAAAGGCAAAGGCAAGGCTAAAGTTGCCAAGGTTGCTGCTGCACCTGTCGCAAAGCCAGTGGAACAAGTCAAGCCCCTGCCTGTTCCTACTTCAAAACATCCAAAAGAAAAGGAAGGAAATTTTCATTTATGCCATGCAACTGGACATTGGTTCAGAAATTGCAAACTCTATCTGGAATATCTAAAGAAGAAAAAGGGTAGTACGACTACCACTACAGATATTTATGTTATTGAAATTAATTTATCTACTAGTGATTCCTGGGTATTAGATATCGGATGTGGATCTCACATTTGTATAAATGTGTAGGGACTCACCAGAAATAGAAAGTTGAAGAAATGAGAAGTCATCCTCCGCGTATGGAATAGAGCAAGAGTTGCTGCCCTGGCTTTTGGATCATATTACTTAGTCTTACCTAGTGGACTTATTTTAACTTTAAATAATTGTTATTTTGTACATGCCTTGAGTAGGAACATCATTTCTATTTCATATTTGGATATGGATGGTTTTGATTTTATTATTGCGAATAATAGATGTTCCATTTCTCGTAAAGGCATATTTTATGCAAATGCTGATTTGTGTGATGGTCTTTCTATTTTAATCATGAAAAGGTCCACTGATACTCTAGTCTTTAACATAAATACAAAGAAGTTTAAGTCAAATGATTTGAATCATACCTATCTTTGGCATTGTCGTCTCGGGCACATAAATAAGAAACGCATAACGAAGCTCCATAAAGATGGACTTCTAGATTCTTGATTTAGAAACATATGAAACGTGTGTATCTAGTTTATGATGCAAGATGACTAAAAGTCCATTTACTGGATGCAGTGAAAAGGCAAGTGATTTATTGGGTCTAATACATACTGATGTATGAGGTCCTATAAACACAATGGCTAGAGAAAGTTATCAATACTTCATTACATTTACTAATGATTTTAGCATATATGGTTATGTATATCTTATGAAACATAAAGCTGAATCATTTGAGATATTTCGAACGTTTCAAAATGAAGTGCAGAATCAACTTGGTAAAACTATCAAAACACTTCGGTCAGATCGAGGTGGTGAATATTTGAGCCAAGAATTTGATGATCATCTTAGAAATTGTGGGATTATCTCCCAATTGACTCCACCAACAACTCCACAATAGAATGGAGTTTCTGAAAGGAGAAATCGAACCTTATTAGATATAGTTCGATCTAAGATGAGTTATGCGGGTCTTCCATTATCCTTTTGGGGTTATGCATTACAAACTGCAACTTTCACTCTAAATCGAGTTCCTTCTAAAGTGGTTGATAAAACACCATATGAGATATGGTACGGGAAGATACCTAGTTTATCATTCCTTAAGATTTGGGGTTGTGAGGCTTACGTAAAGCGACAAGTCTCAGAAAAACTAGCACCTAAATCTGACAAGTGTTTATTTGTGGGGTATCCTAAGGAAACAAAAGGATATTACTGTTACTATCCCACTGAGAACAAAGTGTTTGTTGCTCGGTATGGTGCCTTTATGGAAAAACAGTTAATTTCAAAAGACACTAGTTGGGAGAGAGATAAATCTTGAAGAAGTTCAAGAATCACAGATAAACACTTAACCGCTACAGGAAGTTCAACAAAGTTCTGAACCAGTTGAACCTCCACAAGTGACACAAGGCCCACGTAAATCTGGTAGGGTAAGACATGAGCCAGCGAGATTCGGATTTCTCATTACTGATAGTCATGATGTGTTGCTTATGGATCAAAATGAGCCCACCACTTATCATGAGGCTATGTCTAGACCAGACTCAGATAAATGGCTAAGTTCCATGAACTCTGAGATGCAATCCATGTATGATAACCAAGTTTGGAACTTAGTTGATTTACCTGAAGGTAGTAAGACCATTGGATGTAAATGGGTTTTCAAGAAGAAAATTGACATGGATTGCAATGTGCATACTTTTAATGCAAGACTTGTAAAAAAGGTTTTAGGCAGACTCAAGGTGTTGATTATGATGAAACATTTTTTGCTAGTAGCCATGCTTAAATCCATAAGAACTTTAATTGCCATTGCTGCATATTATGACTATGAGATATGGCAAATGGATGTAAAAACAACATTTCTTAATGGAAAGCTGCTTGAGGATGTGTATATGACACAACCTGAAGGTTTTGTACATTTCGAGAGTTCTAGGAAGGTATGTAAGCTTCAAAGATCCATTTATGGATTAAAGCAAGCTTCTCGGAGTTGGAATCTTCATTTTGATGAAACAATCAAGGATTTTGGTTTTATTAAGAACGAAGATGAGCCTTGTGTATACAAGAAGGTCAGTGGGAGTGTAGTTGTCTTTCTGGTACTGTATGTTGATGATATATTACTCATTGGAAATGACATCCCAACATTGCAGAATGTCAAGTTTTGGTTAGGGAAATGTTTCTTAATGAAAGACTTAGGAGATGCAGCCTATATCTTAGGGATAAGGACCTATAGGGATAGATCTAAGAGGCTAATCGGTCTACGTCAGAGTGCTTACATAGACAAGGTGCTGAATAGGTTCAGTTTGCAAGACTCTAAAAGAGTATTGTTGCCAATGTCTCATGGCACAAGTCTCAGCAAGATTAAATGTCCTAAGACAAATGATGAGCGAGACCGTATGAATAAGATTCCATATGTATCAGCTATTGGATCTATCATGTATGCCATGTTATGCACTCAACCTGATGTATCATATGCTTTGAGCACTACAAGTAGATATCAGTCAGATCCTGGTGAGAGTCACTGGATAGCAGTAAAGAACATTCTTAAATACTTAAGAAGGACTAAGGAAGCGTTCTTGGTCTATGGAGGTTTTGAAAATGATCTAGTTGTAAATGGTTACATAGATGCAAGTTTTCAAACTGATATAGATGATTTTAGATCGCAGTCTAGATATGTGTTTACTTTGAATGGGGGTGCAGAAGTTTGGAAGAAGAATTTAAGCAAGAGATCATGTGGCATTCTACAATAGAAGTTCTGAGTATATTGCGGCGTTCGATGCAAAGAAAGGATGCAGTTTGGATCAAAAAGTTCATTTCTGAACTAGGTATGGTTCCAAGTATTGTTAACCCTGTTTGTTTGTATTGTGACAATAACGGGGCAATAGCACAGGCCAAGGAACCTAGATTACACCACAGATCCAAACATATACTCAGGCGTTTTCATATCATCAGAGAAATTATTGAGATGGGAGACGTGAGGATTTGCAGAGTACCTACCGAAGACAACGTTTCGGATCCATTGACAAAAGTTCTTCCACAAGAACATGTTAGATCATTAGGCATTAGATGCATGTATGATTGGCCCTAGTGCAAAGTGGGAGATGTTGGGCATGTGCCCTAGGTCAATCCATCAACTGTCTTTATGAATACTTTTAGTTAATAAAATAGAGGATTTCATTTGATGTTTATTATAATTAATTTGCATATTTACATTATAATAAGATCCATGGGTATTTACGGAAATATCATAAATGTCCCTAGTCGATCATTATATTGAGAACTATAATGAATTAAGATTAGTGTAAGTCTTGATTGATGATCATTGATGATTATACATATAGGGATACGAATCAAGATCACGAGTACTTGTTAGGGAACAAAGTACTGGATCGACCCACTATGAAAAATTACATGGATTAAGTCATAGTTGTTTCTCATGATAGGTATATTTTTTCAGTCCTCTGACTTGAGATTACCATAGACTTCAACATTAGGAAACAGTGATTTGACACAATCAAACGTTGTCTTTAACCAGACGATTATAAAGGTTATGATTGATTACTGTGTGAGCAATGTGATGAAGTTGTGTAATCAAGATAGAATTTGTCCCTCTAATATAAAGAGAGATATCCAGTGGATCCCTCGATGTGTTAGACTGTTAAAAGGCCTAGTCTAAGTGAATTAATATTGATCAATGTCGCTTGGATGTTTTTAGTCTACCTAGTGGTCGAGACTAGTACGATTGAAAATGTTGGATGACAATTACATGCCTTATGTTTGATCAAAATGATATCTTGTGACAAAAGGATGTTATATACACTATTGATTAGGTTGTATCGATTTGATATTCGTACAACTTAGGTAGTCATATGTCTTGCTAGAGGCCGCTTATGACTTTTATACCAAAATATGTTTTGGTACACTGCCAACGTTGTATGAGCCTATTGAGTTGCACACTAAGAATGGTTTTGTGAGATTTTAAGATGGTTCGAAAAAATGAATTTTATATGATAAAACTCATGACAAAAACGTCTTTGTAATGTATTACACTTATACTTCTTTAAGTAGGGGTATATATGTAATTTACTTAATCGTCTATATATAAGGGTTATATAAATAGACGCTTTAAGTTAGATCACATGTACGAAAGATTAAGGGCCGAAACTCTATTTTTGTTTTAGAAATGACTTAAGGTTTTGTGGTACGCTCTGGATCGTTTTGGAGAGAAACAAAAAGGTTTGGTATTCTCTCGAAGTTAGCACTTCGAATCTCGGCCGCCGTTCGTGTGTGGACTTCTGGTAGAGGGCATTCGTCGTTGCCAGCGCCTTAGAGATCGATCAACCTTCAAAAAGTATTTTGCGATCAGGGTATGATTAATTTTTCTTGGTTTAAACGTTTTTTAATGGAATTAGACTCGGATGTTGTTGGGGTTTTTGTTAAAATTATTTTTAATCTCCGTCGCGTATGAACCTCAAAACCTAACAGCACCTTCAATGCCTCTTCTCACTTCCTACTCAGTGCATCAGCTACAACATTAGCTTTCTCTATATGGTATTAAAGAGTGAAATCAAAGTCTTTCAAATGCTCAAACTATCACCTATGTCTCATATTCAATTCCTTCCACAAGAACAAATACTTCAGAATTTTGTGCTTTGAAAACAAAGTAAATCTTTCTTCATATAGATAATGTCTCCAAAGCTTGAAAGAAACACGATTGTTGCTAGCTCGAGATCATGAACATGATAATTCTTTTCGTGAGTTCTCAACTGATGAGAAGCATAAGCTATAACTATGTTATCCTGCATTAACACAAAACATAAACCAAACTACAAACTCTTTATCTGAATTAAGCAACACTAACACTAGAGCTGTAGTTAATCGGCTCTTAAGCTCAACAAAAGATTTTTCATAAGCCTTCGACCACATAAAGTCTACATTCTTCTAGGTCAACCTTGTGATAGGCGAAGATATTTTGGAGAAATCCTGCACAAATTTGCGATAATAACTGGTTAAACAGAGAAAAATCCTAATTTTTATCATAGTAGTCGGTTCCGACAAATTCATAATGGCTTCAATCTTCGCAGGATCTACTATAATTCCATCAGCTCCAACTACATGCCTTAAAAATTTAACTTCTGAAATCCAACACTCGCATTTACTCAACTGGGCATACAGACGATGACTTCTCAAAGTTTGAAGAATAACTCTGAGATGTTCTTCATGCTCCTCATGAGTCTTTGAATATATCATAATATCATCAAACATAATCACAAAGTGACCTGAATACGGCTTCGGTATCCGCTGCATCAAATCCATAAACATAGCTGGTGCATTGGTCAAACTAAACGGCATTACAGCGAACTCATAGTGACCATACCTCGTCCTTAAAGCAGTTTTATCTACATCCTCTGCCTTAACTCCGAACTGATGATAGCCAAATCGGAGATCAATCTTCAAAAATAACTTAGCTCCAGTTAGTTTACCAAATAAGTCATCAATACGAGGTAAATGATATTTGTTTCTGATCATCACCCAGTTCAACTATCAGTAATCTATACACATTATGAGGCTCCCGTCTTTCTTATTTACAAAAAGAACTGGTGCGCCCCAAGAGACTTACTAGGATGTATGAATCATTTTTCGATTAGCTCTTTCAGTTGAGTCTGCAACATGGCAAGCTCAAGTTTAGCTATCCTATACGGTGGAATGGAAATGGGTTTAGTTTTAGGAAATAGATTAATAATAAAATCAACCTCTTGTGGTGGTGTTAAGCCAAGTAAATCATCAGGGAAAACATATGCCAATTCACATACCACAGGAATATCTTCCAACTTCAGCCGATCTTTTGCCTCTATACTAACCATTCCAGCAAAAATTTCCATTTCCTGACAAGTGGTAATCCACCTCTAGTCGCTAGCAAATCAGCAATAGCCCCCACATAAGTAAACATTGGACAACCTAGAATGTAGAAATCTATCTTCTTATGGAAACAGTCCAAATGTGCATGATATGCAGCAAGCCAATCCATTCCCAAGAGTGCATCAAGCTCTAGGAACTCTAAGACAAATATTTTCAGTCACTTCATCTCCTGCAATCTCTATAATACACCTCTCACATATAAAATGCGGATATACTTTGTCTCCAGCTGTAGTATTGAGAACTAAATGTATGTTGACTCTCCGAGTCAAATGCAACTAATCAACCATTCGGCCAAAAATAAATGAAATAATAGAACCAAAATTAATTAAAACTTTCATAAGAAAATCGAAAATAGAAATAATACCTTCTATTAGATTTCTATTGACATCCACATCTGGCTTAGCAATGACCTAAACACGTTCCTTGACCCGAGGTCTAGACTGAACTGAAGATGAAAAATTCTATCCCCGATTCAACTTTGGACAATTCTTTTTAAGATGCCTCATCAATTTACACTCAAAAATAGCTCATCTGGTCTATCTCTACCACCTTGTCCTTGTAATGTGATTGTGCCTAAGAAGACATTAGTGTAGGTCAATGGAACTATCTGGTATCGTGACTTTGATTGCGACTGTACCTTCGGAGAAGAACTCGTGGCTGAAGGATGAGAAGTTCTCTCAACAAACATCACAATAGGTGGTGGAAAAGTAATAGCATGTAAAAGACCTAGGGTAGAAGATACTGACACTGAATCTCCACTCTTACCCTAACTTTCCTTCTTTTTTCCTTCCTATTTCGCCACCTCTGACCACTATTAGAAACCATATCTGTTTCGCATTACCTTTCCGCATTACCTTTTCGTCGCCTTTCCTTATCTCTATGAAAAAATTCAGTCATTTCAAAACCCTTAGCCACCTTATAAGTTTCAGTCAATGTCCCTGGCCTCGTTATTGAAACTGCAATAGAAATGCTTTCTTTCAAACCCAATCGAGTTTTTGAATTTTGTTGACCTATGGCATATCTATTTGCCCAATTACAGTCAATAAGTAGTTAAAACTTACTGCATACTCCGTTACGGACATATTTCCCTGCTCAAGGTAATCAAACTCTATTTTCTCTCTAAAATCGTAGTCTCTGTAAAATATTCTTGCCTGAATGCCTCCAAAAACTCTTACCACGTTTCATACGTTGGTCGGGTCTCGAGATAATGAGTTGATAAACTTATATTCAGGTTCTCTGGAATATTAAGCAGCTTGTGGATTTTCTCATGATTTAAAATTCACTCATCAATCTTTTTCAAATCATAAACGCCATAAAACCTTTATGGAATGTTCTTCCTGAATTCACTACAAAACTTATCTTCCCTAATCAATTCGACAACTGCTGGCCTGTCCACTAGAATAACTGTCGTTACAATCCTCGAGTCTACCATCGACTGAGCTATAGAAGTAGCCTGCTTCTCCTGAACTGTAGGATCCGTCTGAACTACAGGAGTTGCTAACACGGTACCCTGAGTCCTCATTTGTAAAAGTGTTTTGACGATCTGCTGATGTTATGCAATAATCATCTCTGTCCATTTAAGAAACGACTCAGAATTCACGTAACGAGGATCCATATGGTCTATGCCCTGTCCGCTCATGATTCTGCAAGACAATTTGCAATTAATCATGAATAAATAATTATATATCAATTAATATAACGGTATATAAGCAAAAAACATAACATCAATATAATGTGTCCCTAACTAACATTCACTTCCCAACTAATTGCGCTCAATTACGCTTTGATTTTCAACCAAAGTTCATCCTCAAGTTTTTGCCAAACCTTAGTTTTATCACCTTTGATTCTCAATCAAAGTTTATCCTTAATTAAGCTAAACCTTAGCTCTAATACCAACTCTATCAAAACCCGTCTCACTAAGCCCTGACCTAACCTAATTACCCTAATTAGATACCTAAACCATACGGTTAGCTTCCAACCTCGAAATGACTCTTAATTCAATCCTTAAATTGGTCTAAATCTAAATCATAATTGTTATTCAAACCTTAATTCTCGACTCGTTCAATTGGAGCAAATTAGGAAATAGTACGGAGTATCTTCCGTATATTTATAAAAGTTTCAGTAGCACTTTTTCTAAATACGGACAACTGATATCTAAAACCTAAAAGACAACAAAAAGAGAAGATGCCTAAAAGGACTCATAACTCCCCGCAGTTCATAATATGATATCAATATGAAATTATAAACTGAACTGCAACTTATAAACCTTAGTTACAAAACTAAATATCAAACTGAAACTAAAATTGTTTCAGAACCTCAAATATACAAAAAGCAAACTTTTTAAGTCTCAAACCTATTTTAAACTAACTAAATTCTTGAACTTCTCAAGTTGTTTCCCCAGTGATTCATGTCTTACGCTCACCCTGAAAACCCAAAACAATATATGTAGTAGTCCTCTAGCTTCCTCTTTCACTTTCAGTCTTCCTTAGCTTTAGAACTTGACAAAGACATTTCGAGAAAATCAAATATAGTGTGCACAAAATACATAGTGTCGGATAAGTAAACATTTACCTTGCTTCGTACAATAGGTAATAACAAGAGATAATATGAGTATTGCACGATAAATGAAATAATGAAATAAATATACAAAACGAATCCCCATTTCATGATCTAAGCTCACGACGAGCGGGCCCTCTCAGGATGAACCTAGAAAAGTACTATGAGTCAATGCATGCTACCCCGGAGTCGACATTACCTACTTTAGACGCCTACAATACACTTAGTCTGAAGTGGAGCACACCTCATACTCTTACGGCCCATAGCATGGGCAACTCTATCCGGATGCCATGAATGCATGATCAAGAGTTTCACTCCCTCAACGTGCAAAATACAAACCATATTACTGTAAAAAGTTAGAAATAATGTTTACTTACAATCAAACCAATGCAAGTTGGTTAACCGAGTCCTCACCCGCACGTTCCCCGGATTCCCTTGTTCTGAAATCCTATTTAGTCACAAAATTCACATTTTATGAGTCTCGACTCAATTGTACCATTTTTCGACAATTTCTCATAATTTCTGAATTATGTCGGTGTCTAAATCCATTTAAAATCCTGAAAACTATTTTAAATACTCCAAAATATTTTTTGAGAACTCGATTTCTCAATCTAATTCTTAATTACTAAACTTTATTACTAATTTACCTCAAAACTAATTTATATAGTTTTTCGGAGTTAAATTTGGTGTTTTAGGCTCAATCCGCCTAAAATTACATTTTACGAGACAAAACCCTGGGTACAAGTTTCGTGAAAATCCCAATTTTCATATTTTCATAGAAATCTATAATTTCTATTTATTTGACCCAAAATACTATTTTTTCTAAAATTTTACCTATTTTTTAGGGTTTTTTTTTATTTTCGAATTTAAATTATATATATTTACTTAGGATTGAGGCTATGTTGTTGTTATTATATATAGGGTACTACTATCATGAGAATCAAATATATATTCATGTCATGAGTAGACTATTTACAACTATTGGATTCTAATCCAATACAATAATCGAGGCGTCATAAATGCACAAATCATTTAATGCACAACACATTTTGAGATGGTTCTATGACATGGGTATATATTTTAGCTCCATCGTAGAATCTCATATATATATATATATATATATATATATATATATATATTGTGGAATATGGATGACCATGCATGTACACCAACATATTGTGTAGTCATGTAACTTGTATTTCTCACTTAATAGTACCTCCACTTGTCTATGTATTGTCATGTAACTTGTAATCCTCTCCAATGTAGACCAACTCTTCCATGTATTGTCTATGTTGCTTGTGATGTGTTGTATGATTTGTGGTGTATGTATAACTTGTACACATTGTATAAGTACAATTATCATCATCACCAAATGGCCTATATAAAGGGTCCCAACCCCATTGTAATTCACACGCCAACTTGAATGAAAACATTCCATTCCAATTATCTCATTTCTTTTCTTCTCCTTTGTAGTAGTAGAAGTTCTTAGTCTTCTATTTCCTTCTCTAGTTCTTAGCAAGTCCCAATTCAGTTTACAACACGTTATCAGCACGAGCTTGCTCTAACATTAAGGAGATCTTGAAGTTCAAGAAGGCTTGTTAAGGAGACAAAGCTAGGAAGGTATAACTTTTGTTATTTAAATAAGTTCAATTTATTTCTATATTATCATGGTTGTTTCCGTTTATTACATGCATCACTTCTATATGCATACTTTATTCATATACCTTTATAACGTCACCGATCGCGAAAATATGCTCTGTAGTTGCGTCTTCTACGATCTTCTACATCATAAATCAAAAGTCAATATGTGGCATAACTAGTTTTCTCGCTATATTACAAACGATTAATTATGCTCTATTCTTCATTTTTTATAATGCAAATAGTAATATGAGTTTGGGTTGATAGTGGGTAAGCCTTGTCCCCGGTAAAGCTAAACATTGAAAGGAAGACGGGTTATCCCATTCGAGGAGGCATGGTTTTAAGTAGACTTCGTCTCGCTACCCAACCTCGAGGTTGTCCCACCAACTCATACAAGTAGTACATTTTGCATATTAATAATCAAGTTGTGAACATATATTTAATCGTATATTATTTATTTTATATAAAAGAGAAAAACTATTTACTCAATTTCTTGACATATTTTCAGACTATGGAAGACCTTCAAAAACTTGAATTTGTTGCTCTTAATATCACTGGGAATAATTATTTGCCATCGCGACTGGATGCCATGATACATCTCCAAGCTAAAGACTTAGGAGAAACTATTATAGAAGGAAATGAAACATCAATGCAAGACCGTGCTAAAGCACCGATATTCATTCGTCATCATCTCCATGAAGGTCTGAAAAGTGAGCATCTCACTATGAAAGATCTTCTCACCTTGTGGTTAAGCTTGAATGAGCGATATGATCACCAAAAGACGGCGATATTTCCAAAAGCTCAAAACGACTGGCTGAATCTTAGGCTATAAGATTTCAAAACTGTCAATGAGTATAACTTCACCATGTTTAATATTACCTTTCGTTTGAGGTTGTATGGAGAAAATATATCCGATGAGGCAATGATGAAAAAAACATTCAGTATTTTTCATGCCTCGAATCTGTTGTTGCAATAGCATATCGAGCACGTCAATTTAAAAAGTACTCATAATTAATTTCACTTCTCATGGTGGCTGAACAAAATAATGAGCTTCTATTGAATAACCACAACTCCCATCCAACTAGTTCCGGTTCAATTAATGAAGCAAATGCAGCATCCTATAATGACCATAAAAATGGTCACGGAAATAAAAACCACGGACGTGGAAATGGGAAAGGATCAATTAGCAAAGATCGTGACAAGCCCTATTCTAAATTTCGCGGCAATAAGTCCAAAAATAAATGGAATAAGAATGACGCCGTTCGGAATAAAGAGAAAAATAATGCTGAAAATGGTCATGCTCGTAATCGTGACCAACCATGTCATAGGTGTGGTCTAAAAGTCCATTGGGCTCATGTACGCCGCACGCCTAAGCATTTTATTAATCTTTATCAAGCCTCCTTAAAGGAGAAAGGAAAAACACTTGAGATGAACTTCACTATCGGAGATGGCTCGTCGGACATCAATTACATGGATGTCCCAAAATTTCATGATGATCCAAACACTAATCTCGATATTTTTAATAATTATATGTAATTATTTTCAATAATTCTATGTACTAGTTTCTTATTATAAATGAAATATGACTTTTTTTCTAATTTGTCAAACATTATTTGTCCAGATGGATCAACAAATCATGCGTTCAAATCATGAATCAAATAAGAGCGATATATGTCTTGCTGATTGTGCTACAAAGCTCACATTCCTTGAAAACAAAGAATATTTCTCCAATTTGAACTTAGCTGAGGCTAATGTTCAAACAATATCTGGCATCTACAATATGATTAATGGATCTAGAAAAGCAAATATTATGTTGCCTGGGGAATAACAATTCATGTTGACAATGCCTTATACTCTGAAAAATCTAGAAGAAATTTACTCAGCTTTAAAGATATTCGACAAAATGGATATCACATTGAAACCATGAACGAAAATAATAGAGAATTTTCTCTATGTCAGATTAGTTTCAAATGGGAAAAAAGAAGTGTTAGAAAAATTTCCAGCTTTATCCTCTAGATTATATTTTACTCATATAAGGCATGTCGAAATGAATGTCGTCTTAAATAAGAAAATTAATGATCCAAAGACATTCATTTTATGGCATGACCGGCCAGGATCATCAATGATGCAAAGAATAATTAATAATTCGCATGGACATCCTTTAAGGAGTCACAAAATATTTTCAGTTGGTAATTATAATTGTGCTAGTTGTTCTCAAGGTAAATTGTTAGTTAAATCATCCCCAAGTAAAATTGTTGTGGAATCCCCAGTTTTCTTAGAACGCATTCAGGGAGACATATGTAGAGCAATTCATCCTTACTAAGGACCATTTAGATATTTCATGGTTTTGATAGATGCATCAACTAGGTAGTCACATGTTTGTTTGCTTTCGACCAACAACGTTGCATTTGTTAGACTCTTAGCAGAAATCATTAAGTTAAGAGCACATTTCCCCGACAACCCAATCAAGACCATTTGTCTTGATAATGCTAGGGAATTTCAATCTCAAGCATTTAAAAATTATTGCATGTTTATAGGAATTACCATTGAACATTTTGTTCCACATGTACATACCTAGAATAGTTTGGCAGAATCTCTGATCAAACGTATTCAATTAATTGCCAGACCTTTAATTATGAGAACTAAGTTATCAACTTCGGTTTGAGGACATGCAGTCCTTCATGCAGCATCTATAATTCGTTATATGCCTACTGCATACCATGAACATTCCCCCATGCAACTCATTTTAGGTCAACAACTAAATATTTCACACTTGAGAATTTTTGGTCGTGCAGTGTATGTTCCTATAGCACCTCCCAATAGAACTAAGATGGGTCCACAACGAGAACTTGGGATTTATGTTGGATATAACTCATCGTCCATTATAAGATACCTTGAGCCCTTAACAAGGGGGTTTATTTAGTGCACGTTTTGCTGATCATCAACTTTATCACATTATGATCCATGCACAAATCAGTGTGAACTTGAAGTTCAAAAGATCATTCATTTGCAACACATCGCAAATCAATTATCTGATGCATTTAATGATACAAAACAAGTGACAAAATCAAATTTTCCAGCTGTAAATGCTCATGTAAGAATTGATGTCTCTGTGCAATAAAATGCACAAGAACCAACGAAACGCTTAAAGTATGGAAGACCAGTTGGTTCAAAAGATATAATTCCTCGAAAGAGGAAAACGGGAGTAAAAATAAATACAAATCAAAATACTCATGAGAAAGCGCAAGAATCATTTGATAAGGATTTGTCAAAACAAGTTGATTCTAACGAGGAACAACTGCCTCTAGAAAAAAAGGAAAAAGATGAAAATAATGATATCTCAATAAATTATTTAAACTCTGATCAAATCTGGGATCGAAATAAAATTATTGCTGATGATATATTTATTTTCAATATGTCCCTTGAAATATGTGAAAATAATGATGATCCAGAACCATGATCAGTGGACAAATGTCGAAAAAGACCTTATTGGCAAAAATGGCAAGAGGTTATCCTAGCAGAGCTAAACTCATTAAGGAAACGAGAGGTTTTTGGACCTATTGTTCAAACACCAGATGGCGTAAAACCTGTTAGATATAAATGGGTATTTGTACGAAAGAGAAACGAAATAAATGAAGTTACAAGGTACAAAGCAAGACTTGTAGCTCAAGGTTTCTCACAAAGACTTGACATCGATTATGAGGAAACATATTCTCCTGTTATAGATGCAATTACATTTCGGTTCTTAATAAGCCTTACGGTTTTTGAAGGGCTTGATATGCATTTAATGGATGTCGTTACAGCATATCTGTACGGATCCCTAGACAGTGAGATATATATGAAAATCCCTTAAGGATTTGTAATATCCGAAGAAATAAAATCAAAACCTCAAAACATGCATTCTATAAAATTATAAAGGTCTTTGTACGGATTGAAACAATCAAGACAAATGTGGTACAAACATCTTAGTGATTATTTACTGAAAGACCGATATGTAAATAATCCGTTTTGCCTATATGTCTTCATTAAAAGATCATCAACATGATTTGTGATTATTGATGTATATGTTGATGAATTAAATATAGTGGGAAACCATGATGACATCGTCAGAACATTCGAATACTTGAAAAAGGAATTCGAGATGAATGAACTTGGAAAAATAAGACTTTGTCTTAGTTTGCAAATTGAACATTTTTCAAGTAGAGTACTTGTCTATCTATCAAATTATATTGAAAAAATATTAAAAAGATTTTATATGGACAAGGCACATCCATTGAGCTCTCCAATGGTTGTCAGATCACTTGAAGTGGATAAGGATCCATTTCGACCTCATGAAAGTGATGAAAAGCTAATTGGTCAGGAGGTACCATATTTAAGTCTAATTGGTGCACTTATGTATCTTGCAAATCGTACTAGACCTGACATTGTTTTTGCTGTCAACCTACTTGCAAGATATAGCTCTTCATCAACTTGAAGACATTGGAATGATGTTAAACATGTTTTCCAATATCTTCGAGGAACAAGTGACATGTGTTTATTTTACTCGAAATGGGTAAACTTGAGTCTCCGAGGTTATGCTGGTGCTGGATTTTTATTTGATCCCCAGAAGGCCCATTCTCAAACGGGATACGTATTCACTTGTGGCAATACTGCTGTATTATGGAAGTCAGTAAAGCAAACTATGGTTGCTACTTCTTCCAATCATTCTAAAGTACTTGCAATTCATGAAGCAAGTTGTGAATGTGTATGGTTGAGAAACATGATTGAACATATTCAAGAATCATGTGGATTGCCTTCAATAAAAGATTATACAACCATATTATATGAAGATAACGCATCATGTATCGCACAATTAAGTGAAGGATTCATAAAATGGGACAGAACGAAACATATTTCACCAAAACTCTTTTATGCGCATGAGTTTCAGAAGAATTGAGAAATTGATGTCAAGCTAATCCGATCAAGTGATAATCTCCCTGATTTATTCACAAAAGTCTTACCAATTACGACATTTAAAAGGCTTACATATGGTATTGGCTTGCGTAAACTTAAATACATTGCAAGTAAAGAAACTGAACAAGTTTCACTCATGTTCACATGAGGGGGAGTTATTGATTAGTCTATTGCACTTTTTTTCCCTTGGCTATGATTTTATCCCATTGGGTTTTCCTACCAAGGTTTTTAATGAGGCAATCTTAACAATATTATACTCATCTTAATATTTATGAGAATAGTGTACTCTTTTCTTTTACTATATTTTTCCCATAGGGTTTTTCTTAGTAGAAGTTTTAACGATGCACTATCTCTTAGCAAGCGTCATCTTAGGGAGAGTGTTGTGGAATATGGATGACCATGCATGTACACCAACATATTGTGTAGTTATGTAACTTGTATTCTCACTTAATAGTACCTCCACTGTCTATGTATTGTCATGTAACTTGTAATCCTCTCCAATATACACCAGCTCTTCAATGTATTGTCTATGTTGCTTGTGATGTGTTGTATGACTTATGATGTATGTATAACTTGTACACATTGTATTAGTACAATTATCATCATCACCAAATGACCTATATAAAGGGTGTCAACCCCATTGTAATTCACACACCAAGTTGAATGAAAACTTCTCATTCCAACTCTCTCATTTCTTCTCTTCTCCTTTATAGTAGTAATTTGTAGTAGAAGAAGTTCTTAGTCTTCTATTTCCTTCTCCGGTTCTTAGCAAGTTACAATTTAATTTACAATATATATAATTTTGGTTGAGAACGGGTTTGATCATTCCCTTCCCCTCACCAAAATGAGTCTCGTCTTTCTCATCTTCACGAGCATCATCACAGATCATCTCCTCTGGAAAGGTTCTTCTTCTCATCATCGTCCCTTCGTCTTCCATCTTCTTCCTCCTCAAGCTCGCTGTCCCTCTCCTCACTATTTTTCTCGATTTCTTCTTTAATGGTCGTTTTGTGTTTGTTGTTGTTTTTTTTGTTTTGAATCAAACTTATATCTCCTTTCTCGATTTTACAGTCAGTCCCCAAACAAATCAAAACAGTCCTTCAGAAATCAAATTTCAATTCGATTTTTCTTACCTTGATCGATCAACACAACCTACTGTAGTCACGGCTCCTCTCTTCTTCGCTCTTTCCCGACCATTCGAAAGAGAGATTTTTTACGAGAGAGACGAGAGGGAGAGATCAACCAGTGAGATTGATGATAAGAATGAAAGAGAAAACCAGAGAGAAAAATGAAAGGTCAAGGAAGAAGACGACTGTTGATGATGGACGAACGAAACAGGGGTTTCGTTTTGGTTTATAAAACCAAAAGGGTAGCCTAATTACCCTTTTACCCTTCACGTATTATCCTCACCAATACAAACTAATTACCCTTATTGGTAATTGTCCAATTTTCTATTTTATCTCATGTTTATCTATTGTTTTTATGTCCAAATTAAACCCCAAAAATTACCCCAATGTCGCCAAAAATTGAAAAAAATACCAATGCACTCTAGAACACTCGAACAACAACGTGTTTAAACACTAATTTAAATTTATTTCGCGATGAATAAGTTATAATACACACAATAGGCACACACCAAACAAAAATACTATTTACCTAATGATCTTCAATCTGTCACGCATGGATCCCACCTCGAATTTCTAAAATTTAAATTAAATTCAAAAATCACTAATAAGTTATCTAATCTAAGGAAATTCTCAGATTTCACATAAAGCCCTTAACCGGTTTAGGACTTAATACCTCGGTTCTAGCTTCAATACGTGATAAAAGACATTTAGAATTTAATGACTCCTTGCTAGGAATGATTGAAAGAAGTATGTCTGAAGGTCCTATTTTCTTTAATCGTTTTCCTAATTTTACATTAAGCCTATATAATCAATTTGCGCATGAAGCCACTACATTAAGTCTATATACTAAAGGTTTTGAAATGAAAAGGGTATGTTCAAATATTGCAGTTGTCTTTGGAATCTATTATAAATTAATGCATACAATAATTCATGTTGTATCCTATTCTAGTTTGCAAAAGGGCACATCCACTTTATTTTTAACAAATATAGAAAACAAAGTTATTACATGAAAGCAATTAAGTTGGAAAGATATTAATATACCAAAGACATGGTTAATATAAGATACCAACAAAGAAGAAAATCCTATAGATAATACAAATGATCAGATACATACAATAATAACTCATGACGATGGTTTAGTAGAAATAAATTTTGCCTCTAGAAAATCTTGTTCCACAATACCAAGAATAATAAAGGAACCAATATATGAATCCCAACTCGTGAGTGCATCTGCATCTAGAATCCCCACTCATGTAGCTTATCCAATCACACCTTCTGATGATATTGTAACTATAAATGACTTCATCGATTATCAAATTAATATGATTAGAGTTGAAAATGAAGAATCATTTGAAATAGATTACCAAAACCTAAAAGAACAATTTCTTAAACATCCATTAACCCCAATATTTTGTAAAATATGTTCTAAATCTCAACGGGCACTTATCAGAGAAAAATACTTTGCTTATATACAATCGACAAGACTAAACATTCAATTTTTTATTATCTAGCTCAATCTTGTCCAAAAGTAGTTAATAAAATCAACACTGTCTAGGAAGGCTCAAATGGAGAAAAATATATTCAGACTCACCCATCATTAGCCCCTATTAAAATATGAAAATATTAAAGCAGTACCATTAAAATGAAGTTTTGAAGAAAAAAACCTATAACCTGAAAAGATTTGAATCATATCATAGAAAAAAATGAATTTACCAAATGTTATTTTCTACTCTCTCAAAAAGTTTCAAGTTCAAAAATGAAGCATCAATGAGTAAACAATTAGAAAATGAACCTATTATGAGAAAACCTATAATAAACAATAATGATTCAAATTTCGGCTCAATAGGTGCAAGTTCGTTGTAGGTCTTATCTAGACTTGATAATGGGCTAAACACACTATATGAACATATTTAAATCAATTCCTTACTTTGTGGACTTTGTTGCTCAATCTCGAGATTGGTGATCTTCATATCATGTTCAACAAAATTTTTATAGTAAGGTTTTAATCTATGACCGTTTACTTTAAATATTTGTCATATTTCTAAGCTTTCTATTTCTACTGCGTTATAAGGTAGTAAGTTGACAATCAAATAAGGTTATATTCATCTCGAATGGAGTTTTTTGAGAAATAATTTAACTCTTAAAAAAAAAAATAGAACTTTATCTCCTACTTGAAATATTTAGGAACTAATTTCTTAACATGAAAAGCTTTGGTTTTATCTTTATAAATTGATAAATTTTCATATGCGTCTTTCCTAATTTCTTCTCATTCTTGAAGACTCAACTTACATTGGTTTTCGGCTTCATGTAATTCATGTTAAATGTTTTTATTGCCCAATAGGCTTTATGTTCTAGTTCTACTGGTAAATGACATGTTTTTCAAAATACTAACTTAGAAGGTGTCAAGCCAATGGGTGTCGTAAATGTTGTTCTATATGCCCATAATGCGTCTTCTAATCTAAGACTTCAATCCTTATGTGTTGGACTAAGCGTATTTTTCAGTATTGACTTAATTTCTCTATTCTATGTTTCAGCTTGGGCACTAGTTTATGGGTGATATGAAGTAGATGTCTTATGTGTGACGTTGTACTTGGATAGATTAGCAACTAATCGATCACAAAAATGTGAATCTCTATCACTTATAAATGCTCTAGGTGCTCCAAATACTGTAAAAAAAATTATTTAAGAAAATCAACCACTATTTTTGAATCATTAGTTTTAGTAACTTTTACTTCTACCCACTACGACAAATAATATAGAGCAAGTAAAATATAAACATAGCCATTTGATGGTGGAAAAGGTCCTATAAAATCTATACCATATACATCAAACACTTCACAAAATAGAATAGAAGTTAAGAGATATTTTATTTCTATGACCTAAGTTTTCAGTTCGTTGGCAATTTGGACAAGATTTTATATAAAGAAAAAATCATTAAATATAATGGGTAAAAGAATTCGGAATCCAAAATTCTATGAGCAGTTCTACGTAGACTGAAATGTCTTCTATATACGTAAGTATGACAATGATATATAATTAATTGTACTTCTGAATGTGGTATGCATCTCCTAATTATTTGGTCGATGCAAAACTTCCATAAATAGGGATATCCCATAAATAATGTTTAGAATCCTTTTTAAATTTATTCTTTTGAGCTATCGTCAAGTAAGGTGATAACATATTGGTGGTAAGATAATTGACAATATCAACATACCATGAGTTATTTGTTTTTATACTATATAAATATTCATCTAGAAATTCATTCCTTAGTGGTATAGGTGGTTCTCCATTTTCTAACCTACTTAAGTGGTTTATTACTAGATTTTTGGCTATTTTCTTATCGTTTATAGTAAGTTTGAATTTCTATTGAAATAGTATCCATCTTATTATTCTAGGTTTTGCATCTCGTTTTGTCATTAAATATCACAACAATGCATGATCTGAATAAACTATTACTAATAAATACGGTCTAAGTTTTTGTTCCTAATAAATATTGTCCAAACTTTTTTAAGGCTAACACTACTGCTAAAAAGTTTCTTTTCAGTAGTAGTATAATTTTGTTGGGCTGGATCTAGTGTCCTAGAAGCATAGTATATAACATGAGATTATTTTTCTACTTTTTGACCTAAAATAGCTTCAACTGCATAGTTATTTGCATCACACATTATTTCAAAAGGTAAAGACCAGTCTAGTGATTTAACCACAAGTGTGGTTGTTAAAGAAACCTTTAATTTAACAAACGTTATCTTGCAATCATTGATAAATTCAAAAGGAATGTCTTTTTGTAAAAATCTGGATAAAGTTTATGTAATTTTAGAAAAGTCTCTTACAAATCTTCTATAGAATCCTACATGCCCAATAATTGAACGTATTTCTCTTACCGTCGTGGGGTAAAGTAATGTATTGATTACTTGAATTTTTGTTGGATCTACCTCTTTTCATTTATATGATACTATATATCCTAACATAAGTCTTTGATTTACCATTAAATGACATTTTTCATAATTTAGTATCTTTTAAGTACTTTAGTTAAATTAACTAAACATTCATCGAAAATATTACCATAAACCATAAAATCATCCATGAAAATTTCAATGAGAGTTTCCACATAATCGCAGAAAATACTAACCATACACCTTTTGAAACGTTGCAGGTGCATTACATAAACCAAAAGGCATACGTCTATAAGCGAATGTACCAAAGGGCATGTAAAAGTTATTTTTTCCTAATATTCTGGGGCTACAGGTATTTAATGAAATCCTGAATAACCATCTAGACAGCAGTAATGATTTTTTCCAGCTAATCTTTCTAACATCTTATTTATAAAATGGGGTAGTGATCTTTCCTAGTTGAGGCATTCAACTTTCTATAATCTATATTTACCCTCCAACCGTTTTGGATTCTAGTTGGCACTAATTCTCCATGCTCATTTACAATTATTGTAGTTCATGTCTTTTTAAGGACTACTTGGACTGCGTTTACTCAATTGCTATCAGCTATTGAAAATATCTTTCAGTTCATTTAATAGTTTTAATATTTCAGCTTTTACTATGTCCATCATAGGCAGGTTTAATCTACGTTGAGGTTGGCTAGAAGCTTTTGTATAAGTTTCTAAGTTTATCATATGTATGCACGTAGCTGGACTTATTACTTTAATATCAGCTATGATACATCCTATTGCTCCTTTAAATTCTTTCAATACATCTATTTTCTTCTAGAGTTGTCAAATTATTAGAAATTATAACTGGTAATTTATCGCAATCCCCTAGATAAATATACTTCAAATGATCTAGTAAGGTTTTTAAATCTAATTTTGAGGCTTTAACTATAGAAGGTAAAAGTCTTGAATGAGATCTAGCTAAGTCTAGGTAATAAGTAAGTTCTAGTAGTTCATTATATGATTATAAAGTATTTATTATCTCTTTTGTTTCCTCATCTCTATCATCATTTTCTTCTAAATCTTCTATTACCAGTTTCAGTTTATATGTTTTATTTTTTCTAAATGATTGTTTGTAAACGGATCTATCATATCTACTGTGAAATTCGAGAATTTTATACACTTGATCAGGCGACTAATTAAGTATTTTAAGATTTAATTTGGGATTTAAGTATCCTAGGTGGGAACCACGCGATACAGACCGGAGATAACATAATAAAATATTATTTTTTGTTCGTCACATGCCTAATGGATGTATTATAATCTATTCGACGCAAAATAGAGATAAGTTCAAGTCAAAACGCGGTGTATGAATGTTTCCAAATGCATTGGGTATTTTTTCCAATTTTTGACAAAATTAGGGTGTTTTTCGGGGCTTAATTTGGGTTAAAAAATTAAGAGATAACCATGAAATTTATTAGAAAAAGGAAAAAGACCTAAAAGGGTAATAGGTTTGTATAGATTTGGATAATTGAAAGAAGGGTAAACTGGTCATTTAACCAGTCCAAAATTCAAATAACATGTGAACTCATCTTCTCGATTCGTTTTCTTTCACCGAATCTATCTACCTCAAACTCACGTGCCTCTTTATTTCTTTCTCTAGCTACTTTCCCACTCTCTCGGTTTTCCCTCTATGTTCTCTCTCGACAGTCTCTCTTCCCTCACTGTCAAATCTCCAAACTCGTCACCCTCTCTGTTTTTCTACTTTCTCTCGGCAAGTGAAGAACATGCAAAATCGACTCATTGGAGATGTATATTTTTTAGGTAAGTCGATTAGGGGTGGGAAAATAAAGAGGAGATTGGTGATGACGATGCAACAAGGGTTGTTGTTCTTGAGATTATATTGGTTTGGGTTCGGTTGTTTTATAAGAAGGGTTGAGATATTAGTAAAGATGATGTGTTCCTACAACAACATCAAAAACAACACGGCAGTGCCTTGATCGAGCCAAGGCACTACCTATCAAGGATCAATAAGACCTGAACTTATGCCCATGACCAAACCCAAGGGCTGACCGAGCCAGCTTTGGCCAACACCAGTGTTGAACCAGTCTAGCCTAGGCTCGGTCAGGCTCCCTAAAACCAATATCATTTGGAGTTACATAATTTAAATAATATAATAATAAGAATTTTATAAAGGATGAATTGTTGAGTTTGTATTAAAGGATGTGGTTAATCAAGAAATCTTCTTGATCAAGTCTTGTTGTTAAATTTTGAAAGTTTATAAATTTTCAGTTAGGACTAATGAATGGTTTTTAGGAGTTTTGTTGAATTTTGATAAGTTGAAGGACTCAAAGAGAAACATAATCATATTGAATTAGTTTATGGCATTCCTCGACTAGGAAATGTGTTTCCTTGTGAAGGGAATGTGTTCTCTATCATGTGACAATAATTACGAATATGAAAATATTGATTGATGTTTAGTTGTTTGAAGGTAATAGAGTGAGATTTATAGTTTGATGATTCAATAAGTTGAATGGCAAAGCCTATCGTTGCCAATTGGCTTAAAATTTAAATTCGAAGTTTAAAATAGTTGCAAGACTTTGTTTGAGTCCAAAACTTCTATTAAAAATTAGTTATAAATGCTTTTGAAGCTAAATAGGTGATTAAGACCCTATTAAGAATCTAATAAATAGTTTAAGACTTATTAGGATTCATAAACATGTAGATACGTTCTTAAAAGAGTTGTTAAAGTATTAAGATACTTGAAATCTGTTGGGAGGTGCAAAATGGATTTTAAATCCTATTGCAACTTATAAATGGTTTATACATATTAGGACTAATGTGAAATCTATGATTTAATAGGACATATGGAAGTACGTGAAAGGCGGAGAACCTGTGATTGAGGCTTCGTAACCAACTTTGAGTTGGTTGGACTGTAAACCCTAAAGTGGTCTATACTATTTAATGTATTATCTTTGTACCTGCATTTGTGATTAGTCCGGATTACATTTCACATTATTCTTGGTCATGCATTCATGGCACATGGGTCACATTGTCATGTTCGGTCTCGATCGGCTATCCTGCCTAAGTGAAAATGACTAGGTGCGAGTAAAGCTAGTCAGGACTAGGTATCCCGTCTTGGTGAAAAAGACTCGATGGGAGTAAATATGTAAGCGGGCAACGTTGATTCTGATAATCACGCATTGGACTTCCATTACTGTTTTAGGTTCATTCTTAGGTTGGCCAACTAGTTTGTGAACCTTAAATAGTAATGAAAAGGTTTCATGTTGTTATATAAATTTCTTGTTATTTAGAAACGCAATTACATGTTACCATGTATTTATACTAACATTTGCAGGAGTACAGAGTAGTGTAGGAGTCTATTTAATTGACATCTTCAAGTTGTTTTTGATGATATCAGGTTTTCGATGAAGACAATAAAGAATGGACAAGACTTGAAAAACTTGGTGAATGTTATCAATTCTGTAAGTTCAATTTTCAAATTGTAATCATTTTATACATATTGTTTTGGGTTGCGGGGTGAGCGTAGGATGTAAAAGAATTTCAAATAGGTTATGTAATTCTCCTAAATTAGTTTTAAGTAAGTTACAAGGTTTAGATTTTGATTTAGTTTATTTGGAATTGTAAAGTTGTAAATAATGCATCGAAGACTTTAAAATAGTTTAGAAATTTCAATTTGATATATATTGTGTACTGCGGGGAGTTGTGAGTCTTGTTAGGCCTCTCCCAATTTGTTGTATATTAGGTGAGTTTTTCGGCAGACCACTTTTAGGGGAGGTGCTACCAAAATTTTTACAAAATATGGATATTTACTCTTATTAAATAAATCATGAAATGAGTTTGATTAAAGATATAAATTTAGTTTTGGAGAATAATTAAGGATTGAAATAAAATTATTTTGCGGCATATACTTAATTGTATGGTTTAGGTGCCTAATTAGGGTAATTAGGGATAAGTCAAGGCGTAGTGAGATGGGCCTAACAGATTTGGTATCGGAGCTATGGTTTAGCACAATCATGGAAATGTAAGAAACGATAATGATATAGAGATAGGATTGAGTCGATTAGGAAGTTTGGGGTTAAGTTTCTTAGATTACATTATGTTACATGAACTTAAGTGATGGTTTTGAGGAACAAGGTTCAATAATGAGGTCGTGATTAGTTGGAAAGTGACTATGAGCTAGGAATACATTGTTATTGTAATATGTTTTGTTGTATATTATATTATCACTAGATATGCGATAGGAAATGTATTCTCTATGTTTGTTTGATACTCAACTCGCGAGACATGACGAGTGAGATTAGGAACAAACAATTAAAAAGAGAATAGATTGTGAAACGATAACTAAGCGTGATGAGATGTGAAATAAACTCGGGAAGTCTAAATTTAAAAGAGTATTATAAGTAATTCGATATCAATATAACCAAGGAAAATAGTCAGTTGTAAAACCAATGGAAAATAGGTTGAAAGGGAAGTCTAAATGATTCAGGAACGTAAGTGCTGAACATGGACTCATATGAAAATGAAAATATTGAACTACTACAATTGTGAAACGCTCAGGAAAATGACAAAACAAACTTAATTTAAGTCTATAACGATTGAGAATTATTTAGAAAACATGAAAATGAAATCGAGACTTGTGGAAAGCATAAGATACAAATTATTTTGGGTTTTTGAATAAAGGTTGGTACCGGTTGCATAGCTAACTCAGGAGGACCTATTCTTTAAGATATAGGTTGAATTCATAACCAATTGAAGGTTGCTTCTGAAAGTAATCTCAACAAGGAAAAAGGAGACATGTGGTTTCGAAAATAAAAATTGATTGGACGAATTGAATCTTGACTTGGAAATCACAATGAGATTGTGATAAGTTCAGTCAAGTTGTCTAAGTCCGGTTCCACGAAAATAAAATATTTTAAAGTAAAATATTGTCTCCTTTCCGAAATAAAACATCAAATGAAATGTGAAGTAGAACCATGGTTTAAAGCAATCAAACGACTTTTAGAAAAAAGAAGTACTCATAATTTTGATTGTTTATTACTAAAGTCACTTATTCATTTGCGACGTTGAGTATTATGGTTCTATAGGTTGAACAAAGAGATGATAAAACAAACGAAAATACCGAGTTAGAATTAATCTTTGTTAACACCAGATTAGGTGTTGTTGCAAAACAATGATCAGTGAAATTTCTAAATTGAAAATGAAAGGTGTAGTGATAAGATCAACATATTAGAAGTTAAGTTGTTGAGGAAGTTGTCTAATAATAGCTTGGATTAGCTATTAAACATTAACACAAGTGATTGTGTTTAGAGATTCAAAGTACCCAATCATTACTTCTAATGACATTTAGTTATGAAACTTATTACTACAACTTAAAATAAAACCAATGAAGTGATAGATGTGATGATTGAATATCAGTAAGTAATAGTGTGACGTCCTCAATTTCTAGGCGCTATAGTCGATATAGAATTAAATGTGCCTAAGTTAGTGATTTAATTCAACAGCCCTGTGTCAACATTTGGGCCATTAGATAGGTCTCGAGATACGTGTTTACAACAAGATGCATGGCTATCATTTTACCATATCTATTCATATATATAGCAATAAATCAACATAACAAACTAAGTTTTCTCATTTCATTAACTTACAAAGTAAGAAATGCTTGTTGGAGTAATCAATGAGGAAGAGAAATTAAAGAAATCAGTGGGTTTAGTAATAGCGGTGATGTGACGACCCCTTCTCAAATTAGGGCAATGCCCGGACTAATCCCTTTATTAAGCCCTAACCTTACCATATAGGCCTAACAAGAAATTAGTTAGCCTCTTCAAAACCTTATTGCCTATAAATTGTTCATTGTTCAAATAGATAGAAACATATACCTATCCTACTAAATTCATAAATTCGAGTTAATTAAAATTTTCTAACTTTTAAGTTATTGAGCGGAAGTCTTAACAATTCAACTAGTGGAAACTTTTAACATATGGTCTAACATTTGTGGAAAAACCAGGAAATAGAGATCACATGTGTATATATAGTGAAATGGCAATATATAACATGTATCTAGTCAAAGTACCTATCACTCATCCCAAAATATACAAAATATACATATGAAAGTAATACATAAAAAGACGTACAAAATATGGTGTAGCAGCATTCCACTGGCTCATAAATAGTTGCCAATCTTCTCTTTGCCTAGTTTCTACTCGATGGATTTGCACCCACCATCACAAACTAGACGGTGTGTAATTGAAAATAGAAAGTAATACTGAGAGACATTTATTCACATTTCAATTATGCAACAAGTATAAAAAAGCATAATAATAATAGTAACTATTCTGAAAAATTATCATGAAAAGAAATACTTTAGCTAAACAAAATGAAACTGAAACTAGGCAAAGAAGTAATGATCTAAGGTTGATCGGTCATGATCTTAATCACATCAGCCTTTCCACTATATATGGACGGAGTTGTGCTCTACATCTCTTTTGAAGGTCGTAATTACACGGTATAATACGCCTTTATAATTATCCTAAATGTCAGTCACTAGGATGTATACTTGCCAACAACCTTGAGCCTTACGACTCGTAAATTCACCCGAGTTATGCTTACCAACAACCCCGATTCCCATACCCCGTGTTACGCAAGGTAGTGGAGAAATCCCAATCACCCTAGAAAGTCTAGTGACCCTTGTATGTCAGACGAATTTCTATCATAAAAGGACCCTAGATACAAGACCTACTTTCATATTCAAGAACAACACGGCATTGGAACCCAATAAATACAATTGCATAACTAATGCAAAAAAGGATATAGATTCACAACGCAATGTAAAAACTACCTAATAGTATGCTATTTCACTGACTACTATTAATAACAGTCAATAATGACATAGCACATGAATTGGAGCCAATGAAATCATTTTATCAACAAACTATGCCATGAAACAACCTCATGTAATGAGATATGAAAGCAAATCATGACATACGGAGTAGAAATGCAATTCAGTCTAAATAATTGAGAATGAATAATCCAATAGGAATGAAATGTAAAGAAATATCTCATTAGGTTTACTTACATACACATGCAATTTTCTATGCTACTCCGGCCTCCCAACGCCTCGAAACGCGTGTTTGAGCTCCCAAAATAACTCCTTAGGTTCCTGACATCACACTACATGTTTTTAAGTATGTTTGGACCTTTACTTAGTGTTTTAAAACCATTTATAGTGTTTAATCCATTTTTGAAAACTGCTAATTTTTGTGTTGTAATAGCAATTAGCACGCTAATTTTCAACTTAGTGCGATATCCAGCCTTATCTAGCGTGTTAATCAATATTAACACGCTAGATCTCATACCCAGCACGCTATGTGCTGTAAAACTCAAAATTCTGCAATCTGAGTTTTGAATTTTATCAACACATAGGCTATGGTAATGCCTTAGGAACCCTCATACACACCTCTAAAGTTCCAAGACATCATTTACAACATAAATCAACAACCCACAACATCAAATAAATGAATTCATGGATTTGTGCTATGTTAATGGAGTATAGAAGTTGCCTAGCTTGATGAATACAAGCTGAACTTGGTCTTTTCTTCACCAACACCATTGGTTTGCTGATCTTCTTCTTCCCCAGCATCTCTTCACTTCTCTAGCAAGTTTGCTTCTTAACTTAGCAATTGAGCGAGAGAGTGTGATGTGCTTTTATTGATCATAAGTTTTATATAGTTGAATTGGATATGGTTGAATGATAGCCCTTGATCATTTATGCACATATATCTCGAGACTTAACAAGTGGACTTCCTACACACATGTCCAACAAGTTCATGCTTAAATGACACCAAATCATAATTTTATTGGTGTTGAAGCATGTCAATTCATGTCTCGAGACATATCAAGTGGCTTATGTTTTAACTTACTAACTTAGGTGTATCATACCTAATTAACCGTAATTCATATAACTCACTTAATAAAATCATATAAAGCTTGAACCAACGTACCTTATCACTCTCTACCTCGGTCCCACGTCGGCATGCTTATCGGGACAAGTCCATATTCACGTCTCAACACCTATCAACACGTAAGCATGACTTAGTACCCTACCCATATACACTACACTAAGCACACATCACCACAAACATAACATTTACCTCGCCCACATACCCTCGGTAATGACACGAATCTCGCTGTGGGTCCCACATCATGGGTCATTTGATCCTAATTAACACATTAAACTAAGATTGACTATATGGGTCGTAACAGGTGATCAAGCTTAGTGTGCTCATCAAGTAGGTAATTTGCATACACTATTTATTTAGTTTAACTTCATGAATTGATGAATTTAAAGTTCTATACATGGTTGTTTTTGTGTTGATGATGTTTTCGGGTTTTAGGAGTATGTATCGAGATCCCTAAAGCATTGGTGAGGCCTATGCGTGGAGTAAACTCAAAAGTTTGTCTGCAGATTTCTAAGTTTTCCCTCACATAGCACTTTATGTGAAACATTTAGCGCACTAGATACGATAGGTAGCATGCTAATAAGGTCATTATTGCGCTAATCCACTTTATTAGTGCGCTCATTACCATGACAGCACAAAAATCTGTCATTTTCCAAAATTTCAAAAACACTATAAATGAGCTTAAAACCATAAGTAAAGGCCTAAACACATCCAAAAACGTGTTATAGGTCATAAAAAACCTAGGAAAGAGTTATTGTAAACTCGTATATCATTAGCGATCCCAAGGACTCTAACCCCATGTGCGCCATTCTAGTGAAGAGTGCCAACATCCTCAGGGACTCTAAACATGTATGTTGATCTACTCATAGTGCAATGGACTCTAAATTCTATAACTACTTTGTAATTTCAAGAAAATGACTCATTAAGGAATTCAAGGATTTGGCTATGCTATAAAGTACGAATTTTTCCAAAGAGTACAAGTCTATAAAGTCATTCATAAACTCACTAATCCTTAATAGCATGCTATGTATACTACATTTATAGTAAAACAACAAGAAATGGCATATAGCACATGAATGGATTCAAAAGAATTCAAGTTATCAAAATATCATGGAAAACCAAGCTCACGAAGTGAGGAATAACAAACAAGTCTATGACATGAGAGCACATGGATAGACGTAGTCAATATAGACTACAATAAAAAAGTAAAAACATGAAATGAAATGCAAACAAATAATCAATGTGTATACTCACATCAAGCAATGTAAAGCCCTAGCTTTACCGGTCTCCCGACAACTCAAATCTAGACCTCAACGATTTTTCTAGGATTCCTAAGTTGTATCCAAATCACTGAGTCAATTACTAAAATTGGCTCTCAGTGTTACATCAATTATGCTGGCAATTTCTACTATTTCTTCAATTCGATGTGGATTCACCGGCATTTTCTTGCTGCCAATTTAGGTGGTCATTCCTAGTGTAATTACAAATTGCTATCTAATTGTTGAACTTCTTCTCCAATTATATATTTTGCTCTTCTTCATCTTTTTCTATCATTTCTTCCTTTTCCTATTTAAATCATAAAATCACAAAACTCTAAATACCTAGTGTAATATCATCATTTATGTATAAAATCAACTTCACTTACACTATAAAACATGTTTAATTATTGACTTGTCAAATACCTTTAAACACAACATTTTTGTGTCATAAGTAAAGGAATACTCTCAATCATATTATGACAACCCTATCTCAAATTAGGGCACTGTCGGCCTAATCTCGTCATTAATCCCTTAGCCTCTAACATGTTGGACTTAATAACATATTAGTCAACCTTTTTAATACACTTACTACATTAGTTATTTTTATAATAAACCTTACACCATTCTTAAACTTATTAGTATTTAGAGTAAATTAAAATTTTAAACAATTTAAAGATTATTCAGCGGAACTCTAGAAAAATTAGCGGAAGCCTTTCATATAAAACCCTAGTAAGTGGAAAACCAAGAAACAAAGATCACATGCATATATATAACAAATGGCGATAACTATATATCAATACGTGTATGGCCGGGTAACTATTTCTTAACCCATAGTATACATCCCCAAGAGTATATAAAGACATATATAAAAGTCATACAACAATATCAAAAACCTATAAAATCATACGTAGTAGCACTCCACTGGCTCAGTGGTAGTCGCCGATCTTCTCCTTTCTCGGTCTATTGCTCGATGATTCTACACCCAGCGTCATAAAAAGGACAGTGAGTACAGGAAAGTAGAAAGTAACATTGAGAGACATTTATTCATATTTTCAAATATGCAAGTATCTGAAAGCATAACAATAGCAACTATGCAGAAAGGAAATCATGCTATAAGATACTTCAGTTAAGTAAAATGAAATTGAGACTTAGCTATGTAGTAATAATCTAGGGCCGGTCGACCGTGAGTTACATCACATCAACCTTTTTTTGTTATTTAGGGCATAAAAAATCTTTTAAGATACCTTTACATCGTTATAAGTGCCCTTCCCATATATAAATACTCACAAGTGCCCCTCACGCGTGATGTATGCCTTCAAATTATTATAAAAGTTCTTCCCATATATAAATACTCATAAGTGCCCCTTACATGTGATATATACTTGCCAACAACCCCGATTCTCATACCGCATGTCCAGCAGAAGCAAGTGGTGAGATCTCGACAACCTCGAAAATCCATTAACCTTATGTTCCGCGTACATCTTTATCATATCATGGTCTTAGATAAGAACTACTTTCATAACCCAATAAATGGCATGGTTTAAAAATCCAACAAATGTAATTGCATATATAATGAACAAGGAAAATAGATTACAATACCATGACACACCTACCTAAAAGCATACCATTTCATTGGACTAGATGTCTCCACAATCAAGAATGACATTGCATATGATTTAGAGTCAAAGAAACCAATACCATTATAGTAAACTTATAAAATGAGAAGAAACAAAAAGTTATGACATGTATAGTACAAAGAACAATTCAATTCAAATAACTAAAAATGAATAACAAAATAGGAATGAAATGTAAATAAATATCTCAATCAGTTTACTTATAATCCACGCAAATTTCCTAGCTAATCCGACCTCATGACACCTCAAAACACGTATCGAAACCCTTGAGACTCTTTCTTAAGCTCCTGGTATCATTTCAGATGTTTTAAAATGTGTTTATACCTTTAATTAGGGTTTCAAACTTGTACAAAGTGTTTAATTTATAATTTGGAAATTATTGATCTTGTGATGTCAAAGCACCAAATGAGCTGGGTGATTTGTCTAGTGCGCTAATTACCTCAGTAGCATGCTAGTTAATCCGATTAGCGAACTAAACGCAGGTAGCACACTAGCTAGCACATCTAACGCGCTATGTGCATGAAAATCTAGAATTTTACACTTTGAATTATGAGTTTTCTTCACATATGGCTAACTTCAACACCTTGAGCTCTCTTGTACCACACCTGCAGAGACCCAAAATATCCATCACAAGATTAAAACAACCACACTTCATATTTTTCATAAATTTACCAAATTAAACTAAATGACTAGTGTAAGTAGATTTACCTAGTTATTGTACACCTAGCAATATCAACTCCTTCAACTTCACTTTGTGATTACCTTGTTGATTTTTTTCTAGTTCTTCTTCTCCAACTTTCTTACCTCATAAGTTAATGAAATGAAAATGAAATAGTTGCATAGGTTGATCAATTCAATATTATATACTTATAGTTAAGATTGATTATTAGCCTTTGATCTTTATGTACATACGTATCTCGAGACTAATCTAATGGCTTACATAATGACACAATTCCCCTAATTCTCCTCTGACTCTCTGTAACTAATATGTATCCCGAGAAATATCAATGACTAATGTTTTAACTTGCCAGCTTAGGTTACATTAATAATACTATTTAAGCTACACTAAGCTTAAATTCATTTACCACATCACTCTCTACCCTCGGTCCCATACTGACATGCATCTCGATGCACTTCTCTACTCACATCTCGATACCTAAATACAAGTAGGAGTGACTTGATTGCCTACACATATAAAATACACTAGGCATACATCATAACAAATCTAACGTATACATTGGCCACATCGCCCCGGTCAGTGCACGTATCTCGATGCGGGTCTCACGTCATGAGTTAATGATCCTGATTAAAGAATTGAACTAAGATTAAGAATTTGGGCAATGAAAAATCTTCCCAACTTATAGATATTTTTTCCTCAAAATTAAATTTAAGTTAAGGTTATACCTATCTCGAAAAGGTATGAAAACCTATCTCGCATATAGTCTTCTAACTCCCAAGTGAGTTCCAAATCATCATGGAATTGCTATTCGACTAACACCTTCGAGATAGACTTACCTGTCAACTGTTGTACCTTCCAATCAAGGATCTGTACTGGCTGCTCCTCGTAAGACACATACTTACTCATATCAATCTTACTGAAATCCACCATCGGTCATACACCCACCTCCGACTTAGCCAATCGAAGCGTAGGAATGTGAAAGATTAGATGAATCCCTGACATTTGTGGAGGCAACTCATGCTCATATGCAACCTTTCTGACCCGTCTCTTAATTTTGAAAGGCTCGACGAATCTCGGTGCTAACTTGCCATTCAAACCAAATCTATGAAGAAACTTCAAAGGAGAAACTTTCAAATACACAAAGGCCCCCTCATTATATATGAGATTGTTGTGATACGTGTCAGCATAATTGTTCTGCCTCTCCTAGGCCTCTTTAAGCCTCTAAAAAATATGATATACCTCCTCCGTGTGATCAACAATAATCTCAGGCCCCAATAGCTCCTAGTCCTCTGGCTCAGCACAAGAAAATGGTAAGCGATATGGTATTCCCTATAAAGCCTGAAATTGCACCATCTCAATGCTAGCCTGCTAAATCTTATTGTATGCAAACTCACACAATGGTAGTTACTCTTCTTAAGATCCGCCAAACTCAAGTACACATGCCTAAAGCATATCCTTGAGAACCTGAATCAACCTCTCAATTTGTCCATCAGTCAGAGAGTGAAAGGTTGTATTGAATTATAAGCACATACCATACTTTTCCTGTGTACTCTACCATGTCTTGGACATTTACATAACCTCTCTATCTGATGTAATAGTCAATGGTACCCCATGCAGTCTGATAATCTCCCTCTCAACAATACGCTCAACTGGTCAAATGTTTAGTGATATGTAACTGGTAAGAAATGTGCAGATTTTCGTCAATCATTACACGATCAGCTAAATAGAATTATATTGTCATGCGGTCTTTACCAACCCCCTTACAAAGTTAATGGCCATGTCTTCCCAGTTCCATCGTGGGACGAAAAATGGCTGCAATGTTGCTTAGCCTTCGCAAATCCCATAATTATTGATACACTCCGATATGCCTGCCTTTATCCCAGACAACCAAAAATGTCTCCTCATATCATGGTACATCTTGGTACTTCCTAGATGAATAGTGAACCGGGAATGGGGTGAATCCTGAAGAATCTCATCTTACAGATCTGCCACTAGTGGTATCCATAATCTTTTTAAAATCTCAGATATTGATTCGTCATCTCCGTCCAATTAACACAATCAGCACTTTGATCATCACTCTGAGCTAAGTCACCGAACCTCGTGTATAAAATATCAACTCTTCAACCCTCTCACACTATTTGTGTAGACATTGTCTGAAGCCTCATTTGCGCCCAAATCATCACATAAGTGTCCGTAAGAATATATGACTAACTCATCATCGCTAATGCCTTGAGTAATATATACTCATGTATCATATGACATCTAATAATCTCAGCACACTACAAAAAAAAAGCAAATCAGAAACGGAATTTTCCGTTTCTGATTTACAAAAATTTCGTCTCGATTGGATTGAAAGCGAAGCGAGAGACGAATGCGTTAAATCTGCAGCAATCGTCGTGATTGGATCGAAGCGGAAAATGGATTCCGTTTCGATTTAGAAACGGATCGAAACGGAATAAATTCGTTTACGATTAAAACGGAATTTATTAAGTCTCTAATTCCGTTTACGATTAGAGACGGAATAAATTCCGTTTCGATTATTTAGTCTCGATCCGTTGCTAATCGAGAGACGGATCGAGACGAATTTGATCCGTTTCGATTCATATCTAAAAAAAAAAAAAAAAAATTAGAGACGGAAATAGCAACGGAATCCAAAGATTCCGTTGCTATTTCCGTCTCTAATTTTCATTTTTGTTTAGTTTTTAAAGTCTTACATAAATAGGTCCCAATCCAAACACATTTAACTCCGCCAATATATAATAAATTGACATTCATACATCGACAATATATATCAACAAATATTCAATTGAGAGAACAAAAATGTAAAAATCAAAAATTGAAAAAGATATATATCCAAAAAAAATTGTATAGTATTACAAATGCTCCAAATTTCTAAGTATTCACAAAACCACCAATCCTATTGTTCAACAACCACAAAAAAAAAAAAAAAAAAAACTTACAATCCCAAACATGTACAAAAAGAATTATCAATCGAAAAGTCTTGAGATGTTCTTCAACACCACCGCACAACCCAAGGGACATTTGAAACAACTTAATAATTGAATAGTTGAACTTAAATTTTTCAGGGACATAAGCATCATAGGAGATAGAGCTAAGGTAGAAGAGCAATGACTCACATCGAACTTATAGTGACGATCCCTGCACTCGACCATCAAAGTCTACAAACAAGCAAAAAGATTAACATTAATTCATTTGAGATTTAAGAATCCACAAACGATGATAAACACTGCATATACTGATTTAAGTAAATTAAATTCTTACCAATTCAGTAGGAGGAAGATAACAATGTTTGTCATTTTCACTTTTATCTTCATTTTCTAAAAACATATAAGAAAACAAAAATATGCTACCTCATAGATAGACCAAAAAACTCATAAGACTATTTTCAATCAATCCACTTTCACAAGCTACAAAATTTATCATAAGCTCACTCATCTCATTTCAAACTGAGCTTTTTTAACTTTTAAGAACCAAACAATAAACCTATCAGTTTCCTACAAAGTTCCAAAAAAGAATACATTGTAAGCAAGTAGCAAATTTCTAATAAAATTCTAATAAATTGTTTGGCACATTGAGCTGAAACTATAAAAGATAAAATCCGAATAAATAGTTTCTAATTACTACTCATTAGCTACTTATGTCATAAATCCATTATGCATCAAACAACTAAAGAGAACCATTTTCAAGTCCCTAAAAGGAAAAAGAATGATTCAAATTCACATCAATAGTTAGTCTAAAAAACAACTAAAGAGAAACATCTAACATACCATTGCCACTGAATTCTCTAATATGCTTGTTTTTATAGGCTTGAAGGCTAACATAGAAAATTTTACCTTTTTCTCACTACAAAGTTGCTTGTATGGGAGAAGCATTTTACTTGGCTTTCCATTCCATTCCCTTCTTGTATGCAAACCTACATCATCCCGTCTTGTGAAATTGGAATATAGTTTCCCACTTGAAGGACAACAATTTCAAATGGCATTAAAAATTAAAGGATTGACATAATGCGAGACATGAGCTCAAAACATGGTTTAGAGCACAATATTTGGAGAAGTGTTACTAATTTGCAAAAACGAAAGAAAGAAAATGAAAGAAAATTTACTTGGCATCGGAGCTTGTAGTGATCCTCGCACAAACATGCAACAACTTGAATAAAACTTTACCCTCATTGGAGTAGACTTGTCTCATCACAATAATGGTCATCACTTATTATGCACCACTTGCATTGGAAACTTCTAAAGTCAAGGTATATACGATACTCATCTAATAGGATCTGTTCATTGCGTAGCGATCAATTAAACTTACACAACATTCCGAAAAACTCAACACAAGATCTACCAAAGTCAAGATGTATCAAGCATCCATAAATTTATTCAATAACCTACTAATTTTCTTAAAACCAAAGTATACATTTATCAGCTGAATAAAGTCCGCCACATGAGGAAAACAAAAGACTCAATGAACATTGAAGTAGAACCATAGAATATAAGCAAACTAAAATAGGATGTCTAAATGACCTCACAAGGCCTTTCGAAGGTAAATGAAGGACCTACTACGAAGCAAAGAAGGGTTGAAAAAAAAAAAAACCTCAAATACAAACTTACACAAATTGAGAAATAATAGGACATATACCTAAAGACTACAAGTTCAAGATATTCAATTAATATAACCTCACATGCATGTGTAGCAAGATCCATAAGAAATTTAGATTCACAACCATATATCCCATAAGATTAATCACCAATTACTTTGTAAGTAAGAAAGCCTACCGATAGGTTTTCATATTAAAGGTTTGGAATCACAAACAATTCTTCAAACAAACACTAGTCAATCAACAAGCTAAAAATCAAACGAGCGCACACAATGCAACAACCACATCCAAATCCACATTAGAAAAAATACAACAAAATTGTCCATCTCCAGATCAAACCAGCTAATTCTGCGATGAATTTCTCCAATCAAGACAAGAACAACATCAAAATCAATAGTTTATCAACTCGAACCCTCACAATTCAGATCAGAAACAACAAAATTGCATCCTTAGCAATAACTACCATAAATCAAAATCGAGATCGAAACAGGACTGAAATTGATTACCTCGCTTTCAGAAGGCCAAGACGAACCTCGTCCCCATCGCCGCGCCCACCATGAAATCCCCATCGGCCCCAACGACGGCGGCCCCGAGCCGAAACCCCGAATCCTCTCCACATCTTTCGCCTTGAACACATCCACCACCTCCCCATCCTCCCCGCTCACCAACGGCGCCTAATCCACCACGTTTCGCGCCGAAAGCTCGCCGCTTTATCAAAATCGTACCGCGAAGACCCCGCCCCGCCGCCGCCGCCGCCTCCATACAATCCCCAACCCTAACCCCATACGACCTCGAAACAAGCCCTAGAAGCTCGGACTTGGAGTCCCCGTTACGGGTGACGAAACGCAGGGGAGGAGGCGAAATCGTCACGGAATCGACGAAATCCGAGGGAGATTTGAAGATGGTGTCGGATGCGAAGGGATGCGGCGGGACTTGGCGGAGCGGATAATGGAGTGCTTGGTCGAACGGGGTGTTGTTGTAGTGGACGATGGCGATGCCTCCGAGCCGAGCGGCCATGGAGGACTCCGAGACGGTGTCCGTCGGAGAGGCGACGCAGGGATGGAGAGGTCGACGTTGAGAGAGAGAAGAGCGCAAGCGAGAGAGAAAGAGAGTTGTGAGAGACGGTTTTTTTTTTTAATTTGGACAATCAATTTTTGGGCGGCCTTGGTCCAGTGTACACAAATCCCGAGATTTGATGAACGGTCATAAGAAATGCAATTTTGGCGGGAATAGTGGCACCATTTTTCGAGACGGAATTTAATTCCGTCTCTAATTCCGTCTCTAATTCCGTCTACGATCCGTCTCAAATCCGTCTCTGAATGTTTCTCTCAATTCCGTCGCTAACTTTTTAATTTAGAAACGGAACTTATTCCGTTTCTAATTCCGTTTCTGATTTAGAAACGGAATTTATTTCCGTTTCTAATTCCGTTTCTGATTTGCTGTTTTTTTGTAGTGGCATCACCAGTTGGTATCATACTCAGCGAATCAACAACTACGTTAACTTTTCCTGGATGATACTCTAAAGAAATGTCATAGTCCTTCAGAAACTCTAACCATCTACAATGTCTAATGCTTAGCTCTTTTTGTGTGAAGAGGTACTTCAAACGATTATGATCAGTGTAGAGTATGAATCTCTCTCTATACAGATGATGTCTCCATATCTTCGAAGGAAGCACCACCGCTGCCAATTCTGAGTCATGAGTAGGATAATTATTCTCATATATCTTCAGTCGTCTAGAGGCATACACCACAATACCTCTATCATACATTAACACACAGTCTAGATCTGTATGAGAAGCATCAGTATATACCAGCAGTCCCTGTCTAGCCTCTGGCAATATCAACATTGGTGCGGTGGTCTATATCTATTTAGCTAAGCGAATATTTCCTCACATTCCTCAAACTACTCAAATCTGATGTGTTTTTAGGTCAATCTAGTAATCGGTAAAGCAATATTCAAAAAACCTTTCACGAATCTACGGCAATACCCTGCTAATCCCATAAAATTCCGGATCTCCATGACTGACGTCGTTACTGGCTAATCCATAATAGCTTAAATCTTTATTGGAACTACAACAATACCCTGGCTCCAACAACATGCCCTAAAAACTTGATCTCTGACAGCCAAAATTTGCATTCGTTGAACTCGCCGTATAGCTGATGCTCGCTCTAAGTCTACGACGTCTCCTTAAGTTGTTGCTTGTGATTCATTCCAGTCCTCGAATATATCAATATATCATCGATAAAACTATCATGAAGCGGTGAAGAAATGATCTCATCACCCGATGCATCAAATCCATAAACATGAGGTGCGTTAGTAAAACCAAATGGCATGACTATAAACTGATAGTGTCCATACCTCGTGCTGAAAGATGTCTTGGACCTATCCTCATCTCTGCTCCTAAGTTGATAATAACCTGATCTTAGTTGTATCTTGGAGGAAAATTGTGCTCCTCTCGGTTGATCAAATAAATCATCGATCATTGGCAGTGGATATTTATTCTCGATTGTAACCTTGTTCAGTTGTCTATAGTTCATAGATAGCCTTAAAGTATCATCCTTCTTTTTCACAAATAGGATGGGTGCTCCCCAGGCAACATATAAATTATAATGAATTCTTTTTGTCCCAAACCCTGAAGCCGACTCTTCAATTCCTCTAACTCTTTAAGAGCCATGCGGTATGGTGGTATAGAAATAGGTTTGATGTCTGGTACTAAGTCAATAATAAAGTCTATCTCCCTTGGTGGTGGTAAACCAGACAAGTCCTCTGAAAACACATCAAAAAACTCTAACAAAATCAGAATCTCGTTAAGTCTAGGTCATTTACTCTCTGCTAATGTATATAATGATACCAAAGTCTCCATCTCTCCACTACTCGCAAGTCGACCTCAAGTTCTCTCAGCTCTCGGTACACTACCACTATAAGTAAATATCGGATGCCTAAATATCATTGTCTTACTGAAATAGTCAATATGAGCATGATACACTGCTAGCCAATGCATCCCTAATAATGCGTCGAAGTCTAAGAACTCGAGCATCTTGAAGTATGTAGGTAACTCTACCTTGCCTATCTCTACTAGACACCCCTCAATAAGACAATAAGAGTAAACCATATCCCTGGCTCGGTACTCCAAATCAAATGTACATTAACTCTAACAAGTGTCAACCCTAAAATGTCTATTATGGGACAAGAAATGAAAGATAATGTAGAACCTAAATCAAACAAAACATATAACTATTTACAACAAATCAAAATCATACCTTTAATTAGTCCTCATATATAGTCGACATTTGGTTGTGCTACCATGTGTACCCCATCACGACTCCGTAATGGTAATCCTACTACTGGTTGCGGATAATTTCTAATCATATGTTTAACCTGGCCATACATATAACAAGTAAATAGCCTACGCTGACTTTGTACTTTATCTTAGGCCAGTTCCTGTCCCTGTCCTTATTGGGAACCATCTCGACCTCTACCTTTACCTCTCTACCTTAGCCTCTACCACCCTGCTGATGTGATGTTGGTGGTGTTGGAAGAGCTGGCAAAGTAGTAGGAGCTAGCAACACAGTTCTAACTGGTGGTGGCAAAGGAGGTCTACAAACTATAGTCTGTAACGGTGTAGGAGATGATACACAAGGCACAACTTAGGTAGCTATCCCTGATACCAGAGAACCTTTCTCCCATCTCTTATGTCCATTGTCATTTTGTTTCCTTCTCTCAAACTATACACTCTAATCAGGTGACAACGCTGGTCTCAACGGTGTCCCATCAGCAACTCTACTCAAATAGTAGGTCTCGCGAGAGAGTGCACGCTTAAAGATCTCACCCGAAGTCTTGACACCTAAACTGACCACATAAAACCCTTTATTTGGCCTCAGTTTGTCTTTAAAATGATGTACATCCTCCAATTTTATTTTTTTAAATCCCAGCAAACTGCCTCAATTGCCGATCTGTCTCTATAACTCATCATCGACTCATCAGCTCCCTGTCTCAGGTTCATTTACTACTTCCTGAACCTCTTCATCGCTGTGAGTGGAAAGTATTGATGATAGGAATTCCTCTAGAAGGCATCGCATGACTCTATACATCTTTTCTTGAGACAATACCCACTTCTTAATCTTCTCAAAATCTCATTGACCATTAAAGTAAATTGGCTTCAGTCTGATAAAACTCTTCACCAACTAAACCTCTACTATCGAGCTAGAAGATGTAGGAATGAAAAACAATGTATAAATCGTCTCTATGGCTGGTGCTATCACTACCAGTACAGGTACAGTCTATACTGCTAGTGCGGTTGGTGTCGGTAATATGGGAGTAATAATAGTAGGGGCCAATGTTTGTGCGGGTGGAGTAAAACGTGTTCTCATCATGGAAATGAAATCAGCTAAATATTGTTCCGGAGCATCTACTCAGTCAGATAGCCTCTGATAATCCTCAGGAGATGGAATAATAGGATGGTTGCCACTACCACCCGCATTAAGGCTATCACTTAAATTACCTATCGGTGTTTGTAAGTTGATAGTGAACGCGAATCTGCTACTACGTAAATAATGCATATATATATAGAAACTAACATGTACATACAAGAAATCTCCATCTCACTTTCACTCATTTCCAAACTAATGGTTTCTAGGCTAGGATCATGTGGTTTCCACAACTAAGTTTATGTTTTATGGAATTTTATAGGTTCATTATTAAAAACGTTTGGCTTTGATACCAACTGTGGTGTTGATATCACTTTATAACATAAACCATACTCCAATTGAGTGGGCTTTATAAACCTAGGCTCTGATACTAACTATGACGTACCATTCTCAAATTAGGGCACCGCCGGCCTAATCCGGTCATTAAGCCCTTAACCTCTATTATGTAGGACTTAATAAAGTATTAGTCAGCCTTTTAATACACTTACCATATTAGTTGTTTTTTAATAAACATTACACCATTCTTAAACTTAATAGTATTTCAAAGTAAAATAAGATTTTACCCAATTTAAATATTATTCAGGGGAGGTCTTGACAAATTAGCAGAAGCCATTCATATAAAACCTTAGTATGCGGAAAATCAGAAAATAAAGATCACATGCTTATATATAACAAATGGTGATAACTTTATATCAACACATGTTTGGTCAGGCAACAATCTCTCAACCCGTAGTATACTTCCCCTATAGTGATAAAGACATATATAAAAGTCATATAACAAATCAAAAACCTACAAAATCAGTCGTAGTAGCACTCCACTGGCTCAGAGGTAGTTTGTAATCTTGTCCTTGCCCATTCTACTACTCCATGGATTTGCACTCGCCGTCATAAAAATGACGGTAAATTAAAAAGTAACACTGAGAGACATTTCTTAACATTTCCAAATATACAAGTATCTGAAAGCATAACAATAGGGACTATGCTGAAAGGAAATCATGTTATAAGCAACTTTAGTCTAGTAAAATGGAACTGACATTCGGCTATGTAGTATTGATCTAGAGCTAGTCAGCCGTGAATTACATCACATAAACATTTTTCCACTATTTTGGACATAATCAATTCTTTTAAGATGTCATCACATCATCATAAATGCCATTTTTCATATATAAATACTCACAAGTGCCCTTCACATATGATGTATACTTGCCAACAACCCCGGGCCTCATACCACAAGTGGTGCACAAGTTAGTGGTGAGAACCCGACAACCCCAAAAGTCCAGTGACTCCAAATGTCGCGCACACCTCTATCATATCATGGTTCTAGATAAGAACTACTTTCATAACCCAATAACTGCATGGTTTAGGAATCCAACAAATGTAGTTGCATATCTAATGCACAAAGGAACAAGTTATTTTATATGGAGTACTATAGGAAAAGCCAATCTAAATGAGTAGAATTGAACAACTAAACATGAATGAAATGTAAATAAATATCTCAATCAGTTTACTTAAAATCCACGCAAATTTCCTATCTAATCCGGACTCCCAACACCTCAAAACACGTATCCGAACCCTCGAGACTCTTCCCTTAGCTTCTCGTATAATTTCATATATTTTAAAGTGTGTTTAGACCTTTAATTAGGGTTTTGAACTTGTTCAAAGTGTTTAATCTATAATTTGGAAATTGATGATTTTGTGCTCTTAGAGCACCAAGTGCGCAGGGTGATTTATCTAGCGCGCTAATTACCCGTATGTAGCGCGCTAGCTAGCACATCTAGCGCGCTATGTGAAGGAAAATCCAGAATTTTGCACTTTGAATTTTGAGTTTTCTCCACATATAGCTAACCCCAACACCTTGGGCTCTCTTGTACCACCCATGACATCCATCACAACATAAGAACATCCCACACTTCATATTTTTCATTAATTTTCCAAATTAAACTAAATGGCTAATGTAAGTAGATTTACCTAGTTGTTGTACACTTAGCTAGATCAACTCCTTCAACTTCACGTTGGAATTCCCTTGTTCATCTTCTTTTTTGGTTGTTTTTCTCCAACTTTCTTAGATCCTATGTTAATGAAATGAGAATAAAATGGTTGCATGAGTTGATCAATTCAATTGTATATACTTATAGATAAAATCGATTACTAGCCATCGATCTTTATGTACATAAATATCTTGAGACTAATATAAAGGCCTACATATTGACACAATTCCACTAACTGTCCACTAACTTTCTCTGACTCAGACTAATTGAAAACTGAATTGGTCTTTTGATGTGTCTACACGTATCTTGAGAAGTATCAATGAATAATGTTCTAGTTTACTAAATTAGGTTACATTTAGTATAAAATCAACTATAGCCACGTTAATACTACTATTTAAGCTACACAAAGCTTAAATTAACTTACCACATCACTCTCTACCCTCGGTCTCATACCGACATGCATCTCGAGGCGCGTCCCCAGCTCACGTTTTGACAGCTAAATATAAGTTGAAGTGGCTTAATAGCCTACACATATACAATTTACTAGGCATACGTCACAACAAAATCAAACATATACCTCAATCACATCGCCTCGATCAGTGCACGTATCTCAATGCGGGTCTCATATCACAGTCTATGATCCTAATTAAAAAATTAAACTAGGATTAAGAATTTGAGCCATGACACATATTCTCTTTTCATTCTTTATAAATTGATTTCAATCTAATTTATCTTAACTTAAAATAATATAAATTTTAAAATAGAAGTGATTTCCAAATAAAAACATATTACCTACAAGTAAATGAAAGTTACAATAGAATAGAATGATTTGGACAAAATGAAACATTCCTTAATGATAACTCAACCACCTAATGTAACACTCTTCATAACTTGAAGTTCATTACCAAGGCCAATACATAATATAGGTTTTCTCAGTCTCCGTGGACAAGCATCAAGCATATGTAACTAGAATAGAATCTTAAAACACAAAAATCAGTAGATTAATCTTAATTGTAGAAAATACTTTATAATATTTTCACAATCAAAATCAATAGGAGTTTTGCCGAGATACCAATGAATATATCATTTAAAAAATGTTAGATTTAGTAATATTTCGTTCAACTCAATGTAACGGCCTATTTTCCAAATGGACCGCCACGGGGGCCGATGCGGGCCCACAACCTGGCCTACTAGTGCCAGTTGTGTCCCACATGCCAACTCGTCCACCATTTAATCATTAGTAATCTCAAAAAACAACAATTTACTGTTTAAATTGTTACTGAACTCAAGTCATCTGTTAAGATCATTTTAAACCCAAATAAATCACAGCAAAAGTCTTTTAACATGACAAACAGTAAATAAAACATTAACGCCATGTAATTCACTCTGATAACTACAATGGAAAACCCATATACCATCATATATCAATCACGTACCTTAGTGTATCAAAATATCAACAATATAGAGTCATGTGTTATCTCATAATCCTAAATCCCAAAATAAAACAAAATAGATACATATACGCGTATAAGCTTGGCTAAAGGTCTCTGAATCACAAATATTCTGGTAGCTTGCCCTTGTCGCGGTTGATATAAAGATCTGCACTCGAGCCATCATAAATTGATAGATGACGAGTCCAGAGTGAGTATTCCTAAGGAAATTAAGTGAGAAATACGGAAAGCAAACACTTGAATTTAAACAAAACTATTAAATAGACATGCGGAAAATAAAAACATGCAACTGTGCTCATTGCATGCATAAGTAATAGTGAAAGCTCAAAGTGTGTGTTTCCAGAGCCTAGGGGCAAACTATCGCTATACTTCAGCCTCCCAATAGAATACTGCTGGAGAGTAGCACTCAAGCAAGGCAAGTATCAAGATCTGCTAGGTGGTCGACATGGAACCTACAACGCACCCACAAGTGCCCGTCATGACTCTCAGGTAGCCCTATTCATCGAGATGGCACACGTGCCATGGCCTAGAGGACGTACACACATAATAGTATGGAGGGAGAGCCTCAACGTCTGTCCATTATATCACACCAAGAATAGAGTAATGAAGGACAGAATATGAATTCAATAGCAAAATAAAATACTACTCAAGAAATTTTAGTTGGGATACTACACACCTCAAACCGCACTACGTGTCCCGTCGATAACCCCTAGTTCGGCTCTACCTAGTTCCCCGATATCCCAAATTACCCCCCGAAATGACCTATTTCCATTTATAATTGATTTTTAGTCATTTGGATGTGTTTTAAGTCACTTAAAAAATAATGTCAAAATAGCAGAATCTAGCACGTCGGGTATGGGAATTGGCGCTCTGATTCCCAAGCAGTCATTGTTTTTCATCAGGAAGAACATTAATGCGCTATTTTTCTGGTCTAGTGCACTAACTGTCATCTAAGGCGCTAGATGACGTCATTAGCACGCTAATCGTGCTCTGGACAACAAAACTGCTGAAAATTCAGGGTTTTTAACAACCCCATCAAACCAACAACAACCACAACACAACAAAATTTCAAAGCACTTCAAACCTATCTAAACAACAACTCAACATCCACCCAAACATAACCAACACCTCTATGATTGAGATTAAGAGATAGAGAAAGTTGAGGTGTTTGTGGTTCTCACCTTGCTTTTGATGATTTCACCCCTCCAAGCTCCTTGAATCTCCACGTTTGATCTTTAAAACCCTAGTTTTCTTCACTTCAATCTCGAATGGGTGGATAAGAGAGAGAAAATGTGGTAGAAAATGAGGGTCAATTTGACTCTATAGTCAAATTTGATCTCCTCTCACTTACATATCTCCATGCAACCCAAGGGCCTCCATTTGCTTCTATTCCAACTTCTCATGCCTCCAGTTTGTGACTTTTATAGCACGCTTACCCTTGTTTCTAACTTAAAAAGTGGTGTTTCGGATGTTCCAACACCTGGTTTGTCACCCCGAATCGTGACATACGCGTACCACCATGTCCCTAACCACCAAATATAAATTCCATATTAATATTTAACTCATTTTATTTAGTTTATGTGTATTATTTCCCCTGGCCTAGTGTTAAGTCGGATAAACTACCCGGTAACCGCGTCGACACATATATCGAGGCGACTACTAAACACACGATCTCGTACATTAAATGTAATATAATCACGCACATTGCGATATCATTTACTCTATTTCAATTTATCATCACAAATCAAACAATTCAACATAAGATAATTTACTATTTACCTAACTCCTAGTGTGCAAAAGCCTAGTTGCAGGTCCCATGAGCGTCTAAGTTGTCAGCCACATCTACAACTATGTCATTAATAACAGCGAATTAAATTCAGGCTTTTCAATTCTTCCCGTCTAGGCGAAATTTCGCCCCAAAATTTAAATTAAACTATAAATATGTACCGGTAAATAAATGGGGATACCGTCGTCGCTTGTGGACTTAAGCTCCCAGGTGAGTCCCTTGGTCTCGTGATGCTGCCATCATATCAAAACCTTCAGGATCTCCTTATTTCTTAAAATCTGAGTCCTCCTATCCATGATTTCCACAGGTTGTTCCTCATATGACACATCAGGTCACACCTCAATCTAACGTATATCAACCATAGGCCTCAGTCCCGACCTAGCAAGCCTCAACATGGAAATGTGAAACACTATGTATACCCCTACCAACTGTAGTGGAAAATCCAGACCGTTTGCCACTCTGTCGACGCGTTCCTCAACTCTGAATAGCCCAATGAACCTTGGTGCTAGTTTACCCTTAATGCCAAACCTTTGTTGACCATTCCACGGCAAAACTTTCAAGTACACCAAGTCTCCAAGCTCGTAGCTCAGAGCCTTAAGGTATTTGTTCGCATATTTCTTCTACCCATCCTACGCTACCTGAAGTCTTTACCCGATCTATCTTACTTTCTATGCATGATCAACAACTACCTCGGGTCCTATAGCTGTTGTATCTTTCGGTATTGCCCAACATGCTAGTGACCTGCAAGGCCTACCATAAAGTGCCTAAAATGGTGGCATCCCGATATTCATCTAATAGCTTTTGTTGTAGACAAACTTACATAAAGGTAAGTAATCTTCCCACGATCCACCAAACTGTAATATATACGCTTTGAGCATATCCTCGAGAATCTGAATTAATCTATCTGACTGCCCATCAATTTGAGGATGGTACGCAATACTGAACTGTAAGCAAATGTCAAACTGCTCCTGCATACTCTCCCATAATCTCGATGTAAATCTCGGATCTTTGTAAAAAATAATGGAAATCGGTACACCATGCAATTTGACAATTTCTCTCTTGAAAATAGTACTCAGCTATGTAACTGAATATCTCATGGCAATCGGTATAAAGTGTGTCAACTTCGTCAACTTGTTGATAACCACCCAAATCGCATCGTGTCTTCTCGTCGTCTGAGGTAGGCCACTGACGAAGTCCATGGTCACGTGTTCCCACTTCCACTGAGGAATGGGCAGCGATTGTAGTAACCCAGTCAGTCTCTCTGTGCTCAGCCTTCACCTTCTGGCATATATGACAACTATAGACGTATTTACCTAAGTCAGCTCTCATCCTTGGCCACCACAATAATCTTCGCAGATCGTGATACATCTTGGTCAGACCAGGATGAATTGTATATCGCGACCAGGTGTGCATCCTCGAGAATGTTTTCCCTGAGCTCTGATACCCCTAGTATCCATAATCGACCCATGTATCTCAAGCACCTGTCTGACCCCTCAGACCACTCAGTGCACCTTTGAACCTGAGCCAGGCCACTGATCCACAATTTTCAGTCATCAGCTCTCTACAACTCTGCAACTCACTCTAGACACACCATAGGAATTCGCATCTGATAATAGATATGTAGCTCAGCAATAGCCTCTATCAAACACAACACCAACGCAGCCTCAAGCAACCCGTGCTCATGTGTCATATGCCGCAGTACTGTTTGGCTCTCGATGCCGCTCCTACTCGGCACATCAGCTATAACATTCGCCTTTCTCGAATGATACACAATGGAAAAGTCGTAATCCTTCAGTAACTCGAGCCATTGCCGCTGTCGCGTGTTCAACTCCCTTTGAGTGAACAAATATCTCAAACTCTGGTTGTCTGTGAACAACACGAACCTCTTACCATACAGGTAATGCCTCTAGGTCTTCAGTGTAAACACGACCACCACAAGCTCCAAGTCGTGCACTGGATAGTTCACCATGTGAGCTCTCAACCGTCGAGATAAATAGGCCACTCGGTGTCCATCCTGCATCAACACGCCACCCAACCCAGTGTCAGATGCATCAATATAAATCGAAAACCCTTTACCTGTAACAGGTAAGGCCAAAACTAGTGCCGAAGTCAAGTTCCTTTTCGGCTCCCAAAAAGTATCCTTACACTTTTGCGACCATTTAAATCTAACATCCTTATTGGTCAACCTCATCAACGGTGCCACAATCATCGAGATGTCCTACACAAAATGCCTGTAATATCTTACCAAACCTAGGAAACTCAAGATGTCAAATACAGACTTAGGTGTCTTCTACTCAATAATCGCTCAATCTTGTCACCATCAATGGATATGCCCTGATTATGATGACATGACCCAATAACTTCACCTTACTTAGCCAGAATGCACACTTGCTAAACTTGGCATAAATTAAGTCCTCTCTCAGCATCGTCAACACATCTCTGAGATGCTTCTTATGCACTACACAAGTTTTATTGTAAATCGGGACCTCGTCAATGAACACAACGACGTAACGATCAAGGTATGGCCTTAGCACTCTATGCATCAAATCCATGAAGATTACTGGTGTGTTAGTCAGCCCAAACGGCATGACTATGAACTCAAATATGTCGTAACGCGTACTAAATGCAGTATTCTCCACATCCTCCTCTCGAATCCTCAATTGATGGTATCTTGATCGTAAGTCGATTTTTGAGAAGAACTTGGCCCTAACCAACTGATCGAATATATCATCGATTCTCGAAAGCGGATAACGATTATGAATCATTACCTGATTCAACTTTTGGTAATCCACACACATCCCCATCGAGCCATCCTTCTTCTTCACAAAAAGAATTGGAGCTCCCCAAGGTGACATGTTACAATGAATAAACCCTTCTGTAATAAATTCTATAACTGTGTCCTCAACTCCTCGTGCTCCGATGCTGACATCCTATACGGTCTGTTGTAGATTGGCTGAGTTCCCAGAATCAGCTCAATGATAAACTTCACAGCTCTCGGTGGTGGCAAACTTCGCAAATCATCATGGAACACGTATGGAAACTCGCAGACAATAAGTACATCCTCAATCTTAAACACCGTCTTACACTCTAGCTCAACTATGGTCACGTACGCCTTCATCTTCTACGACGTCTCTAATCTGCTTCGAGTGATAGGTAATGCAGATGTAACTCCGATTAATGTAAACCGCGGAATCCCCTCAATGTCAAACATCACTGTCTTGACAAAACAATCGATCTAAGCGTGATAAGACAATAACCAATCCATACCAAACATTGCGTCAAACTCCATGTACTCTAACACTCTCAAATCAGTGATAGTTGATGAACCTCAATCTCCACTACACAATTTTGGCATATCCGGTTAGGGTAAGTCTTACCCCAGCTACCGTACTAAGAACAAGATCAGTATCTAAGGTGTGTGCAGGTAAACCTAACTCTCCTACCATGCATCAAGAAATAAAAGACAATGTACTACCAGAATCCATCAAAACCTGCATAGGAATACCACAGAGAGATAACATACCCTCAACTGGGTGTCTGGTCACCTTCATATCCGGCTGCGCCGCCCCGAAAGCTACAATATAGGCCCTAGCTCTTGCCTGCTCCATTTGTGGTGGTACTGGTGCTAATCTAGTGCAATTTTCCATAATATGCCCTACTTGATCGTATCGATAACAAGTGCAAGTTTCTTATATGCCAGAACTCCTCTGACTCTGTGTTTGACTCTGGCCTCTCGAACCTTAATCTTGCCTCTCCTATCTAGGCTGATCAACAGGTGTAGAAGCCGTGGAATATGCCAACTAACGATCATCAAGTCGATCTCCATCATTACGATGATCTTTGTCATCTATGCTACCCTGACCAAACTGCCAATCACCTCGGCAAGGTCTTTAGCCCTATCTCTGCCGGTCCTGGTCTATCCTAGTTCTCGGCCTTTGATCAGACCGAGAACTTGATGCTGGCAGACTTTGCAAACTCTATAGCATAGCCTGAATTGCTAGCCGACCGGCCCTCTGAACCCGGTATGTCTCATGTCCGAGGCACCAATCGTAAATCTCAGCCAATGTACGAGCTCCACTGGATACCCTGTGGTCATTATCCTCTCATCCAAACCCTTGACTAAGTAAGATATCTACAGTCGGTCGGTACCAACTATGTCCATGGAGTAAGACAACAGACATCGGTACCTCTCCATGTATACTGTGACTGACATATCACCCTTTATCGGGAACAAAAACTCCTCTCTCAAGCCGACCCTAACCTCCATCGGTATATACTCTTCCATGAACAACGTCCGAAACTCTGCCCAAGTAGCAACGGCAGGATGCGTTGCAGTGTAAGCAGCCCACCAGATCGCAGGATCGGCTCTCAAGCTGAAACTCGATAATCTCAGTTGATCAATATCCTCGATCCGAAGTAAGTCATGTAGCCGCTCATGAGATAACAGTCACCTCCTGACTACCTCTAGATCTTTGGTCCCATAAAAATATCCATGCGAGAACTTAAGAAAGGCCTTCATCTTCTTACCCTTTAATGTCATCTGGCTCCCAAAAGTTTATTCCATTGCTGGGTACGCGGTAGTAGCAGGTGTACGCACCACTGCAGCCTTCATTACTATTGCTGATGTAGCCCGATCAACTAAGGTCTAAGATATTGCCACTTACACCTAAGCCTCGGCTAAAGAACAAGCTATAACCGCCAGTGTAGTCGTCACTAATGCAACCAAAGAAGTATTCGGAGCTATCGTAGTCTCCCTAGCATCCCGAGCTCTCATCATCTCTATCAACATCGTGAACCTATCATCCATAGTCCGCGCTAACGACTCCATTGTCAAGGTCGGTTTCGTCGGATCGCTAGTATCTTCGACCTCACGCTAAGTGGTATCTGATGGTCGTCCGTCCATTGGATTTGTATCAAAGAATATGCATCTAGTCAGCCTTTATGCCAATATACGTGTATCATATGTATAAATACAACCAAACCATAACACGTATATCCTTTGATCTCTACCCGTCTCACCTCTCTTCCTAACTAGGACTTTAGGCAATTCCTTTGGGTTTCCACATCTACAGTTCATTCATCAGGTTTATCCTCAAATTACTCCACTAATGTAATCGTATCAAAGTTAACTTTCAATTCCTCGAGGTTCACTAACCTTTGCTTTGATACCAAAATGTAACGACCCATTTTCCAAATGAAATGCCACGAGGGTTGATGCGGGCCTACGACCTAGCCTACCAGCGCCAGCTATGTCACACATGTCAACTCATCCACCATTTAATCATTAGTAATCTCAAATTACAACAATTTACTGTTTAAGTTGTTACTGAACTCAAGTCATCTGCTAAGATCATTTAAACCCAAATAAATCACAATAGAAGTCTTTTAACATGACAAACAATATATAAAACATTAACATCATGTAATTAACTCTGATACCTATAGTGGAAAACCCATATACCATCATATATCAATCATGTACCTCAGTGTATTAAAATATCAACAGTATAGAGTCTTGTGCTATCTCACAATCTCAAATACCAAAATAAAACAAAATAGATATATACAGACGTACAAGCCTGACTAAATGTCTCTAAATCATAAATATTTCGGTAACTTGCCTTTGCCACGGCTCGTACTAGGATCTACACTCAAGCCATCACAACAATACAGATGACGAGTCCATAATGAGTATTACCAAGGAAATCAAGTGAGTAATACGAAAAGCAAATACTGGAATTTAAACAAAGCTATTAAATAAACATGCGAAAAATAAATACAGGCAATTATACTCATCGCATGCATAAGTAATAGTGAAAGCTCAAAGTGTGTTCCTAGAGCTTAGGTGGACTATCGCCATACTTCGTCCTCCCAATAAACTACTACCTGCAAGTAGCACTCAAGCAAGGCTAGTATATGGATCCGCTAGGTGGTCTGCGTGGAACCTACGACGCACCCACACGTGCCCGCCACGACTCTCGAGTAGCCCTATTCATCAAGATGGCATACGTGCTATGGCCTAGTGGACATACACACAGAAATAACATGGAGGGAGAGCCTCAACGTCTCTCCATTATATCATACCAAGAATAGAGTAGTGAAGGATGGAATATGAATTCAAAGACAAAATAAAATACTGCTCAATACACCTCAAACCGCATTTCGTGACCCGTTAACTCCGCCTAGTTCCGCGATATCCCAATTTACCGGCTGAAATGACCTATTTCCTTTTATAGTTAATTTTTAGTCATTTGGATGTGTTTTGAGTCACTTAACAAAAATAATGTCAAAACAGCAGAATCTAGTGCGCTCAGTCTGGGAATTAGTGTGTTGATTCCCATGCAGTTAGACATTCTTCATCCGGAAGAACATTAGCACACAATTTTTCTAGCATAGTGCGCTAAGTGTCATCTAGCATGCTAGATGATGTCATTAGAACGTTAATCGTGCTATGGACAGCAAAACTGCTAAAAATTTTGGGTTTTTAACAACCCCACCAAACCAACAACACCCACAACAAAACTGCAAAGCACTTCAAACCTATCTAAACAACTACTTAACATCCAGTATAACATCACCAATGCCTCTATAATTGAGATCAAAATACAGAGAAAGTTGAGGTGTTTGTGGTTCTCACCTTGCTTTTGATGATTTCACCTCTCCAAGCTCCTTGAATCTCCATGTTTGATCTTCAAAACCCTGGTTTTCTTCACTTCAATCTCGGATGGGTGGATAAGAGAGAGAAAATGTGGTAGAAAATGTGGGTCAATTTGGCTCTTATAGTCAAATTTGGTTTCCTTTCACTTACATATCTCCATGCAATCTAGGGACCTCCATTTGCTTCTATTCTGACCTATCATGACTCCAATTGTGACTCCGATAGCACCTCACCCTTGTTTTTAACTAAAAAAGTGGTGTTTCGAGTGTTTCGAGTGTTTCGACGCTCGATTTATCATCCCGAACCACGACATACGTGTACTACCATATCCGTAACCCCCAAATATAAATTCCATATTAATATTTAACCCATTTTTTCATTTTATGTGTATTATTTCCCCCGGCCTAGTGTTAAGTCAGTTAAACTACTCGGTACCCGCGTCGATACGTATATCGAGGCAACTATTGAACACACAATCTTGCACATCAAATGTAATATAATCACACACATTGCGATGTCATTTACTCTATTTCAATATACCATCGCAAATTAAATAATTTTGCACACAAAATTAACTATTTACCTAACTCAGGCTCGCACAAGCCTAACTTTGGGTCCCACGAGCATCTGAGCTATAAGCCACGTCTGCAACCACGTCATTAATAACGGCGAATTAAATTCGGACCGTTACATTCTAGCTTCAAGTACTCAAGTTAAATCCTTTCCTCAATGAGTTTATGAACATTCATCTATTTCGTCTCTCATTTTCTTTTCTACTCCATTCTAATTATTTTTTCTTATTATATTTCTTTTGCTATTGATCTTGAGTCCCTGTTCCATTTCCTTTAGTCATTCTCACATTTTTCCCACTATCGATTCCATCCTCTATTTCCTTTGAAATCTATAGGACTCTTTATAGATTTACAAACTCTTGTTAACATTTCTTACTATCCACTAAAGTTGAAGAAATTATTCTTTCTTACTTATAAAAGTTTATAGGTTTTTGACCAATTTCTTCTTTCAATAATGGCATAATAACTTTCTATATATATACTATAAAAATACTATATCAATAGCTTTTATACTACAAAATTCTTAGAAATTTGTCTTGTTAACCTTGCATTATTGTTTCAATCTTCTACCCATTATGATGACTAACACGAGGTAGTTAATTTACTGTATACATCAACTAATAAAGTTAATTAAAAAGGTCAAAAAACGGATTCCTTCTATCACAAAATTCATTTGGATAGTAAAAATATCACTTCCATTCAAGAATCTATTATATGTTCATTATCATTCTTTTCCTAACTAAAAACAAAGTAAAAAGAAATTCATATATTAATTAGAAAGAAATTTAAAAAAAATTGTCAACTTACTTAAATATCGTTTAAACTTTTTGAATAAATTCGAAACTTGTCTTCTACCTTTCTCGTCTTTCATTGCGTTCTTTGCTTTCATTGTCATACTTCACCTAAAATACTTTCAAACTCATTCCAAACCTTGTCCTCGTGGTTTAAAAATAAAGTCAGGTTCTTAACATAACAAACATACCACGTGAAGTATAAAAGAATTGATATAATCTTAAATTTGAGAATCAATATATGAATGAACTCAATTTAGAATTATCATAAGACAGAGTGTATAAAAATTATATGAATAAACATCACCATTATGTATTAAATGTATCAAATATTACACCAAAGCACTAAATAAAATTATATGAATATGTTACATAGAAGACCTCACATGATATCACTCGGAGACAAAGAAGATATATAGAATAAGAAAATCAATGTCATCGTCCAGAAGTCGCGTAGTCACGTCCTCCACTGGATCAATCCTTTGGGACATGTAACTCGCAGCGGGGTTGTAAAGGTGGCATTTCTGACCTGGCAATGTTAGAACATCAAGATCACTGCTAAGTGATAGTCTCATCTGTATAGATAGAACAGGAACCTCTGTGCTCCTTGATGACTATTTCTTTTAGATATTGTTTGTTATATCCTGTGGATGCTCCTTCCAAAAGCTCTTTGGTTCTCGAACAATAGTTCTTGACTACGCAGAGTGGTCATCTGATTACGCACAATTCCAACCTTAAAGGCCAACTATGACTCTTTCATTTATAATCTGTTATAATCCATCAGGTTCTGTCTACCTTCTGACATCTCCTCCAAAATTCTCCTCATGCCATCTCTGATTTTCCCTATCCACTTAGTCTCTCTTCTAGCCATCTCGGCCATTTCTCTTTCATCCTTTGTGTCTTCATAACCATTCACTCTTCCATCTCTCTTTATAACCTCATTTGTAATGGTCTTCTTTGATAGAACATTTATGTCAAGCCCTGCCATGTTTACCTGATCTACTCTACAAACGGTCGTAATCATCAAAAGAGAAGTTAGTCCATCATTCTTCTTAGTGGTGATGGCACTCCTAATTGACTCATAAATAATCTTGCCAACATCCAATTATCTTAATCTCATGACAATGTGGTAAAGTAGGGCGGCCTTGTAGTTCATTATTTTGTAATACTAAAGGCTCGGCTGTAAGCTAGCGTTGATAAAATAACACCATGCTTTAGTGATTTTTCTAAAAATTTGGTGGTTATGTGCTTGGGGAACCCCTCCATATGAAAAAGTACATCTCCACGGATTGCCTCTAAACCACCCCTAATTGTTTCGGTGGGGTAGTGGTATTTAATGGCATATTCGAACTTAGGGTACTCATCATTTTGTTTTTAGTGAAATTTCGATAAACCAAAATAACAATTTATTCTTGCAGTGAAATAATCCATTGTTCTCCCTCAAACTCGTGATTCAGTCTTACTTTCACTTTTATATGCATCGGCATAAAACTCTCTCACCAATATATCACAACCTTTCTCACTAGGAACATCCTCTAAGTCTAAGTGGATATAATCCTAGTCAAAAATCCCTAGTTTTTGGCCTCAATGATCTCTAAGATCCTAGGCATGTATTTCAATTCGTTCTTCACATTAAATCCCCTATCTGAAATCAACTTCTTATCTTTCACTAAATCATTCCTAAGTTTTTCATAAGCCTTCTTATTGACAAATTTCTCTTTCCTAAGTATATAATTTTTCACCCCCCATCGGTATCTTTTGTTCAACTTCATCCATTTCCTCTTCCTAATCAACATAATCATCCTCAATATTGAAACTAAATGATGAGGGTAGAGTAGGTTCTCTTTGTGGTCTAATCTTATCTGAGTTAAAAGAGATTGTCGTTGCTTGGATTTGGGAAACTTTAGATTTTGTCTTTGATTTCTATACTAACTTCCCTTCCTTTTCTCTTCTCTTGAACATCTACCCTTTCCACCTCCGGCCATTTGTCAAGTACAATTAATAGAATAAACCTATAAAACCATTTAAAACCAAATTTGTCGGAAAAAAAGTTTGTTAAAATTCAACTTTTCAATCTAAAAGGAGAAATTCATTGGAAAATTCATTTATAAATTAAGAGTTTGAGATTTATATGAAAGTTATCGATAAAACATAATTGAGAAAACAAACGTTTGTATGCAATTCAAATCAGTCGATATATACATATAAAACCCCCCAAACTCTTTTGAAACTTAGTCTCAAATTAGTTTGTGTATAAAATTCGATTCATTTTCCATATATAAAAAATAGTTTGAAGATTTGATAGCGATAAACAAATCATCACATCACTCCCATACTAGTATTGTAATGGAAATTATTCAATACCAAAACCATTTTAGAGTAAAAATCTTGACTGGCCTAATAACTATCCAAAATCGATGAAAAACAAAAATCTTAATCCTTAAAAGGTTAAGCTTTTCCAAGCTCCAATTTGAAATCCCTTGCTGAAGCCCTAGGTGGCTTTACACTCTCAAAACTCACCAGGTTTTGGGTTGGATGTGTTAAGATTGAGGTGGGAATCACTTAAATACACCGAAAACAAGCTTTGGAAGGTTGAATCTAGTCAGAATTTGCTATCTTTATCCAAAAATTGCAATGGTTTATGAGTGTGAAGTGAATAAATGTGGGGATTTGGTGTTCCAATTTTTAAAAACTTGAATTTGTTCATAGCGAATCAATGTTTAAGTGGATTCGCTGATAAATCACTAACAAAAACGAGGAAAAAGAACCTCATTGGCTCGGCGATTTGTCCAGCGAATTCTAGCTATAAGCTTGAATCGGTTAGAAATCGCTGACTCAAAATTGCAATGAAAACTCTCCACACTACCGCCGATTTTCTTAGCGATTTCCGGTATAAACTGGAATCACTTGGAAATTTCCAGTTTATTTTTCATGTTTTTCTAATTAAATCGATTTTTCATTTATTAATCACATATATATATATATATCCAATAAAAAGGATAGAATTATTCAAAAATTATAGAATTTATTATGATATCTATTAAACAACAATTTCATTGCTGAAAATAGTTAATTAACATAAGACTAATGCATAAAAAATAATATAATAAAAAATAAATTGGTCCGATCAACCCCCTTATATGAAATTATTTCAGAATTAAATTCCTTAAATATCCACATTATAAGAGTCAAAAGTTGAAAGAATATAAAAATAACTAACTAACCTTAATACTAAAATCAAAAATAAAGATAGAGTATGTGTACCTCCCATAAAGCGCCTTTGTTAACTGTCGTTGTATCGACATAACCACTCAGTTTTAAACTGGTTCTATAAACCTAAGTGTAGGATTATCCACTCTTATGCCATTCCAGAAAGTGATTGCTCAGCCATGAACTCTAAAAGTGATTGACTTGTTCAGAGTATCCATGACAACTTGTGAAGTGGCTAAGAAAGGTTGTCCTAAGATTAATGGAGGATATTTGTTGATGAAGTGTGGCATAACCAAAAAGTCTGTGGAGATAATGTACTTATCAATTTGGATAGGTACATTAGTAACCAAACCTATTAGTTTTACTGAATAACCATTTGGTAGAGTAAGTGTTTCGAAAGCAAGTACATCAAATTTTAATTGAATGCGAAGAAAAAAATTAATTGGCATGTACTCTAGAACTCGTGTCAAAAATAGCTTTAAAATATCAAGCCCATTTGACCTTTATGTTGATATGCATATATATATATATATATATATATATATCTCCTAAGTCATCGAGCTTGACAATTGTTGGATTCTTATTTTTCTTCTTCTTATTCTTTGTAGATTTAAATTCCTCCATATTATTATCATTTTCGACATTGTTCGGTTGCTTAAACCTCCATTCTCGAGTTTTGGTCTTTTGATTTGAAGTATCTTCAACTTGCTTATTCTTGGTTATAACATTTTCATCTTCCATTGTTACTGCATTAATAGCATATACTTCAGTTTCACGATGATTTAATTCAAATGATTCATTATCATTATTTTGTTTATTCTCAAATTCATCAGAATTTTCATAGAAATCTTCAATATTGAAATGGAAAGTGACAATCTTGTTTTCAAATTTCATAGACATTGTTCCTTCAAAGATATCTAACTTTGTTTTAGCTATTTTAAGAAATAGTCTTCCTAAAAGTATAGGTGGGGACCTTGATGATATTAAGTCTCCCATTTCCATGACATAGAAGTCAGCTGGAAATACTAAGTCATTTACTTTGATTATTACATCTTCTAGTAAGCCATAAGGTTTAATAATGCTATTTTCAGCTAAGGTAAGATTAATAGATGTATTGGTCAACGAACCTATTTTCAATGACTCATATAGTTTAATTAACATAATATTTTTTGATGCTCCAAGATCTATTAAAGAAGTCCGTATTGTGACAGGAATTCTAAACATTCTTTGATCGGAACATTTCTCAGTATTTTCTTTTTAATTAAAGCAAACACTTATTGTCCTAAGTTTTATTTTGATTCTTCTAAAGATTTATCATTTGATTTAGAGAATTCTTTCAAAACTTCATCATAATTAGAAAATTGCATAATTGATTCCATCAATGGTTTATTAATCTCTATTTTCCTAAACACTTCAAGAATGTCTTCATTGTTTTCTTCCACCCTAGCATTAGCTAATCCTTGTGGAACGGTAAAATTTGAACTTATATCTTCAAACAAATTATCGAAAACCTTATCATTTTTTCTTTATTAATTAATTCAAACATTTGTAAAGGTTTTTCATATGCTTAACTCTGGCTAAATACTATGGGTATAACCTTCCAGGAAAAGAGTGTATATTTCGATTGTTCAGCCATCCATTCTCTGGTAGGAACATTAGCCACCATTTCTTTATTCTTCGTCAATATTTTATGAACCTTTTTTATTATTCTTTTTTAAGTATATTCCCAGTTATAGGTGTGTTTTTCTTATCACCGAATAAAGCATTAACTTATGCTTGATTAGTGGGAGCAACATTGGCTTGAGTAGGTGGTTTAACTTGATCACTTTGTTGAGTACTAAACCTATTTATTTGAATATTCATTTGACTTAATTAATTTTTCAGTTCATTAATAGTAGTATCGGTCTTAATCAGATTTTGAGAAATTTATGTAAAGTTTTGATGACTTTGACCCATAAAGTTATGAAGGATTTGCTCTAAAAATTTGGGTTCATTAGTTGAGTATTTTTTTTGGGTTGTTGATTAGGTGCAGATTGCATCTGAGCCCTTAGTCTATAAGTATTATAATTATGATTTTGAGAACCATAACTAAGATTTGAATTCGGTCTTCTAGGATAATAAGTGTTATTATTATATTATTTTCTTGGCGGACTAAATAATTGATTTACCATTTCATTAACCTCTTCAGTATTTCATTATGTAGAGTGGGACACGCAACCGTAGGATGTGTTACCTCATTACGGAATCCACATGCCTTAACTTGATTAGATCTGTCATTAAGTAACAACATAACCATCTTAGATAGTTCATCAATTTTATCATTAGATGCATTATTTCTTTTATTATCAACTTTACAGAGTTTCTTTCTTGAGGATTCAATATTTTCACCATATTGCTTGGAATTGTTTGTCATTTTATTAATTACTTCTTTCAACAAAGTATGTGTTGTCTCAAATAAAGATCCGCCACATACTAAATCTAATAACCTTTGTTCAAAGTGGTTGAGTCCTTAATAAAAAACTCTAATAAATCTCTTTGAATATATCATTGTTGTGAACAAAAAAAATCAGTCTTTGGAATATATCCTAAAATTCGTTAAAGTTTTCATCATTTTTCATCTTTGCGACTATGGTTTTCTTTCTATAGGAACTAATTTTTCTAGCAGTCATATATATCTAGGAAAGCTTCTAAAATTTGAGTCTATATAGTTATTGAATCTTGTGGGAGATAGAACAACCAATATTGTTCTTGATCTTTCAATGCAAAAGGGAAAGCTTTAAGTTTGACTTGTTTCGAAATATGTTCTTTCGATTTCATCCCATTAACTTTATGTTAATACTCTCTTATGAATTTCTGTGGATTTTCATTGTTGTAACATTTTGATTTGCATGTCTAAAAGTGAGTTCTCAATTGTTGTTATTATTGATAACCTATTATCATTATTATTATTATTAATGACATTGTCATTAATATCAGTTATGTTATCTTCCATACTATTAGGTAAATTTTCCCTAAGTTGTTGTTGTCTTAAACTACGATTAAAAGTTCTATCTATTTAAGGATCAAATGGATGTAAATATCCTATTGAATTAATAAGACAAAGTGTGTAGACCAAACAACGACCAAAATCCTTAGAAATTATTTAAAAATCTTTAGCAACGACGCAAAAAATTGACACATGTCGAGCACGCACAATAATTTCCCGTATTTTACTATTATTTTTTAGTAGTGCTAAATGGGAATCGTCTCTACAGGGATTTATCAAATCTCAAAGGAAAGTATTTTTTTTTATAAATTTAATTAATCTTATTAGATGAGAATTAAAATACTAAATAACTAAAATCTATAAATACTAACTTAATTAACCAAATTAACTAAACTTAAATCAAACAATTCAACTTAAACTAAATTAAAAATACTCAAATTCAATATAAATATAAATATCTCAAACAAACATCTAAACAAACCACCATTAAATCATACGATATACTTGAATTGCTTTCAAACCCTAGAACATATCATCATTTCATACTATAGTTATAATCATAATACAATGAATCTTGGAATCTTTAAATCCTATTTCATAATAGGTTAATAGCCTTTAGCTAGCCACTGATTTTCCTAAATTCATTGGCAAAGCCACATTCTTATCATTTTAAATTTACCCATTGAATAAAATTCAACTCCATAAAAATATGATAGCATTACACTCAATGAAAATCATGCCTAATCTAAGTCACATTAACCAAGACCGTATAATAAACAACTTAGAACACAATCACCTAGAACATCCACTTGGGAAATGCCTCATATATTAATCCTAGTTACTACTTCTATAATTGTTTTCAATAATTATAGACATTAATTCTGATTTAAAATAGCACATAACACATTTGCAACTATGCATGCAATATTAATCTTCTTCAGTTGTAATACGCAAAACAACTTGTTTAATACGTGATTGACGTGTATGAATCTATCTAAAGCATTAAGTTCATGATTTTTTAATTACAACTATCTAGCAATCCAAAGTATATACATGTCTAGGGTTTGTTTAGATTGATAGAATACTCACTTATGCTATAAATAAATAATTTAAAGAGATGATTAAAAGACATAATGAATAAATATATAAATATTCTAAAATAAATCAAATCTCCAATGTAGCTTCAAACATCAACTGGAAATATAGAATAGGCAATATAAATAATGGAGAGAAAAAGGATAAAGAGTTATTTTGAAGTTCTATGGCCTTTTTTATAGTCTCCTTATGTATACATATCTTAGATTAACTCAAATTCTTCATATTAATCTAGCAAAACCCGTAACCGAACTTAGCGATTTGGCAGCAATTTCTAAGTTTTTACACAAATCGATGAGTCAATCACTAGAATTGCCTCTCAGTGCTCTATTGATTCAACTAGCAATTTCTAGTATATTTTTCAATGCACTATGGATTTGCTGACATTTTCCTACTACTAATTTAGGTCTCGATTCCTAGTGTAATTACATATCACTGGCTAATCAGTGGACTTCTTCTCTAGTTGGCTATTTTGTTCTTCTTTCTCTTTTTCTTCCACTTCTTCATTTTTCTATTTAAATCATAAAATCACAAAAACAAGAGAAACCATAATTTATATATAAAGTTAACCTAAATTATACTATAAAACATGTCTAATTATTTACTTATCAAGGGTTGAGCTTAAAGAACAATCTCCATTATCATCTGATAAGGAAAAAAGTTTCGAGAATTTAGACCCTAGTCATTTAGTTCCTTATGATCTTTTTTTGTTTGTGAGACCTAGAGCTTAGAGGAGATACTATAGTGATAAGAACAGAGTCATAATTCTTGGAAGAAGGTTTAATATTCAGAATGTGAGTAAGTATGAGAACTAAATCATGAGCATAATCAAAGATTGAGGATACGAGCGACTTCTGCGAGACTATGCGGGAAGAGAAAAAAGAGGATGTTCAAAAATTGTATGACAACTTAATCCAAATGTGCATGTTAGTAAATAATGAGATAAATTAGTAGTAAAAAGGAAAAAGATTGATATTTCACCTGTGAGGTTGAATAGATTTTTCGGTCTACCACATAACAGACAAAGAATGGAGGACAATTACCTGAATTTCATTTATGAAGATAAGAATCCTATCCTTTTAAGATAATCCAAGATGCATTAGAAATACTTTCGTTGAGGGGATTTGCACTTGATAGTGAAGGACATCTAGAATTTGTTAAAATCACGTATTTTAGAAAGATTACGAAGAGTTGGAGTTATATTATAGACGCATATTTTTATCCAATCAAGCAACATTTTAAAGTGAAGAACCTTAGAGTTGCTCTACTTTATCATATAGTTATGAAGAAGGTTTATATTGATGTTGAAAAAATTATATATGATTCTATGAAGTTTGCAATACAAACTACAAATAATGAAGGACTATCGTTCCTAATTTTGATAACTAAATTGTATATGAAAGTTGGGGTAGGTGTTGATACTGAATTCGATGAATTGCCTGAGAAGACCATAAATGATGCACGAGTAAAATGAATTAAAAAGGTGGTAGGATACATGACTCGGAGGATGAACGAGAATCATTTAATGTGATAAATGCAAGAAAATTGAGAAGGTGGAGCACAATTGAAAACAGAAGAAAGATAAGAGAAAATGCATAGCAATCGGCAAGATTAATGGCTAGAGCAATGTACCACATGTTGTTATAAGTTTGGCACCATCTTCTTCATAGCCTAGGACGAGATGATTTTTTCATACTACATTTTTTCTTCTTATGGTAGCGAAATGAAAATTTATCGCAATGAAGAAATGATGGCAGCAAATGAGGGGACTTTACAACACTACCATTCTATGTTTGAGAGAAGACATGATAGTCATTTGTAGGACTCAAAGAGAAGGGTCGACATTTCGACTTTATAGTTGCAATGTTCAAGAGTGACTTACAAACCAGCTGATAGTTACATTTCCCAACATTCTTCAAGAATGTATGAAGATGATGAAGCTAACGATGAATTTACCTTTAGACACTATCGTGCGTAACTTATTTTCTCTTATATGCAATGAATAGAATAATGATACAATGTATCGCTCTTAATGAGACTTTTGCTAATGAATGTAATATGTTCCCTTTTTCATTCAATTCATTTGAAAATTGTTGAATTTATTGTCTATTTATTTTCATTTTTATTACATTTATCAAATCATTTATGTTTATGAGGTATATTTGTTTTGTTTGATACCCAACTTGATTTTAAACCTTGAGGACAAGGTTTCGAATGCGTTTAGGGAAATGTTAGGTGAAGTATGACAATAATAGCAAGGAAAGAAAAGACATATAGAAGATAAGTTTAGAATTAACCCAAAAAGTTCAAAAATTTTGATCTTATATTCAAGTAAGTTGATGATATTTTTACAAATTTCTTCCGAATTCAAGTAAGTATGAATTTTATTTTACTTTATTTTTAGTTAGATTAATAATGAACAAAGAAAAGATTTTCAAATTGAAGTGGTAATTTTACTACCCAAGTAAGTTTTATGATAGAAGGAATCAATTTTTATACCCTTTTTTATTAACTTTACTAGTTCATGTATATACTTAGTTGAATACCTTGTGTTAGTCATGATAATGGGTAGAAAATCGAAACAATAGTTCAAGATGAGCATGACAGATTTCTAAGAATCTTGTGATACAAAAGCTATTAATTAATTATTTTATAGTATATATATGAAGAAAGTTATTATGGCACAATTGAAAGAAGATATATGTTAGAAATCGATGAAATTCTATAAGTTAGAAAGAATGTTTTCTTCAACTTTAGTGGATAGTGAGAAATGTTAACAAGAGTTTACAAATATAGATATAGAGAGTCATATATATTCCAAAAGAAATGGAGCAGGGAATTTATAGTGGGAAAAATGTGAGAATGTATGAAGGAAATGGAGTAGGGACTCAAACTCAAAAGTAAAAGAAATGTAATAAAAATAAATAATTAGAATGGAGTAGAAAAAAAATTGAGAGATGAAAAAGGTGGATGGTCTTAAACTCTTTGAAGAAAACATCTAACTCAAGTACTTGAAACTAGAGTAGAGTAAAGTATTTCTTAACCTAAAATGTTTCAAATGACATATTCATTGGTATCTTGACAAAGTTATTATTGGTTTTGATTGTTGTACTATTATAAAGTATTTTCTAAAATTAAAATAAATCTAGTGGTATTTGTCACGGCCCAAATCTCTAACCCCCGTTTTAATTCCTTAATCAGGATCATCGACCCTTGACGTAGGACCTACACTGTGATATGTGCACTGGCCGAGGCACGTGGTCAAGGTATATCGTATTTTTGTATTTATGTGTGCCTAGCGTTATGTATTGTGTAGACTTACTAAGTTAGTTTGTATAGTTGTAGGCGTCGAGACGAGAGCGGGGACATGCCTCGAGTAGCGTGCGAGCTGGGGAACTGGGTAGTTAGCATTTTGGTAAGTCTTTTTAATACTAATATGAAATAAGAAATTGCTTATAAGCCTATGGTTGTGTTTGTTAATGTAAATCAAATTAAAGGCCTATGGTTGAGTAAATTAAATAGAAAGCATAGGATTGATCTAAAGATACACATTGACACATCTAGGAACTAGGAGTAATGAAATGGTGTCACTTGAGGTTGAGTTAGTGGGATATATGACAAAGATGGACCATTAGATATTCCTAGGGATACATAAATCCATGAAGATTAAGGGCTAGGAAGGAACATCATCTTAATATATATTATTAGTGATCAAATAATATGCAAACCAAATCACTCATTCATTTTTTGCTGTAGAAGAAGGAATTGCTGGAGAAGAGTGAATCATCAAGGTTTTGAAGAAACCCATGAGAGTTGGTGAGAAATTCTCAAGCTAGGGTGCTACATCAACTAGGTAAACATCTTTTTAGTTGGAATTATAACGAGTTCTGGTTTTAGGTTAATTTTAGATAGTAGATGATTGAATATTTGCAATTAATGTATATATTTAGATTCCTCATTTCAAGCTAATAATCCAGCTATATTGAAGTTCTTAATTTGGTTTTGAAATAATAAAGATATGAATTCTTGAAGTTGCAACACCAAAACTAGAATTATGCGTGTTATATTAGGAATCAACCTGCGTAATTTGGTCATAATCTACCCATTTTAAATCCAAATGGATCCAAACCAGCGGGATTTGAAAGCTTATGTAAAGGAGAATAACGTTGCTCAAATGAAGGTATTTTGATTTAAGTGTTTTTATGTCCAAACATGCTCTACAAATAGCTGCTGGAATTAAAAATGGAATTTTTGAAACTAAATTTGTTAAGGGCATAACTCCCTAACCACTTATTCAAATGAGTTGATCTTTTAGTATGTTGAATTTGGATATATTTTCTGTCTTTCGACCAAACATCACATTTTTAGAAACTATATATTAGGAGATATAGATTTTCTAAATCCGCTGATCGGATTAAATTCCAATTAGACCTATGTTTAGTAAAATCATGATATCTCTTTCATTTTAGATTAGAATCTTGCAAACTAAGCCTTTCTGGAAAGCTAAGAGAGAGACCAACAATAACTGTTTTGATAAATGATTTCGATATTTTGACCATTTCATGCCTAAAAACTGCATTAAAAGTGTAGGACTGAAATTGAAACTTAATTTAGTCTTTAGGGGCTAATTTAGGAAGATTGATTTAAAGTCTATTGAACTAATTTGAATACACAATAAACACTACTAAATTGAGCTTAACCCACTATATTTGAACTAATGAGACACCAAACTTAGGAACCTAGGAAAATGGCACGGGAGAGCGAATACAAGATTTGGAGTTACGAGAGGCCAGTAAAGCAAGGACTTTACTTTGTTGTTATGAGTATACCCAATGGCAATTTTACTTGGCATTTCATTTCTATTAATTGTTGTCCTTGCATATTCCTTTTGACTGTTTTGCCTTTGTATTCTTATATCATGTGTTCTTTGTGTCTATGCTCACTTGATGAGTCTAGTTTGCATGATATCCATTCATTTGATTTGATTCATTGATTCTATCCCATGGTATGTCTATTATTATTGTTTTAAATGTGAATTGAATGATAAATAGCATGCTATTAGGCTAGTGAATACCTTATAAATGTTTAAGAGGACTTGTATTCCTTATTTGTTTAGGTGTGTAGATGTGCCTATGCCTTGACAATCCATACTTCGTATTTCTTGAAATTTAAAAAGTAGTTTTTGCATTTAGGTCTCGTACTCGATCGAGGTGTGCGCGACTTACGGGGTTAGAGTCCCTGAGGATGTCGGCACATGTTACTTAACATTGTATGACACTCGGGTTAGAGTCCCTGAGGTAGTTTAAACACCGGGGTTAGAGTCCCTGGTAACAATTGGGTTAGAGTCCCTTGTGTTATATGATTATTAAGTCGGAGTGACACGTTTCACTACCGACCGGACCTAAATCACCACTACTTAGCCTAGTGTCGGTATCACTTGTTTAACTCTGGTATTTACTCGCATATAGTTTATTTTCCACTTTTCCCATTTATATGCTTTTAAATACCATTTGAATATTTGGAAATGCAAATTAAACTTGTCATCAGGGATTACTGTTTTATTCTTGTACTCACCGTCCTTTTTATGACGGTGGGTGCGGAGCCGTCTACCAGCAGGCCGGGCAAGGAGAAGATCGTCGATTATCACCGAGCCTGTGGAGCGTCACTGCATCGATTGTAGGTCTTCTTTTGGTATTTTGATTGTATATGTTATATATGTTTTTCATATACTATTTGGGGTTGTATATTGGGTTGAGCGTTAGTTTCCCCGACTTGACTTAGATTATTTTACTGTTTCACCCAATTTTTAAGACTTTATATATGTGATGTCATTTCCTAGTTTTTCACACTTAGGATTTTATAAATGGCTTCTGCATAAGTTTCTAATTGTTTCTACATAATCAAAAAGACTTTCGCTAATTAATTAACTTAATAAAAAGTTTTAATTAACTCTAAATTTTATAAATTGGTAGGACTAGTGTATTACTTATCCTGAACTCGAGAAAAGAGGCATCTAGGTTATAAAGGCTGACTAATAGATAGTTAAGTCCTGCGTAGATATGATTAGGGCTTAATTACGAGATTAGGCAGGGCGGTGCCCTAGATTAGGAGAGGGTCGTCACAGTATTTGTGTCTTGAGATTTTGTTCTAGTTATCGTAAGCTTGATGCTTATTAATGGAGATTAAGAAAACCTATATTGTGTATTGGCCTTGGTAATGAACTATAAGTTTTGAAGAGTGTTACATAGGGAGGTTATCATTTAGGGATAATTTATTTTTTCTAAATCATTATATTCTATCATAACTTTCATTTACTTGGGGGTAATATGTTTTCATTTGGAAATCACTTCTATTTGAAAATTTCTATTATTTAAAGTTAAGATGAATTAGATTGAAATTAGTTTATAAAGAATAAAAAGAGAATATGATTGAGAGTATTCATTTACCGGGACAGCAAAGTGTTGAGTTTGAGGGTATTTAACACGTAAATAATTAGACATATTTTTATGAAAGAAAAGCAAAAATTGTCAACTGTAAAAAAAAAAAAATCCACCGATTAGGCAGCGATCTGAATTTACACTAAAAATTCTCACCTAAATCAGTAGCAAGAAAATGCCAACGAATCCACAACGAATTGAAGGATGGAAATCGCCAGATAAATCGGTGGTGCATGGAGAGCTAAACTAAGTAATTAACTCGGTGATTTGTGTACAACTTAGCAATCGCTGACAAATTGATGAGATCGGTAGTGGATTTTTTAGATAAGAATGAGGAATTTGTATTTATCTTGGAGATGTACTCTTAGAGAAAATATATATAGGGCCAAGAGCTTCAAAATAACTCTCTCTTTTCTCTCTTACTTTCCTTTTAACTCTACATTACTTTTCTTTTTTTATATAGGGCCAAAGAGCTTCAAAATAACTCTCTCTTTTATTTATTGACAACTAGTGGTTCTGTATTGAGTGCATAGTGGCCAATATATTCCTTAATATAGAGTATCCAAATCTACGTCTATATTTATTGATAACAATTATAGAAGTAGTAACTAGGATTAATCTATAGGGCTTGTTCTCGAGTGGATGTTCTAAGTGATTATGTTCTAAGTTGTTTATTATGCGGTTTCAGTTAATATTGGCTTAGATAGGCATGATTTTCATCGAGTGTAATGCTATCATATTTCTATGGTGTTGTGTTTTTTCAATCGTAGATTTACAATGATAAGAATATGTTTTTTCCATCAAATTTAGGAAAGTCGGTGGCTGGCTAAAGGCTATCAACCTATTATGAATTAGGATTTAATGATTCTAAAATTCCATGTGAAATCATTATAACTACGCTGTGAAGTAAAGTTATGTTCCAGTGTCTAAATGCAATCTAAGTATATATAGTGTTTTAGTGGGGGCTTGTTTAGTTATTTAATTTATATTTATTTGTTGATTATTTGGTACTTAGGTTAAATTGCATTAGGTCAGTTTATTAAATTTAATTTGTTTGTAATTTAGTTATTTTAGTTAATTGTTTAATTTGTTTGCATATTAACTAAATTAAAACAAGTTAAATCCGATAAAACTTTAGGGTAGCTTAATTCTTAAGAGATTTGAAAAATCCCTATAGAGACGATATCGCATTTACCACTACTACAAAATAATAGTATAATACAAGAAATTATCATGCATGCTCGACACATGTCAAACCCAACTTCTGACCAAGTATGATGAAAGAGTCAACGGTGGCAATGAGGATGGGAACAACTCACGTAAGACTATAGGAATAATGAAGTTTACGGAGTACGTTAGATTGTACTTGAATTCTATGAAAATGTCAAGTTTACAAAGAAATGAGATCTAGTAAGGGTGAGAGAAGTAAATGTCCTATTTAATGATAAATACATAAAGGTTGGAATAATCGAATAGGGATGGGACCTACTGACTTTCCTAGTTGATTTATATAAGAGACCATATAACATATATCCTTTTAGAACCATGGAAGCATTAGTTGCCCCAGGACAAAGGAGTGGATAATGGGAGTTGAGAATGTGCCAAAACATATTAAGAAGGGGTGTGTACAAAAATTTTATAGAATGTGGCAACATGTCATGATTGCTTCATTATACCCCATTATCCAGCAGGGTGAGATAAACAAACCCAATGCGGCTTGTTCATTTGAGATTACACACAATAGGAAGATCAATGTAGGGGAAATCATTTTATAAGAATTAGAGGGAGTTAATCTTGACCGAGAAAGACAACAAGTTGTTTTCAATCCTCATAACCCAGATGACCTTGAAGGCTGGAGTGCAATTTATCCAAGATGAAGAATTTGATATAAAAGTCCAAGCAATAATTGATGAGGAGTTTGTATTAACATTTAAATCATCCAATGGATACAAGGACTCTGAATATGGGAGAGATAGCAGAGAGGGACATACTTGATGCCCATATATTAGCCAAGGTAGCCGAGGATCAAGCATCAACTAAAGTAGTGGTAGCGGATTTTGTTGAAGAGATGAGGAATGAAGGATATGGATAGGAGGAAGAAGATAACAAGCAAGGTTTTGTTGTGAGGTACAAGTTTGTACACCCTATAATTAGATAGCAAGACTTGGATGGTCATGACGTTTTTCCAATACCACCTCCACCACCACAGACACCTATACCACCACAAGAGGATTTGACTCCACAACTACAAAAGTTATAAATAGTTGAAATGAGAAAGCAACATAGAGAGGATAGAGCACAATATAGTCAAGCAATGTTGAGATATGAAAAAGATAGGTAGAGAATAATGCAAGACAGAATGAATGGACAAAGAAATTTTATGATATTTGCATATCATCAGAGGGATGTAGTGAGATAACAGAGGGGTAGCGGCAGAAGACCTACTAACAGGTCTGTTATATTTCAATAGTCACCAAACTACGTGTTTGATCTAGAAGTGGTCCAGAACAGAAGAGTGGAATGTGGAGCCGATGATGATGAAGCTAACGATGCGGTCTTAAAGTCCAAGTCTTAGGATTTATCTAGATTTTAGGGAGATGAGTGATACATTTATATTGATATTTTAATTTGGGATATTTGACACTTTAGTAGTTAGTTAAGCTTTGTTTTTATGCATTTTAATGTTTATTATCATATTATATTATATAGTTTTGTGTTGTTTAATGTTTTTATATTTCAGGTTTTAAAAAAAAAACCTTTAGGACATGGCATAATTTAAGTTTGGGGGCACCAACACTATATATAGTGGTAAGAAAGGATGAATTACGAATTAAACTTTGCATGTATGATCGTAAAATTTTATTTTTTGAAGCAATTAAAGAGGAAGAATGGTAGTGTATTTCATTTACTCATTATTTAAATGTGGTACATAGGGATATAAAAAAACATTTATATAGGTAGTATAAATTAAGTTATATATAGTAGTATATATAATGAATAAAAAACCATTTTTAAAGTTCATGCCTTTTATTGAGGATGAGTAAGAATACAAGTGTCTTGTTGATATGAAGCTTAAGAGAATGTTATTATTTTTGAAGAAAATAAGAATTGTAGAAAACAACGGTGTAATTTCATTATTAGAAGCTTAGAGTTAGGGAAGACTAAGAACTTGAAACCAAAACAAGAAGAATACCAAAACTCTTCTTATGGAAAAAGTTAGATTTTTAAGGAATTCTATAATAAGTATAAATCTTATTGAGTGTAAAGTAAATAAAGACTTAGTACTAAAAGGGAAAGAGATAGGCATGGAGTTTAATGAAAATTTAGAATTAAAACTTGTTTGATAAAAGTGAAAGTGAGAAGTGCAAGAGTTTTTAAATAAAAAATAGAAAGTCCCACAAGTTCTAAAGGAAAAGGACATAGAACTTGATCGTTGGAAAAAGTGAGAAAAAATGAAACCCAAGGGAAAAGGAGCAGGGACCGTACAACTAAAAATATATATAAGAAGAGAAGAAAAGAGAGATATATAAAGAAAGAAAGGTAGAAGTCAAATAAAACTCTTCAAATAAAATGATTTAGCTTGAGTACAAGTAACTTAGTTAAGTTTAGTTTTACTTCCAACTATAAAAAGTCTTATGGACTCTTGAAGTATTAAAGTCTACAAAAATAGTTTGATATATGCTTATTTATAAATTCTTGAGCTTAATGAGAAATCATGAGATTGTACACTTGGTGCTTGAGTGTCGAGGTAAATTAAACTTGTAAGTAGTGATGGTCATGGTTGTGAACTACTTCTAAGTTTTGAAAGTGAATTATATTTATTGTTAAAACTACGTGTTTTAAAGGTATTAGTTTTTATGAAAAAAAAAAACTCTTAAGTGGATTATTAAATTAACACTAATTTGGATTGAAGGATACTCCATGAATTATGTAAAATGAGTAAGGTAATATAAGTAGTATTAGTATGCATTCTTACAAGAATATACTTTTGCTCTCGATGCGCAAAGTCTTAAGTTTGAGGGTATTTGATAAGTAGTTAATTAAACTTATATATGGTTAGTTTTGTTGAATAATAGGTCTAAATATCCGGGAATGAGCTCTAATTTATGGTATTTTAATGTTTTTAGTTCTACAAGGTACAAAAGAGACAAAGGAATGAATTCATGAAGAAAGAAGAAGAAGAAACACGAAAACAGAGTCGACGATATATATACAGGGTTGACGTAGTGGAGTACAACATGGACTGCACGAGGACAACGTGGAAAATAGAAGAAGCAATGCAGTGATGGTGACATAGTCACGGCGCTGTGGCTCAATACTAATGGCGTCGGAGCAATACACAAGCGGCGTCAAGTGCACTGATAAGGAAATATAAAGTGAAGACACGGCGTTGTAGTGAGGCAGTCACATAACACAGACGGCGTGGATCAATTACAAACAACGTCAAGGCATAAAAATAAAAGATTTTGGACTTCCATTTCATCTGAGATTGTTATTTAGGGTTTCTAATTGTCTTTTTAGGAGGTTTAGGAGTGTAAATAGGTATCTCGACGTGTAAGCAAGCCCACCACCTTACATTATCATACTTTTACAAGAGACCACCATAGTTTACATTAGTTTTGACTTTTAGAGAGTTTTATTTGAGTATCGAGAAAAGCTTTTGAAGGAGATACATTGAAAACTCCAATTGTGGTGTTGTCCTTTGATTTAATCTCTGATTGCAATGAGTATCATGATTTGCGTGTTTCTGATGATGATGAGTGAGTATTTTATTTATCTTAGGGATCAATTGATCATATGGTATACTATGAATAGTTTTGAATTGATTATAATGTTTTAGATGTGCAATGATTAGGATTTTGTATTTGATTCTACTGGATAATGCAATGAACATCAACATGTTTATTGATTAAGGTTTTAAGAGTTACCATGGCCTTGGAGCTTTTAAGCCGGATATGAACAACACAACCGTAAGACATGTAACATCGATATATAATTGTTGATTAGGGATACATGGATAGTAAACTTAATTATTTGAGTCTAAAGATTTGATATTTAATACTTTGTGAGACTTAAGTTATTCACACTAATAGGTGGAGTTCTAGTTTGCACATTACAGATTAAGAAATCTATATATTCTAATTATGCATTGCACACACACAAGAAAGATAAAAGAGTTAGATATGGAAAGCATAATATTCATTACCTAGGTGAAGTTGTGAACTAAGAGTTTTCTCAATATAAGAATACAACTTGATTTACATTGCTTTTATAGAATATATTAGTTTTAGTTTAAGTCAAACAAAAAGAGACCTTCTTAACAATATAGTACACTTGACTAAGCACTTGTATCTATATACATCTTTCCCAGAGGAACGATATCCATAATCAACCTTTGTTAATCACATTATTATTTCAATTGAACCGTTATATTTGCGATTACGATAAAAAATCTCAATTGCCACTACTACAAATAATAAGTGTATATGAGAAACTTATTGTACGCACTTGACATGTGTCAATCACAGTGTCCAAGGCTCACCTATTATGATGGTCAAAACCAAAGACACCGTCAACAATAATAAAAACTTGAATCTCTAATACAACCTACAAGTCACCGTACCTCCAACAGCTCTTTTTCCATAATATTATCAGCGATACCTTTACTATATATTAGGTTCTCAATTGTAGGATGTGAGATCTGTTGAAATCGAGGAAGATATTCTAGTTTAGTCGTGTACTTAAACCGCACTTTCTTACCTTGAACTTTAGGGGAAAGTAAATAGTTATGCCACATTTCTCAATTTTTTAGTTGGAATTTGTACTTTATAGAGTATTGAAATGCAGTAGAGCTTCAGACTTCTTTGAACGGGCAGTACGGAGGCTCGGGTGCCCCTTGAACATGGCTAAGCTGACGTAGGAACCATTTCGCATGGTATGGCTACATAATGTCCATGTACTTCAAGTTGTGAGTGTAGAAGGCCAGTGGGTGAACTATACCATCGGGTCTGATCTCGACGTACGGATCCCAAGTCACCTACACCAATCAAGGCAATAATTTCTTAACAACAAAAAAAGTTCAATAAACTGAAACCAAATTGAAAAAAGCAAGAAATGCACCTCAATCGATTGCAACCTATCAAAGGTCTTACAAATAGTTTGTTTGTGTTCATTTTCACCTCGTGTTTCTGTACCCACCTCGAAACAAGTGGTTAAAGGTGATCCATGTATTTTTCATTTAACACAGCAAGCTGGAGTTTAAATTACTCGTAGTCGGATGTCACGCCAAATAACTCCAATAATAATCCCAAATATTGAGCTACTATTAATTTGTAGCAGCGGTAAGCAAAGTTGAATCCACAGAGACTGTGGATGACTCTAGATTACAAAAAAATGGTTTTGGATTAATTATACTTATCTAATTATCTAAACTTAGTACTAATTAACTAAAAAACTAGGAAATAAATGCGAGAAAAAATAACTATAAATACTACAAAATTAACAATACTATAATAATTTTGGATAAAGGAAACACTTAGACCAATGTAAGTATGGTTTAGTCTTCGATTCAAAAAATAATTTGTCATAAAATCTTATAGATAGGCTAATAGTGACTCATGCCAACTCATTCTCTTCATGTTAATGGAAGGAACGTGTGATACAGCCACATACTAACTAGAACACGAAACCTGTTAGATATGCCATAGATTTTCAATGAACCAGCAGCATTAAACTCTGTGAAAACACCTACCATGAGTGGTAACTTGCATGAACTGCTACCATCTCATATCTCAATGACACAAAGGCACATCGATTGTCGAGAAACAAAGGCCCCACTTACCACCTGGCATGATCCTCCCTTACCAAGTGGTGATAAGATCACTTATAATAATCTCTAACCTAACTTATGTGCACATGCATTTACACATAAAAAAGTAGAGATTCTATTTGAATCTATAAATTAGTACAATTAAAAATACAAAACAATAATGAAAAATATGGAATTTAATACATGAATCTCATAATCACTTACTAGTCTCCTTTATTTAGACAATAGATTGGCCAAGTGCGGCCATGGAAATGGAAATATAAAGAAAAAGGCAGCAAGGAGAGAAGAAGTGAATGGGGGAGAAGATATTTCCAAACTCATTATATGGCTTCCAGTTTATAGTAGAAGTGTGATAAGAGGTAATCTAATCCCGAATCTTGCAAATCTTGAAAATATGAAACTACTAATCTTCGAATTTGTCCAACGCCATATGTGTTAAACTCCAAGGTGCAGCAAATCGCTGAGACGGCACTTCAATAACCTGTTTTCCTTAGATTCTATCATGAAATTAGTCCAGCACCTTGTTAGCGCCTTTAGTTCATTCTCAAGGAGCTGGCCTTCCCCTTGGAATTTGAACTTCATTTTTCTCCTAGATCTTCATAAGGCTTCATACGCAATGTTTCTAGTGAGTTTCCTCTAACCGATCAAGTTAAGGCTAGGATTCCTAGGCGATTTCAAGTCGCCTGGAGGCAATAGGAAAGCACCAAGACTATCTTGAGTTTTTTTATTAGATTTTTGTGGGAATTCATTCCTCTTTGTCCAATGCTTATATTTACCCATAAATATAAAAAATAAAGGTTTTAAAGTATAAATGGATATAAAATTCTTGTAATTCATAGTAATATCACACTAAATTATATCTGAATTAGCGACTTATCAAATACCCCTAAAACTTAGACAATTGCTCGTCCCGAGCAATAGAGTACAAGACTGACACGTGTCGAGTGTGCACAGCAAGTTTCCCGTGTTTTCTATTAACTTGTAGTGGTGGCAAATAGGATATTGTCTCCACAAAGATTTTTGAAATCTCAAAGGAAAGTAACTTTTTATTATTTTTATTAACTTAATTAATCTAGTTAAATGCGAATTGAAATACTAATTAACTTAATAATTATGATTACTAACTTACATAACCAACTAACTAAATTAATATAAGCAAATAAAATTCAAACTAAACTAAACAATATTCAAATGCAATTCAATATAAATAAACAAACTTCTAAACAAACTCCCTCTAAACAATATAATATATTTGGATTACTTTCAAACACTAGAAAATTATATCAATTCATACTATAGTTATAATTATAAAACATATGGAATTTTGGAATCATTAAACCTACTTCATAATAGGTTGATAGCCATTAGCTTGCCACCGATTTTCCTTAATTCAATGGAAATGCCACATTCTCATCACTGTAAATCTACCCATTGGATAAAACGCAACACCATAGAAATACGATAGCATTAAGTTCAATGAAAATCATGCCTAATCAAAGCCAATATTAACTAAAGCCACATATTAAATAACTTCGAACACAATCACCAAGAACATCCACTCGAAAAATGTCCTATAGATTAATCTTCGTTACTAATTCTATAATTGTTGTCAATAATTATAGACATAACATCAGAATCATAATACCACATAACGCATTTGCAACTATGCATACAATACTAATCTCTTTTAATTATAATAAGCAAAAACAACTTGTTAATTCCATAATTGACATGTATGAATAGATATAAAGCATTAAACACAAGATTCCTCGATTATAACTATTTAGTAATTCAAAATATACTACATTGTGTATGGTTTGTTTAGATTAATAAACTACTCACTCATGCTGGAAATAAACAATACATAAATATAATTAAAAGAGATAATAAATGAATAAATACCTTAATATAAATCAAAGCTCCAAAGTATCTTCAAACATAGACCCTAAAACTAAACTAGAGCAATAGGAATGCAAAAAGATAGAATAAGGAGAGGAGGATAGAGTTATTTCGAAGCTCTCTGGTATTTTTTATTTTCTCCATATGTATACATATGATAGATAAACTCAAATTCTTCATACTAATCTTAAAAACCCGTAACTCACCTCACCAGATTCTCAGCAATTCTAAATTTATATATAAATCGATGAGTAAATCACTGAGTTTGGCTCTCAGCGCTCCTCCAGCGATTCGGTAGGAAATTTATAGTACATTCTTCCAATTCACTGTAGATTCGCTGGCCTTCTTCTACTGCTGATTTATATGGTGATTCCTAGTGTTATTCTAAATCGCTGGTACATTTTCTACTTGACTGTTTTGTTTATCTTTCTCTTTTCTTCCATTTCTTTATTTTCCTATTTAAAACTTGAAATCACAAAAACAAGAAAATACATGTTGTAATATCATCATTTATACCAAAAGCAACCTAAATTACGCTATAAAATGTGTCTAATTATTGACTTGCCAATACCTCCAAACTTAGCACTTTATTGTCTCGAGCAAAGGAATACTCTCATCATATTCGCTTTTCATTCTTTATAAATTGATTTCAATCTAATTCATCTTAACTTTGAATAATGGAAATTTCAAAGTAGAAATGATTTTTCAAATGGAAATATATTACCCATAAGTAAATGAAAGTTATGATTAAATAGAATGATTTAGTCAAATCAAAAAATCCCTTAATGATAACTTGACCACCTAATATAACACTTCTTTAAAATTTAAAGTTCATTGCCAAGGTTAGTGCATAACATAGGTTTTCTCAAGCTATACTGACAAGCATCAAGCTTATAATAACTAATATATAATATTAAAACAAAAAAAACCACTAGATTAATCTTAATTTAAGAAAATACTTTATAATAGTACCACTATCAAAATCAATAGGAATCTTGCCAAGATTCCAATGAATACGTCATTTAGAACATGTTAAATTACGAAAACTTCATTCAACTCTTGTTTCAAATACTCGAGTTAAATCTTTTCATTTAAAGAGTTTAAGAACATCCCTCTTTCTTTTTATCTCTCTTATTTTTTTCTACTTCAATCTAGTTATTTCTTTGTTATAAGGTTCTTTTACTTTTGCTTTTGAGTCCCCGCTCCTTTTCCTTTGGACATTCTCATTTTTTTCCACTATAGATTCCCTGCTCCATTTCATTTAGAATCTGTAGGACTCTCTATATATTTATTTTATAAACTCTTGCTAACACTTCTTATTGTCTACCAAAATTGAAGAAAGTATTCTTTCTAACTTATAAAAATTCATCTATTTCTAACCCATTTCTTCTTTTAATTATGGGGTAATTGCTTTATATTTATATACAATAAAAATACTTAATAAATAGCTTTTGTATCATAAGATTCATAGAAGTCTATCTTGTTCATCTTGCACTATTTTTTCGATCTTCTACCCATTATCATGACTAATACAAGGCATTCAATTAGTGTTCATCACGTAGTAAAGTTATTAAAAAAGGGTTTAAAATTAATTCATTTTATCATAAAATTTACTTGCGTAAAAAAAATAACACTTCCATTCAAAATCTATTACATATATATTCATTTCCATTCTTTTCCTGACTAAAAATAATGAAAATGAAATTCATACTTACTTGATTTCAAAAGAAATTTGAAAAATTTTGTCAACTTATTTGAATATTGGATTAAAAGTAATTCTGAACTTTTTTCTGCCTTTCTTTCTTTTCATTACCAACAATTCCATACTTCACCTAAAATACCCCCAAACTCATTCTAACCCTTATCCTCAAGGTTTAAAAATGAAGTCTAGTTCTCATCATAACAAACATACAACGTGAAGTATAAAAGAATTGATAAAATAAAAATTAATTGACAATCAAGACATTAAATTAATTATAATAAGGTAAAGTCCATAAAAATATAATGAATAAACATCACCATTATATAATAAGTGAAATAAATATCATGCCCAAGCACTTAATAGAATGTATCACAAAGTATACAACCATAAACATAAGCTATCATTAAGAAACAGATAATGTATATAACCACTACAAGAATTACATAGAAGAATCTCACCCCATCACTCAAAGATAAAAAAAATAAATAGAAGGAAGTCATTGTCAGCTTCCAAAAGTTGTATCATCATCATCCTCCACTGCATCAATCCGCTGGGACGGGTAGCTTACAACCGTAGAGGTGGTATTCCTAACTGGGCAATGTCAAAAAACCAAGATTACTGCTAAGTAGTAATCTCATATGTGTAGATGATACAAGAACCGATATTCCTCCCTGACGTCGGTCTTACCTGGACATCGTACGCTCCATACGGTAGATGCTCCTTGTTAAGGCTTTCTGGTTCTCGAATACCAGTTCCTAGGTACGGAGAGTGGTCATCTAATTGCGTAAGATAATACCCATAAAATTCAACCTGATTCTTCCATGTATAATTCATCATAGTCCCCAGCTAGTTGCTCGACGTTCGAATCATGTCAAGATTCCGACATCTGCTCCAAGATTCTCCTTATGTTGTCTTTGATTTTCCTTCTTTGCTAGTTTCACTTCTCAGTATCTCAGCTCTCTCTCATCCTTTGTGTTTTCATAACCATTTACTCTACCATGTCTCTTTATTACCTCATCAGCGATGGTCTTATCTAGTAAGAAATCCAACTCGAGTCCTGCCATGTTCACTTGGTCCATCCTAAAGAAGGTCGTAATCATCAAGAAAAAAATGTAGGCTTTTGTTCTTCTAGGTGGTGATGATATTCCTAATGGATTCATAAATTATTTTGCCAACATCCAAGTATCCAAACCCCCATGACAATGTAATAAAGTAAGTTGACCTTGTAATTCACTATTTCGTACTATTGTAAGCTTAGTAGTAAGCTGGCATTGATGAAACCTCCCCTTACTGTCTCGATGAGGAAATGGTACTTAATTCCATACTCGATTTTGCGGTACTCATCATTTTGTTTTTGATAAAAATTCGATAATTCAAAATACCGATTTATTCTGGCAGCAGAGTAGTCCACGGTCCTCCCTCTAACTTGGGACCAAATCTTACTTGCACTTCCATATGCTTTGGCGTAAAGTTCTCCTACTAAAGCTTCACAACCCCGCTCACCATGGACATCTTCCAAGTCTAGATGGTTGTAATCCTAGTTTCTCATCTATATGATGTCTAGGATCCTAGGCCTATACTTCAATTCATTTTTCACATTAAATCCCCTCTTCGGGATCAACTTCCTATCCTTAATTACATCACTTCTAAATTTTTCACATTAAACCCTAGTTTCTCATCTCAATTTCATTTTATAAACTCTTGTTAACACTTCTTATTGTCTACCAAAATTAAAGAAAGTATTATTTCTAACTTATAAAAATTCATCTATTTCTAACCCATTTCTTATTTTAAGTATGGCTTAATTGCTTTATATTTATATACGATAAAAATACTTAATAAATAGCTTTTGTATCATAAGATTCATAGAAGTCTATCTTGTTCATCTTGCACTATTTTTTCGATCTTCTACCCATTATCATGACTAATACAAGGCATTCAATTAGTGTTCATCACGTAATAAAGTTATTAAAAAAGGGTTTAAAATTAATTCCTTTTATCATAAAATTTACTTGGGTAAAAAAAAATAACACTTCCATTCAAAATCTATTACATATATATTCATTTCCATTCTTTTCCTGACTAAAAATAATGAAAATGAAATTCATACTTACTTGATTTCAAAAGAAATTTGAAAAATTTTGTCAACTTATTTGAATATTGGATTAAAAGTAATTCTGAACTTTTTTTCTTCCTTTCTTTCTTTTCATTACCATCAATTCCATACTTCACCTAAAATACCCCCAAACTCATTCTAACCTTTATCCTCAAGGTTTAAAAATGAAGTCTGGTTCTCATCATAACAAACATACAACGTGAAGTATAAAAGAATTGATAAAATAAAAATTAATTGACAATCAAGACATTAAATTAATTATAATAAGGTAAAGTCCATTAAAATATAATGAATAAACATCACCATTATATTATAAGTGAAATAAATATCATGCCCAAGCACTTAATAGAATGTATCACAAAGTATACCACCATAAACACAAGCTATCATTAAGAAACAGATAAAGTATATAACCACTACCAGAATTACATAGAAGAATCTCACCCCATCACTCAAAGATAAAGAAAATAAATAGAAGGAAGTCATCGTCGGCTTTCCGAAAGTTGTATCATCACCATCCTCCACTGGATCAATCCGCTGGGACTGGTAGCTTACAACCGTAGAGGTGGTATTCCTAATTGTGCAATGTCAAAAAACCAAGATTACTGCTAAGCGGTAATCTCATATGTGTAGATGATACAAGAACCGATATTCCTCCCTAACGTCGGTCTTACCTGGACATCGTACACTCCATACTATAGATGCTCCTTGTCAAGGCTTTCTGGTTCTCGAATACCAGTTCCTGAGTGCGGAGAGTGGTCATCTGATTGCGTAAGATAATACCCATAAAATTCAACTCTGATTCTTCCATGTATAATTCATCATAGTCCCCAGCTAGTTGCTCGACGTTCGAATCATGTCAAGATTCCGACATCTGCTCCAAGATTCTCCTTATGTCGTCTTTGATTTTCCTTATTTGCTAGTTTTACTTCTCAGTATCTCAACTCTCTCTCATCCTTTGTGTTTTCGTAACCATTTACTCTACCATGTCTCTTTATTACCTCATCAGCGATGGTCTTATCTGGTAAGACATCCACTTCGAGTCCTGCCATGTTCAGTTGGTCCATCCTAAAGAAGGTTGTAATCATCAGGAAAAAATGTAGGCTTTCGTTCTTCTAGGTGGTGATGGTATTCCTAATGGATTCATAAATTATTTTGCCAACATCCAAGTATCCAAACCCCATGACAATGTTATAAAATAAGCTGACCTTGTAATTCACTATTTCGTAGTATTGTAAGCTCAGTAGTAAGTTGGCGTTGATGAAACCTCCCCTTACTGTCTCGATGAGGAAATGGTACTTAATTCCATACTCGGTTTTGCGGTACTCATCATTTTGTTTTTGATAAAAATTCGATAATGCAAAATACCAATTTATTCTGGCAGCGGAGTAGTCCACTGTCCTCCCTCTAACTTGGGACTAAATCTTACTTGCACTTCCATATGCATTGGCGTAAAGTTCTCCTACTAAAGCTTCATAACCTCGCTCACCATGGACATCTTCCAAGTCTAGGTGGTTGTAATCCCTAGTCAATAAACCCTAGTTTCTCATCTCTATGATGTCTAGGATCCTAGGCCTATACTTCAATTCATTTTTCACATTAAATCCCCTCTTCGGGATCAACTTCCTATCCTTAATTACATCACTTCTCAATTTTTTGTAGGCCTTCTCAATTACAAAATTTTTCTTTCTCAATTTATAGTTTTTCTCTCCCTTCAATATTTTTTTTCTGGCTTCCCTGTACTTCCTCCTCATCCACATAATTATCTTCAGAGATGTAACTAAATGAAGAAGGTGAAGTAGGTTATCTTTATGGTCTAATCCTAAGTGTGTTGAAAGATATGAATGTGGGTCGGATTTGGAAAATTTTAGAATTTTATTTTTTATTTTTTACTAACTTTCACTTCCCATTCTCTTCTCGTGAACCTCTAACTTTACCACCTCTGGCCATTAGGAATATTGTAGGTAAAAGAATGAACCTGTAAAATCATTTGGGATCAAATTTGTCGAAAACGTATTCGACAAAATTCAACTATGTATCGAGAATAAGAAATCATCGAGAAAAGTTTTTTGAAATTGAGATTTTGAAATTCATACGAAAGTTGTTGATAAAATAGTATTGGGAAAAATAAGCTTTGTAAGTAATTCAAATCAATTGATAAATATTCACAAAAGCCCACAAACTCATTTGAAACTTAGTCTCAAATTAGTTTGCTTATAAAATTAAATTTACTCGTCATATAGGAAAAATAGTTCAAAAATACAATAGTGATAAATAAATCATCACATCACTCCCATACTAGTATTATAATAGAAAACATTTGATATCAAAACCATTTTAAAGTAAAAATTTTGAAATTGAATTTATATCCTAACAATCAATCCAAAATCGACTAGAAACCAAAAAGATTAATTCGTAAGAGGTTAGGGTTTTAGTTGATAACCTTCTTGAAATTGATTCTTCCAAGTATTGAATCTAAGATTGCTTTTCTAGACTCTCTCAAGCTCCTACTCGAACTACCTCGCTCAAGCCTTAGGTGATATATACTCTCAAAACCCATCACGTATTTGGGTTGAATGTGTAAGGATTGAGGTATGAATCACTTAAATACACTAAAGTAAAGCTTTGGAGGGTTAAATCTAGGCAGAATTGTGGTTATGTTTTTTAATAACTTGAATTCTTTCTCAACGAATCAGGGTTTAAGTGGATTCGCCAAAGAATCACTGATAAAATCACTGGAAATGAGCCTCAATGACTCAGTAATTTGTCTAGCGATTTCTAGTTGTAAACTTGATTTGGTGAGAAATTGTTGGCTTTAAATTTGCATTGAATATTTTGCATACTGCTATCGATTTACCCAGTGATTTTCATTACAAACTGGAATCGCTCGAAAATCGTTAGCTTAATTTCACTATTTTATCTATTAAATTGATTTTCTCATTTAATTATCACATATATATAGTAATCAAGGTAAAAATATTTGAAAATCTAGAATTTAGCTAAAATATGTATTAAATGATTTATTTTATTGCAATAAATAACTAATTAACATAAACCTAATGCATAAAATAATATAATACAAAAATAAATTGGCTAGATCAATCCCAATTACATGAATCTATTTTGCAATTGAATTCCTAAAATATCCCCATTATAAGAGTCAAAAGTTGAGAAAATATAAAAACAACTAAAGTGGAAAATAAATATAGAATATATGTTGCCTCTCATAAAGCGCTCTTATTTACTAGTCGTTGGCTCGACTAAACCACGCAGTTTTAGGCTGGTTCTATGAACTTAAGTGTAGAATTATCCACTCTTGTGCCATTCCAAAAAGTGATTGCTCAGCTATGCACTCGAAAAGTAATCGTTTTATTAAGAATATCCATGACAGCTTGCGAAATGGCCAAGAAAGGTCATCCTAAGATTAATGGAGGATCTTCGTTAATGAAGTGTGGCATAACCAAAAAGTATGTGGAAATAATATACTTATCAATTTGAATTGGTACATTAATAACCAAAAAGTCCGTGGGATTAATATACACGCTTGGTAGGGAAATTTTTTTGAAAGCAAGTACATCCAATTCTAATTGACCGTGAAGGAAAAAATGAATTGGCATGTACTTTTTCCTAGAATCCGTATCACATATAGCTTTAAAGTACCAAGCCCATTTAGCCTTTATGTTTATGCATATATCTATCGAATCATCAAGGTTGACAATTGTTGGATTCTTCATTTTTTTTCTTCTTATTCTTCGTAGATTTAATTTCCTCCATGTTACTATTCTGAACATTGTTTGATTGTTTAACCCACCATTTTTTGGTTATTGTCTTTTGATTAGCAGTTTCTTCACCTTGCTCGTTCATTATCTTAGCATTTCCATCTTCCATTGTTGCTGCATTAATAGCATATATTTCAACTTCATGATGATTTAATTCTAATCATTCATTTTCTTTAGTTTGTTCATCATCATTTCATTAGTTTTCCCAAGATATCTTCATCATTCAAATGAAAAGTGACAATTTTGTGTTCAAACTCCATAGGCATTGTTCCTTCAAATATATCTAGTTTTATTTTAGCTATTTTAAGAAATGGTCTTCCTAAAAGGATAAATGTGCACTTAGCTAGTTGACGCGCCCGAACACGTCAATAAAATAAAATTTCTAAACTAACTATTTTGTAGAATAGTGGCAAAGGGTCGATCCTATAGAGATTGGTGGTCTTTCTAAGGTTAAAAATAACGAAAAGGAAAAATCAGGGATTTTAAATAAATAACTTAACAAACTAATCTAACTAAACTAAATAAATAAAATAATTAAAATAACTTTCAAAACAATTAATAGGCACCTAAGTAACACCTAGGTCTACAGTTCCACAAATCAGGATCAAGATTCAATGGTACATCATGGTCTTCAGATCTTTCCCCAAAAGTTGTTAATTTAAGTTCTCCTAGATTAGTTATAGAAAATCGACATCCACCAAAAACTCCTCATTCCCTAAATCTCGATATCTAGGACGTTCGCCACTAACTACTTCCCTAATTAATGCATGACCCTAGAAATCCATCAATCGGGTTTAACACACTAATCGCAATAATAAGGATCCATGGGAACATTAATTCGAAATAACTGGATCGCATCCGCTTTCGGTTTAACCTAGATTCAATTGTTGTACACTCAAGAACAGAAAGTGTTTTACGACAAACGGGTGAGTGTTTGTCACTTTATTGGTCCAAAAGTACAATTACATGGATACTATCGGTCCAAATAACTATAGGTTCTCCATATAAAGCATGCACTGGCCATATACACACCCTAGATTTAAACCATATTTCTTAAAATCAACAACAATGAAATAGGAGAATTTAAACTAAATTAAATAATAAAATAAAATATGTCACATAATATGTCATGAATCCATAATCCCGACTTGTTTCCCTACAAACCTAGGCAATCATTGAGAGAAGTCAATAGCAAAACAATAATAGTCGGTGTTCCTTAATAATACCTTAAGTTCCTAATATATAAAACCACTAAAAATAGGTCCCGAGAGGTGAGAGAAACTAATTTTCTGGGTTAGTCTCGTGACACATGCGATGAGGAGTATTGTATGGCTATTTTTAGGCTTGAAATCACGTTTTGTCCACGTGTCGCAAGCCGCATTGGTTGTTTGGTGCAAAGCAGCTGACGTGGCGCTCTCCCATTGGTCCAGATCGTTGCATTGGCGTGTTTGGGAGGTCGTGGCAGAGCCACATGTCCACGAGGAGAGTGTTTTGTTTGGTTCACTCAATGAAAATAATGCATGGGATGGCTGCGCCATGCGCATCCCGAGGCATGATGGATGGTTCAGAAGTGTGGGAGCTGCTGTGCGTAATTTGTTGATTTGTTGGAGCGTGTTGCTATGTTGGGGCATGACGTGGCGTGGAATGATTGGTGTAAAACCAATGAAGTGATGTGTTTGACTTGGTGGAGAGCCAATTGAGGGCTGCCACGTGGCATACTAGGCTGCTAATCACTTATTCTACCCCCCTCCCCCCGCAACGCGTAACTCGAGGCAAACTGTACGGTGTCCGATCACTGCATGTAAATACTTTATTTTGAGTATTTTTTCACCACGAGTTCTACCACACACTCCGTTTCACCTGAAAATGACAAAAAATATAATTAAATATATATTTTAGAGAGTTTATAGAATTAAATATACTAAAATAAAGTACTAAACACATATAAATACTGACTTATCAAATAACCCCAAACTTAAGACTTTGCACGTCCTGAGCAAAGGTGTAGATGACAACACAAACCAAACTAGACTCCTAATATAGTTATGCATTGACCTAACTAATCCTATACTATACATAATTAAAATTCACGGAGTTCCTTTGGTTTACATAGTCGCCAAATTAACAAGCCACTCAAGAAATTTCGGAGTTATGATATGTCAAGACTCGCAACTCAAACACAATTAAGATCACACTTTGAAGACATATATTCAGTCAAAACAAAGGTCGTCAAGTACTCACGAGTTTTCTTGGTCTATACATTCAAGTATGCAAGTTTAAAACCTTACTTAATTTAATGAAAGCACTCGAGCTAAATCTTTTATTTGAGGAGTTTTACAACTTCCTCCTTTATTTATTATTTTTTATTCTCTTTTTTTATATATTTTTTCCAAGTTTTTTTTAATTAATACAGTCCTTGCTTCATTTCCTATGGACCGATTTTCTCACTTTTTTCCACCATAAGTTTCCCTGCTCTTTTTCCTGTGGAAACCTGCGGGGCTCTTTTTTTTTTTTTTTGAAAAACTCATGTTAGCCCTTCTCCCTTTCACTATAATCTAACGAATTCCCAAATATGGGTCAAAATAATATCACTTGCACAAATTTGACCGTCTACTCATTTTCGTTATCTAGCAAAAATGTTAACCATTAACTAAGTCCCTAATCATGAAATCATAAAAATGCAGGGTACGGCTCGATTGAGTGTTTCTCCTAATTTTCCCTAAGTTTCAAGTCAAAAAGGAAATTGTAATTTACTCATCCACAACTAAAGGCATGAACAAAGTTTCGGGTGACTCAATATGCAATAAAAATAAATAAAAAACTATACTAAATATATGCATGAAAGTGTATCATATCCTAATGAAATGAGAGAGAAATATGAAAGGACAAGAAGTGAAAGAAATGAAAGAAATGATATAAAACACCACCATTACCATCCATTAATCACATATAACAACAAAAAAATAAACGATCTCACCTGCACTCTTTTGCAAAGGAATCCATCCAATACAATCCACAATCCCTAAAATACCCCCAAACTTATTCCGAACGTTGTCCTCAAGGTTCAAAACAAGGCAAGGAATTCCATGCAACAAGAAAAGATAGTGGTGACAAAGAACATGGATAAAAAAATAAGAAGATGAGACAAATGCATACATAACAAAAAGTCTCTAAAAACTAGTGAACGCACAAAATCTCTCATGTGTAGGTGACTAAGGAAACTAAAAAAAACAATCATAACAAGAGCAAGAACTAGTAAACATAGGAGTTAACTAAAAAGATTCCTATCAAATCTTGCAAGCCCGAAGTCTTTCAACTAAGGGCGAAATCAAAAAGATGATAGAATGAAGTCTAGGGTTTTGAGTCTACTCAATAACCCGTCACTAATGCAGCGACTTAAGTTAGATTTGTCCCAACCAAGTCTCAAAACACCTAAAATCCTATAAACATGTTAATTCCAAAAAGATGCTCAAATTGTGCTAAAAAAAATATAATTCATAGTTAAACCTAACAAAACTCACGGGGTGCTCCAATTTATAAAAATAAATAATAATAATAATAATAATAATAATAACAAAATAAATAACAAAAAAATAAAATAGCAAAGAAAGAAAACTTATCCCGGCAACGGCGCCAAAAATTGACGCAAGCAGAACGCATCAATAAAATAAAATTTCTACACCAACTATTTTGTAGAATAGTGGCAAAGAGTCGATCCTATAAAGATTGGTGGTCTTTCTAAGGTTAAAAACAATGAAAATAAAAAAATCGGGGGTTTTAAATAAGTAATTTAACTAACTAATCTAACTGAACTAAATAAATAAAATAATTAAAATAACTTTCAAAACAATTAATGGGCACCTAAGTAAAATCTAGGTCTATAGTTCAACAAATCAAGATCAAGATTTAATGGCACATCATGGTCTTCAATCTTTCCCAAAAAGTTATTAATTTCAGTTCTCCTAGATTAGCTATAGAAAATCGACATCCGCCAGAAATTCCTCATTCCCCAAATCTCGATAGCCAGGACGTCCGCCACTAACTACTTCTCTAACTAATGCATAACCCTAGACTCTTGCCAATTCGATTTAACACACTAACCATAGTAATAAGGATCCGTAGGAACACTAATCCTAAATAACCGGATCACATCCGCTTTCGGATCGCATCTGCTTTCAGTTTAACCTAGATTCAATTATTGCACACTCAAGAACTAAAATGGTTTTACGGCAAATGAATGAGTATTTGTCACTTTATTGGTCCAAAAGTACAATTACATGGATACTATCAGTCTAAATAATTATAGGTTATCCACCTCAAAGCATGCACTATCCATATACACACCCTAGATCTAAACCATATTTCTTAAAATCAACAACAATGAAATAGGAGAATTTAAACTAAATTAAATAACTAAATAAAAGATCTCGCATAATATGCCATGAATCCATAATTTTGACTTGTTTCCCCGTCGACCTAGGCAATCATCGAGAAAAGTAGATAACAAAACAATAATAGTTGGTGTTCCTTAATAATATCTTAAGTTCCTAATATATTAAACCACTAAAATGGTCCCGAGAGTTGAGAGAAACTAATTTTGTGGGTTGGTCTGGGTGACACATGCGCCGAGGAGCATCGTATGGCTATTTTTGTGGCTTGAAATCATGTTATGTCCACGTGTCGCAGCCGCATTGGTCGTTTGGTGCAGAGCAGCTGACGTGGCTCTCTCCCATTGGTCCAAACAGTTGCATTGACGTGTTTGGGAAGTTGTGGTTAAGCCACGTGTCAACGGGGAGAGTTGTTCGTTTTCTTTGCTCAACGAAAATAGTACATGGGATTACTGCACCATGCGCATCCCGAGGCGTGATGGATGGTTCTAAAGCGTGGGAGCTGCTGTGCGTAATTTATTAATTTGTTGGAGCGTGTTGTTGTGCTGGGGCATGATGTGGCGTGGAATGATTGGTGTAAAACCAATGGAGTGACGTGTTTGACTTCGTGGAGAGCTAATTGAGGGCTGCTACGTGGCATGTTGAGGTTACTGATCACCTATTCTACCCCGCGCAACTCGTAACACGAGGCATACTGTCTGGTGTCCGATCATTGCATGTAAATACTCTATTTTGAGTATTTTCTCCAAAACTTCAATCGCGCACTCTGTTTCATTTGAAAATGACCATAAAATATAATTAAATATATATTTTAGAGACTTTACATAATTAAATATACTAAAATAAAGTACTAAACACATAAATACTGACTTATCAGTTATATTGAGTCTCCCATTTCCATGATATAGAAGTCAGCAGGAGATGTTAAGTCATTAACTTTGACTAAAACATACTCTAGTAAACCATATGGTTTAACAATGTTATTGCCAGCTAAAGTAAGGTTAATAGGTGTATTGGTCAGTGAACCTATTTTCATTTATTCATATAACTTGAGTGACATAACGTTTATTGATGCTCCTAGATCACAAATAGCAAAATCTATTAAAGAGGTTCCTATTGTGATAGGGATTCCAAACATCCTTGGGTCAAAACATTTCTCAAGTATCTTCTTTTTAATTAAAAAAGACATTTTTTGTCATAAGTTTTCTTTAGATTATTCTATAATTTTTTTTTTGATTCAGAGAATTCTTTCTAAATTTCATTGTAACTATAAAATTGCATAATTGATTCCATCAATGGCTCGCTGATTTCTATCCTCCTAAATGATTCAAGAATGTCTTCATTGATTTCTTCCTCCCTAGCATCAGCTAATCATTATGGAACGGTAGAATATGAACACACGTCTTCATTCAAAATAGCATAAATCTTATCATTTTTATCCTTATCAATTAATTTAGATTTTTGTAAAAAAATTTCATATGCTTCAACTATGGCTAAGTACCATGGTTATAACCTTCCAGGAAAATGTGTAAGTTTCAATTTTTTAGTCATCCATTGTCTAGTAGGAATGACGTTAGTCATCGTTTCTTCTTCTTCTTCTTCTTCATCAATAGTCTTTTGAACATTCTTTTTATTACTTTGTTTAGGTGTCTTGCAAATTATAGTTGTGTCTTTCTTATCATTGAATATAACATTAACTTGCGCTTGATTAGTAGGAGCAACATTGGTCTGAGCAGGTGTTTTAGCTTGACTACTCTGTTGAGCACTTAATCTATTTATTTGCAAATTCATTTGACTTAACTGATTTTTCAATTCATTAATTGTAGTAATAGTCTTAATTTGATTTTGAGAAATTAATGTGAAATTTGGAGAAAATTTGACTCATAAAATTGGGTAATATTTGGTCTAGATTTGGACTCATAAGTTGAGTGTTTTGTTGAGGCTGCTGATTAGGTGCAGGTTGCATTTAAGCATTTTGTCTATAGGTTTTATAATTCTGATTTTGAGGACAATAGCTGTGACGGCCCCAATTTTCCATAAACTGGGCCCCGCTCGGCCTAAGCCCACGTGGAACCCGTGTCGGTCTCGCAAGGTCAACGCTGACCTAGTCAGCCTTCCAATCCTTCTTAGATAAAAATATCATACCTCGGTATCTCTACCCGAAATTCGGACATACGTATTCCGACGAGTGGATCCCACATACGACCCTGACCTGCCACGTGGTACAGGTCAAATATTCAGGCTGTTACACTAGCTAAGATTTGGATTCGGTCTTCCAGGATAATAAGTATTATTACTATATCGACTTCTTGGGGGAACAGAAAATTGATTCATTATAACATTAACCGCTTCAATATTTTCTTCTTATAAAGTGTTTGTAAGATGTGTAACCTCATCACAGAATTCGCAAGCCTTAACTTGATCAGATTTTTTGTTAACTAACAACTTAACCACCTTAGATAATTCATCAATTTTATCGTCGGTTGCATTATTTTTCTTACTATCCACTTCATAGAGTTTCTTTCTTGAGGATTTAGATTGTTTTGCCATTTTAGTAATTTTTTCTTTCATTAAGTAGGTGTTGTTACAAATAAATATCTACCACATATTACGTCTAGTAGTCTTTGTTCAAAGTGATTAAGTCTTTCATAAAAATATTTTAACAAAGCTCTTTGAGTATATCTATGGTTTGGACAAGAAGAAGTTATTTTTTGAAATATATCCTAAAATTCATTGAGTTTTTCATTATCTTTCATCTTAGCAACTGTTATTTACTTTCTATATGAACAAGTTTCTATAGCAGGCATATATTCATCTAGAAAAGCTTCTAACATTTGAGTCCATGTAGTTATCGAGTCTTGTGTAAGATAGAACAACTGGTCTTGTGCTTGATTTTTCAATGCAATAGGAAAGCCTTAAGTTTGACTTGTTCTAAAGTTCATTCTTTTGGTTTCATTCCATTAACTTTGTGTTGATACTCCCTTATGAATTTATGTGGGTCTTCATTGTCTTTACCGTAGAAGTTAGGTAAGGCACTAATGAATCCAGAACTAAGTTTGAATTCAGGAAATCCATTGGGGTATGCTATGCACATAGGCTCATATGTTGTAACATTTTGATTTGCTTGTCTAAAAGTGAGTTGTCTATTATTATTGATAACTTTGTTATCATCGATATTAATGACATTGTCATCAATATCATTATTGTTGTCTTCCATCCTATTAATTATATTTTCCCTAAATTGTTGTTGTCTTAAACTCGGATAAAAAGTTCTATCAATTTTAGGATCAAACGGATGTAAAAATCATGTTGAATTAACACAACGAAGTGTATAAACCATACGAAGTTTAGAATCCTTCAAAATTACCTAAAATTCCCTGGTAACGGCACCAAAAATAGACACATGTTGAGCATGAACACTAATTTCTCGTGTTTTCTATTAACTTGTACTAGTGTGAAATGGGATATCGTCTCCTTAGAGATTTTCGAAATCAGAAAGGAAAGTGACATTATTTTTATAAACTTAATTAATCTAATTAAATGAGAATTTAAATATTAAATAACTTAACAATTATGATTACCAACTTAAATAACGAAACTAACTAAATTAATCCAAACAAATTAAACACAAACTAATCTTAAACAATATTCAAATGCAGATCAATATAAATAAACAAACATCTAAACAAACCTCCACTAAACAATATATTATATTTGGATTACTTTCAAACACTAGAACATCATATCAATTCATAATATAGTTATAATTATAAAACATATGGAACCTTGGAATCATTAAACCCCATTTCATAATAGGTTGATAGCCTTTAGCAAGCCACCATTTTTCTTAATTCAGTGGAAATGCCACATTCTCATTACTGTAAATCTATCCATTGGATAAAATGCAACACTATAGAAATATGATAACATTTATTTTAATGAAAATCATGCCTAATCTAAGTTAATATTAATCGAAACCGCATATTAAACAACTTAGAACACAATCACCTAGAACATCCACTCGAGAAATGCCCTATAAATTAATCCTAGTTGCTACTTCTATAATTTTTGTCAATAATTATAGACATAGCATCAGAATCTTAATACCACATAACACATTTGCGACTATGCACAGAATACTAATCTCCTTTAGTTATAATACGCAAAAGCAACTTGTTAATTCTGTGATTGACGTGTATGAATAGATCTAAAGCTTTAAACACATGATTCCTCAATTACAACTATTTAGTAATTCAAAATATACTAATTGTCTAGGGTTTGCTTAGATTAATAGACTACTCACTCATGCTAGAAATAAACAATGCATAAATATAATTAAAATACATCATAAATGAATAAGTACCTTAATATAAATCAAAGCTCCAAAGTATCTTCAAACATAGACAATAAAACTAAACTAGAGTAGTAGGAATGCAAAAAAAAGAAAAAAAAAAGAATTAGGGGAGGAGGAGAGAGTTATTTCGAAGCTCTTTGGTATTTCTTATTGTCTCCCTACGTATACGTATCATAGATAAACTCAAATTCTTCATAATAATCTAAAAATTACCGACCTCAGCGACTTCTCAGTGATTCCTAACTTATACACAAATCACTGAGTAAATCACTAAGTTTAGCTCTTAGTGCCCCACCAATTTAGCTGGCGATTTATAGTACATTCTCCAATTTGTTGTGCATTCGATGGCCTTCTTCTGCTATTGATTTATATGGCGTTTTGTAATGTTATTCCAAATCGCTAGTACATTTTTCCCGTTGACCATTTTGCTTATCTTTCTATTTTGTTCTATTTCTTCATTTTCCTATTTAAGACTTGAAATCACAAAAAAGAGAATACCTAGTGTAATATCATCATTTATACCAAAAATCGACCTAAATTACACTATAAAATATGTCTAATTATTAACTTGTCAAAGACAATCAGTTTGGAACATACATTTCAGTTTCATTGTTACCCAACTCTAAGTTAAAGGTTTTGTCCAATTTTTCACAAATATGCCAAATGAAACCAAGAACCCTTAAGCAAAACTGGTTACTTTAAGTTATGATATTTTGGTTACTTTCCTAAAGAATACTCTACAAAACACTAGGTTTCGTTAAGACTAAAATCATCAATTAAACACGAGTAGCCTCGAAACTTTTAACAAGATGAAAACTCGCAATCTCCAAATACAACATTGAATACTAAGATTTCTCAAATGAAACTTATACAAACATTCCACTAACACATTCAAAACATTGTTTGTAGTCAATAGGATTTTCTTTTGAGATTATCATGGTTGGGTTGGGTACAAAAAAAAGTAATTCATGGATTCAAAACGTTGAAACTTTAAACTTATATTTGTCAAGATCAATTCCTCTTTTATTTTCTATGTAAACTCTTATATTTTCTTCCTTTCTTCTTCTTCTTCTTCTTCTTCTTCTTCTTTTTCTTTTTCTTTTTCTTTTTCTTCTTCTTGTTTCTTTTTAATAATTCGAGAATAGGACTAGTTTTCCAACTAGGTAAAAGATTATAGGCTAATGGTTTATAGGTTCCATGATAGGTGATGAAAGAATTAGGTTATGTTGGCTCAACTAGGTTAACTAGGGATTACTTAATAGGTAGGTTAAAGCCTAAAAGCTTTAGACAAACAAGGCCTATATCTTCCCCTAAACTTATTATTTAGTTATGACTCAACTGTAAATGGATTGCAAACCTATCCTGAAATATGTAGAGATTTAGTTGGCTTTTTTTTCTTCACTCCACACTAGCACTCTTTGGCATAGACTTAGTATAGTAGACTAATCACAGGAACAAAATTTTTACCTAAATTCTACTTAAGATCTAGTCCATTCATGGCAACATTAATCCACATTTAAATTCTTAAATTGTCCAACATTATCCTAAGCTAGAATTAGGCATTCATTTAAGCTCAAAACAACCGATGGAAGAAAAACAAAAAAAATGAATTCACAAGTATGGAAGTGTGTAACCAACCTACCAAAACATCAATCTTTAAAATGAAATAAACTCGTGTTTCCTGTATTTCGCCAGGAATTTTGAAAGTTTTACCATAACTCCTTTACATAAGGTTCATTCATGCATTTCATCAACCTGAGTACCTGTATACCCCCAAACGTATCTTGAATCTTGCCTTCAATGTTCAAGAAAGTGGGACAACTAATACACATTCTAAAACAACAAATGACGTATAATAATTGAAGATAAAAAATGGAATGAAGTGGAATGAAATGAAATAAATATATGAAAAGCTGAAAATGTATGCAAGTGATGCATTGTGCAAGGTAATGTGCCAAAATTACAGCGAGAAAAGTATTACATTAACTCCAAGATGTAACAATAATACATATAATATATCTACAATCCAGGTAAGTAATGAAAGATTCCAAAGAAGTAACATGATAATAGCAAGAAATATTCAACAAGGGACTTGACCAAAAAGGTTCCAACCAAAACTTGCGAGCCCGAGTTCTTCCAACTAAGGGTAAAATTAATAAGATGGTGGAATGGACTACAGCTTTTGGTTCTACTTAAAGACCTACCACTAAGGTGGCGACTTAAGTTGATTTTCAAACTTCCAACCAAGTCTTAAAACACATAAATCTGAGTAACCAATCAATATCTTGAATAATGATCTTTCATGCAAACAAAAATAATATCCAAAATCAAACCTGACACCGAACACAAGGTACTTTCTCCTTCCTTCGGTGCTCATTTATCTTCATATACCTGCAAAGTCCAAAAAATCAAGGAGTTCATTAAACATCTAAGAAACTAAAAACTAAACTAAGCCTAACTAAAATTAAACGCATGAAATAAATAAAATAAAGTTAGGTTGCTTCCCAACAAACGTCTTTCTTTCAAGACTTTGGCAACAAGGACTTCTACTTAGGAGTCGTCTTGAACAAATGGCTTCAATGTGGTTTTCAACAATGAATTTGGCACGCCCTCATTTAGAATTTAGTGCTCAACAAGGACTTCTAACACATAAGTTTCTGGCTCATTTGGATCATCCAACACAAAGGTGTTGGTAGTGTAGAAAATTGCTAAATGCTCATTTCTTCCACCCTTATGTAGAATTCAACGCATATGCATGCTAGGGTGGGTGGTCTCACTAATACCAAAGGTTGGTCTTCTTTGCTCTCTTTATGCGGCACAATTGACCTTTCAAAAGTGACTTTAACTTCTTTCTCGACTTCATTTTTATCAAAAGTTGTGGAATCATGAGAAATGGTCATGGAGATCAACTCAAGTTCTTTATTTGGTTCCTCTTCCTCATTGCTTACGTAGTCAATAACTGATGTAAGCTCATCCATCTCAACACAAGTAGCATCACTCGAGATTTCCTTTAGTTCAGGATGTTCAGAAAGCTTAGGTCTCTCAAGTTCTGTGCTAGGAAGGGTTTGTGAAGATAATCTCATTCTCTCTTCTTTTCGCATTAAATATGGTAGATTCCTAAAAATCATATCTGCATTCCACTGAATTAGCTCAACTACCAAATGAAATCTATCAGTTTTGGGCAAGTTTTAGGAGAATGAGAGTAATCTCCACAAAATTCACAAGCATTGACCTATTGCACAAAAGAATGATGATCATAAAAATTTTGTTCACAACATGACGTACTTAACCCATTCACATTGTAATAGTTTGAGTCTTGTTGTGAATCATAATTGTAGTAGCGAGTAATGAAATGAACCTACAAAAACTGAGATACAACGGTGTAGAAATTTGTCTTTTTCTTTTATTTTATTTTATTTTATTTTATTTTATTTTAATAGTAGCCTAAAGATAATCAGCACCAGTCCCTGATAACAGTGCCAAAAATTGATGTCGTACCGAACGACACCAATTATAATCTCAAATACCCAGCTACTATTGATTTGCAGTAGCGGTAAGCAAGGCCAAATCCACAGAGACTAAGGATAACTTTAGATTACAAAAAAAAGAGGTTTTGGATTAATTATACTAATCTAAACCAAGTACTAATTAAATAATAATCTAGGAAATAAATATGAGAACAAATAATTATAAATACTACTAAATTAACAATATTATAATAATTCCAAATCAAGGAGTGACTTACGCCACCTCATTATCCTCATGTCAATGGAAGGAATGTGTGATACAACCATTTACTAACTAGACCGCAAAACCTGATGGATATGCCATAGATTTTTAACGAACTAGCAGCATTAAACTCTATAAGCACACCTATCATGAGTGGTAACTAACATGAGCTGCTACCATCTCATATATCAATAACACAAAGGCACATCGATTGCCAACAAACAAGGGCCCACTTTCCATATAACATGATCCCCCTTACCGAGCGATGATAAGATAACTGGCAATAATCTCTAACCTAATTCATGTGCACATGCACACATAAGAAAACTAGATACTCTATTTGAATCTATAAAGTAGTGTAATCAAAAATACAAAAAATAATGAAAAACATGGAATTTAATACATGATTATCATAAATCACATACTGATCTCCTTTATCTAGACAATATTTTAACCGAGTGTGGTCGTGGAAATTGAAATAGAAATAAAATAGGCAGAAAGGAGAGGAGAAGAAAATGGGAGAGAAGAGATCTCATAAAGTTGTTCTATGGCTTCCTATTTATAGTAAAAGTGTGATAAAAGGTGATTTAATCTCGAATCTTGCGAATCATGAAAATATGAAACTGCCAATCTTCGAATCTGTCTAGCGTAGTACATGCAAAACTCCAAAACACTGCTAATCGTTGAGACGACGATACAATACTATCATGGCTTGAATTTTTAATCTTGTTTATTATCTGTAATCAGGATCACTAACCCGTGATATGGGACCCATAACGTGATTTGTGCATTGACCGAGGCGAAAGGGCTGAGGTATATGTTAGATTTTGTTGTGGTGTATGCCTAGTATATTGTATATGTGTAGACTATTAAGTAACTCCTGCTCATGTATAGGCGTCGAGATGTGAGTGGAGACGTACCTCGAGTTTCATGACGACGTGGGACCAGAGTAAAGATTTATGTGTTAAGTTTATATGAAGCTTAGTACGGTTTAAATAGTGGCTTTAATGTAATTATGATTGATATGGAATTAATGTAGCCTAAAGTTAATGTTTTAAAATAATAGCCATGTGATTTACATTGAGACACGTATTGGCACATCTAGAGGCAAATTGAGTTAAGTTTAGTGTTACTTAAAATAACTTAGTGAAGGTTAGTGGAACATGTGTTCTAATGTGTGCCTTTAGATAGGTCTCGAGATACGTGTGTGCAAAAAGATGTATGGTTATAAATCAATCAAATCTATTCATATATATAGCAATGAATCAACACATGCAAATCAAGTTTTCTTATTTCATTAACTTAACAAGTTAGGAAAGCTTGCAGGAGTGATCGAGGGAAAGAAATTAGAGAAATCAGTGGGTTTAGTGAAGGTGGTGATCAAGCTTAGTGTGTTCATCAAGTAGGTAATTTACTTACACTAGTTTATTTAGTTCAATTTGATGAATTCATGAATTCGATGTTATACATGGCTATTTTTATGTTGTTTATGATGTCTTAGGGTTTTGGAAGTGTCCATGGATATCCCCAAAGTTTTAGTAAAGTCTATGTATGGTGTAAACTCAAGATTCTAGTTGTAGAATTATGGGTTTTATTACACATAGCGTGCTAAGTAGGGCAACTAGCGTGCTAATATTGATTAGCGCGTTAGATAAGACTTAGTAGCGTGTTAAGTTGGCCATTAAGCGCGCTAGCCACAGTTATTAGCGCGCTAATGGCCATGACAACACAAAAATATGCGATTTTCTAAAATTTCCAAAACACTATAATTGAGTCTAAAACCTTAAGTAAAGGCATGAACGCATCCAAAAACATGTTTTAGGTCATCAGGAACCTAGGAAAAGGATACAGAAGTGCGAATACGAGATTTTAGGTGTCAGGAGGTCATTAAAGCTAGGAATATACATTGTTTGATGTGAGTATACCCAATGATTGTTTAGTTATATTTCATTTCTAGTTTTAACTTGTTTATTATAGTCCATATTGACTATGTCTAGCTTTTTACTCTCATATCATGGACTTGTTTGTCATTCCTCACTTGTTAAGCTTAATTTCCATGGTGTTTTGATAACGTGAATTCTTTTCAATCCATTCATGTGCTATAGCTATTTTCTTGCTATTTTACAGTAAATATGGTATAGATAGCATGCTATTAGGAATTGTAGAGTTACGATTGGTTGTATGGACTTGTATTCATTATTGAATTTGTGATTTGCAGCATAGCCAATTCTTGGATTCCTTTATAAGTCATTTTCTTGGAACTATAAAGTAGTTATACAACCTCTAAGCTAGCGGCATACCTGTGCTTCAGCATTTTGTAGGTTTTGGTATTTCATGTATTATGTATTTATGTTTTTAATATGTTTTGGGGTTGTTTATTAAGTTGAGTGTTTAGCTACATGACTTATGATGACCATCACACTATTTATATTTGCTACTTTATTATATATGCATGTGATCATGATTTCCTGGTTTCGACACATTTAGAGTTTATTATAATTTCTTCCACATAATACGTTAAGTCTTCCGCTATAACTAATAAACTATATAAAGTTAAGAATTACTCTGAAATCTAATAATACGATGATAAGTGTGTTACTTATTCTGAACATGAGAATGGAGGAGATTTGGATAGAAAGGCAGACTAATACGTAGTTAAGTCCTGTAGGATTAGGATTTGGATTTAATTACGGGATTAGGTCGAGTGGTGCCCTGGATTAGAGAAGGGGTCGTCACATGCCCCTAGTGTCAATTCACGTTTAATTAGGTGCATTAGAGGCCCTATTTCAAAAATAATTTATTTAGTTTCATTTTCTTTCCATACCTTACATTTCTAAAATTTGAGATTTTCTCTTTTTTTGTTGTGACCACATTAGTCACATCAGAAGTCGGACTATGTTGAGCAAGTCTCGACTCGATTGTTTTTCTCAAATTTAGTTTTATTATATTTTTAGCCAATTTAATTAATTGTCGATTTCTTATACATTTATTTATATATCATATATTATATATACTTAATACATAAATATGTATATTATATTTTAATATGAGTGTTTGCTTTAGCAACACCCTTTAAGGTGTTGGTTTCGGCCAGCACCACCTACGGTGCTAGGCACCGGCCTCGGCCTTCGTCGACGCCTCGTAAACGCCCCCATGATTCACCAAAACCTTTCAACATCCAAATTAATAACTAAGCAATTTCCCTAGGCTTTTCGATCAATTTTATCACCATGATAGAAAAGAAAATTAAATTAAAAGTTACCTCAAGAGCTCCAAGCTTGCCTTCATCAATTTACCCCTTCAAAATCCATAAAAATGTAAAGCCCAAACTTTACACTCCATTTTTTTTTCATTTGTTTCTCTCTCAATAATCTCAACCACAAAGCCTCATCTTTACCCTTTTATCTTTTATCTCTTTCTCTACCAATACACACACACACTCACTTAAATGACACACTTCACTAATCAACCTTGAATTCCCACATAGGATATCCCTAGGTTCATTAATGCTTTAGAAAACTAGATACAAACTTGGCTTTTCATTTATTTATTTATTTTGAACACTCCACTTTAGCAAGTAGCTTAGATTAATTTAATCTATTCATTTTAACTTAGTTATTTGTATAACTTACCCAAATTCCATTATTTCTACAACTTACCTTATACTTATGCTCGCAGATATCTCGAGGTAATGTTCACTTGCTCGATCGACAATAAGATTCGTAAAATTATACTTAATCGGTATATGTAAGTAATACACATCATCAATCGCAAATAAATATATTTTTAGGGTAGTTACAGATTATAGTTACTTTTTGCACTAACCGTCCTTTTTATGACGGTGGGTGCAGAGCCGTCGACAAGCAGGCCGAGCAAAGAGAAGATTAGCGACTACCTCTGAGCCAACAACATACCTGGGCTTCGACATTTTGTAGGTTTCGATATTCCATGTATTATATTATATACTTATGTTTTTTATATGTTTTGGAGTTGTATATTTGGATGAGTGTTTAGTTCCCTAACTTATGATAACCATCACACTGTTTATATTCGCCACTTGTTATATAGGCATGTGATCATTGTTTCCTGGTTTCCACACCCTTATGATTTATAATAATTTCTTTCGCATAATATATTAAGCCTTCCGCTAAATTTTATAATTGTTAATAAGTTTTAATTAACTTTGATTTTCAAGTGTAAAATGATATGTGTTTTACTTATTCTGAACATGAGTTGGATTAAATTTGGAAAGAAAGACTCACTAATACGTGATTAAGTCCTATGGGGTTAGGATTTGGGCTTAATTACAAGATTAGGCCGGGCGGTGCCCTAGATTAGAGAAAGGGCCGTCACGAACACCCATTTGTCATTCGATTCTCTCACGAAATAAGTCCAGTGCCTTGCTAGCGGCTTCAGTTCATTCTCAAGGCGTTGTGAAGGCGCTGGCATTCCCCTTGGAATTTGAACTTCGTTTTTCTCTTGGATCTTCACAGCGCTTAATACGTAACGTTTCCATTGAGTTTCCTCTGATCCGATCAAGTTAAGGCCAGTGATTCCTTGGCGATTTCAGGTCACCAAAAGGCGTTGAGCTTATCTCGAGCTTTTTTGGTTGGATTTTTGTTGAAAATCACTCATTTTGTTAAATAGCATATATTTACCCTGAAAAATACAAAAACAAAGGCTTTAGAATATAAATGGAGATAAAAGTCTTGTAATTCATAGCAATATCGCACTAAAATACAGCATAATTGGCGACTTATTATAGTCTAATCCCTAAATAAAAAACAACATGAGTAAAAAGAAGTACCAGAAAGACAATTAAAAAAGCAGAAGATTAGAAAAACACAAGTAAAAACTACAAAATATGTATCATAAGCAAAGTTAAGTACCTTACAATTTTTGATAGTTCTACTCTGGTGGTTGATTCGAGGTGGTGATAAAGATAAGCCAAGGCGGCTGCACCTAATGCGTAAGTCCCAATCATATCTAGATTCTTCATAAGCTTCAGCAATGCGATTAAGACACGTGACTCACTCTTATCGGCAAAAAAAATAAATGATGGCAAGTACAATAAGTATGCATTGTGCATTCTGCTCTAGGGTAAGTGACGTACTAGAATTGGCAGTAGAAGTATTACACTTGGCTTTACGACACCAACAACTCTTCAGCCAACATTTCCTCATAAAGAGACCCCTTGTAATGCTAACCTCTTCCTCTGATTCTTCATGACTAACCCCAAACAACTTGAGACTATCTTCATTACCTCAACGCAAAACTCATTTGTTTGTAAAATTCTCGATCGCAACCACCTTGACTATTATTGGGATCTACAATAGAATGTTCACATCATCTGGCATGATAGACATTTAACCCAAGAGTAAGTGAAATGTATTCATGTTCGGCTGTCATCGCTCGACAAAAGCTAAAATCATCCCCTTATTGCCCTTTTGATACGAGCAGTCTATGAGTGGAATCAACTCAGACCTCTGAAAGATCCTCCATCGGCCCTCGTTGTCGAGGTGACAAGATTGCAAATCCACTCAACTATTTGAGTCATGTGCTTTATGCACTTAAACAATGGTCAATGCTACAACAACAAAACAAACTTCATAAATACATTATCGTATAGGAATTTCATGAATAATAATTTCATTCAAAAGGAAATGAAGCTTTGCAAAACTCATGTCATTGTTCCAAATCGTTACCGCTTAGGGGTGGGCATCGATTTCCCTAAAACCGCCCAAACTGTATGGTATGGTCTGGATTTTTAAAACTTGCGGTTTGGGGGCAGTTTGAAAAACTTGAAAACCGCGAAATTGAGATTTGGTAGTGGTTTTCAATTCTGAAAAATCGCGGTTCACCAAACCGATGGTAATTTAGTAAATTTATTTAATTCACATTTCAAAACCTTAACCAATATAAACAACTTAACCCCGACCAAAATAAACAACTTAGACAACCATGTCATTTTTTCATCTCCATCTCAAGATCCTAAACATATTCGCCTCCACCAGTTGAGGTCATCCGCTGCCGCCTTCCACTAGTCGTCGACGTTGTCGCTTCCCACCAGTCGCCGTCGCCACCACCTACCAGCCATCGTCACCGCCGCCTCTCACCAGTTGCCTCCTCCACCGTGTCACTCGACGCCTCCCACCTTCCACCACCGCCACCTCCTCTCACCACCACCTCTCACCGTCACCTCCTCTCACCACCACCTCCCATAGTTCTACGCCTCCTCCACTGTTTCCCACCGGTCACCTCCTCTCACAATTGCTTCCCACCACCGCCTCCCGCAATTCCATGCCTCCCATTGATGTCTCATGCTAGTGATCTCTCACTGCCGCCTCCCACCACTATATTTTTTTTTTTTGAAAACATGTAACATGAAAAACCGCGAAAAACAAACCAACCAAACCGCGCAAACTGCGGTCGACTTGGTTGCGATTTAGTGGTGGTTTGCAAAATGATCAAACCGTGAACCCTCGATTTGATCGCAGTTTAATGGTGGTTTGCCCACCCCTACTGTCGTTGCATGATTCTTGAAACCCTTCAACAGAAAGCGATTGATAGGACCACCAAGGAAATGAGGTAATGGGTCATTTTCAGGCTCCTCGTCATTCCCACCAGCACCTATACTACTACTTTAGGTCACGTGGCATTAAAACCTGCGAGTCTCATCACTAGACTCGGATGCCTCGTCCCCACTTTCAGTAACATCGAGTCTTCGATACCATACGAGAACATGAGATGCCTTGTCATTGACAACATCCCACGCCTCCACCGGTCGGCATGCACGTGTACATTTAAGCTGAGCAACCTTTTGTTTCTCCTTCTGCTAAGATGCAGTATGTGCCTTCCTCCCGCCACAGTTAGCAGGAGTAGCTAATGTTATTGTGCACTCGTTGGCTTTGACATTGACATCCTACTTGGAAACAATAAACTTCCCTCGAGCCATATAAGATACGAAAACACATTGTAAGCACAATGCACCAGAATCATGTATTAAAAGAAATACTTAGTAATATGTTTCAATATTATACAACCGAGACATAAGCATATGTATCAGTATCGTACTATCGATAGCTGCCAAAGGGTCTCGATTACTACCCAACGAGACTAATCCCAAATGTATTTTACCATGATACTTAGTTGGAAGAAATCAACACGCAATTCAATGTCTCGATAATAGGTCACCGAGACTAAACAAGTAGTCTTGGTAATACACAACCACGTGGTCTTCGAGTTTTCTTTCTTAAGTGTCGATTGAGGTTAAGTGACACTTACTCAATGGTTTCAACAATGGAAGGCCCAAACCAAAACACAAACAAGCTTTTGCATAGCACGGGATTACGATTAAACCCAGTAATGGGTACATTTTCACGAAAGACAACATAAAAACGAGACAAATGAACAACAAATTCAAGGAAAACATAAACTTACCCTCGTTTGATTGACGATTCAACAACCACCCTAAGCCCGAAGCCGCCACACAAACCCTCAATACCGAATAATTCTACTGGCAAAAAACACACACCCAACCCTTAAAAAACAACAAATAAAGGGATTTGGCAGACTTAAGCCTTGACCTGGGATGGGAAAGAGCGGATAAAAGGGAAACGAGGGTTTAAAATGATTTTACTTCTGTTTGGTGGTGGGTGCTTCATGACATTGGGCAATTTGGTCCATTTCCTGAGTGCCCTGAGGAAAACGCTGGTGCCATTGTAAATTGGGTGCCATGAGTAATGAGTGGAGTGCACGTTGTGCGACTCTAATTTTAACCTCAAAATAACATGAAAATGACTATGGCGAGGTTGGCATTTACGTTTCGATCAAGAAAATTAAGGCCCGAGTGGCGAGGACACAAGGCAACTTGGTTCGAGGAAGTTTGGGCGACGAGGATGAGGTGCACTGGTACGAAAGAGAGCCGTAGGAAAGTGAGTAATTCGATCCATCGAGAGGCAAAAATGTGACTTCGACTAGACCACAAAAATAAACCAATAACTCCCGGTAACAGCAAAACAATACTTAAAAACTTGTAACATGTTACAAAAAAAATATTTGTTACACATCACAAAAATGGACATATCATACCACGTAAAAAAGGTGCGCATCCTGTGCAAATCATATTTATTTTTAAAATTTGTGCAATGTGCGAGTTTTCATGGAACTTTGACCGAGGAATCGCTCCACTCTGTAGTGTTATTCTGCTGTCCCCAAAGCTGAGCGTATCTTCCACCACTTGACAACAGGATTTCATGAGCCCCCTGTTCCACCACCTTCCCATTCTCGAGGACAATAATCTACAAGCACAAAATGTCAAACACAAGGGGTATCAACCAAGAGAGAAATACGTTAGGAAACAATGAATATCTCGTTTTAATTGAGACCAAACTTAATTTATTTCCATTTTTTTTTAAAAAAAAAGTTCAATTAAGAGTTTTGGACACTGGAAAGGACGAAAGCTTATATCTAATGACCCCAAGGATAAAATGATTATTTAAAAATTTGCAAGACAAAGTGCGAAACAACCGATGCAAGTACTTGAAAATGAAAGATCCTAAGCAATAGGAACAACAACTCACGTCCCCAGTAGTGTGCTAATTACATATCTATGAAGTAACATGAATAATTAAGAAAAAGCAAAGAAAAACTGATCATGTTTGTTTTGAAAATGAGAATGCTTAACACAGCTAAAGCATCTCTAGACTCTAGTAAGATGGATGGATGGTGCATCACTTGCCAAAAGGTGGCATGTTAGGTGAAGTCGTGGGTTCGACTCATGTTGGACTTATGTTGGACTTAAGTTGTTGATTCTAAATAAAATACAACAACAAAAAGAAAAGAATGCAGAACAACTCAAAGGCCATTTTGTGTGATCAATAAATGCAAACATCATGTGCTCTGTAGATAAACTAACGACAGAGATATGTTATTCAATAAACTGATACTGACGACTAATGTGAGAATGTGCAGGTCACCTTTCCACATGGAATATTAAGGACAGAAACATATCCATTCGTTCACAAACAATACCAAGAAAAAAATCAAGACAGCAATCGAAGTAACGAAGCAACTCAAGAATAGGATAGAAGCCCTTAATACAAACACATGTTCAACCTTAGCCATGGGTAAAGTTGAGGAAGCCAACTCGAAATAATAAATTAAACATTCTAGATAATTGATAATGTACTTCACCAATCACCGTCATGGGTAAAGTTGAAGACTGAAACATGGGATAAACCGATAGAGCATAGAGTGAGACAACATTACAGGTATCCAATAAAAATGCAATTGCATTTGATAGACTTTATCCCGAGTTATGTCAGAACTCCAACCATACATAAATACGTGTATTAGAAGGGTTACTTGCTGGGCAACAACAAAGATTTTCTAAAGCCACTTGCTCACCAAGGAAATTACATATGACAAATAGGTAATGACTTCAAGTCTAAAAACAGATGCTTGGGGCAATGCACGTCACCTTTTTTTTTCTTACAATTACAGAGTATTTGAATTATCCTCCTTACTCAATTCAATGCTCAAATGTTTTGGTAGAAAAAGTTGAGAAAGAACCTGTTGCTTGTCATGGAGTGGTAAGGAGTAACTTTGTTACCATCAAACACATTATTTGGTCCCTGAACTTCACAGTTTTTCTTGACTTGGTCTTCAAACTTTGATTTGTTAACATTTGGTCCCCAAACTTTTATTTTGCACACATTCAGTCCTTTTATCAAATGAAACTATAACGGATTGGATTGAACAAGCGAGGTAATATGTGCAGGTCCATTCAACGAAAGGACTAAATGTGTTTGGAAAAAGTAAAAGTTCACGGACCAAATAATGACAAATCAAAGTTGAAGGACCAAATCAAGAACAAACGTAAAATTCAATGACCATATGCTAACAAATCAAAGATTGAGAGCCAAATCAAGAAATACCGTAAAGTTCAAGGACCAAATGATGCATTTTTCCAAGAAACTAATTTGTATGTAAAAGACATCATTTCCATATTGTTATGTATCACTTCCCTTTGCTTAAAACAAGAACATACCTGATCACATTGCATTGCAGTTGTAAGCCTATGAGCTATGAAAATCGAAGTTCGATTGTTGGCAAGGGATCTCAACGCAGTTAGGATCTCTGCTTCTGTTGTACTGTCGAGAGCACTTGTAGCTTCATCACAAAGCCTGGCAGAACAAAGAAAAATTACATAAATATCCCTCAAAAAATTAATATCAAAATAAGCTCGAAGACCAACTACAAAGTCACAATGAGTTATGTGGACTCTTGGAAATAGCAGATTTGCTGCATATATTTAAATTCTCGACAAAATTGAGTCAGTATCTTGATACATTGACTATTAAATACCAGATCAGGGATGGATGAATCATAATTAAAACATAAACTGAAACAAAAAGAAAATATATGGTGGGCATTAAATGACAGAACCTCAACCTAATCAACCTTGAATGCATTTGATAATAGCAATCATCAAGAGTTGATGTAACGACCCACCTCTTTAAATCTTTGATTAACACTATTAAGAACAATTAGTGATCATTTCTTAAAAAATCAAAACGAACCATTAGTGATCATAAGTCCCGACTGACGAGTAGTAGACGAGCAATATGCTGAAATATGATGAATTATGTTATTGGTGTTTGGTGACAATTGGATGTATGTTATGTTATTTATCATATTACTTGACTATTTGACCATAATGGGTGGGAATAGATCCCTTAATTTTTTTTCATTTTTTGAAATCAATAGATCCCTTAAAACCTAATTAATACCAAAGACCAAGTTATAGTGGCAAATTGGTAAATTCACCACATGGATAATTAATTAAATAAGGAACATGTAACTTTTTAAAAAAAAAAAATAAGGAGCATGTAATGCGACTCCTAGATGTGCTTCAAGATGAGTACAAACATGAACTCTTCATCCACCTCAAGATGCATGACAAGTGACATCTAGAATAAAAAAGTGACTTAGTGAGATGCGTGTTGGCATCACAAGCCATATATAAACGTCGAGATATGAGGTTTGAGTGTGATAACCTTGTAAGCTTAGGCCCCGAGTCTTGGACTACTTCGTTTTGAACATTCAAGATGGGGATATGGTTTGAGAGCTTGGGAGGTGATCTAATAATGGGAGCAACCTAGAGAAAGTGCAAACTAGTGGATGTAGAGTCAAGAAGCAAGATCCAACAAAGGAAGTCAAGAAAGGCATAAGGGGGAAACAAGTTAGAAAGCCCCAACAAAGTTTCTCAAGATCTCCAACTTTCTTGTTAAAATCTTATTATTTATGGTTGGTTTTTGTAGATCTATGTGTGTTGACCCAAATGAGGTTAAACCAACCTCTTATGGTGTGTTTTAAAGGGGAAACAAGGGCTTCTCATGACTTTGAGTTACAAGAATTGTTCTTTTTCCTTTTCACACCAAATGGAGTCTAGATCTTGGATTATAGGGAAATCTAAATCGTTTTTGTTCTCACAGTATTATGAGACTCAATGAGGTTAAACCAATATCTACTTGGGTGGATGCAAGGAGAAATAATGATTCCTCTTGAGTTGGTGATGTTGTTGGTGTTCTTGATTCCTTCCAAGCAAGTTGGACTTGAATGTTGTCGTTGGGAATGGAATGAAAGCTATTGTAGTGTTGGTTGTGTTTTTAGGTGTCTAAACACTATTTTTGGACAGTATCAAGCCTTGTCTCAAGGTTTTAATGGTCGTGAAGTCGGTCGGAGAAAAATTATGGGTGAAGGCAAAATTCATAGAGCAGCAGGGATACAATCATGCTGAAGAAAAAATTTATATTCATAGAGTTCAATGCCTCTCTTTCGTAAGACATTATTTTGATTATCTATAAACTTTTCCGAAAGCTTACTCTAAGGATCTACAACTTTGTCTCTTACATGCATTTCTTATTTTAAAGTTTTGAGGGTGCTAATTCGATATTTCTAAATTTAGAAAAGCATATGATAGGGTTCCTAAAAATGTTCTTCGACGGATTCTTGAAGGAAAATGAGTACATGCTAGGTACATAGACACTATTAAATATTGGTGAAGGAATATTAACGTGTATAAATACATTTAGAGGAACCAGAAAAGAATTTCCCAAAACAATAGGACTAACATCAAGGATCGACTTTAAGCCCATATCTCTTTACTTTAGTTATGGATGATGAACTAACTAGGCATATTCAAGAAGATATATCATGGTGAATGTTCTTTGCATATGATATCGTTCTAGAGGATGAAAAAATAGATATATCATGGTGTAAGTTGAGTAGGATGAAGTCCGAATACATGCATTGTGAGTTTAGAAATACTAGACATCAAGATAATTGAGCGATGAACTTAGGGGAAGTAGAGGTTCCTATGGTGAACAACTTTAGATATCAACCATACGTACAATTCAAGTTGGATGGAAGAAATGATGTGTAATAGGTGTGATATTTGATCAAACATTCCTACTAAGTTTTTTTTGATAACCGAGGGTTATCCAAGCCAGCGCCCCTGACACATGACAGATGGATGGACCCGACTAGACCCTCAGGGGATCTTAGTTGCCCCCACCAAGGAACCAAAAGAAGAAATCAGAGAGATAAAGGCAATGAAAGGAATCGAACGTCACGCCATTGGTGTGCTGAGCACAATTCTTACTGACCCACCAACTCTCCTAGAGGTAAAACATTGCTATTAAGTTATAAAGGAAAACTTTTAGAGGATTATAATTAGGCAAACCATCTATGGAATGAATGTTGGGCGGTAAAGAACCAAAAGTACAAAAAAATGAACGTAGCGGAAATGAGGATGCATTGATGATTGTGTGGTAAGACTCGTAACAATAGAATAAGAAATACATAAATTCAAAGAAAAGTACGAATAGCACTTATTGATACAAAGATTATGAGGTATTTCAATGGTTTGGAAAGCTCATAAATTGCACTAAATCAAGCACAATGGAAGAGTTTAATCCATGTAGTCGACCCCAACTAATTTGGGATTGAGGCTATGTTGTCGTTGTTGTAAGGGTGAAAAATTGAGTCGAAATTGTTGGTTTATACAAATTTATGAGAATTTTTATTTTTAGTTGTTTTTAATAAGGTTTGTTACTAAATATTGTTTATGTCGGAATTAGGAGGTTTACTAGCATTTTAATTTCTATTTAACTATTGTATGATTAGGTAATTAGAATTTTAAGATTAGGAATTCCTATTTCTATGTCTAATTTCTACTTAGATGCCTTACTATAGCCTATACAAAAGCCTTTCTACCATTGAATATAGATGGATGGATGGATGAACGAATCGAGTTAAGTTGACTTTCTTTTGTGAGAGTATGTACTTAGTGTAAGATTGTTGAACCTATCAAGCATTGGCTTGTGGTGTTCGTATTATACCAAGGTTTCTTGGAATTATATATTTCTAATAGGTTGACCTTTTACACATAAGTTTCTAGAGCCGATTGTATTCAAGAGGTTGCGGTTTATTCATACTAAGTTTCTATATTCCGATTTGAGAGTATTAGGTCTAGGTTGCTTATACGGAGGTTCTATGCTCCATTGTGAACATTGCGTCGAGGTCCCTTTTTCTACTTTAATCTTAAAGTCACGAGCGTTACACCATCCGCTGCGTATCAAAAGTAGGATCAAAGCATCAGTTTTCCAAGATTAGAGTATCATATGCATAGATGTGATAATGTAAGTTTTCCCCCCACTACATGGACGATTGATTGAGTGAAGCAAAAACATCATACTAGGCCTATGAGCGGAGATCTACTAAAATTAAAAGGCACCCTCAAAGGCGTAGACTATATGATGATGATTGGGAGTTGGAGGTTACCATTTTAGATGGTATTCTAGGTGAACTTCAACGTAGAGTTGTGACTACAAAAGCCAAGATTGAGAGACAAGACCTTTTAGAAGCAATAAAAATATCCATCAAAAGAATGTTGCTCCACTAATGATAGAGAAAAAACTTACAAACACTCCAAAAAGAGCTTCAAAAATTTCTTGATTGTCGCTTTGAAGAAAAGTCTAAATTTCATAGAGATTTGGTCAACAATTGTGAGTAAGGAAGAAAACACCAAGTTAGGGCCAATTGAGAATCCATGCGAAGAAAGTGCCTTGGAGGATTACTGTAACGACCCATACCTTTCAATCTAGGTAACTAGTTCGATCAGCGACACGCCATGAACTCTTACGTCTAGGTAATATCAGTGTATTACACGTTATTTTTGTTTGTTCGGTGTTTATGCGTGAACTATGTTTTTTCATATGGGATGGTATCCTAAACCAAGTTGGATTTGGATTTGTTTGGCCTAAGTTGTTGATCTGTTAAGGCCCTTGATGAGCTTTGAGATGCCCGCAAGTGAGATTACAAGGCGCTAAGTGATGGACTGAACTGAAGATGCATGTATGGGTCATTCCAACCCAATGATTTACCTTGGGATGTGCATTGGGCATCTAGAAGAACTTAAAGGACTTAAACCTTATAAGTCTCCTAAGGAAGAAAAATAAGAGAAAGATAGAATAGGAGAAACAAAGGGGCGGTCGGGAGGGCTTGTGTAAATGGAAAGAACTTGGAGGAATCGTTGAAGCCAAGGGACACTCGCCCAATTCGAAGGCAAGGTCGAAGATCTATCAAGTGCAAGGTTCCAAGAGCTAGAAATCAAGCCAACTAAAGCCTTAGGTATAGTTTATTCTCTCAACCCTAGATTCTCCTTATTTTTGTTTTCTGGGTGTCGAGTTATTGTTTAAGATGATTTGGGTGTGAGAACTAAGAAAGGCTTATCAATCTCCTTTAACGAGGGCTTGATGAGAACAAAGGGCTTCTCTTGTTGGTTTGCAATGTTGTGGTGGTGAAGAAGATGATGAATAGTAGTGGTTTGATGTTGAATGGTTATTGTTTTGGATTGAAATACAAGGCATTATTGCATTCTTCTAGTTTATGATGAATAGTAGTGGTTTGATGTTGAATGGTTATTGTTTTGGATTGAAATACAAGGCATTATTGCATTCTTCTAGTTTGGGTTTGTTGGAACTCATTGGATTAGAACCACCCCAAATAGGTGAGAATTCCTTGGTTGGGATTGAAAATGGTGTAATGGACATCGTTGTTGTTTACGTAGGGTTATTAGAGGAGATTGTGACTAGTGCCTATATAACAAGCGTTGTGACAATAGTTACCACACCTATTGTTGTCACAAGCTTTGTTATAAAAAGGGTTATGACAACAATTATCACAAGGTTGTGATAACTATCTCTGCAATCACACCAAGTTTTTTCTATTATAACAAGCTTTGTTATCACAAGGGTCGTGATAATTGTGTCTATGATCACGCCAAGTTTTATCACAAGCTTTGTTATCACAAGGGTTGTGACAATAGTGCCTGTTATCACACGGGTTCTTGAAAAGTCTAAGTTATCTAAGAACCTAAGCAGGAGTGTTAATTTAAACTGTGTAATGTAGATACTCACGAGTCGTCTTGTAACCAAGGATCGAAACTTCGGTTTCTCCTTATAATTAGCCCTCTTGATAATCGGAATTAATTCGGATAAGTTTAATTCCATGTGGAGAATTTTGGTAAAAATACGCTAACTTAGAGAAGTTTTAAAAAAAAATTATTTAAATGGTTAATAAACTAAAACTCATTTTATGGGATGTCAAAACAAGCATAATTATGCATTTATACCTAAAAAATTTACAATAATGGTTTGAAGTCAATTTTATTGGCACTAGTCATGCATACTATGTATGGTAGATCAATTTTTAATGATAATAAATACATTTAATTGATTATCTAACCATTTTATTAATTGCACATGCACGTAAGTAACATTAAAATTATGAAACATGCTTTTTTTTATATGGGTAAGTATTTAAAGGAAAAGAAAATAATCATTTTTTGGCATAATACATTAATAAAAAAAATACAGAGCGTTGTAGAGATGTGTGTGCAAAAGTGAATCTCGATGCATACATTGAATCTTGATGCAAAATCAAGGGATCAAATGATAGGCGTAGAGATAAGTGTACAAAAGTGAGTCACTCTCAAATTCTCAATAAACCCCAAAAGCCAGCATCAATAACAGCCCTCGACCCTTCCATCTCCCAAAGACTTACTCGATTTTTTCTTGACCGAAAAGTTTGCAATTTCTCATTGTTTTTAACAATTCATATCAATTTGTATCAAGTTTTCTATTTTTAACATAAACTTCAGCGAAGTTTTGTAGTTTTTAAAGTACCCGTGAACTTCGTTTCGATCCCTTCAACCTCGATAAAATTCGATAAAACTAGCCGAATTTTAGGCAAATTTTATCGAGGTTGAAGGGAACGAAGCGAAGTTCACAAGTAGTTTTATCGAATTTTCATTCCTTGCTTGTGACAACCATAATTTCCAAACATTGGATTAACACTAAGAAAGAACCATTAGTAGTGGTCCAAAGTCTTGACGATGAGTCGTGGACAAGCCGTGGACGAGCCATGAACTCGAATAAGATGAACAACAAGTTATTGGTGTTTGGTGTGCTATTGGATGTCTATAAATGTAATTAGCAAGTTAATGAGTTGCTTAACCCTAACTAGTGGGGTAAAGTCCATTAAAACAAAATAAATACCAAATACCAAGTTGTAAGGGTAAATTGACAAACTTATCCTATGAATAGAGAAATGAATAAAGACCAACTAATAGAACCCATAGATGGACCTTGAACTAATCTCAAGGAGAGATGAGATAGGAGGTGGAGATTTAGTCTCCAAACAAGTGATCTTAAGTAAGGGAGTCATGAGATCCTAAAGAGAGGCCTCGTGATGCATGGGTTGAAGCGATAGGGTTTAGGTTCCATATATAAGCTAGGCTTGATAGGGAAATATATCCTAACGTTTCAAAGTTTTTGCAAAAATATACTAATGTTTGAATTGTGACAAAAATATCATAACCTTTTGATTTCTTGTAAGTTTAATCCTCACTTCCTATTTTTAGTGAATTACACTTAAAGATATAATGAATTAAGCATACAATTGAGAATATTACTTCACAAGGTTTAAAAAATCGACAAACTTTGCCGAAGTTCGGGCGAAGTTTGTTGATTTTGAGGTGAGCGAAGCGAAATTCATAGGCTGCAAAAAAATGGCAAAAAATTGACTCAACTTCGGCTAACTTCGACCGAACTTCGAAAACATCGATGGAAGTTAATAAAACATGAAGTAAAGTTGTTATGTTTCGTGTAAGTTGAGCAAACTTCGACTAAAACTTTGACTGAAACTTCGCCTATGCTTGAAATATACTTAAAATTCGGAATATCCTCCGGTGACATGAGTCTTATGCATCATTGTTGCATGATTAAGTATATTTCTAACATATCTACGAAGAAACTTAAGTTTTCTAGCATGTAAAGTTAAATTCCGTAAACTTCCGTACACCGATGAATTTTTGTCAAACTTCTATTGTTGAAGTTAACTTCCTCGAATTAATTCCAAATTTTAAAGGAGCAAAGCCAAATGCCAAGTCAAAGTTTTGAACCTTATTATTTCATATAAATGCAATTGGTATGTAATTTAGTGATCATTCATCACTTTGATTGTGGTTTGATATATAATAATTACAAACAAGGATACAATTTGCATGAAACTAAAATGTTAGGATATATTTGCAAAAATCGAAACGTTAGGATATTTTTGCAAAAATCTCGAAACGTTAGGATATATTTACCTATTAAGCCTATAAGCTATAAGTTGTTCTTTCTCATTTGCTTCTAAAGTGAGAAAAGTGATAGTCTTGAAGAACTTGTGAAGTGATGAGCGTGGTTGGAGAGAAAACCCAGAAAGTGAGAGAACTAGTAAATTTAAGGTTCAAGAAGATAGATCAACACAACTCAAGGGACATTGAAGCAAGACCAAGGCCAAAAGAGCTCAAGTCAGCATAGGAACTCCATTAAATTTGGGAATAAGCCTTATTCAAAAATTTCCTAATTATAAAAGTTTCCCGAAATAAAAAATAACGATTTTCTTCACTCTTATGACAAATAAGAGCGCGATCATGATTTCATAACGTAAAAAGATAAATCATAATTTTATCAAACCGATTTACTGCAAAAGTCATTTAAGTCTAACTTTTTTGTCACGCTCCTTGAAATTTAATCTTCTATTTATGGATCGTATCATTCGCCCTTCTTTAGGATGATTCATCCTCGAATCATAACCTCTCTTCTTCATGAATATGCGACCTCGAATCTTGAGATTATTCATATTTGCAATGACTCCTCCGGTGACATGATCACACCAAAGTGCACTTAAAGAGCTTGAAGATTTCTGATGAGGAATTAAGGAAGCTTGACACTTTGTCTAACTTTTTAAGTTGAAGCATTGGACAAGTTTCTCCATGGGCATGATAAAATCATTGTGTTGGACCATGATCATACCCTTAGTGATATTGATAATCGTTACGACATCTTGTTCACTTGGTGACTTCGAATCATCATCACTTGTGATTGACTCAAGCACATCTTCCAAATTAATCAATGGCTCGGCAATCTCCAATTTAGTGACTGGACTGCCAATTGGCCACAAATTGATGTCTTCCTTTTTAACACATTCTTCACATGGTCTCTCAATGGGCTCAAACTTGATGTCTTCTTCCTTTTGGCATAAAGTCTCTTTATTCATGATCATATACAACAACAACAACATAGCCTCAGTCCCATATTAACTGGGGTCGGCTACATGAATCAATTTTTTCATTGTGCTCGATTAAGTGCAATTGATGGTGAGCTTTTCAAACCAATCAAATCCCTCATAATTAATGCATCCCATGTTAACTTTGGTCTACCCCTACCTCATCGAATTTCTACAGTTTCTATTGAGTCAAGTTTTCTAGTTGGGGCATTTGTAGGCCGTCTTTGCAGGTGACCAAACCACCGCAACCGCCCTTCCCTAATCTTTGTATCAATTGGCGCTACTCCTACTTGTCTTTGAATTTCTATATTTCTTATTCTATCTTTACGAGTTTTACCACACATCCACCTAAGCATCCTCATTTTTGCTACGTTCATTTATGTAATTGTTGTTGCTTTACCGCACAACATTCACTTCCACAGAGCATAGCTGGCCTAATTGCGGTCCTATAAAATTTTCCTTTTAACTTAGTCGGAACGTTTCGATCACAAATCACCCCTGTTGCACTCCGCCATTTCTTCCATCCAGCATGAATTCTATATGTAACATCATTTTCAATGTTACCATCATTTTGTATGATTGATCCTATGTATCTAAAGTGGTTTACCTTAAGAACTTCTACTTCCCCTAATTTTACCACTCCGTCATCTCGATGTCTAGTGTTTCTAAACTCACAGTGCATGTATTTGGTTTTCGTCCTACACAACTTAAAGCCTTTAGATTCTAATGTTTTCCTCCAGAGTTCTAATTTCCTATTCACTCCATCTTTAGTTTCATCCACTAAGACAATATCATCTGCAATACACCATGGTATATCCTCTTGAATATGTCTAGTTAGTTCATCCATAACTAAAGTAAATAGATATGGGCTTAAAGTCGATCCTTTGATGTAGTCCTATCGTAATGAAAAATTCTTTTGTGGTTCCTCCAAATGTCTTTATACTCATTACTGCTCCATCATACATATCCTTAATAGTGTCACACTACCGGGGAATTAAACTTATGAGTCACACTATGAAACTTTGGGAGTGGATAATTGACAATAGGCTAAGAAGAGAAACAACAATATCAGAGAACCAATTTGGTTTCATGTTTTGGGAGGTCAACTATGGAGGCGATTTTTCCTGTAAGACGATTGTTAGACAAATATAGAGACAAGAAAAAAAAATTTATATGGTATTCGTAGATTTAGAAAAAGCACGATAGGATCCCTAGAGATGTTCTTTGGTAGGTTCTAGAAAGAAAAAGAGTGCATGCTAGATAAATAGACACTATTAAGGATACATATGATGGAGCGGTAACGAGTATAAAGACATTTGGAGGAGCCACATAAGAATTTCTCATTACGATAGGACTACATCTAGGATCGGCCTTAAGCCCATATCTATTTACTTTAGTTATGGATGAACTAACTAGACATATTCAAGAGGATATACCATTGTGTATACTATTTGCAGATGATATTGTCTTAGTGAATGAAACTAAAGATAGAGTGAATAGGAAATTTGAACTCTTGATGAATACATTAGAATCTAAAGGTTTTAAGTTGAGTAGGACGAAAACCGAATACATGCACTGTGAGTTTAGAAACACTAGACATCAAGATGACGAAGTGGTAAAATTGGGGGAAGTAGAAGTTCATAAGGTAAACCACTTTAGATACCTAGGATCAATCATACAAAATGATGGTAACATTGAAAATGATGTCAAACATAGAATTCAAGCTGGGTGGAAGAAATGGCGGAGTGCAACGGGGGTGATTTGTGATCGAAACGTTCTTACTAAGTTAAAAGGAAAACTTTATAGGATCGCAATTAGGCCAGCAATGATCTATGGAAGTGAATGTCGGGCGGTAAAGCAACAACAATTACACAAAATGAACGTAGCAGAAATGAAGATGCTTAGGTGGATGTGTGGTAAAACTCGTAAAGATAGAATAAGAAATATAGACATTTAAAGACAAGTAGGAGTAGCACCAATTGATACAAAGATTAGGGAAAGGCGGTTGCGGTGGTTTGGTCACCTGCAAAGACGGCCTACAAATGCCCCGACTAGAAAACTTGACTCAATAGAAACCGAAGAAATTCGACGAGGTAGGGGCAGACCAAAGTTAACATGGGATGCATTAGTTATGAGGAATTTGAATGGTTTGAAAAGCTCAACATCAATTGCACTTAATCGAGCACAATGGAAAAATTTGATCCATGTAGCCCACCCCAGTTAATTTGGGACTGAGGCTATGTTGTTGTTGTTGTTGTTGTTGTTGTTGTTTAGGGATGCACAAACAACCATACCAATTTTCGTTACTTCAGTAAAAACTGGAAACATAAGTACTGGCCAAATAAGGTATCTTCCATAAACATATTTAATAGTATACAACTGTTAATTATGTAAATTGCAACAACATTGGTTCAAGACGGAATTTTACAGGTGAGGCTAAGATCCTCAAGCAGATTGAATAATAAAGAATAGAACAACTACAAGTTCAAAATTGAAAACTATGCAAGAGAAAAACTCACAGAATAGAAGGAGCTTTCAAGAAAGCACGAGCAAGGGCTACTCGCTGCTTTTCCCCACCACTTAGCTGAAAGAGAAACAACACAGGTATGGACAAGGATATAGGAGAACTAGCGGAATAGCTCATTAGTTATTCTAAGGTAACAGACACTGCAAATCATTAATGAAATATATGTGCATCCCAAAATATATTTAGTGCCAAATGCTTGAGTATACATATAACATACACCATGTCCAATAAGAATAAGCATAATAATATTTGACTGAAAAGTTATAAGATCTCCATTTACTAATAGAGGCTACAGACATTTCATAACAAAAAAAGGACAATAACCCTCAAGAAAAATAAAGAAGCATCTGCAGTTAGTTAAACTCATGAAACCACTCAAACACTAGGAAACAGTCTCAGGGCATCTTGAATAGATGATAGTAAAGACAAGGAATTTAAAATTGTATGAGTTGTTGCTCAATAGTTTAGTATGTGATTTCTTCTGTAAGTAGTTGTGGGTTATGTCTTGTGTGTGGAAGTTTAAGGGGTGATAAATTAGTTTCTTATCACAAAAAACAAATTATGCGTAGTATTGATCACGCTCATAGATTTGCTAAAAAAAGTAATTTCGAAGGCCATTATTAAGGTATATTCAAGTAATTCTTGCAATTATCATCACAGGTCAGTCATTTGAGTATTAAACAGCATAAAGTTCTCATAGAAGTATTCTTACTTTTTCTATATCAAACATAAGAACCACTATACATTAATTATTTCCCAAAGATGGGATTACAATAATTGGAAAAGAGACACTTCATAAAGTTAATTATTGCAACCCATAGGCTCACCTTAAGCCCACGCTCACCAACAACAGTTGAATATCTCTCAGGAAAGGTCATTATGGTGTTATGAATGGCCGCACGTCGAGCAGCATCATACACCTGAGCATTCAAAAAGTCAATTTAATTGGGACTTCAATCTTTTGCAAAGAAAGTAAGCAACAAATATATTTAACACTCTTGATACTCTAATGAAAGATAGTATAGCAAGACATGTTATCTAAGCAAATCGAGAATATACTAGAAGGACATGGATGCAGCTACAGTACAAGATGGAGCTATGCATCATTTGGTTTTGCACCATGGATGATAAGTGTATGATAGCCATTAAAACACTAACACCAACAAAAATTAGAAACATAGCCAAAGTCTCAAATTAGTTGGGTCTGCTACGGGACTGACGTTTTCATTAAGCTTGACTTAATGCCATTGCAGTAAGATGTTTATGTAAATAACTAGTTATGTAAAGTTTTTTTTCAAACTCTCAATTCTCAAATCATCAAGTATCCTTATATATCTTATGCAACTTTGTTAAACTTCGAATTTTTTAAACTTCGCAACAATTAACACGACAATGCCAATTGGTCTAAAAAACATGAATTTGAAATAAAGCTGGTGCTTTTCTGAGTTGGGTGAGCACTAGTTCTTCCAAAATTTGAAAAGACAGCCGTTCAAGCCAAAAAACCATCCACAAAGCAAATAGCAGTAATGAGTATTATAAGTAAACATCAAAAATTATGGCAGGATGAATAGTATAGCTGAAAACCAAACAATGTTGGCACTCTAGTTAAGATTATTGTGCGTTATGCGTGTATATCTCAATACTAATCTATGCTATTCTTGACTTAACAACTCAACAATCCACTAATCACTTTTTTCCTATTATCCATACAGATATTTTCTTAACTACTTAAAAATATGAGGGTACAAGAAGATAAGATACTAACGAATGCTACAATGGAGAAACTGCAATCAGTGGTGAGACGAGAAAAGTGTAGGGCATAGTAACCATACAAAGCATTAAACTAGCATGAGCAATGTGTAAAAAAAAAAAAAGATAATAATAAAGTCCGTGAGAGTTAATGATAAAAATAGGTAACTAAGCAAAGAACTAATGCTCCAACGATAATCAACTAGAACAAAGACTCAATGCCAAATCTGTTGGGGTCGGTGCTTAATGGATCCCATTATGTAGAGCACAAAATGATGAAAAGTAAAGAAACATGCTAACATAGTGTGCAAAAGAAAAAGAGTGAATATCCTGACGGATATGAACACAGCCAAAATGAAAAGAATGGAAACAAGCACATTGAAGGAGTAGATATTTGAATATAAAATAGGAAAATTGTTCAGATGCATGCACTATGAAAAATCATCAAATGCAGCAGAGCCATTATAAAGTTCGAGGTTAAGAGGACAATAACAAAGCCCCAATCAAAAATTGAAAGGGATTAGTTTCATAGATCAAACTCGTCCACTCTTCTATTTTTATTGTAGTTGATGCGATGCTTTCATAGTCCTTTTCAATCGATGCATCATAAGTTATCTTGGGTCTACCCCTATACCTCCAGATTTCTTGAATGTTTGTCGCTTCTAGATTCCCAACATGCACATTTTAATGTGATCAAGCCCGAGATAAGTTTCGTAATTTTGAATTTTGACATCGGCTCAATATATTGGTCATCTTCTAGTCTAAACTTTGATTTGAATGGTCTATACGTTTTTGAAAAGCTGATTTGAAGATTTACAACTTTAACTCTCCATGCCATCCCTGATTTTGACATTTTTTAGGGTTTAAAATCGAGTAAAAGTTTATTGTTAGAGTTTCCTGCAAAATTATACAACTTTGAAACGAAATTTTGCATTTTTTTTTAGAATTCATGTTGGGTTAATTATTCAAGATGTTTTAGAGATGGACATTAGTCGTATTGTTATCACCAAGTCCGCCTCAATCGCCAAGCTCTCCCAAAATCGTCCTCGATCGACACATCTATCGCTCAAACAAGCTATAGTAGCTACAAACTTGCCTCGAAGTTGTCATTTTGTCACATGTTCCATCAGATCACTTAAAAGCAAGGTTCAAAAAATCGACAAAACTCGACTTAAGAAAGGGCAAAACGAAACATGGTTGCGAACAAAAAAAAAATGTATGAATACGCCAATAACATTGGGACTTTTCGCCCTACTTCGATAACTTTGTTCGAGTTTAGTAAAAAGTACCTTAAAATTGTTTAAATCTGACGAAATTGGAGAAGTTTTTGCTATAGTTGGCGAATTTAAACCCCTAATAAAGAAAAATAAAAACTGAAAACTGTAGCTGGCTAGAGGTGAATATATGATCATGGCTTATTTTTAGAGCTCTCACCAACATCAACTTCAAATATCCATCTCTTTGTCTTCTTTGAGTCCATGCCCTAGTCCTAGGAAACCTAGTTGAGGAGGAGAGATTCAAGGAGATGAAGATGAATAGGATGGCGATGATGGAGGCATGGAGCAGAGACGAGGCTGAGGTAGATTTGGGAGACGGAGCAGAGATGATGGAGTAGAGACAAAGCTCAGATGATGGTTCTTCTTCGTCTTCGTCTGCTTAGTAGCTCTAAAGACCATGGCGATGGTGATTTGAGCGACGAAGAAGAAGACAGTAGATTTTTGTTTGGTTGACGATTCTTATGCGATTTATTAATGTGATTGTGAGTTATGACATTGTTCTCTACACATCTTCACACACTCCTTTTATGGCTTTAAATTAAGCATCATGATGCATGCTACTTGTCAACACATGTACGTTCAAGTCAAGAATGAGTTAGAGTTGAATGACTATTTCTCAATCTCAATTTTGGGTATATATTGTGTTTCTTTTGGCGAGATAGATAAATGTACATATAGTTAAATTGCTTTTATCAGTGAGCACATATTGGCCATGTTTGTTTCAGTTTATTCTACTGCTTATCGCTGATGTGGCACTCAATAAGCATCTTGTGTACCGTTTGGTTGCATTTTATATTTTTTGTGATTGGTTGACGTGGCCCTGACGTTGCAACCAATACTACCTAAAACTACCATAATAAGTGTGATTTACAAAAGCATCTCCCTACATGCTTCGCTTTTCATAAGCACTTATCCACATCATCAAAGCAAAAGTTAAACCAAACAAGGCTATTCATGTGCATATATTGTTGAAAGTTGAAAAAAAAGGTATTACATTCCTCAAAAATAGCTCAAAATTAATTTTTATAATATAAAACAATATAAAAAAGAACATTAATGTCGCGTACAGCGAATTGAGTGGTGTAGAAAAATATTTATTGTAAGCAATTATTTTGTGACTATTATGCATTATTATTATATATGATAGTGTATTTTTAATGTCTTTACGGATAAATCTGAGTTTTTTAGTATTTAAAATGAAATTCCATAAATTTTTGTACACCAACAATTTTTTGTAAAACTTCCCTTCGCGAAGTTAACTTCCCCAAATTACTTTCGTATTTTGAGTGGGGCGAAGTCGAAGTTTCGAACCTTGCTTAAAAGCAGGAATAAAAAAGGGTTTTTGCAAGGAATTTAAAGGTTTTGACCAGTTGACCAAGCCTCATTTACTCTCATCGGCATTGATCAACAAGGACTAGTCGATTCTCAATCCTCACGACTAGGCGGAAACGCAATTTCAACTCTCCATATGTGTGTCTATATATATACATATTCAAATTTTACTCTCTTTTAGGATTTTTGTTTTCTAACTTTGGAAAAACATTGAAAGCTTAGTGTTTGGGGGCTTTTTGGGGATAAAATCTCTCCCACGCTCTCTCACCTAGGGTTTCAACTGCATTTTTCTCTCTCAACACCATTGAAGACTTGTATCTTGGGACGATGAGTGGCTAAGGTGATTTTTATCTAGATTGGGGAAAACCAGCCACAATTCATTCATTACTAGTCTAGTTCTGAGGATTTCTTGTAATTCACTTGATTTTGATTCAATTCATCTATCTTGCTTGTTGGTGCGCTTGTTACATGGTTTGGATTGTGGATTGTGTAGTGTACAATGCATTCTCTTTCATTTAAACCTATCGCTAGTTCAACCTATTTGCATCCGTAATTGAGTGAATTGATGAACACTAAATGGGCAAAGGATAGCCCAATTGGTGCGCTCCCTTCCGGCCTCTCTCATGTACCAAGAAATTCAAAGCTGAATTGAGCATGCTATTTGTCTTGATTTTTAGGAGTGGCAGTTTCATGAATCTTAATGCAGTTAATATGCATGTTGGCTAGAGAAACACGTAGAGGCCTTGCCCTACAACAACATAGCCTTAGTCCCAAATTAATTGGGGTCGGCTACATGGATCAAACTCTTCCATTGTGCTCGTTTTCGCACAATTGATGGTGAGCTTTCCAACCCATTCAAATCTCTCAAAATTAATGCGTCCCAAGTTAACTTCGCTCTACCCCTACCTCATCGAATTTATTCATTTTCTATGAGTCAAGTTTTACTGTGGAGGCATTTGTAGCCCGTCTTTGCAGGTGTCCAAGGAGCGTCATTGCTTTTCCAAGCTTTATAGCCACTCTAGATGAATTATTGAAGTCTTATCTTTTGAAATCCAACGACGAACTTGATTGCAATGTGATCAATTGACCTTATGTATGCCTAGGTTTTTAATTGATTGAATATTACTCTTGTGTTTTCGTTATTACACTCGTTTTATCGGCATTGCTTTGCTTTCGTTTGTTTTAAACTCTTGTTTCATAACATCGATTTATAGGCTAGAATAAATCCCGATTCCTTGAGGTTTGACACCCTAGACTTACCATTACTACAAATCAATGGTTGCAAGGCGTTAAGGCGATGCTTAGGCATTTTCTTGTCAAAGGTGAGGCGTCGCCTAAGCGGCACCTAGGCGATAAAAAAATATTAATTTAGAAGCCCCTGAAAATTTATTTATTTATTTTTAACTCCATATCTGTTTACTAGTACTGCTACTCATTGTCTATTTACTGCATTAATAATAATAATTAATATTGAAGCTTCGTACTTGTAAGTTAAAAAAAATTCAATACTTCAAAAAATATAGTTAGTTATAAGTGTTTTCTAAAGGATTTCAAGTGTCTCCTCAACTTGTCGAAAACACGCCGGAACCTTGTCGGAGATGTAATGGAACCTTGTCGGAAGTCTCGCCGGAAATCGGAAAGTTGTTGGAATGGATGGCGGTGGAGTGGATAAGGTGGTTGGGCAGCCGTTGAGGTGGGGTAGAGAATGGAGATCCTATTAGGGTTTAGTTTATTTATTAAATTTACAAATACCTCCCTAAAGACTAAAAATGTGTTCAAAAACACCCACCGCCCGCCTTAGCGAACGCCTAGGCGTTTTTTGCCTAAACCGCCTAAGCCAAGGCGATGACATACAACCACTGCAGTACAAATTAATGTAGAATATGGTAACCTAAGAAGGGTTTGCACTTTATTTGACACTTTCGACATGCATCAATACCCTCATTAGAAAACTTGACTAAATAGAAATTGAAGAAATTTGACAATGTCAGGGTAGCCAAATTGGGACGTATTGATTAGGAACAATTTAAAAGATTTGGAAAGCAAATCATCAATTGTACTAAATGAAGCGCAATGGAATAGTTTGATTCATGAAGCCGACCCCAAGTAATTTAGGATTGAGGCTATTTTTGTTCTAATTCATGTGAATTTCCACGAATTCGGGACAAATTTTGGTAATTTATCTTGTTAAGAAGTCTTGTTGGGATACTTGCTAATTTGGGACACTTAGGGATAGAAATTAGTAGTTTATGTTATTTAGAATGCCTTTATAATTATATTTTGAGTTCAAGTTGTAAAAGGAATGTTGTAGAATTAGGAAGGATACTTGAAGTTAAAAACTATTTCGTTGTTAGTTTCTAATTAGTAGTGTTGATGTAGCCTATTGAAAGTCATCGAATAATGAACATATGAAGTTACAAGTTAAGTTGACTTCGTTCCCTTTTGCGAGAGTTTTTGCACTTTCAGCAAATATGTTTAAATTTACCAAGCATTAGCATGTGATTTTCCTATTATACTGTCTTCTTTATAAGGTTTTATATTCCATTGCATGTATTGGGTCAAAGTTCTCTTGTGCCGATATTCTTGGTTTCATTGTGAACATTGGTTGAGGTCTCTTTTTCTCTCCAGGAACTAGATCAAGTTTTTTACTCTTCTAGTTCTCCTATCAGTTTGAGAGAATCAGCTCTGAACTAGTACACAACCGCCTTTGGAAATTTTTGACGTTTAAAACATAGAAAGGATAATAGCATAAAAGTAAGGAGTTAAAATAACACAAGTTGATATAAGTATAAACAACACAACTACTTGTAACCTAATCATGGATTTAGACAACAAATTTATCTGATTTACATCATGGAAGAAAAACATTTTTGAGTTTTAAAAAGGAATGATGGAAAAAGAGGCCCTCTCAAACTATATTCAGAGCGTATCGAATATAATAAAAAGAGCAACCTTTCCAGAAACCATTATGGCAATAAGTCGAGAACAACTTTGTGCCTAATCCGCATAAAATCAAAGGCATAAATTTCTACGATGCCACTCACCTCTTCCTCGGAGGCTGAAAGACGACCATAGTGAATATTGTGGAATATTGTGTCATTGAAAAGAACCTAAGCGAAAGGCAATCAAAGAAAAAAAAAATTGGTATTAGATAAATCTAAAACCATGGCGGCAAAATAGATTCCACACTTGAAAAAATGAAAGAAGAAAATTGAAAAGGACTTAATCACTTCTTTTATTACTCACAGTATCTTGTGGCACAACTGCTATGGATTTTCGGAGACTTTCGAGAGTGACATTCTTGATGTGCTGACCATCAACCTTAATCTGTTTTAAAACCAATATTGTAGAGTCGAAAGTTATAAAGCATTATTTTAAGGATTACAAGCATGATAATAAACATTCCAAACATTTAAAATGCATGAAGAGCGAGTATTTGAAGACATGACCTAAAAATTTAACAAACAAACTGGCAATACTTCTAATCCTTTAGCGTCAAACTAGATTTTTTAAGCAAGAAGAAAAAAAAAAAACAAACAAACAAACAATTTTGAACCTTTTCAGAAATTGCAAATGGGAAAATCAAGGTGTAGAGGACACCCTTGACTAATGTTAAGAATGAAGCATTTCCCCTTCATTTTCCTGCAAAAACTGAAGCAATATAAAAAAAAAAAAAAAAAAAAAAAACTTTTCCTTACCAAGAAATATTTGTTATTTAAGGTGTTCAAAGAAAATGAAAAGGAAAATTTTATCACTTGCAATCAAACAATAATGAGAAAATTTTCTTAAGAAAATTCTCTAAAGAAGATCTATTAAAGAAAATAATTTTTTCTCATCGAATTTTTTTTTCTATCAAACGCACCTTTGTCAAAGTTGCAAAAATTTGTGTAGCGCCTAGTGAGTTAAATATAAATGCTATAATATGTCAATTAACAACATTTAATTTAAATATAAAGCGTACTCTAGAACAAAGCTAGATGTGTTGTTGTATTAGACCATTAGTAAAGAAGATATAACAAAGGGTGAAGGTACAAGTTCTTACAACTCCTATTTGAGGATCAAAGAATCTGTAGAGCAACCTTAGAATAGTTGACTTACCTGCACATACATATTAAGGAGAATGTATCAATCTAAAAGATCCAAAATGTTCTGAACCCAACGAATATTTGGAAAAGAAAAAGTCTAACTGGCTTCAAAAAGATCACAAACTGGGTGAGAGAACAAGAACTAAATCCTTTCATGTTAGTTAGGAAGAAAATTCTAATAACGTCATCTCCTACATTTAATTAGAGGGAAAAAATCAAGTCTTAATATAATAACTAAAAAAACTTAAGTCCATAGTAGTGTCAAGATAGCAGAGTATTATACAAGTTTCTTTAAGGAATTTGATACTCTACTCTCACCATTCTACATGAAAAAACCTCATAAATTTCGTTGCAAAGAAAGCAATGTGGCTTGAAATACTTTTAGTTTATTTTTATTTTATTTTATTTTATATTTGCTTTTTTGCCTATTACCCTTTTATCAAGCTATCACTTCAATTTTATCTCCAACTCCTCTCTAACTCTCAAGTTTTCTCTTCTTAAATGTTTTCTATCCCCTCAATCCAAATGATAGGGATCGAAAGGAGTGACATCCAGGATTCAAATATTATAGTAGAAAAGAGGGACCTCAACACGATGCTTACAATGGAACAATGAGCTTTGGTATATGAAAACTTTGACCCAATACATGCAATTGCGTATAAAACCTTGGTATAAAGATAACCCGCAACCACTTGAACACAACGAATCAAGAAAACCTCGGCCTAACAAGAACGCCACAAGCTACACTTCACAAGCTCTAACAGCCACACATACAAACGAAAATTTTCACAAGAGAAATAACTTTACTCAATTCATAATTCATTCATTCATTGTTCATTATTCAAATGTAGAAAGGCCTTTGTATAAGCTAAATAAAAATACGTAAATAGAAACAAACAAATAAATAGTAATTCCTATCGAAGACAACATCTAAACTATAATAGAAACCAAGACCTAAAGAAACTTCCAAAATTGTAATGGCTTCCTAACGATCAAAAATATAAGCTATATAACAATCCTGATTTTCCCGTTATTATAAAGAAACATAATTTGACATTAAGCATCTAAGATACCTCTAGAAATAGAAATTAGCAACAATTTGTCTGAAATCCCGATCAGCACCTTCAACATAATTTTTAGCCCTCAAATGTCAAAACTTGGAAACATTTGTAATGTAAGACGTGTGAAGCCTTATCCAAAACATTACAAGCGTAGAAGTAAAGATTGATTTAGATTAGGAATTTTTTGTTGGAGACTTCGTAAGATTAAAAGTTTAGTTTCTATTTTGATTAGGATTATAAGTTTCTATTTTATCAGAAGTATTTTGTTATTAGAATGGAAGATGATAATCTAACATTCTAGGAGACATACATTTGCTATACAATGGTGTAGATTTGATTGAGATTTGTGGACTCCACAAGTTTTAAGAGAATCTACACCATTGTGTAGCAAATGTATGTTACAAAAGAATGTCAAAGAATCATTTTCCTATTAGAATTAGTAAGTTTTAATTATTTTTGCCACTTTATTTAATGTAAATTTAGAAGGTCATAAGGACTTCAAATTCCAAAATCTATTGGGAGTTTTAGGACCTTGGTCCTATATATAGGTGTTTAGGTTAACTTCTATGATATAGAACATTGAATAAGATTGATATTTGTTGAAATGCCTTCTCTCTTCTTCTACATGATTTCTCCACTAATCCTCCATTAGATGGCCAAAATAATGAGATGGAGTTGAACTCGAAAATTGCAACTTTGTCTCGGGCATGATTGCATTATCAATTTACTTTGATTGTCATGTTCTCGAATAGCACGTCAACTTTTGAAATACCTAACTCCACTATGTTTATTACCATCAAACAACAAAATAAAAAATCTAAACAATAAGCTATGTAAAAACTAGATCACCTAATATACATCCTCCAAGATCATTAACAAAGGATAATGCTACGATACATCTTTTTAACACAAATGACAGACTCCTTTAGACAAACATCAAGACATGCTGAAAATACACAATCAAGAAGTCGAGAAAGACGTCATCCATCATTTTTTATTAACAAATTAATATGCACCCAAAAAATAAAAATTGATGGGCATCCAACTCGTCAAGACTCAAGAAATACAAAAAAAAAAAAAAAAAAAAAAAAAAAAAACGATCCCACATGGATTGAACTCTTCCATTCTACTCGATTCAACGCCCATGATTGTGTGCACTCACAATCCTTCAAGTCTTTCTGAATCAATGCATTTCAAGTTAGATTGAATCAACTTATATATCATTGAGTTCCATTAGTTTCAATTATGTCGATATATTACCCTAAGATATTAATTTCCATTAGCATCTTGTCGAATTATATTGTTTCCTATCTTTACTTAAAGGAATGAATCTCTTTTATTGAATTGAGAACATAGCATTTTACTGAATAGACATAAATATCACTATCCTTAAAAACCATCTCGACCATTAAGGAGCTGGTAAAAGGTGGTTTTTAACATTCATTGACAATAATACTCGATTATGTTAGGCTACCTTATCCATTTTGTTTACTCTCGAAGGAAGGAACACACGGGCACAGCAACAAGGGGTGATGTTGAGGGAAACCAAGTGGCTCTTTAATTTCTCCAAAAGCATCAATTGGTTACACATTAACATATTCTTCCATCACAAGTCCAGTGTGACGAGTTGGAGGGTAGTTTTAGGGTAGTAATTATTGTGTTTAGGCGTGAAACCCAATTATGGGTATTGAGAGATTGCATAGATAGTAGAAGGGAAAGGAAGAGAGGCATCAAGATAATTGTACGATGAGTTTAGTGATTTGGAGAGTTCCTAGCCTCTCGAATGATGTGGAATTAGTTCTCTTGTCCTTTGTAATTTGTACCTCTGTTTATCTTCATTAATAAAGCTTTCTCTTCCCAATATCCTTTCTTTATTGTGTTCAATTACAGTTTCATTGATCAGAGACTCTCATATCTGAGTTGAGTTTGATTTGGTATTCTATCATTTTGGTATCAGAGCATTAGATCTTTGGGAAAGGTATGCCGTTGAAGATGATGTGAGGAGAGTTCCAGCTATAAAAGAGCAGTTGGGGGAGGTGAAACCCACCATGTGGGCGATGATGCAAAAAATGGAAGAAGTGATGAGATATGCTTCTTCTCCACCTCTTGTGACTCTACTAGGACTTGAATTGGGTGAATCTAGCAATATCAAGTCGGTTGCAGACCTAGATATGGAGCAAGTATCACCAATGGCGACTAAGTGTGAGGAGAGTTCCAACTATAAAAGAGCAGTTGGGGGAGGTGAAACCCACCATGTGGGCGATGATGCAAAAAATGGAAGAAGTGATGAGATATGCTTCTTCTCCACCTCTTGTGACTCTACTAGGACTTGAATTGGGTGAATCTAGCAATATCAAGTCGGTTGCAGACCTAGATATGGAGCAAGTATCACCAATGGCGACTAAGGTAACGCCTGATCCCAAATTCGCTTTAAATATTTATCACACTCTTGGGTAGGGGTAGCAAAAAGTGTCAGGACGCGTTTGTCTGCATTTGCTAGGACCCGCTTATAATGGGTCCAAACATGATTTATCTTAAATAAATACGAGTCTGGACATGACTTTTTGTTAGTTTAAAAAGACGAGTTCGGTCCGAACAAAATTTTTAAAAACACGAGTACCCGTTTTGCAATCAATTCACATGGTATTTTCTTTTATTCATACGGGTATTTAGATGCTTTCATGACATTTGCATCGCGATTTCACCAATGATGATGTTTTTTTATGTAGAAACTTTTAAAACTTAAATTTTGAATATATATATATATATATAATCTTTTATGTAGTAATGGAATGCATGGTTACATGGTTACATGAAAATCATGCATTTTGTGAATAAGTAGGTGAAAAAAAATAAATAAATTTTATTGTATTGAAAAATGAGTCTTGTATGTTTTATAAACATAAGGGTCTAGACAAAAAAAAAGGTGCCCATTTAAAAAACGGGTACAGCTCAAGACACTATTTTTAGTCATTATTAAGGGGAAGGGGGGTGTTTGGACCCTTTTTATTGCAACCCCCACTCCTGGGAAACCACACTATCAAATTACACCAGATGTACCAGATGTAAGAAAGATTAAGATGTCAACATTTGAGGGAGATGAATTGGTGGTGATCAAGTTATATCAAGCTAAACACTATTACGCTCTCCACAAATTGAATGAGGAGGCGAAATGGAGGGCTGCGATGATCCATTTCACCAATCCAACCCAAATCTAAAGTCTCAATTGGTTTGTTGGTTTAGCAATGCAGAACCCATGTCCAAACGACAACAATACTTGTCCATTAAACAGGAAACGAGGGTAGTTGCTTATCGTGAGAGATTTGAATTATTGACCCTTCAATTGGATGGTATTTTTGAAGCCACTTAGATTGTCGTTTTTGTGAATGGATTGAAAGAGGATAATAGTGCATAGTTGGTGTTACTCCAGCCCAACTTCACAGACTTCACTCCTGGCTGAGTTCGGCCCCACCAACGGCCCATAAACCCGACACTCGTGTTGTGTTTGTGACTACATCTCTTTTTGTGGGCTCCAGCCCAGCAAAACCCATTGGGCATACGGTGCCTAAACCCAACTCTATTTCATTCACTGATAAATTGACATATTCGAGCACCTTAAATAGCACATAGGATTTTTTTTGGTTTCCCTTACACCCTCGAGTTGGCATTTTCTGGGGGTTATTATTTCGTAACACACTTGCCCTACCACAATCGTCTACCTTTAAGGCTTACGAGGTATAGTGGATTCTTGAAAACCTACAAACGCATTGCTTAAGACTTCTTTTGGAAGGGGACGAAATAGGATATTCAGTCCTATGTGGCAGCACGAATACCTTGTCAACAAATTAAGTACGAGACTCATCATTGGGTAGCGTTGTTGCAGCCTTTTCCCATTCATATGGCTATTTGGGACTTGGGAGGATATTGTCATGGATTTCATTGAAGGTCTTCCAAAATCCCATGGTTTCAATTCTATTTTGGTGCTGGTTGATTGACTTAGTTAGCACGCTCGCTTCATTTTATTGAAGCATCATTTCAATGCCAAGATTGTGGCTCAACAGTTCGCTCTATCATTATTCAACTCCGCGATTTCCCTTAGACAATTGTAACTAATAGAAATAGAGTTTTCATGAGCCACTTCTGGAATAAGTTGTTCTGATTACACAGTACGAAGTTGCAACGTTCTTCCGCTTACCACTCCTAAAGCGATGGTCAAAGTGAAATCCTTAACTGTTGTTCAAAGAATTATTTACGATGCTTCATTGGGCAGCGGCCTAGCAAATAGTCATCTTGGATTCCTTAGGTGACTCTCTTGTGCATCCTTCTCTTTCAAATTCGACATCTCCCAATTTCGAATGGATTGTTGAACCTAAGCTTACCTTAAACTCGAAGACTAGCCCCTAGGGTCCATTAGTGTTGGTTCAATGGCGCAATTGTCGGTTTTTGAAGCTCTTAGGGAATGGGTTGAGGACAGTAAGGGTTAATTTCCGCACTTCCAACTTAAGGACAAGGTGTCTTTAAAATGCAGGAGTATCTCTGAGCCCCTTATCTGCTTTGTTTACTCTAGATGGAAGAAACACACAGGACAACGGCAAGGGGTGATGTTGAGGACACCAAAGTGGCTCTATAATTTTTCTAAAAGCATCAAGTGGTTACACAACAACACATGCTCCCATTACAAGTCCAACATGATGAGTTAGAGGGTAGTTTTGGAGTAGTAATTCTTGTGTTTTGGCAGAAACCCAATTGGGTGTATTGAGAGATTGTATAGATAGCAGGAGGGAAGGACAAGAAGCATTGGAGAATTCATATGGTGAGTTGAGTGATTGGGAGAGTTCCCAACCTCTCGAATGCTGTGGAATTGGTTCTCTTGTCTTTGTAATTTTGTACATCTCTTACCTTCTTCAGTAAAGCTATCTCTCCCTAGTTTCCTCTCTTTCTTATGTTCAATTACCTTTCATTGATTTGAGACTCTCAAATCCGAGTTGTTTAATTTGGCATTCTATCAGTATATGAATGGCTGATAAATCTTAGGTTAAGAAAATTTTAAGAAAAAAAAACAGCAAGAATAAAGATAAATTTCAAACTAAAAGTGCAATTTTTTCATTGTAATAATGAAATGAATACCTAAATGACATTAAATGAAGTATTTTCAAAAATAAAAGTATCCACCATCAATCAGCTTTTTGCTGACACAACTCAAAAAAACTACCATATTCGAGCGAAAACATAGACACTAGCTGAAGATGCTCTGTTAATAGATAGTATTCACTTCAAAGCTGCTCTTTAGTTCCAGTCTCTATTCTCTAATAAATTGGGGAACTACAAAAGAATAGCGTAATTTCCCATGCTAGTTACACATTGGAACATTTTCTTAAGTAATATTTTATTCAAGCCTATCAAGATCACAAGCAAAGCCCTCAATTGCTATAGTACAGCTATTATGCCAATGTATGCACGTCTCATTTAAGGTTCACATAATAGGAAGCATAGAGGAAGTTTCGAAGTTCTACCTTACGATCGTAACTTAACAAAGGTGAAGCTAGTTTTTTTTTTCATTTTTTTTTGTCAAAAGAGAGGAGACAAGTTACCAAACCTTTCTAGATAATTTTGCCAGTAGTCGTTGGGTGCGTGTCATTCATATGATCATCTAAGGGACATGAAGGATTCTCGTATTATAGATATCGAGATCTTGAACCCTTTTCTATTTTAAATATACAAAAAAATTTAATCAAGAAAATAAATACAATAAAAAAATTAATAAATAAGTGAACAAAACCAATTGGAACAAAATGATGAGTTGTCGACATATGATACCCAACGATAATTGTTGACAAAAGTTCAACAATGATTGGAACAAAAGTAGAGTTACGATTTCAAGGAAGCCCAAAAACATACCACTTCCACTAGTTCCAACAATAGCCACACTTTTCCCTGCTGGCACAGAAAAAGATACCCCATCAAGAATCTTCCGATCCGTCAAGTATCTAAATTTCATTCAGGAGGTAACAATAAAATCATCAATACTTTTGAAATTTTATACAAAATCTAAAAGAAATATTTTTCCTTAAAAATTGAGGAACAAACCATGAAATATCAAAACATTACTTTACCCGAAACGAGAATTACTAGAAATAAATTTCAATATTACATTCCCATCGACATTCACAAAAAACCCATTTCAAGTGAATCTTCGAACTTTATTACATTGATTAATGTACAAACAAAATTTAATAGGATAAGAATGACCAAATTGCATCAAGAGCGAGGGGTATTTGAAAAACATAATCTTATTTTTACCATATAAATTACAACATTAGCTTATTTTGTGGGAAAATCATTCTTTGAATTGCATACACACTTTTAGACTAAAACGGGGAACAATCACAAACTAAATTAGTGTTGCCAACCAACTCCACCAATGCAGAAAATCTTGTACGCTCTATATAGCCATACCCAAATCAAAATAAAGGAGTGGTCCCAAACCCATTATCCATATACCCCGGATGGTGGAGGGTTAGGATAGGTTGATAGGTAGCATAAAACTTTTGTAGCACTTTGTTAAATCGATCAAACACATGCACACCATTAATTGTATTAAATCAAGCGCAATGGAAGATTTTGATCCACGTAGCCGACCCCGAGTCCTCAACTAATTTTAGATTGAGGCTTTGTTTTTGTTTGTTGTTTTGTTACTGTTGCCAACCAAGTTACGTTGAACTTCTCCAAAACATTACCAAACTTCTATAGGAATTTTGTCTCAATCACATGCTTTTCTCCTTTCATAGATTTCAAGGCCTCTCTAATTTCAATTGTTAAGATATTTGATCATAAATGAATTAATCATCTTCTCACATAAAAATCCTTTTGATACTTGTCCTTAATGCATTGGATGTGATTTAGATCTTACTTCTTTTTATCTTTCAATTTGTCTAGCATATAGATATATTTTTCTCCATCTCTATTGTTTGACTTTGTAATATAACACTTCCATAAAGTTTATTATAGCTTCACTAAATATCTTCAATTACCTTCTTCACTATTTCGTAGCTTATCTATATTCATTATGCATATCTACATCATGACATAAAAAATTTTCCAACAAATCGTTCATTGATCTAAAATGCTTCTTCTTGGACATCTTTTCATTCCACCATCATGTTTCCTTCTTAGGTGGTCCCATGACTGTGGATTCACATGGCATGCCAAAGAACACCTAAAAATAGACTTCACATTCCAAAGAATACCTTTCAGTCATATAACTCATGTCATATAGTCTTCTATCCTAAGATCATTGTGACTTGGATACGTATTTGTAGTAGCTCTTTCAGTCTAGACCAATTGACGCTTATTCGCAAATTGCAATGGCCCATAGAGGCACTAAATCATTCAAGAACGAGCTTATAGTTTAAGGCATTCATAAGTATAATTAAGCTTTGGCCTTTTCTGAATCTGTACATCGCTGAAGATCAATCATCAAGCTCCCTTTGCCAATGACACTATATTCAGATTCAACTCTTTAGAAGCCCTTCAGTGCACTTGCACTGCCGATGTTTGATGGTGAAGGTTATCACTTTTAGGCAGCTAGGATGGAGGCACATCTGGAGATGAAAGACCTTTGGGAAGCTGTTGAGGAAGACTAAGAAGTTCTTCCATTACAAGCAACCCCAACCCAGACGCAAATTAAACATCACAAAGAGCAGAAGTTAAGAAAATCAAAGGCCATAGCATTGTTATTTGCTGCGGTTTCTTTTGAAGTCTTTATCAGAATAATGTCATTAAAATCAGCCTTTGAGGTTTGGAAATACCTAAAGAAGGAATATAAAAGAAATGAAAACATCAAGGGGAAGAAAGTTCTTAACCTGATCAAAGAGTTTGAGCTTTAAAAGATGAAGGATTCGAAGACAATGATCTGACAGGCTACTTGGAATGCAAACAAAGTAAGATTACTTGGTTTAAAATTTACTGGCTCAAAAATAGTTTGGAAAAAATCCTTGTTACTACCCGGCAAGGTTTGATGCTACAATTTCCTCACTTGAAAATACTAGAAATTTGGCGAATGTTAATTTGGAGAAATTATTGTGTTCTTTACAGACATAAGAACAGAGAAATCTTATCTGATCTGAAGAGTTTGTTGAGGGTGCATTAACTGCAAAAGCTCAACCTTTTAAAGGAGAAAAAGAGAAGATGAATGAGATGTGGAAGTCATGTTCTGATTCTCCTAACACCAATAGCGAAACAAAATTTGATTATCCTCCTTGTAATCAGTATGGAAGAAAGAAAGGGTCATCCACCCTTTAAATGATGGAGGACGCTAGACCAACAATGTGAGAAATGTCAAAAGAAGGACATCATGAGAAGATATGTGGAAGTAATCAACAATCGTCGGCGAGTCAAGTCAACTTTCAACAGAAGAATGTTGCACAAGTTGCAAATCAAGAAGAAGAAGAGGAGCAACTATTTGTTGCATCTTGTTTTACAACAAGCAATATAAGTGACAAGTGGCTTGTACATAGTGGTTGCACAAATCACATGACTTTTGATCAAGACCTCTTCAAAGAATCGGACACATCGATAGCCTCCAAAGTCAAAATTGGCAATGGCAAGTATAGTGATGTCAAGGGAAAAGGCAAAATCGCAATCAAACTTTTTGCAGGTACAAAATTAATTAAAGATGTATTATTTGTACCAAATTTAAGCCAAAACTCCTTGAGTGTAGGCCAACGACTTGAAAGAGGTTTCAAAGTAATATTTGAAAGCAATCAATGTTTGATCAAAGATTCGAAAGGTGAAGATGCGTTTAAAGTTGACATGATGGGAATGACATTTGCAGTCAATCCATTGGAGGATGAGCAGACAACATTCTCTGCAACGAAAACCCATGCAAGGATTGAAACAAAAAGTGGTCAAAAAATTAAAGCCTTGGAATCTGCGAATGGCAATAAAATTCTATAGAAATTCAGTGTGGATGAATGCAAGAGTGTTGATACTCAAATGAGTGAAACAGAGGTATTAAGCAAAGGAAATAAAGTTGAGAAAGAGTGTCTTATGCATCTCGCACCTTCTAAAAGAGCCCTTAGATATGTGAAAGGGACATTGAATAATGGAATCATATTCCGTGCAAGTCAGAATTATGTATTGCAGGGTTATTGTGACAATGATTGGGGCAGATAAGTGAGATGAAAAGTACTTCAACTACAAATCAGTCTTTATAGTCAAAGAAAATGCTAGAAGATTTACATAAGAAGAAAGAAGAACGCAAAAAAGTGCACAAGGAAAGTTCAATTGATCTGAAGTATTGCAAGTTTCAATTTCTCAGAGATACGCTTGGAGTTTGCAGCAACCAAAGCTAGGAGGTGTGTTGAATACGTTGCTTTTGGTGTTGCAACGTATTTGAAGAACTAAATTTATTTTCGTTGTTATCTATTTGTGTTTCCTTGGTTATCTTTTTAGTAGTTGATTTCTTTAGAGATTATGATAGATTAGCTATCTTATAGGATTCGTATTTTATCCTTTCTCTAGTTATTGTTAACGATGGTTATTAAGGTGTATTTAAACACACCAAATCTGAAATTGATAATCTATGCATTAATTAAAAAATTGTGAGACAAATTTCGGTCCCTTTTATTGCGCTTTCTTTGTACTTCCGATTCATATATCTCTTCTCTTTTGAATTTTCTTTCTCTTTGATTTTCTCCAACAACTATGTGTGTCAAAAATAATGTCAAAAGACAACACAAATATATGAATCTCAAGACAAATAGAGAGAAGGTGAATAACGTTATTTGAGTTTTTTGCATCTATGATGGTGGTGTGGTGGAGTGGAGTTAGGAGCAGAGGTGGATTCTCCCACTATTCATCTTTACCAAACTCCTAACCTCTCCTCCCTCCACCTTCAAACCCTCACCAAATTCCCCACAAGGAACATCACGTCATCATCCTTAAATCCCTCAAATCCCTCTCTAAAATTTCCTCTACTATCATCGCAACCATAATCGTCAATCGAAATCTCGCTTATAATTGTATGGGAATCATCATGTCCCTTCTGAAATCAAAACCATATGCCCTTGTTGCGACTGTCACACGCGCTATCTTAAGTAGAAGATCAAAATACAAAAATCCACGCAATCTTTGTTGGGGTTTTGGATCAATTGATGATGATGATTGTTCCACCAAATTCGGATGTAATCTCTGCATTTAGGCTTGGATTTATAGGAGCTGGGATGGCAAAGGCGAAATGGCGGAGGAAGGTGGAGCGGGGTTGGCATGCGCCGAAGATCAGAGCAGGACGACGGGATGAGAGTGACGGAGGAGGAAAAGTGAGGATGTAGGGCATTGTCGTCTTCTCCGGTGATGTTATTCACGATATCTCTTTATTTCATTTTTTATTTTTCAAAAAAAAAAAAAGATTCGAGATCTCTCTGTTTGTGTTGGGAGTCTTACTTGTGTTGCTTTTGTCTTTAGACATTGTTTTTGACAAATCTAATAAGGACCGTGAGATGATAATCTGGATTAGAAAGAACGGACATCAAGGCGAGTTAATACAAATCTCAAAGTTTAAGAAAGCCACATAAGTGCCTCTCCCACCCGAACTGCAGTTTAGTTCGAAGTATTTGTGTCGACACGGATACCGACGCGGATACCGAGTCGACTCTGCATGAGTAAAGTCGAACGCGCTCCTATTCATCTTCGTCTTTGACATAGCCGAGAGAGAGAGAGAGAGAGAGAGAAATTAAAGTTATCCATTTGTCCTTTTGACAGTTAATTTGGGACTGAGGCTATGTTGTTGTTGTTGTTGTTGATTTGTCCTTTTGACAGCTCTTCAAGTCTTATCAACACCCCCCATAAAGGCATCTTATGACTCAGCAACCAGTTTCATACATAGTTTCTTGTCCATCAAGTCAATGTATGTACTCATTACAAACACTGAATTTAACTTATTATTAGCATTATATCTACCTATATATTAGCAAAAGATTCCTTCGTCACTTGAATTATCTTTTTTACCCTTTAATTACTTATTAAATAATCAATGTCCTTTTTAATAGTTCTTTAACCAATTACCTATTAAATAGGCGATAACCTATTAAATAGCAACTTGTCGCTCGACCTCAAATACAGGGACGGATGTGGCCTGCATCCATTCGTTCCAACTGTGACTTTGTCGTTTTGGGTATATGTCATCGATCTTACTATATCCGCCGTTCTTGAGGTCTTACCATGGAAAATATGTTCCAAAGGGCGTTTTTGAAATCTACTTTGGTCAGTGATTGCTCACAAGGTATACATCCCTCCTCATTACACCTGCCTTGTGCTCTCTACATCTTGTTTTTCTAGTTTATCACCTGCACAAATTTATGTTATTAGGTTACATCAGCATTGGGCCACTCAATGGGGTTCAAACCGATGACCTCTTACTCTAAAACCTTGTACCAAACCATTGGATCACTCAATTGGTTGATAGTATGCTTCCTCCATTAATATGTTTGTATCATGATTATAAACTTCTAAAATGTTAATTTCGCTCGGGCCACTAGGATATGCACGACCTCGGTTTCGATTCCCCGGTGTGGTAATTTCAATCGAGCCACTGGGATACGTATAAGCCGATTATGTCAGGGCCTCGTGGGAATAGTCAGACTCGCCTGTAAACCCACGAGTATCAAAAAAAAAAAATGTTAACACAATTTTCTTCAAAAATGTAAAACAATGTGAAATACTAACAACATTGAGAACTTGTTGTAAAAAAGGGTTAAAAGTAACCATTGCATTTACATCGTAGTATGAAGTAATAACAAGTAGGATCAATGACTCTTATCGTTGTGAATAATTTGATATTTGTATGAAATCTTATTTAATTCTTTTAACTTAAATTAACAATACAAACTGAACTGTAGTAGTATACTTTGAAACATTAATATAAATAATTTTCATAATTATAATTTAAATAGATTGTTAAATTAATTGAATTCACACTAGCGTAGCGAGTGGGCTCGATCGTGCGTAGCACGTTAACAACCATCACTTAATAAGCACGAATAATCAATTTTTCAACCATCACTTGAATTTACTATTTTACCTTCAATTAAGTCTTTCAATCGTCACTTAAATTTACTATCTTACCCTTAATTAATGGCACTCAATCTTCCAACTGTCAATTGAATTTATTATTTTATCTTTGATCAAGTCTTTCAACCTTCACGTAAATTTACTATTCTAACTTTAATTAAGGGTCTTTCCATTATTAAATCCAGATAGTTATAATTAGTTGTCAAAAAAGTCAAAATAAGAATGAATTTGTATATTTTTTGGAATATAGAAATAGATTATTAGATTAATTAAATTCCCGCGAAAGGGTTCAAGCATGCGTAGCACGCTCCAAAACTAGTATTATTATATGTTGCAATTTAAAGCATAGCCAATTTGTAAGTTTATGCATACATAAATACATACATATGCATACATACACATACGCATACACATATATTTGTGGTCTCTAAGTTTTTGGGTACTTCTAGCCTTCTAGCCGAGTCCCCGTGTCCTCAACAACAACAACATAGCCTCAGTCCCAAATTAATTGGGGTCGGCTACATGGATCAAACTTTTCCATTGTGTTCGAGAAAGTGCAATTAATGGGAGTCCTCGTGTCCTCAAATTACAAAATAGCAAAGCCCGACCCATGGATATGTACCCGTATCCGACACCCATATCCGAGTCTGAGTAACTTAGATAAACGTGACCTCATACTTTATTGTAGGAAAAGTGACCTGAAATAGACTGGAGTAACTTTGGTGAAACATTTTAAAACATTTGATGATTTTCTCATGACAAAGTATTGTTCAGTGACCAAAGTGTTACAACATGTAAAGTTGAGTGACCACGTGTGAAATTTACCTGAAAATAAGCCCTAAACATAGAAAACACCAATCACTCTAGTATGACAAGACAATCTCTAGTTCATTTAAGTTCAATTTGATCTTACGTATCTTTTGTATCAGTCCCATTCTCCACAAATCTCCTTAGTTCCTCTCCATCAAAGTGCCACAATACAGATTTTTGGTTCTAAAATGGATCCCCCTTCTCAAGAAAATATCAGTCATAACTTACTAAACATTCAAGTATTGCTCTCTATAATTGCCTCTCCAATCAACGTATCTTCTCACATAGTTATCTTGCAACTTTGATTGCTGATCTTTTTCGGCTTTCTAGTTGTCTTCTCTATAATTCTTTATTTAACCTTATTTGATTCACATGTTTGTCGAATATCTCAAACCATTCATTAATGCATGCTATTCAACCTTGAAACAAACTCATTTCAAGGTAATGATCGGACTAAAATCAAGCACTAAAGAGACTATACCACTACATAAAAGAAACAAAATTATTTGGAGAAATCAAATAAAACTGTAGAGATCCTATCCAACAATAAAGACAAAAAAAATAGAATTGTTTACTCGATAATAACAAATTACCCCTTGAAGTTTCTCATAATATGCACTCCAACATACAAAGAAATAAAAACCTAAGGGTTTGCATCCCACTCAAAAATCATGGATATTTTTATATTTTTTTTAATAAACTTGTTTTAGATTTTTAATATAGAAATCAACATAGCTTTACTATTTTGGTTGTCAAGCCCCTTTTACTAAACATGGATGATGATGATGATGATGATCATGATGATGATGATGATGCTATTCCTATTTCTATTCCTATTCCTATTCCTATCCCTTATCCCTATTCTCCCTATTCATATCCTTATCCCTATCCATTATTGTTGTTGTTGTAGTAGTTTTTATTTATATTATTATTATTAAATGATAAATATATTTAGTTTTTTATCATTATGTGTTTCTCACAAATTGTGATTTCTTAATTTAAAATATAGGAATGATTTTTAACACAAATAAATAAATTTACAAATTTACTCATAGTTAATGTTTAATTGGGACTGAGGCTACGTTGTTGTTGTATTTACTCATAGTTAACGTGACTTAAGTGGATATTAATTTTTCGAAACGTGATAGACTCAAGTGTTTGTAATGCAAAGGGGAATTTCTAAGACCTTGAGGGGGTATTATTAGTAAAACAAATATGCTACATCATCAAAAGTAATATAATAATAATATCTTGACTAGACACTACCACAACTATGCTTTTGATTAATTGAGAGAAAACTTGAGGGACCAAATTGTACATGTCTGAAAACAGAGGGACTATAATGTATATTATGGCAAACCACAGGGGGCAATTTGCATTTTACCTTTCTTTGGTGCACCCATCATAAGTGTTGATGACAACAATACAGATCGACTTTTGAAACTCATTGCGAAAAATTTTAAGACAAAAATTTTCTAGATTAGAAAAGCTTTTGACTTTGTGCAATATAAAGAAAAGTCTAAATATAAAAAGGAAAAAGAGATTGATGTGTAAATATGATACAATCAATCTAAAACATTAAACATAAAGAAAGGAAGAGACTCTCACTTATGAATTATGATAAAAATAATAATAATAATAATAATAATAACAATTGAAAGGATAAGAACATCAGTTTTAACTCCTAACCAAAGAACGAAAATTCGATAAAATTAGCCGAAGTTTATCAAAGTTGAAAGGATCGAAGCGAAGTTCACGGGTAGTTTAAAAATTACAAAACTTCTCCGAAGTTTATGTTAAAAATCGACAACATTGATATAAATTGATATGGATTGCTAAAAAACAAGGAAAAATTGCAAACTTTTCGGTAAAAAAAACCAAATACGTGTGTAATAGACGGAAGGGTTGAGGGTTGTAATTGATGGTGGCTTTTGGGGTTATTGAAACTCCACCTATGTTGTACACTATGTGCGCTACATAGCCGGTCCCAAGTCCGGATAAAGGAGGAAGACTCTGACGCCCATTTTTTCATACCGAAAAATGGGTAAAGGAGGTCCCAAACTCACTTTTCATACTCGAAAAGTGGGGGAGGGAGACCCCAAGCTCATTTTCCATTCTTGGAAAATGGAGGAGGGTTGAGATAGGTTGACAGCCAGCGTCAAACTTTTGTCATTTTTCATGAAATGGATCAAACACATATAAACGTTGGGGCGTTCCCACCTAGCGACGCGCTGCATCGGAGCCCGGGTGTAGTGAAAAATGAGCAAGGGTGTGTTTCACATCGCCGCCTAGGTGTGAAAAAAAAAATAAGCAAGGGTTTCCACATATAGGATGTGAGTGGGTAAAGAAGCTAGTCCCTTCACATCGTCGCCCGAATGTGAAGAAAAATGAGCAAGGGTTCCCACACAAATGACGAGTGGATAGGTGTAGGTAAAGAAGCTAGTTCAAAACAAACATGAAAACAAAAACAAAATCACAGATACGGACACTAGATCTTTTAGACAAAATAGAAATAGAAAAGAAAAACAAATACAAAGAGGAGAAAAAATTCGTTTAGGAACATGGAACATAGGAACACTTACGAGGAAGTCAATAGAACTAGTAAATATCATGATTAGAAGGAGAGTCAATATTGCTTGCCTCCGAGAGACAAAATGGGTAGGAGAAAAGAGTAGAGAAATAGGAAGCACAGGGTTTAAATTGTGGTACACTGGTATAGATAGAAAATGCAATGGAGTAGGAATTGTGGTGGATAATGATTATAAGGAAAAGGTCGTAGAGGTTAAAAGAATTGGGGATAGATTGATTCTAGTTAAATTAATTATTGGAGACGAAAAAATGAACATACTTAGCGCCAATTCACCACAAGTAGGATTAAGCGAGAGCATCAAACCCAAGTTTTGGGACGATATGGATGGATTAATGCAAAGTATACCATTAGATGAAAAGGTTTTTATTGGAGGAGATTTAAATGCGCATGTCGGGCCAAGTAACGATGGGTTTGAAGGAGTTCATAGAGGTCTTGGTTGCGGTAATAAAAATGAAAGAGAATCAATCTTAGAATTTGCTTCAGCATACGATCTTGTCTTACCAAATACTAGTTTTAGGAAGAGAGAGTCGCATATAATTACTTTTAGTAGTGGTCATAACAAGTGTCAAATAGATTTTCTTTTACCAAGAAAAATGATAGAAAAATATGTAGAGATTGCAAAGTAATACCTAGTCAAGCACTTACTACCCAACATAAGTTAGTAGTACTTGATATTAAGCTAACACGACGACATAATATGAATAAAAGGGTTAGCGACCCTAGAATAAAGTGGTGGAACCTAAAACATAGTAAACAAGTAGAGCTTAGAGAAAAACTACTAAAGGAAAATGTTTGGAATCTTGACTTAGATGCTAATACAATGTGGCTAGAAATGGGTAGTTGCAAAAGGAGAGTGGAATCAAACGTATTAGGTTTATCTTAGGGGCGTGGGACCTCCAAAGAAGGAAACATGGTGGTGGAACGAGGATGTCCAACGAGCAATTAAAACTAAAAGAAAGATGTATAGGAAAATACCTAAGTGTCAAGATGAAGATGTGTATAATCAATATAGAGAAGCTAGAAAACAAGCTAAAAAAGTAGTTAGTCAAGCTAAAACAAATTTCATGGAAGATCTATGTAAGGTTAGGTAATAGAGATGGCGAAAAATATATATATAGGCTAGCCAAATTATGAGATTAAAAGAAACAAGACCTAAGTCATGTAAGACTGATTAAGGACGAAAATCAAAATGTTTTAACGCGCGATAGGATATTAAGGAGAGATGGAAATGTTACTTCGATAGTTTATTTAATGATGGCCAAGTTGATACTATAATAGAAGAAAACTCACAACAAGAAAGAAATGTAAACTATACACGCAATATTAGAATTGTAGAAGTTAAAGAGGCATTGAAAAGAACGAAAATAGGGAAAAGCATGTGGCCCAGATGAAATACCCATAGAGGTTTGAAAATGCTTAGGAGAAATTGGATTGACTTGGTTAACAAAACTTTTCAACAAAATTTTAAAATCAAAACGGATGCCAATGGATTGGAGAAGAAGCACGCTTGTGCCAATCTTCAAAAACAAAGGAGACATTCAAAGTTGCTCAAACTACCGGGGAATTAAATTTATGAGTCGCACTATGAAACTTTGGGAGAGGATAATTGACAATAAGCTAAGGAGAGAAACAACAAAATCAGAGTACCAGTTTGGTTTCATGCCTGGGAGGTCAACTATGGAGGCGATTTTTCTTGTAAGACGATTATTAGATAAATATAGAGAAAAGAAAAAAGATCTTCATATGTTATTCGTAGATTTAGGAAAAGTAGATGATAAGGTCTCTAGAGATGTTCTTTGGTGGGTGCTAGAAAGGAAAAGAGTGCATGCTAGATACATAGACACTATTAAGGATATGTATGAAGGAGCAGTAACGAGTATAAAGACATTTGGAGGAGCTACAAACGAATTACCCATTACGATAGGACTACATCAAGGATTGACTTTAAACCCATATTTATTTACTTTAGTTATGGATGAACTACCTAGACATATTTAACATATACCATGGTGTATGCTATTTGCAGATGATATTGTCTTAGCGGATGAAACTAAAGATGGAGTGAATAGAAAATTAGAACTCTGGATGAATACATTAGAATCTAAAAGCTTTAAGTTGAGTAGGACGAAAACCGAATACATGCACTGTGAGTTTAGAAACACTAGACATCGAGATGACGGAGTGGTAAAATTAGGGGAAGTAGAAGTTTCTAAGGTAAACCACTTTAGATACTTAGGATCAATCATACAAAATGATGGTAACATTGAAAATGATATCGCACATAGAATTCAAGCTGGATGGAAGAAATGGCGGAGTGCAACATGGGTGATTTGTGATCGAAAAGTTCCTAATAAGTTAAAAGGAAAATTTATAGGACCGCAATTAGGCCAGCTATGCTCTATAGAAATGAATGTTGGGCGGTAAAGCAACAACAATTACATAAAATGAACGTAGCAGAAATGAGGATGCATAGGTGGATGTGTGGTAAAACTCGTAATATAGAAATTCAAAGACAAGTAAGAGTAGCACCAATTGATACAAAGATTAGGGAATGGCGATTACGGTGGTTTGGTCACCTGCAAAGACGGCCTACAAATGCCCCAACTAGAAAACTTGACTCAATAGAAACTGTAGAAATTCGACGAGGTAGGAGCAGACCAAAGTTAACATGGGATGCATTAATTAGGAGGGATTTGAATGGTTTGCAAAGCTTATCATCAATTGCACTTAATCGAGCACAATAGAAAAGTTTGATCCATGTAGCCAACCCCAGTTAATTTGGGACCGAGGCTATGTTTTTGTTGTTGTTTTGGAGGATATTGAGAATTTGAGAATGGCTCACTTTTGTACACACGTCTGTACACCAATCACGTGATCCCTTGATTTTGCATCAAGATTTAATGTATGCATCGATATTCACTTTTGCACACACATCTCTACAACGCATTGTAGTTTTTTAATCGATGCATAATGCCAAAAAGTGAATATTTTCTTTTGCTTTAAATACTGACCCATATAAAAAAGCATGTTTCATAATTTTAATTTTACTTATGTGAATGTGCGATTAATAAATGGTTAGCGAATCAAATTAAGTGTAATTATTATCACTAAAAAGTGATCTACCATATACAGTATGCATGACAAGTGCTAATAAAATTGACTTGAAACCATTAAATTGTAAATTTTTTAGGTATAAAAGCATAATTGTGCTTGTTCTGACATCCTATAAAATGTGATTTAGTTTATTGACCATTTAAATATAAATTTCTTAAACTTCTCTAAGTTAGCGAATTTTTACCAAAATTCTCCATGTAGAATTAAACTTCTCCGAATTAATTCCAATCATAAAGAGGGCGAATTATAAGGCGAAACCAAAGTTTTGATCCTTGCTCCTAACTAGATAAGAATATGATCATTTTGATATCTCTCTCAAGTTCATGATCCTAGGCATCACAAGTAATGCTTATTTGTTAAAAATAGACATTCAAAAAATGATTGGTATTTCAATGTTTTGTATTAAAAACGAACACCTCAAAAATTCAACATTTTTACACTAGTAATTGAGCAACTAAAGTGTAGCTTAATTGAACGTAAAATGATCAGAATTAGCGTTGCATAGCCAAGTAAGCAATTCAAAAAACAAACATGTTATGCATATGATTGAGCGACTTAAGTTCAGTAATCAAACTTGCTACAACTCTAGGCAAAGTGCTAAGGTCATTCCTAGGAATTAAAGAATAAAGCATGAAGACCACAATTTTAGCCTACTCATTGAAGCGGGGCATTTAACAAAGAACACTAAAGACATGCAATTGCTTTAAAATTGAAAGAGAGAATAACTACCCAAATTGTACATTCTCAAAATTAATGCTTCCTCCACAAAGCTTTAGAGACTTCGCATCATGTCCATCTTTAATTCCAGGTCTCTCCTAACAAGTTACAGATAAGAAATTGAAAGATGCAAACAAACAGAAGTAGTGATGTCAATTTGCTTAATAAATGTACATTGATATTGCTTAACTAATCCAAGAACTTAAATAAAAAAAGAAGATAAAACTAACACGTATAAACACGTGTTTCCCACACCAATTGTAATAATCTCTTTGTATGAAAATATGTGTAAGTATACTGTATAGCACAATGGCTTAAAAGATTAAACAAATATATTTACTAACTTAATATAGGAATATGCATAAATACAATACACCAACACATGCAATGAGCCATTCTCAAAGGTCACAAGTGATCTTCACATTGCCCCGGACTTGATAAAATCTATAATATCACATACCAATTTACAAAGAAAAACAACCATATTCTGAATAATATGAAAATGCATTTTCCATAGTACTACTATAAGAAAAGACAAATGAAATTGCGTATGAGATCTCTAATTTAAATAATTATTAATGATCTGATTTTCAAAATGTCCTAAATTTAAAAAATATATCCTAAATTCATTCTCAATTGTTGCCTCAAAAAAAGTAAATCTGTGTCATGATTTTGGTTTGAACTATGAGAAAGCACAAACTTTGGAGTAAATTTGTATGTCATAAGCCAAAGGATAATGTTTGCCAATATAATAAATCCCACATTCCCATCTTGAAATATCTCTTTACCGAATTTGGCTTCATTCCAGGAAGGTCCACTATAGAGGGAGTAAATTTGTCTGTCATAAGCCAAAGGATAATGTTTGCCAATATAATAAATCCCTCATTCGCATATTGTAATATCTCTTTACCGAATTTGGCTTCATTCAGGAAGGTTCACTAAAGAGGCAATTTTCCTTCTAAGAAGATTGACGTTAAATTGTAAAAAGAAAAAGGGATCTTCATATGATATTCGGAGATTTAGAAAAAACATATAATAGGGTTCCCAGAGATCTTCTTTGGTGGGTTCTAGAGAGAAAAGGAGTGCACGCTAGATACACAAACAATATTAAAGATATGTATGAAGGAGTAATAACGAGTATAAAGGCATTTGGAGGATTCACTAAAGAATTTTCCATTACAATAGGACGCCATCAAGGATCGGCTTTAAGACCATCTCTTTACTTTAGTTATGGAAGACCTAACTAGGCAAATTCAAGAAGATATACCATGGTGTATGTTATTTGCAAATGATATTGGCCTAATGGATGAAACAAGAAATGTAGTGAGTACGAAATTAGAACTTTGGAGGAATAAAATAAAACCTAAAGGCTATAAGTGGAGTAGGATGAAGACTGGATACATGCATTATTGGTTTTAAAATACTAGACATCAAGATGATGCAATGGTAAAATTAGGGGAATTACAAGTTCCTAAGGTGAACCACTTTAGATATCTATAATCAATCATAGAAATGATGATAATATTGAGAATGATGTCACATATAGAATTCAAGTTGGATGGAAGAAATGGCGGACAGCAACAGGTATTATCTGTGATCGAAAAATTCTTACCAAGTTAAAAAGAAAAAATTTTAAAACTGCAATTAGGTCAGCTATGCTCTATCAAAGTGAATGTTGGGCGATAAAGCAACAACAATTACATAAAATAAACGTAGCAGAAATGAGGATGCTTAGGTAGATGTGTAGTAAAACTCGTAAAAATGGAATAAAAATACATAAATAATTAAAAGAAAAGTAGGAGTAGCACCAATTGATACAAAGATTAGGAAATGGCAAATGCGATGGTTTGGACACCTTCAAAGAACGGGCCTACAAATGCTAACCTGCCCCCAACACACACAAACACACAAACGCACACTAGAAAGCTTGACTCAATAGAAGTTGAAGAAATTTGACGAGGTAGGGGTAGTACACTGAAGTTAACATAGAACGCCTTAATTAATTGGAATTTAAATGGTTTGGAAATCTCACCATCAATTGGACTAAAAGTTCGATTCATGAGGCCAACCTCAACTGATTTGGGATTGAGGCTATGCAAGTAAAAAATCATTAGGCGATTTGGGAGTCACAAAGAGCTACCAACACCCTAAATTGCTCAAAGATTTCGAGGGCTTAACATTAAAAAACAGCATTCTAAGTTTTTTAAAAAAAATAAAATAAAATCAATTGCGTAATGCAGAGGCTTTTCACCTTAGTTTGAAAATACATGAGAGCTGTGAATTCCGACTGATTGAAAGATGCTAACAAAAAAAAACATAAGCCAAAGTACTTTTGTGAGTCTTTAGAGCCATTGGAGCAACAAGTAACAAAATTAGTGCTTGGGTTTAAGTAGCTTAAACTCGAAGTATCACAATCATGCACCACCTCTGGAGCATTATTGATAAGCTCCCGAATAACTTTATGCTTTCAGAATATCAGAGACCTAGTTGAAAAAGGTATTGGTTCCAAACAACTTCATGGCTAATTTCGGGAGCCATATATTTAATGGCATTGAGCTATTAATCAATTTTGTTTTTCTAATAGTTTCCACAATCTATGATGGTAGGAAAACTACGACAAAGCCTTAATCCTAAATAGATTAGGGCTTGCTACATAGATAACACGCTTTGGCTAGCCCATGGTTTGGAAAATCGACAAACTTCCCCGAACTTCCCCGAATTATGTTAATTTTCAAAAGAGGGGAAATGAAACTCATGTGTAAGAAAAAATAAATGTCAAAATTCTCCAAAATATTTGACATAATTTGAGGAATTCGACATAATTCAGGGAAGTCATACTAAACAGTGACAAAAACTACAAGACTTCCATGATTACGTGGAAGTTTTGGGGAAGTTTTAAAGAAATTTTGCAAAATATACCGAAACCAATCTAACATGAAAACTTAATACCTCAATAGGGAAGTAGTCAGTGAATTGCACTTTATATTTGCAATTGCAAATAACATGTCGTATTGTGACTCTTATGCATTACAATTGCACAACACCCTTTTTGTCGAATTAAACTTCCCCGAATTATTTTTGAATTTTAAGTGGCAAAATTACAAGGGCTAGCCTAGCTCAAAGAAATGCAATTGATGACGGGCTTTCATTATGAGGATAAGGAAAGAATAAAGGAGTGTTATAACAATGAGGAATATAGCTCAAAAACTCGGAAGCCTACATTTAAGAGAATATACTTAAAATGGTTTTTACTTATACCAAGGCCAATTACAAGTTGAGATGCATATTCTATGAATTCCTTCATATTGAGTAACTTTTGACAAGTAGTTAATAAATAAATAAATGAATGAAAATAACAAAAGGTAAGAAACCGACACCATCGAAAATACCTCAAGTAACTGAAACATAGATCTCATATCTATAAGACTTTGTTTTGTTTCGCGATAGACACTGCCAAGGAAATTGAGAGGAAGAGAAAGTTGGAACAAAAGCCCATTAACCATGACCTGTGCTTCAAAAGAGAAGATGAAACCACAGATTATGGATACAAGCAAACAAAATTTGTAGCCAATGTACAAATCAACTACAAAAGAATTACCAAATCTCCAACAGTCATCTTGCCACTCATAATCCCATGCGAGCATAATAACATTGCAGTTGAGAGAGCCGCGCTAAATATTATATTTTGTCCAAAATTTAAGTAAGCAAGGGATGTTTGTGTTTTCAAAGCAGCATCTTCGTATCCTGAAAAATAGTATTATTTGCTCAGCCAAGTTAGCACTTGGGAAAATACGACTTTGGAACAGAAGAGAATACCTTCATTTCCTAAAATGTGGGTAACGAATTTCACTAGTAAATTTAACCTTCAATCGATGGGCACCAATGCACACTTATAAAAAAACTTATATTTATCTACAAGGCCATAAATAAAAATTTAATTTCATATGCACAAATTTTACGAATAACAAAGAATAAGTTAGAAAGAACAAGCTATATAATACTTTCCAAGTTAGAAAGAATGAGTTGTATTATACTTCCCTAGTTGTATTATACTTTCCTAGTTTGTAATGTTTCCTGAATGGTTTCTCTTAATTTAGGAAAAGATATACAGTTGTATGATTGATCTAGTTACCATATAAAGGTGCTTGTATCTTGTACATAATCAGTTGAGTTATATGAAACAATGATTCCACATACTTTCTACTTGGTATCAGAGCCTTTGGCTTTAATCTTCCTTCTCTCTTCAAATCCTAGCCACCTCCTTTCTCCCTAAAACCCTAACCCAAGCAGCAAGAAAGTAACCACAATGACAATTCAAGATACACTTCACCCATCCATATCAAGTTGGATGGATCTAACTATCGAGTTTGGTCTAATATTCTGGAGATGCATATTGCTAGCCGAAAGAAGATGGGCTATATCAGTGGAAAAATTGTTAGACCTGCAGAAAGTGATTCGAGCTCTTATGAATGGGAGGCTGATGATGCCCTAGTTAAATCTTGGCTCATAAATTCAATGAGCGATAATCTGATGTCACACTTTGTGCAGCGTGGAACAGCAAAACAGGTTTGGGATGTTGTAAACATAAGTTATCTTGATGTATCTTATTCTTCTCAAGTGTATGAACTAATGAAGAAATCTTTCAAATTACATCAAGACGGTCGACCCTTAGCTGAATACTACAATGAGTTAAACTCAATTTTTATGGAGCTTGATTATAGGAGACCAAACAACATGCACTGCTGATTTTGAAAAATACACAAATCGTGTTGATGTCTGCTAGAAAAAGCATGGGTACCCGAAATGGTATAAACTCAAGCAAGTTGCGAGGAAAAATAAAAAAAGTGTTCATCATGCTACTACCACACCTTCTGCTTCCCATGTATCTTGAGTATCTTCTCAAGAAGGTAACTTTGGTTTGTCCATTAATTCTACTTGTTCTAATGCTTGGGTTATTGATTTCGGGGCCACTGATCATATGACAAGTAATTCTTCTCTTCTTATCTCTCTAACATCTCTAGTGGTTAAGTCTGTTCAGGTTGCTAATGGAAATTCAATGTCAATCACAGGAGCTGGAAATGTGACTCTTTCTCCAACATTTTCTATTTCCTCTGTTTTACTTGCACCTACACTTTCAAACAATCTTCTTTCCATTAGCAAAATAACAAAAGATTTCAATTGTCATGTAATCTTTTACTCCACCCATTGTGTTTTTCAAGAAAACCTCACGAAGATGGTGATTGGCATTGGTAAGGAGAGGGATGGTCTTTATTATTTTGAGGACAACCGAGGTGTAGCAACTCCTATTCGAGGCCTTCAAACAAAGAGGGAGATAGATGATAAAGAGAGAATCCTTCTTTGGCATTGTCGGCTGGGTCATCCATCTTTCTCTTATTTGGAACATTAGTTTCCTAAATTGTTTTCCAATATTTCTCTCACTAGTTTAAGATGTGAACAATGCATATATGCTAAAAACCATATTGTTCCTTTTAAAATCAGTTTTAATAAAAGTATTATCCCTTTTTCATGTGTTTATTCTAATGTGCGGGGCCCTTTCTCTACTCCTACTTCAAGACATAAATATTTTCTTTCCTTTATTGATGACTGTACCAGGGTTAGTTGGGTGCATCTGATGAAATCTAAGAGTGATGTTTCACATATCATACCTCAATTTTACTCCATGATCATCACTCAATTTAATGCCAAAATAAAAGTATTCAGACAATGGTCGTGAGTTTGTCATTCAATCGACTGCTGATTTCATGATTAAAAATGGCATTCACCACCAGAAAACGTGTTTACATGCCCCAACAAAATGGTATATCAAAACATAAAAATCGTCACCTCCTTGAAATGGCTCGAGCATTATGTTTTACAATGCATGTACCAAAACGTTTTTGGGCTGAAGCTGTCATGACTGCTGTTTTTCTCATTAATCGTATGCATGCAAGGATTCTTGATTTTCAAACTCCATTAAGGATGTTATCTAGATTCCATCCCATCCCATCTGCTCTTAATCTTTGTCCTGAAGTTTTTGGTTGTGTGTCTTATGTTCATGTTCATTCTCTTCGTAGAGATAAAATTGAACCTCGTGCTCTCAAATGTGTTTTTCTTGGCTACTCTAGTACACAAAAAGGATATAAATGTTTTCATCCTCCTACATAGACCTTTTATGTCTCAATGGATGTTCAATGCTGTGAAAATGAATCTTATTTTTTCGAAAATGTATCCATGGTTCCTCTTCAGGGGGAAATTGATAGTAAAGAAAAGGAACAATTGTGGTTGGGAGAAAAGAAGATATTGATCTCAGGTGTAGAGAGTATTCAAGAAAATGGGGAATCCTTAGTTTTAGAGAACCCACCTACTGATTAAAATAAAACTGAATATGGTGGGGAAAAACAAGAGAGACCACCTCACTTTTTTGAGAAAACATATTCTAAAAGAAAGGAAGATATCATGGTTACACCTCCAGGATCCAATACTTCTCTTGATGATACTACCATGCCATCAAATGAATCTTTTGAAACTCAAACTGAGGTATGTGCAATTCTCCTAAATCTCATGAAATATCTGATCATAGGAGTACCCTCTTCGGGACAGAAAAGAACCTGATAGATTTGGTTTTTCCAAAGCTTCCAATGTTGTTTATTCAATCTCAAACTTCATATTCTATCATCGTTTGTCTAAAGCTAACTTGACATTTGCTCTTCAGTTGTCTTCTGCTTCAATTCCTAGTCATTTTCAGGAAGCCCTTCAAGATCCTAAGTGGAAAAATGCTATGGTAGATGAAATGTTGGCCCTCCAAAAGAATCTCACTTGGGAAATGGTCGAGTTACCAATGGGAAAGAAGACTGTGGGGTGTAAATGAGTATTCAAGATCAAATATAAGTCAGATGGGACAATTGAAAGATACAAGGCTAGGCTGGTTGCTAAAGGATATACCCAAACGCATGGTATTGACTATCAAGAGACTTTTGCCCCGGTTGCCAAGATGAATATTGTTCAAGTCGTATTGTCGCTTGCAGTTAATCTAGATTGGCCTTTACAATAATTTGATGTGAAGAATGCTTTTCTTCATGGTGATCTAATGGAGGAAGTGTTTTATGGATCCTCCCCCCGTCTTTGCATTGGAAGAAGGAAAAGAATGTAAATTAAGAAAAGCATTGTATGGCTAAAGCAATCATCAAGGGCATGGTTTGGGAGATTGAGTCATGCAATGAAAGAATATGGATTCAAGCAAGCTTTGGCAGATCACACCTTGTTTTATAAACGTGATCATTATAAGATTACCTTGCTTCTTGTCTATGTTGATGATATGATCGTAACAAGTAATAACCAAGAAGAAATTGAGAATCTTTGAAGTTATCTAGCCAAAGAATTTGAGATAAAGGATTTGGGGCTTCATAAATATTTCCTTGGAATTGAAGTTTCTCGGTCTAACCAATGATTGTTTCTCTCTCAAAGGAAGTACACCTTGGACGTTCTTGCTAAAACAGGGAACTCTGCTTGTGTACCCATAAACACTCCAATTGAGGTGAATCATGGTTTATCTATTTCTCATAATCAAGTACCAACAAACAAGGACAGATATCAAAGAATAGTTGGGAAATAAATTTATTTGACTCACACTAGGCCAGATATATCATATGGAGTCAGTGTAGTGAGTCAATTTATGCACAACCCAAGTGATCAACACATGCATGCTGTTCATCAAATTCTGGCATATTTAAAATCGGCTCCTGGTAAAGGTGTTTTGTTCACCAAACAAAAACATCTTAATGTTGTGAGCTATACAGATTCAGATTTTGCTGGATGCAAACTAGATCGAAAATCCGCTTCTGGATATTTGTCATTCATTGGAGGAAACTAAGGGGGGTGTATTCAATTGAGATTTTAATAGACTTTTAGTTACTTTTATAAGCGGATGACTTTTAGAGACTTGTAGATTTTTGAAGACTTTTAAAAACTTTGGTAGACTTTGATAGACTTTATTTTAATGATTTTTATTAACTTCGATGGACTTTTTTAAGGACTTTGATAGACTTTGATAAACTTTTACAGGGGTGTATTCAATTGAGATTTTAATAGACTTTTCTAAAGTTTATAGATTTTCGCAGATTTTTAAAGACTTTGATAATTAAACTTCTTTTTGATGACTTTTATCAACATTTAAGATCTTTAGTGACTTTTATGAACTTCTTAAACATGACTTTGATTGATACTAGTAAACTTTTGTGATTTTAATATTGAAACAAATATTTTGCACTTTATTATAAAAAAGACGAATAATTATATTTATTTTTCTTAAGAACTATTATTAATTTTTTAAAAGTATTTTTATATTTTAATAAAAAATCATATAGACATAGTAATGAATTACGACTATCGAGATAGTAACATAATAAATAAGTAAATAAATATCAACAAAACAAATATGCAAATGAATAATCTTTTAGTGGCAAAAATAACCAAGTAATATCATTGTGTGTAAAAATTTTGCACTTTTTTTTATTTAAGTAAAAAAAACTTATATCTTTTTCTTTAAGAATGATAGTTTAAAATTTTTAAAATGCAGTTCTTGCATTTGAAAAAAAAAATACACAATTATTTTCTCCAAAAATAATAATATTACATTTTTTGATATTATAATTATACACTTAATAAATAAAACTTCTTTGTAAAAAAATCCTATAAAATTTACAATGATGCCAAAGTGAGATCTTGTTAATAACGACATCATTTTCATTTTCATCAACATAAACATTAGAATATAATGTGTGAGCAATGAAATTCACGAGTTGTTGAGTGATTTGAGAAGTTGATAAAAACAATTGATAAGAAAATACATTATGAACAATGAAGTCCTTATTGAATAAGAGAACCAACAAAAATTAGAAGTCTCTAAAAGTTTTTGGGTTGAGGTAAGGAGAAGTTGGAGATTTGTTTGTGTATTTTTATACAAAAATTCTATAAAAGTCGAGATTTGTAACCAAACTACAAAAGTCATCAAAAAATTAAATACACCTTACTTTTAGAAACTCTCTAAAAGTTTAAATTGAATACCCCAAAACTTTTAGAGACTTTTTAAAAGTCTATAAAAGTTCACATTGAATACACCTTACTTTTAGAGACTCTCTAAAAGTTTTAATTGGATACCCCTAAACTTTTTTAGTCAATAAAAGTAACCAAAAGTCTATTAAAATCTCAATAGAATACACCCCTGTTAGTGACTTGGAGAAGTAAAAAACAGAATGTGGTCTCACTATCTAGTGCAGAGGCTGAATATCATGTGATGCATCACGAAATCACCGAACTTTCATGGCTGAAAATTCTCTTAACCGAACTTGGTTTTGGACCAGAAAAACCTACGGAATTGTTTTGTGATAACAAGGCAGCCATTGAGATTACTCATAATCCAGTGCAACATGATCGAAAAAAAACATGTTGAACTAAATAGGAATTATATTAAAGACAACCTTGATTCTGGTGCAATACAGATTCCTTACACTAGAAGTTCAGACCAATTGGCTGATATAATGACTCATGGTGTCAATAGTGGGTCATTCCATGCAATGCTTTCCAAGTTGGGTATGTGTGATATCCATGGCCCCACTTGGAGGGGAGAGTTAGAAAGAATAAGCTATATAATACTTTCCTAGTTAGAAAGAATGAGCTGTATTATAACTTCCCTAACTGTATTATACTTTCCAAGTTTGTAGTGTTTCCTGAATAGTTTCCCTTAATTTAGGACAAGATCTACAGCTATATGATTGATCTAGTTACAATATAAAGGTGCTTGTATCTTGTATATAATCAGTTGAGTTATATGAAACAATGATTCCGCATAGTTTCGACTGAATATTATGACAATTTCAATTGTTTAGCACAAACAATATTTAAGTATGTGTCATATCATTAATAAAGTAAATCAACATAAGATTTCATATCTTACAAGTACTACTGAGCTTAAAATCAATATTTCAATCAACATCAAGAAACTTTTTGTAGGTCTATGCCCTAAAAGAAATGTGTAAAGTTAAATCTGTGATGCAACCATGCCAAAGGCAAGTTCTGTATGCTAGGAGTTTAGCGCAGTCTCCATATTTCGATCATATCTCTATCATCATAACTCCAATTTGAATGACATGGCTCATTGAGAAGCTTACTCGCAACTCATATCACAAGCGAATTTTCAGATTTTTTACATTTCAACAATTAAATTTGAATTGAAATTGATTATTCATAGTTGCTATGAATTTGCTATTTTTTCACACAAATATTCAAAAGGAACATAAAAGAATTGTAGGAGGAATGCATACCCAATTATTCTTAATAAGTCTCCTTACAAACAAGAGGAAGGAAAGTCGAAAAGGGTGATGAAAATGTAGACTAAAAAAGAACTCATATTTCTAAACTTTAGCACAGAGGGGAAGGGGGACTTACGATGCAAAAGCAGTTACTTACTCTTTAAGAGTTCGTCATATTTCTCTACTTCAAAGGCCTCATTGTTGAAATACTTGACAGTCTGGAAAATTGTGTCAGAGAGTAGTATGAGGAAATTTAGAAAAACAGTAGAACACAATCAAATACAAAGGGAAAAAACAGGCTCAAGGATGAAGGAAAAAAAGATAACATAACCTCATAATTAATAAGTGAATCAATTGCTCTAGTACTTGCATCATTATCAGCCTTGTTCATGAGTTGTCGAAACTTTGTTCGCCACTGGGAGAAAAAAATAAAGATGTTACCCGTTCGTTATATATATAATGAAACTATATAAAAAGAGCTTTGAAGCGTATCAAAAGACATATGATCAGCATAACATGGGAATCTTACGGAAAGAAACACTGTCTAAAACCCTTAAGATGAAAATAACATACAAGCAGAGAAGATGGTGTTCTTACTTGCGTAACAACCAAAGTGAAAATAATATATGCCGCCACTGATAAGGATGTGATCCAAGCAAATGATGCACCAAATTTGTATGCTAATATACCTGATACCATAGAAATCTATGGAACACACATGTCAATGTTTTTGAAAAATCTAGAAAAAAAGGAAGCAACAAGCTAGGTCATAATTGCAACCCCTAACAATATGATTACACATTAGCAGGAAAAAATCAGCATGTACTACTAACTTTAACACTTGACAAGAGTTTTTTCTTCTCTAAAATTATATTATTTGTTAGGCAGATTTCATACCTCCAAGACTGTAGGTACAACATTGAATACCATAGAAGACAAAATAAAGTTTATGGCTCGGCTACCCCGGTCAATTATGCGATTTAGAGCACCAGTTTGACGGCTACAAAATACAAGCTTCAATTAGTAATGGAATTTCACATACTCAAGCAAACAATCAGTATAAATAATTCAAGCGGAAGGTTACTGGAAATAAAGATCCATCCTGGCTGATCATAGATTAAATATTTAGATTATATAGCTAGTACAATAAAAATTTGCTTCGCTTCAATGTAAGCATCAACAACTGCACTGCCTATAGTTATAGTAACAGTTGCAACTACTTGCAAATCACATAAAACATGTTGATTGAATCCTCAAATACAAAAATTAGAACAAGCATCCCAACTCTAAGCAAAGCTCAATAAATAGTCTTTAACTTTCAGCAACAAGATTCTAACGCCTCATTTCCATGAGATGTGTTTATATTCAGAAAACAACTTATATTTATCAGAGTAATACTGCTCGGTGGACACCAACAAAGCATTCGTTGGATCTGCTCTGGCCGGGGGAACAGAGCCCTTGCAAGAACAAAAGAAATGCCTCCAACTTTTAGTTTAGCCCATGGATCTCTGATTCCCATCTCAAGTTTCCCACCATCGTTGACACCCAGCTAGCGAAGACTTCAAATCTACGATCTTGGTTGCTGCGCTGGTAGCTTCTACAACTCAACTTCCAATGAATCCATCAAGATGTCAATCTTCGGAGGCACGGCGGAAATAGCTTTGATACTACTGATAAGAACGACGATGGAAGCAAAGGGAAAGAGGGGGACGCCTCTGGGATTTTATTGATAACAAAGAAAGAAATGGAGACAATGAAAGGGTAAGGGACAACTCTCTACTGTCGCACCATACAATTGCCACTCGCTAGACCACTTGGGTCTCCAAAACCAATCAATTACTCACCATATACCTCACCATACATTGACACGACTTTTTATACACAAACTCTCTTACACACTCGCACCTCAATTACATGCTTACACACTAGGACCCACCGTACACCAGACTCCGTGCTGCACTAACTCTTCTTATTCATCTTCAACAAACTCATCAGACCCACTTAGCCCCACAGCAGGCTTCAATCCCAACCATGTGCTCCTACGGTTCTTCCTTTGGTTAACTATAGTGACAGGTGGCCTACCACGAATCGTAACATAATTCATAGAACTAGTGATTTGAAGAGTTGTCATCGCTATGTGATTGTTGTATCATGGAGGTTACCGCCAAATAAAACGCGAGCACCATAACCGGGTGAAATAGTTTGAAGAACATATGTCAAACTCAAGCCTCGGCTAATTCTATTCAAGTTTCTACCAATCATTTTTACACAACTTGCAAAGAACTAGAACTGTTTGCAAGAGAGAAGTACTCTTAAGAATAAGAGTGCAGAAGAAGAGAACGAAAAAGAGGTTTATGGAATGAAGGCCATACTCTCTCAAAGAACAAGGCAAGATAAAAATTAGGAAGAAGAAAACATTAGGAGACAGAACGCATAACTAACACTACTCTAATATTTTGAAAAAATTGTAAAGTGTGAACCACATAGAGGACGGGTGTGGATAAAGGAGCTAGTTCAAAACAAACATGAAAACAAAAGCAAAATCATAGATACCGAGACTAGATCTTTTAGACAAAATAGAAATAAAAAAGGAAAACAAACACAAAAAGGAGAAAAAATTCGTTTGGGAACATGGAACATTGAAACACTTACAGGGAGGCCGATAGAACTAATAGATACTATGATTAGAAGGAGAGTCAATATTGCTTGCCTCCAAGAGACAAAATGGGTAGGAGAAAATAGTAGAGAAATAGGAAACACAGTTTAAATTGTGGTACACTGGTATAGATAGAAAATACAATAGAGTATAGATTGATTCTAGTTAAATTAATTATTGGAGACGAAAAGATTAATATACTTACCCCTATGCACCACAAGTAGGATTAAACAAGAGCATCAAACGCAAATTTTGGGACGATATGGATGGATTTATGCAAGGTATACCATTAGATGAAAAAGTTTTTATTGGAGGAGATTTAAATGGGAATGTAGGGGCAAGTAATAATGGGTTTACGAGATTTCATGGAGGTTTTGGTTACGGTTATAGAAATGAAGAAGGAAAATCAATTTTAGAATTTGCTTCAGCATACAATATTGTCTTAACAAATACTAGTTTTAGGAAAAGGGAGTCGCATATGATTACTTTTAGTAGTGTTCATAACAAGAGTCAAATAGATTTTCTTTTAACAAGAAAAATAGATAGAAGAATATGTAGAGACTGTAATGTAATACCTAGTGAAGCGCTTACCACCCAACATAAGTTAGTAGTACTTGATATTAAGCTAAAACTATGACTTAATAGGAATAAAAGAGACAACCCTAGAATAAAGTGGTGGAACCAAAAAAATAGTAAACAAATAGAGTTTAGAGAAAAACTACTAAAAGAAAATGTTTGGAATCTTGATTTAGATGCTAATAACCATGTGGCTAGAAATGAGTAGTTGCATAAAGAGGGTATGATCAAATGTATTAGGTATATCTGAAGGCTTTGGACCACCAAAGAAGGAAACATGGTGGTGGAACGAGGATGTCCAACGAGCAATTAAGACTAAAAGAGATATGTAAAATACCTAAGTGTCAAAATAAAGATGCGTACAATCAATATAGAGAAGCTATAAAACAAGCTAAAAAAGTAGTTTGTCAAGCTAAAACAATTTTTATGGAAGATCTATATACAAGGTTAGGTAATAGAGATGGAGAAAAATATATTTATTGGGTGGCCAAATTAAGAGATAAAAAGAAACAAGACTTATGTCATGTAAGATATATTAAGGACGAAAATCAAAATGTTTTAACGCGCGAAGATGATATAAAGGAGAGATAGAGAAGTTAATTCGATAGTTTATTTAATGATAGCCAAGTTGATATTAAGTAGATGAAAACTCATACCAAGAAAGAAATGTAAACTATAGACACAATATTAGAATTTTTGAAGTTAAAGAGGCATTGACATGGATGAAAATAGGGAAAACATGTGGCCCAAATGAAATACCCATAGAGGTTTGGAAATGCTTAGGAGAAATTGGATTGACTTGGTTAATAAAACTTTTAAACAAATTTTACAATCAAAACGAATGTCAATGGATTGGAGAAGAAGCAGCTCGTGCCAATCTTCAAAAACAAATGAGACATTCAAAGTTGTTCAAACTACCAGGGAATTAAACTTATGAGTCACACTTTGAAACTTTGGGAGAGGATAATTGACACAGGGCTAAAGAAAGAAACAACAATATCAGACAACCAATTTGACTTCATGCCTGGGCAATCAACTATAGAGGCGATTTTCCTTGTAAAGAAGATTGTTGGAAAAATATAGAGAAAAGAAAAAAGATCTTCATATGGTATTTGTAGATTTAGAAAAAGCATATGATAGGATTCCTAGAGATGTTTTTTGGTGGGTTCTAGAAAGAAAAGGAGTGCGTGCTAGATAGATAGACACTATTAAGGAGATGTATGATGTAGTAACGAGAAAGACATTTGGAGGAGCTACAAAAGAATTTCCCATTACGATAGGACTACACCAAGGATCGGTTTTAAGCCCATATCTCTGTACTTTAGTTATGAATGAACTAACGGGCATATTCAAGAGGATATAACATGTTGTATGTTATTTGCAGATGATATTATCTGAGTGGATGAAACAAAAGATGGAGTGAATAGGAAATTAGAACTTTGGAGGAATAAATTAGAATCTAAAGGCTTTAGTTGAGTAGGACGAAAACCGAATACATGCAATGTGAATTTAGAAATACTAAACATCGAGATAATCAAGTGGTAAAATTAGAGGAAGTAGAAGTCCCTAAGGTGAACCACTTTAGATACCTAGGATCAATCATACAAAATGATGGTAATATTGAGAATGATGCCACATATAGAATTCAAGCTGGATGGAAGAAATGGCGAAGTGCAACAGGGGTGATTTGTGATCAAAATGTTCCTACTAAGTTAAAAGAATAATTTGATAAGACCGTAATTAGGCAAGCTATGCTATGTGGAAGTGAATGTTGGGCAGTAAAGCAGCGACAATTACATAAAATGAACGTAGCAGAAATGAGGATGCTTAGGTGGATGTCTGGTAAAACCCGTAAAGATAGAATAAAAAATATAGAAATTCAAAGACAAGTAGAAGTAGCACCAATTGACACAAAGACTAGGGAAGGGTGGTTGCGGTAGCTTTGTCACCTGCAAAGATGGCCTACAAATGCCCCTACTAAAAAACTTGACTCAATAGAAACTGTAGAAACTCGACGAGGTAGGAGTAGACCAAAGTTAACATGGGACGCATTAATTAGAAGGGATTTGAATGGTTTGAAAAGCTCACCATCAATTGCACTTAATTGAGCACAATGGAAAAGTTTAATCCATGTAGCCGACCCCAATTAATTTGGGATTGAGGCTATGTTGTTGTTGTTTTTGTTGTTGTTGTTGTTGTTGTTGTTGTATGTAAAGTGTGAACCAACTCTAACTTACTATAACCTATTCATCACTTATCAGTAAATCCGTATTGAGTGACCATGTTGGCAACATAATCAGCCACACAGGGAATTTCGCTTCCAGCATTTTGTGCAGCTCTAGGCAACACGCTTATTGGCAAAGCTTAGTTGAGTCAAATACTAGGGCATGTTGAACCAATATATCGATTGATGGGCAGGTTCAACATCTAGCAATTCACATTTCATGAGAATTGTAAATTAAGAACCAAAAATGCTACAAGGACGCATATAAGGAAAATTGTACCAAAGCACTACATGTGCTCACATAATTATAAGGAAAGAAAAAATTATGAGGCAAATGTGAGAATGTTCTTCCCAATCCCATTTAGGAAATCAACCTCCATTCCCACGCGGGGATGAATTTTCATCCACATCCCCGTTCCCGTCTAATGCCAGCAGAGACGGTGAATCCCCATGGAGAAATATTCTTCTCCATTTAATTCCCCACGGAGCACTTGTATCATTACCCCGTTGGGATGCAGAATCCCATGGAAAAATGTTTTTCCCCATTTAATTCCCCATAAGGAATTTGCATCATTTTTCCCGATGCGAATCCCAAAGAGAAATCTTTTCATTTAATTCTCCGCAGGAAATAATCCCCACGTCAATGATAAAACAATCTACTTAAAAAAAAAAAAAAAACTAATAATCAAATTTTGTGCCAAGCATACACATCCACTATAAATCATAAATTTCTAATAAAATATATTTTTAAAATCTCAACCAAAAATGTAAGATGTCGATTTTTCACAAAAAAAAATAAAAAGTAAGGTGACAAAGACACTTACATTACAATTGATGAAAGGTTAACCAAATTAAATAAAATACTGACATGTCATGATCTTGTAATTAAGTTTTAAAAAAAATGTTCACTATAATATGGTGATACACTAATATATATGCATATAATCTATAAAACAATATATAGTATATCATATGGTGTATATATAAATATATATATATATATATATATATATATATATATATGTATGTATGTTTAACATATATTATAAATTTAGATATGGGGATCTCTACAGGGATCCTGCTGGCATGGCCAGACCGAAGTATTTGGGGGCCCGGGGGCAAAGTCATAAAATGGGGCCCCTTAATTTTTATATACAATAGTGATTTTTTGAGATAGTAAAATAGTTTTTTTAGTTATTTAGTACAATTTTTTGTACACATTGTAGCTTCTTCGAGTGAAATACATGATATTAATTTTGGATAAAAAATTAATTAATACAACAACAACAACAACATAGCCTCAGTCCCAAATTAACTGGGGTCGGCTACATGGATCAAACTTTTCCATTGTGCTCGATTAAGTGCAATTGATGGTGAGCTTTGCAAACCATTCAAATCTCTCTTAATTAATGCATCCCATGTTAACTTTGGTCTACCCCTACCTCGTCAAATTTCTACAGTTTCTATTTAGTCAAGTTTTCTAGTTGGGGTATTTGTAGACCGTCTTTGCAGGTGACCAAACCATCGCAACCGCCCTTCCCTAATCTTTGTATCAATTGGTGCTACTCCTATTTGTCTTTGAATTTCTATATTTCTTATTCTATCTTTACGAGTTTTACCACACATCCACCTAAGCATCCTCATTTCTGCTACATTCACTTTATGTAATTGTTGTTGCTTTACTGCCCAACATTCACTTCCAAATCATCAAATCGACGGTCAGATAAAAGAAATTGATAAGCTAATTAAATTAGTGCTCTAGTAAGTGTGTGTAAGAGAGTGAAGGAAAATGCAGAGAACAGAAACAACGAATTTTTTCTAGGCCCAACAAAAACAAGTTTTGAGTTTATGTAGAATATATTTATTTTTTTAGCTTATAATGTCCTGATTTAAAGATTTTTATCTAATTTGACTTATAATTCTTAAGACTTATAAAGAAAGTTTCCTAAATATTATACTATGGTTCTTTGATGCGTGCAAGGTATGTCCTAACTTTGTGCATTACTAAAACAGTTACTAATATGGTACATATATAGTTAAAGAAAATACAAAATTGACCCAAATTGCGCACGTAAAATGGACACGCACTTGTGAGTGTCTACTGATTTATGCATCAATATATGTGCGCACAAAAATTGATGTGTATTTAAAGGATACCCATAAGTGTGTGTTTATTTTGCGTGCCCAATTTGGGTGACCTCAACATTGTTTTCATTAATAAATATAAATACATATTTTACAATTTACATACATATTTATAAAAAAAATTAAAAGTGGGGCCACCAAAAAATGGGGTCCGGGGCTGTTGCCCTACCTGCCCCTACTTGGGGTCGGCTCTGACTGTGGGGATTCCCCACATTTCCCAAGGGAATCCTCGTGGGGATATTTTCTTACTCATCCCCGCCCGGGGAATTAATTTTCTTCCATCCCCATCCCCATCCCCATCCCCATCCCCATCCCCATCCCCATCCCCATCCCCATCCCCATCCCTGTTGCGGGGATTCCCCGCCCCATTGACACCTCTATATACAACCGCACATAACACTAGAAACTGAATTTTGGCATCCAATCTATTATCTCTAGGAAAGGAGTCGTATATAAAATAGTTCCAACGACTATTCTTCAATAATGTGATGAAGATATTGCATAAAAATAATTAAAAATATGTAGCTACATGCCCAATCAATGTTGATACAAACCAAGATGGAAAAAATGTCATTATTTAGCAGCTTATCAACCTACCACAGTACCTTAGATGATATTGAAGATCAAGTTCATGCAAATGTGAGAATACCTGCACAAGGCAAAACCATTTCCAAAAATGTACTTTACCAAGAAGTATAATTCCAAAACAAGTTAATGACATAATCTAATGACTGGACAGGAAAAATTTTATTATAATGTAAATTGGGATATTTCAAAACAAAATATGCATTTGATTATAATTTCAACTTCCAATTTTAGAGAGAGAGAGAGCACTGAAACCTATATGCACAACGCAATAAACTTCAAATCTCATAAGCAAATCACAAAATTTTGTAAAATACTTTCATCTTCCAACTTATATGGAAGCATAAGATAATATAAGAGACCAATGACCTACATCCACTAGGGCATTAAGTAGTATTAAAACTAATTTTATGTATAGTTTGTTAGGTGCATCTTTGAATAAATGCACACAAGTTTATCTTTTAGAACATACTTCTTAACAAATTTAACTTTCTTATATACTTTTTAACTTGATAAGTAAGCGAATAGTTATAGACTGAAATTCCAAGGTTAGAGTAAGTTTCCCCACAATTTAATTGAAAGACGTATTTAAATGTGAACTTTGATTAGTTTGATCAAGTATGTGCATGTCAGTTAAATATCAAGTTCACATCATGGTTGATTTACAATTTGTCACAACCCCTGCCATGCATCTGTCACAACCCTGCTTGTGCTTCTGACATCTGTCGATATTATCCTCGTCTTAGCTACCTTTAGGTGCCAAGGTTTCCACAAAACACATCGGCAATAGGAAATTGTGGCATGCAAAATAGCACAAGTCTCCTCCCACCACACAAGTGTTGTGGGACTATCACAATCTATCCACCTTTAGAGTCTAGCATACATGAAATATCGTCGCCACACCTTTAACAGCCTTGGTAAGGGCTCTAATAACAACTTTCTTGAACCGTGCCAATGCACTTGTCGATATTTGCATTGCCTTACGACTCGTAGGTGCGAGGTTTTTACAAAAATGCGTCAACAATGTGAAAGAGTGACGCGCACAATATAGCCCAGGTCTCCTTTAACTACTTGGGCAATGTGGAACTATCAAACAATCTTTCTTCGCTTGTAGTAACTTTAGATAATATTGATGACAATAACAAGAGGTTCACTAGAATATTACAAGATGATTTGGTTCATAAGTATGACGATTGGAGATGAAGTCAAGTGGAAGCAACAATAATGAAGTGGGATATTGTATTAGATCAAGGGCCTTTCAAGGAGCTAAAGACCAGGTGATCCTATTAACTTAGATAACTAAGACAAGTTGGAAAACAAGGAAGTTACTTGAGATTGCATTATGAAAACTTTGATGATGTTTGTAGTTAAAAATTTGGGGATTAACACTAGTTGTCTGATGATGACTGGTGATATTTCACAGGTTTTTTCTTTTATTTTATTTGGCAATTTATAAGCTATCGCGTCTTCTATACAAAATGATGATAATATTGAGAATGATATCACACATAGAATTCAAGTTGGATGGTAGAAATGGAGTGCAACACGTTTAATATGTGATAGAAATATTCCTACCAAGTTAAAAAGAAAATTTTATAAAACCGCAATTAGGCCAGCTTTGCTTCATGGAAGTGAACATTGGCCAATAAAAACAACAAATACATAAAATGAACAAAGTGGAAATGAGGATACTTAGGTGAATGTGTGGTAAAATTCGTAAAGATAGAATAAGAAATACATAAATTCAAAGAAAAGTAGAAGTGACACCAATTTACACAAAGATTAGGGAAGTGGTTTGGACACCTCCAAAGACAACCTATGAATGCCCCCACAAGAAAACTCAACTCGATAGAAACTGAATAAATTCGACGAGGTAGGGTAAACCAAAACAAACTTGAGACACATTGATTAGGAGGGATTTAAATGATAGAAAGCACACCATCAATTGCACTAAATCGAGCGCAATAGAAGAGTTTGATCCATGTAGCTAACCCCAACTAATTTGGGATTGAGACTATGGTGTTGTTGTTGTTGATTTATAGGTTGTTGGCCTGCTAAAAGTAGTATGAAAACTAAATGAATATTTTGCACTTGAGTTTTTATGGTAATGTTAATTATTTGAGTTTTTACAGGATTGTAACTACGTCATCTACGCTTTATGGAAGTGAATGTTGTGTGGTAAAGAAACAACAAATATGCAAGGTGAATGTAGCAGAAATGAGGTGCTTAGGTGATGTGTAGTATAACTCGTAAAGATAGAATTAGAAGTGACACCAATTGACGCAAAAACTAGGGAAGAATGTTGCGGTGGTTTGGACACCAATAAAAGACGGCCTACGAATGCCCCAGTTAGAAAAGTAAACTCAATTAGAACTGAAAATTTTGATGGTGTATGGGCATACTGAAGCTAACTTGGGATGCATTGATAAGGAAGGGTTTCTTTAAGGATTTGGAAAGCACATCATAATAGCACTAAATTGAGTATAATGGAAGAGTATGATCCATGTAACATACCCCAACTAATTTGAGATTGAAGCTTTATGGTTGAGAGAGAATCTCTACAGTTGTAGGCACTCAAAAAATAGATAAAGCATCTCTCTCTCTCTCTCAATTCAAGTGTTGCAATTGGCTTGCTTCTCTCTACCACTGAAGAGAGAAAGATCTCCATTTTCTTATCGCATAGAGATAATCGCAATCTCTTTTGAGACTTGACCGCTACTTTCACTATCTAGATAGCAAAGACCATGAAGTTTGCCACAATCGAAGAGAGGAATGGAAGAGGTTTCCAAAAAAAAAAAAAAACAAACAAACTGCATTGCCTTAATTTTTTATCAAAACTCTATCATAATGACTATTAGTAATGAAATAAAAGGATACGCGATCAAGCAACAAAATCTTGATAAAACTCACATGAACCCAAATCTTGCCGATCAAATTCTAGATAGGCTACATCTTCAAATCAAGAAATTGAAACAACAATGTCTTTCATGATCATCACCATGATGAATATAATAAAGTGCAACTTAAGAAAGAACAATCTTTGGAATTTTGGGGGAAACTAAATCAGAAAAGGATATCAGGGTTGGCGTACATGTGGGTTTGAATGTCCTTGTTGGGGTGCACGAGCCATGAAGGGCAGCACACTCTTGCCTTCCAAGATATATGTCATTTATGGGAGAGAGAGAGAGAGAGAGAGAGAGAGAGAGAGAGAGAGAGAGTCTTAAATTTGATTTATGAACGGAAGGAAGAGTAGTAGTTATCATAGCTACTTGAAACTGCTTGGCAATAACTGAAATGGCTATTGATAAATCCCATGTTTGAGACAATCAAACTTCACATAAACAACCCTAGTTTCATTTTTTTGCCCATTATTTCAACCAATAAGAGAAGAGCTTATCCGGTCAACTTTGTAAATAAGGCTATTTTGGCCTCGCAAAGATCCTAGGGGTATTTACATTACATACATACATATTTATATATATGTACATATATTTATATCAAAATTTCTCAAGAAGAAAAAAGCACTTCTTGGGCCTTTATTATGTTGCAGAGCAATGGAAGCATGGAACCATTTTAAGGGCCATTTTAAGGGTACCATTGGCAATCCTCTATAACAGGGGCTATTCTATTTTTATAAGCTATGCTCTGCATGAATCCAAGGGTTTACAATTTAAGTCTGTTGTGTTTAACAAGAATGATATCATATAAATGCTAAAAGCAATGAAAACATTAATATCTTCTTTTTCTACAATCTGAGTCGATTTAGTAAACCTATGCTTCTGTACATGCTTTAAGATGTAAGAAAGAAAAGGCACTACCAATGCCAATACTAACGTTTAAGAAAAAAAAAATGTCAAAGGCGAAGGGGAGAGGAAATGAAAGTAACAGAAATACCTTTCTTGACACTGTCCTGATTGTACGCAAGGCTACCTTGGAGAATACTGCATTCCGCAGTTCTGCCAAAATAACATATTGTATTACAAGTTTCCAAAGTATACAGAAGTAAGCATCATCACGGTATGACCAAATTGCCAAAAAGATCAGAAATGTATTCATTCACATTTTCATGTGTCTGCACAACTACTCATGTAATACCATTGCAAGCCGATGCCCCTGCCCGAGCTATTCCATATCCAACAAGAATGGCTGCTGGGCTCACAAATAGTGCCAAAAGAGTGGAATTAGCTGCTGAAAACGTGGCAAGCTCACTTGCAGCACCAGTTGCCGCTGATAGCCAATCAACAGCGAGCTTGAACAGAAAAGGCACTTGAACATTTAGAACCTAATAGACAAGAAGATCACTGGCAATTGTCAGATCAATTGTTTAGCACCCAATCCACCCAATTAAAAAGCCCTATACTTAATAAATAATCACTTGCCTTCCCCCCTATTAATAGACCCAAAGCCATTACAACACGCCATCGAAATTCTAAGTTATCTCTGAGCCACAAATACTTGGCCATAGTTCGTAGTATTGCCATGTCTGCACCTCTTTCCTCCGATGGTCCTTTAAAGCTCAAGCCATTTTCAATTTGCTTTCCAGTTTCCTTCCCCTCTGATACATTACTACTCGCTGATGTTGAAAATAAAGCGTAACCCTTCTTCTCTAAAGAATCCTGATACGAATCAGCGCTTCTTCAATCAACACAAACAATTCTTTCAAGACGAATTAAGAGAAATAACAAAACACTAGCATGCTCAACAACATCACAATCACTCAACAGAAGCGGGAGGGTAATGGACATACGTATTCTCTGAAAGGTCTACTACTAGGTCTGGGTAGAGGAGAGTCCGAAAGGAATCCGTGTATATGCATATGCCGTCCTAAAAGAGTGCCCCTTTTCCCTCTTATTATGTCCCCAAATGAGTTTCGCTTTTCATTCTCCAACAATTCATTTCGGCTGCGAGAGCCATGGGCACTCGTCCTCCAGTTGGACTGAAATCGGCGCAGAACCGTCATTTTACGCCAAGAACAAGGTGAGTTCATCGCTTCTCTGCAGGGGAGGGAAGGAAGGAACGACTGGCAAAAGCACATGCACGGGAATGCTGCTGATAGCATCCACAGCTTATCTCTTCTGCGACTCCTGAGTTCAACGAGAAAAAATTGCGAGCCTAAGTGAGTACCAATCCGACGACTTAATCGGGTGTTGATCAGAACCTTTTGTCTTCTCAGTGCACATACTGGTCTAGCTCTTGTAAACGATAAACCCTAGCGGAGTCGCTGTTCGACCACGCAATCAATTTTGAACATAAATCATGCTGATTTAACAATTAAGAAAATTAATAAATAAAGTGTACCGAGGCTTGCAATGCAATGACCTAAGATAAAAAATTTCCTCCGACTCTGCTAAATTTAACTAAGAGTTATGTCTCCAAGATACAACTGATTTTTTCTTTGATCAAAGCACCAATCAAAGAACCTTCAAACTGCAAAATCGACTCTCTCTCAAAAACACAAATCACGTAAATTTGATTTCGAAAAAACATCTATTTTCTATGTCCATAGACTCTTCTATTATAGAGAACTATCTAACTGTCCAATTAGTGGACAGTTTTTTCAGTAACTATCTAATTAGTGGTCTTAATTAGTGTGTCACTAATTGATAGTTAATTAACTTCTAATTCGAACTTAGCAACTGTTGGTGCTCTTTTGTTTTATTCAAAAACGAAAAAAAAAAACGAAAAAAAAAAAAAAAAAAAAAAAACTATGTTTATGAATGGCTAAGTCTTGAACAAACCAAAGCCCCAAAGGCCCTAAGGCCCAAGGCCATTGTCAAAGATTATTTAAATAAGGTGATTACCTAGCGAAACCTCATGGTCCACTCACTCCAACCCACTTCTCACTTAAACAATAGTGAAGTGTGTTGGACCATATATTAAGTGAGAAACCAAACATTTCTCTCCTATGTGGGACTAAAGGTTTAGTTAATTTGCAATACAAAATTTTAACTTCAAAGTTCTAAAGTCGCGTCACCACAGGTTCATGGTTTTTTTTTTTTTTTTTTTTTTTTTTTTTTTTTTTTTTTTTTTTTTTTTTTTTAACCAAAGGCTCAGTGTTGGTACAGTATCACCGAATCCGTTTGTTGTGTGATAGACTGTGCTCTTTTACATAGGAAGCGGTTAAACCCTAATTTGAGCTCCGCTATGTGCAACCCCGCCAATTTATGAAGGCACTCATTTTTTTTTTTGTATTCTTTCCTCTAAATTTTACTTTGATGTAAAAGACAATATTGCCACTTATATAAACTCTCAAGAATCCTACAACACACTTTTGAGCAAAATTTGGGGCACCCCATCTTCTTTGTCTATCATACCTACGTTTCTTTTTGGCGAGGGTTTTTCGATTATTGCGCTTTCACACCATCCGATAGCGAGGTATCACTCATTTAACACCATTTAAAGGTTCAAATCAACTATTTTTTGTGTTGGAAATAGTGATATTGATGATTTGTTTTTTCATTGTAGGGTTTCAAATATTTGACCTTTTCAAATTTGTTTACAACGTACAATTGATGAATCTACCGCAATGGTGGAAGATGAGGTACATGAAGAGGTATTTTGTTGCTGATTTTTGTGTTTTTTTCCTTTTTTTCTCCAATTTTCATGTGTGTGTTCAGTCACGATTGTTTCGGCCACACAGATCGAGACCTTCCATTAAGTTTCGGTATATGGGAGCCGAGAATAATGAAGACTTATCGGTCACTCTGAAATCGAGACATGTTCAGACGTCTCGGTTCCTATGTACCGAGACGTTACATTAGGTCTCGGTCCCCAAAAATCGAAACTTAGTGTTATGTTGTGGCCCTGTACTACCGAAACAATAATTTTTGGGTTTTTTTCGTGATTCTATTGTGTATTGGTTTTGAGTACTTATGGTTCAGTGTTCGTGTTGTAGGTAATGCTAGTTTCGATGTTATTTTCAGACTACAATGATGTTTTCACTCCTTGTATGCCATTCTCATCGAGAGAATCGGCTATTTCATGACTTCAAATGATTGGTCGTGCTAACAAGTTTGTGTTAGTAATGAAACACTCTGATGCCGAAGGGATTAAGCACAGGGGAATGGTTAAAATTGCAAGTGAGAGGTCCTGGTACATTTAGGAGAATGTCGCAAAGAGTAGGGAAAGCCAAAGTGACAAAACTTGTCTTGATACCAAGAACTGAAGAGGAAGAGGAAACTACGAGGAATTAAATTCGTACAAAGAAATGCGGGTGTCCTTTCCTTATTAACATCAAGGAAAATGTGGATTCTTTGTGGTACGTCACTGTTGTATGGGGGGGCACAATCACGACCCCGCCAAAAACTTGGACAGTCACTCATTTGCGGGAAGATTGGATACGGGTGAGCAGGTAGTTGTAGTGCAGATGACTAAGGGGAGTGTGAAGCCAAGAGATATCCTCAACACATTGAAACAAAGAGATGTAAATAACGTGTCAACTATGCAGACAATATATAATGCACGACAAAAACTTCGAATTGAGAATGCTAGTGGGAGGACTCAAATACAACAACTATTACACATATTTGAGAAGAATAAGTAGATGTCGTGGCATATGAAGCATCCCGATATGAATATCGTCACTAATTTATTTTGGTCACATCCTTATTCAATCGAGTTGATACGGTGTTTCCCGTCGGTTCTATTGATTGATTGCACTAACAAAACAAATAGGTATCAGATGTCGTTATTGGAGATTGTTGGCATCACTTCGACGCATTTGACGTTCTCAGTTAGGTTTGTTTTCATATCATCGGAGACTCATGCAAATTATGTTGGGGCACTTGAGAACTTGAGATCCATATTGGACGGGTGGTCTAAACCTGACGTGTTTGTTACGGATCGTGAGTTAGGCCTTATTAGTGCTATCGAAGAAGTATTTCCATCATAGTCACATCTTCTTTGATCTTGGCACATTAACAAAGTAGTATTAGCCAAGACTAAGAAGATGTTTGGGGATAACAAAGGCTTCACTCGTTTCATAGATAGGTGGATGAGTGTGTTGTATGCTAAGTTAGAGACCTTATTTGAACTTAAGATGAATGACTTGCGTTGTGAGTTTGGTCATGCGAAGGGTCTTACTGATGACTTGGATAACACATGGGTGAAGATCTACAAGGAAAAATTTATACCGCCATGGACAGATCGAATTATGCACTTTGGGGAACCAACGACGCAGAGGGTTGAGTCCGCGCATTCCACTTTGAAGCTACATCTTGGCAATAGTCAGACAAATTTTAAGACTATGTGGAGTGTGGTTAATGGACTTTTTAGGATCTAACATAACAATATCAAGGCATCATTTAAGCTCAGTTTGAATGTGGTGCAACATGAATATGTTGATGATTTTTATCATCGGTCGCGTGGATATGTCTCTCAAATGGCGCTTAAGTTAATTAGAGATAAATTGGAACGTAGAGTGGATGTTGGACATGACTCTACTCGTTGTGGCTATGAGATACGTACCACGTATGGTCTTCCTTGTGCACACGAGATAAACTTCCATAAATTTGTTGGTTCACCCATCCCTCTCGAGGACATTCATGTATACGGGCGAAAGTTGAGTATCGTACAAGAGAATCATGTGGATCGGGCCAGGTACAATGTGAACTATGAGATTGAAAGAGTGTTTCAAAAGTTTCATGGTTGCACTAACAATGGCGATCACATTAGGATTATTCAGCAGCTTAGAGAGATTAGTCGTCCTTCATCTACACCAGGAGTTGTCCCACCTACAAAAATAAAAACAAAAGGAAGGACAGCGGGGTCTACAGTTGGAAGTTTACTGAACAAAGGAAAAAAGAAAGGATCAAAGAGGAAACACGATAAAGAAGATACTTCTACGACAAGATTGCTAAGCGTGTTTGAGTATATACTATCGAAAGAAGAAAACATCTAGTTCGAGGAAAAAGCAAAATAAATGAGAGCCTAAAACACGTCGACACGTCGGGAGACCCAAGGTGTATCTAAGGTTGGTTATTCTCATTGCATACAATTGGATTGGTTGACATACGTTGAGAGCACTATTGATGTGACCGACGATGGTAATTGTAAATATCGGTGTGTTGCCTTCGGGCTTGGACTCTTTGATGTTGTTGGTTAGAGGTTAGTACGTAGAAGGATGTTTGATGAGATAACGGTGTATGAAACTTTTTGGCGCGAAGTGCCAGGAACGAGTTATGAGAAGGTGAAGGCTATCGTGCATTATCCGGATGATCGGGTTGGGGCCTCTTTTGAGGACTGGTTGACTCTTCTAACATGGGTCTCTTAATATCAACTGCATTCAATGTCATTTTAGTAAACCTCTCACATGATTGTTGCTCGACATTCCTTCATCTATGTAATGTCCCACCGTCATCGCTAGATAATCGACTTATCACTGGAATAATTAATGATAGAAACATCCATTGGGTCAGGGTAAGATTGTACTTTATTTGTGAATTATGTTTCAACATCTTCTAATTAAATGATAGTGACTTATTGTTGTATTATGTATTTGACAGGTCAAGTTAACTGTGAATGCACTGCTGCCACCATTATATCCATCCTGGGCAAGGTATTATGAGAAGTGCGCTAAAGGTTGCGTGATGGATTCATAATTCGAAAAATCATGCCAGTTATAACTTCTCAAGAAGGCACGCATTCCGTAGTCGATTTAGCTGTGTCGTAGCTACATTCAAATTTACATTCTATACTTCATCTACTACGAAGTTTTGTTTACGATGTTTGGATATGTTGAAGTTATTGTAAAGCCGTTGTTATTTTCTATGCTTCATTGCAAGTTGTTTGAAATGTTTATGATTTTTTTATTTGAAAATGTTATTTGATTTGTCTTTGATTTATAAGATATATGAGTGAAAAATTGGTGCCAATGTGTATATAAAACTTGTCTTTGATTTGTCTTTATTTGTTGTACACACCAATATGATTTCTACAAGCTAGGAAACAATAAATAGAAAATTAAAAATTCATTGAAGCTGGTAATTTTTTTTATAAAATTTCAATCTCGACCACGCAGGTCCGTGACCTAGCTATATGTTTCGGTTTGGTATGACCGGAATGTAGACATAACTTTCTATAAAAAATAATGAAAACTTATTCTATAATCTCGGTCATGCATGACCAAGACTTTATCATGAATGATTTACTTGTTGTCATTGTGATCAAAACCAAGATAAATGTCTATATCACTGTGGGACTTGGACGAGACTAAGGATTCATTTGCGGTTTTGCCTTACTGAGACATATATTTCTATAGTCTTGTGTATTAGTCTCGGTTATATGCATCCGTAACTACCACCAACATTTCGTTAGGCCCGAACCGAGACTTATGCATAAATGTAATTGCTATCCTACTGAGACATAGCAATTACTTGTCTAATATACTTAATCCAAATGAATTGGCCACAACATAATATAAATAATCAACGAAACCCCAAAAAATAGTTTACAATGCTATAACAACACCACTGACAACAAACAATTACAAAATTAAGAACAAACTGAAGTACTAACATTTCAATTCAACCCAACAAACAGTTTACAAAATAAACATAAAAAAAACAAACAGTTACATCAAAAACAACAAACAGTTTAAAAAATCCCAATTCGATGTCAACAACAAGAAACAGTTTTACAATCTGGAGGGCTCGAAGGGTTTCGTCTTCTTGAATAACTTACGCTAATATTCATTGTTATACATGCGCTTGGGAGGAGCATCAACGAGCCGAGTAGGAGGAGCATCGGACCGATGAGTGGCATCGGACAGTTGAGTGGCATCGGACCGAGGAGGAACATCACTAAACTTGGATTGGGTCGTCGTGGTGTCTTGTTGGGTAGTAGTGGTGGTGGTAGTCGTGGTAGTGGCGGTGGTGATAATCCTCCCTGACAAGAAGTTCACGACATCTCTCGCCATTCTTTTTGTAGAGTCAACGATACACTCTTCCTCCGGCAAGGCAATATCCGGCAACACAATGTCTAAAGCACGTCGATTCCCCTATTCAAAAACAACATTCAAAAGTTTGTTAAGTTAGGCAACAATAGTTGGAAATGAAATGAAATCAACATCTAAACCAACTACATACCTCAAACACGTCATTATTGGCGATGGTAGCGGCTAAGGCTGCATCGCTCTCATATGTCGGGTTCTCGATAATTGGGTGAGAAACTCATTGGAGCCATTAAAGATACTCTGATGTGGCCATGAACCTGAATTGAGCCTTCTCGGCTTGGACTTCAGGTACCAGTAGATGGTTACGCCACCTCTCCTAATGCTCCAATTCGAACACGTACTTGACGGAGTACTCGAGTGCAGATGAGCCTTGGGATGACTCGAGAGGGCGATACGGAGGGGCTGGTACACCTTGCACATACTCGAGCTATCTCAGGAACCTTTCTGGATGGTATGGCTCCACGATATCCATATACCTTAAGGTCCCATCGTAGAATGCGATCGGGCTCACAATACCATCTGTCCTGATCTCAACATACGGGTCCTACGTGTTGGACTAAATGGTTAGTCACTCACACTCCGACCGAGATTTTGATGGAAACAAACAAGGTGAAAATGTACTAAATAAACATCCAGTGTATTTCAGTTTTTGTTAAAGGATGCAAAACAACATATCAAGGGTTCTCAAGAAATACAAGTTCAAGACTCGGCATTAATGAAGAAATGAAGATGAAAGTTCAAGCCGCAATTTGTAAAATCAATGTAAGGTATACAAATTCATTCACGCAAGCCAAATGCATTAGTTCATGCATACATCAAGTTTCCTAAATCATTTTTAAAAGTTATAAGTTTACTTCAAAGCTTCAAAGTGGAATTTAAACACATAACTAGATCTATGAGTTTAAACAATGTGAAAACTTTGTGTGAATAGTCATTTGCATATTAGAGTTCATTACAAATGTTTTTGAAAAAGGAAAACTCGTTTTTGAAATGTATTTAAAAAGAAAACTCAAAAATTGCGTAAAAGCCCTAATAAGTTGTGAAACTTTGAATTTCCGTTTTCGGGGTTTGTAAAATTATCCGGACCACCCAAGTAAGCTTAATGACTCATAATAAACATGTATAACATGTTATATAAGGGTTGGTTAGGTCCCGGACAAGTTTAAGGGTCGCTAACACAAAGGACAGAATAATTATTCGAAGTCCCCGAGGTTAGCGCGCTAATAATGTCATTAGCGCGCTAAGACAGTGTTAGCGCGCTAACGCACGATATTAGCGCGCTAAGTGCGATCTGCCGCCTTTTTTCGACCAACTTTAATTTGAATTTTTGATCCATTTTGGACCCTTGGATCCCTAGAACGGTCACAAAACGGTCATATGGAATACCTAGCACTATAAAACCACCAAGAACATGGTGTTAACAACAAGAAGAGAAAACACACTCAAAATCCATAGATCTACAAAGTAGAAATCTGATTTTTGTGAAGAAGCAAAGGGAGATCTTAGTGGTCGTTCTTTAGCTCACAAATCCAAAGACATTTGAGGCTTTCAAAAGGAGTTCAAGAATCACTCCAGTAGCTGATCTTTTTGTCATTCTTTTGGTTGTAAGAAATTTCTAGATCTACAATCTTACTTGTGCTCAATCTACATATTTTTGTGTGTTTGATTTGAAAATCATTTTGGTGTGTGTTTGAACATCTTCTCGGGTTTTTGTCTTGAAATTTATTTTATCAAACCCTAAGATTGATTTGAACAAAAGTGTTGCACTTAAACTTGATTCTTGCTAAACTTTTGTTCTTAGACTCAAATCGGTTTCACACAAATATATTAAGTTTTTGAAACGATTTCAGATTTGGAATTTGCAACAACATCGGTGACATATTTGCATATTCCATTTATACTCACACTTGCATGCATAAGAGTTGTTAGGCTCTAGGTGGCTTGCTAGTGTTTGAATTTGATACCACTTTGTATTGTAAAGTGTATCTCTGTTTTTCCAAAAATTTATTGTATTTGAATGATTGTAAGACTTAGTGGAATCTAAGTCGAAAAGGGAAAATCCTAGTTGAGGCTAGGTGGGAAAAATCCTAGTTGAGGCTAGGTGGGAAAAATCCTAGTTGAGGCTAGGTGGGAAAAATCCTAGTTGCGGCTAGGTGGGAAAATCCTAGTTGAGGCTAGGTGGGAAGTCCTAATTGTAATTAGGCATTCTAGGCTTGTAGGCTTAGGTTGTAACACTTATTGATAATATAAGTGGGGTTTGAAATCCTAACCTGGGAGGTTAGGTAGTGGATGTAGATCGTTGGATCGAACCACTATAAATCGTGTGTCATTTTATATTTCCTCCATTTCATTTACTTGCATAGCTTATATATATACATCATAGTTGTAAATTGCGCATAAAGTTTTTAAAAGGGCAATAACTACTCGGTAACCCAATTCACCCCCTCTTGGGTGACCTTCAATTGGTATCAAAGCGGGTTATTGCTCAAAGTATTACTAACGTATCTTTGAGTGTTTTTGTGCAAGGATGCAAACTTTAGATCCGGCTCGCCTTCGGAAGGCACCACTTCGAGTAGGCCTCCATATTTCGATGGAACCAATTATGCTCATTGGAAAGTAAGAATGAAATTTTATATTAGAGCACAAAATAGATTTTTATGGGACGCAATTGAAAATGGTTACACTCCACCTGGATAAGCCATTGAAAGAGTACACCACAGAGGAGATAAAGCTTGAGCTTTCAAATGATCAAGCCGTGAATCACTTATTTTGTGCGCTAAGTGAAAATGAATTCAACCGTGTAAGTGCTTGTCAAACGGCTAAGGAAGTATGGGAGAAGCTTGAGGTACATTATGAAGGTACCATGCAAGTGAAGAAGACCAAGTTAAGAATTCTTGAGGAGCATTATGAAACTTTCCGAGTTGGGGTGATGAAGACATAGCCACCGCCATCACTAGATTCACAAAGCTATTAAATGAGATCAAGAATCTTGGAAAGAATTATGATCAAGAAACCTCGGTGTATAAATTCCTTAGAGGCTTGCCTAAGGAATGGGATGCCAAGAAATATGCTATCCAATCGGCACAAAATCTTGGAGACTACACATTTGATGCATTGTGTGGAGAGCTAACAGATCACGAATTTGAACTTAAAGACCGAGCAAGATTGGAAGCATCAAGTGGAGGGACTAAAAGCTCAAGAAAAGAAATCGCCTTGAAGGCAAATAGCTCCTCTAGTGCATCGGTAGAGATTATTGGAAATGAAAAATCTTGTGATGACAATGATCTTGAGAAGGAAGTAGCTATGCTCTCAAAGAAAGCTCAACAGGGCCATGTACGAGCGAGACAAGTATAAGAAGAAGAAAGGAAAGAAAAGTTTTAAAGCAACTTGGGATGATTCATCATCATCATCAAGTTCGGAATCGAAATCGAGAAAATGAGAAGGCAATACTTTGTCTCATGGCACAAAGCGAGGTAAACTCTAACTTTTTTATTTCTGATAATGTTGATGATTTGGATGATGTTCCAAATATTGATGAGCTTAGGAAAGAGTTGAAAAAGGAGGTCGAAAAGACCAAACAACTCAAAAAGAGCTTGACCATTGCAATTAGTGAATTAGAGTCACAAAATGAGACCATTGATGATCTCCAAAGTGACTTAAATGAAGTCATAAAGGAAAGAGATGCTTTGGTCAAGGAAGTAGAGGACTTGACTAGCACGGTGCATAAGTTTACAAATGGTAAACAAATGTTTGACATGATGTTAGGAGCACAACGACGTGCACTTAACAAAAGAGGCATAGGTTACGGAGCAAACTTGTTAAGCTACACGAAATTGCTAAATGATGATCGTAGATGCTCTAAATGTAACAAGACTCACATGGTCGGGAAATGTTTATTACAAAAGGCCAAAGTAGGTAAACTAGCATGGGTAGTTAAAAATGTTTACGACACTAACATTCTCGGACCCAAAGGTGTTTGGGTACCAAAATCCAGATGTGTTTCCCATAGTGTAGGATGCGAGGAGAGCACCCCATGGTACTTGGATAGTGGGTGCTCAAGACACATGACCGAAGATGAACATCAAGTTATTGAACTAAAGCGGCATGATGATGAAAAAGTTACGAGTTGGAGACAACAACAAAGGAAGAGTTATCGGTCTCAAAAACTGTTGGTAACAATTTACTTTCTATTTCTAACGTTTATCTTGTTGATGGTTTGAAACATAATTTGCTTAGTAACTAGTCAATTGTGTGACAAAGGATTTCATGTTATATTTGAATCATCAAAATGCATTGTTAGGAATGAGAAGCATGAAACTTTATTTATTGCATATAGAGATAAAAATATTTATGCCATTAACTTTGATGAGATGAATACGCAAAATGCTTCATGTTTGAATGCACAAAGTGAATGTGATGCATGATTGTGGCACCATAGATTAGACACCATTCTCTCGTGTGATCACATCCAAAAAGGGCAATGTTAAAACTCATCCATGTGCCCATATAGGATCAACTAGCCGATATACTCACTAAGCCTTTGCCTAGAAAACAAGTTTTTAAAATTCGGCGTGAGTTAGGCATGTCTCGAAAATTGGACCTTCTATATATGTTCTAGTTATTCCAAACCTTTTTATATGGTGTTAGTGAAGTGTCCATGAAGTTTGAGAAGAATCGGAGCTAAATTGCAAAAGTTCAAGATTTTGTGTCAAAAAATTCCAGAGAGGAATTAGCGCGCTAATAGTGAGAATTAGCGCTAACAATGTACTGTGACCGAAAAATTCCAGAGAGGAATTAGCGCGCTAACAAACCTTATTAGCGCGCTAATGTCGATCGGCCAGGGTTTTATAACCTAACTTTTGTTCAAAAACTTACCTCACACACACAAGTTTCTCTTCTCCTCTTCCAAATCCACTCTCCGTGTGCAATTCCCACGCGCGATGCCCACGCACTAGGCTCCCACATGTTAGTCTTAGGTGTTTCGATTTTTTAACTTATGTTATGCAACACTTATGCTATCTCATTACTTTTTGCTATTTATATCATGATTTTTTGCGTATCTCTGAGTTTTCTTTATGGCTATTTTGTGCTTCACTATGTTTTCTAGTCTATGCATGTGTATCGCTTCCGTATATTATTGATATGCATAAAGTGAGGGGGAGAATATTTTTATCATGGTATACTGTGTTATTTATTGATATACATAAATAAGGGGAGAATTTTATTGATATGCATAAAGTAAGGGGGAGAATTTTATTCTTATGCCTAAAATGAGGGGAAGAATGCTTTTATCTTGGTATATTGTTTAAATCATGTCTATCTTTGCGAGATACTTGACCCCATTTTCTTAATAATATCAAACGCAGGGGAGAAAAGGTTGAACTTGAAAGGGTGATATTGTGATATCTTTGATATTGTGATATTTTTTGAAAGAATAATATTGTGATATCTTTGATATTGTGATATTTTTTGAAAGGATGATATGAAAGGGTGATATTTTCATTGGTATATATTGGTATCGGGTTAATAATTCTCATTTTTACTGGTATCAGGTTGATACGTTAATATTATTGATTTTTGTAACTGATATCAAGTTGACAATTTTAACCTGCATATATTGGTATACTTGAAAAAGTTGTTGGTTTTTATTGGTCTACTGTTTAAATCGTGTTTATCTTTGTGGGTGCTTGACCCCGCTTTTTGATAATATCAAAAGGGGGAGAAAAATGTGATGTTGAACTTGAAAGGTGGTGTTGAACTTGAAAGGATTGATGTGTTGAATGCGATATACATTTAGATTGTGTTTTTACACCTTTAAAGTTCACATTGTTTGTTATCATCAAAAAGGGGGAGATTGTTGGACTAAATGGTTAGTCACTCACACTCCGACCGAGATTTTGATGGAAACAAACAAGGTGAAAATGTACTAAATAAACATCCAGTGTATTTCAGTTTTTGTTAAAGGATGCAAAACAACATATCAAGGGTTCTCAAGAAATACAAGTTCAAGACTCGGCATTAATGAAGAAATGAAGATGAAAGTTCAAGCCGCAATTTGTAAAATCAATGTAAGGTATACAAATTCATTCACGCAAGCCAAATGCATTAGTTCATGCATACATCAAGTTTCCTAAATCATTTTTAAAAGTTATAAGTTTACTTCAAAGCTTCAAAGTGGAATTTAAACACATAACTAGATCTATGAGTTTAAACAATGTGAAAACTTTGTGTGAATAGTCATTTGCATATTAGAGTTCATTACAAATGTTTTTGAAAAAGGAAAACTCGTTTTTGAAATGTATTTAAAAAGAAAACTGAAAATTTGCGTAAAAGCCCCTAATAAGTTGTGAAACTTTGAATTTCCGTTTTCGGGGTTTGTAAAATTATCCTGGACCACCCAAGTAAGCTTAATGACTCATAATAAACATGTATAACATGTTATATAAGGGTTGGTTAGGTCCCGACAAGTTTAAGGGTCGCTAACACAAAGGAATGAGAATAATTATTCTCGAGTCCCCGAGGTTAGCGCGCTAATAATGTCATTAGCGCGCTAAGACAGTGTTAGCGCGCTAACGCACGATATTAGCGCGCTAAGTGCGATCTGCCCAGCTTTTTCTGACCAACTTTAATTTGAATTTTTGATCCATTTTGGACCCTTGGATCCCTAGAACGGTCACAAAACGGTCATATGGAATACCTAGCACTATAAAACCACCAAGAACATGGTGTTAACAACAAGAAGAGAAAACACACTCAAAATCCATAGATCTACAAAGTAGAAATCTGATTTTGTGAAGAAGCAAAGGGAGATCTTAGTGGTCGTTCTTTAGCTCACAAATCCAAAGACATTTGAGGCTTTCAAAAGGAGTTCAAGAATCACTCAGAGCTGATCTTTTTGTCATTCTTTTGGTTGTAAGAAATTTCTAGATCTACAATCTTACTTGTGCTCAATCTACATATTTTTGTGTGTTTGATTTGAAAATCATTTTGGTGTGTGTTTGAACATCTTCTCTGGGTTTTTGTACTGAAATTTATTTTATCAAACCCTAAGATTGATTTGAACAAAAGTGTTGCACTTAAACTTGATTCTTGCTAAACTTTTGTTCTTAGACTCGAAATCGGTTTCACACAAATATATTAAGTTTTTGAAACGATTTCGATTTGGAATTTGCAACAACATCGGTGACATATTTGCATATTCCATTTATACTCACACTTGCATGCATAAGAGTTGTTAGGCTCTAGGTGGCTTGCTAGTGTTTGAATTTGATACCACTTTGTATTGTAAAGTGTATCTCTGTTTTTCCAAAGAAATTTATTGTATTTGAATGATTGTAAGACTTAGTGGAATCTAAGTCGAAAAGGAAAATCCTAGTTGAGGCTAGGTGGGAAAAATCCTAGTTGAGGCTAGGTGGGAAAAATCCTAGTTGAGGCTAGGTGGGAAAAATCCTAGTTGCGGCTAGGTGGGAAAATCCTAGTTGAGGCTAGGTGGGAAGTCCTAATTGTAATTAGGCATTCTAGGCTTGTAGGCTTAGGTTGTAACACTTATTGATAATATAAGTGGGGTTTGAAATCCTAACCTGGGAGGTTAGGTAGTGGATGTAGATCGTTGGATCGAACCACTATAAATCGTGTGTCATTTTATATTTCCTCCATTTCATTTACTTGCATAGCTTATATATATACATCATAGTTGTAAATTGCGCATAAAGTTTTTAAAAGGGCAATAACTACTCGGTAACCCAATTCACCCCCCCTCTTGGGTGACCTTCACTACGTCACCTACACCAGTAAGGAAACATATATATTAGTAGTAAGTAAGACCACATAGGGCGTATGAGAATGAAATGAAGGGGAAACACCTCATTCGGCCTTAATCGGTCCAACGTATGCTGAATTGACGCCAAATTTTCCTAATTCCAGATAGTTTCGTGTTTTTGGATCCAACGCGAGCCGCGGGGTCGCATTCCGTCCATTAACTTGGCGTTTGATACGACAAACCCAAGTTTGAAGTGCTCGTAGATCCATCCCTGGCAAAAAAAAAAAAAAACATTAGCAACGATACCATAATTGGTAATAAATAAAAATTAGAAAGTCAATTGAATTTGTGTAAATTACCTCGAGCAAAGTGAGGTAATTGGCAATCTGGGATACTTCATATCTAGTCGCTACCCCAAGCTGACGGTACAAGTACGCCAACGCAGTAGCGCCCCATGTGTACTTGACAACATCGTCTAAATTACCCAGCAACTTTAGCAATGCGATGTAAACTCGTGATCCACTCTTGTCGGTAAAGAAAGTGCACGATAAGAGGTACAAAATAAATGCCAGAGCTATGCATTGCACTGGGAGGGTAATTACGCGGCTTCGAATTCCTGTTTGGGGCCCAACGAGTCTTTAACCACGCCTTTCGAACAGTGAGACCCCTCGTGATGTTGACCTCCTCCTCCGCCTCCTCAATTGTAACACCAAGCAACTTGGACACTAGCTCAATTGCATCCTTGCGAGAGTCGTCAGTGTATCTAGAAAAACTATCCAACGCAACAACCTTGTCGGTTACCAGAATCTTCAATAACATGTTAACGTCCTCCAAAGTTATTGACATTTCACCAAATGGCATGTGAAATGTATTTGTCTCCGACTGCCACCGCTCGACAAAAATAGAAAGCAACTCTTTGTTGCCCTTCCAGTACGAATAGTTAATGAGCGGTGTTAACCCAGTCTGGTGGATCCGAAGAGTTTCGGTATCGGGGTGACATGATTGAAAATCCTACTCTTGGATTTAAGCCCCGTGGTTGATGTATTTCAGCTGTGGTCGATGCTGCAAAACAAATGAAAGTTACACAAATATATATAGCTAAGTTTATAACCTATGAATCTCAAGGTAAATCACAACTCATCATGTAAGCACAACATTATATTAAACACATTTCACATAATGCAAACATGAAATAATCAATTAATCACACTTTTTAAAACTGTTTGTTTAGTCTCATGCAAAACAGTCAAGTAGTCAAACATGTAACAAAATAGTCAACTATTCAAACATGGCTTTGGTAGTTTAGAAAAAAATAGTAAACTATTCAATTATTCAAAAATACTTGATCGTTGTTGCTATCTCCAAACAAAGGAAACTAGTAATATTTTGCAAGAAACACTATGATTTCTTAGTAATAATGATATAATGAATGGTGAAGCCTACTAGCCACCATGATTCCAAAAATACCTTGGAAGTTTGAAACTTCCACTAAATTTCAAAAACAAGTGCAAGTTGAGCATTTAAAAGTTTTAAGATGTTTAGTTTTACAAGTACTTCAACAACTAGATCTACCCTACTTGCATTGAGATTTCTATTGTAAGTACTAGTAGCTAGCAGTGTGACTTTGTTAGAGGAACAGACGAGCTACGTACCAAATTGTCCCAAATCGCAGCCACAACATGATGTTTGAAGCTCAACAATAGACTTCGGTCTATTAACCCATCGGGTAAAGGAGTAGACGTGTCTTTTTCTTGCTCTTCTTCATTTGTTGTGGGTCAGGTGCCACGCCCACCTCGACTACCACTCCCACCTCGGCTTCCTCGACTGCCTCGTATGGCTCGTGTCCCTCGGTTGCCTCTACTATTGGTACGACCACCAGCATGATCTTGACAAAGTAAACACAAAATCACAATTGTCAAAATGGATAAAAACTAAGTAAATAGTAAATAACAAATTTAACAATTGCAAATAACTTAAAACAAACCTTCTTTTCTTTCTTCATTCCAAAGTGAGTCCTCGGAAGACTCGAAAGCTTCACCTTGACTTCCATCTCGAGCAATCATCAAATCCCATTCCCGATGCTCGGCAATATGTGAACCCTTATCTTCTACAACACCCTTGCAAGCACGTGTACTCGCCTCTGGTGCCTTATCCTCGGTTTCAAGGTTTTGCTTCTCTTTCCGGTAAGAGGTAGTCTGGGGTCGCCGACCACCACGACCATGAGCACCTCCCAAAGGATAACTACCAGTCTCCTCCCTGGTCATAACTGCTTTGGAACAAGCCATGTCTGAAGGGAGAATTCAAATAATTAATTCAAATAAAAAAGGAATTAAACAATGTTTAAAAAGTATGTCTCGGTTGAACAGGTCTAAGAATTAATATAATGTCTCGGTACCATGTCAACGAGACATACCTCTAAAAATCGGTTACTTGGAAAAGAAACGTAATGTAAAATCTCGGTCATATTCGACCGAGACACGTAGGAATTACATTCGACATTAGTCTCAATAATATATTACGGAGAATAGTCAAGTTATCTCGGTTACAACTAACCGAGACATGTAGTATAGTCTCGGTTAGTTGTAACTGAGACATACTATATGTTAATTTTCACCAATACATATAACATTCTCTGTCATTAGTGGTCGAGAACGTCCCATATGTTACTGCCCTGCTTGGCCGAAAACCACGGGTTTCTAGATTGGAAACCCGTGAATGAAGAACAAACAACTCTAAACACAAAATCAATTAAAAAAATCATTTTTAACCAAATCGAATAAGACCGTACCTTTTGTCATTCGATTTGACTCCTGCAACCTTGAATCGAACCCTAACTTTCACGATTCTTCACAAATCCGAACCCGAATCCAAACAGAGATGGACAACAGAGGTTCGCCAATGCACAAGAATAAAGAGTGAGGACAGAGATTGTGAAGCGAGGGTAAGGTTCAACGCAAAAAATCGAGTTGTCTGGATTCGAAGGAGAGGATTCAAGGAGATGGTCACGGTGGAGATAGGAAATCAATTTGGGTGGGGTGCACAATTCTATTTGGAAGTATTTCGGGAAACTTACCTCATTTTATTGGGTGCCTTGAGTAAACTAATTGGTGCCCTTAATAACGGGGTGCCTTTCGATTTTGCTAAACGTAATCCACTTTTACTTTCATAAATCCCAGAAATACCCTTACTTACCTCATGCCTAAGAAGCGAGGAAGTGTCACCCGTAGGTTTCGGTTACACATGGCCTCTCGATCGAATTCCACGTAGACATCTTTAAAGGTATTGGTCGACTCCTATCGAAACCTTTGAACAAGTCTTGTTCTTGGTGTTGGTCTTGGTGGGAGCCGATTGAAACCTCTTAAAAGGTCTTAAACTTGTGTGATCGAGACTTCCAAAACGGTTTCGGCCTCGTGTGTCCAAAACTCAAAAGCGACAAGAACGAACAAAAAAATTTTAAAACTAAAAAAAAAAATAGATGAAACCGACTAAAAATTAGTGGGTTTTGCTCGAAATCGCTAGATATTCTCGAGTATATCGATATTTTTGTGCCAAAAATGCAAAATTCAAGCTCCAAATCAAAAGCCCTAAACCTAGCGATAAAACCACAAACACCACTACCGACTCAAAAACACAAATAAATAAATAAATAAACTAAAAAATCGACATAAAAATAGGTGAAGAATACATCCATAGTATTGAATCGATATGGTTTCACTCGAATTTCATCGGATTTGGGCCAAAAGTGAGAGCGTGACTTGAGAGAGGGGTGGCCGGAGTATGGGTGAGTGGGCCGTGCGGGGTATGAGTAAGCAAAAACCTTTTCATATCGAGGGGCAGTTCGGTCATTTCACACATGCATTAAGTTTTTAAAAAAATTAAGGTCCGATTAGCAAAAATTGGGATCCTTTTAACCGCTCCCTATGCATATTAATAGTTTCCTACACAATATTGTTAATTAGGGATAATATTGTTAATGTTAGGAAAAGTTTTGTTATTAGGCTTCTAAAAGCCCACTATGTGTTCAAACTTACTTAAATTAGAAAGAGATATTAGTGCTTCCTTGGTATAAAAGTTTAACTATGTTATAAATGAAAGTAAGAAAAAAAAATTTATTTCATCTTTATCTTCTTCTTTTATCTATTTCTATGTCTTCTTAGGAGATTTGAGCCCTTCTCGAATTGGGTTCGAATTGGGTTCATATCACTGCTCCTTAGGCTCATGAGAAGTTTATTTTACAATTTATATATTGAGTAGAGAAATATCCATAACATTTATAGAAGAGACTTGAGGATGGTTACTATTCATTCACTATTCATATACTAAACCATTTACTTACTTATTATCTTTCTTACTTATTATCTTATTATCACACCATATAGGACTTAACAAGGGACTAGTCAGCCTATCCTAAACCATTTACTTACTTATTATCTTTCTATTTTTCAAATAAATATAAACCTATACTTATCATATATCAATTAATAAATCAGAGTTAAGTAAAATTTCGTTTACCGAAAAGTTTATTTAGTGGAAGTCTTAACCATCTAGCGAAAACATATAACATGAGTCCTAACAATTGTGGAAAAAAAAACTAGGAATAAAGATCACATGCATATATATGATGAAATGGCGATATATAATATCATGTGTCTGATCAAGGTACTACTCACTCAACCCATAATATACAACCCAAAAGTATATCATATACATATAAAAGTAATACATCAAAAATCAAACCTACAAAATTAGGTATAGCAGTGCTCCACTGGCTCAGAGGTAATCGCCGATCTTTTTTTGCTTGGTCTACTGCTCGATGGATTTACACCTACCATAAAAAACTAGACGGTTCATACAAGAAAGCAAAAAGTAATATTGAGAGACATTTGTTCACATTCCCATTGTGCAACAAGTGTCTTAAAGCATGATAACAATAACCATGCTATGAAGAGAACATGCAAGGAGATACTTCAACTAAATAACATGAAACTGACACACGGCTAAGTAGTAATGATCTAGGGCCGGTCGATCGTGAGCTTCATCGCATCAACCTTTCCACTATATGAGGATGGAGCTGAGCTCTGTGCAGTTGCCTTTATAACCTTTCGTTTGTGTCAGTCACCTACGATATAAACTTGCTAAGAACCTTGGGTCCTATACCCTGTTCACTGCGTAAGTTATGCTTGCTAACAACCCTGGAAAGTCTAGTGATACCCATATGTATGTCGAATTTCTATCGTAAAGTGGTCCAAGATACAAGAACTACTTTCATATTTGAAGAACAACAAGGTATTGGAATCAAACAAAAGAATTGCATACTAATGCACAAAGGATATAGATTCACAAAACTACGTAATACCTACATAATAGCATGCTATTTCACTGACCACATGTATTAACAATCAATAATGACATAGCAATGAATTGGAGTCAATGAAATCATTTTATCAACAAACTATATATTAAAAGCAACCTCATGTAATGAGAAAGAACAACGAGTCATGCAGTAAGGAGTATAAAAGCAATTCAGTCCAAATGACTGGAAATGAACATATAAAAAGGAATGAAATGTAAAGTAATATCTCTATCAGTTTACTTGCAATCCGTGCAATTTCCTATGCTACTTCGACCTCTTGACACCACCCAACTTTTACTTGAATCCCCATAATACTTCCCTAGGTTCCTAACATCATATCATATGTTTTCGACTGTGCTTGAACCTTTACTTAGGGTATTAGAATATTTTATAGTGTTTAAGGAATTTTGAAAATTGCAGTTTTTATGTTGTCATAGACCTAGCACGGTAATGCTTGGTGTTAGCGCACTACCAATCCCGACCTAGCACACTAATCCAAGTTCGCTTGCTAGCTAATCCACCTAGCGCGCGATATGCATTAAAACCTTGAATTCTGCAATCAGAATTCCGAGTTTCATAGGCAATGTTAATGCCTAAGGAACCTCCATAAATATAACTAGAGTTCCATGACATCAACAAGAACGTAAAACAACAACCCACAACATCAAATTTGTGAAGTCATCGGATTAAGCTAACTCTATGGTGTAGAGGAGTTACCTAACTTGATAAACACTAGCTATACTTGATCTCTCCTTCATTAAATCACCAAGTTTTTTGTCAATCTTCTTCTTCTCCAATAGCTCCTCCTTCTCTAGCAACTTTGCTTCTCTCTTAAGCAAATGAAAATGAAAGAGTTGAGTTGTTTGAGTTTACCAAAAGCTTTATAATCATGAATTGGATATGGTTGATTAATAGCCATTGATCCTAATGTGCATACGTATCTCGAGACCTATTAAATGGTACACTTATTCACACATGTCCCACTAACTCATTCAAATGCACCAATAAGTAACTCAATGGGTGTTGAGATGGGTCAACACATGTCTCGAGAAATATCAAGTGGCTATTGTTTTAACTTATTAACTTAACTGTATTTGACACTTAATCAACCATAGCCACACTTATATCACTTATAAAAGCAATATAAAGCTTATACCAACTCACCATATTGTTCGTTACCTCGGTCCCATGCTGGCACGCAACTCAAGGCACGTTCCCACACTTGTCTCGACACCTATTCACAAGTAGAAATGACTTAATGGTCTACACATATGCAATACACTAGGAATTCATCTTTACAAATTTAACATTTGCCTCGACCATGTAGCCTCAATCATGACACGTATATCGAAGCGGGTCCCACGTCACGGGTCATTTGATCCTGATTAAAAGATTAAAGTCAAATTAGAAATTTGGGCCATGTCATCTTTATTTCTTGATTTTCTACAATTGTTAGGTATCACATTAATGCTTTTGTTAATTTGTAAGATTTCCACTGAATAAACATTTACTTAAGACTTTAATTCACTTTGATTTACTATATGACATAAGACATTAAAACTCATATTAAACTTGTAATTTGTAAGTAGGTAAATGGTTTTGAAAAGGCTGATTAGTTCCGTGTTAAGTTCTATGAGGTGAGATTAGGGCTTCATGAAGGGATTAGGCTGGGTGGTGCCCTAATTTGAGAAGGTCGTCACAATTGGTATAAGAACCTAAGTTCAGGAATATTATGGACAGTTAATGGAATTGTTCAAATTTGAGATACCATAGTCACATGTGGTATCATATTCTATGTTTATAAAGCTTAGGAGAGCTAAAGTTTATAGAGCTTAAGATTGTGGAAAATAGTCATTCCACATAGTGATACAAAAGGTACAACACGTAGCAAAATGCCTAACTTTTCCAATGAATAACAAATAAAAACTTTAACAGGAAAAAAATCTTAGCTGTGAAAAACCACATGATCCTTGCCTAGAAATCATTAGTTGGGAAGTAAGTCAAAGTGAGATGGGGATGTCTTATATATATATATATTATATATTAGTTTTCTATATGTATATATGCGTTATCTAAGTAGTAGTTGATTCGCGTTCACTATCAACTTGCAGATATTGATGGCTAATTCACGCGATAGTGCAAATGCAGGTGCAAGTGGCAGCCAACCTCCTATTCCATCAACAAATGATTCTCAGAGGCTACCTGATCGAGTACTTGGTTAGGGATAACAACTGGCGGAATTTATTGCCATGGTGACTTCACATTTTGCTCCTCTCGCGAGACGCCAGCCCATGCTACTAAGACTACTTCCATATTATCGACAGTAGTGCTAGTAGTATAAACTATATTGGAAGTGACACCTCCAGTCGTAGAGACAATTTTTTATACCATGTTCTACACCTCCATCTTCTAGCTCGTCGGTAGATGTTCATTTAGTTAAGGATTTCATCAAATTGAAGCCAGTCTATTTTGATGATCAATGAAATCTTGGGAAAATCGAGAAATGGGTCTTGTCTTATGAGTTGTTACATATAGTCTTGAGGATTGAGGACAAACTCCAAGCTGAGATTTTGTCGTATACTCTATAGAGAAATGTCGTTGTTTGGTGGCATGCGATGATAGCTTGTGAGGGAGAGTTTGAGTCTTGGGATGCCTCTAAGATGAAGTTTTACCAGCAATATTTCTCATTTGCGGTGATGAAAAAGCTGAGGAAGGAATTCATGAACCTAAGACTAGGAGCTGATTAGTCAGTGATGAGCTATAGAGATAGATATGGTTATTTGAGGCAATTTGCTACAGATTTAGTGAGGCGGATTCAGATGATGTGTACCACTTCGGAGATGGACAAAGTTTAGATATTAAATTTTATGGGTCCTATTTAGGTGCCCGGACTTTAGGTGAGATTTACGAGTGTGAACTTTCTCATGAGACATATTATTCGGGCAGAGTTGCTGATGGTACACCGTTAGTACCAGTGTTGACACCCGACTAGGTTGAGTAGTTGGAGAAGCGAAGACGGAGGGGCAAAGGACCAAGGAGATGGGATAAAGTTACCTGGGGGTCAGGGGATTATCACATGTTATAGGTGTGGTAAAGTCGGGCATGAGATTATAGATTGTCCACAGCCAACAGCCGTGTTTCCACCGCATAGTTAAGAGGGTGTACACAAGGTAGCACAACCCATTGCAGATGCCACACGGAGCTCATTGAGGGTATAATTCCCATGTGTGGTAGACAGTTATATGTTTTGTTTGATTCAAGTTCTACAGTAACTTTCATTTCTAGTCACATGAAAGGAATTTTACAGTTGGCACTGGTTAGAGTTAGCGTACATTTCATTTTGAGTACCACAGTCGGGGATAGAATTTCTCCAAATTGTCTTATTGAAGGATGTGTAAAAGATATTGGTATGGTAGATTTACCTGCAGAGTTTAGGGTTCTCGAATTCTTAGATTTCGACGTGTTGTTAGGGATGGGCTGGCTAGCAATGTATTAAGCTGATGTCGACTATTTTAGTAAGACAATGATATTTAAGATCTTAGGGTGTCTGACATTTATGTATAGTGGTAGTACATCGAGATTCGAGGTCACTAGAGGTCAACTTGCGACTAGTGGAGAAATGGAGACTCTAGTGTCATTATACACTGCAGTAGAGAGTCAGGGACCCCAACTTTAGGAGATTGCAATTGTGTGCAAGTTTGCGGACGTGTTTCTCGAAGACTTACCTGATATACCACCACCGAGAGAGATAGATTTTATCATTTTATTAGTACCAAGCACTAGACTTATATCTATACCACCATACGCATGGCTCTGAGAGAGTTAGGGGAGTTGAGGAGTCAGTTATAGAATTTGGGACAAAAGAGATTCATTACACCTTCTATGTCACCATGGGGAGCACCGGTCCTGTTTATGAAGAAGAAGGATAATACTTTGAGACTGTGTATCAATTATACACAGTTGAATAAGCTCACATTTAGAAATGAGTATCCTTTTCCACGGACTGATGACTTATTTGATCAGCTGATAGGAGCATAGTATTTTTCTAAGATAGACTTGCTATCAAGGTATCATCAGCTTAGGATCGGGGATGAGGATAGGTCCAAGACGACATTCAGTATGAGATATAGACACTATCAATTTACAGTTATGTCGTTTGATTTGACAAATGCTCTTGTTATGTTTATGGATTTGATGCATTGATTGATGATGCCATTTATTGACCATTTCATGATAGTTTTCATCGATGATATATTGATATATTCGAGGACTAGAGAGGATCATGAAAAACACTTCAAAAGATGTTTCAAACTTTGAGGGAGCATAGACTATACACCAAGTTTAGTAAGTGTGAGTTTTAGCTGTCAGAATTCAAGTTTTTGTTATATTTTGTAGGAGCAACAACCATTGCTGTAGATTTAGCTAAGATTCAGGCTACTAGGGATTAGCCAGCGTCATCGTCAGTTATGGAGATCATGAGTTTTTTAAGGTTTGCAGGATATTTTCGCATGTTCTTGAAGAATTTCTCGAAGATCGCTTCACCGATGACAAGATTTACTCAGAAAGATTTCAGGTTTAATTGGTCTGAGGATTGTGATGAGGCATTTTCTCAGTTTGAGAGATTGTTGACTACCACACCAGTGTTGATATTACCAAGGCTGGACGTGAGTCTTATACAAATGCTTCTCATACTGGTCTAAGTTGTGTGTTGATGCAAGATAGAGGCATAGTGGCTTATGCATCCAGATAACTGAAAATACGTGAGAAAAATTATCCCATTCATGATTTAGAGTTGGCAGTGGTAGTATTTGCTTTGAGAATATAGAAACATCATCTATATGGAAAGAGGTTTACACTCTATACTGACCATAAGAGTTTGAAATACCTTTTCACACAAAAGAGCTTAATATGAGACAATGCAGAATGGTGAGAGTTTCTGAAGGACTATGACTTTTCTTTGGAGTATCACTTAGGAAAATCTAATGTACTTGTCAATACTCTAAGTATGATGCCGACTAGTGATACCGAGGTGGTTAGATGCCATATGATGTATGAATATGGGTTACTCCAGGTAGCGTCGATGATGACTCAGTCAGATATTCCTATCGACATTAGGATGATGATTTGTTTGCGAAGAGGCTTCAGACAATGTCTACACAAAGAGTGTTAGAGGGTTAAAAAGCCGATATCTTATGGTCGAGATTCAACAAGTTAGCCCAGAGTATTGATTGTACTGACTGGATTGAGAAGACAGATCCTTGTCATAGATTTAGAGGCAAATCATAGATATTGTTATTAGGAAAGCTGATAGACGAGATTCTTCATGATTCACATCGTTCTGGTTCATTGTACATCCAGTAGGACCAAGATGTACCATGACATCAAGAGACATTTTTGGTAGCCGAGGATGAAAGCGGACGTATCGAACTTTATCAAGAATTGTGGGATCTTCCAATAGGTGAAGGCAGAGCATTGTAGACCTGGAGGATTATTACAGTTCATTCTAATCCCACGATGGAAGTAGGAAGACAAAGCCATGGATTTATGACTACCAAGAACTGCATGTCGACATGATTCTATCTAGGTGATTGTGGATAGACTAACAAAATCTACCTATTCCATACCAGTTGCAGCTCATTGCAATTTTGACCAGTTGAGTGTATTGTTCGAGAGGGAGATTATTAGGTTGCATGGGGTAATATTGACTATTACGTCAAACAGAGATGCTATATATGCATCCAGGATGTGGCAAAGTATGCAAAAGCAGTATGGTACGTGCCTACAGTTTAGCATATAGCCTTTCACCCTCAGACTGATGGGCAGACTGTGAGGTTGATTTAGACTCTCAAGGATATGTTTAGGGCTTGTGTACTTGAGTTTGACAAATCGTGGGTGGAATACTAACCGTTGTGTGAATTTGCATACAACAACAATTATTTGGCTAGCATTGAGATTGCACCATTTGAAGCTTTATATGGCAGATCGTGTCGCTCACCATCATGTTGGGCTAAGCCAGAGAATCGGGACAGTATAGGGCCTGAAATTATTATTGATCGCACAAAGAAGGTACGATAGATTCGTCAAAGACTTAAAGGAGCCCCGAAAGGCAAAATAATTATACAGACACATATAGCAGCGATCTCACATATAATGAGGGAGCCTTAGTGTATCTAAAGGTTTCTCCTCAAAAGAGTCTTCGCATATTTGGTTTGAAAGACAAGTTAACACCGAGATTCATTGAGCCTTTCCAGATCAAGAAAAAGGTCGGAAAGTTTCTTATACGCTGGATTTACCTCCATAGATGTTGGGGATTCATCTAATGTTTCATATTTCTATGCTTCGAATAGAAAGTTGAAGGCATGCAAGAAATCGACGGTGGACTTTAGTCATATTGATTTGAGTGAAGACGTATCATATATGGAGCTGCCAATACAAATTCCAGATCGTAGGGTACAATAGTTGAGAGGCAAGTATATTTCGAAGGTGTTGGTCAAGTGGTAGTTCCATGGAAACTCAAAACTCACTTGGGAACGAGAACACTATATGTGAGATAGATTTTTGTACCTCTTCAAGTCAGGTATAACTTTAGGTTAAGTATAATTTCCAGGACGAAATCTCCATTAGTAGGGAAGAATTTTCACGACCCAAATCTTTAATTTGACTTATGATCAAATGACCCGTGACGTGGGACCCGCTTTAATATACGTGTCGCAAACGAGGCAAGATGGCTAAGGTAAATGTTATATTTGTAGTAATGTATGTCTAGTATATTGTATACGTGTAGACTACTAAGTCATTTCCTACTTGTAAAGAGGTGTCGAGACGTTTGTAGGAACACGCTTTGAGTTGCGTGCCAACGTTGGACTGAGGTAGAGAGCAATATGGTAAGTTGGTATAAGCTTTATATTGCTTTTACAAGTGATATAAATAGGGCTATGGTTGATTTAATATTAAGTACACTTAAGTTAGTAAGTTAAAACAATAGCCACTTGATATTTCTCAAGACACGTATTGACATATCTCAACCCTAATTGAGTCACTTATTGGTGTCATTTGGCATGAGTTAGTAGGACATGTGTTAATAGGTATACCACAAGTTAGGTCTCGAGATACATGTGTACATAAGGATCAATGGCTATCAATCAACCATAACCAATTCATGAATATAAAGCTTTGGGTCAACTCAAACAACTCAACTCTTTCATTTCATTTGCTTAAGAGAGAAGCAAAGTTCATGGAGAATAAGAGCTACTAGAAAAGAAGAAGATTAGTAGAAACTTGGTGATTTAGTGAAGGAGAGATAAAGTTTAGCTAGTGTTCATTAAGTTAGGTAACTTCTCTACACCATAAAGTTAGCTTAATTCAAATCGATTCATGAATTTGATGTAGGGGTTATTGTCTTATGTTGCAGTTGATGTTTTGGAACTCAAGAAGTATGTATGGAGGTTCCTCAGGTGTTAAGATGGCCTATGTGTAGAGAAAACTCAGAATTCTGTTTGCAGAATTTTGGGTTTTACTGCACATAGCACGCTAGGTGGATTAGCTAGGGCGCTAGATCAGGATTGGTAGTGCGCTAATATGTCATTAGCGCGCTAACCCTAGTCATTAACATGTTAGGTCTATGACAGCACAAAAACTATAATTTTCAAAAATTCCTTAAACACTATAAAAGAGTCTAATGCCCTTAGTAAAGGTCCAAACATACTTAAAAACCTACAATATGATATCAAGAACCTAAGGAAAAGATACGGGGATTCAAGTACGAGTTTCGAGGTGTCAGGAGGCCGAAATAATACAAAAAATTGCATGAATTGTAAGTAAATTGATTGAGACAATTTCTTTACCTTTCATTCCTATTCATATATTCATTTCCAGTCATTTGTATTGAATTGCCTTTGTACTCCGATTGTCATGACTTGTTACATAGTATAGTAATCTATTTCTTTTGCGCATTAACTATGCAATTTTTTTATTGGATTCTCTAACCATATTGTTTCTCGAAATATGAAAGTGGTTCTTCTATCTAGGGTCATTACATTATAGAGGTCCATCAGACATACGGGGGTCACTAGACTTCCAAGATGATTGAGGCTTTCTCCACTATCTTGTGCAACACAAGATAAATGAGTCCCAAGGTTGTTGGCAAGCATAACTTGTGCAGCACATGGGGTATGAGACCTGGGGTTGTTGGCAAGTATATACCGCGGGTGACTGTCGCCAGCTGAAAGGTTATAAGGAAATAGCACTGCTCAGACCTTCACATTGATATAGAGCTCAACTCAATCCTCATATAATGGAAAGGCTGATGTGATAAGGATCACAGCCAACTGACCCTAAATCGTTATTGCTTAGCCATGTGTCAGTTTCATGTTGTTTAACAAAAATATCTCTTTGGATGTTTTTTTTAAGCGTAGTTGCTATTATAATGCTTTTAGATACTTGTTGCATATTTGGGAATACAGACAAATGCCTCTTAGTATTATTTCTACTTTCTTGTACTCACCGTCTAGTTTGTGACGGTGGGTGCAGATCTATCATTAGCAGACCGGGCAAAGAGAAGATCGACGACTACCTCTGAGCTAGTAGAACTGATACACAAAATTTTGTAGGTTTTGATTTTTGATGTATTAGTTTTATATGCCTATCATATACTTTTGGGGTTATATATTATGGGTTGAGCGATTAGTACCTTGACTAGACACATTTTGTTATATATCATCATTTTCTTATGTACATGCATGTGATTTTTATTCCCTAGTTTTTTCATAATTGTTAGGCATCATGTTATAAATTCCACTAATTTGTTAAGACTTATGCCGAATAAACTTTTAAGTAACCAAAATTTTAAATAACTCCGATTTATGAATTGGTATAGGATAAGTATAGGTTTATATTCATTTAAATAAAAAATAATAATTAAAAAAAAATTATTAGTACATAACAAGGTTTAAGAAAGGCTGACTAGTCCATTGTTAGGTCATATATGGTGAGGTTAGGGTTTCATAAAGGGATTAGGTCGGGTGTTGCCCTAATTGTTGGGTTTCGGGGTTCATACGCAGCGAAGATTACAAAACAATTTTGACAAAACCCAAATATGATCCGAATCTAATTCTATTAAAAACGTTTAAACCAAGAAAACTTAATCATACCTCGGTCGCAAAATACCTTTCTGAAGGTTGATCGAACTCTAAGGCGCTGCCAATGACGAACACCCTCTATCAGCAGTCCACACACGAACGGCGACCGAGATTCGAAGTTCTAGCTTCAAGAGAATACCAAAACTTTTTGTTTCTCTCCAAAACGATCCAGAGCGTACTAGAAAACCTTAATTCGTTTTTAAACGAAAATAGAGTTTCGACCCTAAAAATTTCATCCGTGTGTTCTAACTTAAAGTGTCTATTTATACAACCCTTGTATATAGACGGTTAAGTAAATTACACATATACCCCTACTTAAAGAAGTTTAAGCGTAATACACCACAAGGATGTTTCTGTCATGAATATTATCATATAAAATTCATTTTTCTGAATTATCTTAAAATCTCGCAAAACCATTCTTAGTGTGCGACCCAATAGGCTCAAACAATGTTGGCAGTGTACCAAACACATTTTGGTATACAAGTCATACGCGACCTCTAGCAAGACATTATGACTACCCAAGTTGTACGAATATCAAATCGATACAACCTAATCTATAGTTTATATAACATCCTTTTGTCACACGATATCCTTTTGATCAAACATAAGGCATGGAATTGTCATCCAACATGTTCAATCGTACTAGTCTCGATCTCTAGGTAGAATGAAAATATCCAAGTGACATTAATCAATATCAATTCACTTAGACTAGGCCTTTTCATAGTCTAACACATCGAGGGTTCCACTGGATGTCTCTCTTTATATGAGAGGAACAAATTCTATCTCAATTACACAACTTTATCATATTGCTCACACAATAACCAATCACAACCTTTATAATTGTCTGGTTAAAGACAACGTTTGATTATGTCAAATCACTATGTTTCTAATGTTGAAGTCTCTGGTAATCTCAAGTTAGAGGACTAAGAAATATACATATCATGAGAAACAACTATGACTTAATCCATGTGATGTTCTCCTAACGGGTCGTTCCAGTACTTTGTTCCCTAACAAGTACTCGTGATCTTGATTCGTATTCCTATACGTATAATCATCATATAATCATCAATCAAGACTCACACTAGTCTTAATTCATTATAATTCTTAGTATAATGATCGACTAGGGACATTTAGGATATTTCTGCAAATACCCATGGATAATGTCAACATGCAAATAAATTATAATAAACAACAAATGAAATCATCTATTTTATTAACAAAAAATATTCATAAAGATAGTTAACGGATTGACCTAGGGCACATGCCCCAACATCTCCCACTTTCACTAGGGCCAATCATACATGCATCTAATGCCTAATGATCTAACATGACCATCTTGTTTCGCTTGTGGAAGAGCTTTTGTCAATGGATCCGCAACGTTGTCTTCTATAGGTAATCAACAAATCTTCACGTCTCCCCTCTCAATAATTTCTCTGATGAGATGAAAATGCCTGAGTATAATTTTGGATCTATGGTGTGATCTAGGTCTTTGGCCTGTGCTATTGCCCCGCTATTGTCACAATACAAACAAACAGGGTTAGCAATACTTGGAACCACACCTAGTTCAGAAATGAACTTTTTGATCTAAACTGCCTCTTTTGCTGCATCGGACGCTGCAATATACTCATCTTTTGTTGTAGAATCTGCTAAAGTCTATTGCTTCGAACTTTTCTAGCTTACTCGCACCCCCATTCAAAGTAAACACATATCCAGACGGTGATCTTAAATCTTCTATATCGGTTTGAAAACTTGCATCTGTGTAACCATTTACAACTAGATCATTTTCAAAATCTCCATAGACCAAGAACACTTCTTTAGTCCTTCTTAATTATATAAGGATGTTCTTTACTATCCAATGACTCTCACCAAGATTTGACTGATATCTGCTTGTAGTGCTTAAAGTATATGATACATCAGGTCGAGTGCATAACATGACATACATGATAGATCACTGATGCATATGGAATCTTATTCATACGGTCTCGCTCGTCATTTGTTTTAAGACATTGAATCTTGCTGAGACTTATGCCATGAGACATTGGCAACAATCCTATTTTAGAGTCTTGCAAACTGAACCTATTCAGCACCTTGTCTATGTAACCACTCCGACTTAAACCGATTAGCCTATTCGATCCATCCCTACAGATCCTTATCCCTAGGATATATGCTACATCTCCTAAGTCTTTCATTGAGAAATACTTCCTTAACCAAGACTTGATATTCTGCAATGTTGCGATGTCATTTCCAATGAGTAATATATCATTAACATACAGTACCAGAAAAATAACTTCACTCCCACTGACCTTCTCGTATATACAAGGCTCATCTTCATTCTTAATAAAACCAAAATCCTTGATTGCTTCATCAAAACGAAGATTCCAACTCCGAGAAGCTTGCTTTAATCAATAAACGGATATTTGAAGCTTGAATACCTTCATAGAATTCTCAAGATGTACAAAACCTTCAAGATGTGTCATATACACGTCCTCAAGCGGCTTTCCATTAAGAAATTCTATTTTTACATCCATTTGCCATATCTCATAGTCATAATATGCAACAATGGCAATTAAAATTCTTATGGATTTAAGCACGGCTACTGGCGAAAAAATTTCATCATAATCAACACCTCAAGTCTGCCTGAAACCTTGTGCTATAAGTCTTGCTTTAAAAGTATGCACTTTGCCATCAATGTCGATTTTTTTCTTGAAAACCCATTTACATCCAATTGTCTTACCCCCTTCAGGTAAATCAACCAAGTTCCAAACTTGGTTATCATACCTGGATTGCATCTTAGAGTTCATGGCACTCTGCCATTTCTTCGAGTCTTGTCCAGACATAGCCTCCTGATAAGTGGTGGGCTCATCTCGATCCGTAAGCAACACATCATGACTATCAGTAATGAGAAATCCGAATATCTCTCTGGCTTATGTCTTACCCTACTAGATTTACGTGGGCCTTGTGTCACATGTAGAGGTTCGACTGGTTTAGAACGTAGTTGAAATTGCGGTAACGGTTCAGTGTTTATCTATGATTCTTGAACTTATTCAAGATTTATTTCTCTCCCAGTAGTATCTTTTGAAATAAAGTGTTTTTCCATAAAGCCACCCTACCGAGCAACAAACACTTTGTTCTCAACGAGATTATAAAAGTAATATTCTTTTGTTTCCTTAGGATACCCCACAAATAAACACTTGTCAGATTTAGGTGCTAGTTTTTCTGAGTCTTGTCGCTTTATGTAAGCCTCACAACCCCAAATCTTAAGGAAAGACAAACTATGTCTCTTCTCATACCATATCTCATATGGTGTTTTATCAACCGCTTTAGAAAGAACTCTATTTAAAGTGAAAGTTGATGGAAGATCCGCATGAATCATCATAGATCGCACCATATCTAATGAGGTTCAATTTCTCATTTCAAAGATTTCATTCCATTGTGGAGTTGCTGGTGGACTCAATTGGGAGACAATCCCACAATTTCTAAGATGATCATCAAAATCTTGGCTTAAATATTCACCACCTCGATCTGATCGAAGTTTTTTGATAGTTTTACCAAGTTAATTCTGCACTTCATTTTGAAACATTCGAAACATCTAAAATGATTCAGTTTTATGTTTCATTAGATATACATAACCATATCTGCTGAAATCATCAGTAAACGTAATGAAGTACTGATAACCTCCTCTAGCCATTGTGTTTATAGGACCGCATACATCAGTGTGTATTAGACCCAATAAATCACTTGCCCTTTCACTATGTCCGGTAAAGTGACTTTTAGTCATCTTGCCTAGTAAACAAGATACGCACGTTTCATATGTTTCTAAATCAAATGAATATAGAAGTCCATCTTTGTGGAGCTTTGTTATGCGTTTCTCATTTATGTGTCCGAGATGACAATGCCAAAGATTGTTTTGATTAAAATAATTTGAATTGAATCTCTTTGTATTTATGTTAAAGACTGGAGTATCAGTGGACCTTTTCATGTTTAGAATATAAAGACCATCGCACAAATCAGCATTTGCATAACATATACCTTTACGAGAAATGGAACATCTATTATTCGCAATAATAAAATCAAAACCATCCATATCCAAGCATGAAATAGAAATGATGTTTCTGCTCAAGGCAGGCACAAAATAACAATTATTTAAAGTTAAAACAAGTCCACTCGATAAGACTAAGTCATATGATCCAACAGCCAGGGTAGCAACTTTTGCTCCATTCCCTACGCGGAGGATGACATCTCTTTTCTTCAACTTTCTACTTCTGGTGAGTCCCCACACATTTAGACAAATGTGAAATCTACATCCGGTATTTAATACCCAGGAATCGCTAGTAGATAAATTAATTTCAATAACATAAATACCTATAGTGGTAGTCGCACTACCCTTTTTTCTTCTTTAGATCTTCCAGAAAGAGTTTGAAATTTCTAAACCAATGTCCAAGTGCATCGCAGAAATGACAATTTCCTTCCTTTTCTTTTGGGTGTTTTGAAGTAGGAATAGGCTGGGGCTTGACTTGTTCCACAGGCTTTGCGACAGGTGCAGCAGCAGCCTTGACAACTCTAGCCTTGCCTTTGCTTTTCTTCTTCATTCCCTTTCCCTTTTGGACCATCAACACATTACTAGAGGGTCTTGATATTTTGTTCAGCAGTTTTGAGTATCAAATGCAACTCTGAAATTGATTTCTCCATATTATTCATATTGTAGTTCATCACAAATTGTGAGTAACTCTCTGGTAATGAATTCAGGGATCAAATCGGTAATTTAGGGAAATCCGAGTCTATCAAGCTAGTCACCATAACCCTTCATCTTTAGAAGATGAGGACTAACTGATGCACCCTCAGTCATCTCGCAAGAATGTAGGTTCTTGACTATCTCGAACCTTTCTTGCCTAGCTTGCTGTTGGAACATTTCCTTCAGCATTATAGCCATGTCGTAAGCTTCCATTAGTTCCATGTCCTTCTGAAGTTCAGGAACCATAATTGCCAACATAATACATGCAACAAGGGTAGAATCGTTGACATGCTTATTATGCGCATCCTTCATAGCTTTCGTAGCATTGGCTGGTGGGTCCTCAAGGATTGGAGCATCCAGGACATACAACTTGCGTTCATGCTTAAGAACAATTCTCGAGTTTCTGAACCAGTTAAGAAAGTTAGTCCCAGATAGCTTATCATTCTTTAGGATGGATCGTAGTTACAAGGGATTATTGTTACTCGAACAGGCCATTGATCTACAATAAAAATTATGCAAAGTTTATTTTAGTATAGAGGAATAGACTCCAACTAAATTAACAACCCTCCTAAAATATATTGTTTATTTAGGGTACTAAAATCTATATTTCACCTAATTCTAAGACAGCTATGGCATGAAACACAGAACTAGATTATTTAGGTAGGTAACAGTTACCAATTACATCTAATGTGATTTTAGATATTTTTATGAGATATAGTACATCTTATGTCTTATCATGTTTTTTATCTCATCATGTGCCGAAAGCTCAAGACTTTTTCATAGCTTTATTAAGTCGTACCATTTTAAACATTTAGGTAACTCATACCCAACTTGTCTCACCAAGATAACACAATGCATCCAGCTATGGCTGAAACTATATTAGTGTGATCGAGGCCTTTGACAAGTGTTTAAAATGGATGTCACGAGAAATTTAAATTCGCTATAGAAAATCATATTTTTTCGCTGATTTTATTATCCTAAATTAACCCTTTAATTTATCCAAAATTAAGTCAATTAAAACATTTTAATTAACCCGGGCCCACATCTAACTAATCATCTTATCTTAATCCAATTTGGACTTGAGATATTTGAATCCTAGCACATCACCAATAACAAAATTCTCGATATTTATCTCTTATCCAATAGGGATAACGAAACTGATTTTGCTAATATCTCTTAATCTAATTTGTTATCCATCTCTTATCAAATAGAAATTCCATAACAAAATAGATATAACGAGATAAAAAAATAATTTCAAAAAATAATTATTTGCAATCTCGGTCCTCATCCAAATAATCACAAACATGTAATTGAATCATGAACTACTATCACAATCGAACCTAATCATATTAGTTTCGAATTAATATTAAGACTTATAAAAGTAGAGAAACTTAAAACAATGTAACCTAAATATGCATACTGAATTACAGAGATTTCATCCATGCATTAATACACGAAAAATAAAGACTATACCTAATGGTGTCATGGATCACAGAACACAAAATTCAATTCACTAAAATTATTCGAATTAACCTAACATGGTTACTTGCATGTACTAAACTGATTTCAATTAAATCATAAATATTTGTATCATATACACAAAACATGATAATAAATCTCACATAAAACTTATGCATATCACACATACATCAACTATTAACATGTTTTCAATCATATATCATGTATATATCAGGAGAAAACACACAATGAATTTAATAGAATCGAACTCGATGGCTCTGATACCATTGTTAGGTTTTGGGGTTCATACGCGGCGGAGAATACGAAACAATTTTGACAAAAACCCCAACTGGATCCGAATCTAATCACATTAAAAATGTTTAAACCAAGAAAACTCGATTATACCTCGTTCGCAAAATAGCTTTCTGAAGGTTGAAGGCGCTGCCAACGACGAACGCCTTCTACCAGCAGTCCACACACGAACGACGGCCAAGATTCGAAGTGCTAGCTTTAAGAGAATACTAAACCTTTTTGTTTCTCTCCAAAATGATCCAGAGCATACCAGAAAACCCCAATTCATTTTTAAACGAAAATAGAGTTTCACCCTAAAAATTTCATCCGTGTGTTATAACTTAATGCATCTATTTATACAATCATTGTATATAGACGGTTAAGTAAATTGCAAATATACCCCTACTTAAAGAAGTATAAGTGTAATACACCACAAGGACGTTTCTGTCATGAATTTTATCATATAAAATCCATTTTTCTGAACCATCTTAAAATCCGGCAAAACCATTCTTAGTGTGCGCTGCGATAGGCTCATACAACGTTGTCGATACCAAAACACATTTTGGTATAAAAGTCATAAGCAGCCTCTAGCAAGACATTATGACTACCCAAGTTATACGAATATCAAATCGATACAACCTAATTAATAGTGTATATAACATCCTTTTGTCACACGATATCCTTTTGATCAAACATAAGGCATGAAATTGTCATCCAACATGTTCAATTGTACTAGTCTCGATCTCTAGGTAGACTGAAAATATCCAAGTGACATTAATCAATATCAATTCACTTAGACTAGGCCTTTTAACAGTCTAACACATCGAGGGATCCACTGGATGTCTCTCTTTATATGAGAGGGACAAATTCTATCTCGATTACACAACTTCATCACATTGCTCACACGATAACCAATCACAACCTTTATAATCGTCTAGTTAAAGACAACATTTGGTTGTGTCAAATCACTATGTTCCTAATGTTGAAGTCTCTGGTAATCTCAAGTCAGAGGACCAAAAAATATACCTATCATGAGAAACAACTATGACTTAATCCATGTGATGTTCTCGTAGCGGGTCGTTCCAACACTTTGTTCCCTAACAAGTACCCGTGATCTTGATTCGTATCCCTATACATATAATCATCATATGATCATCAATCAAGACTCACACTAGTCTTAATTCATTATAGTTCCTAGTATAATGATCGACTAGGGACATTTAGGATGTTTCTGCGAATACCCATGGATCTTATTATAATGTAAACATGCAAATTAATTATAATAAATAGCAAATGAAATCCTCTATTTAATTAACAAAAAGTATTCATAAAGACAGTAAATGGATTGACCTGTGGCACATGCCCTAACTCTAATTCGAGAAGGGGTCATCACAGTTTGTATCAAAGCCTAAGTTATACAATATTGTATACAATTTATGGAATTGTCCAAAGTTGGGATATCATTATCCCATATGGTATCATATTATATGTCTATGAAGCTTATAAGAGCCTAAGTTTATAGAGCATAGGATTGTGGAAAATAGTCATTCCACAAGGTGATACCAAAGCTACTGTTGCATCCCCTAACCGGATTGCGCGATACCCAGCCTGAAACCCTAATTAAGCCTAAATTACCCTAACCAGACTTAACTAGAACCAGTAGGCTTACCACCTACACCTGATCTCCAATACTGTATATTAATTATCGATTATGAGAAATACAGTACATAGCGAAAATTCAAAACTTTTTTGATAATCAAAATAGGATATACAATATTTAAAACAAATCCGAAATAACCATCGGTTATTCAAAATTCCCATCCCATATGATATTACAAGATGTAATTCAATACAATTGATAAGATAATGGAAACTCACTACATCGAAAAGAAGGTCAAGACTCCTAAAATCTCTCCATCTTTGTTGGCGTAAAGCTCGTCGGCTCTACCTGTAATTTCTAATTCGGGTGAGCACCCCAACTTGTTCAGTAAGTATGGATTCATATAACCATCAACATTTCATATAATATTCAAATGAAACATGCAATAACAACATGATCCAATAATAACTAACAAGGATATGGAAAGCATATAAATCAATACATAAACAAATGCAAATCAAAGATATTGGACTAGTACACTGTGTCCCTATTTATTTATAAAAACTAGGGCCGATTACCCATCAGCGCCATTAGTGCGATTGCTAGACCAACACATTGCACATATATGCTCTCTAGCTCATCCATTGATGCCCAAGGGTTCTATCCTAAGCCCCATAGTGAGAATGTAATCCACGCAACCTATAAACTGAGTAGGAACTTACATATAGGCCAGGAAACCAACCCATCTCCTATAAAAGCTCATCTTTGTTCCAGGAACTTACGATAGTGAATCACAATAAACATCGTTTTCCTTCTATTAAAATCCACCACAATGTAAATAATTCCCCCATTTCAATTCTAACAACTACACGAGCTAAATATACTAAATAGCTAAGAAATATTGATAAATAAATGAATCCACACTTACCTCAAGTTTAAGTCTCCGTCTAATTTTCTCACTTTTTAGTCCTTAACTCTCTCCCGATTAATCAACACTTATCATGGACCAATTACAGTCAATATAATTCCATTATAATCCATTAGGAACTCTTAAATCAATCCCTAAGCCCTTCATTAAAAATTCATGAAAATATAGCACTATTATTGTTTCTAGACCTGAATTAGTGCACTAACAGGGAATTTAGTGCGCTAATTCCTTATCTGATCTCCTGTTCTTCATCTCCTGCGCATCTAGTGAACTAATTATCTAATCGAACGTGCTAATCATGCTAGATCAGCAACAACAACATTCTGCCGCAACTCCAAATCCTTCAAAAACACCACAAAATTGATCCCAACAACCATAAATTCATCCATAATAGCTTCGAAACATTAAATATGAGGTGATATATACTATATTGGAACCACAAATAACTCAAATTACTATGATTCCTATCATCACCTCCAATTTAAACTTTGATTATCATCAAAACTAAGCATACCTATATGTTCCTCTGCAGCCGTTCTACTAATTAAGCTCCTCAACTTGGCTCGAATCGGCTTCTAGAATGACCTTCGTCGCACCAAAACCCGACTGAACATTCTCGAATCTCTATTGATTAAAATGAATAAGTTTACAAACATCAACTTTTATTTTTATATGTATAGATTCCTCGATATAGGCATCACGTCATGTTGAGATTTATCGAATCGTCGATGTGTTAAAGTAACATGTGCTATCGTAATATAAACTTTGACACATTTTGTACTTTCGCTTCGTTCGAGATGATCAAATGATCTATATAATTTCATATTTTCTTAATTTCCAATATATTCATATATATCGTTATATATATATATATGACTTGCGTGTTTTGTAACCAATAACTCTTTTGGACAAGTCCATATGTAGCCATGAGTGCGCACATTCATGCCACGTCTCCCTTGTCGCTCACCGTGTACTGGTATTTCATGACTTATTATGTATTTTGTGCATTATAGGCTTATGTATAATTTTCGTATTATACAAAAACCTATACATTAATTGTTTCAATAATACAAACAAACGCCATATTTCATGCAAACACATGCACACGCCAATCGAGGTATGCTGAGCTTAACCACGAGCCTAACTTGGATTGCTTAGGATTTGGATTAACACTAATCACCAACTTAAGGTAACGGATTGTTACACTAATGTGTAGCAAAATGCCTAACTTTTCTAATGAGTAACAAATAAAAATTTAAACAAGAAAAAATCTTAGTTGTGGAAAACTAAATGATCCTTGCCTGGAAATCATTAGTTGGGAAATAAGTGAAATTGAGATGGGGATGTCTTATATGTATACATTTTAGTTCTCTATATGTATATATGCGTTATCTATGTAGTAGCGCCTGCCATTAACCTGCATATATTGATGGCTGATTCACGCAATAGCAAGGATGTAGGTGTGAGTGGCAACCAACCTCCTATTCCATCAGCAGATGATTTTCAAGGATATCCGATCGCATTTGCTCAGGAACATCAGTTTGTAGAGTTCATTACTATGATGACTTTACGTTTCGCTGCCAAAGTAGAGACACCGGCCCCTACTACTACAACTACTTCCACGTTACAGACAGCAGTGCTAGTAGTACATACTATAACATGTGATAGCTCATTAGTAGATGCTCAGTTGGTGAAGGATTTCATCAGATAGAAGCTTGTCTATTTTGATGGTCAGTGAGATTTTGAGAAGATAGAGAAATGGGTTTTGTCTCAGGAGAAGTTACATAGAGTCTTAAAGATTAAGGACATACTCCAAGTTGAGATTTCGTTGTACACTCTACAGAGAGATGCCGATATTTGGTGGCATGCAATAATAGTTTCTAAGTGAGAGTTTAAGTTCTGGGATGCCTTCAAGTGGAAGCTTTACTAGAAGTATTTCTCACCTACAGTGACTGAATTGTTGAGGAAGGAATTCATGAACCTGAGACAGGGAGCTGACGAGTCGGTGATGAGCTATAGAGATAAATATGGTTATTTGAGGCAATTTACTGAAGATTTAGTGAGAGAGGATTCAAATGATATGTACCACTTCAGAGATGGATTGAGGCTAGATATTGGATTTTATGTGGTTAGTTTAGGTGCCAGAACTTTAGGTGAGATTTACGACAGTGCACTCTCTCATGAGACATTATTTAGGCAGAGTTGCTGATGGGACATCGTTAGTACCAGCATTGACACTTGATCTGGTTGCGTAGCTTGAGAGAAAGAAAACGAAGGTGCAAGGGACCGAGGAGATGGGATAGAGGTACACAGAGGTCAGGGCTATCTATAGTAATTGTACCGTTTGTATCATTCCCTACACCATTGCAGACTACTACTGGTAGACCTCCCTTGCCATCACCATTTAGTCCTGCAGTACTAGATTCTACTACTTCTTTGCCAGCTTTACCAGTACTACTAACATGTCAACCACAGTAGGGTGGTAGAGGCCGATGCGGAGGTAGAGGTATAGGTCGAGATAGTTCTTAACATGGGTAGAGACATGCACAGGGCCAAGATTAAGTTCGGGGTCAGCATAGACCTATCACATGTTATAAGTGTTATTAGGTTGGGCACGAGATTAAAGATTGTACACAGCAAGCTATTGTGTTTCCACCGCAGAGTTGAGAGGGTGTACGCATGGTAGCACAACGCGATGCAGATGCCACACAGAGACTCATTGAGGGTATGGTTTCTATTTGTGGTAGACAATTATATATTTTGTTTAATTCAGGTTCTACAGTATCTTTCATTTCTGGTCGCATAATAGGCATTTTAGGGTTGACATCGGTTAGAGTTAGCGTACATTTGATTTCGAGTACCGCAGTCAGGGATAGAGTTTACCTTAATTGTCTTATTAAGGGATGTACAGTAGAGATTGGTGGGGTAGAGTTACCTACAGACTTCAGGGTTTTTGAGTTCTTAGATTTTGACGCGTTGTTAGGGATGGATTAGCTAGCAGTGTATAACGCTTATATCGATTGTTTCAATATGATAGTGATATTTGAGATCCCAGGGCGTCCGATGTTTATGCATAGTGTTAGTACACCGAGAGTCGAGGGCATTAAAGGTCGACTTACAACTAGTGAAGAGATGGAGAATCAATTATCATTATACACTATAGTAGACAGTTAGAGACCCTGACTTGAAGAGATTCCTGTCGTGTGCATGAGTTATCGAACGTGTTTTCGAAAGACATACCTGGTATACCACCATCGAGAGAGATATTTTATCATTGAGTTAGTACCAGGCACTAGACTTATATCTTTACAACTATACTGCATGGCTCTACGAGAGTTGGAGGAGTTGAGGAGTTAGTTGCAGGATTTGGGATAAAAGGGATTCATCACACTTTCTATGTCACCATGGAGAACACTGGTCCTGTTTGTGAAGAAAAAAAATAGTATTTTGAGATTATGTATCTGTGCAACCCCTTCTCAAATTAGGGCATCGCCGGGCCTAATCCCGTTACTAAACCTTAATCTCACCATATATAACCTAATTAGGGACTAGTCAGCCTTTCAAAATCATTGTTGCGTACGAATTAATTTTTTTAAATGAATATAAACCTATACTTATCTTATGACAATTCATAAATCGGATTAGCTAAAATTTTGTTTACTTCAAATTTTATTCAGCAGAAGTCTTAACAATCTAGCTAAAGCTTATAACATGAGGCCTAACAATTATGGAAAAATCAGGGAATAATGCATGTGTATAAGAAAACAACAACATATAGCAATATGTGTCTTGTCAAGGTACTAAGCACTAAACCCATAATATGTAACACAAAAGTGTATTATATAAATATAAAAATAACACATCGAAAATAAAAACCTACAATATCAGGTTTAGCAGTGCTCCTCTGGCTCAGAGGTAGTCGTTAATCTTCTCTTTGCCCGGTCTGTTGGAAAGATACTGAGAGACATTTGTTCACATTCCCAAATATGCTTAAGTATCTAAAAGCACGATAATAGCAACTATGCTGAAATGACAACATGCAAAGAGATACTTCAGCTAAACAACATTAAGTTGGCACATGGCTAAGTAGTAATGATGTAGGGCCGGTCGGTCGTGATCTTCATCACATAAGCCTTTCCACTATATAAAGATGGAGTTGAGCTCTGCATTAATATGAAGGACTAAGCGGTGCTCTTTGCTATAATAATCTTTTGCTGGTGCCAGTCACCCGCGATACATACTTGCTAACAACCTCAGGTCCCATACCTCGTGTGATGCACAAGTTATGCTTGCCAATAACCCCAGGATTCATTTTCATGTGTTGTGCAAGATAGTGGATAAATCGTGATCACCCTAGAAAGTCTACTGACCCCTGTATATGTTTGTCAAATTTCTATCATAAATTGGTCTTAGATACTAGAACAACTTTCATATTCAAGAACAACATAGTAATGGAATCCAACAAAACCATTGCATACTAATATAGAAAGGAAATAGATTACAATACTGTGTAACACCTACCTAATAGCATGCTATTTCACTAACCACATGTATTGACAATAAATAATGACATTGCACATGATTTGGAGTCAATAAATTATACCATGAAAGCAACCTCATTTAATGAGAAATAACAACAAGTTATGGCATAATGAATACAAAGGTAAATCAGTCTAAATGATTGGAAATGAACATATGAATAAGAATGAAATGTAAAGAAATATCTCAATCGGTTTACTTACAATTCACGTAATTTCCTATGTTTTCGGCCTTTCAACACATCAAAACTTGTATTTGAGTCCCCGTAGCTCTTCCTTAGGTTCTTGATATCATAGTATAGGTTTTTGAGTGTTTTTGGACCTTTACTTAGGGTATTAGACTAGCATTTAAGGAATTTTTGAAAATTGTAGTTTTTATGCTATCATTGGTCTAGCCTGCTAATGTCTGGGGTTAGCGCGCTAATGACACATTAGCGCTCTACTGATCCTTATCTAGTGCGCTAGCTGATCTACCTAGCGCGCTTTGTGTTGTAAAACCTAGAATTCTACAATCAGAATTCTGAGTTTTCTCTATACATAGGTCGTGTTAATGCCTAAGGAACCTCCATAAATACTACTAGAGTTCCATGACATCAACCACAACATAAAACAACATCCCGCAACATCAAATTCATGAATTCATTGAATTAACCTAACTTTATAGTGTAGAGAAGTTATCCAACTTGATGAACACTGGATATACTTGATCTCCCCTTAACTAACTCACTAAGTTTGTGGTGATATTCTTCTTCTCTAGCAGCTCCTTCTCCAGCGAGATTTCTTCTCTCTTAAGCTATTGAAATGAAAAAGTTCAGTTGCTTGAGTTGACCAAAAGCTTTATATTCATGAATTCTATATGGTTGATTGATAGCCATTGATTCTAATTTGCACACGTAACTCGAAACCTATATAATGGTACACCTATTAACACATGTCCCACTATCTCATGCCAAATGACACTAATAAGTGACTCAATTAATGTTGAGATGGGTCATTAAGTGTATCGAGAAATATCAAGTGGCTATTGTTTCAACTTAAAACTTAAGTGTATTTGATACTTAATCAACCATCACTCTACTTATATCACTTATAAAAGTAATATAGAGCTTATACCAACTCACCATGTTTTCTTTACCTTGGTCCAGCGCCAGCAAGCAACTCGAGGTGCGTTCCCACATACGTCTCGACACCTATTCATAAGTAGGAATGACTTTAGTAGTCTACAGATATACAATACACTATGAATTCATTATTACAAATATAACATTTACCTTGGCCATTTAGCCTCGGTTGAGACACGAATATCGAAGCTGGTCCTACATCACGAGTCATTTGGTCCTGATTAAAAAATTAAAGTCAAATGACTTAGTATGTCTTCCTTCTTCCATTGTGGAATGGGAAGTGGCTCTAAAGATCCTCTAGGTCTATGATGCTCCCTTTTACCTGTTAGCAAATCCGATAGTTCTTAATAAACTTCGATACGTGTGCTTTCATTCCAGGCCAACAAAAATATATTTTCATTTCACGGTACATCTTGGTCCTACCTAGATGAAAAGTGAACCGGGAACGGTGTGAGTCCTGGAAAATCTCATCTCTTAGCTCTCCCACTACCGGTATCCACATAATCTACTTGTGAGTCTCAAACACTGATTCGTTGTCTTAGTCCAGTTAGTATAATCAGTACTGTAGGCTAACTCACTAAATCTCGGATATAAGATATCAAATTTTTGACCCTCTAACACTCTCTATATAAACACTACCTGCAGCTTCATGTGTGCATAAATCATTATCCGAGTGTCGGTAAGAATATATGACTGATTCATTATCATCACAACCTTGAGTAATCCATAATCATGCATCAAATGGCATTTAACCACTTCGGCATCACTAGTCAGTATCTTACTCAGCGCATCATCAACTACATTAGCTTTTCCTGGGTGACACTCTAGAGAAAAGTCGTAGTCCTTTAGGAACTCTAACCATCTGCATTATCTCATGTTCAACTCTTTATGTGCGAAAAGGTATTTCAAACTCTTATGGTCAGTATAGAGTGTGAACCTCTTTCCATACAGATTATGTCTCCATATCTTTTAGGCAAATACTACAACTGCCAACCTTAAATCACGAGTGGGATAATTCTTCTCATGTATCTTCAGCTATCTGGATATATAAGCCATTGTGCCTCTATCTCGCATCAACACACAACCTACACCCGTATGAGAAGCATCTATATATACCAAAAATCCTATCTTGCATCGACATACAACCTACACCCGTATGAGAAACATCTATATATACCAAAAATCCATGTCAAACCTCTGACAATATCGGTACATGTATGGTAGTCAACAATCTCTTGAGCTGAGCAGATGCCTCATCGCGTTCCTTAGACCAATTAAACCTGACGTTTTTCTGAGTCAATTTGGTTATCGATGAAGCAATCTTCGAGAAATCCTTCACGAACCTGTAGTAATATCCTACTAACCCCAAAAAACTCTTGATCTCCATAGCTGACATTAATACTAGCTAATCTATAGTAGTTTAAATCTTAGCTGGATTTATAGAAATACTTGCTGCTCCAACAACATGTCCAAAAAACTTGACTTCTAACAGTTAAAATTCACACATACTGAACTTGGCGTATAATCTGTGCTCCCTCAAAGTTTGTATTGTCTCTTTGAGGTGATGCTCATGATCCTCTCTAGTTCTCGAATATATCAATATATCATTGATGAAAACTATCAGGAAACGGTCAAGAAATGGCCTCATCACTCGATGCATCAAATCCATAAACATAGCAGGAACATTAGTTAAACCAATTAGCATAACTATAAATTGATAGAGTTAATATCTCATACCGAATGCCGTCATGAACCTATCCTCATCCTTGATCCTAACGTGATGATACCCTGATCGCAGGTCTATCTTAGAAAAATATTGTGCTCATATTTACTGATCAAATAAGTCATAAATCCATGGTAAGGGATACTTGTTTCTTACTGTGACCCTGTTCAACTATTTATAATTGGTACTATCACGGCTTAAATGACCCGTGATGTGGGACCTGCTTCGATATGCTTGTCGCGATAGATACGAGATGGTCGAGGTAAATGTTATATTTTTAATGATGTATGTTTAGTGTATTGTATATATGTAGACTACTAAGTCATTCGTACTTGTAAATAGGTGTTGAGACGAGTGTGGGAACACACCTCGAGTTGTGTGCCAGTGTTGGAGCGAGGTAGAGAGCAATATTCATATAAGCTTTATATTGCTTTTATAAGTGATATAAATGGGGCTATGGTTGAATTAATATTAAGTTCGCTTATATTACTAAGTTAAAACAATAGTCGCTTGATATTTCTCAAGACACGTATTTACATATCTCAACACAAATTGAGTCACTTATTGGGGTCATTTGGCATGAGTTAGTGGGATATTTGTTAATATGTGTACCATTAGTTAGGTCTCGAGATACATGTGCACATTATGATCAATGGCTATCAATCAACCATATCCAATTCATGAATATAAATCTTTTGGTCAACTCTTTCATTTCAACTCTTTCATTTCATTTGCTTGAGAGAGAAGCAAAGTTGCTAGAGAAGAAGAAGATTTGTAAAACTTAGCGATTTAGTGAAGGAGAAATCAGATTTAGCTAGTTTTCATCAAGTTAGGTAACTTCTCTACACTATATAGTTAGCTCAATTCAGATGAATTCATGAATTTGATGTATTGGTTGTTGTTTTATGTTGTGGTTGATGTCATGGAAACCAAGAAGTGTGTATGGAGGTTCCTTAGGCATTAACATGGCCTACGTGTAGAAAAAACTTGGAATCCTAATTGTAGAGTTCTAGGTTTTATAACACAAAGCGCGTTAGGTAGATCAGCTAGTGTACTAACTTGGATTAGCGTGCTAGATTAGGATTGGTAGCACACTAATGTGTCATTAGCTCACTAACCCCATTCATTAGCACGTTAGGTCTATGACAGCATAAAAATTGCAATTTTCAAAAACCCCTTAAACACTATAAAAGAGACTAATACCCTATGTAAAGGTCCAAACACTCTAAAAAAACCTATAATATGATATCAGGAACCTAAGGAAGAGCTACGAGAAATAAAATACTAGTTTCAAGGTGTCGGGAGGCCAAAATAGAATAGGAAATTTCTTTGATTGTAAGTAAATTGATTGAGTTATTTCTTTATATCTCACTCCTATTCATATATTCATTTCTAATCATTTAGACTGAATTGCCTTTGTACTCCATATTCCATGACTTGTTTTTTCTTGTTACATGATGTTGCTTTCATGGTATAGTTTGTTGATAAAATGATTTCATTGATTCCAATTCATGTTCTATGTCATTATTGATTGTTAATATACGTGGTTAGTGAAATAGCATTCTATTAGGTAGGTGTTACATAGTATTGTAATATATTTCCTTTGTGCATTAGATATGCAATTGTTTTATTGGATTCTCTAACCATGTTGTTTCTTGAAATATGAAAGTGGTTCTTGTGTATAGGGTCATTACATTAGAAGGGTGTCCGTCGGACATACAGGGTCACTAGACTTCTAGGGTGATCGGGATTCTCTCCACTATCTTGCGCTACATATGGAAAATGAGTCTCAGGGTCATTGGCAAGCATAACTTGCGCAACACACGGGGTATGGGACCTAGGTTTATTGGCAAGTATATATCGCAGGTGACTCGTACCAGTAAAAGGTTATAAAGGCAAAAGCACTACTTAGACCTTTACATTGATGTAGAGCTCAGCTCCATCCTAACATTGCGGAAAGGCCGATGTGATGAAGATCACAGACGATTGGCCCTAGATCAATACTACTTACCATGTGTAAGTTTCGTGTCGTTTAGCCGAATTATCTCTTTGCGTGTTTCTCTTTACAACATAGTTACTATTATCATCATTTTATATACTTGTTACATATTTGGGAATGTGAACAAAAGTCTTTTAGTATTACTTTCTACTTTCATGCACTCACCGTCTTATTTGTGACGGTGGGTGAAGATCTATCGAGTAGTAGACTGAGCAAAAAGAAGATCGACGACTACCTTTGAGCCAGTGGAGCACTGCTACACTAGATTTTGTAGGTTTTTTATTTTTTATTTATTAGTTTTATATGCATCTCTTGTACTTTCGGGGTTGTATATTATGGGTTGAGTGAGTAGTACCTTGACAAGACACATGTTATATATCTCCTTTTTTTATACACATGCACGTGATCATTATTCCCTGGTTTTTCCACAATCGTTAGGCTTCAAGTTATAAGCTTTCACTAATTTGTAAAGGCTTCCACTTAATAAACTAGTAAGCAAGCAAGATTTTAACTAACTCTGATTTACGAATTGACACAGGATAAGTATAGGTTTATATTCATTTAAATAAAAAATAATAATTAAAAAAGATTTATTGGTATGTAACAAGGTTTTAGGAAAGGTTGACTAGTCCCTTGTCATGTCCTATAAGGCGGGTTATGGCTTAATAACGGGATTAGGTTGGGCGGTGCCCTAATTTGAGAAAGGGGTCTTCACAGTATCATTAGTTAGGTCTCGAGATACGTGTGCACATTAGGATCAATGGCTATCAATCAACCATATCCATTCATGAATATAAAGCTTTTGGTTAATTCAAACAACTCAACTCTTTCATTTTGATTTCTTAAGAGAAAAGGAAACTTGCTGGAGAAGGAGAAGCTGTTGGAGAAGAAGAAGATTAGTAAAAACTGTGATTTAGTAAAGGAGAGATCAAGGTTAGCTAGTGCTCATCAAGATAGGTGACTTCTCTGCACAATAAGTTAGCTCAATTCTAATGAATTCATGAATTTGATGTATGGGTTGTTGTTTTATGGTGTTGTAGATGTAATGGATCTTAAGAAGCGTGTATGGAGGTTCCATAGGCATTAACATGGTCTATGTGTAGAGAAAACAAATTTCATGGAAGATTTATATATAAGGTTAGGTAATAGAGATAGCGAATATATATATATATATATATGCTAGCCAAATTAAAAGATAAAAAGAAACAAGACTTAAGTCATGTAAGATGTATTAAGGAGAAGAATCAAAATGTTTTAACGCGTGAGGAGGATATTAAGGAAAGATGGAGAAGTCACTTCGACAGTTTATTTAATGATGGCCAAGTTGATACTATAATAGATGAAAACCCACACAAAGAAAGAAATGTGAACTATACACGCAATATTAGAATTGCAGAAGCTAAAAAGGCATAGAAAAGAATGAAAATAGGGAAAGCATGTGGCCCAGATGAAATACCCATGGAGGTTTAGAAATGCTTAGGAGAAATTGGATTGACTTGGTTAACAAAGCTTTTCAATAAGATTTTAAAATCGAAACGGATGCCAATGGTTTAGAGAAGAAGCACGCTTGTGCCAATCTTCAAAAACAAAGGAGACATTCAAAGTTGCTCAAACTATCGGGGAATTAAACTTATGAGTCACACTATGAAACTTTGGGAGAGGATAATCGACAATAGGCTGAGGAGAGAAACAACAATATCAGAGAACCAATTTGGTTTCATGTCTGGGAGGTCAACTATGGAGGCGATTTTCCTTGTAAGACGATTGTTAAAAAAATATAGAGAAAAGAAAAATGATATTCATATGGTATTCGTAGATTTTGAAAAAGCATATGATAGGGTCCCTAGAGATGTTCATTGGTGGGTTCTAGAAAGAAAAAGAGTGCATGTTTGATACATAGACAATATTAATGATATGTATGATGGAGTAGTAATGAGTATAAAGACATTTGGAGGAGCTACAAAAGAATTTCCTATTACGATAAGACTACATCAAGGATCGGCTTTAAGCCCATATCTATTTACTTTAGTTATGGATGAACTAACTAGACATATTCAAGAGGATATATCATGGTGTATGCTATTTGCAGATGATATTGTCTTAGTGGATGAAACTAAAGATGAAGTGAATAGGAAATCAAAACTCTGGAGAGATACATTAGAAGTTAAAGTCTCTAAGTTGAGTAGGACGAAAACCGAATACATGAACTGTGAGTTTAGAAACACTAGACATCGAGATGACGGAGTGTTAAAATTAGGGGAAATAGAAGTTCCTATGGTAAACCACTTTAGATACCTAGGATCAATCAAACAAAATGATGGTAACATTAAGAATGATGTCACACATAGAATTCAAGCCGGATGGAAGAAATGGCGGAGTGCAACAGGGGTGAGTTATGGTCAAAATGTTCCTACTAAGTTAGAAGGAAAATTTTATAGGACCGCAATTAGGCCAACTATGCTCTATGGAAGTGAATGTTGGGCGGTAAAGTAACAACAATTACATAAAATGAACGAAGCAGAAATGAGGATGCTTAGGTGGACGTATGGTAAAACTCGTAAAGATAGAATAAGAAATATAGAAATTCAAGGACAAGTAAGATTAGCACCATTTGATACAAAGATTAGGGAAGGGCGGTTGCGATGGTTTGGTCACCCGCAATGACGACCTACAAATGCCCCAACTAGAAAACTTGACTCAATAGAAACTGTAGAAATTCGACGAGGTAGGGGCATACAAAAGTTAACATGGGATGCATTAATTAGGAGGGATTTGAATGGTTTTCAAAGCTCACCATCAATTGCACTTAATCGAGCACAATGGAGAAGTTTGATCCATGTAGCCGACCCCAATTAATTTAGGACTGAGGCTATGCTATTGTTGTTGTTGATGTGTAGAGAAAACTTAAAATTTTAACCGCAAAATTTTAGGTTTTACTGCATATAGTAGTTGGGTTTTGGGGTTCATGCGCAACGGAGATTACAAAACAATTTTGACAAAAACCCCAACAGGATCCGAATCTAATTCCATTAAAAACATTTAAACCATGAAAAACTTAATCATACCTCAGTTGCAATATACCTTTCTGAAGGTTTATCGATCTCTAAAGCGCTGCCAACGATGAACGCCCTTTACCAGTAGTCCACGCACGAACGGCGGCCGAGATTCGAAGTGCTAGCTTCGAGAGAATACCAACCTTTTGTTTCTCTCCAAAACGATCTAGAGCATACCGAAAAACCCTAAGTCATTTCTCAAATGAAAATAGAGTTTCGGCCTTTTAATCTTTCGTATGTGTATTCTAACTTAAACTGTCTATTTATACAACCCTTGTATATAGACGGTTAAGTAAATTACACATATACCCCTACTTAAAGAAGTATAAGTGTAATGCACCACAAGGACGTTTCTGTCATGAATTTTATCATAAAAATTCATTTTTCCGAACCATCTTAAAATCTCGCAAAACCATTCTTAGTGTGTGACCCAATAGGCTCATACAACGTTGGCAGTGTACCAAAACACATTTTGGTATACAAGTCATAAGCGACCTCTAGCAAGACATTATGACTACCCAAGTTGTACGAATATCAAATCGATACAACCTAATCAATAGTTATACAACATCCTTTTGTCACACGATATCCTTTTGATCAAGCATAAGGTATGAAGTTGTCATCCAACATGTTCAATCGTACTAGTCTCGATCTCTAGGTAGACTGAAAACATCCAAGTGACATTGATCAATATCAATTCACTTAGACTAGGCCTTTTAATAGTCTAACACATCGAGGGATCCACTAGATATCTCTCTTTATATGAGAGGGACAAATTCTATCTCGATTACACAACTTCATCACATTTCTCACATAGTAACCAATCACAACCTTTATAATCGTCCGTTTAAAGACAACGTTTGATAATGTCAAATCACTATGTTCCTAATGTTGAAGTCTCTGGTAATCTCAAGTTAGAGGACTCAAAAGTATACCTATCATGAGAAACAACTATGACTTAATCCATGTGATGTTCTCAAAGTGGGTCTGTCCAGTACTTTGTTCCCTAACAAGTACTCGTGATCTTGATTCGTATCCATATGCGTATAATCATTATATGATCATCAATCAAGACTCACACTAGTCTTAATTCATTATAGTTCTCAGTATAATGATCGACTAGGGACATTTAGGATATTTCTATAAATACCCATAAATCTTATTATATTGTAAACATGCAAATTAATTATAATAAACAACAAATGAAATCCTCTATTTTATTAACTAAAAGTATTCATAAAGAAAGTTAATGGATTGACCTAGGGCACATGCCCCAACAATAGTGCGCTAGGTGGATTAGCTAGCACGCTAACTTGGATTAGCACGCTAATGTGTCATTAGCGCGCTAACCCTAGTCAGTAGCGCGCTAGAACTATAACGACATAAAACTGCAATTTTTTAAAATTCATTAAACACTATAAAAGAGTCTAATACCCTAAGTAAAGGTCTAAAGACACTCAAAAATCTATAATATGATATCAGGAACCTAAGGAAGAGCAACGAGGATTGAAATACGAGTTTCGAAGTGTCGGGAGGCCGAAATAGCATACGAAATTGTGTAGATTGTATGTAAACTGATTGAGATATTTCTTTACATTTCTTTCTCATTACACGAGGTTGCTTTCATGGTATAATTTGTTGATCAAATGATTTCATTGACTCCAAATCATGTGCAATGTTATTGTTGATTGTTAATGCTTATGGTTAGTGAAATAGCATGCTATTAGGTAGGTGTTGCATAGTATTGTAATATATTTTCTCCGTGCATTAGATATGTAATTGCTTTATTGGATTCTTAAGCTATGTTATTTTTTGAAATATGAAAGTGGTTTTTATATCTAAGGTCATTACATTATTGAGGTCTGTCGAACATACGGTGGTCTCTAGACTTCCATGGTGATCGGGATCTCTCCACTATCTTGCGCAATATATGGGCAATGAGTTTCGGGGTTCTTGGCAAGTACAACTTGTGCAACACATGGGGTATATGACCCGGAGTTGTTGGCAAGTATATATCGCAGTGGCCGCACCAGCAAAAGGTTATAAAGGCAAGAGCACTGCTCAGACCTTCACATTTATGTAGAGCTCATCTCCATCTTCATATAATGCAAAGGCTGATGTGATGAAGATCACGGCCGACCAACCATAGATCATTACTACTTAGACATGTGTCAGTTTCGTGTTGTTTAACTGAAGTATCTCTTTGCATGTTTCTGTTTATAGCATATATATTATTATCATGCTTTTAGATACTTGTTACATATTTGGGAATGTGAATAAATGTCTTTTAGTATTACTTTCTACTTTCCTATACTCACTGTTTAATTTGTGACGGTGGGTGCAGATCCATCAATTAGCAGACTAGGCAAAGAGAATATCAATGACTACCTCTTGCCCGAGGAGCACTGCTACACCCGATATTGTAGGTTTTAATTTTTGATGTATTACTTTTATACACCTATCATATACTTTTGGGGTTGTATATTAAAGGTTAAGTGATTAGTACCTTGACCAGACACATGTTGTTATAAATCGCTGTTTTCTTATATATATATATATATTGTGATCTTTATTCCCTAGTTTTTCCACGATTGTTAGGTATCACATTAATACTTTCATTAATTTTTAAGACTTTTGCTGAATAAACTTTTAACCAAGCAAAATCTTATTTCACTCCGATTTATTATATTAAATATGATATTTAAACTCATTGAACTTATGATTTTTAAGTAGGTAAATGGTTTTGAATAGGCTGACTAATTCCTTGTTAAGTTCTACGAGGTGAGGTTAGGCCTTAATGATGGGATTAGGTCAGGCAATGCCCTAATTTGAGAAGGGGTCGTCACATTTAATCAACATAATTAACCTCTAGTGACTATACAAATTATCTATGACCAAATATAGGCAACAATATAGACAACCAGGGTTATCAAAGGAACAAAACATTCACATTAATTGGAAGAACTATTGCTTTAGAAAATCCAAATAAAGAAAATGATAAAAAAAATTAAAGCTTTACAAGATGATATAATTGAAATAGAAAATCAATTAAGTTAGACGAACCTGCATATTAATAGACTAAGTAATCAAATTAAAGCATATCTCAAACTACTACTCCTACTAATCAAGCAAACATTAATGCTTAATTTTATGATAATGAAAAAAAACGTGCATACAAAAAAGATACCTAAGAGGCATAAAAAGAAAAAGAAAGTACAAAAAATAATAGAAAAGAAAAAGAAGAAGAGATGATGGCCAATGTCATTCCTACAAGAGAATGGATGGCTGAACAATTAAAATATATACCTTTCCTTGAAAGATTGTACACATTGTATTTAGCCAGGATTGAAGCTTATGAAAAGTCTTTACAAAATTCTTAAATATTTAAGTGAGAAAAAGATGATAAGATTTTTGATAAATAAAATAAAATTAGGTATTCTATTTCTTTTGTTCCACAACGATTAGCAGATACTAGAAAGGAAGAAATTAATGAAGACACTCTAGAAATATTTAAGAAAATAGAAATCAATAAACCTTTAATGGAATCAATTATGCAATTATCGAATAATGATGAGGTTTTGAAAGAATTCTCTAAATCCAAAGACAAGTTTTCAGAAGAATCTAAGGAAAACTTTGGGCCAAAGGTGTCATATTTAATAAAAAAGAAAATACCTGAAAAATGTTCCAACCATGGAATGTTTGTTGTACCTATTACGATAGGAACCTCTTCTTTTGAATTTTCTATATGTGATCTCAAAGCATCAATTAATGTAATGTCACTTAAACTATATGAATAATTGAAAATAGGATCACTAACTAATAGACATATTAACCTTACTTTAGCAGGAATTATAACTATCAAACCGTATGGATTAGTAGAAAACATTTTAGTAAAAGTTGATGATTTAGTATTTCTCACCCAACTTTTATGTCATGGAAATGGGAGATTCGATATCACCTAATCCACTACCTATACTATTAGGTAGAACTTTTCTTAAAATAGTTGAAATTAAGTTAGATATTTTGAAGGAACGATGTCTATAGAATTTGAAGAAAAAATTGTTATGTTCAAAGTTAATAACGAACATAATAACGATGAATATGATGAATTACTTGATAATGAGATTAATGATAATAATTTTCTAAAATTAACTTATTATGATAATTTAAATACAGAAAATATGCAATTAATGCAGTAATTAAATTTTTTAAAAAGTTTTGAAGAAAGAAAAAGTTGAAGACACTATAAATGAAAAAAAAGTAACTCAAGAATGGAGAGTTAAGCAACCGGAGGATGAGAAGAATATTAGCAATCGTGAGATTTTAAATTCAAGAAAAAGAAAAAGAAAAAAAATCGGATTTAAGCCTAGTGAAGCTTAATGATACTGGAGGTATAAATTTGAACATAAAATCAAATGGGCTTGGTACTTCAGAACTCAATGTGATACGAGTTCTAATGCAAATCTCATGCCTATACATTTCTTTCTGCACATTCAGTCAGAGTTGGATGAACTTGCTTCCGAACGAGGTTCTCTATTAGATGGTACTTCAATTCAACCAATAGGAGTGGTCACGAATGTACTAGTTCAAGTTAACAAGTACATCATTCCTGCAAACATTTTGGTCATGCCACATTTTATTAACGAAGAACCTTTTTTAATTTTAGGATGACCTTTCTTATCCACATCTCAAGCTGTAATGAATATTCTAAACAAAAAAATTATCTTGATGATTAATGGTCAAACAATTACTTTCTGGAATGACATTAGAATGGACAATCTTATACTTAAGTTCGGTGTTCCAACCTAATCTTAGAATGGTTCAGTTGAGCCAGCGACATTAAACAAAAGCATTATATGTGAGGCAACTTATATTCTATGTTTATTTATGCTTTAATTTTAATAGGAGTTTAGTATTAGTATAGTATGCTTTTATTCTCTCCTTTTTTGACTTCTGTATTGGAAATATTTTTGTTATTTAAATTCCAAAGTAATTTCACATGAAGGGGAGTGACCAAGTTGTTTTTATTTCTATGGTCTTTATGCATGTTACATTATTTACTTGTTTATTTATTTAATTAAGAAAATGAGATTATTAGTTAGTTACATATCCTAATCAAAATTTCGTATTTCTTGTAAATTCTAACTTTATATTGGTTTTATGAATGATATATATGATAATTGTGAATTAATTTGGAAAAGTAGTAAAATAAGCCTACCAAATCCTCATTGATTTGGAATAACACTAGAAATTGCTCGCAAAATCGGTGACAATAACTAGGAATTTAAGTGAAAATTTGAGTCTCGCGAATTAGTGGCGATTTAACCTAATAATGTAAAACCTGAATCGCTGGCCTCGATTCCAAGTTTTATGAAAAAAGCACAAATCTCTACACAAATCGTTTCACACACACCAACCATCGCACCTACTCAATTCAAATACCAAATTTTTGCATAGATTCTACCTTTGAAGCTCAATTTTATTATATTTAAGTGATTCTCACTCGATCTGATGAAGTCCAAGAATTAGCTTGCAAATTCTTGACAGGATAATGATGAAGTCCAAGAATTAGTTTGCAAATTCTTGACAGGATAATGATGAAGTCCAAGAATTAGTTGCAAATTCTTGGAAAAATATGAAAAGATATGACATGATGGAATTTTTGTAATTTCGGTGAAGTTCGGGAGTTTGAGTTTCGGCGTTCGGGGGCATGAGTTGATTGGAAACGGCGTGGAGATCACGAATCACCGCTACGCTGTGGCTACTACATTTTTCGGCGAAATTCCATCGTTTTGGCCAGCGAAACGACAATTTTACTATTTTAGAAAAGTTTTGTTTAGATTATAACTTCCATTAGGAATTTCCGTTTTTATTGCCGTTTACGACATTTGTATCTATTTTTCGTCTAGGTTCCAGTTTAGGGCTTTTAGGGCTTTTTGGACTTTTTACTATTTTTGGCAAATTTTAGAGTTTCGCTATTTAAGTGACCTATTGGATGTAATTCACAACTTTTTGCTTGAATAAAAGAATTTTTGAACTTGGCTTAAGTTCTGACCTAGATCGAGTTATTTGTGGATTCGTTCAACTGGTTTAGAAGATCTCCGCTGCGTCAGTTGGTATCAGAGCCTGCTTCAGCGTGATTGGAGAAATCATGCCGCCGAAGAGGAACCAACAACGTATTGAGGAGGTGTATGACCGTGACAATTAGAATCGACAAATTGGCCAAATAATTGACCAACTCATGGGCGTGGTGGTAAACAATTAACTGCCAGAATCGATCGGTTGTGGGGTCAAAATATGGATCGTGTCCGTAACCATCGAAGAGAACCTGTTGGAGATGAACCAGTAGGAGATTCTTCTACTGAAGGGGAGGATGAGTATGTTGAGGCACCGAGGAGGCGCTACAGGCCGCGTGCTGTTGAGGATGATCACAGGCGGTGGGAGTCTGGAGATGAAGACGGAGGTCCTAGAATTCCATGGCACCCTTCAACCGAAAGAATTCTTGGACTGGCTGGCGTCAGTTGAAGAAGTCCTAGAATTCAAAGGTGTGCCCAAAGACAAGCGTGTGCAACTGGTTGCGACCAGATTCCGCAACAGGGCCATAGCTTGGTGGCAATAGCAGAAGTTGATGCATAATAGGAATGGAAAGGCGAAAATCACCTCTTGGGAGAAGATGAAAAAGCACTTACGGCCGATTTCTTGCCTTACAACTTCCAACGCCTTATGTATCAGAGGTTGCAGAATCTGAGACAAGGGGCAAAGTCAGTAGATGATTACGCTACTAAGTTTTATTAGTTAGTCGCTAGAAATGAACTACATGAGACTAACGACCAATTAGCGGCGCGGTATATTGGTGGACTGAGGGTGCAGATCCAAGATGTAGTCAACATGTTTGATTTGACTTCGTTATCTACATCGCACTAGCGAGCATTGTTGGTGGAGAAACAACAGTGTAAGGGTGTGAGTAATGCTTCCAGTAATGTTAGTGTTGGGACAACTAATACTGGAGGTAATACCGCTGCAATTAACCCTGCTAGTCACACAAACAGACCTAGCACTAGTGGGATTAAATGCTTCGGTTGTGGCGAAGTTGGTCATAGGAAGTTAGAATGTAAAGGGAAGAAGGCTCTCTTTATTGAGAACGAAGAGGAAGATGAAGGGGAAGAGGCCAAAATCGATATAGAACCAGCCTTTGATACTTCTGACAACATAGACGAGGAGATCGTGACTGGAGATGTGGGTACTACCTTGGTTGTGAGGCGGTCTTGTATGACTCTTAGAGCTGTCGCTTACGATGAGTGGTTGCGGAATAACATCTTTCACTCCAAGTGTACCATCTTAGGCAAGGTGTGCAGGTTCATGATTGATGCAGGCAGTTGCGAGAATATCGACTCAGTTGAAGTAGTTCAGAAGTTGGGCCTTGCAACTGAACAACACCCAAGGCCCTACAAGCTAGCTTGGCTAAAGAAGGGTGGTGAGGTGAAGGTGTCGAAGCGCGCCTTCGTGACTTTTTCTATTGATGCTAACTACAAGGATTCAGTATGGTGTGATGTTGTGGCTATGGATGCTTGCCACTTGTTACAGGGACGTCCTTGGCAGTTTGATATGGGAGTTGTGCATGATGGCAGAACCAATAAATACACCATTATGTTCAAGGGATTGAAGATTATGCTAGTACCCACCAAGGATCCAGAGGAAGTCAAGCCTACTAAAGAATCTAATAGCTTGCTGTCTTTGGCAAGATTTGAGGATGAATTACAGGATTCTAAGATAGTTTACAACTTGATGGGAAAGGAGGTAGATAAAGATGCTGATGTTCCTGAAGTTGCAATTCCTATTGTGAGGGAGTTTTGTGATGTTTTCCCTGATGAGATGCTAGAAGGACTGCCACCATTGCGTGATATTCAAGATTGACCTTGAACCTGGTGCGTCACTACCTAATAGACCACACTACCGAACGAGTCCCGACGAGCATGAGGAGTTGCGCAGACAGGTTGAAGAGTTATTGGCGAAGGGATTCATCCGCGAAAGTCTGAGTCAGTGTGCAGTACCAACTCTCCTTACACTAAAGAAAGATGTCTCTTGGCAGATGTGTGTGGACAATAGAGCAATCAACAAGATTACTGTAAGGTATCGCTTTCCTATTCCTCGCTTGGATGATTTACTTGACCAATTGAGTGAAGCAAAATTTTTTACAAAACTGGATTTGAAGAGTGGGTACCACCAGATTCGCATTAGAGTTGGGGATGAGTGGAAGACTGCTTTTAAAACCAGGGAGGGGCTGTAATGAGTGGTTAGTTATGCCGTTTGGGTTGTCAAACGCACCTAGCACCATCATGCTAGTCATGAACCAGAGCTTGAGACCTTTGATAGGCAAGTGTGTTGTGGTATATTTTGATGATATATTGATATACAATACTAACGAGGAGGAACACCTCCAGCACGTACGAGATGTTCTGACTATCTTGCGTAGGGAGAAGTTCTATGCTGCGATGAAGAAGTGCTCATTTTTGACACCGAATGTCCTTTTCTTAGGCAGTGTCATTTCTGGAGAAGGGTTGCAGGTTGATGAGTCTAAAGTAGAAGCTATCCGCACTTGGCCTATACCCACCACCGTCACGGAGGTTCATAACTTTCATGGGTTGGCTTCGTTCTACAGGCGGTTCATTCCACACTTCAGCAGTATCACGACCCCAATTACAGACTGTATGAAGGGCGTGAAGTTTGGGTGGAGCAACGAGGCAGATGAAGCATTCCAACTTATCAAGGTGTGTTTAACCACCGCACCCATTCTGGTGTCGCCGGATTTTTACCTACCTTTTGAGTTACATAGTGATGCATCCAAGGTAGACATTGGAGCCGTCTTGAGTCGGAATAATAGGCCTGTTGCCTATTTCGGCTAGAAGCTGTCTGGGACGAAGTATAGGTATAACACATACGATGTGGGGTTCTATGCAGTGGTACAAGCCATGAAGCATTGGCGGCATTATCTTTTCCACGGAGAGAGTTTGTGCTATTTACAGAACATGAGGCATCGCGACACTTACATCGGCAGAACAAGGTCTCGGCCAGACATGCTTCCTGGGTGGCCTATTTGGAGCGCTTTACTTTTGTGGTGAAACACAAGTCTGGTGTGACCAATAGAGTTGCCGATGCCCTGAGTTGACGAAAAATTTTGTTGAGCCGCATGACCATTGAGGTACCTGGGTTTTCCTCCTTCTCTGATTTGTTTACTACTGATCCTTTCTTTGCTTCAATTGTGGAGAAGGTGCGGAGTGGGGAGCGTCCTGATTACACACTCCAGGAGGGTTTTTTTATTTCGGGCAACCAGCTTTGCATTCCTAATTGCAACCTGAGATTGATGATTATTAGAGAGTTGCATGGAGAGGGACATGTAGGGCGTGATCGCACTTTGTAGCTGATGCATGCCTTTTACTTTTGGCCTACCATTCGCAAGGAAGTGGACAGATATGTGCAGCGGTGTCATACTTGCCAACTTTCAAAGGGTACCGCAACTAATGACGGTCTATATATGCCTTTGCCCATTCCAGAACAGCCATGGGTTGATATTAGTATGGATTTCGTGCTCTGGGGTTGCCTAGAACACAGCGGGGAAATGACTTTATTTTTGTGTTGGTTGATCGTTTTTCCAAAATGGTTCACTTCATTCCATGCAAGAAGACTACATATGCTGTAAAGGTGGCTCAGCTGTTCTTTCGGGAGGTATATAGATTGCATGGCCTTCCTATCTCAATTGTTTCAGATCGGGACACCAGATTCCTTAGCCATTTTTGGCGCAGTTTGTGGGCTATGGTGAACACGCAGCTAAAATTTAGCAGTGCTTATCATCCGCGAACAGATGGGCAGACTGAAGTTGTCAACCGTTCATTAGGCAATTTTTCGAGGAGCTTGGTGGGTGAGAATGTCAGGAGTTGGGACTTCAAGTTGAGTCAGGCAGAATTTGCACACAACCATGTTGGTAATCGAAGTACCGGGTTTAGTCCTTTTCAGGTTGTGTATTCAGTGCTACCTCGAGGTCCTCTTGATCTGTTACCAGTGCCAAGTAAGACTAGATGGCATGGCAAGGCAAAAGACTTTGTTAGTGGGCTGCAAGAGATTCATCAATCTGTCAAAGATAACTTGTAGAAGGTTGCTGACAAGTACAAACAATATGCAGATCGGAAGAAGCGTCACTTGGAGTTTGAAGTGGGTGACTTTTTGTGGGCAGTTCTCATTAAAGACCGGTTCTCTATGGGTGATTACAACAAATTATCAGTTCGGAAGATTGGTCCTGTGGAGCTTCTTGAGAAAATTAATCCTAATGCTTACAGATTGAAGTTGCCAAGTCACATTCGCACGGCTGATGTATTTAATGTCAAACATCTTGTTCCCTATTATGGGGATACGTCTGATGATGACAATTCGAGGGCGAATTTTGTCCACCCTGGGGAGAATGATGAAGTCCAAGAATTAGCTTGCAAATTCTTGATAGGATAATGATGAAGTCTAAGAATTAGTTTGCAAATTCTTAACAGGATAATGATAAAGTCCAAGAATTAGTTGTAAATTCTTGGAAAAATATGAAAATATATGACAGGATGGCATTTTTGTAATTTCGGTGAAGTTCGGGCGTTCGAGTTTCGGCGTTTCAGGGGCATGGGTTAATTGGAAACGGCGTGGAGATCACGAGTCACAGCTATGCCGTGGCTACGACGTTTTTCAGCGAAATTCCATCGTTTTAGCCTCCGAAATGGCAATTTTGCTATTTTAGGAAAGCTTTGTTTAAATTATAACTTTCATTAGGAATTTCCATTTTTATTGCCGTGTGCGGCATTTGTTTCTATTTTTCGTCCAGTTTCCAGTTTAGGGCTTTTAGGGCTATTTGACTTTTTACCATTTTTGGCAAATTTTAGGGTTTCGCTATTTAAGCGACCTATTGGATGTAATTCACAGTTTTTTTTGCTTGAATAAAAGAATTTTTGAACTTCGCTTAAGTTCTGACCTAGATCGAGTTGTTCGTGGATTCGTTCAACTGGTTTAGAAGATCTCCGCTTTGTCACAATCTAGTTTCGTTCAACCAAATATATAGCAAATTTGGGAGACTTGAACCAAACTAAGGCTTGAGGGAATTTCGAATAGAAGCTTTGGAAGTTCAATTTAAAGGAATTCAAGAGCTCGTATCTTGAGGGATTCACTATCAAGAAGGTAATCACGATAAAACCCTAGTTTTTATTTTTAAATTGCAATTTTTGGTTTTTGATGAATCTTTTAAAGATTTTAATTGATTTTGCAATTGTTTATTGGAGTTCATTTTATTGCCATTGATAAACGATTTTATTGATTTCAATAGAATAGAAATATTGATTACAATGATTGTTGGTTTACAAATCAAAATTTTTGAAATTTTGGCATTTATAGATTTAATAATTTTTATATGCGATTGGTTTGAAATTAAGTTTTAAATGAGTTTAGGGATGTGTTTTATTTTTGAAAGACTTGAATTTATCGCAAGATTATTTCCTGTTACGACATGATGATACTTAGAAGTTTATTTTGTCATGATTTTAATTGCTTATGGAAATTCATTTTTGAGATAATTTATTTACTATTTATTTATTAATTATATTTAGTTCATTTATGCTTCACGAGGTATATTCGTTTAGTTGAAAACCCGACTCAATATTTATTCCTTGAGAACAATGTTCAAAACGAGTTTTGAAGGGTTCACTTGCTTTGTGCTAGACATTATAATGGGTAGAAGATCAAAACAAAAGTGCAAGATAAACAAGATAGATTTCTAAGAATCTTGTTATACAAAGATTAGTGATAAAATAATTCATATATTTATATATATAATGAAATGAATTTATGCCACAACTAAGGGAAGAAATAGGAAATTAGCCAATAAAACTTTACTTATTTGGAAAAAACACTTATTTAACTACATCGAAAGTGAGAAGGGCTAACAAGAATTTTTAAATTAAAAAATAAATTGACCTACATATTCCAAATAAAATGGAGCGAGGAATCTAGTGGTAAAAATGTGAGAAAAAATTTACATAAAAAAGAATAACGGTATCCAAAGGAAATTGAGCAAGCAACTGTAGGAATATAACATAAAGAATATATATATTGAAGAAAGAAGAAAGAAAATAAAAAAGAGAGATAAGGAGAAAAAATGGAAGGATGTTTATGAGAAACTCTTCAAATAAAAGATTTAGCTCCAATGCTTATAGCTCAGTTAAATGAAGTATCTCTTTTTTTCCAACATTCTAATAATTGAACATAATAATTATTGGTGATTAAAAATTCGTATCGACTTTAATTGTAAGCTTGATGCTTGTCAGTGGAGATTGAGAAAACCTATTAAGTGGCTTGGCCTTGATAATTAGTTGAACTTTGAATTTTGAAGTGTATTGTATAATTAGAAAATTGAGTTGTTAAATAAGGGGTTGTTCTTCTAGTCTTTATATTCTATCATATTTTATGAGGGTAATATGTTTCTTTTTAATGATCAGTTATGTTTATGAATAAGAGTAAGTAATTATAAAATCTGAATAAGGGACGAAAAGAGAATATAATCGAGAGTATTCCTTCCTCGGGACATTAAAGTGCCGAGTTTATGTTATTTGATAAGTCAATAACTAGAAAGTGTTTTATAGTATTTTTAGGGTAATTTTGGTTGTAAAAGGCTATGTTACAGTGGTTTATCTCTTGTTTTTATGATTTCAGGTTATAATTAGAATATATGAGGAAATCCATGAAAAAGGGAAGAAAATGTAAGACTTAATCAAGTGGAAGAAATGCGCAATGAATCAACACTTAGTCAAAACTCAATCTAAAATCACTACTAGCGATTTGGCAATGATTCACAATTTGTAGATAAATCACTAGTCAAATTGGTGAAGCATAGAGAGATTTCCAAGGATTTGGCCAGCAATTCACGTTTTGAAGGAAATTAGTTCGAAATTGTTGAAGTCAATTTTAAGAATATTAGATAATTACGAATAGTATGAGTTAGTTTAGGATATGTACTACTTAGAATATTATATATTATGAACTATATGGTTCAAAATTAAGTGCCCTTGATTGCCCTTGGAGCCATATAGTTAATTTTATTAAGTTGACAAGTCAATAATTAGACATGTTTTATAGTGTAATTTAAGTTGATTTTATATATAAATAATGATAATACACTAGTTATTTTTTTTTGTTTTTATGATTTCAGGATTTAAATAGGAAAATAACGAAATGGAAGAAAATAGGAAGAAGAGCAAAACAATCAACTAAAAAAGTTGAGCGATTAGCCAGTGATTTAAATTTACACTGAAAACTGCCACCTAAATCGACAGCACCAAAATGCCAGCGAATCCATAACGAATTGGAGAATGCATTAGAAATCACCAGCTAAATCGGTGGAGTACTGAGAGCTAAACTAAGTGATGAACTCAACGATTTGTCAACAAATTAGGAATCGCTAACAAATCGCTAAGGTCGGTGACGAATTTTTTAGATAAGAATGAGGAATTTGTATGTATCTAGGAAATGTACTCTTAGGGAAACTATATTTAGGACTAGAGAGATTCAAATGACTCTTTTTTCTCTCTTAGTTTAATATGTGAAGCAACATTGGACCTTTGATTAAGAACTATTTATTTATTTAATTATATATTTTAATTACATATTTGCATTGTTTATTTCCAACATGAGTGAGTAGTTAGTTAATCTAAAAAACCCTACACATGTATTAAACTTTAGATTGCTATGTAGTTATAATTATGGAATCATGTACATAATGCTTTAGATTGATTCATACACATCAATCACGAAATAAAAAGTTGTTTTTGCGTATTACAACTAGTGAATCTTTGTCTTGAGTGGATAGTGGCCAATATGTTCCTTAATATAAAGTGTCTAAATCTATGTCTATAGTTATTGAAAATAATTATAGAAGTTGCAACTATGATTAATCTATAGGGATTTTCCTGAGTGGATGCTCTAGGTGATTGTATTCTATGTTGTTTATAATTTGGCTTCGATTAATATTTGCTTAGATTATGCATGATTTTCATTGAGCGTAATACAATTGCATTTCTATGGTGTTGCATTTTATCTAATGGGTAGGTTTACAATGATATGAATGTGGCTTTTCCTTTGAGTTTAGAAAAATTAGTGGCTGGCTAAAGGCTATCAACCTACAATGAATTAGGATTCAATGATTCCAAGATTCCATATGAAATAATTATAACTATGTTGTGAAGTAATGTTATGTTCTAGTGTTTGAAAACAATCCAAGTATATTATAATGTTTAGTGGGGGTTTGATTAGATATTTCATTTATATTGATTTGTTGATTATTTAATTGTCAGTTTGAATCTTATTATGTTAGTTTATTATATTTAAATTGTTTATAGTTTAGTTAGTTTAGTTAATTGTTTAATTTGTTTTGCATCTTATTAGTGTTCGATTTCCATTTAATTAAAATAAAAAAATTATAACAAATTAAATTTGGTAAAACTTTAGGGTAGCTTTAATTCATAAGAGATTTGAAAAATCCCTGTGGAGAAGACATCCCACTTACCACTACTACAAAATAATAGTAAAATATGAGAAATTATCGTGCACGTTTGACATGTGTCAATTTTTGGCGTTGTTGCTAGGATTTTAAAAATAATCAATATGTCCCAGCAAGACAAATTTGTTTAAATTGACAAAAAATTAGTAATGTTAGGATGGAAAATGGAGAAGATTTTGATGAAATTTAGGATAGGTATCAAAGATTGATTTAGCTACGTCTAATGCATTGATTTGCAGAAAAAACTTTAATGCAATATTTTTATGAATGATTTAATCACTTAGAACGAAGATTCTTAGATACAATATGTGGAGGTTCTTTGCTCGATATGGTGAGAAGAGTGAACTATCCAAGGAAAATCTAAGTGAAATGAAAAAGACATATAAAACACCACATGATAAGATAGACGAGATAAAAACCATGGTTGAGTTATTACTAAGAGATAGATCAAGCAAAGTAAAATCTTGTAATGAATTAAGCCATTCTAATGATGTATATCCTATGACACAACAAACCAAAATAAAAGAAACTAATGCTATAATGAACCAACATGATGAGTTTGTTGATCCCAATTATAACTTTAATAGTTATGCAAATTACTCAAAACCGAATGTAGGTAATTATATTAACAATCGGGATCATCAAAGGTATAAAACATTGAATAATTCGGAAAGATAAAAAGACCAAATAATTTAAACATTAAAAAATAATATGGCTGAACTAAAAATCAATTGAGTTAAATGGCAACACAAATGAGTGAATTTGTAAATTAAGAGAAATAACCATCTGAACCTTGTCCTACTTTATATGAAAAACCAACAGTCATAACATTAAGAAGTGGTAAGCATATGGATGAACCTAAAATGCCAGACTAATTAGTTTCTAGAAAAGAAATAGATGGAAAATTAAAGAAAGAAATTGATGTAAAAAGTAATAAGATTCCCAACGAAAAAGGTAATGAACTTGATAAAGATAGACTAATTAATATAAAACCACCATTCCCTTACCGTTTGGAAAATAATAAAAATGCTAAGAAATTACACGAAGAAAAGCAAATATCTGATACATTCAAGAAAGTAGTAGTTAATATACATATGTTTGGAGTCATTTAAAATGTACCTAAGTATCAAAAATTTATAGAGATTTATGCACTAATAAAATTAAGGCTAATGAAAAGGTGAGTCTAGGAGAACACGTATCAGCACTAATTCAAAATAAGATACTTCCTAAATGTTCTAATCCTTGAATGTTTTTTCGTTCTATGTACGATTGAGAATATAGGAATTTTATCGAGTATTGTGTGATAAGGGAGAATCCATAAATGTTATGCCATTATCTATTTATTTACAAATGACATATGTACATTTAGAAGAAATTGGTATAGTCATAATTAGCAGACATATCCACTATTAAACTAGTAGAGCTACTAGAATATGTACTAGTCAAGGTTAATTATTTAGTCTTCCCAAAAAATTTCTATGTCTTAGATATGAAAGAAGACGATTTCTCTAATAGAACTTCTCTATTCTTAGGAAGACCATTTTTGAATATAGCAAATGGAAAGAGTGATGTTTCAAACGAAATATTGATAAAAGAAGTAGATGATGATACAATGAATTTTAATATATATAACGTAATAATATATCCAATGGATGTTTCTACCATATACACAATAGATATTATAGATTCATTAATAGACCAGTCTTTCAGAAAAGATAAAATAGATACATTTGAACTATGAATAGAAGGCGATGATAGAGATAAGGAAGCAAAAGAAATAATAAGTGGGCTAGAATTATATAACGAACTATTAGAACTTACTTATTACATAGACTTATCTAGATCTCATTCAAAATCTTTACCTTATATAGTTAAAGCCATGAAATTAGATATAAAAACCTTACCAAATCAATTAAATTATGTTTATCTAAGGAACTATGATAAATTATCAGTAATAATTTTTAATAAATCGACAATTCCAGAAGAAAATAAGTTAATAGATGTATTAAAAGAATTTAAAGGAGCAATAGGATATACCATAGCTGACATTAAAGGAATAAGTCTAGCTACGTGCATGCATGAGATAAACCTATAAATTGAAGCAAAAGCTTCTAGACAACCTCAACATAGATTAAAACTACCTATGATGGATATAGTAAAAGCTAAAATACTAAAACTGTTAGAAGCAGGGATGATATTTCCAATAGGCGATAACAATTGGGTAAGTCAAGTTCAAGTAGTCCCCAAAAGACAAGAATTATAGTAATAACAAATGAGCATGGAGAATTAGTACCAACTAGAATCCAAAACGATTGGAGGGTATGTATAGATTATAGAAAATTGAATTCCTCAACTATGAAAGACCATTATCCGCTGCTGTTTATAGATAAAATGTTAGAAAGATTAGTTGGAAAAACTCATTAGTGCTGTCTAGATTGTCATTCAGGATTTCATCAAATACTTATAGCCCCAGAAGATTAGGAAAAAATAAATTTTACTTGCCTTGTGGTACATTTCTTATAGACGTGTGCCTTTTGATTTACGTCATGCACCTTCAACGTTTCAAAGGTGTATGGTTAGTATTTTCTCTGATTATGTGGAAAATTTCATTAAAAATCTCTCTATGGTATTTTTTTTTCTTTCAATGAATGTTTAGTTAATTTAACTGAAGTACTTAAAAGATGCATACAAAAGAATTTAGTATTAAATTATGAAAAATGCCATTTCATGGTAGATCAATAACTCATAATAAGACATACAGTATCACATAAAGTAATAGAGGTAGATCCTGCAAAAAATTCAAGTAATTAAAATGTTACCTTACCCCACTACGGTAAGAGAAATATGTTCATTTATTGGCCATGTAGGATTCTATAGAAGATTTGTAAAAGATTTTTCTAAAATTACTCAACCTTTATGCAAACTTTTACAAAAACTCATTCCTTTTGAATTTACCAATGACTGTAAGATAGCATTTGATAAATTAAAGGATTCTTTAACAACCACACTTTTGATTAACTCACCAGATTGGTCGTTACCCTTTGAAATAATGTGTGATGCAAGTTACTATTCAATTGGAGCTATTTTACGCCAAAAATTTGGAAAAGAATCTAAAGTTATATGCTATGCTTCTAGGACATTAGATCCAGCTCGACATAATTATGCCACTACTAAAAAGGAACATTTAGCGGTAGTGTTTGCCTTAAAAACGTTTATAACAAAATAAGATGCAAAACCTAGACAAATTAGATGGATACTACTTCTACAAGAACTCTACCTTACTATAAAAGATAAGAAAGGAGCCCAGGATAGCAGACCACTTAAGTAGGGTAGAAAATGCAGAACCACTTATACCATTAAGGGATAAATTTTCAGATGAATTTTTATATAGTATAAAGACGAATAACCCATGGTATTGCTGATATAGCTAATTACCTTACCCCCAATAATTTATCACCTTACTCGACAAGAGTTCAAAAAAAATAAAATTAAAAAGGATTCCAAATATTATTTATGGGATGATCCTAATCTATGGAAGTTTTGCACTGATCAAATAATTAGGAGATACACACCATATTAAGAAGTACAATCAATTATATCTTACTGACATATTATGCACGTGGAGGACATTTTGGTCCACGTAAAATTGCTTGTAAAATTTTGGAATTCGGATTCTTTCAGCCCACTATATTTCATGATTATTTTCTTTATATAAAATCTTGTCCAAATCGCCAACGAACTGGAAACATAGGACATAGAAATCAAATGCCTTTAAGTCCTATTCTTTTTTGTGAAGTATTTGATGTATGGAATATAGATTTCATGGGACTTTTTCCACCATGAAAATGGTTATATTTATATTTCACTTATTTTAGATTATGTGTCTAAGTGGATAGAAGCAAAAACTACTAAAACTAATGATTCAAAAATAGTGGTTGATTTCCTTAAATAAGAAATTTTACAGTTTTTGGAGCACTTGAGCACTTATAAATGATAAAGGTTCATATTTTTGTAATCGATTAGTTGTTAATCTACTTGCTAAGTACAATGTTACACATAGGACACCTACTGCATATCACCAACAAACTGGTGGACAAGCTGAAACATCAAATAGAGAAATTAAGTCAATACTGGATAAAACAGTTAGCCCAACATGTAAGAATTAAAGTCTTATATTAGAAGACGCATTATGGCATATATAATAACATTTAAGACACCCATAGGCATGTCACCATATAAGTTAGTATTTGTACAAGTATGTCATTTACCAGTAGAACTAGAACATAAAGCCTATAGGCAATAAAACATGTAACATGAATTACAATGAAGCAGAAACATTAATGTAAGTTAAGTCTTCAATAATTAGAAGAAATTGGAAATGACGCTTATGAAAATGCATCAATTTATAAAGAAAAAACCAAAGCATTTCATGATAAGAAATTAGTTGCTGAAAATTTTCAAGTAGGGGATAAAGTTCAACTCTTTTGTTCAAGAATTGAATTATTTCCTGGAAAAATTTGTTTGAGATGGATAGGAACTTATCTGGTTGTTAATTTACTAACTTATGGCGTAATAAAATGGAAAGCTCAGAAATAGGACAAATGTTTAAAGTAAATGGTCATAGGTTAAAACCTTATTATGAAATTTATGTTGAACATGATATGGAGATAATCAATCTCAAGACTAAGCAACAAAGCCCATAAAGTAAGGAAATAGAGTTCAATGTTTGCATTCAGGCGAGTGAAACCATGAAGAATGAAACCATTACACTGTGGACATATATGAAGGAGCATAATAAGAAGAAGAAATCGAAGAAGCAGCAACCTGAATTGCAACATCAAGAAGAGAATCAACCAACGGAAGAAGAATTCACTAATGAGCAACTAAGGCTTAAAGATTTAGGGCATATAATTGAAATTTACAATGATGATTCAGGGAAAATCTTCCTTTATGTGATGATCAATGGCGTTAGTTTTCTTGATGTTTTACTTGACATGTGAGTTGATATGAATATTTTACCTGAACAATGGTGTTGAAAAGCCAAGTTGAAGATTGATTTTATACCATCTTTTGTTGTCCACAAAGAAAATGGTGATAAAATCTTTCCACTTGAAATGTTGATGAATGTGCATGTGTAAGTAGGATGATTCAAGTATCTCACCAACTTCTTGGTGGTACCACAGATTGAGAAAGATTATGTGATATTAATGGGATGTACTTTTCTCAAGATAGCTGGAGCTATTCTCGATGTCGAACAACATATAATTACACTTACGTTGGGAAAAGATTATATGTATCTTAAGGATGGTTACAAGATGGACGATTACGTCAATGACGACAATTATGATGATGATTATGAAGGAGAGACATCCTATCATGATGATTACCGTGAAGAACGTTATGCAGATGCTGAGAATGATAAGGAAATTACGCGTGTCGTGCGTGCCAAATATAACCCGTAAAAGAGTTACCAACCACAAGGGTGTAGTAGTGGTAAATACGGGGTCGAATCCGCAGGACTTGAGTTTACTCTAAGTTAACTAAATATGGGGGTTTTCAAGAAAATCAATAAAATAATTAATTAAACAAGCAATAATGAAAAGTTCACACAAATTAATAATAAAAAGTTCACCCAAATCTCCAGTTCCACAAGTCAGAATCAAGATTCAATGACAATCATGGTCTTCAATCTTTCCCAAAAAATTATTAATTTAATTCTCCTAGATTAGCTATAGAAAATCGACGTCGGCCAGAAATTCCTAGTTCCCCTAATTTTGATAATCAGGACATCCGCCACTAATTATTTCCCTAATTAATGTATAACCCTAGACATCCGCCAATAAGGTTTAATACACTAACCGCATTAATATAAATCTATGGGAACACTAATCCTAGATAACCGGTCACAACCGTTACCGATTTAACCTAGATCCAATTGTTGTACATTCGATAACCTGAAGGGTTTTACGGCAACCGGGTGAATGTTTGTTACTTTATTGGTCTAAAAGTACAATTACACGGATACTAATATTCCAAATAACGATAGATTATCAATCTAAAAGCATGCACATGCCTCATACACACCCTAGGTCTAAATCATAATCAATAAAATCAACAACAATGAAATAGGAGAAATTAAATTAATTAAATAATAAAATTAAAAGATCTCACAAAGAATGCCATGAATCCATGATTCCAACTTGCTTCCCCTTCGATTTGGGCGAGAAAAAGAAATTAGCCGGACATTGTCTTCAAAAATCACTACTAAAATTAATCGAACTCTCTAAAATAACTGACTAATTAATGCCGACCTCCTTAATACCGTTAAACATATATATAAAACTGTCAAATTGTGTTCGAACACTAGTTTAGGGTTTTGGAGGTGACTCGTGCGTCGAGGAGCATCGTACGGGTGTTTTTAGATCAAAAATCGGACTCTGCCACTGTAAATAGCCGATTGACTGTTTTTCCTGCGTCGCCACGTGTTGCGCTGTGATTTGGCCGCTTGTTGCACCGCCTCTGATGTGTCGCCGCGTATCCCGCGCTTTCTATTTTGTGTTGCTGACTCAGCGCCACGTGGCGCAGTGTTATTGGTCGGACCACTTCAAAGAGCTACGTTGGACGAGTGAGATCACGCCACGTGGCGTCCTGCTAGAGCGGAGAGAATCGCGTATGAGGACCGAAAAACTGGGAGTCTGTGCGAGCACGGATCTCGAGACAGATCGATGGAACCTGAAACGTGGAGAAATAAGGCGGTGTGGCTCTCTGATGACGTGGCAACACTTGGCGGACTGTGATTGGTGGCGGTGGCTTAGTGTTACAGACGTGGCGACACTGTGGACCAACATACATGTGACACGTGGCCCCACCGCGTGAAAATCGCTGACGTGGCACGCTGTGATTGGCTGGAACACCTTGTCCGCTATTCGACCCACCGCGCAACGCGTATTTCGAGGCAAACTGTCCGGCATCCGATCACTGCAAAGAAATACTCCATTTTGAATATTTTTCCGCTACGAATTCAACAACGCACTCCGTTTCACCTAAAAATGACCAAAAAATATAATTAAATATATATTTTAAATACTTTTAATAATTAAACATACTAAAATAGACTATTAAATATATAAAAATACTAACTTATCAGGAAACTAAAGACATGAAGAATGATAAGGAATCGGCTAATGGTTAGTTTGACTTGCTCAAGCCGAACGGCGAGTGATCTTATCTACCAAGCCAAGCCAATGACTATAAGCAAAAGCGCTCTATAGGAGGCATCCCATACTCTATCTTTACTTTCAATTTTAGTAGTAGGGTTAGTTAGTTGTTTTTCTATTATCTCAACTTTTGACTCTTATAATGGAACTATTCTGAGATCACAATCCTAGAATAATCTCATATAAAGAGGTGACCAAGCCAATGTCTTTCCGTATTACTAGATTTAGGATAGTTATTGTATTCATTTTTTCTCTCCTTTTAACCTATATTTTTGGATATTCCCAAATGAGAGGGGAGATGATCGGGTTGTTTTTCAATTGAATCACATTTGTCTTTAATTATCTTAAGTAATGAAGTATTTTTTTAAATCAATTAATAAAGTATTTATTTAGTATAATATTCCATAATTACAAATCCAAATTTATTTTCTTAACATTTTTTATTGAATACTAATTAATTCTACATTAATTATGATTGCTATAAGTGATAATTAAAAACAACAAGAATTGGTCAGTGATTTCCTAGCGATACCAAATAACATTGTGAATTTCTCGGTAAATCGCCAACAATTTATTGGTCTTAAGTAAAAATTGACTCACTAATTTGTCTACTATTTTGGTTTTATATTGGGATTCCCTGAACTTATGACAGGACCATTGAGACCGATTTTCAGCGATTTCACTGGCGATTTGTTAGCAATTTCGTTGGGCACAAATCCGTGTTTTTAAAAATAGAACCCCAAATCTCCAAAAATAAAACCCTTTCACACCTAAAACTCTTGCATCCATTCGATTGCTTAATCAATCTTTTCCTGGATTCAACCCTTCAAAGCTTAAATTAAAGCTTATTTTAAATACATCCTACTTTGTTCAGGAGTGATTCAACCCTATAAATTTTGAATCCAAGTTCATACAACCAAGTTAGGGATTGGCGAGTGTTTTTTTTTTTTTCAAATTGAGGCTTGGAGAGGGGACCTAAGGAGTTAATAAAGCATATTATTTGAGAGATTCACTCTCAAGAAGGTAATGAATTAATACTCTAACATCCTTTTGATTTCGATATCTTGAACAAAATCGATTCTTGATGATATTTTCAACGAATGTGATTTTTAGGTTTTTATTGCAAATTATTTTTGAAAATGGGTTTTATACAAATCCTCAATCTGAATATGGATTTTCAAATGAGTTTGGTTGTTTCCATGAAATTCTCCAATATATATACATACTCATGATAGGGATATGTCGATACAACTATTTTTTACGTATTACTTTCAACTCTTTCAAGAATCTATGCCAAAATATGTTCCTAAACTTGTTTTCCTTACCCTGGTAGTTTGGATTTTTAACAAAATGATTTCAATTTACTTATTTAATTATAGTTGAATTATTTTCTGGAGGGAAGAGGTAGAGGAAGAGGTAGGAGTAGCATGCAAGATAAAGGGAAGAGGTAGTGCAAGCAAAACAAAAGCAGAAATATGTGGGCCACCTAATGAATATTATACCTTCTGGGGGTTAGTATTAGAGAACCTAGACCTATGAGGGCTATGGTTAAAGAACAATCTCCATTGTCATTTGATGAGGAAAAGTATTTTGTCAATGAGATACTATAGTGATAAAAAGTGGGTCATAATTCCTGAGGGATGGTTCAATATTCAGAATGTGAGTAAGTACGAGGATAAGATTGTAAGCATCATTAGAGATAGAAGATAGGAGGGACTTCTGCAAGAATATGCGGGACAAGGAGAAAGTGGATGTTTAGAAATTATATGGCAATTTTATGCAAATGGGCATTTTTACAAAGAATGGGACAAATAGTAGTAAAAGGGAAGAACATTAACATTTCACTTACGAGGTTAAATAGATTCTTTCGTTTACCACATAATAGAAAGAAAACATATGAGGATTACCCGAATGTCATTTATGAAGATAAGGAATCCTATCCCTTTAAAATAATTTAAGACGCTTTAGAGATACCTTCGGGGAGGGGATTTGTGCTTGATATCAAAGGACGCTCAAAATTGATTGTAACCACCTATTTTAGGAAGATTACCGAGAGTTGGAGTTATATTATTGACACATGTTTTTATCCAACCAAATAATACTTTGAAGTGAAGAATCCTAGAGTTGCTTTACTTTATCATTTAGTTATGAAGAAGGGTTATACTGATGTTAGAGAAATTATGCATGAGTCTATGAAGTTTTAAATGCAAACTACAAATAATGAATGATTACCGTTCCTGATTTTGATCACTGAATTATGTAGGAAAGCTGGAGTGGGTTCCGATACTTAATTTGACTTATTGCTTGGGAATACCATAAATGATGTGGGAGTATAACAAATAAAAAGGTGGTAGGATACAATAACTCAGAGGATGAATAAGAACCATTCAATGCGACAAATGCGAGAGAAGTAAGAAGGCGAAACACAATTGAAAATAAAAGTAAGATAAGAGAAGACGTATAACAAGCAACAAGATTAATGGCTAGAGTCAACGTATCGAATGTTGCTACGAGATTGACACCATCATTGTCACAGCCAAGGAAGGGAGGTTTTCTCAAACTATATTTTCTTCACTTATGTGTAGTCAGACGAAAATTCATCGCAATGAAGAAATGATAACAACGAATGAGAGGAATTTACAATGCTACCATTTTATGTCAAAGAGAAGACATGCTAGTCATTTACATGACTCGAGGAGAAGTGTCGACATTCAGTATCTGCAGTTGCAATTTCTAACCGAGACTTAAAACCCAGCTGATAGTTATGTTTCCCAACCTTCTATAGGAATGGATGAAGATGATGAGTTTGATGATTAATTTACTTCTAGACACCTCCATGTGTAACTTATTTTCCCTTGTATGCAACAAATGACTAAAGACACAATGTAGTGCTCTTGATGAAGTTTTTTGCTTATGAATGAATTATGTTTCCTTTTGCATTCCATTCAATTCAAATTTGTTGAATTCCATGTGTGTTTATTTATTTATTTAAATTTTATTACATATATCAATTAGTTTATGCTTCACGTGGTATATTTCTTTTGTTTGATACCCAACTTGGATTTAAAATCTAGTGGACAAGACTTGTAATGAGTTTGAGGGTTTTTTAGGTGAAGTATGGCAATAATAGTAAAGAAATCAAGGAAGGGAAATAAAGGTAGAAGATAAATTCAGAATTGATCAAAAAAGTTCAAAATTTTGATCGGATATTCGAGTTGATAAAAATTTTCAAATTTCTTCCGAATTCAAGTAAGTATGAATTTAATTTAACTTTATAATGATAATGAATATATAATAGATTTTTGAATAGAAATGATATTTTTATTAACCAAGTGGATTTTATCATAGAAGGAATCAATTTTTATACCATTTCTTATTAAGTTCACTAGTTAATGTATATACTAAATTGAATATGTTGTGTTAGTCATGACAAAGGGTAGAAGATCAAAATAATAGTGCAAGATGCACAAGACATATTTTTAAGAATCTTGTGATACAAAAGCTATTGGTTAAGTATTTTTATAGTGTATATATATAGAAATTTATTATCCCACAATTGAGAAGTGTTAACACGAGTTTACAAATATAGATATAGAGAGTCCTATATATTTCAAAGGAAATGGAACAGGGAATCTGAAAAAATGAATGCCCAAAAGAAATGGAGCAGTGACTCAAAAGTAAAAGCAAAAGAAATATATATTGACCAGAAATAATTAAAATGGAGTAGAAAAGAAAATGAGAGATGTAAAAGATGGATGTTCTTAAACTCTTCGAAGAATAGATTTAACTCGAGTACTTGAAGTTGGAGTTGAGTGAAGTATTTTTTAATCTATCATGTTTTAAATGACATATTCATTGCTATCTTAGTAAAATTCCTATTGATTTTGATTGTGACACTATTATAAAGTATTTTCTGAAATTAAATTAATCTAATGGTTTTTCTGTCTTGAGATTCTATTATAGTTGTCGTAAGCATGTTTCTTGTTAGTGGAGATTTAGAAAACCAATATTATGTACTGCTTTGGTAATAGACTTTAAGTTCCGAAGAATGTTATACCGGGTAGTTGAGTTATCATCAAGGGATGTTTTGCTTTATCTCAATTATTATATTCTATCATAATTTCCATTTACTTGGGGGTAATATGTTTTTATTTGGAAATCACTTCTATTTTAGAATTTCTATTATTTAAAGTTAAGATGAATTAGAATGAAATTAGCTTATAAAGAATTAAAAGAGAATATGATTGAGAGTAATATTTTGCTCATGACAGCAAAGTGCTGATTTTGGGGGTATTTGACAAGTCAATAATTAGACATGTTTTATAGTGTAATTTAAGTCGATTTTATATATACATGATGATATTACACTAGGTATTCTCTTGTTTTTATGATTTCAAGATTTAAATAGAAAAATGAAGAAATGGAAGAAAAGAGGAAGAAGAGCAAAACGATCAACTGGAAAAGAAGTCCAACAATTTGAATTTACACTGAAAATCGCCACTTAAATTGGCAGTAGGAAAATACCAGCGAATCTACGGGGAATTGGAGAATGTACTAGAAATCGCCAACTAAATTGGTGGAGCACAGAGAGCTAAATTCAGTGATTAAATCAACAATTTATGTACAAATTAGGAATCATGTGTCACTCAGCTCTAGTGCAATGGACTATAGATTCTATAACTACTTTACAGCTCCAAGAAAATTACTCATAAAGGAATCCAAGAATTGGTTATGCTACAAAGCACAAATTCACTAATGATTACGAGTCCATACAACCAATCATAACTTTACAATTCCTAATAGCATGCTATCTATACTATATTTACTGTAAAACAACAAGAAAATACATATAGCAAATGAATGGATTCAAAAGAATCCAAGTTATCAAAATACCATGGAAATCAAGCTCAACAAGTGAGGAATGACAAATAAGTCCATGATATGAGTGTACAAAGCTAGACATAGTCAATGTAGACTATAATAAACAAGTTAAAACTGGAAATGAAATGTAAATAAACAATCAACAGGTATACATACATCAAACAATGTAAAGTCCTAGCTTTACCGACCTCCTAACACCTCAAGTCTCATATTCGCACTTCCATAACCTTTTCCTAGGTTCATGGTGACCTATAGCATGTTTTTGGATGTTTTCAGGCCTTTACTTAAGGTTTTAGACCCAATTATAATGTTTTGAAAATTTTGGAAAATTGCAAATTTTTGTGCTGTCATGGCCATTAGCGCGCTAATGACCAACTTAGAGCACTACCAAGTCTTATCTAGCATGCTAATATTAGCGCAATAGCTGCCCTACCTAGCGCACCATATGCGGTAAAACCTTAAATTTGACAACCAGAATTTTGAGTTTACACTACACATAGACCTTACTAAAGCCCAGAGGATCTCCATACACAAAACTGCCATTTATAACATTGAATTCATGAATTCATCAAATTGAACTAAATAAACTAGTGTAAGTAAATTTCCTACTTGATGAACACACTAAGCTTGATCACCACCTTCATTAAAACTACTTATTTCTCTAACTTCTCTTCCTCCTTAATCACTCTAGTAAGCTTTCCTTGTTAAGTTAATGAAATAAGAAAACTTGGTTTGCATGTGTTGATTCATTGCTATATATATTAATAGATTTGATTGATTTATAACCACACATCTTTTTGCACATACGTATCTCGAGACCTATCTAATGACACACATTATACTAACTTATTCTAAGTAACACTAAAGTTAACTCAATTTGCCTCTAGATGTGCCAATACGTGTCTTGGTGCAAATCACATGGCTATTGTTTTAAAACAATAACTTTGAGCTTCATTAATTCCATATCAATCATAACCATACTAAACCCGCTATTTAAACCATACTAAGCTTAATACAAACTTACCACATAAATCTCTACCTCAGTTCGATGTCATGACGCAACTCGTGGTATGTCTCCACCCACATCTTGATGCCTATACTAGAGTAAGAGTGCTTAATAGTCTACACATATATAATACACTAGGCATACACCACAACAAATGTAATATACACCTCTACCCTATGGCCTCGGTCAGTGCACAAATCATAGTATGGGTCCCATGCCACGGGTTACTGATCCTGATTACATATAATAAACAAGATTAGAAATTTAGGCCGTGACAATTCTTCCCAAGTAATGGAAATCTCATCCTCGAAATTAAAATTTAGATTAGGTTAATACCTGACTCGAAGAGGTATGGAAATCTATCCATCATATACTCTTCCCGCTCCCAAGTAAGTCCCGTATCATCATGGAACTTCCACTTCACAAAAACTTTCGGGATAGACTTGTTCCTCAACAATACCGTATCCTTCGATCCATGATCTGAATAAGCTACTCCTCATACGTAATATCATCACTCAAGTCTATCAGGCTCAAATCCAAAGATGGTCACTCACCTGCCCTTCACTCAGCTAATCAAAGCATGAAAATATGAAAGACTGGATGAATCCCTAATATCTGTGGAGACAACTCAAGCTCTTATGCAAATCTTCTTTATCCATTTCTTAATCAAGAATGTCCCTATGAACCTCATTGCAAGTTTACCTCTTATTTGAAACCTTTGAAGACCCTTCTGGGGGGAAACATTTAAATATACAAAAACTCCCTCGGTGTGCGTGAGATTACCGCGATATCTGTCTGCATACTTTTACTGTATATCATAGGCTCCCTTGAATCTTTGACGGATCAATTTGACCTTCTGCGTGTGACCAACAACAATCTAAGGCTCCACAATCTCTCGATCCTCTAGTTCAGCCTAACACGATGGCACAAGCCATGCGGTCTGCCATACAAAGCCTTAAAACGTGCCATCTCAACACTAGCATAATAACTGTTGTTCTAAGAAAAATCACATAACGACAAGCCCGGAACATATCCTTGAGATCTTAAATCAATCTCCCTGTCTACTCGTCAGTCTGAGGATGAAAAGTCGTGCTGAACTGTAGGCGCATACCATATGGCTCCTACATACTCCTTCACATCCTTGACGTATACATAGCATTACGGTCAGACGTAATAGTTAATGGTATTCCATGCAACCTAATAATCGCTCCAACAATATACTCTACTAATTAAACATGTAATGCACAACCTCTGGTAGAAAATAAGTAGACTTCATAAGTTTTTCCATGATAACCGACAATCTTATCACAATATTTATAGATATGTCCACCCACTTCCATCATGGAATGGGAAGAGGCAGTAGCGATTCTCTTGGTCGGCGATGTTCAGCCTTCACTTTTTGACAAATCCCTTAGTTCCTGATGAACTTAGATACATCTGCCTTCATCCCAGGCCACAAAAAATGCCTTTTCATGTCATGGTACATTTTGGTCTTGCCAGGATGAACATTGAATCGAGAATGGTTTGACTCCCAAAGAATCTGATCTCTCAGCTCTGGCACTGACGGTATCCACAGTCCTTCTTTGAATTTCAGACACTACTCAGCTATCTTCATCTAGTCAACACAGTCTGTACTCTACGACAACTTACTAAACCTCGGGTATAACCGATCAATTCTTTGACCCTCTGAAACTCTTTGTGTGGACATGGTTTGTACTCTTATCTGTGCGCAAATCTCAATCTGAGTGTTTTTAGGAACCTTAATATCTCTAATCGGTAACATACTCAACGCATCTATGACTACGTTGACTTTTCCTGGACGATACTCCATAAAAAATCTGTAACCCTTCAGAAACTCAAACCAATTGCGCTGTCTCATATTCACCTCCTTCTATGTGAAGAGATACTTCAGATTCTTATGATCAGTAAAAAGTGTGAATTTCTTTCCATACAGATAATGTCTCCATATCTTCAGTGCAAACACTACTACTACCATGCCAACTTCAAATCTTATGTCGAATAATTTTTTTCATGTACCTTCAACTATTTAGAGGCATAAGCTATTGGACCACTACTTTGCATCAACACACAACCTAGACCCATATGAGAAGCATCAGTGTATACTAAAATCCCAATCCAGACTTTGACAACATTAACACTGGAGTAGTAGTCAACAGCCTCTTAAACTGAGCGAATGCCTCCTCGCATTCCTTAGATGACTCAAATTTAACATATTTCTAGGTTAACTTAGTAATCGGTGAAGCGATCTTCGACAAATCCTTCACAAACTGACCATAATACCCTACTAGACCCCACAAAACTCTTGATTTCAGTCACTAAAGTCGAGTTCGCCATTCCATAATTTCTTGAATCTTAGCTGGATCCTCTATTATCCCTGCTGCTCCGACAACATGCCCCAAACACTTGACCTCTAAAAGCCATAATTCATATTTGCTAAACTTGGCATAAAGTCTATGCTCCCTCAAAGGCTGGAACGTCTCTCTGAGGTACTACTCGTGATTCTCTCTGGTCCTCGAATATATTAGTATGTCATTGATGAAGACTATCATGAAACGGTCAAGAAATGATCCGAATACTCGATGCATCAAATCCATAAACACTACTAGAGCATTGGTAAGCCCAACCGGCATGACCGTGAACTAAAAATGTTCATATCTCGTGCTAAAAGCTATCTTGGACCTATCATCGTCCCAGATTCTAAGCTGATGATAACCTGATCACTGGTCTATCTTAGAGAAGAATTGTGCTCCTCTAAGCTAATTGAGCAAATCATCAATCCTTAGTAGTGGAAACTTATTCCTGATTGTGACTTTGTTCAATTATCTATAGTCGATACAAAGTCTCAAAGTACCTTCCTTCTTCTTCACAAAATGACAGGTGCTCCACATCGAGACATATAAGATGTGATGAATCACTTCTATCCCAAGTCCTAAAGCTGAGTCTTTAAATATTCTGACTTTTGTGGTGTCATATGGTATGGTGGTATGGAAATCAGTCTCGTGCCTAGCACAAACTCAAAAATAAAATCAGCTTCTCGTGGCGGCGGTAGTCCTAGTAAATCCTCTAAAAACATATATGGAAACTCTCTAACGATCGGTATATCCTAAAGCTTAGGCCCTTGACTCTCTATTACTGTATATAGTGAAATCAATGCTTCCATCTCCTCACTAGTCACAGGTCAACCTCTCGTACCTACTGTCCTCGCTAAACAACCTCTATAGATGAAGATCGAACGCCATGGGACCTTACTGAAACAATCGATATGAACGTGGTATGCTGATAACCAATCCCTCTTTAAAATCGCATCAAACTGTAAAAACTCAAGGACTCTTAAGTCGGCAGGTAACTTGACCCTAACTATTTCGATCGGACATCTCTCGATAAAATAATTAGGATTAACCCTATCTCTAGCCGTGGTACTCAAAATCAAATGTACATTAAGCATAACGGGTGTCAACCCCAAGATGTCTACCATACGACCAATAATAAATGAAACCGTAGAACCATAATCAAATAACACAACCATTTCTACCAGAAATAGAAACCGTACCTTCAATAAGATCTCCTGTCGATCCGGGATTTGGTTATGCTATCATGTAGGCTCCCACTCTTCTTTGTTGTGGATAAATAGTCGATGGTTGTGCGCACTCTCGAGACATGTGTCCCTTCTGACCGCATCTCAATGTAATGGATCCATGCTGACCAAACTATTATCTCTGTCCCTGATCATCTTGAACCTATCTCGGTGCTTCCCTTTATCTTTGTCTAGAATCTCAGCCTCTACCTCTACTGCTACTGTCGAGGTGTAGATAATAATGGTAATGCCTGCCTAGTGGGAGGAGGTAAAGAAGGTCTACCATAAGACTCATGTACGGGGGCTGGTGGTAGTGCATGTGCTACTGGTCATGTGTACGAACCTTGTGCTCCACGTCTCTGAAATCGTCTCTCTGCTCTCCCTTGTCTCTTACCCCTCTGTCCTCTCTGCTCACAACCATCTCCCCTCTCCGATAACTCAGCACGTCCATCCTTCTCTCTACCAAACTCATATGTCTCACGAGAGAGTGCTCGCTCGTACATCTCCAGAAGAGATATGGCTCTAATGCTCACAACTGAACGTGTTATATCTTGTCTCAAACCATCACCAAAATAGAAAGCATCATCGACATCATATGTAACTAAGTCTCTGTTATACTGTTTGAGGTAGCAATATCTATCTCTGTAACTCATTATTGTCTCACCCTCATCCTATCTTAGTGCCATGAACATCTTCTTCATTATCTTAACCATAGAAGCCAAAAAATATTGTTTGAAACATTTTTTCTTAAAATAATCTCATGACGTAAAACTACCTTTGCTCGTCACTGTGGTCCTCCGCCTAACATCTGCACCTTTTTCTAGGGTGTAGCAGGAGAGAATGGGTTGTAACCTATCCTCAACTCCCAATAGTATATGTAACTTCTCCTGTGAGAGAATCCACCGCTCAATCTTCTCGTGATCTTGCTCTCCAACAAAGAAAGCATGCCTAAGCCTAATGAACTCCTTCACCAGCTTGGCATCCCCTGATAATGCTACTACCTCAAAAGGCGTAAGCGTAGGAGTAGATGTGTCCGCAACTATAGCTAACGCCAACTCTTGTGGATGTGGTGCTATGGGGTTTATACGTTGTTGTGGCATTGATGGTGCGGGTGCTCAAGGTTTTGATGTAGTAATATCTAGTACAGTCTCAGTCCTAGTAATTTGGGGTGTCACTATAGTAGTTTGAGTGGTGGGAAGGGCTGGTGTGATAGCCGCCATGTGTTCTCTAATGAAGGCAATGAAGTAAACTAACTGTTGCCCCTGAGCTGCTACCCGGTCAGATGCCCTCTGATAATTGTCAGCTAAGGTAGTAAGAGGCTGACTGCTGTTAGCTCTAGTATTTTTGCCTGCAGGTAGATAACGAATGCGAATCAACTACTAAGTAGTATAACTTGTTGATATATACATATAGAATTTAACATATACAGAACATAACCCACAGCTCACAATTGCTCACTTCCCAACTAATAATTTCTCGGTAAAGATCATTTGGTTTCCACATCAACAATTTGTGTTTTATTAAAGTTTTGTGTCTTACTTATTGAGAACATGGCTCTGATACCAACTTTGATGGCCCCTTCCCTAATTTAGGGCACCGTCTGGCCTAATCCCATAATTAAGCTCAAATTCTTATCCCATAGGACTTAATCACATATTAGTCAGACTTTTTGTCCAAACCTAATCCAACTCATGTTCAAAATAAGTAAAACACATATCATTTTATATTTGAAAATCAAAGTTAATCAAAACTTATTTACAATTATAAAATTAAGCTGAAGGCTTAATATATTATGCAGAAGCAATTATTATAAATCCTAATGGTGTGGAAACTAGGAAATAACGATCAAATGCATATATAATAAGTGGTGAATGTAAATAGTGTGATGGTTATCATAAGTTACGGAGCTAAACACTCATCCCAATATACATAGTGTTAGGTTTTGGGTTCATACGCAGCGGAGATTACAAAACAATTTTGACAAAAACCCCAACAGGATCCGAATCTAATTCCATTAAAAACGTTTAAACCAAGAAAACTTAAATCATACCTCAGTCACAAAATACCTTTATGAAGGTTGATCGTTCTCTAAAGCGCTGCCAATGGCAAACGCCCTCTACCAGCAGTCCACACACGAACGACGGCCGAGATTCGAAATGCTAGCTTCGAGAGAATACCAAACCTTTTTGTTTCTTTCTAAAACGGTCCAAAGTGTAACAGAAAACCCTAAGTCGTTTCTAAAACGAAAATAGAGTTTCAGCCCTTAATCTTTCGTACATTTGTTCTAACTTAAAGCGTTTATTTATACAACCCTTGTATATAGACGGTAAAATAAATTACACGAATACCCCTACTTCAAGAAGTATAAGTGTAATAGACCACAAGGACGTTTCTGTCTTGAATCTTATCATATAAAATTCATTTTTCTGAACCATCTTAAAATCTCGCAAAACCATTCTTAGTGTGCGACCCAATAGCCTCAAACAACGTTGGCAGTGTACCAAAACACATTTTGGTATACAAGTCATAAGCGACCTCTAGCAAGACATTATGACTACCCAAGTTGTACATATATCAAATCAATACAACCTAATCAATAGTGTATATAACATCCTTTTGTCACACGATATCCTTTTGATCAAACATAAGGCATGGAATTGTCATCGAACATGTTCAATCGTATTAGTCTCGATCTCTAGGTAGACTGAAAAATCCAAGTAACATTGATCAATATCAATTCACTTAGACTAGGCCTTTTAACAGTCTAACACATCGAGGGATCCACTGGATATCTCTCTTGATATGAGAGGGACAAATTCTATCTTGATTACACAAATTCATCGCATTGCTCATACAGTAACCAATCACAACCTTTATAATCGTCCGGTCAAAGAAAACATTTGATTATGTGAAATCATTGTGTTCCTAATGTTGAAGTCTCTTATAATCTCAAGTCAGAGGACTGAAAAATATACCTATCATGAGTAACAACTATGACTTAATCCATGTGATGTTATCATAGTGGGTCGATCCAGTACTTTGTTCCCTAACAAGTACTCGTGATCTTGATTCGTATCATGATACGTATAGTCATCATATGATCATCAATCAAGACTAACACTAGTCTCAATTCATTATAGTTCCCAATATAATTATAGACTAGGGACATTTAGGATATTTCAGTAAATACCCATGGATCTTATTATAATGTAAACATGCAAGTTAATTATAATAAACATCAAATGAAATCCTCTATTTTATTAACTAAAAGTATTCATAAAGACAATTAATGGATTGACCTAGGGCACATGCCCTAACATCTCCCATTTGCACTAGGGCCAATCATACATGCATCTAATGCCTAATGATTTAACATGACCATCATGTTTTGCTTGTGGAAGAGTATTTGTCAATGGATTCGCATCGTTGTCTTTAGTAGGTACTCTGCAAATCTTCACGTCTCCCCTCTCAATAATTTCTCTGATGAGATGAAAACGCCTGAGTATATGTTTGGATCTATGGTGTGATCTAGGTTCCTTGGTCTATGCTATTGCCCCATTATTGTCACAATACAAACAAATAGGGTTAGCAATACTTGGAACCACACCTAGTTCAGAAATGAAATTTTTAATCCAAACTGCCTTCTTTAATGCATCGGACGCCGCGATATACTCAGCTTCTATTGTAGAATCTGCCACAGTCTCTCGCTTTGAGCTTTTCCAGCTTACTGCACCCCATTCAAAGTAAACACATATCCAGACTGCGATCTAAAATCATTTATATCAGTTTGAAAACTTGCATCTATGTAACCATTTACAACTAGATCATTTTCAAAACTTCCATGGACCAAGAACACTTCTTTAGTCCTTCTTAAGTATTTAAGAATGTTCTTTACTGCTATCCAGTGACTCTCACCAGGTTCTGACTGATATCTCCTTGTAGTGCTCAAAACATATGATACATCAGGTCGAGCGCATAGCATGGCATACATGATAAATCCAATAGCTGATGCATATGGAATCTTTTTCATACGGTCTCGCTCATCATTTGTCTTAGGACATTGAATCTTGCTGAGATTTATGCCATGAGACGTTGGCAACAATCCTCTTTTAGAGTCTTGCAAACAGAACCTATTCAACACCTTATCTATGTAAGCACTCTTACTTAGACCGATTAGCCTCTTAAATATATCCCTATAGATCTTTATCCCTAGGATATAGGCTGCATCTCCTAAGTCTTTCATTGAGAAACACTTCTCTAACCAAGACTTGACATTCTGCATTGTTGGGATGCCATTTTCAATTAGTAATATGTCATCAACATACAGTACCAGAAAAACAACTACACTCCCACTGACCTTCTTGTATACACAAGGCTCGTCTTCGTTCTTAATAAAACCAAAATCCTTGATTGCTTCATCAAAATGAAGATTCCAACTCCGAGAAGCTTGCTTTAATCCATAAATGGATCTTTGAAGCTTGCATACCTTCCTAGAATTCTCAGGATGTACAAAACCTTCAGGTTGTGTCATATACACATTCTTAAGCAGCTTTCTGTTAAGAAATGTTATTTTTATATCCATTTGCCATATCTCATAGTCATAATATGCAACAATGGCAATTAAAATTCTTATGGATTTAAGCATTGCTACTGGCGAAAAAGTTTCATCATAATCAACGCCTTGAGTTTGCTTGAAACCTTTTGCTACAAGTCTTGCTTTAAAAGTATGCACTTTGCCATCCATGTCAGTTTTCTTCTTGAAAACCAATTTACATCCAATAGTCTTACCACCTTCAGGTAAATAAACCAAGTTTCAAACATGGTTATCATACATGGATTGCATCTCAGAGTTCATGGCACTTAGCCATTTATCTAAGTCTGGTCAAGACATGGCCTCCTGATAAGTGATGGGCTCATTTTGATCCATAAGGAACACACATGACTATCAGTAGTGAGAAATTTGAATCTCTCTGGATCATGTCTTACCCTACCAGATTTACGTGGGCTTTGTGTCACTTGTGGAGGCTCAACTAGTTCGGAATGTTTTTGAACTTTCAGTAGCGGTTCGGTGTTTATCTGTGATTCTTAAAATTCTTCAAGATTTATTTCTCTCCCACTAGTGTCTTTTGAAATAAACTATTTTTCCATAAGGCACCATATCGAGCAACAAACACTTTGTTCTCAGCAGGATTATAAAAGTAATATCCTTTTGTTTCCTTAGGATACCCCACATAAAAACACTTGTCAGATTTAGGTGCTAGTTTTTTTGAGACTTTTCACTTTACGTAAGCCTCACAACCCCAAATCTTAAGGAATGATAAACTAGGTATCTTCATGAACCATATCTCATATGGTGTTTTATCAACCGCTTTAGAAGGAACTCTATTTAGAGTGAAAGCCGCAGTTTGTAATGCATAACCCCAAAAGGATAATGGAAGATCTGCATGACTCATCATAGATCAAACCATATCTAATAAGGTTCAACTTATTCTTTCAGAAACTCCATTCCATTGCGGAGTTGCTGGTGGAGTCAATTGGGAGACAATCCCACAATTTCTAAGATGATCATCAAATTCTTGGCTCAAATATTCACCACCACGATCTGACCAAAGTGTTTTGATAGTTTCACCAAGTTGATTCTGCAGTTCATTTTGAAATGTCGAAACATCTCAAATGATTCAACTATATGTTTCATAAGATATACATAACCATATCTGCCGAAATCATCGGTAAATGTAATGAAGTCCTGATAACCTCCTCTAGCCATTGTGTTTATAGGACCGCATACATCAGTATGTATTAGACCCAATAAATCACTTGCCCTTTCACTATATCAGCAAATGGACTTTTAGTCATCTTGCCTCGTAAACAAGATGCGCACGTTTCATATGTTTCTAAATCAAATGAATTTAGAAGTCCATCTTTATGGTGCTTCGTTATGCATTTCTTGTTTATGTGCCCGAGACGACAATGCCAAAGATAGGTTTGATTCAAATCATTTGACTTGAATCTCTTTGTATTTATGTTAAAGATGGTAGTATCAGTGGACCTTTTCATGCTTAGAATATAAAGACCATCACACAAATCAGCATTTGCATAAAATATACCTTTACGAGAAATGGAACATCTATTATTCGCAATAATAAAATAAAACCATCCATATCCAAGCGTGAAATAGAAATGATGTTTCTGCTCAAGGCAGGCACAAAATAACAATTATTTAAAGTTAAAATAAGTCCACTAGGTAAGACTAAGTCATATGATCCAATAGCTAGGGCAGTAACTCTTGCTCCATTTTCTACGTAGATGATGACTTATCCTTTCTTCAACTTTCTACTTCTGGTGAGTCCCTGCACATTTATACAAATGTGAGATCCACATTCGGTATCTAATACCTAGGAATCATTAGTAGATAAATTAATTTCAATAACATAAATACCTGTAGTAGTAGTCGCACTACCCTTTTTCTTCTTTAGATATTCCAGATAGAGTTTGCAATTTCAAAACCAATGTCCATGTGCATGACAGAAATGACAATTTCCTTCCTCTTCTTTTGGGTGTTTTGAAGTAGGAACAGGCTTGGGCTTGACTTGTTCCACAGGCTTTGTGACAGGTGCAGCAGTAGCCTTGACAACTTTAGCCTTGCCTTTACCTTTCTTCTTCATTTCCTTTCCCTTTTGGATCATCAACACATTACTAGAGGGTTTCTTGATATTTTGTTCAGCATTTTTGAGCATCAAATGCAACTCTAAAATTGATTTCTCCATATTATTCATATTGTAGTTCATCACAAATTGTGAGTAACTTTATGGTATTGAATTCAGGATCAAATCCGAGCCAACTTTTGACTTATGGGAAATTCGAGTCTATCAAGCTTGTCAACATAGCCCTTCATCTTCAGAACATGAGGACTAACTGACACACCCTCAGTCATCTTGCAAGAATGTAGGTTTTTGACTGTCCGGAACCTTTCTTGCCTAGCTTGCGTAGGAACATTTCTTTCAGCATTATAGCCTTGTCGTAGGCTTCCATTAGTTCCATGTCCTTCTGAAGTTCAGGAACCATAGTTGCCAGCATAATACATGCAACATTAGTAGAATCGTTGACATGCTTATTACGCGCATCCTTTACAACTTTCGTAGCATTGTTTGGTGGGTCCTCAGGGATTGGAGCATCCAGGACATACAACTTGCGTTCATGCTTCAGAGCAATTCTCAAGTTTCTGAACCAATCAAGAAAGTTAGTCCCAGATAGCTTATCCTTCTCAAGGATGGATCATAGTGACAGGGGATTAATGTAACTTGAAGAGGCCATTGATCTACAATAAAGATTATGCAAAGTTTATTTTAGTATAGAGGAATAGACTCCCACTAAATTAACAACCCTCCTAAAACATACTATTTATTTAGGGGACTAAAATCCATATTTCACCTAATTCTATGACAGCTATGGCATGAAACACGGAACTAGATTATTTATGTAGGTAGCAATTACCAATTACATCTTATGTAATTTTAGATTATTTTATGAGATACCGGACATCTTATGTCTTAGCATGTTTTTTATCTCATCATGTGCCTAAAACTCAAAACGATTTTGATAGCTATACTAAATCGGACCATTTTAAACATTTAGGTAACTCTTACCCAACGTGTCTCACCAAGATAACACAATACACCCAGCTATGGCTGAAACTATATTAATGTGATCGAGGTCTTGACAAGTGTTTAAAATGGATGGCCCGAGACTTCAAATTTAATAGAGGGATTTTATTCTGTTTTAATGATTTTATGTAAACAATGAAATATAATATATTTTATTGATTTGTTCAATAACTAAACAATTTGGAAATTTTTATATTGTTCACCAATAAAATAATTTTCGTGCGCTAGGATTAGTTAGACAAGTCCCGCTGGCCGGTCAGCGATTTTTTTAGGAAACGAATTTCAATTCCGATAATTGAAATTCGCTATAGAAAGTCATATTTTTCGCTAATTTTATTATCATAAATTAACCCCTTAATTTATCTGAAATTAAGTCAATTAAAAAAAATTAAATTAACCTGGGCCCACATCTAACTTATCATCTTATCTTAATCAAACTAGGACTTAAAATGTTTGACTCCTATCATATCTCCAATAACAAAGTTCTTGATATTTATCTCCTATCAAATAGGGGTAACGAAACCGATTTTGCTAATATCTCATAATCTAATTTGTTATCTATCTCTTATCAAAATAGAACTTTCATAACAGAATAGATATAACAAGATAAATAAATAATTTTGAAAAATAATTATTTGCAATTTAGGTTCTCATCCAAATAGTCACAAACATGTAATTAAATCATGAACTACTATCCCAATCGAACCTAATCATATTCGTTTCGAATTAATATTCAGACTTATACGATTTAAGAAACTTAAAACAATGTAACCTAAATATGTATACTGAATTACAGAGATTTCATCCATGCATCAATACACAAAAAATAAAGATTATACCTAATGGTGTCATGGATCACAGAACATGAAATTCAATTCATTAAAATTATTCGAATTAACCTAACATGGTTACTAGCATGTACGAAACATTTCAATTAAATCACGAATATGTGTATAATATACACAAAACATGATAATAAATCTCACAGAAAACTTTTGTATAGCACATATACATCAACTATTAACATGCTTTGAATCATATATAATATATTTATCAGAAGAAAACATGCAATAAATTTAATGGAATCAAACTCGAAGGCTCTGATACCACCGTTGTTGGGTTTAGGGTAGCGGAGTTTACAAAACAATTTTGACGAAAACCATAACAGAATCTGAATCTAATTCCATTAAAAATGTTTAAACCAAGAAAACTTAAATCATACCTCGGTCGCAAAATACTTTTTTGAAGGTTGATCGATCTCTAAGGCGCAGCCAACGATGAACGCCCTCTACCAGCAGTCTACACACGAACGACGACCAAGATTCGAAGTGCTAGCTTCGAGAGAATACCAAGCCTTTTTGTTTCTCTCCAAAATGATCCAGAGCGTAACAGAAAACCTTAAGTCATTTATAAAACGAAAATAGAGTTTCGGCCCTTAATCTTTCGTACATGTGTTCTAACTTAAAGCGTCTATTTATACAACCTTTGTATATAGCGGTTAAGTAAATTACACATATACCCCTACTTAAAGAAGTATAAGTGTAATACACCACAAGGACGTTTATGTCATGAATTTTATCATATAAAATTCATTTTTCTGAACCATCTTAAAATCTTGCAAAACCATTCTTAGTGTGCAACCCAATAGGCTCATACAACGTTGGCAGTGTACCAAAACACATTTTGGTATACAAGTCATAAGCGGCCTATAGCAAGACATTATGACTACCCAAGTTGTAACGTATTTTTGTCACACGATATCCTTTTGATCAAACACAAGGCATGGAATTTCATCCAACATGTTCAATCGTACTAGTCTTGATCTCTAAGTAGACTGAAAACATCCAAGTAACATTGATCAATATCAATTCACTTAAACTAGGCCTTTTAACACTCTAACACTTCGAGGGATCCACTGGATATCTCTCTTTATATGAGAGGGAAAATTCTATATTGATTACACAACTTCATCACATTGCTCATACAGTAACCAATCACAACCTTTATAATCGTTCGATCAAAGACAACATTTGATTGTGTCAAATCACTCTGTTCTTAATGTTGAAGTCTCTGGTAATCTCATGTAGAGACTGAAAAATATACCTATCATGAGTAACAACTATGACTTAATCCATGTGATGTTCTTATAGCGGGTCGATCCAGTACTTTTTTCCCTAACAAGTACTCGTGATCTTGATTCGTATCCTGATACGTATAATCATCATATGATCATCAATCAAGACTCACACTAGTCTTAATTCATTATAGTTCCCAGTATAATGATAGACTAGGGACATTTAAGATATTTCAGTAAATACCCATGGATCTTATTATAGTGTAAACATGCAAATTAATTATAATAAACAGTGAATGAAATCCTCTATTTTATTAACTAAAAGTATTCATAAAGACAATTAATGGATTGACCTAAGGCGCATGCCCCAACACATAGAATAACAAAACCTACAAAATGTCGATGCACAAGTACGTTGCTGGCTCAGAGGTAGCCAATAATCTTCTTCTTGCCCGGTATGCTCGTCAACGGCTCTGCACCTACCGTCGAAAAAAGGACAGTGAGTAGAAAAAGTAGCAGTAATCCCCGTTGAAAAATTCGTTTACATTTCCAAATTAAACTAAATGGTATATAAAAGCATAAGTTATATAAAGAAAGACAAGTACCATACTCATGCTTAGAAATACTACAGTTAAACAAGTGAAGCTGATGAAAGGCTAAATAGTTATGATCTTGATCCGATCGGCTGTGACCTACATCTGTGAAGCTTTTAACCACTATAGGACACGCGTGGTGTCACACAGTCTAATCCTCACAGGGGACTTTAACCCCAGTGACATCACGGACTCTAAGTTCGGAATCATCAGGGACTCTAACCTTGTATATGGGCAACCCTAGGGACTTTAACCACGTGTGCCTTATCATAGTGGTGAGTGCCAACATCTTTAGGGCTCCTAACCCCGTGTGTCGCTTAGCTATAGTGCAATGGACACTAGATTCTATAACTACTTTATAGTTCCAAGAAAATGACTCTTAAATGAATCCAAGATTTGGCTATGCTACAAAGCACAAATTCACTAAAGATTACAAGTCCATACAACAAATAATAACTCTACAATTCCTAATAGCATGCTATCTATACCGTTTTTGCATTAAAATAGCAAAAACAATACATATAACATATGAATGGATTCAAAAGAATTCAAGTTATCAAAATACCATGAAAATCTTGCTCAACGAGTGAGGATTGACAAATAAGTCTATCATATGAGATTATAAAGCTAGACATAGTCATATTGACTATAATAAAAAAGTTAAAACTGGAAATGAAATGTAAATAAACAATCAACGAGTATACTCATATCAAACAATGTAAAGTCCTAGCTTTATTGATCTTCCGACACCTCAAATCTCGTATTCACACTTCTGTAACCTTTTCCTAGATTCCTAATGACCTATAACATGTTTTTGGATGTGTTCAGGCCTTTACTTATGGTTTTAGACTCAATTATAGTGTTTTGGTGATTTTTGAAAATTGTAGATTTTTATCATAAAGTGGTCCTAGATACAAGAACGACTTTCATATTCAAGAACAACACAGTAATGCAATCCAACTAAAATATTGCATACTAATGCACAAAGGAAATAGATTACAATACCCTGTAACACCTACTTGATAGCATGCTATTTCACCGACCACATGTATTAACAATCAATAATGACATAGCACATGAATTGGAGTCCATGAAATCATTTTATCAACAAACTATACCATGAAAGCAACCTCATGTAATGCGAAAGAACAAGTCATGGCATATGGAGTACAAAAGAAATTCTGTCCAAATGACTGGAAATGAACATATGAATAGGAATGAAATGGAAGAAAATATCTCAATCAGTTTACTTGCGATCCACACAATCTCCAATGCTATTCCAGCCTCCTAACACCTGGAAACTTTTACTTGAATCCCCTGAATACTTCTTTAGGTTCCTGATCTCACGTTATAGGGTTTTGATTCTGTTTAGACCTTTACTTAGGGTATTATACACTTTTATAGTGTTTAAGGAATTTTTGAAAATTATAGTTTTTATATTATATAGACTTAGTGCGCTAATGTCCGGGGTTAGCGCTAATGTCCGGGGTTAGCGCGCTAATGACACATTTGTGCTCTATGAATCCTTATCTAACGCTCTAATCAAAATTTGCGCGTTAGCCGATCTACATAGAGTGCTATGTGTAGTAAAACTAAGAACTCTGCAATTAGAATTCGAGTTTTCTCTACATATAGATCATGTTAATGCCTAAGGAACCTCCATACACACTACTAGAGTTCCATGACATCAACCACAACATAAAACAACAACCCATAAAATTAAATTCATGAATTCATTGAATTTAGCTAACTTTACGTTGAAGAGAAGTTACCCTACTTGATGAACACTAGCTATACTTGATCTCTCCTACACTAAATCACCAAGTTTTTGTTGATCTTCTTCTTCTCCAACAGCTCCTCCTTCTCCAACAAGTTTCCTTCTCTCATAAGCAATTGAAATGAAAGAGTTGAGTTGCTCGAGTTGACCAAAAGCTTTATATTCATGAATTGGATATGGTTGATTGATAACCATTGATCACCCGTATCTCGTGATCTATCCAATGGTACACCTATTAATGCATGTCCCACTAATTCATGCCAAACGACACCAATAAATGACTCAATTTGTGTTGAGATGGGTCATTACGTGTCTCAAGAAATATCAAGTGGCTATTGTTTTAACTTACTACCTTAAGTGTATTTGATACTTAATCAACTATAGCCCCACTTATATCACATATAAAAGCAATATAAAGCTTATACCAACTCATCATATTGTTATCTACATCTGTTCCACGTTGGCACACAAGTTGAGGCGTGTTCCCACACACTTCTCGACACCTATTCACAAGTAGGAATACTTAGTAGTCTACACATGTAGAATACATTAGGCATTAATCATTACAAATATAACATTTACCTTAGCCATCTAGCCTCGGTTGCAGCACGTATATCGAAGTGGGTCCCTTGTCACGAGTCATTTGATCATGAATAAAAGATTAAAGTCAAATTAGAGATTTAGGTCGTGACATTTTATTGAAAAAGGTACAATGGTTTGTGAGTGGGAAAGGTTTAAATGTTGCGAATTAGGTTTCTATTTTTAAAAAAACTCGAATTCGTTCTGAGTGAATCAGGGTTTAAGTGTATTCGCTGAAGAATCACTGATAAAATCGATGGAAATGAGCCTCAATGACACAACGATTTACCCGGCAATTTGTTGTTGTAAATGTGAGTCGGTGAAAAATCGTTGGCTTCGAATTTACATTGAGAATTTTGCAAACTACTACTGATTTACGTAGCAAACTGGAATCGTTGGGAAATCACTGGCTTAGTTACATCATTTTTCCAATTAATCGATTTTCCCATTTAATTATCACACAGATAGATATTAATAAAGGTATAAATATTCAAAATTCCATAATTTAACTAAGAAATGTATTAAATGGTTTATTTTATTGCCATAAATAAATAACTAACATGAACTTAATGTATAAAACAATATAATATAGAAATAAATTGGCTCGATTAACCCCCTTACACTAGAATTAAATTCCCAAATATCTCCATTATAAGAGTCAAAAGTTGAGATAAAGTAAAAACAACTAATTAATCCTAACACTAAAGTGGAAAATAAAGACAAAATATGGGCTGCCCCCATAAAGCTCTCTTATATACTATTGTTGGCTCGACTGAACTGCGTAGTTTTATGCTAGTTCTATGAACTTAAGTGTAGGATTATCCACTGTTGTGCCATTCTAAAAAGTGATTGCTCGGTCATGCACTCGAAAAGTAATCATCTTGTTAAGAGTGTCTACGACAGCTTGCGAAGTGGCTAAGAAATGTCATCCTAAGACTAATGAAGGACCTTTGTCAATGAAGTGTACCCTAACTAAAAAATCCGTAGGAATAATATACATGTCAATTTGAACAGGTATGTTAGTAACCATTCCTATTGGTTTTATTGAATACCCGTTTGGTAGGGCAACGTTCAGAAGCAAGTACATCCAATTCTAATTGAGTTTGAAGGAAAAAAACGCATCGGCAAGTAGTTTGCCATACAACCCATATCACATATAGCTTTAAAGTTTAAAGTACCAAGTCCATTTGACCTTTATGTTTATGTATATATCTCCTAGATCATCGAGCTTGACAATTGTTTAATTATTCTTTTTTCTTCTTTTTCTTCTCCATATATTTAATTTCCTCCATGTTATTATTCTAACATTGTTTGATTGCTTAAACCTCCCTTTTTGGGTTATTGTCTATTGATTAGCAATTTCTTCACCTTGGTGTTCGTGGTCTTAGCATTTCCATCTTTCATTGTTACTACATTAATAGCATAAACTTCAGCTTTATGATTATTTAATTCTAACAATTCATTATCTTTAGTTTGTTCATAATTAATCTTTTCTGATTTTCCATAGATATCTTCATCATTCACATGAAAAGTAACAATTCTATTTTCAAACTCCATAGACATCGTTCCTTTAAAGATATCTAGTTTCATTTTAGCTATTTTTAGGAATGGCCTTCCTAAAAGTATAGATGGGGACTTATATAATATTGAGTCTCCCATTTCCATGACATAGAAGACGACGAAAAATATTAAGTCATTAACTTTGAGTAAAACATAGTCTAGTGAATCATAGGGTTTAACAATGGTATTTTCAGCTAAAGTAAGATTAATAGGTGTATTGGTCAGTGAACATATTTTCATTATTTATATATGTAACGACCCAAAATCTTAAATTAATAATGAGGCCCGCTATGGGCACCCCACCAATTCATGAAGGCACCCATATTTTTTCTCATTTTCCCATCTAAAATGTAAATGTCTATTTTGCCCTTTCATATATACTCACTCAAACCTCACAAATCATTTCAATGCAAAACTGGGGCACCCCACCACCTTGGATCACAAGTGAAACCTAAAGCCACAATTGTGTTTGCCGAGCGTGTATCGATTCTTGCGTCTTGACATCATCCGACAGCGAAGTAACAATGTTTGACAATCATATGAAGCTTTTAAGGAACTATTTTTTGGATCAAAAACTATGAAATTGATGATTTTGTTTGTCAACATAGGGTTTCTTAGGGCGCGATTGATTCGGCCTCGCAGGACCGAGAGTTATGCAAACGTCTCGGTCAACATCCATTGAGAAAGGAATAAAAGTCTCGGTAATGGACAACTGAGAGAAATGCTACGTTCTCGGTTGTACATCACCGATAGGACATAAACTATACACTTCGACTTACTCTCGTGATGTGGTGATCGAGACGACAATAAAAGTCTCGGTCATGGACAACCGAGATCTATCTTACACTCTCGGTTGTACAACACCGACATAACATAAACTATACACTAATGGTTGCTCTCGTGAAGTGGTGACCGAGATAAAAATATAACTCTCGGACATTTATTGCCGAGACTGTGTAAGCTATACTGGCCTGTCTGGCCGAGAACCACGAGTTTCCAAAAGTTTCCCTTAGTCTCGGCCATGCTTGGTCGAGACCGTAAACAAAATCTCTGGCCTGTGTGGCCGAGAACCACGACTTTCCAATAAATGCACCATTGAATGCACCGCCACACAAACATAACAACTAATCTACCAAATGCAACTTACTTAGACTATCAACGTACCTTCAAACGATCGATTTCATGACTTGAGTGTGTGAATGAAAACTTAAATCGAGCCCTAATGTTGAGACAAAATCGACCAAAACTTGGAGCCTTCAAACTCGAAAAATGTCCTACAATAGCGGAGAGAGACGGAGAGGAACGAAGACAACTGAGATTCGAGATTGCTAGCTAGTTCGTTGACGAGAAGTAGGGCAAGTCGAGCAAGAAGACGGTGGTGGGGTGGTAGGGTGCCTCAAGAGGACGGTGGTGGGGTGACTCTATTTTGCATGAGGGGTATTTTTAGGATTTGGGGCCTAATTTTTGGGTGCCCTTGGTAATTTGATTTGTGCCCTCAATAAGAGGGTGCCTACATGAATTAGTTGGGTGCCCTTAGCGGCCCTCTTAATAATTTACTTGAATTCTGAACCTTTAGTGATCCGAAGTTGTAGTAAGGAGTCATGGACTAGCGACGTGCTTGAAGACTAAATAAAATAATCTTATTTGCGTTTGGTGTGTTACTGTGTGTTATATATGTTACCGTGAATAGATCAACTGAATTATATCGATTTCGCGCAGCGACGATACGATAAACTATTAATTTATTAGAAAATTCGCTAAGAAAAGTTCTAGACAAGGTTGTGTGGGCTAAACATGTAGATCTTCACAAAGTGACCAGGATGAATAAGGAACTTTAGATCTACTTCTAAGTGAGTTGTATTAACCCTTGATCTTAAGTGTCGCTTCAATCGAGGTAGGATGGAGAGATGCGATTGTATCTTACATAAAAAAAATAAAAAAGGGATTTAAACCCGATCACATGTCGTGCATGACAAATATAACCCGCAATGGAGTTAGCAACCACAAGGGTGTACTAGTTGTAAATACGGGGTCGAATCCACAGGACATGAGTTTTACCCTAAGTCAACTAAAAATAGGGGGTTTCCAGAAAGTTCAAGGAAACAATTAACTAAGCTAGCAAAATATAAAGTTCGCAAAAGAAATAAAATATCAATGAGAGAAATCACCTAAGTCTACGGTTCCACAAGCATGAATCAAGTATTAATAGCATTTAATGGTCCTCAATTATTCCAAAAAGTTATTAATTCGATTTCTCCTAGATTAGCTATGGGAAATCGATGGCCGCCATAAATTCCTAATTCCCCTATTCTCGATAGCTAGGACGTCTGCTACTAACTACTTCTCTAAGTAATGTATAACCTTAGGCATCCGTCAATCAGGTTTAACACACAAACCACGATAATTTGGATCCGTGGAAATACTAATCCTAAATAACCGAATCGCGATCGCTTCCGATTTAACAAAGATTCAATTATTGCACACTCAAGAACCGAAAGGGTTTTACGGCAAATGGGTGAGTGTTCGTCACTTTATTGGTGCAAAAGTACAATTACACAGATACTATCTGTCCAAATAACTATAGGTTGTCCACCTACAAGCATGCACTGTCCAAATGGATACCCTAAATCTAAACCATATATTTTAAAATCAACAACAATGAAATAGGAGAAATTAAATCAAATTAAATAAAAATCATAGATCTCACATAGTATATGCCATGAATCATGAATCCCACTTATTTCTCTTTCGACCTTGGCGAATATTCGTCTAGCCAAACATCATCTTTATAATCTCCAAGTATGAACAATTGTGTGTGGTAGCTCCAATGTAAACTTCCCGTATGAATACCATCATTCGTAATATGAAAAACCACTAAAAACTCCTCTCTAGAGGCGAGAGAAACTAATTTTGGGGGTTGATCTCATGACACGTGCGTCGAGGAGCATCTAGGGACTATTTTTGGAGTGAAAATGGGTTTCATACATGTGGCAACACGCGATTGGTCCGCCTGCTATTATGCACTGATGTGGAGCATTTTGATTTGTTGGTGGCATCTAGAGTGACGTGCTAGGTATGGAGGACGTGATGTGTGGCAACAAGCTATTGGCTGAGTTTACAGTTCAATTTAGCGTGGCAGTAGGCGACTGGGTGAGACAACTATGGAGGAGATGGATGAATCGGGAGGCAACACGTGGCGGGCTAGAACGAGGTGAAAACTTGCATGGATTGTGAAAAATTCTGTGAGAGTATAGCAGCATGGATCCCGAGGCGAATCCAAAGTAGCTGAGTCGAGGAGTGAAGATACGTTGTGCACATGCTGGTCCAATGAGGGAGTGCCACGTGGCGGCTTATGTGGCTGGGAGGAAAATCGCACAACTCGTGCGTACTTGTGGGAAAAATGTAATGCGGATCTCGAGGCAATCCAGCAGTAGCTCAACTCAAGTGACTGAACTATGTCACTCCCTAAGTCATTTGGCTTGTTGTCTATTAATCTACCCACCGCGTAATGCGTAACTCGAGGCAAACTGTCTGGTGTCCGATCACCGCATGTAAGTACTTCATTTTAAGTATTTTTTCACCACAAAATCAACCGTGCACTCCGTTTTACCAGAAAATGACCAATAAATATAATTAAACATATATTTTGGAAACTTTCCAAATTAACTATGCTAAAATAGACTAATAAAGCATCTAAAAACCAACTTATCAAATACCCCCAAACTTAAGATTTTGCACGTCCCGAGCAAATGTGTAAATGATAACATAAAATAGACCTATACTCAATTCAAAAGTCATGGAGTCCCTTTGATTTACGTAGCCACCAAATTAACAAGCAACTCAGAAAATCTTGGTGTTATGATATGTCAAGTCTCTCAACTCAAAAACAATTAAAATCACACTTTAAAGACATTGATCCGATCAAGAAAAAGGCCATCAATCAAGTTTTCTTAGAAAACACGTAAGTTTAAAATCTCATTTAATCAAGTGAAAGCACTCGAGCTAAATCTTTTATTCGAGGAGTTTCACAACTTCCACCTTTATTCATCTTACTTTTTCTATTTTTCCTCAATTTTTCTTTTAAGGAGTGTGATCCCTGCTACATTTCATGTGGCCGCTTTTCCCACTTTTTACACCACAAGATTCCTTGCTCCATTTCCTATGAAAACCTGTGGGGCTCTCTATTTTTTTTAGAAAAACTCATGTGAGCCCTTCTCACTATCATTATAAACAAGAAAATCCCCCAATGTGGGTCGAAATATTAATACTTGCATAAGTTTGACCATCTACTCTTTATCTAGCACAAAGTCCAACAATCAACTAAGTCCCTAATCATGAAATCATACAAATGTTGAGCTACGGACTCGATTGAGTGTTTCTCCTAGTTTTCTCTAAGTTTCAAGTCAAAAAGGCAACTGATATAAACTCATCCACAATCGAAGGCATGAACAAAGTCTCGGGTGACTGAAAATAACTAAAAAAAATAAAAACTATACTAAATACATGCATGAAAGTATATCAAATCCTAATGAAATGAGTGAAAAGTATTAATAGACAAGAAATGGAAGAAATGGAAGGACAATTAATGGAAAAAACGGAAGAAATAATATAAAACACCACCATTACCATCTGATAACTGCATAATTTGAAAAAATTAAATGATCATACCTGCGACGTTTAGCAGGAAATTACATCCAATCCAATCCACAATCCCTAAAATACCCTTAAACTCATTATGAACCTTGTCCTCAAGGTTTAAAAGAAGTCGAGAGGCTGACACATAAAAAAACAAACAAGATGGTTAAAGAAATGATAGATATAAGATGAAGGAAATGATACAAGTTCGTGGATAATGATAAAAAATATGAAAATGAATAAATAAAATGATACTTTTCAAACTTTGGGCTGCCTCCTAGTAGCGCTTTTGGTTAAAGTCGTTGGCTCTACTTGGTCTGAGTCTGCAACAGCAGTGTAGACTGGTGTTACAAGCGAGACGACCTCCACATTATGGCTCAGGAAGTCTTCATAGAAGATCTTCAATCTGTGGTCGTTCACTTTAAAAGCATTACCAGTCTTCAAACTCTGAATCTCCTCAACACCGTGATTATACACTGCAATCACAACATACGATCCTGTCCACCTCGATCTCAGCATACCTGCAAAAATCTTAAGAAGTGATTGAAATAAAAGCACTTTCTGACCAACACGAAAGATTTCTTAAAGAGATTGCTATCAGGAAACACTTTCATTTTTTCATTATAAATCTGAGTATTTTTATACGTATCGTTCCCGATTTCCTCCATTTCTTGGAGAGTGAGCTTTCTCTCTTTTCTTGCTTCATCGAGCTTCGTATTAAGCTGTTTCATAACCCAGTAAGATTTATACTCGAGCTCGAATGGCAAGTGGAAAGCTTTATCAGACACAAGGCTATATGGAGACATCTAAATTGGCGTTTTAAACGTAGTTCTGTAAGCCCGAACTACATCATCAATACAAGAACTCCAATCTTTACGATTAGGATTCACCATCTTTTCCAAGATGGATTTGATCTCGCTATTAGGGACCTCTTCCTGGCCACTCGTTTAGGGATGATACGATATAGAAGTTTGATGAGTGACATTGCACCACCTTAGAAGACTTTCAACCATACGGTTGTAGAAGCGAGTGCCTCTATCACTGATCAGGGCACGTGGGATACCAATTGTTGTGAAAATCCTCAATTTGAGGAATTCACATACCACTTTAGAGAGCCTTAGTGCGAGTAGCCTTAGCTTCCACCTACTTAGACACGTAGTCTACTGCTAAAAGTATGTAAACATTACCAAATGACATTGGAAATGGTCCCATGAGGTCTATACCCCATATATCAAATATCTCACAAGTACGAATCAGGGTAAATGGCATTTGGTCCCGATGACCAAGGTTACCAGTTTTCTGACAATTAGGACAAGACTTGATAAACTTGCATGAATCATGGAAAATAGTAGGCCAGTAAAACCCACTCTCAAGAACTTTACTAGCTGTCCGATGGCGACCAAAATGGCCATCGCAAGCGTAAGTAGGACAAAAATCCAATATGGAGTGACTCTCGATCTAAGGGACACAATGCCTGATAACCTGGTCGGAGCAAAATTTCCATAAGTACGGGTCATCCCATACATACTACTTAGCATCGCTCCTAACTTTATTCTTCTGTGCCTTCGAAAAGTGAGGGGATAGCTCGCCCGAGGTGATATAGTTCACCAAATCGACATACCATGGGAGATCTTCCATAACGACATAAATACACTCATCAAGGAAATCATCCTTAAGAGGGGTAGGACTCTAACCATTCTCAGTCCTGCTGAGATGGTCTGCAACTAGATTTTCTACACCACTTTTATCTTTAATTATGATGTCAAACTCATGTAGTAAGATTATCCATCTAATGAGCCTAGGCTTGGCATCCTTTTTACTCATAAAGTACTTCAAGGTAGCGTGATCAGAGTAAATAATAACCTTGGTTCCCAAAAGATAAGGTCGAAACTTCTCAATTGCGAAAATAACGGTAATAGCTCCTTCTTAGTAGTGGTGTAGTTCATATGAGCCGCGTTTAGAGTACGAGAAGCATATTAAATGACATGTTAAACTTTCCCAACTCTCTGTCCTAATACTGCACCCATTGCATGATTACTAGCATCACACATAATTTCAAATGGAAGCTCGTAATTAGGGGCCTGAATCACTGGTGTGCTATAAAGTGAGTCTTTCAGTGCATCAAATGCACTCTTGCATACCTTCTCAAACTTAAGAGGTACATCTTTTTGGAGTAGATGGCATAGGGGCTGTGCGATATTCAAAAATTCCTTAATGAAATGAGGTAAAAAGTGGCGTGTCCAAGAAAAGATTTAATCTCCCGCATGCTCATAGGGTTGAGGAGTTTCTTGATAACATAGCTTGGTCTACCTCTAGGCCCCTACTGATACAATGTGTCCCAAAATAAGACCTTGGTCCACCATAAGATGACACTTTTCATAGTTCATAAGATAAGACCTTGGCCCTTACTGATACATCTTCTAAGTACTTTTTTCCAGATTGACGAGACAATTGTCGAATGAATCACAATAAATAGAAAAGTCATCCATGAAGACCTCAATGAAATGCTCAACAAAATCTGAAAAGATACACACCATTCACCTTTGAAAGGTGGAAGATGCATAGCATAACCCAAAGGGCATGTGCCGATAGGTAAAAGTGCCAAATGGACAAGTGAATCCTAGTCTTCAAGCGCTACCGGTATCTGATGAAGACTAGAATAACCGTCAAGATAGTAGTAATGAGAGCCACTGGCTAGTCTCTCCAACACTTGATCAATGAATGGAAGAGGGAAGTGATCCTTCTTGGTGTAAACATTTAACTTCCTGTAGTCAATGCATACCCGCCATTCATTTTGAATGTGGGTCGCAACCAACTCACCATTTGAATTGGTGACTATTATGACTCCCATTGTCTTAGGATCAACCTGGATAGGGCTTACCCATTTAATATCAGAGATGGAGTAAATCATGCCAGCATCAAGGAGCTTCAGTATCTTATTCTTTACGACATCCATCATAGGTGGATTGAGCCTCCTTTGGGCTTCTCTCGTAGATTTTGACCCCTCTTCCATATATATATGATGCATGCAAGTGGAAGGGCTCAAACATTTGATATCTGATATGATCCACCCAATAGCTTATTTAAACTCCCAGAGTACTCGCATGAGTCTCTCTTCTTCTAGATATGTAAGTTTGGCTGAGATGATCACAAGGAGTGTGTCATTCTCAACCAAAAACATGTACTTTACGTGCTCAGGTAATGGCTTCACCTCAAGTGTGGGAGCTTTAACTAAGGAGGGAGAAAGTTCAGAGTCAAAAGTAGGCAACTCCAAATAACATACACTTTGGGGTAGGGGTTGGAATGAATCTAACTCTAAAATAACATCCTAGACATTAGTATCGATGGTCAGAACACTCTTATGGATACGAGTAGTGTCGAGATGATTCTCTAACACTACTTTAACTTTGTCATCGGCACTCGTGAGCAAGGTTTGCTCAATGAATAGATCTACACAGTCCATGGTACACACCATAGACAACACGTCACTGGGGTATCACATCGTGTTATAGATGTTAAACTTGATGACTTCACCGTCAAAATCGATGGTAAGAGATCCATCATGAACATCTATCTTCGTTTTCACCATTTTTAAAAATGAACGTCCAAGGAGTACAAATGAAGCATTGGGAATGGCTCTTGCTTCTTATCTACCACGTAGAAGTCTGCAGGAAACACAAACTCTTTCACTCATACTAGAATGTCCTAAAGAACACCTACGGGTCTGAAAATGAATGGTCTGCTAACTGAATGACATTACAAATCTCCTCTAATTGTTTTGCATGCAATGTCTCATAAATAGACAATGGAATGACATTAATGGAAGCACCAAGGTCGCACATAGCCCTCTAAATGCTTATATTACCTATAACATAAGGTATTAAGAACATCCCACAATCTTTGCATTTAGGAGGCAACCTTTTTCTCTAGGATAGCCGTGACGGTTTCTCCCATTTAAATTTTTTTCGTAGCCTTTGAGTTACCCTTTGTTAGTGCATAGTTCCTTAAGAAACTTTGCATACCTAGGGACTAGCTTTAGAGCGTCGAGGAGTAGAATATTAATTTCCACTCTCCGAAAGGTCTCGATAATTTATTTCTCTTTTTTTTTTTTTCTTATCTAAGATGAGTCGTTATGGAAAAGGAGATTTGACCTTGAATGTAGGCGGTGTTTCGTTTTGAGTAGTGACCATCTATTTAGGGACACACAGAGTCACTTCTGACTCGCGTTCTTCCTCATTTTCCTTGTCTTTAGTATTAGATGACCCATTGTTCCTTTTGGGTCCCTCCAGCCCTTTACCACTTTAGAGTATAACTGCGTTAGCACTCGCGTTAGGATTCGGGTAAGGTTGCAAAAGGCAACTTTCCCTTATCCTCAAGAAATCCATTCTGCCGTATCATTTGGTCCATTTGAACTTGAAAATTTCAAACCACCGATTTGGTTTCGCTGATGGATTTCTCGGTGGTAGCCTTGAAAGTGGCCATATCACTCATAAATTGGCTTTGCAAACCCATAAAAGCTTGGAACATATCCTCAAGTGAAGAGGAATTATTGGAAGGTGTAGGCAACAGTTGACCTCTAGCGACGAAGGTCTGATAGTTTTTATTTTGAGGCCTGTAACTAAAATTTGGGTTGTTCCTTGCGGTTGCGTGATTGTATGTATTACCAAATAGGACTCTAGGTGGTCCCTGGAACTCATTACCAATGGTGTTAGCCTATTGATTATCCTCAAAAAGAGTAGGAATTCATCAATTGCATGATTTGTGCCAGTACATAAGCCACAAGCTTTGACTTGCACTTTTCCATATGAGAGGATACGCTCCATCATGGAGGTCAGTTGGTCAATTTTTTGGTCAGTAGAACTCGAGACACTCCCTGCAGTTAGACTTTGGTAAGCAGTAGCATCAAGATCACCATATAGGCGTAACTGTGTCGCGATGTCCTTATACAGTTCTTCATTGCCTGGAGTTTTATCTCAAATGTAACCCTGATTCGAATTATTAATCAGCGTCGTTCTATGGGCGACATTCCAACATAGAAGAAACAGGCCATGGCCTTCTCAGGCTGGCCATGCTATGGGCAACTAGCAATTAATCGCTTATAGCGATCCCAATATGCATTAAATGATTCACCCTACTTCATTTTGATGCTACATATATCTTTGATGAGTTGAGCAACTCTATCCTTAGGGAAGTATTCATTTAAAAACACGGTTGTCATCTCATTCAAGGAGTTAATGCAGCCAGCCGGAAGGTAGAAAAGCAATTCCTTAGCTTTGTCCTTAAGGAAAAACAGAAAAGATCTGAGTTTAACCATGTCCTCGTTCACATTGGAGGGTTTCATTGACTTGCAATCAGTCTGAAACTCCTTCAAGAAAGTAACAGGGTCTTCATTCTTACCACCACGAAAGGATGGTAGGAGGTGAATGAACCTAAACCTCAACTCAACGTCTCAAACATTATCCGGATAGTTGATACAAAGGGGTTGTTGTGCCAAATGAGCTTGAAGCTCTTGATTGGCGTTTCCATAGTGATTTGGCAATTTGCTGCCACGTTCGAAGGACTTTGGCCTTCTTATTGCCTAAGTTGGGTCTCTCTAATCCACCTATAAAATGTTCTCTCCGGTTCATGATCGAAAGGTAACATTGAACCAATTGATTATGACCGAGTGAGGTGTGGTAGCATAAAACTAAAAATAAAGAAAAGAAAAATGAAACCTAAACTTAGAGTAAGGACTAAGTCCCCTACAACAGGGCCAAAATTTGATCACGTGTCGTGCGTGCCAAATATAACCTGCAATGGAGTTAGCAACCACAAGGTGTACTAGTGGTAAATACGTGGTCTAATCCACAGGACATGAGTTTTATGCTAAGTCAACTAAAAATAGGTGGTTTTCAGAAAGTTCAAGGAAACAATTAACTAAGCTAGCAAAATATAAAGTTCGCAAAAGAAATATAAAATCAATGAGAGAAATCACCAAGTCTATAGTTCCATAAGCAAGAATTAAGATTCAATGGCATTTAATGGTCCTCAATCATTCCAAAAAGTTTTTAATTCAATTTCTCCACGATTAGCTATGGAAAATCGACGTGCGCCAGAAATCCCTAATTCCCCCAATCTCGATCGCTAGGAAGTCCACCACTAACTACTTCTTTAATTAATGTATAACCCGGACATCTGCCAATTAGGTTTAACATACTAACCGCAGTAATTTGGATCCGTGAGAATACTAATCCTAAATAACTGAATCGCGTCTGCTTCCGATTTAACCTAGATTCAATTATTGCACACTCAAGAACCGAAAATGTTTTACGGTAAGTGGGTAAGTGTTTGTCACTTTATTGGTCCAAAAGTACAATTACAAGGATACTATCGGTCCAAATAACTATAGGTTGTCCATCTAAAAGCACGCATTGGCCACATACATACCTGAGATCTAAACCATATATTTTCAATTCAACAATAATGAAATAGGAGAAATTAAACCAAATTAAATAAAAATCATAGATCTCGCATATTATATGTCATGAATCATCAATCCCATTTGTTTCCCCTTCGACCTAGGCAAAGATCGGTCTAGCTGAATATGAAAAACAAGTAAAAAGTGCTCTCAATAGGTGAGAGAAACTAATTTTGAGGGTTGATCTCATAACATGTGCACCGAGGAGCATCTAAGGATTGTTTTGGTGTGAAAATGGGTTTTGTACACGTAGCAGTACAAGATTGGTCCGCCTACTATTATCCACTGATGTGGCGCATTTTGATTGGTTGGTGGTAGCTGGAGTGATGTGCTCGGTATGAAGGAGTTTGCAGTTCAAGTTGATGTGGCAACAGGCGATTAAGCGAGACAGCTAACTATTGAAGAGCTAGATGAATCGGGAGGCGACACATAGCGGACTGGAACGAGGTGAAAACTCGCACGAATTATGCGAAATTTTGGGAGAGTGTGGCAGCATGGATCCTGAGGCGTATCGAAAGCAGTGATGCGAGGAGTGAAGATACGCTGTGGACTAGTGTTCGAATAAGGGAGTGCCACGTGGCGGCTGGTATGGCAGGGAGAAAAATTGCACAACTCGTGCGTACTTGTGGGAGAAAGTGTAATGCGGATCTGGAGACGATCCAATAGCAGCTCAACTCAAATGACTGAACCGTGTCACTCCCTGCGTCATTTGGTATACTTTCTCTTATTCTACCCACTACGCAATGCGTCACTCGAGGAAAATTGTCCGATGTCTGATCACTGCATGTAAATACTCCATTTTGAGTTTTTTTTGCCACAAATTCAACCGTGCTTTCCGTTTCACCTGAAAATGATCAATAAATATAATTAAATATATATTTTGAAACTTTCCAAATTAAATATGTTAAAATAGACTAATAAAAGCATGTAAAAACCAACTTATCAAAATCCTATTTCATTTTCAACGCATACACTACACAAGAAAGAGTGAGAGGTGGCCTTGAAGGGAGCCACATGGACGACGGCGGTAGATGACTCTGAAAAGGTAGCTAGGGCAGATGGCCCGCGAGATGTGAAGGACTCAAAATTGACGAGGACAAACCAGCGGCAACAACGCGGATGACCAGAGAACCATAGAGAGATCAGCGGCGCTGTGAACGACGTGGTGTGATGATAGTTGCTCATAATGAAAAGGAAAAGAAGAAAAGAAAGAGAGAGGGATAGACTCCTTGCAAGACTTTCGATCTCAAATAGGAATGGGAGTTGATGACTCCATTGAAGGCACGGTGAGGTTCTAACCAAATTCAATTCAAACACAAGTTCAATCTATAAATCCATAGTAGTAGTTGACGGTTGATATGATTTAATTAGAAGGTTTGATTCATGGTTTTCATCGAAAATTATTTTATGAACAACTCAAGTGATTTTGCTAACTTGAGATAAATGTAGGTTGAATTAACAGAAACCTTTACTATTGTACACCAAGTGTTTGTTGAAATGCACAAAAAATACCCTGCATTTTCCAAACAAGTTTTGAAATGTAAACTTGGATTTATAATTGACTTCCATGGATTCTTTGGTAAAGAAAACAGTTGTAGGACTCAAATAAAGCTCTACGAACTCTAGTTTTGTTTAAAACTCAAGGTTGGCCAATTTAGTTTTAAAAAGAATGCTTTACATGTTTTAAACGAGCCTTTTTGGCTAATTCGCTCTATCTTTTTCCTAATAACTAAATTGGATGGAACTTGTGTATTTCAATTCGATGTTAAGGTTTTTGAGTTAAACTTATTCGTAGTGAGAAACACTATTTTAAATAAGCTTGACTTGACTTTTGGATTTTTAAACCCTGTTAGTAATATCGAATCTTTAAAAGATCAGTTTTGTTCTTTTGAAATGTATTTTAGTCGTATTTATCGAAAGTGTTCATGATTCATCATTTTGAATGGAATTCAAAGCTAAGTTAAGACGTGAAAGAAACTTTGATTTATTTCTCGAAAAACAAACATACTTCAATTAGGTCATAGGTTTTTTACTAAATGTTATGATTTAGGGTTCTAAGTCGAACTTGACTTTTATGAGGTGATTTATATCTCTTTGGTTGTGAGTAGTTGGTCGCAGTTGAATTATGTTAGAAAACCAAGGTTTATGATATTTTCCTTGTTTTGCTTCACTACATGCTTGTTTTACTCGAATCGCCATTCTCGATTTAAAGGAATGGTTATTAAAGTCAAGAAATAATTAATTGACAAAATTAGGAATGCGAATGAGCTCTTCATCATCTAAGTTATCCATAACAAGTTCTAAATGAGTTAAAACAATTTTTATTATACTTACATGCTAATAGATACGCGATGAGGATGTAGCTAAGAAATTCGACATAGGAATTAGTTTAAGTAAACGTGGCAAGTGAGGTAAGTAGGGTTTGATTTATTATCAATTATGCATTCTGGTGGTATGATAGGATTTTATTTCAGTAATTGGTCTATGAATTACTTGGAATCTGGTTGATATCTTTAATTGATACGTTACTTATCATCTCCCTTTTGTTACTTTATCTCTCGGATGCCTGTTGAACTGATATACATCGAATGAATACAATTGGCACCGCGGTTGGAGGGTCAGAGGCATCTGTTCCCTCCTCCGATATTACTCTATGGAGTTTTGCTAGACTTGTGAACCCCAAGTTGTCTGATCTGCAGTGTTAGGGGAAGGATAAGCTGTGCAAGGTCAATAGGTCTTTAGACTTGTGAATGTCGTGTTCTCTAAACGATACCATTAGGGGAAGGATAAGCTAAGAACTACTGCATGATAGGACTATTGGCATTCAGATTTGTGAACCTCTTGTTACCTAAACCACAATATTGGGGGAAGGATAAGCTATTGCCCATTGTCCAGTTGGATATATCAGTTGTCACTTCTTCTTACTCTAAAGGCATTCAATATCATTATTGTCCTTGTTGAAGTATCGGTTGGGCATTTTTGTTCTTTTATCTCGCTATATTATTATGCTTGATTATAAATGTCTTTAATGCCCGAAAAATGATAATGGATCTTATGATCTGAACTGTTGAAATCTAGTTTGATTTTGTTACTAGGTATTACTTGGATGATTGATGGTAGAGCATGCTTCTGCTTTACTGAGCCCTCTGATATATTTTGCTCACCCCGTTCTCCCCCTCCAAGTACCTCATCTACTGCTTAGGATAAAGGAAAGGGCAAGGCCTTATCAAAGAAGTTTTTTTCTTATTTGCAACGTTTAATAATAATTATCTATTTGCTTTCAGACTTTATGTAATATATATGGGATTTATTTGGGTTGATGTTTAAACCCATAGTACCTAATTCAGTCTATGTTTAATTTGTTATGCAGGACTTTTACATTTAGTTCTGTATTTTATTAAACAATAACGACTTTGTTATGTTCCACACCTGTTACCCTGGTTTAGTCTATTTTGCAGGTTAAGTTTGACTAAATCATCACCCGACATCACTGGTTATCTCGAGGGGTTTGGCAATGATTTAGGCCAAGCGGTCAGAGCCTATCGGGGTTTAGTTAATCTCAATATAACTTGAGTGACATAACATTTATTGATGCTCTAAGATTGCGCATAGCAAAATTAATCAAAGAGGCTCCTATTGTGATAGGGATTTCAAACATCCTTAGGTCGGTACATTTCTCAGGTATCTTCTTTTTAATTAAAAATGGCACTTTTGGTCCTAAGTTTTCATTACATTCTTCTAAAAACTTTTCTTTTGATTCAGAGAATTCTTTTCGAACTTCATCGTAATTAGAAAATTGGATAATTGATTCCATTAATGGTTCATTGGTTTTTATCTTCTTCAATGATTCAAGAATGTCTTCATTGATTTCTTCCTCCCTAACATCAGCTAATCGTTATGGAACAGTATATGAACACACGCCTTCATTCAAATAATCATAAATCTTATCATTTTTACCCTTATCAATTAATTTCGACTTTTGTAAAGATTTTTCATATGCTTTAACTATGGCTAAATACCATGGTACAAATTTCTATGAAACTGTGTAAGTTTCAATTGTTCAGCCATCCATTGTCTAGTAGGAATGACATTAGCCATCATTTATTCTTGTTCTTTTTTTTTCTTCTTCTTCTTCTTTAATAATCTTTCAAACCTTATTTTTATTATTTTTTTTAGGTGTCTTGCCAATTGTAGTTGTCTTTCTTATCACTAAATATAGCATTGACTTGTGCTTGATTAATATGAGCAACATTGGTGTGAGCAGGTGCTTTACCTTGACTACTTTATTGAGTACTTAACCTATTAATTTGGAAATTCATTGACGTAGCTAATTTTTGAATTCATTAATAGTAGTATCGGTCTTAATTGGGTTTTGAGAAATTAGTGTGAGATTTTGAGGTCTTTGACTCTTAAGATTTTATAATATTTGCTCTAAATTTGGATTCGAAGGTTGAGTGTTTCGTTGAGGTTGTTGATTCGGTGCAGGTTGCATCTGAGCTTTTGGTCAGTAAGTGTTATAATTCTAATTTTGAGAAACATAGCTAAAATTCAGATTCAGTCTTCCAGGATAATAAGTATTATTATTATATTGATTTCTTTGGGGACTAGAAAATTGATTCATTATTGCATTAACCTCATCAGTATTTTCTTCTCGTAGAGTAGGACACGCATTTATAAGATGTGTATCCTCATTACAAAATCTACAATCCTTATCTTGATTAGATTTTACGCTAACTAACAGCTTAACAATCTTAGATAATTCATCAATTTTATCGTCGGTTGTATTATTTTTCTTACTATCCACTTCATAGAGTTTCTTTCTTGAGGATTCAACTTTTTTTCATATTGTTTAGATTGTTTTGCCATTTTAGTAAGTTTTTCTTTCGCTAAAGTACGTATTGTTTTAAATAAAGATCCACCACAAACTGTATCTAGTAGTCTTTGTTCAAATTGATTGAGTTCTTTTTAAAAATATTCTAATAAAGCTCTTTGAGTATATCTATGTTCTGGATAAGAAGAAATCAGTCTTTGAAATCTATCCGAAAACTCAATAAAGTTTTCATCATCTTTCATCTTAGCAACTGTTATTTGCTTTTTATAGGAACTATTTTTTCTAGTAGGCATATATTCATCTAGGAAAACGTCTAACATTTGAGTCCATGTAGTTATCGAGTCTTATAGAAGATAGAAAAACCAGTCTTGTGCTTGATCTTTCAATGCAAAAGGAAAAGCCTTAAGTTTGACTTATTTTAAAGTTTCTTCTTTTGGTTTCGTCCCATTAACATTGTGTTGATACTCCCTTATAAAGTTTTTAGGTCATCATTGCCTTTACCATAGAAGTTAGGTAAGTCACTAATAAATCCATATCTAAGTTCAAATTCAAGAAGTCCATCAGGGTATGCTCTGCATATAGGTTTATATGCTGTAACATTTTGGCTTGCTTGTCTAAAACTAAGTTCTCTATTATTATTGATAACTCTATTATTATTATTATTATTATTATTAATGACATTTTCATCAATGTCAATTTTGTTGTCTTCCATCCTATTAACAAAATTTCCATAAGTTATTGTCTTAAAGTCTGATTAATAGTTATATCAATTTCATGATCAATTGGATTTAAAGACCCTATTGAATTATCACGATGAAGTGTATAGACCATATAACGTCTATAATCTTTTAAAAATCATCTAATAATCCTCGTCAACAGTGCCAAAAATTAACACATAACTGACCTCATCGAATTAAGTAGTAATTAGGATTAATGTATATGCCATTTCTCGAGTAGATATTCTAGGTGATTGTGTTCTAAGTTCTTTATTATGCAGCTTTCGTTAATATTTGCTTAGATTAGGCATACTTTTCACAAAGCGTAATGTGATTTTATCACCTAAAGTTAATTTCTTTGAGTATTCAAAGAGTTAATTCAATAAAATTAAAATGTGGCTTTTCCATTGAATTTAGGAAAATTGGTGGATGACTAAAGGCTATTAACCCAATATTGAATTATTTGAACTCAATTTTTATGATCGATTATTAATTGACTACAACTTAGTTGGTAATTATCTACGGTTTAGGTTTTCATTATTCGCATTGATTACTTTAATTATTATCCGTATTAATTTAGTCTAATTCGCATTGCATTCTTTAATTATTATCTTTATATTTATTTAATTATTTATTACTTTCTAAATAATATAGTTAATTAGTAATTATTAAAACATGACAAAAGCCTTTTTATACTAAAGAAAGTTCTGCAATCCCTGTGGAGACAATCTCACTTACCGCTACTACAAATTTAGTATAATAAATAAGTGGGTATTATTATTGTGCACACTCGACAAGTCAATAATTAGACCCTTTTGGGTCTATGATTGAGAGTAAAAGAATACTCTCAAATCATGTTCTCTTTTCATTCTTTATAAACTGATTTCAAATTAATTCATTTTAACTTCAAATAATAGAAATTTTGAAAAAAAGATTCAAATGAAAATATATTACCCACAATTAAATGAAAGTGATGATAAAACATAATGATTTAGTCAAATCAAAACATCCTTTAATGTTAACTTAACAAATTTATCTTTATTGTCCCGAGCAAAGAAATAATCTCAATCTTTTTCTCTTTTCATTCTTTATAAACTAATTTCAAGTTAATTCATCTCAACTTGAAATAATAGAAAATTTAAAATAGAAATGGTTTTCAGAACGGAATATATTATCCACAAGTAAATGAAAGTGTTGATAGAACATAATGATTTAGTCAAATCGAAACATCCCTCAATGATAACTCAACCATTTAATGTAACACTCTTTAGAACTTGAAACTTATTACCAAGGGTTAGTGCATTATATAGGTTTTCCCATCTCCACTGACAAGCATCAAGCTTACGATAACTAATATAGAATCTCGAAACATAAAAATATCTAGATTAGTTTTAATTTTAGAAAATACTTTATAATAGTACCACAATCAAAATCAATAGGGATTTTACCAAGATACCAACGAATATATCAATTAAAACATGTTAGATTAAGAAATACTTCATTCAACTCTAGCTTCAAGTACTTGAGTTAAATCTTTTCTTTTAAAGAGTTTAAGAACATCCATCTTTTCATCTCTCAAAATTTTTTCAACTCCATTCTAATTGTTTATTTTTAACATATTTCTTTTACTTTTGCTTTTGATTCCCTACTCCATTTCCTTTTGGACATTCTCATCTTTTTTTTCACTATAGATTCTCTGCTCCATTTCCTTTGAAATCTATAGAACTCTCTATATATTTATTTCTATAAACTCTTATTAAAACTTCTCACTATCCACCAAAGTTAAAGAAAATATTTTTTCTAACTTATAGAAATTCATCGGTTTCTAAGCTATTTCTTCTTTCAATTGTGGCATAATAGCTTTATATATATACTATAAAAAAACCAACCAATAGTTTTTTCATTATAATATTCTTAGAAATCTATCTTGTTCGTCTTGCCTTATTGTTTTGATTGTTCTACCCATTATCATGACTAACACAAGGTATCCAATTTAGTGTTCTCATCAAGTGAACAAGTTAGTCAAAAATGATATAAAATTAATTCCTTCTATCGTAAAACTCATTCGGGTAAGAAAATATCACTTCAATTCAAGATCTAATATCTATTCATTATCATTCTTTTCCTAACTAAAAAAATAAGAAAAAAATATTTCATACTTACTTGATTTTGAAAGAAATATGAAAATTTTCATCAACTTACTTGAACATCAGATTTAAAAATAATTTCAAACTTCACTTCTACCTTTTTTTTCCTTTCATTGCCTTTAATGTCATATGTCACCTAAAATATCCCCAAACTCATTCCAAACCTTGCCCTCAAGGTTTAAAATTAAGTCGGGTTACTAACATAACAAACATACCACCTGAAGCATTAACGATTCGATATGTATATCTAAAATATAAATAAATATGCAAATATAGAAGTTAACAGTCTCAAATTAATGGAATTCATAAGGGAAAATAAACTATCAATAACAAGATTTCACCAAGAGTAATATAATGTATTAGCAGTCGTTCAATACATACAAGAAAAAATAATATTACACTTGGTGATGTCCAGAAGTGAGTTCATTATTAGCTTCATCATCTTCCACCATTTTTTCAAAAGGTTGAGAAATATAGCCTATCAGCTGGGTTATAAGGCCCATGGAATGCCAATGCTCCGTGTATCCTGCAAATGACTATCATGTCCTCACTCAAACATAGAATGGTAGTGTTGTAGAGTCCTTTTATTTTTCACTATCATTTCTTCATTGCTACGGATCTTTGTCTTGTTGCACATTAATGAAGAAAATATAGTTAAAAAAGCCTCTTTTATTATGAGATGAAGATGGTGCCAAACTCAAAGGAATGTTTGGTATCGTCACTCCAACCATTAAACTTGCTGCTCTTATCGTGTCTTCTCTTGTCTTCCTTTTAATTTCAGTGTTGTATTCTTTCCTTACTTCCCTTGCATTTATTGCATTGAACGCTTCCCATTCATCATCTGAGTCATTATATCCCACCACATTTTTCATTCGTTGCACCCTCGCATCATTTATGGTCCTATCAGGTAATACATCGAATTCGGTATTGAAACCCAGCCCAGGTTTTTGCACAACTCGGTGATCAAAATTGGGAATGATAATCCTTCATTCTTCGTAGTCTGTATGGAAAACTTCATAGAATCATGTATAATTTTTTGAACTTCAATATAACCTTTCATCATCGCTATTTGCTACAATAAAGCAACTCTAGGGTTCTTCACTTTGAAGTGTTGTTTGGTTGGGTAAAAGGATGCGCCTATTATATAACTCCAACTCTTCGTAATCTTCATAAAATAGGTGGTTCCAATAAATTTCGAGTGGCCTTCACTGTTAAGGGCAAATCCTTTCTCCGAAAGTATCTTTAACACATCTTGGATTATTTAAGATGGGTAGGATTCCTTATTTTCATACTTGACGTTCGGGTAATCCTTTTCTGTTCTATGTCTGTTTTGTGAAAGATTGAAAAATCTATTCAACCTCTTAGGTGAAATATCGATGCTCTTCCCTTTAACTACTTTATCTCATTTCCTACTAACATGTTCGTTAGCATAAAACTATCGTACAATTTCTAAACATCCCATTTCTTCTCTTCCCGTATAATCTCACAAAAGTCAATCCCATCCCCTATCTCTGATGATGCTCACAATTTTATCTTCATACTTGCTCACATTTTGAATGTTAAACCCTCTATCAAGAATGATGACTCTCTTTGTGTCACTATAATACCTTATTTAAGATTTTGGTCTCACAAATAAAGAAGGTTCATAAGGTACCAAGTGACTAGGGTCTAGGATCTCAAAATACTTTTCCTCATCAGATGACAATGGATATTATTCACTAAGTTTATCCCTCTCAGGTCTAGGTTCTCTAATACTAATCCCGGTAGGTATTATATTCCATATATTGCCCGTATACTTCTATTTTTGTTTAGGTTGCAATACACCTTTTCCTTTTTTTTATTACCTCTACTACCTCTTCCTCTAACTCTTCCCGACATAAGATAGTGCAATTATGATTAAATACAACAACAATAATATAGCCTCAGTCCCAAATTAATTACGGTCCGTCTCATGGATTAAACTTTTTCATTGTGCTCGATTAAGTGCAATTGATGGTGAGCTTTCCAAACCATTCAAATAAAACTATTATGAAAGAGGCAAAGTGAAATTCTATCACTGAAATCCCATAACAGCAAGGTAAGGAAAATAATTTATGAAAATGATTTAGTGTGAAAGTCCAAAGAGTTGAAAATGATTCTTATAAAACTTGTTGTATCGACATATCCATTTTTAAATATGTATATATTGAAAAAATTCGTAGAAACCCTCAAACTCATTTGAAAACCTATATTTGAATCGAAAATATGCATAAAAAAATTTCCAAAAGTAATTTGTAAGTAATACCCAAAAACTTCATAAGTTCAAAAATTTATCAAAATTTGATTTTTATGCAAGGCATCGAAATCAAATAGATTAAATAGTATTGAATCATTACCTTTTTTAAAGTTAATCTCTCAAGTAAAATGCTCTATAAGCTCATCTAGTTGTCATCTCTAAGCTTCAATTTCGATAAAACACTCTCCTAGCCCTAAGTTTGGTGTATCAACTAGGATTGGATTTATATATATAAGGTTAAAGTGCTCTTAAACAAGGTGGGATGCACTTAGGGGACTTTATTCAATCTTTGAAGGGTTGAATCTAAGCAAAAATCAAAATATCAAACAAATGGGTGCAAGGTTTTAAGGTGTGAAAGGTTTTAGTGTTGGCAATTTGGGGTTCTATTTTTAAAAACATGGGTTCGTGCTTAGCGATCTGGGGCTTAAGTGAAATCGCTGACAAATCGCCAATGAAATTGGTAAAAGTAAGTCTCAGTGGTTCAGTGATTAGTTCAAGGAATCCTAGTATAAAACCAAAATCGCTTAGTTAATTTTCGTAAAAAAACCTACAAACTGCTGGCAGTTTACACATCGATTTTCAGTGTTAATTGGAATCGCAGAGTAAATTATGTTGTTTTTCCAATATATTCTATATTTTAAATAATTACTACATATAGAAATCATAATTAAGAATCATTTGTACTCAATAAAAGATATTGTAATAATGGATTTGGACTTTTAATTAGGGGATTATAAATTAAAATAAATCTTTATTACTTAAAATAGTTAAAAACAAATAAGATTAAAGTGAAATATAAATATACTAAATATCCTAATTCTAGTAAATGGAAAGACTTTGGCTCAATCAACCCTTCTTTACATGAAATCATTTTAGAATAGTAATCCTGAAATACTCCTATTATAAGAGTCAAAAGATAAGAGAATAGAAAACAACTAACAAATCTTACTACTAAAGCTGAAAATAAAGATATAATATGGGCAACCTCTTATATTACGTTGTTGTTTATAGTCAATGGATCGACTTAGTGGAAGAGATCACTCGTCATTTAGTTTTAGTGAATCAAACTGACTATCATCTAATTATTCATTAGTCTTGATATCTTCGTCTACCTTATTATTCTCAACTTGTGCATAAGATGTTTTAGCGTATTCATCACAATAGGATGTCCCGCTCTCATTGGCATCATCATAATCATCACTATTGATGTAATCGTCCTTTTCATAACCATCCTGTAGATACGTATACTCATTTTCCATCCTAATTGTAATTATATATTGTTCGACATCAAGAATGGCTTAGTTGTTTTGAGAAAAGTTTTTACCATTAATATTGCATCATTTTTCTCGATCTGTGCTATTATCAGGAAATTGGTGAAATACTTGAACTGTCCAACTTGCTCTGGCACATTCATGAACATTCTTAGTGGAAAGATCTTGTCACTATTTGCTTTGTTGATAACCAAAGGTGGTATAAAATCAATATTCAACCTGGCTTTTATTTTTTGTTGTTCTAGTAAGATGTTCATGTCAGCCCTTATGTCAAGTAAAACATTAGAGAAACTGATGTCATTAATCATCACATGGAGGAAGAGTTTCCTTAGATCATCTCTCGTAAATTTCAACTGCATGTCCTAAATCTTTTAGATTTTGTTGCTCATCAATGAATTCTTCTTCCATCGGTTCCTTCTCTTTTTGTTAGTGTACTTCAGGTATTTACTACTTTGACTTCTTCGTCTTATTGCACAGTTTCTTATACATCATAGTGTAATGGTTTCGTTAGTGTAGATGTAAACACTGGACTCCATTTTCTTACTTTGCGAAATTTATTTGTCGGTTTCAAGGTTGATGGTTTCCATATGATGTTCAACAAAATTTTCATGAAAAGGTTTTAACCTATGAACGTTAACTTTAAATATTTGTCATGTTTCTAAGGTTGCTATTTCTATTACACCATGAGGTAATAAATTAGGGATCAGATAAGGTCATGTCCATCTTGAATGGAATTTACCAAAAATAATTTAAGTCTTGAACAAAAGAGTAGAACTTTATCTCCCACTTAAAAGCTTTTTTAAATTGATTTCTAATCAGGAAATGCTTTAATTTTATTTTTACAAATTGATGCATTTTCATATGCGTCATTCCTGATTTCTTCTAGTTCTTGAATACTCAACTTACATTGGTTACATACTTCTTTATAATTCATATTGCATATTTTTGCTGCCCAATAGGCTTTATATTCTAGTTCGACTAGTAAATGACATGTTTTTCCAAATACTAACCTATAAGGTGTCATGCCTTTAGGTGTCTTGAATGTTGTTCTATATGCCTATAATGCATTTTCAAGTTTGAAACTCCAATCCTTACATATTGGACTAACTATTTTTTTAGTACTAGATTAATTTCTCTATTCGACTTTTCCACTAGTTTGTGGATGATATGCAATAGATGTCTTATGTGTGATCCTTGTTGGGTTTCGGGGATCATGCGTAGCGAAAAGTCTTCAAAGCCTTTTACGAACACCCCTGAACCAAGATCCTATTGATTCCATTAAATTGATGTGCCAATAAAAAAATCATACCTTAGCAAGAATAACTCCTTGTCTGCCTTGTTTCGTGTTGATCGATTCCTTTAAGATGCTGCGAGAGACGAACACCCTCTATCAGAAATCCACACACGAATGGATGATCATGATCCAGAGTGCTAGCCCCAAAAAACCTATGACAACAATTCTCACAAAAATTCTCTAGGAAAAAACTCTCTCGGGAATTCACTACCACAACTGTGACCCTAATGTATTATTTATAGTACACTAGGTAGAGTTATAAAAGAACTTCATCTCATAGTCACACTCCAAATAGAGTCCTAGATAAAGTCAAACTCTAAAATGGATAGAGTCATAGAGAATTTACAATTACTATAATTTCAATTAGAGTCCTACTATAATTCCAATTAGAGTTGTAATTTATTTAAAAAACTAATAAGAATTAAAGTCATACTATAATTCCAATTAGAGTCCTATTCAAAATAGGATTTACTAAAAGACAATTTACAGTCGCACTAGAAATGTATGAGAATCTTGAATCCTAGTCAAACTAGGACATTTAATGAGAATCTTCAAACTGAATTTTATCATATAAAATTCATTAACCTGGACAAAATTGAATCGCACAAATTTGTTCTTTACGTGCGACCCAATAGGTTCATACAACGTTGGCAGTGAACCAAAACCATTTTGGTATACAAGTCATAAGCGATCTCTAGCAAGGCATTATGACTACCCAAGTAGCATGAAGATCAATAAATCGATACAACCTAATAGATAACGTATATCATATCCCTTTGTCACGCGATATCTTTTGGTTGAACATAAGATATGGAATGTCACCCTTATAGTTTAGTCTACTAGTCTCGATCTCTGAGTAGACTAAAATTGTCAAGTGACATTGATCCAATCAATTCACTAGACGTGGTCATTTATCATTCTAACATATCGAGGGGCCCAATAGATATCTCTCTCTAAAAGAAAGGGACAAATTTCATCTTGATCACACAACATCTACGCAATAGTCGAACAACGACACAATCTTTATAATCATCATATTAAAGATAATGTTTGATTGTATCAAATCATTGTGCTCCTAATGTTGGAGTCTCTGGTGATCTCAAGTCAAAGAACTTAATGATATAACTCTCATGATAATCACTTACGACATTGACCATGTAGTGTTCTCATAGCGGGCCAGTCCAGCATCCGTTCCCAATATATACTCTTTATCTTGATCCGTATCCGTATAAGCATAATCATTACATGATTATCAATTAAGACTCATACTAGTCCTAATTTATTATTGTTCCAACAATAATAACTGACTAGGGACATTTGGAATAATACAATAATAATCAATGGATACTATTATAAAAGAAACATGCATCTATTTATAATAGTTAAACAACATTTATAGAATTGGCCTAGGGCATATACCCCAACAAACCTGTATCGCATATAAATGTTATAGCTGCTCCAAAAACTATAAAGGTTTTTTATCCAAGAAAATCAATCACTATTTTGAAACATTGGTTCTAGTAGCTTTTGCTTCTACCCACTAAGACATGTAGGCTACAACAAGTAAGATATAAAAACATAGCCATTTTATAGTGCAAAAGGTCCCATGAAATCTATGCCCCATACATCAAACACTTCACAAAGTAAGATAGGGGTTAAAGGCATTTGATTTCTACGCGCTAAGTTTCTAGTTCACTGGCAATTTGGACAAGATTTTATATAAAGGAGAACAATCGTGAAATTAAGTGGGCCAAAAGAATTTGGAATCCAGAATTTTATGAGCAGTTCTATGTGGGCCAAAATGACTTAGACATGCATAAGTATGAAAATGAGCTATAATTTATTGTACTTCCGAGTGCGGTATGCTTCTCCTAATTATTTGATTATTGCAAAACTTCCATAAGTTAGGTTCATTCCATCAATGTTTTTTTTTCAATCCTTTTTAATCTTATTCTTTCATGCACTTGTAAAGTAAGGAGATAACCTATTGGTGGAAAGATAATTAACTATATCGACATACCAAGGGTCTTCAGTACGCGTATTATATAAGTTTCATCTGGAAATTCATCCTTTAATGGTATAAGTGATTCTCCATTCTCTAACCTATTTAAGTGGCCTGCTACTAGATTTTCAGCTCCTTTCTTATCTTTTATAGTAAGGTCGAATTCTTACAGGAGTAATATCCATCTTATTAGTCTAGGTTTTGCATCTTGTTTTTTCATTAAATATCGCAAAGTTGCATGATGTTTACAGACTATTAGTTTTGTTCCTAATAAATATGGTCTAAGTTTTTTTAACGAAAATAGTATTGCTAAGAGTCCTTTTTCGATGGTAGTGTAATTTTGTTGGGTTGTATCTAGTGTCCTGGAGGCATAGTATATCATGGGACTCTTTCCCTACTTTTTTACCTAAAATAGCTCCAACTGCATAGTTACTTGCATTACAAATAATTTCAAAGGGTAATGACCAATCTAGCGATTTAATCACAGGTGTAGATATTAAAAGACTCTTTTAGTTTATCAAATGTTATCTTGCATTTATTTGTAAATTGAAAAGGAATGTCTTTTTGTAAAATTTTGCATAATGGTTGTGTAATTTTTTAGAAATCTTCTATAGAATCTTGCATGTCGAAGAAATGAATGTATCTCTCTTATCGTTTTGGGGTAAGGTCACATTTTGATTACATGAATTTTTGCAGGGTCTACCTATAATCCTTTATATGACACTATAGGTCCTAATATTAATTTTTAGTCTACCAGGAAATGATATTTTTCATAGTTTAGTACTAACTTAGTACTTTAGTTAAATTAATTAAGCTTTCATCGCAAGAATTACCATAAACTGTGAAATCATCCATAAAAACTTCAATGAAATTTTCCAAATAATTAGAGAAAATAACCATATATCTTTGGAACGTTGCAAAAGCATTACATAAAATCAAAAAACATACGTTTGGAAGCAAATGTGCCTAAAGGGCAAGTAAAAGTAGTTTTTTCTCGATCTTCTGGGGCTGCAGGTATTTGGTGAAATCCCGAATAACCATCTAGGCAACAGTAATGAGTTTTTTCACCTAATCTTTCTAATATTTGATCTATGAACGAGAGTAGATAGTGGTCTTTTCTGGTTAAGGCATTCACCTTTCTATAATCCATACATACCTTCCAACCGTCTAGAAAGCATTCAGCTTTATTTAATCTAAAGTAAATGTACATTTCTTTTTACTGTAATTCTTATCTTTTTAAGGACTACTTTGACTGGGCTTACACAATTGGTATTGTCCATTGGAAATATCTTTCATGCATCTAATAGTTTTAATATTTTAGCTTTTAATATGTCCATCAAAGATGGGTTTGATCTACGTTAAGGTTGTCTAGAAGCTTAGGTATCCGTTTCTAGTTTTATCCTATGCATACACCTAGGCTAAACTATTCCTTTAATATCAGCTATGGTCCATATTATCGTCAACTTGCATTGTTGATGTTCCATTTCGAACATTGATCCTTTGCTTTTGCTGTTATCAAAAATTTTCTTCATAAAATAAGAGAAGTTCTATTAGAGAAATTATCTTCTTTCATATCTATGACACGAAAATCTGCTGGGAAGATTAAATCATTGACTTTGACAAGTACATCTTCGAGTAGCCCTACTGTTTTAATGGTATATCTGTCATCTAGTTGTACGACTATACTAGTTTCTTCTAAATGAACGTTTATCATTTGTTAATAAATAGATAAATGCATAACATTTATGGAGGCTCCTAGATTACACGATGCTTTAAAAAGTCCTATGTTCTCAATTGTAAATGGAACGAAAAACATTATAGAATCAAAACATTTAGGAGGTAACTTCTTTTGGATCAATGTTTGTATGTGTTCTCCTAGACTCACCTTTTCATTAGCCTTAGTCTTATAACTACATAAATCTTTTATAAATTTATGATACTTAGGTACGTTTTGAATGACTTCAAACAAGAGTATATTAACTACTAATTTCTTTAATGTATTAGATATTTGCTTTTCTTCCTATAGTTTCTTTGCATTTTTGTTAGCTCCTAAACGATGAATGGTGGTGCTATATTTATTGGTTTATCTTCATTAAGTTTATTACCTTTTTCGTTGGGAGTTTTGTTGCTTGTTACTGCAATTTCTTTTTCTAGTTCTGCTTCTATTTCTTTCCTAGGAACTAATTGGTCTGGCATTTTATGTTCATCCATTTGCTTATCACTTCTTAATATTATAGCGAGTGTTTTTTATATATATTAGGATAAGGGTAAGATGGTAATTTCCCTTGATTTACAATTTCACTCATTTGTGTTGCTATTTGACTCAATTGGTTTTTTTATTTTAGTCATATCATTTTGTAATGTTTGAATCATTCGATATTGTTCTCTTTCAGAGTTATTCGATGTTTTATACCTTTGGTAACCTTGATTGTTATTATTATTACCTAAATTTGGTTGCGGGTAATTTGCATGACTATTAAAGTTATAATTAGGATCAACAAACTCATCATATTGGTTCATGATAGCATTAGTTTCTTCTATTTTGGTTTGTTGTTTCAAAGGATATTCATTATTAAAAAGGTTTGATTTATTACTAGTTTTCGATGTGCTTAATTTATCTTTTACTAGTAATTCAACCATGAATTTTAGCTCGTCTATCTTATCATTTTGTATTTTGTATGCCTTATTCATGTCACTCACATTATCTTTGGATGATTCACTCTTCTCACCATATTGCTTTGATTGCTTAGCCATTGTATTTATGGTTTCTCTTGCTAGAGTTGGTGTTTTATCAAGTAAAGACCCTCCACCCATGATGTCTAAGAATCTTTGTTCTTAGTGACTTAATCCTTCATAAAAATATTGCATTAAAGCTTTGTCTATAAATCCATGCATTAGGCATAGTGAGATCAATCTTTTTTACCTATCCCAAAATTTATCGAAAGTTTCTCCAGTTTCCATCTTAGCATTACGGAGAGGGAGGTAAAATAACCAATCTATAGACTTGTAACATCTCTGACCGTTTTAGGTTTTAACGTGCTTACTTGATGTATGAACTCTCTTATAAATTTTTGAGCATCTTCATTAACTTCATTATAGAAGCATGGTAAAGAATTTATGAGTCCGAATCTCAATTCGAATTTCGAAAAACTCTATTAAGAAAGTTACACACATAGGTTCATAAGCCGTGACATTCCTATTAGAATAGCAAAAGTACTTAATAGTTAAAGAGTAATTGGAGAGAGTTATTTCGTAGCTCTCTAGTCCTATATATAGTTCCCCTAGAAATACATATCCTAGATGAATACAAATTCCTAATATTAATCTAAAGAAACGGTCACTGACCTTAGCGATTTCTCAGCGATTCCTAATTTATACTCAAGTCGCTGAGCAAATCACTAAGTTTAACTCTCGGTGGTCCACCGATTTAATTGGCGATTTATAGTACGTTATCTAATTCGCTATGGATTCATTGGCCTTTCTTCTGCTGCTGATTTGTATGGCGATTCCTAGTGTTTTTCCAAATCGCTGGCTAATAGTTGGTGTAGTTTTCCAGTTTACCATTTTGATTTTCTTTCTCTTTTTTCCACTTCTTCATTTTCTTATTTAAAACTTGAAATCACAAAAATAAGAGAATACCTAGTGTAAAATCACCATTAATGCCATAAATTAACCTAAATTGCACTATAAAATGCGTCTAATTATTTACTTGTCAAATACCCATGCTTGCCCCTATGAGATTACACTATAAAATGTGTGAGGATTTAGAGCTGAATGAGAGTCGTTGCCCTATTCTTTATTTAAGGCCCTCCCCAACGCTCGTTAAATGCCCTTCCTGATGAGGTTGGGAGGTTTTATATAAGTTTTGTAAGGATTTAGAATTGAACAAGGGCAGCTGCCCTGTTCTCTGGTGGGACACTCGACGATGGATCATGCTCCTTATATAAGGGAAACGCCTCCAATCAAGAACTATGAGGAGCCGAGTTTATGGAGCGCGCTCCACCAAATGAGGGAGTGTGCTCCCACCCCAGAAAACAACGAAATTGATATAATTTAATAGATTTTTGATAATGGTTTAAGGAATGGTTTAGTGGTCCTAAACATATGGTATTCGACCTGAATTGATAACAACTGGTTTATTTTAGGTGTTTGATTGAGAGAAAAAACTTTATGGATGTCAGGAGTTGTGTAGGTCATTAAAAGTTAGTAGAATCGATACAGGTTAGCGAGACTCATTTACTTTATCAATTATGCTACGTAATTAATATATTAGCTCATGTAGCTTATGAACTAAGTTTGGGCACTATACTCTGACTCAGGTATCTTGAATATTTGTAACTAAAACCTTGGAAATGTAATTTATAGGTGGACAATAACTTGAATATAGTGTAGTTGGTAGACAAGTACCGAACTCAGAGGAAGGAGGATAAGTACCTACCTCTAATAAAATGGTAATTGGAATGGATTTTGAAGTTAGTGGATAAGTACTAAGCATCAATTACTAACGTGAGAGCGGTGGATAAGTACCAATCTCAGAGGAAGGTGGATATGTACCTACCTCTAATAAGGGTAACTAGAATTGAATTTAATTTCAGTTCTAATTATGATACCATATCCATTCACTATCCGTTTAGAGTTAGAATTTTAGTTAGGCGTTAACACATTCTATGGGATTCTAAATAAGGCTAGTGTAGAACCCTTTAGAGTGCATTCCTGCATAAAGGGGAGGAAGATTTTCATTTTTTAAGAATAATTGGAAAGAATAGTCACATTACAGTTGCGATATACTGAATAACTTACCTCTGATATGTATTGGTTATATTATTTCTGTTACCCCGAGTAACTATTATTGGTTCATGTTGTTATTCATTTATTCATTGATTGTTAGTAGATAGTTGATAGGTAAATGAGTGTCACTTACTAAGCAAGAAGGAGCGCTATTCCCCTAAATATTTAAGGTACACGATTTAGCACGAAATATAAAGGAAATGGAGGATATAAGTGTTTAGAGATCTCCTCAAATGTAATGTACTCTTTTGTATATATATATTGTATTGAATTAATATTTTATAATAAAGAGGGTTGTGATATGATTTTACGACCGAGATTTAAGCCAGTTTTTTATATATCTTCTATTTAATAAAAAAAGTTTTAATTCCGCTGCATTTTTTTAATTATTATTCGATATTTCAAGATATACAGGATGTGAATATTAGGTTGGAAAGTAAAGCTGCTGACTCTAGTTAAATCTGATTATTGTAATAATGCTTAATTAGGGTTTCGGGTCGAGTATCACCTTAATTGGGATAGGGGATGCTAAAGTTTGGTAATGCTTAGGGGGACAATAACTTGAATGTAGTGGAGTTGGTGGATGAGTACCAATCTCAACGGAAGGAGAATAAGTACCTACCTCTAATAAAATGATAATTGAATGGATTTGGAGGTTGGAAGATAAGTATCAAGCTTCAATGACTAACGCGAGAGAGGTGGCTAAGTACCAATATCGGAGGAAGGTGGATAATTAACAACCTCCAATAAGGGTAACTAGAATTTAATTCTAGTTCTAATTATGATACCTTATCCATTCACTATCCATTTAGGGTTGGAATCTTAGTTAGTTGTTAACGCATTCTATGGGATTCTACATAAGGCATGTGTAGAACCCCTTAAACTGTATTCTCACTTAAAGGAGAGGAAGATTCTCACTTTTTTAAAATAATTGAAAAGAAATGTAATAGTACAATTGTGATATTGTGAATAACTTACATCTTATATGTATTGTTTACATCGTTTTCGTTACCCTGAGTAGCTATTAATGGTTCATGAAATTATTCATTTATTCATTAATTAATAGTAGATAAATGATAGGTAAATGAGTGTCACTTACTGAACAAAATGGAGCGCTCATTCTCGTTAATATTTTAGGTACACATTTTAGCGCTAGAGTGAAAGGAAATGGGAAAATCTAGGTGTTTAGAGCTCTCCTATAATAGAATGTACTTTTTATATACACATTGTATTGAGTTACTATTTATAATAAACGGGGTTAGGATATAGTTTTACGATCGAGGTTTATGCCAGTTTTTTTACATATCTTATGTTTGATCGAAAAGTTTTTAATTCCACTACGTTTTGTTTAAACTTTTATTCGATATTTCAAGATATAAAAGATGTGACTATTACATTAGAAGGTAAGGCTGTTGGCCCTAGTTAACTTTGGCATTGTAATAGAGCTTATTTAGGGTTTCAGGTCGAGCATCGGCATAATTGGGATAAGGGATGCTACGGTTTGGTAATGGATAGCGGGAAAATAACTTGAATGTAGTGGAGTTGGTGGATAAGTACCAAACTCAGACAAAGGATGATAAGTACCTACCTTTAATAAAATGGCGATTGGAATGGATATTGAAATTGGCAGATTAATACTAAGCTTCAATGACTAATACGAGAGCGGTGGATAAGTACCAGTCTCAGAGGAAGGTGGATAAATACCTACCTCTAATAAGGGTTACTGGAATATAATTCTAGTTCTAATTATGATACCATATCCATTCACTATTCATTTAAGTTTGGAATCTTAGTTAGACATTAATGCATTCTATGGGATTCTACAAAAGGCATGTCCCTTAGACTGTATTCTCGTGTAAAGGAGAGAGATTTTCATTTTTTAGAAATAATTGGAAAGAAGAGTCACAATACAATTACGATATAGTGAATAACTTGCATCTAATATGTTATGTTTATATCATTTCCATTACCTTGTGTAGCTATTATTTGTTCATGTTGTTATCCATTTATTCATCGATTATTAGTAGATAGTTGATAGGTAAATGAGTGTCACTTACTAAGCAAGATGGAGCCCTTATTCTCCTTAATATTTTAGGTACATGGTATAGCGCTAAAGAGAAAGCAAAAAGGAAGATCTAGGTGTTTAAAGATCTCCTCTAATGTAATGTACTCTTTTGTATATATATATATTGTATTAAGTTATTTTTTTATGATAAATAGGGTTGAGATATAATTTTATGACTGCGGTTTATGCCATTTTTTGTATATCTTGTCTTTAATCAAAAAGTTTAATTTTGCTGCATTTTATTTTTATTATTATTCGATATTTCAAGATATAAAGGATGTGAATATTAGGTTGGAAGGTAAGGCTGCTGGCTCTAGGTGAGTTTGGTTGTTGTAACATAGCATAATTAGGGTTTCAGGCCAGTTATCGCCCTAATTGAGATAGCGATGCTACACTTAGGCTCCGGAGTGGCTTCAAAAAGAGGGGGGATGATCGAGTTTTTATGTTCTTTTAGCAATTTTTATTATTTTAAAAAATAATTTATTTGTTCAATACATATCCTACTCAAATCTTTGTATTTTTAATGCATTCTACCTTTATACTAACTATTATAAGTGATATATATGATAATTACAAGTTAAATTTGGAAAAAGAAAAAAATTGATGTCCAGCGAATCCAGAGTGATATGTATTTACACTATAAATCGATGGACAAATCGGTGATAGTTACCAAAATCTTAAGTGAAAAATTGAAGTGTAGTGTTTCAATAGTGAATCGATCTTATAATTGGAATTGCTTGTTAAATCAGTAAGGCACAAAACCTTGATTTCACCTATTCACATGGCAGTTTCTTAGCAAATCCATTTGAAACACTGTTTCGCTGAGACCGAATTCGTGTTTTTAAACCATAAACCCCATATCTGTATAAACAACTCAATTCATACTACAAACCCTTACACCCTTTCAACTAGAAAATCAAATTATTGTCCAGATTCAACTCTCTAAAGCTTTATTATATCTTTTTTAAGTAATTCCCACCTTGAGGAGGATTTGTTCAAACCAAGAGAAGAGAGTACTTTAAGTGTATAAAGACAAATTCGAGCTTGAATGAGAGGGATACATGTAGACGCTCAGAAAAAGAATCTAGGAGTTGTCAAGAGTCCTATAATTAAGTGTTTCACTCTCAAGGAGGTAATCGTTTGATACTTTTTCAATTCTTTCAATTTCAAAGTTTTGAAAATTAGTTTTTGAATAATCATTTTAGTTACAATTGTATGATTCTTGATTTTGAATACTAAATGGGTGAGGTAAGTATTTTACTATACATATAAATAAGAATTTTAATATGAGCTACAAAATGAGTTTAGGGTTTGTTTTTCAAATACATGAAAATTACTTTGATGGATTTGCTTTCGTATTATTTATCTTTACTAATTTTTAAAATCATTTCATGAATTTTTATGTAAAGAATTATTTTAAAAAACTTGTTATAATATCTCGATAAAATTTGATTCTCAATGAATGATTCATTTTGAATTCATTTTCATATCAAATATAAGATTTTAATTTATCAATTCATCAAAGTTTATTGATTCACTATGATGAGAAGAGGTAGAGGACAGGGATCATGAAGGAAAACTGGAGCGGGGATGTTCTAAATTGGTACGAAGATTTTATGATAATGGATATATGAGGGATAATCCAAATAAAGTAATACTTCAAGGAAAAAGATTATTTCACTAGTAAGATTGAATAGACAATATAGACTTCTTAAAAAGATATATAGATAAGACATTGATTACCTAAATATCATTTATTTCAATAAGGAACCTTATCATTATGCAATGATTCAAGAAGCCTATGAGGTAATTGGGGCGAGGGGTTTGCTTTTGATTTTGAAAATCGTCCTAAATTTATTGAAACCACCAATTTAAGAAAAATCACCAAATGTTGGAGTTATATTATAGATGTTTGTTTATATCTCACTACACAACATTTTGAAGTAAAGAATCCTAGAGTTCCTTTATTTTATCTCGTTGTTATGAAACATGACGTTCTACCATTTCCAATATTGATTTTAAGCTATGTATGAAAGTCGAGATAGATCTTAACGAAGTTGAATTCGATGTATTACCTTAAAAGACTATTACTAATGTTACGGTAAAAAGGATGAAAGAGGTAAACGACTATACTAATTCGGAATATGGATGAGAAATCAATGAATCAAGAAGATTAAGAATTGAGAAAATGGGTAGTAGGCATGAAGTTCATAGCATAACATTAGAATATGCAAGAAGTGCAACAAGTACAACGACTCAAGTGAATGTTACAAGGACGGAAGACAGTTCTACATCTCCATTGAGAGGTAAAAGCGATGGATTTTTTTATCCTTACTTTTAGCTTTTATGCATACCAAAAAGAAAATTTCGAGAAATCAGGGGATGTTGGAGGAGAATGAAATAATTTTGACACATCACCATTCCATTACGGAAAGAATATTTGTTGAGTGTTTGCAAGATCTAAGGACGAACATTGATATTCCATCGTTGTAGCTGCACTTTCCATTAGGAGTTTATAACCCCACTAATAATACATTTCACAAGCCACTGCAGAGACGGATGAAGAAGGAACTCAAGATGCTAATGATGAGTTTACTTCTAAACATCATAATCTGTAATCTTTCTAATATTTTCTTGATTGAAAAGAATATGAATCTTGTTTTGGTTATTAATGAGAAATGAAAGATATATTCCATTACAAAATTGCGACTATTTATGAATTCAGTTTGTTTATTTTATATATTTTAACAGTAATTTATTTTATATAGTTTTTTGTGCTTCACTAGGTATATTACACACAACTTAATTATCAAACCTTGAGGAAAAGGTTTTGAATGAGTTCGGGGGTATTTAAGTGAAGTGGAATATAAAAAAATGAAGTTTGGAAGACTTTAGAGGCATAATATACTTATTCAATATTCAAAGTTCACTGAGATTTTTCAAGTTTTTTAATACAACAACAACAACAACATCATCATAGCCTCAATCCTAAATTTTTCAAGTTTTTTAATATACTGGTAATATTTCTTCATTTTACTTTTTTTAGCTAGGAAAATATAAAATTGAATATAATTTGGATTTAAATAGAAATGATATGTTTATTCCCTATGGAAATAAAGAATATGATAGAAATAAATTATTATACCTTGTTTGACTTACCAAGATTGTGTATATATGCACTAGAGTTTAGAGGGATTGATTGCTTTGCGTTAGGCTTAACAGCCTCGGCAACTTTATCCTCGTCTTGACCCTTTTTGCTCATAGCATTTCCTTTTTGAAACATCTACATATTGACGGAGGGCCTCTTAACATTCTGCTCTTTAGTCTTAAGCATTAAATGCAATTCTAAGGTGGATCTCCATGTTATTCATATTATATTTCATTACAAATTGCGAGTAACTATCGGGCAATGAATTCTGGATCAAACATGTAGCCAAGTTTTGTCTAATGGAAAATCTAAGTCTGTCAAGATGATCAATATAGCCTTTCATCTTCGGAACATGAGGACTAATTGATGCCTCTCAGCCATCTTGGAGGAATATAGTTCTTGACTGTCTCAAACTTTTCTTGCCTTACCTGCGATTGGAACATTTTCTTCTACATCAAAGCCATTTCATAGGCTTCCATGTGTTCCATGTCGTTCTGAAGTTCATAAATCATGTTAGCCAACATAATGCTTGCAACATTAGTCGAATCATTGACATGCTTACTATGTTCATCTTTCACAGCTTTTAAGGCATTAGATAGTGGTTCTACAGGAAAAAGATCATGCAGGACATACAACTTGTGTTCATGATTAAGAAAAATTCTCAAGTTTCTAAACAAGTAAAGAAACTTTGTGCCATATAACTTATCCTTCTCAAGGATGAATAACAGTGATAAGGGATCGGTGTGATTTGAAAATGCCAAAAATCTACAACAAAGATTATACAAGTTCATTTTTATACAGAGGAATAGACTCCCACTAAATCAACAACCCTCCCAAAATATAATGTTAATTAAGGGACCTAAAACTCATATTTCACTTAATTCCAATATAGCTAAGGCATGAAACCCTTGGGTTTTTAAGGTTCGAAATGCAACAGAAATTTTGAATTTTATTTTTGAAACCACAAAAGGATCAAATCCAAATTCAATTGAACTAATTGAAAAAAGCAAGTCGTACCTCAATTGCTAATTTTTTTTCCTTGATTGATGTTTAAGACAATGCCATAAACGTACGTCCACTATTAGAAATTCACACTCGAACAACGACCGATATTTCGAGTACTAGCCTGAAGGAAAACACGAAAACAATTTTATGTTCTCACTAAAAACTCTTGAACGGCTGAGAAATCTAACTCATTTTCTAAAAGCTAAAACCATATTTCAACCCTAGTTTATCGCGTAATGTTAATTCACTTAACACACATATTTATACAAACCTTATATAAACCTGGGTAAATGAATTATCAATATACCCCTACTTAAAGTTGTATTAATATTATACATCTTAGGGTTTATGTGTTATGAATTTTATCATATACAATTCATTTTTTTGAGTTATGTAAAATCTTGCAAACCTTCTTTTTACGCAACCCAATAGATTCATGCAACGTTGGGAGTGAACCAAAACCATTTTGGTACACAAGTTGTAAGTGATATCTAGCAAGGCATTATGACTACCCAAGTTGTATGAAGATCAAGATTGATACAACCTAATTCATGGTGTATATCATATCCTTTTGTCACACGATATCCTTTGATTAAACATAAGGTAAGGAAAATTACCTATAATGTAAAATCGTACTAGTCTCAATGTCTATATAGACTCAAAATAACCAAATGAAATTGATCATATCGATTCACTTGGACTTAGCTATTTTTAGTCTAACATATTAAGGGATCCAATTATGTCTTTCTCTTAACAAGAGGGACAAACTTTATCTCAATCACTCACATTTACACATTATTCACATAGTAACCAATCACAACCTTTATAATTGTCTAGTTAAAGAAAACCTTTAATTGTGTCAAATCACTGTGATCCTAATATTGAAGTCTATGGTAATCTCAAGTTGAAGGACTAAATGATAATCTATTAAAAGTAACACCTATGACTTAATCCATGTGGTGTTCTCATAGCTAGTTGGACTAGCACATTATTCCCTAACTTGTATTCATGATCTTGATTCGTATTCTTATACACATGATCATCACATCACCATCAATGAAGACTCACACTAGTCTTAATTCATTATAGTTCCTAATATAATGACCGACTAGGGACATTTATGATGTTTCGGGTACAATCAAGAGATCATATTATAATGTAAACATGCAAACTAATTATAATAATGAACAGCAAATGAAATCCTTCATTTTATTAACTAAGATAGTAACATAAACAATGTTTGTAAGATTTACCTAGGGCACATGCCCCAACATCTCCCACTTGCACTAGGTCCAATCATTCATGTATCTAATAACTAACGACCTAACATGACCATCATGTTTTACTTGTAGAAGAGCCTTCATCAATGGATCTACAACATTGTCTTTTATAGGAAACCTGCGAATCTTTACGTCTCCTCTCTCAATGATTTCTCTAATGAGATGAAAAGTTTGAATATATGTTTGGATCTTTGGTATGACCTTGGCTCATCAGCCTATGCTATTGTCGCGTTGTTGTCATAATACAAGCAAATAAGGTTAGCAATACTTGGAACCACACATATTTTAGATGTAAACTTCTTGATCCAAACTACCTCCTTATATGTATCAGACTTACAATGTACTCAACTTTTGTTGTAGAATATGTCATAGTCTCTTGCTTCAAACTTTTCTAGTTCACTCATATGATTCCACATGCATCAACTATTGGATCCATCATAGATGTCATGTTATGCACTCGACTTAATGTATCATATGCTTAGAACGCAACAAGCAAATAATTCAGATCTCGGTGATAGTCATTGGATATCAGAGAAGAGCATTCTTACGTAATTAATAAAAACTAAAGAAGAGTTCTCGGTCTATGGAAGTTTGGAGGACAAGATTGTTGTAAGTGGTTACACAGATGCAAGTTTTCAAAGTGTTATAGATGACTTCAAATCTTTGTCTAGATATGCATTTACTTTGAATGGAGGTGGTAACGACCCTCTTTTAGAGTCTTGCACATTGAACCTATTTAGCACCTTGTCTATATAAGCACTTTAACTCGGATTAATAAACCTCTTAGATCTATCTGTATAGATCTTAATCCCAAGGATATAGGCTACGTCTCTTAAGTTTCATTGAGAACCACTTCCCTAACAAAGACTTGACATTCTGAAAGGTTGAGATGTCATTTTCGATCGGTAATATATCATCAACATACAAAACCAATAAAATAAAAACACTCCCACTGACCTTCTTGTATACACAATGTTCATCTTCATTCTTAATGAAACAAAGTCCCTTAGTTGCTTCATCAAAATGATTCCAACTCCAAGAAACTTGTTTTAACTTATAAATGGGTCTTTGAAGCTTGCACAACTTTTTTAGAGTTCTCAGGATGGACAAACCTTTCAGACTGTATCATATACATGTCCTCAAGTTGTTTTCCACTTAGAAAAGTAGTTTTACATCCATTTGCCATATCTTATAGTCTTAATTTTCAACTATGGCAATTAGAGTTCTAATGGATTTAAGCATCACTACTGGAGAAAAAGTCTCATCATAATCAACACTTTGAATTTGTTTAAAACTTTTTGCTACAAGCCAAGTTTTCTAAGTATGCACTTTGCCATTTATGTCAGTTTTCTTTTTGAAAACCTATTTATATCTAATGGTCTCACCGCCTTTAAGTAAATCAACCAGGTTCCATACTTGGTTATCAAACATGGATTGCATCTCGAGTTCATGGCACTAATTACTTGAATTAGGGCAAGACACGGTCTACTGATAAGTAGTAGGCTCATTTTAATCCATAAATAATACCTCACTACTATCGGTAACTAAAAGTCTGAATCTCTCAGGTTCATGTCTTACCCTATCAGTCTACATGGGCATTCCGAAATACGTGGTGGCTCAACTAGTTAAGAACTTTGTTGATTTACCACTAGCGGTTCAGTGTTCATTTATGGTTCTTGATTTTTCTTCAATACTTACTTTATTCCCATTGGTATCTTTTAAAATAAATTATTTTTCCTTAAAGACACTATTCCGAGCAATAAACACTTTGTTCTTAGTGGAACTATAAAAATAGTATCCTCTAGTTTCCTTATGATAACCCACAAAAAGACACTTGCTAGATTTGGTTGCTAGTTTTTTTTTAAATCTGCCATTGTTTAAAAACCTTGCAGCCTCAAATCTTTAGGAAAGATAAACTAAGTCTATTCCCTAACTATATCTCATATGGTGTTTTATTAACCGCTTTAGAAGGAACACAATTCAGTGTAGATGGAGCAGTTTTTAAGGCATAGCTCCAAAAGGAAATGGGAAGATCTTCATGACTCATCATAGATTTAACCATATCTAATAAAGTTCAATTTTTCCTCTCAAAACACCATCCCATTGGGGAGTTGTTCGTGGAGTTAACTATGACACAATCTTACAAATTCAAGGATGATCATCAAAGTCTTAGCTCGAATTTTCACCACCTTAATCTAATCAAAGTGATTTTATGATTTTGCTAAGTTGATTTTGAACTTCATTTTGAAACATTCAAAACATTTCAAATGATTCAGTTAAGTTCCATGAGATACATATAACCATATCTACTAAAATCATTAGTGAATGTAATAAAGTACTAATAACCTCATCTAGCCATTGTGTTTATAGGATCACATACATCAGAATGTATTAAAGAAAATAAATCACTTGCCCCTTAACTATGTCTAATAAAGGGACTTTAAGTCATTTTACCTAATAAATGAGATACGCAAGTTTGATAAGATTATAAATTAAATGAATATAAAAATCCATCTTTATAGAGTTTAGCAATGTGTTTCTCATTTACATGGCTAAGACGACAATGCCAAAGATAGGTTTGACTCAAATCATTTGACTTGAATCTCTTTATTTTACATTAAAGATATGAGTATATGTAAACCTTTTCATGTTTAGAATATAACGACCATCACGTAAATCAACATTTGCATAGAAAATGATTTTACAAGAATTGGAGCAATTATTATTCACAATAATAAAAAACCATATAAATCCAAAAATGAAACTAAAATGATGTTTTTGCTCAAGAGATTGGCATAATAACAATTTTTTAATGTTGGGTATTGGGGTTCATATGCAGTGGAATATTCAAGAAACTTTTTGAAAAACCCCAACGTGATCGAAAATAAGTTCCATTAAACCAAGTCTACAAAAGTAAACCATACCTTAATTCATGATTTCCTTCTCTAATTGTTCAATTTCCAAAACGTTCGAGTGTGTGTCATCTATCAGAAATCCATACACAAACGATTACCACAATTTGGAATGTCGGCACTAAGAGAGATTGAACACATTTTTCTTTCTCTCAAAGTCCAGAGAACTCGAAATTAGAAAAAAAAAATCTTATTTCGTTTTAGGGTTTCAACCTCTATTTATATGTGTAGATAAGTTTACTTAAAAAATCTATTAATAATACAACTACTGTATTTAGGCAATTCAAGCAAATTACGCATACACCCCTATAAATAAGTTATGATATAACAAATCGTAAGTGCTTTTATGTCATGAATTTCATCATATAAAATTCATTACTCTGAACTATTTGAAATTGCGCAAATCCATTCTTTGTATGTGACCTAATAGATTCATACGACATTGGCAATGAACCAAAGTCATTTTGGTACAAAAGTCATAATCGGTCTCTAGTAAGGCATTATGACTACCCAAGTAGCATGAAAATAAAAATTGATACAACCTAATGAATAATATATATCATATCCTTTTGTTTTGCGATATCCTTTGATTAAACATAAGGCATAAAAAGCCACCTTTAATGTTCTATCGTACTAGTCTCGATCTTTAGGTAGATTGAAAATATCAAAGTGACATTGATCATATCAATTCACATGGACTTGGCCATTACCAGTCTATCATATCGAGGGATCCACTAATATCTCTCTCTATATGAGAGGGACAAATTCTATCTTGATTACACACCTTCATATATTATTCACATGTTATCTAATCAAAATCTTTATAATTGTCCCATTAAAGACAATGTTTGATTGTGTCAAATTACAATGCTCTTAACATTGAAGTCTATGGCAATCTCATGTCGAAGGACTAAATGATATAACTATCTTAAGTTACCCCTATGACTTAATCCATGTGGTTTTTTCATAGCGGGTTGGTCCAGTACCTTGTTCCCTAATAAGTACTCATTATCTCGATTCGTATCCTTATACACATGAGCATCACATGACCATCAATTAAGATCCATACTAATCTTAATTCATTACAGTTCCTGTATAATGACTGACTAGGTACATTTATGATATTTCAATGAATACCTATGGATCTCATTATAAGTTAAACATGCAATCACTTATAATAAAACAACAAATAAAAAACTTCTATTTTATTAACTAAAATTATAAGATAAACAATGTTTGTAGATTGACCTAGGGCACATGCCCAAACATTTAAAATGAAAATAAATCCACTAGATAAAGTTAACCGAGAACATCCTAGAACTAATGCAATAACCTTCGCTCCATTTCCAACTCACATGTTAACTTCTCCTTTCTACTTATTATTAATCCATGCATATTAATGTAAATGTAAGATCCATATCTGGCATCCAATCCGTAGGAATCACTTGTACATAAGTTACATTCAATAAAGTAAAAGCATGAAGCTGTAATCGCACTACCCTTCTTTTTCCTTAGATCTTCTAGATGGATATCATTATTTCTAAACCGATGACCAGGTGCATGATAGAAATGGCAACTTTTTCCTTTTCCTTTTCATTATGTGATTGTGAAGTAAAAGCTGCCTTAGGCGTCTCTTGTTCCACTAGCTTTGTGATAGGCATAACAGTCTTGGCAACTTTAGCCTTTCCTTTACCATTCTTTATCATAACTTTTACTTTATGAACCATCAACATATTGGTAGATGGTTTCTTGACATTCTGCTAAGCAAACTTAAACATCAAATGCAGCTCTAAAATTGATCTCTCCATGTTATTGATATTGTAATTCATCACAAATCACGATTAACTATCTGTAAATAAATTCATGATCAAACTAGTAGCCAACTCTATGCTAATGGGAAATCCAAGTTTGTTAAGATGGTCAATATAGCCATTCACATTTAAAACATGAGGAACCTCAGCCATCTTGCAATAATGTAGGTTCTTGATTGTCTTAAACCTTTCTTGCATGGCTTAAAGTTGGAACATTTCCTTCAGCATTGCAGCCATGTCGTAGGCTTCCATATGTTCCATGTCCTTTTGAAGTTTAGTAATCATGGTAGCTAACATGAAGCATGCAACATCAGTTGAATCGCTGACATGCTTATTCATGCATCCTTCACAGCTTTCAAGGCATTGGCTGGTGGTTCCTCAGGAATAGGATCATCCAGGACCTACATTCGTTCTCATGCTTAAGAACAATTCCTAAGTTTCTTAACCACTCAAGAGATTTTGTCCCAAACAACTTATCCTTCTCAAGAATGGATCGTAATGACAAGGGATTAGTGTGATTTGAAAAGGCTATAAATCTACACAAAGATTATGCAAAGCCCGTTTTAATGTAAATGTATAGGCTCCAACTAAATCAACAACCTTCCTAAAACACAATGTTAATTTAAGGGACTAAAACCCATATTTCACCTAATTCCAAGACATCTAAGGCATGACACTTTGAACTAGATTATTTAGGTAGGTACCTATTACAAATTACATCATGTGACACTTTTAGTTGTTTTTATTATATTGTGACATTTAATGTCTTAGCATGTTTTTTTTCATCTTGTGCCTAAAACCCAAAATTGTTTTGATAGCTTCATTAAGTCTTACCATTTCAAACAACAAAGTTACTATTACCCACCTTGTTCACTAAGATAACACAATACGACATGCAGAGTTAGACCTATATTGATGTGATCGAGACTTTGACAAGTGTTTAAAAATGGATGGCACTCGACTTACAATTTTTAAAAGGGATTTTATATTAGGTTTTTATGATTCTTGTAAATGGAGTTAATCGATTAAACATCATATATTTTCATACTTGTAGAATCGTTAAACAAGTTTGGGAGTTTAAATGCTATTAACCAATAGACGAGTTTCTTACATTAGGAACAGTTGGACGACGTTCCCGCTGGCCTGTCAGCGAATGATGGTTCCATTTTTTTTAAGACGATAGATTACAGCTTCGAAAATTGTATATTTGTCAAAAGTCTCTCATTATTTTAGTCAATCTGATTCACTAAAATAACCCCATCTTTTAGTTAAATTAATTAAAATATTTTTAATTAACTTGGGCCAACACCTATTTAAATATCTTATCCTAATCCAATTAGGATTTATGGTATTTAGAAATCCTAACTTATCGCAACTACGATTGAAACCCTATCCAATATGATTCTTATCAATTTCGAATTTGTTATATATCATATCTCCTATCTTATAGGAATTACAAGTATTGTCTAATTAGATGTCTATCTCATATCTAATAGAAATATAAAAATAGAATAAATATTCAGAGATAAATACAATGAGATGTTTCATCAAATATCTATCTTGAATCTTATCCATATCAATAAAAAATATGTAGTTGAATCATGAATCAGGACTTTTATGGAACCTAATCATATTAGTTTCGAATGTATCTTCGAACTTACTTAATTTTGGAAATTCAAAAATAATTTAACCTAAACATATATATCGAAAAATAGAGATTTCATTCGCGGATTCAATATACCAAAAAGTAAAGATTTTACCTAATCACAGCATAGATCATAGAACACAAAAATCAATCAAAAAATGAAACATGTTAATTTAATTAACATAAGCATAATCATTAGCATGACATCGAACCTATTTGCAAACAAATTGAATATATATATGTCATACATTATTCAATAACATGCCAATAATCACCACAGAATCATGCATATCACATATACATATACTAACAACATGCTTTCATAAATATATCTTAAATATAACTTAAGAAAACATGCAGCTGATCTAATAGAAATGAACTCGAATGCTCCAATACCACTGTTTGGTGTTTGGGTTTCAAAATGCAGTGGGAATTTAAAATTTTATTTTCGAAACCCAACAGAACCAGATCTGAATTCCATTGAGCTAATTAATAAAAGTAAATTGTACCTCAATTGCTAATTTGCTTCTCCGTGTTGATTGATGTTTAAGACAATGTCAGAGACAAACATCCTATATTAAATACTCACATGCGATCAGTGGCTGAGATTCTAAGTCCTAGCCCAAAAGTGAACATGAAAATAATTTTTTGTTCTCCCTAAAAACTTTATAATGGCTAAGAAATCAACTCGTTTTCTAAAAATGAAAATTAGATTCCAACCCTAATTTCTCTAATAATGTTAATTCATTTAACACACCTGTTTATACAACCCTCTATATAAAGTCAGGAAAGTGAATTACGATTATACCTTTACTTAAAGTAGTATTAATATGATACATCTTAGGGATTCGTGTGTTATGAATTATCGTAAAAAATTCATTATTTTGAGTTATGTAAAATCTTGCATAATTATTCTTTGTGTGCGAGCCAATAGGTTTAAGCAATGTTGGCAGTAAACAAAACTATTTTGATATAGGAGTAATAAGAGATCTCTAGCAACACATTATGACTACCTATTTTGCACGAAGAGCAAATCAATAAAACCTAATCAATAGTGCATATCATTGATAAGTTACCAATTGTACTATATTTTAGTATGATATTACTATGAATTACAAGACTTTCATCTCCATTACTCTAAAACCTTTATTTTTGTATTTTTAGGGTAAATACAACCTATTAGACAAAAAAAGTGATTTCCTATTAAAATCTAGTCAAAACGGAAGAGATAGACTTAATGCATTCTCATTGCCTCTAGGTGCACATAAATCGTTAAGGAATTGTTCCCCGTAATTAGACCAGAAGAAAGAAAATTCATTAGAAACGTTGCATATGAAGCATTATGAAGACTTAAGAGAAAGACAAAGCTCAAATCCTAATGAGAAGGCCAACGCCTTCATAGCACCCTTAAAGCGTACACACGGTGATGGCGAGGAGTTGGGCTTAATCATGACATAATCAAAGGGAAAAAAAGTATCATAGCATCATCTCAACAATTTGCAGCACCTTGGGATTTTTCACAAATTGTGCTGGATAGATCTAAAGATTTGCGATTTTGTATTTTATGGATTTACAAGATTCGGGATGAGATTACATTTTATGACACTTCTACTATAAATAGAAAACCTTAGAATGATTGTAAACCCTTTCTTCCATTCTATTAACTTTCACTTTGTATTGATCTCTCGGAGTAGGAGAAGACTTCTCTTAGGTTTTATTAGTAAGTTTTTATTGATTTGTTTTCTAATAATGGCTAAGTTCCATGTTATAAACCAATATGATTGAGTTCTAGGATTTAAGGATTTAGGAGGTTCGTGTTTTTAGTTCTAATATTGTTTAATTCCATTTTTCATATTCTTGATTACATTATGTTATAAAGATCATAAGGTTTTTTTTTCCTTCTTCGTGGTGTAAGTGACATCCATTCTGGTTTGGGCAAAAGCTATTGCTAGTGATCTTACCTTCGTTCGGTAAAGGGGATCATATTAGATGGCTAGTAGGGCCTTGTCTGTTGACAATCGATATGACTTTGTGTTTTTAAGATATGAGATGGTAGTAGTTCATGCTAATTACTACGCATAGTAGGTGTTCTCATAGAGTTTAATGTTACTAGTTCGTTGAAAATCTAAGACATATCTAAAACATTTTGTAGTCTAGTTAATATGTGGTTTTGTCGTATGTTCCTTCCATTGACATGAAGAGAACAAGGTGGCGAAAGTCGCTATAAGCCTATCTATGGAAACTAGTACCAAAACAACCTTTTAAAACAAACAAATGAATCTGATCCTTTGAATTTTAATTCACATTGTGTTCTAGAGTTTTATAGTCATTGAATTCTATTTTCTAAGTATTTGAGTTTATTGTCCACTCATTTAATTTTAGTATAATTAGTTTTGTTTTTAAGAAACCCCCATTTTTGTTTAAGCTAAAAAGGAACATCACAATCCCTGTGGATTCAACCTCGTACTTGCCTCACTACAAATCTAAGCTAGTCGGTGAATTCGATACTATTATTGGAGCCTTCGACGGGGTTACCAATTTTCGGCGATGTTGCCGAGGATTGGTGCTTATTTGTTTTCTTTTTAGTTTTTTTGTTTTATTTTTTATTATGGTTATAAGTCTTAAATGTTCACTTTTTGCAAATGAATTGGTTCCACTTGATCCAGAAACTGACCGGACATATAGAAAAAGGAACAAGGATAGCAAAAGAAGGGAAATATCACATGTGATTATGGATCTTCCAGTTGCGTAGGATGTTAGGTAGAACAACTAGTGGAATTTGAGGCTTGAATAGAGTCATGATTGAGAGTTCATATTTAAGGAGGCGAATCAACATTGTGAAAGGTTGTTACCCTTATGCATCAAGCATCTAGCTACCACCGGTCAGTTTGAGATTAAATCTAGATTGATACACAAACTACCTGATTTTCATGGGAAATAGAATTAGAATCCTTAAAGGTTTCTCGCTGAGTTTTACATGGTGGTAGCATGCATGAAGCCTACTATGCTGATGCTGACTTAGTGAGACTAAAGCCATTTCCTTTTTGCCTCAAATATGCTGCACAAGGTTGGTTATTTTACTTGCCAGATTGTTCTATCAGAAACTGGAATGAGCTACATCAGAGATTTCAAGATGATTACATGCTAGTCGAGAGGTTTACTCAACTTAGGAGGCAGGTATCTCTCATTAATATGAAAGATGATGAATCGTTGTCACAGTATTAGGAAATGTTCATGAGATTGTGCAGGGCATGTCCTCAACACGGTCTCAATGAGAAGTCGGTGGTGGAAAGTTTCTATGAAGGGCTCAGTTATAATGAAAAGAGGCTACTCCATACAGTGTGCACTAGGAGTCTTATAGATATCACACCTATAGAGGCTGGGATGCACATTGAGAAAGTAGCAAATCGAGCTAAGCAATATGGTCCAACTAATGAAAGGAGAGCAACAACATCTTCAGGGGAAAGCCTATTTAAGAATGATCTGTCAAAACTCAAATTTATGGTGAAACAAATGATGGTCGTAACAAGGAAAGTGAAAGCGTGTGGTATATGTTCAAAGTTGAATCATTTCACAGACCAGTGTCCCTAACGTTTTGAGGATAGTGGGGAAGTGAAGGTTATAGACCAATTTCCAAGGCCACCTATAAGACAGTACGGGCAGTAGAGTAACTCCTATAGAGGTAGGGATAGGAATCCTAACTTTACCTATGAGGCCAGGAATCCTAGCTACCAGAACTTTGTGCCTAGAGGACAGTCGATGCCAATAGCCCCTCAAAATCAACTACCCCATCCACATGGTCCTATCTTGGAAAAAAATGATGAAATAGTTGATTTTTTCTCAACATCAATTTAAAGCTGGGACAAAAGCCTCAATTAAAGAGTTACAGGCTAGGATATCAGATATGTCAACTCAAATAGGCCATGCCAACAACGAAGGGAAGCTACCATCCTAGCCTATTTCGAACCCCAATGCTCATGTCAATGCAACTTCCCATGTCAATGCCATTTCAGTATGTGAAACTACGACAAAGCATGAGATAGGAGTTGCTAGAGCAGAGGAACATGAGAAATATGAAAAGAAGGAAGATGAAAAGAAGGGAGATGAAAAGAAAAACTTGAGTAAAGATGGAGGAATACCATCAAGCACATAAAATCATTTCCTAAAAGGCTGTATCTAGAAATGTTTTCGAACATGTTCGCGAATCGCAAACAATCAGAAGACCAAAAAGAAGAAGTTGTGAAAACTAAGAAAGTAGTCGAGAAAGTTGAACAAGTAAAGCAAAAAATTAAAATCTTTTATGAACCCTTTTAAGATAGCAGGACTATTTGAAAAGGATGAGGAAAACTTTTATGCGAGCAACACATACTAACCAAAAAAGCGAAAGGACCCAGGTATTTTTATTATTACTTGTATGCTAGGAAATACTTATATAAAGAAATATATGTTAGACTTGTAAGCATCGATTAATATCATTTCATCATCACTTTTCTCATTTATGGATGACCAAGTTTTGTAGCATTGTGACGTCATTCATTTAGCGAACGAATCTTTAACCCGACTAATTGGGATGTTAGAAGACGTGATTATGTCCGTCAAAAACTTAGATTTTCACGTTGATTTCCACATAATTGACATGAAGGATACACACATGTCTAATCATGATTCTATTGCGTTAATACGACCATTCTTGAAAATGGCCAAAGCCAAAATATGCGTATTTGGCGGTTGAATTACATTAGAGCATGATAGGAGGATCATTTATTTTTCTATTTCTTACCATTTGGACCTACCAACTAATGTTTCCATCATGTACATAGTTTTTTCTTCTAATGATGATGACTCGCATGACTTTATAGAAACGTTTTTTTGATAATTTGATGAAAGTAGGTGAAAAGGAAAGATAAATTAATAGGAAAAAGCAAGGAAAGAATGAAAGAATACCTAACGGTTGGGTAACAATAGAGGAAAAGAAACCTTAGAAGATATATACTATAAAGCAAAAGTCAGAACCACCAGACAACATCCTTGTATGATGTAAATTGAGCGTGAAAGATGAACTAGGAGTTGTTAAGCGACGAGAGAAAACTGAACGATTAAGGGGAGACTTAATCAAGCTGCCAATTGAAATTATTGGCTTGGACTACGGGTAGTCCAAGATCGTGGTGACATCGAGCCATCGATGTTAAATATCGATGCTCCGTGGGAGTCATCCCAAATTTATTTTCACAAAATTAATTTAATTAAGTTTCAATAGATTTTTAGTTTGAATAAATTGATCTACGATAGATTAGTTAATTGAATAAAGTGCGATTGAAATTAACGAATTTCTCTATTCTCTTTTCAGTTTTTGAAGAAATCTTATGACGGATATTTGAGAACATGGATTGTTTTGCGTGCAACAAAATCCGAAAGAATTTTGGCGACATAATTCAAGGTAGGTATGATTTAAATCGAGGCATTTGCAATAGATCGTATAAATGCACAGGGAAATACATGCAATATATAGCGCGAATATAAGATTTTGAGGACAATGTCAAATTTTAAGGCTATCAATTTCCTAACGTCGTGAGCTAACACGTAGGGCACTTTGACGACGCTCGGCCAAATGTTAAAAATGCTAATTCGTCCTAGCGATGTGCCAGCGATGTGGAGAACACGTAAGGCGTTACCACGACACTAAAGGGTAATATACAAATTTCACGAAAATTACCAGCGCCTTGCCAGCGCCGTGGTGTTTGCACGTACGGTGCTAAATACGAATTCCAGTTTTTCTTAAATAGGGTAGAACCACATCTTCTTCCTCAAACTCACACTCTAACACCCCCACACCGCCATATACACCCAAAAACACCTTCTCAACTATTAAATTTTTCATTTTTAGCTTCAAAATCTTTCATTTTCAATTTTCCTTCAAGTTGCATTATTTGAGCCGTCAAATCGAGTAATTGGTGAGTGCCTCAACAAAAACATGACTTAGCAGTTGAAAATTCAGAGCTCCCAAAGCGTCCATTAGGCCAAAATAGCTCCATCGAGCCCTTGGGAATTCATTCCCAAATCGGTAATGCCCTGAAACATCTAAATCCTAGTGAATTTTGAAAATGTGTTCTTTGGCCAACTCGAGCAAAATGTGTGTTCTATGTGTCAAATTGGACCCTAAAATCATAGGGCCTTTTTATTGTGAAAGTATTTAGGGTGGTTTGGATGGTTTACTTTTGATTTTTGATAAAATTTGAGAAATCTTGATTTTTTTCAACAAATCGATTATGTTTTTGAGGATTTTGCCATTTCAAGTAGAGTTTCTAATTTTGAAAAATCCAATGGCTTTAAAATGATTAATGTAATGTGATTATGTTTGGGGGAATGTGCAAGAGGTCATTATTAAAATTTGAATTTCCAAATTTTCATTTATTGTTGAGAATTCATGGACGTCGTCGACACTTTGGTTTAAATTCGATTTGAGGATGGATTAAGGAAATGTATATGAGTGATGAATCGATCAAAATCTTATTTACATAAATTTGGATTGATTAAATATGTTAAACTTTGAAAATGGTTTTTCGCTGAATTTTCTCGATAAATTGATTGACTTTAATTTCAAATGACATAGTTGTTTTGCGCAAGATTTGTGTTTGAATCATTATTCATGTGATTGCCGAATATTTTAGACTTATACGCTCATTATTTTTATGCTATGATTGTTAGACAGGTTATTGTGTGTTTGTTGTTATATGTCTTAGTGCTATGGATATAGTAGTGTAGTGGTTCCGTAGGTCCCAGTAGGAGGACGAATGGTCGATTACTGCCACTCAGAGCTAAAACCCACCTACCTAGTCCACCAAAGCCTTTTGATGAATTATTGTTCGTGAGTGATAAGGCCCAGAGAAGATTGTGACGACCCCTTCTCAAATTATGGCATCACCCGGCCTAATCCCTTTATTAAGCCCTAACCTCACCATATAGGGCCTAACAAGGAATTAGTCAACCTATTCAAAACCTTATTACCTATCAATTATTCATTGTTCAAACAGATAGAAACATATACCTATCCTATGTAAATTCATAAATCCAAGTTAATTAAAATGTTCTAACTTAAAAGTTATTCAGCAGAAGTCTTAACAAATCAATTAGCGCAACTTATAACATATAGCCTAACCTTTGTGGAAAAATCAAGAAATAGAGATCACATGCGTATATGTAATGAAACGGCGATATATAACAACATTTATATGGTCAAGGTGCTATCACTCATCCCGTAATATTCAACCCCCGAAAGAATATCATATACATACGAAAGTAATACATAAAAAAAACCTACAAAATCACACTCCACAGGACCAGAGGTAGTCGCCGATATTCTCTTTGCCTGACCTGCTAATCAATGAATCTACACCTACCGTGAAAATGAGTACTTGAAAATAGAAAGAAATACTAAGAGACTTTTGTTCACATTCTCATTATGCAACAAGTATCAAAAAGCATAATAATAATAGCAATTATGCTGAAAGATTATCATGCAAAGAGATACTTTAGTTAAACAAAATGAAACTAACATTAGGCTAAGTAGTAATGATCTAGGGTCGGTCGGTCATGATCTTCATCACATCAGCCTTTCCACAATATATGGACAGAGTTGTGCTCTACATCTCTTTCGATGGTCGTACTTACACGGTACAATACGCCTTTACAATTAAACCAAATGTAAGTCACTGGGATGTATACTTGCCAACAACCCCGAGTCTTACAACTCGTGAAGTCACCCAAGTTATGCTTGCTAACAACCCCGAGTCCCACACCCCGTGTGTTTCGCAAGATAATGGAGAAATCTCGATCAACCTTTAAAGTCTTGTGACCCCCGTATGTCATACAAATTTCTATCATAAAAGGACCCTAGATACAAGAACCATACTCAAGAACAACATGGGATTGGAATCCAACAAATACAATTACATAACTAATGCACAAAGGATATAGATTCACAACACTATGAAAAAACTACCCAATAACATGCTATTTCACTGACCAATAGTAATAACAGTCAATAATGACATAGCACATGAATTAGAGTCAAAGAAATCATTTTATCAACATACTATGTCATGAAACAACCTCATGTAATGAGAAATGAAAAAAAAATTCAAGGCATACAAAGTACAAATGCAATTTAGTCCAAATAACTGAGAATGAATAATCGAATAGGAATGAAATGTTAAGAAATGTCTCACTAAGTTTACTTACATGCATACACAATTTCCTATGCTACATCGGCCTCCCAACGTCTCGAAACTCGCGTTTGAGCTCCCAAAAAATTTCTTTAGGTTCCTAACATCACATTAGATGTTTTTAGAGTGTTTGGACCTCTACTTAGTGTTTTAGAACCTTTTATAGCGTTTAAGCCATTTTTGAAAATTGATGATTTGTGTGATGTCACAACAATTAGTGCGCTATCCAGCCTTATCTAGCGATATCCAGCCTTATCTAGCGCACTAATCAATATTAATGCGCTAGATCTCATACCTAGCGTGCTATATGTAGTAAAACCCAGAATTATGCAATCTAATTCTTAATTTTATCAACACATAGGCTATGCTGATGCCTTGGGAACCCTCATACATACCTCTAGAGCTCCAAGACACCATTTACAACATAAATCAATGACCTACAACATCAAATACATGAATTCATGGATTTGAGGTGTGTTAATGGTGTAGAGAAGTTACCTAGCTAGATGAATACTAGGTGAACTTGATCTTTTCTTCACCAACTCCACTGGTTTGCTGATCTTCTTCTTCCCCAAAAGCTCTTCACTTCTCTAGCAAGTTTGCTTCTCAACTAAGCAGTTGAACGAAATAGTGTAAGGTGCTTTTACTGATCATAAGCTTTATATAGTTGAATTGGATATGGTCGAATGATAGCCCTTGATCATTTGTGCACATGCATCTCGAGACTTAACAAGAGGACCTCTTACACACATATGTCCTATAAGTTCATGCAAGTGACACCAAACAATAACTGCATTGGTGTTGAAGCATGTCAACTCATGTCTCGAGACATATCAAGTGGCTTATGTTTTAACTTACTAACATAGGTATGTCACACCTAATCAACCATAATCCATATAACTCACTTAACAAAACCATAGAATGCTTGTACCGATTTACCTTATCACTCTCTACCTTAGTCCCACATCGGCACACTTATCGAGATAAGTCCCTACTCACATCTCGACACCTATCAACATGTAAGCATGACTTAGTAGTCTACACATATACAATACACTAAGCATACGTCACCACAAATATAACTATTATCTCGGCCGCCTAACCTCGGAATGACACGAATCTCGCTACGGGTCCGACGTCATAAGTCATTTGATCCTGAAAAACACATTAAACAAAGATTAGCTGTTTGGGTCATGACAATACTTCCCAACTAATGAAAATTTCATCCTTGAAATTAAAATTAACCTAAAACTATACCTGACTCGAAGACGTATGGAAATCTATCACGCATATAGTCTTCTCGTTCCCAAGTAAGTTTCGAATCTCCATGAAACTACCACTTGACTAACACTTTCGGGATAGACTTGCCTCTCAATTGCTATACCTTCCTAGCTAGGGTTTGTACTAGATGCTCTTCATATAATATATCCTCACTCAAGTCAACCTGACTTAAGTCCACTGTCAGTTTCTCGCCTGCTTCAATTTGGCTTGTGGAAGCATAGAAATGTGAAACACTAGATGAATCCCCAACAACTGTGGAGATAAACCCAATTCATAAGCATCTTTTCTAATCCGTTTATTGATCTTGAAAAGCCGATAAACCTCGGTGCTAACTTGCCTCTCAAACCAAATCTATGAAGACCCTTAAGAGGAGAAACTTTTAGATACACTAAAGTTCCTTTGCCATACGTGAGATCATTGCGATACGTGTCTACATACTTCTTTTGCCTTTCCTGGGCTCCCTTAAGCATTTGGCGAATCTGTCGTACCTTCTCTATGTGATTGACAACAATTTTAGGCCTTATAATGTCTTAGTCCTCTGGCTCAGCCCAACAAGATGGTGAGCGACACGGTCTACCATAAAATGCCTCAAATGGCGCCATTTCAATGCTCTCCTGGTAACTATTGTTGTATGCAAACTCACATAGCGGTAGGTACTCCTTCCAAAATCTGCCAAACTCAAGTACAACCCTAACCATATCCTTGAGAGTTTGAATTAACCGCTCAATCTACCCATCAGTCTGAGGGTGAATAGTTGTGCTAAACTATAGGTGCGTACCACACTATTGATGCATACTCTGCCACATCCTAGACGTATATATAACATCTCTATCTGACTCAATAGTCAATGGTACCCTATGCATCCTAATAATCTCTCTCACGAATAATACACTTCAACTGGTCAAATGTGTAATGAGCTGCAACTGGTATGAAATGTGCAGATTTCATCAATATGTTCATAATCACCCAGATAGAATCGTGTCGACGGATGGTCCTCGGTAATCCTCTAACAAAATCCATGGCAATATTTACCCACATTCATCATGGAATAGGAAGCGACTGCAATAAACCTCTAAGTCTACAATGCTCTGCCTTCACCAGTTGACAAATCCCAAGAATTCTTGATAAACTCTGATATGTCCGATTTCATCTAACGCCACCAAAAATGTCTCTTCATGGCATGGTACATCTTGGTCCTTCCTATATGAGTAGTGAACTAGGAACTATATCATTCCAAAAGAATCTCCTCTCTGAGCTCTGCCACTATCGGTATCCACAATTTGCCTCTAAATCTGAGACATTGATCGTCGTCTCAGTCCATTCAGTACAATTCGTTCTCTGGGCCAACTCACTAAATCTCAGGTATAAAATGTCAACTCTCAGACCCTCTGACACTCTTTAAGTAGACACTCTTTGAAGCCTCATCTATGCACAAATCATTACCCGAATGTCAATAGGAATATATGACTAAGTTTTAATTGCCGCTAACTCGAGTAATCCATACTCATACGTCATATGACATCTAACAACCTCGGCTTCTCCAACTAGAATCCTACTCAGTGCATCAGTAAATACGTTAGCTTTTCCTAGGTGATATTCAAAAAAAAATCATAGTCTTTCGGAAATTCCAACCATCGGCATCGTCTCATATTCAACTCTTTCTATGTGAAGAGGTATTTCAAACTCTTATGGCCAATATAAAGTGTGAATCTCTCTCAATACATATGATGTATCTATATCTTCAAAGCAAATACTACCGCTGCCAACTCCAATTCATGAGTTGGATAATTTTTCTCATGTATCTTCAGTTATCTTAATGCATAGGCCACCGTGCCTCTATCCTACATCAACATACAACCTAGACATGTATGAGAAGCATCTGTGTATACAAGGAATCCTTCTCTAGCATCTGGCAATATAAGCACTGGTGCGGTAGTCAACAATCTCTTTAATTAAGCAAATGCCTCTACGCATTCCTCAGACTAATGAAACCACAATCTTTTGTGTCAATCTAGTCATCGGTGAAGCGATCTTCAAAAAATCATTCACGAACCTGCAATAATATCCTGCCAACCCTGGAAAACTCCTAATCTACATAACTGACGTCGATGCTAGCCAATCCATAATAGCCTAAATCTTGGCTGGATCAACAACAATGCCTGCTGCTCCGACGTGTCCCTAAAATTTGACCTTTGACAACCAAAATTCACATTTACTAATTTGGCGTAAAGTCTATCCTCCCTTAAAGTCTGCAACGCCTGCCTAAGGCTTTTCTCGTGATCCTCTCGAGTCCTCGAGTATATCAATATATCATCAATGAAAATAATCACGAAGCGGTCAAGAAATGGTCTCATCACCCGATGCGTCAAATCCAAAAACATGGCAGGAGAATTAATCAAACCAAATGGCATTACTATGAACTGATAGTGTCCATACCTCGTGCTTAATGTGGTCATGGACCTATCTTCATCCCTTAACCTAAGGTGATGATACCCCGATCACAGGTTTATCATGGAGAAAAATTGTGCTCCTCTTAGCTGATCAAATAAATCATCGATTAAAGGTAAGGGATATTTATTTCTTACTGTGACCTTATTCAACTGTCTATAATCAATACACAATCTCAAAGTGCCATCCTTCTTCTTTACAAATAGGAATGGTGCTCCCCAAGGTGACATAGAAAGTGTGATGAATCCTTTCTCTCCTAAATCTTGTAGCTGACTCCTCAACTCTTCCTACTCTCGTAGAGCCATGCGGTACGGTGGTATAAAAAGCGGTTTGGTGCGTGGTACCAACTCAATAATGAAATTTATCTTCCTCGGTGATGGTAAACTAAGTAAGTCTTCCAGAAACACATCCTAAAACTCACACACAACCAGTATCTCTACCAGTCTTGGTCTTCAACTCTCTATTATGGTGTATAACGACACTAGAGTCTCCATCTTTCTACTAGTCCCAAGTCGACTTTGAGTGTCCTTGGCTTTGAGTGTAATACCACTATATGTGAACATCGGACGCCCTGAGATCTCAAATATCACTATCTTACTAAAACAGACGATATGAGCGTGATACACTGCTAGCCAATCAATTCCTAACAATGCATTGAAGTCTAAGAACTCGAGCACCCCGAAGTCTGTAGGTGATTCTACCCCGCTTATCTGTACTGGACATCTCTTAATAAGATAATTAGAGTAAACTCTATCCCCGGCTGCAGTACTCAAAATAAAATGTATGCCAACTCTTACAGGTGTCAACCCTAAGATGCCTTACATGCGACCAACATTGAAAGATACCGTAGGACCATAATTAAACAAAACATATGACTATCTACCAGAAATGGAAACCATACCCTCAATGAGTCTTCATGTGGCATATGCATCAGGCTATGCAATCTTATGTACACCCTCTCAACTCTGTGATGGTGTAATGGTTGATGGCTGTGGACAATCTCGAATTACGTGTCCCACCTAACCACACCTATAACAAGTAACTGGTTTATGTTGACCCTAAACCTGATCTTGGGCAAGTGCATGTCTTTGACCCTGTTTGGAATTATCTTGTCCTCTACCTCTACCTCTAACTCAGCCTCTACCACCCTACTGGTGCAAACATGGTACTAGTGGAGCAAGCAAAGTAGTAGTAGAAATAGTGGTAGTAGTAGGAGCTGGTAATGCAGATCTAACTGGTAAGGGAAGTATACCGACAATGGTCTGCAAAGGCGTAGGAGATGATACATATGGTACAACTACTGTAGATATCCCTGCACCATAGGAGCCTCGATGCCATTTCCTCGGTCCTTTGCCTCTTTGTCTCCTACTCTCATAATCTGTAACCTGATCGGCTGTCAATGTTGGTACTAATGGTATCCCATCAGTAACTCTGCCCAAATAATAGGTCTCGTGAGAGAGTGCATGCTCATAAATCTCCCTCAATGTCTTTGCACTTGAAATGACCACATAAAATCTAATGTCAAGCCTCAGTCCATCTCCGAAATGATATACATCATCAGAATCCTCTCTCACTGAATCTCCAGTGAACTACCTTAAATAGTTGTATTTGTCTTTATAGCTCATAACTGACTCATCAACTCCCTGTCTCAGATTCATAAAGTCATTCCTCAACCATTTCATCACTATAGGTGGGAAGTACTGCTGATAAAACTTCCTCTTGAAGGCATCCCAATACTCAAACTCTCCCTCGGAAGCTATTATCGCATGCTACCAAACATCGGCGTCTCGCTATAGAGTGTACAACGAAATCTCAGCTCGGAATATATCCTCAATCCTCAAGACTCTATGTAACTTCTCTTGAGACAAAACCTACTTCTCAATCTTCTCAAAGTCCCACTGACCATCAAAGTAGACTAGTTTCAATCTGATGAAATCCTTAATCAACTGTACATCTGCCGACGAGCTAGAAGATGGAGGTGTAAAAGACAGTGTAAAACTATCTTTATGGCTGGAGCTCCTATATCTGGTACAGTCTGCGCTACCGACATCGCTGTCAATAATATGGATGTAGTCGTAGTAGTAGGGACTGGTGTATGTGGTGGTGGAGCGAAACATGCAGTCATCATTACGATGAACTACACTAGCAGCTGCCTCTAGCAGGTACTCGATCCGATAGCCTCTAAAATTCATATGCTAATGGTAAAGAAGGTTGGCTACCACTCGCACCTACATCCCCGCTATCGCGTAAATCCGACATCGGTGTTTGCAAGTTGATAGCGATCGTGAATCTGCTACTACGTAGATAACACATATATATAGAAAAATATCATGTACATATAAGAAATCCCCAACTCACTATCACTCACTTCCCAACTAATGATTTCAAGGCAAAGATCATCTGGTTTTCCACAACTATGATTTCTATTTTCTCTAATTTCAAATTTTTTATATGTTACTTATTGGAAAAGCTGAGTATTTGGCTACACATTGTAGCTTTGGTATCACTTTGTGGAATGATTATTTTCTACAATCTTAATGTTGATAAACTTAGGTTCTGTAACCTAGGTTTTTATAAACATAATCTCTGATACCAACTGTGACGACCCCTTCTCAAATTAGGGCACCGTTCGGCCTAACCTCTTTATTAAGCCCTAACATCACCATATATGGCCTAACGAGGAATTAGTCGGCATCTTCAAAAACCTTATTACCTATCAATTATTCATTGTTCAAATAGATAAAACACATACCTATCCTAGGTAAATTCATAAAGCAAAGTTAATTACAATTTTCCAACTTAAAATTTATTCAGCTGAAGTCCTAACAATTCAATTAGCGGCAAATTATAACATATAGATTTGGAAAAACCAGGAAATAGAGATCACATGCGTATATATAATGAAACGGGAATATATAACAACATGTATCTAGTCAAGGTACCTATCACTCATCCCATAGTATACAACCCCCAAAAGAATATCATATACATATGAAAGTAATACATCAAAACAAAACTTACAAAATCTGGGTAGCATTCCACTGGCTCAAAGGTAGTCGCCAATCTTCTTTTTGCCTGGCCTGCTACTCGATGGATCTGCACCCACCGTCACAAACTAGAAAGTGAGTATTTGAAAATAGAAAGTAATACTGATAGACATTTGTTCACATTCGCAACTATGCAACAAGTATTAAAAAGCATAATAATAATTGCAACTAAGCTGAAAGATTATTATGCAAATAGATACTTTAATTAAACAGAATGAAACTGACACTTGGCTAAGTAGTAATGATCTAGGGTCGGTAGGTCATGATCTTCATCATATCTGCCTTTCCACTATGTATGGATGAAGCTGCGCTCTACATCTCTTTCGAAGGTCATACTTACACGGTATAATACGCCTTTATGATTATCTCGAATGTCAATAATTGGGATGTATACTTGCCAACAACCCGAGTCTTACAACTATGAAGTCACCCAAGTTATGCTTGCCAACAACCCTGAGTCTCATATCCCGTATGTTATGCAAGATAGTGGAGAAATTCTAATCACCCCGAAAAGTATAGTGACCCCCATATGTCAGACGGATTTCTATCATAAAAAAGCCCTAGATACAAGAGCCACTTTCATATTCAAGAACAACATGGCATTGGAATCCAACAATTATAATTGCATAACTAATACACAAAGGATATAGATTACAACACTATGTAAAAACTACCTAATAGCATGCTATTTCACTGACTACTAGTTATAAAGTCAATAATAACATAGCAAATGAATTGGAGTCAATGAAATCATTTTATCAACAAAATATGCCATGAAACAACCTAATGTAATGAGAAATGAAACAAGTCATGGCATATGGAGCACAAATGCTATTCAGTCCAAATGAATGAGAATGAATAATCCAATAGGAATGAAATGTATAGAAATATCTCACTCAGTTTACTCACATATACACGCAATTTCCTATGCTACTCTGACCTCCCAACCCCTCGAAACTCGTGTTTGAGCTCCCAAAACAATTCCTTAAGTTCCTGACATCACATTAGATGTTTTTGAGTGTGTTTTGACCTCTACTTAGTGTTGTAGAACTATTTATAGTGTTTAATCCATTTTAAAAAATTGCTTATTTTTGTGTTGTCACAACAATTAGCGGGCTATCCAGCCATATCTGGCGTGCTAATCAATATTAGCGCACTAGATATCATACCTAGCTTGCTATTTGCAGTAAAAACACAGAATTCAGACCTAGAATTCTACAATCTGAATTCTGAGTTTTATCAACACATAGGCTATGTTGATGCCTTGGGAACCCTCACACACACCTCTAGAGTTTCAAGACACCATTCACAACATAAATCAACACCCCACAACATAAAATACATGAATTCATAGATTCGAGTTATTCTAATGGAGTAGAGAAGCTACCTAGCTTGATGAATATTAGTTGAACTTGATCTTTTCTTCACCAACTCCACTAGTTTGCTGATCTTCTTCTTCCCCAACAGCTCTTCACTTCTCCTGCAAGTTTGCTTCTCAACTAAGCAATTGAACGAGAGTGTGAGGTGTTTTTGTTAATCATAAGCTTTATATAGTTGAATTGGATATGGTTGAATGATAGCCCTTGATTGTTTGTGCACACGTATCTCGAGACTTAACAAGTGGACTTCCTACACACACATGTCCCACAAGTTCATGCTTAAGTGACACCAAACCATAACTCCATTGGTGTTGAAGCATGCCAACTCGTGTTTCGAGACATATCAAGTGGTTTATATTTTAACTTACTAACTTAGGTGTATCACACATAATCAACCATAATTCATATAACTCACTTAATAAAATCTTATAAAGCTTGTACCAACTTACCTTATCACTTTCTACCTCGGTCACACGTCGACATGCTTATCGAGAGAAGTCCCTACTCATGTCTTGACACCTATCAACAAGTAAGCATGACTTAATAGTCTACGGATATACAATACACTAAGCACACACCCCCGCAAATATAACCTTTACCTTAGCCATCTAGCCTCGGTAATGACACGAATCTCGTCGCGGATCCCATGACACGGGTCATTTGATACTTATTAACACGTTAAACTAAGATTAGCTATTTGGGTCGTGACAAAGATTTAATAGTAACATGAACAAAACGAAGAGGAAACCCTTAGTATTGGAAAACATCAAATATGATAGGATAGTGACATCAATCACTAGAGAATGGGGATGGAAGTTTTTTACTGGAGACTACCAGCCCTTAGTCGAGCACCCTTATAACCCAAACCTTATTCAGGGATGTGAGCAGTTGTTTCACAAGTTCTACACGAACAAACACATGACCAGAAAAGGAGATAATGTTTTGGTGAGAGGATTGATGGTTAGGTACACTCCTAAGGCCATTAACACCTACTACGGCCTACCTAGTTTTGAGGGCTCGGGAGGGTCTGACTTCCCACGCTTGAGATATTTTTTCAACTCTCATTTCCCTATCAAACTGTATGGGTACCTTTAACTTATTTCCCCCATCACGATTGAGTCTATTCCACTTCTCGGTACCCTAAGCATCTCATTAAAACCCACTTTAGGAAGACTCTCAAGGCTTGGTCTTACTTCTATGACACTTCTCTCTAACCCACTACTCAGCATGGCGAGGTGACATGGCCCCGATGCGCATTGTTATATCATATTTGGGCCCGTGTAGATTACATGATGTGGGGCGTATTATTTACGAGGTTATTAGAGAAAGGATGACCACGAAGAAGAATGAGAGCTTAGCCGTTCCCATCCTTATCACTGACCTATCTCGTCGGGTATGAGTCCCTTTCACCTGTCTATTATTCAATATCCCACCCCAACCGACCATACATGATGATGATATATTTGGGTTCGGTAAATTATGGGAGGAGGATTATGAGGATGAGGATGATATAGCACAAGAGGGAGCACGAGTAGCCACACGGATGCAACAACAACAACAGGAGACCCAAGCGAAAAAAGCCAGGGAACGAGGAAATGACCATCTTCATATGCACCACCACCACCATAGGGAATACCATGACGGATGTCCGACAAGTAGATGATTCTCTATAATCAAAGGGATCTTAGTCGATTCATATACTATGGGCAAATGTGGCATTAGCAAGTCCACAATCATTATAACAAGCTAGTTCCCCCAATTACGGATAGTCTATTCATCATAGTTCTGGGATATCAGTTTTATCGAGCTTATAATGAGTATGGAGCTGTTTCCTCCTCACATTCTTCACTAAGAGTGCAGAATCCTTACCAGGCCATAGAGGACTCCGCAGTAGAGCAAGCAGCATCAAGACAGCTCCAGTGACTCTGAGAGTTGATTTCCTTATTTCTACATGTATTTGAGAGATGACCCAAGAAACTTAACAAGTCAATTTTGTAATACATTTAGAGAAGTTACAAGAGAAGGCAATATGCTTCAAAGCCAACCATCATAGAATACAAGTCCATATACACTCCAATATCATACTCTAATCCTAATAGCATGCTATTCTCAACCACACTTTCATCAAAATAGTAAGAAACACATAGAACACGAGAATAGAGTCGGTGATTCCATAAGCAAATGGTATCATGATAAAAATACATATATAATGAGTAGAATATGAAACAAATTCATGATAACAGAATACAAGGCATTTGATGGTCAAATAGATTGTAAAATGGAGCATAATTAGAATGAAGTGTAAATAAGAATCTTGACAAGATTACTTAGAAGTCATGAAATGTATTCCCTAGCTTAACCGGCCTCCTGACACCCCAAAACATGAACTCGAACTCCCGAGACTCTTCCACAAGCTTCTGGTATAATTTAGAATGTATTAAAGTGTGTTAAGGCCTTTACTTTTGGTTTTAGGCTAGGCTATATAGGTTAAGTGTGTTTTGGAAAAGTGATGATTTTTGTGTTGTTATAGCACCTAGCACGCTAGGTAGTTTATCTAGTGTGCTAGAGAATCTCTTAGCGTGCTAGAGAGTCTCGCTAGCGCGCTAGAACCCAGAGTTCTGCAACTAGAATTTTGGATTTCCACTGGAGAATGACCTCTTCCAAAGACTCGGATCCTCGTTCTCAGCCACCAGGGATCCGTAACATCCTCCTCCATCAGACATGCACTAGGCCCTTCATATAATTCGTCATTTTCATCAATGTTCAGAGATTTTAACTTGCATTTTGTTAAAAAAAAAAAAATCAATAACATCCAAGACTTTGTGAAATTCAAAACTTTGTCAAAACGAAACTAAATCTTGAGATTTTTGATAGCTGGAATAATAGAAAATCTCAAGGAATTCAAATATGCCAACGGATTTTGAAAATAACACCTCTTGGACACTGATTTTTTAGAAATCCAATTTCATTGGAATGAAACCCAATTTTTTTAGCAAAACTTGAAATTTGAACAATTGAGCTTCAAATTAAACCAAAGCTTCCATTTAGCTCATAAAATAGTGAAAAAGGTTTTCAATTTCATTTTTATCACAGCCTCCTAGTTCAAAACCCTATACTCATAAAATTAAGGCATATAGAGATGATGAACTTCATTACTTAGGTTGTTTCTTGATTCCTTGCTTGTTTTTCCTCAATTTTTGATAATGAATTTGATCTCTTTCCAACAACTCTTTAGAGGATTCCAGCAACTAAGACCTCAAAGCTTCTTCTCTTAATGTATCTAGATTATTTGCATGACCATTAAAAAGATTTGCATGGCCATTAAATATATATAAATATATATATATATATATATATATATATGTAGATAAGGTTAAACTATAACCTTTGATTTTAATGTGTACGACTCTCTCGAGGCTAATCTAATGGTTCACCTCTTATTTCAAACCCACTAACTCTCCATTAACTCACTGTTGCTAACACCAATTCATACTCCATTGGTCTCTTGATTTTTTTAACACGTATCTCGAGAAACATTAAATGGCTATTATTTTATTTTATAAACTTAGGCTAAATTTATTATAAATCAACTATAGCCACATAAAGTTTAACTAATTAAGCCACATTAACTAATGTTAGCTTACCATATCACTATGTACTCGGTCCTATGACTATACGCATCTCGAGCTATGTCCATGTTCACGTATCGACACCTGTAAATAACGAGTAAAGGTGACTTAGTAGTCTACACATATACGATATACTAGGAAACCATCACACAAATATAAAATACACCTCGGCCACAAGCCTCAGTTAATGTGTTTATCACAATGTGGATCCCACATCATGGGTCGGTGATCGTAATTAAGGATTAAAACATGATTAGAAATTTTAGGCCATGACAGATACACAATAACAATGATATAATTTTGCAATATCACTACACTGCACATCATTTACATACTTTTTTCAGCTTTTCACATATAGCTATTTTGTTTCATTCCAACTTTTTCCATTTTCTTATCTTCCATTATTATATTTCACTCAATCTTTTGGAATGTGTATTGGTTGTCCACTTTCTTGAACCTCGAGGAAAAGGTTCAGGATAATTTTGCGGGTATGTGGTATGTAGGTTGATGGAATGAATGAACCTTATGTAAAGGAGTTATGGTAAAAATTTTGAAATTCTCAGAGTTTTTTCAAAATTTCTAGCGAAATATAGGTAATATGGTTTCGTTTCAGTTTAAAGATTGATGATCTGGTAGGTTGTTACAAATTTCCATACTTGTAAATTCATTCTTTTTATTTTTCCACCCATTATTTTGAGCTTAAATGAATGTCCAAGTCTAGCTTAAAGTAATGGTGGACAATTTAGAATTCAAATATGGATTCATATTGTCATGAATGGACTAGAGCTTTATTAGAGTTAAAGTGAAAAATTTATTCTTGAAATTGGTCTACCATACCGAGTCTACACCAGAGAATGCTCGTGTGGAGTTAAGGAAAAAGAGTTAATTAAATCTCTATAGGTTCCAGGATAGATTTGCAATGTTGGGTTTTAGAGTTCATAAACAGCAAAAAATTCAAAACGATTGTTTAGAAACCCCATCAGGACTGAAAATAAGTTCCATTAAACTCGATCTACAAAAGCAAACTGTACCTTAATTTGTGATTTTCCTTTCTGATTGTTCGATCTCCAATACGTTCAAGCGCACTTCCTCTATCAAAAATCCATACACAAATGGTGCCACAATTTGGAATGTTAGCCCCAAGGGAGATTTAAAATATTTTTCCTTCCTCTCCCAAAATCCAGAGAACTCCAAAATAGTAAAAAACAAAAATTTTATTTCATTTTAGATTTTCAACCTCTATTTATATGTGGAGATAAAATTACTTAAAAAACCTATTTGTAATACAATTATTGTATTTAACCAATTCAAGCAAATTGCACATAGGCCCTTATTAATAAGTTTTCACATAACAAATCGTAGAGGCTTTTATTTCATGAATTTTATCATATAAAATTCATTACTCTGGACTAATTGAAATTGTGCAAAGTCATTCTTTGCGTATGACCCAATAGGTTCATCCAACATTTACAATGAACTAACACCATTTTGGTACATAAGTTATAAGTGGTCTCTAACAAGGCACTAATGCTAGAAAGTAGCATGAATATCAAAATTGATACAACCTAATGAACAACTTATATCATATCCTTTTGTCATGCAATATCCTTTGATTAAACAAAAGGCATGGAAAGTCACCCTTAATGTTCAATCGTACTAGTCTCGATCTTTAGGTAGACTGAAAACATCCAAATGGCATTGATCATATAAATTCACTTAGACTTGGCCATTTAGCAGTCTAAGATATCGAGTAATCCACTGATATTTCTCTCTATACAAGAGGGACAAATTTTATCATTATTACAGACCTTCACATATTATTCACATGGTAACCAATCACAATCTTTATAATCGTCGGGTCAAAGACAACGTATGATTGTGTCAAATTAACATGCTCCTAATATTGAAGTCTATGGTAATCTCAAGTCGAATGACTAAGTGATATACCTAGCATGAGTAACACCTATGACTTAATTCATATGGTGTTCTCATAGTGGGTCAGTCCAGTACTTTGTTCCATAATAAGTACTCATGATATTGATTCGTATCCATATACGCATGATCATCGCATGACCATCAATCAAGATTCACACTAACATTAACTCATTATAGTTCCCATTATAATGACCGATTAGGGACATTTAAGATATTTCAACAAATACCCATTGATCTTATTATAAGGAAAACATCCAACCCCCTATACTAAAAGAGCAAATGGAAACATCTATTTTATTAACCAAAATTATAAGATAAACAATGTTTATAGTTGACCTAGGGCACTTGCTCCAATATATCCCACTTTCAATAGGGCCAATCATTCATGTATCTAATACATTATGACCTAACATGACCATCATGTTTCACTTGTGGAAGAGCCTTCGTTAAAAGATCACAAAATTTTCTTCTATAGGAACTTTGCAAATCTTCACGTCTCCTTCTTGATGATTTCTCGAATGAAATGAAAACATTTAAGTATATGTTTAGATCAGTGATGTGATCTTGGTTCCTTAGCATGTGATATCGCCCTATTGTTGTCGCAATATAAACAAACGAGGTTAGCTATACTCAAAACTACACTAAGTTCATAGATGAGCTTATTGATTCAAATTGCCTCCCTAACTGCATCAAACACTGAAATATATTTAGCTTCTATTGTAGAATCTGCCACATTTCTTACTTCAAAATTTTTGACCTCACTGTACCTCCATTCAAAGTAAGCACATATTCAGACTGCAATCTAAATTCATCTATATCAGTTTGGAAACTTGCATCTGTATAACCATTTACAACAAGTTCATCTTCCAAACTTCCATAGACCAAGAACATTTCTTTTGTCCTTCTCAAATACTTAAAGAATGTTCTTCACTATTATCCAGTGACTCTCACTGAGATCAGACTGATATATACTTATTGTGCTCAAAGCATATGATACATCAGGTCAGGAGCATAACATGGCATACATCATAAATCCAATAACTTATGCATATGGAATCATATTCATGTTCTCTCGTTCATCATTAGTCTTCAAACATTGAGTATTTCTTAGACTTACACTATGAGCATTAGCGACGACCCTCTTTTAGAGTCTTGCATACTGAACCTATTCAAAACCTTATCTATATAGGTACTCTGACTTAGATCAATCAGGCTTTTATATTTATCCCTATAGATCTCAATCCCAATGATGTAGGCCGCATCTCCTAAGTCTTTCATTGAGAAACACTTCCCTAGCTAAGACTTGAATATTTGCAAGGTTGGGATGTCATTTCCAGTTAGTAATATATCATCAACGAATAGTACCAAGAAAACAATCACACTCCCACTAATATTCTTGTATACACAAGGCTCATCTTCATTTTTAATAAAACCAAATTCTTTAATTGCTTCATCAAAATGAAGACTCCAACTTTAAGAAATTTGCTTTAATATATAAATAGATCTTTAAAGCTTGCACACCTTCCTTGAATTTTTAGGTTGAACAAGCCCTTCAAGTTGTATCATATACACGTCCTCAAGTAACTTTCCATTTAGAAAACTATTTTAACATCCATTTTTCATATCTCATAGTCATAAATGCGACTATGGCAATTAGAATTCTAATGGATTAAGCATTGGCTATAGGAGAAAATGTCTCATCATAATCAAGAGCTTGAGTATGTCTGAAATCTTTTGCTACTAGTCATGCTTTATAAGTATGCATATTGCAATCCATGTCAGTTTTTCTTCTTGAAAATCCATTTACAGCTAATGGTTTTACCACCTTCAAGTAAATCAACCAGGTTCCAAACTTGGTTATCATACTTGGATTGCATCTCAAAATTCATGACACTAAGCCATTTATTTGCCTCAAGGCCGGCTATAGCCTCCCGATAAGTAGTAAGCTCATTTTGATCCATAAGCAACACCTCACTATAATCATTTACAAGGAGCCCAAATCTTTCATGCTGATGTATTACCTTATCAGACCTATATGACCTATGTGATACTTATGGAGATTCAATTGTTCAAGACTTTATTCATCTCCTACTGGTGGCTAAGTGTCTATTTTTTGTTCTTAAACTTCTTCAAGACTTACTTTATTCCCATTGTTTTCTTTTGAAATAAATTGTTTTCCATAAAGACACAATTCCGAGCAACAAACATTTTTTCTCAGTGGGATTATAGAAGTAGTATCCACTAGTTTCTTTAGGATAACCAACAAATACACACTTGGTAGATTTGACTAATAATTTTTCTGATATTTATCGTCGTACAAAAACCTCACTGCTCCAAATCTTAAGGAAATACAAACTTGGTCTTTTCCCAAACCACATCTTATATGGTGTTTTATCAACTGGTTTAGAAAGAACATGATTCGAGTGTAAATAAAGTAGTTTCTAAGGAATAGCTCCAAAAGAATATGGGAATATATATATGCCTCATCATAGATCAAACCATATCTAATAAAGTCTAATTTCTTCTCTAAAAAACATCATTCTATTGTGGAGTTTCTGAAAGAGTTAACTGTGAGATAATCCCACAGTTTCTAAGATGATCATTAAACTGTTGGCTCAAAAACTCGCCACTCCGATCTAATCGAAGTGCTTTAATAGTTTTACCAAGTTGATTTTGCACTTCGTTCTGAAATTTTTGAAACATCTCAAAATATTTATCTTTGTGTTTCATGAGATACACGTAACCATATCTACTAAAATCATCGATGAAAGTAATGAAGTATTGATAACCACCTCTAGCCATTATGTTTATAGGACCACATAGATCAATATATATTAACCCCAATGAATCATTTGCTCTTTTAGTGTCCGGTAAAAGAACTCTTTGTCATCATACCTAGTAAACAAAAAACACACGTTTCATATGATTCAAAATCAAATGGATCTAAAATTTCATATTTATGGAGTTTAGAAATGCATTTCTCATTTATATGGCCAAGATGACAATGCGAAAGGTAGGTTTAATTCAAATCATTTGACTTGAAACTCTTTGTGTTTACATTAAGAATAGGAGTGTGAACTTTTTCATGTTTAAAATATAAAGACCATCGCACAACTCAGCATTCGCATAGAAAACGTCTTTACAAGAAATGGAGCATTTATTATTCACAATAATGAAATAAAACCATCCAATTCAAAACATGAAACTGAAATGATGTTTTTGCTCAAGGCAGGGACATAATAACAATTATTTATAACTAAAATAAGTCCACTAAGTAAAATTAACTCATACCATCCTACTGTCAACGCACCAACCTTTGCTCCATTTCCAAATCTTACGATGATTTCTCATCTATTTAGCTTTCTATTTTTAGTGAGACCTTGCACATTTCCTTCAACATTGTAGCCATGTCATAAGCTTACATGTGTTTCACGTCCTTCTGAAGTTCAGGAACCATGGTTGCCAACATAATGCATGCAACATCAGTTGAGTCATTGACATGCTTAGTATGTGCATCCTTCACGGCTCTTAAATCATTGGTTGGTGGTTCCTCGGGAATAGGATCGTCCTGGACATACAACTTGGGTTCATGTTTAAGAACAATTCTAAAGTTTCTGAACCAGTCACGAAAGTTTGTCCCAAACAACTTATCCTTCTCGAGATTGGATCGCAGTGACAAATGACTACTGTGATTTGAAGAGGCCATATATCTACAACAAATATTACGTAAAAGTTCATTTTAGTATAGAGGAATAGACTCCCACTAAATTGACAACCCTCTTAAAAACACTATGTTAATTTAAGGGACTAAAATCTATGTTTCACCTAATTCCAAGACTGCTAAGGCATGACACTTTGAATTAGGATATTTAGGTAGGTACCTATTACCAATTACATCATATGTAACTTTTAGATGTTTTTATGAGATTATGAAATCTTTATGTGTTAGCATGTTTTATCTCATCTTATGCCTACAACCCAAAATTGTTTTGATAGTTTGATCAATTCTAACCAGTTTAAATAATAGACTAACTGTTATTCAACTTGCCTCACTGAGATAACGCAATACACTCTACGGAGGCAGACCCATATTGATGTGATCGAAGCCTTGACAAGTGGTTGAGAATGGATGGCACTTGACTTAAAATTTAGAATAGGGATTTTTATTTGTTTTAGTGATCATAATTTCAATAAGATAAATATCATATATTTCAATGCATGTACAATCACTAAACAAGCTAAGAGATTTTACTAATATCGACTATTATATGAACCTCCTTGAGCTATAAATAGTTATCGGTGGTCCCACTGGCTAATCAACAGGTGGTGGTTCTACTAGTCGGTCAGCGAGCGGTGGTTCGCAACCAAATCCATGGATCAGTTACTGAAGCGAGCCCCTATTTTTTTTAGACAATGAATTCTAGTTCAGAAAATTGAAAGTCGCCTAAAATTGTTCATTATTTTAGTCAATCCAATTGATCAAAACTGCCCCTTATTCAAATTCCAAAAAATGTTAATTGAAACATTTTTAATTAATTCGAGCCCACCTTTAACTTAATATCTTATCCTAATCCAATTAGAATTTAAGATACTATGAATCCTTATCCAACAAGAATTTGTTATATATCTCACCTATCTTATAGGATTTGCAATTCTTATCCAATTAAGATTTTATCTCATATCTAATAGGAACAAATTAACAGATAACCACAACGAGATATATGATCAAAATCAGTTTCATTCTTATCTATACAAAAAAATGATTGAATTAAGAAACGAAATATTAATTATACATTCAACACCAGAAACATATCAAATTAATCATATAAACCAAATCATGACTTCTACCTTGGAGACATAAATAATTATTGAACAAAAATGAACTATGTATTCAACACCAGAATCACATTAACCTAAATATGACTTCTACCATGTGAACTATCAAAATTTGTAACATCAATATTAAAACATATGTTCATCGAAATATTCTAAACATAAATTCTTTCATTCAATCAAATCATGTGTATGCATCAAATACATGAATTAATGTCATGTCTCAAATATCTAATTTTTCTAGGTTAATTCTTTAATTTGGATTAATGACCCGTGACATGGGACCCACATCGAGATACGTGCCATGACCGAGGCAATCTGACTGAGGTATTATGTTATATTTGTTGTGATGTACGCCTAGCGTATTGTATATGTATAAACTACTAAGTCACTCCTTGTATTTAGGTGTTGAGATATGAGTGAGGATGCGCCTCGAGATGTGTGTCAATATGGGACCAAGGTATAGAGTGATGTGGTAAGTTTATTTAGGCTTAGGGTAGTTTAGATAGTAGTATTAATGTGGCTAAGGTTGATTTTATATTAAATGTAGTCTAAGTTAAGCAAGTTAAAATAATAGTCATGTGATGATTCTCGATATACGTGTTGACACATCATGAGACCTATGAGTTGATATTGTTGTCACTTGGAGGGAGTTAATGAAGAGTTAGTAGGAATGGTGGCAAGGTGTAGACCATTAGATTAGTCTCGAGATACATATACACATCAAGATCAATGGCTAATAATCAACCTTATCTATATGTATATAAGATTGATCAATTGATTAACACATGCAACAATTCATTTCATTTCAAAGTTTAGTTTAGAAGAGAACTTGCTGGAGAAGAAGAACTCAATGAAGATCAACAACTTTGGAGGAGATCTTGTGGGTGTAGGAGTTGTAGATCAAGTTTTTAGTGTTCATAAACTAGGTAATTTCACATACACCATTAGTTTAGCTTAATTTGATGAATTTATGATAATATTGAAGTATGGCCGTTGTAAATGGTTTTGGTAGTTGTTTTGGATCTTTGGTAGGTAAAATAAAGGTCCTAAGGTGTTGGGTTTGATTTATGTGTGGAGAGAACTCAAAATTTTTGTGCACAATTTTATGATTTCTTCACATAGAGCGCTAGACGTTTTAGCTAGCATGCTTACTATGATAGCGCGCTAATGAGATCACTAGCACGCTAATCGAGTCACCCATCGCACTAGGTGCTATGACAGCCCTAAAATCTAAATTTCCTAACTTAAATTTAAACATTCTAAATAACTCTAATACCCTAATTAAAGGTTCAAACATACTTACAAACTCGTTAAATGATATCAGGAACCTAGGGAAGAGTCTCAAGGGTTCGAATACGAGTTTTGAGTTGTCGGGAGGCCAGAATAGCTAAGAAATTTTAGTAGATTTTAAGTAAACTGATTGAGATATTAATTTACATTTCATTCATGTTTATTGTTCATTTTCAGTTAGTTGGATTGATTTTCCTATTGTACTATAAATACCATGACTTGTTTCCTCTCTCATTTGATAAGTTTGCTATCATGGTATTGATTGTTGGTTAAATAGTCTCATTGACTCCAAATCATGTGCTATGTCATTCTTAATTGTTAATATGTGGTCAAATGAAATAGCATGCTATTAGGTAGGTGTTATTAATATTGTAAATCTTGATTCTTGTATGCATTAGATATGTAAGTACATTGTTTGATTCTTAAAACATGTCGTTTTCTCGGGTTATGAAATTAGATCTTATATCTAGGACCATGATGATATGATAGAGATAGTGCGGCACATGAGGTCAATAGACTTTCGGGGTTGTCGGGATCTCACCACCATCTTGCGCGGCATATGGGGTATGGGACTCGGGGTTGTTGGCAAGTATACCCCACTTGTAAGTGACACTTGTGGGTATTTATATATGAGATGGACATTTATGAAGATGTGAAGGCATTCGTGATATTATTTATTCCCTAAATAATGGTATAAGGTTAATGTGATGTAACTCACTGCCGACAGGCCCTAGATCACTACTTAGCCGAGTGTCAGTTTCATTTTGTTTAACTGAAGTATCTTAAGCATGATTCTTTTTCAATATTATTGCTACTGTTATGCTTTCATACATTTTGCGTATTTTGAAATGTGAACAAATGTCTCTCTCAGTGTTACTTTCAAATTTCCTATACTCACCGTCCTTTTTATGACAATGGGTGCAGATGCATCGAGTAGCAGACCAAGCAAAGAGAAGATTGATGACTACCTCCGAGCCATTGAAGTGATGCTACGCAGGATTTTGTAGGTTTTTGGTTTTGTTGTATGACTTTTATATGTCTTCGACATACTTTTGGGGTCATATATATTGTGTTAAGATCTTTCGCTAAATTGTTAAGACTTCCACTAAATAAAATATAGTTTGTAAGATTTTAATTAACTCTGATTTATAAATTGAAATAAGATTAGAAAATACTTTTTGAGAAATTAACTTGTAAGTAGAAAGGTTTTGGAAAAAGGCTAACTAATTTGTTGTTTAGTCCTACGTGGCAGAATTAGGTCTTAATGATGGGATTAGGCCAGGTGGTGCTATAATTTGATAAGGGGTCGTCACAGGTGCTTTCAGAGCCTAAGTTTGTAAAGCCTAGGTTTATAGAGCATAAGTTTATAGAGCTTAGGTACCTTGACCAGATACATATGGATATATTATCACTATTTCATATATATATATATATATATATATATATATATATACGCATGTGATCTTTATTTCCTGGTCTTCCACAATTCTTAGGTATTGTGTTAAAGTCTTCCGCTAAATTGTTAAGACTTCTGCTAAATAAAATATATTTTGTAAGATTTTAATTAACTCTGGTTATAAATTGAGATAAGATAAGAAAATACGTATTTGAGAAATTGACTTGTAAGTAGAAAGGTTTTGGAAAAAGGTTGACTAATTCATTGTTTCATCCTACGTGGAAAAATTAGGGCTTAATGATGGGATTTGACCGACTGGTGCCATAATTTGAGAAGGGGTCGTCACAGGTGTTATAAGAGCCTAGGTTTATAGAGCCTAATTTTATAGATCATAGGTAGTGGAATCTATTGGGTTTTGGGGTTCATACGCAGTAGAAAATTCAATACAAGTTTTGAAAAAACCTAATAGGATCGAAAATAAGTTCCATTAAACATGATCTAAAAAAGTAAATAATACCTTAATCCATGATTTCTTTCTCTGATTAATCGATCTCCAAGTCGTTCAAGCGCTCGACCTTTACCGAAAATCCACACACGAACGGTGACCATAATTTAGAGTGCTACCCTAATAGAGATAGAAAATATTTTTTTCTTTCCCAAAATCCAGAGAACTCAAAATTTGCAAAAATGAAGATCTTATTTCGTTTTAGGGTTTCAATCTCTATTTATATGTATAGACAAACTCTCACTTAAAATCCTATTCATAATAAAACTATTATATTTAGGCCGTTTAAGCAAATTACACATACGTCCCTATTAATAACTTATCATATAATAAATTGAAAAGATTTTTATGTCATGAATTTTATCATATAAAATTCATTACTCTGCACTAATTGAAATCGCACTAACCCATTCTTTGTGTGTGACCCAATAGGTTCATGCGACGTTGGCAACGAACCAAGACCATTTTGGTATACAAGTCATAATCGGTCTTTATCAAGGAATTATGACTACCCAAGTAGCATGAATATCAAAATCGATTCAACATAATGAATAACATATATCATATCGTTTTGTTCTACGATATCGATTAAACATGGTAACCAATCACATATTAGACACCTTAACAGTCTATCGACGGATCCACTAATAACTCTCTCTATATAAGAGGGACAAGATTATATCTTAATTAGACACCTTCACATATTATTCACATGGTAACCAATCACAATTTTTATAATCGTCCGGTCAAAGACAACGTTTGATTGTGTCAAATTACCATGCTCCTAATATTGAAGTTTATGGTAAAATCTCAAATCGAATGACTAAATGATATACATATCATAAGTAACACTTATGACTTTATCCATGTGGTGTTCTCGTAGCGGGTTGGTCCAGTACTTTATTCTATAACAAGTACTCACGATCTCGATTTGTATCCTTATACGCATGATCATCATATAACCATCAATCAAGATTCAAACTAGTCTTAAATTATTATAGTTCCCAATATAATGACCGCCTATGGACATGTAGGACAATTCAAAAAATACCCATGGATCTCATTATAAGGTAAACATGCAATCACATATAATAAAGAATAAGTTTGGGGGAAGATATAGGCCTTGTTTGTCTAAAGCCTTTAGCGTTTAACCCGCCTATTAAGTTATCCCTAGTTAACTGAGTTGATCCAACATAACCCTAATATTTCATCACCTATCATGAAACTATAAACCAATAACCTATAATATTTTACTTAGTTGGAAACAAGTCTTAGACTTGAATTATTAAAAAAGACAAAAGACATAAAAGATGAAAAAGAAGATGATGATGAATAAAAGAAAGGAAGAAAATATTGGACTAAGATATTGTTTACACACCTAAAATAAAAGGGAAATTGATCTTGATGAGAATCCAATCAATCAAGTCTTGATTAGAAAGTCCCACATAAAAATGGTATCCATAGGAAATGGAGTAGGAAACCATGTGGTTAAAAAAATGAGCGTCCATTTGAAACGATCCACAGAAAATGGAGCAGGGAGCCGGATGGTTGGAAAAAGGTCAGGACTCCCCAAGGTGAAAAGAAAGATTAAGAAAGGTGCAATATAAATCATTGCATGCTCTCTGAAAATTTCTTTGACTAGTCTAAATCTAAAGTTTTTCAACGTTTTGAATCTATGAATTGCTTTTCTTTGTAACCCAACCTAGCCATTAGAATCCCAAAAGAAAGTCCTATTTACTCAAAATAATGTTTTGAATGTGTTAGTGGAATGGTTTGATAAGTGATTATTTAGACTTATGTATAGGGTTAGTTTAGTAGTATATTGAGTATAAATAACCCTAAATGAGCTCTAATTAAGGTTGTTTATGCATTTTCAGGTAATTAAGGTGTAAGGGAAGGAAATGAGTAAAAACGAAAAGAAATAGAGCAAAAACTCACAAAAGTATGTTCAGCGTCATGGCTACACATGGTAGCATTGTAGGTGCATAAGGCATAGCATGAAGGACTTAGGCATGACGTGGGAGAGAAAGCAAAGTGAAGAAATTAAGGCTGGAAGTTTGGTGCAGTGGCGGAACTGTGGAAGTTAAGGGAAGGCACCGAGACATTTAAAGGATAGCGCCAAGGCCACAGAAGATAAAGAATTGCATGAAAGAGTGGTGGTGCAGTGGCGGCACCGTAAGAATGTACATACAGCGCCGGGGCATAAGTGATAGCACTAGATTTGAAGAAATTAGAGAAGTAAGAGTTTTATTTTGAGTTAAATTGCAAAGTAGGGTTTCTAATTGTTATTAGGAAGTATAAATAGATTTTAAGACGTGGTAAACTCCACATATATCAACCATTGGCCACCATCAGAGTATTTTAACATAGGTTTACTTTGATTTTGAGTATTAAAAAGATTTGTATGGAGAAAATTGAAGACTCCACTTCTGTAATTTCAATTTGGGTTCATTAGTTTAATTGAAGGTAATATATTTATATTCATCTTCCGATTTTCAATGATTTCAATTATGAATTGTGATATGTATGTTTCAATGAAGTGTGAGTAGTTTATTAATCTTAGGGATTAATGGATCGTATAGTATGAATGTTATGCTATGAATATGAGTAGAAATTGAAAAAAAAGTGCAATGGTTAAATTTTATATTGATTCTAAACGTAATTCTTTAGACAACTTGATCATTTTTTAATGATATAGATTTTAGAAGTTATCATGGTCATTGAAGCTTTTAAGCTGGACATGAACGATATAACCGTAAAATACACAACATCGAGCGATAGTTGTTGATTAGGGAGGCAAGGATAGTAAACTTATTTGGTCATGAATATAAAGGTTTTGAGCATTAAAGCAATGTGGAGCTTACGTTATTCACATCGATAGTTAGAGTTCAAGTTTGCACATTAGAATCTTTTCCATTAAGAAAATGAGTTAAAGTGGATTTGAAGGAAATCCGTCTATTCTAATTAGGCATTGCACACAACATATTTATGATATAAAAGTGGTTAAGAAAGCATATTATTTCATTATCAAGGTGAAGTTATGAATTAAGATATTCTTAGCATAAGAGTTAAAGTAAAGTTCATATTGTTTTGTTAGATACAGTAGTTTAGTATAAAACCATTTAAAAAAAAATTCTTTAGCAATAGTTCAAATTAAATAGGTATTCAACTTGTGCAAAAACCTTTCCTTGATGACGATATTTGTAGTCAATGTAAGTTGATTACACTATTACTACAAGAGAGTCGTTATACTTGCGGCACGTGTCATGGTTGTATAAGTTCTATTTGTGGAATCTTAGTTTTCAATGCTCTACTTATAGATTGCAAGTTTTTGGCTTGTTAAAAGTTATGAGGAAAGTGTGACTAGTTTATGATTTTAGTCTTAACAAAACCTAGTGTTTTACGGAATATTCTTCAAAAAGTGGCCAAAATGACTTAACTTGAAGTAACCGTTTGTTTGAGTTTTTTGTTCCTATTTGGCAAATTTGTGAAAAACAGGATGAAACTATTTCTATTAGAGTTGGGCATTAATGAAGTTGATATGTATGATGCAACTAAATGTTTCATACTCCATTACTCGGAACAAACAATTTTTTAGTTTAGGGGTATTTGATAAGTCGTCAATTGTGCTATATTTTATTATGATATTACTATGAATTACATGACATTTATCTCAATTTATACTCTAAAACCATTGTTTATGTATTTTCAGGGTAAATACAAAGCTTGTGACATCCGAGAATTTTATAAACTTGATCAGGAGGCTAATTATGTATTTTCGAATTTAATTTGGGATTAAGGTATCTAAGGTAGGACCCACACGTTACGAATCGAAGATCATAAAATTTAATATTATTTTTGTGTGTTGTATGCCTATTTGATGTATTATACATTATTTCCACTCGAAATAGGGTCAAGTGGAGTGTATACACGGTGTCCACGAGTTTCGGAGCGCGTTGGAGAATTTTCTCCAAGTATGGTAATTTCAGGAATTTATTTGGACGTAAATTGAAAAGATAATCACGAAATTAAATAAAATAAAATAAAAGTTTTTTGGCATTTAGTGACAAACGGGGTCGAGGGTGACACACGTGGGATGTACAATAGTGTGCACGCTCGATGTTTGTCGTTAGCACGCATGGCGATTGATATCCACGAAAATATATAGGTGTATATGTAATTATACATATATAATATAGTTCTTATATAAAAATATATATAAATGGATCTTATAGTTTGAATTAAAATAAAAAGTATACATTGGACTCGCCTCGAGATACGTGTAGTATGAGTGTTGAGGAAGAGAAATGGTCGAACGTTGTTGTTGGTGAGATAATTTGTACATGCCTCGAGATACATGTCAAAACGACTTCTGTAGAAGTTTAAATGTCGACCCGAGCAACTATTTTGAGTTTTGCAAAAAATATTTGCAATTAAGTTGGAAAATTCGAATTTTGGACTTTAATTGGACTTAACAAATTGGCGTGGCTCTCACACCTCGATTTGCATGCGAAAATGGGTTGTTTGAGAGTTTCATAACACTTTGGTAAATTCTTCCATTTTTTGCGGAATTGAGGTATTTTTCAGGGTTTAATTTGGACAAAAATTGAAGAGATAAATATGAAAATAAAAGGAAATATCTAAATTACCCAAAAGGGTATTTGATTTGTATGTGGAAGGATAATAATGGAGGGGCAAAACGGTGATTTGGTCACCATATAACCAAAATGGAAATGAAACAGGGGTATTAACCTACTGTTCATCGTCGCATCATTGCCCCTTGTTACAGTGAACCATTGATTTTGTAATTGGTGTGTATCTCGAGGTATATCTTCTGTTGTAATAAGCAGTAAGTGAATTTTGTGTGTATGTTGTGTGTTGTAATCCAACGGCTGAGATGTATTTAGATCAACAGCTGAGATGTAAAGTTTGTTTTGACTATAAATAAAGTGTGCAAAGCATTCAACGGAGAAGTTGAAGCTTTGTTTTTCCTCCTTTGTTGTTCTAATGTCTCTTCTTCATTGAAGCTCTCCTTGAGCTTCAACATGGTATCAGAGCGTTGAGTGGCTAACGCTGAGGATCGAGAGGGAGAAAAACGAGATCTCTCGGGTGTATTTCTGATTTTTTTTTTCGACGACGGCGGGGCTCGGCTTCTTCAGATCGGTGACGGCGGGGCTCGGCTTCTTCAGATCGGCGACGGCGGGGGTCTTCTCGGCCTTCTCGCTCGACGTCTCCTGATCGGCGACGGCTCGACCTCCTCGCCCGGCTCCTTCGAAGCCGTGCTGCGGTGTCCATTCCGCCGCTTTCGACACCGGCGCCGCCTCCTGCTTCGGCATCCTCCTCCGCTCTCCGCTGATCTGGTGAGTTACTTACTCTCTGGACATGGATCGGGTGATGGCATAGCTAGATCTAGCCAAGAACGTGCAAGATCTAGTAGTCAAACGACTGGATCTGGTGAAAAAGGAGTCGGATCTGAAGAATCTGACGAAGAACAAGCTAGATCGGGTCGGATCTGAAGAATCTGAACCCACACAAGCTAGATCTGGTGGAGCAGTTACGAGATTTGGTTGCGCAACAACTAGATCCGGTGAAGAAAGAGTCGGATCTGAGAAATCTATCGAATAATGAGCAAGATCTGGTGGAGAAGTTACGAGATCTGGTTGTGAAACAACTAGATCCAAAGAAGAAAGAGTCAGATCTAGTGAGAAAGTTCATAAGATCGTACAGCTGGTGTAAATGACGAACAGGTCAGGAGTCATGGAACAGGGATCTCCATCTTCAGGTTCGGTATCAGGAGGTACCTCAGGTTTGACTTCTGGTACTCCATTTGGTAGTTCTTTGAGTCAATTTGTCACTATAAAGCTTGATGGAACAAATTTTCTATTGTGGAAATCGATGGTTGTTCCGGCTATTCAAGGTTTTGATCTTGATGGTCATTTGTTTGGGTCTCTGGAAATACCAGAAAAATTCTTGACTGATGGATTACCAAATCCATAGTACAAGATCTGGTTCAGTAGAGATCGATTTTCGTTGGGTTGGTTGATAAATGCGATGATGCCCGATACCGCAATGCAGATTATAGGGAATACACCGAAACAAACAGTACATGAATTGTGGAAAGAAATCGAAACATATTTTGGCTCTAATAATAGAGTTCATGTTCGGTCTCTCAAGAAAGCACTCCATACAACTCGTAAGGGGGCGATGAAAATGAAAGAGTATTTGTCTAAGATGAAATGTATTTATGACAATCTGGCTATTGCAGGATCAGGGGTGAACACAGATGATTTGATTTCCGGTGTATTGATTGGTTTAGACAGGGAATATCTACCTATTACTACCTTCTTGCAGGGCAGATGTGATTTACAATGGCAGGAACTACACTCTACATTGATCGGGTTTGAAGAAACCCGGGATCAGTATAATGAAAATACTTTGGTGTTGCAGGATTCTCCATCTCGTTAATCTTTGCGGAAATTAAAACCAAGAACACTAAGTCGAATATTCGAACTGGAATTCCAATGGGAATAGAGCAAATATCGGTTTCGAGGTCGTGGTAATGGAAGGTTCCGAGGCGAGAGGGGTTTCAAGTCATCAACCAATAGACAACAAAACCCACATGTCAAATTTGTGGGAAGTTTGGACATTCAAGAACACTGTGTATGTTACTATAGAGCGGACATGAAGTACATGGGCTCTCAAACAGGGAGTTCTCCTCTCGCCACGTATGAAGCCTTTCACTCCTCAATCTCATACACCTTCGTCTTTCTTTACTACATCGAAGTGGTCATGATGGATCGTAGTACATGGACAAGGTGGTGCTACATCTCATGTTCTTGGGGATCCTTCTCGGATGCATAACACCTCCACATACTCGGGTAATCAATCTTTAATGGTTGGTAATGGTCGGTTGCTAAAAATTACGGCACTTGTCTCGCTTGCATTCCATCTCGTTGGTTCTGCGCATTATCATTTCATAACACTTTGCGTGTACCTAACATTAAAAGAATTTGTTGAGTGTCTCCCGAGTTAGCCGAGAGATAACAATGTGTTGATTGAGTTTCATCCTCATGTATGTTTCGTGAAGGACCTTCAAACCAATGAGATTCTTCTTCACGGAACAATACAAAACGGTCTATATCGCATCTCTCGGTCCACATGCACGCTTACCTTCTTCACATGCTTGCTTTGTTTGTGTCCAATAAAAGTTTGTCTTCACTGTGGCATTCGGACTTGGTCATCCCAAGCACAAAAGACACTCCAAAAGTTATGCATCAAAAACTTCATCTTCCATTCAGTTCAATCACTGATCTTTGTCAGTCTTGTCCACTGGGCAAGAGTCATGCATTACCATTTCATTCATCCAGTCGAATGTCGAATAATGTTTTGGATTTGATACATATTGATTCGTGGGGTCCTGCACCGATTACTTCTCCGAGTGGTTTCAACTATTACATTCATTTTATTGATGATTCCACTAGATTTACATGGTTATATCCTTTGAAATTGAAATCAGATGCTTTGAATGCTTTTACGCACTTTAAGAAAATGGTGGAGAATCAGTTTAAGTCTACTATTAAGAAAGTTCAATCTGACTGGGGTGGTGAGTATAGATCTTTTAAATCTGTACTTGATGAATGTGGCATTATTTTTCAGCATCCATGTCCTCATACACATGCACAGAATGGTCGAGCTGAACGTAAGCATCGCCATATAGTTGAAATGAGTCTTGCATTGCTTGCTCATAGTAAAGTACCTCTGAAATACTGGTGGGATGCTTGTTCTACTGCTGCATTTTTTATTAATCGTCTTCCTACTAAAGTACTTCATGGTGTGTCACCTTTTGAGAAATTATTTCATGAATCCCCTGATTACACTTTACTTCGAGTTTTTGGATGTGCATGCTTTCCATATTTGCGTCCTTATAATGCTCATAAGTACTAGTTTAGATCTGAAAAGTGCATATTTTTGGGGTATAGCAGTCAACATAAGGGCTACAAATGTTTGAGTCCATCTGGGAAGATTTACATCACTAGAAATGTTGTGTTCCATGAGAATGAATTTCCTTATCCTTCTTTATTTTCTGATAAGTCTCATACAACAACTTCTACATCGCCCGAGTTGCCTATCAGTTTTCCTTTGTTGGTTCCACATCAGCCATTGCTTCCATCGGGATCTTCATCTTCTTCATCGGAAGTGAATGGTGTCCCTGCTTCAGTTGAGGTTACACCTCATGTTGCTGAGGATTCAAGGACTGGTGTGGGTCCTCAAAACATCCATCCAATGATTACTCGGGCCAAGGATGGAATCGGTTTAAGAAAAGTGTTTTTGTCTACTACATCCACTCATGAACATGATATTCCTGCATCTCCTGCTGCTGCTCTTCAGATTCCTCATTGGAAGGCAACAATGGCTCAGGAGTATCATGCTCTCATGAAAAATGGTACTTGGTCTTTGGTTCCATCTGCTCCTTGTCAAAATGTTGTTGGCAATAAGTGGATTTTTTCTGTTAAGAGGAATTCTGATGGGTCTATAAATCGATACAAGGCTAGATTAATGGCCAAAGGGTTTAAACAAGTACCCGGTATTGATTTTGATGAGACATATAGTCCTGTTGTTAAGGCTTCTACTATTCGAGTTATTTTGTCGTTGGCTGTTCATTTTGGTTGGTTGTTGCGTCAGATTGATATCAATAATGCATTTTTAAATGGTCGATTAGTTGAGGAGGTCTACACAACTCAACCTATGGGGTTTGTGGATCTTTCTCGCCCTATCTGCCGTGTGTCGCTTACATAAAGCTTTGTATGGTCTCGTCGCCAAGCTCCTCGGGCATGGTTTGATCGGTTGAAATCCATTTTGTTGTCTCGGGGCTTCCATAATTCCAAAGTGACAGACTCTTTGTTCATCTATCATCATGAGCAAGTTGTGTTGTATGTGCTGGTTTATGTGGATGACATTATAATTACTGGTTCTAATCAATCTTCCATTCAATCTTTCATTAATAAGTTGAATGGTAAGTTTGACTTAAAAGATATTGGAGATTTGAATTTGTTCTTGGGAATGGAAGTTCATAGGTCTGCCAAAGGACTGTACTTAACTCAAACAGCTTATATTCATCAGCTTTTACAAAAGGGAGGTATGTCTCATGCAAAACCAATTGCTACTCCATTTGCTGTTGGTAAACTGTTGTACAAGGATGGCAGTGCTTTGTTTCATGATAAAACTCTTTATCGGAGTTTGCTTGGTGGTCTCCAATGATGGGTATTGGGGTTCATACGCAGCGGAGATTACAAAACAATTTTGACAAAAACGCCAACAGGATCCGAATCTAATTCCATTAAAAACGTTTAAACCATGAAAAACTTAATCATACCTCAATCGCAATATACCTTTCAGAAGGTTGATCGATCTCTAAGGCGCTGCCAACGACGAACGCCTCTCTATCGCGATCCACACACGAACGGCGCCGAGATTCGAAGTGCTAGCGTCGAGAGAATGTCAAACCTTTTGAATCTCTCCAAAACGATCCAGAGCATACCAAAAACCCTAAGTCGTTTCTTAAACGAAAAGGAGTTTTGGCCTTTTGATCTTTCGTTAGTGTATTCTAACTTAAAGCGTCTATTTATACAACTCTTGTATATAGACGTTTAAGTAAATTACACATATACCCTTACTTAAAGAAGTATAAGTGTAATACACCACAAGGACGTTTCTGTCATGAATTTTATCACATAAAATTCGTTTTTCTCGAATCGTCTTAAAATCTCGCAAAACCATTCTTAGTGTGCGACCCAATAGGCTCATACAACGTTGGCAGTGTACCAAAACACATTTTGGTATACAAGGCATAAGCGGCCTCTAGCAAGACATTATGACTACCCAAGTCGTACGAATATCAAATCGATACAACCTAATCAATAATGTATATAACATCCTTTTGTCACACGATATCCTTTTGATCAAACATAAGGCATGGAATTGTCATCCAACATGTTCAATCGTACTAGTCTCGATCTCTAGGTAGATCGAAAACATCCAAGTGACATTGATCAATATCAATTCACTTAGACTAGGCCTTTTAACAACGATCTAACACATCGAGGGATCCACTAGATATCTCTCTTTATATGAGAGGGACAAATTCTATCTCGATTACACAACTTCATCACATTGCTCACACAAGTAACCAATCACAACCTTTATAATCGTCCGGTTAAAGACAACGTTTGATTGTGTCAAATCACCGTGTTCCTAATGTTGAAGTCTCTGTAATCTCAAGTCGAGGACCGGAATATATACCTATCATGAGAAACAACTATGACTTAATCCATGTTATGTTCTCATACGGGCCTGGTCCAAGTACTTTGTTCCCTAACAAGTACTCGTGATCTTGATTCGTATCCCTATACGTATAATCATCATATGATCATCAATCAAGACTCACACTAGTCTTAATTCATTATAGTTCCCAGTATAATGATCGACTAGGGACATTTAGGATATTTATGTAAATACCCATGGATCTTATTATAATGTAAACATGCAAATTAATTATAATAAACAGCAAATGAAATCCTCTATTTTTATTAACTAAAAGTATTCATAAAGACAGTTAATGGATTGACCTAGGGCACATGCCCCATCATCCAATACCTTGTTAATACTAGGCCAGACATTGCTTATATTGTCAATACTTTAAGTCAATTCCAGCAGTCTCCTACGGTATTGCATCGGCAAGCTCTTAAGAGAGTGTTGCGCTATCTCAAAGGTACTGTTGATTTGGGTTTGTTTTTTAAACCGAGTGCTGATTTATTTCTCACTTTGGGTATTCTGATGCTGATTTGGCTGCCTCAGTGGATGATAGGAAATTTGTGGCGGGTTATTCTGTATTTTTGGGATCTAATTTGATTTCTTGGCGCCTAAGAAACAAGGTCGTTGCTCTGGTCTAGTACGAAATCGAATATCGTGCTCTTGCGCGGGTAAATTTGAATTAAGTTGGATTCACCCTTATTTTTGGAATTGAAAATTTCTCTTGGTACTAGTCCTACTTGTTTGGTGTGATAATATGAGTCTTCTTGCATTATTAGCCAAGAATCCAGCTTTATCACTCTCGCACTAAACATATTGAGTTAGATATTCATTATGTCGAGATAAAGTGTTGGCGGGTTGTCTTCGATTCATCATGTTCCTTCAGTTGATAATGTTGCTTTGATATTTTCACTAAATCATTTACTTGTCTCTAGGTTTTTGTTTTTAAGGGACAAACTAAGTCTTACTTCTCTTCCCTTAGTTTGAGGGGGATGTTAGAGTGAACCATTGATTTTGTAATTGGTGTGTATCTCGAGGTATATCTTCTGTTGTAATAAGCGATAAGTGAATTTTGTGTGTGTGTTGTGTGTTGTAATCCAACTACCGAGATGTATTTAGATCAACAATTTGAGATGTAAAGTTTGTTTTGACTATAAATAAAGTGTGCAAAGCATTCAACGGAGAAGTAGAAGCTTTGTTTTTCCTCCTTTGCTGTTCTAATGTCTCTTCTTCATTGAAGCTCTCCTTGAGCTTCAACACCCCTTCACTGTATCGTCTTCCTCTTCTTCAATTTAACACTGTGTTTGACCTCTCTCTTGTTTATCTGGTACAACTTCTCTCTCTATCTCTTCCCAATCCAATTGAATCGAGATGAATTGTGGATTGATGTGGTGGATGGAGGTGTTCGAAGGTGTGGTAATGGAGTTTTGTTTTTCTTACTGTAAATCCGATTTTGTTGGACTGGTTTTGATTATTTCGGGTTAGAGAGAAAATAATTCGAGTAACTGGTGAGACCGTGAGATAGAGAGAGAGAGAGAGAGAGAGAGAGAGAGAGAGAGGAGGAGAGTTTTGATATAAAAAAATAGTAAACTGCAAAATCGTGATCGAGGAGGAGAGGGGGAAGAAGATCCGAGGAGGGTCGTCTCCCTTGTAAACTCGGCCATGGGAGAGGTCTGGGCAAAAGTGAATCATGCCCAGATCCCAAACGAAAAAAAATGAAAATAAAATAAAATAAAATAAATTCTGGGAACGAAACACTCTCCGTTTCGTTGCCAGGGAGGAGGAAGGGGACGACCTCCTTCCCCTTATTTAAATAAAATAAAATAAAATAATAATAATAATATTTTAGAATAGGAAAAAATTTAAATAAAATCCTTGAAAAACTGAGAAAATTCAGAAAATTGGATTTTTGACCAAACTAGTGGAAGTTGAGGATTTTTATAAAAAAATGAAGATTTTGGAATTTTCTCGAGGAGATATACCAGGGTTTTGTTTCGTAAAGCGTGCTTTGATACCCAAAAATGTCCAAAATTTTAAAAATTATTTAAAAGCCTAGTCATTGGTGATTTTCAATTTTAGACCACAATTTGGAGTCGAAATTGAGATCCCAACATCCGAGGAGTTGATTTGGATGGATTCCAGGGTTTTCGAGCTATCGAATGACCAATAAAAATATAAAAAATTAGAAAAATTATATTTAAGCCTAGACAATGTAATTTTCGATGTTGAACAATAATTTTGAGTCAACAATGAAACTCGGGTATCATATAATTTATTGTGAAAGTATTTTAAGGGTTTTGGGACGTGATTGGGCTAGTTAAATCGCAAATAATTGAAAAAAATGGTGAAGTTGTTGTAAAGGCTTGCAAGACATATTAATGAATTGTTGGACCATGATTGGAGCGTCGTGTGGACTAATTTACCGATTCGGAGGGCAAAGGAGTTGTGATATCGTGTTTGTAAGGTTAAGTAACTCCCATAGTAACTTTTACATTGTATGATTATAATTTTATATAAATTGCATTGGTCCTTGAAATTGTTTTTTTTTTTTTTACATGCATATACGGGTTGAGAGGATAAGGCAACTCAAGTCTCTTTATAGTGTCTGCCTAACTGTATTACAAGGTAGAACTATTTAGTGTCTACCTGACTATGTGCAGAAGGTTATTAAGCTACCTGACTGTGTATTACAGGGTAGAACTTATAGTGTCTAATTTACTATGTACATTGTAGAATTATATTATGATGGAGGGGCTAGAGTCACTGATACTTTGCATTCGTGATTATCATGAGATCACATTGAACCAGATCATACTTTGATAGACTCAAGGAACGATACTCGTTTGGTTATTCTCCCTGAGCATGAATATTTATTATTGTTTACTTACCAGTTTCGAAGAACATTATCCGATTTGGTCGGAAAACAAAAGAGGGATGGATTTACGGTTGTATTTTAATTCCTTGGATTATATTATTTGTTTAATCTCTTGGATTATTATGCATTTGATTATTACAAGTGTATTGGATAGTGTGGGATTTACTTATATGACATTATCGAATTTTTATAGTTGGATAATGACAGGTTCTAGCGGCGAAAAAGGAAAGGGAAAGCTTTCTGACTATTTACGACTTGTTTAGTTCTTTTCTCTATGTATGTGTTGGTTTTTGACTATATTATATTGTATAAATAGGCGAGTGTGATTAGGATATCCTTTGGAATGGCTGGAACAAGTTTAGGATGAATTAAAATAAATCTTGGAATTAAGGTAATGATAGTTTAAGGATTTTGAAAATCTGAAATAGGTTAGAATGAATAAATAATTTTTGCGAATGCAATATACATTGTTATGGATGGATTGTGAGTCCTTCAGCATTTCCACCAAAGCTGAGCAGGTTTCGTTGAATATTTTTGAAGGCCGAATTTTTCGGTTTAGGCATAAAATAGAGGATGTGCTATCGAGAAATTTTTACATAACTTTGAGCTTTAAGATTCACTTTAGAATCGATTGTGGTTAATAAAGGTTTATAATGGATGATAATAAGATCTTAATATTAATTGTTTATTGATAGAGAGGTTAAGGCTGCTAGATTATTAAGGGATTAAGGTAATCTAGGCCGGTCAGATGCCCTAATTAGTTGGGATTTGAGAGGCTTTTGGGCAAAAAAAAAGTAAGTTCCCATCAAAATCCAGTCAAAGCACAAGAGATAGGCTCAACGCCTTCCTAGAGCCTCCAGGTGCACATAAATTGCCAAGGAATCGTTGGCCTTGACTTTACTGAATGAAAGAAAATTCACTATGGACGTTCCGAATGAAGCCTTATGAAGACCCTTGAGAAAGACGAAGGTCAAATTTCAATGAGAATGCCAACGCCATCATAACGCCCTCGTATTGTACATATAACGCTGGCGAGGCGCTGGTTTAGTCATGATAGAATCAAAGGAAAAACGGAGTATCATAACATCGTCTCAGTGATTTTTAGCGCCTTGAGATTTTACACATACGGCTTTGGACAGATCCGAAGATTAGCGGTTTCATATTTTGTAGATTTGCAAGATTCAAGATGAAATTATCTCTTATCACATTTCTACTATAAATATAAAACCCTGGAACGTCTTTAGACCCTCTCTTCCATTTTCTTGACTTTCACTTTGGATTAATCTCTCGGAAGAGGGGAGAAGACTTCTCTTAGGTTTTATTAATAAGTTTTTATTTTATTTTTTTCTATGTCGATGAGTGGCTAAGTTTCATGTTCTAGGCCAATGAGATTGAGTTTTAGGATTTAAGGATTTTGGGAGGTTTTGTGCTTTTAGTTCTAATATTGTTTAATTCTAGTTTTCGTATTCTTGATTACATTGTTTTATAAAGATCATAATATTTTTTTCCTTTTTCATGGTGTAAGTGACATGCAATTCGGTTTAGGCAAAAGCTATTGCTAGTGATCTTATCGCCGCTCGGTAAGGGGGATCAAGTTAAGTGACAAGTGGGGCCTTATCTATTGGCAATTGATGAACCTTTGTGTTGTTGAGATATGATATGGTAACAGTTCATGCTAGTTACTACTTATGGTAGGCGTTCTGACGCGCACCAAACGCGTCAATAAAGTAAAGTTTCCCAAACCAACTATTTTGTAGAATAGTTGCAAAGGGTCGATCCCACATATATTGATAGTCTTTCTTAGGTTAAAAACAACAAAAAAGGAAAATCGGGGGTTTTAAAATAAATATTAATTTAACTAACTAATCTAATTAAACTAAATAACTAAACTAATTTTGAAAAAAAATAATTAATACCTAAGTAACTCTTAGGTCTACAGTTTGACAAATCAAGATCAAGATTCAATGGCAATCATGGTTTTCAATCTTTCCCAAAAAGTCATTAATTTATATTCTCCTAGATTAGCTATAGAAAATCGACATCCACCTGAAATTTCTCGTTACCCTAATCTCAATAGCTAGGACATCCGCCACTAACTACTTCCTTAATTAATGTATAACCTTATACATCCGCCAATCGGGTTTAACACACTAACCGTAGTAATATGGGTTTGTGGGAACACTAATCCTAAATAATTGGGTCGCATCCGCTCTTGATTTAACCTAGATTCAATTGTTGCACATTCAAGAATCGAAAGGGTTTGACGGCAAAGAGGTGAGTGTTTGTCACTTTATTGGTCCAAAAGCACAATTACATGGATACTAATGGTCCAAATAATTATGGGTTGTCCACCTAAAAGCATGCACTGATCACATACATACCCTAGATCTAAACCATATTCCTTAAAATCAACAACAATGAAATATAAGAATTAAATTAAATTAAATAATAAAATAAAAGATCTCACATAATATGCCATGAGTCCATGATCCCGACTTGTTTCCCCTCCGACCTAGGCAAGGAATTGATTAGCCGAACATTGTCGTCGAAGAAAGTCGATAACAAAACAATAATAGACGGTGATAAAAATAATAAAACATTAGTTCCTAATATATAAAACTACTAAAAATTGGTCTCGAGAGGTGAGAGAAGCTAATTTTGGGTATTGGGGAGGTGACTCGTGCGCCAAGAAGCATCGTAGGGCTATTTTTTGTGTGAAAATCACTTCTGTCCACGTTTCCGCAGTCGATTGGTTCATTTCTTGCCGAGCAGCGACATGGCACTCTCCTATTGGCAGGACCGCAACTTGTGACGTGGTTGGCATTGTAAGCGAGCGACACGTGGCGAGCAAGAGGCGGGTGGAAGAATTCACGTGGTTGGCACGTTCGGATTGGTGGAAGCCGGTTGTGATTTGTGCTAGGTCCGCCACGTGTCACGCTCTGGTTGGAGGACAAGTTGTGAATGACTTGCTATTGATGAATTGACCAATGGGAAGCTTCCACGCGTTAGATGTCTCCTATTCTACCCACCGCGTAGCACGTAACCGAGGCAAATTATCCGGCATCCAATAACTACGAGTAAATACTTCATCTTGAGTATTTTTCCGCCACGAATTCAACCGTGCACTTCGTTTCACCCGAAAATGACCAATGAATATAATTAAATATATATTTTAGAGACTTTATATATTTAAATATACTAAAATAAACTACTAAATATATATATAAATACTAACTTATCACGTTCTCACATATTTTAATGTTGCTAGTTTGTTGAGAATTAGGGATGATATGGATGGATTTATGCAGAGTATACTATTAGATGAAAAGGTTTTTATTGGAGGAGATTTAAATGGGCATGTCGGGGTAAGTAAAGATGGGTTTGAGAGAGTTCATGGAGGTTTGATTACGGTAATAGAAATGAAGAAGGAGAATCAATTTTAGAATTTGCTTCAGCATATGATCTTGTCTTAGCAAATACTAGTTTTAGGAAGAGGGAGTCGCATATAATTACTTTTAGTAGTGGTCATAACAAGAGTCAAATAGATTTTCTTTTAACAAGAAAAATAGATAGAAAACTATGTAGAGACTGCAAAGTAATACCTGGTGAAGCACTTACTACCCAACATAAGTTAGTAGTACTTGATATTAAGCTAACACAACGGAATAATATGAATAAAATAGTTAGCGACCCTAGAATAAAGTGGTGGAACCTAAAACATAGTAAACAAGTAGAGTTTAGAGAAAAACTACTAAAGGAAAATGTTTGGAATCTTGACTTAGATGCTAATACAATGTGGCTAGAAATGAGTAGTTGCATAAGGAGGGTGGGATCAAACATATTATGTATATCTAAGGGATTGGGACCTCTAAAGAAGGAAACATGGTGGTGGAACGAGGATGTCCAACGAGCAATTAAGACTAAAAGAGAGATGTATAGGAAAATACCTAAGTGTCAAGATGAATATGCGTACAATCAATATAGAGAAGCTAGAAAACAAGCTAAAAAAGTAGTTAGTCAAGCTAAAATAAATTTCATGGAGGATTTATATACAAGGTTAGGTAATAGAGATGGCGAAAAAAATATATATAGGCTAGCCAAATTAAGAGATAAAAAGAAACAAGACTTAAGTCATGTAAGATGTATTAAGGACGAAAATAAAATGTTTTAACGCGCGAGGAGGATATTAAGGAGAGATGGAAAAAGTTACTTCGATAGTTTATTTATTGATGGCCAAGTTGATACTATAATAGATGAAAACCCACACCAAGAAAGAAATGTAAACTATACACGCAATATTAGAATTGTAGAAGTTAAAGAGGCATTGAGAATAATGAAAATAGGGAAAACATGTGGCCTAGATGAAATACCCATAGAGGTTTGGAAATGCTTAGGAGAAATCTGATTGACTCGGTTAACAAAACTTTTCAATAAAATCTTAAAATCGAAACGGATGCCAATGGATCGGAGAAGAAGCATGCTTGTGCCAATCTTTAAAAACAAATGAGACATTCAAAGTTGCTCAAACTACCGGGGAATTAAACTTATGAGTCACACTATGAAACTGAGGGAGAGGATAATTGACAATAGGCTAAGGAGAGAAACCACAATATCAGAGAACCAATTTGGTTTCATGCCTGGGAGGTCAACTATGGAGGTTATTTTCCTTGTAAGACGATTGTTAGAAAAATATAGAGAAAAGAAAAAAGATCTTCATATGGTATTCGTAGATTTAGAAAAAGCATATGATAGCGTCCCTAGAGATTTTTTTGGTGGGTTCTAGAAAGAAAATGATTGCATGCTAGATACATAGACACTATTAAGGATATGTATGATGGAGTAGTAACGAGTATAAAGACATTTGGAGGAGCTACAAAAGAATTTTCCATTACGATAGGACTACGTCGAGGATCGGCTTTAAGCCCATATCTATTTACTTTAGTTATGGATGAACTAACTAGACATATTCAAGAGGATATACCATGGTGTATGCTATTTGCAGATGATATTGTCTTAGTGGATGAAACTAAAGATGGAGTGAATAGGAAATTAGAACTCTAGAGAAATACATTAGAATCTAAAGGCTTTAAGTTGAGTAGGAAGAAAACTGAATACATGCACTGTGAGTTTGGAAACACTAGCCATCGAGATGACGAAGTGGTAAAATTAGGGGAAGTAGAAGTTCTTAAGGTAAACCACTTTAGATACCTAGGATCAATCATACAAAATGATGATAACATTGAAAATGATGTCACACATAGAATTCAAGCTGGATGGAAGAAATGGCGGAGTGCAACAGGGGTGATTTGTGATCGACATGTTCCTACTAAGTTAAAAGGAAAATTTTATAGGACCGCAATTAGGCCAACTATGCTCTATGGAAGTGAATGTTGGGCGGTAAAACAACAACAATTACATAAAGTGAACGTAGCAGAAATGAGGATGCTTAGGTGGATGTGTGGTAAAACTCGTAAAGATAGAATAAGAAATATAGAAATTCAAAGACAAGTAGGAGTAGCACCAATTGATACAAAGATTAAGGAAGGGCAGTTGCGATGGTTTGGTCACCTGCATAGACGGCCTACAAATGCCCCAAATTAGAAAACTTGACTCAATAGAAACTGTAGAAATTCGACGAGGTAGGGGCAGACTAAAGTTAACATGGGATGCATTAATTAAGAGGGATTTGAATGGTTTGCAAAGCTCACCATCAATTGCACTTAATCGAGCACAATAGAAAAGTTTGATCCATGTAGCCAACCCCAGTTAATTTGGGACTGAGGCTATGTTGTTGTTGTTGTTAGTTTGTTGAAAATCTACGACATATCAAGCAGGTTTTGCTGTGTAGTTAGTATGTGGTTGTGTCACACGTTCTTTCCATTGGCATGAGGAGAACGAGGTGGCGAGAGTCACTATAAGCCTATCTATGGAAACTAGAACCAAAACAACCTTTTATAACCGACGAACGAATCTGATCTTTTGAATTTCAATTCACATTGTATTCTAGAGTTTTATAGTTATTGAATTCCATTTTCTAAGTATTTGAGTTTATTGTTTACGTATTTGATTTCCAGTATGATTACTTTCTTTTCAAGAAACCCTCACTTTTGTTTAAGTTAAAAGGATCATTCCAATCCCTATGGGTTTAACCTCGTACTTCCCTCACTACAAATCTAAGGTAGTCGGTGAATTCAAGACTATTATCGGTGCCTTCGACTCGGGCATACTAGTCATATCCTTTTATCGTACAATATCATTTGATTAAACATAAGGCATGGAAAAGTCACACTTAATGTTCGTTTGTACTATTATCGATCTCTAGGTAGAGTAAAAATATCTATGTGACATTAATCATATCAATTCACTTAGACTTGTCCATTTTTAGTCTAACATATTAAGGGATCCACTGATATCTCTCTCTAAACATGTGGGGCAGATTCTATCTTAATTACAACCTTTATAATCATCCATTTAAAGACAACTTTTAATTGTGTCAAATCACTATGATCCTAATGTTGAAGTCTTTATTAATCTCAAGTCAGATTACTAAATGATATACCCATCATGAGTAAAACATATGACTTAGTTCTTGTAGTGTTCTCATAGCGGGTCGGTTTAGTACGTTGTTCCCTAACAGATACTCATGATCTTGATTCATAACTTTATACGCATGATCATCACATGACCATTAATCAAAACTCACACAAGTCTTAATTTATTATAGTTCATATTATAATGACTGACTAGGGACATTAATGATGATTTAGCAAACATCCATGGATCCTATTCTAATGTAAGCATGCAAACAAATTATAATAATGAACCACAAATGAAATCTTATATTTTATTAACTAAAATATTAATAGAAACAATGTTCATAAGACCGACCTAGGCACATGCCCCAATAAGAACTTCGAACTAGGTTATTTAGGTAGGTACTTCTTACAAATTACATCCTATGTAACTTTTAGATATTTTTATGAGATTGTGACATCTTATGTCTTAGCATGTTTTATCTCATCTTGTGCATAAAGCTCAAAATCGTTTTGATAGCTTCATTAAGTCTTAACCTTTCGAATAATAAAGTATTGTTACCAGCTTGCTCGATGCTTGTTGAAAGCATTAAATATAGTAATAACCTTATTATCTTTCATTAGTGGTAAGCAAAGGGGTCGGACCAAAAGGAATTAGGTTACTTTTGGCGACAAAAATAAGAAAAAAAATCTGATTTCAATGAAGAATGAGAAACCCTAACTATGTATGCAACTTAAACACTAAGTAAGAACATTAACAAACGAATGTAAACGGAGTGACGCTATCAATTATAAGAAACTAACCTAGGCTACGGGGACTCACGAGATCAACTCGACACTCACATGCAATGATCATCAACTTTCACATAAAAAAGCATTCCAAATCATTTTTTGGGTTAGCTATAGGGTTCAACATCGCATATAAACCCCTAGATTCCCTAGTTACAACAAGCAGAGTAAGACTATTGTTTGACTCTCTAACAAATGTATAACCCTAGTTAAAGCACTCTAGAATTCAACACAATTCTCGCATTAAAGCTGATGGAATCACTAACCCTAGACAATTAAAACGCCAAGCATGATTAATTTAGCTGAGACTTGTTAATTGTATTATTTCCCTTAAAATGCCAACCAACTGAAGTAATCACTTGCTACTTATTATTGAAGAATCCAAAAAATTATGGATGCAAAACTCCCTTACTCGTGTTAAACCCCTATCGAACAAGTGTGCATTTGTAACTATACAAAGTAAGACAAGAATCATGGTAATTATTCAACAATTAACAAGATCAAACATTGATTGGAATGTAAATCAAGAGTTAGTGATAAGTGATTATTTAGACTTATATATATGGCTAATTTAATAGTATATTTAGTATAAATATCTTTAAATGAGATCAAATTGATGGTGCTTATGCATTTTCAGATATACAAGGTATAAAAGGAAGAAATGAGTGAATTCGAGAAGAAACAAAGCAAAAACACACCTAAAGAGGTTTGGCACCGTGGCTAAGTGGTGTGGCTCTGTGGGACATCAAAGCACAGCGTAGGAAGGAAAGGCATGGCGTGGTAGACCAAGCAAGTGGAGAGAATTACGACGGGAAGCTCAACACAGTGGCGGCATTGTGGAAGTCAAGGGATGGCACTAGGGAGCCAAAGAGTAATGCTAGGACTATTGAAAAGAAAATTGAAACACAAAGAGCTCGGCGCAGTGGTGGCACCATGGGAGTGTGCACACAGTGCCGGGACTTAAGTGGCAACGTCGAGAAGAGAAGAAAATAGAATGTAGAGTTCTATTTTGTGTTAAATTTTTAAGTAAGGTTTCTAATTGTTTAAAAACGTGATAGGGAGTATAAATAGATAGGAGAACATGGAAAAGTCATAACTTACAATAGATTGTCCACTATTAACATAGTTTAGCATAGGTTTACTTTATTCTTAAGTATTAAGACAATTTGTGGAGATAAGATATTGAAGACTCACGTGTGGTGATTCAAGTATTGTTTTTATTGATTTACTTGAAAGTATTTCATTATATCTCTAATTTCAATGAATACCAATATGTGCATGTTTGTTTCAATGATGTGTGAGTAGTTTATTAATCTTAGGGTGGATCTTATAGTATGAATTAATATAGAGTAGAAATATAAAAAGTGCAATGGTTAGAATTTGTATTTATTTTGAGTTATCATTATTATTGAAGCTTTAAAGCCAGACATGGAAGTTACAGCTGATAAAATATTCAACATCGAGCGATAGTTGTTGGTTAGGAAGGCACGGATAGTAAACTTAATTAGTTGTGAATCTAAAGATTTGGAACATGAAAGAAATGTGGAGCTTACGTTAGTCACACTGATAGGTGGAGTTCTAGTCTGCACATTAGAATCTTTTCCGTCACGATTGTGGGTTAAAGTTGATTTCAAGGAAATATGTCTATTCTAATTAGGCATTGCACACACATAATAAAGATTATAAAGTGAGTTGAAAAGTATAATATTTCATTGCCTAGGTGAAGTTGAGAACTAAGATAGTTTTAAGTAATTTACATTGATTGGTTAGTATATATTAGTTTAGTTTAGTTATAAAACTAATTAAAATGATTTTTAAGCAATAGAGTAATTTTAGTTAAGTACGTATTGAGTGCATACACCTTTCCCTGAGGATGACATCCACAGTCAACGTAAGTCGGTTACACTATTACTACAAGCGAGCTATTATACTTGCAACATGTAGATCAAGTTTTTAGCGCCATTACCGGGGATATGTAGCCACTTAGACTTAGTTTGAAAAGTTGCTAAATCTTATTTTAAGTACTTTACTTTCAAGTTCATAAAAATAAAAGTAAAAAAAAATAAAAGCTCAAGTTTCAAGTTTGACCTTCTGCACGTTGATCTTTTGTATTTTCTTTTAAGAGATTACTAGTGCATGCGTAGCAAAGGAGAGAAGGACTTAGTGCCTTATGACCTTGAGATTGACTAAACCAACAAAGGAAAAAAAGAAAGGAATCAAGTAGAAGGGGATCAAGGAAGAAACCAGCAACAGGGTCGAGGGAATAACCAACCTGAAGGTGATCTGGTAGTGAGTGCGAGGATAGATATGCTTTCGTGACTACTTTAAACCAAAAGTTCGAGAGACTTAGAACGGAGTGGTGAGGCTTCTAGCCAACACCACCAAGTTCGAACTAAGACCGTCTCTAATGAACATGGTGCAAAATAGCTTGTTCAATGGGCTAGCCAATGAAGACCCAATTGCACACGTAGAGAATTTATTGGAGAAGTGTGATAACCCAGCACATTACCAGAGTTACAAAGGAGGTGATCGGAATGAGACTTTCCCATTCTCATTGGGTGGAAAAGTCAAATCCTGGTTCCAAGGACTGAATTCAGGGAGTATGACATCATGGGCGTAAATCAATGAAAGATTTCTAGATAAGTTCTTTCCCCTAGTGAAGGTCAGTGAAAGGAAGTTGGAAATCAATCAATTCAAATAGGAAGATGTCGAGTCTCTTGGAGAGAATTGGGAAAGATTCGAGGAGATGTTGAGGATATGTTTAAGACTTGGATACGTGAAATGGGCAAAACTCCATATTTTCTACTATAAAATGAACCACGGAACGAGAACACTAGTAGATGCCGCAACAGGTGGTTCTACACTAACCAAGGATAACGATGGAGCATTATATTTCCTAGATCTTATGTCTTAGAACTCTACAGTCGGTTATATTTCCAAAGTGAGGAAGCCAGCAAGCGTGTATGGGATTGATTTGCAAGCTAGGATAATGGCACAACTATCCAACCTGAGCAATCGAATGGCAAAACTTTAAATGGGACGATAAGGTCCACAAGTATAGACGATACAATAACCCATTAATCATCAAGCCATGATGGTTAACCAAATGGACATGCAGCAAGGAATGGAGTATGAAGACGTAAACTACATGAAAAGCCAAGGCTATGGAAACAACTTCAGGCCGAAATGAATGGCTCCTTAAAGGTTTAATTAAGGATACAACAACAAAAACCTGAACTTCTCGTATGGAAATCCTATTAATGCACTGAAGTTACCTCCAGGCTTTGATTAATAAATCTAATAAGGGAAGCTAGGACAGAGCGAGAGATGACTTCATTGAAGTCAATTGAGAAAGTTTTGTACACCATAGATATGAGCAATAGGTAACACCATGAGAAGCACTAAAAAGAGATGGAAGGAGTGAAGGAAGCCATGAAAAGAAAGAATGATGAGAGATCACAATTCTTTAAGAATTTAGAGAGAAGGATTGGTTAGTTAGCCAATACTTTGAACTCAATGAAGGAAGAATAGTTTCGGAGTAACACAATCACCAGTCCCAAGGAGAACATTAGCGCTATTCACATGATGAGCACTATGGCAACAAATAAGCGAAGACAAGAGCAAGTGATGTATAAGCCAAAAAAATTCAACACTTTGGCTATGAGGAAGCATGAAGAGATGCATAAGAACGGAACAGGAGTAAGGTAAGATGAACTCAAAGGATTCAAGCAACAAAGAATCAATGCCTTGAAGAATAATGAAAATGTGAAGAAATATTGGAAAGCTATGAAAGAAATAAAGGACCTTCTAAAGAAGTTGAGAAATGAAATATCATCAAGGTAGCTCCAAGGAAGCCGGAACCAAAGTTCGACTTCATATCGAGACTTCAACCAATCAAAAGGAGAGATCCTATAGAACTATGCATTCCAATAAGCATTTATGGGCACCGGTTTAGAAATGTATTATGTTATATGGGAGCCTCAATCAATGTCATGCTAATAATGGACGTGTTGCAAATCGATTTGAAGATTAATTATCCCGATACAACAAATTAGAAAGTACTTGATGGCAAGTTGATACCAACTATAAGAAGAGTCTTGAATGTTTGTGTGAAAGTGGTTAGATTTACATTCATCGTGAATTTTGAGGTTTTAAATCACAATATGGATGATGATGTGTCTATGATACTTAGGAGGCCATTCTTAAACATTACCAATGCAAACTTGTAACATCTGATATTTTTATAAACTTGATTAGGTGGCTAATTTAGTATTTTCATATTTAATTTGAGATTTAGGTATTCGAGGTAGGACCCACGCGTTACGGATCGGATATCATAAATTTAATATTATTTTTGTATGATGTGTGCCTATTTGATGTGTTATACACTATTTTGAGCCGAAATAAGGTAAAGTGGAGTGTATACGGATTGTCCCTGAGTTTGAAACGCGGTGGCAATATTTCTCCACTTTTGGTGAAATTGGGGTATTTTTTAGAATTTAACTTGGATATAAATTGAACAGATAATCACAAAATTAAATAAAATAATTAATAAATTAGTGGGAGTCGAGTGACACGCGTAGAATGTACAATAGTGTGCGCGCTCGAGAATGGTCGTTGGCACGAGTGGCGAATTTATAGCCGCGAAAATACAAAGGTGTTTATATATTTATATATATAATATAGTTTATATATAAATTTATATAAATCAATCATATAGTTTAAAGCAAATAAAAGTAAGCATTTGATTAGCCTCGCGGTACGCTTAGCGTAAGCATCAAACAAAAGAATGGGTGATACATTAAATATTGAAGAGGATTTGTCCACACCTCGAGATGCATATTATTTAATCTCCACGAATATCAAGGGTGTATGTTTTTTTTATAAAACCATTTGATCTACCTTGATAAATATGACACATATCTCAAGGAGATCAATATAATTAATTTGTGTAAGTCGGTTAAATGTTGATGATCTTATCTATAACCACCAAGATCGACCTCAAAATACGAAGCACATATCCCGACAAATATCAACATATATAACGAGAATAGCAAATGGTTGTTAACCTTTAGATTTGTCTGGTTGCGATACGAATCTTGAGAAAATATTATATTTATCCAAACAAATACACCGCCTCATTCTTCAAATTCGACAGTGATAAAATCAAAATTGAGAGGAAGAGTGGGAGGAGGAAATCAATCAAGATGAAGAGGAGATCAACGATGGAGGTGGGGATAAAGTGAGTGTGTTGTTGTGTTGGTTGTCGTTGTAATTGTGCTGTTGAAGTTTGTTGGTTGTTGATGTTGTAAGGTCGTTGTTGTTGTATGTTGATGGAATGGTGGGAGCTCGGTTGTCCGATGAGGGAGACAATTGGGGAGCAGTCTCCCCTGCCAAAACACACCTTAGGGTTAAGCCAAACCCAACCCCATTCAATCGCAAAAATTAAAAAAAAATGTTTGCTTGTTAAAACAGGGGATGATGGAGGAAGAATAAAAGGGGGTTTAACTCGAATCGGACTTAACCGGGTTCAGTTCAGGGGTCAAACCACCTTAATAATAATTAAAAAAAGTTAGAAAATAGAGAAATCCCAGAAAAATAAGAAAAAGTTTTGAAAAATAATATTTTGGCCAAATAAATAGAAATGCGATATTTTATGAAAAATGAAGATTTCATAATTTTCTCAATGATTTATACCAAAGTTTCCTCGTAATGCGTGTTATGATACCCGAAAATACTCGAAATTCAAAAAATTATTTTAAACCCCTAGTTTAGGTTAATTTTCGATTCTGAACTACAATTTGAAGTCAAATTTAGATTCGAACATCCGAGGATAAGATTTATAGGGATTTCGAGGGTTTTTAGATCGAGAAGGATTAAATAAAATATAATAAATTGAAAAAATTATATTTAAGCCTAACAATGTAATTTTTAATGTCGAAAAATAATTTGGAGTCAAAAATGAAATTCGGGCATCAAGATTTATTTTGGAAGTATTTTAAGGGTTTCGAGACGCGATTGGGTCAATTAAACTATAACTAATTGGGAAAATTGTAGAATTGTTATGAAAACTTATAGGATGTATAAATAAATTGTAGGACTGCAATTGGAGCCCTGTGTGAACTAGCTTACCGACTCGGAGCGCAAGGGAATTTCAGTATCACGTTTGTAAGGTTAAGTAATCCTATGGTAATATTTACATTGTATGAGTGTTTCTCGAATATAATTGTTTTCACGGTTTATCGCAACATATTTATTAATCATGTATTCACGGACACGAGTGGAAGGAGGCCTTTGGAGGTCTCATTGTGTTCATTGGATATATGTGTAGTAGGATAAACACCATGGTTCTCTGCGACTGGAGTCACTTATCGTTGTAGACACTTGTTTAAGATGGGTTGTTTTTGTGATGTTGGCTAGGATCATACTCCATGGATAGTCGAAGGTGTGGCATCTCGTGGGACTTCCTCTCAAACTCGTGAATCTTTATTACTATTTATCCACCACTTTTAGAAAACGTCATTTGATTGTGGTCGGTCAATAAAAATGGGATGGATTGTACACTTGTATACTTATGATGCCTTGTGATATTCTTGTTCGTTTAAATTCTTGGAATATAATACATTTGATTATTACTGGTGTACTGGATAATGTGGGATTTACTTATCTGACATTATTATAATTGGATAATGACAGGTTCTAGCGGCAACAAAGGGAAAGAGAAAGCTTTCTGGCTATTCATGACTTACTTAATTTTTTTTCTCTCAATGCATATATTATTTTTGAATATATTATATTGTATAAATGGGTTTTTGGGTTCGAGTATGATTAAGATTCCCTTTGGAATGGCTGGAACGGTTTTAGGACGAATTGAGATAATTATTTCGAGTTAAGGTGATGTTAGTTTAAACTTGTTAATACTTCAGATTAAGCTAGAATGAATATGCATAGTTTTGTTAATGCAATATATATTGTTATGGGTGGATTGTGAATCCTTCCACATTTCCACCAAGCTGAGGAGGTTTTGTTGAAGAATTTTGAAGGACGGGTATTCCGGTGTGGGCTTAGAAATAAAGGGTGTTTTGTCGAACAATAATTACGAAATTTTGAAGATTATTCAATTCATGTAAACGAACTTTGAGGTTTAAGATTCACTTTAAAGTCATACATGGTTAATAAAGTTTTATAGTTGATGATTACAAGATCTTAATCTTTAATGTGTATTGATGGAGAGATGAAGGCTACTAGATTATCAAGGGATTAAGGTAATATAAGCCAGTTAGATGCCCTAATTAGGCGGGGTCTGACAATGTTGGTATCAGAACATAAGGTTGGCTCTATTGAGGATAAATCTTAGTTGGGAACCAAAGATTGATTGAGCGCAATTAGTTGGAAAGTGACCATGAGATTGGGGTATTTGAAATATTATGTTATATTTGTGTTGTATGTATGTATTATCACTATATATGCGATAGGAAGTTTATTCTCCTTGTTTGTTTGATACTTAACTCGTAAGATACGACGAGTAAGATTAGAAACGAATAATTAAAAGAGAATAGGCTTATGAAACGAAGTTGAGCATAAATGGATGTGAAATAGACTTAGGAAGTCTAAAGTTACAAAGGTATTGTAAGTAGTTCGGTACTGATATAACTAATGAAAGTATTAGTTATGAAACCAATAGGGAATTAGTTGAAAGGGAAGTTCGAATGATTATTGTACGTAAATAGTGAACATGAATTTCTTGGACATTGAAAGTATTGAACCATTACAATTTTTAAACGTTTGGGAAAACATTAAAATAGACTTAAGTTAAGCCTCAGGCGATTGAGAATCGTTTGGAAAGCATAATATGAAATTGAGACTTTTAGAAATTAGAAGACATGGATATCTTGAATATTAGAATAAAGTTACTACCGGTTACACGGTTAACTCAGGAAGAATATTTTATAAAATATTAGTTTGATTCATAATCAACTAAGAGTTGTTTTCAAACAAGCCTTAAATGGAAAAAAATGAGAATTGAGTTCTCGAAAATGGAAATTTATTAGAAAAATTGAGTTTTAGCTGAAAAACCATAATGAGATTGTGATTGGATCGGTCAAGTTGTATAAGTCGGTTTCTAAGAAAATAAAATAATTTGAAGTAAAGTACTCTCACTTTTTCGAAACAAAACATCAAGTGAAAAATAGAATAGAACCATATTTTAAAACAATCAAACAAATTCTATATATAAGTAATGAAAACATTGATTGTTTATTACTCAAGTTACTTATCCATAAGTGAAGTTGAGTATAGTGGATTATGAATCAAATTAAGTATTGATAAAATGAATGAAAATACACAAGTTAGAAGTAATCTTTATTAACACCGAATTAGGTGTTGTTAAAAAATAAATATCAACGGGATTTCTAACTTGAAAATGAAAAATGTAGTGATAAGATCGATATGTTAGAAGTTAAGGTGTTGGGGAAGTGGTCAAATAAGAGCTTGGATTAGCTATTAAACATCAACAAAAGTGATCGTGTTTTGAGATTCAAAGTACTGAATAATCACTTCTAATGATATTTAGTTATGGAGCACATCACTACAACTTAAAATATAATAAATGAAGAGATAGACGTACTGATTGAATATCAGTAAGTGCTATCTATAGGACGTCAATATGAGCTCATATATTGCATGAATTCCCATTAATAGGAATTCAAGGATTGAAACATCATCCTTTAAAAGTTTGATTAGTCATTAAGTTAATCAGAACTTGGAAATTCAAATTCTTATCTCTATTCAGGTTGAATAATAATGGAAAGATGAATTCATCAAAAGTAATTTGATGAATAATAAGATACAAAGTTATCTTACACAGTCTCTTGAAAAGTATCGAATTTCTTTTTAGAAAAAGAAAAGTCGGGATATTTGAGACTAATGAAAATAACATAAGGTAATAAAAAATAGTTTAACTATTTGAGTCACAAAGTTTCTCTGTTTCAAGTTAAGATTAGCTAAGGAAGACTTCGATTTATTGAATGATAATAGGAAGTCCTATTGCCCTTCGCTATGTTTTCGAAAAAAGAAGAAGTCTAAACTGCCTTTGTAAGTCAATACTAAGGAGTTATAAGTGGCATAGGTGTTGAGCGAGAGTCATGGTAAGTTTATAAAGGGACCAAAATTGAGATCAATATGAAAATACCTAAGATGGACAAAAATCAAACGGAATAGACTCGATTTATGAAATATGGTGAGATGTTGAGATGACTTATGACTATCGAAAGTAACACGGACGGACTCCTTTAATCAAAGTAAGGCACTGGAGTAGTTGTACATGACCAAAAGGCTAAGTAACTCCATTTCATAATCACGACTCATTCACAACATAGAAGATCGGTGAGATGCATCCACCCATCTTTGAATAATTGAATGAATTGGTGACAGTCAGTATAAAAGAGTCTATGAAGTTTCGTTAGAGTCAATTGGAGGCTGAAATATCGGTGAATATATTGTACATTGTTTCAATTGTAGTGCTACACTACTTGATTAGTTTGTATTGAGATTTAAAGCACTAATTATTGTAAATTGGAGTTGATGTAAGATATCTGAATGACAGTGAAGATACAAATGAATTGGAAAATTACATACAACTTACAACTCAATTTATATGATTTATCTATATTAGGTTGGAAATATTGAATAGAGTACAGTGTATATGATTTGATATATTTGAAGAATATTCTTCAATTGTAATTGAGTATAAGTGAAAAGGAGATAACTTATTTATAAACTTGTATGAAATACAATTTAAAAGTTATACTATGAGAATATAATCATCGAATATATTAACACTCAGTTTAAAAAATTATATCTACTCAAGTTAAGGATAACTATTTCTATTCAGGCGATGATATAAGTTGGTGAACAATAAGTGTTTAGGAAGTGAGTTTGTGGGAGATATCAGTAAAGTGAAAGGAATGAGGCTCTTGATGAACTCATCGTTAGAGAATGATTTGACGAAGTTAGAAAAGTCGATAATTTTCTAACCAACCGAAGAAGAAGTTAAGTGAATTGGCTGACGAGTTGGAATTGGTAATTACTTTCTAGTCCATAATTTAAATAATATTGTGAGTAGACATTTAGAGAATGAGTGAGAGTTGCACGATGTGTCAGGTTTCTATTTCTAATCGGATTGAAATTCAAAATATTTTGTCATGTGGTGACAATTGTATTATGAGATCTATAGTCATGGGATGACTTGTGTAACTCCAGATTCTTGTTAGGGAACGTTGGAATGGTGATGGATCAGATAGACACGTAACTCTACTTAGTATCTAATGTTCTGCTCAAATATTATTTACATCATTATGTAATTTTAGACTGATGATAGTCTAAGAATTAATCGGTAGACAATTCAATGATGAGAAAGTAAACTGAGGTGTGTACCAGTGTTTAGGTAGATATGGAAAGAATTATCAATAGTTTGTGGAATAGTATTCATATTAGGATGAGAATTATGTTATGAAAAGCAAGATACGCTAGATCTTGCTTAGTGTTAATATTTGAATAAGATTCAAGGTATGAGATGAGAAATGAAGTAAGGTTATCAGATATTCTATAAATTTGATTGTTGAACTCGCCCGAAACTTACAAATTGCCAGGATTAGCAAAGTAACAGAAATAACTTTTCATTAAACCAAGATATTGGAAAACGAAAAGTTAAAATGATTATGATCTCTACCACTGAGTTGTTGAATACAATAAAAGTGATTGGGTCTACTAACGGTTCACCTTGGAAATGGTTTTACAAGTTTGGATTAAAAGAGTTGTATACAAAGGATCATTTTTTCATATCTCTTAAGGTTCAGTAACCTGTAAGTTTAAATTTTGTGGACGAGGTTTTTAATTAGTTGGGAAGATTATGACACACGAGAATTTTATAAACTTGATTAAGCGGCTAATTAAGTATTTTTGAATTTAATTTAGGATTTAGGTATCTAAGGTGGGACCCACGCATTACAGATAAAAAATCATAAATTTAATATTATTTTTGTATGCTATGTGCCTATTTGATGTATTATACACTATTTTAATGAGAAATAGGGTCAAGTGGAGTGTATGCGCGGTGTCTGCGAGTTTCGAAGCGATGTGTGAATATTTCTCCGATTTTGGTGAAATTTGGGTATTTTTTAGAATTTAATTTAGATATAAATTGAAAAGATAATCACAAAATTAAATAAAATAATTAATAAATTGGTGGGCGTCTTGTGACACGTGAGGTCGATGGTGTCGCGTGTGGGATGTATAATAGTGTGCATGCTCGAAGGTGATCATTGGCACGCATGGCGAATTTATAGCCATGAAAATACATAAGTGTTTATATATTTATATATATTATATAAATAAATATGTATAATCAATCCTATAGTTTAGATCAAATAAAAGTAAGCATTTGATTCACTTCGAGATACGCGTAGCATAAGCATCGAAGAAGAGAATGGATGATAAGTTAACTATTAAAGACGATTTGTCCATGCCTTGAGATGCGTGTTGTTCAATCTCAAAGAAAATCAAGGGTGTATGTTTTTTATAAAACCATTATATATACCTCGATACGTATCTCGAGTAGCTCAATATAATTAATTTGTGTAAGTTGATTAGGTGATGATGATTTTGTTTATAACCACCAAGATTGACCTCGAGATACACAACACATATCTCAAGAAAGATAAACATATATAACGAGAATAGCAATTGGTTGTTAACCTTTATGTTGTCTCGAGATTCATGCAATACGAATCTTGAGGAAGTCATATATTTATCCAAACAAATACACCGCCTCTTTTTTCAAATTCGACAGTGACGAAGTCAAAACAGAGGAAGAGTCGGAAGAGGAAATCAATCGAGAGGGAGACGAGATCAACGATGGAGGCGGGGATAAGGTGAGTATATTGTTGTGTTGGTTTTCATTGTAGTTGTGTTGTTGAAGTTAGTTGGCTGTTGATGTTGTTGGGTCATTGTTGTTGTATGTTGATGAAATGGTGGGAGCTCAGTTGTTCGAGGAGGGAGAAGACTGAGAAGCTATCTCCCCTTCCAAAACGCACCTCATAGTTGGGCTAAACCAAACCCCAATCCATTGCAAAAATTAAAAAAAAAATGTAAGTTTGTTAAAACAAGGGTTGCTGGATGAAGAAGAAAGGTAGGTTAACTAAACCGGATCGGTTCAGTTCAGAGGTCAAACCACCATAATAATAATAACAAAAGGATATAAAATGGAAAAATTTTGAAAAATGATATTTTGACCAAATAAATAGAAATGGGAGATTTTTATGAAAAATAAGGATTTTGAAATTTTCTCGAGGATTTATACCGGGGTTTTCCTCATAATGCCTGTTACGACACCCGAAAATGCCCAAAATTTGGAAATTTGTTTTAAAGTCAAGTTTAGATTAATTTCAATTACGAACCAAAATTTGGAGTTAAATTTGGGATTTGAAAATCCAAGGATAAGATTTAGAGGGATTTCGAGGTTTTCGGGTCGAGGAAGACCAAATAAAATATAATAAATTGAAAAAATTATATTTAAGCCTAAAAAACGTAATTTTCAATGTCAAACAATAATTCTGAGTCAAATAAAATTCGAGCATCAAAAAATTTATTTTGGAAGTATTTTAGGGTTTCGGGATGCGATTAGGTCAATTAAACTGCAACTAATTGAAAAAATTATAATTGTTATGGAAACTTAAAGGCGTATAAATGAATTGTAAAACTGCGATTGGAACTCTGTGTGAACTAACTTACCGACTCGGAGTGCAAGGAGGTTTTATTATCATGTTTGTAAGGTTAAGTAAATCACATGGTAACCTTTACATTGTATGAGTATTTCTCGAATATAATTGAATGCACGTTTTATCGCTGCATATTTATTGATCATGTATTTACGAACACGAGAGGAAAAAGGCCTTTGAGGGTCCCATTTATTTATTGGCTATATGTGTGGTAGGATGAACGTCATGGTGCTCATCGATAAGAGTCACTGGTCATTGTAGACACTTGTTTAGGATTGGTTTTTTTGTGATGCTGACCCGGATCATACTCCACGAATAGTCAAGGGCATGACTTCTTGAGGGATTTCCTCTCAAACTCATGAGTCTTTATACCTACCACTTTTGGAAAACGTCATCTAATTGTGGTCGGTCAACAAAAATGGAATGGATTGCATACTTGTATAGTTATGATTCCTTGCGATATTCTTGTTCGTTTAAATTCTCTGGAATACAATGCATTTATTTATTACAGGTGTACTAGAAAGTGTGGAATTTACTTATATAATATTATTGAATTTTTATAATTGGATAATGATAGGTTCTAGTAGCGACAAGGGAAAATAAAAGCTTTCAGACTATTTGTAACTTGCTTAGTTTTTTTCTCTCCTATATATGTATAATTTTTGAATATATTATGTATAAATGGATTTTTGGGTTTGAGTGTGATTAGGATCTCCTTTGGAATGGCTGGAACAGTTTTGGGATGAAATGATATATTTTTTTTGAGTTAAGGTGATGTTAGTTTAAAATTTTTAATACATTAGATTTGGTTAGAATTGTTGTAAACTAAGTTGTAAGCCAACTAGAACTTAAGTTGAACTTGCTAGAGACTTAAGTATAGAAGGCATAAACTAAGAACTACTATAACAAGTAGAGAAGAGGAGACAAGAGAGAAGAGAGCTAGAGTTGAGAAATGTAGAGATTTCCATTCCAACATTGTTGTGTGAATTACAATGGAGTTGGCACCCTTTATATAGGCCATTTGGTGATGATGATAATTGTACTTATTCAATGTGTACAAGTTATACATACACCACAAGTCATACAACACATCACAAGCAACATAGACAATACATGGAAGAGTTGGTGTACATTGGAGAAGATTACAAGTTATATGACAATACATGGATAAGTGATTATACATTGGAGTTGAATACAAGTTATGTAGAGTGTACAAGTTACATTCAATGTAGAAGTCATGCTTGATGTTACAATTCAATGTGAGAGTCATGCTTGACAATGTGATCATTCATAAGCTTGGTTAAAGGGTCCAATTTACATCCAATATTACAAAAAACAAAGAAAAAGAGTACATTGCTCTCATAATTTTTTTTATACGGAGCATAATAACGATACACATTGCTCTCATATTAATCAACTTTGATAAAGAGTTTTAATATTGTTAGAATTGCCTCATTAAAAACCTTGCAAGGAAAACCCAGTGGGATAAAACCTTAGCAAAGGGAAAAAGAGTGCAATGCACTAACCAACCTTGATAAAGAGTTTTAATATTGTTAGAATTGCCTCATTAAAAACCTTGCAAGGAAAACCCAGTGGGATAAAACCTTAGCAAAGGGAAAAAGAGTGCAATACACTAATCAATAACTCATTTTGATTATCCCCCTCATGTTCACATGGGTGAGACATCTTGTGCATTTTGTTGCACATGGACATCGTTTTCTATATGAACCATTTAATGCTGAAGCATATAATTGTCACTCTTTTGTATATAATACTTGCATCAAGTAATTGATTCATAATTTGTTGCTACTGAATGATCCTTTGAACTTCGAGTTCATATTAATTTATACATGGATCATAATACAACAAATTTAATGCAATTTGATGTGTTTCAAGCAATTTCACGCCATTCCTTTTGAATTGGCTTATATCTCCCCCTAATGGTGGGAAAATTGCTTCATCAAAGCGACAATTAGCAAAACTTGCTATAAATCAATTCCTATCGGGGATTCAAGGCATCTTATAATATGATTAATGGAGAGTTAAATCAATATAAGTCTCCTATTGATTTGCCTTGAGATAATCTCCAAATGATAAAAAAATCGGTTCGATAAAAGATGTCCGTGCGAATTTATGATATTTTCGCATTATTGATGATTATGGATAATCAAATAGATCTTTCCACATTAAGAATGTCATTTGATTTATGACGACATTCGTTTTAATGTGTCTTATATATTCCAGAAGATAAAGCGGGAATATTATACTCGATTAAATCATATAGATAAATTTTCTATTATTCTGAGTAGACTTCTTCTGAATAAGAAATTAACAATAAAATTGTTGTATCCGATATTGCCTGAACATTAGCCTCCGCTAAGTTCGAATTCGAGAAATATTCACTTTTATATTATAATGTACATGCATGTAGCACGATACACAAGACATAAACTCATCGCCTATATTTAGGTCACGATTTAAACACATCTTGATGTGCTTGTTTTATCGAGCCATTTTCAATGATAAAATTCATAATATTTTGCCTTTGATTTTGAAGGCATGGTAAAGGTCAAAAAAATATTCGGGTATATATATGACAATATTTAGGCAAAATAGCCTTTCATATATGACCAAAAAAATGTCACAACTATGAGCGCTCATTGTCAATAATTATTTTCCCTTTCTAGTGGTGCACCACTTTTGTTCCAATTTTTTGTGGAATGGCAATACGACATTTACCTGATATTTTCACCTTTTCCACGTCCATAAATTTATTATTGCGATCATGATCATTATATGCAACATATGCTTCTTAATTTGAAGTGAACTAATTGGACGAGAACGATATTATATTTATAATATCTCATTATTTTACTCACTACCATGAGACAGAAATCAATCCTTAATATTTATTGGATTGACGTGCGCACTCGATATTTGTTGCGAAAGAATAAATCAAGGCGGACCACGTGACCTTATTTTTATTGTCTCATCACTCATATTTCCGCATAGCCTCAACATAGAGGTAATTAAAATTGTGGAATTATAATTAATATTTGATGATTAAATTTTGTAGCATGAGACTCACCTTACTCATTTTGAGCTTTTGAGCATTACCTTTTTGGTATGTATATATATAACTCCATAAGGTGAAAATATATATAAAGTGAAATATTCACTTTTCAAATTTCTAAAGAGAAATTGGCGAATGATTGTGTATAACACACAGTTTTGCATATATGCTTTATTCACAAATTGTAGTATCTAATTGCCATGACAAGTAATTCTTGTCGGTAATATAGTAAGGCAACAAATTCAACTATGGTTGAATAATATTTTGAATGTTGTAAACTAAGTTGTAAGCCAACTAGAACTTAAGTTGAACTTGCTTGAGACTTAAGTATAGAAGGCATAAACTAAGAACTACTATAACAAGTAGAGAAGAGGAGACAAGAGAGAAGAGAGCTAGAGTTGAGAAATGTAGAGATTTCCATTCCAACATTGTTGTGTGAATTACAATGGAGTTGGCACCCTTTATATAGGCCATTTGGTGATGATGATAATTGTACTTATTCAATGTGTACAAGTTATACATACACCACAAGTCATACAACACATCACAAGCAACATAGACAATACATGGAAGAGTTGGTGTACATTGGAGAAGATTACAAGTTATATGACAATACATGGATAAGTGATTATACATTGGAGTTGAATACAAGTTATGTAGAGTGTACAAGTTACATTCAATGTAGAAGTCATGCTTGATGTTACAATTCAATGTGAGAGTCATGCTTGACAATGTGATCATTCATAAGCTTGGTTAAAGGGTCATCCAATTTACAACAAGAATGAATATATATAGTTTTGTTAATGCAATATATATTGTTATGGGTGGATTGTGAGTCATTTGGCATTTCCACCCAACCGAGCAGTTTTGTTAAATAATTTTGAAGGTCGCGTATTCTAGTTGTGGCTTAAAAACAGATAAGGTGCTGTCAAAAAACTTTTACAAAATTTTGAGGATTATTTAATTCATGTAAACGAACTTTGAGGTTTAAGATTCATTTTAGAATCCTATGTGGTTAATAAATTTTTATAATTGATGATTACAAGTTCTCAATCTTTAATTGTTTATTGATGGAGAGGTAAAAACTGCTAGATTATCAAGGGATTAATGTAATCCAGGTTAGTCAAATGCCCTAATTAGGCGGGTCTGACAATGTTGATATCAGAGACCGGGGTTGGCTCTGTTGAGGATAAACTTTGATTGACAACCAAAGAGTTATTAAGCACGATTAGTTGGGAAGTGACCGTGAGATGGAGGTATTTGAATTATTGTGTTATATTTATGTATGTATTAGTAACGGATAATTAAAAGAGAACAGGCTTATGAAACGAAGCGGAGTGTAAATGGATGTGAAATAGACTTAGAAAGTCCAAAGTTACAAAGGTGTTATAAGTAGTTCGGTATTGATATAACTGATGAAAGTATTAGGTATGAAACTAATAGGAAATTGGTTGAATGGGAAGTTTAAATGATTCATGTACGTTAACAACGAACACGGATTTCTCAAACATCTAAAGTATCGAATTATTACAATTTTTAAATGCTTGGGAAAACATTAAAATATACTTAAGTTAAGTCTCAAGCGATCGAGAGTTGTTTGAAAAATGTAATATGAAATTGGGAGTTTTGATAGCACAAGATATAGAAATCATGCATTTTAGAATAAAGTTAGCACTGGTTGCACAGTTAACTCGGGAATGCTGCTAGATTATCAAGAAATTAATGTAATCTAGGTCGGTCGGATCCCCTAATTAGGTGGGGTCTGACAAACTTGTACACAAGGAAGAAGAAGATCACAACGAGTATCGACGAGGATGATGATGCAGAGAATATTGTCTTTGTTGATGGAAAAGAATTGCATTCAAATAGGAACGACACTACTATATCTGATTTACAATTGGAGTATCTCGATTTAGACTCAGACTAAATGAGCGTAAATGTGTCGGTCTAATGATGTTAAACTAAGCGCTACTGGGAGGCAACCAGGGGTTTTTAAAATTTCAAGTTTCTCAATTTTACTTAGTCAGTTAGTTAGTTTAGTAAGGACAATTCACATGTAATAGTTTCTAATTTTCAAAAATTTATGTTAAATGGGCAGGTAAAGCCATTTGATGGGTGATAATTCATTGAAATGAAAATCTCTCGATAAACTCAGTGAAAAGCGTAAAATAACGATGGAGTTCAAGCGGCAAAGGCAAGGTACATGGGTAAATCATGGTAATTTTTTATGAAGTTTTTATATTTACATGAATTTCATGCGATCAAATCATCTTGTGTTTTAATACACAAAGTCGAGGAAGCACCAAATTGGAGTGAAATGAAAAATATGTGCAAAAAATGCATACAGAGAGGTCGACGTTGTGTGTGTAACACACGACACCATGGGTAGTAAGCACGGCGCCACCAAAAAACACGAAAACACCTTTAAGGGTGTTGACACCTTCATGGTGCAGTCACGGCACTATAATAGGCACGGCGTCAGTGCCGTGGAGGTGGTTAAAACCCATTTCACCATTTTAACCAAATTTGCATCCAAACTCAAACACTGCCTACTAAGTATACATCCTTCTAGAGCCCAAGATTGATCATTTCTAACTGAGGAAAGAGAGTTCTTGGTGATTGAATGTTAAAGGAGAAAATGCATTATGGATTTGCACAAAGTGGAAAGCTAGGGCTTGGATTTGGAAATTTAATTTCAAGGAGTACTTGGGTTTTAAGTTGTTAGTGAAGTGAGAAGGCTTTCATTGATAAAGACTTGGAGGAGTGTTCTACATCGAAAAGTAGTTCAGCATTGAGGTAAATTTACAATTTCATTAGTTATACTTTTTGATTTTTAGAAATTTTGATGAAATAATGTGAATAGTGGATATGAGGTTGTTGGATAGGATTTTCAAGTTGTGTGAATATCGAGCATCAATAAGACTCATGGAGACCTATTTGATGTTTTTGCATTATTTCGCATGTGAATGTTCCTTGTTATATTAATTTTGATTTTTAGGTGATTTGAAGACCCGTATTGCTAGTTGCTTTATTATGTTGAGTTGTTTGAATTTGAGAAAATGACAAGAACAAGGAGGAAAGTTAGTCAAGTAAGTGCAACTGATTTTCAGGCATCAACCTTAAGAGATCCCAATGAAGAGGAACCTAAGCCATTTAAGTCAAAGTTCTTCATTAGTAGAGAGGCCAAGGATAAATATGAGGATATTTCATATGGAGTTTATTTGTAAGGGAGGTATAAATTTGTCGGCTAAGTATGAAAAACGAGTGAATAACTTCATTAGGCAACAAAATTGGGAGCATTCTACTCAAGATTATACAAAGAATGAAGTTAGAGGAGTGAGTGAGATCTTACACGAATTTTATGCAAATGTGAAGTTCACTATGAAGAATGAGCCAGTGAAGTTGAAATGGGCATTTGCCCCCCTTTAATAATCGTGAAATTAATATTATCTATGGATTGGATCAATTGAGTAGAGTTGAAATTGACCCAAATTCCTAGGATAACTTATATGAGAAACCCTATAACTTATATCCTTTTAAATCTATAGAGAGAGCATTAGCTGTCCAAGAACAACAATGTTGCGTAATGGGAGCCGAGAGTGTGCCGAAGCACATCAAGAAGGGGAGTGTTAGGAAAGTCTACCAAATGTGGCAACATTTACTTGTTGCTTCTCTCTACCCCACCACTCAGCAGGGATAGATCAACAAGCTAAAGGCGGCCTGTTTATTTGAGATTACACAGAACGAGGAGATCAGCATCGGCGAGATCATCTACAACAATCAGAGGGAGTCCATTATATTAGAGCAAGACAAGAAATTGTTATTTCCAATATTAATCACTCAGTTGTGCTAGAAGGTCGGAGCGCGATTGCTTAAAGATGAATAATTTGATATTGAGACTCAAACAACCGTGGATGAGGCTTTTATGCTCACACTGAATCACCACCTGGATATCAAAACTCTGAGGATGAGAGGGAAAGAGTTAAGGGCAACCAACTTGAGGTTGAGCCGTTGACCAAATGGCAAGAGGATAACGCAGCAACAGTAGTAGCAGAGTTAGCCCTATAGTTGGAAGATGAACGATAAGGAGAAGAGGATGAGCAACACCAGGGATTCGCTGAGGGCTATGAGTTCGTAGACCTACTCATTGGAAAGCTGAACTTGTATGGTCATGAAGTTTTTCCATCACCTCCTCCACCATAGCCACCAGTACCACCACCAGAGGACTTGACTCCATGACAGCAGAGGTTGTGGATTACTTAGATGAGGAGATAGTACCAAGAGGACGGGACTCAGTATCGTGAAGCCTTGAGGAGATATGATCAAGATAGACAGAATGGGCAACAGAACTTCATGTTATTTGCTAATCATTAGAGGGACGTAGCTAGATATGAGAGGAGCAGATGGATGAGATCGACTAATAGGTCTTTCGAATTTTCAGCAGCATGTGTTTAATCCAGATGTGGTGCAAAGTAAAATGGTGGAGCATCCTTTGATACCATCTTATGTTAGAGCTAATGATGATGATGATGATGATGATGATGATGTGCAGTCCCAATGTTAGTGTCTTAAGATTTTTTAAAACCTAGGGGATGGTAGATACATTGGTACCATTTCAATTTAAATTTGGGATATTTTGTTAACTATGTAGTTGTTTAAGTTGGATGTTTAGTTTCTTATATTATGTCTTGTGTTATTTCATGTTTGTGACTTTTAGAGTTTTCTAGATTTCAGGCTTATTTTTAAACATTAAGGAAAAGGTTTGATTTAAGTTTGAGGGCATCGACACTACACTATACTGAGGGAAGTGGTAAGAAAAGATGAAAGAATGATAAATATTGTAGGTATGATCATTTAAATTTTATTTTTGAATCAATTAAAGAGGAAAGAATGGTAATGTATTCTATTTCATTTACTTAATATTTTAACATGTTTAGTTAATATAGATTAGGTTATATATAGTGAAATGTAATGAATAAGTAATTCATTTGCATGTTCATGCTTTTGCTTGTAGATGAGTAAAATACAAGTTTCTAGTTAATATGAAACTCAAGAGAGTGTTTTTCAATTTTTGAAGAAAATAATGAAATGTAGCAAACAACGATATGATTTCATGATTAAAAACCTAGAGTTAGAGAAGACCGTGAACTTGAAACAAAAGCAAGAAGATTACCATAACACTTCTTGCGAAAAAGTTAGATCTCTAAGAAATTATATATTAAGTGTAAATTTTACTTGAAAATAAAAAGTAAATAAAGGCTTAGTGCAAGTAGGGGGAGAAATAGGCATCTTGAATAAAAAGTTGGAGTTAACTTGCTTTATAAAGTGAAAGTGAGAAATGCTAACAAAAGTTTTAGAATAAAAAAAATATAGAGAGTCTCACGAGTTCTACATGAAATGGAGTAGAGAACTTGATAGTTTGAAAAAGAAAGGATGAAACGGAGTCCATAGAAAAAGGAGCAGGTACCATGAAATAAAATATATAAGGAGAAAGGAGAAAAAGAAATGAAAAGAGAGATGAACATAAAGAAAAGAAGACGAAAGTTAAATTAAAACTTTTCAAATAAAAGATTAATCTCGAGTACTAGTAGTTTAATTGAGTTAAGTTTTCGTTCCTATTATGTTAGTCCTATAGACTCTTAAAGTTCTAAAGTCTACAAAACTTAGTTTGATATATGCTTATTTGTGAATTCCTGAATTTAATGAGAAATCATGAGATCGTACACTTGCTACTTGAGTGTTGAGGTGAAACAAACTTTTGAGTAGTGATGGTTTCGGTTGTGATCTACGTTGGTGTTTTGAAAGTGAGTTGTATGTGTTGTTAAAGCTACATATCTTGAAATTGTAAGTTTTTGCAAAGAAAAAATCTTGAATGGATTATTAACTTGAAACTTAGTGAATTAAAGGGTACTTCATGAACAATGTAAGATGAATGTGAACTAGGTAATAGAAGTAGTTAGGAGACCTAGTAAAATACACTTTCGCTCAGGACGTGCAAAATCTTAAATTTGGTGTATTCGATAAGTGATTTTTTAGACTTATATAATTTAGTAGTATATTTCATATAAATATCCCTAAATGAGATCAAATTGATGGTGTTTATGCATTTTCAGGTATACAAGGCATATAGGAAGGAAACGAGTGAATCGAGAAGAAATGGAGCAAAAACACACCTAATGAGGTTTGGCACCATGGCTACAGTATGGCAATATGGGACATTAAGGCACAACGTGGAAGTGAAAGGCACGACATGGGAGAGCAAGCAAGTGGAGAGAATTAAGACTGGAAGCTCGACACAATAGCTACGTTGTAGAAGTCAAAGGACGGCGTTAGGGAACCAAATAGACAACGCCAGGACTACTGAAGAAAAAATTGACACGCAAAGTGCTAGGCACATTCCGTGGAAGTGTGCACATAGCATTGGGACTTAAGTAATAGCACCAAGAAGAAAACAAATAAAATGTATTTATTTCATGTTAAATTGTTAAGTAGGGTTTTAATTGTTTGAAAACGTGATTAGGGAGTATAAACAAATAGGAGAATGTAGTAAACTCATAACTTACAATAGATTAGTCACCATTAACATAGTTTAGCATAGGTTTACTTTATTCTTGAGTATTAAGACAATTTATTGAGAGAAGAAACTGAAGACTTACTTGTGGTGATTCGGGTATTATTTTTATTGATTTAACTGAAAGTATTTCATTATATCTTTGATTTCAATGAATACCACTATATGCATGTTTGTCTCAATGATGTGTGAGTAGTATGTTAATCTTACAGATCAATGGATCATATTGTATGAATGTTATATAAACAATAATATAGTAGAAGCATCAAAAGTGCAATGGCTAGAATTTGTATTGATTCTTAACGTAATGCTACAAACATCTTGATCACATGTTTGTTGATAATAGATTTGAGAAGCTATCATGGTCATTAAAGCTTTTAACCCGGATACGGACGATACAACAATAAAATATGCAACATCAAGCAATAGTTGTTGATTAGGGAGGCACGGATAGTAAATTTTAATTGGTTGTGAATTTAAAGACTTGGAACATTAAAGCAATGTAGTGCATACATTGTTTCCATCGATAGGTAGAGTTCTAGTTTGTACATTTGAATATTTTCCGTCATGATTGTGGGTTAAAGTGGATTTGAAAGAAATTTGTTTATTCTGATTTGGCATTGCACACTCATAATAAAGATGATAAAGTGAGTCGAAAAACTTAGTATCTCATTACCAAGGTGAAGTTGTGAATTATGTTAGTTTTAATCTAAAAGTTTAAGTAATTTCAATTGATTTGTTAGTATAGATTAGTTTAGTTTAGTTATAAAACCAATTAAAAGGATTTTCTTAGCAATAGAGTAGTTTTAGTTAAGTATGTATTGAGTTCATACTCCTTTCCCTGAGGACGATATCCGTAGTTAATATAAGTTGGTTACACTATTACTCCAAACAAACTATTATACTAATGGGACGCACATCAGTTAGAAAGTCTCACATTGCAAATTTGTTTGAAGAAATTGAATCTCCCTTATTCCTCCCTTTATTTAGGCGAGGGGAATTCTTTAGCCTCTCATGGGTTTGAAATCCAATCATTGATTTTATTGTAAGATCAAATTACACGATAATATAGAAAAGAGAGAAAAGTAGATAAGGGAATAGTAAATTCAAGAGAGAACGAGAGAAATGAGGGATGAAGAAGAACAAAAAACAGGGGGTGAGGTTTGTGTACCATATTGTGTATGTAGAGTCCTGCCGAATCTTATGGAGAAATTGATGTGATTTGCAGAATCTATTTATTTTTGTTGTGCAGAGATCAGCCTATGCACTTGCGCCGAGGAGCATTAACTGCTGAGGTTGTTGAAGATGAGGATTGCACATCGTTCAAGGATCATCCAAGGGTAGCTTGGCAAGTATCGTGATGGATGGGAGAGAGCATGTTTTCCCTTACAAGTGCTTCGAGGATGATCCATGGTTGTAGATGCTACATATGTGGAAGATGCATAACTTGAGGCCGATCATAGGGAGGGTAAAGACGCGTCGTCATTGGAAGAGAGAGACCGCTGGTGAGACTAAAAGGATTCTTCATCAGATCTCACTATTGATGCACAGCCCAAGGCGTAATGGAGGGTTTCTGAAACTTGTGTTGGCAAGATGTGTCGCTGCTGATTGTCTACCTGCTGCTCTTTCTTTTCTGATCTAACAAACATGTGTGTCTGGAGGTCGATTTGAAGGGTGTCGAACCACCTTAGCTCATCATATATATTTAGCCCATTTAAATGATTTTTCTTCATCTTTGAGATTTCAAATCACTTGTTAATCATCTGACCATCACCATGGCCCAACGTGGGTCCCGCACAGCTACCTCGTAATACATAATGGCATATTCTTTGAGATGGACCATAAATAATACTCCAAAGATCCCTCGTTTCATTCATTCTTCATCAAATGCCAACAAAACCTACGCACAATAAAAATTAATACTTACAAACCAAATAAAAAGACTTTTGTGCACCAAGATATAGCAGTTACACACATAATTGATGCACATATATGTCATTATCATTTCCTCACTAAGATAACACAATACACGTTGCAGAGGCAGACCCATATTGATGCGATCGAAGCCTTGACAAGTGTTTGAGAATGGATAACACTTGACTTAAGATTTTGAAGAGCGATTTTATTTTAAGTTTCATGATTCTTGTAATTCGAGTTAAATAATTAAATATCATATATTTTCATTTATGTAGAATCATTAAACAATATAGGAAGTTTAAATACTATTCACAATAGACGAACTTCCTTGTGCTAAAATTAGTTAGACGGTGGTCCCGCTAGCAGGCCAGTGGGCAGTGTTCTTGTTTTGTCTTAGATAATGGATTACAATTTTGAAAATCCAAATTCGTCTAAAATCTCTCATTATTTTAGTCAGTCTGATTGACCAAAGCAAACCCTTATTTTAGTTAAAATAACTAAAATATTTTTAATTAACTTCAGCCAACATCTAGCTAAATATCTCATTCTAATCCAATTAGAATTTAAGATATTTTAAATCGTAACTTATCTCAATTTTGATTTAAACTGTATCTAATATGATTCTTATCAATTGGGAATTTGTTATATATCTCCCTTATCTTATAGGAAATGTAAGCATTATCTAATAGGAATATAAAAGACATAATAAATATTGACAGATAAATACAACAGGATTTATCATCAAAATCAATTTTCTTTTCAAAATTAGTTTCAGTTCTTATCCACATCGACATAAAAATATGTAGTTAAATCATGAATCATGGATTCAATATACAAAATGTAAAGATTCTACCTAATGGCAACATGGATCATAGGACACAAAATTCAATCAAATACAAATTATGTTAAGTAAATTAACCTAAGTATAACCACTAGCATGGCAACAAACTTATTTGCACACAAATAATGAATATAAGTATCTCATACATCATTCAATAACAAACGAATAATCATAACATAATCATGTATATCGCATATACATATACTAATAATATGCTTTCATCAATATATTATATATAACTTCAGAAAACATGCACCAAATCTAATGGAACTGAACCTGAAGGCACTAATACCACTTTTGAGTTATGGGATTCAAACAGCGGGAATTTTAAAATATTATTTTCAAGATCCCAACAGTATCTAATTTGAATTCCATTGAATTGATTAACAAAATTAAACAATACCTCAATTGCTAGTTTGTTTCTCTGCGTTGATCAATATTTAAGACATCGCCAGATATGAACGTTGTCTATCAAAAATCCACACACGAATGATGGTGCAAGTAACACCTATAAAGCAAAATAAAGCTAGCATTCATTTAAAATCAAGATAGCATTGAAATCTATAGCATAACATCAATTCCCACAAGGAGTATGCATTTCATATTCATAAAGCAACTTATGCAGTGATAGAGAGTTTCAAGAGTTGTAAAACATAAGAGAATCAACTTTTACATCCAAAGGGCTACAAGAGAGATACATAGAATGTAATAGATATAAATGCAAGTCCAGTGTCTCATTTGTTATTACCTCCCCTTATTGATTCAATTATCAAAGTATAATAAATATGCATGGGTGACTTGATTCCACCGTATGTCCACAACTCCTCAAGAGGCCTGGGTAACTTGGTTCCATCGTGCATCCACAACTCCCAAAAGGCCCTTACAAAAATCGGTGACTTAATTCCACCGCATTACTAAGGCTTCCTAAGAGGCCCTTGAACATGTAAGGTCGACCTCGCACACACGGGGCTTTATGTGAGCCTCTTTGTGAATCTAGACAATTTGAACATTAATCATATTATTCAATGATTTGAAATTCAAAATTCAAAATTAAATATTTATTCAATTACTTCAGGGTGGGGCTCACTAGTGTAGTCCCCGTAGGTCCCCTATAGCCCGTGAGTAGGTTGAGGCATGGGGGCCTGCCCCAACTTTCCTTCGGGGCTCGAGTATGCGCCACATTTGAAAACATATTATCTTTATTTGCTTATGTATATATTATTTTATTTTGTTTTTATTTATTTTGTTTTTGTGGTTGAACAAGGGCCAAATTGGCCCATCTCAACTACCTTAGGGGAGGTGAACCAGGAGCCATGCTCCTGGTTCGTCAACCATAAGGGGGCTCCTAGTTCGTCAACCATGGGGGAAGGGGAGCCGCGGGAGGGGTGGCTTGGGTTCCACCCCTTTTCTTATTCTTCGCGGCGATGGGGCTTCCCAGTAAAGCCACACTTACTGTCGTCGGTAGCGGCGGTGGTTATGACGTCGTCGTCGCCACTATCGACGGTGCCGATATGGCACCACCATTCTCTTGGTGTTCTTCCCATCGACGGTGCCGATAGCGATGGCGGTTATTTTTAAAAAATAACCCAATCAAGATCAAAAAGAAAGAGGAGGAAGATGGAGACTATGTTGTTTGTTGATTTGTTTTTGCCTTGATCTCTAGAAACCTCCTAAATCTCCATCTTCTTGTTCTTTCTTCCATTTTTTTATCTAGGGTTTTGTAAATAAATTGTGGTGGCTCGGGTTTACAATTTGATTTTTTTATATTAGGGCTAATTTAGTGTAGGGTTTGAGAAATTACTAAATTGCCTCTAGGGTGGGTCTATTGGGTTTTGGGTCATCACATTACTTATGCTATCATAGATCGAACCTTATCTAATAAAGTTCGCTAACATCTTTCTTCAACACCATTTTTTATGAAATGTTTGGGATTGATAGCTATCTAGCAAGCCCTTTTCTTCATAACATTCTTTAAATTGATCTTCCAGATATTCACATATGTGGTCAATTCTTAACATATAGACACATTTCTCTAATCGACTTTCAATGAAACTTACATATCATTGAAGCAATAAAATGCTTCACATATATGTGAGACTAGAATACGTGACCATAATGTGCAAAATGATCAATGAAAGTAATGAAATATGATGTACAATGTCGCGCTCTTACATTCATTAGACAACAAATGTCTCAATGTACTAATTGCAATGGAATATTAACTGTTTCAGCTTTAAATGGTTATTTTGTTGTTTTCAACCTAGACAATTTGTATAAATAGGCAAATAAACCTTTGAGGGTGAGCTTAAAAGCATTCTCTAGCAAATCTTTTATTCTATCTTGCCTTATATGACCTAATCTAGCGTGCTATATAGTTGCAGTCATAATTAATAGGAATTGATGATACAAACATGAAAAAAACAACTATAATAATTATTATTTAGCATTGCCTACGATGCCCTAAATAATAAAACTATTAGACAAGTATCCAAAAACATAAAGTGTGGTGTCCAAAAAATAAAGTGACACCATTATTATTGAAATTTAATATGAAACCTAGACTAAGAAGGACGACCACTGAAATTAAGTTTTTCCTTATTTCTAGGGCATTTAGGACATCATGTAGAAGTAGTATGCGGTGTAGTTTCAACTGGCAGATGCCAATTTCTTAAACGGCTACACACGCAATATTTTCAACATATATCCACTTTGCTCCTACTTGAATGTGGTGATATTCCACGAAAGCCCTGTGGACTTTCGTTACATGGCTTGTTGTTCCTGAATCAATAATCCACAAAGGACAATCAACAAATAAAGCATTGCTAAACATAAAGCAATTGTGAGATGCATTAAAAAAAAATGCCTTATATTTTTTCGTTCAGGAAATTCCCTCGCAAAATGTCCTTTTTGTCCATGGTTATGACATGTCATCTCTTTCTTGTCCCTGTGTTGTCTATTACGGATACTAACCCAAATCAATTTTTCAAGGCAATCCACATTTTCCGAGCCATATCACATTGGTCAAACTCATTTTTAGATCATTTTGTAGATAGGTCAACAACGTTTTGCGAGCAATGCAATTCTTGCAATTCCACATTTGAAATTCTTCATGATCCTTCTTGTGTTTAACAGTCGTACCGACCTTAGGCTTCATGGTGACTTGATCGAGAGTCTCTAATACATCTTGCTCTTTGAGGATGCATTGCATCTTTTTATGCCAAATGTTATAATTTTCCTCGTCGAATTATTCATCATTATTTGATCCATCAACTATATTTTTTTTATCAGTTGAAGCCATTGATTCTAAAGACAAATCATAATAATTAGATTGATTATTCAATTTATCATCAATCAATTTATTTGTTGTTGCATTCAATTCAAATAATAATTAATGGGTATAAGATCAAAAATTCGTTATGCTTACAATCATCACTTATAACCCTAGAATAATTATTATTACTTAAAGTAATTCGCGCAAATTTTATTTCCCACTTTATGTCATTAATCAATTATTAATGCAAGAGTGACATAATATAACATTTACAATAATAGAAATGCACATCAATTGCAATTCTTTTTAGTGGATATGAACATCAGACGATGCTCCTTTTTAATTCCTCTATAAATTTGGTGTTATGTTATCAGTCAGTTCATAAAAGATTTCTTAAAAAATAATTATTGAGAAAAATCCCTTCTAAATGAACTCTACCATGGAATTTTTAAGGAACCTTAAAGGAGCTTAGTAGCATCTAACCTCATTTCTTATAGTCCACCTATATATATTTTTATTCTGGCATTCTTATATATTTTATCATAAAATATACTTAACTAACAGAGTGCGCTTGAAAATTGGCGCGCCTTATAATGATAGTCGCCACAAATTTCTTCACTCATATTCATGAGCCATATTTAAAAATAGTTCTGGTTGTTTTATGTACTACTAATTCCTTTTCTTTTAAAAAATGTGATATAAAAATAAAAAGAATTGATTGTATTACTAGTTTATTGAAAAATCAGCCACAGTAATTTTAGTATCACAAAAAATGTCTTGATCTTAAGCCATTTAATTTTAACATGCTATTTAAAACTATAAATAGCATATAAAAATTAATAGCCATAAAAGAAAGACGAAAGGAAAAAAAATAAAAGCATTAGCATTTAAGTTTTTATTCCCCTGATCGTAAGAAAAAGGCTTAAAAAAGAAAGAAAATTGGCCACGATGTTACATTGATCAAAGAGTAAATTTGTCAACAGTAATAGATGGTTTTGAAAAGAAATCATTGACCAAGTTAAATCCAGTTTGAATATCAATATGACTCAAAGTCACACACCTTACCCTTCTTGACCATATAGTCATCCTATGCGTTGACCAGATCTAAAATTTAAAAACATAAACAAAGACTTCATAATTTTTACTTCAGCCACCTGAGACTCAAAGCACCGATTAGAGGCATCCACGCAATCGACTTACTCTGGCGAGCACCCCAACGAGTGCGCTGACGCCGGTTGTCACCATATTTCCGCAGAAAATCCATAAAACTAATGCTTTGCGTTGTGGTTTTCTTGGTTTTTATTAGCTTTCTAACAATTAAAAGCCACTAACTATTGGGCTCATTGAGATTGAACCACAACAGCGAACAGCCTAGCGGGTGCACCAACTTCGATCGCGACCGGATTCTAGCGACATTGACGGAATCCATGAAACCCCACTTTTTTTGATAAAAAATAGAATTAAATAAATAACTATAAAAAATAGATTTCGAAAGAACCTCAACCTAACTCTGTGAAAACCCTAAAATCATCTAGTTGTGCAGGATACTAATCACCTAGTTGCTCTGATACCAATGAAGGTTTTGATCTAAATAGGAATTAAAAAGTATTAGACGAAGCATACCTTTGTCTTATTTCATCTGTATGGAAATCTGGTCTTTTCCACAGCCTAAGAGTTTTGTTGGAACACACTTCTAGAGACCACCACAAAAATGCCAAAAGCTTTCAAATTAAATCACACTATGTGATTTTATTATCCTATTATTCTTGGGACTTCCCAAAAGATTAAGATGTTCTAGATATGAGATATATTGTTAGTGATCAAAATCTTTATCTATTTTACACATGCAAAACGTGGCCCAAAAAATTAAATCATTTTACTTGTCGAAAATGGATTGAAAGACAAGTTTATCTGTAATAATATTCCTTTTTAAGTGTTTGGGTGACGAGACCTCTTTTGAGGGTTTCCACTATTCCAAAAATGACCAAAACCTCCAAAATAACTTGAAATACTTTAAATAAGGTTCCTTAAGAGTTTTAAGCTATTCCAAGGTTTTTGAAAGATTTTCCAAATGAGTTATAAAATAGGCGAAATTTATTTATTTAATGAGCTGATTTTTACTTAAGGTGTTCTGGGCATCAAATGATGTCAAAATTAAACTAAAATTTTCAAAACATGTTATTGGAATAAGAGATCAACATAAGGTGTTATGGGCATTAAATGATAAAGGTTTCCACTGAGTTTCCTGATTTTTCGGCGTGTCTACCTCAGTTTCCAAGTCATGCTTCGAATAAGATATCAACATTTACAAACATGGACTTAAAGCTTTACTAGAGTCTCAAATTTAGTTTTTGATCATATTAATAAGATTTTATCACTCAACAACTTTGATTTTAAGTTAATAGACTTCATAGAACAAAGCTCGAGAATTTTAGAAACTTCTATTGTGTTTTAAGCTATTTTTCAAGTTGAAGAAAAACTAACTTTCGAATATTTATTTGAAGGTCCATAAGGGGTTGTTTTGCAAACTAGTGTTGTGCACCAACTTGAGATGAGTTCTAATGATCCTAATTAGTTCAATAACATCTAAATATAATAGATAAAGTATGTCGAATAATGTTAAGCAAGCTCGAGTACTTTTAGTTGCTACGTACCCGATGAGGACTTGAAATAATAAAAATGAACCGTTAGACATCAAATTGACTTGAAATGATTTGGGGGGCTTTTTATAGGATTGTTAAGCATCAATATGTCAAATTACGTTGCTCATACAATAATAACCCATAGTAGCTAATACCAAGAGAACAATAGAGTGTTTAACTTATAAATAGTCTAAGTTAATTAGAAATTGAACTATATGAGACACAATAATTGTAAATGTAACTCAATGAGCTCTAACACACATAAAACAAAAACTTTAAATGATACTCGGGACTTAGGAGACAAGTGGTGGGTATCGAAAGAGTGTTGCAGGGCATGTCGAAGCCGTTGTAGCACGACTTTTATTGCATTTTAAGGTAAGAAAACTAACAGGGGCCTCCATAGTAATTCATTTCACTTATTTGAATTATTTATTTGTAAGAAAACTAGTAGGATGCTCAATTAGATTTCATTACCTTTTCCTTGTGATAAGTTCTTGAATTAAACCTTGTTTGAATTTCCATTCTCGTTATGCGAGTGTCTTGGGATCTAAGTGTGTCGGGAAAGTACTCAAGGGTGCGATGTTCGATTTGTTATCGTTTACACCCCTGTGCTTACTTGGATATTTGAGTGTAGTCGTAGGTGCAGTGTTCGGGTCTACCGTCTACACTTACTTGGATTATTCTCTATTTTGAACTCGCAGACTGAGTCTATTTAGAGTGAAGTCAAGTTTGCGGTCGCGAGCTTGCAGCTTGATGGGTTTGGACTACTTAGACACCCTTCCTTTTGTTTCTTTAGGCACTCATTCATCATTGTTATTTTTTAGCCTGTTTATTATGTACTTACTTTATTTCATATTTATTTACATTCTTGCATGATCTTCCGGCTTATTTGTTGGAATTCATGAAATACTGTTACAACTCCTCTGGCTTTACTAATTGGAAATGTTGTTTTCTCGGCAACAGTTGCAGGTCCATCACCTAGCAAAGAGAAGGAGCCAGTGCTGGGTGACTACCTTAAAGCACCATACTAAATTAAGTTGAGAGATACATTAGATACATGTATATGATTTCTTTTTTGTCACATGATATACATGTGATCATTTTTGTAGGATTTCCACATTTAGGCTTGTCTCGAATTTAAATTGTTTAAAATTAGTTGCGTTAATTATTTCACTGCTTCCGTTGCACCATAATAAATTAAGACATGCGAATCTTGATAACTTCAATAAGCGACTAAACTATAAATGAAATGGTAAAAAAAGAGGCTGACTAGGCTTGCGTTGACCTTGCAGGGGTTGACCAAGGGTCAACGTAGGTCTAGGCCAGGAGGGGCCCAATTTATGGTAATTGGGGCTGCCACAAATATTCTGGAAAATTTGCCCGGTACTTGTGTATTGTTATGAATATTTTGTATACTATATGATATTAAATGCACTTAGGTAGTTAAGTAGGCCTAAGTAAACAACACGCAATTTAATTGGCATGTTAAGTGGTCTAAATAACACACATCGACATTTTGGTTATTAAATGGAAAAAATAAAAGATGGACTAAGCGAGGACTCTTGTGATGGACCTAGAACTTAAATGGATATGGCAAGATGTGTGGATGAGACAGATGCTCCTAAAAACCCTAGATCTCAACCTAGATGTATATAAGCTATTGGCCTATTTTGTTCAAACAACAAAAGTTGGAGAGGTGAAGAACCCAAAAAGCTTTGGCGGTGGAAGTGTTGGAACATGTGCGATAGGTCAATCTTATGATCATTGTTATTTTTGTTAGTAAAATAAAGGATTTCAATTGATTTTTATTATTAAAATTGGTTTGCATGTTTACATTATAATATGATCCATGGATGTTTACTGAAACATCCTAAATGTCCTTAGTCGGTCATTATACTGAGAACTATAATGAGTTAAGACTAGTGTGAGTCTTGGTTGAGGTTCATGTAATGATAATGCGTATAAGGATGCACATCAAAATCATGAGTACTTATTAGGGTACAACGTACTGGACCGAACGGGTATGAGAACATCACATGGATTAAGTCATAGCTGTTACTCATGATAGGTATATTATTTAGTCCTCTGACTTGAGATTACTAGAGACTTCAACATTTGGATCTGTGATGGCCCCAAATTCTGAGGCAAATCGAACATTGCCATATTGTCAGACACGTCACCAGGTCATGTCACGTCACTTGCATACCTATCCATCCCGTGAACTAACTAAATAATAATCCAACTTAGTCAATTTCCATGTTTAAATGATTATTTTATCGAAATATACTAAGTTATAGAGTTTTACAACTAAATTTGTTTATTTTGATTCATTTATATTATTTAAATAGCGAAAGTCTTAATAATATGCAATTAAATAATGTAAATGAGTTTTGCATTGATTAACAAACATATGGGGTGGAAATTAGGTATACTAATAGAGGCGACAAAAGATATAATAAGTGTCAATATACATGTATCAAGTAATAAGTCTCCCTAAATGATCCCAAAAAGTATTATATACATAAAAACAAATACATACAAGTGAAGCCAATATGGCTTTTTAGATCCGGCTCATCTTATAATCTACAACTTGCCACCAAAAATAATGATAAGTTCTAGTCGGTAAATCCTAGAAAAATTCAGTTAGTATTCATAGGAAATCCAAGAAAAATGGCTACAATTCATGCAGACAAAGTAAATAAACAAAAATAGAAAGCATGAATATAAGTTGTTGAGATAGTCAAGAATATGGAACGCGTGTGTGGTGTAAAGTTGTCTAGCCCTGTGATGCAAATACCAAACCGAGAAGGCCCTAGATGTAAGGTAATCCCCACCTCTTCTTCACGGTCGAAATGAGAAACTCAATTGGTCGAAAGGTAGACTTTCGCCCAATGCCTCAAATGAGAGGAACTTTATGATGGAGGCTAGCCTCACGTTAACCCACTCTCGAAATCATCGACTCGGGAGAAGAATCTCACGCGTAGCCGAATTGGCGAAAAGTAAAAGTGAAATAAGTAATTACAAAGAAATTAAGTAAATTCTAAGTTGACTTTCTCGTGGGTTTACTTACATCGACACTTGTAAAATTGCACCGAAAAGACTTGCTCTCTCGTTTCGAGCTACGCACCCGATACTTGACTATTCTCTTAAATCCTAGGTGTCCAGTTTTATCATTTTAAAATGTTTTGTTGTCACATTTAATAATATGATAATGTAAAATTAGAAATTAGAATATTATTCCAAATTTTAGTTGTGGCATGCTTTTCGAGTAACATTAGGGTGCCAAACCCCGAAAATATCTCGAAAACTACTTTTCTATCTTTTTCATTTTTTCATATTTTCTTTGATTTTTTTGGATTTTTCCATAATTTTCTACCTATTTATCATATTTTCCTCTAATTTATTATATTTAAAATCTTATTTAAAATATTTTTTTTTAAAAATAAATTATTATTTAATATGTGGGTGGGGCCCGGGTCAGGTATGTTCCGACCATATTAGGTAGGACCCGGGTCGACCCAACCTAACCGGATCGACCCCGGGTCAGGCCAACCTAATTGGATCAGACCCGGGTCGGGCATGGGCCGACCCGACCCAACGCCCCAAATTTTTTTGTCTCTGCTCCAGAGATTCATCATCATTCTTTTTTTTATTGATTTTTTTCTTTATTTTTTAACAACAACAACACTACAACATTAACATCAACACCAACAACACTATTAAAGCTCCCAATTTATCCAAAAACTCACAACATCAACAACCACTCACCTCAGTCAATAAAGAGGTTGCCAAAGAGGGAGGTCCCACTGCTGAGAAAGAAATGAATTGAAAGGAGGCCGATATTTTGAGGCCGTGGAGGAGAAGTGAGTGAGACCGAGAGGTGAAATGAGAGTGAGAATGAAGAACATGAGAGGGAGAGGAGATACTTCGGGTAGAGAGAGGGGATTAAAATGTGTATTTGATTTGGAGAGGAGAGAGAAAATGTTTATGTGAGAGAGAGAAAAGTGGGGACAATGATGTGATGTGATGTGATGTGATGTGATGGCTAATGTGATGGGGGATTTGACCTCTAAACCTCGACTACCCTTACACCCGAGTTACTCGCACCCTGCAATGTCTTACGCTCTTGTTATTATACGCACACAACACGACCGATAAAAATCCTAACACAAGTGTGACGTGAATATTTAAAAATAATACAGTAATTTTACACACATCACAAAAAATAACCACATTTTACCTCGTTAGGCATGCCCTAGACTTTTTTGCGGCGTCCACGTGGGTCCGAGCTTAAGGTCTTAATTTGTAATTATCCAATTAATTAAGATTAATTAAAGCGGGTCGTTACAGGATCACAATGATTTGACATAACTAAATGTTGTCTTTAACCGAACGATTATAAAGGTTGTGATTGAATAATGTGTATTGTAATTGAGATAGAATTTGTTCCTATCGTTTAGAGAGAGATATCGATGGATCCTTCAATATGTTAGATTAAAAAGGGCAAAGTCCAAGTAAATTGATATAATCAATGTCACTTGAATGTTTTCAGACTACCTAGAAATTGAGACTAGTACGATTAAACATTAAGAGTTACTTTTTCGTGCCTTATGTTTAATCAAAAGATATTATACAACAAAAGGATATGATATATATGATTGATTAAGTCGTATCAATTTAGATCTTTTTGCAACTTTGATAGTCATAATTCCTTGCTAGCTTATGAATCGTGTATCAAAATGATTTTTGTTCAGTTCCAATGTTGCATGAACCTATTAGGTTGCACACGAAGAATTATTTTACATGATTTTAAATGACTGAGAACAATGAGTTCTATGTGATAAAATATGTAACATGAAAAGTCCTTATGATGTGTCATATTGATACCTCTTTAAGTAGAGGTATAATGGCAATTCATTAACCCGCGTTTATACAAGGGTTGTATAAATAGACGTGTTAAGTGAAATCACATTACATGAGAAATTAGGGCTGGAATATAATTTTCATTTTTAGAAAACGAGTTAGGTTTATCATCCGTTCTTGAGCTCTTAGGGAGATCATAAAATTATTTTCGTGTTCTTTCCCGGGCTAGCACTCAGAATCTTTAATATTTGAGCATAATTTTTCTCTTATTAGGCTCCGTTGGTTCTTTAGCTCACCCCACTTACAATACAGGCCCGTCTACGAGTGCGATTGATTGTGGCAAGGGGAAGGCCATTGCTTGAAGTCTCATTATAGCATGAGCATTGCATGATATACCTACTATTTCTTTTGAAAGCTATTGATAAGGGTCGCAACCAAGGCAAATATGTTGGGTAGTTAAACCTTTCTTTAGTTAGTTGGATACATTTATAAGATTTGAAGGTTATGGAGATTTTTATGGTTTTGATTTGCTTAGGTGAATTTGAAATACCTGATGGTTTGATTTATGATTACATATGATATTTATTGAAATTCAAATTTCGTATTATTTTGCCATATTGTCTATATGCTATTCCACATGTCTTTTAGGCGTACCAGACCGTTATTTGGACTTGGTTCAGGTATTGGATCTAAGTAGCAGTCTGGTCCGGGCGACCCGACCATAGGTCGGGGGAGGGTCATTTCAGTTAGTATCAGAGTATAGGGATTAGAACCTAGGGAAATGATATGTTAGGAAAACCTATGTTTATATAGTCTTTAATTTTGAAAGTCGAAGTTAAGTTGAATAAACCATTAGTATGGGACATTGGATTAAGTTGAGTTAATGAGCATAAATAACCAATCCTAAGATATGAAGGGATTGAAAACTTGAATAAAACGCTTAAATAATATTATTTGCTTTGTGTTATAATATCTATCGTTTAGATATTTTATATACTCTATTGGTTTGTAAGACTAATTTGCTCTTGCTTGCTCTGCAGTTGCAATATGAGCAATCAAGGCAGAAACTCCTACAATCTAAGGGACACAACGGATAAGGATGAGAGGAACTGGTGCGTCAAATGGAGTAGTGAAAGATTGTTATGGCTGAAACATATAAGAAGGCCATTCATGACATGAGTTTCGTTCAAGATCAAAGGATGCCAGACTTGGTGCAATCACGAGAAAGGAACATGGCTCGCATACTATAGCTAATACAATAGGGAAACACATGGGCGACGGAGTGAGCACCCACGAGGCAGGGACCTAACCCTCCATTGGAATACATGAGGATCATCCTTTGGAGGAAATGGTCGATTCTGCTACTACTGCAACTACAGTGCTATACCTGTAGTGGACGAAGATCTAGATGATTGTCAGAGGGGCAAGATATAGAAATGATTTATGAAATACGATGTACCTCACTTTAATTGCTAAGGCGTGGATACTAAATATAGATAAGAGGATGAAAACTCTAAATATTGATGAGTGGATCATAGTACTGTTGGTGGCATTTTTGTTAGAATACAAGGCACACAAGTGGTGGATTACTATCGAGAGGACACAGGGAACTAATATAAATTGGCCACAGTTCAAGTGACTATTTTACGAATAATTGTTTCCAGAGCCAGTGAAGGTGTGAAGATTTGAGAATTCCTTGCCTTAGTACGGGGCAATATGTCAGTGGCTGAGTATGCATCAAAGTACAATGAGTTGTTATAGTTCTCTCTTGATTATCTCCCGATAGAGAAGATTTGTAAGAGGAGATTTATTGATGGACTGAGGTTGAATATTAGTGCTATGGTAGCGGCGCTCAGATCTGAGACATATCACTAGGCATATCATCGAGCACTTGAGTGTGAGGCATCACTTCATAGAGGTTTCATGCAGTTTTAGTCGAGATCTTATTAGTATATCATGCGAAGCGTAACTTTGGGGGTTACCATAATAGTCAGGTGGTAGTTTCAAGAAACCACAGTTTATAGGGTTTTCTAGTGGATATGCACATTTCAGGGTACAGCTTCAAAGGCGCCACACACTCCTATAGCTACTACTGCACACATACATGTCCTTGCCCATACGGCTACACATAGCATGGCATTCAGGCCACCGCGTCCACATCGACAGTCTCAGTGGAGTGGAAGTAGGGGTAGAAGACCAACCAAGCATAAGTCAAGTGCATTAGAGAGTGTTGTCCAGCCGCCTCCGACATACCAGAGGCCCTAGGTGATTTGTTTGATTCTGGTTTTATTGTTACATTTATATAGGGGATCATAGTTCATGCTTTAGGGTTGACACCGGTTAGAGCACACACTTATTTAATTTTGAGCACAGTTTCTACTGAACTCTACTGAACGGATTTATCCTAATATGGTATGTAAGGGGTGCAAAATCAAAATCGGGGATCAAACGATGACATTAGATTTACGGGTTTTAGTGTGTCTTAGATTTCATGTATTACTGGGCATGGATTGGTTAGCGGTGTATTACGCCAAGATGGATTGTTTAAATAATATTATAGCTTTTCGAGTCTCAGGCATTACACCATGTGAGTTCAAAGGTTGTGTACCGACCAGCGTCACCACCTGTGGTAGGGTTGCGAGTTTGGAAGAGATAGAGAACATTAAGAGCTTCACTTCTATGGGAGGGGAAGGATAGGAAGTTCTAATTAAGAAGATTTCAATAGTTAGGGACTTTCCAGATGTGTTTCCTTCCAACCTTCCAGGAATTCTTAATCATTGGGAGATTGATTGATCTTATACCTAGTACGATACCAGTTTCGAGACACCTTACCATATGGCGGCTACTGAGTTGCACGAGTTGAAAACTCAGTCAGAGGAGTTGACTCAGAAAGGTTTCATTGCACCGAATGTATCGTTGTAAGGAGCACCAGTGTTATTTGTAAAAGACGGATGGGAGTTTGAGGATGTGTATTGATTATCAACAATTGAATAGGGTGACTATTTGAAACAAGTATCCACTTCCCAAGATCGAAGACTTGTTTGATCAGTTGAGGGGATAAAGGTTCTTCTTTAAGATAGATCTAAGATCAAGCTATCATCAACTGCGTATACGGGAGGAGGACATACCGAAGAAAGCTTTTAGCACCTATTACGAACACTTTAAGTTCTTCCTAATGTTGTTCGGGCTCACCAATGCATGACGATGTTCATGGACTTGATGCACCATGTTTTCAAGCTGTTCCTTGAACAATTTGTGATTGTGTCCATCGATGACATCATGATATACTCCAAGACTAAGTCAGATCACAAGAAGCACTCAAGAAAGTGTCGCAGACTTAGAGGGAGCACAAATTTTATTCTAAGTTGAGAAAATGTGAGTTTTGGGTTTCAGGAGTGAAGTTTTTGGGACATGTGGTAAATACAAAAGGGATATTAGTTAATCCTGTGAAGATTGAGGCGATCCTTAGGTGGCCACAACCCACTAATTCTTTCGAGATTCAAGGTTTTTTAGGCTTAGCGGGATACTATCGATGATTCGCGCAAGTTTTCTCTTCAATCACCTCACTGCTCACCAACTTGACTAGGAAGGATGTTGCCTATGTATGGGATGATTCATGTAAGGAGGCCTTTCATCTGTTGAAGAACAATCTAACTATCGCATCAATTTTGATTCTACTGGAGGCAGGCAAGGAGTTGTCAGTGTATACCAATATGTCGGGGACCACTTTGGGAGGTGTATTAATGCAAGACAAGAAAGTAATTGCTTTTGCATCCAAGCAGTTAAAAGTGCATGAGAATAACTATCCAGTGCATGACTTAGAGCTGGTGGCAGTAGTGTTTGCTTTGAAGATGTGGAGGCATTACTTGTATGGGGATAAATTCACTGTCTACTCGGATCACAAAAGTTTCAAGTACTTATTCACTCATAGAAAGTTGAACATGCAACAGAGGACATGGTTGGAACTTTTGAAAGACTACAACTTCACACTAGAGTACCACCTGAGGAAGGCTAATGTAGTGGCAAATGCTTTGAGCCGTGTAAAACTAAAGACAAATTTCAAGACTGTAATGAGTGTTTAGGGAGTACCTGCAGATGGCTCAATGGTTATCTCAGATGTCTCAAAGGTCAAACATGAGTTTAGACTAGAACAAAGCCAATGACTATATTTATAGTGGTTGACTATTGAGGGTTGATTCAGAGTACGAGAAATATAGGAAACTTGCATATGACAGTGATGATGTGGATTGGAGACTCTCAGCGATGGGCTGATGGAACATTAAGGTTTTGAGACAAATTGTGGTTACCATCCGTAGATAATTGAGAGATGATTTACTCCGAGAGGCGCACAGATCACAGTTCACCATTCATCCCGGGGTAACAAGATATATCAGAACTTGCGAAGGATGCATTGGTGGCCGGGAATGAAGGTGTACATCGCTACTTACATCCAGAATTGTGAGATTTGTCAGCAAGTGAAAGGAGACTACCGAAAACTGGGGAGATTGTTGCAACCATTACCTATTCTGTAGTGGAAGTGGGAACACATAGATATGGACTTTGTTTCAGGGTTACCGACGACTTAGAAAGGTCATGATGCGATTTGGGTGGTCATGGATCGTTTGACTAAATCAACCCACTTGTCCATATTTCCATGGAGTATTCAACATACCGGTTGGAACGCATATACGTAGACGAGATCGTCAGATTACATGAAGTCCCGATGTATATTATGTCGGATCATTATCTGAGGTTTACCTTCAGTTTTGGAGTGGGTTTCAGCACCAGATGGGGACTCAAATCAATCTCAATACGGCCTTTCACCCTTAGACAAATGGTCAGACCGAGAGATTAATTCAGATACTTGAGGATATGCTCGGAGCTTGTGTGCTGGATTTCTATGGGAGTCAGGAGAAGTATATTATATTGTGCGAGTTTACGTACAACAACAGATTTTAAGCGAGTATTAGCATGGCACCATTCGAGGCACTTTTGGGAGATCGTGTAGATCTCCAGTTTGTTGGACCGAGGTCAAATATGCCATTTGATCAATCCAGAACTTGTGCATGACCAATCGAGAGGATAAAACTGATTAGGCAATGATTGGAGACCACCCAAAGTCGCTAGAAGAAGTATGCTGACAAGGACCAGTGAGAAGTGGTGTTCAAGGAAAGGGAGTTTGTGCTATTGAAAGTGTCACTAATGAAAAGGCTTTACCGATTTGGGTCGAAGGGAAAGTTATATCCCAGGGTCATCGGGCCATTCGAGATCAAGAAACGAATAGGTCCGGTAGCCTTCTGCCTCGAGTTTTCACCACAGTTAGCTAGAATTCATGATGTCTTTCATGTTTCTATGTTGAGGAAGACACATAACAAACATGCACTGATGATCGATTGGGGGCAAGTTTATTTGAAGGAGGATGTGTCCTACGATGAGCAACCGATTCAGATCATAGATAGAAAAATGCATAAACTTCGAAAGAAAGAAATCCCGTTAGTGCAAGTTCGGTGGCAATTCCATAGAGAACATGAGTTGACTTGGGAGCAGAAAGACTATATGATGGAGAACTTTCCATTCCTTTTTGAACCATAAGGTATGACTTTATTTTACTTTCAAGGATGAGAATTCTTTAAAATTGAGGATGTTGTAACGACCCAAAACCCAATACCCTATGGGTGATTTAGTAAATTAGCCTTAATATAAAAAATCAAATTGTAAACCCTAACCACCACAATTTATTTACAAAACCCTAGATATAAAAGGGAAAAAGAACAAGAAGTGGGAGATCTAGAAGGTTTCTATAAATCAAGGTAAGAAAATCCACAAACAAGGTAATCCCCATCTTCCTCCTATTTCTTTTTTATCTTGATTGGGTTATTTTTGCAAATAAAAATAACTTGAATAGGAAGAACACCAACAGAGTGGTGGTGCCACCGCGGCACCGCCGATGGGGGCGGCGACGACGTCATAGTCGTCACCTCCGCCAGTGACAATAGGTGGGGCTCTACTGGGAAGCCCCACTGCCGCGAGGAAGAAGAAAAGGGTAGCACCTAAGCCACTCCTCCCGCAGCGGCTGCCGGAGCCCGACTAGCTGGGGACGTCCCCGACCAACAGTTGGGAGGAGGACCAGTTGCTCCCCCTCCCTCATGGTTAACGAACCAAGAGCATGGCTCCTGGTTCGGTCAACCCCAAAAGAGGGTTTGACCCCCTAGTTCAATCAACTCCAAAAGGGAGTTCGACCCCCTAAGGCCTGATTGGCCCCTAGGGCAGTTGACAGGGGCCAATTTGGTCCCTGGTCAACCAAAAAAATAAAATAGATAAATAAATAAAAATAAATAAAATAATATACATATATAAACAAATAAAGACATATGCTTTCAAATGTGGCGCATACTCAAGCCTAGAGGAAAAGTTGGGGTGGGCCCCCACCCTTCGACCTACTCACGGGCAATGGAGGACCCGCGAGGACTACACTACTGGGCCCCACCTCGAAGTAATTGAATAAATATTTAATTCTGGATTTCGAATCGTTGAATAATGTGAATGTTTAAATTGTTTAGATTCACAAAAAGGTTCATATCTACCCCCGTGCGTGCAAGGTCGACCGAGAGAGTCTAACTCGGCGAGTCAGGTAAGTGGGGAGCTTCGCTCATCTATTAAATATGGCTTGCTACTAGTATATTTAGAATCATGATTTAAACAAAAGGACTCGAAATAGGGTTATTACCTATCTTGTTTGACTTCATGTAAGACCTCTTGGGGAACCATAGTCATATGGTGGAACTAAGTCACCTTACATGTTTAAAGGCCTCTTAGGGAGCCGTAGTAATGCGGTGGAACCAAGTCATCCATTTCTACAAGGGCCTCTTGTGGAATCGTAAATGCACGATGCAACCAAGTCACTTGGTTCTCTTGAGGAGCCGTGGACACACAGTGGAATCAAGTCACCCACACATATTTATTATACTTTGATAATTGGGTCAACAGGGGTGGTAATAATAAATGGGACAATGGACTTGCATTTATATCTATTACACTCTATGTATCTCTCTTGTAACCGTTTGCATGCAAAAGTTGATTTTCTTATGTTTTTCAACTCTTGAAACTCCCTATCACTGCTTAAGTTGCTTCATGAATATGATATGCTTACTCCTTGTAGGAATTGATGCCTTGCTACAGATTTCAATGCTATCTTGATTTTAAATGCATGCTAGCTTTATTTTGATTTATAGGTATTACTTGCATGTTCAATATTTAAGTGTAATTCTTCTCTTATTGGGTTTTGTTGGTTCTTTAGCTCACCCCACTTACACTATAGATCTATCTACAAGTGCAATAGATTGGAATTTATTTTTGAGCTTCAAACATCACATTGCGGCTGCGATTTGGGAGAACGTGGTACGTAGAGAGATAGAGTGAGTGAGTGAGTGTGTGTGTGTGTGTGTGTGTGTGTGTGTGTGTGTGTGTGTGTGTGTGTGTGTGTGTGTGTGTGTGTGTGTGTGTGTGTGTGTGTGTGTGTGTGTGTGTGTGTGTGTGTGTGTGTGTGTGTGTGTGTGTGTGTGTGTGTGTGTGTGTGTGTGTGTGTGTGTGTGTGTGTGTGTGTCTGTGTGGAATATTGGTTATTTCACTTGAGCTACAAAAAACTAACATAGTTCAATCTAAAACCATAAAAAATGCAACAAAAGGGACAACAAAAAATACAAAACCTAACAAGTAAAAATATGGGTACTTACTAGAGTGAGCTTAGCAAATCAAACAAGTACTTATTAGTGTGGAAGAAGGCCAACTAATTTCTCTGAGCTGCTGAATAATCTTAATGTGATCGTCATCGTTAGTACAAGCATAAAACTTTTCCAACAATCTTTGAATCTCATCGTTCACACTGTACCCAGCCCGATCTACATCATTCTATGGTACCATACTTAACTTTCGCCAGTATACATGAATGTCTTCGACTGGAATGGGTGAATCGGCAAATTTATGGAATTTTATTTCTTGTGCACATGGAAGACTATGCGTGGTACGTATCTCACAACCACAACGAGTAGAATCATGTCCAACATCCTCTCCACGTTCCAATTCATCTCCAATTAACTTAAGCACCCTTTGAGAGACATATTGTGATTGCATGTCCCCCCAAACTGGGTACTGCTCAACCTAATATGTTATTAAGCCCTAAACCACACCATATAGAACTTAACAACGAATTAGGAAGCCTTTTTACTAATTCACCTTGTACACTATTTAGCATTCATTTCAAAAATTATCAGAGTTAATGAAGAGATCGTTATCATTACCTTAATGATAAGTGGAAGCATTTATAAAATACCTACTGGGGAGACTAGGTAAACCCACAATCATATAAACCATTTAAAGTAATACATGAAATAGTAGGAACGTCTATTCTCTCACCCTATTATACAACCCAGAGTTATACCAAAAGACGTAAATAATAAGTACATAAAATAATCACCTATAAAAGTAGCATAAGCTCTCCTGTGATGGCTCAAAACTAGTCCTTGATCTTCTCCTTCTCTGGTCTGCTACTAGAAGTATCTGCACCCACCATCACAAACTAGACGGTGAGTACAGTAATGTAGAAAGTAATACTGAGAGACATTTGTCCACATTTCAAAACTATACAATAAGTATCTGAAAACATAATAGTATGAATTAAAGTTGAAAGGAAATCAAGCTATAAGATACTCCAGTAAAACAATATGAAACTGACACTAGGTTAAGTAGTTATGATCTTGGGCCGTGATTCCTATCCCAATGCATGTTCCACTATAAAAGGATGGAGCTGTGATGTACATCTAAGTGAAGGTCGTACATTGTGCAATACGCCTTTATAATTATCCTAAGTGCCAGTCACCTGGGATGTTTACTTGCCAATAACCCCAAGTCTTATAACTCGTGATGTTTACCCAAGTTATGCTTGCCAACAACCCCGAGTCTCATACCATGTGTGTTGCGCAAGATAGTGGAGAAATCCTGATCACCCTGGAAAATCTAGTGACCCACGTATGACCGTCAAATTTCTTTCATAAAGTGGTCCTACATACAATAACTACTTTCAAATTCAAGAACAACAGGGTATTGGAATCCAACAAAACAATTGCATACAATGCACAAAGAATATAGATTCTCAACACTATGTAATAACTACCCAATAGCATGTTATTTCACTGACCTCATGTATTAACAATCAAAATGACATAGCACAAGATTTGGAGTCGATGAAATCATTTTATCAACAAACTATACCATAAAAGCAACCTCATGTAATAAGAATGAACAACAAGTCATGGCATATGGAGTACAAAGGCAATTCAGTCCAAATGACTTGTAATGAACATATAAATAGGAATGAAATGTAAATAAATATCTCAATCAATTTACGTACTAACACGCTAATTTCCTAGCTACTCTGGCCTCCCGACACTTCAAAACTCGTATCCAAACCTCCAAAACTTTTCCCTAGGTTCCTGATATCATAGTCTAAGTTTTTAAGTGTGTTTAGACCTTTACTTAGGGTATTGGATATGTTTAAAGTGTTTAAGTTAATTTTAGAAAGTTCAAGTTTTTGTGCTACCCAAGCATCTGGTGCGCTAATGACCTTATTAGCGCGCTACCAAAATTACCTAGCGCATTAATAAAATTTAGCGTGCTAGTTTTCCTACCTAGCGCGCTATGTGCAGGAAAACCCAGGATTCTGGTAACAAAGTTTCGTGTTTTCTCTGCACATAGGTCATGCTAATGCCTACAGAACCTTCATACACACTTTTAAAGTTCCATGACATAAACCACAACATAAAGCAACAACCCACAACATCAAATTCATAAATTCATTGATTTGAGCTAAATCTATGGTGTAGAGAAATTACCTAACTTGATTAACACTAGCTGGATTCACACCAACTTTACTAACTCAATGTTTTGCTGGACTTCTTCCTCTTCTAACAGCTCTCCTTCTCTCCGGTAAATTTGCTTCCAAGCTAAGTAATTGAAATGATAGAGTTTACATGTGTTGATCTTGGCCTTTTATATGAATTGGATAAGATCAATTAATAGCTATTGATCTCATTGTACATACGTATATCGAGGCTTATCTAATGGTTTACAACCTAACATGTGTCCCATTAATTCATGCTAAATGACACCAATTCAAACTCAATTGATCTTTAGATGTGTCAACGCGTGTCTCTAGAATCAACACATGGCTATTGTTTTAAGTTGCTTAACTTAGGTAAACATAATGTAAGTTAACCTTAGCCACATTAATATTACTATATAAGCTACTTTAAAGCCTAAATAAACTCACCACATTCATTTTTTACCTCGTTCCCACGCTGGCACGCATTTCGAAGCGCGTCCCCGCTCACGTCTTGACAACTATGTACAAGTAGGAGGGACTTAATAGCTCTACACAAATACATCACACTAGGCATCCATCACATCAAATCTAACACATTCCTCGCTCCTCACACCAAGTATTTGAACCATGTACCTGCTCTCTGACCACGTCTCGGGTCAGTAACCCTGATTAGGGACTAATTTACTATTAGGAAATTATGGGCCGTTATAATCTTCCTAACTAATAGAAATTTCTTACTTGAGATTTACATAATTATACGCTTTAAATCACAACTCGGTCTCATTTTTAAAATATAGAGTTACTTACTAGTTGACTCATAGTTTTTCATTTAAAAAAAAATCCATTCTTACTTCATGTTTCAACAATTACTCTAGTCAAAGTTTCAAATGATACTAACCCCAAAGTCCGTATTTCTCCATTTACCGCAGGTGGATCCCCTGTCTATATATCCTGGGTTTAATAATCACTGTGGGTCAGTCTGCGCTCAATTACCACATGCACAATATTATAATATACAGCACTATGGTCATAGTACTCAAGAGAAATCTTACTAAGCATAATTGTTCCTATGAATGTTTTTAAGTGTGTTTATCATGTATCACTACTTTCATTCTTTTATTAACTCATACGATATGGACTAGTTTGAGTCATTCTCATCGGTCCAGTGATCAATTTCAATTCCTAATTAATAGTGTTGCTACCGTTATCTAAGTCAAATAGTGCATAATTAACATAATAATTAAATACGTACCCTCACCAGGGTCGTGTGTCATCTATAAGTTCGGCTCTATCCCTACATATGTACTCCACATCCAACTTGTGGCTGCATGGCAGACTACTGATAGTCATGAGGTTGTCGACATTGTCTTAGCATATGCCCAGTCTCCCTACATCTGTAACACACTGGTTGTCTTCTCGGTGCTGTTGAGATTACCTGACCGTACGTTGATTGTTGTCTATGTGGAGTAATGCCACTATTTCCAATTCTACTACTTCTATCTCTGGGTGAAGAAAATCTACAGGTTATGGACACTGACGAACCATGTGTCCAACTTGCCGACACCAATAACATGTCGGTGGCCTCTTTTGCTCTCCACCTACAATCTGAATCTGCCCCTGCCTCGACGCATCATGACCTCAGTCGTCTAATTTCTATTGAATCTTCGACGATACAAGACGTTCCTGAGGTGGCATAAAAAATCTACTTCTTAACTGTGGATCACAACTCATAATGTGTCCCTCCTAACCACATTTGACATGCATCATATGTCCCGTATGCCCCGTCATTTCAGTCGATCTTGTAATGAATCTTTGCTCTTACCCCCAATGCATATCGGTATCTTCTACCCTCAGCTTGTTAAAATTGATGCAGTGGTTGCACTATCAAAGATGATCGGCTGGCGAAATCAAGAACAATGGAAGGTGGAACCATAAAGAAATCTACTCCTCATCGCAATTGCCAATGGAGGTGTACGCATGGTACTACGATGGTATCTAGTATCTCTAATCCTGATGAACTAGCTCTATCAAACATCATCTTCAATTTCATGCCTCTCTTCCTCTTCCTACAATTCTCGGTCAATACTGATGTAATGTCAACCGGAATCCCTATTGGTGTTATCATTGATAACCTCTCCGATGGAATAGGTACTGTCGGGGCTACATGTATCTCCGGTCCTCGTCGTATGGTGGTGGGAATAGTCGATACAATCGGAGTCTCGAGTACTAGAATCAATGTCGCAGTAGGCTCGGTGCAAAGAAATTGGTTAAACCTAATGTGCTTGTACAATTTTGAGGAGCTCGGTCAACTGATGTCCTTGGGTAGTGACTGTATCAGTCCAATGATGCATATCATTAGTCGTGAAAATGTGTGACTCAAATGCTAGTAACACTAAAGTAGAAATAGTAGCGGTAGAAACTTTCTGTGCAAGCGCGGACATACGAATCGTCATATCTGACATAAAATCAGCCAACTGCTGACCTTGTGCCACAACTCTATCGGATAGCCTCCGGGAATCCTCAGCCGAAACTTTATGTTGACTATTGCTGGCACTAACATCTCCACCTTTGTGTTGATTTGCCATCTTAGTCTGCATGTTGATAGCGATTGTGACATCAGATACTATGTAAATATTATACATACAAAACATAACATATAAACATAGCAATTCCCAACTCACATTCACTCGCTTCCCAACTAATAGTTTTTAAGCAAGGACCATCTGGTTTCCACATCTAAGATTTATATTTTATTCAATTTTCATTGTATACTTGTTGGTAATTTTGGTTCCAATAATAACTATGATGTTGATGTCACGTTATAGAATAATTATACACCACTGCTAGGCTCTAATACCAATTGTTTCATTGTTATTGCATTATAGCATAAACTAATCTTCCATAACCGCCTGTAACGTTGCTATCACAATTTCGAACAACTCCATAATATGTCCTAACTATTCTAGAACCTAAGCTCTGATATCACTTGTAGTGGTAGTATCACATTGCCATACACTATAAAGTTATCTAAATATACGGCTCTGATACCAACTGTGATGGCCCGGCCTCCCAAACTGGGTACCCCCACCCCAATCCATTATTAAGCCCTAAACCACAACATATAAAACTTAACAACGAATTAGTCAACCTTTTAAATAATTCACCACACCTACTATTTAGCATTCATTTCAAGAATTATCAAAGTTAATTATGATATCATTATCATTACCTTAATAATCGGCGGAAGCATTTATAAAATACCTATTATGGAAACAAGGTAAACCGACAATCATATAAACAATTTAAAGTAATACATGAAATAGTAGCAAGTTTTATTCTCTCAACCCATTATACAACCCAAAGTTATACCTAAAGATGTTAATAATATGCACACAAAATAATCACCTACAAAAGTAGCAGAAGCTCTTCTCTGACGGCTCAACACTAATTTTTATCTTCTCCTTCCCTGGTCTACTACTCGACGTATTTGCACCTAGTCACAAACTAGACGGTTAGTACAGTAATATAGTAAGTAATACTGATAGACATTTACTCACATTTCCAAACTATACAATAAGTATCTAAAAGCATAATAGTATGAATTAAAGCTGGAAGGAAATCATGCTATAAGATACTCCAGCAAAACAATATGAAACTGACAATAGGCTAAGTAGTTATGATCTAGGCGAGTCAGCCGGGAGTCCTATCCCAATGTACGTTCCACTATAAAAGGATGGAGTTATGCTCTATATCTCTGCGAAGGTTGTACACTATGCAATACGCCTTTATAATTATCCGAAGTGCCAGTCACCCGGGGTGTTTACTTGCCAACAACCCCAAGTCTTATAACTCGTGATGTTCACCCAAATTATGCTTGCCAACAACCCCGAGTCTCATACCCCGTGTGCTGCGCAAGATAGTGGAGAAATCTCGATCCGTGTTTCCATCGAATTTCTATCATAAAGTGGTCCTAGATACAAGAACTAATTTCAAATTCAAGAACAAACGATATTGGAATCCAACAAAACAATTGCATACTAATGCACAAAGAATATAGATTTTAAACACTAAGTAATAACTACCTAATAGCATGCAATTTCACTGACCTCTTGTATTAACAAATAAAATGACATAACACAAGATTTGGAGTCAACGAAATCATTTTATCAACAAACTATACCATGAAAGCAACTTCATGCTATGAGAATGAACAACAAGTCATGGCATATGGAATACAAAGGCAATTCAGTCTAAATGACTAGAAATGAACGTATGAATAGGAATGAAATGTAAATAAATATCTCAATCAGTTTGCTTACTAACACGCCAATTTCCTAGCTACTCCAGTCTTCCGACACCTCAAAACTCGTATCCAAACCTCCTAAACTTTTCCCTAGGTTCCTAATATCATATTGTAAGTTTTTGAGTGTGTTTAGACATTTACTTAGGGTATTGCACATGTTTAAAGTGTTCAAGTTAATTATAAAAAGTTTCGATTTTTGTGCTACCCAAGTACTTAGCGCGCTAATGAATTCTGGTTAGCGCGCTAATGACTTTTTAGGCGCTACCAAAATTACCTAGCGCGCTAATCAAAGTTAGTGCGCTAGTTTTCCTACCTAGATCGCTATGTGCAGGAAAACTCAAAATTCTACAAACATAATTTCGTGTTTTCTTTACACATAGGCCATTTTAAAGCCTAAAGAATCTCCATACACACTTCTAAAGCTTCATGACATCAACCACAACATAAAGCAACAACCCACAACATCAAATTCATGAATTCATTGATTTGAGCTAAATCTATGATTTAGAGAAGTTACCTAACTTGATGAACACTAGCTAGATTCACGCAAACTTCACCAACTCAAAGTTTTGTTGGTATTTTTCTTCCTCCAACAGCTCTCCTTCTCTCCAGCAAATTTGCTTCCAAGCTAAGTAATTGAAATGAGATAGTTTACATTTGCTGATCTTGGCCTTTTATATGAATTGGATAAGATCAATTAATAGCCATTGATCTCGTTGTACACACGTATATCAAGACTTTTCTAATGGTTTACAACCTAACATTTGTCCCACTAATTCATGCTAACTGATGCCAATTCAAACTTAATTGGTCTTTATATGTGTCAACGCGTGTCTCGAGAATCAACATAGGGCTATTGTTTTAAGTTTCTTAACTTAGGTACACTTAATGTAAATTAACCTTAGCCACACTAATATTACTATATAAGCTACTTTTAAGCCTAAATAAACTTAACACATTTACTTTCTACCCCGGTCCCACGCTGACTATTCCGAGGTGCATTCATGATCGCGTCTCGACAACTATGTACAAGTAGGAGTGACTTAATAGGTCTACACAAATACATCATATTAGGCATTCATTACATCAAATCTAACACATTTCTCGGTCCTCACACCGAGTATTCTGATCGTGTACCCGCTCTCGGGCCACGCCTCGAGTCAGTAACCATGATTAGGGAATAATTTACTATTAGTAAATTATGGGCCATTAAGCATATCCATGCAACTAGCGATACAAACCTTTAACATATACATGTTGCACCACATTCAAATTGAGCTCAAATGATGCCTTGATGTTGTTATGTTAGATCTTAATAAGACCATCAACCAAACTTCATAAAGTCTCAAAATTTGTCTGATCGTTGCCAAGATGTGGCTTCAAAGTAGAATGCGCAGACTTAACCTCTCGCGTTGTTGTTTTTCCAAAGTGCATAATTCAACCTGTCCAAGCCGGTACAAATTTTTCCTTGTAGATCTTCATATATGTGTTATTGAAGTAATCAATAAGACCCTTCACAATTCTGAACTCATAACGTAAGTAATTCATCGTAAGTTCATATGATGCCTCCGACTTAATATACTACACGCTCGTCCACATATCCATGAAACGAGCAAAGCCTTTGTTATCCACAATCATCTTCTTAGTCTTGGCCAATACTACTTCGTTGATGTGTCAAAAGCAAAGAAAGTGAGACGATGTTAGAAATACTTCTTCGATAACACTAATAAGGCCTAACTCCCGATCCATAATAATCACGTCAGGTTTAGGTCATCCATCCAATATGGATCTCAAGTCCTCAAGTGCCCAAACATAATTTGCATTAGTTTATGATGATATGAAAGCAAACCCATAACTGAGAACATCAAATGCGTCGGAGTGACGTCAACTATCTCCAATAATGGCATATGATACCTATTAGTTTGTATGTGCAATCCATCAGAAGAACCGACAAAAACACCATAGCAACTTGATTGAATCAGGATGTGACCAAAATAAGTCAGCGAATACATTCGTCTTGAGAAACTTCTTAAGCCACGATATCCACTTATTCTTCTACAATATGTGCAATAGTTGTTGCATTTGAGTCCTCCCACTCGCATCCTTAATTCGATATTTTTTCGTGCATTGTATATTATCTGCATAGTCAAAACATTAATTTCATCCCTTTCCTTCAACGTGTTGAGGATATCCCTTTGCTTCACATTCCCCTTAGTCATATGTACCATAACCATGTGCTCGCCCGTATCCAATCTTCCTGCAAATGAATGGTCGTCCAAGTTTTTGGCGGCACGACATTGACATACCACAATGAATACACATTTTCCTTGATGTTAATAAGAAAATGGCACCCACATTTCTTTTATACCAGTTTGAGTCCTTGTATTTTTCTCCTCCTCTACGATTCTTGATTTCAAAGCAAGTTTTGCAACTTTGGCTTTCCCTAGTCTTTGTGACATTGCCCTAAATGTACCTGACCTCTCGCATGCAAATTCGACCCTTCCCTGCGCTTAATCCCTCCGACATCAGAGCGTTTTGCAACTAACACAAACTTGTTCGCACGACCAATCATTTGAAGCCATGAAATAGTCAATTCTCTAGATGGGAATGACCTACGAGAAGTGAAAGCATCCTTGTAGTATGGAAATAACGTCGAAACCGACATTACCCGCAACACAAACATTGAACCATAAGGACTCAACACCAATACACATCAGATTCACCAAAAAAAAACTCAAAAACAACATTCTCGTATTACAGGTCCACGAAGTGTAGGTCATGGGCAACCGAGAGATATAGAAAAGTCTTGGTACAAGATGACCGAGATGTTTCAATATGTTTCGATCACACCTTGACCGAGACGTCCTGATTAGTCTTGGCCCCCATATACCGAGACTTATTTGCAAGTCTCAATCCTACGAGGCTGAAACAATCGTGGCCGAGCAAACACATGAAAAAAATGAAAAAAAAACACAAAAAAATAGCAACAAATACCTCTTCTTGTACCTCCTCTTGCGCCATTGTTGTACATTCATTCATTTTAGGCTAAAAACTTCAGAATGGCCGAATCTACCAAACTCTACAATTAAAAAACAAAGCATCAACGTCACTATTTTCAACGAAAAATAGTTAATTCGAACCTTTATATGGTTGTAAAATAATATTACCTCGCTATCAGATGAAATGAAAACGCAAGAATCGATACACGCTCAAAAAAAATATGGGTTTATGTTAGAGATCAAAGACAAAGGTGAGGTACCCCAAAATTTGTTCGAAACTGTGTTGGGGGATTGTGGAGGATTTATATGAAAGAGCAATATTATCATTTAGATCAAAGTAAAATTTAGAAAAGTTAATAGCTAAAAAAAAAAAAGGTACATTTACAAATTGGCAGGGTGCCCATAGCTGCGCTAAAAAAAAACAAAGGAGAGGTGTAAGTTGCACGATTGTGTAATCATGTTTGTGTTCGTGCATTGTCATCCACATTTATCAATAGGAACCACTATTTTAGTTTAATACTCATTTAATTAACAACGCATTAAATGCACAACATACGCCACTAAATCTTAATTCAACGGTTAACAAATAAAGTTCCCATAGCATTTGAACTTTTTAAAATTTCCATTGTAATTATTACTCAGTATTCATGCCTCACGTGCACACGCTTGCTCACTCATCTTATAACCAGTGATGCCCCAATCATTTCAGTAGAGATGCTCGACTTGCTTAATAGTTTGATATAAAAGAAAAGTTACACTTCACTATCTGGTAAAAGAAGAGTTCTCTTTATTCAATAATGTCCATGTACAAAAAGAAAATAAATAAACAACCCACTAAAAAGGTCCTCGCTACATTTGATATAAGAGAAAAGTCATATTTTATTAACAATTACCCAGCTACCCGAAACTAGGAACATCCACGGTTTGCATCTCCTACTCTATCCGCCATCAAAGTACAATATCTTTCTGCAAAATTAAAAAAACGGAGCAGCCACAACAACCAAGTTCCTCAGCCATGCACCAATCAATCTTGTCAGCCTCGCAATGCGGTACATACAATAGCTAAGTCATTGCGGTTTGTTGCATGGAGGTACGGTGTAGATGCCTTGTCTGTGCAGCTCCGAGAGGACGCTCTCAGTTGAGGGAGGTTTGAGGCCCAGAGGGAGGGGAAGCCAAGGCTTGCTTATTGCCTCATTCAGAACTTCGTCGATTACCTCGTCTGCCTGTAGAGACACGGAAAAAGTAATTGTCACGTTTTTCTGCAATACATTTACGGTTTAAATCAACCGTCAGGATGTAATATGAGTGCAAAAGCATGTTACTTAGATTATCCATTTTAATGCAAGTTGAAAGGAGGAGACGGGACTTCGGGTACAAATAGTCAAAATGTTGTTCAAATGGGGTACATTGTTTATAATCTTACCAATGAAACAAATAAGTATGTGGTGTAGGTTTTTAAATCAATGAAAGAAATAACAATTGAAAGATTTCTTTAGGAGAGAATCATTAATGGAGTCTCAACAATCTTTTATTTTGGAATCTCAAAATATTCAGCTGCACGCACAAATGAAATAAAAAGTGATTTTCAATTTCTCTTATTTTGCAAAACTGCAGTACATGTTTAATAAGAAAACAGAATTGAAAACTTCTAATCTAAGACACCAAAAAAATAGCAACTAAAAGATCTAAAAAAGTAGAAATTTCGTAATGTATTTGGAGTTACTGAAACAAAATCATGCGCTGTCAACTAACACATTTTCTTAAATTGTCGACTGTTGTTTGCGCACTCAATGGAGAATAATAAACAACCGAAATAAGAGAATTGTGAAGATCTAAAGCACTAATTTCAATAGGTTGTATAAATATACCTAGCTTTATTAAAGCTGATTGTGAAAGCTTCCCTTAAAGGGTGAAGAGAATAACCCGTAGACCAATCATTGAAACATTAGTCATACTAAGAACGCAATTACAAACAAAGTTCGAGAAAGATAAAAGCAGTGAAAAAGTACAATAGGTATAAATACCAAATTCTCTCTTTCGAATGGAACAGAAAATTTGTAAGATTTCATTAGGCTATTTATTTATGCTTTATTGGAATGTGAATCAGGAAAAAAAAATCATAGATAAAATAGGTGCAGAGATGAACATGCTCAAAGTGAATTTATTATAAAATTCTTAATGATAGAAAAATAAATATAAAGATCAAAAGAAAAAGTAAAAGTAGCACCAATAATTCCATGAATTAGGGAAGGGCGGTTGCATTGATTTTGACACATCCCAAGACAGCTAAAAAATGCCCCAAACCAAAAAACTATACACAATAAAAATAAAAAAATAAAAAAAATTTAAGGAATTTGACTAAATGAGGGTAACTAAACCATGATCCATAGACCCTCAGATAACTCGGAATGTATTGATTGGTAAGGATTTCGAGGACTATTAAAGCATATCATCAACTACTTTAAAACAAGTTATAATAGAGGCGTTTGGTCATTGTTATTGTCACCTAACCTCAACAAATATGAGATTGATACTTCGTGGTTGTGTTTTAAAGTAGGTTACACGGACTTGGGTACGAGTGTCGATTGTGGGTACGTATCTAGGTGTCGGACTTGCTATTTTCTAATTTAAAGGACACGTGGACTCGGCTAAATATATATATATATATACATTATTAATAATTTCATTGTAGTTTTTTAAGTAAATGTAATAGTATGCATATTGTGTTAGTTGATTTTGTGTTAATGAATTTGATGGCTTTTTGTTATATTTAAGTGTTGTATCATGAAAAGGGTATTATTGGTATTTTATGTAGTTTTAACTTAAAAACAGCCAAAACCCTGACCTAGCCCTATTTCTCTTCTCTTGGCGCTGCCAACCCATCTCTCTCGCCTCTCCTTCTCTCCCGTGACATCTCTCGCCTCTCCTCTCTCGCGAGCCCATTGTTGTCAACACTCGTCTCTCCGTCGAGTCCGAGTTCAAATCCGCTGCATCGACACATATTCCTTGTCCAGATCCTTATCGGATCGTGTCAACGCGAGTACTCCGGCACAAACTGTCGAGCCCAGGCATCAATGGTTTTAAATTACGCTCTAACAAGAATCCATACACTTGAAAGCAAGAACTGATTGTATATTATTTATTTTTTGAATATTTTAATTACCTTTAAATATGAAAACAACTTTAATAAGAAATCAACGTCCTAGGAGACTAAAGAGGAAAATTAGAAAAATCATAAAATAAATGTTTTTAGGCCATCATTCTATGTTCAATAACCATGGATAGGTTACTTCATCAAGCATGAATATTTTTAATCTAGTGCAACTTTTTTTTATTTCTCAATGAAGCTCCAATTTCGTAAGAATAAACAAATTAAACTCCCCGAAGAAAAAGGTTTTATAGAGGAAAATTCCAAATATAACTTGACAAGATTGCTTTGTAAAATTTAAATATAAAGGCGTAGTTTGAAACACGAAATCTTTTGTATGGTCCAAAAGTTTCACAATTAGCAGAAATATGAAAAACAAATTCATTGAGTTTCAATAGGAGAGAAGACAAAATTGAAATTCACATTAAGAATTGAAATGCATTCTTTGCTTACTCTTATTTTCTAACAATTTATTTAATCAAGAATTCTATTTGGGATGTGAAGACCAAAATACATTCCTACATCAATGAAAAACAACTTCATAGTGCATGATATAAGTGTGATTGTATCACTAAATAGTATCAAGGCATTTTGGAATAAAACCCCACACCCGATTTACATGTTGAGTTCGAGACTATACCGATGTTTGGATTGCATATCACGTTTAGTCTTCGATAGGTTGGTTAATGGAGTTTACCAAGGTGAAGATTTGAGTCAAACTCCAATATGTGATATTTTAACTTAATTAGGAACTTAGTGATTTAGTTAGTCTAAATATAAAGTTAGAGTTCACGTTGTATTTGAATGTTTTGAGATAAATATTTTATTATTTATGTTTGAATAGGATTAAGGTAATTGGTTAGTATAAGATATGAATTATAATTTCGGGTCTACATGTACAAGCCCATTAGGTAAGATTTAGATGTTTCCTTGAATGTGCACTCATCGATGCCTACTGCACCATGTTTGGTGAGACTGAATGTAAATATTTAACCTACTATTTCATACATAGATGAGTGCGATTGTATTTCATCGTGTTGTTAATTGTTACCACAACTTCCAATTCATATCTGCCATCATGGGTGTATGGTTTTAAATTTTATTTTATATGCAATAAGTGCCACTACATCGCTAAATATTTGAATCATCGGCGAAAAAAATAAAAATTCCAGGCTAGTCAAAATAATGATATGGCTTGTAAAACAAGACTTAAAGCAGTGTGGTTGGCTAAACAATCAACTTTTTAATATATTATACAATTAGCATTTACACAAAAAAATTAATTAAGGAAGCGGCTAAATTGAGCCCACTTGAAAAAAATTTATTGCATGTGTGAAATTACCCAACTGCCCTTCCATATAAAAGGGCTTTTGCTCCCTAATACCATGCTCAAGGTTTGAAAAATCGACAAATTTCGACAAACTTCGACTGAAGTTTGTCAATAATGAAAATGGGGAAACGAAACTACGTGGGGATGTAAAACTTGCAATCTTTCGTACAAAACTTCGATATGTTTTACTTTACTTCGATCGACTTTGATGGTTTCCATCAAAACTATTAAAAAAGAGAGAAAAAAATGCAAAAATTCGAAGAAGTTACCGAAATTTTTATAGAAAATTCCATAGCAACCCCTGAATAAAATAAAATTATAAAATTAACTTCTTCTTACAATAAGTAGCAAATAAGTTCAAAATTTATCATATAAAGCAATATAAAAACAAATATTAATGTAACATGTGTTATGAATTACGTGTTTATTGCAAAATGACTATTTTAAACTATTTTATTTTGATTACTACGCATTATTATTGTATGATTAAGTATTATATATTCACATCTTTAAGGAGAAATTTGATTTTTCTAGCATTGAAAGTAAAATTCCATAAACTTCCGTAAACCGACGAATTTTTTGTAAAACTTCTCTCGTCAAAGTTTACTTCCTTGGATTATTTCAAATTTAAAGCGAGCGAAGCTAAAGGCGAAGTCGAAGTTTCGAACCTTGACCCCGCCCAGCCCACACACCCATACCCCAATCACCCTCTCTCGCATCGCACTCTCACCTCCGGCCCTAATCCGACAAAATCCAAGCAAAACCAAATCGATTTGATGTTGTGGGGTGCATTCCCCACTCTTTTCTATCGATTTCTATGTTTTTTAGCTTTTTTTTTGCTTTTTTTGAGTAAGTGTTTGTGGTTTTGTTGTTGGGTTTAGGGCTTCGATTGAAAATTTGAATCTCGCATTTTTGGCACAAAATATTGATGGAATTGAGAATATCTAGTGAAATCAACTAATGTTTCGGTGGTTTTCATGTATTTTTTTGAGTTTTGAAACTTTTATGTTCGTTTCTTGTCGCCCATAAGTTTCATATATACAGGGTCGATACCACTTTAGAGTTATCGGTTACACAAGGCAGAGAGTGCTTTCGAGGTCTCAATCGACTCCCACCAAGACGAAGACCAAAATCAAGACCTCTTCAAAGGTTTTGGTCAAGGTGGTGGAGAGCTCTTCTAAAGAGGCCTCAATGTAAGTCGATTGAGACCTCTTTAGAAGTTTCGGCCTTGTGTGATCGAAACACACAAATAAGACTTCCTCACTTCTAGAGCACTGACGAGACCAGATCCAATCACGTTTGATGAAAAAAAACTCATACGCCACTTCCTACCTAGTACAAGAGCTTTTCAATAGATAAAATTCGCGAAACAGAGAGGATTGTGGGGTGATGGGGTGAAGGTGAGGGACAATAGTTAAGCAAGGGTATTTCTGAAATTTCTAAAAAAAGGCAAGGTAAGTTTAGAAAAATCAGGGTGCTAGAGTAATGAGGTACGTTTGGCAAGTATTAGGGTCCGTTTGGCAGCATCCTTAATTTATTGATATTTTAGTTGTTGGAAAGTAGGAAAGAATTACCTAAGTCGGTGGGATTTAGATTAGGTTCTAATTTTTAGTTATCCTTGATTTGTTTCCTTTTGTATTTTAGATCCTGATTTTAAGGAAGATTTCATGTATATTTCCATAGTTGTTCCATATTGTAGTTGTGTTATATATATTCAAACCAGTCAATGAAATAAACAGAAAAGTATATTCTAAATTATGTGTTTTATGGTATCAGAGCCAGACTTTCTTGCTGGCCAAAAAAACCTAAATCATGTCTGGTGCTAGTCTACCACGTTCAATTGAAGAAACTACAAAAGCCTCTTCAAAGAATACTAGTGGTACAACCCTTTTTTCTACATCAGATGTGAACCACTCACTCGAAATTACCCAACAAGAATTGAATGGGTCAAATTTTCGTGAATGGTTCCAATCTATTTTGTTGGTTGTTCGAGGGAGAGGGAAGGAATGTTATCTTACTGGTGAAACTACCTTACAAACCAAGATTGATGCTTGCTATAAGACATGGGAAGTTGAAAACTCCAATTTCATGGCCTAGTTGATCAACTCAATGGAACCTCAAATCGGACGCACATTTCTTTTCTACAAAACAACACATGAAATTTGGAAGGCACCATAAGAGCTGTATTCAGATTTTGAAAATACTTCTCAGTGTTTTGAAATCAAGGCAACACTTCGAAACACGAAACAAGGAACAAAATATGTCACGGAGTATTGCAACAAATTGATAGAGCGTTGGCAAGAGATGGATTTATTTTATGTGATTCCATGGAAGTGTGCAGATGATAGGCTACTTTACAATCAAGTACTTGAGAAAGATCGAGTATTTGATTTCCTTCAAGGTCAGAACCGAGATTTAGATATGTGGGAGAATTCTTGGAACAAAACCCCTGCTTTCACTTCCAGAAGCCTTATCTAAAGTTAGATAGGAAGAAAGCACAAAAAAGGTAATGTTGCACTCATCACTTATCCCTAGCAACGAAGATCATTCACAAAGTTCTGTTCTTGCCGCTAATCGTTCTTTCTCTAATCCAAATGAGACCAAATTATGGTGTGAACATTGTAAAAAACCTTTTCACACAAAGGATACTTGTTGGAAGAAGTCGATCTTAGTGGTGTATGTTGATGATATTGTTATCACAAGTGACGACAATGAAGAGATGGCCAATCTCAATAACTTGCTGAAATCCAATTTCAAGATCAAAGATCTGGGACAACTTTAGTATTTACTTGGAATGGAAATTGCTCGCAGTAAGTTGGGCATTTTCATTTCTCAAAGAAAATAGACCCTTGATGTATTGAAGGAGACAGGTAAATTGGGTAGCAGACCTGCAAATACACCACTTGAAAAGAATTGGAAGCACAATGTTTATGAGGATGATCCTCCAGCAAATAAAGAACTCTATCAATGCTTGGTTGGAAAACTGATCTATCTATCACTTACGAGGCCCGACTTTACGTATAGTGCTAGTGTGGTCAGTCAGTTCATGCATGCTCCCACCAAAAGGCATCAAGATGCAGTTGACCAAATTCTCAGATATTTGAAGGGAACACCTTGTAAGGGCCTCTTTTAAAAAGAACAATAGCCAAGAAGTAGAAGGGTTCGCTGATGCAGATTGGGCGGGTTCAACAGAAGATAGTAAGTCCACCACTGGTTATTGCACTAAGCTTTGGGGAAATCTTGTCACATGGCGAAGTAAAAAACAAACTGTTATGGCTAGAAGTAGTGCAGAAGCAGAATATAGGGCCATTGCATAAAGTACTTGTGAGTTAATTTGGCTAGAAAGACTACTATTAGATTTGAAAATTCAATTGCAACATCCTATGAAGTTATATAGTGATAGTAAGCCTACTATTGCAATTGTTCATAACCCCATACAACATGATCGAATGAAGCATGTTCGAATTGATAGGCACTTCATCAAGAATGAGCTAGAAAATGGGAAGATTAGTTTATCAAATGTGCCAACTGGATCACAAGAAGCTGATATTCTCACTAAAGCACTACTTAAGGCTGGTTTTGAGTCAAAGCTATGCAAGCTAGGAATATTTGACATACATTCGCCAGCTTAAGGGGGAGTGTTGGAAAGTAGGAAAGAATTACCTAAATCAGTGGGATTTAGATTAGTTTCTAATTTACAGTTATTCTTGATTTGTTTCATTTTGTCTTGATTTGTTTCCTTTTGTATTTTAGATCCTGATTTCTAGGAAGATTTTATGTGTATTTCCATAGTTGTTCCATATTCTAGTTGCATATATACATGTACAAACCAGTCAATGAAATAAGCAGAAAAGTATATTCCAAAATTATGTGTTTTATTAGTTAATATATATTGAATACGGTTTAGGAATTTGAACATGTTACGAATTTTTTATGTTAAGGTTTTTTTATTTATGCTTAAACCATTTTCTAAAAATAATTAAAAAAAAAATTAGCATGTACAAAAATGAATAGAGCAAATAACAAACTTAGAATTATCTTACAAAAAAAAAACACAAATTTCCAATAAAGCAAGATAACCACATGTCAAAACTAGACTATCTATTCCAAGATGCTGAAAAAGAAAAATTGAAGAAAAACAGTAGAAGGGAGAGTAAACGGGAAGACATTCAATGAAACAAAGATACGAGCAAGCACTTTTAATCACATAAAAAATCCACAAAATTGCAAAACCTGTTTTGCACCTTAGAATCCACATATAATATATAATAAAATAAAAATGCATACTCGTGCTATGAATTTCATAAAATTTGTATTTGTCTAGGATAGGTTTTAGTTTTAAGTTTATACCAGAATTAATTTTAGCTAATACGTTATAAGGTATAGGACTTTCTAGTTTAAGTTTAAATTATTTATTTCTCAATAAAAGCTCCCTAAGTATAACATATACTCCCTCTGGTCCTTTATATAAGTCATTTTAGCAAAAACTTCTTATTCAAAATTGTAAGTTGTTTTCGTATTCAATATTGTATTTATTGCATTTTTACCCATTTTACTTTTATACAATTAAAATATTTATGATTCTTCAATTCTTCAATTCATTTAATATCAAAGGATATGTGTATAAATTACAGTCGTAATCATGGTTTAAAAAATCGACAAACTTTGTCGAAGTTCGGGCGAAGTTTGTCGATGTTGAGGTGAGCGAGGCGAAGTTTAAGGGCAGTTGAAAAATTGCAATACTTCGACTCAACTTCGGCTAACTTCGACTGAACTTCGAAAACTTCGATGAAAGTTCATAAAACATGAAGTAAAATTGTAATGTCTCGTGAAAGTTGAACAAACTTCGCCTGAAACTTAGAAAACTTCGATGGAAGTTGATAAAACCATATTTATGCATTATTGTTGTATGATTAAGTATATTCCTAGCATCTCTACGAAGAAACTTGAGTTTTCTAACTTTAAAGTGAAATTCCGTAAACTCAAACTTCCATCATCGAAGTTAACTTCCTCGAATTAATTCTGAATTTTAAGTGAGCAAAGTCATAGGCGAAGTTGAAGTTTCGAACCTTGCCCATAATTAAGGCTGCCTTAATTCTTGTGTCCTTACCTTGAACGACTTCTATAAATGACCGAAGAGAGTACAACAACAACAACAACAACAACATAGCCTCAGTCCCAAATTAACTGGGGTCGGCTACATGGATCAAACTTTTCCATTGTGCTCGATTCAGTGCAATTGATGGTGAGCTTTGCAAACCATTCAAATCTCTCTTAATTAATGCATCCCATGTTAACTTTGGTCTACCCCTACCTCGTCGAATTTCTACGCTTTCTATTGAGTCAAGTTTTCTAGTTGGGGCATTTGTAGGCCGTCTTTGCGTGTGACCAAACCATCGCAACCGCCCTTCCCTAATCTTTGTATCAATTGGTGCTACTCCTACTTGTCTTTGAATTTCTATATTTCTTATTCTATCTTTACGGGTTTTACCACACATCCACCTAAGCATCCTCATTTCTGCTACATTCACTTTATGTAATTGTTGTTGCTTTACTGCCCAACATTCACTTCCATAGAGCATAGCTGGCCTAATTGCGGTCCTATAAAATTTTCCTTTTAACTTAGTGGGAACATGACCGAAGAGAATATAAAATATAATTTAAGAAAGAAAATAGTACATAAATGAAACAACAACAACGTAGCCTCAATCTCAAATTAACTGGGGTCGGCTACATGAATCAAACCCTTCCATTGTGCTCGACTTCCATAGTACATAAATGAAAAGAAAAGGAAAATCATATTCACGACGAAGAAAACAAATCTACCAAGTAGCTCAAATCCAAAAACCACAACTTGTATAAAAAGAATTGTAAAAACATTCTATTAAATGAGTTACCGGGAAAGAGTTGAAGGAACCATTCTTTGCATCTCCAACTGCATCATAATTACAAAATCTTGAACTACTATGCACCTACCATATGCATTGTGATCCCAATCATTAAAAGAAACGAATATGCAAAAGCAAATAATCATATGCAAATAATAAATAATCATAATAATAATAATAATAATAATAATAATAATAATAATAATAATAATAATAATAATAATAATAATAATAATAATATTTTTGGTTTCCTACGTACGTCTGGCGCCAACCGCACCAACTAATCCACGCTCGAGCACTGTCGGGACACATACTCGTAATAATATTAATAGTAATAGTAAATACTACATTCACATATTCACTTGCGGGAAGGGAGAACATAGAGATTGAGGATACTCACTTGCGGGAAAGGAGAACAAGGAGATTGAGGTGGCGGCATCACAGGACAACCCCAAGCATCAACATAGCTCTAAAGGAATCAATAGTAGCCTTTTGTCAAACGACTAACGAGCAACATTAATATTTACAATATGGTGAATTATGAAGTAATAGCAATGGTATAGAACTATTGAATGTTTAAGAACATTACCACAGGAAGTGGCTTCCATAGCCAGCAATCAGGAGGTTGCCAGGATGGGAAGCCAGGTTGACGCCAAATTGGAAACCTGGGATGACTACTTGGATGGCCCCAAACAGGATAAAAGTGGCTTGTTGGAACGTTGGCATTAGGACGACATGTTGGGTATGCAATGATGGGTTTCTCTGGATAAACTCTTCTCATGGGGTCTCTAGGTTGTGGCTGCCACTTGCGATCATCCTCCCTCAGTATAATGTGCCTTTTATGCATTCTGTACTTCTGCACAACAGAAAACCTATATCCAGTCAGTAAGACTAGAAATATTTTGATATTCAAATATCAAGGGTTGTTGAACTAGTTTCTAAATCAGTTATGCTCAAGAAACATAACAAACTAACACGCCTAGATAACTTAGCTATAACTTGGAGCTAGATATTTGCATGCAATTTTGAGCTTCTATTTTTCATTAGATTGATAGGTCAGCAGTGAGTGATTAGATAAACTAAGATTGGCTGGTTAAACTCACTTATTGGTATTCCAAAACGTAATATGAAAAATATTTATTTTCGTACAATGTAAAAGATTCAAACATCCTGTTATGGAAGTGAGTATCAAAATTAACCTGAAGGTGACTTGCCACATTATGCCTGGTGAGTCCCTCTACTTTCATCAACTCGAGAATTCGGGAAGGAATAGCTTGATCAATGCCAAGACGATCAATAGCCTGAACAAATTGTTTGTGTAATTCAGGCGTCCAATCTACCTGAAACAGGAATAGATCCAAGTAGAAGTTATGCCATTGTGATTGTTAAGGGTACCTCCATGTCAAGGTTAAAGAAGATATGACAGACCTTTTTTTTATCATGCCAAGATTAGGCTTTTGAAGAACAAAGAAATATAGGCCAAACATTATGCAAGTCAAGTCTACAATGCCCACGTTAAAGTACCTTCACCTTCTTTTTGTTGACTCGATTCCCACATGAATTGGAGAGTAGAGACACTGCCTTTATTTTTTCAATATCTTTATTTGATTCTACTACGCTTTCCTCTTGCAAGTGGTTGGATTCATTGCTTGCAGACTTAAGACCTTCAAGTGACTCCTCTTTTTTAAGCACAACTTCCTTTGTGGAGTTTAATGCTGTATCGGCCTTACAAGAGACTTTTGCAAATGATATTCCATATTGACTACTTTCAACAGCTAAACTATTGGAGATTTCGACAGATTTTGCATCTTCCTTTAGTTCGCCACAATCTTTTTCTTTCAAATAGTTAGGCTGGTCTTGGCAATCCCCATCATGGGAAAGCCTGCCTCCTTGTTTCGATTGTGGATTTGAAGGCGCAGAAAGCCTATCACTTACTGTTGACTGATCATGATCACATTGATTGATAGACACGAAATTGTCTTCTTTCTAGAATTTTGGATCTCATTCTTTTGTTTAATTGATGAAAAGAATGAAGCAATGGCTTCTTTCATGGGCTTCGGGGATTTTGAAATGGCACCTTCTCCTGCATTAAGAGCCTGCTCAGGACTAAATACCTCAGAAGTTTTTACCTTTATGGTCAAAATGATTTTTTATACGAAAATCAAAGCACAGAACAGCAGATAAAGAGTTTCAAATTGAACATACCTTATGGACAACATGCTGCCATATATTCTTCAGTTTTTCCTTGGACAATGGTTTCTGAAGAAATTCAACAGCACCAAGCTGTAAATAATGGAGAATTTTAAGAATTCAATACAATATAGCAACATGAGGGTATACATTAGGGAAACTGAAACCACACTAGATAACTCACTGCAATGCATTTCATCATTAGGCTAATGCAATTGGTTTTTGATGTCACTGCAATGAAAAGAAGAAAAAAAAAATGATATGCAATAGAAAAAGAAAGAAAACAACAAGGTAGATAGTTACATCACCTTTTAAAACTAAAAAGGGCCAATACATTACATGTCAGTGATAACTATACTAACTTACTAATAATAGGAAAGTCTTTAGCAGTCTCCAAGAACTTAAGACTTCCGCCATCATTGTTTGAAGTTATCTGCAAGCAAAATCAAAACACAAGAATGGTATAAATGACCATTGAAAACAACAAAACACAGGTTTCTCTAAAAGCGATATGCCTACACACACAGCCTAAGAAGTTTTGAAGGTTTTTTATTAGAACTTTTACCTCTACAATGGCAACATGAAAGTTCTCACGAAAATTTGAGATTGCCAACAAAGCTTCGTTTGCATTTAAGAATGTGGAGACTGAAACAAATGAAAATACCCATCGAAATAAGAAATACTAAAATAAAAAATAAAATAATATCAAAATGCTTCATTGCCACTATTAAAGAAAGTTGAATTTAACATAGATACATGTACAGATTGGGAAGAAAAATTTAAAATGTAAAAACTATAATGTCCAACAAGAAATCATAAGTAATATTTATATCAATTACTTTTTGGAAAAAACATAAAATCATAAAAATCAATAACGAAAATGCACATAGTTAGATGTATCAATAATCTTAATTACTTTGTCAAAAAAAAAAAAAATCTCAAATTCCAATAGTAAATTCAATTGCAAATCCCAGTTCAACAATTAGGGGAATTACTTTTTGACATTCTTTTGGTACATACATTTGCTACACAATGGTGTAGATTCCCTTGGAATTCGTGCGACACATCCCAATCAAATCCGCACTATTTTGTAGCAAATGTATGTCTCCTAGAATGTTAAATCAACATCTTCCAATTATTCTACCTAAAAGAAAAGGTAGTGTCAATATATTTCTAGAGTCATATATGAAAGGACAATGCTAGCATAATAGGAAAAGTATCAATAGAAGAACAACATGAACGCCTCCATCCCAAACTAGTTGGGTTCGACTACATGGATCAAACTCTTTCATTATGCTCGATTTAGTGCAATTGATGGTGTGCTTTCCAAATCCTTTAAATCTCTTCTAATTAATGCGTCCTAAATTAGCTTTAGTCTGCACCCCACGTCGTCAAATTTCCTTGGTTTCTACATAGTCGCGTTTTCTAGTGGGGGGCATTGGTCAGACATCTTTAGAGTTGTCCGAACCACCGTAATCGCCCTTTCCTAATCTTAGTGTCGATTGCTGCTACTCCAACTTTCTTTGATTTTCTGCATTTTTTACTATATCTTTACATGTTATACCACACATCCACCTGAGCAAGATTTGAGACTTCGACTATGACTTCGCTCACTTTAAATTCGGAACTAATTCGATAAAGTTAACTTCGACGATGGAAGTTTGACAAAAATTCGCCAGTGCACGGAAGTTCATGGAATTTCACTTTAAATGCTAGAAAACTCAAGTTTCTTCATAGAGATGCTAAAACTATGTTTTATTCGAATTTAGCTGAAGTTTAAGTATATTTCTAGAATATTCGAAGTTTGCTCAACTTTATTTCATGTTTTATTAACTTCCATCGATTTTTTTGAAGTTCGGTTGATGTTAGGCGAAGTTGAGTCGAAGTTTTACAATTTTTCTACAGACTATGAACTTCGCTTCGCTCACCTTAAAATCGACAAACTTTGCTCAAACTTCGCCAAAGTTTGTCGATTTTTTAAACCTTGCACCTGAGCACCATCATTTTTGCTACTTTCATTTTATGTACTTGTTTCTTTACTGCCCAACATTTACTTCCATAAAGCATAGCTGGCCTAATTGAGGTCCTATAAAATTTTACTTTTAACTTATTAGGAATATTTCGATCACAAATCACATCATTTGCACTCCTACATTTTTTCCATCCAGCTTAAAAATGTGTAACATCATTCTCAATATTGCCATTAGGAGTCGATTGGTGACTACCTCTGAGACTTGAGGGGCTCCACTTTTTGCTTTACCGTAGGTGTTTTGTATTAACTTATATACTTACATATTTTTGGTCGAACAAGTTTACAAGCTGAGAGATACACAGTGATACATGTATATTTCTCGATTGTCACCATTATTTGTGCATGGTATATTTATACAGGGTCTCCAAATCTAGATTCTACACCTATATTGCATCGAGCGTTTACTTCCTATAAACATCTTGTTTTATCGCTTTAAATTCCGCTATATATATATTATTGTATTGCGTGGACTATTAGGTATTGAAGACTGATTTGTTTAGGATGATTGTGTAGTTGTTAGCCCTATTCGTGTTTATTAGGGGTTAATAATGGTCTAGCGTCAGGCCATGCCCTTTTTGTAAAGTGGGGCCGTCACATGGAGATCATTTTTCTTTTCTCTATATTTTTCCACCATTCTTACAAGAAAAATCGCCTCCACAGTGGACCTTCCTAACATGAAGCCAAATTGATTCACCAATATCGTTGTTTCTCTTCTTGATCTATTGTCAATTATCCTCTCCCAAAAGTGTCATAGGATGACTTATTAGTTGAATTCCTTGAAGAAAAGTATCAAGGTAAACTATAAATGTCAAACGCAAAATAAGTACAGATGAAATGAAGGAACTATGGTAAATATAGTAAGTTTGCATCCATCAAGTGACTCTTTTTAAACAAATAATAGGAGAGAAACAAATGCAATCAAACATTTCACGTCATTTTCGAGACATTGATTTAATGAACTTTATACAACTACTTGAAGAAAACTAAAATTTATAAAATTGCCTTCATAACATCTTAATTAAATAAAGCAGTAATAAAATTAACTTAAACTCGTCATGTTGCAGTGCAAAATGTAATTGTAGATCCATTTGAATGATCAGGAAAGATATCTTCTTCTTGAAAAATACACACACACAGATATATATACATTCAAGTTAAACCAACTTGTGTCCTGGGTCCCACGAATTTCATACTGAAGAATCAAAATCAGTAAAATCATCTGGTTAGATGAATCCATTTCAAAATCAGACATCAGAAATCAGCAAAATAAGAAGATAGAGCCCCTCACCAATATAATCCATCTCTTCAAGTTTTGATTTTATATGTGCCGAAGTATTACAATCCTCATCAACAAGCAACACTTTTAGGCCTTTTGGAAAATCCTTCCAATTCAGTAGATCATTAGCAGTGCAAACCATACTTAATTTGGTTTTGGCATCCTTTTTCAGTAAAATCCCCTTAATAAAAAAACATCATGTCAAACCTGCAGAACAATATACATGAGATCAACAAAATTCTTAACTCACAACTCAAATCAATGAATTTCAAAGAAAAATTAACAAAGTAAACAAAGGAAATTTAAAAAAAAAAAAAAAATCCAACCAAATCACATAAATAAATTGCACTCCGAAAACTTGAATAGTTAAGACAAAAATCTTCACCAAGAAAGCCCTATAGAAGTTTTTTTTTTCTTTAATTCAATAAGTGCCCCATAGAGGTTATAAATCAACATATAATAAGAGTGAACAATTTCTCATAATTTCTCAAAGAAAACAAAGGAAAAAACAAAAATAAACCCAAAAACAAGGTTTAAAAAATCGACGAATTTCGGCGAACTTTGGTGAAGGTTTGTCGATAATGAAAATAGGGAAGCGAAACTATGTGGCGATGTAAAACTTGCAAAGTTTCGCCTGAAACTTCAACATGTTTTGCACAACTTCGATCGACTTTGATGTTTTTCATCGAAACCATTAAAAAAGAGATAAAATGCAAAAATTTGAAGAAATCAATGAAGTTTTTGGGGAAGTTATCAAAGGTACCCCTAAATAAAATAAAATTTGAAGTTGTTAGTGCTTTCTAAAGCACGATAGTGATATGTTGTTGCATACTACATAATGTGCAATGAAATGGTTTAAGAAAAAAAAAAAATTAAACACTTTTTAACATAGTAAAATTGACTAAAATCACCAAAATTTTTAATAACTTTGAATACCATCATCATCCAATGAGTTTATAATCTCATAAAAGGTAATATATGTACCTCCACATCATTAGGAGAAGAGAACTCCACTAAAATGAAAGTACTCCCATAAAAGAAAAGCCTTTGAAACGGGAAGGTTTTAATCTCAAAGAAGAAACCCTAAAGTACAAACAACATCATATGATGTTAGAACATAGAGTAGAGAGACTTGTTCCTTCAATTTGTCGATCTAAACTTCTATGGCCCATCTGTCAAGGTTGCCAAAAGAACTACAGCACAAACAAGACCCAAAAACTAACCAAACATAAAATAAGGACTCGGCCTTATAAAAACTCATCGTGGGTACTAACATTGCAATGGTTTCTACAAGCAACAAAGATGCAAATCAACAAAGACGTGTCATCTAGTGATACAATAAAAAATTGCCTCCAATGCCTTCCTTAAACAGGAATTGACGATTTTAAATAAACAAATAAATCATGGGGCCATTCTAAGCTACGCAAGTTCTGTTTAATTACATGCAAGTTCAAGAACGACGGGACCAACCACTCATGAACAATTGAAAGGATCTCAAACAAGCAAATGCATGCCATCTCTGGGGAGGATTGTACTATTCGGGAAATGTTAACTGTAAAGAATCTTCCTATGAATCTTTGTGGAGAAGCAGTAAATACTGCTACCTACATTATTAACAGTCTACTTCAGGCCTCTGAAAACAAAGACTCCATATGAGATATGGATGGGCAGAACACCATCTCTCGAGCATCTTCATGTATTTGGTTGCACCACCTTTATCTTGAATGATAAAGAACATATGAGAAAATTCGATCCCAATAGTGATACTGGAATCTTCTTTGGTTAGTCTCAGAACAACAAGCTTTCAAAGTCTACAACAAAAGGACGATGACAGTAATGAAATCTATTAAAGTTGTGGTTGATGACTGCGACAATGCTGCTTTACTTCCTAGAAAAGAAGATGATGACGAGCTACCTGCACCGTCTATTTGAACAAGTCACAACGTCCTAACTTTAGTTCTATGTCATCCAATTGAGAAAATTATAGGCCCACTAGAAGATTTAGTGAAGACAAGAGGTAACCCTCATGTTGATTAAAAGAATATAGTACGGTTTGCTTGTTTCACTTCTCATATAGAGCAAAAGAATATCAAAGAAGCACTATCAGATGAATACTGGGTTCAGGCAATGCAAGAGGGACTCAATGAGCTTGAAAGGCAAGTTGTCTAGAAGGTGGTTCCACGATTGGCTGGTGTGAATATCATTGGTTGATTGGCACCAAGTGGATATTCCGCAACAAAACAGTGACAATAGTGTTATTATGCATAACAATGCCAAATTTGTCACACGAGAGTACACACAAGTGGAAGGTATTGATTTTGATTAAACATTCGCTCATGTTGGTAGGCTGGAATCTATTCGACTACTCCTAGCCATTGCGAGTAACCGAGGTTTTAAATTAAGGCAAATGGGCGCGAAAAGTGTTTTTCTAAATGGATTTCTTCAGAAAGAATTCTACGTTGCACAACCTAAAGGTTTTGAGATCTACGAGAAACATGATTATGTGTATTGTCTGAATAAGGCACTAAATGGGTTGAAGCAGGCAACAAGGACGTGGTATGAACGCTCAACTTCCTATCTACTGCAGAAAGGGTATATGGGTGGGTCTATTGACAAAACACTACTTGGGAAGAAACATAACGGAAAGTTTGTTGTTGCACAATTCTATGTTGATGATATTGTGTTCGGTGCAGCTTCAACAAAATTTGCTTCAGATTTTGTTTATCTAGTGAAGAATGAATTTGAGATGAGCATGTAGGATCTAAATATTAAGCAAACACCAGACATCATATTTATTTCACAGGCCAAGTACGCAAAACCTCACATGAAAAGGTTCGGGTTACTGCGAAGTCTATTCGAACACAAATGAGCTTTAGTGAGAAGATTAACGAGGATGATTATGAGGTTGATGTTAACCCCACACTATATCTCGGAATGATTGGCAGTTTACTCCATCTTATTGCAAGCAGGCCAAATATTGCATTTGGTGTTGGTGGTTATGCTTGTTATCAGGCATGTTAGAATTAGTGCTTTACTCTACACAGTTTCTATTTTCGTTATTTACTGATATGTGCTTATTTCTAGTCCTAGATTTTAGGAAGTTTATATATGCAGTCCTATTTAAGAAATTCAGATTGTTTTGTGCGTCGAATTTTAATTAGACCTATCTTTTTGGAAGTTAAGTGTTAAGATTAGAATAATAAGATAAGAAATAGAAGTTCCAGTCTATTAAGTAAGTTTCTACCGGTGTTAGAAGCTCATTTATTGGTTCGATTTTTTAATTTTACAAATATGCAAGGGCCGATTTGCAAAGCTAAGAGAATTAAATTCAGTTTTGTCTACTATCTTTGTGCAGGCTGTCTGTTTCTTTTTAAGAACCCAATACAAATTTTTGGGACTCTATTGTTCATTCTCCCCTAGTTCAAAATTTTCGATCTTTCTTCCAGTCATTTGTTGGTTTCAAAACCTAACAAATTGGTATTAGAGCTACATTATTAAGGGATTTGTGGAATGGATTCTAAAAAGAGTTTCGACAAGATTGCTCAGCCAATTTTTTTGGGAGAAATATACCAACTTTGGGCAGTGAAGATGGAGGCTTATTTGGATGTTTTAGATTTGTGGAAAGCGCTAGAAAAGGATTACGAAATCCCTCTGTTTCCACACAATCCTACAATCAATGACTCAAATCTAAAGCGTTAAAGAAAGAAAAACCAAAAAGATATGAAGCATTATCACTCTTTAGAGAGCATGAAAGAACTTTCCAAGGTCATGTTGGCGGAGTTGTTGAATGCAAGGTTCGAAACTTCAACTTCGCTTATGACTTCGCTCACTTAAAATTCGGAAATTAATTCGAGAAAGTTAATTTTGACGATGGAAGTTTGACAAAAATTCACCGGCGATTTAAATTCTAGAAAACTCAAGTTTTTTCATATAGATGCTAGAAATATACTTAATCATACAACAATGCATAAAACTCATACCGGATGATATTTCGAATTTTAAGTATATTTTTAGCATAGGCGAAGTTTTAGTCGAAGTTTGCTCAACTTCCACAAAACATAACAATTTTATTTCATGTTTTATTAACTTCCGTCGATGTTTTCGAAGTTAAATCGAAGTTAGCCGAAGTTAGCCGAAGTTGAGTCGAACTTTTGCAATTTTCCTACTGCTTCTGAACTTCACTTCACTCACCTCAAAATCGACAAACTTCTCCCAAACTTCAGCGAAGTTTATCGATTTTTTAAACATTGGTTGAATGTCATGCAAGCACAAGACCAAAAAGGTTTATGATGGAAGATCGAGTTGTTGAAAGGTGCTCTACAAGTCATGCATCAAGATGACAAGAAACCTCACAAAAAAGTCCAACAACAAGTGGAGAAAACATGGGTTGAAACTCTAAGAAAAACTATCCACCATGTCACCACTGTAGGAAAAAGGTCATCCACCATCCGAGGGTAGGCAAAGACTTGATGCAAAATGCACTTAGTGTGATAAGCTTGGACGTTAAGCTGTGATTTGCAAAAGTGAATCTCAAAATAATGAAGTTGAGACCAAAGTTGTTGATTTATAATGATGAAGATCAAATTTTTGTTGAAGGTTGTGATTTAACCGAAGATTTTTGCAAAAGTTGGTTGGTTGGTTGGTTGGTTGGTTGGTTGGTTGTAGTTGCACAAACCACAAGTGTTGTGACAAAACCTTATTCATTTGAACCCGGTTGAAATCAAGAAAGTAACGATTGGAAATGATGGTTAAATCCTAGCAAAAGGAAAAGGCACCGTTGCAATCACAACAAGTTCGGGTACAAAATTAATTTTAGATGTTCTTTACATACCCGATATTGATCAAAATTTACTTAGTGTGGGCCAGTTGATTAAAAAAGAATATAAAGCATCCTTTGAAGATTTGTATTGTGCTATTTTTTATGTTGCTGGTCATGAGGTTTCAAGGGTTGAAATGAGAGATAGAAGCTTTTCATTCGATCCAATAAATGAGGCGCAGAAGACCGACAACAATGAAGTCAACATTACAGAAGTTGGTCACAAGAAACTTGGCCTATGCCAACTTCCAAAAATGTTGAATATGAAGAAGAAAGATGTGACAAGAACTCGAAGAAGGTCATTTACATGGAAATTCATTATTATTTAAGCTCGAGCCGAAGATGTTTAAGAATGTGAGGCACTTTGTTAATATTCCTCTAAATACAAGGAAACTTAATTTCAACCAAAGAAATTCTCAAGTTCATGATGTTACCGATTCTTTTATACCCGGTGTTCTTACATTATACGTTAATGGAGTTGGAAAAATTAACACATTAGATGTTTCTTCTAAAATAAAGATTGATGGTTCGATTAAAGGAGGAGATATAAGAATTGGCGGTTATCCTTAAGTTCAAGGTTCATTAGTACATTCACGACAAATCGATGAGGAAAATTCGATGGTATATTCAGATTGGTTGCATTATCCTCTTGATATAATTCAAGTCAACAATTCCGAGCTCCTCAATGTGAAGTTTGTGGATCCTAAAGCAAGGAAGAGTGTTAAAATTAGTGCTTTAGTCTACATCAGGGATCTCATCAAGAACTGCGCCTTTACGCGCACCTATGCTATCCTCTGAAAAGGTACAAAATCTTTCTCCACAACTAAAAAGAAGCAATCAAGACCATAAGTTCCTTTGTAATGCACAACATGCCAACATGGTGTCTCTTACGTCGTACAAGCACCAACCAGTCCTGTCAGATGAAAGAAGCTATGTGAGAACCAAACTGCCATGTCAGCATTAGTTGTTGCGTGCAGGGGCAGTGCATATGCCTTTCCTTTGTAGGTCAAAAAGGCGATCTTAGTAGCACGAGATTTTTGAGCCTTTAAGGCCCAGAAGCAAGAGCATCCAATGCTTCCTTGTTTCCTCCTTTTGCAGCTAGGTGCTTTTTCCGTTAAGGATTCCTATAATTAAATTGGAGTCCTACTTTTTTGACGCACTTTGAGCACACAATTGGGAATTTGTAGCATTGTTTTCAAGGTAGTGCCATCTTAGCATTTAGGGAGTGCCCAATGCCTACTAGCCCTTAATTAGGCAAGCACCGGGCTTGAAAATATTTTCTAAGACTTTTTAGACAGGTCACTGTAATTTTCAAAACTTTTTATGATTTTATGATTTTATTTGTTTGAAAATATTTTTTTCTTTCGAAAGTGTGGAAAAACGTGGAGGTGAAAATATTTTGATGAGAAGGTGTTGTTGAAAAAATATGCTCCTTATTGTTGAGGGGTCTCTAAATAAATTAAATTATTTCTTAGAGAGGTCTAAGTAAATATTTTTTTGACACTCCAGGCAATGCTAACATACATTAACATAACCGGCCAAAAAAAGATACTCATGAACACACATAAATAAACAGGAGTCATATTTTGATACACTTTGGGCACGCCATTGGGAGTCCCTTAAATGCACATCGATTTTTGTACGCGCACACATCGATGCAACAATCAAGCGTCACAATTAATCGTGAGCAAAATGGCATGCCCAAAGTGGGTCAAAAAGCATTTTTAAATAAAAATTAAGAAAAATGCTTTTGTGACCCCGATTGCACAAGCTATTTCCATACGCACTTGATTGTGATGGTTGATGTTTGTATCGATGAGTGTGCACATGAAAATCAATGTACCTCTAAGGAGCTCCAATTGAGTGTGCAAAAATGGCATGTGAAAGTTAGATTAGCACGACTCAATTTTATGTTTTAGCCATAACATCTCTCCAAAAGTTGAAATGAATGAAGCATCATTTTTCAAATGTAAAATTAGAAGTTCGAATTATGTCCAAATTAAGAATAATGTACTAAGTTGGTTTCGTAAACAAAATAAATTTGAAGGTTCGTTAAAATAAATAATTAAATGCTTATGTGGAAGGCCCACATAAAGGATGAAGCGGTGTAATACTGACAAGAATACGAGAATGATTCATTACATTTGAAAGGAGAACTATCAGCCCAACCTCAGAATCCGTAACTCAACAAATGTAATTCATTTGCTATTTAGTATTTATTATTGAGTTACCTAGAATGACTTGTAATAGGAATTACTGAGACAAGGACGTGAGAGCGAGGCAACCAATGTTGACACCCTTAAAGAAACATTTGTGTTATAAGAGTATAGATTAGAGAGACCAAACGTAGAAAACAATGCAAAAGTAGTTGATGGATAGAGTAATTGATCATGTTCCAAAAGAACAATCAAAATTCATCTTTAAACAATTGTTGAAGACATTGTCATAGCCGAGAGAACAGAAGCCAAATTTCTTCAAAACATATCATAGTTAGATTTTTCTCATATTCAGCAACGAATTTGCTTTCTTTCTTTTTTTGCATAAGAAAAAATGCTCTTACCTTTGTTTTAAGGGTTCCTACAAACATTAAAAACAACTTTTTAATATGAAAGATTAAAATGTATTTTCCAGAAGGATAGTGTCACAGCCCAAATCTCTAACCCCCGTTTTAATTCCTTAATTAGGATCACCGACTTGTGACATGGGACCCACACCATGATACGCGCACCGACTGAGGCACATGGCCAAGGTATATTGTATTTTTGTATTGATGTATGCCTAGTGTTATGTATTGTGTAGACTTACTAACTAAGTCTATTTGTACAGTTGTAGACGTTGAGAAGAGAGCAGGGACTCGCCTCGAGTTGCGTGCAGCTGGGGAACCAGGTAGTTAGCATTTTGGTAAGTCTTATTTAATATTAATATGAATTAAGGAATTATTTATAAGCCTATGGTTGTGTTTATTAATGTAAATCAAATTAAAGTCATATAGTTTTGGTTTAAAAACTTCACCTATGTCGTACACTATGTGCGCTACATAGCCGGTCCCAAGTCCGGATAAAGGAGGATGACTCTTACGCCCATTTTTTCATACCAAAAAATGGGTAAGTGAGGTCTCAAACTCACTTTTCATACCCGAAAAGTGGGGGAGGGAGGCCCCAAGCTCATTTTCCATTCTTGAAAAATGGAGGAGGGTTGCGATAGGTTGACAGCCAGCGTAAAACTTTTGTCACTTTTCATGAAATGGATTAAACATGTTCACGCGAGGATGATATTAAGGAGAGATGGAGAAGTTACTTCGATAGTTTATTTAATGATGGCCAAGTTGATATTATAATAGATAAAAACTCACACCAAGAAAGAAATCTAAACTATACACGCAATATTAGAATTGTAGAAGTTAAAGAGGCATTGGAAATAATGAAACTAAGGAAAGCAAGTGACTCAGATGAAATACCCATAAAGGTTTGGAAATGCTTAGGAGAAATTGGATTAACTTGGTTAACAAAACTTTTCAATAAAATTTTAAAATCAAAACGGATGCCAATGGATTGGAGAAGAAGCATGCTTGTGCCGATCTTCAAAAACAAAGGAGACATTCAAAGTTGCTCAAACTACCGGGGAATTAAACTTATAAGTCACACTATGAAACTTTGGAAGAGGATAATTGACAATAGGCTAATGAGAGAAATAACAAAATCGGAGAACCAATTTGGTTTCATGCCTAGGAGGTCAACAATGGAGGCGATTTTCCTTGTAAGACGATTGTTAGAAAAATATAGAAAAAAAAAAATCTTCATATGGTATTCGTAGATTTAGAAAAAACATATGATAGGGTCCCTAGATATGTTCTAGAAAGAAAAAGAGTGCATGCTAGATACATAGACACTATTAAAGATATGTATGATGGAGTAGTAACGAGTATAAAGACATTTGGAGGAGCTACAAAAGAATTTCCCATTACGATAGGACTACATCAAGGATCGGCTTTAAGCCCATATCTATTTACTTTAGTTATGGATGAACTAACTAGACATATTCAAAAGGATATACCATGGTGTATGTTATTTGCAGATGATATTGTCTTAGTGGATGAAACCAAAGATGGAGTGAATATGAAATTAGAACTCTGGAGGAATATATTAAAATCAAAAGGCTTTAAGTTGAGTTGGACGAAAACCGAATACAAACACTGTGAGTTTAGAAGCACTAGACGTCGAGATGGCGGAGTGGTAAGATTAGGGGAAGTAGAAGTTCCTAAGTTAAACCACTATAGATACCTAGGATCAATCATACAAAATGATGGTAACATTAAGAATGATGTCACACATAGAATTCAAGTTGGATGGAAGAAATGACGAAGTAGAATAGGGGTGATTTGTGATCGAAATGTTCCAACTAAGTTAAAAGGAAAATTTTATAGGACCGCAATTAGGTCAGCTATGCTCTTTGGAAATGAATGTTAGGCGGTAAAGCAACAACAATTACATAAAATAAACGTAGCAGAAATGAGGATGCTTAGGTGGATGTGTGGTAAAACTCGTAAAGATAGAATAAGAAATATATAAATTCAAAGACAAGGAGTAGCACCAATTGGTACAAAGATTAGGGAAGGGCGGTTGCGGTGGTTTGGTCACCTGTAAAGACGGCCTACAAATGCTCCAACTAGAAAACTTGTCTCAATAGAAACTGTAGAAATTCGACGAGGTAGGGGCAGACCAAAGTTAACATAGGATACGTTAATTAAGAGGGATTTGAATGGTTTGAAAAGCTCACCATCAATTGCACTTAATCGAGCACAATGGAAAAGTTTGATCCATGTACTGACCTCAGTTAATTCGGGACTGAGACTATGTTGTTGTTGTTGTTGTTGTTGTTGTGTTGTAGTTTTGGTTTAAAAATCTACAACACTTAGACTTACCTCGGGATACACGCTAGCACACACTCCCATGATATGTGTGTCAATATGTTGTGTTAGTGAGCTGGAATTAGTGGGTTAGTAGGAGTGAATGAGAGCCACAAGATGTCATGGAGATGGGTGGTACACATTAGATGAAAACTCAAACATATATAAACCCACCTTAGTGCATTCTTCTCATTTTGCATGTTGGAAACAAAGGAAATAATATACGGAGCGTGCTGAAATCTAGTAATTGCTGGAAAGTTGGGAATTTGAAGGGGTGTATCTAAATTATGGGTTTTTGGGTTTTAAATCATGGGGTTTTCAATTATAAACTATTTCTAAGTCTAGTTTCACTGATTTTAAGTCATGTGAAAATCAGCCATGTTAAGGTGTTTGTTTGCAAAATCTAAACCCATTTTCGAAATCCTTGTCGAAACACACTAGGGATAGCACTAGTGCCTTCGAATTTCAGTTTCAAAAATCAAAGTCATGAATTTTCCCAAGTTTGTATGTTCTTGAACAAATGCATGGCATGCATGATGAAACCCATTGATTTTGATGAATTGCAAATTTCTGGCCTGCAGAATAGCAAAATTCTGGTCAGCGGAATTGAAGAATTTTGATATTTTGAATTGCAATTTCACTGCAAAAATTCTAGCCTGTAGAATTGCGAAATTTTGGCCTGCAAAATTGCAAAATTTTGAAAATTGCAAAATTTTGAAATTCTAATTGCAGTTTCACTGCAAAACACATAACCTAACTTAGACCCATTAACTAAGTCTAACACCTTAACTCGACCTAAACTCACAGTAAACAGTCTAAATAGACTCTAAGACATACTTAATCATACCAGGAACTTAAGGAAGGTTCTCAAGAGTCCGGGTGTACGAATTGGAGTGTCGGGAGGTCGGATTTGGCTAGGGGATTTGCGTTATGTGTAAGTATACCCAATAGCAACTTTACTTGGCATTTCATTTCTATTAATTGTTGTCCTTGCATAGTCTTTTTGACTATTTTGCCTTTGTATTCTCTTATCATGTGTTCTTTGTGTCTATGCTCACTTGATGAGTCCAGCTTGCATCATATCCATTCATTTGATTTGGTTCATTGATTTTATCCCACGCTATGTTTATTCTTGTTGTTTTAAATGTGAATTGAATGATAAATAGCATGCTATTAGGCTAGTAAATATCTTATAAATGTTTAAGTCGACTTGTATTCCTTATTTGTTTAGTTGTGTAGACGTGCATATGCCTTGACAATCCATACTTGGTATTTCTAGAAATTAAAAGTAGTTTTCGCATTTAGGTCTCGTACTTGATCAAAGTGTGTGCGACTCACGGGGTTAGAGCCCCGGGGGATGTCGGCACATGTTACCTAACACTGTATGACACTCGGGGTTAGAGTCCCTGAGGTGGTCTACACACCGGGGTTAAAGTCCCTGGTAACACTTGGGTTAAAGTCCCTTGTGCTATATGATTATTAAGTCGGAGTGACGCGATTCAGTGTCGACCGGACCTAAATCACCACTACTTAGCCTAGTGTCAGTATCACTTGTTTAATTCCGGTATTTATTCGCATATGGTTTATTTTCCAGCTTTCCCATTTATATGCTTTTAAATACCATTTGAATATTTGAAAATGCAAATTAAACATGTCATCAGGGATTATTGTTTTATTCTTGAACTCACCGTCCTTTTCATGACGGTGGGTGCAGAGCCATCTACCAACAGGCCAGGCAAGGAGAAGATCAACGATTATCTCTGAGCTAGCGACGCATCACTGCATCGATTGTAGGTCTTCTTTTAGTATTTTAATTGTATATGTTATATATGTCTTTCAGATACTATTTGGGTTGTATATTGGGTTGAGCGTTAGTTCCCCGACATGACTTAGACCATTTTACTGCTTCACTGCATTTTGAGGATTTTATAAATGTGATGTCATTTCCTGATTTTCCACACTTAAAATTTTTTTTATAAATGGCTTCTGCATAAATTACTAATTGCTTCTGCATAATCAATAAGACTTCCGCTAAATAATTAATTTAATAAAAAGTTTTAATTAACTCTAAATTTTATAAACTGGTATGGCTAGTGTATTACTTATCCTGAACACGAGAAAAGAGAAGTTTAGGTTGTAAAGGTGAATTAATACGTAGTTAAGTCTTGCGTGGATAGGATTAGGACTTAATTACAGGATTAGGCCGAGCGGTGCCCTAGATTAGGAGAAGGGTTGTCACACTATGTGACAACCCGAAACTCGAAAACCTGCCCAAGAGCAATTTAGTTATTTAGCAAACCTTAAACTGATTCAACCCTAATATAAGCAATATTAAAAAAACCCTGGCCACCACTAATTAATCTATGAACCCTAAATCAATAAAAAAGGAGGAGAGATTGGTAGTGTTGGTGATATAAAGTGGCGAAGGTTGAAGGTATAATCATCCCTTTTGTCTCCTCTTTCTTTGTTTATGTGAGTTTTTTGAAATTTGAAATTGATCAAGAAAGAAAAAAGGATAAAAAAGTAACCCTAATGGGGGGGGGCCATGCCAATCGGCATTTGTGACAAAGGCGTCGTGGAGGAGATGAGGGGGTGGTATCGTGACCACCCTGTTGGGGCATGTGCCCTAGGCAATCCATTAACTGTCTTTACGAATACTTTTAGTTTATAAAATAGAGGATTTCATTTGCTGTTTATTATAATTAATTTGCATGTTTACATTATAATATGATCAATGGGTATTTACAGAAATATCCTAAATGTCCCTAGTCGATCATTATACTGGGAACTATAATGAATTAAGACTAGTGTGAGTCTTGATTGATGATCATATGATTATTATAGTAAAAGGATACGAATCAAGATCACGAGTACTTGTTAGGGAACAAAGTACTGGATCGACCCATTATGAGAACATCATATGGATCAAGTCATAGTTGTTTCTCATGATAGGTATATTTTTCAGTCCTCTGACTTGAGATTACCAGAGACTTCAACATTAGGAATACAGTGATTTGACACAATCAAACGTTGTCTTTAACCGGACGATTATAAAGGTTGTGATTTGTTACTGTGTGAGCAATGTGATGAAATTGTGTAATCAAGATAGAATTTGTCTCTCTCATATAAAGAGAGATATCCAGTGGATCACTCGATGTGTTAGACTGTTAAAAGGCTTAGTCTAAGTGAATTGATATTGATCAATGTTACTTGGATGTATTCAATCTACCTAGAGATCGAGACTAGTACGATTGAACATGTTGGATGACAATTCCATGCCTTATGTTTGATCAAACGATATCGTGTGACAAAAAGGATGTTATATACACTATTGATTAGGTTGTATCGATTTGATATTCGTACAACTTGGGTAGTCATAATGTCTTGCTAGAGGCCGCTTATGACTTGTATACCAAAATGTGTTTTGGTACACTGCCAACGTTGTATGAGCCTATTGGGTCGCACACTAAGAATGATTTTGCGAGATTTTAAGATGGTTCGAAAAAATGAATTTTATATGATAAAATTCATGATAGAAACGTCATTGTGATGTATTACACTTATACTTCTTTAAGTATGGGTATATGTGTAATTTACTTAACCGTCTATATACAAGGGTTGTATAAATAGACGCTTTAACTTAGAACACGCACACGAAAGATTAAGGGTTGAAACTATATTTTCGTTTTAGAAACGACTTAAGGTTTTCTGGTAAGCTTTGGATCATTTTGGAGAGAAACAAAAAGGTTTGGCATTCTCTCGAAGCTAGCACTTCGAATTTCGACCGCTGTTAGTGTCTGGACTGCTGGTAGAGGGCGTTCGTCGTTGGCAGCGCCTTAGAGATCGATCAATCTTCAGAAAGGTATATTGCGACTGAGGTATGATTAAGTTTTCATGGTTTAAACGTTTTTAATGGAATTAGATTCGGATCCTGTTGGGGTTTTTGTCAAAATTGTTTTGTAATTTCCACTGCGTATGAACCCTAAAACCCAACACACCCCCACCCCCACCCCCACGCCTCACTAGCCCTGGCCGAGGTGTCGCCTCAGCGTCGCTGTGGCGCCCACCATCGGTGGCCTGGGAGGGGGATCGCCCCCTCTCTTGCAAACGCACACCAAGGGCCTGCTTGGCTCCTGGTTTTGGACTTTTGGTCAAGGGCCGGATCAACCCTTAGATGGTCTACGGGGGCCGAACCCCTGGACCGGTCAGCAGGGGCCAGACTGGCCCTTCACCTTAAATTAATAAAAATAAATATATAATATATAATATATAATAATATATAAAATAAAAGCAAATACTAGCCTTCATTGTGGCGCACTACCGCATTACTGAGGGAGACTGACTGGGTCCCACTCTGGACCCCCGCACTGGATAATAGAGGACCCGTGGGACCCGCGCTAGTAGGCCTTAAAGACAAATAAATTAGAAATTCACTAACTTTGAATTGTAAAGTATATAGATGTGAGTTGTACATTAATTGTCTAGATTCGCGAAGGAGTCCTCAAAGAATTCTGAGCGTGGGAGGATCGGTTAGGAGTCTCGCAACAAGTCGAGGTAAGTGGAGAGCTTGCTCCATTATCGAGTATAACATGTTATTAGCTAAAATATGATTCATGATTTGAATTAAAGACTTGGGATTAAGGGTTACATCTTCCTATTGGCATGAATTTACTTATCTATGGGAATGTATGCGAATGAACACTTGTGTTATTCGATCAAAAGCGATGATGTGGCAGTATGCTCATCAAAAGATAGTGGTTCATGCCATGAGTAGCAGTGGTGTGGCAGTGTGGCAGTGTGCCCACTAACAGATAGTGGTCCGCACCACGAATTGCAGTGGTGTGGTTGTGATCTCACTAAAAAAAGAGTCGCATGCACCACGAAATATCAAATTCACAAAGGGTCACATTTGGTGATGGCTTTGAAAAAACTTATTGTTGTTTTGATGGGATTAGTTGGAAGGCACAATGATCATTATGTCCGCTAATGGTTCGCATCACTTCAAGGGTGAGGGATTCGGCCACCGGGTTCTTGCCAATAGTTAGCATGCATTGAATGAAACAACAACTTATATTTATTACTATTTCCTTAATGGTGTATCTCTTGTGAACCCCTGTGCATGATGAACATGTTTTAATTATGGTTTTTGCAAATCCGATATCTATGCTATCATTTAATGACTTATGAATCTTGCTTTAAATGCCACTCGTTAATGATTCCATGCTTGTCATGAATATGAGACTTTATTTCCATGTTTGAATTTAATGTTTGGCAATTTGATTTCAACTTCATGCTAGTCATTGCATGTAGATTAAGCAGTACTTGTATACTTGATGGTGGAGCGGGTTTTCCACTTATTGAGCCATGTTGTCCATTTTAGCTCACCACACTTACTCTCCAGGTACATCAACAACCGCGTTATCTCGGGACAAGGGAAAGGCACCCGCTTGAAGTCTCCCCTTGCATTGTGAGCCTTGCAAGTTACTATTAGCTAATTATTGATTTTGAGAATTTATAAGTTTAGGTTGTAATTTAAGACAGGCTATTGGGTAGTTTGAACCTATTTTATCTTAGTTTCATACTTGTTGGAAGCTTTTGAAGGTTTTGTTAACTTTTGGAGCATATGATAGCCTTAGGATATTGAGACTCATTTCATAGCCTTTTGTTATGACAAATGAATTTCGTTTATTTTTATTCATTTAATTCCGCACTTTTATTCCATGTCTGTCAAGATAAATTTCGCAAGTTTGTTTAGGTGTGCTAGATCGTTACTTGGGCTTGGTTCAGGTATTGGGCTTGGGTGGCGGTCTGGGGCCAGGCCATTCGACCCTAGTTCAGGTGAGGGTCGTTGCATCTAGCCATTGTTTTTCAAAAGTAATTGTTTCATAAGTAAGCACATCTTCACGATTGATAACAAGTATATTCCGGCCTAGCATATTATATGATTAGGCATCAATTGGACATAAATAAATGTAGGTAACATCAATATGATGATTGAATTTCACTGAAGTTAGAGAAAAACTTTAACATACCCAAAATATACCATAAACCTAAATCCCACCAAAATATTAATTTTCTATTTTTTTTTAAAAAAAAAAAAAAAAAAAGCTTTCTAAGCATGAATGGTTTATAAAAATAGATATTTTATTTTTTAAGAATAAAATATTCTAAAATGAGGTCTCTACAATTTAAAAACAACTCATGTCACTAACATGCACTATATGTGTTTGTGCGTGTGTGTTTTACTTCCGCGAGTGTTGAACCCACGACATCCCCAAACCTTGCCTTTTGGCAATTGATGCCTCATCCATCGATCTCACCAAAGATGATTTGGCTGATTGTGTTTTATCCTAATCTATTTATTACAATATAACTATCATTTATAAAGTATTCTTTCTTTTTTATAAGGGTTATGATTCTCAGTAGATGGTGCTTCTTAGCTTAATTTAAAAATTGATGAGAAGAAAAAATCTTGTTACTATGCCCAAGTCCTCAACAAAAAGAGTTAACCATCATCAAGTGTCGCCAATGTATTCACCTAGATAATATTTTTTGCACCATCACTTTATTGTCAATTGGTTGCACCATCATTTACTCATGATTAACATTGTTATATTGCTAAGATTTTGTTATTAACCGCGAAACTTGTTTGAATTCCAATAGGTTGGACTCAATGCTCTTTATGTCATTAATTGTGGCACTAATCATACCAAAACACCATCCATATTCCATAACTTGCAAAAGTTAGCAGATTTTATTTCGAGTTGAGAGTGCTTGTAGATTATTCTAAAAACCATCAGTTTGCACATTTATGCATCATCTAGTTTAGTCATTGCACGATTAAGCACCTGAGTTTCCTTTTGTATTTTTAGAGTCAATATTGATTTGAACTTCAAATTGTATCTTTTTTTTCTCTTTAGGTTAGATAATACAAACCATTTTACCTTGTCGAAATAAATATCGAGTAGAATTAAGCGAAAACATATATACACGAGTTTAAATTGGACTTGATGAATGAATCGTTGGGAATAACTGAATGCATTTGTTGTGTGGTTTCGACGAGAAACTAGATGATTGAGACCACATGTTTGAAAAATTTTGAACAAGCAAATTTGCACACACATCTCAGAATACTACTGGTAAAGAAGAGTGAAGTGACTTAAAAAAACCCCAAATACATAACCAACAAGGCAGCCGTCGCTGCTTGTGGAAATCAGAAGATGAGATTCGTCACTAACCTCGGGAGACGCGCGGGAGAACAGCAAAAGCTGAACGAGCGGCAAAGCTGAGTAATCTACGACAAGTGAGTTAAGTAGAGTGGGCGAACAAGGCGATTTGAGGAGACGAATTGAATCACACGGTAGTCTGACTGAAATTGCATTCTCTGCTACCAAGGGCAAAGTTGGTATTACAATGTAAAATGGATTATCTCATCTCATGGTTGATGAGTGGCCACGTCTCATCCAGAAACACTAGTGCGCCTTTTCCATCCCTCTAATAAAGTGAATCAAATTGGCACATCCACAACCGACAAACCAAACATCAACACCATGCACCCTCAAAAGTATCACATCTTTCTCCACAATTAAAAAAAAAGGACCAAGAGCATCCACCACCGCACAAGGCGCCCACGTGGCTCCTTGTACGCCGTAGCACTAACCAGTAACCAGTCTTGTCACACTGCCACTCTCAATGTGCTTGCACATTATTGAGGGTTGTTGCATGCTGGGCCAGTGCAGATGCCTTGCCTTTGAGGCCGAGAGGAAATGGCTTCCTTGTTACCTGCTTTTACAACTATGTGTTTGTCATGTTAAGGGATCCCCTATAAAGATGGCCGCTAAGGGCACCCCACCATTTAATGAAGGCACCCAAAATATTTGTAAAAATTTCAGAAAAAGTAGAAAAGATTATTTTGCCCTTGTATATATAGTGATTCAAACCCCGTAAATCATTTTGACAAAGAAAAAAATGCACCCCACCACAAGGTTAAACCGCAAAGCCACATTGCATTTGGCGAGCGTTGATCGATTATTGCGGATTGACATCATTCGACAGCGAGGTAACAATGTTTGACAACCATATTCGAGTTTTTTAGAACTGTTGAGTTGTGTATAACTGTGAAAATGATGATTTGTTTGTCAACGTAGGGTTTGGTAATTTCTTCAAATCCGAACTTGCATCCACTATGTAATGGAGGATTGTACTGCTTCGATGGCAGAGGAGGTCGTACTTGAGGTAATTTTGCAAATTTATTGTGTATTTTTCGCGTTATCTAAAGTTTCTGTCTGGGTGCGTGATTGTTTCGGTCTCGCAGGACCGAGATGTATGGTTATGTCTCGGTCATATAGGACCGATTGGTTTACGTGTGTCACGGAACGGTAAAATCGAGAGTATTCAGTAACTCTCGGTCGTTCGTGAGCGAGACTTTGAAGAAAGTTGCGGACCTATACTACCGAGAACCTATTTTTTTGGATGTGTTTTATGATTGTGCTGTACAATTTGGTTGATTATAATGTTACAATGTTTGTATTACAGGTAATGCCGGTTTCTGCCCTATTTCCAGACTACACGGACACGTTTACACCTTGTAGGCCATTCCCAACTAGAGAAGCGGCGGTTTCATGGCTTCAAATGATAGGTTTGTGAGAACATGTTTGTGCTAGTGACAAAGCACTCTGACGTCGGGGGCATTAAGCGCAGGGGAATGGTGAAACTTGCATGTGAGAGGTCAGAGACTTATAGGGGAATGTCACAAAGAGTTGGGAAGGGTAAAGCGGCAAAAATTGCTTCGAAACCAAGAAATGAAGAAGAAGACGAAACGGCGAGGACTCAAACTGGTACCAAGAAATGTGGATGTCCTTTCCTTATCAATGTAAAGGAAAATGCTGACTCGTTGTGGTATATCACTGTTATATGTGGGAGGCACAATCAATAGCCCGCGAAAAACTTGGACGGCCATTCATTTGCCGGGAGATTGGATAAGGGGAAGCAGGAAGTTGTAGTGCAAATGACAAAGGGGAATGTGAAGCCAATAGACATCATAAATACGTTGAAACAAAGAGACGTTAGAAACGTATCGACAATGAGGACAATATATAATGCAAGACAAAAAGTCTGAAATGAGGATGCGGGTGGGAGGACTCAAATGCAACAACTGTTGCACATATTGGAGAAGAATAAGTGTCTGTCATGGCATAGGAAGCATCCCGTTATGAATGTTGTCACGGAGTTATTTTGGTCACATCCCGACTCAATAAAGTTGTTAAGGTGTTTTCAATCGGTTATTTTGATGGATTGCACGTACAAGACAAATAGGTATCGAATGCCTTTGTTGGAGATTGTTGGCATCACTTCTACGCACTTGACGTTCTCCGTTGGGTTCGCGTTCTTATCATCAGAGAGTCATGGGCATTATGTTTGGACACTTGAGAAGTTGAGATCCATATTGGATGGGTGGCCTAAGCCTGACGTGTTCGTTACCGATAGGGACTTAGCCTTTATTAGTGCCATAGAAGAAGTTTTTCCGGCCTCGTCTCACCTCTTTTGCTCTTAGCACATCAACAAAGTAGTATTGGCCAAGACTAAGAAGATGTTTGGGGAGAACGATGGTTTTGCGCGTTTTATGGATAGGTGGACGAGCGTGATGTATGCAAACTCGGAGACCTTATTCGAAGTTAGGGTGAATGACCCGCGTTGTGAGTTTGGGAATGTAAAGGGTCTTACGGAGTACTCGGACAACACATGGTTAAAGAACTACAAGGAGAAATTTGTCTCGGCTTGGACAAATAGACTTATGCACTTTGGGGAAACGACAACGCAGAGGGTGGAGTCTGCGCATTCTATTCTGAAGGTACACCTTGGGAACAATCAGGCCAATTTTGAGACTCTATGGAATGTGGTTGATGGCCTCCTTAGAATCCAACACAACAATATCAAAGCATCGTTTGAGCTAAGTTTGAATGTTGTCCAACATGAGTACGTTGCTGAGTTGTATCGACGATTGTGTGGTTATGTCTCTCAACGGGCGCTTAGGCTAATTAGAGATGAATTGACACGTGGAGAGGATGTTGGTCACGATTCCACTCGTTGTGGTTGTGAGATACGCACCACACATGGCCTTCCTTGTGCACATGAGCTGAACCATCATATATTTGTTGGGTCGTCCATCCCTCTCGAGGACATTCATGTTTACTGACGAAAGTTGAGTATGATACCTGAGAATCCGGTGGACCCGTCTGGGTACAACGTGCACGATGAGATTGAACGGGTGTTGGAAAAGTTTCATGCTTGCACTGATGAGGACGATCGACTCGGGATTATTCGGCGGCTCGGGGAGATTAGTCGACCTTCGTCTACACGGGTGTTGTGCGCCGGCAAAAATTAAGACAAAAGGGAGGACACCGGGGTTTTCGAAGAGAAAACACGATGGTGACGATTCTTCTACGAGACGGTTGCCGAGTGAATTTGAGTACGTGCTATCGACTCAGGAGGCCTCCAGTTCTAGGCAAAAGAAAAGTAAAGTTGTTCCTAAACTACGTCGTGCCAGTCGACGCACGCAAAGTGCAACTAACATGGCTTACGATCATTGCGTAGAACAGGATTGGTTGCCGCATGTTGAGGGCATCATCGATGTGCTTACCGATGGAAATTGTGGATATAGGTGTGTTGCGTCTGGGCTTGAACTAGCCGATGTCGACGGGTGGAGGATTGTCCGTAGAAGGATGTATGATGAGATTATCGGGCATGAAAACCTTTGGCGGGAAGTGCTAGGCTCGAGTTACGAGAGTGTCAAGATTGTGGTGCATTGCTGAGAGAATCAAGTTGGTGCGCCTTTCCAAGAATGGTTGACACTTCCAGACATGGGATCGTTGGTAGCCACCGCAGTCAATTTGGTTCTCGTCAACCTCTCGCATGGGAGTGCCTTCACATTTCTACCTCTACGTAGTGCTCCACCGTCCACCGCGCACAACAGACTTGTCATTATCATGATTAACGACAGGAATATACATTGGCTTAGGGTAAGTGATACGAATTTTGTTGAATTGTTTTTTTGTTTCCCGACAATATGATCATGTTATACTAGTTCACTTTGACAGGTGAAGTTGAGCACAAATGCACCATTGCCATATTTATACCCTTCGTGGGTACGGTATGTTCAGGATAGTGCGAAAGGTTGACGTGATAGATTCGTCTTTCGAGACATCGCGCCCATTGCAACTCTACTTGATGCCACCATATCCGTTGTAGATTTAGGTACACCGTAGTGTTACAACTGGTACCTATAAATTTTGTTGGTTGTACATTTACTAATTTTAAAAGTTATCTGTCAAGTTGTGTGGATATAGAATGAATGAATTTGTCCTACCTTTCGGGTATTGTTGTACAGTTTGATTCTTGTATAGTGATTTTATCATACTACATTGATATATCAATAATTTTGTTTTCGTGGCTTTTGTCGTGCTGGATGGTCATTCTTGGAAAGTTATTTGTCTTGGTAGTTGGAAATTGTTCTGGAACAGTCGTTTCAGCCCTGCATGACCGAGACATATGGTAATGTGTCGGCCATACACCTCCGAGAATTGACGCCAATGCTCCGTCGTGCAATACCGAAAATGTCGCTTATTGTCGACCTATGCGCGACATTACTCATTGCTTCTCGGCCATGACTAACCGACACATATTTAAAGACTGGCAACAAGTACATTCACGGCAGGCTAAGACCGTGCATCATGCAGTTGTCTCGGCTGTTTAGTACCGAAAATTGCACATGAGCGTCGGTCCTGCTTGACCGAGACACCCTTATAAGCAGAAAAAACTAGGATCCAAAAACAAATTACAACCAAAATAAAACAATAGGCAATGTAACATTATAAACTGTCATAAAAATGTAGTCAACAGGCAACAGGTACACATCAACCATTTAAAAATGTCATACAATTGTCTAGTCCATACGCACCATATAATCGCAACCCAACAAGTACTCATAAAACATTACAAACTCACTGGCGAAAGTAGACGATGACATCATAAAACTCAAAGAATGTAGTACAAATGTCTATCCCTCCATTATCGGTCGATCATTGCTTGGGTTTTTTCATATTCTTCCTTCGATACTCCTTCCCATGCATTCTCTTCTGAGGGCGAGCATCGGCCTCGGCGGGCTGAGCTATAGCCGGGGTGGAGGGTGTGGAAGTGCTACCATGCTGGGACTGCCTCGGGCCTGGTTCGGTAGGGCCGAATGTTGCGGTTGTGCCGGTTGCGGTCGCGGGAGTCGTATTCGTGGGGGTGGGACTTATACTCCTTCCCGAAAGGAAGCTGACCATGTCAGTCAGAATGGTCCTCGCTGAGTCAATCGTACACACCTCAGGCTGGAGGTCTATCCATCGCAACGCCGCGTCCAACGCTCGCCTATTACGCTGATGAAAAAAATCGGGTTACTGTCAATGTAAAACATATCGAAATTACTTATAAATGCATAATACGTATAATCATTCCAATACCTCAAGTATCTCGTTGTCTGCGATGGTTGAGGCGACCATTACAAGGTCCTCAAAACTCGGATTCGTGAGAACAGGATGAGACACTTTGACGAACCAAGGCAGGTAGTCTGGTGTAGCCAAAAACTCAAATACCGTCTTCTCACCCCGAACTTCAGAAGCCAACACATGGTTCCTCCATCGCTCCCAATTGTCTTGTTCGAACCCATACTTGACGGAGTACTTGTTTGCAAATGGGCCTCTGTGTGCTTCCAATGGATGGTACGGAGGATCTGGTATAGATTGCACATGGCCAAACTGTCTCGAATCCTCTCCGGGTGGTAGGGCTCCACCACATTCATGTACTTGATCTTCCCACTGTAAAAGGCCATCGGTTGCACAACGCCATTTTCCCTTAAATTCACATATGGGTCCCAAGTGACCTAGTAAAAATGCAACAACCACTGTTTGCAAAATAAATTACCAAGAAACATCAATCATCAGAGGATATGGATAACCATCTCACCTCACTTGGTCGCAACCTATCCAAGGTTCTCCTAATGGCCCCGAGTTTGTCAACATTCGCAATCGTCTCGTGCTTTTGAATCCATCTGGAGACACGAGGTTGCACGTAGTCCAAGTACTTCGCATTGGGTGTGGCGAGACCAAGTTTGAAATGGTCGTACACCCATCCCTGCAGATATATACAATGTTAGTTAGTCCACAATTGCAAGTTGGCCTAATTGAAAAACAAAATGAAAATTAAGTCTATTTTATAACAAACCTCAAGCAATGTGAGGTAGCCAACAATCTGAGACACTAGCACTCTCGTGGCGGACCCCAAGTGTCGATATAAGTAGGCCAACGTAGCCGCTCCCCATGCGTAGTTCCCTACGTCGTCCAAGTCCTCAAGAAGCTTCAGCAGCGCGATTGACACCCGAGACCCACTCTTATCGGCAAAAAAGAGTGTACGACAACAAGTACAGCGGGTACGCTCGGGCGGTGCATTCCACAGGAGGATAATTTCTGGGTCTCGAACCAGCTTTGGGGCACCATCGACTCTTCAACCAATGTTTGCGCACTGTGAGCCCCTTGCTGATATTCACCTTCTCCTCAGCCTCCTCGGCGCTAACCCCAAGTAGGTTCGAGACCATCTTGATAGCGTTCGAGCGAGATTCCTCCGTGTACCTCGCAAAGTTCTCTACTTCAACAACTTTGCCCGTCACAGGGATCTTCAGGAGGAAGCTGACATCCTCTAATGAGATAGACATTTCACCAAAAGGTAGGTGAAATGTGTTCGTCTCCGGCTGCCACCGCTCCACAAATGAGGAGATAACCTCCTTGTTGGCCTTGCGGTATGAGCAGTCTATCAGCGTATTCAACCCGGAACGCTGAATAATCCTCTGAAGTCCCGCCGTGTCCGGGTGACACGACTGTAAATCTCATTTCGCTATTTGAGCTCCGTGATTGATACACTTAAGAACGAGCCGCTCCTGTAAATGTAAAAACATCTCGTCATTATGTGAAGACCATGAGTGTTAAGTTAATCCGTTCAATGAAATTAAAATTACCTTATTCCTCCAAATCGATAAAGCCACATGATCCTTGAAGCTCTTCAACAACGCCCCGTCTATAGGACCACCGGGGAATGGAGCACGCGCTTCAACAGGCACTTCTGGCTCTCCTTCATCATGGCCAACTCCACCACTACTGCTCCCGCCCACATTACGATCTGTTTCTATCGTGTTCCCCTCCTCTGAAGAGTCACTGCTACTAGACTCCGATGCATGCCCCTCCTCTTCACCTCCGGCAACAACAAGATCCTCAGGTCGCCCGACATCGAGGGTCGAACCCTCATCGTGCAAATGTAACCTTCCACGAGTGCCATCTACCTTCGCCTTGCCCTTAACATCCTCATTCTCCTTCTCTTTCTCTTTCCGGTACGATGCTGTCTCTTTGCCTAGGGAGAGACTAAGGGAGTCTCACACCTCATCGATTAGTCTACACATACACAATACTCTAGGCAAAACACCATAACAAAACTAAAATATATCTTGACCATGTGCCTCAGTCTGTGTGCGTATCACGATGCGGTCCTACGTCATGGGTCAGTAATCCTTATTACGAATAAATACGAGATTAAAAATTTGGGTCGTGATATAATCCGAATATGCTAACTAATAAATAGCTTAGAATACAATTACCTAGAACATCCACTCAGGAATATAGCTTTAGAGATTAATCCTAGTTACTACTTCTATAATTGTTGTCAATAATCATAGACATAGATTTAAATACTCTATACCAAGAAACATATTGGCCATTATGCACTCGATACAAAGAATCATTAGTTGTAACACACAAAACAACTTATTAAATTTGTGACTGACGTGAATGAATAGATTTAAAAGCATTAAGTATATGATTTCTTAATCATAACTATATAACAATCCAAAGTATATACATGTATAGAGTTTGTTTAGATTAATAAACTATTTACTCATACTAGAAATAAATAACCTAATCACATGATTAAAATACATAATCAAATAAATAAATACATCTTAAATAAATCAAAGCTTCAATGTAAATTCAAATATAAACTCAATAAAACTAAACTTATGAGGGAAAAATGCTAAAAGAAGAGAGTAATTTCAAAGCCCTAAAGTTCTAGTTATATTTCCCCTAAGTGTACAAATCAAAGATAAATACAAATTCCTTGCTCGTATTTAAAAAACTCGTCATCGACCTCAGTGATTTTTCAATGATTCTATTATGTTCACAAATCACTGAGTTAATTACTGGATTTAGGTCTATGTACTCTATGGATTCAACTGGCGATTTCTTGTGTATTTTCCAATTCGTTGATGATTTGCTGGCTAATTCTTGCTGTCGATTTTGGCGGCGACTTCCAATGCATTCTTATAGTGTTAAGCATTCGCTAGACTTCTTCTCTAGTTGATTGTTTGCTTTTTCTTTCATTTCTTTATTTTTCCTATTTAAAATCTGAAATCACAAAAATAAGAGAATATCTAGTATAATATCATCATTTATATCTAAAATCAATCTAAATTACACTGTAAAACATGTCTAATTAATAACTTGTCAAAAAACCCTAACCATTACCATTTAAAGGACCAAAGAAACCATTTACACACTCTCTAACCTTTAAGATGACAACAACAACGAAAAGATAACCAAAACCCCAAAATTGATAAGATAAAACAAATAATCAAACATACATAAAAGCAAAACAACAATCCAGGATTTCAAACAATCAAAATTCCTTGCGCTCTACTTACAACTACCAGAACAAACGAAACACAAACACATCAATCACAAACGCTCACTAACACACGCATCCAATAGCAGCTTGATCTTTGGATACAACCTTATCACACTTCATTCTTATTTACCTCTTTAAGAGAATCAATCATAGGCCTCTCAGCGACATGAATGCAGGTGAGCTTGTTGGCATTAGCTTAGCCTTCCTTCCTAGTCACCGGGGCTTTCAAACGAGCCATACCTGATAAGACTACAACACGTAAGCATCTGCCGCACAAACAGAAAAGAAATATACAAAAAATTAAATTCAAATCATCCATTCTCATAGTCTCGGTCAAGCAGTACCGAGAACAAAATATTATTTTCGGTGTCATGTGATCGAGACCTCAGTCTCAGTCTCGGTCATGCATAACCGAGACAATAGAAATTGTCTCGATTATGCATGACCGAGACAATTTCTACTGTCTCGGTTGTAAATCACCGACATGACATCCACTACACACTTCGAATTACTCTCGTGCGATGGTACCCGAGAGCACTCACAACGTTACGCTATCTAACATAATAACACAATAATTATTTCGGTGACACCCGACCGATACACCAGATCGGTCTCGGCCACTCATTGCCGAGACTATAACATCTCCTCTCTGGCCGAGAACTACGATTCCACAAAAACTTCCCATAGGTCTCAGCCATGCTTGGCCGAGACTAAGCTATAGTTTTCTGGCCTGTGTGACCAACAACCACGATTTTCTGTTGCACCTACCATTGAATGCAACGCTACACAAACTAAACAAATAATCGACCAAATGCAACTTAATTAGAGTGTCAACGTACCTCTAGTCGTTCTATTCCACGTCTTGAGCCCGAGAACGACGACGATTCCGACCGGCTGCTGTCGACACCAACTCTACCAATTCGGTGAGCCTCCAAACTTGAACGGCGCAACCAAATCCGCCTACAACAGAGGAGAGAATAGACGAATGAAGACAATCCGACGAGAGACGAAGGAACAAGCTCAGTTTCTAGGGTTCAGGGTTCATATGGACGGTGGTGGGCTAGAGGCGTGGTGAGGTGTGGTGGGGTGCCTCCACTTTGGTGGCAGGGGTATTTTCGAAATTTCGCCTCTGAAATTTGGGTGCCCTTCGAAAACTCCTTTGTGCCCTTAATACATGGGTGCCTTCATGAATCAGTGGGGTGCTCATAACATACATCTTATCTTACTTTCACATGTCCTTTTTGCACACTTAGTAGTTGTCTCGTCGAGGCTAATCAATTTTGTTGGGCACGCACATTGATACAAACATCAACAATTACAATTAAGTGCTTATGGAAGTAACGTGTCAATTTTGGTCACAAAAGCATTTCACCCTTCTTTTTCTAAATTTTGGCATTGTTTGGTTGAGGTGGAGTTAGAGGGAGTGAGATACTTTGTAGGGAAGTTGGACTTAATCTTATTTGGTTATTTTTATAAATCTAACTTCCTTGCTAGTTATCTTCCAACTCGCGCCTTGTTTGGTTGTGATGGAGTTGAGGGAATCGAGATAATTGTAGGGAAGTTTTAACTAATCTTGTTTGATTGGTTTTATAAATTCAGCTTCCCTGCAAGTTATCTGCAACTAACTCTTGGGAGTGAGATAACTACCTCAACTCCTTTGGGAGTTATCTTCTTGAGCTTATAGACATAATTAGCCTTTAATGATCACATCTCTATTACCCACATCTCTCTTTTGAAGGGTATTTGTGTCCACAACTTTTGGGAGATAACTCTCTAGGGTGGTGATGAGATATCTCTCACCCTAAGGTATAAGTTGAAAGATAATTTGCAGTTACACCTGATCATGGGTTTGGATATCCATCTTGTTCACTCAAGCCCGTGAATAAATAAATCGAGCTTGAACAACTCTTTTGCAAGTTGCAGTCACGTTGGATTAACTAAATAAAATTAGTTCTAACTCTATGTAAAATATTTCTCAGAAGACACCTCCGCTTCTAATCAAATCAGGCCTTATTTATAGGGAGGGCCGCTGTAAGGGCACCCCACCATTTAATGAAGGCACCCAGTTAATGTGGGCACAAACCGATTTACTTGGGGCACCCAAAAATTAGACCCGAAATACCTAAACTACCCCTCGTGGAAATCCATTTGCACCCCAGCAGCCCCAGCACCATCTTCACCGCCTGGACTCCAAGAACCCGTCTTGTGTAAACCGACCAGTGAGAGGAATCTCCGAAATCGTGTCTCCGTGTCTCGCCTTGTGTTTCTCCTTCGATTTACGAAATTTTTGCAGTTCGTAGGGGTCGTGGTGTAAGCCGATTTCGTCTCCAAGTTAGGGTTCGGCGAATATCGTCGAACACACATTATTTGCGTGAAATCGGTTGTTTGAATGTACGTTTTTAGTGTAATTAAGTTACATTTGGTAGAGTAGTTGTGATTTACAGTGGTGGTTTGTTCATTAGTTTAAAAATTGGGAATTTCGCGGTTCTCGGCCACACAGGCCAGAGAATGTGCTTACTCTCTCGGCCAAGCATGGCCGAGAGAGAAGCTACAATTTGGGGAAGTCGAAGTCTCGGCCACAAAGGCCGAAAAATCTCACAGCGTCTCGGTTACGCAAGGCCGAGAGGACTTTAGGTCTCTCGGCCGAGACGTGACGAGAGCTAGAATTACTGCTAGGTAATGTGGTAGCGGTGGTGTACAACCGAGAATTTGGTCATACTCTAGGTTGTACCATGGCGTGAGTGTTAGAGTAGGCTCGGGCGTGATTGGCCGAGAGCGAGGCGAATTGAAATGGTCAACACATCTCGGTGGTGCACAACCGAGACCGTTTTATTGGACTCGGTTGTACACTGTCGATATATTGGAGGAATTGTCGATCGTGGGTGACCGAAAATATGTGTTGTTTCACGAACCTGCTTGACCGAGACATCAGAAATGGATGAATTTGAACATTTTTTTTTTTTATAAATTTAATTTGGGATCTGTTCCACGCGCTTATATGTTGTAATTTATTCAGGTATGGCTCGTCCGAAGCTACCGATGACTAGGGAAGAGGTTGGAGCTGAGGTCCCGAGGCCTAACCGGGGGCGAGGTGGCCTGCAAATTTGTTTATGCTTTCTTCCCCCTATTTTCTTTCCTTCTTCTTTTTTATTTTATTTGTTATTTTTTTCTTTTTCTTTCCTTTCTCTCTTCTTCATCAATAACAATTGCAAAATAACATCAACAACACCAATTTCAACAAATTCATTAAATCATCACCATCATTAACATGCAATCCATCATGTTTATCAAGAACACTAAAATACCCAAAAATTAGTTTGAAATCCAAAATCTCCCAAGCATTTAATTCATTACATTGAGTCTAATAACCCTGTAAATCATCAAATAAATCTCTTAAAAGTTTGTTCGATAAAACCCCTCATTTTTGTAGTATTTCAATACAACATTAGAGCAAAAGTGAAGAAAATAGCTAGGGGTTTGAGTTACCTAAACTTGAAACCTTGAATTTTCAACAAATTTGGCTCCAAATTCCTCTTGTTGAGCTCTTAATTTCTCCAAAACTCCTTAAATAGATCAAATCTAACCCTCATTGTCTCTAAAGCAAGAATGGTCTAATTTGCATGTCCAGGATAAAATATGGGCTAAGTCCATTTCTATACTAATTCATCTAATTAAAGTCGTAACACACGTATCTTGAGGTTCATCAAGGGCTCCTATTAACTCCATCCATGTTGTTATGTCTCTTATGTGTCAATTAAGTAAGTCAAATTTAAGGTTTTATTTCTTAAATTTCATATCATTTTAGGCACAGATTTGTCACTTACCCAAATTAAATTACCAAAGGTATATTATTTGGTCTCATTAGTTTAGCATAATATTTGTTTGAAGTATAAATACCAAAATTAGGCTTGGTACTTGTCTAATCGGCCACCCGGCGTCGTCATGCATCATGAGTCGTGTTGGGTCCATTTTTGGATTATTAGTGTTTTGTTCAACTTAGGTCAAGTTTGTTTGATTATTTAGCTAAGAATATCATTATATAGTGATAATTTATGCATTTAAGCTATCACGTTCCTGTACCTCGCATTGTACGCATCTCAAGGCACTATTCACCTCATTCGTAACTCACGCAAAATGCGATAATCAATGGTACAAATGACATAATGCTATAATTTATAGTAAAACAATCGTAATAAATAATCATCACGCAAATATAACATTATAAATTGTACCTCGGTAGGCGTGCCCTAAACTGTTGGGTTATGGAGTTTATACGCAACATAAAATTCAAAACAATTTTTTGAAAACCCCAACAAGATCGAAAATATGTTACATTAAACTAGATCTACAAAAGTAAATCATATCTTAATCCGTGATTTCCTTATCTGATTATTCGATTCCCAAGATGTTCAAGTGGACGTCCTCTATCAGAAACTCTTACATGAACGGTGACCATAATTTGGCCTTAAAAGAGATTTAAAAATTTGTTCTTTCTCTCACGAAATCCTAAGAACTCGAAAATAACAAAAACAAAAATCATATTTCATTTTAGAGTTTTAACCTTTGTTTATATGTGTAAGTAAGCCATCACATAAAATTATATTCGTAATACAACTATTGTATTTAAACAGTTTAAACGAATTACACATATGCCCTTATTAATAAGTTATCATACAACAAATCGTAAAGGCTTTTATGCCATGAATCTTATCATATAAAATTCATTACTTTGGATCAATTGAAATTTCGCAAAGTTATTCTTTGTGAGCGACCCAATGGTTCATGCGACGTTGATAATGAACCAAAACTATTTTGATACACAAGTCATAAGCGGTCTCTAACAAGGCATTATGACTACCCAAGTAGCATGAATATCAAAATCGATATAACCTAATGAAGAACATATATCATATCCTTTTGTCGTGCGATATTTTTTGATTAAACATAAGGCATGTAAAGTCACCCTTAATGTTCAATTGTACTAGTCTCGATTTTTAGGTAAACTGAAAATATCTAAGTGATATTGATCATATCAATTGACATGGACTTGGCCATTATCAGTCTATCATATCGAGGGATCTATTAATTTCTCTCTCTATATAAGAGTGAAAAATTATATCTTTATTATATACCTTCACATATTATTCACATGGTGACCAATCATAATCTTTATAATTGCCTGGTTAAAGACAACATTTGATTGTGTTAAGTTACCATGCTCCTAATATTGAAGTCTTTGGTAATTTCAAGTTGAAGGACTAAATGATATACCAATCATGAGTAACACTTATGACTTAATCCATGTGGTGTTCTCATAGCGGGTCGGTCCAGTACTTTGTTCCTTAACAAGTACTCATGATTTCGATTCGTATCCATATATGCATGATCATCACATAACCATCAATCAAAACTAACACTAGTATTAATTCATTATAGTTCCAAGTACAATGACCGACTAAGGACATTTAAGATATTTCAACAAATACCCATGAATCTTACTATAAGGTAAACATGCAATCACTTATAATAAAACAACTAAAATTATAAAATAAACAATATTTGTAGATTGACTTAGAACACATGTTCCAACATCTGCGACGTCCACGTCGGTCTGAGCTAGGTCTTATTATGAAATTAAATAATTAAATAATTTTTAAATTAGGAGTGCCATTACAATCTTCCTAACTAAAAGGGATTTCATCCTAAAATTAAACTAAAACTTAAAGTACTAACTATGGAAAAGCTGAGGTATTTCTTGTGCATAGTAGACTCTCTCTCCTTGGTAAGGCCCTCGTCTCTATGATACTGCCACTTATGGAGAACTTTAGGAATCTGCTCAGTCCTAATAACCTGAACTATACGGTCTACTATCTTGATAGAATTCTCCTTGTGTGTCACGTCTAACCTAACCTCAACACGGGTCACATCTACCATAGGTCTCGGCCTTGCTCTCGCTAATCTTAACATGAAAATATATAAGACATAGTGAACCCCTTCCAACTGTCTTGGTAGCCTGAAATGATAAGCAACCCCCTAACTCGAGTGACAATCTGATATGACCCATTATTACCACGGTGCAAGTTTCCTTTTGATCCCAAATCTCTGGTGACCCTTCAAAGGAAAAAACTTTGAAGTACACCCAATCATCTCCCTTATAGCTTAGTTTGTTTCGTTACTTATTCACGCATTTCATCTGTCTATATTGAGTAGCCTGTAATCTTTGACGAGTCAGCCTAACTTTCTCTGTGTGGTCTACAACAACCTTAAGCCCAATGGTAATTGCGTCCTCGAGCTCTACCCAACAAGCTGCTGATCTACAAAGTCTTCCGTACAGTGCCTCAAATAGTGGCATCCCAATACTGGATTGAACGCTATTGTTGTAAGCAAACTCACAAATTGGCAAATTCTCATCCCATGTCCCTTCAAACTGTAACAAACAAGCTCCGAGCATGTTCTTTAGTATATGTATAGTCCGATCTGACTACCCATCGGTTTGTGGGTGGTAAGCCGTGCTCTACTAAAGTCTAGTACCATACTGCTCCTGCATAACCTGCCATAATTTTGACATAACCGACCGTCTTTGTCTGATACTAACGATACTGGTACACCATGTAATCTGATGATCTCTTACTTCAAGAGCGTTCATAGCCGTGGAAAGGTGTTTCTCATGGAAACTAGAATGAAACGTGCTGATTTCGTCAATTTATCCACGACAACCCATATAACATCCTGGTTGCATGGAATCCATGGTAACGCAATGACGAAGTCCATAGTTTTATGTTCCTACTTCCATTGTGGGATCGGTAGTAGTCGTAGAAGTCTTCTAGTCCTCCTATGCTCAGCTTTAACTTTCTAACATACCTCACATACTGGCCAACATATGCCTTAAATTTGGCCATCGAAATAAGTGTTTCATGTCTTGGTATATCTTGTTCTTACTGGGGTAAATTGTGTATCTAGATCTGTGAGCCTCTTGAAGAATGTCATCTCGCAAATATGCTACTATTGGAATCTATAGTCTACCTTTGTGTTGTAAACACCCATCAATTGACTCTCTCCAATCTAAGAAGTTAGAACTTTATGCCATGTCTTTGAACCTCTAATACATCATATCGGCTCGCTGGCTCTCTAAGACTCGTGCAATGGAAACTATCGAAACTCTCCTCCCTCCGCAAATGTGTGCCTTTGCTGTCTCTGAGACTACCGACAACCTCATGGTAATTGCTGCCTTGAGTATACTACACAGGTGAGTCATCACCCCTATGTTCGATCCTCTTTTGCTAAGGGCACATGCTACGACATTCCTTTTCCTGGATTGGTACTCAATAGAATAGTCATAGTCCTTTAGCAACTCTAACTACCGTCATTTGTCTCATATTCAGATCATTCTAAGTGAAGAAATACATCAAACTTTGATGATCTGTGTACATGGTGAACCTCTCACCAAAACGATAATGTCTCCACATCTTCAGTGCAAACATGATCGTTGTAAGCTCTAAATCATGCACTGGATAGTTTCTCTCATAGCTCCTCATCTGACGTGACAAGTAAGCAATAACTTTGTTATCTTGCATCAGTACACATCTCAGTTTGGTGCTACAAACATATGTACAAACTGTCAACTCCCTGTCTGGCTCTAGTAATACTAACTGTGGAAAGGAGGTCACCTCTTCTTTAGCTCTATAAAGGATGCCTCACATGCATCAAGCAAAACAAAATCGATGTCGTTCTTAGTTAATCTGGTCATAAGCGTTGAAATCTTGAAAACATTCGATACAAAGTGTCGGTAATAGCCTGTTAGCCTCAAAAAACTCCTAACGTCTATCACACACTTCGATGTATGCCAATCAATGATAGCATGAACCATACTCGAGTCCACTGATACGCCTTGTCACGAACAAATAATTAATACATGTTTAATTCGTTAATCAAGACAAAATGACCCGCGACGTGGGACCCGCAACGAGATACGTGTCATTATCGAGGCACGGTGGCCAGGTAAATATTATATTTGTTGTGTTGTTTGACTAGTGTACTGTACATGTGTAGAATACTAAGTCCTTTACATGTATGCTGATATCGAGACGAACGGGGACGCGTGGCTAGTATTAATCTTATATATATATATATATCGATAATGTGGGGTTTTATCCACACTTCACAAAAAAGGAACCAGAGAGAAAGAAAAACCAAAGGAAAGAGAGAAAGAAGAAGAAAAAGAGAAGGAGAGAGACCGAGCTCGAGTAAGGTTAGTGAATCTCCCTTGTTGTTGTGTCATTTGTTGTTGTTGTTGTTGTGTCGGTTGTTGTTGGTGTTCGGGTGGCGAACTCGGACGAACTGCCATAACAGTTCGTCTGAGCTCGAGGAAGGCAAGGGAGTAGTCTCCCCTGCATGTGAACTCCACCTGGGGTTGGGGATGGAAGCCCAACCCCAGCGAAGAAGAAATAAAAAAATCAGAAACTGAGCCGATGCTCTGTTTCTTTGCGAAGAAGAAGAAGGAACCGGGTCGGGCCTACCCGGACCCTGACCCGATTGGAACAGGTCATACCGACCCGAATTCGGCTGGACTGGGTCGGGTTGACCCGACCCACTACAATAAACAAATATTTAATTAGTCAAATTAATTAAACCGATTTTTAATAAATAAATCCAAAAAAATAGAGAAAAATATGGAAAGAATTATGAAAAATTCCAAACAAATAGGGAAAAACATATTTGTGACCCAAATCAATAGAAATTTGAGATTTTTATAAAAAGTGAAGAATTCGAAAGTCGGTCGAGACGTTATACGGGTGTTTTACCTCGAAAAACTCGAATGGGTCGAATGGCCGAAAATAAATAAAAAAGGTTTTTCGAAATTTATCTCGACTTTTCTTTGGCCTAAGCAAGACATTATTGAATGTTAGAGAACTACGAGGGAATTCAGGCGTTTGGGCACATACTTCGATTTGTCGAGGGATCGGATAGATTATGACAAGCGTGTGACTTGTAAGTACAATTGTGAGAATTTTATATTTCATTTCATTCACTCTTATTGATTTATTGGTCTATCGGTAGACATTACAACTTGTCATCTCACATCATGTTGTTCTTGTATCTATTCATAGATGAATATTGTGACATGATGCCTTGTGAATTATTTCATTGCCTCTAATTCCTACACTTGATGTCGTTTTTAATACAATTGATGAAAAGCATGCTAATGGACTACTTTGAATTTAAATAGACTTGTATTCAATTTCCTTTGGACTTTGTAGCCTAACTTGCCTTGGTAATCGAGAATTTTGTAATTATATTTTTTTGAAATTAAAGTTGGAATTATCTAGTGTCCATTGCCCGAGAGATGCACGGTTCACGGGGACATGGGTCTACTGGTTGCGCGGCACACGAGGTATGGGACTCGGGGTGGTCGGAAAGTATGAGATTGATGTTGTAAAGCGTAGAGCGCAGCCCGCTATATTTGTGTGAGATATGTTGAGCGCAGCTCCATATCGTAGTAGGAAATGGTAGGCGATGGGTCTCACCGCCGACCGGACGTAGATCATCTCTATTTAGCCTGTGTCTGTCTCTACATCTTTAACTATGATATTTAATTGCATTTCTTGTTTCATCAATTTATTTCGCTCATTTATGCTTTTAAATACCTTTCTTTTCTTTTGGAAATGTGACATGAAATTCTTCAGTTAGTACTTAAATATCACTATACTCACCGTCTAGTTTGTGATGGTGGGTGTAGGTCCGTCGAGCAGCAGCAGACCAAGGAAGGAGAAGACCAGTGACTTCCTCTAAGCAATTCAACGACTCTCCTCACTCATTTGTATATCTTGACTTTTGTTGTATTATTATTCTTTATGTCATTTTGGGTTGTATAGTAGGTTGAGTGAATAGTTTCATATCTATACATGCATGTGATGTTGTAGTTTTTCCTGGTTTTCCACACTTAGAAATTTTTGGAGAATTAATGCTTTCGCAATTGCATGATCATTAAATTTGAATAACCTTTAAACTGGATAATATATCAATACGTGGATGTGGAGAAATATAGGGAAGATAGGCTGACTAATACATACTTAAGTCTTAGATCATGTGGATTAAGGCTTGAGTACGAGATTAGGCCGGGCTGTGCCTTGTTTAGAAGTAGGGGTCATTACAGTTGGTATCAGAGTCAGCTTTAGAGAACTATATGGCTGAAGGCAATGTGATACCAACACAGTTGGTATCGGAGACTAGGTTTAAAGACCAAAATGCATAAAATACAAACCTTAGTTATGGAAACCAAATACTCATTGCCTGGACACCATTAATTGGAAAGCGAGTGACAGTGAGATGGAGGTCTATGTACTTGTTAATTGCTATATGTACTTATCTACTTATGCGCAATGTCACATAGAAGCTGATTCGCATTTGCTATCCATTGCAGACCCCGATGGCAGATATACGCAGGGGAGGAGATGCAGAGCCCAGCGGCAGTTCACCTCCTACTATAGCGGAGGATTTACAGCGACTGTTTGATCGAGTGACAGCTCAGGGTTAGTAGTTGACTGATTTCATCACGATGATAACTACACGTTTTGCTGCACCGACATCGACATCAACTCCTACGATTGCTACACCGACAGTCCAGGTGCCAACTCATCCTACTGTAGTTTTAGCGGCTCCTATAGACGTGATCACACTAGTGGTGGAGATAGTTGATGCAGTACCGTCTCCCACGCCCGCATCTTCTAGCGCTTCAGTGGAAGTCCAGCTAGTGAAGGACTTCATCAGACAAACCAGCGTATTTCGATGGCATTAGGGATTTTCGAAAGATTGAGAAATAGCTCATGTCTCTAGAGAAGCTTCATCGGGTCTTCGAGGATTGAGGATAAACTTAAGGCAGAGATTTCGTCATATACACTCGAGCGAGACGCTGACGTGTGGTGGCGTATGACAGTGGCCACTCATGGAGAGTTTGATGACATGGGATGCTTTTAAGCAGAAGTTCTATCAATAGTATTTTTCGCCTTCAGTCATGAAACGATTGAGACGAGAGTTCATGGATTTGAGACAGGGCTAGAGGAGACTGTGATGCACTACATGGATCGATATGATTATTTGCGCCAATTTGCTGGGGATTTGGTGAGAGATGAGTTCGATGATGTATATCACTTTGGTGATGGACTCAGGCCTGATATCGGATATTATGTCGTCAGTTCAGGTGCGAGGAAACTCACCGAGATCTATGAGCAAGCCCAAGTGCATGAGACATACTATTTGGGCCGAGTTGCGGATGGCAGAGCACCGAACCCAGTTTTCTTTGCAGAGCAGGCCGTAGAGAATGATAGGAGGAGACAAAGGGGTAAGGGAGCAAGGGGATGGAATCGAGGATCTTAGGGTTCGGGGACATCTACGCGCCCACTGGTTGTGCCTCATGTATCATCCACAAATTCAGCACAGAGCTCTGTGAGCAGACTCCCTTGCCACCTCCCGTCAGACCAGCCTTACCAGCTCCTATTATTCCTGCACTTCCAGCCCCACAGGCGTCACCGCAGCTGCTATAGGGTGGTAGAGGTCGAGGCAGAGGCAGAGGCCGAGATGCGAGACAGAGATGGGAACAGGTGCAGAGACAGGTTCAGTATCAGGCAAAGGGCCAATCTCAGACTCAGGGTCAGCGCTGACAGTTGACATGTTACAGATGTGGACAGGTTGGACACATTTTGGGAAAGTGCCTGCATCCTGCAGCAGTGTACGCACAGTAGGCCCGAGATGAGGTCCACATGGTAGCCCAGCCGGACGCAGAAGCTACACGAGGTCTTATCGAGGGTACGACTTATATTTGTGATCACAATTTATATGTTTTGTTTGATTCTAGCTCTATTGTATCGTTTATTGCTAGTCGCATGATAGACATCCTAGGGTTGAAACCTTTTAGGCTTAGCGTACATTTGATCTTAAGTACTGCAGCAGGGGATAGAGTTTACCCTCATAGTATTGTTGAAAAATGTATCGTCACGATAGATGGCGTAGAGCTACCTGCTGATTTTAGAGTCTTCGAATGTTTAAAGTTCGACGTGATTTTAGGAATGGACTGGTTAGCTGCATACCATGCTCATATCGATTGTTTCAGCAAGACAGTGATATTTGAGATCCAGGGCGTCTGCCATTCATTTATAAAGGTAGTGCAGCGAGGACTGTAGGAACGAGAGGTCGACCTGCGACTAATGAGGAGATGGAAGCGTTGATTTCGCTATACACCGTGCTAGAGAGTCAGGGATTTAGGTGGAAGATATACCAGTTGTTAGAGAGTTTCCTGATGTTTTTCCCGATGATTTACCTGGTTTACCGCCGCCTCGAGCGATCCAGTTCATTATCGAGTTGGTACTAGGTACAAAATCGATTTCTATATCACCATATCGGATGACACCACAAGAGCTAGAAGAGTTGAAGACTCAGCTCCAGGATTTGGTATAGAAGGGATTCATCACACCTTCCATGTCGCCATGGGAGCACCCGTCCTTTTTGTGAAGAAAAATGAGGGTATGTTGAGACTTTGTATCTACTATCGACAGTTGAACAAAGTCACAATTGGGAACAAATATCCACTCCCGAGGATAGATAATTTATTTGATCAGCTGAGAGGAGCACAATTCTTCTCCAAGATAGACCCACGATCAGGGTATCATCAGCTCAGGATCAGGGACAAGGATAGGCCCATTATAGCTTTCAGTACGAGATATAAACATTTTCAGTTTACAATTATGCCTTTGGGCTAACAAATGCTTCAACAGTGTTTATGGATCTAATGCATCGTGTGTTCAGACCGTTTCTTGACCATTTCGTGATCGTTTTCATTGATGATATCCTATTATACTCGAAGACGAGGGAGGATCATGAACAATACCTCAGAGAGACGTTGCAGACTTTGAGGAAGCATAGACTATACGCCAAATTCAGTAAATGTGAATTCTGGCTGTTATAGGTCAAATCTTTGGGGCATGTTGTGGGAGCAACAGGGATATCAGTTGATCCAGCCAAGATTCAGGCGATTATGGATTGGCCAGCACTGACTTCAGTGACTGCGATCATAAGTTTTCTGGGTTAAGCTGGGTATTATCGCCGATTCGTGAAGGATTTTTCGAAAATCGCTTCACCAATTACTAAATTGACTCAGAAAGATGTGAGATTTCATTGGTCTGAGGAATGTGAGGAGACATTCGCTCAGTTGAAGAGGTTATTGACTACTGCGCTATTATTAGTGTTACTAGAGGTTGGATAGGGATTCTCCATCTATACTGATGCTTCTCGTAGAGGTCTGGGATATGTGTTGATGCAGGGTACCGATACCGTAGCCTATTCATCCAGATAGTTGAAAGTACATGAGAAGAATTATCCTACACATGACTTAGAACTGGTAGCGGTAGTGTTTGCGTTGAAGATAAGGAGACACTATCTATATGGAGAGACATTTACACTCTTTACTGATCATAAGAGTTTGAAGTATCTCTTCACACAGAAGATTCTGAATATGCGGCAGTGCAGATGGTTAGAATTTTTGAAAGATTATGACTTTTCCTTGGAATATCATCCGGTAAAAGCGAATTTAGTCGCTGATGCGCTGAGTAGGATACCCGTTGGAGATGTGGAGGTTCCTACTGATACTCGAGTTGATATTGCACACATATGAGAGTACAGACCGTATATCCACAAAAAGTGTCAGAGGGTCAGAGGACCGACGGGTTGTACTCCTAGTTTAGTGAGTTAGCGCAGAGTGCAGAGTGTGTTGATTGGACGGAGACGTCTGACCAGTGTTTGCGCTTCAGGGCAGACTGTGGATCCCGTTAATACCAAAGTTGCGAGATGAGATTCTTAAGGATTTACATCGTTCTCGATTCATTGTTCATCCAGGAAGGACCAAAATGTACCATGATATGAAGAGACATTTTTGGTGGCTTAGGATGAAAACGAACATATAAGAGTTTATCCGTAACTATGGGATTTGTTAGCTAGTGAAGGCTGAACATCGCATACCTGAAGGGTTGCTACAGCCTCTTCCCATTCCACGGTGGAAGTGGGAAGACATTGCAATGGATTTTGTGAGAGGATTGCTGAGAACCGCGTGGAGACATGATTCCATTTGGGTTATTATTGATTGACTAACAAAGTCTGCTCATTTTCTACTAGTGGCCGCACATTATACGTTTGATCAGTTGAGTATACTATTTGAGCTGGAAATTATTAGACTGCATGGGGTACCAGTGACTATTACGTTAGATAGAGATGTTATGTATACGTCCAGGATGTGGCAGAATATGCATGAGTAGTATGGTGCGCTCCTACAGTTTAGTACGACTTTTCATCTTAAGACTAACGCAGACTGAGAGATTGATACAGGTTCTCGAGGATATGTTACGTGCGTGCGTCTTGGAGTTTGCGAATCATGGGAGGAGTACCTGGCATTATGTGAGTTTGCATATAACAACATTTATCTGGTCAATATTGAGATGGCGCCTTTTGAGGCTTTGTATGGTAGACCGTGTCGCTCGCCATCGTGTTGGGCTGAGCCAGAGGACCGGGAGACCATGGGACCTGAGATTGTTGTCGATCATACGGAGAAGGTACGATTGATTCGTCAAAGACTCAAGGGAGCCCAAGATCGACAGGAAAAGTATGCAAACATGTATCGCGATGATCTCACGTACGATGAGGGAGCTTTAATGTATCTAAAGGTTTATCCTCGTAAGAGTCATCATCAATTTTGTTTGAAAGGCAAATTAGCACCAAGATTCATCGGGCCTTTCAATATCGAGAAACGAGTTGGAAAGGTTGCATATGAGTTAGAATTACCTCCACAGTTGTCGAGAATTCATCTGGTGTTTCATATTTTGATGCTTCGACTAGCTAAGTCAAAGGCAGGCAAGAAACCAACAGTGGATTTGAGTCATATTGATTTGAGCGAAGATATATTATATGAAGAGCAACCAATTCAGATTTTTGACTGAAGGGTACAACATTTAAGAAGCAAGTCTATCCCGAAGGTGTTAGTCAAGTGGAAATTTCATGGAGATTCAGAACTCACTCGGGAACGAGAAGACTATATTCAAGACATATTTCTGTACCTCTTACGAGTTAGGTAAATTTTAAAATTCGTTACGTTTAAGTTCGAGGACGAACTTCCTATTAGTTGGGAAGTATTGTCACGACCAAATAATTAATACACGTTTAATTCGTTAATCAGGACAAGATGACCCGTGACGTAGGATTAGCAGCGAGATACGTGTCACTATTGAGGCACGGTGACCGAGGTAAATATTATATTTGTTGTGTTGTTTGACTAGTGTACTGTACATGTGTAGACTACTAAGTCATTTATAGATATGCAGATACCGTGATGAGCGGGGGACGCGCCTCGACTTGCGTGCCAACGTGGGACTGAGGTAGCGACATATGAGGTACGTTTAATGCATTTGAGTTAAATAAAAAAAATGACGATGAAAAAAATGAGTGGCTAGCATTAATCTTATATATATATATGGACAATGTGGGGTTTTATCCACACTTCACAAAAAAAAATGAACCAGAGAGAAAGATAAATTAGGAGGAAGGAGAGAAAGAAGAAGAAAAAGGGTAGGTGATAGGTCTCACCCCCGACCAGACGTAGATCATCTCGACTTAGCCTGTGTCTGTCTCTACATCTTTAATTATGGTATTTAATTTCATCTCTTGTTTCAGCAATTTATTTCGCTCATTTATGCTTTTAAATACTATTCGTTTCTTTTGGAAATGTGACATGAAATTCTCCAGTTAGTACTTCAATATAGTGACTATACTCACCGTCTGGTTTGTGACGGTGGGTATAGGTCCGTCGAGCTGCAGCAGACCGGGGAAAGAGAAGATCGGCGACTTCCTCTGAGCAGTTCGACAACTCTCCTCACTCATTTGTATGTCTCGACTTTTGTTGTATTATTATTCTTTATGTCATTTTGGGTTGTACGGTGGGTTGAGTGAATAGTTTCATATATATACATGCATGTGATGCTGTAGTTTTTTCTGGTTTTCCACACTTAGGAGATCTTTGAAGAATTAATGCTTCTGCGATTGCATGATCATTAAATTTGAATAACCTTTAAATTGGATAATATATCAATACATGGATGTGGAGAAATATATGGACGATAGGCTGACTAATACGTACTTAAGTCTTAAATTATGTGGATTAAAGTTTGAGTACGGGATTAGGCCGAACAATGCCCTGTTTAGAAGTAGGGGCCATTACATGCCTTTATCACTGATCACATGTGTAGCAACCCATTACCTTAAGTTGGTGATTAGTGTTAATTCAAATCCTAATTAACTCGAGTTAGGCTCGTAGTTAAGTTCGACGTATCTCGATTAACGTGTGTGTGAGTTTGTATGATGATTCGTGTTTGTTTGGAATGTTAAATAAATTTTATAGATTGTAGTATAAAAGAAAATTTATATACAAGCCTATAATAAAAAATACATAAATAAACAGTGAATAGCCGATACTCCAAGTGCGATGAGGGGTCGTGAAATGAATGCGCACGCCCTAGAACACTCATAGGCATGCCTAGTGAATTTATTGGCGAGAAACACATGAGGCATATAATTTTTATACATATTTGATATATAAATATATAATATTAAAAACTATAAGTTTGGTTTGAATTATATGGATCGCCGAATCACCTCGAGATGAATGTAAGTGTTGATCGTGTCAACATGTGTCACTTTAGGGGTGTCATGTTTGCACATCAATCGTTTAACTAGCCTTGAGATAGCGCGATGCGTATCTCAAGAAAATCCGTATATTTAAACTAAAACGTTCATGTTTATCTTGGACATCGAAATTTATTGAAACCACGTATTTTTGGAAAATTACTAACAGTTTGAGTTATGATATAAGTGAATGTATTTACCCAACTAAGCAACACTTTGAAGTGAAGAACCTAGATCTGCTCTACTTTACCATATAGTTATGAAGAAGGGTCAAATTGATGTTGAGAAGATTATACATGATTCTATGAAGTTTGCAATGCAGATTAATAAGAATGAAGGACTACCATTTCCAATTTTAATCACTCAACTGTGTAGTCAAGTTGGGGCCGATTTCGATGTCGAGTTCAATATATTGCCCGAGAAGATAATAAATGATGTGAGAGTACAAAGAATGAAGAAGGTGGTAGGATACAATGACTCAGAGGATGAACGTGAATCATTTAATGCGATTAACGCGAGAGAAACAACAAGGCAGAACACCTGAAAATAGGAGGAAGATGAGAGAAGACACACAAAAAGTGACAAGATTGATGGCTAGAGTGAACATACTGATTGTTGATACGAGTTCGGCACCATCTTCATCACAATCTAAGATGGGAGGCTTTTTCCAGACCATATTTTCTTCACTTATGTGTAGCCAAACGAAAATTCACTGGAATGAAGATATGATAGTAAAAAATGAGAGAACTTTGCAATTCTATCATTATATGTCTAAGAGAAGGCATGATAGACGTTTGCAGGACTCGAGGAGAAGTTTCTACATTTCATTTTTACAGTTGTAATTTTCAACTAGGACTTATAACCCAATTGATAGTTATGTTTCCTAATCTTCTGCAAGAATGGATCAAGATGATGAAGATAATGATGAATTTAATTATAGACACCGTCAAGTGTGTAGTTTATTTTCTTTTGTATGCTAGTAATGAATGAATATTAAATGTGTTTCTCTTGATTAAAGTTTTGCTTATGAATGAATGAAATATGTTCCATTTGAACTCCATTCATTTGAAATTTGTTGAATTCAATAGTTTCTATTTAATTACATTTTTATTATTACACATATCATTCTATGACTATCCCTTCTCAAATTAGGGCACTGCCCGACCTAATCTCGTCATTAAGCCCTAATCTTACCACGTAGGACTTAACAACGAATTAGTCAGCTTTTTTTCAAAACCTTTCTACTTACAAGTTAATTTTTCAAATAAGTGTTTTCTTATTTTATGTCAATTAATAAATCAAAGTTAATTTCAAAGTTTAAGAACTTAGAATTATTCAGCGGAAGTCTTAACAAATTAGCGGAAGCTTTTAGCATAATTCTTAAGAATGTGGAAAAACCAGGAAATAAAGATCACATGGATATATATATTTATATACAAACATAGCGAAATGACGATAATAATATATCACATGTATCCGGTCAGGGAACTTTCTCTCATACAACCTAAAAACTATATGAAAGACATATATATATATATATATATATATATATATATATATATATATATATATATATATATATATACGTCATACAGCAAAATCAAAAACATATGTAGGGCGTAAACAATATCATGAATGCCTTCACATCCTCATCAATGCCCATCCTATACATAAATACTCGCAAGTACCCCTCATAAGTGACATATACTTGTCAACAACCACGGGTCCCATATCCCGTGTGTTGCATAAGTTAGTGGTGAGATCCCGACAACCTTGCAAGTCTAGTGAACCCATGTGCCATGCACATCTCTATAATATCATGGTTCTAGATATAAGAACTGCTTTCATAACCCAAGAAATATTACATGGTTTGAGAATCCAACAAAGTAATTGCATATCTAATGCAAATTGGAAAATAAATTTACAACGCCATCAACACCTACCTAATAGCATGCTATTTCATTTGACTAAATGTCTCAACAACTAAAAATGACATAGCATATGATTTAAAGCCAATGTAACTATTTAACCAACAATTAATACCATGATAACAAACTCATGAAATAAGAGAGAAAAGTCATGGTATCTAGAGTAAAATAGACACATCAGTCCAAATGACTAGAAATGAATAACAAAACATGAATGAAATGTAAATAAATATCTCAACCAGTTTACTTACAATCTATGTAAATTTCCTAGCTAATCTGACCTCCCAACACCTCGAAACACGTGATTTGATGGCTTTATGTGACGACCCCAGTTCCCCACAAACTGAGCCCCGCCCAGCTTCGACCCATGTGGACCCCTGAGTCAACCTCCACAAAGTCAACGCAGGCTTAGTCAGCCTTCCAATCAATTAATATAAGTAAATTTATAATTTTAAGTCCAGTTATTATTATTTCTCAAGTTTTACAAGTTAGCGAAAACAATTAATACGTTAAATAACTCTACTATAAAGTAAAAGAATCAGACAACCTAAATGTGAAACCCTGTAAACATATATAATCATGTATATCTGGTCAAGTTTAATAAACAAGCAAAATGATGTACAAGTCGTGTGTATCTCTCAACCCAAAAATATCCCAAATGTGATAAAAGATATATAAGTAATGCGAATAGTCAAAAACCTATAAAAGTAAGTAAGGGAGGGTCACCCTAATGTCCTCAGAGGAGATCACCAAGTATCAACCCCTTGCTTTTGCTCGACTGCGGATCTGCACTCGGTCAAATACAAAAATGCCAAGTCTAGTAAGTAAAATCTAATAGGATCTAAGCAATACTTCAAATAAATAAAGCAATCTAAAATTTATGTGGATAGAAATAAAGCTATAAGGAATGCATGATAATAAGACTGAAAAATGAAAATACAATGAGAAATGAGTGTCAAAAAAAGCAACTAGAGAGGCACCCAAGTAGTCCAAGACCACTGAGTGCGGGTGCTATAGGGTCGGGGTCATATAGTTACGACAACGCCAAATAGACTTGGGTCTTAAAACATGGCAATGCTTGATTTACCTAGACCATCACGAATGAAGTATATTAACGTTTCCCTAAATAAAACACATCTCATCCCACCAAACAATCTAGTGAATCGAGGTGTCACGACCCAACTTTCTAATTTGAGTTTTTCTTAATAAAGACCAAATGACCCATGCGTGGGACTCACATTACGATACGTGTCATGATCGAGGGGAGATGGCCGATGTATATGTTATATTTGTAATGATGTATGTCTAGTGTTTTTTATATGTGTAGATTACTAAGTCATTCCTACTTATGAATAGGTGTCGATAAGTGTATGGGAATATGCCTCGAGTTACGTGTTGGCATGGGATCGAGGTAGAGAGTGATATGGTATGTTGGCATAAGTCTTATATAGTTTTTATAGTGATTTAAATGGGCTATGGTTGATAATATATTAAGTATGCCTAATTTAGTAAGTTAAAACAATAGCCACTTGGTGAAGCTCGAGATACATGTTGACGCATTTACACACCATGTGTGTTACAAGTTGGTGTCACTCATTATAAGTAAGTGAGACATGAGTTAGTATGTGGACCACAAGATAAGTCTCAAAATAAGTGTGCACATGAGGATCAATGGCTAACATTCAACCATATCCATTTCATATATAAGCTAGTTATAAACTCATCAAACCAAACCTTCTCATTTCATTTTTTCACTTGGAAGAAAACTTGCCTGGAGTAGAGAATTGGCTGGAGGAAGAAGAAGACCAACAACCAAATTGGTTTGGTGAAGGAGAGATCAAGCTAAGCTAGGTGTTCATCAAACTAGGTACACATCTCTCTATTTAAATTTGAAACCAATTCTAATATTTTTCCATTTTCAAAGGTTTAATGATCATGTCTTTGAAATTGGTTGATATATTTGGATTCCTCATTTCAAGCTGATAATCTAGCAATTAATAAGTTCTTGATTTGGTTTTGAAATAAAAAAAATATGAATTTTTGAAATTGTAAGTGCAAAATAGAAATTCTGCATGTTGTATTATGAACCAACCTATGTAATTTGGTCATAACTTGCTTATTTTAAATTGAAATGAACCCAAACTTATGGCATTTGAAAACTAGCTAAAAATAAAAAAAACATTATCCTATTGGAATTTTGTAGTTCAAATGTCTTCATGCCTAAAAGTATTCTACAAATAGGTGAAAAAATGCATTACGAGATTTTAGAAACTAAACTTGTATATGGCATAACTCCCAAATTATTCATCCAAATGAGCTGATCTTTTAGTATGTAGTTGTTTTAAATGTTAGCTACCTTATGACCAAAAATCGCAGATTTTGAAACTATAGATTGGGAGGAATGAAGTTTGTAAGTTAGTTGGTCAGATTATGTTCCAATTTGAGCTTTGTTTAGTAAAATTGCAATATCTTTTTCATTTTAAATCGAAATTATGCAAACAAAACCTTTTTGAAAAGATAAGTTAGAGACCAAAAACCTTGTATAAAGGAAGGTGTTGAAATTTAGACAATTTCATGCCTAAAAGTGTGTTGCAACACAAGACTCAAATTTTAATATCGTTTAGTATTAAGGGGTTATTTTTGGTTAAGGTTCCTAAACCCATTTGACTTGACCTAAACCCAATTTATTTGGATTAGCTTGATATCAAGAACCTAAGGAAGAGTCTCAGGAGTTTGGATACGTGATACAAGGTGTTGGGAGACCTGATTAGTAAAGGAAATTACGTGGATAGAAAGTAAACTGATTGAGATATTTATTTACATTTCATTCTTGTTTATTTGTTCTTTTCAAGTCATTTGGAATGATTTTCTTTTATACTTCATATGACATGACTTGTTGTCCTTTCTCATTTCGTGAGGTTGTTTTCATGGTATAGATTGTTGATTTCATTGACTCCAAATCATGTGCTATGTGACTTTTAAATGTTGGTACAAGTGGTCAGTGAAACAATATGCTATTAAGTTTGTGTTACATATTATTGTAAATCTATTTCCTTTGTGCATTAGAAACGCGATTGCTTCATTGGATTCTCAAACCATATTATTTCTTGAAATATGAAAGTGGTTCTTGTATCTAAGGTCATTATATTAGAGGTCCATCGGACATACGGGGGTTACTGGACTTTCCAAGTGATCGGGATCTCTCAACTATCTTGCGCATCACATAAGAAATGAGTCCCGGGGATGTTGGCAAACATAAATTGTGCAACACACTGGGTTTGGGACTCGGGGATGTTGATAAGTATTCAACACGTGTGACTGGTACCAACGAAAGATTATATTGGCAAAGAGCACTGCTCAAATCTTCACATTGATGTAGAGCTTAGCTTTATCCTCATATAGTGGAAAGTCTGATGTGATGAAGATCACAGCCGATCGGCCCTAGATAATTACTACTTAACCATGTGTCAATTTCTTGTTGTTTAGCTAAAGTATCCCTTTACACGCTCTCTTAACAATATAGTTGCTATTATCATGCTTTTAGATACTTGTTGCATATTTGGAAATGTGAACAAATGTCGCTCAGTGTTACTTTCTACTTTCCTATACTCACCATCTTTTTTATGACGGTGGATGCAGATCAATCTAGTATCGGGCCAGGCAAAGAGATCGACAACTACCTCTGAGCTAGTGGAGTGATGTTACATCAGATTTTGTAGGCTTTGATTTTTGATGTATTAGTTTTATATGTATGTCATATACTTTTGGGGTTGTATATTATGGGTTGAGTGAGTAGTACATTAACAAGACACATGATGTTATATATCGTTGTTTCATGATATATGCATGTGATCTTTATTTCCTGGTTTTCCCTTAATTGTTAGGTCTTATGGTATAAGCTTTCGCTAATTAATTAAGACTTTCGCTGAATAAACTTTTAAGTAAGTAGAATTTTAATTAACTCTGATTTATGAATTGACGTATGATAGGTTTGGTAAGTAATAAGGTTTTGAAACGGCTGACTAATTCCTTGTTAAGTGCTATATGGTGAGATTAGGGCTTAATGACGGGAATAGGCTGGGCGCTGCCCTAATTTGAGAAGGGGTAGTCGCACGAGCATGGCTTCGGTAGCTAACCGACAAACACTCTATTAGAGACACCTTCTTGACTCAAGTGATGCTCGAGACTCGTATTGAAGTGGCAATTGCAAGAAAGGTAAAGTAGTGCAATAGCAATAAAATATAAAGCTCAATGAATACAACACATTTCCTAGTTGGTTTTACTTACCTTGGATTAACGGTATCACGCTCTCACGACTTTCACATTCCTCCCAAACTGACATCGATACTAGAAACTAGTAGTCTATGTCCTTGGTAGCCATTTGGATCAATTTATATAGTGTTAGAGTCTATTTGATAAAGTTTGTTTTTCAATCTCAAAATTGTTCAAAATAGGAAAATCATAACGGTGGCACATTTTTCAAGAGAAATTCTCGATGTAGAAACCCCTGAAAACCCCAAAGCCAACTTTCTTCTAATTTTCTCAATTTTTTTAGAAAGAAAAAAGAATATGGTTAAGAGTATTCCCTTGATTTTAGATATAAATGATGATATTACACTAGTTATTCTCTTGTTTTTGTTAATTTTCTTACATCAAAGATTTTTACAGTTTTTGGAGCACCTAGAGCATTTATTAGTGATAAAGGTCACAATTTTTGAAATCTATTAGTTGCTAATCTACTTGATAAGTACAACATCACACAAAGAAAATCTACTGCATATCACCCACAAACTAGTGGACAAGCCGAAACTTCAAATAAAGAAATTTAATCAATACTGAAAAAATAGTTAGTCCAACACGTAAAGATTAAAGTCTTAGATCAGAAAATGCATTATGAGCATGTAGAACAACATTTAAGATGCCCATGAGTATGATTCCTTATAGGTTAGTATTTGAAAAAGAATGCCATTTACCAATAGAATTAGAACATAAAGCCTATTGGGAAATTAAAGCATGTAACATGAATTATGAAGAAGCAGGAAACCAACGTAAATGGATTCTTCAAGAATTAGAAGAACTTAGGAATGACGTGTCAAATCCCTAGATTCTTAAATCGATAATTACGGCTAATCCGAGATTAACAAATCCTAATTATGGTTTAGGTCTCGAGTCAGAAGCTAAGGACCAGTGAAATAGAGATTTACTGGTAATTTTACTTTAGTGTAATGTGCGCCAAATGTTATTACTATTATGTTATGTTATTTTGTGAAAAATCCAAGTTGATCGAGTAAAATCGAGATTTTACAGTGGATCTTATCTTGAGATACGTGTCGATATAAGTCCCGGTAGAGTGAAAAAGTTGACTCGAACTATCATTTTGAATTTCGCAAAAAATATTGTAATTAAGTTTAAAAATTCAAATTTTGAACTTTAAATAAATTTAATGAGTTGACGTGGGAATTGTTGCCTCGAATTGCATGCAAATTTGGATCAGTGGTAGTGTTAAATGAGAACAAAGTTGGTACAAGATGTTGTTTCGAGTTTCGTATCATTTTATGGTAGTTGAGGTTGAGATTAGGTCAAAATTGATGCAAGTTTGGTGAAGTATGGCAAAAGGATTGATCCAAAAGATTTTAGTATGTCATAGATAAATTTAATATTTTTGAGGGTTTAGTGTGACTAAAACCAGTGTTATGGAAGTTTTATGGCGATGGACTATTTCGTCGAGAGTTTGGCTTTATTTGGTGAAAAATCGGATTGAAAATGAGCATTAGAAGTTAAAAAACGTTAAAATAGGGATTTCGGGAAATAATAAATAAAAAGAAATTAAGCTGCTGACAAGCAGATGAGGGTTTATATATAAATATAAAAAAATCAATAAAAAATCTAATCAAATGATTCATTTGACTTCATTTCAACTGAACGTTGAGAACGTTCGTTCCCTAACCCTATCAACTCGAACTTTCATTCGTGGAGCTCCCAACGTTCGAGTTTGCCCTGTTTCTTTCTACAAAATTGTAGAGCATTGCGAGATAGTTAATTCGAGCTAAATCTCCATGGTGAAAACGAGGTATTGGACCCGCAATTTGGTAAATTCTCAATGCAGGGCATTTCCACAATTCTATTTGAATTCTCGCGATTTCTTGATTTCTTTTGAGGGATTTTGATAGGAATTGATAAGGATTGTTGAGAATTAATGTATTGGGTTGATTTTGATCAGTTTGAAATAAATCTCATTGGTGTGGGTTAGGGTTTGATAAATTGAACTAATGCGATTCAGTTGATAATTATTTTGGAGATGTTTTTATATCCGATATTGATTTACATTGGGTTTCTGGATGAATTGATTATTGGTTTTGATCTAATTTGACTCTACGGGCTGTAGAAATATTTTGTTCTTGCTATCGAGTGGTTTTGCGGTTTTTGTTGTCGAGTTTTGAGGATTTAATTGCAAAAATATTAATTTGGAGATTTTTTTTAGATCAAAATAAATAAAGTTTGCCTAATTGACATGTCATATTGGAAAATTCATAACTTCTCTATCGATGATCCGATTTGAGTGTTCTTGGAGTCTATGGAAATTAGGATATGAGTACTAAAAGTTCCTTTCAGGTCACCATGGCAAATATTGAAATTCTCAAGGTTAAAAAGCTACCCCAAGTTTGCTAGTTGAAAGCAAGTTGAAACAGTTATATAAACTAATATTTTTCGAAACTGTTCCCAAGCGTACTTTGACCACTATTTTCATTGGGTTTCATGATATCGTTTCACTTGAAGCTTGACCCATAATATAATTAAGTAAGCATGGAAGCTATTAGAATCATTTTCAAGGTGATCCGACGCTTTGGGAACCCCGAAAATATAGCTCGAAGTTAGTTGTTTGTAAGGTTAAGTAAATGCTATAGTAACCTTTACATTGTACGATTATAAATTTCATATAAATAGCATTGATCCTTGATATTGCATTATTTGTTGTACATGCATACACGGGTAGGGAGGATAAGGGCGATTTGAGTTTCTTTATAGTGTTTATTATACTGTGGTATAGGGGAGAACGATATATTATGCTTGAGGGGCTGGAGTCACTGATAATTTGCATCACGTGGTTATCATGAGATCACGTTGAACCATATCATACTCCTAGATTATAAAGGAATGAGACTCATTTGGTTATCGTATGTGGGCATAAGTCCTTATTATTGTTTACTTACAACCTTTGGAGGATGTCATTGATTATGGTCGGATAACAGAAACGGGATGATTTCACGGTTGTATTTAAATTCCTTGGATTATATTATTCATTTAATCTTTTAGAAAATTATGCATTTGATTATTACAAGTGTACTAGATAGTGTGAGATTTACTTATCTGACATTATTGAATTTTTATAATTGGGTAATGACAAGTTTAGCGACAATAAGGGAAAGGGAGGCTTTTCGACTATTTGTAATGTATGTATTATTTTTTATATAATATATTCTATAAATGGGTTTTTGGGTTCGTGTGTGATTATAATCTTTTTTGGAATTGTTGTAATAGTGTTGGGATGAAATGGAATGTTGTGGAACTAATGTAAAGGGTTTAAGGATTTTGAAAACCTGAACTATGTTAAGATGAATAAATAATTTTATTATTACAATATATATTATTATGGGTGGATTACGAGTCTTTCGGCGTTTCCACCAAACTGAGCAGGTTTTGTTGAAGATTTTTGGATACTAGATTTTTTGGTGTAGGCTTAGAAATAGAGGAGGTGCTATCGATTTTTTTTTGGGATTTAATGGATTATTTAATAAATCTTACAAAACTTTGAGGTTTGAGATTTACTTTTAGAATCCTTTGTTGTTGACAAAGAATTACATTTGATAATTAAGACAATGGATTTTTAATACTTTATTGATGGTCAGATTAAGGCGCTAGATTATCAGAAGAATTAATGTAATCTAGGCCGGTTAGATGCTCTAATTAGGTGGGGTCTGACATGACATTTATGAAAACGCATCAATTATAATGATAAAACCAAAGCATTTCATGATAAGAAATTATTTCGTAAAGATTCTCAAGTAGGAGATAAAGTTCTACTCTTTTTTAAGACTTAAATTATTTATTGAAAAACTTCGTTCAAGATGGATATGACCTTTTATGATTATAAATTTATTGCCTCATGGTGCGGTAGAAATAGAAAGCTTTGAAATAAGAACAATATTTAAAGTAAATGGTGATAAGTTAAAACCTTATTATGAAAATTTCATTGAACATTATATGGAGATCATCAACCTCGTGCTTGAGAAACAAAGTCCGAAATGTAATGAAAAGAAGTTTAATATTTACATTAACGCGAGTGAAACTGATAAGGAAGAAACAATTAAACTCTGGATATATAAAAAACCGCACAATAAGAAGAATAAATCAAAGAAGTTGTAACTTGAGGAGCCATAACGTGAAGTGCAACAATAAGCAGAGAAGCAACCGACGAAAGAAGAATTTACTGATAAGCAACTAAAGCTTCAAGATATAGGATGCTTGATTGAGATTTACAAAGATGATCCAGGGAAACTCTTTCTCCACGTGTTGATCAATGAAGTCTATTTTCGTGGTGTTCTACTTGACACATGAGCTGATATGAATATCTTACTGGAACAATGGTTCAGAAAGGCCAAGTTGAAGATTGATCTTATACCACTTTTGGTCAATATACCAATTGGTGCTAAGACCTTTCCACTAGGAATGTCAACGAATGTGCTAGTGAAAGTGGGACATTTCAATTATCTCACCAACTTCTTGGTGGTACCACAAATTAAAAATGATGACTTGATATTGATGGGATGAACTTTTCTCAAGAAGGCTGGAGCAGTTCTTGATGTAGAATAACATATAATTACATTTAGGATGGGAAAATATTATATGTGCCTTTAGGAGGGTTACGAGATGGAAGATTACGTCAATGATGATAATTATGACGATGGCTATGAAGGGGAGAATTACTACCGTGAGGAGTACCCTATAGAGGACAACTACTACAAGTTTAGCGCACCTATAGAAGGACGTTATGCATATGCTGAGAATGATAAAGAAGCTGAAGATTTCAAGAATGATGAAGAATCGGTTGATGGTCAGTTTGACTTGCTCAAGCTGAAGCTACGAGTGAACTAATCTATCAAGTCGAGTTAACGATAGTAAACAATAACGCTCAATGGGAGGCAACCTATACTCTATCTTTACTTTCCGTTTTAGTATTTAGGATCACTTAGTTGTTTTTATATTCTTTCAACTTTTGACTCTTATAATGGGGATATTTTAAGAATATAATTCCAGAGTAATTTCATATATAAAAGGGGTTGATCGAGTAAATGTATTTCTGTATTAGTAGATTTAGGCTAGTTAGAATATTTATTTTCTCTCTCCTTTTAACTTTCTTTTGGGATATTTCCAATTGAGAGGGGGATGATTGAGTTGTCTTTTAGTTGAAATATATTTTCTTTAATAAAAGTAGTTAGTTAGTAGTATAATGTTTCCTAGTTACAAATCAAAATTTCATTTTAAAATATTTCTTGTTGCATACTGATCAATTCTACCGTAAATATGATGAATTTGTATAAAAAATTAGTATAATATTTGATAAATTGGAAAAACAGTTAAAATTGGTCGCTGATTCCCAGCAATACCAAATAACACTAGAAATTACTGGGGAAATCAGTCGCAGTATGCAGAATTTCTAATGTAAAAATAAGTCAACAATTTGTCAGTGATTCAGGTTTATACTGAGAATGGATGATCAAGTCGATGGAACACCGAGACCAATTTTCTGCAATTTAACTGGCGTATAGTTAGCGAATCCACTTAAAATCTAACTCGCTGAACACGAATATGTGTTTTTAAAAATCAAACCCCAAATTGCCAAACCATGAACCCTTTCATACCCAAAACCCTTGCACTCGTTCGATTGTTAATCAATTTTTATCTAGATGCAACCCTTTAAAGCTTGAATTATAGCTTATTTAAGTATGTCCCGCCTTGTTTAGGAGTGATTCAACCGTATAAATTCTAGAATCAAGTTCATATAACAAGTTAGGGCTTAGGTGGATGTTTTTCGAATTGAAGCTTGAAAATGGAGTCTAAGCAACTAATAGAGCATATTACTTGGGGGATTCACTTTCAAGAAGGTAATAAATTAATACTCTAACATTCTTTTGATTTTGATGTTTAGAAAAAAATTGATTTTTAATGATATTTTTGATGAATGTGGTTTATGAATTTTCATTGCAAAATTGTTTTTAAAAAATGGGTTTAGATACAAATTTCAATTTGGATATGGGTTTTAAAATAATTTTTTTGGGAGGGGGTTTATGAATTTTTCCAATATATACATAATTATGATAGGAATGTATTGATGAAATTATTTTAGACGTGTTATTTTCAACTCTTTCGAGATTTAATGATAAAATCTTTTCACAAAATTATTTTCTATACCTTGATAATTTGAAATTCTCAAATACAGGATCTCAATTTACATATTTCATTATAGTTAAGTATTTCTATGGCGCGAGGAGGTAAAGGAAGAGGTATGAGTAGTAAGCAAGATAAAGGGAAGAAAGTAGTGCATGAAAAACCCAAGCAGAAGTATGCAGGTCGCCTAATGAATATTATACCTATTAGGGTTAGTATTATAGAACCTTGACTTGGGAGGCCTGAACTTAGAGAACAATCCCCATTGTCATCTGATGAGGAAGAATATTTTGAGAATCCAGACCCTAATTTTTTAATGCCTTATGACCTTTCGTTGTTTGTGAGACCTAGAGCTCAAAGGTACTATAATGATAAGAAGAGGGTAATAATTCATGTGAAAGGGTTTAATATTCAAAATATGAGCAAGTATGAGGATAAGATTGTGAGCATCATCATAGATTGAGGATGGGAACAACTTCTGAGAGATTATGCAAGTTAATGAAAAAAAATGCACAGAAAGCAACAATATTGATGGCTCGAGTGAATATGCCAAGTGTTTATACGAGTTCGACACAATCTTCATCACAATCTAAGATAGGAGAATTTTCCTAGACCATATTTTTTTTCAATTATGTGTAGCCAAACGAAAATCCATCTAAATAAAGAAATGATGGAGCAAACTAGATGACTTTACAACGTTATCATTCTATGTTTGAGAGAAGACATGATAGTCTTTTGCAAGATTCCAGAAGTGTCGACATTTCATCTTTGCGATTACAATTTCCAACTGGGACTTACAACCTAGCTGATAGTTATGTTTCACAACCTACTGTAGGAATGGATGAAGATGATGAATATAACGATGAATTTACTTCTAAACATTGCCATGTGTAGTTTATTTTCTTTTGTATGAGATGAATGAATGAATGATTAATTATGTTGCTCTTGCTTTACTTTTTGCTTATGAATGAATAATGTTCCCTTTGCATTCCATCCATTTGAAGTTGATTGAATTACATATTTGTCTATTTCATTATATTTTTTATTCCACATATCAATTGGTTTATACTTTACCAGGCAAATTTATTTTGTTGAAAATCCGACTTAATTTTTAAACCTTGAGGACAAGGTTTGGAATAAGTTTTAGGGTATTTTAGGTGAAGTATGACAATGATAACAAGCATAACACAGAAAGCAAAGAATGAAATGAAAGGTAGAAGATAAGTTCAAAAATTGATGCAAAGTTCGAAATCATGATCCGATATTCAAATAAGTTAATGAAAGTTTTCAAATTTATTTCGAATTCAAATAAATATGAATTTCATTTTATTTTATTTTTAGTTAGGAATATCATATAATGAATATATATATATAGATTTTGAATGAAAATGATATTTTTATCACCCAAGTGAATTCTATGATAGAAAGAATAAATTTTTATGCCCTTTTGATTAACTTTACTAGTTGATATATGCAATGGGTTGATTGCCTTATGTTAGTCATGAGAATGGGTAGAAGATCAAAACAATAGTGCAAGATGAACAAGATAGATTTCTAGGAATTTTGTGATACAAAAGCTATTGATTAAGTATTTTTATGGTATATATATGGAAAATTATTATACCACAATTGAAAGAAGAAAGGAGTTAGAAACCAATGAATTTCTTTAAGTTAGAAATAATACTTTCTTCAACTTTAGTGGATAGTGAGAAGTGCTAACAAAAGTTTAGAAATATATAGAGAGTCCTATAAATTCCATAAGAAATGGAGTAGGGAATCTATAATGGGAAAAATGTGAGAATGTCCACAAGCAATGGAGCAGGGACTCAAAAAACAAAAGAAAATAATAACAAATAATAAAGAAAAATAATTAGGATGAAGTAGAAAACAAATGAGAGATGAAAAAAGTGGTTGTTCTTAAACTCTTCAAGGAAAAGATTTAGCTCGAGTGCTTGAAGCCAGGGTTGAATGAAGAATTTCTTAATCTAACATATTTTAAACAATATATTAATTGGTATCTTGGCAAAATTCTTATTAATCTTGATTGTGGTGCTATTATAAAGAATTTTTTAAAGTTAAGATTAATCTAATGGTTTTTGTGTTTTGAGATTCTATACTATTCATCGTAAACTTGTTATTTATCAGTGGTGATTGAGAAAATCTATATTATGTACTGGCCTTTATATTGAAATTTAAGTTCTAAGGGGTGTAACATAGGATGATTAAGTTATTATTAAGGGATTATTCATTTTGTTTAAATCATTCTATTCTATCATAGCTTCCATTTACTTGTGGGTAATATGTTTTTATTTGAAGATCACTTCTATTTAAAACTCTATTATTTAAAGTTAAGATGAATTAGATTGAAATCAATATATAAAGAATGAAAAAAATATGATTGAGATTATTCTTTTGCTCGAGATAGCAACAAAGTGCTGAGTTTGAGGTTATTTGATAAGTCAATAATTAGACATGTTTTATTGTTTAATTTAGGCTAATTGTAGATATAAATAATGAAATTACATTAGGTATTATCTTATTTTTGTGATTTCAGGATTTAATTAGAAAAAACAAAGAAATGGAAGAAAAAGTGGAATAAGAGAAAAACAGTCAATTGAAGAACAATGCCAACAATTAGTCAGCAATACAAGATTACATAGGAGTTGATGTCTAAATCGGTAGCAGAGAAGAGCAAGTGAATCATAAACAAATTGTGAAATAAATACTAGAAATTTTTAGTGATTAATTCAACAATTTATAAACAAAAAGGATTTGCTGACAAATCACTGAGGTCGATGATGAGTTTTTTAGATAAAACCATAGAATTTGAGTTTATATATCATATGTATACTTAGGTAAACTATATATAGGATCTTAAGGCTTCAAAATTAAGAGTCTTCTACTAGCCTTTATTAGTTTTAAAATCTTTTCAATCAGGTTTTAGTTTAGTTTATTGTTCATTGATTTTGGAGACTCTTCGGAGACTCAAGATTTATTTAATAGAGATATTTTTCATTAATGTCTTTCAATTATTTGTTTATTTTACTGTTTATTTTTAATTTGTGTGAGTAGCTTATTTTTCTAAATAATACTCTGGCCATGATTGTAAATCATTCTTTAATTTATTCATAATGCATAATTTATGTGTTTAGTGCTTTAAACTAATCACACAAGTCAATCACGGTTCTAATAAGTTGTTTTTGCGTATACAACTAATGATTCTTTGTATTGAGTGCATAATGGCCAATATGCTTCTTCGTATAGAGTATCTAAATCTATGTCTATGATTAATGACAACAATTATAGAAATAGTAACTATGATTAATCTATAGGGCGAAAATTACCCAAATTGGTGTTCTCGGTGATTGTGTTCTAGGTTATTTAATGATTAGCATAATTCTTGTTTTTATTTAGTTTGGATTAGGTATGACTTTTTATTGAGTGTTAATGCTATCGTAATTTCTACTTTGTTGGTTTTTTATCCAATAAGTAGATTTAAAAGGATAAAGATATGGCTTATTTTTATGGAATATAGAAAAGTCGATAGTTTGCTAAAGGATATCAACCTATTATGATTAGAGTTTAATGATTTAAGATCATTATATAAATATAAAGATTTGATTATGCCTATGCTTTAATGAAAATGTCCAGATATGATAGTTTACATATCATTGTCTAAAATGTATTATTTAGATATTTAATTTATATTGATTATTTGATTGTTTGTTTGAATTGCATTATATTAGTTTATCGAATTTGTATTGTTCATAGTGTAATTATTTTAATTAATTTATTGTTTTCTTTTTAGATTGATAGTTTTTAATTCTTTTTTAATTAGATTAGTTAAATTAAAGAAAATTAAATGCAATAAAATTTTAGGGTAGCCTTAATTTTGAAGAGATTTGCAAAATTCATGTGGAGAAAATATCTCATTTACCACTACTACAAATAATAGAAAAATACATGAAACTATTGTGCAGTCTCAACACGAGTCACTAACATATCCACCCTGTGTGTGTCGATACTAGTAAGAAGTGAGCGGACTTAGTCAGTTTATCTTTAATCACTCAGATGTTATCATGGGTGCGCAAAGATCGAGGTTATCCACTGACAAAATCTATGGCAATATGCTCTCATTTCCACCGAGGAATGAGAAATGGTTGTAATAATCATCCGAGTCTCCGATGCTCAGCCTTACCATGCTGGCATATCTCACACGCTTAAACATAATCACTAGCATCAGTCATCATCCCCCGCTACCATAATAGACAACACATATCCGCATACATCTTGGTCCTACCCAAATGAATTGTAAAACATGAGTGATGAGCCTCCTGGAGTATCTCATTACAAATCTCAACAATTGATGGAATCCACATTGTTTTTTTAAATCTCAAGCATGAGTCTGTCGACTGACTTTACTCCGAGTGATTAAGACTTTGAGCTAACCCTATAAACTTTTGGTATTGTTCATCTGCTTCCTGACCCTCAAGTACACTTTGTATAGACACTTTTTAAGTCTTTATCTACACACAAATCAACACTCTAGTAGTGGTCGGTATATCATCTGAATTCATTAACTCAACTACCTCGAGTAACCCATGCTCATATGTCATATGGCAAGTCACTATCTTTGGGTCTGCTCTTCTCCAGCTTAATGTGCTTGCCAATATTGGCATTCCTTAGGTGGTACTCCAAGAGAAATCATAATCATTGAGGAACTCTGGCAAACACCTTTATCTCATATTCAAATTCTTTTAAGTAAAGAGGTACTTAAAACTTGTATGGTCGGTAAACAACGTAAATCTCTCTTCATATAGGTAATGACGCCAAGTTTTCAGCGCAAAAACCACTAATGCTAACTTTAAGCCGTAAGTAGGGCAATTTTTCTTATGAATCTTTAGTTACCGGGAGGCGTAAGCTATCACTATACCATCATGCACTAAAACACATCCCAAACTGACCTTAGAAGTATCGATGTTCACCTCAAAACCCTTCTCTAACTCGGGTAGTACTAGTGCTGACACGGTGGTTAATCGTTCCTTTTAAGTTTGGAAAACCTGCTTACAACTGTCATTCCCTTGAAATATAACTTGTTTCTTCGTCAATTGTGTAATCGACTCGATAATTTTGGGAAAATTATGAAGAAACCGTCTGTAGTAGCCTGCCAATTCCATAAAACTATGAATGTTTGTCACTAATGTTTGTGTAGGCCAACCAATCACTGCTCTAATCTTAGCGATATCTACTAACACATTGCTGGCTCTGACAACGTATCCAAGAAATCTGACCTCTATAATCCAAAATTCACACTTACTAAATTTGACAAATAGTCTATGCTCCACCAGAGTCTGTAAAATTGTCCTAAGGTGTCCCTCGTAATCCTCACTAGTCCTGAAGTATATGGGAATGTCATCAATGAATACTATCATAAATTTGTCTAAATACCCTTGCAATACTCGATGCATGAGATCCATGAACATCGCTGGGGCATTCGTCAGCCTAAAAGACATGATAGTGAACTAATATTGCTCATATCATATGTGGAAAGCAATTTTTTTCCTTTCCTCATCTCGAATTCTCAACTGGCGATATCCTAATCTGAAATAAATCTTTGAGAACCATTGTGCCCCTATCAACTGATCGAACAAGTCATCAATGCGTGGGAGAGGATACTTATTCTTCATTCTAACTCAGTTAAGCTACTAGTAGTCAATGCAAAACGTCAAACTGTCATCCTTTTTCTTGACAAATAACACTACCACGCCTCAAGGTGATATGCTTGGATGTATAAATCCCAATTCCAACAACTCATCTGGTTGGGTGCTTAGCTCCTTTAACTCCTTGTGAGCCATCTTGTATGGCGAAATCGATATGGATTTGGTCTCCAAGACTAAGTATATGATGAAGTCGATATCTCTAGGCGATGGTAATTTTGGTAGCTCTGCAGAACAAATATTCGAAAACTCGCATAAAACATGCATCTCCTCCATCATCGTTTCAACTCGCTTTATCGTACTCAAAATACCAACAAAAGTCTCAAGATCTGAACTGGTGGTCACTCTAGCTTGGGTGATCAATAACGTAGTCGAAGTCCCCTGAAAATTAGACTTTGCTTGTTCGAAAGCCCAAACGTAACCACCTTGCTGAAACGCTCAAAATGTGTGTGGTAATTGGCTAACCAATCTATACCTACTAAGGTGTCAAACTCTGGGAACTCTAATAACCTCAAGTTTGCGAGCATCTCCTAGTCCTTTATCTCATCTGGGCAATCAACGTATAATAGATTCGGGTATATCTTATCCCTAATAGTCGTGCTGAGGATCAAGGGTCACTATAGCCTAATAGGTCTCAATCCTAACTCATCAACCATATGACCATAAATGAAAGATATTGTAGACCATGAATCAATCATAACATGCATAAATCAATTACAAATAAAATTCATATCATCGATAAGGTTATGGGTGGCAGTTGGACCCATGGCGGCGATGTCATGAACCTACTCTCTGCACTGCTATGGTTAAGCCTTGCCTAGTCGTGGTCGAGTACTGACAAAGTGCCTTATCTATCTGCACTCAAAAGATGCTCGGTGTGGTCCCGCCCTGGTGGAGTATGTTGTTCGTGTCCCTGCATTTGATTAGACCTTTGTCCGTGTCCCTGCGTTTGATTAGACCTTTGTCCCTATCCCTAATCGTATATATGTCCCTGGCCTTATCCGTTCCTCGGCCCTTGACCACTACCTTTGCCTCTACCCTCAGTCCGCTGATACTGTTGTGGCGGCCTTGACTATATTAACTACTATGGTGTACAGACATAACTCCATGCCGGAGCAAGTGGTACTGGCACGGTTGGCGCTTGATAGGATTAGGGATGCAAATGGGTAGAGGAACACCAAAGGGTGATGAGGATTTACCTTAAGGAGTATATGTATGAGAAATTTAAATAGGGATGGGGTAGGGATGGTACAAAATCTCATACCCACATGGGTATGGGTAATATAATATATCCATGCGGATCCCCACTGGGATACCTATCTACCAATGGGGATCCCCATATATCAATTTATACACCATATGCCATACGATATTTATATATAAATATTACATAATACAAATAACAAAAACAAAAAACTTTTAATTAGATTTGTACTTTTAATTTATTTGGTTAATTAATAACTATATGTTTAGTTTTGAATTGTTTGAAACTATATTTATATTTTAGAATTTTAGGATCTAAATATCTGAAAAGAGTAGATGACTTGGTGTTTTAAAGAGATAACAACTTTAAGGAATATTTTGAATTTAAACTTTTCGTTTTGTATATGCCAATAATTTTGTAGAAACGTAACTATAAGTGTTAGCACTTAGTAGTTAGAATTTTTATTGCATGATATGTTAATTTTTTATTTTTGTTGGAATTTCAACAATTGTGTTGTTGTGTTTTTATATTTGACATCTTATTAGTCACAATTCTTTTTTTAGAATCACCGCATGGATCTCCAATGGGGAAAATAATAGGAAAAAAATTTCCCGCGGGGATTCTCATCCTCGCAAAAATCCCAATGAAAATCCCTATAGGGATCCGCGATGAGGAATGAAAATGGTAAAACATTTTACCCACGAGGATTCCCCATACCCACGAGAATTTCATAGGCATGAGGATGAGTATGAGAATGAGGTCCCCATCCCTTACCTTACCCATTTGCATCCCAAGATGAGATGGTGGCACCGCATATCCAACATTTATGCCTTTGCATCTCTTGGCCTATAATTACAACCTAACCCATAATTTGAAGTGTTGGTGCTGGTGCTGGGATGATCTTATCGGGGTGTGTGCTAAGGTATGTCTCTCTGGCCATGCTCCCCTCATATGTCGCTAGTAAACTCACTGGCACAATAGCCACTGCGGTGCCTCCAATGTCCCTCAACAGACCCTCCATGAAATAGTGTACTTGGTCAGCGTTTGTGTCAACTATAACTCCAACATACTCTAGCAACTATAAATATCTATTCATATACTGCATCACCAACTCCGCAATATACCGTTAGATGCTCAGAAACTCAACCCTCTTCAACTTCAGGACCGAAGGCGAAAAGTACATTTGATTCAACTGTTTCTTAAACTCTGCCTAATCCATGGCTTACCCCGGGTAGCCAACATACTGTGGCACCATGCATCGACCTCTCCAAACATCAACCTTGATGATATACTCTGTCTCATGTGCTTCGATATGGCCATGATGTCGTGTATCATCTCGTGGCTCTTCATAAACTTTTTAGCTGCCTCAAGATTCGTACCACCATAGAACTCAGCTAGGTGGTGTCTTTGAAACTCACGAGTCTATCTCGCATCGGCTACCGCCATGGTACTCTTCTCTTTGGGAGATGTTGGCGTAGTCTCTTCCGGTGTAGGTGGTGCAAATGGTACTATTTCGGTCTAAATCGGTACTATCCTAGTTATGATGGGTTGTGTCAGTACAATAAGAACTGTTGGAGTGGCATGTATGGTAGGCGCACTCCTCTTATGAGTAGTAGGCACTATTGACGAATATGGTAATGATGTAGTTGTGGTTTGTGCCCTGAGTATCCTTAGGTTCTCGTCTAGTCGCTGATCCTGGGATGTGACCTTTTGAGTCAAGGATTGTACCTCCTTTATATTCACGAATCGAGAACTTATGGCCTTACTATCATCACTCGACCCATGCTGATCTACCATTGCCATCTAAAATAACAAGCGATTCTCTGATCAACGTATACTTACCAATATAGTATAATACCATACAACAAATAACACATATGTGGTCAAGTTTTTATTTTCCCAACTCTCCATAGTTCCCAACTAAAACTTTAAGTCAGGATCATAGAGTTTCACTCTAAGTTCTAATTGTGTCCTAACTCTATTCTTAATTTGTGTCTTATGTTGGTTGTAGGTTAATCAAGAGTTAGGCAAAAACCTTAAGCTCTGACACCAACTGTGACGACCCTAGTTCCCCATAAACTGAGCCCCGCCCTGCCTAACCCAAGCCAATCTTGCAAGGTTAATGAAAGCCTAGTTAGCCTTTTGATCCATCCATATAAGTAAATTTATAATTTTAAGTCGAGTTAATAGTATTTTTCAAGTTTTACAAGTTAGCGGAAGCAAGTAATACATTAAATAACTCCACAATAAAGTAAAAGAGTCAGATAACATAAATGTGGAACCCTGTAAACAAATGTAATCATGTATATCTGGTGTCAAGTGTAATAAACAGGTAAAATGATATGCAAGTCATGTGGATTTGTCAACCCAAATAAATATCCCATTTGTGACAAAACAAGATATATACATAATACAAAAAGTCAAAAACCTACAAAAGTGAGTAAGGGAGAGCCATTCCAATGTCCTTATAGTAGATTACCAAGTATCAGCGTCTTGCCCTTGCTCGACTGCAGATCTGCACTCGGTTAAACACAAGAATTGTCGAGTCCGGTAGTATAAGCCAATAAGATCTAAACTATACTTCAAAATAAATAAAGCAGTCTAAAACTCATGCAGATAGAAAAAAAAACTATAAGGAATGCATGATAATAAGATTAAAAAGTGAAAGTGCAACGAGAAATGAGTGTAAAAACAAGCAACTAGATAGGTGCCCAAGTAGTCCAAGACCATGTAGTGTGAGTACCACAGGGTCGGGGTCATAGAGTCTTAACAACACTAAGCAAACTCAGGTTCTAGGACGTGACAATGCCTGTTGTACCTAAACCTTCGCGAATGAGGCATATAAATGGTGCTCCAGATAAAACACATTTCATCCCAACCAAAGAATCTAGTGAATCGAGGTCATGACACCTATAGCTAACAAAAAACCGCTCCATCAGAGACACATTCTTGACTCACTTGACTGTCAAACACTCGTATTAGAGTGGGAATTCAAAGAAAGGTAAAGTAGTGTAATAGCAATAAAATATAAAGCTCAATGAATTACTGCTCATTTCTTAGCTAGTTTTACATACCTCAGATCAATGCTATCATGCCTTTGCGGCTTTGACACGCCTCCAAATTAACACTCGATACCAGCCACTAGTAATCTGTTCCTGGTAGCCATTTGGATCAATTTATATAGTGATAGAGTCTATTTGATAATGTTTAATTTTTAAATCTCAAAGTTGTTCAAAATAGGGAAATAATAGCGGTGGCACATTTTTCGAAAGAACATTTCAGTGTAGAAACCCCCGAAAACACAAAAGCCAACTTTTCTATAATTTTCTCAAGTTTTTTTTTTCATTTTCCTAGTTTTTTCTGAATTTTTTTTTTCTGATTTTCAATTATTTTTAAAAATTAAAATATAAAAATATATAAAAATTTATTTTTTATTGGGGTAGAAGGGCTTCTGGGTCCCCTGAATAGGGCACGGGCCCGAGCTCGGGCCAGCCCGCTGCATCCCTTTTTTATTCTTCCCCATTTTACTTATCATCACTATCACCTCAACACCATTGGCAACATGAAATCCCCATAAAAAACCATCTTAAATGTCATAAAAACGTCATGAAATTAAATGGTTTCTTAACTCTATCACCAATAGAAGAGAAAGTGGAGTGCACCCAACCGCGATATTGTTTACGGAAGGCAATGAGCGTTGAAAGAGAGGTCGAAACACCTAAGAGAAATCAAGAGTGGGGAAGGAGATGCGAGTGTACGGAGTAGGATGTGAGAAAGAGGATGGGTGGTAATTTCGTTAGGGGGAGAGAGAGAGAGAGAGAGAGAGAGAGAGAGAGAGAGAGAGAATGAGAAGTAAAAGAATGAAGTAAGGGGAGGGGATAAGATGAGGTGGGTTGATGGGATAGGGTAGTTAGCTAGCTGTCAAAGTGTGAGTAGTTATGTGTTGTATTTTTTATTTATGAATAAGGTGGCCTTTTTACATTGATCTACTCATTCACTTAACCAACACCTAGTAGTACTATATCTCTGCCATTTGATGTGGGGGCCCTAAATCCCGAGGAAACCTAGGGCACCGCCACATTGCATTATACGTCAACAAGCCTCGCCACGTAGTGGCTTACTATCTACGATGCCCTGCGACCTAACTGGTTGCTTACACGTTATCTATTATACCCTCGTTTAGCTAATTAATCTTTACATAATTATTAGTGATTTAATTAGCTAGTTAATCAATTGTTAAAGTTATAATATATTTTTACAGTAGAAGTCATTAAGTGAATAAATTATGCAATATTTAGGGATCCTAAATAGTGGAAAGCCTGGCAAAAGGATACCATGCATATAACAAAGGCAAAATAATACAACAAGAGATCCATATACATGAATTCAGCGTTCTACAGTCTTCAAAATCCAACAAAACATAAATATATACATACTGAGCAAACACGATTGCTTTTGCTCATTGAAGGATCTCCACTCAGCCACCCAACAAATACAATGACGAGTCCAATGAGTAAAACCCCAAGAAAAGTTTGCACAATATTCATGAATAAAAGCTGATAAACTACGAGACATGCAAATATGGCACCCGACAATAGTAAGTCATACTCCCATGAATGTAGACAAATACGACAAGCAAAAACAACAACGAATGGTCTAACATCATATAAAAATTAAGCAGTTCCGAAATAAATTAATAATAAATAAACAAACGAATAATCCAAGAAAAACACATATCTAAACCAGTCGGTACAACAATAAAACAAGACAGGAACAATGTATATACGTTCAGGCTTACAATGACTAAGTCCTAACTAGGGCTAATGGGTGAATCCCCTCTATAATGTGTTTTAAGTCAATGGAACAACTTAAATCCCTCCTGACGGTCGTAGATCTATTCTAGTGTCGTCAACACGCGCATTAACACAAGCAATCTATGCAAGTGATTTAGTCACAACTAATATACACACAAACTAAAATTATAGGGAAAACCCATGTATGGCTACTAGCAGTTGCACATGCAATCTGATATCAATAAAACAAACCATGAATTTCGTGAAACATTTCAATGGATTTTACACACCTCAATACGCGCTCCGATTTTCATGAACTCCCGAATCTGACCGCGCGGTACTCGAGCTATGGTCCCTTTAGTCCATGAAGTCAATTAAGTGTGTTTATTAAGTATTCAGATTGGTTGAATAGGTTTTAAATTGATCATCACAAATCAGCCTTAGACACTAAACAAAGTTTTAATCTTGGTTTTATATCGAGTGCCTTTTTGGGCATGAATTGAATCTCAAAAACTTTCGAAGAGAAAAGTTGTTGACATCTCTCTTAGATTTCATAAAACGTAAGGTTTCAAAATACCGATTTAAAACGAAAACAATATCACAATTCTACCAAAACAACTCAAATTTGATTAGTAAGATTGTAAAAATCTTTTCTCCCAACATAGAGCTTGAAAAATCATGATTTTTTGTCACAAATCGTCTAACATATCCAACAAAAATATACTAAAAAATCAGCCCAATCCGATAAGTATTAAGGAAGTCATGCTCTTTCAAAATTTGGTTATTTTCTCATGAATATAATTGTTTCTAGTAGCAAGTTTGGCTTAATTCGTTTTACACCAAAGTTATATGACATGTATATCATTCATCTTCAACCTAAGAAAAATATGAAATCAGTAAGCCAAAACCATTCAACACCTCTTGGTCATGCATGTAAACATTTTTATCAAATAGAAACAAATAATGAGTAGAAGTTGTTACCTATTGTTTAATCTTTTGTAATTTGATCCTCTAAGCTTAGGTACTCTTGAAGTCTAAAAAATTCAACTTATTCTAGCTCTTTTTGCTCTGAAATTTTTGGATATTCATTCTTTCGTTTGAATGCAAACTAAAGTTTGTCTTTTATACACTTAGATTAGCAACTTGATTAATTAAATAAATCCTTAATTTGACTATTTTAATTACTAGGACATGTGTCCTCACTAAAAGCCATTTTCCCACATAAAGAATGCATGTCTCCACTCACTAGTTACTATTTATCTTAGGGTTCCTACACATCTTCATCATCTCCATACAATTAAATTGCCTCCAATTTGTTTATTCAAACTATAGTCCCATTAATCCATATCAGTTAAATTTACAAACTTAGACACCTAAAGTCATGTGGTTAGTGTATTTAGTCTAATTGTTGACACATTATTGGTCCTACTAACTCTTGACTACCGACACCATGTGCCTGCGCTGACACATGTATCTCGAGGCAAACACCCGTCACGCATACTCGCCTAATTGCAACATACAGATATGTGATGCAACACAAAAATATAATGATTTTGAATACCACACATAAACAACCATCATCCACAAATAACATATTCCCTCTGTTCTCATTTTCAAGTCAATCGAGTTTTTTTATGTAACGCTTGAATTACAATTGTTAATCTCCGAGATTAACATTAATCCTAGTTTAATTAATTTGGGTCGTTACAATTCTTCCCATCTAAGGGAGATTTCATCCCCAAAATTTAGATCTCGAGGGAGTGTGGTTCACCTAACCTATCATTATGTGACCATGCCTCACACTTTTTTAGAGTTACTCTACGGTCCCTTGAACACTCACTACTCTCGCACACATCAAGGAGACGTAATGTTGAACTGAGACATAGGTGCATGCCGCTGAGGTGATCATGATTCGTCATGCTCCTCGACATCTCCGCAACCTACCCCTCAGCTTGATACCATGCCCAAGTTACCTAAACCCAGTTATCTATGATCGGGTAATCGTATCCCATATCTTGTCACCTCTGCAACCCCAATTTGCCCCTCCAAAGCACAATCACGCCTAATTGCACTTTGAGCTCCTACACTAACCTTGCCACATGACCTCAAACCTTTCCTATCATGTATCACAACATAATAGACCTAACCATGCCATAATCTACCTTGACATATATGACATACCATGACCTACCATGACATACCATGACTTACATAATATACCATAACATGTCTTGCATGCATGAACTTAAATCATAATTATTAATAATTTTTAACTAAATACCCTAAACCTACTATTGGGACGTCTCCTAGCCTGGTTTAGTCACTACATGCGCAAGCTCTCGAGTCTGCACTTGTGTCACTAATGCTCGAGTCACCGGTTTTCGTGGGTAGTCCCTCTTGATATGACCTTCCTACCTACATCGCCAACACGCGGTCGCCATCATGGTCTTGTATGCTGACTCCCTGATCCCTAGCCTTAACCCTGTGATCACCGATCTCTGCCTCCCTAGTCTTGAGTCTATGTCTGCGGTGGTGCTGGTAATGTTAGTACAACATAAGCTCTGGTTGTCCGGTCATCGTCCTTACGACCTCGACTGTACTAGTTGTCATCTCTCGTTATCCAGATCTCTATGTCTCTTCTACTTAGAACTATGTCCAGTTTGTCTCTCAGCCTTGGTGGAAGAATGCTTGTCATTCCTCTGAAATAGGTGTGTTTCATGTGTGAGTGCTCTATCATACATCTCCCATAGTGTATGGGCTCCGGTGGAAATAATGGCTATGGTGATGTGCTTAATCAACCCTCGAACAAAGTAATAAAGCTGTAGTCTTTCAATGCCTGCGACGTCCATTGCAAACTGTAATAGATACCAATATCTCCCCATTTACTCTAGAACTGACCGGATGCCCTGTCTTAGAGCCAAAAACTAATCTCTCGGCCTCAGGTGGACCTTGGTCGGGATGTATTGATCATAGAAAATCTATCGAAACTCAGTCCATGTGGTCAGATATGGATGAGTGTTTATGTATGCTGTCCACCATACGACATCATCTTCTCTCAGCATATGCCATGATATCTTAGCCTGTATGCTCTCGTGAATCCGTAAAAGCTTGTGTAGCCTCTGATGCGCGATCAGTCATTTCCTAACTGTCTTCGAGTCTCCTCCTCCAAGGAAATATCTAGGACCAAATTCGATGAACTCATTCATCAACTTGACCTTTGCTGTCATCGAAGTCTCAAATACATCTATATGTGTCGGCATAGCTATAGGCGTCCAAGTCATAATTGTAGTTGTCTCGATCTGCACTACCGTCGGTGTGGCAACCACTGACGGTGTCTCTTATACCACAGCATGCATCGGTACGACCTGAATAGTCAATACAAATTTCATCAGAACAACTGTCGTCTCAATCATGCTCTACATCTAAACAACGGTGAGTGATGTAAGAGCCAACGTTTGTGCGCACCTCATATCCATCAATAGCTTAAACTGCCTATCGTGAGCTACGAATCGCACGACTATTACTGGATCCAAACCCTCATCTCTGGTTTGATCACTCGACTAATCAACATCTGTAGTAGGTGAAGTCGGTTGGCCATCTATCGTGATATGCATCGAAAACGTGCATTGAATCACCTTTCATATACATGTACAATTAAAAGCATAACACTTATATAAGCCCTAGCGCTACCGACTCACATTTGCTTCCTAACAAGGATTCTAAGTCAAGATCTTAGGGTTTCCAAATCTAAGGTTTGTTTGTTTAAGTTTTATCTGATTTTTTAAAACTATTCCCGAGGCTCCATTAAACCTCACTCTATTACCAAAATGTGTTGGCCCCAAATCCCGAGGCTCTCTAGCCACCGCCATGTTGCATCACACATCAACAAGCCTCGCCACGTGGTGGCCTACTATCTACGCCCTGCGACCTAAATGGTTGCTTACACATTTTCCATTATACCCTAGCTTAGCTAATTAATCTTCATATAATTATTAGTGATTTAATTAGCAAGTTGATCAATTATTCAAATTATAATACAAATTTACACTAAAAGTCTTTAAGTGAATAACTTACGCAATATTTAGCAATCTTAAGTAGTGGATAGCCGACAAAAGGATTACATGTATATAACAAAGGCAAAATAATACATCAAGAGATCCATATACCTAACAAAACATAAATATATACATACTATAACAAACACGAGCTGACATCCGTATTTAGAGGTAGTCGCCCAGAACTTCCTTGCCCTTGCTCGTCGAAGGATCTACACTCGGTCAATAAACGAATATAGTAATGAGTCAAATGAGTAAAACCCCGAGAGAATTCTACATAATATTCATGAATTAAAGCTGATAAACTCCCATGAATGTAGGCAAAATACGACAAACAAAAATAACATCGAATGGTCTAACATCATATAAAATTAAGCGGGCTAAAAAATAAAGAAATAATTAATAAACAACTGACTAATCTAAGAAAAACCATGACCTAAACCAGCCGGTACATCAATAAAATAGGACAACAACCACGTATATACGTCTAAGCTTAGAGTGACTAAACCCTAACTATGGTTAATGGGTGAATCCCTTCTAGACGCTATTTCAAGTCAAGGGAACACCTTAAATCCTTCCTGACAGTCGTAGATCTATTCTAGAGTCGTCAACACAGGCACAAACACAAGCAACCTGTGCAAGTGATTTAGTCACAACCAATATATATGTAAATCAAAATTAGAGTGAAAACCTATGTGGCCACCAGCAGTCACACATGTAATTTGATATCGATAAAAACAAACCATGATTTTTGTGAAGCATTCCAATGGGTTTTACGCACCTCTATACGTGCTTTGACTTCCCTGAACTCTCGAATCTGCCCGCCTAGCTCCCCAGTACCGAAGTTGTAGTTCCCTTAGTCCCTAAAGTCAATTAAGCGTGTTTATTATGTATTCAGATTGGTTAAATATGTTTTAAATTGTTCTTCCCAAATAAGCCCCTAAAGACTAAAAAAGATTTTATTGGTCATGTGTTACAGTGCCTTTTTGGGGATGAAAACGTTTGAATCTCAAAAAATCCCCAAGAGAAACATTGTTGGTATATGTCTTAGTTTTTTGAAAAGGTTTGGTTTTTGATATTCCAATTTAAAATGAAAAAGATATCATAATTCTACCAAAACAAATCAAATTTGAAATAAAGTCAACCAACAATATTGGAAAAATCATTCCTTCCAACATATAGCTCCTAAAGTCATGATTATTAGTCACGAATCATCTAACATATCGAACAACAATGTACTAAAAGATCGACCCAATCTGATAAGTATTGAGGAAGTCATGCTCTTTCAAGTTTTCGTTAATTTTTCATGAGTATAATTGGTTATACTAGCAAATCTGGCTTAATTATTTTGACGCCATAATTATATTACATATATATGTATATGATTCATCTTAAACCTTAGAAAAACATGAAATTGGCAAGCCAAAATCATTCGACACCTCTTGTTCATGCATGTAAACATTTTAATCAAAATCGAAACAAATGAGGAGTAGAAATTGTTACCTATTGTTTAATCTTTTGTAGTTTGATCTTTCCAAGCATCAAGCTTACGATAACTAGTGTAGAATCTCAAAACACAAAAAATCACTAGATTAATCTTAATTTTAGAAAATACTTTATAATAGCACTACAATCAAAATCAATAGAAATTTTTTCCAAGATACTAATGAATATATCATTCAAAACGTGTTAGATTAATAAATACTTCACTCAACTCTAGCTTCAAGCACTTAGCTAAAGGTTTTCTTTGAAGAGTTTAAGAACACTCGCCTTTTTCATCTCTCATTTTTTCTGACTTCATCCTAATTATTTTTTCTTTGTTATTTATATTTATTTAACTTTGAGTCCCTTCTCCATTTCCTGTAGACATTCTCACATTTTTCTCACTATAGATTTTCTACTCCATCTCCTATGGAATCTATAAGACTCTCTATAAATTTGTAACTCGTGTTAGCACTTCTCACTATCCACTAAAGTTAAAGAAAATATTCTTTCTAACTTTTAAAATTCATCGGTTTCTAACCTATTTCTTCTTTCAATTGTGGCATAATAATTTTCTATATATATATATATATATACTATAAAAATACTTAATCAATAGTTTTTTATCATATGATTATTAGAAATCTGTCTTGTTCATATTGCACTATTATTTGAATTTTCTACCCATTCTTATGACTAACACAAGGCAATTAATCAAGTGCATACATCAACTAATAAAGTTAATCAAAAGGGTATAAAAATTGATTCCTTCTATCATAGAATTCATTAGGGTAATAAAAATATCACTTCCATTCAAAAATCTATATATATATATATTCATTTTCATTTCTTCCTAATTAAAAATAAATTAAAATAAAATTCATACTTAATTAAATTCAGAAGAAATTTAAAAAATTTCATCAACTCAGTTGAATATCAGATCAAAAGTTTGAACTTTGCATCAATACTGAACTTATCTTTTACATTTCTTTTCTTTCCTTATTTTCTTTGTTATCATTGTAATACTTCACCTGTAATACCCCTAAACGCATTCCAAACCTTATCCTCAAGGTTAAAAAATGAAGTCGAGTTTCCAACAAAAAAATATACCTCGTGAAGTATAAATGAATTGATATAATCATAAATTGGATAATCAATATATAAATATCATCAAACAAAGTGTATTAAAAATATGATATATGAATAAACCATCACCAATGAATCAAATCTAGCATCACTATAAAGTGTATCACCAAAGTATGATATCAAATGTATTACATCACCAAGCATAGATCAAATGGTATCATCACCACATATCACATAGTATCATCACCAGAGTTACATGCAAGACCTCACACATAGTCGCTCAGAGACAAGGGAGATTACATATAGTAAAGAAATCAATGTCATTATCCTGAAGTCGCATCATCATCATCCTCCACTAGATCAATCATCTCGGACTGATAACTCGCAGCATGATCATAGAGGTTGTAGCCATGGCTAAATTGTAGGGTTTGTTAAGCTATATATATATATATATATGCTATGTGACACGTGGCGTTTGGGAGCATTATCAACGTGCCACGTGTCATCCCCAAAATGTAGATTTCGATGACCTATATATGATACGCGCCACATGTCATTTTGGAGCCTTCTCAATGCGTCACGTGTCATATCACGCATAAGTCGAAAACGTTACCAAATTAGCACTTAACTTTAAATAAATAATAAGACAATTTTTATTCATAAGTAACGGTTGACATAGTTTGATTAGTAGTGAACTTATTTAATCAGATGCAAATAAGGATAGTTCCTATATATGGTTTGTGCAACTAATGTATATTTTAATGTAGTAAACTAATGTAACTACAAACTTTCCATCTTAGATGCGCTTACGCGGCGTTTTTTAGCCTTTTCGATAAGCTATGTGGCACACCCAAAACATAGGCTTATTCAATGCATAGGCGTTACATTTTGAAAATTGAATGACTAATTAACCATTCAAATTCTTTTGAACACCAATGTAACATTTTAAACCTCTTAATTGTAATCAAATAATTTGGTATCATTAAGAATTTGTAATGGTAATTGATTTTTCAACTCGAATGTAATGTTAAAATAAACTAAACGTCTCAAATATAATAAGTAAAACGTTTCAAATGTATATATCTATAAATAGAGATGTATGGGTTCGATTGGCATCTACACAACCATCATCATCGCTTTCCTCAAGATCGTGACCATGGCGTATTGTCAACTCGGGTCATCATTCACATGCTCCACTAGCTATAATATCTACTTCGCTACCGCCCCAAACACCTAGGCCACCTCATCAACGACAACAATCTCATCAACAACTGAATCACCCATGTACAATCGAAAGTGGTCCTACATCGTTGCAGCAAATTGAGGCTAAAGGCTTTGGCTTTTGATGCATAGTACCTTTATAAGTAGCATTTTATTGATACTTTAGGCCATTAATAAGTGAGTTCCTACTCATCTGATATATTTTGTTGGTTTTTAGGTGAGGAAAGCAAAGTGGGAGCATTTAGTGGTTATTTTGAAGATCCGAGAAGATTTCCCTAAAAAAGCGCGCTTGTGTCGATCACGAGACAAAGAAAAACGAGATCAGATGAGAGTGATGAAATGATGATATTTCACATGGTTTTTTTTGATTTTGAAGATGTTTGGAAGTTTTGGGATGATAATATAAGGTTAAGGCAAAAAACGACATCAAAGTGGCTAAGTTTCAATGAAATCTAATTTGACCAAGCTTCAGTGTTTTAGCCATAACTCCCTCATTTCAAGTCTAAATGACTTATTGTTTTTTCCATTTGAAAGTAGACTCTGAGCTGAGCGTTTTCATCTTAAGAGCTTAGTCAAATTCGACCTCTAAGTGGTCTAGAATGACGTCACAAAGTGAATTATATGCTCGAGATTTAGAGCCCAACCCTGCGCCACAGTGCCCAAAATAGTGTAAAACTTGCAGTGGGCGTTGAAAGAGTAGGCACTTAGTGTAGCCAGGACACCTATATTATGAGTTTTATGGGATTTTAGACCATTTTTTAGACCAAATTTCCCCCAAAGTTATAAATAGACATGAAAATTAGGTTAGTGACAACTTTTGCTTTGAAGAGCTTAAAAAAAGAAACTTGTGGAGGCTTGAAGATTGGGTTTTAAATCTTTGATTGGTTCTCAACTCTAGGTTTGAACTCATGAATTCTTGCATTTCCGTCATGTTTAATGTTGTTTCTAACCCATTTATTGGGTAATCTCTTTTATTTAGGGGTCTTTGGCAAGTTGGATTCCTTTTGATTTAAATGTGTTGATTTATGTATTCTTATGTGCTATGTTATGCTTACCTTGATCAAGTAGGTGTAGAACTTAGGGTTTAAAAGCCACCATGACCATTGGGGCTTTTGGACCCGGATTTGGGAAAACACAACCTTATAACATATAACGTATCGACCGATGGTTATTGACAAGGGATGCAATTGAATTTGGTGTTTAATGCGGTTTCTCACTTACACTATTCATGCCGACCGACAGAGTCCGAGTGAGACATTAGAATCTCCATCACCAAGACCTCGGGATGGATTGAATTTTAGGAGATTCGCCTATTATCACACGAATTGAGAGACTTTCTAATTGCATTGGACTCGAAGGATACAACTTGGGTGAATTAGATTCCCTAAGACGTTCTATCGATAACTTAAGACCACATTTTAATTCCTTGCAATTAGATAAAGTAAATTAGTTAATTTTCTTTACAAAACCAAAATCATTGTTGCCTAACTTATTAGCGTAATTATGGCATGTTTGGTTCGTGGGATTAGCCCGGATTAGCTACAATGGACTAGTTAATCCGCTGTTTGCTTGGAGGATTAACTAGTCCAGCGGATTAGTTAAGAGGCATGGTAGTGGATTAAACAATACCACCATTTTTTGTGGGATTAGCTAATCCATAGTGGGTGGTGGAGGAGATTACCACTTTACCCCTCCCATTAACACAAACACCAAACGAAATTACAAATCTCTATCGACAATGCCGAGACCGAGACCGAGAGGGACCCGACGAACTCGTCTTCGAATCGGTCGATCATGACGAGTAGATTCAAAATGCAAGTACGCGCAATTCAATCGGTCGATCATGACGAGTAGATTCGAAAATGGGATTTTGTGTGAAGTTTATGCGAAGGCGGTGCCGGAATTGGTTGACGATGAGGGCTTCTGGTTTAGGTATTTTTACAGGATTGATAAGGCTAAGCAGGTTGAGGAAGCTAGGGCTGATCTTGTGAGGCGGGCGGTTTCTGGTGAGGATGATGATGAGAATTGGGAACTGGGCTCAATCGAAAGCTCACTTCTTGGAAGAGCTTGAGTAACCCTTCAATGGGGGATTTCGTTTACGAATTGGACCGTCGTGGGCTCCCGGAGATGGTTCTTCGAAACGGATCGACGAAGCTGTTCAGGACGGGGTCGTGGAATGGATTTCGGTTCGGTGGGACTCAGGAGGTGAAGAACAACTCCATTTTTAAGCCAGTTTTTGTGCCCAATGTGTGAAATGGGGGGAGGATGTGTTATTCATATAAGGGTATTTTGGTAAATGTACATGTACAACCTCATTTAATCCCAACCTTAAAACACCCAACCAAACAAGATACACAAATGTGACTAAACTATCTAAACCCATGTGTTAGTCCCATCACTAATTAATCCCATGTGTTAGGATTCACTAAAATGTGAACCAAACAGGCCATTAGATTACAAATTAGTACTAAACCATCCCTGTGGATTCGATATTACCCAATACCAACACTATTTGGTGCCACTATTACTTCCACATTGTTGTACACTTACAGATTGTGTTAAGTTTTTGGCGCGTTGCCGGGGACAGTAGCTAGTTTTATTTTGATTAAGATATTTTGTTTAGAATTTTATTTTTCAGTAATTTTTGTTTATTTTTATTTGATTTGAATAACCATCTACACTTAATCTTGTTTGTTGTTTGAGTTTCATATCTTAATTCTGAATTCAAAGGACGAGGAATAAAAGAATTCAAAAAAAGTGATGGAAGTTGATTGAGTATCGCAAATTGGCGGAATGTTTGAAGGAAACTGGACTATGGTTGTTATGACACAACTTGCTAAACTAACAACTCAAGTTGAAAAGTCTCAAGCAAATACATGGAGTCAACCTTCAGTAGGAACCTAAATCAATGTTGGGATGTTATGGAGTGCAATTATATGGTGGAATGGAGCAAGTCCAATTTATGAATCAAGGGCATAATATTCAATCTAGTGCAACCTTTCAAGATTCATATCATCAAGGGGTTCATAATTACCTAAACCTCTCATATGCAAGTCAAGAGAATATGAGAGATCATCGAGCCTTCAGTCACTCTCAACAAGGCTAACTAAATGATGATGAGGCTACATTCAAGTCAATCAAGTAACTAATTATGAGCATGAATTCCTTTAATATCGAGCGACTTGAGGAACATGAGAAAAGAATGGTAATTCTTACGCATAATCTAAAGATGATCGAATATGAGAAGAACCAGACCATCAAGAATCTAGCGTTGTAGATAGAACAATTGACTATTGCATTGAAATCTCTTCTAGATAAGCCTCTTCTTAGTAATACATTGGTGAGTCCAAGGGAGACCACAAATGCCTAGGCTCTTGATTCATGTCTTGTAGTAACAGTGGAGGTCAGGAAGGAAGAACTGGATCCACAAGTAGTATTTCAAACTGAGAAGAAGAAAGAGAAGTTTGATGAAGTCAAGACAATGCATGCGGTAGAAACATCTGGTTCTGCACTTAAAACACGACTTCCAAAAAAAGTGGAAGATCCGAGAAGTTATCGGCTTCCATGTTCTATTAGTCCATTACAATATGAAAAGGCTTTATGTGACTTGAGGGCGGGCATAAATCTGATGCCACTATCCATACTCGAGAAGTTTGGAATTATTGATTTAAGGCCAGATGAGTTTAGTGTGCGCTTTATTGATGGTTTGTTGTCTAAACTGAAAGGTGTAGTGGAAGATGTACTTGTCAAAGTTGATCGATTTATGTTTCCTTGTGGTTTTATAGTATTGGATTTTGAAAAAGGAGAGAATGTATCATTAATACTTGAAAGATCATTTTTAGCGAATGCTTGAGCTCTCATAGATTTTGTAAGTGGAGAAATGTCAGCCTCCTCATCATTAGAACGACTAACCGGCCTAGATTACCTTAATCCTCTAATAATCTAGTCAACCTAATTAATTCTTTCAACTTTGACCTAAAAATAATAATTATTTCAGTCCTTAGTAATGCTCCAAAACTAAATTTTACATCATCAATGAAACTCAATTCATAATTTTTTAAATTGGTGCAAATTGGGAAATCATACAAATGAACTCCGTATTTTGTAAAAAATTTGACAGCACCTTCCCTAAAAGTGGCCTACCAAAATTTACCTAATAGATTGCAGAATGGGGAGAAGCCTAGAAGAACTCACAACTCCTCGCAGTTCACAATATGTATCAATTTAAATTATTTAACTAACTTAAAGTCTCCAATACCTTAATTACAATTTTATAATCCCAAAATAGATCAAAATCTAAACATAAACATCTCAACTTATTTTATACTAACTTAGGATACTTTCATAGTCTATTAGAGACATATCCTACACTTACCCCAAAGCCCAAAATAATATATAAAAATAATTTACAACAAGAATGTACTTTAAATTGAAAATAATCACCACTATCTTCGAGTCTTGTAAATTATTCCTTGTCTTTAAATAGAATCTTACACCATAAAAAATAACTCGAAGATGTCAGACAAGTAAATTCTTACATTGATCTGTACTCTTGTAATTATTAGTCTGATAAATGGAGACATGTAATTGCATTTCCAAATAAACAGTAAGATATATGAGTCAACATGACATGCAATCCACTCTGTCGTTGTCTCCTAACTATAATCAGCCGTCGACTTCCAAATATAGTACAGAGACAATATTAAGAGATAGTGAAATGCAGAGATAGCTTGTCGGCGTTAAGACTCCACTAGTCTCACTAGATGACGTAGAGGCAGTACTAAAACCAAGTTTCAATTAAACCAGACTCCGAAACAAGCTTATCCCCCTCACTCACTCTATGTATGCATGACCACAAATGATAAAATGAAACGCGGACTATGTTACAATTACAGGTACAAAAATATTCAATCAATAGTAAAGATCAATGTAGGGTTTACTTACCACCGAACCAACTCAAAGTTGGTTGCGAAGCCTTACACAACGTTCCCCGACTTTCACATACTTCAACATGTCCTATTTAAATCATAAAATTCAGGTGTTAGAGTTACAACTCTATTTTAATACTTCAAAACCATTTTTCAAGCTACAATGGAGTTCAAACCACTCCAAACTCCAACAACTTTATCTTAAGTCTCAAAACTTGATTTATGTCTTCAATTTTGGTCATAACCTACTTAATTGGCTTCAAAAATAATTTAAAATTTTACTATAAATCTTAAATTGGGATTTTAACTCAATTGGCAATTTTAATCTTGCCAATTGTGAATTTCTACTTTAGAACTTCAAAAAAATCCAAATTTACTCATTTCATCAACTTTTGGAGTCTTTTCCTTCACCAAAACATTTAAACATTGCAATGCAATGTTTCTATGAGTCTCTAAATAAAATTCAAAGCGAAAACTACCCCGGAATAAGCCTTCAACACTTAGTCAAATTATAGGCAGTGCAGATTTTTCATTAGCAATACCCTACGTTCAACGCTAAATTTTAACCTTTAAACCAATGAATTTCACCACAAGCCTTATTGATCATTGAAATAGGATATACCAAGATTCAAACGAACTTATTCGCAAGCATTTTGGATATCCATAAGGTCTTTGAATCATTCATCAAACATGACTACTCGCATCTGTCAAAATTGTTTACAATTTTGACAATAGCTTGCAGGCTACCTTTGCACCACTTTTTCACTACCAAAATAAATGATTCTAAGTTTGTACTTTTCCATTATATAAAATATGATAGACAAGGGTTAAAATAAGCTCAACCCTAATTTGGATATCATTTGATACCTCAACTTATCGACCCAACTTGTTTGCTTGCAAGCAGTTTTTATACTTAGCCAAATTTCGAGGCTTTTGAGTAGTTCAAAATTGAGGTCCTACCTTCTATTTGAATTTCCAAATCTCCACATACATTTACCCAACCTTAAAACCGAAAATCACAAATAACAATAGGTTATATGGAGTGCCAATTCACCAAAGATCATCACCAAATACCAAGAATTGAAGAAAATAATCATACCCGACTTTTCCTATCTCAACACAGTTCAAAAACTGAATTTCATGAGTCTTGATTCAACAAATCAATCGAAACAAAACCAAATTAATCAAATTCATATCCAAATTGTTGAAACACATATAAACCACTGTTTTCCCATCAAGTCCATCAATTTACATCCATTAATTTAATTCAACTCATAACACCAGTTCATCCCAAATTCAATGAAATTCCAATTCTGTCACCTGAACTGATTAACCATTAATCAACAACACAAAACCACCACAAGTCGATTTCCCATCACACCAAAGTCCCACAATCAATCAAACTCGAATTGAACATCAATAACTCAAATAAAAAAAACTTTCTTCAAACTCACCTCAACACCACGCCTCATCAACAACCTTCAACAACCCTTCTTTTTTTGATACAGTGAGCATGAGAGATGGAAAACAGTGAGAGAGATGAGGGACACTGAGGTGATTGATGGAAAAGAATCGATTTGAATGAGAGAGATGAGCATGGCGGGTCGTTGAGGTTTTGATCGATACCCAAAACCTCACTCATCTGTTCACACTCAATAAGTCATTTGAGTAGACAATGGTGATTGAGAGTTATTAAGTCGAGAACACCACATCTTCACCTCAACTTGACCCTATTTTGCATCAAAATAAAGTATAATACATCAAATAGAGATCGATTTAAACCCCAAATTAAATCCAAAAATACTTAATTAGGTCAAGTTTATTAAATTCTTGATGTCACAGAGAGAGTTAGGTCGATTTGAATGAAGAGGTGAAAACGATGAGCATGGCGGGTCGTTGAGGTTTTGATCGATACCCCCTAAAATCTCAACTCATGCATCAAACAATCATATGTCTTGCCAAGTACATGAGAAATAGCATGATTTGTTTAAGAAATGACTGTTGGTCCTTCTTTCCAGTCGCAAATTGAAAACATTGAAAGTTAGTATGAGGCCAAAATGGAAAGAAGCAGTTAAAGTAAAGCAAATCGATAAGGAAGGCAAATGGGAGATCTAAAACAACAAGGGACATTTGCTGATGGCGTCTTAACAAAATTTCAAGCAATTTCATGATTCGCTTTAAATGAGTAAAACTTTAGTCACTCCTACTTGATCTTCACAAGCGTCAGGCTAAAGACGAAAAACTTAGTGCTAATGGGAGGCAGTCCATGGGTTTTCTTCATTTATATTTTAGTTTTTATTTTGTCGCATTTGCTTGAAAAAAAGAAAGAAAGAAAATAATGAATTTGCTTGATTATGTGGTTGATATATGTTGTGATGACATTTCAGGTCATGAACCAATTGCCAAGTGACTGCACATTGAATTGGAAGACAGCGAGAGACAACAAAGAACAAAGGAATTGTGATACGATCCAAGTTTGGGGAGTACCAAGGGAATGATGGAACGACAAAGAGAAATTAAAACAACATCGACATAAATAAGGGGAGTACATAATTTCAAAATGTTTATTTTGCTTCAAATCTTCAATGTTGTGATTATTGTGAATGATTATACTTTAATAGATATTCTTGTCCTCCTTTTTGCACATGATTTGGTTCATTGATGATAATGAACATATTAAGTTTGGGGGTGCATAACGTCTATTTTTATTTTTGGGAGGTTGGGTGGTGGAAGAGCCGAGTATTTTGCAAGCATTTGCATGTTAGTTAGAGGATTTCTTTAAGTCTTTTCCAATGTGGCTAACACAGTCTATGATACGTTTTTTTAACAAACCAATTAGACAAAATACTTGGGGAGGAGTAAAGGGAACATGTGCTTAAGTATTTAGCTTAGCTAGATCGAGGATTCTCCAGAGATGTTTGGTGTGAGGAAGAACCTATGCCAATACAAAAAAACGATAAACTAAAAGTAGGCGGGTTTTAATGAGGATTCGGGGATTCTAAAACTTGCTCAAGATCCACTCGAGGTGATAAATTCCAAACTTAAGAGATTGAGTAGAAGAGTTAAGCCTTGTGAATGGTTTACATAATATCTTATATTTCCTTCCCACACATGAGATCTCTAGTCATCCCGTTGAGCCTTGCTTATCATGAGTTTTTGGTACCAAACATTATCCCTAGCCAAAAAGCCTTAGATCACCTAGAGTTACAGAGATGAGCAACCTTTATCCATGATAAAAAAAGAGCTTGTAAAGTTTCAGTGAAAAATGAAAGCAACCCGAAAAGGGAGAATGTTAAAAGAAAATGAATTAATCCACCAAATAAAGTCCAAAGAAAAAGAAAATAATATGGACTGGTGTGATGAAAAAGAAGAGTTATGAGTAAAACTCCAAAGTGAGTATGAAAGTTTGAGTTTTTGAGAGTTTATTCTATGTAAGTGCTCTCTGTTTGTAAGGAAAGGGTTCGCGAAATCTATCTAACTTTGTTTGAGCTTAAATATGTATTTTCACTACAAAAAATGGTTATTTAGAAACGGAATTAGCAACGGAATTTAGTTCCATAGTTAAGAATAAATGGTTGGAGACGGAATTGAGACGGAAGAATTCAGAGACGGAATAGAGAGAGATCAGATATGGAAATAAACACGGAATAGAGACGAAATTAAATTTCGTCTCAAAAAAATGGTGCCAACATTCCCACCAAAAGTTTAATTTTTTATAACCGTCCATTACGTCTCGACATTCGTGCGTGCTTCGATGGGGACAATTGAAAAATGGGAACGGATGTTTATAGAACTCTCTCTCTCTCTCTCTCAACCGATTCTCACCTCCACGCACTCTCTCTTCGTCGTCGAGTCCCCTGAATCCTTGCAACTCTTTCTCTCAACCGATTCACTCACCATCAACTCTCTCTCTCACCGAATCTCTTTCCCAACCCCGAAATCTCTGCATCATCTGTCGAAGGTTGGGGCCTCTGCTGTTGTTGCGATTGAGACTGCGAGTTGTCGTCGGGTCTGCCGGAGGTCGAGCCGTCTGCCTCCGAAGCCCTCGCCGTCTGTCGTCGCTGCCTCTGAAGCCCTCGCCCTCTACCGTCGCTGCCTGTGAAGCCCTCGCTGCTATTCGTCACTGTCGTCTACTCTGTCCCACGCCATCTTACATTAGACACCCAGGTGAGATAATCCCTCCATTGATATACCCTTTTCAGATTTTCCCTTGTTTCTCTCTAGTTTGTAAGATTTCGATCAATTTTTGTGATATTCGATCTCGATTTTTCCATTTACATATTTTTATTTGTTCTTATATTTAGTATGTTGAAGTTGAAACACAACTTTAGGGTTTGTGTAGCGTTGGTCAATTTGGGTTTGTTCATCTAGTGATTTATGTTGCTCAACTTTTCATTTACATATTTTTTATTTGTTCTTATAAAGGGTTTTTTTTTGTAATTCTTATAGCATTTTTCTTATCTTTTTTTTAGACCATGGAAACTTGTATGGTTTTTTTAAGTCAACTTGTATGGTGTTTTAGCCTTTTAGGCATAAAGACTTTTAAGTTCTAATCTCTTCTTCTTCTTGTTCTTTTTTTGGTTTTTAATTTTTGATCTCTTATTTATTTAATTCATGTTTTTATGATCATGTATGGATTCTTTTGTCATGTTAAATTTTATTTTATATTTTTACAGTGTGTTATGGCTTTGGTGGTTGGATCCCCTCAATTATAAGAATGACGTATGAGGATTTATTTTAGAGGTAGTTTGATGTGTAGTGTAAAAGCTCCAAGTGGTTTATGCATGTATTCACGCAATGAGTTCGGTTAGGAACAACGGAGAAATGTAGCCTCGAAACCAGAGAAAACATGGATACTTTGAATAGTGCAGTGAAGTTAGGGTTCTCTTTAATTGGGACTTGGAGGGAAAAAATAAGTTTGGGAAAAGGTTTGGTTTATAACTTTATATGACTATGAATTTGTAAGTAATCTTGTAAATTTTAAAATGGAACGTGTAAGTCTCTTTGACATGATAGTGCTCTACGTCATTGTTAAGGAGTGAAATGGTAGAAATTTAAAATTATATGTGTAACTACATTTAAGTGTTATGGGAATGCATCTTTTGTCAAGGTGGAAATTTAAAAATATACGTGTAAGTATATTGGCGTATTTTAATGAGACCAAATCCATTTCACTTGGATTTAGGAGGTTTGGTAGGACGTTGAATTGTTTTGGTTTTGGTTTTAGTTTCGATGCAGATGAGCGTTAGGGAAGTGGTTGAGCTATACGGAAGCGAGAAATCATTCGTAGTCGAAGTGCATCGTGCTTTGTCTGGATTGCATTCTACTGCTCTAATTGCTCTGGAGAGGTAGGGTTTTGTGCTATATTTTTTTTTTTTGTAATTTACATTCTTTGATCTCTTCATGCCATGTTTTTTCATGTATTTCCTACTATATTTGGTTCAATTGTGTGTGTATGCGTGTGTATAGATAAAACTACGAAAATAGTAGGTATAGATGAATAGTACATTTAATTATATATTTTCTACTACTAGGTATCTAAAAACTATGATTACTCTTTGAGTTGATCTGGCTATTTCACTTAAAACGTCAAAAGATTTGAATTAACCTCTAACCTTAAAGAGGTAAGAGTGAACAGCTAATGGGTCCCAACGTAATGTTTGTTTTAGTTATTCCACTTAAAACGTCCTAAGATTTGAGTGTGTAAGTCTCTAACCTTAGGGAGGTAAGAGTGGACAACCAATGGGTCCCAATTAACAAAACATACACCAAAGCACTGTTTGTTCTATTGTTGGCTTTTTTTTGTTAAATGTTTTTTGTACGATATTATGTTAAGTGTTAGTTTGTTACAAAAATATTATCCTTAATGTTTTGGTATTTGTATGTACCTATTAGCCGTCATTGGTATATGTATTTGTTGAAAATGAAATACTGGGAGCTTTGATCCTATGTGGTATTTGTATGTTGCTTATAACTCATGATATATGATTTCTTGAACTCATTGTTGCTTTTATTTTTACGACCAAGTATCCTACTCTGTTTGGTATCAGTCATGCACCGAGCTAGGTCTTAATAAAGTTGAAATCAATAAAAGGAACATAAGCTACAAACATACATGAATTTAGACATATTTTTCCAGAGATTAGGAGTAGTACATTCAAGCCACAAACAAACATGAACTTAGAACTCAACAAATGCAAAGTTTGTTTTGTTTTATGTTATTTGTATCAAACCACATTTATTCAATGCATACAAACAAAGCTTTTTGTTCATGTAGTTAGCAAGGTTCTTAGATTCCCCATTCTAATAAATTGTGTAAGTTGGAGAAAATAGACATGTACCGTCGGAAATTATTAAACTAGTTGACTAATTTAATTGCACAATTACAATGGGAATGTCGTCTACAAGTCGAGACTGGATGTAATCGACAACGACTTCGTTCGAATTGAATTCGCGACGAGGGTTAAAGAATTTATAGCATTTGCTAAGCAACATTGTCCTACCTACCAAAGTGAAAGGAAGACTAGATGTCCGTGCAATTATAAGAAATGTAGACTTGTACCGTACCTGGACGTCGAAACGGTTGAATACCATATATGTAGGTACAGATTTGTTTCGGGATATCACTATTAGTACGAACACGGTGAGAATAAAGATGAAGACCCGCAAAACCTCTACCAATTTGATAATCATATTGATGATGCTGATGTGGGAGGTTTTGATATGACAACTTACCACGAGATGCTACACAACGTGGCAGGTCCAAGTTTTAATTGGAATCACGTGGAAGAATCACCAAATCCCAAAGCACACCAACTATATGACATGATTGAGGCTAGTAGCGAATAATTGTAGCTGGGGTGCGAAACCATGACAACGTTGTCCACAATGGCAAGATTACTTGCGATCAAGTCAGAACATCATATCTCCGAACGAGGGTATAATGAAATCATAAAATTCATGAAGGATTGTTTGCCAACTGACAATTCATTGGTTGAAAATTCTTATGCCAATAAAAGACTAATGCGAGGTCTAGGTCTACCTGTTGAGAAAATAGATTATTGTGAGGACCAATGTATGATTTATTGGGGAGTGGACTCTAAATTGACATCATGTAAGTTTTGTGGGAAATCACACTACATTGCATAGCGATGAGGTCATGGACGGAACACCAAAAAATGCCCTTACAAAAAAATGTACTAGTTCCCTCGATTGCAACGATTGTATGCGCCTGAGTCAACGACAAAACATATGTGATGGCATGGAGAACATTCCTCGCTAGAAAATGTTATGCAACACTGTTCTGATTCGATTGCTTGGATGCATTTTAATGATGTCAACAGAGACTTCGTCGCCGAGGTTTGAAACGTTCGTTTAAGATTGTGCACTGATGCCTTTCAAGTATTTGGGATTTCAAGAAAATCGTACTCTTCATGGCCTGTAATTTTGACTCCGTACAATCTTCCATCGTCAATATACATGAAAACTAAGTTTATGTTCTTAACGGTTATCGTTCCTGGACCGACCAACCCAAAACAAAAAACTAACGTGTTCCTTCAGACGCTTGTGAAAGAGTTGCAAGATTTATGGAACAACGGGGCGATTACTTACGACGTTTCCATAAATACGAGTTTTCGTATGTGAGTGGCCCTTTTATAGAATGTTAGTGATTTCCCTGCGTATAGCATGTTGTCCGATTGGAGCACACACGGTAAGATGGATTGTCCATATTGTATGGAGGATACAAATGTCTTTCAATTGCAAAGTGGTAGAAAGACATCGTGGTTCGACTGTCACCTTCGTTTCTTGTCGAAGGCCTCACAATTCAGGAAAGACAAAAAAAAGGTTTTTAGAGGCAAAATGGTACTAAATGACGAACCGCCTGCTTTGTGATCTGGTGAAGAAATTTTGACAGAAATTGAATCGTTGGGCTTGATGAAGGTGACAGAAATCGGAGCTGATTCTGTGAATGGGCTGATAGCTAAGAATTTGGGATGGAGAAAAAGAAGCATTTTCTGGGACTTGTCGTATTGGAAGACAAACTTGATCCGACACAACTTAGACGTCATGCACATCGAGAAAAATATTTTTGACAACAAATTCAACATTATTATGAGTGTACCGTGCAAAAGTAAGGACAATGCGAAAGCGAGACGAGATATTCGTGAATATTGTCACCGACCTTCTCTACACATTGATTCGGCGACAAATACTTACATCATTGGATGCTATGCTCTTAATACAATAAAAAAAAATCGTGCGAGTGGGTTGAAAAGTTGTGTTTTCCTTATGGTTATGCTTCAAATCTTGGTCGATGTGTGGATCCAAAAAAGTTGCAAATGTTCGGCATGAAGAGTCATGATTTTCATATTTTCATGCAACGGTTGATACCAATTGCATTCAAAGAACTCATCCCAAACCCGGTTTGGGTTGCAATTAGTGAATTGAGCCTTTTTTTCGACCCCTAATTGCGAAAAGTGTCAGTCTCAAAGATATGAAGGTTTTAGAGTCTGAAATACCAAATCATGGTGTGAGGACTCACCCAACATTTCAATTGGTAGAGATTCATCGAAGTCAATGATATAACAACTACGAGCCATTTGTCCTTGCAATGCAAGCCACTCAAGTGTACTACCTTTCGTACCCTTATTTGAGGAATGAGCGACAAGAAAGGCTAGCAGTTTGTTGTTGTTAACCAAAGTTCGTCGACGAGGAAACGAGCAAAGACGATAATGACCAAGGCTTGGAAGAGATTGCATTCCAAGATGGCGAACCCACCACGTGCGTAGTCGACAATGCAATTCAGAATTTCAACAATCTGGATGATCAAAATGGGACCCGCGTCATTGTTGAAACGGGTCAAGTCAAGAAGAAAATGACTTCATTGTCGATAGTGGAGATGATTCAGAAGTAGAATCATCAACTTCTAGTCATGAGAGTGAATTTGAAATGGATGACAGCGAGTAATGTATGTCTATGTTATGTCAATGTTTGATCGACGTTTTGTGAATTTCTAAACCTTTCTCAGAATTGTTTAGTATTGGTGTTTTTTTAGGTTTCATGGCTCGCAGTGATAACCCTTCACTTCGAGGTCGCACATTACCTCAGGGCAGTCGAGGGATACCTTTAGAGGGACCTCGTCCGGTCGTTAGAGGTGTAGCACAGGCCTCTGGAATCGATATACCGACTAGACCTCATGGTCCGACCACACGAGGCGGTCAAAGAGGTCTTGGCGGTCGAGGTCGTGGGTCGATTCCTAACTTATCAATTCCGACTTCTCGTTCACTCGATCATGAGTTACAGTCAGCGTCAGCTTCGCCTTCCTTACCATGCGCATCGCCTGTACCATCGACATTGTCATCTAGAACCATACCAAATCGCCCATTGCAGTCACCGTCGGCGACATCGAGACATGACACTCCTGTATCGATGAGGCCTGTGCCTCCGACCACCGCATCACCAGCGGCATCCACATCTTATGATGGCAGAGTAGGCTTGCAGGTTACAAGCCCTCCACGGGCACCTCAGAGGACAAGGACCGAGCCCCCTCGCGTGCATAGGATCTCGATCACACTGATTGCCAATAACACGTAAGTTTGTATTTGATTCATATATGTATTTCTAATTATTGATGTAAATTATTAAATAATTTTTTAAGATGTTATGCATTTTAATGAAACACAGGGAATTGCATCCTTCTCATTCTTGTGCACGGAGGATGAAAAAAGTTTTCAAGAGATAGAAGATTCCAAAAGGGTATTGTTAGAAGTCGGACCGAATCATCATAAAGACCACTACTGGCGTCAATTTCAGGTACGCAGGACTAACAAATGTCTTAGGACTTATACTAGTCTTTCAATGTCTCGTAACAATTGCACTCGCCATTTTATAGGTATATTTTAGATGGGATGACACGATTCACGAGGATCTCATTCGTGCGGCGTACGACACGCATGCAGGCACAAGGTACACCGCATTGATGCACAAGTTAAAGAAGAATTGTGTGCAGCCAAACTTTGTTATAGATGAGGCATAGAGGAGATACTTGGAGTACTGGGAGAGTGAGGACTTTCTTGTCATGTCTAGGCAAAAATCTACGAATAGGAACACTGAGGTCGAAGAACCTAAGACTGGACCCTCGAAGCACGGTGGTGGCTCGGTGTATTTTGTGACTACTAATGAAAGATTGGTGAGTGTTTTTTACACTCTTGTTTATTTTTTCCATTTCTACACTTGTTCACTATGCCTATGTTTGCTTTTAATTTTTTTTTTTAAAATTTCTTACACATTGATGCTAGTTTAAACTCATTTGCATTGTACATATTTCATTCACTTCAGTTCATTTCACTTTTATGCAATTGATTTGTGTTTGATGAATATAAGTGCGCCGACCTACTAGTAATTGACATATTTAACATTTTTATAACTTTTGTATGCAGACTTATACATCCAAGACGCTACCTACCATGAATGAAGTGTATTTGCGTCTCCACACCGTAAATCACGACGGGGTGACATTCATCGATACTAGATCGGAGCGGTTTTATGTAAGTATAGAAATACGAGTGAAATAGTAATAAGTTTACTTTAAAGCATATCATTTAAGTTGTTTATTGTTAATCCATGCAGGCTAAGCTCTAGAGGAGACGTCAGGAGCTGACCTAGGCTACACTAGACCAGCCAGTGGATGATGAGGCGGTGTACTTCAATGTGGCGGGTGAGTGTCCCAGAGGACGTGTCTACGGTCTCGGGTCGTTAGGGAGAAAGAAAAGAAGATATGCAGATCCTGGTGCTAGCACATCCCAGTTGCCGAAGATGGTGCCACGTTTAGAGTTTGATAGTGTTGCCGAGCAATTACGACATGTTGTGGAGTTTATGCAGAGGCAATTTGGGATGACCATGGACGGAGCAGGCCTATCTCAGCCACCACCACCACCACTACCACCACCACCTCATGAGCTGCAGCAGCTGCAGCAAATAGATCCCTCCGATCCACAACAGCAACAGGACAATGTTGATCGAGAGATGCAATATTGGCTTACGAGTGATGAGCAAGTTGGTGATACTTAGGTAATTTTCTTGTTGTTTATGTAACTTTTGAGATGATAATTTTGCTTTTGTAAATAAATTTTATAGTTGTTTATAAAACGTTTAGATTGATAGTTCTTTTTGTGCATATTAGAGGATTGGAAGTTTTTGTGGTTGATGTTGAGCAATAGGATTGATGGTTTCTTAGAATACTTAGGTATTTGGAACATTTATTATACTTGACAATCTTTCGTGTATATATAAATCTTTTTCAATGTAGAATTGTACAATTTTTTCCCTCATTTGAATCTTTGTTGTTGATATATATTGTTGATGTATGTATGTCAAATTCTGCTTTTTTGGGGGATGTTAGCACCCCTTATGAGTTGTTGGAGGGGCGATGGAGTAGGTCCTATGGTTGTATTTTCAGGTTTAGAGGTTATGGAGAACCAATTGGATTGATCTTAGTTATGAAAAGAAAACAAACCGTACAAACGAATTGAGATGGATTAGCAACGAAATTCAAAGATTCCATTGCTATTCAATCTTTAATTATCGAGGAAATAGTTGCGCCAAACTGGATAATACTAAATTTAGACACGAAATAGAGACGGATCAGCAACAGAATGCTTGAATTCGTTTCTGATCCGTTGTTAATCAACAACATATTAGAAACGAAATTCAAGCATTTCGTTACTGATCCATTTCTAATCAACAACGGATCAAAAACGAAATGCAAGTATTCCATTGTTAATCAACAATAGATCAAAAATGAAATATAAGCATTTCATGTCGAATCCGTTGTTGATTACGAAAGGATTGCTTTAATTTTATGCCTGATCCGTTGCTAATCAGCAACGGACTGCTTGAATTCTGTTACTGATCCGTTGCTGATTAGCAACGGATCAGCAACAGAATGTAAATGCGATTAGAATTGTCCCTTTAGGAAGAAATTCCATTTCTGTTCCGTTTTTGTTTCGCTTCTAAATTCATCTCAAATCCGTCTCTATTCGATCTCTAATCAGGAATGTAACACATTTACGTGCTGACTAAATTAACGTAGATAGATTTAGAGACATAATTAATTTTGTCTCTTTTCCGTTGCAGAATATACTTAGAGACAAAATTTATGCTAATCAGCAACGAAAATTTTCATTTTTGATCACCTATTTTTTATAGTGTTTTTGATAAACCAAGTCATGGATCCTCTACAACCTATTGAAGACCTAAGTATTTTTGGTCTTTTAAGTTTGATGATAGTGGAGAGTGGAGCGAAAAATATGCTTATGGAATCTCTTGGAAGTTGATGCTTTAAATGAAGAATCATTGAGGTTTCAAATCTTTTTGAGGACTCTCACTAGTAGTGGCAGCTAGACTCTCGGATTTGTACTTGGCTTGACGAATGTGGATTCTTGTAAAGGTTGGATTGAAAGGCTAGGTTCGTGGGCAATTGAAAAGCTTAATATTTTGTTTGAATTTGAGACTAGAAAATGCCACAAAGGTAAAGAGATAAGGATAGGTGAATATTGGAATATGTTTTGCTTGTATGTACTCGATGTGTTTGAACTTTGGATAAGAGTTGGTAAATAGGTTAATTAGCTTAAGGTAGTTGATTTAAATAAGTTGCATCAATTTTGTCATGTTTATTTGATTGGGACTAGCAAAGTCTCAAGTTTGGGGGTATTTGATGCATAACATATTTTAGTACCTTATAAGTAGCATTTTATTGATAATTTAGGCCATTCATATGTGAATTCCTACCAATCCGATATATTTTGTTGGTTTTTAAGTAAGGAAAGCAAAGTAGGAGCATTTAAAGGTTGTTTCAAAGATCCGAGAAAATTTCCTTCAAAGCGTGTGCTTGTGTGGATCACAAGGCAAAAGAAAATGAGACCGGAGGCGAGTGATGAAATGATGATATTTCACATGGTTTTATGTGTTGTAAAGATTTTTGGGAGTTTCGGGATGAGAATACAAGGTTCGGGCAAAGAACAACATCAAAGTGGCTAAGTTTCAACGAAGTCTATTTTGACTAAGCTTCAGCGTTTTAGCCATAACTCCCTCATTTCAAGTCCAAATGACTTGTCATTTCTTTCGTTAGGAAGTAGACTCATAATTGAACCTTTTCGTACCCCAAAAGCTTAGTCAAATTCAACCTCTAAGTGGTTCAAAATCACGTCGCAAAATGAAGTGTATGCACAGGATTCTAATCTCGGCGTCGCAAAGCCCAACCCAGCACCACAACGCCTGAAACAGTGAAAAACTTGCAATGGAGCACCGCAGCGCCAGGGTAGGCGCCTAGTGCAGCCAGAACACCTATATTAAGAATTGTTTGGGATTTTAAACTATTTTTAGGACCAAATTGCCCCAAAGGCTATAAATAGACTTAAAAATTATGTTAGAGACAACTTTTGCTTTTGAGAACTTGAAAAGAGAAACTTGTGTAGGTTTGAAGATTGGGTTTTGAATCTTTGAGTGCTTCTCGACTCTAGGTTTAAAATCATGAATTCTTGCATTTCCATTATGTTTAGTGTTGTTTCTAACCCATTTATAAGGTAATCTTTTTTGTTTTATGGGTATTTGACCCAAAGTTGGATTTTTTTGATCTCAATGTAAATGTGTTGGTTTCTTCAATTCAATGTGTTAATTTGTGTATTCTTGTGTGCTATGTCATGCTTACCTTGATCAATTAGGTGTAGAACTTAGGGTTTGAAAGCCACCATGACCATTAGGGATTTTTGACCTGGATATGTGGAAACACAATCTTAGAATATATGGTGCATCGACCGATAGTCATTGATTAGGGAGGCAATTGAATTTGGTGTTTAATGTGGTTTCTCACTTACACTATTCACGCTAACCGATAGACTCAGAGTAAGACGTTAGAATCTCTATCACCAAGACCTTGGGATGGACTGAAATTTAGGAAATTTTCCTTTCATTACATGAATTGAGAGACTTTCTAATTTCATTAGAATCGAATGATACAACTTAGGTGGATTAGATTCCTTGGGACGTTCTCTCAATAGCTTAAGACCACAGTTTAATTCCTTGCAATTAGATAGAGTAAATTAGTTGTTAATCTCCTTTACGAAACTAAAATCATTGTTGCCTAACTTACTATCGCAATTAGATTACAAATTAGCACTAAGCCGTCCTTGTGGATTTGATATACCCGGTAACAACACTAGTTGGTGCCACTATTACTTCCAATTTGCCGTACACTTGAGGCTCGTGTTAGCTTTGACAAAATTTAGTAGGCTTTTGACAAACTTAGATTTAGTACCTTCATTAGTGAGCTTTAGTTTTAGAATGCAGATAATGAGTTCATTGCTTTGTAAATTTTGTTTCTCCTTAATTTCCGGAATGATACGTAGTACTTTATACTATTTTTCTTCTTTAGTGACAGTGTACCCATCTGATTCACAATATGAAGATCGATATCTCGCTCCATTATTTATCTCATCATTTGTCTCTCAAAGTCCCTCGCTGAGTGAGTGCTATTAATGTCATCATTTATTCATTGGAGTTTATCTTATCTATCAATCTCATTGGTCATCCTCATCCCTCAGATTATCCCTTGGGTACATTATCAATCTCACCATTTGGAAATTGTTTTTTTTTTCAAATATTAAACTAAAATTATTTTAAGTTAATGCCCCACGAGTAAGATTTTGAAACTACTTTGGGTTTCTACCAAGTATTAATCTAATACATTAGGCATTTTCCACATGAAAAGCGTGAGATGTCAACTAATTGCAATTACGTGGGATAATTAGCTATTTTACAGCAATATCTTTTTGACTTTTGTTTAATTAGAAACACTAAGTAACATTTATACCATACAATTAATTGTGTGATTATATATGTATATATATATATATATATATATTTTGCTTTAGCTACTTTTTTTTGGTATAGATATCCCCCTCCTTCATGGTCCACTTACCAAGGAATAGAGATGGAATGTTAGGGGCAGAGCAAGTTGGGTTCGGGTATAGAGTCATAAGCGTGGTGTGGGGGGGGGGGGGACATAGAACGTTCTCGTTTTAAAAACTAACACAAAAATAGTTCCTTTATATATATAGAAGATTAGAATTTGCTTTTTAGAAAAACTTGGTTAACCTACTTTGAGCTCCGATTAAGCCAAATGTCGTACAATTTCACTCGAGATGTGCATTCATACATCTCGGTGTGTATTGCACGACATATGACTGGATCGGTGCCCAAAATGGGTTACTCAAGCAGATCCCTTACATTTTAGTTTTACCATATTTTATCTCCTTTGTTGTGCCGCTACAACAGAAACCCCTCTTGGCCTTTTTGCCCTCTTACATTGATGTCATTCAACAAAGGCATCTGAGGTAGCAAGAACTCGCCTCTCGGTATCTTGTTGCGTCTTGATTATGCATTATTGCAAAACCTAATCTCAACTTTTTAATTGCATTGTCACCTTATTAGGGTGATTGGTTTTGTGACGACCCTAATTCCTTAATCAATGTCACACGACCTAAACTGTCGCTCAACCTCTCGAATACCAAGCAAGTTTAGCATAGTAAGCTTTAACATGGGGAACAAACTTACAAGACATTGACTAAATATGTAAGAGCCTAAATTAATTAAACAGAAATTTACTTTAATTATTGGAATTAACGGTCTAATTCGGGCCTACATATAAAATTCGGTCAACTTGGACACAAGAATTTAGGGAAAATGTTGTTTTTGACTGTGTATGCTATAATTGCGATGTTTATATTAATTTAATCCTATCCAAATACATCACATGTGTAAATTATATTTCATGTTTCATGAGAATTGGTACGACATGTATACTGCCTTGATATGCATGGCGATGCGGGTATTGGGTAGGCAGGTATACAAGTAACTTAAATAGCTTAGCGGAGTCCAAAATAACACTAATAATTAGTCCTAAGCTATGGCAGAAAAATAAATATAAGCATAAGTTATGTATTAGTTAGTAAAAAAAAGGTTAGATGGCGCCTCGAGATGCACATTGGTCGGGCGTTGGGTATGCAAGTAGTCGAGACTTGTTGGTTAACAATGCGAAGATAAATTATAAACCCAAAAGTTAGACTTGCCCATTTATTGAATGTGCCTAAATTATCAATTAGCTAGTTTGATAAATCTAGGCCTATGTTCTAGCTAATAATGCGGTCCTTTGATAAATTAAAGTTGACCGTGAGATCTCATGGATATGAGATTTTGAGAGTTGATTAGAGGATGATATCTATCTTGCCCATGCTATATAACCTAACTTAGAGAGCTTTTGCTCTAAATTGCATGTCTTGGATAGAACAAAAATGAGCTTCTTGGCTGGATTTCTTACATTTCAAGGGGAGTCGGTGTCAATTCATGAGGATCTTGGTCTCAAGAACATCATATTGAAGAAATCTAAGCCTAGGTAACCAAATTCTCAACTCTTTTACTTGAAATATGGTGGTCCATGCATGTCAAAAAATGGGTTTTGATTCCTAAAGATATTTAACTAAATCGGGCTTTCTCATTGATGATTAAGCTTGATTTCGAAGGGATTTCATCTCTAATTATTGAGTTGATTGAAGTTCCAAAACTGAAAATTTGTGTTCTCAAGGTTTCATGACAAACACATGTTGATGTCAAATCTATGCAAATGTTTGGTTAATAGTTACTCTAATTGTGACGATCCAAATTAATTAAACTAGGATTAACGTTTGTAATTCAGGCGTTATGTGGACAATTTGGTTGAGTAAGACACGAGAACCGAAGAAATATGTTGTTTATGGATGATGATTGCTTAGGTGTGATGTTTAAATGCATTATATTATTGTAACATCGCATGTGTGTAAGATGCTATTGGGCGAGTTAGGGTGACAAGTATTCGCTTGATAAGGCGTATTAATGCGGGTATTGGGTAAGCGAACTACGGGTACACTTGGAAACTTGATTAATTCACATTAAGACGACTAATTGATTAATTGGAATGGGTAATGTAACCATAGGCTAAGTTGATCGAGTTCCTACAATAGGCTACGACGTACCTAGAAATGCGTATCGAGACGTAGGACACCGAGTGTTGGGTACTCAAGGGTTAATGGAATCACAAATTTGTCAATTTTGATGAATAATACACAACCATATGTATTATAATAGGCGTAAGCTAAATCAATTAAGTCAAATAAACAAAGGCCTATAGTTTGGTTAATTAAATTTAAATCATAAGATGGATCTAGAGATATGTATTAGCACATCTAGGAACCTATGAAGTAGCAAATTAGTGTCACTAAGAGGGAGTTAGTGGGAACCCGATGTTATTGCCTGATAACTTTAGTTGGGAAATGATGTGAGGTGGGTGGAGTTAGAGTTTATATATGTGTTATATTTTATTGTATATATATGATATACGTATATATACCGATATTGATTTGGTGCACGCTTATTAATGCAAATCATGGACGGATACTCGATTACGCCTTATGAGACTGTACAGATAACTAGCGATGCAACAGGGGATTCCCCGATTACAGCAAATGTGTAGGAATGATCGTTGTTCAGGAGACTTAGATAGCTGAGGTACTTCAATTACAAAGGGATCAGCCGCCACACTTGCGACAGCCGTAGTTACAGCACCTCGAGATCCAATGGTTGTTACAGTACTTGCAGGGATAGTCGTCGCCCAGGTTGTTCCCCAGACACCAGTTGAGAGAGTAACTGCCGAGACACAGGAAAAAAGAGAGCTACATTAGTTGTCATTCCATTGGTGACACGGACTCCTACGCCGCCACCCACGATTGTAGAGTAGTTGCCTACTACTATTGCGGCTGCGACACCAACATTTGTATTGGCCTCAAAAGCAAAGGTTTTGAGAGAAATTATGAAGTTTTAGTCAGGTTTCTTCTACAGAGGTGGCGACCCTAAGGCGGCAGAGAAATGGATAATGTCTCATCAACAGTTTCATAAGGTGATGAGGAACGATAAGAGTGGTTAGGTGTAGTTATCCTGAGCATGCTTGAGAGGCTACGCAGCAGTTTGGTGGACCACCTATCAGGATACCCACCCAGAGCTGACGACATGGGTGGAGTTTAGAGAGCTATTTTACCACCAGTATATGCCCATGGAGGTGAGGTTGAGATTGAGAGAGGGGTTTTTGATCTTGAGACATGCTGATGCCATGCTGATGCAATACATAGAGCGTTATCGGTACCTGTTGCGGTTTTTGATGGATATGGCGCGGACAGAGTGAGTACACATATTACTTCACCAGAGGGGTAGATGATAGGATTTCTGTGGTAGCGGTGTCATTAGGAGCTCGTACTTTGCAGGAGATATTCTATCTAACGTTAGCACATAAGACTTTTCTAATGTAGAGAGAATGTAGGCTTACTACTGGGACCGAGGTACGGATGGGACAGAGATTTTGGATAGATCGAAGTCCAAAGAGATAGAGGGATCATTCGGATAGAGGTCAAATGGATAATAGACGAGATAGGAACCGCAAGGATGATCACCGAGACTGTCAGTCTCGGTATGAGGATAGGCAGCAAGTTTGCATTATAGCACCACTACCGATCGAGCAGTGTAGACAACATACACAACTGTACTATAAGAGTAGAGATCAGGGAGGACATGACAAGGGTTAAAGAGACCGGGGTTAGAGTCAGAGATCTCTAACGGATAGGCTAGCAGGTTATAGACACGTCGATGTTTCCATTGTGGTTAGACGGGACATTTGAGAGCAAATTTTTCGATGGCATCACCACCACCAGAGCCAGATCAGACCCAAGAGAGAGCTCATGCAGTTGGTCAGCCGAACAGAGGCGCGACCAAATAGCATGTCGAGGGTAAGTTATCTAACATAATTTATAAGTCATTTATTTATTTAGATTATGCGTACATGTTGATTCCTAGCGACGCATATGAAGAGTTAGTGTTATGCTATACACTAGGCCATAACATGTGCGGTCCGGCACTCGATGAATGATAACCCGAGCTGCCTTAGTGCACGCATCAGTGACTCAGCGTATAGGCCAGCACCGCAAGGGCTATTAAGTGATGGGCCAATGGAGTGGGTTAGAGAGGCCCTCTGGTGGGATCTCAACATATTGAAGTATGATCTGGTGGGGTTTGAGCATAAGTGGGCGACGTCAGCTGTTCCACCACTATTTTCATTTCACGCATATGTGAATTAGAAATTCATCAAGATCTGAATTTTGGAGACAAAATTTCTTTTATTTGGGAAGAATTGTAACGGACGTTAATCTTTGGGATTAACGGTTGTAATTCAGGCATTACGTGGACAACTTGGTTGACTCAGACACGAGAACTGAGGAAATATATTATTTGTGGATGATGGTTGCTTAGGTGTGATGTTTAAACGAATTATATTATTGTAACATTGCATGTGTGTACGTTGCTATCGGGCGAGTTGGTGTGACGGGTATTCGCTTCGTAAGGCGTGTTAACGTGGGAATTAGGTACACAAACTACGTGTACACCAGGAAACTTGATTAATTCACATTAAGATGACTAATTGATCAATTAGAATGGGTAACGTAACCATAGACTAAGTTGATTGAATTAGTACAATAGGCTTTGGCGTATCTCAAAATGCGTGCCGAGACGCAGAAAGCATCGGGTGTCGAGTAGTCGAGTGTTAGTGGGATCGCAAATTTATCAATTTTGATGAATAAAAACACAAACTATATGTATTATAATAGGCGTAAGCTAAATCAATTAAGTCAAATAAATAAAGGCCTACAGTTTGGCTAATTAAATTGAAATCATAAGATGGATCTAGAGATACGTATAAGCACATATAAGAATCCATGGAGTGGCAAATTAGTGACCCTAAGAGGGAGTTAGTAGGATAAGTGGCAAAAGATAAGCCATTGGATGAATATCGGGATATGTAAACATATGGAGATAAATGGCTAGGAATCAACCCCACCTTTATATATATATATATTGATGATTTGATCAACACATGCAAATGAACCAATTGATTTTAAATCTCTAGAGAAGAATAAGCTTGCTAGAGAGAGATAATATCAAAAGAGTTTGGAGAGAATTGCTCAAACTTGGAAATTCAACATAAGGTAATCATCTTCTCCACCTTACATATATGGAAATGAACTTAATTTGTTATGCTTTAGTGTAAACTTGATAGTTGAGGAATAGGTTACTAATTTTGATGAATTACAAGTATTATTACTATTTCAAATGAGAATTTATATTGGTTTTGGAAAAATTAGGGTTTTTGGTGAATTTGGAAAAACTAGTAGAATCATGTATTTAATGATTTTGAATCAAATTGATGTTGTTCTGATTGATTTGAATTATGTTTTGAAGCCACCATGGAATGCAAAGTGTTTTTATGAGGCTTGGTTAGCTAATTGGGGAGTTGAGGAAATAATTCTCGAGTTGATAATTTTGTCACGGAGCGCAGTTAGCACGATATCCAGGCTGGCTAGCATGCAAATCAGTCTGGGCTCTAAACTAGTTACCTAACGCGCTAACTCCACCTAGTGCACAAGGTAGACCCATTAGCTTGCTAATGACATATGAAAGTTGAATTTAAGGGCTGATTTTGAGATTTTTGACTTAATTCAACAATAATCAACATGGAATCATGTTAAACTTATAAAATTGGACTTCAGGGAATTAGAGGGCCGTAGCTCGAGTATCAAAGAGCTAGTTGAGTCGGATTCGAGAGTCCACACGAGAACTCGAAGAGCGTTTTGAGGTTTGTAAATCCCACAGGAACGTCACTTTAGTATTTATTACTTTCATTACTATTTATTCTATCTTCTTCAATGTATTCTTGATTCTATTCCTTGTTCACTTCAATTATCTATATATGTGTCACTATTCAAATAGTTGGTTGTGTTTACTCTCGCAGGGTATTCTGTGGTGTGTCTATGGCACGCTAGACCATAACATGTGTTTTAGAAGTCCTCGGTGGATAACAACCCAAGCTACTTTGTCAGTACAGGTGCCGGTGCGTCGTGGGTCTTCGCCAGCCACCGAGAGGACCGGGTGATGGGCTAATTGGGTGTGCCCAATGTTAGGATCTTGGGAGGGTATAAAAAATATGGTATAATCTGCCTAGAATAGGCAAATACGTTTGCGCTTTATTGTTATTTATCTATTCGATGAGCTATTTACAATTGCCTATTTACATTCCGCATGTTTATTTAACAATATTTATTGGATTTCCTTTACTTATTCATATAAATGCTTAGTGAATTTCCTTGAGATTTTACTTACTGGACTCGTCATCTCTTTTGTTGTGATGGCTGAGTGCAGATCCTTCTACGAGTAAGAGTAAGGATATTCTTGGTGACTATCTATAAGTTTTCCCATTGTTCGGCACACTACTCGTAGGTGTGTGTTTTGGTATATATATTGTGATATTTTGGGTTTATGGGAGACTGATAAGATAGGTGTACTTGTATATATTTACTTTTGTCTCCTTATATATAGTGTACTTTATTTCGGGTTTTCTACAATAGAACCGATGCTCTATATAACCTAAGAGTTAATGAAAATACAAGTTTTTGTTTAATGTAAGACTATGCTGTAAAATATTGTTTGTCTACTTGCAACTCTGTAAAATACAAACCACTCGCATGGCTAGGACTCGAATAAACTACAAATAGTTGAACTTAATGAACTTTATATACTTAAGGAAATAACTAAAGAAAATATGAAACTATTAACTAACTACAGGGATAGCACACATGTAGACATGATAATCGAGACATGAGGTGGACGTGTAGGTGCAGAACACGTGTAGTTGGGCCCATCGGGCGAGGAGCGCACACCAAACGACACCCTGGGGCTACCTCGGGGCGTGGGGCTGCCACACTAATAGGTTGCATGCATGATGATTCATGATTATTGATCAAGTTTTGTGGTTTTGATATGGTTTCAAAACATTTGGGGATGATTTGTCATGATTTGGGAGTGTAGAACTACATTTCTACTATTTTTCTCAAGCCTGAAGCGCGTTTCCTTAAATGAGGGAGCACACTCCATCCCCTAAACAACCTCTATTTTAATAGTTTTCGTAAAACGGTCATATCTTTATCGTTTTAAGTCGGATTTCGACGTTCTATCTATCGTTGGAAAGCTATGACATAGCATAACAACCTAGAGTCATTATTTTTTAAAATTAAGTCATCTTCTTTGATGAAAATAAGTTGGAAGTCAAGGGTTGAGCAAAAGGATGGTTCGATTGTATGTTTTGGGACTCAAATTGATTAAGAGTTATACACCCTTAACTTGGTGACTTAAACATACCTAATATAACTTGAATTGGCATCAGGACTTACTGATGAACCTGCTATCAAGGGTTGTTTGGTTAAGTTTTCCTACACGGTGCAAGGAATCGAAGCAACCCTGAGATCGTATGGCATAGTGCAAAGTCGACATCTTCATGATGTAGCTCAAACAGATGGAGAGTTACATAATCGGGTGTCGAGTACAGATTTTAGAACGTCAGCAGGAAGTTTTGGAGCGCTTTTTGTAATTGTTTGAGGTAAGTATACCCATAAGAAAACTCTACTGAATTCAATTATTTCTTGTTGATCCCTCACATGCATCACTGCTTATGGCATCACATGGTTTAGTTATTCTATTTTTTGTTGCGTGTGTATGGTAGTATTTATGGAGGCGATTTTCTTTGTAAGACGATTGTTAGAAAAATATAGAGAAAAGAAAAAAGATCTTCATATGGTATTCGTAGATTTAGAAAAAACATATGATATGGTCCCTAGAGATGTTCTTTGGTGGGTTCTAGAAAGAAAAGGAGTGCATGCTAGATACATAGACACTATTAAGGATATGTATGATGGAGTAGTAACTAGTATAAAGACATTTTGAGGAGCTACAAAAGAATTTTCTATTACGATAGGACTACATCAAGGATCGGCTTTAAGCCCTTATCTATTTACTTTGGTTATGGATGAACTAACTATGCATATTCGAAAGGACATACCATGGTGTATGCTATTTGCATATGATATCGTCTTAGTGGATGAAACAAAAGATGGAGTGAATAGGAAATAAGAACTCTGGAGGGATATATTAGAATCTAAAAGCTTTAAGTTGAGTAGGACGAAAATCGAATACATGTATTGTGAGTTTAGAAACACTAGATATGAAGATGATGGGAGGTAAAATTAGGGGAAGTAGAAGTTCTTAAGGTTAACCACTTTAGATACCTTAGATCAATCATACAAAATGATGGTAATATTGAGAATGATGTCACACATAGAATCCAAGCTGGATGGAAGAAATGGCGGAATGTAACATGGGTGATTTGTGATCGAAATGTTCCTACTAGGTTAAAAGAGAATTTGATAGGACCGCAATTAGACTAGCTATGCTCAATGAAAGTGAATGTTGGACAGTAAAGCAACAGTAATTACATAAAATGAACGTAGCGGAAATAAGGATGGTTAGGTGGATGTGTGGTAAAAATTCGTAAAGATAGAATAAGAAATATAGAAATCCAAAGACAAGTAGGAGTGGCATCAATTGATACACAGATTAGGTAAGCTTCGTCGCGGTGGTTTGGTCACCTACAAAGACGACCTACAAATGCCCCACTAGAAAACTAGACTCAATAGAAACTGTAGAAATTCGACGAGGTAGGGGTAGACCAAAGTTAACATGGGATGCATTAATTAGGAGGGATTTGAATTGTTTAGAAAGCTCACCATCAATTGCACTTAATCGAGCACAATGGAGAAGTTTGATCCATGTAGCAGACCCCGATTAATTTGTGACTGAGGCTATGTTGTTGCTGTTGTATGGTAGTATGGTAGTGTGGTATGACTAAGTCTCTTGCACGTGACCACAAATCACGTTTTCACGACTCGTGGAACATATCCGCAAGTGTTAGGATGGCAATAGGGTGATGGTCCAGTGCGTGCATGACCGGTGGGATCTCGGTGACCACCGTTGAGCTTAGTTATTGGTCACTTGGTTACACCCACGGTCTTCTCTTTTTTGATCTGTAGTGAACTTATATTCATGTATGGTTATTTTCGTTATTTTCTTGCTTTACTTTCCTGGCATGTTTTGTAGTCACTTTTATTGTTTTCTCAAATAGTGTGTGGTAGTCTTTTGGATTTACTCACTAGAACTTGTCATTATTTTTTTGTGGCAAGTTACGGATCTTACGATGAGTCGGGGAAGGCAGTACTAGGTGATGACTTTTAATGTTAGAGAGCCATCACTGTTATCTTCGTAGGTGTTTGGTATTACTAAATTACTCTTTCGGGGTAATGTAGGGAGACTTTAGACACTGATACATGTATGTTGATATTTTTGTATACTTTTATTGCCTTGATATACATGGTATCCTATGTCGGGTTTCCACACATTAAGGTTTGTTTATATGCAAAACTTGATAAAACTCCTACTTTTGCATGCAATTAAGACTTCCACTTGTAAAACAACTTAACTAAAAATTCCCGACCCATAAGTTGTAAAATGTTACGTCTTAGTCTAAATCATGAAAATATTAATATAACCTCGCAAATGACTAAATCGAGTTTAATTCTCCTTGTCTAATTAAACACAATTCATAAAATGCTAAATAATTGAATAGATTATTGCAGATTGGCTTAAGATAGGGTTAAGGTCGCGAACCATCATAAACAAGCGTGCGGGTGATGTGGCATGACTTTGAAACATGTTCGGCGACGTGGTGGTGCCCGGTTCGCATTGGGATTTAGAGTCGTCACAAAATATTTTCTAGTCCTATTAATAAGTTTTGCGGAATTAGCTCAAAGCTTAATTAATCAATCTAATTTGTTTCTAGATTCTAGTTTCTGTTACTCTAAATCTCTATCGAAATTTTATCATAGTCTCGTTTATATTTTGTGTTATCCACAAATCACGAATAGCTATAAGATTTATCAAGGAACTTTATAAGGTATTGCTCAATCATGCACAAATATAATTTATATATCTAAATTACATGTGTTATCCTTACATCGTCAACAACTATCCACTACATGTGTAGAGTTATATCATGTAATGTAGCTGTTTATATAGCTGTTTTATGTAAACTGGTGTATGTGGTGTAATGTACTACAGGTTTATCTTAGCTTGTTCTAGGCAGTTGTAACTGGGGTGTACAATGTACACCATGTTAGTTTGTATATATACAATGTACAATGTAATTTCGGTGTTAATTGAATAAGAGATTGAAAGTTCTTCTTGTTCTTCATTGATTCATTGTGTACTGTTACATTGATCAATTTGATCTGTTTTGTTATTGATCAACTGTTAGTGCGTGAATTTGTTCATGGTATCAGAGCAGGTTATATTGTTCTTGATTTGTGTTGTTTTTGGTTGAATTGAGTGTCTGATCATGGCCTCTGTTCATGGTTCTTCAAGTTCTTCAATTCGAAATGGAGCAGGGAGAGCTCCTGAAGCAGGTGATCTTGGAATTGAAAGTCTTTATCTTCTTTAAGGTTCCGATCATCCTGGTATCGTACTAGTCTCCAATTCTCTTACTGGTTCAAACTATTTGTCTTGGAGTCGAGCTATGATGATTGCGTTAGGTGCAAAAATAAAGATTGGTTTCATCGATGGTAGATGTTTAAAACCAGATTCTACCGATCCTAATCTAGATCGATGGATCAAAGTGGATTATATGGTCACTTCTTGGATCTTGAATTCTATTTCAAAAGATATTCTTTAAGCTTTTCTTTATACAACCTATTCTTTTGATCTATGGAATGAATTGAAAGAAAGGTTTGGAGAATGTAATGGTCCTCTTTTGTATCAATTGAAACGAGATATTGCTTCTATAAGTCAAGGAGATCTATCACTTTCACAATATTATACAAAACTTAAGAAGCTTTGGGATGAACAAAGTTGTTTAGTCCCTTTACCTGTGTGTGAATGTGGAGCTTCAGCAGCATTAGCTATTCTGGAGTCTAATGAAAAGCTGATGCAATTTTCGATGGGCTTGAATGATATGTATGATCATATTCGTAATCAAATATTGGTAATGGATCCATTGCCAAGTATAAACAAAGCTTAATCTATGGTTCTTAGAGTTGAAAAGCAAAAGGAGGTACATGTTAGCTATTCACCTATGATAGATACAGCCATGATGATGAAAACTACCAGGGCGAATTCAGGTTCATATGGTTCAACCAATGTTCATAGGTTTGCTGGAAAAGGAAATCAAAAGAAATTTATCAATAAAGATGATCTATTTTGTGATCATTGTAAGGCAAAAAGGCACACAAAAGAGACTAGTTTCAAACTTCATGGATTTCCAGATTGGTACAAGAAAGACCCTAACAAGAAGCAGATGTCAAATAGTTCAAAGTCTTTTGTGAATTTGATGGAATCACCTCTAGATATACAAGATGCAGGATCTCCTCATTTTGAAGATTTTCAGTCTAATATAGCAGCAATGATACAACAAGGGATAGAGAATTTCATGAAAGGAAAGTCTATTTCAGCTGAAGGAGCTTCTACACATGTGAATTCAGTTATATCTGATTTTACAGGTAGCTCATATAAAAGACTTTCTAGTTCTTGTTCCTCTTTTAATTCAGATGTTTGGATTGTGGATAGTGGAGCAACAAATCATATGTGTACTAGCTATGATTTGCTTGCTAATGTCACTGTCTTAGCTAAATCAGTTATGGTTTGTTTACCTGATGGACATACTAAAGAAGTTAATTGCATTGGAGATGTGAAGCTGAGTTCAGACTTAGTTCTTTCTTCCTGTTTACATATAAACTCATTCAAGTATAATCTTCTGTCAGTTAGTAAGTTACTCTCATCTACTAAACTGACAATTGAGTTTTATCCATCGTTTTGTACTATACAGAACATTGAGAGTTCTCAAGTTCTAGCTGTGGGAAGGATGATTGGAGGACTATACATACTGGATTCCAGTTCTTTTCATAAAGATGTCATTGCTTCATTTGTGTCTCCTACAGAATTATCACTAGCTTACTGTAATAATGCTACTGGTAATATTTCATGGCACCGTCGATTGGGGCACCCCTCTGTTAATGTAACAAGACAATTGATTTGTTACTTAACAGTCATTCAAATGTAAGACATAATGTAGCTCGTGATGTTTGTCAGATGTCCAAACAATGCATAATGGTTTTTCCATTGAGCTCTATTCAAACTACTTATCCTTTTCAGTTGTTACATATGGATATCCTGGGGACCATATAAGCGGTCTTCTATTCAGGGAGCTCATTATTTTTTGACTATTGTGGATGATTTTAGTCGATTCACATGGACGTTTTTGATGAAACATAAGTCCTTGACAGACAACATCATCAAACAGTTTATAGCTTTCATTCAAACTCATTTCAAGGCCTCAGTTCAAACCATTAGGGCTGATAATGGTACTGAGTTTTGTAATAAAGATTGTCATGCTTTGTTTTCTAGTTTGGGAATTGTTCATCAAAGATCAACACCATATACACCTCAGCAAAATGGTGTGGTTGAAAGAAAGCATAGACATTTGTTGCAAGTTACAAGAGCCTTGATTTTTCAGTCTAATTTGTCCACCAAATTCTGGGGTGATGTTGTTCTTCCTGCCACGTACATCATTAACAAATTACCTTCTCAGTTACTGAAATGGAAGTCTCCTTATCATATTTTATTTGGAAGGATACCAAATTATTCATCTTTGAAGACCTTTGGTTGCTTGTGTTTTGCTACCAATATTTCACCAAGCAAAACCAAGTTGGATTCACGAGCTCTTAAGTGTATCTTTCTTGGTTATTCTCATGGTCAAAAGGCTTATAAATTGTACAACATGGCCACACATACATGCTTTGTTTCGAGAGATGTGATTTTCTTTGAAAACCAGTTTCCTTTTCATAAAGATACTGGAAGTTCAGGGTGTCATGTGCCTATTCCTTGTGGATAGTTCTGATTACTTGAGAGATATTCCAGCTTCTGTTACTCCTACATCGGCTACTATACCTCCTTCTCAAGAATTACCTACCTGATGACACATGTTTTGATGTTCCTAAAGCTATTTCATCTATGCCTACTGATGATACATTAGTACCTCATACTAATGATGACTTACATGAAGATGTCCTGCCTCCTACTCCTGTTATTACTAGGAAAAGTAATCGTGTTGTTCACGTGCCTCTTTGGATGAATGATTTTGTTCTAAACAATGTACAAACATCAGTCTTCCCTCCTGCAATGATTCCTTTGTCTACTGGTACCCCTCCTACATTTCCTTTTATTCATTCTCCAAACATTACTGCAGATTACAAGTGCTTCTTGGCTGCTGTTTCAAACATAAAGGAGCCTACTTGTTATATTCAAGCTCAGCATGATCATGTTTGGGTAGAAGCAATGCATAAGGAATTACAGGCTTTGGAAGCAAATGGTACTTGGAGTCTTACTACCCTACCACCTGGTAAAAAGGCCATTGGTTCTAAGTGGGTTTACAAGGTTAAACTTCATCCTGATGGTTCCTTGGATAGGTGTAAGGCTCATTTGGTTGCAAAGGGATTTAACCAAATTGAAGGTGTTGATTATACTGATTCTTTCTCTCCAGTTGCCAAGAATGTTACTGTTAGGATTGTTTTATCCTTAGCAACTGCTCGAGATTGGCCTTTACATCAATTGGATGTTAACAATGCCTTCTTACATGGCTATATTGATGAAGATGTTTACATGAAGCCTCCTGATGGTTATAAGTTGGCTTCACCAAATCAAGTATGCAAACTTCAAAGATCCTTGTATGGTTTAAAGCAAGCTTCTCGACAATGGAATCATGAGCTTACATCTAAACTTCAATCTTTTGGTTTTATTCGGTCTGCTCATGATCCCTGCTTATTTACTTATAACACTGCTGGCCAATTTTTGGTGTTACTGGTTTATGTTGATGATGTTCTTCTTACTGGTACTTCACTTGAGTTAATTACTCAAGTTAAGACATTCTTACATACATTGTTCACCATTAAGGATCTTGGTCAAGCTCGTCACTTCTTGGGTTTGGAGTTGGTTCGATCATCCTCGTTTTTATGTCATCAACGCAAGTATGTTCTTGATTTACTTAATGATGCTGGTCTTATCATGGCTAAACCAGCTGCTACTCCACTCCCTCGTGACTGCAAGTTTACTGATGTTGATTCACCTTTGTTCCTTGAAGTTGATCGATATAGAAGACTCATTGGTCGTCTTCTTTATCTGGGATTCACTCGTCCTGACATTACTTATGCAACACAACAATTAAGTCAGTTTGTTCAGGCTCTTATAGAGCAACATTTGTCTGGTGCACTTCATGTTTTACGATACCTTAAGGGTACTCCTTCACAGGGTCTGTTTTTCCCTGTTCAGATGGATCTCTCTATTGTTGCTTACTGTGATTCAGATTGGGCTACTTGCCCTCTTTCTTGAAAATCTCTTACTGGTTATTGTGTGTTCATGGGATCATCTTTGATCTCTTGGAAATCTAAGAAACAAGCTACTGTGTCCAAGTCCTCTGCTGAAGCTGAATATCGCAGTTTATCTTCCACAGTTTGTGAATTATTATGGTTTTCATATATCCTTAAGGACTTAGATATTCCTACTTCCCTTCCAATCCCTCTTTGGTGTGATAATCAAGCTGCAATACACCTATCTGCCAATCCTGTTTTTCATGAACGTACCAAACATTTGGAAATTGATTGTCACTTGGTTAGACATCAGTTCAAGTATGGTTTTGTTCTTCCACAGTATATTTCCACTCGGTTATAGTTGGCTGATTTGTTTACCAAGTCTTTACCAGCTCCTTTGTTCTCTGATTTATTGTCCAAGATGGGTCTATGTGATTGGCATAGACTTCCATCTTGAGGGGGGGATGTAGAGTTATATCATGTAATGTAGCTATTTATATAGTTGTTTTATGTAAACTGGTGTATGTGGTGTAATGTACTACAGGTTTATCTTAGCTTGTTCTAGGCAGTTGTAACTAGGGTGTACAATGTACGCCATGTTAGTTTGTATATATACAATGTACAATGTAATTTCGGTGTTAATTGAATAAGAGATTGAAAGTTCTTCTTGTTCTTCATTGATTCATTGTGTACTGTTACATTGATCAATTTGATCTGTTTTGGTTATTGATCAACTATTAGTGCGTGAATCTGTTCAACATGTGTTATACTTACATTGACATATAACTATATGTCTTATGATTTATACTAAAGGTATATCACATACCCAAGAATGACATAAATCTTCAACTTACCAGATAAGAAATGAGTCATGTTGGCTTAAGGGATTGTTTGAATTCACGCTCAAATGGACCCAATTCTTAATGAGTTTATGGAAACCTAAACCAACTAATACTTAGAACATCGAGAAGGAATATGTATCAGATTTCTCACGAGGGAGAAAGGGAAGAAGAAGCTCACCTAAGTGATCCTTGATCACTAAGTTCCTACTCATGCTCCTCTATTGACATCTATGTTGGAACAAGTAATTAATTTATTTAACTATTTATAATTTAAATGGAAATTATGTGAAAAGGTGTGTAATCTAGTAGAGCGACATAACATGCTAAAAGGTGTCTATTCACTAGAGATGTGTCTTTCTTAATAGACACATGAAAATCTATATGTATTCACTAGATGGATCATTTTTATTAGAGTTGAAAAAGAGTTAGAAGGTTAGGAAAATGACTCAAAATCAAGTTTCCATATCTTTTCATGGTTTTGAGTCAGAGAGAGTGTTGAATCATTCTATTGGTTCGTAGACTAATGATTCGGAGTGCTAAGTTTATTGGTATGATCGTTGTATCTTAGAGACTATCGTCATTAGACCGTAAACACTATAATGGGGCAAAATAGTCTTCGGGACATTGAGTATAACTCAAGCCTCGATCGATTGTATTATGTTTTTCTACTATTTCGTATCAAAGTTTCCACAAGTTCCACCAACAATCTGAAGACTATTTTATATTTTTACATATTACCCTCGTGTTTGTGGTCGGGAGTTTGGATTTGAAAGACTTAAGTCGTGATCGCATTGTGCTATATGTGACTTTAAAAACATCGACAATCAACCATTTGGTAGGTGTGAAATTTTTATTATCTTGTACGGTTGGAGATTCTAGACTTCTAGTGATTCTCAAAGAACAGGTAGGCGTATATTCATTTCTTTAGTGATAATTAATTACATGATTATGATGGTGATGGTTACATTTACTGCCCAATGTTCATCAATTTGATTACCATGAGATGATGGTTACATTTATAGCCCAATGATCATATTATCATGAAGTAGAAATCAGATCTATGAAGAAACAAGGTTCACGCATGTTCTAGTTATTTAAATTGTTGTTTTTAATTTGTTTAAAGGTTAAGATAATAATTTTAAGGCAATTAAAAAAAATTGTAATAGAACGGTTCAAATTAATCAGTATGTATATTGATGAATGGGTGCATATGGGTAAAATTAAAAATCAGATTTTCTTAATGAAACAGTGATCAGTGATGATTATGATTTTATTTTATATATCTCATTTGATTTTATTTTATCCCATCATATGTGTGTGTGCATGTGGGTAATTCTTATATATGTCGTTTGAATGTTCAAAGACATGTATGTACTTGTTGCAATCCCAATCTTACGAGCATTGAAGTGCCCACAAAAGATTTATTGTTCTCTGCCTATTTATGCAAAATGGAGATTGCAAAGATGAAGATGATAGGGGCACTTGTTTTGTTCATACCATTGATGAAGGTTGTGATGGAGGGATCTGACCTAAATAAAAAGGACGACTCTAAGTGAGACGCTTGCACGGATGAAATGCAAAGATCTTGGATCATCGCACCCATAGGCCCGTAATGGCTATGAAGTAATAATACTCACTCAATTGAACCGGTGCGTAAGGAAATGGTGACTTAACAAATGGGTACAATGTGCAACAATGGGTTTGATCGTAAATCAATAGCCAAAAATGCTTTGTCACTATTGTGATTTAAAAAGAAAAAGGTCACTTTGGCTTAGTTGCCCCATATTGAGATAAAAATGAGTATATTTGAAACTATTGGGTGGATATGAATATGATCAAATGAAACAGTTATAAAGTTGTTGATGAGCATGCTTATTGCTCGCACGTATTTCCTTATTGGGTGGATATGATCAAATGAAACAATTATAAAGTTGTTGATGAGCATGCTTATTGCTTGCACATATTTCCCTAATGATTGTTATTAATGTGGGTACTGAACATTTAACATAGTAAACTTATGAAAATATCAATTTTGTTTAAATATCATGTTTTTTTTACATATATAAATATATATATCATGACTGCATGTGTAGTATGTTGTGTTATTTATATTTATTGATATGATATACATGCATATATAGTTATCACATTACATAATACTTTTGTTATTATAAACCAAGAAAGTAACCCAAATTGATATTTATTTTGGAGTGAATATTTTACTGAGAAATGCTACATTAATCAACATTGAGTTATCAAAATTGTGGGGGTTAAATGCAAATTCAATGCAAGCCTTAATTTTGAAAATTATAATCTTCCTTGAAGATATATTACGGTAGTATTAAATGTCTATAAATACTTGAAAGATGTGGAAGTGTGTATAAAATTTTTGACTTTATTTTTGGAATAAAAGAAAATAATCTATAAGCCCCAGTAAAAGTATTTTGGAAGAGACATTTATATAAATTTAAAAAGGAGTTATCAATACTGAGATTGAATCCATCAAGTAGAAGCCTTTAAAGTGTAAATAGATTTTAAAATCTAATTAAAGGCGGATGCATAAATTGCTTAAAATGAAGCCAATTAAATTGATAATTTAAGGCTTTATTTGAGAGAAATGAAGCCAAGATTTCTTCAAGAAGAATTCACTAGTATATATTAACATATACTAGCTAGTTAGTTGCTAATAAAGCGAAACAATAGATGTTGAGAGACAACTTAAAATGATAAATTTAAAAAAGAAATACTTGTATCACATGGAAATCCTCAAAGAAATGAGAGTATTGTTATATTCACATTGGAATCTAAATGATTACGTGCTTTGATAAAATTAGCTAAAAAATAACATTATGGCTTAGAAATAGATTAGAGGATATTCCATATATATTAGATGCAATTATCTTTGAAATGCATATGTCGTAAGCCGACTAATAATCACAAGTGACAGAGAACAAAATGATGCATATAAAATGGTAAATATGGACTTAAATGTTGAAGATTATCATTGGATAGTTGTTTGATTATGGAATATTTTTCGTAGAAAATGAAAATGAAAAAAAAAAACTTGTGGCCACTAATTGAAGGTTTGTTAATATCAAGTAAATTAATTTCGAGGAGAATGAGTTTAAAAGCCTAAAAAATGAGTTAAGATCTGATGGAAACCTAACCTAGCTAATTGGAGATCATGTACTAGGTTCAATAGGTAAACTGGTTAGATGAAACTCGAGAGAAGAACACATTCTCTCATTCCTAAGATAAAATGTGTGTTGAGAAGAAGTGAAGGTTGTGCTAAGCATTTAATGTCAAATAAATATGTCACCTATATGATAGTAAATGTAGGTCGCATTTATGAGAACGAGACTGGCTAAGGTCTCTAAATCTATCGTGAAACTAGGATTGTGTTTAGGACAAAAATGGACGAAACCGTAAAACCAATAATGATAGAGATGAAGTTATGTCAGTATTATTGTGTCAATACACTACCGTAAAAGACATTTCAAGATCATCTATATCCACTGCGTCACGAAGTATATCCGATAATATTTCATTAGGTAAGTTCAAGTCTATATACGACACTTCTCCTGATGTAACTTTATTCTGCCAATACTCTCTTAAGTGTGTCTGTATTAAAATGATTTTAAACTCCATTTATGTGGGGGGATATATAGACTTGATGATCAATTTTCATTCATGAGGGGATTGTTGGAACAATTTATTTATTTATTTATTTATTTATAATTTGAATGGAAATTATGTGAAATGGTTTGTAATCCAGTAGAGGGACATAACACACTAAAATGTGTCGATTCACTAAGAGGCATGTCTTTACTAATAGAGACATGAAAGTATATATATATATATATATATATATACCAGATGGATCGTTTTTATTAGAGTTAAAAAAGAGTTAGAAGGTTAGGAAAATGAGTCAAAATCAAGTTTCCTTCTCTTTTCATGGTTTTGAGTCAGAGAGTGTTAAATCATTCTATTGGTTCATAGACTAATAATTTGGAGTGCTAAAATCATTAGTATGATCATTGTATTTTAGGAGACTATCGTCATTAGACTGTAAGCACTATAATGAGGCGAAATAGTCTTAAGGACATTGAGTATAACTCAAGTCTCGATCGATTGTATTATGTTTTTCTACTATTTCGCATCAAAGTTTTCACAAATTCCACCAACTATCTATAGATTATTTGCAACAATCTCTTACTAGACCACCTTGATCTTACTCTCGCACACTCTAATCTTACTTCAATGGCTCTAGTTCCAACATTTGATTGGGTTTTTCGACAAATTTAGCAATTTCTCCTAAGTTCCTCGCTAAAGCACTTATAAAATGAGAATAAGATTAAGTACCATTTGTCATCTCATATTCAATCCTTTTAAGAGTCGCATATCCCAAGATCACAAGATTTGCAAACGACATGCCTTATTCTTTTCATACCTCGATGCCTATAAAGTTCTCAATGCAAGATTCAAGTAAGCTAAGTAAGAGCATCTCCAATGTTAAATGTGGATTGTAGTTGTGGATTCATGTTATATCATCACCATGGAGGGAATGTCCATCCTACATGGACTAATAGACATTGAAGTTCAAAAATCTTCTCTAATGCACAATGTGGATTGCCCATGTGAAGACTTTTTTTCAACAAAAATTGCTAAATGAAATTTAACAAAAAAAAATTATTTTTTAGGGTTATATATATGTCACCATTCTTCTTTTCCTTTTATTATTTTGTTTATCGGTATATCATTTTTTTTTGTATCGCCATATTTTTGTTAAAGAGCGTTACATGTATATATGTATCAATATATATATATATTTTTAGCAAGAATTATATAAATTATTATATTTACTATATATATGATACAATATATATAAATTTAAGTTACTAAACAAAATCCAAAATAATAAATACGTAATCTTCTAATATTTTTTAGCAGCGCTATGTGCATCCTAGTCATTACTCAGGGCACCACATTTATTTTCAATTGTATGTGTAATGACTAGTATGCACTCCTACACAATCCAACAACAAAAATCATTTTTTCGGGCACCACTCCCCGTTTTTGCTTGGAGAAGAACGCTCCAAATGATTCCGCTATTGTTGTTAGCGATCGGACACGACGTTCTTCAATCAAAGAGTGCATATAAGGTTAGGATCTACTTATTTTTTTAATTTTGATGGTTTAAGGCATGGTTTTTTAGTGTGTGTGATGGTGGGTTAACAATGGTGGTTTGACTCATTGTTTATCTTCGATGTGTAGGACTTGGCACAAATCGTTTTCTATTTTAGTGTATAATAGATGATGAAGACGCAAGTGGTGATGAATCAAGATAATGGGATGTGAGTTTTGAACATTCTAAGGGGTTAGGGTTTCAAATCACCGAGTATAAAAAAACAACACGATTGTTTTAGCTATATAGTACCGAGACTTGTTCCAAAGTCTCGAAGAAAGACGACTGAGACTAAAACTATAATCCCGACTGCTCTTAACCGAAACACGATGTAGTAGTGTCAGTTGACATTAACTGAGACATATGGAAGAGTCTCGGTCAATATATACTAAAACCCATGCATTATGTTTTGGACCTATTCTACCAAAACTTATATATTTTAAGTATTTTTGAGTTCTGATTCTGAATTCTTATGATGTGCAATATTTTTTTGCAGGAAATACCATCGCCAAGTGTGTCATCAACAAGTGTACCATTGGCAAGTGTCTTTGAAGACTTCTCCAATTGTTTCACTAGGAAAGTACCATTTCAAACTAGATCTGAGGCTATCGCTTGGTTCAAGTTATAGGTTGTGCCAGAAAGTTTGTCTTAGTTACGAAGAAGTCTGATGCTAGAGGGAATGGCCGTAAAGGAAGGGTTGCAATTGCATGTGAGAAATCCAGGAAATATAGGGTGATTCCTAAAGAGTTGGGATTGCTAAAGCTGAATTACTTGCAAAAATACCACGAAAGGTGACAAACAGAAAGGAAAAGGAGGACAACACAAGCCCAACACCGGTACAAAAAAAATGTCAGTTTCCTTTTCTTATCAAGCTCAAGAAATCCCCGGACTCATTTTGGTATGTGACAGTGGTATGTGGCAAGCATAACCATGACACCGCAAAATACTTGGAAGGTCACTCACTCACAAGAAGATTGACTCCAGATGAAGCTGCTATTTTGGATCAGATGAGTAAAGGTAATATTAAGCCACGTCAGATCTTGAATACTTTGAGGCAAATGGAAGTGAACAATGTTTCAACATTGTGGACAATATACAATGCACGACAAAGGAATTAGATTAAAGAAGCCGATGGGAGAAGTCAAGTGCGACAACTCTTACACTTATTTGAGAACCATATGTATTTGTCATGGCATATGAGAGACTCTGAAATGAATGTAGTGAAATACTTATTTCAGGCACATTCGGACTCCATCAACTTGTTGAGGTGTTTCCCATTCGTTATTCTTATGGATTGCACATATAAGACGAACGAGTACTAAATGTCGTCGTTGGAGATTGTTGGGGTGACTTTGACATATATTATATTCTCAGTTGGGTTTTGTTTCATATCATCCGAGACTAGGGCCAACTACACTTGGGCATTGGAAATTTTGAGAGATTTATTGGACGGATGGTCTACACTTAACATTTTTTTCACTAATAGAGAATTGGGCCTTATCACTGTAATCAAAGATGTTTATCCACAATCTTCTCACCTTCTTTGCAACTGGCACATCAACAAAATGGTGTTGACCAAAACTAAAAAGATGTTTGGACGAAGCAAAGGCTTCAAACTCTTCAGTGATAGGTGAACGGCTTTGATGTATGCTAAAATAGAAACATCATTCGAGCTTAGGTGGTATATTATGTGTAATAAGTACAAAAATGTTAAAGGTTTGCTCGCTTATTTGGAGAATACTTGGTTGCGAGATTACAGTGAAATATTTATATGCGCATAGACCGTTTTAGTGTTTCATCTTGGAGAAAACATGACACAGAAGGTTGAGTCTACGCATTCCATTCTTAAAAAATATATCGGCACTTATACTGCGAACTTTAAGTCTCTTTGGGGTGTAATTCATGGAATGCTTGATATACAACATAACAAGATCAAAGTGTCATTTGAGGTTAGTTTGAATGTTGTCCGACATGAATACATGGATGGCTTGTATCGTCGTTTGTAGGATTATCTCTCAGAAAGTGCTTAAGTTGATTCATGATGAGGTTGCACGTTTAGAGGACGTAAGGAAAGACTTGATCTTATGTTCTTGCGCGCTACGTATCAATCGTGGTCTTCCACGCACGCACGAGCTTAACTTACATATTTTGGCCGGATCACCAATACCACTTGGAGACATTCATGTTTTCTGGTAGAAGTTGAGTATGATACTCGAGAAATCTGTTAATCAAACTGGCTACAACTTCCACGACGAGATTCAGAGAGTTGTGGCTAATTTTGAATCATGCATTGATGAGGATGCGCATTTTATGATCATTCAACAACTAAGAGAGATTAGTTATCCTTCATTGATAGTAGAGGTTGCACTAAAGACAAAGGTTAAGACAAGGGGGAGACCAACACTTGATAGTTACGGTAGTCCTATTATAGGGAGCAAGAAGGGGAAAAATGGAAAAAATGAAAGAAATAAAAACAATGACTCAAAAAAAAGAAAAACGAGGAAGATGACACATCTACAACGAGATATCCTTGTAGCTTTGAGTTTGTACTCACAAGTGAGGACGCGACCAGTGCGCGAAGAAAGGGAAAGGAAGTTCGCCATAAAATTGAACATGAGGGGCATCTATGGGAACATCCGAGATTGGATTCATTCATATTATTCAGTCGGATTGGGTTTCACACTTTGAATGTATTGTCAATGTGGATGTTGATGGTCATTGCGACTTCCGTTGTGTTGTCATAGGTCTTGAATTCTTGGATGTAGAAGGTTAGATGAGGGTCCGAGAAAGTATGGTTAAGGAATTGGAAAATCACAATGAATTTTGGAAGGATCTGCTTGGAGTTACTACATAACGTTAGACGAGCCATATAATTTTGTGAAGGTAAGGATATGAGTTTCGACAAGTGGATGACCCTTCCATATATGGGACTTATAATTGCAACGATATTTAACGATGTGTTAGTGAACGTGTCAAATGCTAGTTGCATGTCATTTCCTCCTCTACGTGGTGCCCCTCCGCCTACGAAGGATCGGGTAGTCATTAGCGTTACAAATGTGAACAACACTCATTGAGTTAGGGTGAGTTTCTAATATATCGTGTCAAATTTAAGTAATCTCCCCTTAGTTGTAACGACTTCATGTTATTTTTGTCAAATCCATGAAGTTGTAACAATTTATCATTTTTTGGATGCTATTGATTTTGGTCTCAAACTTTATTCTAACTTCGGTGTGTATCAAGTGCAAACACTCAAACTTAAATGCTAGACTTATCAAGTACAATTGTATTTTACAACAACATTAGATTCCTTTGAATTTGTGTTTTTGTATCCAAGTGGGAAGTCCACACACAATGCAGATGTTAAATAACTTGTAAATACAGTGTCTCAGCCAAGCAAGTCTGAGAACAAGTGCTAAGTTGCGAACACACGAAATTGAGACTTACTCAAATGTCTAGAACATGCATAACCGTAAGTGTCTAAAAATAATGTTCCAATGTTGAAGACTCCCCTTATTGGGGAATAATCTGTGGCGCGTTAATCAGAAACAATGGGGTGCCCAGATCATCTTGGTATTCAACAGTCGTAATAAGGGACCGTATCACAATGCTTGGCTACCGAGAGGTGTGCCAGACCAACTAGATACACGACTAAGACCAATAACAAATGAACTATATGGAAAACACGATGGGTAGTGACTGAATGTGTGTACAAATTTCGTAGTACACTACCGCAATTTGAATACATTTCTCGGTTGTGCGTCTCTGAGATTATAATTTCATACAATACATTCACCCTACTCAGTAGAACATAACTGAGATAGTGCGCATGAAATTCATTACTGCATGACCGAGATTCAATGATGGGTCACTAACTGCCTAATCGACGCTCTGTCTGGTTAATTTTAAACATTACACAAGCAAATTTCAACAAAGTGAAGAACAAAAACATCCATAGCACCATTGCACCATCAAACAAACAAACCAACATCCATAGCACCATTGCAACACCTAAACCAACAAAAACATTGCACCAGCAACAAAAATATCCAAAATTGCAGCACCTAAACCAACAACTTCCACGCTAAATTTCCCACAAATTGCACCAACAAACAAACAACTCAATTAATATAATTAATCCCAACACAAATTGTATAAAGAACCATCCCTCAATGAAGAGAATTTAAACAGATGTACTAAACCATTCAAATAAGTTTACTAAACCATTCAACAAAACTTTGCCTTCTTCCTATCTTTGTCCTTAATGTATGTGTGTTGTGCCTTGGGTGGTTGAGACGAACTTGGCGTGGCAATGTTGTCACGCTGGGAATCCCTAGTAGGTGTGGTGCTGGTGGTGGTGGTGGAGGTGGTATCAGTGCTAAGACCCCTACACGTTAGATAGTCAACGATATCATTTGCAATTTTCTCCGCTGTTTCCATCTTGGCCATTCCTACCGGCAAGTGTAGCCATGCCAACACGTTGTCCAATGCTTGGTGATTACATTGTTCAAAACAAAACCCAAACTGTCAATAAATACGTGACCAAGAACAAGAGCAACAACTTCAATTCAAATGCTAGCATTTTACCTCCAACAACTCATGGTCCTCTACAATATCGATGTCTCCGCCACCAATCGCTGGGTTCTCAATTATATGATGCAAAATTTGAAGGAACCATAGCAGATATTTTGGTGTAGCCTCGCTTTCTCGCCTCGATCTTCAAGAGCGAGTGAATAGGAATGCCACCTTCCCCTATTCTCGGGTACGAGCCCGTACTTAACCAAGTATTTCAATGCGGCACGACCTCGGTTTGCTTTGACAGGGTGGTATGGAGACGGTCGTATCCTTTGAACATGGCCAAGCTGCCGAAGGATCTTCTCTGGATGGTATGACTCCACCACATCCATGTACTTCAGCGTACCAAAGAAGAATGTGATGGGTAGAACAACATCGTTGGCCTTGACATCAGCATATGGATCCTAAGTCACCCAAACCAATGAAGTCAACAACACCATTAAAACATACTTGTGATAAATTAGATTACCAAAATTAAACAAATCAAACACACACCTCACTCGGCTGCAACATATCAAGGGTCCTGCGAATTGAACTGAGCTTGTCCACATTCGCTACCATCTCATGCTTCTGTATCCACCTTGAAAGCCATGGTTGCAAGTGGTCAATGTATTTTGCATTAGACGATGCAAGCTAAAGAGGGAAATGCTCGTATACTCATCCCTAAATAAGAATGAACAAATGTAAATATAGTTAATTAAGTAGTGGAGATGCAATTACAAAACTAAATCAAAACATAACAAAATCACAAGGACCACAAAATATGTACCTCAAGAAAGTTAGGTGCCCTGCAATTTGTGACACATTTGCCCTGGTGGCTAACCCGAGGTGATGATAGAGGTCTAGGCCAGGCGGCACCTCATGTGTAAGTCCCAACCTCATCCAAGTTCTCTAGAACTTTCAGTAACGTAATTAATACTCATGACCTACTCTTATATGGGAATATAATGCACATGAACAAATACAATAAGTACGCACGTACAGTGCACTCCATTCTAGGGTACGTACAAGAACCTGAAGTACTGGTGGACTTGAGTAGGCAAAACAACTTTTTAGCCAAGCTAATCACACCGTTAGACCCCTCGTGTAGTTAACATCTTCTTCTACCTCCTTAATACTAACCCCGAGCAAGTTGGAAACAATTTTGATAGCCTCAATGAGAGATTCCTCTTTGTATCGGTCGAAATTATCGACCGCCACGACCTTGCCAATAACGGGGATGTTCAGAAGAATGCTAACATTCTCGAGCGTGATAAACATTTCACCAAAGAGCAGGTGAAATGTATTAGTCTCTGGCTGCCAGTGCTCCACAAATGCTGAGATGACCTTTTTATTCCCTTCCTATAGGAGTTGTCTATGGTAGAGCCAACCCGGACCTCTAAATGAATTTCTATAGTGAATGGGTGTCGGGGTGGCAAGAATGCAAATCCCACTCAGCTATTTGGGCCTAATAGTCTATGCACTTAAGCAACGGACGATGCTACAACAAAAAACAAGTCATTAGTAAATATATTTTCGTATATGAATAGCGATAATTTATTGCAAAATCAAATGAAAGTGAACACCGGGAACATACATCATTATCCCATATTCATGTCGCAACATGATCCTTAAAGCTCTTCAATAAAGACCGGTCAATGAGACCGCCGAGGAATAGAGCAGATGGGTCATGCTCGGGCTCCACAGCATTCCGACCACCATCACCACTCCCACCAACACCACCACTAGCTTGCCTTTGAAATGTAGTGGTTTCTGCCCCACTACTACTTCTACTCCCCATGCAAACATTAGATGCCTCGACCTCTACATCATCCCCCGAATATGGGCATGCTCGTACACCCGAGATTAGAGTAGCCTGTTGCTTCTCCTTCCGGTAAGACTCGGTTTGTGCCCTCCTCTTACCACGGTAAGCGGGGGCAGAATGACTAGCAGACGCCGCCACCGCCTCGGACTGATGTTGTGCTCTTGTCGGCTCACCATCGACTTCTTGCCTTAAAACTATTGATTTCCCTCAAGCCATATTTTATTAGAAAATGAATCTTAAGCACATTTGATTGACATTCAAATAAAAATAAACTTAAAAAATAAAAAATACAATGTTTCTATCAAGCAAGTCCGAGAATAAGGGAAACGTCTCGGCGATCAAGCACTGAGACATATGCTAAATTCTCGGTGTGAATCTATCGGGACGTATTTTCATTGTCTTTATTAGAGTTATCCGAGACCAAACCAATATACATTAAATTATAAAGTCTCGGTGATATTGCAACGAGGCCACCTCCGAGACCATATCAAGTGGTCTCAGTGTCAAATCACTACCTACCTAGGTGGCCTCGGTTCTAATTCATCCGTGACATCCTCTTTATTCTCGACAATACATTATGAAGACTAAAGTGGATGCCACGGTCTTCTGTGGCCAACAAATGTGGGTTTTCAACAAAACCCATTTTTTTCCACATTTTCATGGCAGACAAAAACGAAAACAATTCGCATGAACGTAAAAATGAACTAAAACACATACATACCACAATTTGCCTCTCTGTTACACACAATCTCCAAATCCAAACTCATTCCAAAAAAAACCCTACAATGCCGAGCACTTCCACTACCCAAATAAACACCCACACCACTCGCCAAATGAATAGATCGAACAAATCTGTTAGAGTAAACTTCGAAAATGTGAAGATTGAGAGTCCAAATCACAATGAAATCTAGGAAAATATAGTTTTCGAAACTTTTTTGATGAAAAACACTGGGGTGCCCAACGGTTTGGAGGGGTATTTTCGTCAAATTTGGGGGTGCCATGACAAATTTCCAGGTGCCTTTGTAATAGGGTTGCCCTGAGTGATGACTTTGGTGCACATAACGCGACCCGTATTTTTTTTGTTCTTTTTTCATGCGCCTCTTTTTTCAATTTTCTTAATGATGTGGCATGTTGCATATTGTCTTTCACACCATCTACGAATAGAGGGTGTGATCAACAGTGTGGACAGTTATTTGCGCCATTTTTTATTGGGATGTCTATTCTATCTTATGTGTTTCACATCCACTCCAAATTCACAGCCCCATTGGAGTGCTCTAAGAACTCCACCCTCTATTGTTAACTGTTAGAATATTGATTCGAAATTCATATTATAAGTATGTTTTAGATATATATATTTTAATGTTATGTCTATGTTTTTAAATTAGTGAGTACCGTCAAAGTTGTGCATACAACCTAGTTAACATGTGTGTGAAATCATGTCTAGTGGTCAAAGTTAGTTATGAAAAGTTATCACATAATGATTAGTTATGTATTGTGGGTTGGACATTTGTCAAGTCGTAGAGTTATCAAGTTATGTAATAGATCATGTTGACTAAGTTTACTTTTGTGTAAGCATTGTCTATAAATATGTATTTCTTTTCCTTTATAACTTGTAAGTACTCTCTGATGTTATAAGAAATTGGTTTCAATGTAATTGCAACGCATCTCATCAAAGCTTCTTTATTTCATTTTTAGTTTTATATTTTCAACATTAACATGCTAATAAAGTGGGTGCTTCAATCATCGGCAAGATAATTCAACTTTTCCCTAACCTCCATAAATTTTGACATTGGAGCTAAATTGAGAACTATTTCTCCTGTGTGTATGCATCACTCTATTCCCGCTAGACCTAACAAATTCAACATCTTTTTTGGTTAGCTCTGTGGTTCATACATGGATCCCCCGAGCGATTTTTGAACTCAATTGGCGTTGGTAAGCAATCCTCTATCATCGTGGCAAGCCTAAAACTAACCGACAATCACCCCGAATGCCACTAAACCTCCTCGGACTTTTCCTGCTCCGTCGTACGATTAAGACGACAATTAAACCATTTATACTTTTATAAGTGTGAGTGTTGGACAATAAAGAAACGACACTAAAATCAGAATAGCAAAGAAATGACTGCTTAAGTGATCATCTCATAAAGTCATAAGAATTAAGTTAGAAACACATACAAATTGAAAGAAAAGCTGGCATTGCAAAAATAGCGGAAAAGAATAATAGCACGGTTGTGGTTTGAGTAGATCCAAAAACAACCTACAATGCTCTAGTAAGAAAACTAGCCTCCATCCTATTTTACTCTAATACAATCCAAACAATTATTACAATTAAGATTTTTTAATTTTTTTTAATTCATTTCATGTCAAAGAAGATATATGTCACTACACTCGTAACTAAGGCAGCTTTACTTTGTGTGTTTTAGTCCGAAGGACTCATAATATTAACCGAAAGGAGTATCCGAGTCTCCTCTAGCATAAAATGGCACAGGATATTATGTCCTCTATTATTTTCCAATCAATATTAAACATTGAAAAATATATGAGAACTCCCATCAGAAAGATTTATTAGTTTAAAAGGATAGTAGAAGCGCTTCACCTTTACGGTGGAATATTTGAGGCAAGCAAGGAACAATTACTTTTTTTATTTGATGAAATGGTAAATTCTATTAATTTAGACTCCATTTACATCTTGAGACAATAAACTTCGCACATCAATCAGAACTTCCTTCCAAACCTTGGGACTAATATGACGTAGTGAAAGTGTGAGCCTAGTAGAACTCGGTATTCTTTAAAGATAACCCCAACTTGGCTATATTAGTATTCTTCCTTGTTACACCATGTACCACCTCCAACAAATTCGTCTCAATTAACACCTTGTCATAGCTCATCAAGCGGAACCACGGAAGGGGTGAATCCAGGATTTTAAGTAGACCTGGGCTAGACTTAAATACTAATATGTATTTTTTTTGGAAAATATTTTTTTTTAAATACTTTTGTAACGTAGAAAAGTTGACACACTTAGTGACATCTCTCGAGTTTCCCCGACAAGTCCTCCTGCACGCATCTTGATGCCTATTAGAGGGACGCCAACAAATACGCGACTTTTCTGAGTTACAGTATATAGTAGGGACTTTTTTTTGTTTAAATAAAGAATTTCGAATATATTAGCAAGTGTTCATTATATTTTTCTTTAGGAAGAAAGATGATATAGCTACGAACTACATTATACTATAAAGTTCATCTTGATTCCGATCAGGACGATGAAGGTGCAATTCAAATTCAATTACGTTGTTACACCAACTACTCCACCACCAAAATTAGCTCTTTTATTTTTACTTCAATGGGAATCGAATCACCACCTCCTGAAACAGTGCCTTGAGGCAAATGATGTCTCTGCCAAAACTAGCTCACTCTAATTTTATTTCAATAACACCAGTTCAATGAAATAAATATTTTTTATTGAATCAATGAAATAAACATTAAACTTTGCTAAACTTTTTTCTTGCTTTTCGTTCTCTTTTATTTATTTATTTATTGGTTAAGAGGGAGTCGAACACACGACCTCCCTGCTTACCTTTTAGCAAGTGATATTTCACCTGAGATGTTTTTTACTCATTATTTTTAATTGAATGTCGATAAACGAACTTTACTTAATTTATTTTCTTTTATTGATTTTTTATTTGGGTTGATTAGGCTTGAAAAATCTTAATAATGGGGGGCTAAACTTAAAAAAAAAAAAAAAAAAAAAAAAAAAAAAGTGGCCTATGTATATAGAGGGGGTTACATGTATCTTGCCATGGGCTAAGCAAGATACATGTACATCCGCCCCTCCACGATAGAGCTTCTCAGACAGCCACTACCTCCGCCTCAGTTGGATTGATAGCACAATGAAAAGTCTTTGTAATACCCGTAATGAACTCGCGCTTGCTGTTCCTCATAATTGCTCCCATTCCAAACATGCCATCCTCATCGAAATGGTTGCTTCAATATTGCATTTCATCCAATTCTGATTGCGATCTCCAACCAGTGAAATCAGATTGTAAATTTGTATGGGACGGTAGCTGTAATGTAATTGTTTCCACCTATTTCGAAGTCATGAACCACTCCAAACCTTTCACTTCCCGATCAATTCCATGCTTGCTACCCTTCCATATGACATCATTCCTATATCTCCAAACAACCCACATACGAATGCACGTATCCTGAATTACCTCAGGTGTGAGTGATTTACAGAGGTTGAAGAACCAATTTGCCACATTGAAATCGGTATAACACTCCTCTCCAACATTGCTTCACTTCACTACAGTTAAACAACACATAAGCAGTCGATTCACGCATTGAGCCACAATGTACACATCATTCATCAGTTATAACACCCTTCTCTTGCAATCTCTCCCTAGTCGGCAAACAACCCCTCGTAACTGTCCAAATAAAGTGTGCTTCACTTTTGATGGTACCTTGATCTTCGAAACCTTATTCCAATCCCCCTTAATCCTCTGGTTTTCCCATGGTACTTTGACGGCTAATTTGTGTTAGACCGGAGGAATTTGCAATGACTTCAAAACGTGTAACACTGCCACTTTCCTAAAATAAGTTTTGCTTTCTACACTTCAAAAGTCAGCAAATATCCTAAGGATACGATGAAGCAAACTCAGCTTTCACTTTGCAGTAGTGAAAGATGGAAACAAGAGCAAATGCTGGTTAATTTCGAGATGATTTCAACTGCATCCACTCAGTCAAGTATTGAATGGGTTTATTAACTGCCCATTCAATGCTTGAGTGGGTCAATCAAATACCTGTCCACATTGTAATTTCGAAAATAGTAAATAATGGTAAAAAAGTTCTATCTATAGTTAACTCGCACACACACATGCACGCTCAGTCAAGTATTGAATGGGTTTATTAACTGCCCATTCAATGCTTGAGTGGGTCAATCAAATACCTGTCCACATTGTAATTTCGAAAATAGTAAATAATGGTAAAAAAGTTCTATCTATAGTTAACTCGCACACACACATGCACGCTAAGTGCGCCTTAAATGGGTCGCGCGCACATGGCTCATTTTGCATAACACTTGCATTTTTCTTTTACATGCATTATAGTGCAAGAGTATATATATACTCTTTAAACTTGAAGTTTTTAATCAACGTGGGACTAAACATTTCTTTTGAAAATGTCCAACAATGTGTATCCTTTACATCATACTACTCATCTTTTGTATAGTGCCATACAATTCAACCTCTCCAATGTTGTTCAAATGTACAATCCTAATCAGTTTTGCATCACTGTCTTTCCAGGTGTCATATATCAATTCAAAATCCCACTCTCGACTACTTGGCAATATCAATTCACAGACTTTTGTATCTTGAAAATTCTCCAACGCTGGTGAAGTAATATAGAAGTTTCTATCATCTCTCAAGTATGGGTCTGCCTAAACTCCGATGCTACAACCATCTCCCACTCTCCATCTACAACCTCTTTCAAGCAATGATCTGGCTGTAAAAATCCCTCTCCATGTGAAACTGGGATTATGACCAAACTTAGCATTCAATAAATCTTCCTTGAGGAAGTATCTAGCTTTGAAGCTTTTGGACACAAGCACTCCCGAGTTTTTCACAATTGTCCACCCTTGCTTGGACAACATAGCAAAGTTTTAATTGTGCAAGTCTTTAAATCCCAAGCCACGCTCTTCTTTCCTTGTACATACCCTCTTCCTACTCATCCAATTCATGCCCATGTTGCTCTCCTTTTTGGATCCTTGCCAATAAGAGTTCCATCATTTTTTGTAAAACATCACAAGTGGATAGGGAAATTAAAAGCGTACTCGTACAATAGTTCAATAATGAGTGTTGTTAGAGATCAAGATTCAGTTGATGACAAAGTAACAACGTGTGGATAGTTTGATCATGGTTAAGCTGTTGGTGCTCTGTGGTCCATGGTTGTAACAAACTGCTAGTTAAGTTTGTTGTATTTCAGTTACTTTTGTTATGTCTGTTGTCAATCAGTTAGATTAGTTAGTAGTTTGTTATTACTGTTAGTTAGTTCATATGGTTGTTTTGAAGTGTCTATATATAGCACTCTTACCGTGTTGTAATAACTAGTTATTCAATCAATACAAATTTTGTTTCTTCTCAACAGAGCATTCTCTCATTAGAGAATTCTCACATGGTATCAGAGCTTCCAGCAATGGCAGAAGCTAGTTCTTATGAAGGAGATTCTGGTGGTCTCAGCACATTTGCTGATGTAACTGCAATAGCAAAGTCTCTCAACTTCAATCTACCTACAAAGCTTGATGAAGGTAATTACATCTATTGGAAAGTTCAAGTAAGAGCTGCAATTCGAGCTTTAGGTTTGGATTTTTTCATTGAAAACAAGAGGTCCTCAGTTACATCAGATTCAGCTGTAACTGATGAAGTTTTGAGTAGATGTGACAATTTGCTTATGGTATGGTTGTTTTCAAACATAAGCAAAGATGTCATTGGACATGTCACTGAATGTGAGTCCTCTTTTGAGATCTGGAAAACATTGGAGAGCTTGTTTGCTCAGTCATCCATGGCACGAGTTCTGCAGCTCAAGAAGAAGCTAAACAACATCAAGAAAGGTTCATCTTCAATTTCTGAATTTGTTCTCAAAATTAAGACAATAGTTGCTTAACTGAGGTCAGTAAGTCAAGTAGTTACTAAATCTGATATGATTCAATCAATACTAAATGGTCTTGGTCATGAATTTGATCATGTTGTAGTTTTAATTTCTTCTCAAATAGCAAATATGTCATGACAAGATGCACAATATATGTTGATGATGCATGAACAGAGAATAGAAGATCTTAATCAAGCTTCACAAACAGACATGAACAATGTTTCAGCAAATTTTGTTAAAAACAGTGACAAGAAGTCATAAGGTATGAAAATCAGTTCTGCATCTTTTCAAAATCGATATAACAATGGCTTTCGTGGTGGATTCAAGAATCGTGGAGGAAGGTCTGGTAATAGAGGAAAGGTGTTTTGTCAATTGTACTATCGTCATGGACATATGGCTCTTCAATGTTATCATAGATTTGATCAATCCTTTTATGGTCCTCAAGGTCAGTCTTCAGGTTCTACAAGTCATCCTAATCAGAATCAACGTCCCTTTGCACAGATTCATCATCCAATGCCCTCATAATGTTCAACCAACTGCACCTCAAGCAATGATCAATCATTTTCAAGGCATGATGGTGACTCCTAAGAATGTTATTGATCCAAATTGGTACATGGACAGTGGAGCATCCAGTCACATGACTTCTGATGGATCTGTTCTACTCAATAAAATTGAATACAAAGGTAATCAGTTGGTCACTGTTAGTAATGGTGAGTTGTTAAAAATTTCTCATACTGGTAATGTTGTGGTTAAATCTAATTCAGTTCCTTCTCATTCTCTTCAATTACATAATGTTCTTCTTGTTCAGAAGATTACTAAGAATTTTATAAGTATTTCAAAGCTTACTAGTGACAATAATGTCATTACTGAATTTACTCCCTCTTTTTTCTCTGTCAAGGACAAGGATTTGAAGACAACCTTGCTTCAAGGAGTGCTCCATAATGGCTTGTATTGTCTTCCAAAAGCTGATTCACTTACATTTGGTTCAGTTTTCTCTGTTCCAACTGTTTTTTCTTCATTTAATTCTTGTAATACTTCACTTCTTAGCTCTGTTAATAATGATGTATGGCATGCTCGGCTAGGACATCCATCTAATTCTGTATTGCAAAAAGTTTTATCTTCATTGAACACATCTACAAATAAATCTTGCATATCTTTCTGTAACTCTTGTAAAGTAGCTAAGATGCGCAAACTTCCTTTTACTTCATGCACTATAACTGCTACTAAACCTTTGGAGTTGGTTTATTCTAATCTTTGGGGTCCATCTCCATTATTATCTTCTCAAGGTTCAAGGTATTACATTGTGTTTGTTGATGCTTTTAGTCGATTTACTTGGTTTTATCCTCTTAAGTTGAAATCAGATGTATATGCTGCTTTTATTCATTTTATTAAACAAGCTGAACTTCAACTTAACTCCAAGTTGAAAGTGTTTCAATCTGATATGGGACTTGAATATAAACCTATCGAAAAATCATGCAATGCATCTGGTATTGTTGATCGTTATTCTTGTCCATATACTCATCAACAGAATGGTGTTCCTGAAAGAAAGCATCGTTCTATTGTTGAAATAGGTCTCACTCTTCTTGCTCATTCCAAACTACCTTTCTCATTTTGGGAAGAAGCATTCCTAACAGCTGTTTTTCTTATTAACAGTTTACCATCTGTTGTTCTTGCTTTTAAATCTCCATATGAGGTATGTTTTCGTAAAGTACCTGATTATTCCTATTTTAAAACTTTTGGATGTGCCTGTTATCCAAACCTTACTGCTTATTCTCAATACAAGTTCAATTTTCGATCTTCCAAATGTGTCTTTGTTGGTTATAGTCCTAGGCATCATGGTTATAAGTGTTTACATTCAAATGGCAAGATTTATATTTCTCGTGATGTTGTGTTTAATGAAGATGATTTTCCTTATCCTAGTCTTTTTCATCTATTCATACTTCTTCTTCTTCTTCTTCTTCTTCTTCTTCTTCTTCTTCTTCTTCTTCTTCTTCTTCTTCTTCTTCTTCTTCTTCTTGTCTTCCTTTATCTCTGTTTTTCAATACTTGTCATGTTTCTTCTTCTAATTCGTTTTTGTTTCACCTACATCCGATTCTTATAGTTCTCTTCCTTCTGATTTACCATCACCATCTTTACCTACTGAACTATCACTACCTCCTTTACCTACTGAATTACCACAACATGTCATTACCAGTTTTCCTATTAACACTCACCCTATGCAGACTAGAAGTAAGACTGGTGTTTTCAAACCAAAGGCATTGGTTGTTACTTCTCCATATGCTTTGGTGCATTCTCTTACTGAACCTACGTATGTTAAAGCTACTCTTGCTGATCCAAATTGGAATACTGCTATGAATGATGAAGTTCAAGCATTGGACAACAAAAACACTTGGACTTTGGTTCCTCCTACTTCTGATATGAGTGTTGTTGGTTGTAAATGGGTTTTTCGAGTTAAAACTAGTCCTACTGGGGAGATTCAGAGGTATAAGGCAAGACTTGTGGCTAAGGGATTTCATCGAATTCCTGGTCTTGATTTTGGATATACTTTCTCACCTGTTATTAAGCCATTTTCTCTAACTCTGCGAAGATGTGTTTATGAGCCAACCTTGAAGGCATTAGTAGGAAATATACTAAGTATGTTTGTAAACTGAACAAAGCCTTGTATGGTCCATGCTCTAAAGCTCAAAACAGACTTTGCTCACTTGGGATTCACTAAAAGTTCAATGATGTTAGTTTTTTTTTTCAGAGATCCTCGGTTCTTCTATTTTAATGCTTCTTGTGTATGTTGATGACATTCTCATCACAGGGTCTAATCCTTCTTTGATTCAACAACTCATTACTTGGTTAAATTCCAAGTTTTCTCTCAAAACCTTGGGTGATGTTGATTATTTTCTTGGTTTTGAAGTACATCGTGACTCTTCAAGATTGTATTTATCTCAACATAAATACATGCTTGATCTCCTCAAGAAGACAAACTTGTTAGATTCTAAGCCACTGTCTTCTCCATATTATGTCAGTGTTCGACTCAGTGCTGCTGATGGTAATCCTTTCTCGAATCCTACCTTGTATCGAAGTACTTTGGGTGCTCTGCAGCATCTCGCATACATTCGTCCTGATATCAGTTTTATTGTCAACAAACTTAGTCAATTTCAGCAACATCCTACTGATCTTCATTGGGCAGCTGTCAAAAGAGTTCTTCGTTTTTTGAAATCTTCTCTTACAACTGGTGTTGTGTTTCGCCCTGCTACCTCTCTTTCTCTTGAAGTTTTTACTGATTCTGATTGGGCTGGTGACATTGATGATCGTCGTTTAACTAGTGGTGTATGTGTTCTTCTTGGTGGCAATCTTATTACTTGGTATTCTAAGAAGCAATCAGTTGTAGCACGCTCTAGTACTGAGGCTGAGTATCGTGCTTTGGCTTTGGGTGTTACTGATATCTTATGGACTTCCTCCCTTCTTTGTGAACTTGGTTTTGCTTGTTCTTCCAAGCCTATACCGTGGTGTGATAATACTAGTGCTCGTGCTTTAGCTTTAAATCCCGTTTTTCATGCTCGGACTAAACATATTGAAGTTAATGTTCATTTTTTGCGAGAAAAGCTTGTTGCTGGAGTGTTTGATCTTCGTTATGTTCCTACTGAACATCAGTCTGCTAATCTGTTTACCAAAGTTCTTCCTACTCCTCGGTTTCTTTTCCTTTCTTCCAAACTGAATCTAATTTGTTCACCTAGATTCGGTTTGAGGGGGCATGTTAGAGATCAAGATTCAGTTGATGACAAAGTAACAACGTGTGGACAGTTTGATTATGGTTAAGTTGTTGGTGTACTGTGGTCCATGGTTGTAACAAACTGCTAGTTAAGTTTGTTGTATTTCAGTTACTTTTGTTATGTCTGTTGTCAATCAGTTAGATTAGTTAGTAGTTTGTTATTACTGTTAGTTAGTTCGTATGGTTGTTTTGAAGTGTCTATATATAGCACTTTTACTCTGTTGTAATAACTAGTTATTCAATCAATACAAATTTTGTTTCTTCTCGAATTCTGTTTCTTCTCAACAGAGCATTCTCTCATTAGAGAATTCTCACAAGTGTGCTATAGATTTCAAAAGTACCTCCTTTCCACCCATTGAGAAAGATCTAAATTGCCACGATGAGAATTTCTTCCACATCTTGTCTAGCGAAAATTTAAAAATTTCACATTTCGATCTCCCAATCAAGGATGGCACAAACCCAAATAGCTACTGCTACGCAAATCATGTTGCACTCCCGTAACTTCTCGAATTCTTCTCTCCAAGCCGTCAAGCCATCATCCACATTAGACAAGAAGAACATTGCCGACTTTTGGAAGTTTATTGCTTGTTTCAAAGCTTTTTCATGCATATCTTAGATCTACTTCATGTGTTGAGCCTCATATTTGTCTGCTCAAAAGAATAGAAAGCTATCGCCCGTAAAGAACAAGTGTGTGACATATGGTGCTCCTCGAGACACCCTGCATCCATGTATGAGCCCATACCTTTCCGACTAGTTTAGCAATGCAGAAAGACCTCTGCACACAATATAAACAAATAAGGCGAGAGAGCGCAACCCTGCCCCAACCCTCAATGAGGGATGATTAGGCCAACCAACTCCCCATTAACTTTTACATGAAATTTAACACAAGTGACAAACATCATAATCAGATTAACCCAAGATGCCTCAAATCCCAATTTCGGTAGGATTGCACGCAAAAAGAACCAATCTACTCGATCATACACCTTGATGATGTCAATTTTGAGTGTTGTTGTGCCAAACTTGCTCTTCGTATTACGCTTTATAGCAGGAACTGACTCATGCCACTACAATGTCGTCAACAATCATCGTTCCTAAAGTGAATGCTGACTGATTTTCTGAGATAACCTCGGGTAGAAAACTCTTCGATCTATTAGCGATAACCTTGGCCATCAATTTGTACACCACATTCCAGAGCGAAATTGGACGGATCACCTTCATGTTCAATGGTTTGTCACACTTCGGGATCAACACAACTATTGTCCCTAACCTCTGGCATGCTTTGAGTATGCTTTGATTAGACATCGATGATATACAATTTGCCACTACATCCGCTCCTATGCTGCCCCAAAACTTTTGGTAGAACGTTGGATTAAAGCCATCCGATCTCGGGATTTGTCTGGTTGCATTTCAAGAATTGCCTCCCTGAACGTCCACCTTTGTAACTCCGCATTCATTGTCGAAGTAATCTTCGACTAACACCTCTAGAATTGTTGTTGGTTCGACTTCTTTGGCAGTGAATAGTTGTTGAAAATAGTCCTTTGCAACTTCTTTTTTTGTTTTTTGAAAGTAAACAATACTTGTACATATAGGGAAGAAGTGTAAATAGGTACAAAAGGATGGAGGACCAACAGTCCTCACCAGTCATAAAGTGGTACTATATACATATCATTTTTACAGAATACACCTACAATTAGAAAACAAACCCATAACAACTTTTAATGTAATTGTAAAACAAGAAAGAAGTAAGATCTAGACAAAAACAAACAAAGAACTTAATAGATAATCCATTGCCAATGGTAAAACCAATCCGTGAAAGTGTGTCCTTCATTGAATTTACTTGATGAAACCCATCTTGCGGCCAATAACCTAGAAGATTCCCAAATCCTATCAATTGAATTAGTCTTACCTTCAAAGATCCAAGCATTCCTTTCAAGCCAAAGTATCCAAAGAACAGAAGCTATAGCCGCTCCACTGATGTGTTTCCTTTTGCTCTTCCCTTCAAGTCTTTCTAGTAAAGTCACCACTCCTTACAATGATCTAGGATTAAATACACCTCCTCCTGAGAAAAGTTCCCATCTATTCCACACTTGACAAGCTACAACACATTGAAAAAATAGATGACTCGCAGTTTCATTGTCCATCATACATAAATGACAAAGACTAGGCGACAAGTATAAGTGTGGCATTCTTCGTTGTAGCTTGTCATAAGTGTTCAAACCACCAAGTGACATTATCCAACAAAAAACCTTAATTTTGGGTGAAAAATTAGCCTTCCAAAGTCCCTTAAAAGCTTGATGCATCAACAAATTTGGATGATCAATCAAGTGATTAAAAAGATATTTGCATGTAAATAGACCAGAAAACTCTACGGCCCAAACTCTCTTATCTTGAACATTGGGAAAATTCTAACTTCGCTAAGTAGAGTGATCAACACCTCTTTTTCCCTTTGGAAACAAATAGGGCATCTATTTGGCAAGAAAAGGTTTCATTCATAATGGATCTTAATACTAGAGAACAAAAGGTTAACAAAGTGAGACGCAGGAAAGTCATGATGACATGATAATGAGAACACATTGGGAAACAAAGAAGCCAAAGTACTATTACCTAACCATTTCTCCTCCCAAAACCTCACTGACAACTCATCCCCTCTTTTAATGCACACATGATGATGAAAATTAGAATGATTGGAGTGAATGAGCTTCCAAGGATTTTTATGGGTTATCATAGGGGCCACACCTGCATCCCAATTGTTGGTGTCCAAACCATGAATGCTTTTAATCACCTTATGCCAAAGTGCTCTGAGTGCTCTTCGAAACCTCCATAACCATTTTGATGTGAGGGGCTTGATTTTTTATTTTTTTGTTTTAGGTTTCCTAATGACAAACCTCCTTTCAAAAGAGGTATTTCCAAAATGTCCCAACAAATAAGGCCATGACCGCAATTCTTCTGCATATTTTGCTAAAAGAAATCTCTAAAAGCCTTCTCAATCAACTTAACCACCTTACTCTGCACCTTAAACATAGACATGTAAAAAACGGGGATAGCCTCAAGAAATGACTTAATAAGACATAGTTTACCTCCCTTATTAAGAAAACTTTTCCATTAACTAGCCAATCTACGAGCTATTCTCCCAACCACTGGTGCCCAAAACTGAATCACCCCCTAATGGAAGACCTAAATAAACAAGTGGCCATTCACCCACCATGCATCCTACCTTCCCAGTTATATCACCCACTACCTCATTTTCAAGATAAACCCCAATGACTTGACTCTTACCTATATTGATTCTCAAACCCGAAATGTCACAAAACTCATTTAGAATCTTAACCGACACATCGATGAATTGAACATCCCCATCAATAAGAAAAAGAGTATCATCAGCAAACTGCAAATGAGACACGTGAACTTTATCTTTGCCCACAACAAAGCCTTTAAGATTTCCTTTGATGGTTTCTCTATCTATGACCCTACTCAACACACCCACCACAAATGTAAAATTGAAAGGGGAAAGCGGATCCCTTTGTCTAAGAACTCGAGTGGCTCTAATTCTTCTTTTTGGACATCCATTAATAAACGCTGAAAAATTAGCAGAACTAAGGCACCCTGTGATCCACATTCTCCACCTCTCACCAAAACCTTTTGGTTACTGTAGACATAACGAACAAAATCTCATTCAGTATGATCATCTGCTTTTGCCATGACAATTTTAAACAAAAAACCTTTTTTTTTTTTCTTCTTCTATAATCTTCCACCATCTCATTTGCCACGCATCAAGGATTTGTCTACCTTGAACAAAAGCTAATTGAGACTTCGAGATCGTAAATTGGAGTACATTCCTAAGTCTCTTGGCAAGGACTTTAGCCATGATCTTATAGAGACTCGAAATCAAGCTAATAGATATACAGTCTGAAACTTTAAAGGAGTTTTTTTTTTCTTAGGAATCAAACAAATATATGTTTCATTAACATTGGCATTTGTGATCCCCTTATGATAGAAATCCTCTATTACTACCATCAAATCCTCTCTAACTAGGTCCCAATTTTGAAAAGAATTGTTGAGTAAAACCCTCTGGCCTTGGTGCCTTACTACCATCACAATCCATTAATGCACTTTTCAATTCTTCCTCTGAAAAAGGCCTCTCCAAGTGTATATTTTGTGCCTCACTAATCGGGGTCCACCTCAACACCTATTCTTCTTTCACCTCTAGATGTGTAAAGATTCATGAAAAATTTAATGATCACCTTCTCTATCAATCCATCATCAGTGTGAACAACCCCATTATCACCTTCGATTTTGGGTAGGACATTTTGAGCTCTGCGAAAGGAAATAAGGCGATGAAAAAATGTTGTGTTTAAGTCACATTCTTTCAACCATTTCAATTTGGCTTTTTGGCACGCTATTTTTCCTCCCTAATACTTATTCCACCCCACTCTACCTTGGTTTCCCTTCTCTTGATATCCAAATCATGAGACCAACCACTAGACCCCTCGAAAAAATTCAATTCCCCTATCAAATTCTCTGATTCCTTCCTTCTAATTCCAACCCTTCCAAACTCTAAATGATTCCATTCCTTAATGTGAGACTTCAATTCTTTCAACTTCAACATAACCCTATGACCTGGATGCCCAAATGAAGTGGAGGACATCCACCATTGACAACCAAATCCTTGAATCTTTTATTTTCTAACCAAACATTCTCAAATCTAAAAGGTGTTGGACCACAACTGGCATTGACATTATCAAGTAGAATGGGACAATGATCTGAAGTCATCCTTGGCAATGCCTCCACAATAAATTGAGGAAAAAAAAACTCCCACCCACTACGTACAAAAAATCTATCCAAACTACTACATGTGGGAGGTGATCTAAAGTTGGACCAAGTAAATTTGGAATTAGTAAGAGGAGGATCAACCAAATTCAACTCTTCAATCAATTCTCAAATCTTTGCATACTAAACGTTAACCTTTAATTGATACTTCTCTCGTCCATGAACCTAATGGTATTAAAATCACCTCCTAAACACCAATTAGGCTCTCAAAACACACTTAACCCAAATAATTCATCCCAAAATCTTTATTTGTCTCTAACTTGCAGAGGACCATACACTCTAGTCAACCACCAAGAGTAAGAACTAAACTGGATTTTGATTGATACTGAAAATTCTCCCATAAGATTATCATGAAAAGTGACCAACCTAGAGTTCCATGCTACAAGAATCCCACCCGATGACCCTACTGAAGGTAAAAAAAAAACCCACTCTTTAAATCTTTTACTCCATAATAGCTCCATGATCCTTCTATCAATGCATTATTTTTTGTTTCCTTAAAAAATGATACTTTTTGGTTTGGCCTTACAGATCACCTTCCTAACAATGGTATGTTTTATAGATGCACCACACCCTCTAATGTTTCATGAAAATATCCTCATTTAGAACTCCTCATAACCACTTTATAAAGTCTCATCATTTCCCTTCTAGCCTGTTGGTTAGTCATTTTCTGCTTAGTAAGGACCCTAATTTTCTTTTTCTCATCCCTCTTCCTAGTGATATGACTCTTTCCTAAGTTGGGCATGGTGTGGAAACCCCCCATCTTTGTTGGACTCTTTTAGTTCATGACTCATTAAACTCTCATTAACTTTTACATCTCTCAAATCATGTTCAATTTTGACTTTAGCATTCATGGTTGGACCCGTCACTAGTGATGTAAAATTTGCAACTTGGACATCTTGGACCATTTGACCTATTTCATCACTAAGAGACTCGAGTACCATAGATGGCAAAGAAGATACATCATCAACAATTTCCAAGGATTTAGAAGAACTATCAAAAACACCAAATTTATTTTTTGAAATGATGTTACCTGATGGTCTGTACACTCAGGTTCCTTTTCTCTCAAATGGAAAACGTGCACTCCTTTAAATGAATTGAGTGGTTGGAAAGAGCATCTAATGATACGGAATCTGAAAATGTTGAAGCCAATTCCTCTGTTATGAAACCATTTGTTGCATTCAATTCATCTTGTTCTATATGTTCATCTAAACGGTTGAACACATCTTGAACTTGCATTAACTCCTTTCTTTTCTACTTGAAATTCTTCTCGCACTTTGAAGCTTGATTGAGGAGCCTTATCTCTTTCTTTTTTGCCTTCTTTGAAGATCGCTTTGGCTTAAGATTGTCAACGCATTCCTACAAAACCATATCATCGCTATTAGATGAATGATGAAAGAACGATTAACCCTGTCCTCATTGTTGATATGAGATGAATGAACCTTGCATTGGTGAAATTGGTTGTGACAAGATGATTTGTATGAAGCCAAGATCAATTGAAGAGAAATTGCATCTTTGCTTAAATGTGTATGAATGAAAACATTTGGCTAAAGATTGTCGATCCATTCCTGCAACTTCTTTTAGATCCTCCATGTCCACGACTCAAACCCTTGCATCATTGGTTAGAGAAGTAATTTTGTTCACCTTCTTTCGATGATCGGTTGATGAATGAAAACATTTTGTCTTTGAGTTGCCTTCCTGAAGCCTTAGACGCCTCTAGTAAGTCTCCTCTTGTTGAAGAATGTCCCCCGGTTCAGTCCTTGCAACTCGAAGTTCATTCGAATTACTTGGAGACTCGACATACATGAGAAACTCTCATCTTCTAGCAAGGAACTGATGACAGTTGACATTTTTGTTGTATCTGAGATTACAATTATGTATCTTTTGTTATGTATTTCTTAGTTTAACATGTATGTTTAAGCAAGACATGGTCAAGTATGGACTTCACAAGTATGGTGAAGTAGATCATTAGTTTGTGATTTTGGTAATATGCTGAAGTTTACTCTGCAGCTTTTGTAAGACCATATGAAGCTGTAATTTCAGCTATGTAACGGTGAGACAAACTAAAATCGGATATTGAACTACTGAGTTTAACTCTTTTCTCCACTTCTTTGTGTTCTAAATCCTTCATCTAGTATCAGAGCTGAAACTGATCTTAGTGGGCTGAGTTTTAAGGAAAAAAAAAAAGAAACAAGTCAAAATCCTCACCAAACAAAGACCACCTTCAAGAGAAATGACTTCAAACAATGCTGTAGTGCTGCTAGCTCTAATCTTCAATGGTGAGAACTATCAAATATGGGCTGTGAGAATGAAGGTTTTGTTGAAGGGCTGGATTTGTGGGAGGCAGTAGATATAGGAGTTGATCCGCCTCCTTTAAGAGCAAATCCAACCGTTGCACAAATAAAGCACCATGCTGAAGAGGCAGCAAATAAGTTCAAAGCTCTCTCCTATATACACTCAGTTGTGGCTGACCCTATATTCACACGCATCATGGAGTGCTCATGCTTTTTCTAGTTCTATTGATCATTCCTCACTTCGCATAGAAGATTTGGTCATTCAAATTTTCAGTCACTTAATTTGTATGACAAATCTTTAGTTGAAAATATGCCTCCTATGCATGATCAAGATGGTGTTGGTGAAGCGTGTCAACTTGGCAAGCAAGCTAGAATCCCTTTTCCAATAAAGCAGTCATGGAGAGCTATGGAAAAACTGCAGCTTATTCATAGTGATGTTTGTGGTCCTATGAGTATTCCCTCACGTAATGGTAGCAAATACTTTGTTCTCTCAAGATTTTGTTGGGTGTATTTTCTACAACAAAAATCAGAAGTGCTGAGTATGTTTCAGAAATTCAAAGTCGTGGAGAATCAAAGTAATTTCAAGCTCAAAGCTCTCAGATCTGATAATGGCACTGAGTACACTAACAAAAACATCAAGAAGCTATGTGAAGAAGCGGGAATTCATCATCAATTCATAGTCAACTACACTCCATAACAAAATGGAGTGAGCGAGCGGAAGGACTGAACCATCATGGAGATGTCAAGATGTCTAATGTTTGAAAAAAAACTTCCAAAGAAGTTTTGGGCATAAGCTGTAAACAGTTCAGTTTATCTTCAAAACAGACTTCCTATGAAAGCATTGCAAGAAATGACTCCTTTTGAAGCTTGGTTTAGTGTTGAACCATCTATTGAGCATCTTAAAGTTTTTGACAGCATTTGTTATGCTCACATTCCTACAGTAAAAAGAGACAAGCTTGATCACAAATCAAAAGTTGGAGTTTTTCTTGGCTACAGCAGTAATGTGAAAAGGTACAGAGTCTTCAACTTGCAAATTGAAAATGTAATGATTTGCAGGGATTTGAAGGTTGATGAAGAAGCTTTTCGGGACTGGGAGAAGTCACAAATGCAACAAATGGACAGAAGTTCAGCTTTGTCCAATTCTCAAAGTCAAGATGTGATTGTTGAAGAGGATGATTCAAGTAGTGACTCAGATTCAGACTTTGCAGTTAGAGGTACCAGGTCCTTCGAGGACATTTATGTAAAGATGTAATGTGGTACTTCTTGAGCCAACAACACTTAAAGAAGCAATGAAATCAACAGATTTAAAGCATGCAATGTAGGAGGAGCTAAAAATGATTGAGAAGAATGAAACATGGAATTTGGTTGACAAGCCAAAAGAATTGGGTTTTTAGAACCAAATTAAATCATAATGTTTCAGTCAATAAATACAAGGTCAGATTAGTTGTGAAGGGATACTCGCAACAATTTGGAGTAGACTATACAGATACTTTTGCACCTATGGCGAGATATGATACAATTAGGATTCTTATTGCCTTAGCAGCTCAAAGAAGTTGGAAGATATACCAAATTGATGTCAAATCAGCCTTCTTGAATGTTATCTTCAAGAAGAAATCTTTGTGGAGCAGCCTCCGGGATTCATCAAGAAGGGAGAAGAAGACAAGGTTTTCTTATTGACGAAAGCTTTATATGATTTAAAACAAGCCCCAAGGTCTTGGTATAGCAGAATTGATGACTATCTCTTGCAGCTGGGATTCAAGAGAAGCCTAAATGAAGCTACATTGTATGTGAAGACACAAAATGCTGATTTGTTGTTGGTATCCTTGCATGTGGATGATCTCCTTATCACTGGAAGTAGCATTGACCTTGTGAAGCTCTTTAAAAAGGAGATGGAATCTGTTTTTGAGATGACTGACTTGGGCAACATGACATTCTTTATTGGTTTGGAGGTTCATCAAACAAATCAAGGACCCTTTATATGTCAAGAAAAATATGCGAAAGAGGTTTTAAAGAAGTTTGGAATGGAGAATTGCAGCAAAGTTGATACTCCCTTAGATCAAAATGAAAAATTGTGCAAGGAAGATGGCTTCGATAAAGTTGATGCTAGAGTTTATAGAAGTCTTCTTGGTCGTTTGTTGTATCTTACTTCATCCAGACCTGATATCATGTATGTCAAAAGCTTGTTGTCAAGATTCATGCTAGAACCAAGTCAAAACCATTTCAAGGCTGCAAAAAGAGTGCTCAGATATATCAAGGGAACCATTGATTTTGGCATATGGTTTACAAACGAAATGGATGTGAAGCTGATTGGCTATGCAGACAGTGATTGGGGAGGCTCAATTGATGACATGAAAAGCACCTCAAGCTATACATTCTCTCTAGGTTCAGGTGTTATCAGCTGGAGTTCAAAGAAAAAAGAAGTGGTGGCTCAATCGACTGCTGAAGCAGAGTATATTTCAGCTACTGCAGCCGTGAATCAAGCCATTTGGTTGAGAAAGATGATGAAAGACTTAAAGCAAGATCAAGAAGAAGCTACTGTCATATTTTGTGATAATCGATCTGCAGTGGCTATGGCTAAGAATCCTATTTTTCATGGTAGGGCCAAGGGCATCAAAATTAAATATCACTTCATCAGAGAAACTGAGAAGGATAATGAAATTAAGCTTATTCATTGCAATTCAGAGTCAAAGTTGCAGACATTTTGACAAAGGGGTTGCCTAAAAATCAGATTTGAAACATTAAGGAGGAGCCTTGGTGTTTCCAGCAAAAATGCAAAGGAGGAGTGATGACAGTTGACATTTTTGTTGTATCTGAGATTATAATTATGTATCTTTTGTTATGTATTCCTTAGTTTAACTTGTATGTTTAAGCAAGACACAGCCAAGTATGGAGTTGTCATGGTTTAGGTGAAAAGGACTTCACAAGTATGGTGAAGTAAATCATTAGTTTGTACTTTTGGTAATATGCAGAAGTTTACTCTGCAGCTTTTGTAAGACCATATGAAGCTGTAATTTCAGCTATGTAACAGTGAGAAAAACTAAAATCAGATATTGAACTAATGAGTTCAACTCTTTTCTCCACTTCTTTGTGTTCTAAATCCTTCAGGAACAAATACTTGATATATCTAAGTGCAGCGCAAATAAGGCATAGAACAGAAAACAACTAGTATATATAAATAAAAATGCGTAAACAATGACTATTTTACAAGCAATTATACAAACTCAACACCACAAAGGGCTTTCTTATAACTAGGCAGTTTATAAGCAAATGTCCAAAAAGGAAATGTCCCAAACATCGAGAGAAGGAAACAACTAAATATTTTCAAAGTGGTACACAGCCATAAAATACTACCTCAGCAGGCCCTGTCATGTAAACATGATTGTCATGTTCTCTCCATTCTATCTCCAACGGTCCACCAGGCAGATCAACATTGCATATCTATGCAATATGTATCAAGCATGATAAGATAGGACATTAAGGGAAACTAGAAACAAATACGTTAGCAAAAAAAAATAGAAACAACTTACCCTATCAGCATGACCCTCCAAAACAGCAGCAACCACCACAGCACATGCCCCAGTTCCACATGCTAGAGTTGCCCCTGCATTTAAACATCGACTTAATATCACTGAAAAATGAGAACATAATGAAGATGGAAGCCAACAGTATGGATATTTAAAGAGACTGAAGATGAAAAAGAACTTGATCACCTATTCTTGTAGAATTACAAATTTAATAAAGAATAATCCTAATTCATACTAACGGTTAAATAGTGGTTTCACAGGATCACAACTTAACCCTTCCGGAATTGTTTCAAAGCATGAGGGCCCATTCACAATATGCTAGATAGAACATATTGATTGCTTTTACAGTTTTACCAAAACAGACAAATATATTGCTAATTGAACAATAAGTTCCTAAAGCAACAAGAATGAACTAGGAGATAGAAATCGCGTACCTGCACCACGCTCCCAAACACGCATTTTCAAGTGTCCACGAGAAAAGACTTGAACGAATTCTGAGAATTATGATAGGCAAGAAAAATAAGAAAGAGTCTCACGTGCTAATACAGAATATCAACTAGGAAATATAAAATAGTAAGAATCAGGAACACATTGAAACTTGTTAGGATCGTACTGGAGAGTTCATAGAACTTCGATGATGATTTTAAAAATAAAGGATCATAATTGGACTGTGAATGTAGGTCATGCAGATAATATATCATCAAACATCGTCGGTTTTCCAGCTTGTTCAATATTTGTCTTAAACAAGTTTCAGATCAAGTTCAGTTGTCGAATGATAGAGGACATTTTTATCAGGTCAGATAAGAGTCTGTTTATGGCTTTTGGGAATGAAATCTAGTTATGATGTCAATAAATTGCCTATTGATCTCGTGGCAACTCACAAAGAGGGTTTTTTTTAATAAAACATGAATTCCAATTAGAAGTGCAACTAATATGACCCGAAGTTTCTACAATGATGCTCCATTGATGAATCCCACGAAAATCTCACGCAGCCTTTACAATTCTCTCTCGTGACGAGGGGCATCTTAAAGCAAAGACATGAAGTTTGATAGATATGACCCTGAGAACTGACCAAATGAATGACAACACTAGTCGAGCAAGTAATGCCTTCTTCCACCCTTTCAATCTTATGCTCCTGATTTTCTTAACAAGTGAATCCCCAAAGCTCTAAACCCTAAAACCATTCCACAACAGCAACCAATCACATCCACCAACACCTTTAGCCTCCTCCTCCAGTGATATCCTTGCTGCTGCGCACTTTTGCATATTAAGCTTAGCTGTCACAATCTGCTATAAATGAGCCACCCCATCAGCCAAAATATTAAATGTTGCTCTTGAAGCCATCTCGAGCTCGAATACTAGTTGTCACAAGAGCACGGACTTGAGATTTCATGCAAGGAGAAACCATGCCAGATTTTTGTTCTTTACCATGCTGCACTAAGCTCTACCTAGTCAACATCCAAAACTTATGCACAAGGGAAAACAAGTAAATGGACAGCAAGATCAAATGCTTTTTTACCAATGCACTATCGAAATACGAGCTTGCACTGCGTGCTGCACTAAGCTTTACCTCGTAAACAACAAACACTTGCGCATAAAGGAAAACAAGTAAATGGACAGCAAAATCGAATTCTCTTTTACTGATGCAATACCGAAATACAAGCTTGTCACTCCGTTTCCTCCTAGCATAAAGTGGTAGGCCTTGTAAAAGACAAGGAGGAAATTATATAACCACATGGAAGACTTGTTCCTATATACTGAAATCAAAGAACATGCCAAGCCACTCTCCCCACAAGTAACAATGTGGCGTGCTCCTGCACTTACAACTTTATGAAAGTGGTTGAATCGACATATGTCCTACGTTACCCAGACTTGGGTACGGGAGTCGGGTGTGGATATATGTCTAGATGTCATATTTGGCTATCTCTAATTTTGGAGAATCTGGGACTCGGCCAAAAGTATCAAAAATTCAGCACGTCTACTTGGACAGATAAAAACTAAATGTTCTAAATATATTTTCTGAGTTTTTATGATTTATAATGCATGTAATAACATTTAAATTAAAAAAGCATTTCTTAAAAAAGATAAATAAATAAAAAAACTGTTTTTTGAGTCAAAACCAAACAACTCATTAAATTATCTTGTGTGCACAAGTTTTGCATACTGTTTGTGTTTTCTTGGAGAGAAACAAATCAATTGATTCTCTCTCTCTATCTCCCTATATGTGTGGTGTTCTCTCTCCCTCTCCCTCTCTCGGCAAAAGGCCTACAAACGATGAATCGTGAGAACGTCAAGACCATTGTTGATTGCAAGAGTCCGGACCAGATTTCGTGTCTGTGTCAGCATCGCGCTGGGTCGACACTGACACGAGACCATAAATAGCCGAGTCCAAGTATCTACAAAAGATGTGTAGTGAGAACATTGAGTCCATTGATTGTGAGGGGATCCAACCTATATTTCGTGTCTGTGTCCATATCACGTCGTGTCAACACGGACACGAGACCAAAAATAGTCAAATCCATATATCAAGCTAAAAGAACGATTTAATAAGAGTAAACGAGAACGAAATCCTAGAATAAAATATAGAAGTAACAAAAATAAATAATTAGAATTCAAAGATAAAATACTAAAAAGAAAATGTTTTGAACTTTTATGTAGTGTCAATGTTAGGGGCTTTTTGCTTTGTTTGGATCATAGTCTCATAGAAGTTATGGAAAATGTGGCAAAGGATATTAGGCATGTGTTCTAGAAGGATAAGTTATAGGGGTAAAAGTAGGGGTGATTCAACAATGATAATCATGACAACGAAGGTGATGAGGTAGTATGATGATATTGGATAGATATGGATAGGTTTTCCTATAATGGTGATAGTAGCGTAGTGTTGAGTGAAAAAGGTAGTGTGCCAGTAGGTTTTTTTAATTCAGGCAAAAGGTAGCCTAGCCGCTTGAGTGATCAGATAAAAATAACATTGTAACATTAGGTCTAAAATTTTTCTGGCAGTAATTTTTAATTTGTTACTTTTTATATCTTAAAGCATTCTTGCAAATTATTTTTCATATGGATATTTACATAACTTTAATAAACAAGTTGCATATTTTGCATCGATTTCAAGCAAAAAAAAATGTATACAGGGCTGAAGTTATCCAAGTACAATGCATGCATAATAGAGGCATTTAGAGGTGCTTCTCAAAGAAGAGCATTGTAATAACCTGTGTTTATCCGGGCAGGAAAGACTTTGTGGTGCTCAAACTTGGGACCGATTTTAGGCAAATTTATGTCATCAACCACCAATTTCTGTAGAAGCCAGAGTAAAAGATTGAATATTCCATACATGCATCTTAGAGTAAAAGATAAAGCAAAATTGACATTTCAACAGAAGATACTATGGTTTTTAGCAAGGCAAAGATATGTAGAAGAAAAAAATAAATAGAATTATGTGCAAACATGAAAAATTAGCTAAGCAGCCTTCAACCTAAAAAGACAGTTAGTTAGCTTGGAGGATGAAGGCCAATGTCAACTAAAGGATTGACATTTAAGCCCTAAAGCTCAAGCTTGGCTTAGCCCCCACCAAGGAAGTGAAGGACTCAAGCATTAATTGTGTACAAGATATGTTAAGCATCAAATTTTTTCAGTTACTTCACCTAATTGTGTCTCTTCTTTCCCTAAGAGAAAATGAGCTAGAGTTCAACTTCAAGTTATAGGTGGGGAAAAACACGTGTACTTACAGTGACATTCTCAAATTATTTGCATTTTGTATCACCACTTTCAGATTTCTTGAAGAAAACATTCTTAACTAAATCATAACATCGAAACTTTCATAGTTATTTCACCTAATTGTGTAAATACACGAGTCTCTTTTTTTCCTAAGAGAAAATGAGCTAGAGGTCAACTTCAAGTTATAGGTGGGGAAAAACTCGTGTACTTTACGTAGTGACATTCTCAAATTATTTGCATTTTGTATCACCGCTTTCAGATTTCTTGAAGAAAACATTCTAAACTAAATCATAAGATCGAAACTTTCATAGTTATTTCACCTAATTGTGTAAATACACGAGTCTCTTCTTTTCCTAAGAGAAAGGGTTATAATATGGAAACCTAGAGCCTACCTGAAATTTCTCAACAAAAAGAGTGCAATCATTGAAAAAATAGAAATCATATAGAACCAGGTAGCCGATAGCCCGGTCAAGAGATTAAAATGCAAACATACAGCAAGACACATCAAATCAATCCCAACCAATAGAAGAAAAACCTAAATATTGTCATAAAAGAATCTCCAAGAACCAACTACAAATGATGTTTGCTGCTGAAAGCTTTACAGTTATGACTACAACGAATAATATGTTCGAAACTTTGCCATAAACTTCAAGAAGCCACACCTCCTTAAAGTAATACAACTCCATGGACGAATGCTAGATTTTAACCCAATATCTCTATCCTCCAGTATTTTTACAACAACAACCTGGCCTCAACAACAAATAGGTTGAGGATGGCTACATAGGTCAAGCGTTTCCACACAGCTCGTTGTAAAGGAGATGATGATGTGCTTTCACAATCATTTAGATCCTTCCTATTCTTTTTATTTGTGATTAAAAAAAAAATGTGTTAGTCAATACTCAAGAGAATTTATGTGTACAAAAGTGACATTATTAGTTAATACAAAAAGGAGAGACAATATATGTGCATTCCAATCCCAATAACTCATCTACTCATTCAACTACGATCTACAATTTCTATTCCACTCATCCATTGAGAAGCCTAGTTGTTTGTGTGCCACCAACCTTAAGACCACTTTATGCTTTATGTTGTCCTGAATTTCTTCAATTCAAGAGCAATGGTCTTCAAAGATCCTTCTTTTTGTGTCCAACCAGACAAACCATCAGACAGATAAGACCTAAGCAGATAATGCTATTTTCAAAATATTATTAGCTCCATGCATATTCCATAAATAAGATACTAAAAGCGTTCCACTCATCAAGAGTAACATTTTCCTTGCCAAACTCACACAACAACTCTCTCCAAATCCCTGTAGTGTACCTGCATTTGAAGAACAGATGCTCCAGATTGTCAATTATCCATGTTAGATTGTTACAAAGCGAACGGCAACGAAGAGAAAGTGCAAGAGAGGAAATCTTCTTTGAAGGCTATTTTATGCATTAATTTTTTGAGGGATACAAGCCAAGAAAAATCTTAACTTAAAAGGAAAAAGGTCCTCCATATGAATTTGTCGCATGCGTAGGTGTGATCATTTCTAAAGAGGTAAATTGTTAAAATATCGATTTGTATGAGATATGGCCACTCTTATCAAGTGTCCAACTTGCCATATCCTTAATCAAAGGGAAAATCCTAATGGGTTCCAAAATGGATAACAATTGTGAAATCTCAATGTTCTCAATCTGTTAGAGAACATTGAGATTTTCCTCTAGATAGTATTAAGCCCTTCCATCCTTTAAGTCTACTAGTAATCTTTGTCGAAACCGGATTCCAAAAAACTAGCTTTCTTAGATTACCTGTAAAGGAAAACCAAAATACTTCACTAACCAAAAACCTACCATACAACCCATGAGGCCTGCTACTTCTTGAACTTTGCCATTCCATACATTGACACCTTTCAATTTCACTCTTCTCAAGATAAACAGCTAAGTCATTTCCTTAAGAAAAGCCCTCAAACACTTGCAATGGAAACCTCAGATTTTCCTCTCCCTCCTTAAGGGGCAAAGGGTAATTGGCAAATTGTAAATGGGATAACTCCACACATTCTTGCCTACTCTAATGCCCTTAATGAGTTGCAACTCCCTTGCCTTGTCCATCATTCCACGCAACACATCAGCAATAAGGTCAATAGAAATGGTGGGAGAGGGTTGCCCTGCATCAATTCTGTTAATGCCTTGAATCCTCCTCGTCGCCTCCCATTAATGACAACAGAAAAAGCGACTGAAAGTTTGAAAGTCTGAAAGTATTACAACTTGCATCCATCTTGGCCACTTTTTCCCCACCATTCCATGCCCATCGCACAATCTAAAAAATGCCACTACACATGATTTGAAGCTTATGTTTAAGTCAATCTTAAGGAAATATGCTTTTTTTTTCATTCTTCAGTCATTGATTGCTTTGCTTTCAACAAGGACTGCACATAATCATGGTTTAAAAAATCGACGAACTTCGCCGAAGTTCGAGCGAAGTTTGTCGATTTTAAGGTGAACAAAGTGAAATTTAGAGGCGGTAGAAAAATTGCAAAAATTCGACTCAACTTCGGCTAACTTCGACCGAACTTTGAAAACATCAATGGAAGTTAATAAAACATGAAGTAAAATTGTTATGTTTCGTGGAAGTTGAGCATACTTCAACAGAAACTTCGCCCATACTAGAAATATACTTAAAACTCGGAATATCCTCCGGTGACATGACTTTTATGCATTATTGTTATATGATAAAGTATATTTCTAGCATCTCTACGAAGAAACTTGAGTTTTCTAGCATTTAAAGTGAAATTTCGTAAAATTTGGTACACCGGTGAATTTTTGTCAAACTTTCATCATCTAAGTTAACTTACTCGAATTAATTCCGAATTTTAAGTGAGCGAAGTCATAGGCGAAGTCGAAGTTTCGAACCTTGCACATAATAACTATCTCCCTCTTACAAAAGCAAATTGTGTTTTTGTTATTGTTGCATCACCTTCCTTATTCGATTTATTTCAGTCATGACATTGATATTGTAAAGCTATGTGACTAAACTTGCAGTGCATAAGACCTTCAATTTCGAGTCGATAATATACATTTTTTTAGTATAGGTATCATTCTTGATAACATTAATCACCTCAGTATTGTAGAATTCATGCATCACCTTAGATTCTACCTAAAACAATGAGCTTAGGTCCACCCATTGTCTCAAAGAACTAGTTAATATCCCCTTGGTTGATATCTGTTTAAATCCTTCATAATTAATGCATTACAAATTATCTTAGGCCTACTCAAACCGCTTTGAAAAGGAATAAAAAAAAATCTCCACTCGCTTTGGAGTTTTTAATAATAATGCAACAACGAGGGCTCAGTATCAGTTATTGGTATATCGAATAAGCGAAATGATATGGATAAGATATATTAATTGTATTCAACACATATTTGGAAGATTACAGCTTAATATATAGCTTCGCATCTATACTATAGGAATTCTCCACAGTTGACACTAAAGCATTTTTTGCCACAAACTTTCAAATAATTCACTATTTTTAAAATCTGTCATAAGTTTACAAAAAAAAAAAAGATGCTAATGAAACTTTGTTTTTTAATAGGAATATTTCTGGATCAACTTTGTTCAAAAAATAAACTTAACCATTTCTTCGTATATTACGACTTTTTGTTTGATAGTTTTCTTCGGTTCATAAATTTTCAAAAAGGAATTGACGAATTTTTAAAATTATGTTGATATTACTCAAGTGGTTCAAAAATCTTTGAAACCATTTCCAAAATGTGCAATGTAAACAACGAACTCAATACCCCTTTCTCTCTCCAATCTCCCCGTGCCACCTTCTCTATCATGCCTCCCTCCTCTTTACAATCATCTACCACCTAGCCATAGATTTCGAAGACACACTTTGCTTACAAAGACTAGGACCACCACGTAACACCATAGAAACTCCTCCAAGCGCAAACTTCACAATTAATTGCCCCTAGTTGACCTCCACGTTGCCAAGAGAACTCAACCACTTCATTCCCGATATCAAATAAGTGCCACCATGTTTGTAAAGGGAGAAAATCCTTCACAATTGTGCACCCTTGCATCTCAAAGATTGCCCATGGCAAATGCCATTGCAACGGATAACACACCCTATCCCCATAACCACTACATAAGGTGTCAAGGAAGCAATGAGAATTTAAAGCTTGTCCACAAGCTCCTCGGTATAAAATTGTAGTAGCACCACAATCAATCAAACACCTCTCTTGAATGCAATTCATGAGATCCAACTCAAAATTGCAAGAAGAGGATGTGTTCGTTCAAAAGAACATGTTAGAACGAAAGAAATCAGGGAAGGATTTTGATTGGTATAGGGAAAACAGATTACACTTTGGTGCCAAGGCAATTCGAGATGCCTATTCTCCACTCACTTCTTAAGTCATATTATATAAGATACTCAAACCCATGCTCTCGTTACATACTTCGCTCAATTCTGCCGAAACTAACAATTTGTTCCTTGTCCACTTCCGCCTTGCTCGTAACTTGCCACCTATCCTCGATCCTATTGTGCATGCTTAGAGGTCTTCTTGAAGTATTGGATGTGGATTGAAGATTTCTCAAACGCTCGATAATAATATCCTTAGGCAACTACTTATTTCTAGGCCTAACCACATCGTATCAGCATTTATGTCTCGATTCCAAACATTTTATTTTAATAGTTTTTCTCTAATTATAATTGTTTAGTATTTTTTAGGTTTCATATCGTAGGATTTTGATCTCTTTTGTTCTTATTAATTTGTTACTTTAAATTATTATCAAGTATTACTAAATACATACCTATGTGGAGCAGTAAGTGCTTCACAAATGTTATTTTGCAATATCTAAATATTTTTCGATCTATTTTTCTTGTTGAAAAGGAAACTTATTTGACTTTATTCCGTTCTGTGCTAAAAATAATTAAGTGTGATTCTCTTTTCCTAAACTTTCGGAAGGATCCACTTTCATTTCTATTACCATAATCATATCCTTCATGAACTCTCTCGAACCCATCATTATTTCACCCCACATAATCATTCAAATGCCTTCAAATAAAAATCTTTTTATCTAAGGGTATACTTTGAATAAATAAGTCCATCCATTTTCCTCTAAAAAAAGTTCATCCACATACCAAATACGACAAAAAAGAAAAAAATATATGTATGGAAGTATTGTCATGGTGATTGGAAAAAATCACCATTGATGGTGATTTCAATTTTTAACCCTTGGATTAAGACCCAACGGTCCTAGTAGTAATAACCACAACAACAACTTAGCCTCGGTCCCAAATTAATTGGGGTCAGCTACATGGATCAAGCTTTTTCATTGTACTCGATTTAGAGCAATTGATGGTAAGCATTCCAAACCATTCAAATCCCTCTAAATTAATGTGTAACATCCCAAATTTCTAACCCTTGTTTTATCTTTAATCAAGATCACCAACCCGAGACGCGCGACCCACTGATCGATACGAGATATGACCTTAGTTGGGAATCAAGGTACATTTTATATTTGTTTGGTGTATTCCTACTGTGTGCATATGTGTAGATTATTAAATCACAATTTTGGTTATTGCTTATAGACGTCGAGATGCGAGCAGGGACGCGCTTTGAGATGCGTGCAGGCATAGGAACATGGTAGACAGTGATTTGGTGAGATTTTATTAAGGTATATATACATTGATAGGAATAGTTAATGTGAATAAACTATTTAGACTATAGTTGATCAATTAAATCAAACCAAACACCTAAGTTGTAAAAATAAAACTTAGGCCATGGATGTACCTTGAGATACAATTTGGAATGAAACCCATGAGATTGGGAGTTAAATTTAGTGTTAGTGTATAAATCTAAGTGGAGTTGTTAGGGTAAATTAGATCCATTGACTTGCATCTAGATGGGCTACTAGAAATAGATGAAGGGTTAGAAATGAGTCATGGATTCATATATAAGACTTGGTTTATCATTTACATGCAAATCAAAGGAGATGTTCTGCGGTAGGATTGTTGGAATTCATGAGAATTTGAGAAAGAGGAAGACCAACTAAGCATCTAAGAGGAAGAATCAGGAGTTTGGGATCAACACACACAACTTAGGCAAAAAGTTTAAGTTGCTACTACATTGTAATTCTCGAAATTCAGTGGGTAATTGAAATTGAATTTGTAAACTAATTTTAGGTTTAGATTCTTTATGAAATTTCACTCAATCTACTATATTGAATTTCTATTTTTGGGTAAGGAATGAATTTTTTGTGAATTTTTAAAGTTAATGAGGTTCTTGAAAACAAAAGTTGGAATTTGCATGTTTTCTTTCTAAACCAATCTTATGTAATTTGGTCATAAACGTCTCATTTTAAATCCAAATTGAACCATTCTTGTGGCATTGGAAAGCTTAGCGATAATGCTAAAACTTTAATCTCACGCACGATTTTGAAGATTTGGACTTCTTCCTTTTCAAAAATGCTCTACAACTTTAGTGATGAATCTGATATTTCTAGGTTCACAGTTTTGATAATGTCCTAATGTTTTGAGCATAACTCCTTCATTTCTTATCGGATTGAGCTCATCTTTTAGAATGACGTTCTAGGATATTGCAGTCTTTAGTAAAAAAAAAAAAAACATGATTTTTAAGGCTATGGTTTAGGATAAAGGAATTTTTCAAGTTTGTTGGTCGGAATATGAAATTGTTTTGAGTCATTGTGGCAAAATTTCCATATCTCCCTCGTTTTTTATCGAAATCGCGCAAACCTTATAGTTATGGAAAGGTGATAAATAGCCCTAAAACTTCTTTTTGGACTATAATGCTCAATTTAAACGTTTTGGTAATTGAAATCAACTCACAAATTGTTGCACCAAAAGTGTCTTTATTTAATAAAGTAGATTTCAACATAAACAAAGTATTAAGGGGGGCTGATTCTGAAAAATTAAAATTTAAAACCACTTAACCAACCTAAAACAAATTAAATTAAATTTGATAGGACAACTCAAGAGCTTAGAGAGGACTCATGGGGTGGAACGCAAGTTTGGAGTGGTCGAGATCCGATTTAGGCTAGGAATTGCGTGCGATTGTGGTAAGTAAACTTGTCGGGCATTCATTTCCATTTCAATCCCGATTTTACCTTGGAAATACAACACTTGGATTGATTTGGCTATTCTTGAATTCTCAATGTCATGATGCTTTTATGGGTGATGCCTATGTTTAGTTTAAGTAACTAAAATCCATGTTTGGTTTGATTCATGACAATTCGTTCTACTTGGTTTCTTATCTTGATTTGGACTCTTAAATGTTGTTGATATCCGAGCTTGTGTGTTGTGTTATAGCATGCTATTGTATTATCATCTGGTGTTGTTTACCTCCATGTTTCACATGTTGGTCTTATTTGGGTTTATGAGGTAGGTTAGTTTACAATGGTTGTATGGAAATCCATACGTTTGGATTCCCTTATTCAGATTTTTACGAGTAAGCGCGGCACACGGGGTTAGAGTCCCTGGGGATGTCGGCACTCTTGATTGGCTGATGTGACATAGCTCACGATCAAATATATAAGCTGATGTGACGTAGCTCATGGTTGACAGAACCTTGATTTGTTTGACTACCTTGTCTATTCTTTTAGTATACCTAGTATCTGCTTGTATACATTCCCTTCAGCTTTTCTTCGTAGCTATCATATGCTTTCAGTTAATGTTTCTTGTATATTTGAAAATGTGAATGGATGACCGCAAGATTTGCTCACTGGAATTGTCATCTTTGGTGACAATTGCAGATCCGTCAAGTAGCAGACCGAGGAAGGAGATGATCGACGACTACCTCTGAGCCCTCGACGACTATCTGCTACTATCTTTTGTACGCTTCACTTGTTTATATTTATTATCTATGTCTTTTATATGTTTTGGGTTGTATATTGGATTGAAAGACTAGACTCCCCGACTAATGCATGTGATCTACTTCTTGGTTTCCACATATAGGTGTTTTATAATTGCTTTCGCAATATTATTAAGACTTCCGCTAATTTGTTAAAATTATAAAAAAATTTATTAACTCTGAAAATCACGAATAACGAGAAACAAATAATACTTATCCTGAACACGAGTTACGAGGAGAAAAAGACCAAAAGGCTGACTAATACGTTGTTAAGTCCTACATAGCTGGGATTAGGGTTTAATATCGAGATTAGGTCAGGTGGTGCGCTGATTAGAGATTTTGGTCGTCATATAATGTGCCCCAAGTTTACTTCAGTTTACCTTATCTCGTCGAATTTCTTCAGTTTCTATTGAATGAAGTTTTCTAGTATGGGCATTTGTAAGTCGTCATTGCAGGTGACCAAACCACCACAGCTGCTCTTCCCTAATCTTTCTGTAAATTGGTGTTACTCCTACTCATCTTTAAATTTATATATTTCTTATTCTATCTGTACGAGTTTTACCACACATCCACCTAACCATCCTCATTTCTGCTACGTTCATTTTATGTAGTTGTTGTTTTACCGCTCAACATTCACTTCCATAGAGCATAATTGGCCTAATTGCGAAGCTATAAAATTTTTCTTTTAACTTGGTAGGAATATTTCGATCACATATCACACATGTTGCACTCCTCCATTTCTTCCATCCAGCTTGTATTCTATGTGTGACATTCTCAATACTACCATCATTTGGTATGATTCATCTAAAGTGGTTCACCTTAGGAACTTCTACCAAGGTTCAAAACTTTGACTTCGCCTTAAACTTTGCCCATTCAAAATTCAGAAGTAATTTGGGGAAGTTAACTTTGATGAGGGAAAGTTTTACAAAAATTCGACCGTGTATAGAAGTTTATGGAATTTCATTTTAAATGCAAAATAACTCAAAATTCTTGAAAAATATATTGAATATTCATATAATTATACAATTGCAATACTTAATAATCACAATATAATATTTTAATATGGTAATTTTGTTTTTAACATAAAATTCTTGGAATACGTAACATTAAGTTCATATTTTCAATAACTTTCATACAGTGCATTATAGTTACACCTATATTTTCTTTTCTTAAAAATATACACTTATATTATGTTACGAGAAAAAAAAAAAAAAAAAAAAAAAAAAAAAAGTAAAACTAAAAAGTTGCTTATACTAAAAATAAATAAAAACAAAAGGTTGTAAATGTGGCATCTTGTTTTACATAAATACTAGTGATAATCAATCAAAAATCACCAACAATTTGAAGAAATAAAAAGTATGTAACAAACGTGTCAAAAAAGTATGTCACAAAGTGGAGACCTATCATTAAAGGAATGTGAATCAATCTCTTTTTCTTTCTTGCTCCTCACGTCTCCTCTCCCAACCCTGCAAACCCATTCCTATCACTACAAACTCACTCCTCAATCCTCATGTATCTTTTCTTGCTCCTCTCTCTCATCACGAAATCGATTCGATCTCACTTCTCAGAGCCTGTAAAGGTGAGTTTTCTTCCAAGTCTTCTTTTTTAAGAGACCCTCAAGCTCAACTTCATCCATGTCCTCATCGTACATGGTGCGCTGCAAATCCGGATTGATTAGAGCTCTAATATATTAGGCCAGAGGAATCAACAATGACTTTAAAGCGTATATCTATGCCATTTTCCTAAAGAAAATTTTTGCTCTCAGCTCTGCAAGAGCTAACAAAAAACTTGAAGGATACGATGATGACCCAGTCTGCACTTGTAGAAATGAAAATTGATCCGGAGCTTTTGCTGTGACTTTTTATGCGTATTTCTTCCTTTCATGCCTCTCTTTTTATAACTCCAGTCAAATGAATTGAAAAATATAGTGGGATAGAAGGTAGTTTTAACTGTTTGGTCAATTAAAAACTGCTCCACTATTTATTGAATAGGTTCATTAACTGCCCATTTTCTTGTTTATTGAGTCTATTAACCACCCATTTACAACAAATACTCGAAAATGACAAAAAATGTAACTATGGTTAGCCCCACACACACGAGCGCACGTGCCTCTTGCCAAGTGCTAAGTGCGCTTAAAATGCGCCATATGTAGCACGAGCACGTGTGGCTTACTAGGAATTGCTCCAGTGGAGCTTCTTTCGACACTTAAAGAAGTGCAAAAACTTTTATATTGTTTTTGTAGACCCAAACTTTCCATGTGAGACTAAACATTTTGTTTTGAAAATTTTCAACAATCCCCCACCATTTTCAAAATAATTTAGTGTACAAATCATAAATCTAAGAAGAAATTTAAACATTATATGCACAAATAATGGTATCTTGCGATTTGAACCACTAAATTGTAATAAGTTCATTACATCATATCAGAATTACATGGTAAATAAAATTTGAACCATTGATTCTAATCGATATGTAGCATAAACATATCACGCATATAACTTACACCGGCAAATAGCCATAAATTTCCTGACACGTTCAACATTGGCCTTGTGTCCCGTATGCGTATCTTCTCGTGAATGTTTTTGGAGCTAAACCCTTTAACTCCTTGAAGCGGCTGCACTTTACATTCCCATAGGTAGTATCCATTCCAGCACCCTCGCAATTTAAGCACCTTTTGAAGACTATTAAAAGATTAACTCAACCTCCTCCCTTTTTCATACAGAGCACCAAGCACTAACAACCTCGGGATGATAATAAATTTTAGGGTTCACGGTCGCTCTAATAATGTACTTTGACTACATTGAACTCAAGACTTAACAAAATGTTTAAGCGTCGAATCGAGTTTCAATTATTGGTGACTTCAATTCATAGGCTTGAGGCCCATTCCCCATAATGTTTTATTCACCAAGCCTCTGGATAATTCTTTAGTTAACGGATCTGTCAAATTTTGACTAGATCTCACATAATCAATTGTGATAATTCCATTTGTACCAGCTTGTTTATAGCTGTAATTGCAATAAGCAATCTCATTGTAGCAATTCTAGCTACTGGCGTATAGGTATCGAAATAGTCTATTCCATACTTCTAGGTGAATCCCTTAGCAAACAATCTTATTTGTATTTTTCAATGAATCCGTCAACTCTTTCGTTTTTTTTTTAAAGAGAAATTTACATTTAATGGGTTTACACCTAGGAGGTAAATCAACTAGCTTTCAAGTATTATTTCCGATTATTGAATCCATTTCATCATTCGATGCTTTTTCCAAAAGCTGCATCTCTTTCTTTCATCGCTTCCTCCATGTTTGAGGATCGACCTCTGTATTGAAGCAATACGAAATTTGTCTAGTTATTGTTTCTTTACTTCCTTCAACCATGAATATATAGAAATCAGAACCAAACGGCTTAATTTTTCAAGCACTTTTGCTCCTTCGAAGATCAGGAACTTATATTATTTCTTTTTCATCCATTTTCCATGACTTCATTCCCTTTATGGTTTTGTTCAAGAATAACCTCATTAAAAATTGCATCCATTGATTCAATCACAGTATTTACTGAAATCAAATTATTAGGCTCGATTACCATGAATCTATATGGCCTTACTGTGTTGTGCATATCCAATAAATATACACTCCACTCCCCTTTCGCCCAATTATCAGGAACAACTATTTCCTCTTTTTGGGTTCAAGTACTTTTACTACTGCTCTAGAGCCCAAAACTCTTAAATAATTAAGGTTTGGTTTTTAGTTATTCCAAAACTCACATGGGTTGACCTTATTCCTCTTTTGTGGAATTCGATTCAAAATGTGTCATGCAATCAACAATGCCTCCCCCCAAAAACCACTACCCAAACCTGAGTTTGACAGCATAGCATTAACCATTTCAGTCATAACACAATTTTTGCGTTTAGCCATGTCATTTTGTCGTGGCGTATAAGGAGTTGTAGTCTCATGGACTATTCTAGTGGATTCAAATTACTTAGGATTATAGTATTTTCCTCCCCTATCAGACCTTAAACATTTTATAAGGGCCTCACATTGCAATTCAGTTTATGCCTTATAGCCTTGAAACTTTATCATTGCATCATCTTTGGAATGCAACAAAGAGACATGACATAACTAGCTATAATCATCAATAAATGTCATAAAATATTTATTGCCTCCTATTAATGGTCTATGCAAGCCACATACATCATAATGTATCAAATCAAGCAATTTTGAATTTTCAACCTAAGGAAAATGATTTCTTGTTAATTTTTTTCATGCATGTATTGCAATTTCCTTCACTTTTATCAAAACAGGCCAGTAATTCTAAATTCACCATGTCATCTAATTTTCTAAAATAAACATGTCCTAATCAGTGATGCCATAAAATGAACGGGATTTAACACGATGCGCAAAAACAACATTCTTATTAGATAAAGCGATTACATTAAGCTTAAACATACCCTCACAAGCATAACCCCTTCCCACAAACATACCACCCTTGAACATTACAAATTTGTCAACCTGAAATGCAAGCATAAACCCAAACTTGTTCAACAGACTACCCGACACCAGATTCTTCCTCACTTCTGGTACTAAATACACATTAGTGAGTGTTACAATTTTTCTAGAAGTAAATTTCACTTCTGGTACTAAATACACATTAGCTGCATTTCTCATATACAAGACAGTATTTTCATCTACTGTATCCATGGTCTTGAAGAATCCCTTGTTCTTGCAAACATGTCGAGTAGCTCCAGAATCAACCCACCAAGCCATGTAGTTCTTAATCATGTTGATCTTAGAAATCATGGCAATGATGAAGCATGATGTTTCCCTTTCATCTTATTCCAGAACAGACAATCAAATTTGAAGTGGCCATCTTTCCCGCAAAACCAACAAGCAACTTTCTGCTTCTTTTGATTCTGATTTTGGTTATTCGATTTTCCCGAACCACCTAGCTTGTTGAAACCACTGGGCTTCTTAGGCCTTTTGAGCGAGGGCTTTTTGAACTTTGCATCCTCCACCACAAGCACCTTTGAAATTTCCTGAGCATTCTGCTCTTTTTCATTTTTCTACATGCGACAATCCTCTTCTATACAAAGATGGCTAACAAGTTCATCAAAAGTAATATCCTCTTTTTAATGCTTCAGAGTTCGTTCGAACTCTCTCGAAGATGGTGGCGGTTTGTCAATAATAGAAGACACAACAATAGTTTCATCATAACAAGATTATGTTGAGAGAAATCATTACGAATTCTCTCAATTTCACAAAATTGCTCCACGACAGATCTATGATCTACCATTTTAAAATTATTACAATTAGAAATGAGAAATTTCTTACTTGTAGCGTCCTCTTTGTGGTACCTTGCCTCCGGTTTCTCCCATAGTTCCTTGGCAGAAGGAATGTCGCGGTAGAGGTCGAACATAGAGGTTTTCATGCCATATAGGATGTGACCCCTATAGGTGTAGTCATTCGTCTCCTATTTCTGTCTCTTCTTGATCTGCTCGACAGTCTCATCTTCGGATTCTTCAGGCTTTGGTGTATTCAGGACATACACCAAATGTAGTGCCACCAGCAGGAAGTGGACCCGCTCTGCCACCTCAAAAAGTCTTCTCCATCGAACCGATCGAGCTTCACGATGTTCGACGCCAAATCCTTGATCGAAGGCATTGCAATAGCGAAAAAACTTCCTTCCTCTTGTGTTTGTCAATTTTCTAAAGGAAATTTTTGCTTTGGTCAATTCAAAATTGCCCCACTATCTGTCAAATGGGTTCATTAATTGCCCATTTTCTTGTTTACTGGTCTATTAACCACCCACTTACAACATATACTCGAAAATGACAAAAAATGTAACCATGGTTAGCCGCCCACACACACGCACACGTGCCTCGTGCCAAGTGATAAGTGCGCCTATAAAAACACCCAACATGCATAAGTGTCGCATCGCGCGCCCGTGGCTTACTTGGCATTGCTTCTGTGGAGCTTCTTTTGTCATTTAAAGAAGTGTGAAACCTTTTATATTTTTTTGTGGACTCTAACTTTCCATGTGGGAACATTTTGTTTTGAAAATGTTCAACATAATCTATACGATTCATCTTTTTCTAACATGTTGGGCGTATTAAAGGTGATTTCGGTAAAGATTAATGAAACCTCAGTAACTTCTCTAAAAACTTCTTCAATTTTGTCGAATTCTCGTATTTGTTTACTCTTTTACAATGGTTTCCAACGAAGTCTGGCGAAGCTAGTCGAAGTTTCAGGCAAAACATTGTCATTTTTACACTGCTCTGTAGCTTCATTTCCCCGTTTTCCTCATCGACAAACTTTCACCGAAGTTCGGCAAAGTTTGTCGATTTTTCAAACCTTCTTCTACTTCCCCTAATTTTACCGCTCTATCATCTCAATGCCTAGTATTTCTAAACTCACAGTGCATGCATTCGTTCTTCGTCCTACCCAACCTAAAGCCTTTAGATTCTAATGTATTCCTACAAAGTTCTAACTTTCTATTCACTCCAGCTTTTGTTTTGTGCACTAATAAAATATCATATCGAAATAACATATACCATGGTATATCCTATTGAATATGCCTAGTTTGTTCATTCGTAACTAGAGTAAAGAGATATCGGCTTAAAGTTTATCCCTTAATGTAGTCATATCGTATGGGAAATTTTTTTGTAGTTTCTCCAAATGTCTTTATACTCTTTACTACTCCCTCATACATATCCTTAATAGTGTCTATGCGTCTAGCATGCACTCCTTCTCTTTCTAGAACCAACTAATGAAATTAGCAACATTATTAATAACACTTAAATATTTGCACCTACATTGAGAAACAATAAGAATCAATGGACCATTATCTAAGGGTCAAAAACATGCATCGCCATACATGGTGATCTTTTCCTAATCACCATGGTAGAATCATCCATAATATATATACATATGAACTTCAGTTAGTTTCATTTCTATAAAAGTAATCATGTGCTTATCACATGAGGAGCATGTCTATTTACTGTTCACACAAAATAGGAAACACTAAAAAGGAAAATTGCAGACGTAATAGTTTCCTAATCTCCTTAATTAGGCTTTTTATGCTTGCAATTACATCGATAATATTCTATTTAGAGCCAAGAATACATATCGATATCCATACATATTATAAATATGTTCCAACAGTTATGCATTCGTCTTAATGTGAGTAGTTAGTATTGCATCGCCATACAAGAACATTTGGTCATAGGAAAACACATTTTACAAGATAATAGAAAGAAGATGTAAAAAGGCCAAAAGAAAAGAAAACACCATGGTTGGATCATAGGCGAATCCAAAAGGTGGGCAAGTTGGGCAGTCGGCCCCACCCCGGGACACGCGCCCCCAAATAGATCTCCTGCCCTACGGCTCCACCCCTCCCCCCTCCTTTCCTTTACGACACATTTCCTATAAGCTATAAATGCAATATATGGCACTAATATGAAGTAGATGGAGTGTCATAAGTGGATAATTTTTCATGTTAATAATGTAGTAAAAAACCAAAATGGTTTATGTATTGAGGAACATTGGAATGTGATAACTTGTAAAAACGACAACAATAACGTAGCCTCAATCGCAAATTAATTGGGGTAAGCTACATGGAACACTCTTCCATTGGGCTTGATTTAGTGCAATTGTTGGTGCGCTTTCCAACCCAGTCAAATTTCATCTAATTAATGCATCCCAAGTTAACTTTAATCTACCCCTACCTCGTCGAATTTATTCAGTTTTTATTGAGTCAAGTATTCAAGCGGGAGAGTTTGTACGTCACCTTTGCAGGTGTCCAAACCATCGCAACTGTCATTCCCTAATCTTTGTGTTAATTGGTGCTACTACTACTTTACTTTGAATTTCTGTATCTTGTTTTTTGTCTTTACAAATTTTACCACACATCCACCTAATCATCCTCGTTTCTGTTACGTTCATTTTATGTAACTCTAAATAGGTCATATAAGCACTAGTAGGAAAGGTATTGAAGTCTAATTTCACCGGAAATATTCAATCAATTAAGGACAAAAATTAATATATTTGTTGGAGTATATAATCCCACATTGGAAATATAATAAGAGTTTGTGTGGTATAGGAGTGGAGTAGATTGGTTTTGTGCAAAGTGGACTCCAACCTCATTTATACACCCACAAGGGCGTATGATGGACCTAGAGCCGCTAAGTGTAGGCCTAGACATGTTTGTATCGACCTCTAAGAGTATGTTTGTGTTTGGGAAGTGACAACTGGTCCAAGCCCAGTTGCACTTGAGGGGGAGTGTTGGAGAGTATAATCCCACATCAAAAATATGATAAGAGTTTGTGTGGTATAGGAGTGTAAAAGATTGGATCCTAGCACAAGCCAATTGGTTTTGTGCAAGATGAGCTCCAACCTCATTTATATACCAACATGTGCATGTGAGACCCAACACTCTCCGAAACCATGGATTTCTACAATATTTAATTAAGAAAAGCCAATGTGGAAAAAAAAAATGTTTTAAGCCTTAAAATATTTAAAAAAATTAGGAGAAAAAAACTTCATTAAGAAGTGATCCAATATATTTTTTGTTCGACAAAAAATCATATAACTCAACTATTTTCTCGTAAAATTTTGCAATATCTTATTAATTTATATTGTAACTCATTAAAATTATTAGTTTATTATTCTAATTTGAATTTTTAATATAATTCTTTTATTTGAGACAAATCTTATTATATGTTTTTCACTTATGCCAGATACGATCAGGCTTAGCTGGTTTAGGCAATTCCAACCAAAACCTTCCATTCGATAACTCATTTTTCTTAGCCAACAACAACATTTAAAGTAAATAAAAGTGTCAAATTATTTTATAAGTTCCATGAGAGCGCAACCTGAGTTGGTAAATGCAAATTAACCTAAGCTTGCACATCAAGTAATCTGACTTTAGATTTCTTAGGGTAGGATCGGATCTATATTGTTTTTACAACTCAAGCTCCATCCACGTTAGGGACGCATGTCACATGAGTATCTGAGCCTATGAACAGGTTGAGGTTAAATTTTGCCCCCTCTAATTAAATTTTCTAGTTCTGCCACTGGTTTGGATACCACTTACTAATGAACAGCATGTATGTATATGATAACACGACCAGTTTCCAATAAGGAAAAGAAAAGTTACCTGCAATTCCTTATTACTAAAAGTAACACAATGTGGATTGCCCATGCTAACACAGGTAACATTCCAGGTTACACCATCCACTTCTAACCCAGCTTTGACAACAGCATGATCCTTGGTGACTGGCAACGTTGTAGGAACATCTAACGCTTTCAGTACTGGTTCACCCATATCAACCTTAACCTAAGAATTTCAAGAATAAGTATAACACTAACAATTAAAAGGGTTTGCAAAAATGTAGGAGTCAATTATAACTACCGAAAAAACACTTTACTTTCTTCAAAAAAAAAGAAAACTTTTTTCTTTGTTACTGAGAAAATCGAAAAAAAAAAAAAAAAAAAAAAAAACTTTGGTTCTTCTTAGGATATCTTATAAATGACTTCATAAACAAAATGTTGAGTTGAAATATAGGAGCAAATACTAATACACAAGACAAACAAAATAGAGAAAAATCCACCAAATTAGCAAATTAAACAATTAATGCTCATAAATAAACTCATTGCCAATGGCCGAATTACTTTATCTTACGTGACAATTTGAATATAATGAGAATCAACCACGCTTGGATCATCAGCTAGGTCATTTGGACACTTGCAGAAAGACTGAACTGAACTAGGAGCAACATCTTACTATAGAGTGACTACTTATTCGATTGTTTTAGTAAGCTTGCATTAAGAAATCAGAAATATATGCAAAAATTACACATTAATTATCCAAAACCTAATAGGACGACTAAGGCTTAAAACAGAATGTCTTGCAATCAAAATATGACCCTTTAAATGGTATACGGTATAAGTGTCAGAAATTTTCGATAGAAGTAAAATAAAATCACTAGAACTTCTTAATATTTTTACAAAATATAATGTTATTAGATAACAAATAAACACCTAAATAAACAAAATATGAAGTACTTATACGTAAAAATCCAAGAAAATTGTCTGGAAAAAACTCTCTTCATTGCACAACCAAACCTTAATCCCAAATTAGTTAAGGTCGACTACATAGATTAAACTCTTCCACCCGCTTGCTTTAATGCCCTTCACAGCATGCTTTAAAATCCTTTAAGTCCAGATTTATAGGACGAAGGCTACACAAACTATGTTAAAGTCGTCAAAAGAAACATACACATGAGTTTATACATTAGCATGACATTACAAAATGAGTAGTACGATCTTAAATGAACTAGATATTCCGATTAGAAGATAGATGCAACATTTACTAGGGATACCAAAGATACCTTTCCATCATCTTGGATTTCAGGAACAATCACACCAGCACCAGTATAGACAGTGAAACTGCAATTAAAGAAAAACAATGAATGAACTAATGAATACCAGTACATAAAGAAAATAATAACAAAAGGGAACGGCTAAACGGACCCCACTTTTTGCAGAACATATCTCAAGTAAAAATTTTAAAGGCATTCTAGTTATACCCCTGCGCGAAATGATCTTAGTGCCCTCCATATAAAAAGGTTTGTGCTCACCATTCCCCACGAATGAGCGAACAACCAACGTACTTATCTCCCTCTCTCGAATCACACCCTCACCTCCGGCCAAACTCCGACGAAAATTCGAATTAGACCACATCGATTCGACGTCGTTAGTCCACTCTTACATATTTTTTCTTCGATTTGTAGGGTTTTTTGGTGGTTGTTTGATTCAGTTTAGTGTTGTTGTTAATGGTGTTAGGGCTTTGATTAGGGGCTCGAATCTCGCATTTTGAGGCGCAAAATGTCGATGGAATCAAGAAGACCAAGCAATTCAGAGCAAAACCAGGTAATTTTTGTATGTTTTGGTCGGCCATATTTTGGTTAGGGTGTTTCGAACGAGACGATTGCACAAGGTTGAGACTTTGAGATGTATCAGCCATGCAGGACTGAGACCTCTTCATAAGTCACAGGTCGAGTAGATCGAGACCTTTAGCAAGGTCTTGGAAGGAATCGATCGAAACCTCTTCAAAGGTCTCAACCATGTGCTACCATCCTTTTTGAAACATCCCAACCAAATATCTAAACCATATTCCGACCGACCAAGACAAACAAAAATATAACAAAAACGCGCATAAACACACAAGAAACAAAGCCCATAAACTTTAAAATCAAAAAACTTAACAAATCGAGTGTGAAACGGCTTAAATTTTCTCGATACTTCCTGGCTTCTAAGGGGATCGAGAACACTAGATATGGCCTTGTTCGATGGGCCAAAATGCACATATGGCACTTCCAAACCTACTACAAAGAGGATGATGGGGATGATAAGGTTTGATTGTGACAGGGTGATTTAGGACATATGAAGCCTTATCCAAAACATAACAAGCGTAGAAGTAGAGATTGAATTTGAGTAGAAGTTTCTTTATTGAGTCCTTATAAGACAAGAAGTTCGGTTCTTATTTTTATTAGGATCGGAAGTTTTTGTGTTTTAGAATTAGTAAATTTTATTTATTTCATCAATTTATTTAATGTAATTTTAGAAGGTCATTAGAACTTTAGATTCCTAATTGTGTTAAGAGTTTTAGAATTTTGGTTCTATACATGGTGTTTAGGTTAATTTTATGATATACAATATTGAATAAGATTAATATTTTGCTTAAAATTTTGCTCTTCTTCTACTTGATTTTTCTCCAATAACCCTCCATTAATTTGGTATCAAAGACTAGGTTCTAGGATTCTTCCCTTTCTTTCTTTCTTTCTTTCTTTATTTCTTTCTTTCTATCTCTATTGAACAAGAGGTTCAAGCATTCTTTCCTCTCTCTCTCTCTCTTATTTCCTAATTCTTGTTTACTATTCTACTGTTGTATTATGTTGTCTCGCTGGTTTCCTGATTATTGTTCCATTGCTTTTCTGCTCGCTGATGCCTTGTTGTCTTGGGGCTGCAATTTTGTGTTGTTTTAATGTTGTTTGCTCATGTTGTTGGTTGTTGATTCGTTGCTGTTTCACAGCTTCTACATTGTTGTTTTGTTGTTGCTGCGTTGTTGTTTGTTGGGGTTGTTTTGGTGTCATACCTAACTTGCTTGCTCAACAAATACCATTAAGTTAGGTATAATATCTACACTTGGAAACTGGGTTTTTTGCAGCTTTGGAGGTGAAGTAAAGGCTTAAAAATAATCCTTATTATATTATTGAATCAACAAAGCAAGCATTCACCCATAGCCCATTAATTGGCATCACCATGGATACCCGTACCACATTCGAAGCCCAAAAGAATTTACTAGCTGAGCTGGACAAAATGAAGGAGCAAATTGATTATCAAATTGAAAAGTTTAAACTAGGAATAAGAGATGATATATATCACAATTGACTACTTTGATAGTTCGATAGGTCAACAACTTGTATATGAAACTAGTGGCCCTAAAGTTGATCAATATCCCTCTATGAGTCAATCTCATATCCACCAAGATTTAGAAGAATTACATGAGATGAGAGGTGATGAACAACTCATTACTCCCTCAAATCTTCCAAACTTAAGTGATGAGCTTGAGGAGAATTTAGGTCATTCAGATGAGACTTATAGAGTTAGATAAGACTTCATTACCAATGACTGAAAAGTGTTTGCTTTCACTTACATTAGGTGATTATAGTGATCGCATTTAGTGTGATATTCTACCTATGGATGTAGCACATGTTTTGCTAGAGCTTCCTTGGTAATAGGATCTCGATGTCACCCACGATGGCAAAGAAAACACCTATATTCTAAAATATAAGGGCAAAATTATTAAGTTACTTCCAGATAAGCCATTAGATACTAAGCCTAAACATTGCTCAGCGTCTCAGTCTCCTTCTTGAGCCTCCATCATTAAGCCATTACATATTTTGATATGTGATGAGTTTTTTTTTTCTACTGAGGTTTCCTATAATAGCTTTGTTAACCTCTCTAATAGATTGTCCCCCTTTTAAGTTGTCCTCGGCCATCGGCATCGTCACTTTGTGGATCTTCTTCTACTACCACCAAATTGTACTTTTTTTCTGCTGAGTCTTTGCTAACACATCCATGGCTTTCATGTTAATATTCGATGAAAGCTTGCAATTTCTAATGAAAATTATAAAATTAATGTTGATGTGCATCATCGCAATGTAGAATTTAATGAAAGTGATTATGTGATGGTACGTATTCATACTGAGCAATACATTCCCCATTCATTCAAGAACTTGCACGCCTGAGCCTCGTGCCCATTTCATATCCTTTGGAAACTTGGACTAAATGCCTATGTATTTGACTTGTCATCTGATATGCATATTAATCCAGTTTTCAAAGTTGAGGACTTATGTCCTTATAAGGGTACTTTTAAGCCTCCTTTGCAAGTTTGTGTTCGTACAGGTTCATCTTCTGATAGTGGTTATCGTCGATATTTGGTGGCTTGGAGGAATCACCCAACTTCTGATGCGTCTTGGATGTCTGAGGATGAGTTGATGCGTCTTTATCTTGATCTTTTGGAGAGCTACCTTGTTGCTAACTCGTCGAAGTCAAGTTCTTCCAAGTCGAGGAGAATTGATGTAGGATATATGAAGCCTTATCCAAAACATTACAAGCGTAGAAGTAGAGTTAAAGTAAAAGTTTTTTTATTAGGTCCTTGTACGATTAGAAGTTTAGTTTCTATTTTGATTAGGAATACAAGTTTTTCGTGGTATTAGAATTAGTAAGTTTTATTTAGTTTCATCACTTAATTTAATGTATTTTTAGAAGGTCATTAGTACTTCAAATTCCAAATAGCATTAGGAGTTTAAGAACTTTGGTTCTATATATAGGTGTTTTGGGTTTTTTATTTAGTTATATAGGTGTTTAGGTTAAATTTTATGACACATAACATTTAATAAGATTAATATTTTCCTGAAAATTCTTCTCTCTTCTTCTACTTGATTTCTCTGCTCTAACCTTCCATTGATGGGCGTTAGGTTTTGAGTGGGGTGAGAGGGTGGGGTTTGATCGTTGGAAGCAAAGGTATTTTGGGGCTTCAGAAAAGAAAAGAGAGAGAGAGAGAGAGAGACACCAACAACAACACAAGAAAACAAAACAAACAAAAACAAAAAAGGTTCATTTAGCAAAAAGTGGGGTCCATTTAGCCGCTTCCTAACAAAAACACCAACACGGTGCTTTGAACATTAACTTCATAGAAGCGACAACGCGGTCGTCGGGATTTTATGCATCACCTTCATAAGACATCCATGTCAAGATAAATGAGCAAGCATATAAACACACATTTTAGAGAATGGAGTAGTAAAATAAAGTATGGATCACATGAAAGAAACAAGCTACTAGTCATGCAAGCAATAAAGTATGGCCTACATGAGAGAGACAAAAGAAATGTAAGAAGCAAATTTCGAGTTGAGTGTATAGAATGCATACTCAAATTTCTTGTTTACCAGCACATCAAATTGCCAATAGGAATATTCTTGATTTATTACATAAAAAATGCTAATTTGTAACCCATGAAAAAAAAATAATGCCGCTACTTCACAAACAGAATGGAAAAAGAGTAATGCACGCATTTTAGGAGGAAAAAGCAAAAAAAAAAAAAGATTTAAATTAACAGTAGAAACAACCCTTACTCCTACATCATTGAATTAATCTAAAATGTAATATTCTCCATAGCTTATTTTGCTGCAAAAACACGATTGTTATTTGAAAAAAAAAAAGTTTCTTAACCTATTGATCACCAAAAGACGAATTATTACAAGGCACCTTAATAATGCATATGCAATCCATCAAAGGTGAGGCTCGTAAAACACAATAAATATTTGTTTATAGGTTCTTGAATAGTTAAATAATTAATATTATATGTCGTAGCCACAAATAATATAGCATTTGTCTATTTATGTAGCAATTTGTACTCAATAATAATAATCATACCTTTAGAAAAGGAGCACACACTTCAATACATGCAATAAACTAGGTAACATTACAAATAATTAAAAAAATGCTTTTTAACTTTAACGCACAAAAGTTCCTTATAAAAAAAAACTAAAACCGTTAAAATTAATTACATACATTCATTCGGTCATGCTAAAAAACAGTTCATCTAATAATTGTCAAAAGCATCAACATTTTTGTGCAAAAAACTCAATCTTTAAAATCACCATCATCAAAAGCAATTCGGGGAAAATATTCTTACCTATATCCAAAACATTCCATTCCAAACCATTCTAGTCAACCTTCAAATAATATATCACCATTCATGTCAAACAGGTCACATTTTCTTAAGCTTTTACCATCCAAAATCAAAGATCTAGCACAATAACTAATTTTATCATTAGATCGCCATGAAGATCTCAAACTTGTATACGTCTTGAATCTTTTACTATATGAATTGATTCCTTTAGCGCGCCAATGATTCACTACTAGATCGAATGTCTTCCCAAATGTTAAATAAATCTACAAAATTTTGAGTAGGACTGACAAGTACAAGATTATAAATTTTTAATTGACTATTGCATTTCCTTTTCATATTGTATCTATTTTTTTTGGACTTCTAGCGTATCTAAAATTAAGAACACAAAAAAGTGGAAAACAATAACTAAACCTATATGGCAATATATTCACAAAGCAAGGTTCGAAACTTCTGCAAACACCCACAATTATCAAAAAGTATCAACCTAGTTGGGATGTATTAGGGAATTGTTGCTTACTTTTTGAACCAGCCTTAGCTAGGATGGAGGGCGACCGATTCGGTTTCTAATGGGCAATAATAATTTTCGAGAATCAAATAATAAAGTCGTTTTTAATATTAAATAGTTAATGAATTAACTTTAAAGTTTATAAGATGCACTTGTTGATCAATTGGCCACAGATTACGAAGTCTCATACTCTCATCCAACTTCAAATATGTTAATTTCCTCTGAGCACAAGGTTGGGACACCCTATTGATCCTCGTGGGAGTAATCAAGCTAAAGTAGGGAAAGGTCAAAAAAAGGGAGCAAATAAACAGACCCTACTTTTGCTGAACATAACCTAGTACAGTTTTTTAAAGGCATTTCAATTTTAACCCTGTGTGAAACGACCTTGTTGCCCTCCATATAAAAGAGTTTTTTGCACACCCATACCCCACGAATGAACGGACAACCAACGCACCTATCTCCCTCTCTCAAATCAGCACCGGCCAAACTCCAACAAAAACTCGAGCAAAACCACATCGATTCAACACCGTAAGTCCATTCTCACCTCTTTTGCATTCGATTTGTAGATTATTTGGTGCTTTTTGGAGGTTGTTTGACTCAGTTTTGTTGTTGTTGTTGTTGGTATTAGGGCTTTGATTTAAGGCTTGAATCTCGCATTTTGATAGAAAAATGTCGATGGTATCGAGAAGACCTAGTGCTTTAGAGCAAAGCGAGGTAATTTTTGTTCATTCTAGTAGGTTATTAGGGTTTATATTTTCAGTTAGGGCATTTCGAACAGGACTGAGACCTTTGAAGAGGTATCAACCATAGTATTTCAGTCGGTGCATTTCAAACATGACGATAGCACAAGGCCGAGACAATGTCTTGACCATGCAAAACCGAACCTCTTCAACCATGTGATATTGTCCTATTCGAAATTCCCCAACCGAAAGTATAAACCCAAATATGACCGACCAAAACACGCACAAACACACAAAAACAAAATACAAACTTTTAGTGCAAAAAACTTACCAAATGGAGCACGAAACGGCTTCAACATCCAGAACTTCCTCGCGCTTAAGGCATCGGTGCCACTAGATTCGCCTTATTCGGCAGATCAAAATAACACAAGATAATAGAAACAGATGTCGTTGCAAAAGATAATAGAAACAACCCATGACACAAAAAGAGAAGAAACAAATGATGTCGTTGTGAAAGAGATACATCCTACGACACAAAAACAAAAATAGATTGAGCAAATGAGCAGTTGCTTTCGAAATGACTGCAAGGGCAAATGCAACATAGAGCGGACAAGCAAATGAGGCAACCCACTAATCTCATTTGAGGAAGGCATATGCCATGAGACACTCCATGAATATCACGATCATGGTATAGTATGGATTCAGGCAGAATTTGGTGAAAACAGGACTGGAGGAGTAGGAGTTAGTAGCATGGGATGAGGACGGACGTAGTTGAGCATGGTCAGGGGACATAGGAGTCACTTGCAAATAAGGTTGAGCGTCGAGAGCACTGGAGCAGACTTGCGATAGATTAGGCGTGCTTGTTTTGATCACAGAGGAGTTTGGATATTCTTGCGAGTGATAGGGGACTGTGCGGCGAAGGCTGCCTGAGTTTCTTTCCTTGTGCCTGTGAAATTGACAAGTTAGTTGGGCACGAATATAAGTTAAGAGATTCTGCATCGTAGGAGATACCATTAGATGGTACGCACCTACATCTTCGCACCACACTGTGTCTTTGGACCATCGGATGATCGAGACACTAAGTAGTTCCTGGAAAGAATAATTGTTGATGTGTGAAAAACTTGTGATCAGATTTACCTGTTTGAGAATGGTGGAATGGTATTGAAGGCTTGGCGAAGACTGGGTTTAGGTCTCCTACGGTATAAGACAATACCGCGAGATGGAACGCCCAACTCCTGATGGTTGAAAATGGCGAAAGCCTACTAAGTGAGTGCGGTTCTCCACTTTGAATGTGTCAGGATAGAGCCTCAAATGCAAGGAAGTAGGACGCGTCCTTGTTGGATAAGGCACATTTTAAATTTCAGGACACTATGAATGTGTCGGGATAGAGCCTCAAATCCAAGGATGCAGGTCGTGTCCTCGTTGGATCTGGCAAATTCTTTAAATTTAAATTTCGAGAGGAAATTTCCTTAGTTGGGAAGATTGTGACGACCTGAATTAATTAAACCGGATTTAGCTCTAACAATTAATACTCGTAATTCAAGCTCTCGATTAGAACCTCGAGCGTGAGAGCCAAGGGTAAATCGTTATTTTGTCGTGATGCATGAAATATTGGTGTGTATTATTACTATTATTTTATTTCACAAATTTTTCTGTAATTGCAATAGGGCTAGCGTGGATTTGGTGAGTAAAAAGGTACCTCGGGATGCGCATTATTGCGGGTATTGGGTAGTCGATCATTTGGAGGACCTAAGTAGCTTAGTTGAATGAGTTAAAATCAATTTCCTAAGCTAAGGTAAATGAAATTAAATCATTTTGGGTCCCTAAATTAATAAGGAATTAAATTGAGAAATAAAATTGAAGCTACTTCATGTCTTTTTCATCAAGACCCTTGATGGGCCTAGAGATAATGAGATTGGAGGATTCCTAGGTAGTGAATAGTGATAGTAATTGGACTATGCATTGTCTAAATCTACACCATGGATTCACGTTGAGATTCACATGAAAAGAGAGATGGGAGGTAGAGATCAAGTCACACACAACTATATAAGTTCATTGTCTTTGTTTACATGCAAATACGAAATAGCATCATATTTTCCAACTTCAACACAAAAGAGAAAGGAAACATGCAAACTGGGACTGGAGTCTTGATTTCTAGAGGGGTTAAGTAATGATCTCACGTGGGAATGTGGGATTTCAGTTTAGAGGAGAAATCAAGCAAGGGAAGCCAAGAGAAATTAGGTATAGCTCCCAATTCTAGTCCAAAGCTATTCTTTTTGTCCAAATTGATTGATGGGTTTTGCCTTTATCTTGTATTTGATCAAGGGTTTTGAATCATTGATTTCTTCTCAATTGAGGTGGAAACACCTATGGTTTTCAAAACCTAGATGCACGAATTGAGTTTTTAAAAGATTGTCAAAACTATTTTGGTGTTGTTGGAGTTATGATGAAAAACCATGTTTTGATGCTAAAATTGAAATCTAAATGGAGTTAAATCAATGCCATTGATGTTGTTGTTGGTGGTGCTCAACCCTCATGAGGTGAGGGCAAGAGGTTTTGGGGTATTGGTGTCGAAACCCTGCTGTTATTTCGAAAAAAAAAAAAAGTTGGTGTTGATGTTGTTGTCATTTTCATTCTTGATGGAGAAAATGATGAATAGTGATTGCAATCACAATGTATTGTAATTACAACTATTGTGATTGCAAGGTATGTGGTTACACAGATGTGAACTCAAGGGATGTGATCGCAAGAGTTGTGATCACAAGAACTATGACCCCATATATAGTCACTAGCCCTGTGATCACAAGGGTTGTGATTACATGGGGCTGGGACCACAAGAATTGTAACAACATTGTATCAATAATGCAATAGAAGGGGTCTCTAACTCACCAAAATTTATCTAATTGACACCAAGGACTTAGGTAATCATAGTCGGGTGTCAGATACGTGTTTCGGGGCGTGTGGGGACCGCTTTGGAGTGATTTTGCGCGTTGCTTAAGGTAGGTCAAACTAGTAGGATACCCCGTGCATGAATTCTTAGTGACCATATCCTTTGATTATTAGCATTCATGGTTATTGTTGTGTCATTGTTTAGTAGCTTATTTTCATACCGCACTTGTCATCATCTTCTCTTATTTTCTTGTATGAAGTTGAGCTAATATTATTGATTGCCATGGAAAACATCAAGGGTTCATCTGGATTTTACTCACTGGAATTGTTGTTTGTGGCAATTATAGATCCTATGTCGAGCTGCGGCAAGAAGGTGTTAGGTGACTATCTCTAAGCTGTTAGTTCCCGTAGGTGTTTGGTTCTAGTATTTACAATTTTTGGGTTATTGGCCTTGAGATAACCATTGATACATGTAAATATTATTTTGTACTATTGTCATCTTTCATGCTATACATAGTATCTTTTGCCGGGTTTCCATCCCGAAGGTTTCTAATATGAATGAAACTTCTATTTTTACTTGCTTTTCATTTGTCATTACTTGAAAGACTTCCGCACTTAACCTTGAAATAACTTTCATAATAAGATACTCGAACTTGATTAATTAACTAATTAACTTAATTAACCAAGGTTCGAAACTTTGACTTCGCCTATGGCTTCGCTCACTTAAAATTCGGAATTAATTCGAGGAAGTTAACTTCGACGATGGAAGTTTGACAAAAATTCGCCGATGTACGGGAGTTTACTGAATTTCACTTTAAAGTTAGAAAACTCAAGTTTCTTCGTAGAGATGTTAGGTATATACTTAATCATACAACAATAATACATAAAACTCATATCAGTGGAGAATATTTCGAATTTTAAGTATATTTTTAGCATAGGCGAAGTTTCCAAAGTTTCAGTCGAAGTTTGTTCAACTTCCACGAAACATAACAATTTTACTTCGTGTTTTATGAACTTCCATCGATGTTTTCGAAGTTCGATCGAAGTTAGCCAAAGTTGAGTCGAAGTTTTGCAATGTTTCAACTGCCCTTGAACTTCGCTTCGCTCACCTCAACATCGACAAACTTCACCCGAACTTTGGCGAAGTTTGTTGATTTTTTAAATCATGTCAAGGTTCGAAACATCGACTTCGCCTACGACTTCGCTCACTTAAAATTCAAAATTAATTCGAGGAAGTTAACTTCAACAATGGAAGTTTGACAAAAATTCGGCGGTGTAAGGAAGTTTACGAAATTTCACTTTAAAGTTAGAAAACTCAAGTTTCTTCGTAGAGATACTAGGAATATACTTAATCATACAGCAATAATGCATAAAACTCATGTCAGCGGAGGATATTCGAATTTTAAGTATATTTTTAGCATAAGCAAAGTTTCAAAAGTTCTGTCGAAGTTTGTTCAACTTCCACGAAACATAACAATTTTACTTCATGTTTTATGAACTTCCTTCGATGTTTTCGAAGTTTGGTCGAAGTTAGCTGAAGTTGAGTCGAAGTTTTGCAATTTTTCAACTGCCCTTGAACTTTGCTTCGCTCACCTCAACATCGACAAAATTTCGCCGGAACTTCGGCGAAGTTTGTCAATTTTTTAAACCATGTAATTAACTAAAATATCATTGGCTAAATTAACCATAAAAAGCAAAGATCGACAAGAATTTGTGGGTCGTCGAGGCGTCAATGAGTCCACGTGGTAGGGCGGCTTAGTGGCAATAGAGGTGCTCGGTTTGCCTTGGGGTTTGGGGCCGTCACATTAACCTATTATCAAGTACACCCTCCGTCAAATATACAAGTTATTCTAGCGAAAATTTTTTGTTCAAAATTGTAGGTCATTTTTGGAAGGCAAAACCAATCTTTTGGTCCCTGAACTTTGAAGGTTTTACACTTTTGGTCCCTCAACTTTGAAAACAACACATTTGGTCCCTCAACTTTGCATATAGTGTAAATGAAGTCTTTTTGTTCGTCCAGTCATTGTTATTGATGACGTGGCGAAAGTCTATCGCCACATGGCGACACGTGGCAATCCTTGTCATCAAGAGTTGGTTCAATTAAAAACCAAAACCTCTCCTCTGCCTCTCTTCTCTTTCTCCTCTGCCTCTCTTCCCTCCGCCTTCTCTCCTTTGCCTCTCTTCTCTCTCTCTTTCTCTCTTGCTCTCTGCGTTCTCTCTTCCTCGATGTTCGCCGTGAACATCTTTCCCGCTCTCCCTCGCGCCTCGCTCACCGTCGCGCTCACGCCCTCTGCCTCGCGACCTCGGACTCATCACTAAATGACTTAATGAAACCGTTCCATATAGAAGAAACCTTGGACTGATCAACCACTTCCAACTTGTTCATCATCCTCTTTATCCCCATTTATAATCATGTATTGGAATTCCAATTGTGCAAGTTGATGATTCTACTTAGCATATCATATGAATGTTGAGATTAATGGGATTTGGAAGAAAAACTATTCATTGGCACCAAAGATGGCATGTATATTCTTGGAAGGGACAGACTCAATAATATAAGTTCAATTTTGTAAGAAAAAAAACCAGTGTGAAAGCTGTATTAACTTGTTTAAACTAAGCACAAGTGGTGCATATGATATAATATACACATGATGTTCTTGTTCATTTCACTTTGAATAAGACCATTTGATCATTGAATCACCGGCAACAATGGAGCAGCCGAAGCACCACTGTGGGTGCGAGAAACGGTGGAGGAGATGGTCGACTACAAGGGCGAGAAGGCAAGGAGGTCGAGCACTTGGTGGATGGCGATCCGGCGGCTTCATAATCGGAGTAGAGATTGCGAGAGAGATTTGTTTTCTTTGGCATCATCTCGCAACCTCATAACATACTTAATCGGAGCGCAACCGCTCGCGAGGGCGTGACCGGTCGCAAGGCGGCGGGGCGGTCGCGAGGTCGCCGGTCACGAGGCGAGCGAGGGAGTGAGCGACGCGCGAGGGCGTGAGCGCGACGACGAGCGAGGCCGTGAGCGAGGCCCGAGGTAGAGAGCGGGAAAGATGTTCACGGCGAACATCGAGGAAGAGAGAACGCAGAGAGCAAGAGAGAAAAAGAGAGAGAAGAGAGAGAGAGAGAGAGAAGAGGAGAGAGAAAAGAGGCGGAGAGAAAGAGAGAGAGGCAGAGGAGAGGTTTTGGTTTTTAATTGAACCGGTTGGTTCATTGAACCAACTCTTGATGACAAGGATTGCCACGTGTCGCCATGTGGCGATAGACTTTCGCCGCGTCATCAATAACAATGACTGGACTAACAAAAGGACTTCATTTACACTATATGCAAAGTTGAGGGACCAAATGTGTTGTTTTCAAAGTTGAGGGACCAAAAGTGTAAAACCTTCAAAGTTCAGGGACCAAAAGATTGGTTCTGCCTTTTTGGAATTCAAAAGTATTTATTGCATTTTTACCCATTTTACCCTTATACAATTCAAACATTTATGATTCTTTAATTCTTCAATTCATTTAATGTCAAAAGACATATATGTAAATTATACTCGTAATTAAAGTTGCCTTAATTCTTGTGTCCTTACCTTAAACAACAACAACAACAACAACTTTTTTGTGTCCTTACCTTAAACGATTTAAATAAATGACCGGTGGGAGTACATGAATAGGAAAAAAGCTACTTCAATAAATTTACGATACCTTTGCTTTCCTCGTAGATTTTCCAACTCAACAATGAATCGAGCAAAGCAACGTACTCCATTACCACACATCTAAGTCATGACAAAAAATTCACAGTTATTAGATTCAATGGAACATCAAAAATTATTATAAAATCCCACACACTATATACACATTTACAAATGCATCATCAAATAGAAGTTAGCGGTCAAATTAAATTTTAAAAAAGTCAGACATAAAATGAGAATGGTCTAAAGCAAGCCAAAATTACCCAATAGGAAAACAAGCAACGTTTTTAACATTTAGAATATTCTAAAAATTAAAAACAATGTTTTTATTTTTTCTAATAAAAATTTCTTGATACAATAATGTAAGCATTACAATGTCCAGAATAAATCAATATTTACAACAACGCCTCAATCCCAAATTAGTTGGGTTGATTAAATAGTTTAAAATCTAACATTGTGCTCGTTTTAGTACAAGTAATGGTGTACTTTCCAAATCTTTTAAATTTGTCCTAATTAATGTGTCCTAAGTTAGCTTCGGTCTATCCCAACAACGTCACATTTCCTCAATTTCTATTGAGTTGAGTTTTCTAACCGACGCATTTATAGGTAGTCTTTGGAGGTGTCGCCACTGCAATCGATGTTAACATTAATGAGAATTTCGTATGATCTATATGGCAAGATAGCAAGATTACAAGTCAATGGAAATTTCATATCAAACCATGAAAACATGAGGTAAGTAAAACTAGTATTAGGACTAAACCTTAATGGATTAGAAGGGCCAAGCTCGACACAGGTCACAAGTACGACTCCGAACTCGTTGAGAAGTCAATCACAAGTAATTTTCGCATTTGTGTTGATATCCTAGAGTGTTTATTATACTCCACTATATGTCCAATTTCAAGTTAAATTGATCTAAGTTGAGTAGTAGTGGTTTCGTATCGACGTCATGAGACATGGTCTCGATTTCATGCTAAACAGACTGAAAATGGATCAAAAAGGGAGATAAACTGGTTAACCAAATAGAAATGGGGTTAATCGAGCTTAAGAGAGGAGTTTAGGGTTTGATTGGCTAATTAAGGGGCTAAATTGGCTGGTTAATGAATAAAGGAGAGGGTACAAGTAAATCCTCCTCTTTTTACTGCCTCTCTCTATTACACTCTCTCAATTTTCTCCCTCGACTCTTCACTCCTTCACTTTTGATAAATAAAGAACCTAACAAGTTATTGTTGTTGCTATCAATTGGAGAATTGAAACTTGAATTGGCAAATTGTTGGCTTGCAGTGTTTTTCTTGATTTTCTTCAAAGAGTTTGATCAGCTAGGGGTTGTTGGTGATAGATTAAGTGGTTTGAAGGTTGATTTTGGTCATAAGACGAGTTATCTATGATTTACAGGCAGCTTTGGATCAAAACGAAACACTTTTTGAAATTGAAAACACTATTAGAGGTGTACCGGTAGACAGTGTAGGCTTCACTTATCTGAAATTTTTGCTCTATTGTTGACAATTTCAAGATCCAAGAGCTGGAAAGGAATGAAGAAACTTGAGGAGTTCCTTTGAGCACTCGAATTTATTTGTCTTTTTGTGTATGACACTTTCTTTTGTTGTATATATTGTATAAAAATATAAATGGGCATTGGGAATGAGTGTAAGGCTACACTTTTGATGGACGATACTTTCATACTAATGGTCAGTTATGAATTCTTTAAAATATTTCCTTTCGGATGGAAATATATTGTGAATGTTGCTTATCAGGTGAATTGATAATCGTTTTGGCCTAGGTTGAAAAACAAAGGAGATGTTGCCAAAACTTTTAAGAAAAAATTGGAAATTTATTTACTTATGGAAATGATGATTTGGGAAAATGAAATAACTTAGGAAGGTTGGAACCATAATTATGAAATGAAGAAGTTTTGATCTTGATCATGAATATCAAAGAAATTAAGGATGACTAGGTTATCATCCGTAGGATTAGAATAATCTAGGTCAATGATTGCAAGGTGTTAAGGCAATTTCATTGGCCTAGTCGAGGCAATGCCTAGCCGCACAAAATAATATTTATTTAGAGGTCCCTGGATTAGTATTTATTTAGAAGTCCTTAAAGAACACTAATTGTTTATTAGTCAATGTGATTATTGTTTAATATATACTTCAAAAATACTAATAAGTCTTTAGATTTGAAAGTAACATTAATTGTGCCAAAATTTTGTAGTCTGTTAGGTATGTTGTCAAACTTAATTGTACATAGCCCCTTCAAATTTTTAAAAGTTACTTAGAAGGGCACCGCACATCTAAGGCACCGCCTAGGCAATTTTGTCCCAAAACGCCTAGGTGACGTCTTGCAATCACTGGCCTAGGCCATTCAAATGCCCTAGTGATGTGGGGTTAGACACAGACCGCGAAAACCCAAAACTGTGACCAAACCAACAGCGAAGAATCAGCTTGATTGGACCGATTTTGCGGTTTTTTCGCTTCTCTTGCACACACGTACTCACTAACAAATCACAAAGCAAGAAAAAATATATGTGATTGATTCTTTGTTTAGTGGCACTTTAACCTTGCAGCCAGTGGATTGCGAAAAGTTATTATTCAAATTGACTTCAATGTTCCTCCGTTTCCCAAAACTCCTAATTGTAAAAAGTTTCCATCAGCAAGAAATATAAACAAGAAAAGTTTGAATTTTATATCACATAAAAAAATGTTACATCAACAACACTACCACTGTCCATGAATCATCACCAAACACCAACAACAAAATTTGTTCAATTTTAAAGAAATCACCAAAGATACAAGGGATAATAGGCAAATGAGCGAGATGGGGAAGGTCGGAGGCGAGAGAGCCTGGATCTGAGACGCGAGGTGATTCAAGCGAATCAAGTGAGGCCGTGAGGAAGATGATCCAATTTTAGGATCGTTGAAAACAAAGAAAGAAAAAAAATAGAAAAGATGAATAAAAGAATGTTTGAGTAGGTCTCAAGAACTTTTAGTAAGTTTCCTACCACAAACATGCTATTATAGAAGTATTCTTTTAAATAATAAATTCTCAACTACATTTTTTTACAGTTGGCATAGGCAACTATGCCAAACCACTTAAATCTTGGTGTTTCTCTTTATTTCATCATCTTTTTGTTGGCAAACATATGCTTCAACTCCACATCTTGATGTTTCAATGTATTTTTCCTTGTTTTTGTTGGCAAACTTAGCAAATACTTTTTAAATTTGCATGTTGAGCAAACCATCTGCTTTCCCTATTCATAATATATTCATCAGTTTAATTAATTTACTCTAGAGAACCACAAAAGAAAAATATAAATGCATAAGACAAAACAAAGCAACAATGAACAATAACTCTTACAAGCCTAATAAACACAAAAAAGTAGAACACAGTTACATGTGAATTCATAAGTTTCACAATATATTCGCAAGATAAACCATGAAATGCTTGCCATGGATCATTAAAAAAGTACCCTCATAATCAACTGAGCTGAAGATGATCGGTATTATTCCCCATTAAACCTTCCAAAAAATAACTTTTCTTTAATAATTTAATAAACTAAATAGAGGCAGCATCCAACTTAGTGAATGGAGAGAGTAGTTTGATTGCTTCAGATAGTTTTTTAAACATTTTAGGATCCATGCGCACAAAAATAAATTTATAGCATTGACCTGTTAAATCTTCACAAATGTGAACAATATGATATTAGTCCTCTACAAAATGTTATATATTACCTTGAGCTCCTCCTTCATACCAAAAACTAGCAAGTAACTCGAAAAGTAGGCTCTAAACTCATCTTAACATTTGTTTTGTCCAGTAAAGTAATCTATACCAACATAGCAGTCCACCCTCCAACGCCCCCTTCTTCTAAGGTCCGTAAAAATTTAGTACTCTTATCTTTCAAAACGTTCTTCTATCTGCTTCTTTCTAGAGTGTTATTTGGATGTCCTAGTTTGGTAAAATCATTTCTAAGCTTGTTGAATCATTGCGATTAAGCACGCCAATTATTTTAAAAGGACTCCAACACCTTTCCCACCTTTTTGCATTCCACAAGGAAATATATCTGGAAAAGATTCAGTTAGCCTAGTAATGATTTTATGCATCCAACTAATACACTAGAAAGAAAAAAAAAAAGACCACTTTGTTCCACCACGTCAGCCCCTGATCTAAGTAATAGTTTTCTAATCAGAAAACTTGTTAGCTCGGGCCTAATTTTTTCTGATAATTACAGTAAGTGCAATACAGTCTCCATAAAAAGATTGCATTAGGTAATAAAAAAATAAAAAAATTGCATTATTACAATTACCTCGGGTTCGCTGCCATCTGAGTTGAAAATCCTCATAGTATAATCAGTACCGTTAGTTCCCGGCATCGCGAATATCACACCATCGGCACCTACGCCAAAATTCCGGTCGCATAGCTTCACCGCCTGCTCAGGCGTCACCTTCGGCTCCAACGAGTCCCGATTATCAACCTAACAGACCTCAATTAGACAGAAAAGAATCGATAAAAGCAAAATGAAATAGTGAAAGAGATGAAAACTCAAAACAATGAAACAGTAAAAGCAGATTGATGTGTTAAAGTCACCAAGATGAAATCGTTGCCGAGGCCGTGGTACTTGACGAAATGAAGAAAGCCAGACTCCTTTTGATCTAAAAAAGCAGTTTTTAAGTCTTCCTGGGGAGCAACTGCTTCCAGGTTGATAATTGAAGAAGCAGAAATGCGGATAGAACTAGGGCTAATTCTGAAAACCGAAGATCTCAATAAAGTGTTTACTTGGTTAGGAAAAAACTGACAATGGAGCTGGAAAGAAGGGAGGGAGGTGCGAGAGGGAGAAACGACAGCGTTGGAGATGATACCCGCCATTGACATTGTTCGTGTGAGTTGGTGGAGCGTTGAAAGATTCAGAGAGTAGAGGTCGCGAAGGGTATGGGAGTTGGGAGGACTCGGTGTGTGTTTGTGTTTTGAGGGCCTCTATGGCACCCCACCAATTCATGAAGGCACCCAGTTTTTTTTGTGATTCTCCCCTCTAAATTACACTTTGATGTAAATGACTATATTGCCCCTTCATATATACTCTCTCCAATCTCACAACCCATTTTCAAATTAAATTTTGGGGCACCCCACCTCATTGAATCTCAAGTGAAACTAAAGCCACAATTTTGTTTGTCGGGCGTGTATCGATTATTGCGTCTTTACATCATCCGATAGCGAGGTAACACTGTTTTACAACCATATGAAGCTTTGACGGAACTGTTTTATTGATCTACACAATGAAATTGATGATTTGGTTTGTCAATGTAAGGTTTGGTAAATTCGACTAATCCGAACTTGTTTCCACTATAAAATGGACGATTGTACTGCAATTGTGCAAAAGGAGGAACAAGAATAGATATTTTGTGAAATTTAATGTGTTTTTTTTTTTGGTTTTTCATGTTTTCAGTCGAAGTTGCACGAGCGCGATTGTTTCGGCCTCGCAGGACCGAAACTTATACATAAGTCTCGGTCAAGAGCCACCGAGACTTATGAGTAAGTCACGGTTATTCTTTGACCGAAACTAATGATATAGTCTCGGTTAAAACTAACGAGACTATCACGTAAATATGGGTTGCCATTGAACGAGAATTGGTTCAGACTCGTGGACCCGTACTACCGAAAATTTGTTTTTATGGGTTTTTTGGTTAATTTGCTATGCAATTTGGTTGAGTCGTAATGTTACAATGTATGCATTGCAGGTAATGCCGATTTCAACTTTATTTCCAGGCTACAACGATGCGTTTACTCCTTGTAGGCCATTCCCATCTAGAGAATCGGCTATTTCATGGCTTCAAATGATTGGTCGTGAGAACAAGTTTGTGTTAGTAGCGAAGCACTCTGATGCCGGAGGGATTAAGCGTAGGGGAATGGTCAAACTTGCTTGTGAGAGGTCTGGTACATATAGGGGAAGCGACAAAAATTGCTTTGAAACCAAGAACTGAAGAAAAAAAGGAAACGGGGCGGACTCAAACTGGTACAAAGAAATGTGGATGCCCTTTCCTTATTAACATCAAGGAAAATGTTGGTTCTTTGTGGTATGTCACTGTCATATGTAGGAGGCACAATCACGACCCCCCCCCAAAAAAAAAAAAACTTGGACGACCACACATTTGCAGGAAGATTAGATAAGGGTGAGGAGGTGGTTGTGGTGCAGATGACTAAGGGTAACGTGAAGCCAAGAGATATCCTCAATGCGTTGAAGCAAATGGATGTTAAAAACGTATCGACAATGCGGACAATATATAATGCACGACAAAAAATCCGAATGGAGGATGTGGGTGGGAGGACTCAAATGCAACAACTATTGCACATATTGGAGAAGAATAAGTGGACGTCGTGGCATAGGAAGCATCCCAATAAGAATGTCATCACCGATTTATTTTGGTCACATCCTGATTCAATAAAGTAGTTATGGTGTTTCTCATTGGTAATTTTGATGGATTGCACTTACGAAACATATAGGTTTCGAATGCCGTTATTGGAGATTGTTGGCATCACTTCTACACATTTGACGTTCTCCGTTGGGTTTGCTTTCATATCATCGGAGACTCACTCGAATTATGTTTGGGCACTTGAGAACTTGAGATACATATTTGATAGGTGGCCTAAACCTGACGTGTTTGTTACAGATTGGGAGTTAAGCCTTATTAGTGCCACACAAAGTAGTATTGGCCAAGACTAAGAAAATGTTTGGGGATAACGAAGGATTCGCTCGTTTCATGGATAGGTGGACGAGTGTGTTATATGCTAAGTCGGAGGTGTTATTAGAACTTAGGATGAATGACTTGCGTTGTGAGTTCGGTCATGTGAAGGTCTTATTGATTACTTGGACAACACATGGGTGAAGATGTACAAGGAGAAATTTGTATCGGCATGGACAAATCGAATTATGCACTTTGGGGAAACAACGGCACCGAGGGTTGAGTCTGCGCATTCCGCTTTGAAGCTACACATTGGCAACAGTATCAGGCTAATTTTGAGACTTTGTGGCGAGTGGTTAATGGTCTTCTTAGGATCCAACATAACAACATCAAGGCATCATTTGAGCTCAGTATGAATGTGGTACAACATGAATATTTTGATGGGTTTTATCGTCGATTGCTTGGTTATGTCTCTCAAATGGCGCTTAAGTTAACTAGAGATGAATTGGAACGTGGAGAGGATGTTGACACGACTCTACTCGTTGTGGTTGTGAGATCCGTACCACGCACGGTCTTCCTTGTGCCCACGAGCTAAACTTTCATAAATTTTCTGGTTCACCCATCCCTCTCGAGGACATTCATGTGTACTGGCGAAAGTTGAGTATGATACCAGAGAATCATGTGGATCGGTCTGGGTACAATGTGAAAAATGAGATTGAAAGAGTGTTGCAAACGTTTCATGCTTGCACTGATGAGGACGATCACATCGGGATTATTCAACAACTTAGGGAGATTAGTCGATCTTCATTAACACCGGGATTGGTGCCACTTACAAAAATAAAGACAAAGGAAAGGACACAGGGGTCTTCAATTGGGTGTTTGTCGAATAGAGGAAAGAAGATAGGGACAAAGAGGCAACACGATGAAGACGATACTTCGACGACAAGAATGCCTAGCGGATTTGAGTACGTACTATCGACAAAAGAGGCTTCTAGTTGGGGAAAAAAGAAAATGAAAGTGGGGCCTAAAGTACGTCGTTCATGTCGACAGACCAGTGCAGCTAAGATTGGTTATTCTCATTGCATAGAACTGGATTGGTTGTCATATGTTGATAGCACTATTGATGTGCTAGGTGATGGTAATTGTGGATATCGTTGTGTTGCCTCCGGGCTAGGACTTCCCGATGTCGATGGTTGGAATATAGTACGTAGAAGGATGTTTGATGAGATAATCGGGTATGAAAATCTTTGGCGCGAAGTGCTTGAAACGAGTTACGAGAAGGTCAAGACTGATGTGCATTGGACAGATAATCATGTTGGTGCCTCTTTTGACGAATGGTTGACACTTCCAGACATGGGATTGTTAATATCAACGGCCTTTAATGTCATACTAGTAAACCTCTCGCATAGTAGCTGCTCGACATTCCTTCCTCTACGAAGTGTTCCACCGTCATCGTTCCATAGTCGAGTCATCATCGCGATGATTAATAAAAGGAATATTCATTGGGTTAGGGTAAGTTTGTACAATTCTAATGAATTGTTTTTTCACCTTCTGTTAATATGATAATAGATTTTTTTGTTCTACTCTGAATTTGACATGTGAAGTTGATTGTGAATGCACTGCTGCCATCATTATATCCATCGTGGGAAAGGTATGTTGAGGAGTGCACAAAAGGTTGGCGAGATGGATTCATAATTCGAGATATCGTGCCAGGTGTAACTTTTGAAGAAGGCATGCTTTCCGTGGTAGATTTAGGTACTACGTAGTATAAAACATGTATCTAAGTACGAATGTGTTGTAAATTTTGTTAACTATAAACATTGTAATTAACTTTTTTTGATATGTTATGGTTTTTCATTGTGCAAAATTAACCTCTCGACGTAGCCCGTCCGTCACCCACTCAATAGTTTCGACATCTACCTACCGAAAACTAACGTAACTTCTCGGCACGACATTATAGATAGTGATGTTTCTTTATGTAATCTGTTAATTTCCAGCAACAACTCGTTGACTCGTGCGAGACCCGACGAGACCATTCTCGGTTACGCGGCACCGAAACAAAATTAAAATTCTCGGTACCTTGATACCGAAACTAATCGTTGAGGTTTAACTGAAAACATTGTCAGCACGTTTTATTGTTATGTTATGGTTTCAAATAGTCCAAAAATAACCTCTCGACAAATCTTCTCCGTCACCCACTCATAATTATCGGAACATAACAACCGAAACCAAGAGTGCCTTCTCGGTATGCCCCTGCCGAGAGAATTTGTTCGCTATGTAATCTGATACTACACGAAACGACTCGTTGACTCGTTCACGACCCGACGGGTTTATTCTTGGTTGTTATTAACCGAAACTATGCATTTAGTTTCGTTCATGAATGACTGACACATTACCTAATTTCAGGTAATTGGAAGTTCTCAGCGGGACATATCCGAGAGAGCTTGGAATGTGTCAATTGTTTGATTTCGAGAATTTTCTAAGGGTCTCGGCTCTGAATGACCGAGACACTTACCTGTTCCAAAAATTGCTATGTAATCTAAACTAGAATTAATCGAAACGTTACGCGACACCGACAATAGCACCAACACTTTCGAAAGGATCAAATTTTACACCGAAAATCATCAGGTTTCATAATCCAACAAATTATCCAACATTCAACAAGTGGGCCTAGTTCCTCAAACCAAGAAAAATAACAAGTTTCATGCAACGTTAACTTCCTCAATAGCACGCAACAAGTCAAATTAAGGTGAAAAATAGCAAAAAAATAGTCATTGCTTTGGCTTCTTCAAATTTTTCCTTTGGTATTTCTTGCCATGCATTCTCTTCGGGGGGCGAGCATCGACCGTTGCAGGCGGAGCATTAGCCGGGGTGGAGTGTGTAGAAGTGTTATTGTGTTGGGACTGCCTAGCGCCTGCTTCGGTAGGAGCGGATGTGTCAGTTCTGCGAGTTGCGATGGTTAGAGTGGTAGTGGTGGTGGTGGGACCGATACTCCTCCCCGAAAGGAAATTGACGATGTCACTCGCCATTTTCCTCGCAGACTCTAGCGTACACAACTCCGGCGGGAGGTCCATCCATCTCAATGTCGCGTCCAATGCACGCCTATTACACTGATGAAAAGAAAAATAAAACCGTTAATGTAATACATATCGAGATTTCAAGAAATTGCACGTACTTCTACATAATACGTATAACACATTCAATACCTCCAGTAGCTCATTGTCAGCGATGGTTGTGGCGACCATGTCTTCATCCTCATAGCGCGGGTTGGTGATAATTGGGTGAGACACTTTGAGGAACCAAGGTAGGTAGTCCGGTGTAGCCAAAAACTCGAACTATGCCTTGTCACCACGAACTTGAGGGACCAACAAATGGTTTCGCCAACGTTCCCAATTGTCTTGTTGGAACCCATACTTGACCGAGTATTTGTTCGCAAATGGGCCTCGATGTGCTTTTGATAAGTCAATATTTATAGGTTTTTAGTAGTCTATTTTAGTATATTTAATTATTAAAAGTATTTAAAATATATATTTAATTATATTCTTGGTCAATTTTAGGTGAAACGGAGTGCGCGGTTGAATTCGTGGCGGAAAAATACTCAAAATGGAGTATTTACTTGTAGTGATCGGATGCCGAACAGTTTGCCTCGAAATACGCGTTGCACAGTGTGTCGAATAACATATATGATATTTCAATCAATAAGGATATGCCACGTTAGCGTTTGACCAATCAGGTGATAACACGTCAGCGCCACGCGTCACAGCAGCAGCACAACAACATGTCACTCATTGGTTCTCCTCCAATCGCAAGCCGTCACGAAACGTGTCTACATCGTCTCTTCCAATCACGCGTTGCCACGTCAGCCAGGAAGACACGTCACACACGAGCAACATTTCATCGCATTTCAGACTCCGTCGATTTGCCTCGAGATTCGTGCCAACACAAACCCAGAATTTCGTTGATTTTTGCATGACTCCAGCGGCTCCAGTGTGCGTCCATGTGGCGAGCTTTCATTCGGCCAGCGAGTCACAAGCAAGGGGTTCCTCCAATCCGGAAGCGCCACGTGGCGCTGACTCACCTCACACACAACCAAACGTGCCAGGAGTTCGGCGAATGATGCGGCGACAACTCATAGGCGGTGACAGGACGGTCCAATCGGCTTACGACACGTTGCGAGGCAACAGAAAAATAACGAATAACGCTGTGACACATGGCAGAGTCCGATTTCTGATCTAAAAACACCCCTACGATGCTCCTCGATGCACGAGTCACCTCCCTACCCCTAAAATTAGTATCCGAGTCCAATTTGGAGTACTTTTATATATCAGAAACCAAGTATTATTAGAAGAAGAACAATTAGTATTTTTTTAGAGATCTATTATTATTGTTTAGTATATATTTTTGAAGATGATGTCCAGGTAGTTAATTTTTTGCCTAAGTCGAAGGGGAAGAAAGTCGGGATCATGGATTCAAAGCATATTATGTGAGATGTTTTATTTTATTATTTAATTAATTTAATTTCTCCTATTTCATTGTTGTTGATTTTAGTGATTATGATTTAGATCTATGGTATGTATGAGGCCTGTGCATGCTTTTAGATGGACAATCTATTGTTATTTGGAATATTAGTATCCGTGTAATTATGTTTTTAGACCAATAAAGTAACAAACATTTACCCGTTTCCGTAAAACCCTTTCGGTTCTTGAATGTGCAACAATTGAATCTAGGTTAAATCGGTAGCGGATGCGACCCGGTTATTTAAGATTAGTGTTCCCATAGATCTATATTACTGAGTTTAGTGTGTTAAACCTGATTGGTGGATGTCTAGGGTTATACATTAATTAGGGAAGTAGTTAATGGCGGACGTCATGACTATCGAAATTAGGGGAACTAGGAATTTCTGGCGGATGTCGATTTTCTATAGCTAATCTACGAGAATTTAAATTAATAATTTTTTGGAAAAGATTGAAGACCATGATTGGTATTGGATCTTGATTCTGATTTGTCGAACTGGAGATTTAGGTGTTATTTATACATTAATTAGGTGTTAATTGATTATTAATTAATTATTTTAATAATTAGTTAGTTGTTTTATTTTATTTAATTTAGTTAGATTAGTTAGTTTAATTAATATTTATTTTAAAACCCCGATTTTTCTTTTTTGTTGTTTTAACCTAAGAAAGACAACCAGTCTCTATGGGATCGACCTTTTGCCACTATTCTACAAAATAGTTAGTTTAATTAATAGTTGGTTTATTTTATTTTTTTGTTGTTTTGCAAAAATTGACGCCGCCAATCAGGTTTAACACACTAACTGCAGTAATATAGATCTATGGGAATACTAATTCTAAATAACTGGATCGCAACCGTTACCGATTTAACCTAGATTCAATTGTTGCACATTCAAGAACCGAAAGGGTTTTACGGCAAACGGGTGAATGTTTGTTACTTTATTGGTCTAAAAGCACAATTACACGGATACTAATATTCCAAATAACAATAGATTGTCCATCTAAAAGCATGCACTGGCCACATATATACTCTAGATCTAAATCATAATCATTAAATCAACAACAATGAAATAAGAGAAATTAAATTAATTAAATAATAAAATAAAAGATCTCACATAATATGCTATGAATCCATAATTCCGACTTGCTTCCCCTTCGACTTTGACAAGAAATTAACTACCCGGACATCATCTTCAAAAATCTATAGTAAAAACTAATAATTGATATCTAAAAATTTTAATTAATTCTTGTCTCTAATAATACCTAGGTTCCTAATATATAAAAGTGCTCCAAATTGTACCTGGATACTAATTTTAGGGGTTAGGGAGGTGACTCGTGCGTCGAGGAGCATCGTAGATGTGTTTTTAGATAAAAAATTGAATTCCGCCATGTGTCACAGCGTGATTCGCAGTTTTATTCTTGCCGCGATGACGTGTCGGAACGCCAATGGACCACCCCTATCACCGTCGCTCACTTGTCGCCGCATCATTCGCCGAACTCCTGATGCGTTTGGTTATGTCTTTGGCTGAGTCGGTGCCACGTGTCATCACGTGATTGGCCGAACCACATCGTCGTTACACGTTGGACGAATAGAAGCTCGCCACGTGGCATCCACGTGGAACAGAAAAGTCGCGCGGCTATGTGCGAAAATCTGGGAGTTTGTGTGAGCACGAATCCCGAGGCAAATCGATGGAAGTTGTACGATGAGAAAATAAGGCGGTGTGTGACGTGGCCTTGTGGTGCTGACGCGGCGACCCGTGATTGGTGAGGATGATTGTAGACGCTTCGTGGCAGCGTATGATTGGAGAAATACGCTATCTCTTATTTTGCCCACAGCGCAATGCGTATTTTGAGGCAAACTGTTCGGCATCCGATCACTGCAAGTAAATACTCCATTTTGAGTATTTTCCGCCACGAATTCAACTGCGCACTCCGTTTTACCTAAAAATGACCAAAAATATAATTAAATATATATTTTAAATACTTATAATAATTAAATATACTAAAATAGACTACTAAAAACTTATAAATATTGACTTATAAAATACCCCCAAACTTAAGACTTTGCACGTCCTGAGCAAATGTGTAAATGACAACACAAACTAAACTAAACTCCTAATATAATAATACTAACTCAACTAATCCTATATCCGACCCAAATTCATGGAGTTCCTTTGGTTTACATAGTCACCAAATTAACAAGTAACTCAAAAAATTTCGAAGTTATGATATGTCAAGTTTCGCAAGTCAAACACAATTAAGATCTCACTTTCAAGACATAGATTCGGTAAAAAAAAAAGCTATCAACTAATCACAAGTGTTATTGGTTTATACATTCAAGCACATAAGTTCAAATTTCACTTAATATAGTGAAAGCACTCGAACTAAATCTTTTATTTGAGGAGTTTCACAACTTCCGCCTTTATTCATTTTTTTCATTTTTATTTTATTTTTTTCTTCTCCAAATCTTTTTTTTTTTCAATTAATACGGTCCCTGCTCCATTTCCTATGGACCGATTTTCTCACTTTTTCCCACCACAAGTTTCCCTACTCCATTTCTTGTGGAAACTTGTAGGACTCTCTAATTTTTATTTATTAAAAAAAAACTCCTTTAGTACTTCCCACTTTCACTATAATCAAGCAAATCCCCCGATGTGGGTTAAAATAATATGACTTGCATAAATTTGACCATTTACTTATTTTCGTTATCTAGCACTAAATTTAATCATCATCTAAGTCTCTAATCATGAAATCATAAAAATTCTGAGCTACAAACTTGATTAAGTGTTTCTCCTAATTTTCTCTAAGTTTCAAGTTAAAAAGGCAACTATAGTTTACTCGTCCACGACCAAAGGTAGGAACAAAGTTTCGGGTGACTCTAAATAGATATATATATATATATATATATAAATGCATATATATATATATATACATGAAAGTGTATCAATTCCTAATGAAATGAGAAAGGAATGTGAGTGGACATGAAATGAAAGAACTGAAAGAAATGATATAAAACACCACCATTACCATCCAAAACAATCCACAATCCCTAAAACACCCCCGAACTTATTCCAAACCTTGTCCTCAAGGTTTAAAACAAGTCAAAGCAACCATACGACAAAAAGAAAATGACAGTGGTAAATAAGAACATGGATTAGAAAATGATACAAATGCATGAATAATAAAAAGTCTCTAAAAACTAGTGAACGCACAAAACCTCTTATGTGTGGGTGACTAAGGATACTATAAAAGAATAATCATAACAAGAGCAAGAACTAGTAAACATTGGAATTAACTCAAAAAATTCCAATTAAGTCTTGCGAGCCCGAAGTCTGTTAACTAAGGGTGAAATCAACAAGATGATGGAATGAAGTTTAGGGTTTTGGGTCTACTAAAAAACCTGCTACTAATGCAGCGACTTAAATTAGGTATGTATCAACCAAGTCTCAAAACACCTAAAATCCTATAAACATGTTAATTCCTAAAAACAAATAATGCTCAAATTATGTTAAAAATGTAATCCAAAGTCAAACCTACAAAACTTAGCGCTCCAACCCTCCATCACCTGTAAAAATAAAGAAACCAAATTAGAGTGTTATTAAAAATAATAAATAAAAATTGTAACTAAACTAAAACTAAAATAAATGCAAGAAATAAATAAAATAAAAGAAAAATGAAGTTGGGCTGCCTCCCAACGAGCCGTCTTTCTATTAAGTCTTTGGCTAGACTTAACACGATTGGTCACGTGATGCCCTCTCCTTTAGAGATGTCAACAACGAATGGCGCATCTACGTATTTGGGCATTGAAACATGCACGTCCTCTTTCAGATTTAGGAGCTTATCCGGAACTTCCAACACGAATGAATCTATCGTTGCAGGATCGTCCAACACAAAGGTGTCGGCAGTGTAGAAGATCTGCAAACGCTCCCTTACTTCCACCCTCTTATAAGGTTTACCAAATGTGCATGGGAGGGTGGGTGGTTGCACCAACACCAGAGGTTGGTCTTCCTCGCTCTCTATTTGCGGCATTTCCGGCTTGTCTGAATTGACATCAATTTTCATCTCATCTTCTCCCTCATTTAATGCAATGACAATCTCTGGCTCAATTTGAAAGACTTCACATTCTTCGGATGTGTTTATCAAATAGTCTTCCATCTGTGTATCCTCTTTCACCTCAAGATTCGTCAACGTATCAACGCTCACATCCTCCTCTGGGTTAAAACTTGGTTGTGTACTACACAACTCTTCTTCATTAATTTTTCTTTGACGAATGGCAATATATTGATCTAAGTCAGTTACCAAGTCCTTCGAGCCTGCACAACTAAAATCAAGTTTTTGTATGTTATGACAAACTCGTCGATAGTCTTGCACACTTTCTATCATTTGATATATCATTTGCATCACCATATCTTCCAAGGAGAGGCTTTGATGAAACTGTTGATTTCCTTCATGTTGAGGAACCTGTGGGTGTGACATGAATCCAGAGAAGTCGGGTTGTGGCGATGCATAGTTAGAATAGTGATAATTCTCATACTGTGGATAATAGGGGCAATTGTGTGCGGAATGAGAATAGTCTCCACAAATTTCACAAATCTCGACCTGTTGAGCAAAAGAAATAATGTTAAAATATTGATATCTATTATGTGGCATACCTACCCCATTCACATTATAATAATGTGAGTCTTCATATCGACCATAATTATGGGGGTAGGAGAAGTCCATCGCGGAGTTGAATTGCACTTCACCAGAAGAGAAGAGATGTTCCATCATGGAGATTATTCGGTCAAGTTTCTAGTCAGTGGAACTCGAGATATTGCCTGGATACATAGAGCAAGGAAATAGATAGGCAAAATAATAAAAATAAAAAAATAAAAATAAAAATAACAATAAACCAAAGAAAGAAATATACCAATCCCCGGCAACGGCGTCAAAAATTGACGCGCGCCGAACTTGTCAATAAAGTAAAGTTTCCTAAACTAACTATTTTGTAGAATAGTGGCAAAGGGTCGATCCCACAGAGCCTGGTTGTCTTTCTTAGGTTAAAACAACAAAAAAGGAAAATCGGGGTTTTAAAATAAATCTTAATTAAACTAACTAATCTAACTAAACAAAATAAAATAAAACAAGTAACTAATTATTAAAATAATTAATTAATAATCAATTAACACCTAATTAATGCATAAATAACACCTAAATCTCCAGTTCCACAAATCAAGATCAAGATCCAATAGCAATCATGGTCTTCAATCTTTCCCAAAAAATTATTAATTTAAATTTCCTAGATTAGTTATAGAAAATCGACATCCGCCAGAAATCTCTAGTTCCCCTAATTTTGATAGTCAAGACGTCCGCCACTAACTACTTCCCTAATTAATGTATAACCCTAGACATCCGCCAATCAGGTTTAAAACACTAACCGCAGTAATATAGATCTATGGGAACACTAATCTTAAATAACCGGGTTGCATCCGCTACCGATTTAACATATATTCAATTGTTGCACATTCAAGAACCGAAAGGGTTTTACGACAAACGGGTGAATGTTTGTTACTTTAATGGTCTAAAAGCACAATTACACGGATACTAATATTCCAAATAACAATAGATTGTCCATCTAAAAGCATGCACATGCCTCAACATACCATAGATCTAAATCATATTCACTAAAATCAACAACAATGAAATATAAGAAATTAAATTAATTAAATAATAAAAATAAAAGATCTCACATAATATGCTTTGAATCCATAATTCCGACTTGCTTCCCCTTCGACTTAGGCAAGAAATTAACTACCTGGACATCATCTTCAAAAATCTATACTAAAAACTAATAATAGATCTCTAAAAAATACTAATTAATTGTTCTCCTAGTAATACCTAGGTTCCTAATATATAAAAGTACTCCAAATTGGACTTCGATACTAATTTTAGGGGTCGTGGACGTGACTCGTGCGCCGAGGAGCATCGTAGGGGTGTTTTTACATAAAAAATCGGACTCAGTCATGTGTCACAGCGTGATTCGCAGTATTTTAACTGTTGCACCATGTGTCAAAACCTTATTGGACCGATCGCTGCAGACTCGCTGAAGTTCGTCGTGTGATTCGCCAAAATCTGAAGATTTCATTATGTCTGGCTGAGTCAGCGCTATATGTCATCGCGTGATTGGCCGAAACACCTCAATGTGACCGTCTAGCAAATAGGAGCATGCCACGTGGACGAAGAACCGCGGAAGAACAATTCACGCGAATACGACAAAAATCTGGGAGTCCGTGCGGGCATGGATCTCGAGGCAGATCGACTGATTCAGAAACGCGGAGAAGATTGCTTGCGGGTGACGTGACTTTTCTGGCTGACGTGGCAACGCGTGGCTGTCTCTCATTGGTTGCTCGAACCTCCGATGCTGACGTGGCAGTTTCTGATTGGTCTAGAGATATTTTCTCGCTGACGTGGCATGCTTTGATTGGCTGGAACACCCTGTCTGCTATTCGACACACCGCACAAAGCGTATTTCGAGGCAAACTGTCCGGCATCCAATTACTGTAAGTAAATACTCCATTTTGAGTATTTTTCCACCACGAATTCAACCGCGCACTACGTTTCACCTAAAACTAACGAAAAATATAATTAAATATATATTTTTAATACTTTTAATAATTAAATATACTAAAATAGACTACTAAAAACCTATAAATACTGACTTATCAAATACCCCCAAACTTAAGACTTTGCACATCCCGAGGAAAGATGTAAATGACAACACATACTAAACTAGACTCATAATATAATAATGCACTGACTGAACTAATCCTATACCCGACCCAAATTCATGAAGTTCCTTTGGTTTACATAGTCACCAAATTAACAAGTAACTCAGAAAATTTCAGAGTTATGATATGTCAAGTCTCGCAAGTCAAACACAATTAAGATCTCACTTTCAAAACATAGACTCAGTCAAAAAAAGGCCATCAACTAATCACAAGTTTTATTGGTTTATACATTCAAGCACATAAGTTCAAATCTCACTTAATATAGTGAAAACACTTGAACTAAATCTTTTATTTGAGGAGTTTTACAACTTCCGCCTTTATTCATTTTTTTCATTTTTATTTTATTATTTTTTCTTCTCCAAATTTTTTTTTGTCTTTTTCGAAAATTACTTATCAAAAATTGACGCACGCCAAACACGTCAATAAAGTAAAGTTTCATAAACCAACTATTTTGTAGAATAGTGGCAAATGGTCGATCCCATAGAAACTGATTGTCTTTCTTAGGTTAAAACAACAAAAAAGGAAAATCGGGGGTTTTAAAATAAATATTAATTTAACTAACTAATCTATCTAAACTAAATAAATAAAATAACTAAACTAATTTCTAAAACAATTAATTAATAATTAATTAGTACCTAAATAACACCTAAATCTCCAGTTCCACAAATCAGAATCAAGATTCAATAGCATTCAATGGTCCTCAATCTTTCCCAAAAAATTATTAATTCAAATTCTCCTAGATTAGCTATAGAAAATCGACATCTGTTAAAAATTCCTAGTTCCCCTAATTTCGATAGTCTGGACGTCCGCCACTAACTATTTCCCTAATTAATGTATAACCCTAGACATCCACCAATCAGGTTTAACACACTAACCGCAGTAATATGGATCTATGGGAACACTAATCCTAAATAACCGGGTCGCATCCGCTACCGATTTAACCTAGATTCAATTGTTGCACATTCAAGAATCGAAAGAGTTTTACAGCAAACGGGTGAATGTTTGTTACTTTATTGGTCTAAAAGCACAATTACACGGATACTAATATTCCAAATAACAATAGATTGTCTATCTAAAAGCATGCACATGCCTCAACATACCATAGATCTAAATCATAATCACTAAAATCAACAACAATGAAATAGAAGAAATTAAATTAATTAAATAATAAAAATAAAAGATCTCACATAATATGCTTTGAATCCATAATTCTGACTTGCTTCCCTTTCGACTTAGGCAAGAAATTAACTACCTGGACATCATCTTCAAAAATTTATACTAAAAACTAATAATAGATCTCTAAAAAAATACTAATTAATTCATAGCAAACGGGAGAATGAAGACCCTATCACTTTCCTGAAGGAGTTTCATACTATCTACAAGTCAATGAAACCCTCCAATGCGGACGAGGAAACGGTTAAGCTCAGATCTTTTCCGTTCTGTTTTAAAGACAAAGCCAAGGAATGACTTTTCTACCTTTCGCATGGTTGCATTAACTCCTGGAATGATTTCACAACCGCATTTTTAAATGAATATTTCCTTGAGGATAGAGTTGCTCAGCTCATCAAGGAAATTTGCAGCATTAAAATGAGGTCGGGCGAATCATTTGGCGTATACTGGGATTGCTATAAGCGATTAATTGCTAGTTGCCTGCAACATGGCCAATCTGAGAAGGCCATAACTCGATTCTTCTATGTTGGCATGTCGCCCATAGAACGACGCATGATCGATAATGCGTGTGGGGGTCACATTCGAGATAAAACTCCAGCCCAAATGAAGTAACCGTATGAGGACATCGTACAACAGTCATGCCTTTATGGTGATCTCGATGCTACTACCGAAGTCTGACTACAGGCAATATCTCGAGTTCCACTGACCAGAAAATTGACCGAATAGCCTCTATGATGGAACGTTTCCTCTCATCCGGTAAAGTGGAGGCCAAAGCTTGTGACTTCTGTACTGCTACAAATCATGCAACTGATGAATGTCCTACACTATTTGATGATGATCAACATGCTAATGCCATGGGTAATCAGTTCCAAGGGCCATCTAGAGTCCTATTCGAGAATAGCTATAATCATGCCACGACTAGGAACAACCCAAACTTCAGTTACGGGCCTCAGAATCAGAATTATCAGTCATTCATCCCTAGAGGTCAACCGTTGCCTACACCCTCCAATAATTCCTCTTCACTCGAGGATATGATTAAAGCCCTTTTGAGCCAACAAAGCCAAATTATGAATGAAATGAACCAATTCATGGCTACCACCGAGAAATCCTTCATCGAACTCAAATCAACGGTCCAAACTATTCAAGTCCAAGTGGAACAACAGGCACAACAGATTGGACGTCTCGAGGATAAGGGAAAGTTGCCTTCGCAACCTTACCCGAATCCTAACGCTAGTGCTAACGCAGTTACACTCCGTAGTGGTACAAAGTTGGAGGGACCCAAAAGGGACAATAGGTCATCTAATGCCCAAGACCAGGCAAATGAGGAAGAACACGAGGTAGTAGTGACTCAATCTGCCCCTAAACAGATGGTAACTACTCAAAAGGAAGCACCACCCACATTTAAGGTCAAACCTCATTTTCCACAACGACTCATCCTAGATAAGAAAAAGGAGGAAAAGAAAGAAATTCTCGAGACCTTTCGGCGAGTGGAAATCAATATTCCACTCCTCGACAATCTGAAGCAAGTCCCTAGGTACGCAAAGTTTCTTAAGGAACTATGCACTAACAAAGGGAAACTGAAAGGCGACGAAAAAGTCCAAATGGGAGAAACCGTCACGGCTATCCTACAAAAGAAGTTGCCTTCTAAATGCAAAGATCCTGGGATGTTCTCAGTACCTTGTGTTATAGGTGATGTAATCATTCAGAGAGCTATGTGCGACCTTGGCGCTTCCATTAATGTTATGCCATTATCTATTTACGAGACCTTGCATACAGGCCCATTGGAGGAGAATGGTATTGTCATTCAATTAGTAGACGGTTCCGTTATCAGACCTGTCGGGGTTCTCGAGGACGTTCTAGTTCGAGTGAACGAGTTTGTGTTTCTCGCTGACTTTTATGTAGTTGATACGAAAGATGAGCCATTCCCCAATGCTTCGTCAGTACTCATTGGACGTCCGTTTTTGAAAACGGCGAAGACGAAGATAGATGTTGATGATGGATCTCTTACCATGGAGTTCGACGGTGAAGTCATCAAGTTTAACATCTACGATGCGATGCGACACCCCAGCGATGTGTCTTCTGTGGTGTGTATCTACTCGTTGAGCAGACTTTGCTCATGAGTGGCGATGATGAAGTTAAAGTAGTGTTAGAACATCATCTCGACACCACTCAAATCCACGAGAGTGATCTGACCTTCGATACTGATGTCGAAGATATTGTTTTCAAGTTTGATTCAATCCAACCCCTGCCCCCAAATGTCCATTATTTGGAGTTACCTATTTCTAACTCCGAACTTTCTCCCTCATTGGTTAAAACTCCCACACTTGAGCTGAAACCATTACCTGAGCACTTAAAGTACATGTTTTTGGGTGAGAATGACACACTCCCTGTGATCATCTCAGCCAAACTTACACATTTGGAGGAAGAGAGGCTCCTTTGAGTACTCAGGGAGTTTAAACAGGCTATTGGGTGGACCATAGCAAATATCAAAGGTTTGAGCCCTTCCACTTGCATGCATCATATATATATGGAAGAAGGGTCAAAACCTACGAGCAAAGCCTAGAGGAGGCTCAATCCGCTAATGATGGATGTAGTGAAGAAGGAGATACTGAAGCTCCTTGCTGTTGGTGTGATTTACCCCATTTCTGATAGCAAATGGGTAAGCTCTATCCAGTGGTTCCTAAGAAAATGGGAGTCACGGTAGTCACCAATTCACATGGTGAGTTGGTTCTAACCCGTATTCAAAATAGATGGCGGGCATGCATTGACTACAAAAATTAAACGCTTCCATCAGGAATGATCACTTCCCCCTACCATTCATTAATCAGATATTGGAGAGACTCGCTGGTCGTTCTCATTACTGATGTCTTGACGGTTATTCCGGTTTTCATCAGATACCGATAGCACCTGAAGACCAGGAAAAAACGACTTTCACCTATCCGTTTGGCACTTTTGCCTATCGGCGCATGCCCTTTGGGTTATGCAATGCCCCTGCCACCTTTCAAAGTGCATGGTGAGTATCTTTTCAGATTTTTTGAGCATTTCATTTAGGTCTTCATGGATGACTGTACTGTTTACGGTGATTCATTCGATAGTTGTCTCGGCAATCTGACGAAAGTTCTCTGCAGGTGTATCGAGAAGAACTTGGTTCTGAACTATGAAAAATGTCATTTTATGGTGGATCAAGGTCTTCTTTGGGGACACATTGTCTCAGCCAGAGGCATAGAGGTAAACCAAGCTAAAATTGATGTTATCGAGAAACTTCCCTACCCTACGAATGTGCGGCAGATTAGATCTTTCCTTGGACACGCTGGTTTTTACCATCATTTCATCAGGGACTTTTCAAAAATCGCACAACCTCTATGCCGTTTACTTCAAAAGGACATACCTTTCGAGTTTGATAAGGCATGTAAGAGTGCATTTGATGCATTGAAAGACTCACTTACTAGCACACCAGTGATTCAAGCCCCTAATAGGGAGCTTCCATTTGAAATTATGTGTGATGCTAGTGATTATGCAGTAGGTGCAGTCTTAGGACAAAGAGTTGGGAGAGCTTCACATGTCATTTACTATGCTTCTCGTACTCTAGACGTTGATCAGATGAACTACACCATTACTGAGAAGGAGCTCCTTGCTGTTCGGCCTTACCTTTTAGGAACCAAGGTTATCATTTACTCTGATCATGCTGCCTTGAAGTACCTGATGAGTAAAAAGGATGCCAAACCTGGGCTCATTAGATGGATACTCCTACTTCAGGAGTTTGACATCACGATCAAAGATAAAAGTGGTGCAGAGAATCTAGTCACAAACCATCTCAGCAGAATTAAAAATGGTGAGAGTCCTACCCCTCTTATGGATGATTTCCCTGACGAGCACATCTATGTTGTTATGGACGATCTCCCCTGGTACTCCGATTTGGTAAACTATATCATTTCGGGTGAGCTATCTCCTCAATTTTCGAAGGCTTAGAAGAATAAAGTAAAGAGTGATGCTAAGTACTATGTATCGGATGACTTGTACTTATGGAAATTTTGCTCCAACCAGGTTATCAAACGTTGTGTTCCTCAGACCGAGAGTCATTCCATATTAGCTTTTTGTCATACTTACGCCTGCGGAGGCCACTTTGGTCCCCGTCGGACAGCTAGGAAAGTTCTTGAGAGTGGGTTTTACTGGCCCACCATTTTCCATGATTCATACATGTTTACCAAGACTTGTCCTAATTGTCAGAAAACTAGTAATCTTAGTCATCGAGACCAAATACCACTTACCCCGATTCATATTTGCAAGATATTTGACGTTTAAGGTATAGACTTTATGAGACCGTTTCCAATGTCATTTGGTAATGTTTACATGCTCTTGGCAGTGGACTACGTGTCTAAGTGGGTGGAAGCTAAGGCTACGCTCACTAATGACTCCAAAGTGGTATGTGAATTCCTTAAATCGAGGATTTTCACAACATTTGGTAGCCCACTAGCCCTGATCAGTGATAAAGACACTCACTTCTGTAACCGTATGGTTGAAAGTCTTCTGAGGAGGTATAATGTCACTCATCAAACGTCTACAACATATCATCCCCAAACGAGTGTCCAGGTAGAGATCTCTAATAGAGAGATGAAATCTATCTTGGAAAAAATGGTGAATCCTACTCGTAAAGATTGGAATGCACATCTTGATGATGTGGTTTGGGCTTACCGAACGACATTTAAAATGCCAATTGGGATGTCCCCATATCGCCTTATGTTTGGTAAAGCTTGCCACCTGCCAGTCGAGCTTGAGCATAAATTCTACTGGGCTGTGAAACAGTTTAATATGAAGCTCGAAGAAGCAGGAAAAAGAGAAATCTCAATCTCCAAGAGTTGGAGGAAATCAGGAACGACGCGTATGAAAATACGTGGATTTATAAAGAAAAAACTAAAGCGTTCCATAATAGCAATCTCTCTAGGAAACCTTTCCGTGTTGGTCAGAAAGTGCTTTTATTTCAGTCACGTCTTAAGATTTTTGCAGGTAAGCTGAGATCGAGGTGGACAGACCAGCAGTGGAGATTCGGAGTATGAAGACTGGTAATGTGTTTAAGGCGAACAACCACAGATTGAAGATCTTCTATGAAGACTTCCCGAGCCATGATGTGGAGGTCGTCTCACTGGCAACACCGGTTTATATTGATTGAAAAACTCCGACCAAGTCGAGCCAACGACTTTAACCAAAAGCGTTATTGGGAGCCAGCCCAGACTTTGATAAGTATTATTTAGTTTATTTATTTTCATATTTTTTATTATTTTGCATGAATTTGTATCATTTCATTCCTTTCATTTTTATCATATTCTTTCACCATCTTTTTTATTTTATATGTGTGAACCTCTTGACTTGTTTTGAACCTTGAGGACTAGGTTCGGAATAAGTTTGGGGGTGTTTTAGGGATTGTGGATTGTTTTGGATGGATTCTATTGTGAAAGACCACAGGTGAGATCGTTTAATTTTTTTATGCGGTTATATGTAGATATTGGATGGTAATGGTGGTGTTTTATATCATTTCTTTCCGTTCTTTCATTTCTTGTCCATTCACATTCCTTTCTCATTCATTAGGAATTGATACACTTTCATGTATATATATGCATTTAATATATATATATATATATATATATATATATATATATATATTTATCTATTTAGAGTCACCCGAAGCTTTGTTCATGCCTTTGGTTGTGGATGAGTAAATTACAATTGCATTTTTAACTTGAAACTTAAAGAAAATTAAGAGAAACACTTAATCAAGTTCTTAGCTCAGCATTTTTATGATTTTATGATTAGAGACTTAGATGATGGTTAAACTTAGTGCTAGATAACAAAAATGAGTAAACGGTCAAATTTATGCAAGTTATATTATTTAACCCACATTGAGAGATTTACTTGATCATAGTGAAAGTCAGAAGTACTAACATGAGTTTTTCATAAAAAATAAAATAAAGAATAGAGAGTCCCACAGGTTTCCACAGGAAATGAAAAAAGGAATCTTGTGGTGGGAAAAAGTGAGAAAAGCGGTCCACAAGAAATGTAGCAGGGATCGTACTACTTAAAAAAAGAGGTTGATGAAAAATAGAGAAAATAATATTGAATAAAGGTGGAAGTTGTAAAACTTATCAAATAAAAGATTTAGTTTGAGTGCTTTCACTATATTAAGTAAGATTTTCAACTTGCGTGCTTAATTGTATAGACCAAGAAAACTCTGAGTAGTTGATGGCCTTTGCTTTGACCGAGTCTTTTGTCTTGAAAGTGTGATCTTAATTGTGTTTGGGTTGAGAGACTTGACATATCATAACTCCAAAAATTTCTGAGTTACTTGTTAATTTGGTGACTATGTAAACCAAAGGAACTCCATGAATTTGGGTTGGGTATAGGATTAGTTGAGTTCGTATTATTATATTAGGAGTCTAGTTTAGTTCTTGTTGTCATTTACACCTTTGCTCGGGACGTGCAAAGTCTTAAGTTTGGAGGTATTTGATAAGTCGGTATTTATAGGTTTTTAGTAGTCTATTTTAATATATTTAATTATTAAAAGTATTTAAAATATATATTTAATTATATTTTTTGGTCATTTTTAGGTGAAACGGAGTACGCGGTTGAATTCGTGGCGGAAAAATACTAAAAATGGAGTATTTACATGCAGTGATCGGATGCCGGACAGTTTGCCTTGAAATACGCATTGCGCGGGGGGGTCGAATAGCGGACAGGGTGTTCCAGCCAATCAAAGCATGCCATGTCAGCGAGAAAATATCTCTAGACCAATTAGAAATCGCCACGTAGCGTCAAAAAGCTAGCGCCACCAATTAGAACGCGCCACGTGTCACCACGTCACCGGAGAAGCCACGTCACGCAAGCAATCTTCTCCGCGTTTTAGCTACTGTTGATCTGCCTCGAGATTCGTAATCACGCAGACTCCCAGTAATTCGGTCGAGGCGCGCGATTTTCTTCCATGCCAGCAGGATGCCACGTTAAATCATTTTCGTTATCTAGCGCTAAGTCCAACCATCATCTAAGTCTCTAATCATGAAATCATAAAAATGCAGAGCTACGAACTTGACTAAATATTTCTCCTAATTTTCTCTAAGTTTCAAGTTAAAAAGGCAACTGTAATTTAGTCATCCACAACCAAAGGTATGAACAAATTTTTGGGTGACTCTAAATAGATATATATATATATATATAAAATGCATATATACATGAAAGTGTATCAACTCCTAATGAATGAGAAAGGAATGTGAATGGACAAGAAATTGAAGAGCGGAAAGAAATGATATAAAACATCACCATTACCATCCAATATCTGCATATAACCGCAAAAAAATTAAATGATCTCACCTGCGATCTTTCGCAAAGATTCAAATCAATCCGCAATTCCTAAAACACCCCCAAACTTATTCCAAACCTTGTCCTCAAGGTTTAAAACAAGTCAAGAAGTCCAAACATATAAAACAAACAAGATGGTGAAAGAATATGATAAAAATAAGATGAAAGAAATGATACAAAGTCATGCATAATATAAAGTTTCTAAAAACTAGTGAATGCACTAAATCTCTCTTATGTGGGTGACTAAGGATGCTATAAAAAAATAATCATAACAAGAGCAAGAACTAGTAAACATAAGAGTTAACTCAAAAAATTCCAATCAAGTCTTGCGAGCCCGAAGTATGTTAACTAAGGGTAAAATCAACAAGATGATGGAATGAAACTTAGGGTTTTGGGTCTACTAAGAAACCTGTAAAAATAAAAAAAACCAAATTAGAGTGTTATTAAAAATAATAAATAAAAAATTATAACTAAAATAAATGCAAGAAATAAATAAAATAAAAGAAAAATAAAGTTGGGATGCATCCCAACGAGCCGCATTTATTTTAAGTCTTCGGTTAGACTTAGCATGATTGGTCACGTAATGCCATCTCCTTTAGAGATGTCAACAACGAATGACGCATCTACGTAATTGGGCAATGAAGCATGCATGCCCTCTTTCAGATTTAGGAGCTCATCCGGAACTTCCAACACGAAAGAATCTATTGTATCAGGATCGTCCAACACAAAGGTGTCGGCAGTGTAGAAGATCTGCAAATGCTCCCTTACTTCACCCCCTTATAAGGTTTACCAAATGTGCATGGGAGGGTGGGTGGTTGCACCAACACCAGAGGTTGGTTTTCCTCGCTCTTATCCGCGGCTTCTCCGGCTTGTCTGAATTGACATCAATTTTCATCTCATCTTCTCCCTCATTTAATGCAATGACAATCTTTGGCTCAATTTGAAAGATTTCACATTCTTCAGATTTGTCTATCAAATAGTCTTCCATCTGTGTATCCTCTTTCACCTCAAGATTCGTCAACGTATCAACGCTCACATCCTCATCTGGGTTAAAAGTTGGTTGTGTACTACACAACTCTGCTTCATCAATTTTTCTTGGACGACTGACAATATATTGATCTAAGTCAGTTACCAAGTCCTTCGAGCCTGGACAACTAAAATCAAGTTTTCGTGTGTTATGACAAACTCGTCGATAGTCTTGCACACTTTCTATCATTTGATATATCATTTGCATCACCATATCTTCCAAGGAGAGGCTTTGATGAAACTGCTGATTTCCTTCATGTTGAGGAACCTGTGGGTGTGACATGAATCCAGAGAAGTCAGGTTATGGCGATGCATAATTAGAATAGTGATAATTCTCATACTGTGGATAATAGGGACAATTGTGTGCGGAATGAGAATAGTCTCCACAAATCTCGCAAACCTCGACCTGTTGCACAAAAAAATTCATGTTAAAATATTGATATCTATTATATGGTATACCTACCCATTCACATTATAATAATGTGAGTCTTCGTATCGACCATAATTATGGGGTAGGAGGAGTCCATCGCGGGGTTGACTTGCACTTCACCAGAGGAGAGGATATGTTCTATCATGGAGATTATTCGGTCAATTTTCTGGTCAGTGGAACTCGAGATATTGCCTGGATACATATTAAGAGCAAGGAACTAGAGAGGCAAAATAAAAAATAAAGAAAAAAAATAAATCAATAAAAATAATAATAAACCAAAAAAGAAATATACCAATCCCGGCAACGGCGTCAACTTCCAATGGGCGGTACAGAGGATCTAGTATAGATTGCACGTGGCCAAACTGTCTCAGAATCCTCTCTGGATGGTAGGGCTCCACCACATCCATGTAATTCAGTGTCCCACTGTAGAAGGCCATCATGTGCACAACTCCATTATCCTTGTAATTAACATATGGGTCCCAAGTGACCTAATCAAACATAGACAACTATTAGTAGTAACCATACACTAGATGCAACATTAAGATCCGGATTTGGCTAAATACCTCACCTCACTTGGGCGCAACCTATCCAACGTTCTCCTAATGGACCCGACCTTGTCAATATTCATCACGGTCTCATGCTTTTGAATCCATCTGCAGAGTTGCACGTAGTCCATCTATTTGCATTGGGTGTGGCGAGCCCAAGTTTGAAATGGTCGTACACCCATCCCTGTAAATACATACAACATTAATCAGTCCGAAAATGCAAAAATTAATAATAATTATACCCTAAACAATGTAATTCAATTTTATAATAAACCTCAAGCAATGTGAGGTAGCCGAAAATCTGAGAAACTTGTAATCTGGTGGCAGACCCAAAGTGTCGGTACAAGTAGGCCAATGCAGCTGCACCCCATACATACTTTCTCACGTCGTCCAAATCTTCTAGAAGCTTCAACAACGCGATAGATACCCGAGATCCACTCTTGTCCACAAATAAGGGGTGCAAGAAAGTAGATACAACAAGTACGCATGGGCTGTGCATTCCACATGAGGATAAGTTGTGTTGCTTGAACCAGCTTTTGGGCACCATCGACTCTTCAACCAACATTTTCGCACTATGAGCCCCTTACTGATGTTCACTTCCTTCTCAGTATCTTCTATGCTAACCTCAAGTAGTTTCGACACCAGCTTAATAGCATCCAAGCGAGATTCCTCCTTGTACCTCTCGAAGTTCTCGACTGCCACCACTTTGCCCATCACAGGAATCTTCAGGAGAATGCTCACATCCTCCAATGAGATCGACATTTCACCGAATAGTAAGTGAAATGTGTTCGTCTTCGGTTGCCACCGCTCCACAAAGGCAGAGATAACCTCCTTGTTAGCCTTGCAGTATGAACAATCTATCAGCGTATTCAACCCAGAACGCTGAATAATCCTCTGAAGGCACTCGGTGTCAGGGTGGCACGACTGTAAGTCCCATTCTTGGATCCGAGCTCCGTGATTGATACACTTGAATACCGGACGCTCCTGCAACAACAAAAACATCTCATCAGCTTAGTGAAAACCCTAAGTTTTTAAGTACTCCATTCAATGAAACTTTATATACCTCATTGCTCCAAATCGCTAATGCGACATGATCCTTAAAGCTCTTCAACAAAGCACCGTCTAAAGGACCACCGGGGAAAGGAACACGCATTTCTACAGGCCCTTGTGACTCTCCTTCATTATGGCCACCTCCACCAATAGTACTCCCACGCACATTACGATCAGTTTCCGTGGTGTTTGCCGTCGCTGATGAGCCACAGCTACTAGACTCCGATGCATGAGCCTCCTCTTTGCCTCGGGCAACTACAAGATCTTTTCGTCGCTGCGTGTCGATGTTGGAACCTTCGTCGTGCAATTGTAAATTCCTTGCACGATTTCCATCAATCTTAGCCTTTCCCTTAACATCTACATTCTCCTTCTCTTTCTCTTTCCGATAAGATGCAGTCGGGGGTCTCCGGCCGCCTCGCCCACGGTTACCCCTCGACACCTCAACACCAACTTCCTCCCTTGTCACCGCGGTTTTTGAACAAGCCATACTTGAAAATACTACAACATGTGAGCGCCTGTAGCAGAAACAAAAGTACAATTCAAAAAAAAAGAACAAAATCTTCCATTTCTAGAGTCTCGATTGAGCAGGTTAGAGAAAAACCTTAGAATATCGGTGACGCATAACTGAGAAATGAATAAAAGTCTCGATAATGGACAACCGAGAGAAATGCTACGTTCTCGGTTGTACATCACCGACAGAACATAAACTATACACTTTGACTTACTCTCGTGATGTGGTGACCGAGAGCAAACACAACGTTACGCTACCTAAAACAATTCAAAAAAAAAAGAAGAACAAAATCTTCCATTTCTATAGTCTCGGTCATGCAGGTTTGAGAAAACCATAAGAATGTCGGTGGCGCATGGCCGAGACGACAATAATAGTCTCGATATTGGGCAACCGAAAGCAATGCTACATTCTCAGTTGTACATCACCGACAGGTCATAAACTATACACTTATGGTTACTCTTGTGATTTGGTGACCGAGATAACATAATTACTCTCGGCCATTCGTTGCCGAGACTGTATAAACTATTCCGGCCTATCTGGCCGAGAACCACGAGTTCCCAAAAATTTGCCCTCTATCTCGGCCATGCTTGGCCAACATCTCTGGCCTGTGTGGCCGAGAACCACAACTTTCCAATAAAGGAACCATTGAATACACCGCCACAAAAACATAACAACTACTCTACCAAATGCAACTTAATTAGACTATCAATGTACCTTTCAAACGATCGATTTCACGACTTGAGTGTGTGAACAAAAAACTTGAACCGAGCCCTAATGTGGAGACCAAATCGACCGAAACCTAGAGCCTTCAAACTCGATATTCCGCCTACAATAGATGAGAGAGACGGAGAGGAACGAAGACAAATGACTCTCGGGATTGCTTGCTCGCCGTTCAAGAGAGTATTGCTTGCTTCAAAAGGACGGTGGTGGTGTGGTGGGGTGCCTCTGTTTTGAACGAGGGGCATTTTGGGGATTTCGGGCCTCAATTTTGGGTGCCCTTGGTAAATGACTTTGTGCCCTCAACAACTGGGTGCCTTCATGAATTGGTGGGGTGTCCATAGCGGCCCTCTTGTGTTTATTATTATTATTATTATTATTATTATTATTATTATTATTATTATTATTATTATTATTATTATTATTATTATTATTATTATTATTATTATTATTTAAATTAGGACGGCTCGGGCTTTAACCACAGATTTGGGGCTTTTTCCTTAAGTTTATGAAAAGGAAAATACTAGTGCTTGGACGGAGAACTTCCGTATACAGCGCATTTAAGAAAGACTGAAGTAAACAAGGTTTATGTGGTCGAAATTGACATTACCTTATCTAACACCCAAATCAGACTAGGGGTGTTCATATTTTGAGTTTGTTAAACTGGATTAGATTGCAGAAATTGCAATCCATACTTATTAGACTGGATTGCGGATTGCACACCTTAATTCGCGGATCTAATTTGCAATTCGGTCCAATTCACTTTTATATATACACGTATACTCTTAAAATCTTATACTATATTTAGATGATATTATCATTTTTCACTATTTCATATATTGTTTATTCGTATACACTTGAAAATCTAAATTTTCATAGCTTAAATTAATACTTTTCATCTTCAAGTATACATTTTAGCTATCTAGTCAAATAAATATAAAATATGTTAAAATTTATATATTTGAATTAAAATCCTTATTCAACATTTTTCTTACTAATCATATGGGGTTGCCTAAGTTTTAATTTAAATATTAATTTTACAATTGTCAATCCCTATAACTTGATCCAGTCCGGTCCATTAAGTAAATTGGATCAAGTTGGATTGATAAAATAAATGGACTAGATAGGATTGTAGTTTTTCAATCCGCTATAATTGGATTCAATCATAGATTGATCCTAATTGAATTAGATCCAATCCATGTACACCCCTAAAGCAGACATACCATTAAGATTTATAGGTGAGTGGGGAGGAAAGGGAAAGCCTATCCTGCCCCTTTCCCCCAACTTGTCTTCTTCATATATAAACCACCTAAAGTCCCTTCTTCTCATCGCATTAGAGAAGGTCGACAGTTTTTTAGACGAAAGGGCAATGACAGGTGATAATTTTTAAAAGAGAATCTTTATTGCGTATGTTTTATAAGTACACTACCTATTTATACACATAACACACCCGCAACCATAATATGTTTTGGTTACAACAGAATGGTCTCAAATCTAAACATTAAATCTTAATACATTCCCTTAAATTCTAGATTTGGTTTTGTCAAAACTAACTTGAGTTTGCTAAACAAATAAGTAGACTGTGGTAGCAACGCAAGAACAAATTCAAGTGGGACAACTGACCAAAAAACAAAAAAAAAATTTAGGCCTTACTGTAGAGAAAATCAGTGGCAACTCATGATAGTAGAAACATATGTCGTAACCCATGACATATAAGCAAAGAATCGAGTGATGAGCAAATCTGGAATGCACATGCATATGGGTAGAGCAGTTTGTAGATGATCACATATCAAACATATGAGCAGATGGTCTTGAGATGACCTTAAATACAGATGCAAACAAGCATAGGCTGATGTAAACTGGAAGTATGCTAATAGGGGTGCATACGGATTGGATCCAATACAATTAGGGTCAATTTGTAATTTAGTCCAAGTATTGCAGATTTAGAAATCGCAATCTAGTTCTATCCATTTATTACGCTAATTCGACTTTATCTAATTTATTAAATGCGAACGGGACTGGATCAAGTTATGCAAATTGAAAATTATAAAATTTATTATTTATATGACTATAAATTAATATTTTAAATTAAAACTTATGCAAATCCTTAAAAGTAAAAAAGAAATTTATAATTGCCAATGCATTTCTAGTAAGATGGGTAAGGTATCACTTGCTAAAAAATAATTTAGAGAGGCCATTGGTTTGACTAATACAAAAGTAAAAAATAAATTAGTTATGATTCGTAAGAAAAATGTTGGATACTAATTTTAATTTAAATATATTAGTTTTAACATTTTTTATATTTATTTAACTAGATACCTTAAAATGTGTAGTTGAACATGAGAAGAATTATCTTAAGTTGCAAATATTTAAATTTTGAAGTTTATATGAATAAATAGTAGATGAATTAGTGGAATAGAAACGCTAACACCATCTAAATAAAGTTCAAAATTTTTAAGAGTATATGTTTATGTATAATGTAAAATATATAAAAGTTAATTGGACCGGATTACGGATTGGATCTGCGGATTGAGGTATACAATCCGCAATCCAATCCAATTCATGCGGATTGCAACTTTTGCAATATAATTATGAACTAATTGGAGCTAAACGAACTGGATCAGATTGGATTCGTGAATTTAATGAACGCCCTTACATGCAGGGCCGGATCCAGGATTTTGAGGACCCTCAGGCTAGACTCGAGTGACAAATATATATATATTGACAAAAACATATATTTTCATTTAATTGAAAAAGAATCAGTCTCTTCATATATCATGCTACTTTTCTTAAACAACTTAATAATGTAGTGCCTACATCAGCCGTGGTTCATGATAACAAGAAACCAAATATTTTGGAATTTAAATTTACTAATTTCATACGTGTTAAAAAAAAACTATAATAACTAAGCCAAACTTGTTGCAGATTAAATTTGATATAAAACAATTAATAATTTTTAAATTAGCCAATTAATTTGTTCAAATGGTTACAAATCAACTTTTCTATGATACAAGGCTCGGCCCGATTATATATATATAAATGAATAATTGGTTTAATACATTTTTTTTTTTTTGAGAAAATTGGTTTTATAGAATAAAAATAATACAACAAAATCCTCAATCTCAAATTGGTTGGGGTTCTAGATGAGACTTCCTTATTTGTATTTCAAAAATAAAAACTTAAAGCAAGTGATGACAAAAAGAGTCGAAGAATAATATATTGAAAAGAATAAGGAAAGATATTGATACCAAACTTAGATTAGAATTTTATAAGTTATATGCTTTAATTGAAGACAATGAAGATTAAATTTCTAGTGGAAGGAAAAATTGAAAATGAAGTTAAGAGCTTAGAGTAAAATAGTAATAATAATAACAACATTTTAATTAATAGAGCACCAAACCTCAATGAGATTTTTTTGTTGTACCTCTTTGCTATTTTATTGAACAAAAAAATGAACTGTACTTTTTTTTTCTCCCTTTTTATTGTATTTTTATTTTTGAAGTGGGGGTGGGCTAAGATGTAAAAATCTTTTAATGGGGTGGGCTAAGTTTGGAGAATCTTTTTATTTTGTGGAAAAATTACAAATGTATAGAGGGTTTGTAGTAGGGATGCAAATAGGGAAGGTAGGGGATGGGATGGGGACCCCATCTCTATCCCTATCCCCGCTTAAGAATTCATCCCCATCCCCATACCAATCCCTACGTGGGAATGAACTTTTATCCCCATCCTCATCCTTGCCTAATCCCCACGGGGATGAAAAACTCCCATGGAAAAAAATCTTTCCTCATTTCATTCCCCATTAAAGATCCTCGCTGGGATTCTTGCGAGGATTTTGCAAAGAATCACTACAGAGAAATATTTTTTTTCACTTAATGTTTTTCAAAAAGATTTTATAAAAAGTATAGTAAACATAAATAAGATCACAATTGTTGAAAAATCCATCCAAATAAAGTATAACATATAAATATAGTTGCAAACAATTCAAAACAAACATATAATTAACCAAAATTATAAATCACATTAAATTGTGTGTCGACCTAGGTACACTAGTAAATTGTGTGTTGTATTGTTTATTTACGATGCATTTTATGAATTTATATTGCTAATACATTACATGTGTGTATGCTGTATGATTATATCGTGCAAGGTTTTGTGACGGGTTGTTGACTCGAAATGCATGCCAATGCAGGTATCGGAGACGCAAATTACGGGTACACTGGAAAACTTGACTAATTCACATTAATATGGCTAAGTAATCAAATGAAATGGGTAATGTAACCATATGCTAAACAAGTTAAATTAGAACACTAGGTTATAGTGTGCATCAGAATGTGTGTCGAGACGCGAGACACTAGGTACCGGTAGTCAAAGGTTAGTGGGACTATAAGTTGGTTAATTTTGGTCAGTAGAAACACTAACCATATGTTAACGAGGCTTAATATAATGCAATAAATCAAATAATGAAAAGCCTATAGTTTGAGTTAAATAATGTGGACCCTAAATGGGCATTATGATGATCTTAGTGAGTGAATCTAAGATAGTGAATGTGTTATTAGAGTCATTAAGTGGTGTGTGACAACATGAATATAGACCACAAGATAATCCTCGTGATACGTATAGCACACTTGATCAAGACAAACATATAAAAACTAAGTAAGCTTAAGTTTCATCTCTACTAACCCATAAATCACATGCAATCTAAGAATTTACAGAGAAAAGAGAGAGAAATCAGAGCTGGAAACCAACACTTTGTAGATCAAATCTATAGATTAAACCTAGGTAATCTTCATCTTCATCTTCTACTATATCAAATGAACTCAATTTTGTGTGCTTTTGGTGAAATCCGAGTTTGAGGGACATATCCCTGATTTTTGATTAAAACTTAATGAATTATATGTATGATGATAATTTCTATTAAGGATTTATCAATGGTTTTTCATGAATTGGGATTTTTTATGAAATTGGAAAAACTAGTGAATGTAAGTGATTGAATGAATTTGATCAAATTGTTGTTTCGATATGGTTTTAACTAATGTTTTGGGGTCACCATTGCGTGGAAAGTGTGAAAACTAAGTTAGGTTAGCTGATTGGGATGGGAAGGACATAATTCTTGACTTGAGAATTCTGCCACAAACGTAAATTAACACGCTAACTAAGTGGGTTAGCGTGCTACTCATTTATGGGATCTCAACTGTTTTTCAAAATGAAGAATAGTAGCGCACTAAATCGATTCCCTAGCATGCTAACTCTACCTAGCGTGCTAGGTAGACCCATTAGCACGCTAATGATAGATGAAAGTTGAACATTAAGGGCCGTTTTGATCATTTCCAACTTAGTACATTTCTAAGCATTTGTAAACAACTTAAACTTATAAAATTGGACTTCGGGGACTCAGTGGACCAATGCTCGGTGTCGGGGAGCTTGGGTTGGATATGGGAATCCGAGGAGGTCGAGAGAGCGGTTTGAGATTTGTAAAACCCAATTGAAGAACTATAAGTATTTGATTCTTTTTTTAATTCCATTTTTTTATCGATTCCTGCAGTTTCTACCATTTCATTCTATTACTTGGGCGTAGGTTGAGTTTACTCCCTTGGATTCTTTATTGTGTGTTCATGATGCATTAGATTGTAATATTTGTGACCCGACCCTCGGTGAATGGAAACCTGAGCTTGCCCTTGGTGCACGTGTCAGTGACTTAGTGGATTTAGCCAACACCACAAGGGACCAACATTGGTCCAATTGGGTGCATCCAATGGTGGGATCCTGGTGACCCGAAGCACACTTTAGTCCATTTGAAGCGAACACACATTTATTTAGCTTATATATTAATTATTCAAGTGATAAGCCAATTACAGTTGCATGTCTTTACATTCCTTACTTAACAATATCTCTTGCAATTCCTTACTTTATTATGCGAATGGGGTTCACTACTGGACTCGTCATTTGACTTTTTTTGATGATTGAGTGCGGATCCTAGTACCAGTAGGGGCAAAAGGATCTTGGGCAACTACATCTCATTGCCTGCCATCGAAGACCTAGTAGTATGTGCTTATTTTGATATTTTGTATTATTTTGGGTATTGGGAGACTGGAGTGACAATGTACATGTATATATATACTATTATGGTACTATCGGCTATATACAAAGTACTTTTTGGGTTTTTCATAGTAGGACGCTCTTATGAATAATGCTTATTATGCTGATTTAATACATTATTTGCATCTATTAAGAATTCCGCTGACTAAATGTTAACTTGTAAAATACAAACTACTAACATGGTTAGGTCTCGAATAAACTACAAATAGTTGAACTTAAGGGACTTTAATAACCTATGAAAATAACTCAAGAAAATATGAATAATCCACTAAATATATTGATAACACATACGCAGACACGATAATTGTGACTTGAAGTGGACGGGTGCTGTGCTGGACACGTGCAGCTGGGCCCATCGAGCGAGGAGTGTGCAGAGAGACGACACCCTGGGCGAACTCAAGAGCAGGGCCGCCACAGTTGGTATCGGAGCAAAATCTAGGAACTTGAGAATTTAAATAAAAAAGGCATAAAATTTAAATAAATAAACTTTAGATGTGGAAACTCGATGATATTGCCTTAAAACTTTAGTTGGGAAGTGATGTGAGGCGGGAAAAGTTAGAGTTTATATATGTATTATATTTTTATTATATATATGATATTCGTATATGCCGAGGCTGATTCGAAACACGCTTCTCGATGTAGATCATGTATGGACAGTTTACTACGCCTCATGAGAATGGACAGACTAGTGATGCAGATGGGGATCCCCTTGTTACAACAAGTGTCGAGGATCGACTCTCGACCCAAAGGACTCAAATGGCCGAAGTATTACGGTTACTACGGGATCAGACCACCGCACTGACGGCACTTGCTACAACAGTTACAGCACCTCGAGACCTAGTGGTAGTTATAGCACCCACGGGGACAACCATTGCGCCAATTGTTCCCCAGACGCTAGTTGATAGAGTAGATGCGGAGATACAGACCGAGAGATCTATAACATTTGTTGTTCCAATTGAGACACAGACTCCTGCGCCTCTACCTTTCTATTACGAGACACTAAACGACTACCACTGCTACTACTACTACATCAAGATTTATTTTGGCCCAAAGGCAAAAATGATGAGAGAGTTGCTAAAGTTCCAACTAGGCTTCTTTTACGGAGGCGGTGACCCTAAGGCAACAGGGAAATGGATAGTGTCCCATCGGCAGTTCCATAAGCTGGTGAGGATGATGAAAGCATTCAGGCCCATCTTTTCTAGAGCATGTTTGAGAAGCCACCCAGTAGTTTGGTGGATTACGTATCAAGATACCTACCCAGCTGACGACATGGGCTGAGTTTAAAGAGTTGTTCTATGATCAATATATACCCATGGAGGTGAGATTGCGATTGAGAGATGATTCTCCGACCTTGAGACATGGTAACCGAACACTGATATAGTATTTGGAGCGATTTTGGCACCTACTTTAGTTTTCTATGGATGTAGCGGAGATAGATCGGCTATAGATATACTATTTCACCCGAGGGGTTGATGATAGAAATGCTGCGGCAGTGGTATCATCTACGACACCCACTCTGTAGGATATATTTGACTAACTTTTGACACATGAGACCTACTTGATGCAGATAGATGATAGAGGTGCGACTGGGACTATGGTACATACCGGGCAAAGTTCTTAACCAGATAAGAGGCCAAAAAGACAGAGGGATCATTTAGATAGAGGTCAGAGGGATGATAGACGAGACAAGGACTGCAAGGATGATCACTGGGACAATCAGTTTCACTATAATGAGAGACAGTCAGTTCATGCCATTACATCGACACCGGTTGATTAGCGTAGGCAATAACCGTAGTTGTACTATCAAGGTCAAAATCAAGGGGACACGGTAGGGGTTAGAGAGACTGGGTCGGTTCCGCGATAAGAAGACGACCAGGCTAATAGGCAGGATAGACGCATATGTCATCGGTGTGGTCAACGAGGACACTTGAGGATAGACTGCAAAGCACCACCGTAGCCACGACGAGAGCCAAAGCAGACCAAAGAGAGGGCCTATGCTTTAGCGTAGCCGAATGATGGAGCGAACAAGCAGCTCGTCGAGGTTATGTTACATAATTATGGTAGACCTATGCATGCTATTTTTGACTCTAGTAGTACTTTATCATTTATTGTTGGGTGGATTGTTAGAGAGTTAGGGCAGTTGCATACTAAACATACACATTTTTCTCAGTATGGCCTCTGGGAATAAGATATACCATAATCGGATATGTAGAGACATGATAATAAAGGCCAAGGGACATCAGCTATCAACAGATCTTCGAGTATTAGAGTACCTAGAATTTGACGCATTTCTCAAGATGGATTGGTTGTCACCCTATCATGCATAGATAGATTGTTTTGGTAAGCGGGTTCAGTTTAGCATTCCTAGGATACCAGAGTTCTCACTAGTTAAATCTCCGACTGACTTACCAATCATTAGGGGCAACTAGCTACATTATAAGATATAGAGGCATTTGCAACCATAGTGGAGCTTGCAGTTAGGACTAAGGTCAGGATTGAGGATGTTCCAATAGTTAGAGATTTTATTGACGTATTTTCAAATGATCTACCAGGATTGCCACTGCCATGAGCGATTGAGTTTATCATCGAGCTGATACCAGGGACTCAGCCGATCTCCAATAGACCTTATAGGATGTCACCATTAGAGTAGAAAAAGGTTAGGAGACAGTTAGATGATTTATTAGAGAAGGATTTCATCTACCCTAGTATGTTACCCGAGGGGCTCCAATGTTATTCGTGAATAAGAAGGATGATTCGATAAGGATGTGTATAGACTATAAGAAGTTGAATCAGGTGATAATTAGGAATCGTTACCCACATCCTAGGATAGACGATCTATTCGACCAGTTGGCAGGTGCCAGATTCTTCTCGAAGATCGACCTTCGTTCAGGATATCACCAGTTGAGGGTTTGAGATGAGGACATCTAAAAGATTGCTTGTAGTATGAGATACGGGTTGTTCGAGTTCATAGTCATGCCGTTTGGACTGACTAATACCCCAGAGATCTTCATGGATTTGATTCATAAATTCTTGAGACCATATTTGGACATATTTGTTATATTTTTTATCCACGACATTTTGATTTACAATAGGATGCATAAGGATCACGAGAGACATCTCAAAGGTAGTTTTAACGATAGTAAGAGAGCACAGGTTGTTTGCTAAGTTCAATAAGTGTGACTTCTGGCTAAGTCCAGTAAGATTTTTGGGACACAACATCAGCGATTAGGTTATCTCTGTATATTTAGAGAAGATTCGGTCTATCATTGACGGGAGGGCGCCGGAGTCTGTCACTGATATTCGAATTTTTTAGGACTTGCAAGATACTATCGGCGATTCGTACAAGACTTTTCCTCTATTATAGCATCGACGATAAGATGAACCAAGAAGGATGTTAGACTTGATTGGTCATAGGAGTGTGAACAGGCTTTTTGATAGTTGAAGAGGAGATTGACTTTTGTACTAGTGTCGACATTGCCAAAGCCTGGCAAGACATTGTTAATTTACACATATTTGCCAAACGTTGTTCTTAGATGCGTGTTGATGCAGAAGGGTAGACTAGTTGAGTACCTTTTTAGACAGTTGAGACCCCATGAGGGGAACTATCTAGTGCATGACTTGGAGTTTGCAGTAATCATTTTTGCGCTAAAGGCCTGGATGCACTATCTCTATGGAGAGAGGTTCATGTTATATACAGATCACCAAAGTCTGTGTTATATCTTCACTTAGTAAGACCTAACCATGCGTTAGAGGAAATGACTTGAGGTGTTGAAGGACTACGATTTTTCTATTGAGTATCATCATAGGAAAGCAAACGTCGTAGTTGACTCATTGAACATGAGCGGGATTGGCAGTCAGACCATTTTGCAATGTATGACATACAAACATGGCTTATTGCAAGCGTCACCAGTTATGTGCATGATAGAGTATCTACTACGATTGAACAACACATTTTTTTTTATCAAATGAGAGTCTTGACCGTATCGTTTGAGTGGGTTACCGAGTGTCAGAGGCTTGATGGGGTATGAGCGGTTTAGTGGTTTGGCTTATAATTTCGGAGTGTACCCATTGGACGGACGACGAATCGATGCTTGAGATACCAAGGGAGGTTGTGGATACTTGTAGTCATGAGATACGAGACGAGATTCTAGAGCAAGTGACACTCACAGCGGTACGGGTCAGGCACGAGTTTGCATATCGAAAAACATGAAGAAACGACAATTGATACGAACAGATCGGATGGGATTCAAAAGTGGAGCACGTACCGATTGTTGTAGGCATGCATGAGCAGAGTTAGTGGTGCACATAGACAATAAAACAAGACACTTGTTTGTACCCGCTGGCTCGTTCGCTAATGCGCTACCAAATGCCCCAATAATAATCTCAAATACTGGACTACTATGGATTTGCAGTAGTAGTAAGCGGGGTTGAATCCATAGGGATTAGGAAATAATCTTTAGGTTGAAAATTGGGGTTTTGAAAAGAATTAATTACTTTAAATGAACAAAAGAAATCTTTAATGCAAGAACGCTTAAACTATAACTAAATTTAATGGAAATTCAACGAAACTAAAATGCTAGATCAAAAGGGAACAAAGAATGATGCAAGTTTGAGCTCAATCGTCAATTCCCTTATAAGTAAGTGACTAACCCATTGCCCGTTACCTCACATTCCTCATGTTAATGGAAGAAAAATGCGACATAATCATATACTAACTAGGTTGCAACTCCGACTGCTTTGCAAGACAACAACCTAGCTAGTAGTATTAAGCTCCGTGAAAGCATTTTCCCTAGGCAATACCTACTGAGTGCTACTACTTAACCTATATTTCAGAAACACCTAGGACTTTTAGAAAGCAAACTATCCATGATCCTAACTACTACCAATGCATTCTCCCTCATCGTAGGACATTAAGACTACTAAATATGAGTTCTAATTTGATCATAAAGCACATGCAGTTACATAATAGAAAAACCAAACCACTAGATCTTAATGCATGTTTAAAACCTTATAAATCAGCAAGAATGAAATTACAAGAATGAATGAAAATCACTAAAAAAATTAAATCAAGAATCTCATAAAAACTTAAAACTTATAATCAAGTCTCTTTTAATCTAGAAAAAGCATTTAACCAGTCATGTCCATAGAAACATCAATGATTCTTTCATAGATAGTAAAGAACCTTGATGAATTTAAGGAATAATTAAAACATACAAGCAAAACAATCAAAATCCTCAACGTGCATGATGAAAAATGTATTTCAAAGTCTTGTTCGTGTCTTTTTTAAGGTTTCTCCATTAAGTCTTATTTATAGTAACAATAAGATAGGAACTAATCCCATCCAAAATCTTCCTAAACTACAAAATCCCAACTTCAAATATCGTAACTGACCCTATCATTATATGTTTAACATTTAAAGATATTGAGGATCGCTGAGCAAGGCATTGCGATGCTCTATTTTGTGTTCAAGCCAAATCCGCAGCAGCTATGTCAGCGCCATACATTCATCTCCAAGTCGCTAGGAATCACTTGACATTAATTAGGCTTTTTCAACTGGCTTTTGATTGGTTTCAACTCATTTTCTCTAAATATCCTTCTTGGATCTTGAAAACATAGGAAACATAGATAAGTACCGCAAATGAGAGATATAATCTGGTGAAATACACTTAATATAATCCCAAACATAGCATATTTACAGACATATCAAATACCTTAAAACATAGAATTTGCTCGTCCTGAGTTAAGGAGTATAAGATAAGTTTTTTGCGTACAAACAAATCAGTTTAGTTTATTTAATGCCATTTCTAAATTGATGGTTTCGTCCGATGATTTGATTTGCCAAATCGAGACTAGAACATTCAAGCAGACTTGGTTACTTCTAAGCCAAGATTTCTCAACCACTTTCTCGAGGATTACTCGGCCAAATACTAGGCTTCGCTAGGACTAATATAACGACCCAATTCATACAAACTGGGCCCCATTCGGCCAGACCCATAGGTATTACGTGTTGACTCTCGCAAGATCGATGCAAGCCAAGTACGCCTTCGCTTACATTATTATTACTAATTTAGTATTTTAAAGTTGAGTTTATTACGATTAGCAAGTTTTAATAGTTTAGCAACTTAAATAAACTCTAGCAAGTTATAATGACTCAGTAAAATAAAAGTCGTGACATTCTATGGAGTTGACACTAAGTAAATATGATCTCATGTATATATACCGTGACAAATTGGAAATATACATGTATCAAAGTGCACTAAACCAATTAACCAGTTTAGAAAAGTCAAAATATAATGTAAATGCATAAAAAAGGACCTACGTGATAAGTCAATAATTAGACATATTTTATAGTTCATTTTACGATGATTTTGGATGTAAAATACTATATTACATGAGGTTATCTCTTATTTTTGATATTTCAGGTAATAAATGGAGAATGTGAAGAAATGAATAAAAAAGGGAAGATAATGAAGGAATTAATCAAGTGAAAGAAGTATATGAAGAATTATCACCAAGGAAGCAAAGAAGAACTAAAATTATGAACCAACAATTCTTAATGATTCGTCGAGGACACTGAATCACTGGTCAAATCGGTGGACACAAAAAATGACAAGTGAGCGTCAAATTCTAAATTTTAATTCAAAGGTATTTTCAATTATGTCTTTTATTTATACTATTATAATGTTATTTATGATTATGAGCAAGTAGTTTGTTTGATCTAAACAAAGTTCGAATGTGAACTAGATCCGTTTGCAATGTAGTTATGATGAGATGGATACGTGGTTATGCTTTAAACTTAATTGTATTCTTAGATTCACTAATTTAATAGATTATACTCTATTGATTTTAATCATGAACTTGAGTATTATATGCATAGTTGTAAATATGTATGTGATATTTGGTTTCATTATATATTTGAACTAGGATTGTTTGAAAGGCAAATACTGTTTAAATATCGTAGATGATTTTGAGATACAAATCTGATGTTGAAGTGGTTTTTTAAAGATGTTCGATTTAGTAGTTCGAAGTTCTCATAAATTTTAATGCAATTCTATTAGGTTAAGTTAATATCTTTGTGTAAATAAAGGGGTTAGCTCGATAGAATTAGAACGTATCTTTTTCACTAGCATAATGAGAGTAAATGGTTGGCTAAAGGCTGTTTACTTACATATGATTAGAGTTTCATGATTCATCTTACTTTATAAAGTATGCTCATGACTATATAGACCGGATTTACATGTTTGGAATGCAAAACTGGTTTATGTTACATTGTTATGGATATTTGTTGAGATATTTGTTTATCATTGAATTTAATTTATTTGATTGATTGTGAACTTGGATTATGTTAGTATTAAGATAATATAATTAGTTGAGTATTATTGTTTTTAATTAACTTAAATAAACAAAAATAATAAAAACCATTAAAAGTCTTTTTTCCTAGAGAAGTCGATAAATCCATGTGGAGACAATTTCCACTTGCCATTACTACAAAATAATTAAAGTATAATATAAAAGGGGAAATCATTGTACACGCTCGAGACGTATCAACTTTTGGCACCATTGCTGGGATTTAAACACAATTCTTTAGGAGTTTTAAACATTATATGATCTATCCACTTCGTCGTTTTAATTCCACAGGATCCCGACATCCATTTGATCTAGAGGTATATAGGACATTTAATCGTAACTTACGATAGCAACAATGTAGAGGACAACCGACCTGCCACAATAGAAGTCAATAATAATAATAATAATAATAATAATAATAATAATAATAATAATAATAATAATAATAATAATAATAATAATAATAATAATAATAATAATAATAATAATAATAATAATAATAGAGAACTTACTTTAGGCAAGCTAAACAAAATGTCACTGCTTATGAAACAATGTGTGATGCCTATCTTAAGGGCTTTCCCGAATTTGAACTTAGATCTAGATTCATTAGTGCTCTACCTAACTTCTATGGTAAGGACATTGAAAACCCACAAAACTTATAAGTGAATATCAACACAAAGCCAATGGGAGGAAACTTAAAGACTGCATGTTAGAACTGTTGGGGCATGTGCCATAGGTCAATCCATTAACTGTCTTTATGAATACTTTTAGTTAATAAAATAGAGGATTTCATTTGCTGTTTATTATAATTAATTTACATGTTTACATTATAATAAGATCCATGAGTATTTGCAGAAATATCCTAAATGTCCCTAGTCGATCATTATACTGGAAACTATAATGAATTAAGACTAGTGTGAGTCTTCGATCGATGATCATATATTGATTATACGTATAGGGATACGAATCAAGATCACAAGTACTTGTTAAGGAACAAAGTACTGGAATGACTCGCTATGAGAACATCACATGGATTAAGTCATAGTTGTTTCTCATGATAGGTATAGTTTTTAGTCCTTTGACTTGAGATTACTAGAGACTTCAACATTAGGAACACAGTGACTTGACACAATCAAATGTTGTCTTTAAGGCAATTATAAAGGTTGTGATTGGTTATTGTGTGAGCAATGTGATGAAGTTGTGTAATCGAGATAGAATTTGTCCCTCTCATATAAAGAGAGATATCCAGTGGATCCCTCGATGTTTTAGACTGTTAAAAGGCCTAGTCTAAGTGAATTGATATTGATCAATGCCACTTGGATGTTTTCAGTCTACCTAGAGATCGAGACTAGTACGATTGAACATGTTGGATGACAATTCCATGCCTTATGTTTGATCAAAATGATATCGTGTGACAAAAGGATGTTGTATGCACTATTGATTAGGTTGTATCGATTTGATATTCGTACAACTTGGGTAGTCATAATGTCTTGCTAGAGGCAGCTTATGACCTGTATACCAAAATATGTTTTGGTACACTGCCAACATTGTATGAGCCTAATGGGTCGCACACTAAGAATGGTTTTGCGAGATTTTAAGATGGTTCAGAAAAATAAATTTTATATTATAAAATTCATCACAGAAACATCCTTGTCGTGTATTACACTTACACTTCTTTAAGTAGGGACATGTGTAATTTACTTAACTGTCTATATACAAGGTTGTACGCTTTAAGTTAGAACACACGGATGAAGATTTAGAGCCGAAACTCATTTTCGTTTAGAAACGAATTAGAGTTTTCTGGTACGCTCTGGATCATTTTGGAGAGAAACAAAAAGGTTTGGTATTCTCTTGAAGCTAGCACTTCGAATCTCGGCCATCGTTCGTGTGTGGACTCCTGGTAGAGGGCGTTCATCGTTAGCAGCGCCTTAGAGATCGATCAACCTTCAGAAAGGTATTTTGCGACCGAGGTATGATTAAGTTTTCTTGGTTTAAACATTTTTAATGGAATTAGATTCGGATCCTGTTGGGGTTTTTGTAAAAATTGTTTTGTAATCTCCGCTGCGTATGAACCCCAAAACCCAACAAGTCAAACTTAAAACTTTTCTTTTTGTATTGAAAGATCCATTACAAGATTGGTTGTTTTATTTTCCTTAATATTCGATAACCACATAGGCTCAAATGTTAGAAGCTTTCTTAGATCAATATATACCTGCAAGAAAATTTAGTACTTATAGAAGACAAATCACAGTCGTGAAAATGAGAGATGATGGAGATTTTAATGGATTTTTAGATAGATTTCAAAGAATAATCTCATCTTGTCTACAACATGGATACACTCAAAGAGCTTTATTAGAATACTTCTATGAAGGACTAAATCCTTTTGAACAAATATTATTAGATTCCATATGTGGTGGATCATTATTTAATGTTAAACCAACACTCACAAAAGAAGTTATTAACAAGATAACCAAGCAATCTAAACAATATGGTGAAAAGATTGATATATCAAGAAAGAAAGTTTATGAGGTTAATAAGAAAACAATTAATAAATTTGATGAAAAAACTGAAGAATTATCTTATATGGTTAAGCTAGTACTTTAAGATAAATCAAATCAAGTTACACCATGTGGACTTTATAATGAAGTTACACATCTTATGGATGCGTGTCCTACTTTACAAGAAGATAACAATGAAGTAGTTAATGCGGTTATGAACCATATCCTGGTTTGCCTAGGAACCTAATGAGTCATTATTTATGCACTTTTATATGGGTGTTTTGCTATGTAAATCAAGTCTAAAGTCGAGTGTTATGGTTTTATAAGTTTACTTTGGATATTTACATGATATTTGAGTGTTTATGCATGAATTAGACAAATCCAAGAAAAAAAAGTCAAAGTACAGTAAAAACTATCAAGGTTGACGCCCCCATAATGAACTAACGGTGCCACAGAGAAGCCACGATGCCAAGCGAGGTGTCAAGGCAGAACAAGGCACGACGTTAGATTAACACAGAAGGCGTAAACTTTATAACAAATGGTGCTAGTGACGGTACTAGGAACATATTTAAAAGTTTCAAACTAACTTGAAGACCAAGATTTTCTATAGAATGCCACATCGCCATTCGATGTCGTTCCCACGTAATGGCGATGTCATCGATGGTGCCATATTTGTGGAATAAAAGGTTTGTAATTTTTAGAAGGTTCTTATTTCTCGAGCTTTCTTATTCTTGTACCCAAACTCACTTATATAAAGGAAGGACCTCTATGGAAGAAAACATATTGTAATTTAGAGTGATTTGGGAGTAGATCAAGGTAGAATAGCCATGTCCTGCTAGGTTTTTAATGCCTAAGTCGGGGATGAAGCTCTCTAGCTAGTAGTAGGGTTTTTTCATGTTGTGTTGAGGTTTTATTCAATAATAATGTTTTGTTTCAGTTCTCTATCTTTATGTAATGATTTTTAAATGATGTCTTAATGGTAGTTTAGAGTTTGTAAGTTCATTGCAAATCTCTAGGCATAAACCCATTGCTATTAATCAGGTTGAGTCTATGATACCAACCGAGCTGTTTAGTGGCAATCACCTAAAACAAAAAACTAGACACACTTGTTGTTCTAGATGAATAACTTCGAGAACTAAGTTAAATCTTGAGAACAGTTACCCAATGTTATCTAGTTCCAGGTGAACACTAAGAAAGCTCTCAGTGATACAAGCATGTGGTCCGCAACCCGGAAGTCCATATAAGCCAAATCGCACAACGGCTTGGTCGATTTTAAGAGAGGGTGAAGTTGCCTTCGCAACCTTACCCCAATCCGAATATGTCATCAGGTGTGCAAGTGAACGCTATTGTTCATAACAACGCCAACTTAGAAAATTAGTTTTATGAAACCATTACCCTTGAAAAGACCAGATGTGATCCACCTAAACCCTAGGGAAGTCCTATAGACACCTAATTTAAATGTGATGATTTAGAGGTAGTAGGTATCCCTAGCACTATAGGTGGACTATATCTAGAGAATGTAATGCTTGATTTGGGAGCATCAATCAATGTGATGTTCTCAAAATTCCACGAGTATACAGGGGTTGCCGAACTGACAGAGATGAAGATTCATAATCTAGCCATCGACAAAAAAAATCTCGTTTAAGGGAATCATTTTAGATGTAATGGTTCATGTTGATGATTTGAAGTTCCCCGTAGATTTCCATGTCATGGACATGACGGAGACGTACAAATCCATACTTTTTACGATTTTATTCGATAGGCCCTTTGTACGAATGACTATAGCTAACATTGACCTAGTCAACAGCTCGTGTCCATTTAACATAAAGGAAGAGTAGTCAGTTTTAAAATTTTGCAAATTTTAAATTCTTTAACTGATACATTATTGGCTTGCTCTACTTTGGTTTTGGATAGGTATTCGTGGATCGAGGAAGCTTAAGAGAAAATCGAGCTAGAAATGGCCTCAGAAGAAAAACATCTACGAAGAGGCACACGAATAAGTACCAGGCCTCTACAAAATTTGCATCTTGTTGAATGAGGGACAAAACATATAAAGATGGATGATAGCAAGGAGAAAAGGACTATATCTCCTAACATACTGTATTACCAGTTCTAATCTGACAAAAACCTTAGGAAGATCGTGCTCCCATGCGAGATTGGATATAAGAGGTTTCATAGGGTGTTATGTGACATGACTGTTGCAGTTAATGTAACGTCATCCAAAATTTTCAAACTGTACATATTATGTATCACCGGTGATGTTGAGACCAATGTGATACATCCAAACGGACGGCGGAGAAACCTATTGGGATAGCCGAGAATGTATCTGTCCGTGTAGGAGACTTCATGTTCATCATAAAATTTTATGTGGTTAATGGAAGTAATAGCAAATGTGAAACACTTCTATTAGGATTACCATTCTTATCGGTAGTCGAGCATTGATCAATGTACAGTTGCAGTACATTAGCATCTGGGTAGGAAAAAGGACAAAGATTTTCCAGGATGGAAGTGAGATCTTACATGATGAAAAACGAGTCTTCACACGATTCTTCGTACCATCAATTGAGGTAATTGATTTGGACCACAACTAGGGGAGGTAAATTCATGGAGCCAATGAAGTTAAACAAAAGTGCCACTGGGAGGTAGCCCACGAACAATGTCATAGTAAGTAATCCAGTTTTTATTCTTGTTTTTCTTATTTTCCTAACCATGCATGATTTATTTTATATATTATCCATCTATTTCAACCATGATTTATATTTTTTATTCTCAAAGCTTAATTCTAAACCTTGAGGACAAGTTTCAAAATAAGTTTAGGTGTATTAGGAAGGTGGACTGAGTAACTCATAAAGCCTCGCAAGTATGAGCTTAATTTTTAATTTTTTCTTACGAACTTTAAGGAGTTCATGGTAATGTTATTTCATTTCCATCTTATTTCTTACCTTCCACTTCATGCATATCATTTAGAACTTAGTACAATAATGCATGCATGTTTTATGTAGGTTAGTATATTTACTGTTTTATAGAGTATTACCTACGAGTGAAACTTTCTTTCAATTTTTGGTGTAAGAACTTAGTCATATTGTTTACCTTCAGACTTAGAAGAAGTAGAAAAGCTTTTACACCTACTTGACAACATAAATAGAAACTTGAAGTAGGGATGAGTCATAACTTAAGATAAAAGTAGGTATGTGGTCGATTTAACTTTGTGGGAAAACTCAAAATCTCTAGGATTTTGAAACTAGGACTAATCTACTTATAGTATAATTGTTAAAGACTTAACACTTGTAAGAGGAAGAAGTAGGCTCATTTATTATAATAAAATATGGGCTTGATGATTCCATATTGGAGAACTAACTTAAACTTTAGCAAAAGTGAGAAGTGATAACATGAGACTTCTAATAAAAAAATAGAGAGTCCCATAAGTTTCGCAAGAAATGGAGTAGGGAACTTAATGGTTGAAAAAATAATAAAAAATCGGTATCTACGGGAAATGGAGCAGCGAACTAACAAGAAAAAACCATTTAGATAGAGAAAGAGAGGATCTCTAAATGAATAAAAGGTAAAAGTTCATTTAAATGAAACTCCTATTAAGAAATAAAGATTTAGCTCTACTGCTTGTAGTTAGGTTGAGCATGCTTTTCCAATACCTTGAATTAAACAATAACCTATCTTTAAACAAGCCCTATAGACTCTTAAAGGTGTGAAAATATGCAAATAAACAAAAAATGGTGATAAAGTCTGTTTAAAAGAACCCATTTGATGAAGAGATTAGTTTGGATCAACTGCTTTGATGAAAGACCTAGAAAGCCAGTAAGTAAGTTGAAGGTTATGGCTTTTAAATGCTTTGATTTTGAAAAAATGTTGTCTTGAAAGGTGACCACGTTTGACCAGCCTTTGAAAGTCTCAAGTCTCTTATTAAACATATTGACCAATTGTAAGGACTCTATTGTTTTGTAAAGTAGGTATAAAGTTTTTAGGAAAGCGTCACTCAATTTTGTCATAATGTGTCTAGTTGTTTAGTCCGATAACCATTTGCTCGGGACGTGTAAAGTTTTAAGTTTGGGGATATGTGAGGAGTCATTATTTATGCGCTTTTATATATGTGCTTGACTATGTAAATTAAGTCCAAAGTCGTGTTTTATGGTTCTATATGTTTACTTTAGATATTTACATGGTATTTGAGTATTTATGTGGGAACTGAACAAATTTGGGAAAGAAGTAATAGTACGGTAAAAACCAGCAGGGTTGACGCCCCATAATGAACTGACAACGCTATAGAGAAGTTACGGCGCCAAGCAGGGTGTCAAGGCAAAATAAGGCATGATGTCAAATTAACACAAATAATGTCAACTTTATAACAGACGACACTAATGATGGCTCTAGGACTAGATTCAGAAGTTTCAAACTGACTTGAAGACCAAACTTTCTATAAAATTCCATGCCTCCATCTGGCGCCGTTCCTACATAACGACGACATAATCGGCGGCGCCAGATTTGCTGAATATAAGTTTTGTAATTTTTAGAAGGCACTTATTTCTGGGTTTTCCTATTCTTGTACACAAGCTCACCTATATAAAGGAGGCACCTCTATGGATAAAAACAAGTTGTAATTTAGAGTGATTTAAGATTAAAGCAAAGTAAAGTAGTCATGTCCAGCTAGGTTCTTTAATACCTAGGTCGGGTATTAAGCTCTCTAGCCAGTAGTAGGTTTGTTTTCATGTCTTGTCGATGTTTTCTTTAATAATAATGTTTTGTTTTAGTTCTCTATCTTTATGTTATGGTTTTTTTTAACTATGTTTCAATGGTAGTTTAGAGTTTGTAATCTCATTACAAAACTCTAGGCGTAAACCCATTGACCTGCTATAAATTAGGATGAGACCGAGATAGCAACTGAGTTGAGAAGTGGCAATCACGTAGAATAAGAAAATTGACACACTTGTTGTTCTCGGTGAATAATATCGAGAACTAAGCTAAATCTTAAAAGCTATTAATGCTGCTCATGTGCTAAATCTTGAGAGCGGTTGCCCAAGGTTGTACGGTGGAGTAAGAGAAGTATTTAGAGAGCAATTGCCCTATCTATCGAGAATAGAGGAACTAGGGTATTGGTGACCCCAACTCCTATAGCCTATCTAGGGAAATTCTTATAATACTTATCTTTCAAAACCAATGATGTAAGATATAGAAACAACATAAGGTGAAATCGTGGAATCCTATACCTAGGTATGCTTTACTATTTTCAATTTTCAATTATTTACTTTCTTGTTTAGTAGACCTTTAGGATAACATATTTACTTTTCTGTTTGTTGAACTTAGTTTGATTGAATTTTATGGATTCGACCCCGTGCTTGCCTCTACTACATTCCATTAGGATTGGTAATCTTATATGGGTTATATTTGACACGCGCAACACATGATCAAACTGTAGTAGTAGTAACAATTATTACAATGGAAAACCATATTTAAACTTTAGCTACGGTCCACAAAATCAAAACTATACCACTTATAGGCCGAACGCACCAATACAACCTACACTAATGCAACAACCACAATAAACTATTCAACGCATGCAAACTAATTGAAAACAAATATCACCTACCTTTATGACCCAAAGCCATCAAAACTTTACGTAAATTTCTCAAAATCAAATTAAAACCGATACATCAATTAACAACTTGAAAAATCAATTAAGTCAAAAGACTACAAATCAACTAGTTAAGCAATCAAACTAAAGCAACTGCTCAAACTAGAACACTACTAATCAAGCACAAGTTAACACTTTCTTTTATGAAAAAGAAAAAGAAACGAATACACAACAATAAACATCAAATAAGGTAAAAAGATAACTAAAATACCTAAAACAATTGAACAAGAAAAATATGAGATGTTGGCAAATATCATTCCTACTAGGAATGGATGGCCGAGCAATTAAAATATATTCCTTTTCCCAAAAGACTAAACTCATGGTATTTAGCCAAAGTAGAAGCCTACGAAAATGTTTACAAAATTTTGAATTAGTTAAACAAGACAAAGTAAACATTATTTATAAATCAAGTGAAGATATGCATTCTAATTCTATCATTCCACAATGATTAACAAATACTAGGGAGGAAGAACCTAAAGAAAACATATCTAAACCATTTTAAAAATTAGAAATTAATAAAATTTAAACAGAATCAACTCATGATGAAGTTGCTTAAGAATTATTTGAGTATAAAAAGACAGTGTCTGAGAAATGTTTCGACCCAAGAATGTTTGTCATACTAATCACGATAGGCAATTCTTTTTTATAAAATTTGCTATGTATGATTTGGGGGTATTAATTAATGTTATATCACTTAAAATCTATGAATAATTAAAATTAGGATCGTTAACTACTACACATATTAATCTTACTTTAGCAAATAATGCCATTATTAAATCATATGGATTATTAAAAGACATCTTATTAGAAGTACATGATTTAATATTTCTAGCTGATTTTTATGTCATGGAAATGGGAGACTCAACATCACCAAATTCTTTGTCTATATTATTAGGTAGACCCTTTCTAAGGACAACTAAGACTAAGTTAGATATTTCTGAAGGAACAATATCTATGGAGTTTGAAGATAAGATTGTCAAATTTAAAATTAATAATGAACATAACTTTAAAACTTATGAAGTATATGATAAATTATTTGATAATGAAATAAATGATAATGAGTTTTTAGATTTAAGTTATTACGATAATTTTAACACTAAAATTTATGCAATAAATGCAGTAACAATGGAAATTGATAAATGGATTTTAAAGAAAGATCCAGTTGAAGACACTTCAAAAGAAAAGAAAGTAACTCAACAATGGACGATTAGGCAACCAAAGAATGAAAAAATCATTAACAAGCCGAAGGTTTCTGGATCCAAATACAATAAGAAAAAAACCGGACTTGAATCCTATTAAGTTTAATGATCTTGGAGGCATAAACTTGTACATTAAAATGAAATGGGCTTGGTACTATAAAGTTCAATGCGATATAAATTCTAATGCAAATCTCATATCTATACATTTCCTTTTACACACTCAATTGAAGTTGAATTCACTTGCTTCTGAATGATTTTCTTTACCAAATGGAACTTCAATTTAATCAATAGGAGTGGTCCGAATGTGCCAGTACAAGTGGACAACAACACCATGCCCACGTACTTTTTGGTAATGCCACATTTTATCAAGGAAAATCCTCCTTTTGTACCAACTACCTTTCTTAGCCACTACAAATGCTATTATGGATATTTTGTAAAAAAAATAATTACCCTTAAAACTAATGGCCAAGCACTCACTTTCTGGAATAACACTAGAGTGAAAAGCCCTTAATTCAACTTTCGAGATCTAAACTAATTCTAGAAAGGTTAAGTCAAGCGAACGACAGTAAACAAAAGCGCTCTATGGGAGACATTTCATATTCTATGTTTCTTTCATGTTTATTTAATTTTATTAGGATTTTAATTTTGTATTACTATAATATGTTTTTATTCTATCAATTTTTGACTCTTTTATTGAAAATGTTTTCTGAATTTAAACTCCCAAGTGATTTCAATTAAGGTGGAGTGGTTGAGTTGTTTTTGCTTATATGGCCTTTATGCAAGTTGCATTATTTACTTACTTATATGTTTATTTACTTATTTTAATTAATAAAACTATTTATTTAGTTATATGTCCCACTCAAACTGTCAAGTTTTTTAGTCAATTCTACATGATATGAATTTTTATGAATGATGAATACGTTAATTATAAGATCAATTGAAAAAAAAAGTAAAATAGGACTAGAAATTCCCAACGATTCAGATTAACACTAAGAATCACTGACAAAATCGAGAGCAACACGCATAAAAATCAGTGCAAAATTTGGAGTCTGGCGATTCCTAGCAATTCACTTAAAACGTGAATCGCTGGTTAAATTGATAGGTCGTTGCATTTTTCAGTAACTTATTTATTTTTGATACACTCAATGAATCCAAGCGATTCCACTTAATGAAAAATCAATGGGCACGATTTTCGGTTCTTAAAACAAAAAATCCTAAATCGCCACCCACCTTACGCCTTTCATATTTGCAAATCATTGCACCTCTTCACAAAAACTTGAATTTCTCGCTTAGATTCAATCTTTCTAAGCTCAATCCTGTAATATTTAAGATATTCTCAACTCAACCTAGTCTTATTCAAAAATTTCAATTTTGGGGATTTGGAGCCAAACTAGAATTCAAAGAATTTTTGACCTAGAGCTTGGAAGGACGATCAATAGGAGTTCAAGAGCTTCAATCTTGAGGGACTCACTCTCAAGAAGGTAATTACATCAACCCTATTCTTTACTTGAACAAAATCTTGATTTAGGGAATTTTGAAAATTTTTCAATATTTTTTGAAATTGATTTGTTGGAAATTACTCAATTATCTTGCATAAATGGTTTCATTGGTTCCTATAAACTAGGAATGATGATCACATTGATTTACAAATTCAATAATTTCAGAATTTTTGCTATATTTATGTATTTTACAAATGGTTTATAAATGTGAATTCGAAATGAGTTTGGGGGTTTGATTATGATTTTATTTCAATTTAAGTTGATATGATTTCGAAAAGAATTACAAATGGTCACCAAATTGCCTTACGATATTTAGAAAAATGATTTTCAAGTTTATCTTTTAGCTACAACATAGTGCCAACTTTATTTTACATTTACAACGAATCTCAAATTAGCTTTCCAAATAGATTTCTCATTTTCAAATAAAGTCTCGAATTTTACCAAGCTATTTTTGACAACGTTGTTTCTATTATTTAGAGGGTTCTTTAGTTTTTGAATTTGTAAGTTTTGAAAGTTGAAACAATTGCCAGAGGAGGAAAAGGTAAAAGTTCTCGAGAGGAGAGGGGAAAGACACAACTTGTAGAAAAACTCAAACAAAAATTCAAAGCTCCACCCAAACTAATTAGGCTAATGGGGATTTCAATTAATAACTCAGAACTAGAGTATCTAGAGAGCCTTCTCCACCCTTAAGTTTTGAATATGATTCAGAGTGAGAAAAAGAAATTGACTAAACACCTGCCATTTCTTTCCATTCCCATAACCTTATTAATGCCAAAGACATTGCTAGGATAAAGAGTGACATTAGTTAGAATAGGAAGATTATAGTGGAGATGGGTTCAACATAAAAAACAAAGTTAAATATGGGCCTGTGATCTTAAAAATAAGGGAGAGGAATTGAGGAGTATTGACTAGGGATTACTACGTTGATAATGACGTAGGGTCCTAAGTTGAAAAGAGATGTGCCATACTAGTAAGAGAATTCTATGCTAACTGGCATGAAGATGAGAGTAAAATAGCAGTCATAGTCCGAGGAAGACCAGTGGACTATTCACCTAAGACACTAAATCGATATTATGGTTTACCAGAAGTTCATTTGAGACAAAATAACGGTACCCTAAACCTGAATACATGTATAGACATGGATTCCCCCATGAGACCATTAGAAACAATTTAGAAGCTATTCTGGGGGATGGATTCCATTTTGATTCAGATGGGTACCAAAAACACTTACAAGATAAATCTTTTAGGAAAACAATAAAAGCTTAAAGCTTTTTCTTGAACACAAGCCTACATCCTATTTACAACATTACGACATAGTGAACTATAACGCGACTCACTTTTCAGTACTCGTACTGTGAACCAACGGTCTGACTGACCTGAACCGTCTTCTGAGGTGTATGGTCATACCATCGACCTCGAAAGACATTCTGGACATACTTGTTCATTCTATTTACCATTGAGATTCGTGTTTTCTAAGTTATAAATTTTTTTGAAATCATTAAATTCCATTTTTCAACAATTAAGTTAAATTCAAGTGTGTGCGAAATTCGATGAATGTATAATAAAATTCCGAAAAATAAAAGGGAACTTAAGTGGGGAAAACACCGGTCATATCATCAGTACCAAAATTCAAAGTTGAGGAAAATGTCCAAAAGTATCCCACATGAACAAAATGTAAGTTCGGTATATAAAACAAAATAAATACACAAAAGATATCACTCTTATAGTGAATATCAAGGCAGTTTGAATTCCTCGTCTCATCGGTGCACCTCGCCTTTCCTTTGATCACTGGAGGATGGATCTGGGTTCCAAATAAGTGAACAACAAGATTTTATAAAAGTTACAACATAATGTAATTTGATAGGGAACAATATAAGTAAATTGCAGGAATTAAGCATAATTCAATCATTTTCTAGTATGAATAGGCGATCCCCAAGAACCCGATACACATGGACCCATCTTGAACCCCGTCGATCCAGTGGCGTTCAGTATTGACGAATGTGAAGGCCCCATCATGCTACTTCGTGAACCCGAGCGACACTGAGGTACTTTAACATCGTCGTAGGAAAAGGTCGGAGGGCAAGAACATCCCCCAACATCGTATGATGACCCGAACCCCGGTGGGCCTTGACTGCCGAACCTAAACCATCGTTGAACCCCTCTAGATAACCCAACAAGTTGGGTGATGATCTAGTAAGCCTTAACCGATAAAAACACTATAAGACAATCTATAAATAGACTATTAAGACATATAAATAGTGCATAATGAAAGTCTTCTAAGTCTACTATGTACATAAATAAAGTAGAAAGTCGCGCCAAAGTTTAACATCTAATCTATGGGTTTCACAAGGTCTACCCATGGAAAAATCCCTTGTTTATTACAAATTCCTCAAAATCTATAAAAATAAATAGAACAACCTTGCAAATAAGAAAATAGCTCATGCTTTGACCTTGCTATTTCCTTTTATCCTAAGCAGCAGTCGAGGTACCTAGAGGGGAAAAATAGTGGGGTGTATAATATTTCAATGGGCCCAGTAAAGCAGAAGCTTGTTTTACCCTCAATCATCCAAGTAATACATAATGCGTAATAAGTAGCATGAACAAGGTTATTCACCAATTCCTACTATCATTGTAAGCATGAAAATATAATATAAACAAGCATACTATATAATTTTAGACATAATGAAACGAAGCCCGAACAAGATAATCAACAAGATAACAATTATAACATGAATGTCATAGAGTCAATGAAGTGGAAACCAAATACAAAGTGTGCGATGCGATAACTAACAAGCTTTAAAGGAATCGTATATGACGCAACCTCAATAGACTAGTTTCGAAATAACCAACTGGCTTCAACAGTATCCCATAGGACCCGGCCTCGACATATTAGTTTCTATGCATAGTAGAGGGAAACGACTTGTGGTGCTGTCGGCTCTCTAGTCCGAGATACCATTACAATTATTCATTCCTAGCACATTAGTTCCATACATATTCATAATAGAGAGCTTAAAGGACAAGATGAAACAGAAAGATCATGATATGTTCATTTGATTCCAAGCAAGATATTAACCATTCACTATGTGAATCCTAGCATAACTAATAGCATGACATGATTGAAGATAAAGCAAATCCCACTTACCTCTAGCACTGCTTTCCTAACTGAATCCTTAGCCTCGAGAAGTCCTTGGTTGTAGCATCCCTTATCCCGATTAGGGCAATACTCAGCCTGAAACCCTAATTAAGCCTCGGTAACCCAACCAAACTTAACTAGAGCCATCAGCCTCTCATTTGTACCTGAGATTCTGAAATGTTAAATATAGGGTAAGCATCAAACTTGCTCAATAAGTAAGGATTCACAAAGCCATCGACATTCAATATAGTAATCAAGAGCAATATGCAATAAAACATGCACCAAAGGTAACTAATATGATTATGAAAAGCATATTATCCAATAAATAACAGATGCAAGTCAAATTGTCAATGACTATTACACCGTGACTCTATTTAACTTGCAAATTTATTACCTCCTAACACCATTAATTTGATTGTTAGACAAACACATTTGTCAATGTGTTGCCTATCCAATCCATTAATGTTCAATGGTTCTATCCAAACCATCAAGTAAATATGTAATCCACACAACCATTTTAGCTAAGTAGTATTTACCATATAAGCCAAGAATTGAACCCATATCCTATATTACCTATTATCAATTGCAGGATTTACTCTTATCGATTACATTAAACATCTTTTTCCTTTTTAATAAACACATCACAGTGTATATAGTCCCCATTCAGTCCATAAACTACATGAACTACATCTACTAATATTTCCAGGCAACATTGATAAATAAGGGAATCCATACTTACCTCGGTTTAAGTTTTCATCTCCAAATTCCCTAACTTTTTGGGTCACTCAAGCTTTCCAAAACCTTTCGCAAACCATATGTGGTTAATATAACATAATACCTTATATTTAGAACCCTTAAGTGAGTCCTTAAGATCTCAAAAAACTCTAAGCAATATAAATCACAATTGCTATTTTTTGGAGTGGGAACGCACTCCCTCACTTAATAGGGCGCGTTTCACCAACTAGGTTAATCCTAACTTATGAAGGGAGCACGCTCCGCCCTTTACTGCCTTAACAACGAGCATGGCAACAACCACTATTCAATTACCAAATTACCAAAACAACATCCAACACTCCTTGAATGCATCAGGGATGACCTCTAATGAGGTATAAATCCATTTAAAGTGATCAACAACAACAATTCATAGAGAAATCATCACTAACACATTGAATTGAACTTCAAAAACTCGAACCCTTACCAATAGTGATGATCTCATCCACTAGAAATCACTCTGAATCAACCCTTAAAACCTAAAACCTTTAGCAGCTTTAATATATCTCTTTATCTATTTCTTTCTCTCAGTTGATTAGTGAAAATAAGTTTGAAGGTTTTGATTTAAATATATGAATTTTTCTCGAGATACACATTGTACTATCTCGAGGCTAATAAAGTGAATGATGTGTGAATATGACACATCATCATGTGACACATCTTAACTCCGTCAACACTTACGCTCATATCAAGATGATCCAATGATCGATATAATTCAAACCAAAATTATAGTTTTCATTATATATATCAATTATATATAAATAAATATACTTTCTGTATTTTCTCACCAATAAATTTATTGGACGTGCCTACGAGCGTTCTCGGATGTGCACACTCATTTCCAACACCCTCGTCACACTTGGTGTACTGGCAATTTATTATTTAATTGTTTATTTTTTGATTATAGGCTTTTATTAATTTTCTATTAATTCCATAACCTATAAATTCACCCAAACATACTATACAAACACAACTTACAAACTCATGCACACGTTAATCAAGGTACACTGGACTTAACCATAAGCTTAACTCGAGTTAATTAGGGCTCATTTTAACACTAATTACTAGCTTAAGGTAACGGTTCATTACATTGGTGGTGTATCTATATTATATACATGCTAGATAAGTTTTTTTGCCAAACTATACCCGTGACTTCCAACAAGTTTTTAAGTCAGTTAAAGCCTTATTTTAAGTGATTTATCTATTCCATATTGTTAGGCTTTCTACAAGCTTTCTAGTATTGTTTGGAACGTTAAAATTGTAATTAAAATAAAGAAGTTTCGCCATTTTTATGAACACATCAAAAACTTTGAAAAATAGTGTGTTTGACGCATTGGCGACGTTGCATGGGTTATCCCACAACCGTCATAATGTAGTTGATGTCTTGCTAGTGCTGTGAGCTTACCTACATGGTGTTGTGACAACATCACCACCATTCTGCGCCCAAATCATCATTGCATTGATGCTATATGTTTTACACACACGACGCATTGTATGTGTATGCACGGTGCCAGGATGACATCAATATTAGGGAAACCCACAATTTTTTGGTTTCATTCTTCCTAACTTCCGACCAATTCTCGAACCCATTGGGACTTCAAATACATAAAAATAGCTTGAATTCAGGGGTTCCATCAACCCATAACTATCAAATACTGTTTCGAATGAATTTGTACAAAAACACGATAAGAATCCGAAGATTTTTCGTAAAACTTTTCAAAATCCGAAAATACAATTCAAACATCGAAACCATGGTTATAAAACACTACAACCTTGGATTTAAACCAAAATCCAACAAGAAATATGTGTTCATCACCAATTTAAGTTAAAACATCAGATTGAACTCTAAAACTATACTGGAACCATGAAGAACACATTTAGAAGTGCGAAAACCTTGCAAATCCACTTTGAAAACTTAATGTAAACAAAAATCTAAGATTTTTCACCCATAATCAATGATTCCATTCAAGATTTACAAGTAAGGTTGTACAATTTACTTTGTTTTAGTGATTTCCAACTTATGGAGGTTGTTGTAGCTCTTAGGCACTTAACTCCACCTCTTCTACACTAAACCTCTACGTGTACTATGTTGAAAGGGTTACAATTTAGGCTGTAACTAGTACTTATATGTGTCTCGAAATCAATGGCTTATATGACTAGCTCCTAACCCTTTATCTTATGTTATGCCCATTAGTTCTAGGAACATCTAACGTCTTTAGTTAAGTCCATCTAATTTGGGTATTTTTACTATTTCGGCATGAAACCAAAAACACAAATCTAGATTAAACACAAGTTGAGTTTCAAGTCATTTAGTGCAATATATAAAATCACAATTAAGTTAAAATAAGCTAAAGTAAGTGCACTATTAACTTTGGATTTTCACAAAATTAAGATTAAGTTCAAAATCTCTTTTTAGTGGTGTTTCACACACACTTCGAAGAAAAATGCCACTACAATTGAAAGTTAGGCTCTATGTGTTTTCTCGAGTTTTGCATGCATAATAGTAAATTTCGGCTCAATAGGTGCAAATTTGCTCTAGGTCTTATCTAAACTTGATGCTAGGCTCAACACACTATATGAATATATCAAAATAAGTCACATAGGGTTCCCATACAAATCCTTAACAAGAAGATATAAATCTAGCACGATAGTGTAGGGAAAAATGAGATCTTACAACCTAAGATGTGAAGATGATTTAAATCAATTTGGATAATGTGTTGAGGACCTTAGAAAACTTTCTTTTGTCTCACTTGATTTGCATAAGATCATCCACAAAAGCCCTTAAGTGAGTGTATGTGTTTGATCTTCACTTTTTGTGCAAATATTCATGTTTTAGCTCTCTTTGTGTATGTACGTGCAAATGAGATAAGAAACTTGTTCTATGTGTTTATAGTGTTCTCTCCATACCTTTTTGACTGTTTTTTTTACCATTATGGTGATCTAAGAGTCCAAAATAATTCACCAATTCAAATTAAAGGTGTGGATTGCTTGCTTTTAAAAAGCTGTTAGGCAGCTAGGGAACGCGCTCCACCAATTTTTGGGCACGTTCCAGGACTAGGGGCATGCTTCGCATAAAAGTGGAGTGCGCTCCATCAATAGGGGTCTGAAAATAATTATAGCTAGTTTAGCACTCTAAACCTCTTAACCTAGTTACGAATTCCCTTAAACCTTTGCACTTAGTCTCTAGAAGTTTAGTACGATCTAAGAAACACACCAAATCATCTGACTCATTTTTCAAAGATTAAAAATGAAAAATCCATGTTTCATTCTAATGCTAGGGAGTTTTCTATAAATATTTTTCAAAAGATCCAAAAACCCATATAAACTAATACTTGTGCATCCAAAATCAAATCCAACAATTTGCACGCCCCAAGTTCATGCCATACAACACGTTTTTATGAAATGGATGAACCTAATGCATTTGGCTCGTGTAGTTGAACTCTTATACCTTACAAACGATGTACATAACTCTATAGATGCTTTTCAGTGCTTTTCCTTAGCTTAATCAAATTTTGTGCTCTTCAAGTCTCATTACAACCATTCCATCCATTCCATCCATTTTATTTGAACTCCAATTAGTAGCCTTTGAACTTGTGAGTTCTAATAATGTTGGATGCACTAAGGTACTTGACAAATGTATTAGTACCATTTCATGTTATTTATTGACACCAAAACCACGATACAATGTCTAAGTAATGGAACACTTAGTCTAACAATGAAGCCTTACATAATGTTTACCTGACGTTTACGTACTTTGAACCTATTCCCTGAGCTTTGTTCCGAGTGGTTTTGAGATCCTCGACGTTACCTACAACCATAGAGAAATCTAGATAAGTCTCCTATTCGGTTTTTTTAAGTTTCGACTAATTTCGAGTTATTTTGGTATTCTCAAGTTCTAAAAACTCGAAATCACTCCAAATCAACCCTTTCAAATGTTCGAATTCCAATTTCGACTATACATTGTGATTTAGTATTGAAAATTAATCTTGAGTAGGCTTTAAAATAATTTCCCAAACTTTAAGACATTTTTAGATATCATATCACGTATTACGAAGAAAACTCCATTATAAATCCTCAAGCAAATCCCAAGTTTTCATTTTTTCATAGAAATATACGATTTCTATTTATTTAGTCCAAAAATATATATTTTTTTAATTTTTTCCCATTTCTCAGATTTTTTATGAATTTTTAGAATTTCTTTATCTTATTATTTTGATAGGTAGGTTTGACCCTTGAACCGAATCGGTCCGATTCACTAAACTGGACTCGATTCGATTTGATTTGGGGATCAAACCCCCTCATTCCTCACTTCCTTTTGTGCCAGTAAATAGAACTATGTGTTTTTTTTTTTAATTTTTCTTATTTTGTAGGGTTGGGCTCCCAACTCATACCCAGGTTGGGTCTGGGCAGGGGAAACCCTCCCCTGCCATCGTTTTCCTCGGATGAACTGTCATAGCAGTTCATCCGAGTCTCCATTAACCAACAACAACAAACAACATCAACAACAATGGAACATCAACTACTTACTAGGGTTTCTATCTCTTTCCCTTCGTTTCCCTTCTCCCAATCTCGATCTCACTTTCTTCCTCACCCTCGGTCTTTTAATGAATTTTGTCCTCACTGTCAAATTCAAAGGATTATGTGGTTTTGTTGAAGATAAATATTAGATTTCCTCGAGACTCGCATCGCACGAATCCTGAGGCAGATCTGATGGTTTATTTTCCTTAATTTGATATTTCTCGAAATATATGTTACGTATCTAGAGGTCGACCTCCAAAATGACTTATATAAGATCAATTTATATTGATCTTCTCGAGATACATATCATGTATCTCAAGGTATATCTTATGGTTTTATAACAAACCATACAATCACCTATGTGCGCCACTTGATTTTCCCTGAGATGTGGTTGTACATATCTCGAGGCATCAATAAACTTTTCAACATTATCAACGATCAAACCATTCACCTCCTCGATGCTTACGCTACGTGTATCTCAAGGAGAGTCCAATGTTTAAGTTTATTTGATTTTAACTATAAGATTCATTTATGTATCTATATAAACTACATATATACACCTATGTATTTTCACGGCTATAAATTCGCCATGCGCGCCAACGATGACCTTTGGGTGTGCACACTATTATAGATTTTATGCGCATCGCCCTCGATCCTGTGCGTCACTAGGCAGCCACAAATTTATTAATTATTATATTTGATTTCATGATTATCTCTTATTTTCAGGTCTAAATTAAATCTCGAAAATATCCCAATTTCCCAAAAATTTGAGAAAATCTCCAATGCACTCCGAAACTCATGGACACCATGAATACGCTTTAACTTGACCCGATTTCACCTCAAATAGAGTATAATACATCAATTAATCACGTGACACACAAAAATAATATTTAAAATTATGATCTCCAATCTGTAATGCATGGATCCCACCTCAGATACTTAAATCTCAAATTAAATCCAAAAATACTTAATTAGTTCCTAATCAAGTTTATGAAATTCTCAAATTTCACAATCTTCCCAACTAATTAAAGATTTCATCCTCAAAATTTAAACTTGCAAGTTATTGAATCGAAGGAGATATGAGAATATGATCATTCATATACAACTCTTTCAATTCATAACTGTAAAACTATTTCCGAGGTGAAAACATTACTTGAACCCAATTATTTTCGTTATAATTAACAACTCGGTGATAGAGATCATAAACATTTCAACTTTTCATTTTCGACATCTTGGTTCAATTAAAATTTATCTCTGTCACTTTGCCAATCCTGACAATTTCTGAATTTCTGACGAGTTTACAATCAACTTTGTGGAATATCTGATAAATCTTGCTTTACTTCTCATCTCATACCATGAATCTCATTCAAATATCAATACATAACAAGATCTAGCATATATTGCTTTTCATAGCACCATTTTCATTCTTTATTGATAACAATTCCACAAACCGTTGATAATTCTTTCCTTATCTACCAAATTTCGATGTACACATACAAGTTTATTTTCTCATCACTAATCATATTTTCATCAGAATTGTCGGCCAATCAATTCTTAGACTATCACGAGTCTAAATATTTATATAGTAATGCAAATAATATTTTGACCAATATTAGATACAAAGTAAAGTTGCATGTTTATCTGATCCATCATCTTTCTAGTGTTTCTTAACAGAAATCTAGAATTACACAAATCATCCCAGACTATAGATCTCTAATTTCAATCATATCAGAAAGTGAAACCGAACACATCGTGCAACTCTCACATATTCTCTAAATGTCTACTTAAAATATTATTCATATCATGGACTAGAAAGCAATTATCAATTCCAACCCTTCAACCAATTCAATTAACTTTTTCTTTGACTGGTTAGAAAATTCATGACTTTTATAACTTTGTCAAATCATTTTCTATTCGTGAGTTCTTTACGAACCTCGTTTCATTCATTTAACTGCCAAATTTTTGAGATTTTCCATCATCTCGATCAATACTGTTAACCAACTTCTCTTATTGACCAAATAGATAAAGTTATCCTTACCTTGAGTAGATATATGCATTTAAACAGAGATATCGATATTTTTCATGATTATACTCTCATAATATAACTTTTAACTTATATCTCATAAAAATGATCTCTCTTTGTCTCTACCCAATACATTTCAGACTTCCCTAAATTACAATGGAAGAATACTCAATTCTTCCAACATATCAAGCATGTTATATTGTGCTCTATTCAATATTCTCAACCAATACGAATAATACTTACTAACTAAGCTGTAAGCTGTATGTATCTTTTCATTTCATTTGTATCTTCACCGTCATTCTGGTATCTTACATCAACTCCAATTTGCAATAACTCATGCTTTAAACTTTACCACTATTTAATCAGGTGATGTAGTACTACAATTGAACCAATGTACAACATATTTACTGATTTAGTTGTATACTACTTTGTTTCAAACTTTTAACATTTGGAGTTTGACTTCTAGAAAGATCCTTGTTAAAATACAAAAAGTTTTATCAAACTTATAGTTTGACATCGTAATTGGATCGGGACTTGTTGGCCTAAAATCTTCCTTTTTCATGTTTGTGTGAGAAATTCTAGACCATTTATTTGTCTATACTTAGCTTTCAATTGACTTCAACAAAACTTCATAGACTTTCTTATTTCGAACTGCTCTGATTCATTTGATTATTCAAGAACAAGTGGATGCATCACACCAGTCTTCTACGCTATGAATAAATCAAAATTTTGAAATGAAGTTACTTAGACTTTAGATCATGCACAACTACTCTAGTGCCTTACCTTGACTAAAGGAGTCCATTTGTGCCACTTGCAGCAGCCACAACTCATCTCAAAGTCTCATTTTATTTTATATACACTGTCTATTTCGTTCAGTTTTTGTCGATCTTAGCTATTTACACATTGATCTTGCTCTTAGTCCCTTTACTAACTTATTACAACTTCCTTTCTACATCTAAATTACTAACAACTCCTTAGTCTTGACTTAAAAAACAATTTATATCTATTCTCTTTTTGAAAGCTTAGCTAAAGAAAATACGATTTTTTATGATCATTCAATCTATTAAAGTCTTCCTTGGTTAACCTTCATTCAAATAGATAAATTTTATGACTTAAACAATTATGTTGTTTGTTATTGCCTTAATTTGTTTCCACCAGTCTCAAGTTTTTTGACTTTTTTTTTCTCAAAAGAAATTCGGTACTTTTCAAGAGACTCTGTAAGACATCTTTGTATATTACTGCTCATCAAACTACTTTTAATGAATTCACCTTTCCATTATTGTTCAACTGAAAATATAGAAGAATTTGAATTTTCAAACTCTAATTAACTTAATGACTAATCAAATTCTTAAAAATGTTATTTCAATCCTTTAAGTTTTATAAATGGAAATTCTCACAATATAAGAGCTTATACTGACGTCCTGTAGCAATCACTTACTGATATTCAATCAATACATCTATCTCTTCATTGGTTTTATTTTAAGTTGAAGTGATAAGCGTCATAACTTAATTTCGTTGGAAGTGATTATTGAGTACTTTGGATCTTAAAACACAATCATTGGTATTAATGTTTAATAGCCAATCCTAGCTATTATTAGACCATTTCCCTAATCTCTTAACTTCTTACACATTGATATTATCACTATACTTTTCATTTTTGAGTTAAAAATTCTTGTTGATCTTTGTTTCATAACAACACCTAATTTGGTGTTAACAAAGATTACTTCTAACTCATGTATTTTTATTTATTTTATTAATTCTTTATTCAACTCATAGAACCACTATCCTTAACGTCTCTTATGAATAAGTAACTTGATTAATAAACAATCAAAAGTCTCAGTACTTCTTTCTAGAAGTTCATTCCACTTTTCACTTGATGGTTTGTTTCGAAAAAAAAGATAATACTTTTTTTCAAAATATTTTATTTCCATAGAAACTGACATTGACAACTTAACTGATCCAATCATAATCCTATTGCGATTTTCTAGTCAAATTCAGTTTATCTAATTAATTTCTATTTTTGAAATCACGTGCCTCCTTTTTCCATTCATTTGAGACTGGTTCGAAAGGAACTCTCAATTGGTTACGAATTAGACTAATACCTCATAGAATAGGTATTTTCTAGTAACCGTGCAACTAGTACTAACCTTATTTTGAAATCCAAGATAATCCATATATTGTGCTTCCTATAAGTCTCAATTTCATTTTCATTTTCCAAATGATTCGCAATCGTTTGAGACTACATTTAAGTTTATTTTAATGTTTTCCCGAGCATTTAAAAATTGTAATAGTTTGATATTTTCAATTTCCAAGAAATCTATATTCAATACTATCGTTCTGAATCATTTAGACTTCTTGTTCAACCAATTTCATATTAGTTTCATAATAGATAGCTTTCATCAATTATATTTTTACCAAACTACTCACAATATCTTTGTGAATTTAGACTTCCTAAGTCAATTCTCTTCTAATCACACTTAGTTTCATTTCATAAGTCTATTCTCTCTTTTAATTATCCGTTTCTAATCTTACTCGTCGTATCATACAAGTTAAGAATAAAAAAGACAAGGAGAATAACCTTCTTATTGCATATCTTGCGATAATACATAAATACACATCACAAATATAACATAATAACAAAAGCATCTCAGTTCACAGTCACTTCCTAACTAATTGCTTTCAATCACTCTTTGGTTCTCAACCAAAGTTTATCCTCAATTAAGCCAAACCTAGGCTTTGATACCAACTTTGTCAGCCCCCTCGTCATTAATACGACTGACCAACCTAGATTACCTTAATCCCTAAAAAATCTAGTCAGCGTAATCCATTCTTTTAACTTTAACCTCCAAATAAATTTTAATTAAATAATGAATAATGCTCAAAAATTAAATTTATATCCTCGACAAAACTCATTTTATGATTTGTTTAGGTGGACCAAATTAGGAAATTATACTCATTTTTAATAAAAATTTTGGCAACATCTCCACTAAAAGTGGCATGCAAGAAAACATCCACCTAATATACATCAAAATTTAGAAGAGGCCTATAAGGACTCATAACTTCCCGAATTCATAATATATATCAAGTTCAAATTTATAAACCAACTTAGAGTCTTTGATAGATTAATCACAACTATACTAACCCAAATAGACCAAAATTAAAACATAAACCTCTCAATGTATTTAAAACTAGTTTAGGAGACTCTTATAACCATTCAATGAAACCTCACGTCCTACACTTACACCAAGAACTCTAAAACAATATATATAAATAATTTAAAACATGAATTTACTTTAAATTAAAAAAACAATCACCACAATCTTCGAGTCTTGTCCGTTTGTCCTTTGTCTTCATATATAATCCGACACCATAAAAAAATGACTCGAAGATGTTAGGTAAGTAAATTCCTACATTGATCTATACTCGTGTAATTGTTAGTCTGATACATGGAGACATGTAATTGCATTTCCAAATAAACAATAAGATATATGTGTCGGCATGACATGCAATCCACTTTGTTGTTCTCTCCTAACAATAATCAAATATCAACTTCTAAAAATAATATATAGCTAGTTTTAAGAGATCATGAAATGCAGATATAACTTGTCAGCGTTAGACTCCGCTAGTCACACTGGACGGCGTAGAGATATGATTAAAACCTAATTGTAAGCAAGCCGGACTCTGAAACAGGCTTATCCCTCTCACTCTCTCCGTGTATGCATGATCGAGAACGATGCAATGCAACATAAATTATGATGCATTTATAAGTAAAAATATATTAAATAAATAGTAAAGATCACTATATGGTTTACTTACCACGAAACCAACTTTAAGTTGGTTGCAAAGCCTCACACAACGTTTCCTTGACTTTCACGTACTTTGAACCTGTTCGCCGAGCTTTATTCCGAGTGGTTTCGAGATCCTCGATGTTACCTAAAGCCATTGAGAATTTCAGATAAGTCTCCTATTCAAATTTCATAAGTCTTGACCAAATTTCGAGTTATTTTGGTATTCTTAAGTCTTAAAAACCTAGAATCACTCCAAATCAACCCTCGGATGTTCAAATCCCAATTTTGACTTCAAATTGTGGTTCGACATCAAAAACTACCATAGAGTAGGCTTTAAAATGATTTCCCAAATTTCTGAACATTTTTGGGTATTGTAGCTCGTATTATGAGGAAAATCCCATTATAAATCCTCGTAAAAATCCTAGATTTTCTATTTTTCATAAAAATACTCAATTTCTACTTATTTAGTCCAAAAATATAATTTCTTTATATTTTCTATTTTTTGGAATTTTTATGAATTTCCAAATTTTCTTATTTTTTTAAGGTGGGGTTTGACCCTTGAATCGGACCGATCCAGTTCGACTGAACCGGACTCGGTTCGGTCTGGTCTGGGGATCATATCCCCTCATTCTTCATTTCATTTCTTGCCTGCAAATTGAACTGTGTGTTGTTGTTGTTGTTGTTGTTGTTGTTGTTGTTGTTGTCGTTTTTGTTTTTTTTTTTTTCATGGGGTTAGGCTCCCAACTCCAACCAGGTTAGGTCTGGGCAGGGGAGACCCTCACCTGTCATCGTCTTCCTCAGATGAACTGCCATGGTAGTTCATCCGAGCCTCCATCAACCAATAATACAAATAAAAACAACAACAATGACACACCAACAACTTACCATGGGTATCTATCTCTTTCCCTTGGTTTCCCCTCCTCCCAATCTTGATCACACTTTCCTCTTCACCCTTTGTCTCTCAATGAATTTCGACCTCACTATTGAAATCAAAGGATGAGGTGATTCTGTTAAAGATAAATATTAGATTTTTTCAAAATTCGCATCGCATGAATCCTGAGGCAGATCTAATAGTTCATTTTCCTTATTTTGATCTTTCTTGAGATATGTGTTGCATATCTTAAGGTCGATCTTATGGCTACTAACAAGATCATCACCTCCAAATCGACTTATAAATGATCAATTATATTGATCTCCTTGAGATACTTATCGCATATCTCGAGGTAGATTTTATGGGTTTATAACAAACCATATAATCACCTCATGCACCACTTGATTTTCCTTGAGATGTGGTTGTACATATCTTGAGGCATGAATAAACCCTCCAACATTATCAATGATCAACCCATTCACCTCCTCAATGATCATGCTACAAGTATTTTGAAACAAGTCAATGTTTAATTTGATTTGATTTAGGATTTATTTATATATACACACACACACACTTATGTATTTTCGCGGCTATAAATTCGCCACGCGCTCTAACGATCACCCTCGGGCGTGCACATTATTATACATCCCACACGTGTCATCCTTGAACTCGCGTGTCACTAGGCGCCCACCAATTTATTAATTACTCTATTGAATATAATGATTATCTCTTATTTTCATGTCCAAATTAAACCCCGAAAAATAACCCGATTTTACCAAAATTGGAAAAAATTCCCAACATGCTCCAAAACTCGCGAACACCATGTATAAACTTCAACTAGATCTTATTTTACGTCGAATAGAATATAATACACCAGTTAATCACATGACACACAAATATAATATTTAGACTTATGATCTCCAATCCGTAATGCGTGGGTTACACCTCAAATAATCAAATTTTGAATTATACCTAAGAATATTTAATTAGCATTCTAATTATGTTTATGAAATTCTCGTATTTCACACTAGCGGCTAGACCTGTTCACTGGGTCAGGCGCCACCTTGGCCCACTCGACTTGGGCCGCGCTTGGGTTCTTAAAAATGTGATGAAGCCTAGCTTGACCCAAGCCGGTAAGAGCCTACAACTATATTAGGCAGGCCTAGTTTGATTTTTTTTAACCCAGGCCCGGCCCAAGGCTGATTTGCATATAACACAAACTTTTAAATATATAAAAATACAACTTAAAAATATCAAAGGTGAGATTCAAACCTTGGTTTTAAAGGTAGACAACACCATTTTACCATTAGGCTACAAGATCAATTGTGTCATTTTGATTAAATATATACACAAATAAATGAACTATGCCAATAATGCAAGTATGCAACTAGCCAACGACCTTACAGGCCCAACAAGTAAACAAATTGTTGCCAACAATACTTTGCAACTGCAATGATTGAAAAGAAAGAAAGAATTAACAATGCATTGAATGCAAGAATGCTAGTAGTTAACTCGTCGACTCGTATTCCTAAGTTTTCACTTCTCAACGATTGAAGTTTTGAAATAGAAAAATGTAAAGGTGAATTACATATGCTGACTACTTAATTTATGATTTAACAATAATTTTCTTTGACAAAAAAATCTATTTTTGAAAGTAGCAAGCCCGCTTTAAGCCCGCCCAAGCCCAGTCCATATTAGGCTTGGGCGGGCTTCCAAAGGTCTATTGACGCCGCTGTATAGGTTATCCCATGGTGCCGTCACAATGTTGATTAATGTCGTGGTGGCGCGGTGATGATGTCACCACCACTGTGTGCTCAAATCTTCATCCCATTAATGCCGGGACGGTGTCAACATCACGAAAATCCAGAATTTTTTGATTTCCTTCTTCTCGACTTCCGACCAATTTTCGACCACTTTGGGATTTCAAATACATAAAAAGTAGTTTGATTTCAAGGGTTCCATCAACCTATAACCATTAAATACCTTTTCAAATGAATTTGTACAAAACACGCCAAGAATCCAAAGATTTATTACAAAACATTTCCAAATATGAAAATACAATTCAACCATCGAAACCATGGTTACAAAACACCACAACCTTGAATTTAAACCAATGTCCAACAAGAAACATGTGTTCATCACTAATTTGAGTTAAGAAATTAGGTCGAACTCAAAAACCATATATATAAAGATTCGAATCATGGAGAACATATTTAGAAGTGTGAAAACCTAGCAAATTTTCTTTGAAAACTTTGGATAAACACAAATCCGAGATTTCACACCCATAATCAATGATTTTATTCAAGACTTACAAGTTAGGTTATGAGATTTATTTTGTTTTAGTGATTTCCAACTAGTGGAGGTTGTTGTAGCTCTTTAGCACTTCAACTCCACCTCTTATACACTAATTAAACCCTATCTTCCATATGTAGTGTGTTGAAAAGGTTACAACTTAGGTTGTAACTAGTACTTATAAGTGTCTCAAGATCTAGGGTTTAAATGAGTAACTTTTAACCCTTTATCTTATCTTTTGCCCATTAATTATAGTACCATCCAACGTCCTTAGTTAAGTCCATCCAATTTGGATTAATTTTTTTATCAATTTACCCTCACTTGTTCCATAAGTAATTATATAATTATCATTAAATAATACGCATAGCTTAAGCATATTAACATACAAAATCATATTTGTTTATTTAATTACTTAAAATATGAATTCATTCCTAAATTCAGGGACGTCGACGTTACATGCTGTACTGGCTAGAGAATAGAAGAACGTCGTATAGTCATCCCTCGAAGTTGACTAACTAGTTGGAGAGGTAGACTCTTCGCCGTCAAAGGCGTCCCATCTTATACTCGGAGATGAAACTTAATAGTCAAAATGTTTGGATGCATGGCCATGGGTAATTATGATGCGGTGCACATCTTGTTGGGTTTTGGGGTTCATACGCAACGGAGATTACAAAACAATTTTGACAAAAACTCCAACAGGATCCGAATCTAATTCCATTAAAAACGTTTAAACCAAGAAAACTTAATCATACATCGGTCACAAAATACCACTCTGAAGGTTAATCGATCTCTAACGCGTTGCCGATGACGAATACCCTTTACCAGCGAACGACGACCGAGAATCGAAGTGCTAGCTTCAAGAAAATACCAAACCCTTTTTGTTTCTCTCCAAAACGATCCGAAGTGTACCAAAAAACCTTAATTCGTTTTTAAACGAAAATAGAGTTTCGACCATAAAAATCTCATATGTGTGTTCTAACTTAAAGCGTCTATTTATACAACCCTTGTATATAGACGGTTAAGTAAATTACACATATACCCATAGTTAAAGAAGTATAAGTGTAATACACCACAATGACGTTTCCGTCATGAATTTTATCATATAAAATTCATTTTTTTGAACCATCTTAAAATCTCGCAAAACCATTCTTAGTGTGCGACCCGATAGGCTCATACAACGTTGGTAGTGTACCAAAACATATTTTGGTATAAAAGTCATAAGCGGCCTCTAGCAAGACATTATGACTACCCAAGTTGTATGAATATCAAATCGATACAACCTAATCAATAGTGTATATAACATCCTTTTGTTACACGATATCCTTTTGATCAAACATAAGGCATGAAATTGTCATCCAACATGTTCAATTGTACTAGTCTCGATATCTAGGTAGACTAAAAACATCCAAGTGACATTGATTAATATCAAGTCACTTAGACTAGGCCTTTTAATAGTCTAACACATCGAGGGATCAACTGGATATCTCTCTTTATGTAAGATGGACAAATTCTATCTCGATTACACAACTTCATCACATTGCTCACACAATAACCAATCATAACCTTTATAATCGTTCGGTTAAAGATAACATTTGATTGTGCCAAATCACTGTGTTCCGAATGTTGAAGTCTTTGCTAATCTCAAGTCAGGGGACTGAAAAATATACCTATTGTGAGAAACAACTATGACTTAATCCATGTGATGTTCTCATAGCTGGTCGATCCAGTACATTGTTCCCTAACAAGTACTCATGATCTTGATTCATATCCCTATACGTATAATCATCATATGATCATCAATCAAGACTCACACTAGTCTTAATTCATTATAGTTCCCAGTATAATGATCGACTAGGGACATTTAGGATATTTCTGTAAATATCCATGGATCTTATTATAATGTAAACATGCAAATTCATTATAATAAACAACAAATGAAATCTTCTATTTTATTAACTAGAAGTATTCATAAAGACGATTAATGGATTGACCTAAGGCACATGCCCCAACATCTCCCACTTGCACTAGGGCCAATCATACATGCATCTAATGCCTAATAATCTAACATGACCATCATATTTGGCTTGTGGAAGAGCTTTTGTCATTGGATCCGCAAACGTTGTCTTCAGTAGGTACTCTTCAAATCTTCACGTCTCCCCTCTCAATAATTTCTCCGATGAGATAAAAATGCTTGAGTATATGTTTGGATATGTGCTGTGATCTAGGTTCCTTGGCCTGTGCTATTGCCTCGTTATTGTCACAATACAAACAAATAGGGTTAGCAATACTTGGAACCACACCTAGTTCGGAAATAAACGTTTTGATCCAAACTGCATCCTTTGCTACATCGGACGCTGCAATATACTCAGCTTCTGTTGTAGAATTTACGACAGTCTCTTGCTTTGAACTTTTTCAGCTTACTGCACCCCCATTCAAAGTAAACACATATCCAGACTGTGATCTAAAATCATCTATATAAGTTTGAAAACTTGCATATGTGTAACCATTTACAACTAGATTATTTTCAAAACCTCCATAGACCAAGAACACTTACTTAGTCCTTCTTAAGTATTTAAGGATGTTCTTTACTGCTATCCAGTGACTCTCACCAAGATTCGACCGATATCTACTTGTAATGCTCAAAGCATATGATACATCAGGTCGAGTGCATAACATGGCTTACATGATGGATCCAATAGCTGATGCATATGGAATCTTCTTCATACGGTCTTGCTCATCATTTGTTTTAGGACATTGAATCTTGTTGAGACTTATGCCATGAGACATTGGCAACAATCCTCTTTTAGAGTCTTGCAAACTGAACCTATTCAACACCTTGTCTACGTAAGCACTCTGACTTAAATCGATTAGCCTCTTAGATCTATCTCTATAGATCCTTATCCCTAGGATATAGGTTGCATCTCCTAAGTCTTTCATTGAGAAACACTTTCCTATCTAAGACTTGACATTCTGCATCATCGGGATGTCATTTCCAATGAGTAATATATCATCAACATACAGTACCAGAGAAAAAAAAACTACACTCCCACTAACCTTCTTGTATACACAAGGCTCATCTTCGTTCTTAATAAAGCCAAAATCCTTGATTGCTTCATCAAAACGAAGACTCCAACTCCGAAAAGCTTGCTTTAATCCATAAATGGATCTTTGAAGCTTGCATACCTTCATAGAATTCTCAATATGTACAAAACTTTCAGGTTGTGTCATATACACGTCCTCAAGTTGTTTTCCATTGAGAAATGTTGTTTTTACATCCATTTTCCATATCTCATAGTCATAATATGCAGCAATGGCAATTAAAATTCTTATGGACTTAAGCATGGCTACTGGCGAAAAAGTTTCATCATAATCAACACCTTGAGTCTGCCTGAAACCTTTTGCTACAAGTCTTGCTTTGAAAGTATGCACTTTGCCATCCATGTTAGTTTTCTTCTTGAAAACCCATTTACATCCAATGGTCTTACCACCTTCAGGTAAATCAACCAAGTTCCAAACTTGGTTATCATACATGGATTGCATCTCAGAGTTCATGGCACTTAGCCATTTATCTGAGTTTGGTCCAGACATAGCCTCCTGATAAGTGGTGGGCTTATTTTGATCCATAAGCAACACATCACGACTATTAGTAATGAGAAACTTGAATCTCTCTGGATCATGTCTTACCCTACTAGATTTACGTGGGCCATGTGTCACTTGTGGAGGTTCAACTGGTTCGAACGTTGTTGAACTTCCAGTAGCGGTTCAGTGTTTACCTGTGATTCTTAAACTTCTTCAAGATTTATTTCTCTCCCCGTAGTGTCTTTTGAAATAAACTATTTTTCCATAAAGGCACCATACTAAGCAATAAACACTTTGTTCTCAGCGAGATTATAAAAGTAATATCCTTTTGTTTCATTAGGACACCCCACAAATAAACACTTGTTAGATTTAGGTGCTAGTTTTTCGGAAACTTGTCACTTTACGTAAGCCTCACAACCCCAAATCTTAAGGAAAGGCAAACAAGTCTCTCCCATACCATATTTCATATGATGTTTTATCAACCGCTTTAGAAGGAACTCGATTTAGAGTGAAAGCTGCAGTTTGTAATGCATAACCCTAAAAGGATAATGGAAGATCTGCATGACTCATCATAGATCGAACCATATCTAATAAGGTTCGATTTCTCCTTTCAGAAACTCTATTCCTTTGTGGAGTTGCTGGTGGAGTGAATTGGAAGACAATCCCACAATTTCTAAGATGATCATCAAATTCTTAGCTTAAATATTCACCACCTCGATCTGATCGAAGTGTTTTGATAGTTTTACCAAGTTGATTCCGCACTTCATTTTGAAACGTTCGAAACATCTCAAATGATTTAGCTTTATGTTTCATTAGATATACATAACCATATCTACTGAAATCATCAGTAAATGTAATGAAGTACTGATAACCTCATCTAGCCATTATGTTTATATGACCATACACATCAGTATGTATTATACCCAATAAATCACTTGCCCTTTCACTGTGTTCTAGCAAAGGGACTGTTAGTCATCTTGCCTAGTAAACAAGATACACACGTATCATATGTTTCTAAATCAAATGAATCTAGAAGTCCATCTTTATGGAGCTTCGTTATGAGTTTCTAATTTATGTGCCCGAGACGACAATGCCAAAGATAGGTTTGATTCAAATAACTTGACTTGAATCTCTTTGTATTTATGTTAAAGATTGAAGTATTAGTGAACCTTTTCATGCTTAGAATATAAAGACCATCACACAAATCAACATTTGCGTAAAATATACCTTTACGAGAAATGGAACATCTATTATTCGTAATAATAAAATCAAAACCATCCATATCTAATCATGAAACATAAATGATGTTTCTGCTCAAGGCAGGCACAAAATAACAATTATTTAAAGTTAAAATAAGTCCACAAGGTAAGACTAAGTCATATGATCCAACAGCCAGGGCAACAACTCTTGCTCCATTCCCTACGCCGAGGATGACTTCTCCTTTCTTCAACTTTCTACTTCTGGTTAGTCCCTACAGATTTATACAAATGTGAGATCCACATGTGGTATCTAATACCCAGGAATCACTAGTAGATAAATTAATTTCAATAACATAAATACTTGTAGTGGTAGTCGCACTACCATTTTTCTTCTATAGATCTTCCAGATAGAGTTTGCAATTTCTGAACCAATGTCCAGGTGCATGGCAGAAATGACAATTTCCTTCATTTTCTTTTGGCTGTTTTGAAGTAGGAACAGGCTGGGGCTTGACTTGTTCCACAGGCTTTGTGATAGGTGCGGCAACAGCCTTGGTAACTCTAGCCTTGCCTTTGCCTTTCTTCTTCATTCCTTTTCCCTTTTGGTCCACCGACACATTACTAGAGGGTTTCTTGATATTTAGTTCAACAGTTTTGAGCATCAAATGCAACTCTGAAATTGATTTCTCCATATTATTCATATTGTAGTTCATAACAAATTGTGAGTAACTCTCTGGTAATGAATTCAGGATCAAATCTGTAGCCAACTCTTGGCTTATGGGAAATTCGAGTCTATCAAACTGGTCAACATAGCCCTTCATCTTTAGAACATGAGGACTAACTGATGCACCCTCAGTCATCTTGCAATAATGTAGGTTCTTGACTGTCTCGAACCTTTATTGCATAGCTTGCTGTTGGAACATTTCCTTCAACATTTCGGCCATGTCATAGGCTTCCATTAGTTCCATGTTCTTCTGAAGTTCAGGAACCATAGTTGCCAGCATAATACATGCAACATCAGTAGAATCGTTGACATGCTTATTATGCGCATCCTTCACAGCTTTCGTAGCATTGGCTGGTGGGTCCTAATGGATTGGAGCATCCAGGACATACAACTTGCGTTCATGCATGAGAACAATTGTCTAATTTCTGAACCAGGTCAAGAAAGTTAGTCCCAGCTAGCTTATCCTTCTCAAGAATGGATCACAGTGACATGTGATTATTGTTACTTGAAGAGGCCAATGATCTATAATAAAGATTATGCAAAGTTTATTTCAGTATAGAGGAATAGACTCCCACTAAATTAACAACCCTCCTAAAACATACCGTTTATTTAGGGGACTAAAATTCATATTTCACCTAATTCTATGATAGCTATGGCATGAAACACATAACTAGATTATTTAGGTAGGTAACATTTACCAATTACATCTTATGTAATTTTAGATACTTTTATGAGATATATGACATCTTATGTCTTATCATGTTTTTTTTATCTCATCATGTGCTTAAAACTCAAAACTATTTTGATAGCTTTATTAAGTTGGACCATTTTAAACATTTAGGTAACTCTTACCCAACTTGTCTCACCAAGATAACACAATACACCCAGCTATGGCTGAAACCATACTAATGTGATCGATGCCTTTGACAAGTGTTTAAAATGGATAGCACGAGACTTAAAATTTAACAATGGGATTTTATTCAATTTTAGTGATTTTTATGTAAACAATGAAATATCATATATTCTATTGATTTGTTCAATCACTAAATAATTTGAAAATTTTATACTGTTCACTAATAAAAGAATTTCCATGCGCTAGGATTAGTTAGACGACAGTCCCGCTTGCCGGTCAGCGGGCGCACCGTTAGCGGACGGGGGAACAGGGGGCAACACCCCCATTTTTTTTAGGAGACGAACTTCAATTCCGAAAATTAAAATTCGCTATAGAAAATCATGTTTTTCGCTGATTTTATTATCCTAAATTAACCCCTTAATTTATCCAAAATTAAGTCAATTAAAACATTTTAATTAACCCGGGCCTACATCTAACTAATCATCTTATCTTAATCCAATTAGGACTTAAGATATTTGAATCCTAGCATATCACCAATAACAAGATTCTCGATATTTATCTCCTATCCAATAGGGATAACAAAACCGATTTTGCTAATATCTCCTAATATAATTTGTTATCTATCTCTTATCAAATAGAAACTTCATAACAGAATAGATATATCGAGATAAATAAATAATTTAGAAAAATAATTATTTGCAATCTAGGTCCTCATCCAAATAATCACAAACATGTAATTGAATCAAGAACTACTATCCCAATCGAATCTAATCATATGAGTTTCAAATTAATATCAGGACTTATACAATTTAAGAAACTTAAAAAAATGTATCCTAAACATGCATACTGAATTACAGAGATTTCATTCATTCATCAATACACGAAAAATAAAGATTATACCTAATGGTGTCATGGATCACAAAACATGAAATTCAATTCATTAAAATTATTCGAATTAACCTAACATGGATATTTGCATGTATGAAACTGATTTCAATTAAATCACGAATATATGTATCATATACATAAAACTTGATAATAAATCTCACATAAAACTTATGTATATCACATGTACATCAACTATTAACGTGCTTTCACTCGTATATCATGTATATATCAGAAGAAAACATGCAATGAATTTAATGAAATCGAACTCGATGGCTCTGATACCACTGTTGGGTTTTAGGGTTCATATGCAGCGGAGATTACAAAAAACTTTTGACAAAAAGCCAACAAGATCCGATTCTAATTCCATTAAAAATGTTTAAACCAATAAAACTTAATCATACCTCGGTCGCAAAATACCTTTTTGAAGGTTGACCGATCTCTAAGGCGCTACCAATGACAAACGCCCTCTACCAGTAGTCCACACATGAACGGCGACCGAGATTCGAAGTGCTAGCTTCAAGAGAATACCAAACCCTTTTTGTCTCTCTCCAAAACGATCCAGAGCATACCAGAAAACCCCAATTCATTTTTAAACGAAAATAGAGTTTTGGCCCTGAAAATTTCATCCGTGTGTTCTAACTTAAAGCGTCTATTTATACAACCCTTGTATATAGATGGTTAACTACATTATATATATCCCTACTTAAAGAAGTATAAGTGTAATACACCACAAGGACGTTTCTGTCATGAATTTTATCATATAAAATTCAATTTTCTGAACCATCTTAAAATCTCCCAAAACCATTCTTAGCGTGTGACCTAATAGGCTCAACCACGTTGGCAGTGTACCAAAACACATTTTGGTATACAAGTCATAAGCATCGAGGGATCCACTGGATATATCTCTTTATATGAGAGGGACAAATTCTATCTCGATTACACAATTTCATCACAATGCTCACATAGTAACCAATCACAACCTTTATAATCGTCCGGTTAAAGACAATGTTTGATTGTGTCAAATCACTGTGTTCTTAATGTTGAAGTCTCCGGTAATCTCAAGTCAGAGGACTGAAAAATACACTTATAATGAAAAACAACTATGACTTAATCCATGTGCGGGTCGTTCCAGTACTTTGTTCCCTAACAAGTACTCGTGATCTTGATTCGTATCCCTATACGTATGATCGTCATATGATCATCAATCAAGACTCACGATAGTCTTAATTCATTTTAGTTCCCAGTATAATGATCGACTAGGGACATTTAGGATATTTCTGCAAATATCTATGGATCTTATTATAATGTAAACGTGCAAATTAATTATAATAAATAGCAAATGAAATCCTCTATTTTGTTAACTAAAAATATTCATAAAGATAGTTAATGGATTGATCTAGGGCACATGCCCCAACACATCAAACTTTACCATTTCTAGTATGATGTGTAATTAAGTTTATAAAATTTTAGTGTTCACAAACATCACGTGTGGTATGCTGAAGCCAAACCACGTGTCTTGTACCTCGTGGTGCATGCCAATGTCCTCGAAAAATCAAAGTCAAGCCCCAGCCAAGTACGCTGATATTAGTGCTTAAATCAAGGTCCTAAAACTCCCCAAAACCCATGCACGTATCTTGAGAAAAACCCATAAGATTTTTATTAAATTGTAAGTTTTACTGTCCAGGCACCATGCGTGGCACCATACGTTCGAGCCACGATGCCGTGCATGGCACTGGACGTTCAGGCCACGACGTTATTCATTTAGGCCACAACGCCAAACACGACGTTTAGGCCATTGCACCGTATGCGGCACTGGGCGTCCAGGCCATAGCGCCGTGCGTGGCGCTTTGTTTATCTCGATTGGCATGGGGAATGAACATCTCGTGCTGCGTATTCACCCAGCACCACCGTCATTTATCGGTGTGGCGCAGTGCAAACACATGACACCGGGTACAGGTAGCCACTATTTTTGAGTTTTCGTTGAGTCTTTTCTAACTTTCCATTAACCAAACGTAACACACACTATGTTTGGGATCTATAGAAATTAGAGTCATCTAATTTGGTAAAAAATTGAGTTATTTGCCATTAGAAACCCCATTAAGCTCAAATTTCAGATCTTTCCATACATGCAAGCTATTTAATCTTAATTCTTGTCAAATGGAGCATAAAATGAATTGAGATTTAGTTTCAAAACATTCATATCAGTCCACATTCATGTTTATGCCATTAAATCCATGAAATCGAAGGGGAAAAGAGAAGGGGTTACCTTACTATTATAGTGGATCTAGTGCTCCTTTTCCTCAAGACCCAATTTTAACTTAAAATGATCCTTAAATCCACAATCTTTCATCAAGTTAATACTCTAGAATTGTTTCGTTCTCAATTTCTAAGTTGCATGATTTTTCCCTAAAAAACAAGTGTGGTTTATATACCATCCTCAACTTAAAAGATTGGCCTTTTGATTTGCCTTGAGATGCTATTTTATGGCACATTTAAGGGTTTTAAACAACTCCTACATTCCACCATCGACAAGGTAATTAATTTGATTTAAGCCAAAATCAATCCTTTTAATTCAGTTACTTAGTTAATTTAATCAAAAGATAAGGAATGACTTGTTTTGCCAAGTGTCCACATGTGCATAATCTTGTCTCTAATGTAGATATACATCCTAGCCACTCATCTAGGTGTGTTTACCATCCCTTGTCTTATAATAAATCCATGCACCATAATTATAGTTGGTTTGAATCAATTTATTGTTATACATAGCCTATGGTTGTCTTATGTATGATTTCAAATCATAGTCACTTTAATCAATTTTAATACACCACTTAGGCCAAATTAAATCATGTTAGTAATAGATTATGATACTAGCCTAAGTCTTGTATTTCCCACCCAACATGTATGTCGAGGCGAAACCCACGCCTCGTCTTGTCTCGCGTCACGTGTGTATTTATAATTATTTATTTATTTATCAAATATTGCATGCACATTGAAAATATTATTTTGTTACTTATGGTACACAATCGTCTAGCATAATCGCGCCACCTGGTTAACCGGGTTCGGGCCTTCGATCCGGTAGGATTGGGCAGAGTCCGATCTGGTCGGTGATGGAATGTCACACTTTTATACCATATAACACAAGGGAACTTGTACATTGATTTTGGTTGAATAACTTATGAATCTATTAGGAATTCTATGACCACCAAGAAACATAAAGGACTGCATTTTCTCTTGATTATTACTGAATTTCGTAAGAAAGACTGAGTTCCAATGAGAGGAGTCATATATTACCAGATAAGACTATCATTGATGATGTCATTGATAAAAGTAAGAAGGTACCGGAATATGTCGACTCATAGGATGAACGAGAGAGAAACACTATACAAAGGAGATAGATCATATAGAAAAAAGAGTATGAGCAGATAACTAAAGAAATTTGGAAGAAACTTAAAATGTTGAGTACCATGAGCAGACAAACATAACCAGGGAGCCACCAATAGAGGAACTCAATGGCATAGATGCAGAGGACATAGAAATGGCGGGGATAGGGACAAACTCACATAATTAGATGAGAACATTCAAAACTAGATGGAGATTGCCCAAAGTATCTATATATCAAAATGATGCGAGACTAAGAGGAATCAAGGCGGGGAGCTAACATTCACGTTCCATCACTCTAGCTGAGATTCCTAATCATCGAGTATTTACAGAAGATAACCTGGTGGAAGGAGTATACTACACCCTGTATGATCTTAAGGCGAGCTACCAGTCCCTACAACATGATCATGTTGATGAAGGTGATGATGCGACATCTGGATGACGGTTCTGAGATTTTCTCTTCTCTATGTAATCTTTTTCCAGCGTGATCATGGGTCGAAACATTTCTTTAAATGTATATTTTCTTTTAAATCTTCATTAAATTCTAATTTCTTAAACGGTTAGGATATGTCTTCTTTAGTTTTTTCCCCCTAACACTTGCTAATCGTTGTGAAATGGTAGAAAAAAGCATATATTATTTGACATATAAATATCATTTACTTGGTCTTGTTTAACTAACTCATAATTTTGTAATGATTTTTCATAGGCTTCTACTTAGCTAAATACCTTGGGAATAACCTTCCGGTAAAAAATGTACATTTTAGTTGTTCGGTCATCCATTCCTTAACGGAAATGACATTTACCATCATCTTTTCTTCTTCTTCTTCTTCTTCTTCTTCTTCTTCTATTATTTTAGGTACTTTGATTTTTTTAACCTTTTTTGGCATATTTTGTAACGTATTCAATTCTTTTTCATTTTCGCAAAATAAAACATTAACTTGTGTTTGATTATTAGTGTTTGTAGGTTGAATAGTTACTTTAGTTTGATTACTTGAGATTTGTAAAATCATTTAACTTAATTGATTTTTCAGCTTGTTAATAGGCGTATTAATTTTAATTTGATTTTGAGAAATTTGCATAAAGTTTTGATGACTTTAGGTCATAAAGTAGTATAATATTTGTTCTAAACTCGTATGAGTAGGTTGAATAGTTTGTTGTGGTTATTGCATTGGTGTAGGTTGTGTTGGAGCTCTCGGTATATAAGTGGTATAGTTTTGATTTTATAGACCGTATCTAAGATTTGGATTTGGTTTTCCATTGTTATAATTGCTGTTATTATATTGGTTTCTAGGAGGACCAGAATATTGGTTCATAATCGTATTGACTTCTTCATTGTTATATTCTTGTAAAGTAGGATACGCATCTGTAAAATGTGTAACTTCATTACAAAATTCACATAGTTTAACTTGATTTGATATGTCTTTCAGTAGTAAATTAACTATGTTAGATAATTTTTCAAATTTTTTGTTAAATCTATTACTTATTTTATTATTCATCTCATAACTTTATATCGATCTTTTCAAGATATTGTTTAAATTGTTTGACCATCTTATTAATAGCTTCTTTTGCAAAATTTGGTGTAACATCGAATAATTATCCACCACATACGATATCTATTAGTCTTTGTTCAAAATGATTTAGTCATTCATAGAAATATTCTAATAAGGCTCTTTGAGTGTATCCATGTTGTGGACAAGATGAAATTAATCTTTGAAATCTATCCCAAAACTCATTAAAATTTTCATCATCTTTCATTTTCACGACTATGATTTTTCTTCTATAAGTACTATTTTCTCTTGTAGGCATATATTGATTTAGGAAAGCTTCTAACATTTGAACCCATGTGGCTATCGAATCTCGAGGAATGTAAAATAACCAATCTTGTGTTTGATCATTCAATACGAAAGAAATTTGTTTAAGTTTGCCTTGTTCTAACGTGCAATCTTTAGGTTTCAGCCTATTGACTTTATGTTGATATTCCCTTATAACGTTTTGTGGGTCTTCATTGTCCTTACAATAAAAAATTAGTTAGAGCACTAATAAATCTGTATCTAAGTTCAAATCTGGGAAATCCCTAAAGATAGACAATGCACATTGGTTTATAAGCAGCGAAATTTTGATTAGCTTGCCTAAAAGTAAGTTCTCTATTATCATTATTGTTAATATTAAATTTATTATTAGCTTTCATTGTGGTAGATTAGTGTTCTTTACATTGTTGTTTTTGTCCGAAACTACGATTAAATGTCCTATTTACCTCATGATCAAACAGATGTAAGAATCCTGTGGAATTAGAACAATGAAGTGGATAGGCCTACAATGTTTAAAACTCATGAGAAATTGTATTTTATTCCCAGGCAACGATGCCAAGAATTGACACACATCGGACGTGTACAATAAATTTTCCTTTTATATTACACGTTAAGTATTTTGTAGTAATGATAAATGAGAATTATCTCTGCATGGATTTATCAAACATCTCTAGGAAAAAAAACTTTTAAAGGTTTTTATTATTTTTACTTTACTTTAATTAATTACAAACAATAATTAAACTAACTAATAATTAACTAACTATATTATCTTAACTGACGCAATTCAATTTCAATATCAATCAAATAATCTCAATGATGAATAAATATCTAAACAAACATTCAGAACAATGAAACATAAAGTCATTTTGCATTCCAAACATGTAACTCCAATCAATGTAGTTATGAGCATACTTTATAAAGTTCCATAGATCATTAAACTCTAATTATGAGTAAGTAAACAAATTTTAGCTAACCATTTGTTCTCTTTATACCAGTGGAAAAGCCACGTTCTAATTTTATTGAGCTAACCCATTTATTTACACAAAGACATTAACTTCCCGTAATAAAACCGCATCACACTTTATGAAAACTTCGAACTACGAAATCTAACATATTCGAAAAGCCACTTCAACACTAGATTTAGATCTCCAATTCATTTAAGATATTTAAACGGTGTTCGCCTTTCAAATGATCCTAGTTACTACTTTGGACTAAATGTAGAATCAAAACATCACAATACATATTTGCAACTATGCATGCAATAGATCATGATTAAAATCAATAGATAATAACCTTTTAAGTAAGTAAATCAAAGAATACAATTAAGTTTAAAGCATTAAGCACATATTCATCTCATCATAACTACATTGCAAAATTGATCTAGTTCACGTTTGGACTTTGTTTAGATCAAATAACTACTCAATCATAATCTTAAATAACATTGCAACAATATAAATAAAAAATTAGTTGAAAATACCACTAAATTAAAATACTTTAAATCTTTAATCTTCTCTAAAAGCAATAAAATATGAAAATAATAAACAAAGGCTCTAAGTGTAATGGGATTTTGATCTACATACTAAAAGGCAACTAATTTCAAAACCTTAAGGTTGTATTTAAAGTATTCTAGGTAGTAAACATCTCGAATCAACTCAAACAACTTGTAGTTATCTTAAATTCATGAAATCTACTTTAGCGATTCCTAGCGATTTGTTTATAAGTGGAATTGCTAGAAAAATTTATAAAACTGAGCTATCTTGTTTTTCTTATGTCCACCTATTCAAGTAGCGATTCTGTGTCTCTAGAAATTGCTGAGAATCACTAGTACAAAACTTACTTCTTCCTTATTTCCTTAGTGATAATTCTTTGTATAAGTTTTCCACTTGACTAATTCCTTCATAATCTGCCATTTTTCATTTTTTCCTTCATATTCTCCATTTCTTACTTGAAATAACAAAAACAAGAGAAAACCCCGAGTAATATAGTCTTTTATATTTAACATCATTCTAAAATAAACTATAAAATACGTCTAATTATTGATTTGTGAATAACATCCCACTTCTCAATTACAATGATATTCGACCTGAAACCCTAATTAGGCCTTGATACACCAGCTAGACTTAACTAAAGCTAGAAGCTTCTTACCAATACCTGATAAACACAACTTATATATATCTTGATAATCGAATAATTAAAATGAAAGATAAATGCAATGAAGATTTTAAACTTTTATTATAAATCGAAAAGATATACAAAACTGAAAATCCTAATTACAAATAGTAACTCAATACAATTTATATTGATGGAAAATAATATCATTACATCTAAGAGAAGATCAAGACTCCTAGTTCTTCTCCATTGTCCTCAGTCGAAGCGCCTATCTTTAAACTTGAAAAGTTAATTGGGGATTGAGCACTCTAACTTGCTCAGTAAGTGCTACTCGTATACTGATCAATTATCTACTAGTAGCCAATGAAAAACAAATAACAACATGATTTTAATTTGATAGCTAAACAGTGCATCATAAACAATATAAACAATATTTAAGCAAATGCAAGTCATTTGGTTTATCGCACATATATTGTGAATTATAAACTTTATTTGAAAAATAAAAAGAGTAATCAGAGTTAGACACTCTCTTCCACACAAGTCTAACACTTAGGAAACATTCATAATGATCATTTGTATAGCTCCACTAAGTGTATACAAATGTGGTTATGTTCCATACTCTAAATAGATAATGAAAGATCGAGGTAAGTTCCCAACACTAGGTTAAAGGGAGCTACCCTTAACTTTTCCCCTAGTCTGGATTGGCCTAGTCTAGTTCATTCGAACATTTTAATAAAACATTAAGTTGTAGTCAAGCGCTCTAAAACCCAGTTCATAAACTACGTGAACTCAATATACTAATACATGTAGCATACTTGATAAAATAAACGAGTCTCACTTACCCGTGTCAAGTTTCCTAAGTTTTCTCAACTTATCTAACCCTCAGATTACCTTAAATATTTCTTCATTGATCAAAAACCTAAAACATATTAGTTGTTATAAATTTGTACTCTAATTGATAGGTTTAAAACCTTAAACTAGTCCCCGAACCCCCTTAGAAAATCATGAGAAACTTTAGGATTTTGTTTTTTTCTAGGGAGGGAGCGCACTGCCTATATTGGTGGAGTGCACTCTACCTTCTGAATTAATCATAATCTGATGAAAACGTTCACTTCTCTGCAATGGGGAGCACACTCCACTATCAAGCGAGTGATTTCTCGAATAGGGCAGCAACCTCTGTTTAATCACCAATTCATTCCAAAACTTTCCCAAAACATTGGGGAAGGCCTTAAAAAAGGTCTTACATCATCTCCAACCATCAAAAACAACAATTAACAAGAATTGATTGACAATTCATTATCCAACTCACTAAGACATTCAACTCAACAAAAATGGAACTTGATGAAGTGGATGGGAAACTCACCAATCAATACACTACAAGAAAATCACTATATAATAATAGAATATCCTATCATTAAATCTGATTTTCCTATTATTAAAAGTCATTAACTACAGGAAAATCCTATCATCTCCTTCTTGTTATTTCCTTTCACGTTAAAGGTTACAATAATAGGATTCCTGACACAAAAGTGATTACTCATGCTAGAACTTAAAATTGAATAGCAAAAAGGAAATTCCTGACATTAAAGTGTGAACTTAATAGCAAGAAAGCATCCCCATTGTTAAAGTTCAAAATTAATGTATTTTTCTAATAAAAATTAAACCTAATTAGTGAGAGGATGTCCCTCTCATTGAATCATTTTCCTCTTGTTAAAGTGTTTTCAGATACAAAATTTAACCTTATTAGCCATAGGATGTCTATCTCTTTAAAGCATTTTTCACGCAAAATTTAACCTTATTAGCGAAAGGCCTCTTATTAAAGTGTTTTCATTTAAGTCCGACCGAGCTCAATTTACAAGGAATTAAATGAAATTTACAACAAATGTTCATGTTTAATAAACAATAGACTTAATAGTTCTCATATGGAGACAAAGACGTTTGAAGTTTCCTTTTGCTATGATTTCATCCAAAAATCTTGTTTGAAGAGATAAGTACATCTTGAATTGGTTTCTCATACTTCTGCTTCAAGCCTACCACTTTATCAATCCGAGCATTTCTGCCATGAAAACAACATTTTAATTACACATACATGTGACAAAACATAATTTTGATACTAATAAATTATAGATTACACAAAAGAAACCATGTTGAGTACCTTTATAACTAGCAAAACATGAATCTTAACTTCCTCAATAATCTTATCTTTAGAATCACAACAATAAAAATGAGAATAATTAATTGAACACAATCATAACTATAACAAAAGAGTAAAAAAAGAAAAAAACATACCCAAATTAAAACTCCACATAACATATTGTACAAATTAAGTTGTAATACATACTAATTAAATGGATAAAGGACTATAGATGGGTGAAAGGATAAAAAAACCCAACGCTTTTATCAAAAATCGAAATCCATTTAGAGAGTACATTATTCATAACAGACATAGCAACACCTTGAAGACACAATGATCTATAATCCATTACTAAACTATTTGTGCTAGAAATTTTGTAAATATTATCAAAATTTATTAGCCTAATTAATTAGATAAGGAGCACATGTATATAACATATCATACAGTAGTAACTCACAAGAACAACCAAGTAGAACAAAATGAAAGTAGAGAGAAACTTGTATCATACTTCTATTAGCTAACAAAATTATTGATAAATTATTGTGTGAACTCTTTTCAAAGCTCATAGAAAAGTTAATAAATAACTTGTATCATATTTCTAGTGGTTAACAAATTTGCACACCAAAGGAACAACAACTATTTGTGGCATTCAATAAAAATTAGTGCGAACATCGAAAGTAACAAGAAACTAAAAAATAATTCAAATATAAGAGTATTGTTCAAGAAATGATCTTGTGTCATACCTGAGTTAGCAGGTAACCTTAAAAAAAGAAGACTAAATTAGATTACAACAGTTGCAGGACTCAAGTTGAACTTTTATAACATCGGGAGTATGACAATGCTCATGTTCAACTATATGAATTAATCAAGTTTGTTACACAATAATTCCATGGTTAAATAAATAGATCTACATTTATTTAAAAGAAAACAATTCATAAGATTATACAGTTTAACTAAAATAAATATAAAAGATGTCTTAAGATGTAAAATATAGAAACATAATAGTCATTCAACCAAATAGTTTTAAAAAACACCTAAATATTGATAGAAAGATAAAAGTGAGAATATATATGAGGAAATAGCTTACATAGTCTATATTGAAGAGTAGAAATGAGGCAAAAATAGTAGTACAATTACCCAATGCTTTTGACATTTTTCCCACCACGAGTATTTGCTTTTGACATTATTCCCACTACTAAAATCTTTTGGATACACCCATCAAATAAAACAACTTCATTTGAAACTTTTGATGGAATCACTTTTTGGCATCGAAAATAATCCTGCACAATAAAGAAACAAGTCTATGATATTAAACATAGTTAAGCAAACTCCTCTATATTGTGGTATTTCAAAATACAATTCTGTCAAGTTCATGCACCATGAATAACTATAAATATTATTAAACAAGCTTTAGTGGTCACACCTGCCTTGTGAAAAAGAGAATAAGTAATAATCTATCGCCTTTCAATGCAAATCAGACATTTACCACAACTAGCATAAATCAAGAAATTCATAATAAAATTCAAAATTTTTTACAACTTCACTAAAAAACAAAAATCAACATCCAACATCATAAAAAACTAAACCAATGCATGGGTAAGAGTTTCATCAAATTAATATTTATTCGACTTAATTCAATGAAAATAAAAGTACTCCTTGAACATGTTGCCAAAAACTTTATTCCTTTCTCAAGCACCTACAAAATACATCAAACACAATAGAAAGTCTTAATTATTAACTTTGAAAGCATAAAGTATATGAAAAAGAGAAAGTCATATAAATAAAAGGTAGTCCTTATTAAAAAATATAATGTTGGGTTCTGGGGTTCATACGCAGTGGAGATTACAAAACAATTTTGACAAAAACCCCAACAGGATCCGAATCTAATTCCATTAAAAACGTTTAAACCATGAAAACTTAATCATACCTCAGTCACAATGTACCTTTCTGAAGGTTAATCGATCTCTAAGGCACTGCCAACGACGAACGCCCTCTATCAGCAGTCCACATACGAACGACGGCCGAGATTTGAAGTGCTCTTCGAGAGAATACCAAACCTTTTGTTTTTCTCTCCAAAACGATCCAGAGCATACCAAAAACCCTAAGTTGTTTCTGAAACAAAAATAGAGTTTCGACCTTTTTTCCTTTTTGTCCGTGTATTCTAACTTAAAGCGTCTATTTATACAACCCTTGTATATAGACAGTTAAGTAAATTACACATATACCCCTATTTAAAGAAATATAAGTGTAATACACCACAAGGACGTTTTCGTCATGAATTTTATCATATAAAATTCATTTTTCTGAACCATCTTAAAATCTCGCAAAACCATTCTTAGTGTGCGACCCAATAGGTTCATACAACGTTGGCAATGTACCAAAACACATTTTGGTATACAAGTCATAAGCGACCTCTAGCAAGACATTATGACTACCCAAGTTGTACGAATATCAAATCGATACAACCTAATCAATAGTGTATATAACATCCTTTTGTCACACGATATCCTTTTGATCAAACATAAGGCATGGAATTGTCATCCAACATGTTCAATCGTATTAGTCTTGATCTTTAGGTAGACTGAAAACATCCAAGTGACATTGATCAATATCAATTCACTTAGACTAGGCCTTTTAATAGTCTAACACATCGAGGGATCCACTGGATATCTCTCTTTATATGAGAGGGGCAAATTCAATCTTGATTACACAACTTCATCACATTGCTCACATAGTAACCAATCACAACCTTTATAATCGTCCGGTTAAAGACAACGTTTGATAGTGTCAAATCACTGTGTTCCTAATGTTGAAGTCTCTAGTAATCTCAAGTCGAGGACTGAGAAATATACCTATCATGAGAAACAACTATGACTTAATCCATGTGATGTTCTCATAGCGGGTCGGTCCAGTACTTTGTTCCCTAACAAGTACTCGTGATTTTGATTCGTATCCCTATACGTATAATCATCATATGATCATCAATCAAGACTCACGCTAGTCTTAATTCATTATAGTTCCCGGTATAATGATCGACTAGGACATTTAGGATATTTCTGTAAATACCCATGGATCTTATTATAATGTAAAACATGCACATTAATTAAAATAAATAGCAAATGAAATCCTCTATTTTATTAACTAAAAGTATTCATAAAGACATTTATGGATTGACCTAGGGCACATGCCCCAACATCTCCCACTTGCACTAGGGACAATCATACATGCATCTAATGCCTAATGATCTAACATGAGCATCATGTTTTGCTTGTGGAAGAGCTTTTGTCAATGGATCCACAACGTTGTCTTCAGTAGGTACTCTGCAAATCTTTACGTCTCCCCTCTCAATAATGTCTCTGATGAGATGAAAATGCCTGATTATATGTTTGGATCTGTGGTGTGATCTAGGTTCCTTGGCTGTGCTATTGCCCCATTATTGTCACAATACAAACAAACAGGGGTTAGCAATACTTGGAACCACACCTAGTTCGAAAATGAACTTTTCGATCCAAAGCGCCTCCTTTCTTTGCATCGGACCTGCAATATACTCGAACTTCGTTGTAGAATCTGCAACAATCTCTTGCTTCGAACTTTTCCACTTCTTGCACCCCCATTCAAAGTAAACACATATCCAGTTTGCGATCTAAAATCATCTATATCGGTTTGAAAACTTGCATCTATGTAACCATTTACAACTAGATCATTTTCAAAACCTCCATAGACCAAGAACATTTCCTTAGTCCTTCTTAAGTATTTAAGGATGTTCTTTACTGCTATCCAGTGACTCTCACTAGGATCTGACTGATATCTGCTTGTAGTGCTTAAAGCATATGATACATCAGGTCGAGTGCATAACATGGCATACATGATAGATCCAATAGCCGATGCATATGGAATCTTATTCATACGGTCTCGCTCATCATTTGTCCTAGGACATCGATTCTTGCTGAGACTTATGCCATGAGACATTGGCAACAATCCCCTTTTAGACTCTTGCAAACTGAACTTATTCAACACCTTGTCTATGTAAACACTCTGAATTAGACCGATTAGCCTCTTAGATCTATCCCTATAGATTCTTATCCCTAGGATTTAGGTTGCATCTCCTAAGTCTTTCATTGAGAAACACTTCCCTAACCAAGACTTGACATTCTGCAATGTTGGGATGTCATTTCAAATGAGTAATATATCATCAACATACAGTACCAGAAAAACAACTACACTCCCATTGACCTTCTTGTATACACAAGGCTCATCTCCGTTCTTAATAAAACCAAAATCCTTGATTGCTTCATCAAAACGAAGATTCCAACTCCGAGAAGCTTGCTTTAATCCATAAATGGATCTTTGAAGCTTGCATACCTTCCTAGAATTCTCAGGATGTACAAAACCTTCAGTCTGTGTCATATACACGTCCTCAAACAGCTTTCCATTAAGAAATGTTGTTTTTACATCCATTTTCCATATCTCATAGTCATAATATGCAGCAATGGCAATTAAAATTCTTATTGATTTAAGCATAGCTACTCGCGAAAAAGTTTCATCATAATCAACACCTCGAGTCTGCCTGAAACCTTTTGCTACAAGTCTTGCTTTAAAAGTATGCACATTTCCATCCATGTCAGTTTTCTTCTTGAAAACCCATTTACATCCAATGGTCTTACCACCTTCAGGTAAATCAACCAAATTCCAAACTTGGTTATCATACGTGGATTGCATCTCGGAATTCATGGAACTTAGCCATTTATTTGAGTCTGGTCCAGACATAGCCTCCTGATAAGTGGTGGGCTCATTTTGATCCATAAGCAACACATCACGACTATCAGTAATGAGAAATCCGAATCTCTCTGGCTCATGTCTTACCCTACCAGATTTACGTGGGCCTTGTATCACTTGCGGAGGTTCAACTGGTTCAGAACGTTGTTGAACTTCCAGTAGCGTTTTAGGGTTTATTTGTGATTCTTGAACTTCTTCAAGATTTATTTCTCTCCTACTAGTGTCTTCTAAAATAAACTATTTTTCCATAAAGGCACTATACCGAGCAACAAACACTTTGTTCTCAACGAGATTAGAAAAGTAATATCCTTTCGTTTCTTTAGGACACCCTACAAATAAACACTTGTAAGATTTAGGTGCTAGTTTTTCTGAGACTTATCATTTTACATAAGCCTCACAACCCCAAATCTTAAGGAAAGACAAACTAGGTCTCTTCCCGTACCATATCTCATATGGTGTTTTATCAACCGCTTTAGAAGGAACTCGATTTAGAGTGAAAGTTGCAGTTTGTAATGCATAACCCCAAAAGGATAATCTGCATGACTCATCATAGATCGAACCATATCTAATAAGGTTCGATTTCTCCTTTCAGAAACTCCATTCCATTGTGGAGTTGCTGGTGGAGTCAATTGGGAGACAATCCCACAATTTTTAAGATGAACATCAAATTCTTGGCTTAAATATTCACCACCTCGATCTGATCGAAGTGTTTTGATAGTTTTACCAAGTTGATTACGCACTTCATTTTGAAACGTTCGAAACATCTCAAATGTTTCAGAACTTTATGTTTCATAAGATATACATAACCATATCTGCTTGAAATCATCGGTAAATGTAATGAAGTACCGATAACCTCCTCTAGCCATTGTGTTTATAGGACCGCATACATCGGTATGTATTAGACCCAATAAATCACTTGCCCTTTCACCGTGTCCAAGTAAAGGGACTTTTAGTCATCTTGCCTAGTAAACAAGATACTGTTTCATATGTTTCTAAATCAAATGAATCTAGAAGCCCATCTTTATGGAGCTTTGTTATGCGTTTCTCGTTTATGTGTCCGAGATGACAATGCCAAAGACAGGTTTGATTACAGAAATGACAATTTTCTTCCTTTTCTTTTGGGTGTTTTGAAGCAGGAACAAGCCGGGTCTTGACTTGTTACATAGGCTTTGCGACAGGTGCAGCAACAACCTTGGCAACTCTAGCCTTGCCTTTGCCTTTCTTCTTCATTCCCTTTCCCTTTTGGACCATCAACACATTACTAGAGGGTTTCTTGATATTTTGTTCAACAATTTTGAGCATCAAATGCAACTCCGAAATTGATTTCTTCATATTATTCATATTGTAGTTCATCACAAATTGTGAGTAACTTTCTGGTAATGAATTCAGTATCAAATCCGTAGCCAACTCTTGGCTTATGGGAAATCCGAGTCTATCAAGCTGGTCAACATAGCCTTTCATCTTCAGAACATGAGGACTAACTGACGCACCCTCTGTCATCTTGCAAGAATGTAGGTTTTTGACCGTCTCGAACCTTTCTTGCCTAGCTTACTATTGGAACATTTCCTTCAGCGTTATAGCCATGTCGTAGGCTTCCATTAGTTCCGTGTCCTTCTGAAGTTCAGGAACCATAGTTGCTAGCATAATACATGCAACATCAGTAGAATCGTTAACATGCTTATTATGCACATCCTTCACAGCTTTCGTAGCATTGGCTGGTGGGTCCTCAGGGATTGGAGCATCCATGACATACAACTTGCGTTCATGCTTAAGAACATTTCTCAAGTTTCTGAACCAGTCAAGAAAGTTAGTCCCAGATAGCTTATCATTCTCAAGGATGGATCACAGTGATAGGGGATTATTGTTACTTGAAAAGGCCATTGATCTACAATAAAGATTATGCAAAGTTTATTTTAGTATAGAGGAATAGACTCCCACTAAATTAACAACCCTCCTAAAACGTACTATTTATTTAGGGGACTAAAATCCGTATTTCACCTAATTCTATGACAACTATGGCATGAAACACATAACTAGATTATTCAGGTAGGTAACAGTTACTAATTACATCTTATGTAATTTTTAGATCCTTTTATGAGATAAGGGACATCTTATGTCTTAGCATGTTTTTATCTCATCATTTGCCTAAAGCTCAAAACTATTTTGATGGCTTTTATTAAGTCAGACCATTTTAAACATTAAGGTAACTCTTACCCAACTCGTCTCACCAAGATAACACAATACACCCAACTATGGCTGGAACTATATTAGTGTGATCGAGGCCTTGATAAGTGTTTAAAATGGATGGCACGAGACTTAAAATTTAATAGAGAGATTTTATTCAGTTTTAGTGATTTTATGTAAACAATGAAATATCATATATTTTATTGATTTGTTCAATCACTAAACAATTTGGAAATTTTTTTTATACTTTTCACTAACAAAAGGATTTCCGTACGCTAGGATTAGTTAGACGGCGGTCCCGCTGGCCGGTCAGCGGGACGAGGTACAGGGGCCAGCGCCCCCGTTTTTGTTTTTTTTAGAAGACGAATCTCAATTCCGAAAATTAAAATTCGCTTTAGAAAATCAAAATTTTTCGCTGATTTTATTATCATAAATTAACCCCTTAATTTATCAAAATTAAGTCAATTAAAACATTTTTATTAACCCGGGCCCACATCTAACTAATCATCTTATCCTAATCCAATTAGGATTTAAGATATTTGAATCCTAATATATCACCAATAATAAGATTCTTGAAATTTATCTCCTATTCTAATTTGTTATCTATCTTTATCAAATAGAAACTTCATAACAAAATAGATATAACAAGATAAATAATTAATTTCGAAAATTAATTATTTATTTTGGATTTAAGACATTTGAATCCTAGTATATCACCAATAACAAGATTCTTGATATTTATCTCATATTCTAATTTGTTATCTATCTTTATCAAATATAAACTTCATAACAAAATAGATATAACAAGATAAATAAATAATTTCGAAAATTAATTATTTATAAATAAATAATTTCGAAAATTAATTATTTATAAATAAATAATTTCGAAAATTAATTATTTATAAATAAATGATTTTGAAAATTAATTATTTGCAATTTCAGTCCTCATCCAAATAATCACAAACATGTAATTGAATCATGAACTACTATCCCAATCGAACCTAATGGTGTCATGGATCACAGAACACGAAATTCAATTCGTTAAAATTATTTGAATTACCCTAACATGGTTACTAGCATGTACGAAACAAATTTCAATTAAATCACGAATATACGTATCATATACACAAAACATGATAATAAATCTCACATAAAACTTATGTATATCACATATACATCAACTATTAACATGTTTTCAATCATATATCATGTATATATCAGAAGAAAACATGCAATGAATTTAATGGAATCGAACTCGATGGCTCTGATACCACCGTTGGGTTTTGGGGTTCATACGCAGCGGAGATTACAAAACAATTTTGACAAAAACCCCAACAGGATCCGAATCTAATTCCATTAAAAATGTTTAAACCATGAAAACTTAATCATACCTCAGTCGCAATGTACCTTTCTGAAGGGTAATCGATCTCTATGGCACTGCCAACGACGAACGCCCTCTATCAGCAGTCCACATACGAACGACGGCCGAGATTTGAAGTGCTAGCTTTGAGAGAATACCAAACCTTTTGTTTTTCTCTCCAAAACGATCCAGAGCATACCAAAAACCCTAAGTCGTTTATGAAACGAAAATAGAGTTTCGGCATTTTTTTCTTTTTGTCCGTGTATTCTAACTTAAAGCGTCTATTTATACAACCCTTGTATATAGACAGTTAAGTAAATTACACATATACCCCTATTTAAAGAAGTATAAGTGTAATACACCACAAGGACGTTTCTGTCATGAATTTTATCATATAAAATTCATTTTTCTGAACCATCTTAAAATCTCGCAAAACCATTCTTAGTGTGCGACCCAATAGGTTCATATAATGTTGGCAGTGTACTAAAACACATTTTGGTATACAAGTCATTAACGACCTCTAGCAAGACATTATGACTACCCAAGTTGTACGAATATCAAATCGATACAACCTAATCAATAGAGTATATAACATCATTTTGTCACACGATATCCTTTTGATCAAACTTAAGGCATGGAATTGTCATCCAACATGTTCAATCGTACTAGTCTCGATCTTTAGGTATATTGAAAACATCCAAGTGACATTGATCAATATCAATTCACTTAGACTGGGCCTTTTAATAGTCTAACACATCGAGGGATCCACTGGATATCTCTCTTTATATGAGAGGGACAAAATATATCTTGATTACACAACTTCATCACATTGCTCACATAATAACCAATCACAACCTTTATAATCGTCCGATTAAAGACAACGTTTGATAGTGTCAAATCACTGTGTTCCTAATGTTGAAGTCTCTGGTAATCTCAAGTCAGAGGACTGAGAAATATACCTATCATGAGAAACAACTATGACTTAATCCATGTGATGTTCTCATAGCGGGTCGGTCCAGTACTTTGTTCCCTAACATGTACTCGTGATTTTGATTCGTATCCCTATACGTATAATCATCATATGATCATCAATCAAGACTCACGCTAGTCTTAATTCATTATAGTTCCCAGTATAATGATCGACTAGGGACATTTAGGATATTTCTGTAAATACCCATGGATCTTATTATAATGTAAAACATGCAAATTAATTATAATAAACAACAAATGAAATCCTCTATTTTAGTAACTAAAAGTATTCATAAAGACATTTATGGATTGACCTAGGGCACATGCCCCAACATCTCCCACTTAAAAAAGAATATTGTACCTAATACTAGAACGAAAAAAAAGGCAACGACATATGGTGTAGAATATGATTAAGTTTCATCCTGCAAGAAAATTAAATATTATAATTTCATAATCTATAGATGCAAATCTCAATAAAAATATCTAATGAAAATAGCTTCAAACCTCATCAAACTCATTGTTAGAAGTATGAGGAGTCTTTGCTTAAGCTTGCATAACGATATCCTCAAACATTTCTAATATACTTTCATGTTCTTGAAGGGATTTTTTAAGCAAACTATTTTCTCCTTGCATTTCTTTCAATTCAGTCTCTATCCCTTTCACATATGCATAATTGGATTCTTTCATATCCTTCCTTTTCATTCCACCTCCAGAATTGGATTCTTTCATATCCTTCCTTTTCATTCCACCTCCACAACCAAATACATAATTATGCTTTTGTGGTCGAAAACATTTTCAATAAATTCAATGTTAGTGAGTGAAGGTTAACTTTCCATTGTCTTTACAATTTCAGCCTAATGAATTTCATCAAATGTGAGTTCAGAATACACCAAAATAAAAAAGAGTTGAACAACACTCGTACTTACATGTTTGTTTATATCTTCTGGTTCAACTAAAATACTGTCCTTATTCCTAGTCTCAAAAGACACTTGATCAACAGTAGGAAGATTGCCATCCTTTCCTCCCTACAAGATTACTATAAACAATAATATTTTAACGAAATCACAAAAAGTACAATGTCAAGATTGTTGATATATCTTTTATCCAATCAAAAAAGAAAAAAATTATTAATTTACCATTTCATACATCAACTCTCTGAAAGGCTTGTTTCCAGTGCGAGGGAGCGATGTAACTCTTTTACGTCGTTTAATTCGATTACGCTTACTAAATTTCTATAAAAAACATACAAAAAGTAACAATATTAAATTGGATAATAACGAAATAAATATTTAAAATTTGTTTCGGTAAATTTAATAATATTGAAAAACATTTCTCCAAAAAATTGTTATTGGCGAGCCATTTAAAATCTTTAGAATCCATATCTTTTGACACATTTCTTAAAGCCTCTTCTTCGGTCTTGCTTTTCTTCAATCAAGTGTTATTCAAACTTGTCCTCCAACTTTTCCATAAAGCGCACATATGTTTTAAAGTATCTTCTTTATATATTTTTATTCCATAATTAGAAAACCTTTCTTGCAAAAGTGTGATAAATTCACCAATGTGAATTTTGAAGAAGTCTATTAGATTATTAAAAATTACAAATAATACAAGCTTGAACTTACTTTAGCTGCATCCCATATATGATTCTTGGACACTTCACAAATATCATCCCATAGTATTACTCGTACTGGACAAATATAAGGATCACACACAATTCTCCCTAAATGTCTTGACTAATATCGTTGACTATCTCTAACACCATGTTTAAATAAGAAATTAGTCTTCGATTTCTCCCTTGTTTCAGATTAGCAACTTTTTCATTCCTATTTTTACCTCACTGTTTGTTCATGCATGTCCCTTGCACATTTAGTATCTCTGCATATGTAATGCAAAAGAAGTAAAAGATAAAACCAAAAGTATATAAATCATCATAAAGAAAATAATAAATATTAAGTGACTTAGACCGACCTTACACCAAGTCGTTAGATACAGTGTAAACTGAAATACCAAATTTGCCATCTGCAGCCATTGGTGTATATTTTGCAATAAGATAATAGCTAATAGTTTCTACTTGTAGTTGAAATTCCTAAAAAAATAAAATTTAAAATAAAAGCATAAATTAGTTTATGTTACCTAAGATATATAATGAACACATGAATTGAAGATTACATACCTTTCAATTTGGGAAGGTCCAACAGATATGAGGCCATTTATAATATCTAAACCCTGTATGCGCATTATGAAAAACTCAATTATACTCGCATTTTCATTTCCATTGATTACATGACCTTGCATAACCACTTTCTTTTTCACTTTCAAATCCCCTATTATTTTGACATTAAGCACTTTTGTCGTCATTGAGGCATACGAATTTGAAACTATTAAAAAATAAAGAATTCAATTATCATCCAACTCATGTAACATAACATCTTAAATGTGAAAATAAATGTCATATATAGAATAGAATGTATTGAGATTTGGATTATCATGTGACATCTTAAATAGTAGAGGATAGACTGTATCATCTAATATTATCCAAATATATAGTTTTTTTATGCTTTCATTTTCATTGAACAAAAGCATGAGATCTTGATCATTATTAATTAGCTTGCCATTGTTATCAGTGATCCTGATTCAGTGTGAATAATCGTCGACAAACCTTTAACATGTTTTCATCAAATCCATGAAACAACTACCTTAACTGAAATCATTTTCATGATAAACTTCATAGTTGATCAATCAAGGCAAGATCGTGGGATGTAAAAATATCTACAAAATCACGAAAAAGTTTATTAAATAAGAAAATAATGCAAAATATAGGAAGTCATAATTCCAGTTAAAATTACTGGCCAAATGCTATGAGGAGTTTTAGAGTGACTGAACGGTTGAAAACCATCACTGGCAAGACCAAATCTTACATTACGAGCCTCTAATGAAAATGTTTGATGAAGTTCATCAAAGGATTTCCACGCCAAAGAATTTGCTGCGTGTCACATTAGTCATCATCCTTTCTTTTGTGGTGCCATATCATTAATGCAACTGTTTTTCTAGACATGAACAACCTTTGAAATCTAGGTTTTAAAGGAAAATAGCTCATTTTCTTGAACGACATTTTCTTTCCATTACTTCCAACTTTAATTTCTCCATTACGATTGTCTTCTTTCCATCTAGAAGCACTACATATTTTGCACACGTCGACCTCTTCATCTTCTTTCCAAAATAACATATAATTGTTGTCACATGCATCTATTTTATTATAAGACAAACCTAAATCTTTGAGTATTTTTTACCTCGTTGTATGATTTAGGCAAGTTAGAATCAATTGGAAGCATTTCTTTGCACCATTGGAGTAACATGTCAAATGATTTGTTGCTCCGTCGACCTATATTTTTATATGTAGTAACTTGATCACTACAACTAGTTTTGAAATTTTACAATTGGGATAATCAAGCTTTTTTGAGTCACTGAGCAACTTATAAAACTTCATTGCTTCATCATTAGACTCCTCTACAGACATTTCAGCATTTGATGAATCAATCCCAAAATCATTTTCTCTAACATTAGGAAATGCATCACAAGGCATTTCTCTAATATCATCACCACCTTTAAATTCACTTAATTCTTCTATATCTGTATCAGTATCAGAGTTTGATTCTTAACTTCTTTCACCATGATGACACCAAAAAGTATAATTTTGCATCATTCCATACTTTGTTAGATGTAATTTAACATTTTTGAGAGTTCTAAAATCGGTGTTGCTACTCTGAGTACAAGGGCATTGAATTGATTTCTTCGCCCCTATTTTTTTAAAAGCATAATCTAAAAAGAGTCTAATTGCAAAAAATAAATACAAAATACAAAAAATCAAGGTCAAAGACAATATAACAACTCTATCTAGATATAATTCATAAAAAATTAGCATGTCAAGGTACACCTTACCCAATAATGTTGACTAACTATCATATTTTAACAACATAGTCAAGAAAGAAAAAATTAATTACATGTTTAATAGATGGGCAATTGAAGATAGTAGTGAAAAACATTAGCAATCATTACTATCATAATAACAAAGAAAAAAAAAAGTAAAAATTGCTCTACATGTTCAGTACATACATTGTGTGCAAGCATACAAATTAATTGTAAGTTATACATACAAACAAGTTCTTTATCCAGATAAAGTTAGAAATTTGCAAGCATGTGGACATACATATATTGCTTGAATTTTAACAATCATATATCGCGTGAGTTTTGCAACAGGGGTGATTTGTGATCGACATGTTCCTACTAAGTTAAAAGGAAAATTTTATAGGACCGCAATTAGGCCGGCTATGCTCTATGGAAGTGAATGTTGGGCGGTAAAGCAACAACAACTACATAAAGTGAACGTAGCAGATATAAGGATGCTTAGGTGGATGTGTGGTAAAAATCGTAAAGATAGAATAAGAAACATAGAAATTCAAAGACAAGTAGGAGTACCACCAATTGATACAAAGATTAAGGAAGGGCGGTTGCGATGGTTTGGTCACCTGCAAAGACGGCCTACAAATGCCCCAACTAGAAAACTTGACTCAATAGAAACTGTAGAAATTCGACAAGGTAGGGGCAGACAAAAGTTAACATGTGATGCATTAATTAAAAGGGATTTGAATGGTTCGCAAAGCTCACCATCAATTGCACTTAATCGAGCACAATGGAAAAGTTTGATCCATGTAGCCGACCCAGTTAATTTGGGACTGAGGCTATGTTGTTGTTGTTGTATATATTACGTGAGTTTTCTAGAGAAATAATTAAACATACACAATACATTTCTCAAAGATAAACAATCAAACATATACTATGCCGAACTCATGGATAGAACATGCACAACATTTTTATTTCATATCACTTGAAATAAATTTAGATATTAGTGAATAAAAAAATTGAATCAAACCCATAATAAAATTAAGATCATTTAGGAGGCAAAGATTCTTTTGAAGTTTTGGGGCGAAGAGAAAGTACCCAAATCAATTGAAGCTTTGGTGTAGGCTCAAGAGAGAAAATGCAAGACAAAAGTTTTAGCTAAGTACAAATAGTGAATAGTTGCTTTGATGCTAATCCAAGAAAAAAGGATAAAAAAATTTCCATTCTAGTCACGATAGTTAAATCCAATCCAACTGCTAATTATATATAGAACAATGACAAGAATAGAGATGCAAGTATAAAACATAGGAGACCACCAAAACATAACTAATAAATCTTCAATACTCTTCTATTAGAAATTTTAAATTTTAAAAAATGTATATATATATATAGTTAGAAAAAAATGAGTATTAAAGTTATATCATTCATAGAAATATTAGGTCCATAATTAACAATCCAAGCAATGGATTGTTTTCTTGTCAACGTTTTGTCTGGCTGTTTGAAGCACCAATACTTTTCTTCACTTTTTTTCTCAATCATTTAATTGTCTGACTACCATTGTTTAATTCATGACGGACACTTGAACTAGGCCTTAAAAGTTTTTATGACAATTTCATGCTTAAAATAATAGTAGAAAGCCTATATTTTATTTGTGCAGGCATATAATTGTCACATTTATATAAAATTAACCAAGCGACCATTTTTTATCTGTTAACAAAATGCATATATAGTGATTTCTTATGAGTCAAGTCATGAAACAAATCAATAACAATGTATAAAAATTAAGATTAAAGCAAGGAAGACATCAACTTGAAAAACATAAAAAAATGTAAAAAGTTAGGAGTTTTAAGTCATAAAGGGCCAAACTTGCATGTTTGTCACTCAAATGGTCTATATTTTACAAGCTATCTAATGAGTAATTTAGTTGAAACAATCGCTCTAGTATAGAATGTAGCACTCATTATTGCTAAACGTATTCTTTAGTGGATCAAATAAAACTAAAGTACTAAAAATATGTTGTACTTAAACATATGATACAAATCTCAAATATTAATTATATTGAACTCAAACTATTCAACATCACATATATATATATATATGTTGGCTAGCTTATTCCGGGTCATGAGGTTAAAAGGCCCTACTAACTTTTGTGAGAATATTCAAGTTAAGTACGGATGGGTTGAAAGAAAGATTTAGACACTTAATTAGAGTGCTATCATAATCATAATTGATTAACCTCTTCAATATCTCAATATTTTACTATTAATTTTAATATTATTGTTTGTATATAGTTTGAATAAATGCCCCACTGCAACCAAGGCATGCTTATTTTTTTACCAACATGTGAACTCTTAAGGTTGCAATAACTTGAAATTCTTGTAGAGAAAATAATGACTCTTTAAGCATACTGGTCTCCTTAAGTTACTCCTGAGATCATAAGAACTCTTTAAGCAAACACTTTAATGCAAGTTCATTTTACCTGCTTTAAGGAATGGTAGAAACCATATAAGTTTCTACTTTATGCAACCAAAAATTAAATGTAGTTGAATTTTAACATGTTGTACTTGGCGCATCAAAATTGATTCTCTAGAGCAAATATATTCAATGATTTAGAAAACTTTGAGACGTGCTTAAAATTAAAGGACGAGAATCATAGGTCTTTTAAGGCATTGATGATAGAAGTAAACTTTTAAGAGTATGTCCATTGCTCATAATAATTTCAAAAATGAATAAATGGTTTTATTGTCTACCCAATAATTCATCGATGTCGACAATAGGTATTCCTTTTTCTTTGAAAAAAAAAATAGATAATCATTTTATAGGAAATTAAAGGAATAGTCTAATCTTTCAATATGTACGTTGTTCATATTTTAAGAGAAGAAATTAATTATAAATTCTTATGTGTATGATGTGCTAGAAAAAGGAATCATTATAAGAACTTGAAATGATGAAAAATGCAAGCACAACACAAGCAAGGTCATCTTCCACATAAAGGGTGTCATCAATTAATTGAAAATTTTAGATGTACTGGCTTGAGTATTTTGAGAAAAGAAAATCCCACTTATTGTTAATTTTATCATTGCATTTAAGTTAATCAATATGTAATCCTTTTTCCCGACAAAAAAAGTAGGTAATCCTTTTATAGCCAAGTCTCAATTAGAAGTCTCAAGTTATGGCTTTAAGTAAATAAAAACACCATACAGGGTGTAAATGACAAAGAAAAGTTAATGAAATAGAAAGGGTATTTAGAGATCAACATAATTCTTTTTGGATAATTGGATCTTGAGTCTTTCAATCAGTAAGATCTCCTTAGTTTTGACATTCATGTTTAGTTGTTAACTATATTTATAAGGAGCACTAGTTTTAAAAAGATACTACACTTAAGAATCCTCTACAAATAGGACATTAACACTAACCTTATCAATGTTCTGACAAGTAATATAAACATCTTTCATGTTATTCACTGCCAACTCAGTAACTCATTATCCATTAAAATATGCAAACATGTGATTGCCTTGTAAGACCATTATGTGTCACTTAGGTGTTACTCCTTCAGGTAATTTGAAATCCACCAAGTCAGAAATCCAACCAACTATAATTCTTTCTTTCAGGTAATTCAAATGCATTTGATATCATTTTCAAGAACGGATTTTCTATCACATATTCCATTAAAAAATGAAAACTTCATCTCCAACAATCACTTCAGAATCTCCAAATCAGAAATCCAACCAACCCATCATCACAAAAACAAAATCCTCAAACTTTCTCTTCTAGATTCCAAAAAATTGATTGAATATAATCATACCACCTAATGTTGAACAAATCAAATCAAATTCGCTGTGATTCAAACACAAAAACTAAATGAAAACACAAATTAATGATTATGTAAAATTAATAATGTCTTACAATGTCAAAAAGTTATGGTTTTGGGATGGAAAAGCGAAGAGTTTTGATGCGCGCACGATTGAGGTGATCTAGGGAAGGTGAAAACTAGAGCTGAGCCATTCGATTGAATGGTTTCGTTCTTCATTTCACACCTCCCTCTCTCGCTCGCTCTCTTTGTAAAGTTTGTGCATTTGTTTTGGTGTTTAAAAGAGATGAAACACGACGAGTGAGAGCATTAGAAGTTTAGACTTACTAAACAAACCCTTGTTTTGTAGATGACTTTCTTCAAGAAAAAGAATGTTAGAGCAAAAAGAGAAGATGAATCATACCTTGTCAACGACGATAAAAAAATATCTGCAACTCCTCTCATCGATGACGAGAAAGCCCTAACAATGACTCACAATAACGCTCCAATCTTACCTATCCAATCTTGGCTTTGCCTTTGCCCTATCTAACAACGACTCACAATGAGAGTTTTGGCTTCGATTACTTTGCCTTTTATTTTTATGAAGTTGTTTTTCTAGGTTATTTTACACAATACAATTATCCTCGAGATGTGAACTCATTTACTTTCAAGGTTTTTTTTGTCAAAGGACTTTATATTTTTAAGTTTAATATCATAATCAGTGCTAATGTTACGTGGCAATATATTTTGGAGGCTAGTCATGAGTACACCATATGACACTATTTTTTGTCGCTACGTATACCATATGTAGTTTTAGTGTGAGGAAAGTTGGGTGGCGCAAAAAAGTTAGGCACTAAAAAAATTACACCCAAATAACTATAGGATTGATGTATCAATAGCTAGAGATGTCAATCCCCTCTTTAATAGCCTACTTTTAAATGAGAAAAACTCAATATCTGCACTAGTAAATTGTTTTTAGCAAGAGGAACTCATTACTCTCACTAATTTTAGTAACTATTGAACCTTTTTTCTTATAGTGATACCTGATTCAAGTGTTGTGATTGTCACGACCCAAATAACTAATCTTAGTTTAATGTGTTAATCAGGATCAAATGACCCGTGACGTAGGACCCACAGTGAGATTCGTGTCATTACCAAAGCTAGGTGGCAGAGGTAAATGTTATATTTGTGGTGATCTATACTTAGTATATTGTATATGTGTAGACTACTAAGTCATGCTTATGTGTTTATAGGTGTCAAGACATAAGTAGGGACTTGTCTCGATAAGTGTGCTGATGTGGGATCGAGGTAGAGAGCGATAAGGTAAGTTGGTACAAACTTTACATGATTTTATTAAGTGAGTTATATGGATTATGGTTGATTAGGTGTGATACACCTAAGTTAGTAAGTTAAAACATAAGCCACTTGATATGTCTCGAGACACGAGTTGACATGCTTCAACACCAATGGAGTTATGGTTTGGTGTCACTTAAGTATGAACTTGTGGGACATGTTTGTGTAGGAGGTCCACTTGTTACATTTCGAGATATATGTGCATAAATGATCAAGAGCTATCATTCAACCATATCAATTCAACTATATAAAGCTTATGATCAACTAAAGCACCTTATACTCTCTCGTTCAATTGCTTAGTTGAGAAGCAAACTTGCTGGAGAAGTGAATAGCTGCTAGGGATGAAGAAGATAAGCAAACTAGTGGAGTCGGTGAAGAAAAGATCAAGTTCAGCTGGTATTCATCAAGCTAGGTAACTTCTCAACTCCATTAACATAGCTCAAATCCATGAATTCATGTATTTGATGTTGTGGGTTGTTGATTTATGTTGTAAATGATGTCTCGGAACTCTAGAGGTGTGTATGAGCGTTCCCATAACATCAGTATAGCCTATATGTTGATAAAATTCAGAATTCATATTGCAAAATTCTGGGTTTTACTGCATGTAGCGCGCTAGATAAGGTTGGATGGGGCTAAGTTGAAAATTAGCTCACGCTAATTGCTGTTACAACGAAAAAATCAGCAATTTTCAAAAATGGCTTAAACACTATAAATGGTTCTAAAACACTAAGTAGAGGTCCAAACACACTCAAAAAATCTAACGTGATGTCATGAAGCTAAAGAATATTTTTGGAAGCTCAAAAACTAGTTTTGAGGCGTTAGGAGGCCGAAGTAGCATAGGAAATTGCGTGTATATGTAAGTATACTGAGTAAAATATTTCTTTATGTTTCATTCCTATTTGACTATTCATTCTAAGTCATTTAGATTGAATTGCATTTGTACTCCGTGTGCCATAACTTGTTTTCATTTCTCATTACATAAGGTTGTTTCATGGCATAGTTTGTTGATAAAATGATTTCATTGAATCTAATTCATATGCTATGTCATTATTTACCGTTATTACTAGTCGTCAGTGAAATAGCATGCTATTAGGTAGTTTTTACACAGTGTTGTGAATCTATATCCTTTGTGCATTAGTTATGCAATTGTATTTATTGGTTTCCAATGTCGTGTTGTTCTTGAATATGAAAATGTTTCTTGTATCTAGGGTCCTTTTATTATAGAAATCCGTCTAACATACGAGGGCCACTAGACTTTCCAGGGTGATTGGGATTTCTCCACTATCTTGAGCAACACACGGGTATGGGACTCGGGGTTGTTGGCAAGTATAACTTAGGCGATTTCACGAGTTGTAAAACTTGGGATTGTTGGCAAGTATACATGAAATTTGGATAATTATAAAGGCATATTGTTTCGTGTAAGTACGACCTTCAAAAGAAATGTAGAGCACAACTCCGTCCATATATAGTGGAAAGGCTGATGTGATGAAGATCACGGTCGACCGACCCTAGATCATTACTACTTAGCCTAGTGTCAGTTTCTGTAGGGTTTTGGGGTTTATACGCTGCGGAGATTACAAAATGATTTTGACAAAAACCCCAACATTGTTTTTTTAGAAGACGAATCTCAATTCTGAAAATTGAAATTCGCTATAGAAAATCATATTTTTCGCTGATTTTGTCCTCCTAAAGTTACCCCTTAATTTATCCAAAATTAAGTCAATTAAACATTTTTAATTAACCCAGGCCCACATCTAACTAATCATCTTATCCTAATCCAATTAGGACTTAAGATATTTGAATCCTAGCATATCACCAATAACAAAATTCTCCATATGGATCTCCTATCTAATAGGGATAACGAAACTGATTTTGCTTATATCTCTTAATCTAATTTGTTATCTATCTTTATCAAATAGAAACTTCATAACATAATAGATATAACAAGATAAATAAATAATTTCAAAAATTAATTATTTGCAATTTCGGTCCTCAGCCAAATAATCACAAACATGTAATTGAATCATGAACTACTATCCCAATCGAACATAATAGTGTCATGGATCACAGAACATGAAACTCAATTCATTAAAATTATTCGAATTAACCTAACATGGTTACTAGCATGTACGAAACTAATTTCAATTAAATCACGAATATATGTATCATATACATAAAACATGATAATAAATCTCATAGAAAACTTATGTACATCACATATACATCAACTATTAACATGCTTTCAATCATATATCATGTATATATCAGAAGAAAACATGCAATGAATTTAATGGAATCGAACTCGATGGCTCTGATACCACTGTTGGAGTGGAGATTACAAAACGATTTTGACAAAAACCCCAACAGGATCCGAATCTAATCCCATTAAAACGTTTAAACCATGAAAAACTTAATCATACCTCAGTCGCAATATACCTTTCTGAAGGTTGATCGATCTCTAAGGCGCTGCCAACGACGAACGCCCTTTACCAGTAGTCCACACACGAACGACGACCGAGATTCGAAGTGCTAGCTTAGAGAGAATACCAAATCTTGTTGTTTCTCTCCAAAAAGATCCAAAGCATACCAAAAACCCTAAGTCGTTTCTTAAACGAAAATAGAGTTTCGGCCTTTTAATCTTTTTTGTACGTGTATTCTAACTTAAAGAGTTTATTTATACAACTCTTGTATATAGACGGTTAAGTAAATTACACATATACCCCTACTTAAAGAAGTATAAGTGTAATACACCACAAGGACGTTTCTGTCATGAATCTTATCATATAAAATTCATTTTTCTGAACCATCTTAAAATCTCGCAAAACCATTCTTAGTGTGCGACCCAATAGGCTCATACAACGTTGGTAGTGTACCAAAACACATTTTGGTATACAAGTCATAAGCGGCCTCTAGCAAGATATTATGACTACCCAAGTTGTACCAATATCAAATCGATACAACCTAATCAATAGTGTATATAACATCCTTTTGTCACACGATATCCTTTTGATCAAACATAAGACATGGAATTGTCATCCAACATGTTCAATCGTACCAGTCTCGATCTCTAGGTAGACTAAAAACATCCAAGTGACATTGATTAATATCAATTCACTTAGACTAGGTCTTTTAACAGTCTAACACATCGAGGGATCCACTAGATATCTCTCTTTATATGAGAGGGACAAATCCTATCTCGATTACATAACTTCATCACATTGCTCACACGGTAACCAATCACAACCTTTATAATCATCCGCTTAAAGAAAACGTTTGATAGTGTCAAATCACTATGTTCCTAATGTTGAAGTCTGGTAATCTCAAGTCAGAGGACTGAAAAATATACCTATCATGAGAAATAACTATGACTTAATCCATGTGATGGTCTCATAGCGGGTCGGTCCAGTACTTTGTTCCCTAACAAGTACTCGCGATCTTGATTCGTATCCCTATACGTATAATCATCATATGATCATCAATCAAGACTCACACTAGTCTTAATTCATTATAGTTCCCAGTATAATGATCGACTAGGGACATTTAGGATATTTCTGTAAATACCCATGGATCTTATTATAATGTAAACATGCAAATTAATTATAATAAACGGCAAATAAAATCCTCTATTTTATTAACTAAAATTATTCATAAAGACAGTTAATGGATTGACCTAGGGCACATATCCCAACAGTTTTGTTCTGTTTGACTAAATTATCTCTTTGCATGATAATCTTTCAGTATAGTTGCTATTATTGTTATTATATTTTTTGATACTTGTTGCATAAATGGGAATGTGAACGAATGTCTCTTAGTATTACTTTCTATTTTCAAGTACTTACCGTCTAGTTTGTGACGATGGGTGCAAATCCATCGAGTAGCAGACCAGGCAAAGAGAAGATCGACGACTACCTCTGAGCCAGTGGAGTGCTGCTACACCAGATTTGTAGGTTTTGTTTTGATGTATTACTTTCATATGTATATTATATTCTTTTGGGGGTTGTATATTATGGGATGAGTGATAGGTACCTTGACCAGATACATGTTGTTATATATTGCCGTTTCATTATATATATGCATGTGATCTCTATTTCTAGGTTTTTTCACAAAAGTTAGGCTATATGTTATAAGTTTCCTCTAATTGAATTGTTAAGACTTTCGCTAATAACTTTTAAGTTAGAAAATCTTAATTAACTCTGATTTATGCATTTTATAGGATAGGTATATGTTTGTATCTATTTGAAAAATGAATAATTGATAGGTAATAAGGTTTGGAAGAGGCTGACTAATTCTTTGTTGGGCCCTATATGATGAGGTTAGGGCTTTATAAAGGGATTAGGCCGGGTAGTGCCCTAATTTGAGAATGGGACGTCACAGTTGGTATCGAGCCTATGCTTATAAAAACCTAGGTTACAGAACCTATGTTTATAGAGCTCAGGGTAGGGAAAATAGTTATTCCACAAAAAAATCCCAAAGTTACAGTGTGTAGCTAAAGGCCTAGCTTTTTCAACAATTAACAAATAAAAGATTTAAGGAAATTTGAAAAATTGAAATCTTAGTTGTGGAAAATCAGATGATCCTTGCCTATAAACCATTAGTTGGGAAGTAAGTGAAAGTGAGATGAGATTTTTTAAACATAGATGTTAATTTTCTATCTGTATATAGGCGTTATCTACGTAGTATTTGATTTGCTTTCGCTAACAACTTGCAAACACCGATGGCGGATTCACGCGATAGCAAGGACGCAGGTGTGACTGGTAGCCAACTTTTTATAGTATCGGTAGATGATTTTCAGAGACTATCTGATCGAGTAGCTGCTCAGGCTCAGCAGTTAGAAGAGTTCATCACCAAGATGACTGCACATTTTGCTCCACCAACACAAACACCAGCCCTTATTACTATGACTACATCCACATTACCGACAGTAGTGCTGGTAGTGCAGACTATACCGATGATAGCTATTCCAATAGTAGAGACAATCTTTATGCCATCTTTTACCCCTCTATCTTCTAGCTCGTTGGCAGATGTTCAGTTGATGAAGGATTTCATCAGACTGAAACTAGTTTATTTTGATGGTCAGAGAGACTTTGAGAAGATCGAGAAGTGGGTTTTGTCTCAACAGAAGTTACATTGAGTCTTAAGGATTGTGGACAGACTCCGAACTGAGATTTTATCATACACTTTATAGCAAGATGCCAATGTTTGGTAGCATGCGATGATAGTTTTCGAGGGAAAGTTCGAGTCATGGGATGCCTTTAAGAGGAAGTTTTATGAGCAGTACTTCCTACCTGCAGTGATGAAGTGGTTGAGGAAGGAGTTTATGAATATAAGATAGGGAGCTAACAAGTCAGTTATGAGCTATAGAGATAGATACGACTATTTGATGAAATTCCCTGGAGACTTAGTGAGAGGGGATTCTGATGATGTATTTCATTTCGGAGATGGACTGAAACCTGCCATTGGATTTTATGTGGTCAATTTGGGTGCCAAGACATTGAGGGAGATTTATGAGCGTGTACTCTTTCATGAGATCTATTATTTTAGCAGAGTTGCCGATGGGACACCGCTAGTATCAAGCATTGACAACCGATTAGGGTATGGATTATGAGAGGAGACAGAGGGGCAAAAGACCGAGAAATGGGATAGAGGTTCTTAGGGTGCAAGGATATCTATAGCAGTTGTACCATATGTATGATCTCCTACGCCTTTGCAGACCATTGCTGGTAGACCTCCCTTACCACAACCAGTTAGACCTGCATTGCCAGCTCCTCCTCCTCCTACTTACTAGTACTACTACTTTGCCAGCTCCACTAGTCCACGTTAACAACAACAGGGTGGTAGAGGCCGAGGTAGAGGTAGAGGACGAGATAGTTCCATACAGGGGCAGAGATAGGCACAGGCCCAAGATCAGGTTCAGGGTTAGCGTAGACTAGTCACTTGTTATAGGCGTGGTCAGGTGGGACACATAATTTGAGATAATCCACAACCAACAACCATTATACCATCACGGAGTCGAGAGGGTGTACATATGATTACACAGCCTAATGCAGATGCCACGCTGAGACTCATTGAGGGTATGGTTTCCATTTATGGTAGATAGTTGTATGTTTTATTTGATTCAAGTTCTATAGTATCTTTCATTGTTGGTCGCATGTTAGACATCTTAGGGTTGTCACGAGTTGGCGTACATTTGATTTTGAGTACAACAGCTGGGAATAGAGTTTACCCTAATTATCTTATTGAGAGATGTCCAGTACCGATAGGTGTAGTAGAGTTACCTGTAGACTTCAGGGTGCTCAAGTTCCTAGACTTTGATGCGTTGTTAGGAATAGATTAGCTAACAGCGTATCATGCTCATATCGACTGTTTTGTTAAGACAATGATATTTGAGATCCAACGACGTCCGATGTTCATGTATAGTGGTAATACACTGAGAGTCGAAGGCACTCGAGGTCGATTTTTGAATAGTGGAGAGATGGAGACTCTAGTGTCGTTATACATCATAGTTGAGAGTCAGGGACCCAAATGTTAGGAGATTATGAGTTTTCGGATGTGTTTAAGAAATACTTACCTGGTTTACCACCCCTAAGGGAGATATATTTCATTATTGAGTTGGTACTAGGCACTAAACCAATTTCTATACCACCGTATCGCATGGCTCTACGAAAGTTGGAGGAATTGAGGAGTCAGTTATAGGATTTAGGTAGGAAATGATTCATCATACCTTATACGTCTCTATGGGGAGCGCTAGTCCTATTTGTGAAGAAGAAGAATGGCACTTTGAGACTGTGTATCGATTATAGATAGTTGAACATGATCACAGTTAGAAACAAGTATCCCTTACCACGAATTGATGATTTATTTGATCAGCTGAAAGGAGCACACTTTTTCTCCAAGATAGACCTACGATCAGGGTATCATTAGCTTAGGATCAGGGATGAAGATAGGCCAATGACAACATTTAGCATCAGGTATGGAAACTATCAGTTCACAGTCGTACTATTTGGTTTAACTAATGCTCCTGCCATATTTATGGATTTGATGCTCCGGGTGATGAGACTATTTCTTGACCGCTTCATGATTGTTTTCATTTATAATATATTGATATACTTGAGGACTCAAGAGGATCATAAGCAGCACATTAGGGAGACGTTGCAGACTTTGAGGGAGCATTGACTTTACGCTAAATTCAGTAAATGTGAATTTTGGTTGTCAAAGGTCTAATTTTTGGGACATGTTGTTGGAGTAGCAAACATTATTGTTGATCCAGCCAAGATTCAGACTATTATAGATTGGCCAGCACCGACATCAATTATAGAGATTATTAGTTTTCTAGGGTTAACATGATACTATTGCAGGTTCGTGAAGAGTTTTTCGAAGATCGCTTCACCGATGACCAGATTGACCTAGAAAGATGTGAGGTTTCATTAGTCCGAGAATGCGAGGAGGCATTTGCTCAATTGAAGAGATTATTAACTGCCACACTAGTGTTGATATTGCCAGAGGTTGGATAGGGGTTTTTGGTATACACAGATGCTTTTTATACGGGTCTAGGATGTGTGTTGATGCAGGATAGAGGCACTATGGCCTACGCATCAAGACAACTGAAGATACATGAGAAGAATTATCCAACTCATGACTTGGAGTTGGCAGCGGTAGTATTTTCTTTGAAGATACAAAGATCATCTGTATGGAGAGAGAGTCACACTCTATACTGACCATAAAAGTTCGAAATACCTCTTCACAAAGAAAGAGTTGAACATGAGACAGTGCCGATGGTCCGAATTTCTGAAAGACTACGACTTTTCTTTAGAATATCACCCAAGAAAAGCTAACTTAGTTGTGGATGTGCTGAGTAGGATGCCAGTTTGAGATGCTGAGGTTGTTAGATGTCATATGACGTATGAGTATGGATTACTTGAGGCAACAACAATGATGACTCAGTAAGATATTCCTATTGACACTCGGGTAATGATTTTTGCACAGATTAGGCTTCGGACAGTGTATATGCAAAGAGTGTTAGAGGGTTAGAGAGCTAACATTCGATACTCGAGATTTAGTGAGTTAGTCTAGAGTAAGGATTGTACCGATTGGACTGAGATGACAGGTCAGTGTCTCAGATTTAGAGGCAGATCGTGGATACAATAGTGGCCAAGCTGAGAGAGGAGATTTTCAAGACTCACACAGTTCTTGGTTCACTATTCATTTAGGAAGGACCAAGATGTACCATGACATGAAGATGCATTTGTGGTGGTCTAAGATGAAAATGGACATATTGGAGTTTATTAGGAATTGTGGGATCTACCAATAGGTGAAAGTAGAGCACCGTAGACTTGGAGGATTATTGTAGCCGCTTCCCATTCCATGATGGAAGTGGAAAGATATTGCCTTATTTTTATTAGAGGATTTCCAAGGACTGTCCGTTGACACGATTATATCTGGGTGATTATGGAAAGATTGATGAAATCTACACATTTTATACCAGTTGCAGCTCATTACACATTTGACCAGTTGAGTGTATTGTTCGAGAAAGAGATTATTAGGCTGCATAAGGTACCATTGACTATTACGCAGATATAAATGCTATGTATATGTCTAGGATGTGGTTGAGTATGCAGGAATAGTATGGTATGCACCTATAGTTTAGTATAGCCTTTCACCTTCAGACTGATAGGCAGACTGAGAGGTTAATTCAGACTCTCAAAGATATGCTCAAGGCTTGTGTACTTGAATTTGGAGGTTCATGGGAGGAGTACCTACCGTTGTGTAAGTTTGCATACAATAACAATTATCGGGCTAGCATTGAAATGGCACCATTTGAGGCATTATATGGCAGACTGTGTCGCTCATCATCTTGTTGGGTGGAGCCAACGGACCAAGATATTATATGGCTTGAAATTGCTGTTGACCATACATAGAAGGCATGCCGGATTCGCTAGAAGCTTAAGGGATCCCAAGAGAGACAAAAGAAGTTTGCAAATAAGTATCGCATCAATCTCACGTACGATGAGGGAGCTTTAGTGTATCTAAAGGTTTCTCCTTGTAAGGGTCTTCATAGATTTGGTTTGAAAGGTAAGCTAACACCATATATGTTGGGGATTCATCTAGTGTTTCATATTTCTATGCTTCGACTAACTAAGTCAAAGGTAGGCGAGAAACTGACAGTGGACTTAACTCGGATTGACTTGAGTGAGGATATATCATATGAAGAGCAGCCTGTATAGATCCTAGATAAGAGAGTACAATAGTTGAGAGACAAGTCTATCCTGAAAGTGTTAGTCAAATGGCAGTTTCATAGAGATTTAGTACTCACTTTGGAACCGAAAGACTATATGCGCAATAGATTTTCGTACGTCTTCGAGTCGGGTATAGTTTTAGGTTAATTTTAATTTCGTTGACGAACTCTCCATTAGTTAGGAAATATTATCACGACTCAAATAGCTAATCTTAGTTAAATATGTTAATTAGGATCAAACGGCCTGTGACGTGGGACCCGCAGCGAGATTCGTGTCATTACCAAGGGAAGATGGCCGAGGTAAATGTTATATTTATGGTGATGTATGCTTAGTGTAATGCTTAGTGTATTGTATATGTGTAGACTACTAAGTCATGCTTACGTATTGTGATAAGTCAGTATTTATAGGTTTTTAGTAATTTATTTTAGTATATTTAATCATTCAAAGTATTTAAAATATATATTTAATTATATTTTTTTTGGTCATTTTTAGGTGAAACGGAGTGCGCGATTGAATTCATGGCGGAAAAATACTCAAAATGGAGTATTTATTTGCAGTGATCGGATGCCGGACAATTTACCTCGAAATACGCGTTGCACAGGGTGTTGAATAGCAGACATGATATTTCAGCCAATAAGGTGATGCCACGTCAGCATGAAAAACCACACTGGACCAATCATACGCTGCCACGTGGACGTTCTACAACAACTGCGTCATCCGGACGATTTCCACCAATCCAACGTCGCCATGTCAGTACCACAGTTCCAGCCACCAATGAGGAGATCCATGCGTCACCACGTCACCAGAGAAACCACGTCACCTGCAAGACATTTCTCCTCGCTTCAACAGCCTATTGATCGACTTTGGGATGCGTGGCCGCACAGACTCCCGGTAATTCGCACGAGCAGCGCGAATTCTCCTTCCGCGTTTAGCGTCCACGTGGCGTTCTCTTATTGGCCAGGCGTGTCATCAACAAGTGCTTTGGCCAATCACGTATTGACACGTGGTGCTGACTCACTCACACACAATGGAACGCACAGTTCTCGGCGAATCAGGTGACGACAACTAAGTGGTGGTGATAGGGCGATCCAATGAGATGCTGATACGTGGCGCGACAACGAAAAAATGACGAATAGCATGCAGACACGTGGCAGAGTCCGAATTTTAATCTAAAAATACCCGTACGATCCTCCTCGACGCACGAGTCACGTTCAGAACCCCTAAAATTAGTATTCGAGTCGAATTTGGAGTGCTTTTATATATTAGGAACATAATTATTAATGAAAAAAGAACCAATTAGTATAATTTTAGATTAATTACTATTAGTTTTTAGTATAGATTTTCTACGATGATGTCCGGGTAGTTAATTTCTCGCCTAAGTCAAAGGGGAAGCAAGTTAGAATTATGATTCATGGCATATTATGTGAGATATTTTATTATATTATTTAATTCATGTAATTTCTTCTATTTCATTGTTGTTGATTTAATGATTATGATTTAGATCTATGGTATGTATGAGGCCTGTGCATGCTTTTAGATGGACAATCTACTGTTATTTGGAATATTAGTATCCGTGTAATTGTGCTTTTAAACCAATAAAGTAACAAACATTCACCCGTTTGCTGTAAAACCCTTTCGGTTCTTGAATGTACAATAATTGAATCTAGGTTAAATCGATAGCGGACGTGACCCGGTTATTTAGGATTAGTGTTCCCATATATCCATATTACTGCGGTTAGTGTATTAAACCTAATTGGCGGATGTCTAGGTTATACATTAATTAGGGAAATAGTTAGTGGCGGACGTCATGACTATCAAAATTAGGGGAACTTGGAATTTCTGGCGGATATCAATTTTCTATAGCTAATCTAGGAGAATTCAAATTAATAACTTTTTGGGAAAGATTGAAGTCTATGATTGCTATTGAATCTTGATTTTGATTTGTGGAACTGGAGATTTAGGTGTTAATTAATTATTAATTAATTTTTTTAGAAATTAATTTAGTTAATTTATTTATTTAATTTAGTTGGATTAGTTAGTTAAATTAATACTTATTTTAAAACCCCCGATTTTCCTTTTTTGTTGTTTTAACCTAAAAAGACAACCAGTCTTTGTTGGATCAACCTTTTGCCACTATTCTACAAAATAGTTGGTTTAGGAAACTTTACTTTATTGACGTGTTCGGCGCGTGTCATATTGATAGGTGTTGAGACGTGAGTAGGGACTTGTCTTGATAAGAGTGCCGATACGGGACCGAGGAAGAGTGATAAGGTAAGTTGGTATAAGCTTTATATGGTTTTATTAAGTGAGTTATATGGATTATGGTTGATTAGGTGTGATACACCTAAGTTAGTAAGTTAAAACATAAGCCACTTGATATGTCTCGAGACACGAGCGACATGCTTCAACACCAATGGAGTTATGGTTTGGTGTCACTTAAGCATGAACTTGTGGGATATGTGTATGTAGGAGGTCCATTTGTTACGTTTCGAGATACATGTGCACAAACGATCGAAGGCTATCATTCAACCATTTCCAATTCAACCAAATAAAGCTTATGATCAACAAAAGCACCTCACACTCTCTCGTTCAATTGCTTAGTTGAAAAGCAAACTTGTTGGAGATATGAAAAACTACTGGGGAAGAAGAAGATTAGCAAACCATTGGAGTTGGTAAAGAAAAGATCAAGTTAAGCTAGTATTCATCAAGCTAGGTAACTTCTCAACTCAATTAGCATAGCTCAAATCCATGAATTCATGTATTTGATGTTGTGGGTTATTGATTTATGTTGTAAATGGTGTCTTCAAACTCTAGAAGTGTGTATGAGGGTTCCCTAGGCATCAGCATAGCCTATGTTTTGATAAAATTCAGAATTTAGTTTGTAGAATTCTTGATTTTACTGTACATATCGCGCTAGGTATGCGATCTAGTGCGCTAATATTGATTAGCGTGCTAGATAAGGCTAGATAGCGAGCTAAGTTGAAAATTAGCGCGCGCTAATTGTTGTTACATCACAAAACTTAGCAATTTTCAAAAATGGCTTAAATACTACTAATGTTTCGAAACCATTAAGTAGAGGTCTAAAGACACTCAAAAACATTTAATGTGATGTCAGGAACCTAAGGAATTGTTTTAGGAGCTCAAACATGAGTTTCGAGGCCTTGGGAGGCCGAAGTAGCATACAAAATCGCGTGTGTATGTAAGTAAACTGAGTGAGATATTTCTTTACATTTCATTCCTATTAGATTATTCATTCTCAGTCATTTGGATTGAATTGCATTTTTACTCCATATGCCATGACTTGTTTCCATTTCTCATTACATGAGGTTGTTTCATGACATAGTTTGTTGATAAAATGGTTTTATTGATTCCAATTCATGCGTCATGTCATTATTGATTGTTATTACTGGTAGTCAGTGAAATAGCATGTTATTAGGTAGTTTTTACTTAGTGTTGTGAATTTATATCCTTTGTGCATTAGTTATGCAATTGTATTTGTTGGTTTCCAGTGCAGTGTTGTTCTTGAATATGAAAGTGGTTCTTGTATCTAAGGTCATTTTATGATAGAAATTCGTCTGACAGACGAGGGTCACCAGACTTTCCAGGGTAATCTGGATTTCTATACTATCTTGCACAACACACGGGGTGTAGGACTCGGGTCGTTGGCTTGCAACTTCACGAGTTGTAAGACTCGAGGTTGTTGGAAAGTATACATCCCAGTGACTGACATTTGGTATAATTATAAAGGCGTATTGTACCATGTAAGTACAACCTTCAAAAGTAATGTAGAGCACAACTCCGTCCATATATAGTGGAAAGGCTGATGTGATGAAGATCACGATCGACGGACCCTAGATCATTACTAGTCAGCCTAGTGTTAGTTTCATTCTGTTTAAGTAAAGTATCTTTTTGCATGATAATCTTTCGACATATTTGCTATTATTTTTATGTTTTTTGATACTTGTTGCATAATTGGGAATGTGAACAAATGTCTCTTAGTATTACTTTCTATTTTCAAGTACTCACTGTCTAGTTTGTGATGGTGGGTGCAGATCCATTGAGTAGCAGGCTCGACAAAGAGAAGATCAACGACTGCCTCTGAGCCAGTGGAATGCTGCTACACTAGATTTTGTAGGTTTTGTTTTGATGTATTACTTTCAAATGTATATGATATTCTTTTGAGGGTTGTATATTATGGGATGAGTGATAGGTACCTTGACCAGATACATGTTATATATCGTCGTTTCATTATATATATGGATGTGATCTCTATTCCTGGTTTTTCCACAAAGTTTACGCTATATGTTATAAGTTTTTGCTAATTGAACCGTTGAATAACTTTTAAGTTAGAAAACTTTAATTAACTATGATTTATGAATTTACATAGGATAGGTATATGTTTCTATCTATTTGAACAATGAATAATTGATAAGTAATAAGGTTTTGAAGAGGTTGACTAATTCCTTATTAGGCTCTATATGGTGAGGTTAGGGCTCAATAAAGAGATTATGCCGGGTGGTACCCTATTTAAGAAGGGGTTGTCATAGTGATCCTCTTCTTTATATTTTGAATCACTCTAGCTACTTTAAAACCCTTACCAGCTTCTCCCTCATTTTCTCTCCATCGAACAATGATAATGATGAACCTTGATTTTAAATTTTTAAATGGATTTATTTTAAGATTTGCATTGCAAAATCTTGAGTCTGATCTAATGGAAATGGCCTTAAAGTGACACCATTTTGAAATTGACACTAATCTTGACGCATCTCCATCAGATAAGGATAATGAGGATCATTAATGGTCCAATTTGGGATGCGAATAGGGAGGGGAGGGGATGGGATGGGGACCCCATCTCCATCCCCATCCCCGCTTAAGAATTCATCCACCATATCAATCCCTACGTGGGGATGAATTTTCATATGCATCACCATCCCTGCTTAATCACCTCGGGGATGGGCAATTTCAATGGGAAAAACATTCCCCATTTCGTTCCCCATTGAATATCTCCACGAGGATTTTTGCGGGGAATTTGGGAAGAATCACTGGTGGAAAATATTTTTTCCCACTTAACTTTTTTCAAAAATTTATAAAAAGTATGGTGCACATGCATATAATTACAATTGTTGAAAATCTCAACAAAAATAAAGTATAACATATAAATATAGTTGCAAACAATTCAAAACAAAAATATAATCATTTAAAAAAACATATAATTAACCAAACAAGTTAAAATTATAAATCACATTAGAGTTTTTTATCACTAGTGTTTTGGGTGAAAACCTTGTAATATTATATAAAATTGATATATAGAATGCATATAGATGTATTTGATAAATACATGGATCTTCATGGAGATCCCCATGGGTAATCCCGACGGGGATCCCTACGGATATTTTCAATGGGGATTCCCCACGAGGATCTCTGCATATATATCTTTTTACCCATCCCCGTACCCATACCCGCATGGGTATGAGATTTTATCCCCATCTCCACCTCCATCCCCATTTAAATTCTCCATCCCCATCCCCGTTGCGGGGAATCCCCGTCCCCCGTGGGGATTCTCCTCCCCACTTGCATCCCTAGGTCCAATTAATTTGATTTCAAATCATAGGTTTTATATTATATATATATATATAAACTATATATACACCAATGCATTTTGGTGCCCATAAACTCATCATGTGCCCCAACAAGCATAATCAGGCTTGCGCATTATTTTCGCGTCCCACGCGAGACACCCACAACTCCCACGTGTCAACAGGTGCACCCAAAAATTTATTATTTCCTTATTTCCCAACTATATTTATTACATTTATTCCCATTAATAGCTTATAGTTCGCATTATTTAATCTTCCAAACCATACAAACACAATGCAATCATACCAACAAACACATACTAATGGAGACAAGCTGGGCTTAACCACGAGCTTAACTCAAGTTAATTACGACTTGGATTGGTGCTAATTACCTAGTTAAGGTAATGTATTGTTTCAGGTAGGCACCTAGTGACCCATAAATAAAAGATAGGTGTCTAAGTGGTCTTGACATGTGATGAGCCTCACCTGACCTAGGGTTGGGTTGCTTAGTTCAGAACCAATAACCGAATCGAGCCTAAGTAAGTTGTCTGACATACCTTAAACAACCTACGAAACTATACAAATTTACATATGAAACAATAATTGCGGAGTTTAAAACTAAAAATGGTTCATATGTTAAACAATAATTTTAAACAAAGTTGTTGAAATATTCCTAAGTAACTACAAATGTATACTACCAATGTACTAAGTCAACAAGTTTCAAGGATAATATTTACCCCATTAAGTAATTACTACAACCCATGGTTAAATGTATTGAATATCAATAATATAAGTAGCATGCAAAGTTCACATCAAAAGCAAAGCTCTATGCTATCGCCTTCCCTTTATCCCGTGCTGGTGTCGATGAAGAAGGACTTGAAGAGTAAGTGGGGTGAGCTGAAAGAAACAATGAAGCCCAGTAATGCAAAAAACTCGCTCAACCATCAAACATATAAGTAATACATGCAAGTCTATCTTAAACTAAAAGTAAAGACAGAGAAAAATAGTAATTCATGAATATCCTTAATCAACTTCATAAAGCATTGCATAAAGATAAAAGCATTTATAGAGCAAATCATCATGCAAGGGTAATTCAAGAGAGATATCATAAAAGCATAATAATATATAAGTCAGGTTCCATTCAATGCATACTAATTATTGACAAAAATCCAGTGACCGATTCCCTCTCGAAGTGATGCAAACCATTAGTTGATATAAAGGCCTTTACGCCCCATAACTAGTCCTATTAAGTCCACAGTAGATCTGTCCAAAGCCATCACCAATGTGTGCACCAATCTCATATGCCCATTTTATGGTACGACTCTAGTAATGTCGATGACCATAAAATACTCAAGCGGTGGAGATGACCACGTAATTGTGTCAGAGTCAATATAATGGTGGGGACAACCACCGAATAGGTCAAATTGTGGCAACAACCACGAATATGAGATAAAGACAACATGAGCAAATGGAAACACACTCATAATCTATAGATAGTCACATTCAATTCAATAATCGCAACCCATTCACCAAGTCTTGAATTAAAATTGTGAGACCTAATAATATCTAATAGCATGCCATGTTTCATAATTGAGCAAGCTCCCCACTTACGTCGACTCACCACGATATCCTTTCCCAATCCTTGCCTTGGGGTTTTATGTGAACCATTTCACGAATTTAAACAATTAATAGATTTCACATCAACATGGTAGTTCAATTGATTTGGTTAATTAATTTCCAAAATAATTTGCCTTTGGGGCTCACTAGTGTGGGTTTCACTTGTCCTCTATAGTCTGGTGCTAATGTCGAACATGCATGATCTTTCCCCTGAGAATGCAGTAACGCGCCTCATTTTAAGGTAGGGGGCATTTTCCATTTGTTCATTAGTTGTATATTTTCATTCTATTTCATTACTTTATGTATATATAATATCTATATTTTATTCATGTTTTTACTTTTATTTTATTTTTTAATTTTTTATCTAAGGAAAATCAACCCCTAGTCAACTCCCTATTTGGGTTAGACTGGCCCCCGGACCATCTAGAGGCCAATCAACCCTTAGGGATGAACTAATGGCATGAAGCCTTTGGTGGCGCTAGATGAATCAAGTGCTCCCCTGGTCATCACGAGAGAAAGAGAGGCTCTCTTTCCCCTCCCCACCCTCGGGCATGGTGCCCGGTGGGACGACGCTAGGGGCCTTCTACTTAGCTGGCAAGGGACGACAACCCCTTTGCTAACCATGGCGAGAGGCTGGTTTGGTATGGGAGGGGTGGCCGAGTGCCACCTGTCTCATGCTATTTAATAGGGGCGTCCCTTGTAACGCCCCTTGGTCTTGGCGACTGTGGCGGCACGACTGTCGTCGCCCTCGCAGGCGATGGAAATAGCTATATTGCCTCCGATAACGTCGAACGACGTCATCTTCCTGAAGGTTTCCCACGCTATTTTGGATCAAACCAAGAGTCCAATTAAATAAAAACAAGAACAAAACAAATAAGGAGATGATTTGTACCTTCGACCACTATTTTGTGTCATCAACATCACTTTAGCTCTCTTCTCTTATTTTTGATTTAAGGTTTATAGATTAATTAGTGGTGGCTAAAGTTTATAAGGAGCTTTTATAATTAGGATTTCACACAAATAAAGTTTGTAAATTTACCAAAATACCCCCGATGACATCAAAACCAATTTAGAGCAAACATTTCAAATTTAGGCTCTAACCTAAATAAAAATCTAAAAATCCATGAAAAGTGAAAGTATAATCAATAAAAGGATAGGGTTATCATTGATTACTTTCTAAAAAGTGAATCTTTCAAGATCAGAACTCTAAAACTCCTCTAAGCTCCAACATTGAATTCCCTTTCCTAATGCCCTAGTTTGCTATACATTCTCAATACTCACCAAATTTTGGGTTGAATGTGTGAAGATTGAGTGAGAATCACTAAAATACACTAAGACTGGGTTGAATGCGTTTTTGAAAAGTCGAATATAGTTGAAAATTTGGTATTTAGGTCAATAAGTTGCAATGATTTATGAGCGTGAATGAGCAAATCTGGGTTTTTGTTTTTTAAAAACGCATATTCATTTTAAGAGAATCAGGTTTAAATGGATTTCTTAGAAAATCACTACCTACATCACTAAAAATGAGCCTGAGTGACTCACCGATTAGTTTAGTGTATCCTATTATAAGTGTAAATTGCTGACCTCAAAATTATACTAAAAATTATGCAAACCGAGACTGATTTTCTCAGCGAATTCCAATATAAACGAGAATCCCTGGAATTTTGTTGGCCTATTTTAATTTTTTTTTCAATTTAATTGATTTTCCCATATATTTATCACATATATGCTCAATAAAAAGGTAGATTTATAAAAACTTATGAGAACTTGATTCTGATTTGTACTAAACAATATTTTCATTACTATAAATAACTGATTAACATAAAAACTAATGCATAAAGATAATGTAATATGGAAAGATATTGGCTCAATCAACTCCCCTTATATGAAATTATTATGGGATTAAATTCCTAAAATAGCCCCATTATAAAATCAAAAGCTAAGAGAATATACAAACAACTAGCTATTCTAATACTAAAAACTGAAAGTAAACTAATACTAAAATTGAAAGTAAAGATATAGTATGTACTACCTCTTATAAAGCACTTTTGTTTACTGTCGTTGGCTCGGCTAAACTACGTAGTTCTAAACAAGTTTTATTAACTTAAATGTATGATTGACCACTCTAGTGGCATTCTAGAAAGTGATTGCTTAGCCATGCACCCTAAAAGTGATTGTCTTGTTTAGAAAATCCATAACAGCTTGCGAAGTGGGTAAGAAAGGTCATTCTAAGATTAATGGAGGATCTTCATTGATGAAGTGTGGTATAACCAAAAAGTCTATGGGAATAATGTACTTATCAATTTGAACTGGTATATTAGTAACCAATCCTATTGGCTTCACTGAATAACCATTTGGTACATGAACTTTTTTAGAAAAAAGTACATCCAAATTCAGTTAAGCATGAATAAAGAAGTGAATTGGCATGCAGGTTTTTTGGAACCTGTATCACAAATAGCTTTAAAATACCAAGCCCATTTAACTTTTACGATTATGCATATATCTCCTGGATTATTGAGCTTGACAATTGCTAGATTCTTTTTTTTCTTCTTTTTATTCTTCGTAACTTTAAACTCCTCCATTTTACGATCATTCTCAACATTTTTTGGTTGCTTAATCCTCCATTCTTAAGTTATTATCTTTTCATTTGAAGTATCTTCAAGTCGCTAATTTTTTGTCATAGCATTTTTGTCTTCCACTGCTACTGTATTAATAACATATACTTTAGCTTTTAAATTATGATAATTTAATTCTAAAGATTTATTATCATTAGTTTCTTCATTATTAGGTTCATCATAATTATCATAGACATCTTCATCATTAAAATGAAAAGTGACAATTTTATTTTCAAATTCCATAGACATTGTTCCTTCAAAGATATCTAACTTTGTTTTAGCTATTTTAAGAAATGGTTTTCCCAAAAGTATAAGCGAAGATTTAGATGATACTGAGTCATCTATTTCTATGACGTAGAAGTCAGCTGGAAATACTAAGTCATTTACATTTATTAAGATATCTTCTAGTAAATCGTATGGTTTAATAATTGTGTTGTCAGCTAAGGTAAGATTAATAGGGGTATTAGTCAATGAACCTATTTTCAATGACTCAAATAGTATGAGTGACATAACATTCATTGATGCTCCAATATCACACATAGCAAAATCTATAAAAGAAGTTCCTAACGTAATGGGGATTCCAAACATTCTTGGATTAGAACATTTCTTAGGTATTTTTTAATTAAAGCATACACCTTTTATCCTAAGTCTTCCTTAGACTTTTCTAAGAATTTATCCTTAGATTCAAAGAATTCTTTCAAAACTTAATCATAATTAGAAAATTGCATATTTGATTCCATCAATGGCTTATTAATTTCTATTTTCCTAAATGCTTCAAGAATGTCTTCATTATTTTCTTCCTCCCTAGTATCACTTAATCGTTGTGGAATGGTAGAATATGAATAAATATCTTCATTCAAATGATCAAAAATCTTATCATTTTCATCCTTATCAATTATTGTATGCTTTTGTAAAGATTTTCATTCACTTCAACTCTGCCTCAATACCATGGGTATAACATTTAAGGAAAAGGTGTATATTTCAATTGTTCAACCATCCATTCTCTAGTAGGAATGACATTAGCCGTCATTTCTTCTTCTTCTTCATCAATAGTTTTATGTGTTTTCTTTTTATTACCTTGTTTATGTATCTTTCCAGTTATAGGTGTGTCTTTTTCATCATTGAATAAAGCATTAACTTATGCTTGATTAGTAGGAGTAGTAACAGCTTGAATAGGTGCTTTAGCTTGATTACTCTGTTGAGTACTTAACCTATTTATTTGTAAATTCATTTGACTTAAATAATTTTTTAGTTCATTAATAATAGTATCGGTCTTAATCTAGTTTTGAGAAATTTGTGTAAAATTCTCATGACTTTTAATTCATATAATTATGAAAGATTTGCTCTAAATTTGGATTCATTTTGAACATTTTGTTGAGGTTGCTTATTAAGTGCAGATTGCATCTGAGCTCTAGGCTATAAGTACTATATTTGATTTTGAGGACCATAACTAAGTTTTCGTGTTGCCCTCCATAATAATAACTATTGTTATTATATTGGTTTTTAAGGACCAGAAAATTGGTTCGTCATTGTATTAACCTCTTTAGTAAGACACGCATCCATAGGATGTATAAGCTCATTACAAAATTCATAAGCTTTAACGTGATTAGATCTATCTTTAGTTAATAGCTTAACCATATTAGATAATTCATCAATTTTATTATCAGATGTATTATTTCTTCTATTATCAACTTCATAATGTTTCTTTCTCGAGGATTCAATCTTTTCACCATATTGCTTAAATTGTTTAGCCATTTTATTAATTGCTTCCTTTGCTAAAATAGGTGATGTTTCAAATAAAGATCCACCATATACTGTATCTAATAAACATTGTTGAATGTGCTTGAGTCCTTCATAAAAATATTCTTATAAATAGTATATCCTTTTGTGGACAAGAAGAAATAATCTTTAGAATCTATCCTAGAATTCATTAAAATTTTCATCATCTTTCATCTTTACAACTGTGATTTGCTTTTTGTAGGAACTAATTTTCTAGTGGGCATATATTATTCTAGGATAGCTTTTAACATTTGAGTCTAGCAGTTATTGAATCATTGGGGAGATAGGATAACTAATATTATGCTTGATCATATAATGTCAGAGAAAAAGCTTTGAGTTTGACTTATTCTAGGGTACCTTCTTTCAGTTTCATCTTGTTTACTTTATGTTGATACTCCCTTTTGAATATCAGTGGGTCTCATTGTCTTTACCATAGAAGTTAGGTAAGACACTAATAAATCCAGGTCTAACTTCAATTTCAAGAAATCCATCAGGTCATGCTATACACATAGGCTTATATGCTTTAACATTTTTAAGTTCTCTATTATTGTTGTTATTATTATCGATAACTGTATTAGCATTATTATTATTAATGACATTGTCATTATTTTTGTTGTTATCTTCTGTCCTATTAGCTAAAATTCTCCTAAGCTGTTGTTGTTTTAAACATCGATAGAATTAGAATGATGAAGTGTGTAGACTGTACAACTTCTAAAACCCTAAGAAATTATTTAAAATCCCTAGAAATGATGTCAAAAATCGACGCATGTTGAGCATGCACAATAGTTTCTTGTATTTCCTTATTATTTGTAATAGTGGTGAGTGGGATATCATTTCCACATGGATTTTGCAAACTTCTAAGGAAAGTGTTTTTTGTTTTGTTTTTCTTAATTTAGTTAATCGAATTAAACGAGAATTGAAATACTAAGTAACTAAAAACTATGACTACTAACTTAATTAACAAAACTAACTAAACTAATCCAAACAATTCAATACAAACTTAATTAAACAAAATTCAAATATGATATAATATAATATAAATATCTAAATAAACATCTAAACAAATCTCCACTAAACAATGTAATATATTTGGATTACATTCAAACACTACAACATTACATTACCTCATAACCTAGTTATAATTATATCACATAGAACCTTGGAATCATTAAATCATAATTCATTATGTTGATAGCCGCCATCGATTTTCATATATTCAATGAAAAATAGCCATATCCTTATGCTTGTAAGTCTACTTATTGGATAAAATGTAATAAACTAGAAATATGATAGCAGTAACACTCGATCAAAATAATGCCTAATCTAAACCAAATATCAATAAGAATATGCCAATCAATAACTAACTTAAAACACAATCACCTAGCACATCCACTCGGGTAATTTGGCTCTATAGATTAATCATAGAATTGTTGTCAATAATCGTTGAAATAGATTCAGAAAATCAAAATATTACATTACATATTTGCAACTATACATGCAATAAAAGAATCATTAGTTGTAATACACAAAAATAACTTATTAAAATTGTCATTGTTGAGTATGAATAGATTTAAAGCATTAAGTACATGATTCCATAACTATAACTATATAGTAATCTAAATTATATATATGTCAGGGTTTGTTTAGATTAATAAACTACTCACTCATGCTGGAAATAAACAATACAATAATATAATTGAAAGACATAATTAAATAAATACCTCTTATTGAAATAAACAAATCTTGAATGTTGTTTCAAATATAAACATAATAAAACTAACTTGAGGTTTTCACAAACTTATTAAAAGAAAAGAAGGCTCTAAATTTCGAAGGCCTAGCATTTTTGTGGTTTCCTAAGCTATACAAGTCATATATAAACTCAAATTCTTCGTAGTAATCTAAAAACCTCATCACCGACCTTAGCAATTTGTCAAACAAATCTTATGTTGTTCACGAATCACTGAGTTAATAATTGAAAATATCATTATGTGCTCCACCAATTCATCTAGCGATTCCATCGTACATTCCAATTCGCTGGCTTTTTCCTCGTTCTTCTTTGCTTCTGATTTAGTTAGTGATTCCTGTGTAATCTCGTATCACTGGCTCATCGCTGGACCTGTTCTTCAGTTGACCGATTTGCTTTTTTTTTCTTTTTTCTTTCATTTCTTCATATTTCCTAATTAAATCCTGAAATCACAGAAACAAGAGAATACGTAGTGTAACATCAACATTTATATCTAAAATCAACTGAAATTACACTATAAAGCATGTCTAATTATTAACTCATCTCAAGGTTAAGTTTTTCTTTTTTTTAGGTATTTTGTGATTGTAAGTACATAAACTCTAATGCTTTTCAAACTTTATTTCATGGATATACTTATTGATCGATGACTATAACTTTTTGGGGTTTTCCTTATGTATTTTGTTACTTTGATCCATTCGTAATAATACATTTTATGAAGTTCCTAAGAAATTTGGTTATCTTGCTATTTATTTCTTTTGACTAATTTACGCCAAATGCGGGGATTGTTAGACCTTAGTTTATTATGCCTTGGATTGGTCTATCCTTATTGGCGGTATATTGTTAAAACAAAAGTTTAGTTAGTTAGGTAAATATTGGAATGAAGATAGAAGCCTGACTCAGTAAGATGTCCGAGTGTAGATACAACTCATAGATAGATTACAATGTAAACTCAAGTGAAAATTTTAGTGTCAAAGTCAGAGTAGAAGAAGAAAGTAGAACTGAAGTCAAAGTAGGAATTGAATACGATTTGAATATTGCAGTAAAACAACTATCAATATTAGTTTACAATAGCGTAGAAGTCAGATACTATAAGGAGAGAACCTCAAAATGGATTACAACAACAAATCTAAGAGAAAGGTGCATAAAGGACTGGAGAACTTTATGGAGATGACGAGTTAAGATTCTTGAAGGAATTGAAGACTTAGTTGTTGAATGTTCGATGATTCCAACAGAAGTTACAATTGGAGACCGAGGAGGTTTTTTGAGTTGTATTGTATTTACGAGTGAATTCCTAGATAAAGAAGATAAACTAAGTATATAGATACTTAAGATCACCATTGTATGGAAGATCGTTCATTACTAGTGTTTTGTGAGAATGAAATATCAATATAGTGGTTATTCATATGATCAATTTGTTTAATTGATTGTTTAGGTTGAGTTTATGTAGATGAAGATATTCAAGTCTTACTGCGATATTAATTTAGTGTGTAATATTGATGTGCGCATGTTGGTGCATCACTGATTCATTTAATCACCTCAGTTCCTCTGGTTTCCAAAACTTTAACAAATACTTAATTAGTCACCTAATCAAGTTTATGAAATTCTCAAACTTTACAATTCTTCCTAACTAATTAAAAATTTCTTCCTTGAAATTTAAACTTACAGAAATTTAAACTTTCGAGATACAACTATTTTAATCCAAACTTGTAAAAAAATCATTTCCAAGGTGAAATCGTTAAGTAGACAAAATCACTTTCGTTGATTCATCAACAATAGAGAAATATAATCCTTTCTAATTCTTTGGTTTAATGAAAAGTGATATCCGTGTCTTTGTTAATCTAGACATACGTCTGTCATCCCATTATAGATCTTGAATTTCAATCCGATCAGAAATGAAATCGAACACATCGTGTAACTCTCACTCATTCTCTAAATGTCTAGTCACAATATTATAGAAATAAATTACCATTTTCAACTCGTCAGCCAATTTATTTAATTTTTTCTTTGACTGGATAGAAAATTAACAACTTTTTTAACTTTGCCAAACCACTATCTATTCATGAGTTCACTAAGAATCTCATTAAATTCACTTAACTACTAATCACTTCCGGATTAGCTTGATCTCTACTCTGATTTCTGCTTTTTCACCAATTATTGATACTTCACATTATATCACGTATTAATCACATATTGTTCTCCAACTTCTCTCATTGCCTGAATAAAGACAATTATCCTTAATTTGAGTAGACATATGTTTCTAAAAAAAGATATCAACATATTCTAGGGTTATAATCTTATAGTATAACTTTTAACCTATATCTCATACAAGTTACAAATATGAAATCTCTTTTTCATCCATACTCAATATATACTTTTGACTTTTCTCAAATTATAGTGGAAGAGTATTTAATCCTTCAAACATATCAAGTCAAATACATTGTACTTTATTCACTATCTTCAACCAATGAGATAATACTAACTAACTGAGCTGTAAGTTATGCGTTATTTTTCATTTCATTTATATCTTCACTTTCATATATGTATCTTGCATCAATTAAAACTTAAATCAACCTAGTGCTTCAAATTTCAGCACTGACTGATCACGTGGTGCAGCACAACAGTCACAAGTACTCCAGCGGTTTACCTTGACTAGAAGAGTCGATTTGTGTCATTTCCGGTAGCTATAAGTCATCTCAATGACTCATCATTTTTTTTATACACGAAGTCTATTCTGTTCAATTTTTGTCAATCTTGGCCATTTTCATATTGATATCATTTTGACCACTTTTTCAAACTTATCACGACTTTCGTCAACACCTAAACCACTTGCAGCTCCTTAATCTCAACTTAGAAAGGAGTTATTTTTATCTCTTCTATTTTCGAAAATCTAGTTAAGGATGATATGATTTTTATGATAATTCAACCAATTAAAGCCTTCCTTAACTATTCTTTGTTCGAAACAAAGAAATCTAGCGACTCAAACATTCTACTATTTGTTATCGCCTTAAGTCGTTTCTATTTTTCTAAAACTTTCTAAATCTTTTTTTTCTCAAAAAAAAATTCTATACATTCAAGAGACTGTGTAAGATATCAAAATATCTTACCGTTCATCAATTCAATTTTTAATGATTTCATTTTTACATTAACTGAAAAGATAGAAGTATTTGAATTTCTAGGACCTCAATCAACTTAATCAACTTATTAGCAGATTAGACCCTTAAAGGACGCTATCTCGATCCTTTAAATCATATTAATGAAAATTCTAACAATATAGCAGTTCATACCGACGTCATATACAAATCATTTACTGATAATCAATCAATACATCTATGTCTTCCTTTGTTACATTTTAAGTTATAATGATAAGCATCATAACTTAATTTGGTTAGAAGTGACTATTGGATACTTTGAGTTTCAAAACATAACCACTTGTGTTTTATTTATTCGCTAATCCTAGGTATTTTCATAAGGTTTTCCCCAATCTCAACTTCTAACAAGTTGATTTTTTCACGACACTTTTTATTTTCATTTTAGAGATTTTGTTGATCTTTGTTTCATAACATCACCTAATCCAGTGTTAACAAAGATTACTTCAAACTCATATATTTATATTCAGTTTCTAATTTCTTTATTCGACTAAAACCATTATACTCAACATCGCTTATAATTTAGTACTTTGAGTGAAATAATAAAAACTTACAATACTTTTTCTCAGAAGACTATTTGATCATTTTCATATGTGGTACTATTTCGTTTTCACTTTGTGTTTTATTTCGAAAAAGAGACAATACTTAGCTTCATAATATTTTACTTTTGTAGAAACTAACTTAGACAGCTTAACTAAACCTATCACAACCCTATTGTGATTTTTCAAGTGAAGCTTTAATTTTTCAAATCAATTTCTATTTTCGATACAACATATTTCCTTTTTTTTGTTGAAACTATTTTCGGAAGCAACCCTCGATCAGTTATGAATTCAAACCAATATTTCGTAAAAAATCTTTCAGAGTTACTAATTAACGAGGTATTAACCTCATTCTAAAATCAAAGATATACATATCTTATGCTTCCTATAAGTCTCAATTTCATTTTCATATTTATGAAAACTATTTTCAATCGTTTGAAACTTTAGTTGAGTCTTTTCAAGCATTTTCCTAAGAGTTTCACAAATATAATAGTTTAATACTTTTAATTTTAAAAAGGTTCACGTTATACGTCCTGACAAGTCAATAATTAGACATATTTTATAGTTCATTTTAGGATTATTTCATATGTAAAAGTCAACATTATACGAGATTTTCTCTTGTTTTATATATTTTAGGTAATAAATGGAGAATATGAAGAAATGAACAAAAAGTAAGCTTAATTTTCAAGATTTTCCCAGTGACTCCTATCACACACAGATTGTTGTGAATTGCTGGGTAAGATTTAGTGAACTTTTAACTTCTTGTTTGGGATGTCTCCCTCCCTGGATTGTTTGGTTCGTGGATTAGCTCGGATTAGCTACCGAACTAGTTAATCGAGGAAGAGGATTAACTAGGCCGGCGCTAGTTAAGAATGCAAGTGCGCCACCATTTGTGGGATTAGAATCCATAGGAGAGGAGAAACCCTCCCAACAAACACCAAATCGAACAGTCGAATCAATCGACCTCCCTCCCTGTTTTGCTCATCTTTCGCGAGACCGAAATCGAACCACTCTTCTTCTTCGATCTTCCCCTGTTTTGCGAGGAAGAGAAAGCGTGGAGGAGGCAGCGCCGCAAGGCGCCGGTTCGGAGAAGGAGGAGAAACCCTAAGCCGAAATCGAACAGGCTCGACGACCGATCTTCAGGAGGAGCAACAGCGCGATTTTCATGAGCAAAAAGATGAGAAATGTGTGAAATGGGTGGTTTTGGTGTTTTTTATCTAAAGGGTATTTTGGTAAATGTACATGTACAACCTCATTTAATCCCAACCTTAAAACTTCCAACCAAACAAGATACACAAATGGGACTAAACTATCTAAACCCATGTGTTAGTCCCATCTCTAATTAATCCCATGTGTTTGGATTCACTAAAATGTGAACCAAACAGGCCAATAATACTATAAATACTAGCATAGGGTTTTGAAATTAGTTGCCCTTAAAGCCTTGGAAGTCAATGAGTAAGTAGATCAAAACTCCATTGCTCGTGGAGTCATTGTCTATTATTTTCATATTTTATTACTTTTGGAGAAGATTGACTATTCAAGTGTTTTAATTCAGAGGTATTTTCAATTATGTCTTTTATTTATATTATTGCAATGTTATTTAAGATTATGAGTGAGTAGTTAGTCAATCTAAACAAAGTCTAAGCGTGAACTAGATTTATTTTGCAATATAGTAATGATGAGATGAACATGTGCTTGATGCTTTAAACTTAATTTTATTCTTTGATTCACTGATTTAATAGGTTATTATCTATTAATTCTAATCACAATATTTGTATTGCATGCATAGTCTAGAATGTGCATTATGATATATGGTTTCATTATCTATTTGAAGTAGTAACTAGGATTGTTTGAAAGACAAACACCATTTAAATATCGTAGGTGAATTTGAGATCTAAATCTAGTGTTGAAGTGGCTTTCCGAAGATGTTAGATTTAGTAGTTCGAAGTTCTCATAAAGTTGATGTGATTCTACTACATGAAATTAATCTATTCATGTATATAAATGGGTTAGCTCAATAGAATTAGAACTTGCCTTTTCCACTGGTATAAGAAGAACAAATAGCTGGCTAAAGGTTGTTTAGTTACTTATGATTAGAGTTTAATAATCTATCTTATTTATAAAGTATGATCATGACTATATGGATTGGATTTACATGTTTGGAATGTAAAATGGGTTTATCCTTCATTGTTTTGGATATTGTTTAGATATTTATTCATTATTGAATTTAATCTATTTTAGTGGTTGTGAATCTGGATTATGTTAGTTAATTAAGATAATATAGTTAGTTAAGTATTATTATATATATAGTTAAATATTAGTTAGTTTAATCACTATTTTTAATTAATTAAAATAAAAATAAAAATAATAAAAACCTTTAAAAAGTGTTTTTTCCTAAAGAAGTTTGATAAATCCCTTTAGAGATGATTCCTATATGCCATTTCTACAAACATTTTAAAGCGTAATATAAAAGGGGAAATTATTCTACGCGTCTGACGTATGTCGATTTTTGTCGTCATTGTCGGGGAATTGAACACAATTTCTTAAGAGTTTTGGACGTGTATGGTCTATCCATTTTATCTTTCCAATTCCACGAGATCCTTACATCCTTTTGATCCTGATGTAGATATGATATTTAATCTTAACTTAAGAAAACAACAACGTAGAGGACATCAACCTACCACAATGGAAACCAATAATAACTTTAATCTTAATAATAATAATGTTAATAGAGAACTTACTTTTAGGCAAGCTAATCAAAATAACTCTATCCTGAGGGATTTTTCGAATTTAAACTTAAATATAGATTCATCAGTGCTCTACCTAACTTCTATGGTAAGGAAAATGAAAACCCATAAAAATTTATAAGGGAACATCAACACAAAGTCAATTGGATGAAACAAAAAGACAGGACATTAGAACAAGTCAAATTTAAAGCTTTTCCTTTTGTATTGAAAAATCAAGCAGATTAGATGTTTTACTTTCCTCAAGATTCGATAATCATAAGAGCTCAAATGTTAGATGCTTTCCTAGATCAATATACACTTGCAAGAAAAATTAGTACTTGTAGAAGACAAATCACAATAGTGAAAATGAAAGATGATGAAAATTTTAATGAATTTTGGGATAGATTTCAAAGATTAATTTCTTGTCCACAACATGGATATACTCAAAGAGCTTTATTAGAACACTTCTATGAATGAATAAATCATTTTAAACAAAGACTATTAGATATTGTATATGGTGAATCATTATTTGATGTTACACCAACAATTGCAAAGGAAACTATTAACAAGATGACCAAAAAATCTAAACAATATGGTGAAAAGATGATATATATCGAGAACAAAATTTTATGAGGTTAAAAATAGATTAAGTAATAGATTTGGCGAAAATAGTTGAAAAATTATCTAACTGGTTAAGCTACTACTAAAAGATAGATCAAATCAAGTTAAACCATGTGGATTTTGTAATGAAGTTATACATCCTACGGATGCATGTCCTACTTTACAAGTAGAAAACAATGAAGAAGTCAACGCAATTATGAACTAGTCTGCCTAGAAACCAATATAATAACAACAATTATTACAATGGAAAACCAAAGCCAAACCTTAGCTACGGTTCACAAAATCAAAACGATACCACTTATAGACCATGAGCACTAATATAACCTACACCAATACAACCATATCAACAAACTATTCCACTACGCGACCTAACTTAGAAAAAGTCATACACAACTTTATGACTCAAAGTCATATAAACTTTACCCAATTTTCTTAAAATCAAATTAAAACTAATACATCTATTAACAAACTGAAAAAAATCAATTAAGTCAAATGACTACAGATCAACAAGTTAAACAAACAAACAAACAAAAACAACTACTGAAATTACGAATGCTACTAACTAAGTACAAGTAAGATTTGTGTAAATGAAAAAAGAAACGAATACGCAACCAAAGACACCAAAAAGAGGTAAAAAGAAAACTAAAGTAATTGAGACAATAAAATAAGAAGAACAGGAGATGATGGCAAATGCCATTCCCACTGGGGAGTGGATGCCCGAGCAACTGAAATATACACCTTTTCCCGAAAGACTATATTCATGGTATTTAGCTAAAGTAGAAGCCTACAAAACATCTTTACAAAATTCTAAATTAGTTAAACATGACAAAGTGAATGATATTTATAAGTCAAATGAGGATATGCATTCCAATTCTACCGTTCCACAATGATTCGCAAATGTTAGGGAGGAAGAACCCGAAGAAGACCTATAATCCATTTAGGAAATTAGGAATTAATTAAATTTTAATGGAATCAACTAATGATGAGGTTACTAAAGAATTATCTAAGTTTAAAAAGAGAATGCCTGAGAAATGTTCTAATTTAAGAATGTTTGTCAAACCAAGCAATTATTCTATTGAACTTGCCATGTGTTATCTTGGGGCATTAATTAATGTTATGTCACTTAAACTTTACGAATAATTAAAAATATGATTGTTAACTAATACACATATTAATCTTACAAAAATACCATTATCAAACCGTTTGGATCATTAGAAGACATCCTAGTACAATTACATGATTTAGTATTTTCGGCTGATTTTTATATCACAAAAATAAGAAATCCAACATCACTCAATCCTTTATCTATACTAATAGGTAGACATTTTGTAAAGACAACTAAGATTAAGTTAGATATTTCTGAAAGTACAATATCAATGGAGTTTGAAGAAAAAATATTTAATTTAAGATTAATAATGAACATAACTATGACACTTTGAAGAATACGATGAATTATTTGATAATGAGATAAATGATAATGAATTTTTAGATTTAAACTATTTAGATAATTTTAACGCTAAGATTTATGCAATCAACACAGTAACAATGGAAACTAATAAAAGGATTTCAACAAAAGTAACAGCTGAAGACATTTCAAAAGAAAAGAAAGTAACTCAAGAATGGATAGATAAGCTATTAGAGAATGGAAAAAATCATTAACAAGACGATTTTCTAGATCCAACTACAATAAAAAAGAAAAACCCAAACATGAATCCTATAATGCTTAATGATCCTGGAAGCATACACTTGCACATTAAAATCAAATAGGATTGGTACTTCAGAGCTCAGTGTGATACAAAGTCTAATGCAAATCTCATGCCCTCACATTCCGTTCTACAGACTCAATTGGAGTTGAATTCACTAGCTTCTAAATGATTCTCTTTATCGGATGGAACTTCAATTCAACCCATAAGACTAGTCATGGACGTGCCTATTCAAGTAGACAACAACATCGTATGCACATATTTTTTGGTAATGCTACACTTTATCAATGAAGATCCTCTTTTGATAGTAAGACATTTTTTCTTAGCCACTACAAATGCTATTATGAATATTTTGAACAAAACAATTATTCTAACAGTTAATGGCTAAGCACTAACTTTCGGGAATGGCACTAGAGTGGAAAATTCAAATTTCAAGTTTAGATATCCAAACTAAATTTGGAAATGTTAAGTCGAGTCAACAATGATAAACAAAAGCGCTTTATTAGAGGTAACCTATTATCTATGTTATTTTTATGTTTATTTAATTTTATTAAGAATTTGTTTTAGTTTAGTTTAGTATGTTTTTATTCTCACTTTTTGACTCTTGTATTGGAAGTATTTTCGAAACTTAAACTCTGAGGTGATTTCAATTGTGGGGGTGATCGAGTTGTTTTTGCTTATATGTCTTTTTTATGCAAGTTGCATTATTTACTTGCTTATAAGTTTATTTATTTAATAAAAGTATTTAGTTAATTATATGTCCCACTTAAACTTTCGGCGAATCCCATCGATTCCACTTAAACAAGAATTGTCGGGCATAATTTTTATTCTTTAAAACTAAAACCCTAAATCGCCACGCACTACACTTTTCACCCTTGCAAACTATTACATCCTTTCACAAAATATTTGAATTTCTCGTCTAGATTCAACTATTCTAAGCTCAGTCCCACAGTATTGAGAGATTTACTCTCAAGAAGGTAATTACGTTAACCCTGACTTTTTACTTTAACAAATTTTTTATTCGGGGATTTTCACAAATTTTCAATATTTTTAAAAAATTGATTTGATGGAATTTATTTAATTGTCTTGTACAAATGGTTTTATTGATTCCAATAGACTAAGATTATGATCACATTGATCATTGACTTACAAATTTGACAATTTCAGAATTTCGCTATATTTACGTATATTTGCAAATGGTTTACAAATGCGAGTTTGAAATGTGTTTGGGGATTTTGATTATGATTTTGTTTCGCTCTAAGTTCCTACGATTTTGAAAAGACTTACAAATTGTCACCAAATTGCCTTACGCTATTTGGAAAACCAATTTTCAAGTTTATATTTTAGTGATAACATAATGTCCAATTTTATTTTACATTAATGACGAATTTCAAACTAGCTTCCCGAATAGATTTTTCCTTTTAAATAAAATTCTTGAATTTTACAAATTATTTGTGACAACACTATTTCTATCATTTACATGTTTTCTTTAGTTTTTGAACTTGTGAGTTTTGAAATCAGAAACAATGGTCAGAGGAGGAAAATGTAGAAGTTCTTGAGAGGAGAAGGGAAAGGCAAAACTTGTAGAAAATTCCATACAAAAATCCAAAGCTCCACCCAAACCAATTAGGCCTACGAGGATTTCGATGGATGAACCCCGAACTAGAGCATCTAGAGAGCCTTCTTCAGCCTTAAGGTTTGAATATGATTCAGTTGGAGAGAAATAGATCGAGGAGACACCCACCATTTCCTTCCATGCCCATAACTGTAACGACCCAAATTAATTAAATTAGGATTAACATTAATCTTAAGCATTAACGGTTGTAATTTGGGTGTTACATGGACAACTCGAACTCGGACATGAGAATCGATGGTAAATGTTATTTGTGGATGTTGGTTGTTTATGTGTCATGTTTAAAATTCAATTATATTATTGTATTGCATCGCATGTGTGTCACATTGTTATTGTGTGAGTTGGTGTGATAGGGAGTTACATTGGGAAACATGTAGATGCAAGTATCGGGTAGTAGTTATTTGGGGATGCTAGACTAAGCTAAGAACTATAGTATGCTGTATAATTAAACCATAGCCCAAGTTTGTTAATTAAATAAGGTAAGAATAAAGCGCACATCGGGGTTCGTTTCGGAGTGCGGGGCATTGGGTGCCGGGTAGTTAGGGGTTAAATATGATCACAAAAATGTGAAACATGCGACTAAACACACTAACCATCTATGATTATATGTATAAATTTTTATTATTCCAAATTAAATTAATTAGGCTTAAGTTGAGAAAATAAAACACTAAGCATTGATATGTCTCGAGATGCATGTTGTCATTTTCTCTATAAGATTTGGTGTACAAATGTGTGTTAGGCTGATTTGAATTACTGAGGTTATGAGTGAGTTATAACCATTCGATCTTCATAAAGATGGATAAATATGTAGGAGATGTGTGGTTGAGATTTAGCCCACTCACTTATATATATAAGTACATGTAATGCTCATTCTCTACATGCAACACAAAGCAACATTTGAGAAGAAGAGAATTCATAACTCCTTTTCTAGCTTGAGTCAATGATTTCAAGAATAGGATCAAAGCATTTCTCCAACTTCATGGAGCATCAAAAGCTAGGGATGAAACTACAACCCTAGGTATACATCCCTCTATTTCAAGTTTGAAATCAATTTTGGTTTTTGATCATTTTCGGAGGGTAGATGTTTGAGTCCCTGACATTGGGTTAAATATTTCGATTTCTCATTTCAAGCTGGTAATCCGGTTATCAAGAAGTTCTTAATTTGGATTTAGAATAAAAAAGTTACGAGTTTTTTAAGTTGTAAAATAAAACTTGAAATTCTGCTTGTTATTGTTATGAGCCAACCTATGTAATTTGGTAACAACTTTCGCATTTTAACTCGAAATGGACCGAATCTAGTGGCATTTGAAAGCTAAATCAATGGGGAACAACTTTGTCCTGATGAGAATTTTGTAATTCAAATGTTTTCATATTCAAAAGTGCTCTACAAATTAGTGATTGAATGCCATTATGAGAATTTTGAAACTAAACTTTTAAATGGTATAACTCCCTAATTACTTATCCAAATAAACTTTTAAGAATATAGATTGGGAGAAATAAATTTTTAAATCTACTGGTCGGATTAGGTTCCAATTTGAGCTATTTTTAGTAGAATTGCAATATCACTTTCTTTTTAAATCAAAATTTCACAAACCAAACGTTTTCGGAATGCAAATATAGAGACAAAAAACTATGTACTTAGGGAAGTTTTAGAGATTTATTCATGCTTAAAAATGTGGTGCAACATAAGACCAAAATTGAGACTTTATTTAGTCTTTAGGAGCTGATTTGGAAAGATCAATTTAAAACCAATTCAACTAACCTAAATACATAATAAACACTTAATTGACTTGAGGGGGCTGAGAGAATGTAGCTCAGGTACCAAAGAGCTAGTGAGGTTGGGTTCGAGAGTCCAATGAAGTTAGAACGTGTATTAATGTACATAAACCCATTCGAACGCCTCACAAAATTCATAGTTTTGTTTTATCGATATCCGATTACATGTGTTCTTGCTGGTGGGCACACATGGGTTTGAATTTATTTTGGTTAAGTATATATTGGTTGTGGCTAGCTCACTTGCACATGTTTGCTTGTTTGTTGTGCTTGTGTTAACAGTAATAGAATGTATCTATGACCATGGAGAGAGATGTAAGATGTTCCCTTGATTTGAAATAACATATAGAGGGGTTCGTCCATTAATCGTAGTTGGGGTTTAGTCATTGTAAGGATACGAGTATATACGTGGTTCTTATTTTATTTTTATTGGTTACTGGCTCGTTTAGGTTAGGGTTTTCTTGGATTATTCGCTTGTTTATTTATTCATTGTTGCTTTATTTCGAAGCCCATTTTATTGGTATGTGTTGTTGCATTTATTCGCTACTGTTCTTGCCCATTTTATTCCGCCTACATTCATGGGATTATGAATTATTGTTGTCAGATGTTATATTCGCATGTCTCGTAGTTTACTAGTTTTATTTCATGAACATTGTGTGGACTTTTATTAGGATCTTACTCTCTGAACTCGTCATAATATTTGTTAGGTGACCGAGTGCAGATCATTCGATGAGCAAGAACCAGGGCAATGAGGTATTGGACAACTACCTTTAAGATAGTGACGTCAACTTATGTTTGATTATAATATGGATGCATTTACTTTTTGTTGGGTTTTGCAGAATGTAAAACACATAATACATGTATATGGATCTTTCGATGTACTTATTTTGCCTTTAATATATACATGGTATCTTGTTGTTGGGTTTTTCACTAGTTAGGATTGTTAAATATTGCATAATTTATTCACTTAAAGACTTTTGCTGTAAAATTGTATTAATACTCGATAAACTTATTAACCGACTAAGTTAAATCGCTAATAATTATATGAGTATTAATTAGATAAGTTAGAGTTTAATGTAAAATGTGTAAGCAATGAGTTAGGTTGTGGGGCGTCGTAGATATCTAGGCCTCTACGTGGAAATGCTTGTTGACGTGTGATGCAACGTGGCAGTGCCCAGGGTTGTATTAGGATTTGGGGCCACCAAAATAACCTTATCAATGCTAAAGTCATTGCTAGGATGAAGATTTACATTAAGAAGAATATAAAGATTATACTGAATAGGAAAAAGAAACGAAGTTAAGTACGTGCCTAGAGGTCCTAAACATAATAAGGGATAGGATTTGGGGGTTATTAAGGACTACTATGCCGATAATGACGCGAGGTCCTCAATTGAAAAAGGGTGTGCCATATTAGTGAGAGAATTCTATGCTAATTGGCATGGATATGAAAATAAAATAATAACCACAGTCCGAGGAAGACTAGTGGACTATCCACTCTAAAAATAAATCAGTATTATGGTTTACTAGAAGTACATTTGAAACAAAATAATGAGTACTCTAAACCTGAATACATGTATGGACACATATTTCCCTATGATACCTTAGGAATAGTTTAGAAGCTACTCCAGGCAATGGTTTCCATTCCATTTTGATTCAGATGGGTACTTAAATTACATAAGATCCAATTTTTTGGAAAACAACTAAAGCACGGAGCTTTTTCTTGAATGCGAGCCTAAAGCCTAGTTTGCAACATTGCGACATAATGAAAAATAGGACAACTCTTTTATACTGTGGCGACTCTGCGCCCTGATGGTGCACCGAGGTGTCGTCGTGTCATGGGCTCCTCTACTAGGGTGAGTTACACGTGTCTGACACCTACCTGTTCATCTCAACTCTCGATAATCGTGTCCATGTATGTGTTACCAACGTAGTTTGTTGATTATTCATATTTTCATAGGTTATTTTTAGGTTTATAAAATCTCTTAAGTTCAACTATATGTAGCTTATTCAGTCCTAGCCGTGCTAGTGGTTTGTATTTTACAAGTTAACAATAATTCAACGGAAGCCTTGAATTTAACAAGTAAAGTATTAAATTAGCATGTTAAACACTATCCAAATGAGCATATCCTACTATGGAAAACCCGAGAAAGTACTTTGTATATTGGCAACATTTCCATAAAATAGTGTATATATACATGTAAAGTGTAACTCCAGTCACTCAATACCCAAAATAATACAAAATATCAAAATAAATATGTACTAATATGTCCTCGACGGCGCGTAATCAGATGTAGTCATTTAGAATCCCCTTGCCCCTAGTAGTACTACGATCTACACTCAATCATCACAAAAAGAAAAATGATGAGTCTAGTGATAAAAATCCCAAGGAACCCCTATAAGCATTCGCATAATAAAGTAAGGAAATGCAAGAAATATTATTATATAAACATGCATAATGTAAAAGACAGGAAACTGTAATTGGCTCATCGCATGAATAAATAACATATAAGCTGACAAATGTGTGTGCTCACTCCAGATGGACTAGACTATACTTCGAGTCACCAGGATCCTACCAGTAAGTGCACCCAACTGGCCCAATACTGGTCCCTCGCGGTGCTAGCCAAATCCACCGAGTCACGGACACGTAAACCAAGGGCAAGCTCGCGTTGGAATTCTCCGAGGGTCGGGTCACGCGTACTACAATCTAGTACATCATGAACACCCAACAAGGAAATTCGGGGGAGTAAACTTAACCCACATCCAAGTAACGGAATGGAGTAATAGAAAACAACAAGAAATGATAAATATGGAATAAAAAATATAATCAAATACTCACAGTTCTTCAATTGGGTTTTACAAACCTCAAACTGCTCTTCAACTTCCCTAGACTCCCTCATCTAATTCGACAAGCTCCCCGACAATGAGCTACGATCCCCTAAGTCCCTCAAGTCCAATTTTGTAAGTTTAGGTTGATTACAAGTGTTTATATATGTATTAAGTTGGAATTCACCAAAACAACCCTTAATATTAAGGTTTCATCTGTCATTAGCGTGCTGATGAGTCCACCTAGCGCGCTAGGGAACCAGTTTAGCGCGCTACTATTCTTCGTTTTGAAAAATAGTTGAGAGCCTAGACTGGTTGGCACGCTAGCCAGCATGGTTAGCGTGCTAACTGCTATCCGTGACAGAATTCTCAAGTTCAGAATTATGTCCTTCACATCCCAATTAGCTAACCTATCCTGATTTACACACTCTATCTTTATTGGTTAGTCCAAAACATCAGTTAAATCTATAAAACAAAAAAACTTGATCAAAATCACCAAATTCCTTGCATTCATTAGTTTGTCCCAAATTCATCAAAACCTCAACTTTTTTCAAAAATAATGGTAAATCCATTTATAGAATATAGTATATTCAAAAACAATATACACAAAAAAATGAAATTAAGTAAATCACAGAAAGTCTGACAACTTTCCCTTTCTTTTTCTTCACTTATACTGGTCATTAATCAATTATGAAAATTCGATAATGTTAGATAACTAAATCCCACACTATCAAGTAAACCTGTAATAATCAAATGCATTGTATTCCAAGAGATTAAACTAACAATAATATCGCAAGGAATCATAAATATACAAATACGCAATCCATCCTGCTTCTGTTAACCGACCGCAATCAGATGACCTCTTCCAAAAGTCGTAGGTAAATAGTAATAAAGATTCACAAGTTTGAGAAAATATCCATCGGGAAGCCACGACCTCGACTCTCCGTGGAGTATGTTTCCAGGCCAACATCACAAACCCTCATAAATAAGTGTCTACAACGATTAGTGACTACACTCACAGAGCACCTCGGTGTTCATTCTACCACACATATAGTGTGACGCCCCTTCTTCTAAATAGGGCATCGCTTGGCCTAATCCCATAATTAAGTCCTAATCCCAACCACATAAGACTTAACTACGTATTAAACAGCCTTTCTTTCCTACATTCCTCGATACATGCGTTCAAAATGAGTATTATATATGTCATGCTATCATTAGATTTCAAAGTTAATTAAAACTTTTTATCATTTTAATGTTATCACGAGAATTTTAAAGGTTATGCAGAAGCAGTTATTATTTAAAAATTATAAGTGTGGAAACCAGGAAACAACATCACACGCGTATAAATATCATAAGGATAATAACATAGTGTGATAAATGAGTCTCAAGTAAGGGAATTATACGTTCAACCCAATATACAACTCAAAATGTATAGGAAAGACACAAGCATCCGTAATACAACGAAAGTCGAGTCATAGACAAAATGAGATAGGAGAGTCGCCGAAATGCTCAAAGAAAGTCACTGATCTTCTCCTTCTCCGGCTTGCTGCTGCTCGATGGACCTACACCCACCGTCACAAACTAGACGGTGAGTTTAGTTATATTTAACTAATAACTAGAGAATTCTATACTATATTTCCAAAATGTAAGAAAGGTATTTAAAAACATAAAGTAGCGAAAAAGTTGTTGAATCTATTAATGCAAGTAAATATCATAGTTAAAAATATATAGACTGACACTGGCTAAGTTAATATGATCTATGTTCGGTCGGCGGTGAGAATTGTCACCTAACATTTTTCACTACTATATGGAATTGTGCTCTACATATTTCATAAATTCTATCAATCATCAAATGGTAAAGCTGTGCTCTACGCGTATAAATCATCTATTTCATTCTTGCTGACAACCCCGAGTCCTATACCCGGTGTGCCATGCAAGTGTGGTGATGAGTAACGGAACCGCGGTAGATCTAAATCCCCATGAACTACACATTTTTTATGCAATGGATACTAGATAATCCATACTTTAATTTTCAAGGATCAATAATTCTAAGTCTCTAGGATTTTAAGACTAGTTAAGCTATAAAGCCCAAGGAAATAGAATACAAGTCTAATTCGTTACAACATATCCTAATAACATGCTTTAAATCAACTATATATTAAGAATATTATCAAGCTTATGAAAATGAATCAATGAAATACTTCACAAGACATCATGTTGACAATATTCAATAATGAATTGAAATAAGGATAACATGATGTGAGATTAGAAGTAGCAATGTTGATAACTAGACTATAAATCGATAAGAGTCAATGAAATGAAATAGAGGATTCTTACAACTTTACTTACAAGTCACAAAGCTTATCCTAGCTTATCCGGCCTCCTGACACTCCAAAACGTGTTCCCGAACTCACAATACCTCCCTTTAGTTTCCTAGAATTGTTTGATATGTTTTAGAGTGGGTTAAACTTGCTAGGTTTGGGCTTTAAATTGGTTTAATTGGGTTTAATGAGTTTTCGAAATTTCAAAACTTACTATCCAAAGTCTCAGTAGCGCAAGGGAAACCCACATAGCGCCCTAGGTAACTTTAGCCTACTAGGTGGAAACCTCTAGCTCGTTTGTGTTCTTCTTGTCGAAGAACACTTAGTTTCCTCGAACATCTAGCGCACTACCCGGAGGGTATAGCGCGCTAAACTTTACAGAACCCATAATTCTGCAAGTGCATAATTTTGGTTTCTTTGACATCTAGACCTCTTCCAACGCCCCGAATCCCTCGCTCTCCTCTGTCAAAGGTCCGTAACAAACCACCAAACAACGACATGCACCAAACACTTTTATAATTCATTCATTTCATCCAATTAAACATGCATTTTGAAAAAGAAATCAAGAACACATAATAACTTTGAACAACCATAACTTGTTGATTTCAAAACTGTTTTGGAGTCTTTATAGTAGGATTATCATAAAAACACAAGAAATTCAAATATGAGTTTAGATTTTTAAAACAAACACATCTGCACTACTAAATCTAACGAAATCAAGTTCATAAGAAAACCCCCAAATTTGCCCAAAACTTCAAAATCCGAAAACTGGGCTGGAAACTCAAATCAATGCTTCAATAATTTTTATGAACCAATGAATTAGAGTTTGAAACACATTTAGAACAAGAAAAGTCTATCAGCTAGCTCAATTCTTCAAAATTGGAAGCATAACAAGTGAGGAAACCATTATCTAAGTTTCCTAGTTTGATGATATGAGCTTGATTTGTCACAGACTTGATGAATTTGATCCTACTATCACCAATTTAAGAGCAAACTAGCCATTAAAACACTCCAGCCCTATTTTTCCGTCTCTTGCTTTGTTGTGCATGGTGATAAGAATTGTAGTAAAGTATAATATATATATTAACCTATTCCTTAATCTTGGTCACTCAATTTTTATAAGATCTAATGGCCCACAATCACTCCTACCACCATTACAACACTCACACTAACACTAAAAGTGCAATCACATCTTATGACATTTTGTATTGGCGCATCTCTCAAGGTATATCAAGGATTGTTGATTTACGTGTTATGTTGTAGTTACCACTTAGGCTATTTAAATTGATAAAACTAACTACCATAGATTTATGGAACAATTAAGTTGGTTTCATTAATTCATTCATTTTAAATAAAAAAATTGACCATGTCACTCTACCCAGTTCCACGACTGCATGCATATCGAGGCGTGTCCCCGCTCACGTATCGACACCTGCAAATAGGTAAAAGGACTTAAATAGTTTACAGAAATACATTACACTAGGAAAACATAACAACAAAATATAAAATATACCTCGACAACATGCGTCGGTATGCGTGTGTATCGCGGTGTGGGTCCCACGGTACATGTCGGCAATCTTGTTTAAGGAATTAAACACAATCAGAAATTTTGGGTCGTTACAATTCTTCCCAACTAATGGAGATTTCATCCTCGAAATTAAAACTTGAAATAAGACTTATACCTGACTCAAATAGGTACAAAAACCTATCTTGCATATAGCCGTCCTGCTCCCAAGAAAGTTTGTATCACCGTGAAACTACCACTTGACGATCACTTTTGGGTTAGACTTCCCTTTCAAGCCCTATACCAATCGATCTAGAATCTGCACAGGCTGCTCCTCATATGAAATATCCTCACTCAAGTCAATCTTACTCAAATCGACTATTGTTCGTGCTTTTGCCTTCGACTTAGCTAGTCAAAATATCTATATGTGAAAGATCGGATCGATCCCTGACATTTGCGGAGGCATCTTAAGCTTGTAAAATACGTTCCCGACCCGTTTTTTAATCCAGAAAGGTCCAATGAGTCTCGAGCTAACTTGCCTTTCACACAAAATCTCTTAAGCCCCTTCCGAGGGAAAACCTCGAGATAAACATAGGCTCCCTCGGCATACGTAAGCTCATCGCGATACTTGTCTGCATACTTCTTCTGTCTCTCCTGAGCTCCCTCAATTCTTTGACAAATCAACTTGATCTTCTCTGTGTGATCAACAACAATCTCAGGTCCCACAATATCCCAGTCCTGTGGCTAAGCCCAACATGATGGCAAGCGACACAATCTACTATATAAAGCCTCGAAATGCTCCATCTTAATACTGGCCTGATAACTACTATTGTATGCAAACTCACACAACGTTAAGTACTCCTCCCAAGATCCGCCAAACTCTAACACAGGCCTGGAGCATGTCCTCAAGGACCTTAATTAGTCTCTCAGTCAGTCCGTCAGTTTGAGGATGAAATGTTGTACTGAACTGTAGGGGCATACAATACTATTCCTGCATACTCTACCACATCTAGGATGTATAAGTAGCATCTCTATCGAATGTGATTGTCAACGGTACCCCATGCAGCCTAATGATCTCTCTCTCAAATAGTGACGACCCAAATTCCTTTACTACCCGCCATGTCAGATCCCATGTCAACTAGCCTTGCCACATCATGACCCACTTATCCTTGACGCCTCGCAACCTACAAGTTGCTTACACTTTTTCAGCTAACCCTAGTTACACTAACTAACCTTTACATAAGTATTAATTATTCGGTTAACTAGTTACTCAATTTATCAAGTTATATTATAATTTCACAACGGAAGTTTTTAATGAGTAACTTATGCAATATTTAACAATCCTAAGTAGTGAAAAATTCGGCAAAAGACACCATGCATATTTCAAGGCGAGATAAGTATAACAAAAGTTCCATATACATGTAATCAGTGTTCTATGGTCCTTAAAACCCATCAAAAGTAAAATAAATACATACTGATATCACACACGAGCCGGCTCTACAATCTCAAAGGTAATCACCAATACCTCCTTTCCCTTGCCATTGCTCTTCGAAAGATCTACACTCAGTCACCCAAAAAATATAGTGACGAGTCCGATGAGTAAAATCCCCAGAGAATTCCACATAATATTCATGAAATAAAACTAATAAACTAAGAGACATGCGAATATAACTCTTGGCAACAATACGTCATATAACCATGAATGTAGACAACATACGACAAGCAAAAGCAATAGCATGAAATAAATAAACAGTACAAAAAGCTAAACCAACTCAGAAATAAAGCATTAATCAGTAAACATCTGTATAATCACGAGAAAACCCTGACCAACACCAGCAAGTAACCGGTAAATCAAATAGGAACCACGCATATACTTATAGGCTTATAATGACTAAACCCCAATTTCAGTTACTGGATGAACACCTCCAGACACTATTTCAAGTCAAGGGAACACCCTAAATCCCTCCCGATGGTCGTAAGTATATCCTACGGCCATCGACACGAGCACTAAACACAAGTAATTCGCGCAAGAGATTTAGCCACTACCAATATAAATGCACACCGAATAGGAGTGAAAACCCATGTGTGCTCACCAAGAGTCACATGTGAAATGCGATATCGATAAAACCAAAACCATGAATTCTGTGAAGCATTCTCAATTGGTTTACGTAGCTCAATCCGCGCTCCAGCTTTCCCGGACTCCCATATCGACCTGATTAGCTTCTTGATACCCGAGCTACGGTCCCCTAAGTCTCTAAAGTCCAATTTTACATGTTTAGTATGTTTATAGGTGTTTAAGATATGTTTTAAGTTAAAAAACCCAAAACAACCTTTTAATTTCAATTTTTAGTTAGCGCGCTATGGTCTTGGTATAGCGCGCTATGTGATGGTAGCGCGCTATGGACAGTATGTAGCACGCTACTGTTCTTCAAGATGAAGAACAGGTGTAAACTCAGAACGATTAGCGTGCTAACCGTTCTAGGAAGCACACTACCTAGCCTCTGGGACATAATTCTCAAGTCGAGAATTCTATATTTCCCTTCCAATTTGGCTACCTAAACCTACCTAACACTCACTCCATATCCAATTAACACCAAACAACATCTAACACAACCTCAGAACCTCTTTTTACACCGATTTTATCAAAAATCATTAAAAATTGGTTCATTAGATGAAGGAGATGATGGAGAAGATGATTACCTAGGTTGGGTCCTCCAATTTGATGATCTCCAACTCCAATTTCCAACTCTCTTTCTCCTCTCTGTGATTTCCCAACAAATTCAATTTAACATGTTTTGGTTGTATGGTTTGATCAATCTTTCATATATATATATATATATATATATATATATCAATGTGAGGTGTGTTTCTAACCTTTGATCCCCATGTATTTTGTATCCCGAGAATCATCCAAGGGTCATTCTCTTGCCACATTTCTTACTTACACTCCACTAACTCAAACCAAGTGACACCGCATTGTCACTCCCTTGGACTCTAGATATGCTAATGTGTATCTCCAAGCAAATCCTATGCTTTCCATTTAATTGACTAAACTATAGGTCTTTATTTATTTTAATTTGACCACACTAACTTAGGCCTATTCTACTAAATATTTATAAAAAATAACCAACTTATGGTCTTACTAACCTTCGACTACTTGGTACCTAGTGCCCCGTCTCGACATACATTTCGAGGCACATCATAGCCTATTATTTTAATTTGAATTTACTTATCATATGGTCACATTACCAATTTAATTGATTTACTATTCATCTTGACATGGACTAGTCTGGTTTCCTAGCATACCTTTAGTTCACCTACCCAACACCTGCACCTTTCGAGGCGAACACCCGCCAAACTAACTCGCCCAATAACAACGTACACACATGCGGTGTAATATAATAATAATAAATTTGAACACTACATTTACATAACCACCATCCACAAATAACATATTTCCTCGGTTCGCATATCCGAGCCAACCGAGTTGTCCATGTAATTCGGAAATTACGACCGTTAATCCCCAAAATTAACGCTAATCCTAGTTTAATTAATTTGGGCCATTACGCAGACAATACACTCAACTGATAAAATGTGTAGTATGAAGCAACTGGTAGAAAATAAGCAGACTTAGTCAGCCTGTCAACTATAATCCATATCAAATCTTGCTTCTTGATATTCCTCTAACAATGTCCATAAAGATGTCTTCCCACTTCCATCATGGAATGGGAAGCAACCGTAATAACCCTCCAGGTCTACGATGCTCAGCCTTCACCTGATGGCAAATACCACAGTTCCTGATGAACTCATATATGTCTGCCTTTATCCCGGACCACCAAAAGTTTCTATGCATATCGTGGTACATCGCTTTCTAACCCTTAGATACTCTCTGTATAGACATTGTCTATAATCTCATCTATGCGCAAATCAGAACTTGAGTATCAATAGGAATATCTGACTGACTCCTATTGCCACTGCATTGAGTAAGCCAAATTCATGCATCATGTGACAAATGATAATCTCAGCATCTCTCGTTGGTCTCCTATTTAGCGCTTCTGCAACTACAATCGCTTTTCTCATATGATACTCCAAGAAATATTTGTAGTCCTTTAGAAACTCTAACCATGTGTTGTCTCATATTCAGCTCATTCTATGTGAAGAGATATTTCAGACTCTTATGGTCAGTAAAGAGTGTGAATTTCTTTCCATATAGGTGATATCTCCACACCTTCAGTGCAAATATGATTGTTGCCAACTCTAGATCGTATGTGGGATAGTTCCTCTTGTGAACCTTCAGCTGCCTAGAGGCATATGCTACAACTCCGGCGCCTTGCATCGGTATACAACCTAAACCCACATGAGAAGCATCTTTATATACTAGATATCCATGTCCAACATTTGGAAATACCAATACTGGTGCAATAGTCAATAATCTCTTCAACTTGTCCAATACCTGCTCACAGGCCTCCGTCCATTGAAACACGATGTCATTTTATGTCGAGCTAGTAATCGATGAAGAGATTTTCGAGAAATCCTTCTGAAATCAGTGGTAGTACCCTGCCAAGCCAAAAACTTCCTGATCTCTGTCACTTATGTCGGTAACGGCAATCTGTGATAGCTCAAATCTTAGCCGGATCCACCGCAATCCTTGCTGCTCCAACAACGTGCCCCAAAAATTTGACTTTGGAAAGCCAAAACTCACACTTGCTAAATTTAGCGAATAACCTGTGCTCTCTCAAAGTCTGTAGTGTCTCTCTCAGGTGTTGCTCATGATCCTCACGTGTCCTGGAGTATATTAAGATGTCATCGATAAAAACTATCATAGAGCTGCCCAAAAATAGCTTGAATACTCGGTGCATCAAATTCATGAACACTGCGAGGGCATTAGTCAACCCAAATGGCATGATCGTGAACTGATACTATCCATAGCATGTGCAGAACACTATCTTAAACATGTCTTCCTCCCTGATCTTAAGCTGATGATACCCTGATCTCAGGTCTATCTTGGAGAAAAATTATGCTCTTCTCAATTGATCAAATAAGTTATTAATTCTCGGTAATGGATACTTATTCTTGACTGTGTACTTGTTCGATAACCTGTAGTCGATACATTGCCTCAATGTGTCATCCTTCTTCTTCATAAAAAGAACGGGTGCTCCCCATGGCAACAAAAAGGGTGTGATGAAACCCTTAAGTCCTGATTCCTGAAGCTGGGTCTTCAACTCCTCTAACTCTCGCGGAGCCAAACGATACGGAGGTATGGAAATAGGTATGGTGCTTGGTAGTAACTCAATGATGAAGTCGACCTCTCTCATTGGCGGTAAACCAAGTAAATCCTCCAAAAAAAACATCTGGAAACTCGCACACAACGGGTATGTCCTCGAGCCTAGGTCTCCGACTCTGCCAAAACATACAATGCTACCAGAGTCACCATCTCTCAACTAGTCGCCAGTCGACCTCTCGCGCTTTCGGCTCTCGATGCACTACCTGTATAGGTAAATATAGGATGTCTTGGGATCTTAAATATCACTGTCTTATTGAAATAGTCGATAAATGAGTGGTAAGCTGCTAGCCAATCTATCCCTGATAATGCGTCAAACTCTAATACCTCAAGAACCCTGAAGTCTGCAGGCAACTCTACTCTACCTATATAAACTGGACATCTCTCAATTGGGTTATTAGGGTAAACACTATCTCTGGCTACGGTATTAAGGATCGAATGTACTATAAGCCTAATGGGTGTCAGTCTTAGGATGCCTAACATGCGACCAACAATAAATGATAAGGTAGATCCATAATCAAATAACACATATAAATCTCTGTTGCAAATGGAAATTTTACCCTCAATGAGACCTCATGTGGCATCGTATTTGGCTAAGCTATCATATGAACCTCCTCTCAGGCCTACTTTGCATAGATTGTAGCTGGCTACGATAACTCCCTCACGATGTGTCTGAGCTGTCATCTATAACATGTAATATGTTTGTGCTGACCCTAAGTCTGAAAATGACCTTGTGTTTGATACTAAACATGCCTCTATGGTTGTCCCTATCCCTGTCTAGTATCTCGACCTTAACCTCTACCTCGACCTTTGCCACCATGTTGGTGCTATTGTGGAGCTTTGTGGGGCTTGTGGCGTGGGAAGTGCAGGAATGGTGGGAGAAGGAAACGCTAGCCTGACTAGAGGTGGCAAGGGAGGTCGACCTATTTTGCTCTGCGCTGGAGTAGGGTATGATGTATGAAGCACAAGTGGTTGGTGATGTGTGGCTGTCTCCGACCCCCGAGAATGTCTGCTCAATTTCCTTGCTCCCTTACCCCTCTGTCTCCTCCTCTCATACTTCATAGTCCGCTCTACTGATAAAATTGGACCCGGTGTTGTCCCATCAGCGACTCTGCCTAAATAGTATGTCTCATGTGATAAAGTTGACTCGTAGATCTCGGTGAGTGTCCTGATGCCTGTAGTGACTACATGATAACCAAGTTTTGGCCTTAGTCCATCAGCGAAGTGGTACACATCCTTAGAATCATCTCTCACCAAGTCTCTGGCAAATAGTCTCAGATAATCATATCGATCCATGTACTGCATCACAAACTCCTCTGCTCCCTATCTCAAGTCCATGAATTCCCTTATCGAGCTTTTCATTACTATAGGAGTGAAGTACTGCTATATAACCTCTGCTTGAAAGCCTCCCAAGTCTTAAGCTCTCCATGAACGTCTACTGTTATAAGCCACCAGACATCAGCGTCTCTCTCGAGAGTATACAATTAGATCTTTGCTCGAAGTCTATCCTCGATCTTCAGTATCTATGAAGCTTCTCTGAAATAGAATCCATTTCTCAATTTTCTCAAAGTCCCTTACTCCGTTGAAGTAGGCCGATTTGGGTCTGATGAAGTCTTTCACAAGCTGAACTTTAGCTGATGTGTTGGAAGATGTAGGCGTAAGGGACGATACTACTTCATTTATCTTCATTATTGATGCGGTCAAGACTGGAATAGTCTACACTATCGGCGCTGCTGGGGTCATAGTAGGAAGTGATGGCGCCGGTAGAGTCGGTGTAGTAGTCGTAGGGGTTGTACCAATGTCGGTGGAGCAAAAAGGGTTTTCATTAAGGCGATGAAATCGACCAACTACTGGCCCTAAGCTGTCATTCGATCAGACAACCTTCGAAGATCCTCTGCAATAATAAGAGGCTGACTGCCACTAGTCTCTACATCTACTCCCCCTCGCATATCAGCCATCGAGATCTGCAAGTGGATAACATACGCGAATCAGCTTCTACGTGACATAGCACATGAATATATATATACATATAGAAATTAACAAGTACATATAAGAAACCCCTATCTCAATTTCACTCATTTCCCAACCAATGATTTCAAGGCAAAGGTCATCTGGTCTCCAAAACTAAGGTTTGTATTTTATTCGTGTTTGTGTTTTATCTATCAAGAAAACCTGAGTGCGCTCTAACACCAACTATGTTGGTGTCATAATGCCTTAAACCATAAAGTTCTCTCAACCTACGCTCTAATACCAACTGTGATGACCCCTTCTTCTAAATAAGGCACCACCCAGCCTAATCCTGTAATTAAGCCTTAATCCTAATCGCGTAAGACTTAACTACATATTAGTCAGCATTTCATTCCTATATTCCTCGATATATGCATTCAAAATGAGTAATACATATGTCATGCTATCATTAAATTTCAGATTTAATTAAAACTTTTTATCATTTTAATATTATCATGGAAATTTTAAAGGCTCTGCGGAAGCAATTATTATTTAAAAATCATAAGTGTCGAAACCGGGAAACAACATCACATGCATATAAATATCATAAGGATAATAACACAGTGTGATAAACGAGTCTCAAGTCGGGGAACTATATGCTCAACCCAATATACAACCGAAAATGTACAGAAAAGACAAGCATCAGTATAACAAGAAAAGTCAAGTGATTCATAAAATGAGATAGGAGAGTCGTCGAAATGCTCAAGAAAAGTTGCCAATCTTTTCTTTCCCTGGCTTGCTGCTGCTCGACGGACCTATAGCCACTGTCACAAACTAGTGATATTTAACTAATAACTGGAGAATTCTATATTACACTTCCAAAACGTAAGAAAGGTATTTAAAATCATAAAGTAGCGAAAAAGTTGCTGAATCAAGTAATGCAAGTAAATACCACAGTTAAAATTGTATAAACTGACACAGGCTAAGTCGAGATGATCTACGTCAGGTCGGCGGTGAGAACTATCATCGAGCCTTTTCCACTACTATATGGAGTTGTGCTATACATATTTCATAAATTCTATCAATCCTCAAATGGCAGAGCTGTGATCTATGCGTATAAATCATATAGCTCGTTTTTGTTGACAACCCCAAGTTCCATACCCCGTGTGTCGCGCAAGTGTAGGGGTGAGTGTCGGAACCCCGATAGATCTAAGTCCCCGTGAACCGCACATCTCTTGTGCGATGGACACTAGTTAATCCATACTTTAATTTTCAAGGATTAATAATTCTAAGTCTCTAGGATTTCAAGACTAGTTAAGGTACAAAGCCCATGGAAATAGAATACAAGTCTAATCCATTACAACATATCCTAATAGCATGCTTTAGATAAACTATATATCAAGAATATTATCAAGCTTAAGAAGATGAGTCAATGAAATACTTCACAAGACATCATGTTGAAAATATTCAGTAATGAATAGAAACAAGGATAACATGATGTGAGATTACAAGTAGCAATGTCTACAAATAGACTATAAATTGATAAGAGTCAATGAAATGAAATAGAGAATTCTTACAACTTTACTTATAAGTCACAAAGCTTGTCCTAGCTTATCTGACCTCCCGACACCTTAAAACGCGTTCCTGAACTCCCAAGACCTCCCTTTAATTTCCTAGAGTTATTCGATATGTTTTAGAGTGGGTTAGAGTTGCTAGGTTTTGGTTTTAAACTGGTTTAATTAGGTTTAATGAGTTTTCAAAAATTTCAAAAATTTATGTCATAAACCTCGGTGGCGCGCTAGGGAAACCTACACAACGCGCTAGGTGGGAACCTCTAGCACGCTAATGTTCTTCTTGTCAAAAAACACTTAGCTTCCTAGAACGTCTAGCGAGCTACCCAGAGGGCATAGTGCGCTAGAAGTTGTAGAACGCAGAATTCTACGAGTGCGGAATTCTGGTTTCTTGAACATCTAGGCCTCCTCCAATGCCTTGGATCCCTCTCTCTCCTTCGCCAAGGGTCTGTAACAAACCTCCAATCAACAACATGCACCAGACACTTCTATAATTCATTCATTTCATCCAATTAAACATGCATTTTAAAAAAAAAAACATCAAGAACACATAATAACTTTTAACGACCACAACTTGTTGATTTCAAAACTATTTTGGAAACTTCTTTATAGTAGGATTATCAGAAAAACACAAGAAATTCAAATATGAGTTTAAATTTTTAAAACAAACACATCTACACTACTGAATCTTGAGAAATCAGTTTCAAAAGAAAAAAAAAGCCCAAATTTGGCCAAAACTTCAAAATCAGAAAATTAGGCTTGAAACTCAAATCAATGCTTCAATAAGTTTTATGAACCAGTGAATCAGAGTTTCAAATACATTTAGAACAAGAAAACTCTATCACCTAACTCAATTCTTCAAAATTGGAAGCATAGCAAGTGTAGAAACCATTACCTAAGGTTTCTAGTTTGATGACAGAGCTTGATTTGTCACAGACTTGGTGAATTTAATCCTATTATCACCAATTTGAGAGAAAACCCGCCATTAAAACACTCTAGCCCTATTTTCCCTCTATTGCTTTATTGTGCATGGTGATAAGAATTGTAGTAAAGTATAGTATATATACTAAACTATTCCTTAATCTTGGTCATTCATTTTTTATGAGATCTAATGGCTCACAATCTCTCCTACCACCATTACAACATTCACACTAACACTAAAAGTGCACTCACATCTTATTACATCTTATGTTGGCGCATCTCTCGAGGTATATCAAGGATTGTTGATTTATGTATTATATTGTAGTTACCACTTAGGCTATTTAAATTGATAAAACTAACTACCATAGATTTATGGAACAATTGACTTGGTTTCATTAATTCATTCATTTTAAATAAAAGACTCGCCATGTCACTTTACCCGGTCCCACGACCGCATGCATCTCGAGGCGTGTTCCCGCTCATGTCTCGACACCTACAAATGGATAAAATGACTTAAATAGTCTACACAAATGCATTACACTAGGAAAACATCACAAAAAATATAAAATATACCTCAATAACATGCCTCGGTATACGCGTATATCAAGGTGTGGGTCCCACGATAAGGGTCGGTGATCCTGCTTAAGGAATTAAACACGATTAGAAATTTCAGACAGTTACATATAGCCAATGAACACAATCGGACCCCCAAAGGCCTCTTTCCTCTCATGTCCATGAATGCATAACCAATAAATATGCAGCGATAAGCCGTACATGCAATTATATTCGAGAAATAATCATACAATGTAAATGTTATTAAGGGATTTACTTAACCTTACAAACACGATACCGAAATTCCCTTGCGCTCTGAATTGGTAAACTAGTCCATATATGGTTCCAACTGCAGCCTTACAATTCATTTAAAGGTTCTATAAGTTTCCATAACAATTCCACAATTATTTTTTAATTAGTTATAGTTTAATTGACCCAATCACATCCTAAAACCCCTAAAATACTTCCAAAATAAATTCTCTGATGCTTCAATTTCATTTTTTACTCAAAATTATTTTTCAGATCAAAATTTATGTCGTCTAAGCTCAAATATAATTTTTTCAGTTTATTATAATTTATTTGGTCCTGCCTTAACCCGAAAACCCTAAAATCCCTCAAAATCAACTCCTCGGATGTCTGAATCTCAATTTTGACTCCAAATTGTGGTTAGAATAAAAAAATTAAACTAGACTAGACCTTAAAGCAATTTTCACAATTTTGGTCATTATTGGTGTTGTAACACACATTACGAGATAAAATTCTAATATAAATCCTCAATAAAAACCCAAAATATTCATTTCTCACAAAAACCTCCTATTTCAATTAATTTGTCCAAAAATCCCATTTTTATGAATTTTCACTAATTTCTAGGGATTTTATTTTATGTTTTTAAAAAAACTTTTAAACCATTTTTTAAAATGAGGTGTTTGACCCCTTAAACGGGACCGTCCTGCTCAGATGAACCGGATCCAATTTGGTCCCGTATGGGGCTCAAACCCCCTTCGTCTTCTACCTCATGCAAAGCTCTGTTCTGTAATATTTTTTTAAAAACTTTTGGTTTGGGTCAATGGGGTTGGGCAGGGGAGCAGCTCCCCTCCCACGCCGTTTTCCCTATGCTCCTTTCTCTCCTGGCCATCTTCCCCAACAACGCTCTACTGTTGTTTTTTTTTTTTTTCGAAACTGTTTTTTTTTTCTTACTTCCATCCTTGTTCTCTTTCTCTTTTCATTCAATCGATAAATCACAACAAGTTCCAGTTCAATTTCGAATCAAAACAGTCCCCTAACACCTTCAATCCTTGAATAAAAAATCGAAATTGAAACTCACTATTACTTACCTTCAACGCCACCAACAACCAACTAACGGCTCCTCTTTCAATTCGATTCCCAAACTCGAAAGACAGCGACGGGAGAGAGAAAATAGATAGAGAGAGACAGGAGGGAGACGATGAACAGTGCCTACAAACCCTTGGATCGATCTCAACTTGTAAAGAAGAAGGGTTGTCAAAAGACCCTTTTACCCTTCTAATATTATACTCAATCATATAATTCAAATACCCCTACTGGTAATTTTCCATTTTCTTATTTATTTCAATGTTTTATCTTCAATTTTTGTCCAAATTAAACCACGACAAATACTCCAATTTGATAAGAAATTGGAGAATTTATTAGTGTGCACCGAAACTCTTGGACAAACCTTCTTGCACGCGATTCAAGGTGTGGAGTCCACGTCGGCTCGTTAAGTCCAACTAAACTTAAAAACTCGAATTTTTAAATCTAAATACAATTATTTTTTGTGAAATTCGAATCGATAGTACGGGTCAACCTTTTAATTTTCTTGGCACTAATTTTGACTCGTATCTCGAGACAAAACTTCACTAAATATTGAATTTTACTTGGTCAACTTAAATTTTGCACAATAACATAGTATGTGGAACAGAACATTAAGTACACAACACACAATAATACAATTAATTAAAAATATCAATTTGACTGGTTTTTAACTCTTGACTTGTGACGAAAATCATAATTAGTCTCCATTAATCTCTGATTAGCCTTAAATACTGGTTTAAAAATCTTGGGATTTGACGATCTTCCTAACTAATAAGAATTTTGTGTGCGAAATGAAAATTGAACCAAATTTACTTGGACAAAAAGAGATATGGAAAAATGCTTTTTCATACGTCTTGTGTTCCCATGTTAACTCTAAATCACCGTGAGATTTTCACTTAACCAAAACAAGTGTAATTTCTTTATTTCGAAGCTTTTGGACCTTTCTATCCGCAATTAAAATAAGTTGCTCTTTAAATGAAACATCACTCTACAAATCAAACTGATTTCATTTTTCTATGTAATGCGAATCAAATTCTTTATGCATGAGCATAATCACATAAAATACGTCATAAACTCCAGTTAACTTAGGCGGTAATGCAAGTCTATATGCAACCTTCCCAACCCATTTCACAATCTCAAAAATATCCTATAAATCAAGGAGAGAGCTTTCTTTTCAATCGCAACCTGTAATAGCTTTTGCGATGGGAAACTTCTAAATAATCCCAATCTCCTTCGCTATATTACACAAATTGGTGATAAAGAAGATAATAGCTTTTGTATCTTTCTCGAACCGCTTTCAATCTTAGACGAATATGCTAAATAACATCAATATGATATCAAACCATCTGTGGCCCAACTCTGCCAAATCCTCTGGTTTAGCCCAATCGGTAGAAGAATAAAAAGGTATTCCATACAAACCTCAACCGGAGCCACCTTGATACTCGATTGACAATTGTTATTGCAAAAGAACTCACATAAATGTATGTATTCGTCCCATGAACCTCCAAATCCAAGTACATAAGCTTTGAGCTTTTCCTCCAACACCTGCATCAACCTTTCAATCTGACCATCCACCCGAGGATGAAACAAAGTATTAAAATAAAATTGAGTACCGAACAATTTTTGTATGCCATGCCACAACCCCGATGTGTACCGAGCATCAGGATAAGAAACTATTGTAAATGGCACTCCAATCGAGCAAACAATTTTCGCTTGTACAACGAGCGCAACTATGTAAAGGTATCAAAAAGTGACATAGGAAGAGAATAGGCAGATTTTTTTTGTCCATCAGTAATTATCTAGACCGCATCATGTTTCCTTCATGAAGTAGACTGATGAGTAATAAAATCCATTACAATGTACCTCTAAGTTTTCGTTAGTCGACCTTAACCTATTGGCAAATCTCACATCTCCTTACGTAGTCACCCACATCATTTTCATCATTGACCTCCAATACAATTGCTCCACATCGTGATAAATTTTGATCATACCGAGATGAATGTTATATCTAAACTGATAAGATTCTCTCAATATCTCACCCCGAACCTCAACCACCGATGGAATCCAAAATCTACCTCTAGACCTCAAACTCTAATATGCGGACTTAACTCAATTTGGATTATTAATGTCAAGCACAAACTCCTTGAACTTCATATACTCAACATCAACTTCTGAAACCTCCGATAAAGTCATCACACTAACCTTTTTCAAACAGACTTACTCAAAAGTCAATCACCTCTTCCATTCACAAATCCCATTATCACATACTTTTGACCATATGAATTCAACATTTTTATGAGTTAATATAGTGATTGGCACAGCTATATTAGAAAAGTCTTTCACAAATTTATAATAATAGCTAGCCAAACCCATAAATTTCTTTTTAGACAACCAAAAATCACAAACAACTGAAATTTCCTCCACTTTAATCTCGATTCTAACCTCAGTACCAATAGTTATGGCAAAAATTTTCATTTCTCGATCTATGGTTATCCTAACCCTAATAAGAGCAACTCAGATGATGTTCTAGTGTAAGTAAACACTGTATAACCTTGAATATATAAAAACACCATCTTAAAAAAATAATCTAAATACGTATGATAAGGCGTTAGCCAATCCATTCCTAATAACACATCAAACTCTATAAAATCCAACACACATAAAACAACTATCATCTCTTGTCCAAAGATCTCAATAATAAATTTCTTACATACAAAGAGAGGACACACCTTATCCCCAATTACTATGATGAAGACAATATGAATAGGGACTCATAACAAAGTTAACCGTAACTTAATAACTACACAACTAGATATAAAAGAAATCGTAGAACCAGAATCAATTAAAACATGCATAAATTGACCACAAACTAAACTCATACTTCAATAAGATTTCAATTTGCATCTGAATTTGGTTCAGTCACCACCTGAACACGTTCCTTAATTTTTTGTTGATGTTGTAACACACTAGAGGATGCTCCCAAAAGTTATGAACACAGACTTCTGTAATGTACTTTATTTCAATATCTAAAACACGTAACTGCACTCAAATTTTGAAGGCAATCTTGGCTGATATGACCTAGCTTTCCATACCTAAAACATGTAATTATAGGTTTACTACCATCAAAAGATTCCTGGCTAGTTAAAGGTCCATGACTCGTAGCTTGTCCCTGAGATCCATGACCTTTACTTCTACTCTTCTACAACTAAGGTATACCACTTCGAGCTGAAGGCTAAAAGGAATGTGATCGTGTCTTTCCTGCACATATTTGTATCAACTCTGAGGGCCTACTGGCTGAACTTGGAAAAGGATTACGATGCACATACGATGGAACAAAATATATCATCGGTGTGAATGGAAGTTCTCAACTCTTTCCTTTCTTTGGGAAACTCATGTCAAACCTTGCCAGAAATATTTTCTTAACCTTAAAACCTAAGCTTTGTCATGACTCCATAACACCCTCATAACGTCGTGATTCATGTTGAAAATTTTATGTAGTCACATAAGCTCTGCCTTATCTCGAACCTCTTGCTGACTATTTATCTTATTTGCCAATATAAAGGTACCAAGCTCTTCCTACAACCCATACATATACTTGCGCATAGTCTCCTTATCTGTCATTCTTGACTCCCAAGTAAACCTCAAAAAATAATTAAACAATGCATCTTACTAAGCCAATGATATGTCTCCTTAAATTAGATAATCAATCTCTAGTTTCTTTTGAATAATCAAACTCCCGACAAAGTACTACTCAATGAGCTCCTAAAGAAAGTCAAGCCAAGTCTCAAATACAGGATGCTGTCATGCACAGATCTCCACCAAATCCCAACATCGGCCTACAAATTGAACGAAGATATCGAAACTCTCAAATGTTTGTCAGTGCCCAACATGTTATGAAGCTTCTCATGTCGAGAATCTAAGTCTCAACGATTCTCAAGTCCAATTTACTATAGAAGTACATAGGTTCGTATTTCCTAAACTCTCTTCTTGGTCTTTCTTTTTGTGACATTCCACTAATAATGGCTAGATTAACCCAAATCCGGACTGCAACAAACAATTCAACTCTGGGATGAACTACAGAGGTAGCCTACTCCTCTTGAGCAGCTGGAGTGACAGTAGCAACTTCTTGAGCAACACAAACTACAGGAGCCTGGGCTACTACATGTGCTCGTAAGATATTCACAATTCTGACACCTGCCTAGTCTAGCCAGTTTCTGAATGACTTTTGAATCCACACGTTATGGATCCATATTACCCTCGCTAACTCCTTGACCTAACTTTTGTTGTACTATAAGTGAAAACACAACTATATCCATCAATATCTCGATAACATAAAACACAAATAACAAAAAATCATAGTGTTTTTTAACTATTTAACTCTTTTTTATCTCGTTATTTGCCAACTAATCACTCACTTAACCTTAATCAACAAGGTTCTTTTAAAATCCTAGGCCCGATACCAACATTATTAGACCCCACCTAATTAGGGCATCTAATTGGGCTAGATTACCTTAATCCCCCAATAATCTAGGAGTTTTAATCTCACCATCAATAAAATTAAGATCTCGTAATGATCAAATATAAAAATTTATCAACCACAAAAGACTCTAAAGTGAATTTTAAACCACAAAGTTCATTTAGATTAGTTAAATAATAGACAACACATCCTTTGTTTCTAAGTCTATACCGGAAAACCCAACTTTCAAAGATTTTCAACAAAACCTGCTTAGCTTGGTGGAAATGCCGAAGAAGTCACAATCCACCATATAACATTGTAAAATGTATCATCTTAATATATATTCATTCTAACTTGATTTAAAAGATTAAAATCCTTCAACTAACATTACCTTCACTTCAAAATAATCTCAATTCGTTCTAAAACCGTTTTAACCATTCCAAAGGAGATCATAATCACACTTGAACTCAAAAACCCATTTATAAAACATAGTATATTAAAAAATAATACATACATAAAATGAACGAAATTAAGCAAATCACAAAAGCCTAACAACTTTCCCTTTCCTTTGTCATCACTTACAGCTGTCATTACCTAATTATGAAAATTTGTTAAAAGGGCAATAGTATCGAAAGAAATCATAAATATACAAACATGCAATTAATCACGTTTATATTGATTGACCACAATCAGACGTCTTCCAAAAGTAGTAGGTAAATTGTAATAAAGATTCATGAGTTTGAGAGCAAGTCCCTCTGGAAGCCATGCCCTCAACTTTCCATGAGTATGATCCTAGCCAGCATCACAAACCCTCATAAACAAGTTTCTACAATGATCAATGACTCCAGTCATAGAGCACCGCAGTGTTTATCTTACTACATATATAACCAATGAACACAATATGACCCCTAAATGCCTCCTTCCTCTTGTGTCCGTGAATGCATGACCAATAAATATGCAGCGACAAATCATGCATGCAATTATATTCAAGAAGTACTCATATAATGTAAAGGTTACTATGGGATTTACATAACCATACAAATGCGATATCAAAATTCCCTTGCACTCCGAGTTGATAAACTAGTCCATATGAGGTTCCAACTACGGTCCTACAATTAATTTAAAGGTCTTGTAAGTTTTCATAACAGTCCAACGAGCAATTAAAACTAAAAGAGAGATGTATAGGAAAATACCTAAGTGTCAAGATGAAGATGTGTATAATCAATATAGAGAAGCTAGAAAACAAGCTAAAAACGTAGTTAGTCAAGCTAAAACAAATTTCAATGAATATCTATATATAAGGTTAGGTAATAGAGATGGCGAAAAATATATATAGGCTAGCCAAATTAAGAGATAAAAAGAAACAAGACCTAAGTCATGTAAGATGTATTAAGGACGAAAATCAAAATGTTTTAACGCGGGACGAGGATATTAAGGAGAGATGGAGAAGTTACTTCGATAATTTATTTAATGATGGCCAAGTTGATACTATAATAGATGAAAACCCACACCAAGAAAGAAATATAAACTATACACACAATATTAGAATTGTAGAAGTGAAAGAGGCATTGAAAAGAATAAAAAATAGGGAAAGCATGTGGCCCAGATGAAATACCCATAGAGGTTTGAAAATGCTTAGGAGAAATTGGATTGACTTGGTTAACAAAAGTTTTCAATAAAATTTTAAAATCAAAATAGATGTCGATGGATTGGAGAAGAAGCACACTTGTACAAATCTTCAAAAATAAAGGAGACATTCAAAGTTGCACAAATTACTAGGGAATTAAAATAATGAGTTACACTATGAAACTTTGGGAGAGGATAATTTTCGATAGGCTAAGGAGAGAAACAAAAATATCAGAGAACCAATTTGGTTTCATGCCTGGGAGTTCAACTATGGAGGCAATTTTCCTTGTAAGACGATTGTTAGAAAAATATAGAGAAAAGAAAAAAGATCTTCATATGGTATTCGTAGATTTAGAAAAAAACATATGATAGGGTCCCTAGAGATGTTCTTTGGTAGGTTCTAGAAAGAAAAAGAGCGCATGCTAGATACATATACACTATTAAGGATATGTATGATGTAGTTGTAATGAGTATAAAGACATTTGGAAGAATTACAACAGAATTTCCCATTACGATAGGAGTACATCAAGGATCAGCTTTAAGCCCATATCTATTTACTTTAGTTATGGATGAACTAACTAGACATATTCAAGAAGATATACCATGATGTATGCTATTTGTAGATGATATTGTCTTAGTGGATGAAACAAAAGATGAAGTTAAAAGGAAATTAGAACTCTCGAGGAATACATTAGAATCTAAAGGCTTTAAGTTGAGTAGGACGAAAATCGAATACATGCACCGTGAGTTTAGAAACACTAGACATCGAGATGAAAGAGTGGTAAAATTAGGGGAAATAGAAGTTCCTATGGTAAACCACTTTAGATACCTATGATTAATCATACAAAACGATGATAACACTAAGAATGATGTCATATATAGAATTGAAACTGGATGGAAGAAATGGCGGAGTGCAACAGGGGTGATTTGTGATCGAAATGTTCCTGCTATGTTAGAAGGAAACTTTTATAGGACCGCAATTAGGCCAGCTATGATCTATGGAAGTGAATGTTGGGTGATAAAGCAACAACAATTACATAAAATGAACATAGCGGAAATGAGGATGCTTAGGTGGATGTGTGGTAAAACTTGTAAATATAGAATAAGAAATATAAAATTCAAAGACAAGTAGGAGTAGCACCAATTGATACAAAAATTAGGGAATGGCGGTTGCGGTGGTTTGGTCACTTGCAAAGACGGCCTACAAATGCCCCAACTAGAATACCTGACTCAATTGAAATAGTAGAAATTCGACGAGATAGGGGCAGACCAAAGTTAACGTGGGATGCATTAATTAAGAGGATTTAAATGGTTTGAAAAGATCACCATCAATTGCACTTAATCGAGCATAATGAAAAAGTTTTATCCATGTAGTAGACCCCAGTTAATTTGGGACTGAGGCTATGTTGTAACTGGTTTTTTTATTACTTCGATCCTTCTTCTTTTTTCTTTTTTCTCTTTTCTCCCCTTTGGTTATCTACCTCAACAACGCTCTACTGTTTGTTTTTTTGTAACTGGTTTTTTTATTACTTCAATCCCTCTTCTCGTTCTCTTTCCATTCAATCAATACATACTACAAGTTCCAGTTCAATTTTGAATCACAACAGTGCCCTAACACCATTAATCTTTGAATAAAAAATTGATATTGAAACTTAGCAGTACTTACCTTCAACACCACCAACAAGCGACTCATGTTTCCTCTTACAATTTGGTTCCTAAACTCGAAAGACAGTGACGAGAGAAAGAAAATAGAGAAGAAAGACATAGATAGAGAATCGGTGAAGGGATGAGAGGGGAGACGATGAATAGTGCATACAAACCTCTGGATAGATTTCAACTTGTAAAGAAGAAGGGTTGTTTAAAGACCCTTTTACCCTTCTAATTCCTCAATCATATAATTCAAATACCCCTAATGTTAATTTTCTATTTTCCTTTTATTTCACTGTTATCTCTTCAATTTTTGTCAAAATTAAACTCTAAAAAATACCCCAATTTCAACGAAGAATTGGAGAATTTACTATTACGCTCCGAAACTCTTGGACAACCTATTCCGCATGTGATTTGAGGTGTGGGTTTCACATCAACTCGTTAAGTCCAATTAAACATAAAAACTCAAATTTTTAAACCTAAATACATTTATTTTTCACTAAATTCAAAACGATAGTACGTGTTAACTTTTTAATTTTCTTGGCACTATATTTGACTCGAATCTCGAAATAAAACCCCACAAAAATATAGAATTTTACTCGGTAAACTTGAATTTCGCACAATAACGTAGTCTATAGTACACAACACTAGACACACATCATACAATAATACAATTAATTAAAAATCTTAATTTCATTGATCTTTAACTCTCGACTCGCGACCCAAACCATAATTAGCCTATGTTAATCCCTGATTAGCTATAATTAATGATTTAAAAATATCGGGATTTGATTTTAAGAACTGGTGAAATTAATATTTTTAATTAATTTGTTTTTTAGATGTGTGCCTAGTGTTGTGTACCATATACTATGTTATTTTGCTAAATTGAAGTTGACTGAGTAAATCTGAAGTTCGCAGGGTTTTATCTTGAGATGGATGTCGTAATGGGTTCTGGTAGGGTTAAAATATTGACCCAAACATTTGTTTTGAATTTCGATAAAAAAAAATTGTATTTCAGTTTAAAAATTTAAAAGTGAATTTAAATGGAATAAACGAATCGACGTGGGGATTTTGTCTCGGTTCGTATGAAAGTTGGGATCGAAGGTAGTGTGAAATGAGAATGAAGTTTATGTAAGATTGTGTTTCGATTTTTTGTCGGTTAATGGTAGTCGAGGTTGAGATTGGGTCCAAATTGATGCAAGTTTGGTAAAGTATGGCAAGTGGATTGATCTGAAAGACTTTAGTATGTTTTGGAAAAAATTAAGATGAGACAACCCAAACCCCGTTGGGCTTAGACCGCTCGACCTAAATCATCGCCAAACCCCCCGAGATAACCCGAGTGATGTTGAGCGATGATCTAGTCACCTTTAACCGATGGACATAAACCAGAATATTCTACAAAATAAACTAAATTAGGCTAATAGGTGCATAATATAACAAAGCCTTTATTGTCTAATAAAATGCAAAACTAAATGTAGAAGTCTTGCATACCAAATTAAACGTAAACTGAATTAGGTACTATGTGTTCAAACATCGCCCAAATAAATCATATGTTTATTACATAAATTATGAAAGCAAAAAGATAATTATTACATAAGGCCTTGCCATTTCCTTTATCCTAAGCAACAACTGAGGTACCTGGGGGGAAAAGTAGTGGGATGAGCAAAATATACTAACGAGCTCAGTAAAGCAGAAGCTTGCTCTACCATCAATCATTCAAGTAATACCTAGTAATATTACCAAACTAGATTTCAACAGTTTACATCATAAGATCTATTATCATCTTTCGGGCATTAAGATATACATAATCAAGGATAATAATGTAGCAAGATAAAAGAAAAATAATGCCCAACCTATACTTCAACAAGGATAATGATGATACCGACTGCTTTTTACAGTCAAAAGAAGTGACAACAGATATATCAAACTGGATAATAGGCAATAGCTTATCCTTCCCCCAATTTTGTGGTTTAGGCGACAAGAGGTTCACAGGTCTAAATGCCAATAATCTTATCGTGCAGTAAGACATAGCTTATCTTCCCCCGATGGTGCGATTTAAACAACTCGAGGTTTATAAGTCTAAAGACCTATTGACCTTGCATAGCTTATCATTCCCCCAACGTTGCGGATCAGACAGCCTGGGGTTCACAAGTATAGTAAAACTCCGTAGAGTCATATCGGAGGAGGGACCGGATGCCATCGACAGTCCAACCGTGGTACCAAGTATATTCATTCAACGTATATCAGTTCCACGGGCATCCAAGAAATAGAGTAACAAAAAGGGATATGATAAGCACCATATCAATGAAAGATATCGGGCAAATTCCAAGTAATTCGTAGACCAATTACTGAACTAAAATTCTAGCATATCTATTAGCATGACATGATTGATAATAGAGTAAACGCTACTTACCTCGAGAACTGCTAAATCCTAATTCCGAACCTTCTATGAGTTCTCACGGTGCTCCTCGAGTATCTACATTTTATACACACTTTATTAGGTTCACAACACTCTTGGATAAGTTTATTAAGAATTTTGGACCATGGGTACGCCCGTACACGGAGTTTGTACTCAAACTCACATTTAATACCCTAATGGTGCTCTTATCTTCCAACATATTTTCGAATAAGTTAAAAGATCATTTTGAGTGGTTTATCAATCTCATGTTGTTAAGATTTCCATAAGCTTTCCAATGGTTCTTGAAACATCAAAATCAGAGTTAAAATGAAGAAGTTAAAGTCGAGGTAAAAACGAGGATTTTGCAAAGACGGCAGCGGCGATGCTATGCGGGCCGTTTGTCCTTCGACTCTACGATTGAGTCCCGACGACCCCAAAACTCCCCCAGACCTTCCTCGATGTTCCCTTGGCTCAAAATTTAGTAAATAGTGTCTCAAAACACAATTTCTAAAAATAAAACCATCTATTTGATATCAAAACATCAAGGCTCAAATCTATTAATTGTTCTTGTTGAAAACTTGAAAAAAAAACTTTACCAAACCATCAAGGTTCATCAAATATGGAAATCAAAGTACTCTACAATCAAAACCATAGCTACAATCTTCACCATTCTCGCATTCAACACACACCCATCATGAAAACCCATGTGTTCATAACATATTTGGATCAATTCATCAAGGAAGGCTCCCAATCCACATATACAACTATTAGGAATGTGAAGAAAAAACACTTGAACATTAAAATCCTTGTAAATCCACTTGAAAACATTGGATACAACACAAATCCGAGAATACATACTCAAAATCCAAATATCATGATTTATTTCCTACCTTAAACCTTATGAAAAAAATAAATCAAAGAGTGGAAGATTAGAGAAGAAAGATGAATGATTTATCTAGCCTTGTGTGCACTTGATGTGAGTTCCCTCTCCTCTACCAAATCCACCAACAAAGCTTCATAGGGTTCTTTTCTCAAGTTCTCCCGTAGCTTATTCAAATAAAAGTAGCTAGAAGCCGTAAAAGTGGTTTGTATAGCTTGTTAGAGAAGCTAGGTTTTGGTGGACTAAGTCTAATCCTTCATCTCATCAATACGTGCTTAAGTGCTAGGATGATCCTAGAGCTCACACTAAGTCCATCTTTTTATGTCTTTTACATATATGCCCTCATGTATATTTATAATCCTTGCCATTATTCTTTATCTACATCATTTAATAATTCCATTTTCCTTTCACTTGGCTAATTCCACCTCTAAGTAACTGGGTATTATACACCAATACACAAATATTATGCATATCTATTAATTTATTTTTATGTCGAGACTATATAATAAATTTGGAAAATTAGGGGCGTTACAATATTCCCAATTTAACGACGTTTCATCCTCGAAACCAAAAAGAATTCATATCTTAAGATTCAAAGAGATCAAGGAAATGCTTCGCCATACAATCCTCTCGTTCCTAAGTTAGTTCTCCATCTCCACGAAATTGCCATCGCACCTTGACTAGTCGGATCTCCTTGTTTCAAATTTTTTGAACCTTCCTCTCAAGGATCTATATCGGTTGTTCTTCATATCACATATCCTCCCTCAAGTCCAATTGACTCCAATCGACTGTTGGCGTATGCTTAGTCGGCGTTTTTCGTAACATAGAAATGTGGAACACATCATGAACTCTCACTAATTGAGGTGGCAAAACCAATCTATAAGCAAGTAGACCCACTTGTTCGATCACTTCAAATGGTCTAATATACCTTGGAGCAAGGTTCCCTTTAAGCCCAAATCTATAATGTCCCTTCATTAGTGAAACCTTAAGAAACACATGATTTTTTTTCCTTGATAAGAACCTCTCGATGATCCCTATCCACATACTTCTTTCGCCTGTCTTATGCGGTCGTAGTCGTTGCCTAATCCGCTTAATCCTTTCGATATGATCCAGCATAATCTCTGGTCCAATCAACACCGTGTCACCAACCTCTACCCAACACACCAGAGACCTACAAGGCCTCCCGTAAAGTGCCTCAAATGGTGCCATACCAATGCTCGCCTGAAAGTTGTTGTATGCAAACTCACAAAATGGCAGATAATCCTCCCAATTCCTACATAAATCCAACACACAAGCCATGATCATATCCTTTAGTATCTGAATAAGTCTCTCAGTTTGGCCATCTGACTAAGGATGAAAATCCAGTGCTGAGAATGAGCTTGGTTCTCATCCTAGTTTGTAAACCCTTCTTAAACTTGGAAGTAAATTGTGGATCTCGTTCTGACATAATAGACATAGGGACACCATGTAGTCTCAAGATCTTATCAAGATATTTCCCACTCAGATTGTCTACTAGATCCCCATGAAAATTAGAATAAAGCATGAAGAATTAGTCAAATGATCTACGAAAACCCAAACTGCATCATGTTTTTTCTTGGTCGTTGGCAATCTAGTCACAAAGTCCATGGCTACATGTTCCCACTTCCACTCAAAAAAAGGTAAAGGTTGCAACATCCCTCCGAGTTTCTGATATAACTCGCGATATCCATTTTCATCACTGAATACCAGTACATTCATTTTATATCATGGTACATCTTAATGCTCCCTAGATGAATAATATAGTTAGATCAATGCGGCTTTCAAAGTAAATCCTCTCGCAACTGCGCATGCGATGGGATCCATAGCCTATCCTTAAACCTCAATGCTCCGTCTGCCGAAAGTTTCCAATCTAAAAATTCCTCGCTGTCAGCGTGTTATCTGTACTTGCCAAACTATGAATCAACCCTTTGACATTCTATAATTTTGAAAATAACCTCTGGCTTTGCTCTAATCTGAACCCGTGCTAAGGAACCTGAAATGTCTGACTCATTCTCATTGATTTCCCGATTGCACATCACTGAAGCTTCCTCAAGTAATTTATACTCCTTTGTCATCATCATGTGAGCATCTCTTATTTCTTTCCTCATATGGCTCAAAGCATCAACCACAAAATTTGCCTTCCCCGGATGATACTAAAGAGTGAAGACAAAATCTCTCAAGAATTCCAGCATCACCTTTGTTGCATATTGAGCTCACTTTGGTAAAAAAGTACTTCAAACTCTTATGATCCGAAAACAATATGAATTGTTTGCCATATAAGTAATGCCTCCACGATTTTAAAGCAAACACAACCGCTGCTAACTCCAAATCATAAGTTGGATAGTTCTTTCATATACCTTCAGTTGCCTAGAAGTATAAGCTATAACTTTCCCTTCTTGAATCTATACACATCCTAACCTAATCTTTGAAGCATCAACATAACGAGCCAACTCCTTCACTACCTCTAGAAATACTAATATAGGTGCTGATGTCAACCTATCTCATAGTTTTTTGAAAGCATTCTAACATTTTTTAGTTCATTCAAATTGCTCATTCTTCTGAGTTAGCCTTGTCATTGGTGCTGCAATCTTTGAGAAATTCTTTATGAACCTTCGTTAGTAACTTGCTAATCCCAAAATACTTCTAATCTCCGTCACCGTGGTAGGTTGTGGCACTTTCGTGATGACATCAACTTTACCTAGATCTATGAAAATTCCTTCTACATTCACCACGTGATCTAAGAATTTCACCTCTAAAACCCATAATTCACACTTGCTAAACTTAGCATAAAATTAGTGATCCTTCAAAGTCTACAAAGTCACCCTGAGATATCCCTCATGCCCTTCCTGGGTCTTGAAATAAATTATGATATCATCGATGAATACAATGATGAATTTATCGAGGTAAAGCTTGAAGACTTTGTGCATAAGGTCCATAAACACTGCCTGTGCATTCGTAAGTCTGAATGGCATCACCATGAACTTATAGTGTCTATATTTCGTGAAAAATGTTGTCTTCTTTATGTCTTCTTCCCATATTATCAATCTTTGAAAAGAACTTCGCTCCTCGCAACTGATCAAATAGATCATTGATCATAGGGAGTGGATATTTATTCCTAATGGTCACCCGATTCAACTAACAATAGTCGATACACATTCGCAAACTACTATCCTTTTTCACAAACAATATTAGGGCTCCCCAAGGTGACATGCTTAGGTGGATAAAACTTTTCTTTAGCATATCATCCAACTGATTCCTTAACTTTGCTTACTCATTCGGTGCCAATCTATAAGGTGGTATGGATATGGGTTTCGTACCAAAAACAAGGTCAATAATAAAATCAATGTCCTGGGGTGGAGGGATTCCAGAAAATCTGAGGGAAAAACTTTCGAGAATTCTCTAACCACCTGAATCTGTTCAAGTTGAAGTTCATGACCATCTTCCTCTATAGTTGTAAAACTCATAATATTTTATAACTCATAGTTAGTTGCTACCTTCCTTCCCACAGGTGGCAACTCGTTTCGGTGAGTGACCTTTGTATCTAAACGGCGGTATACAAGAGATTCAAAAAGTAACTATTTTGCAAAAACAATTAATATTGGCATGGTAAGCTCCCAACCAATCCATCCATAACAAGGCATCGTACTCTAAGTACTCCAACACTCACAGATCATAGGATAAAACATGATTCCTAATTTTAATAATACACCCTTCGCACTCCATATTAGGATAAACATGCTCACTAGTAGTGGTACTTAAAATCAAATTGGTACTAGCTCTAACCGATTTTAGTCTAACCTCATCAACCATTTTACTAGACATAAATGAAATAGAAGACTCAGAATCAAATAAGGCGTGAATGCCTCTATCATGAATGTAAACCATACCTGCCACTAAATGACGAGTAACTGCAACATCTAGCTATATAACTGCATTCACTCCACCCCTAATAGGTTGGGCTACACTAGCTTTTGACACTTTGGGCCTCCTGGGACAGTCTACCTTGTAATGTCTCGGCTGTTTATAAAAAAAGCACGATCCCCTAGGCCTCTAAAATGACACAGATGACGACCTTGCTAAATTTCCTGCCTTCCACCCTATCGGTCCCTTACTCTTACTTTAAGTGTTCTCTAACTGTCGAAGTGGAAGTAGGGGCTTATACACTTAACTATCAGTAGGCGAGGGGGCAAGTGTGAGAAATCCCCACTGAGGTATGGGGTGCCCTCGAGTCCACTTTAAATGGTGCATTCCCACCTGAAGATCTTGTTCCCTTGAAATTCTTGTTGAACCGATCATTGTGGTACCCTCCTGACTTATTCTCGCCAAACCTTTGCTGAGAATATGCTGACACAATCTTATGAGATGTGGCTGATATCTTACTCGTCCTTATCATAACTGCTTTATACTCTGCAGTTGTGTTCACTGCATCATTGTAAGTTTGCAACCTAATATCGGCTATAGTGTACTGAACATCATCCTTCAGTCCCTCAATGAATCTAGTAGTCCTTTCTGCCTCAGTAGATACATACTCGGTAGCAAACTCAAAAAACTCTAAGAACTGCATATCATAGTCTTTGACCTTCATGCTTCCTTGTTTCGAATCAAGAAACCCCGTCTCTTAGCATCTCTAATGTCTTTCAGAAAGTACTTTGGATAGAACAATACCCTGAATTATGACCAATTCTCCACTGCTCCCTCGATCCTCTGCGTAGATTTCTACCATTTCTCTACACTTTCCTTCAGTAAGAAGGAAGCTAATGGTGCCATAGTAGCATCATCAATTTTCATAAGTTTCATCCTCTTTTTAAGACTCAGGATCCATGCCTCAGCAACTCCAGTCTCCAGAGTCCCAAAAAGATTTAGGTGCATCGTATTTCATGAACTCCTTTTGGATCTTGAGCATCCACAATGTCTCATCATCATGCCTTACCACTGGTACTAGAATTGCGGCAACAATCGAGTCAATGGCTTCATTTACTTGAAAATTCTCTCCAATAAGTACTTGCGTTGGTAGAAGTGGTTGCAACAATACCTTCAATTTTAAGATGACTAGAGTAGAACCACTTTGGTCGCTTGTGCATATTAAGTCGATGCAAATAAAATGCCCTTACAAATAATTTCATCACTTATTCTCGACCAACCTTTCCTAGGTTTAATACTTAGATTTTAAGATGAGTTATGTAGAACCAATTTGGTTCCGATGATGATCTCAATTGTAAGTCCTATTCCCAATTTTTGGATAGAACTACGTATTTCCTTCTAGACACCATTACATAAGGATATTATACTATATGTGATTTTCCCTAGGTTCAAATGCATATGCTAGATGCCAACTATGGTGTTACTTATAAACTTAGATAACCTTAACCCACTTTGTTTCTAGGTTCACTTAACTTACTCTCTAATACTAACTAAGACAACCCAAACCCCAGTGGGACTGGACTGCCTGGCCTAAACCATCGCCAAACCCTTTAAGATAACCCAGTGATGTCAAGTGATGATCTAGTTGTTGGGGCATGTGCCCTAGGTCAATCCATTAACTGTCTTTATGAATACTTCTAGTTAATAAAATAGAGGATTTCATTTGATGTTTATTATAATGAATTTGCATGTTTACATTATAATAAGATCCATGGGTATGTGCGGAAATACCCTAAATGTCCCTAGTCGATCATTATACTGGGAACTATAATGAATTAAGACTAGTGTGAGTCTTGATTGATGATCATATGATGATTATACGTATAGGGCTACAATTAAGATCATGAGTACTTGTTAGAGAACAAAGTACTGGATCGACCCGCTATGAGAACATCACATGGATTAAGTCATAGTTGTTTCTCGTGATAGGTATATTTTTCGGTCCTCTGACTAGAGGTTACCAGAGACTTCAACATTAGGAACACAGTGATTTGACATAACAAACGTTGTCTTTAACCGGACGATTATAAAGGTTGTGATTGGTTATTGTGTGAACAATGTGATGAAGTTGTGTAATTGAGATAGAATTTGTCCTTCTTATATAAAGAGAGATATCTAGTGGATCCCTTGATGCGTTAGACTATTAAAAGGCCTAGTCTAAGTGAATTGATATTGATCAATGCCACTTAGATGTTTCCAGTCTACCTAAAGATCTAGACTAGTATGATTGAACATGTTGGATGACAATTCCATGCCTTATGTTTGATCAAAAGGATATCGTGTGACAAAAGGATGTTATATACACTATTGATTAGGTTGTATCGATTTGATATTCGTAAAACTTGGGTAGTCATAATGTCTTGCTAGAGGCCACTTATGACTTGTATACCTAAATGTGTTTTTGTACACTGCTAACGTTGTATGAGCCTATTGGGCGGCACACTAAGAATGGTTTTGCGAGATTTTAAGATGGTTAAGAAAAATGAGTTTTATATGATAAAATTCATGACAGAAACGTCCTTGTGGTGTATTACACTTATATTTCTTTAAGTAGGGGTATATGTGTAATTTACTTAACCGTCTATATACAAGGGTTGTATAAATAGACACTTTAAGTTAGAACACACAAACAAAAGATTAAGGGTTGAAACTCTATTTTCATTTTAGAAATGACTTAGGGTTTTCTAGTACGCTCTGGATCGTTTTGGAGAGAAACAAAAAGGTTCGGTATTCTCTCGAAGCTAGCACTTCGAATCTTGGCCGCCGTTCGTGTGTGGACTGCTGGTAGAGGGTGTTCGTCGTTGATAGCGCCTTCGAAATCGATCGACATTTAGAAATGTATTTTGCGACCAAGGTATAATTAAGTTTTCTTGGTTTAAACATTTTTAATGGAGTTGGATTCGGATCCTATCGGGGTTTTTATCAAAATTGTTTTGTAATCTCCGCTGCGTATGAACCCTTATAGTCAACAGTGGTATCAGAGCCATTGAGTTTGATTCCATTAAATTCATTGCGTGTTTTCTTCTGATATATACATGATATATGATTGAAAGCATGTTAATAGTTGATGTATATGTGATATACATAAATTTTATGTGTGATTTATTATCGTGTTTTATTGTATATGATACATATATTTGTGATTTAATTGAAATCAGTTTCGTACATGCAAGTAACCATGTTAGGTTAATTTGAATAATTTTAATTAATTGAATTTCGTGTTCTGTGATCCATGACACCATTAGGTATAATCTTTATTTTTCGTGTATTGATGCATGTTTGAAATCTCTGTAATTCAGTATGCATATTTAGGTTACATTGTTTTAAGTTTCTTAAATTGTATAAGTCTTAATATTAATTCGAAACTAATATGATTAGGTTTGATTGGGATAGTAGTTCATGATTCAATTACATGTTTGTGATTATTTGGATGAGGACCGAAATTGCAAATAATTATTTTTCAAAATTATTTATTGATCTCGATATATCTATTCTTTTATGAAGTTTCTATTTGATAAAAGATAGATAACAAATTAGATTAGGAGATATTAGCAAAATCGGTTTCGTTATCTCTATTGGATAGGAGATAAATATCGAGAATTTTGTTATTGGTGATATGGTAGGACTCAAATATCTTAATTCCTAATTGGATTAGGATAAGATGATTAGTTAGATGTGGGCCCGAGTTAATTAAAATGTTTTAATTGACTTAATTTCGAATAAATTAAGGGGTTAATTTAAGATAATAAAATCAGCGAAAAACATGATTTTCTATAGCGAATTTTAATTTTAGGAATTGAAATTCGTCTCCTAAAAAAAATGTGGGGGCGCTGCCCATTGTTCCCCCATCCGCTGACCGGTGTGCCCGTTGACCGGCCAGCAGACCGTCATCTAACTAATCATAGCGCATGAAAATTCTTTTATTAGTGAACAATATAAAATTCCGAAATTGTTTAGTGATTGAACAAATCAATAGAATATATGATATTTCATTGTTTACATAAAAATCACTAAAACTGAATAAAATCCCTCTATTAAATTTTAAGTCTCGTGCATCCATTTTAAACATTTGTCAAAGGCCTCGATCACACTAATATAGTTTCAGCCATAGCTGGGTGTATTGTGTTATCTTGGTGAGACAAGTTAGGTAAGAGTTACCTAAATGTTTTAAATGGTCCCGACTTAATAAGGCTATCAAAATAGTTTTGAGCTTTAGGCACATGATGAGATAAAAAAACATGATAAGAAATAAGATGTCCTATATCTCATAAAAGTATCTAAAATTACATAAGATGTAATTAGTAACTGTTACCTACCTAAATAATCTAGTTCTATATTTCATGCCATAGCTGTCATAGATTTAGGTGAAATATGGATTTTAGTCCCCTAAATAAATTGTATGTTTTAGGAGGGTTGTTAATTTAGTGGGAGTTTATTCTTCTATACTAAAATAAACTTTGCATAATATTTATTATAGATCAATGGCCTCTTTAACTAACAATAATCCCCTGTCACTCGCGATCCATCCTTGAAAGGAGAAGCTATATGGGACTAACTTTCTTGACTGGTTCAAAAACTTGAGAATTATTCTCATGCATGTACGCAAGTTGTATGTCCTTGATGCTCCAATCCCTGAGGACCTACCAGCTAATGTTACGAAAGTTGTGAATGATGTTTATAATAAGCATGTCAACGATTCTACTGATGTTGCATGTATTATGTTGGCAACTATGGTTCATGAACTTCAGAAGGACATGGAACTAATGAAAGCCTACGACATGGCTATAACGCTGAAGGAAATGTTCCAACAACAAGCTAGGTAAGAAAGGTTCGAGAAAGTCAAAAACCTACATTCTTGCAAGATGACTGAGGGTGCGTCAGTCAGTCCTCATGTTCTGAGGATGAAGGGCTATATTGACCAGCTTGATAGACTCCGATTTCCCATAAGCCAAGAGTTGGCTACGGATTTGATCCTGAATTCATTACTAGAGAGTTACTCTCAATTTGTGATTAACTAAAATATGAATAATATGGAGAAATCAATTTCAGAGTTGCATTTGATGCTCAAAACTGCTGAACAAAATATCAAGAAACCCTCTAGTAATGTGTTGATGGTCCAAAAGGGAAAGGAAATGAAGAAGAAAGGTAAAGGCAAAGCTAAAGTTGTCAGGGCTGCTGCTTTGCACCTATCGCAAAGCCTGTGGAACAAGTCAAGCCCCAGCCTATTCCTGCTTCAAAACACCCAAAAGAAAAGGAAGGAAATTGTCATTTTTGTCATGCACCTAGACAATGGTTCAGAAATTGCAAACTCTATCTGGAAGATCTAAAGAAGAAAAAGGGTAGTGCGACTACGACTATAGGTATTTATGTTATTGAAATTAATTTATCTACTAGTGATTCCTAGGTATTAGATACCGGATGTGGATCTCACATTTGTATAAATGTGCAGGGACTCACCAAAAGTAGAAAGTTGAAGAAAGGAGAAGTCATCCTCTGATTAGGGAATGGAGCAAGAGTTGCTGCCCTAGCTGTTGGATCATATGACTTAGTCTTATCTAGTGGACTTATTTCAACTTTAAATAATTGTTATTTTGTGCCTGCCTTGAGCATAAACATCATTTCTATTTCATGCTTGGATATGGATGGTTTCGATTTTATTATTGCGAATAATAGATGCTCCATTTCTCGTAAAGGTATATTTTATGCAAATGTTGATTTGTGTGATGGTCTTTATATTCTAAGCACGAAAAGGTCCACCGATACTACAGTCTTTAACATAAATACAAAGAGATTCAAGTCAAATGATTTGAATCAAACCTATCTTTGGCATTATCGTCACGGGCACATAAATGAGGAACGCATAACAAAGCTCCATAAAGATGGACTTCTAGATTCATTTGATTTAGAAACATATGAAACGTGCGTATCTTGTTTACTAGGCAAGATGACTAAAAGTCCCTTTACTAGACAAAGTGAAAGGGCAAGTGATTTATTGGGTCTAATACATACTGATGTATGCGGTCCTATAAACACAATGGCTAGAGGAGGTTATCTGTACTTCATTACATTTACTGATGATTTCAAAGAGATATGGTTATGTATATTTAATGAAACATAAAGCTGAATAATTTGAGATGTTTCGAACGTTTCTAAATGAAATGCAGAATCAACTTGGTAAAACTATCAAAACACTTCGATCACATCGAGGTGGTGAATATTTAAGCTAAGAATTTGATGATCATCTTAGAAATTGTGGGATTGTCTCCCAATTGACTCCACCAACAACTCCACAATAGAATGGATTTTCGGAAAAGAGAAATCAAACCTTATTAGATATGGTTCGATCTGAGATGAGTTATGCAGATCTTCCATTATCCTTTTGGGTTTATGCATTACAAACTGCAGCTTTCACTCTAAATCGAGTTCCTTCTAAAGTGGTTGATAAAACACCATATGAGATATAACACGGGAAGAGACCTAGTTTGTCTTTTCTTAAGATTTGGGGTTGTGAGGCTTACGTAAAGTGACAAGTCTCAGAAAGACTAGCACCTAAATCTGATGGGTGTTTATTTGTGGGGTATCCTAAAAAAACAAAAGGATATTACTTTTATAATCCAGCTTAGAATAAAGTGTTCGTTGCTCGGTATGGTGCATTTATGGAAAACCAGTTTATTTCAAAAGACACTACTGGGAGAGAAATAAATCTTGAAGAAGTTCAAGAATCACATATAAAAATTGAACTGCTACTGGAAGTTCAACAACGTTCTGAACTAGTTGAACCTCCACAAGTGACATAAGTGTTGGGTTTTGGGGTTGATACGCAGTGGAAATTATAAAAACAATTTTGACAAAAACCCCAACAGGATCCGAATCTAATTCCATTAAAAACGTTTAAACCATGAAAAACTTAATCATACCTCAATCGCAATATACCTTTCTGAAGGTTGATCGATCTCTAAGGCGCTGCCAACGACGAACGCCCTCTACCAGTAGTCCACACACGAACGACGGCCGTGATTTGAAGTGCTAGCTTCGAGAGAATACCAAACCTTTTTCTTTCTCTCCAAAACGATCCAGAGCATACCAAAAACCCTAAGTCGTTTCTTAAACGAAAAAAGAGTTTTGGCCTTTTTTTATTTCGTTAGTGTATTCTAACTTAAAGCGTCTATTTATACAACTCTTGTATATAGACGGTTAAGTAAATTACACATATACCCCTACTTAAAGGAGTATAAGTGTAATACACCACAAGGACGTTTCCATCATGAATTTTATCATATAAAATTCATTTTTCTGAACCATCTTAAAATCTCGCAAAACCATTCTTAGTGTGCGACCCAATAGGCTCATACAACGTTGGCAGTGTACCAAAACACATTTTGGTATACAAGTCATAAGCGGCCTCTAGCAAGACATTATGACTACCCAAGTTGTACAAATATCAAATCAAAACAACCTAATCAATAATGTATATAACATCCTTTTGTCACACGATATCCGTTTGATCAAACATAAGGCATGGAATTGTCATCCAACATGTTCAATCGTACTAGTCTCGATCTCTAGTAGACCGAAAACATCCAAGTGACATTGATCAATATCAATTCACTTAGACTAGGCCTTTTAAAAGTCTAACACATCGAGGGATCCACTGGATATCTCTCTTTATATGAGAGGAACAAATTCTATCTTGATTACACAACTTCATCACATTGCTCACACAGTAACCAATCACAACCTTTATAATCGTCCGGTTAAAGACAACGTTTGATTGTGTCAAATCAACGTGTTCCTAATGTTGAAGTCTCTGGTAATCTCAAGTCGAAGGGACTGGAATATATACCTATCATGAGAAACAACTATGACTTAATCCATGTGATGTTCTCATAGAGGGTCGGTCCAAGATACTTTGTTCCTAACAAGTACTCGTGATCTTGATTCGTATCCCTATACGTATAATCATCATATGATCATCAATCAAGACTCACACTTGTCTTAATTCATTATAGTTCCCGAGTATAATGATCGACTAGGGACATTTAGGATATATATATGTAAATACCCATGGATCTTATTATAATGCAAACATGCAAATTAATTATAATAAACAAAAAATGAAATCCTCTATTTTATTAACTAAAAGTATTTTCTAAAGACAGGTTAATGGATTGACCTAGGGCACATGCCCCAACATCTCCCACTTGCACTAGGGCCAATCATACATGCATCTAATGCCTAATGATCTAACATGACCATCATGTTTTGCTTGTGGAAGAGCTTTTGTCAATGGATCCACAACGTTGTCTTGATGGGTACTCTGCAAATTTTTACGTCTCCCTCTCAATAATTTCTCTAATGAGATGAAAACGCTGAGTATATGTTTGGATCTGTGATGTGATCTAGGTTCCTTGGCTTTGTGCTATTGCCCCGTTATTGTCACAATACAAACAAACAGGTTAGCAATACTTGAACCACACCTAGTTCATAAATGAACTTTTTGATCCAAATCGCCTCCTTTCTTTGCATCGGACGGTGCAATATACTCGAGCTTCATTGTAGAATCTGTCACGATCTCTTGCTTCGAACTTTTCCACTTCTTGCACCCCCCATTCAAAATAAACACATATCCAGTTGTGATCTAAAATCATCTATATCAGTTTGAAAACTTGCATCTTTGTAACCATTTACAACTAGATCATTTTCAAAACCTCCATAGACCAAGAACACTTCCTTAGTCCTTCTTAAGTATTTAAGAATGTTCTTTACTACTATCCAAAGGTGACTCTCACCAGGATCTGACTGATCTCTGCTTGCGCTCAAAGCATATGATACATCATGTCGAGTTCATAACATGGCATACATGATAGATCCAATAGGCGATGCATATGGAATCTTATTCATACGGTCTCGCTCATCATTTGTCTTAGGACATTGAGTCTTCTTGAGACTTATCCCATGAGACATTGGCAACAATCTCTTTTAGAGTCTTGCAAAGCCGAACCTATTCAAGACACCTTGTCTATGTAAGCACTCGACTTAGGCCGATTAGCCTCTTAGATCTATCCCTATAGATCTTTATCCCTAGGATATAGTTTGCATCTCCTAAGTCTTTCATTGAGAAACACTTCCCTAACCAAGACTTGACATTCTGCAATGTTGGGATGTCATTTCCAATGAGTAATATATCATCAACATACGATACCCGAGAAAAACAACTACACTCCCACTTTGACCTTCTTGTATACACAAGGCTCATCTTCGTTCTTAATAAAACCAAAATCCTTGATTGCTTCATCAAAACGAAGATTCCAACTCCGAGAAGCTTGCTTTAATCCATAAATAGATCTTTGAAGCTTGCATACCTTCCTAGAATTCTCAAGATGTACAAAACCTTCGAGGTTGTGTCATATACACGTCCTCAAGCAGCTTTCCATTAAGAAATGTTGTTTTTACATCCATTTGCCATATCTCATAGTCATAATATGCAACAATGGCAATTAAAATTCTTATGGATTTAAGCATGGCTATTGGCGAAAAAGTTTCATCATAATCAACACCTTGAGTCTGCCCGAAACCTTTTGCTACAAGTCTTGCTTTAAAAGTATGCACTTTGCCATCCATGTCAGTTTTCTTCTTGAAAACCCATTTACATCCAATGGTCTTACCACCTTCACGTAAATCAACCAAGTTCCAAACTTGGTTATCATACATGCATTGCATCTCAGAGTTCATGGCACTTAGCCATTTATCTGAGTCTGGTCCAGACATAGCCTCCTGATAAGTGGTGGGCTCATTTTGGTCTATAAGAAACACATCACGACTATCGGTAATGAGAAATCCGAATCTCTCGGCTCATGTCTTACCCTACTAGATTTACGTGGGCCTTGTGTCACTTGTGGAGGTTCAATCGGTTCGCAACGTTGTTGAACTTCCGATGCGATTCGTGTTTACTTGTGATTCTTGAACTTCTTCAAGATTTATCTCTCTCCCACTAGTGTCTTTTGAAATAAACTTGTTTTTCCATAAAGGCACCATACCGAGCAACAAACACTTTGTTCTCGGCGGGATTATAAAAGTAATATCCTTTTGTTTCCTTAGGATACCCCATAAATAAACACTTGTCGATTTAGGTGCTAGTTTTTACGAGACTTGTCGCTTTACGTAAGCCTCACAACCCCAAATCTTAAGAAAAGACAAACTAGGTCTCTTCCCGTACCATATCTCATATGGTGTTTTATCAACCGCTTTAGAAGGAACTCGATTTAGAGTGAAAGCTGCGGTTTGTAATGCATAACCCCAAAAGGATAATGGAAGATCTGCATGACTCATCATAGATCGAACCATATCTAATAAGGTTCGATTTCTCCTTTCGAAACTCCATTCCATTGTGGAGTTCTTTGGTGGAGTCAATTGGGAGACAATCCCACAATTTCTAAGATGATCATCAAATTCTTGGCTTAAATATTCACCACCTCGATCTGATCGAAGTGTTTTGATAGTTTTACCAAGTTGATTATGCACTTCATTTTGAAACGTTCGAAACATCTCAAATGATTCAGCTTTATGTTTCATAAGATATACATAACCATATCTGCTTTGAAATCATCGATAAATGTAATGAAATACTGATAACCTTATCTAGCCATTGTGTTTATAGGACCGCATACATCAGTATGTATTAGACCCAATAAATCACTTGCCCTTTCACTGTATCCAGTAAAGGGACTTTCAGTCATCTTGCCTAGTAAACAAGATACGCACGTTTCATATGTTTCTAAATCAAATGAATCAAGAAGCCCATCTTTATGGAGCTTCGTTATGCGTTTCTCGTTTATGTGCCCGAGACGACAATGCCAAAGATAGGTTTGATTACAGAAATGACAATTTTCTTCCTTTTTCTTTTGGGTGTTTTGAAGCAGGAACAGGCTGGGGCTTGACTTGTTTCATAGGCTTTGCGCAGGTGCAGCAACAGCCTTGGCAACTCTAGCCTTGCCTTTGCTTTTCTTCTTCATTCCCTTTCCCTTTTAGACCATCAACATATTGCTAGAGGGTTTCTTGATATTTTGTTCATCAGTTTTGAGCATCAAATGCAACTCTGAAATTGATTTCTCCATATTATTCATATTGTAGTTCATCACAAATTGTGAGTAACTTTCTTGTAATGAATTTAGGATCAAATCCGTAGCCAACTCTTGGCTTATGGGGAATCCGAGTCTATCAAGCTGGTCAACATAGCCCTTCATCTTCAGAACATGAGGACTAACGCGCGCCCTCGGTCATCTTGCAAGAATGTAGGTTTTTGACTGTCTCGAACCTTTCTTGCCTAGCTTCTTTTTGGAACATTTCCTTCAGCGTTATAGCCATGTCGTAGGCTTCCATTAGTTCCATGTCCTTCGAAGTTCATGAACCATAGTTGCCGGCATAATACATGCAACATCAATAGAATCGTTGACATGCTTACTATGCGCATCCTTCACAACTTTCGTAGCATTGGGTGGTGGGTCCTCGGGGATTGGAGCATCCAGGACATACAACTTGCGTTCATGCTTAAGAACAATTCTCAAGTTTCGAACCGATCAAGAAAGTTAGTCCCAGATAGCTTATCCTTCTCAAGGATGGATCGCGATGACGGGGATTATTGTTACTTGAAGAGGCCATTGATCTACAATAAAGATTATGCAAAGTTTATTTTAGTATAGAGGAATAGACTCCCACTAAATTAACAACCCTCCTAAAACGTCTTGTTTATTTAGGGGACTAAAATCCATATTTCACCTAATTCTATGACAAATGTATGGCATGAAACACGAGAACTAGATTATTTAGGTAGGTAACAGTTACCAATTACATCTTATGTAATTTTTAGATCATTTTATGAGATATGGGACATCTTATGTCTTAGCATGTTTTTATCTCATCATTTGCCTAAAGCTCAAAACTATTTTGATGGCTTTATTAAGTCGGACCATTTTAAACATTAAGGTAACTCTTACCCAACTTGTCTCACTAAGATAACTCAATACACCCAACTATGGCTGAAACTATATTAGTGTGATCGAGGCTTTGACAAGTGTTTAAAATGGATGACACGAGACTTAAAATTTAATAGAGGATTTTATTCAGTTTTAGTGATTTTATGTAAATAATGAAATATCATATATTTTATTGATTTGTTCAATCACTAAACAATTTGGAATTTTTTTTTTTTTTTTTTTTTTTTTTTTTTAGAAGACGAATCTCTATCCGAAAATTAAAATTCGATATAGAAAATCATAATTTTAAATTTGATTTTATTATCATAAATTAACCCTTTAATTTATCCTAATTAAGTCAATTAAAACATTTTAATTAACCCGGACCACATCTAACTAATCATCTTATCCTAATCCAATTAGGACTAATCTTATCCTAATCCAATTAGGACTTATCTTATCCTAATCCAATTAGGACTAATCTTATCCTAATCCTATTAGGACTAATCTTATCCTAATCCAATTAGACTATCTTATCTTATCTAATCTTATCCTAATCCTATTAGGACTAATCTTAGGACTTGAGATATTTGAATCCTAGCATATCACCAATAACAAGATTCTTGATATTTATCTCATATTCTAATTTGTTATTTATCTTTATCAAATAGAAACTTCATAACAAAATAGATATAACAATATAAATAATTAATTTCGAAAATTAATTAATTATAAATAAATAATTTCGAAAATTAATAATTTATAAATAAATAATTTCAAAAATTAGTTATTTGCAATTTCGGTCCTCATCTAGATAATCACAAATATGTCATTGAATCATGAACTACTATCCCAATCGAATCTAATCATATTAGTTTCAATTAATATTCAACCTTATACAATTCAAGAAACGTAAAACAATGTAACCTAAATATGCATATTGAATTACAGAGATTTCATCCATGCATCAATGCACAAAGAATAAAGATTATACCTAATGATTTCAATTAAATCACAAATATGTGTATCATATACACAAACGTGATAATAAATCTCAAAGAAAACTTATGTATATCACATATACATCAACTATCAACATGCTTTCGATCATATATCATGTATATATCAAAAGAAAACATGCAATGAATTTAATGGAATCAAACTCGAAGGCTCTGATACCACTGTTGGGTTTTGGGGTTGATACGCAGCGGAAATTATAAAAACAATTTTGACAAAAACCCCAACAAGATCCAAATCTAATTCCATTAAAAACGTTTAAACCATGAAAAACTTAATCATACCTCAATCGCAATATACCTTTATGAAGGTTGATCGATCTCTAAGGCGCTGCCAACGACGAACGCCCTCTACCAGTAGTCCACACACGAACGGCGGCCGTGATTTGAAGTGCTAGCTTCGAGAGAATACCAAACCTTTTTCTTTCTCTCCAAAACGATCCAGAGCATACCAAAAACCCTAAGTCGTTTCTTAAACGAAAAAAGAGTTTTGGCCTTTTTTTCTTTCGTTAGTGTATTCTAACTTAAAGCGTCTATTTATACAACTCTTGTATATAGACGGTTAAGTAAATTACACATATACCCCTACTTAAAGGAGTATAAGTGTAATACACCACAAGGACGTTTCCATCATGAATTTTATCATATAAAATTCATTTTTCTGAACCATCTTAAAATCTCGCAAAACCATTCTTAGTGTGCGACCCAATAGGCTCATACAACGTTGGCAGTGTACCAAAACACATTTTGGTATACAAGTCATAAGCGGCCTCTAGCAAGACATTATGACTACCCAAGTTGTACGAATATCAAATCGAAACAACCTAATCAATAATGTATATAACATCCTTTTGTCACACGATATCCGTTTGATCAAACATAAGGCATGGAATTGTCATCCAACATGTTCAATCGTACTAGTCTCGATCTCTAGGTAGACTGAAAACATCCAAGTGACATTGATCAATATCAATTCACTTAGACTAGGCCTTTTAACAGTCTAACACATCGAGGGATCCACTTTGGATATCTCTCTTTATATGAGAGGAACAAATTCTATCTTGATTACACAACTTCATCACATTGCTCACACAAGTAACCAATCACAACCTTTATAATCGTCCTAGTTAAAGACAACGTTTGATTGTGTCAAATCACTTGTGTTCCTAATGTTGAAGTCTCTGGTAATCTCAAGTCAGAGGACTGGAATATATACCTATCATGAGAAACAACTATGACTTAATCCATGTGATGTTCTCATAGAGGGTCGGTCCAGTACTTTGTTCCGTAACAAGTACTCGTGATCTTGATTCGTATCCCTATACGTATAATCATCATATGATCATCAATCAAGACTCGCACTTGTCTTAATTCATTATAGTTCCCGGTATAATGATCGACTAGGGACATTTAGGATATATATATGTAAATACCCATGGATCTTATTATAATGCAAACATGCAAATTAATTATAATAAACAGCAAATGAAATCCTCTATTTTATTAACTAAAAGTATTTTATAAAGACAGTTAATGGATTGACCTAGGGCACATGCCCCAACAATAAGGCCCACGTAAATCTAGTAGGGTAAGACATGAGCCAGAGATATTCAGATTCCTTATTACTATAGTCGTGATGTGTTGCTTATGGATTAAAATGAGCCCACCACTTATCAAGAGGCTACGTCTGGACCAGACTTAGATAAATGGCTAAGTGCCATGAACTCTGAGATGCAATCAATGTATGATAACCAAGTTTGGAACTTGGTTTATTTACCTGAAAGTAGTAAGACCATTGGATGTAAATGGGTTTTCAATAAGAAAACTGAAAAGGATGGAAAATTGCATACTTTTAAAGCAATACTTGTAGCAAAAGGTTTCAGGCAGACTCAAGGTGTTGATTATGATGAAACTTTTTTGCCGGTAGCCATGCTTAAATCCATAAGAATTTTAATTGCCTTTGCTGCATATTATGACTATGAGATATGGCAAATGGATGTAATTACAACATTTCTTAATGGAAAACTGCTTGAGGGCATGTATATGACACAACCTGAGGGTTTTGTACATCCTGAGATTTCTAGGAAGGTATGCAAGCTTCAAAGATCCATTTATGGATTAAAGCAAGCTTCTCAGAGTTGGAATCTTCATTTTGATGAAACAATCAAGGATTTTGATTTTATTAAGAACGAAGATGAGCCTTGTGTATACAAGAAGGTCAATGGGAGTATAGTTGTTTTTTTGGTACTGTATGTTGATGATATATTACTCATTGGAAATGACATCCCAACATTGCAGAATATCAAGTCTTGTTTAGGGAAGTGTTTCTCAATGAAAGACTTAGGAGATGCAGCCTATATCCTAGGGATAAGGATCTATAAGGATAGATCTAAGAGGCTAATCAGTTTAAGTTAGAGTGCTTACATAGACAAAGTGCTGAATTGGTTCAATTTGCAAGACTCTAAAAGAGGATTGTTGCCAATGTCTCATGGCATAAGTCTCAACAAGATTCAATGTCATAAAACAAATGATGAGCGAGACCGTATGAATAAGATTCCATATGCATCAGCTATTGGATCTATCATGTATGCCATGCTACGCACTCGACCAGATGTATCATATGCTTTGAGCACTACAAGCAGATATAAGTCAGATCCTGGTGAGAGTCACTGGATAGTAGTAAAGAACATCTTTAATAGTTAAGAAAGACTAAGGAAGTGTTCTTGGTCTATAGAGGTTTTGAAAATGATCTAGTTATAAATGGTTACACAGATGCAAGTTTTCAAATTGATAAAGATGATTTTAGATCACGGTCTGGATATGTGTTCGCTTTGAATGGGGGTGTAGTAAGCTGGAAAAGTTCGAAGCAAGAGGCTATGGCAGATTCTACAACAAATTTAGTATATTGCGGCGTACGATGCGAAGAAAGGAGGCGGTTTGGATCAAAAAGTTCATTTCTAAACTAGGTGTGGTTCCAAGTATTGCTAACCCTGTTTGTTTGTATTGTGACAACAACGGGGCAATAGCACAGGCCAAGGAACCTAGATCACACCACAGATCCAAACATATACTCAGGTGTTTTCATCTCATATGAGAAATTATCGAGAGGGGAGATGTGAAGATTCGCATAGTACCTACTGAAGACAACGTTGCGGATCCATTAACAAAAGCTCTTCCACAAGCGAAACATGATGGTCATGTTAGATTATTAGGCATTAGATGCATGTATGATTGGCCCTAGTGCAAGTGGGAGATGGTGTGGCATGTGCCCTAGGTCAATCCATTAACTGTCTTTATGAATACTTTTAGTTAATAAAATAGAGGATTTCATTTGCTGTTGATTATAATGAATTTGCATGTTTACATTATAATAAGATCCATGGGTATTTGCCGAAATATCCTAAATGTCCCTAGTCGATCATTATATTAGGAAATATAATGAATTAAGACTAGTGGAGTCTTGATTGATGATCATATGATGATTACACGTATAGGGATACGAATCAAAATCTTGAGTACTTGTTAGGGAACAAAGTACTAGATCGACCCGCTATGAGAACATCACATGGATTAAGTCATAGTTGTTTCTCCTGATATATATATTTTTCAGTCCTCTGACTAGAGGTTACCAGAGACTTCAACATTAGGAACACAGTGATTTGACACAATCAAACATTTTCTTTCACCGGACGATTACAAAGGTTGTGATTGGTTATCGTGTGAGCAATGTGATGAAGTTGTGTAATCGAGATAGAATTTGTCCCTCTTATATAAAAAGAGATATCTAGTGGATCCCTTGATGTGTTAGACTATTAAAAGGCCTAGTCTAAGTGGATTGATATTGATCAATGTCACTTAGATGTTTTCAATCTACCTAGAGATCGAGTCTAGTACGATAGAACATGTTGGATGACAATTCCATGCCTTATGTTTGATCAAAAGGATATCGTGTGACAAAAGGATGTTATATACACTATTGATTAGGTTGTATCGATTTGATATTCATACAACTTGGGTAGTCATAATATCTTGCTAGAGGCCGCTTATGACTTGTATACCAAAATATGTTTTGGTACACTGCCAACGTTGTATGAGCCTATTGGGTCGCACACTAAGAATGGTTTTGCGAGATTTTAAGATGGTTCGAAAAAATAAATTTTATATGATAAAATTCATGACAGAAAGTCCTTGTGGTTTATTACGCTTATACTTCTTTAAGTGTGGGTATATGTGTAATTTACTTAACCGTCTATATACGAGAGTTGTATAATTAAACGCTTTAAGTTAGAACACACGTACAAAGATTAAGGGCCGAAACTTTATTTTCGTTTTATAAATGACTTAGGGTTTTCTAGTACGCTCTGGATCGTTTTAGAGAGAGACAAAAATGTTTGGTATTCTCTCGAAGCTAGCACTTCGATTCTTGGCCGCCTTTCGTGTGTGGATTGCTGGTAGAGGGCGTTCGTCGTATTGGCAGTGCCTTAGAAATCGATCAACCTTCAGAAATGTATTTTGCGACCAATGTATGATTAAGTTTTCTTGGTTTAAACGTCTTTAATGGAATTAGATTCGGATCCTGTTGGGGTTTTTGTCAAAATTATTTTGTAATCTCCGCCGCGTATAAACCCCAATACCCAACACTAGTCGGCCTTAACCAACAAAAATAAACCTTGACATTCTACAATATAGACTAAACCAGGCTAATAGGTGTGTAATATAACAAAGCCATTATTGTCTGATAAAATGCGGAACTAAATGTAGAAGTCTTGCATACCAAATTAAACATAAATTGAATAAGGTATTAAGGTTCAAACACCTACCTAAATAAATCCTATATTTATTACATAAATTCTGAAAGCAAATATATAATTATTATTTAACCTTGCAAACAAGAATAGAGCTTCTATGCTAAGGACTTGCCCTTTTCTTTGCCTAAGCAGCAGATGAGGTACTTAAGGGAAAAAGTAGTGGGATGAGCAAAATATATCAACGGGCTCCATAAAGCAGAAGCCTACTCTACCATCAATCATCCAAGTAATATCTAGTAATATAATCAAACTAAATTTCAATAGTTCAGATCATAAGATCCATTATCATTTTTTCGGCATTAAGATATACATAATCAAGCATAATAATATAGTGAGATAAAAGAACAATGCCCAATCGATACTTCAACAAGGATAACGATGATATCGAATGCCTTTAGAGTCAGAAGAAGTGACTACTGATATATCCAACTGGACAATGGGCAATAGCTTATCCTTCCCCTAGTGTTGTGGCTTAGGCAACATGAAGTTTACAATTCTAAATGCTAATTGTCCTATCGTGCAAGAAGTCTTAGCTTATCCTTCCCCCAATGGAGCGGCTTAGACAACACGAGGTTAAAAAGTCTAAAGACCTATTGACCTTGCATAGCTTACCTTCCTCCAGCACTGTGAATCAAACAGCCTGGGGTTCACAAGTATAGCAAAACTCCGTAGAGTCATATCGTAGGAGGGACTGGATGTAACCGACCCTCCAACCACGATACTAAGTATATTCATTCAACGTATATCAGTTCCACATGCATCTAAGAAATAGAGTAACAAAAAATGATATGATAAACAACATATCAACAAAAGATATCAAACAGATTCCAAGTAATTCATAGAACAATTACTGAAATAAAATTCTATCATATTTACTAGCATGTCATGATTGATAATAGAGCAAACCCCACTTACCTCAAGCGCTGCTAAATCCTAATTCCTAACCTTCTATGAGTCCTCATGGTGTTCCTTGAGTATCTATATTTTATACAAACTTTATTCAGTTCACAACACTCTTGAATAACTTTATTAAGAATTATGGACCATGAGTAGGCCCGTACTCAAAGTTTGTACTCGAACTTGGATTTAAAACCTTAATGGTGTTCTTAATTTCCAACACATTTTCGAATAAGTTAAAAACTTTTTTTAAGTCGTTTACCAATCTCATGTTGTTAATCTTTCCATAATCTTTCCAACGGATTTTGAAACGTCAAAATCGGAGTTAAAACGAAGAAGTTATGGTCGTTTAAAGTCAAAGTAAAACTGGGATTTTGCAAGGACGGCAGCCGCGACACCGTGTGGGCTATTTGTCCTCCGACTCTCCGATTGAGTCGCGACGACCCTCGAAACTCCTCCGGACCTTCCTCGATGTTCCTTTGGCTCAGAATTTAGTAAATATGGTCCCAAAACATATTTTCTAACAACAAAACCATCGATTTGATATCAAAACATCAATGCTCAAATATATTAATTGTTCCTATTGAAAACTTGAAATAAAAACTTTACCAAACCATCAAGGATTTATCAAATTCTGAAATCAAAGTACTCCACAATCAAAACCATAGCCACATCACCACCAATGTCAGATTCAACACATACCCATCATGAAAACCCATGTGTTCATCACATATTTGCATCAATTCATCAAGGAAGGCTCCCAATCCATATATACAACTATTGGGAAGGTGAAGAACAACATTTGAACAGTAAACCCCTTGTAAATCCATTTGAAAACATTGGATACAACATAAATCCAAGAATAAATACTCAAAATCAAAATATCGTGATTCATCTTCTACCTTAAACCTTATGAAAAAAAACAAATCAAAGAGTGAAAGATTAGAGAAAAAAATGAATGATATACCTAGCTTTGTGTGTACTTGATGTGAGTTACATCTCCTCCACCAAATCCCCCAATAAAGCTTATTAGGGTTATCTTCTCAAATTCTCCCATAGCTTATTCAAATAAAAGTAGCTAGACGCTCTAAAAGTGGTTTGTATAGCTTGTTAGAGAAGTTAGGTTTGGTGAACTAAGGCCAACCCTTCATCTCATCAAGATGACCTTAAGTGTTAGGATGATCATATAGCTCACATTAAGTCCATCATTTTATGTCTTTTATATATATGCCCTCATGTATATTTATAATCCTTGCTATTATTCGTTATTTACATCATTTAATAATTCCCTTTTCCTTTAACTTAGGATAATTCCACCTCTAAGTAACTAGGTATCATATAATACACGCATTAGTCAGACCAATATACAAATAATATGCATATCTATTAATTTATTTTTATATCGGGACTATATTATAGATTTGGAAAATTAGGGGAGTTACATAAGATTTTCAGGGTTTTAGTGTGATCAAAACAAGTGTTATGGAAGTTATATGGAATTAAACTATTTTGTTGAGAAGTTGGCTCGATTTGGTGAAAAATCAGATTGAAAACGAGCACCAGAAGTCAAAACACTTGAGATTAGGGATCTTGAGAATTAATAAATAAAAATAAATTAAACTGCTGAGAAAATAACTAATGGTTTATATCTAAATATATACAACAAAAATTAAAATCAAAATATTTTGAGTTCATTTCAATAGAACGTTCAAAAAGTTCGTTACTCTAACCATCAAAACTAGGGTTTTTGCTCCGCAATTTCCGTATGTCTTTCGCTCGGTTTCTTTCTATAGCACTGTAGAGCATTGCGAGATGGTCTATTCGAGCAAATTTTCATGGTAGAAACAAAATATGTGGCTCGTAATTTGGTAAATTCTTAATGCAGTGCATTTTTCCATAATTGAATTTGGATTCTCGCATTTTTTTCAATTTCTTTCGTCAGGTTTTGATAGAAATTGGTAGGAATTATTGTTAATTGGTATATTAGATTGATTTCCATCAATTTAAGATAAATCTCACTGACGTGGGTTAGGTTTTGGTGAATTACATTGATGAGATTCAGTTGATAATTGTTTTGATGATGTTTTTATGATTAAAATTGATTTAAATAGGTTTTGGATGAACTGGATAATTAGATTTTGCCCAAATTGATTCCATGGGCTATGAAAATATTTTAAGTTCAGTTTGATGTGATTTCCTTGTAATTGGTGTTGAGTTTTAAGGATTTAATTGCAACAACATTGATTTGAAAAGGTCTCATTAGTTCAAAATAAATAAACTTCGCCTAATCAACAAGCCTTATTAGAAAATTCATAACATCTCCATTTGTGATCTGATTTGAGTGTTCTTAGAATCTAAGAAAAGTATGAAGTAAGCTGTAGAAGTCTCTTTTTGGTTATCGTGACAAATGTTGAGGTTTTCAAGGTTAAAAAACTACCCCAAGCTAGCTAGTTTGGAAGCTATTTAAAGTTGTTAGAAATAATTTTATTTAGAAATGGTTATCAAGCATACTTTGGCCATTGTTTTCATGGGGTTTCATTATTTACTTTCCTATGAAGCTTGAACCTAAATATAATTGGTTTGTATGGAATCTATTAGAACCACTTTTAGTATAATTTGACGCATCGAGACCCCAAAAATGAAGCTCGAAATTGGTATTTTGTAAGGTTAAGTAAATCTCATGGTAACTTTTTATATTGTATGACTATTTCTCAAATATAATTCTTGCACTGGTTTATCGTTGGGTAATTTGTTGGTCATTTATTCGTGGACACGAGAGGAAGGACCTTTAGGGGTTCCATTGTGCTCATTGGCTATACGTGTGGATGAACACCGCGGTGTTCTATAATTGGAGCCACTTATCATTGTAGATACTTCTTGAAGATGATTTGTGATGCTGACCAGGATCATAATCCATGAAGAGTCAAGTGTGTGGCTTCACGAAGGACTTCCTCTCAAACTCTTAAATCATTATTACTGTTTACCCACCACTCTGTTTACCCACCACTTTTGGAAGACGTCATTTGATTGTGATCGGTCAATAGAAACGGGATGGTTTGCATATTGGTATAGTTCTAATTCCCTATGATATTATTGTTCATTTAATCCCTTGGAATAAAATGCATTTTATTATTACAAATGTATTGGATAGTGTGGGATTTACTTATTCGACATTATTAAATTTTTATAATTGGGTAATGACAGGTGCGAGTGACGACAATGGAAAGCGAAAGCTATCAGAATTTATGTGATTTGCTTAGTTTCATTCTTTTTATGTATGTGTGTATGTATTTGTTTTTGATATAATAGATAATATAAATGTCACTTGGAATATATGTAATAGTTTTGAGGTAAATTAAGAAAATAGTGAAGCTAAGGTAATATTGGTTTAAGGATTTTGATACTTTAAATCAGTTTAGAATGAATATATATTTAGTAGATAAAATATATATTGTTATGAGTGGATTGTAAGTCATTCGACATTTTCACTAAGCCGAGCAGGTTTTGTTGAAGATTTTTTGAATATCCGATGTTTTGGTGTAGGCTTAGTAATAGAGGAGGTGTTGTCGACAAATATTTAAGAAATTCTTAGGATTATTTAATTAATCTAAATGAACTTTGAAGTTTAAGATTTACTTTATAATCATTTATGGTTGATAAAATATTATATTCAATGATTATGAGGAGTTCAAAAAATTATATTAATTGATGGTGAGATTATGTCTGTTAGATTATCATGGGATTAAGGTAATCTAGGCCAGTCAGATGCCATAATTGATAAGAATAGATGAGAATGGAGTGATGAATACTAGAATGAATCTGTCCAAATACTCTCTCAATACTCAGTGCATCAGAACCATGAACATCGTCGGGGCATTTGTAAGTCTAGAGGGCATGACACTAAACTGGGAGTGCGCACATCTCAAATGGAAAGCAGTCTTCTCCGTATCCTTGTCACTAATATTGAGCTAGTGGTAGCTGAATCTTAAGTTAATCTTGGAGAACAACTGTGATCCTCTGAACATATCAAAGAAGACATCTATACAAGAAAGTGGGCACTTGTTTCTTACAGTGACTCTGTTCAACTATCTATAGTCTATGCAGAGTAGTAAACCGTCGGCTTTTTTCTTGACGAACATTACTGGCGCACCCTATGACAACATACTTAAGTAAATGAATCCCAATCGTAACAACTTATCAAGTTGGGTCCTCAACTCCTTGAGCTTTCTTGGTGCCATCTTGTACGGTAGAATCGATATCGATTTAATCTCTGAGACCAAGTTTATAATGAAGTCGATCTCTCTCATCGGGAGTAATCCAGGTAGATCATTAGGAAAAACATCTGGAAACTCTCAAACCACTAGTACCTGCTCAATCATGACCACAACCATCTTTGTCGTAATCAAACCACTGGTCAAAGTCTCAACATCAAAGCTCGTGGCGACTCTGCCTCTCTCGATCGGTAATTTAGTTGAAGTCCCCTAAAAATCGAACTCTGCTCGATCTCAGGGCGTTCTCTCGGTAGCTACCATACTACGTCACTAGGCGTCAGCCTCTCTAAATAACAACTTAGACAATATCATCACTCTCGCATACTTAGGGTAGCCAAGATGATGTGAGTCTTCTCGTAGCTCTTCACGAACTTCCTTGATACCTCGAGATTTGTGCCACCATAGAACTTAACCAGTTTATGTGTCTGGAACCCATGCGACTATCTCACCTTAGCTGTCGCCCTAGTACTAGTCTCTATGGGCGTAAGTGGCACTATCTCTTCTTGAGTAGTACATGTAAGTAGTATTGTCCCAATCTATACTAGTACAATCTCCACATTAACTGGTGCTGCCAACACGATGGGAGTCACTGGAGTGACATGTTCATTAGGCGCACTCCTTGTAAATCTGAGCTACAATCAATATTGCTGGCCTCGAGTTGATTGGCATCCGTAAAGAAGGCAAATTCTTGATCAGTTTATAGATACCAGTAATAATCTAATACAATACATCAAATAGCACAAAAAATTCAAATTTTTAACTTCCCCGACTCTCCTCACTTAGCAACTAAGACTCTAAGTCAGGATCATTGGGTTTCACTCTAAGTTTAACCATGTCCTAAATCTACTATTACTTTATGTTTATGCTAGTTGTGGGTTGTTCCTAAGCTAGGTATAAAACCTTAGGCTTTGATACCAACTGTGGTGGCCCAATTACCCATAGATTGGGCCCTGCCCAGCTTAAGCGTGCATAGACCCCCCAAGTCAACATCCATGAGGTAAATGCAAGCTTAGTCGACCTTCCAATACATCATTATCAATTAATTCATAATTTTAAGTTGAGTTATTAATATTTTTGCAAGTTTTACGAGTTAACGGAAGCAATTAACTGTGTAAATAACTCAACAATAAAGTAAAGGAGTCAGACAACCTAAATGTGGAACCCTATAAATATATCAAACTTGTATATCAAGTGAGTAGTGTAGAGAGTGTGTAAAGTGATATACAAGTCCTAAGTATCTCTCGACCCATCAAAGTATCTCAAACATTACAAAAACAACATATATATGGAATACATAAAGCCAAAAACCTATGAAAAATAGTAAGGGAGGGTCGCTTCGATGTGCTCAAAGTAAACCGCTAAGTATCGACGCCTTGCCCTTGCTCGACTGCGGATTTACACTCGGTCAAACACAAGAATGACGAGTCCAATAAGTAAACGCTAGTATGATCTAAACAATACCTCGAAATAAATAAAGCAATCTAAAATTTATGCGGATAGAAAGAAAGCTATAAGGAATGCATGATAATAAGACTAAAAAATGAAATTACAACAAGAAATGAGTGTCGAAAGAAGTAATAGAAAGGTGCCTAAGTAGTCCAAAACCTTTGATTGTGGGTGCCACATGGTTGGGGTCATAGAGTCACGACAATGCCAAACAAACTCGGATCCTAGGACCTGGCAGCCTCGGTTGTACCTAGACCATCACAAATGAGGGATATCAATAGTGCCTCAAATAAAACACATCTCATCCCAACCAAACAATCCAGTGAATCGAGGTCATGGCTCTAGTAGTTAGCCGATAACCACTCCATTAGACAAACCTTCTTGACTCCCTTGACCCTCTGAAACTCATATTGGAGTTAAAATTCCAAGAAAGGTTAATAAAGCAATATCAATAACATTTAAAGCTCAATGAATTACTACACATCTCCTAGCTAGTTTTACTTAGCTCAGATTACGCTAATTAGCGCACTCTTGCGACATTGACACATTCCCCAAATCAATATCGACACTCATGCTGGTAAGCTAAGTCCTTGGTAATCATTTTTATCAGTTTATACCATGTTAGAGTCTGTTTGTCTTACTAATCCTCTAATAAGTATAATCCAGTCCATAGTATGATTTGCTTTACATTATATATATAACTAATTAATGCATCAACAGATCTCTACAAACTTATTTTAAGATTTTATCATTTATTATTATTATTATTATTATTATTATTATTATTATTATTATTATTATTATTATAACACTAGATTAATCTTTGGTCATATAAAAATCCACTTTTACTTAGTTAATAAAATAGTAAATTCCTTGATTAGCATACTTAGGCCCATCAAACTAGCTTATATACCTATTTTTGTCTTAAAATCAACTTATGCTTTTTTATTTCAATTAAATTCAAGCCCTCTAATTTATATAAATGATTCGAGTGTAATTATTCCATCAACTTATTAAAAGTCATTAATTTATACAAGTGAATTAATTCATTTGTCTTTAGGCCTAATTGTCTTTATGTCACAACTTAGGCATAATAGATAAACATAATTAGCTTACTTTATTTATTTGTCTTAGGTACTTAAGTATTTCTAATTAATACCTAAGTTATTAGCTAACTCAATGTTGTACTCAAATTTCAAATTCTCAAATGATTTAATCTTAGCTAATGAATATGCCATCCATCCATGCACCATTTCTTTTATGAATGCACATTATTATTATAATTATTATTTTCATTCCTTAGCCATATTTATATCAAGGTCTCAATACATTTAGGCTAACCCAATATTGAGTTGTAGCCATTAATTTGGATCAACATTAAACACTCAAGGAAGCCATGCATGAATTTAGTTGATCAATATACATATGTGTGTTATTGATTAATTAAAGGGGATGCAAGCAAGATTAGGGAAATGAGAATATGAAGAAGAAGCATTTTGCATGAATAAGATCACCATAAAAAAGAAACAAATTAATAGGAATCAGAAGCATGGATAAGAATTCAAATAGGAGAAAGATTATGGAGAATGTGTAGAAAATGCCTTGAGACTGTATGATTTTTTAACTCCTTGTTGTCTTCAATCTTTCTCCAACTTCATTAATAGTAGGATTCCTTCAAATTTCTTCTCTATAGCTCTTAGAAATGAATTTGAGTTAAGTCCATAATGACTTCTACCCCTTTATACCCTCATTCGAAATTCATTGGTGATAGATTAATTAAGCTAACCTAGCTTAATTAAGTCTAAATCCAAGCTCTTTATCTCATTTCTACATATGTCAAATGTCAAATAAAGTGTAAAATGACAATTTTCCCCTTAGTTCATTCATGTATTTTTCCTGCAACCAAGACATTTACATAAATTAAGTGACCTTATTTTTGAACATATTTACCTAGCATACCATAGGGCTTTGAATTTAATATTGGTTCCTTAAGATGAATGAAGGAGAGTTGCACATTAATTTCAATCTTCCATAGTACGCCTCTTGAAGTACATCATACACCTTATTTCATTTCTCCACTATAATCATAAGTTACTTAGATGTGCATTGTAATGGTATAGTAATGTGGTAATCTAAATAAAAATTCTAACTTAGGGTATTCTCTTAGTCAAATAGCATTATAGTCCTATAACTATTCTAATCCTATCTTATTGCCTACTAGTACCCGGGTACCTATAATATACACACATACCAACCATCGAACCTTACCCATATTTCGATGCAATCACACATATAATTAACTGAAATTTGACATTTTTTAGTATAAAATAAATACTACGCACACCATACATAAATAATAAACCTCAGTGTCGGCTCACCCATTATGCCATGTCCGATAAAGTCCCCATTAGAGTCCCACGGTGATACGCAACACGAGTTAGATTATTCAGGTCGTTATAACCTACCCTAAAAAGTGCTATGTGCAAAAAATTCACCTAATAGACAACACAATAGGGAGATGCTTGGAAGGACTCATAACTCCCACAATTTACAATATATATAATTCAACTTTATAAACTTATTTGGAGTCTCTGATACCTAAGTTATAACTTTACAATCTCAAGATAAACCAAAACCGAAACATAACCTTCTCAACTTTCTTTAAACTAATTTGGGAGAAAGTTATAAACTTTCAACATCGTTTCACGACCCACACTTACCTTAAGAACCCCAAAATAATATATATATATATATATATATATATATATATATATTAAATTAAGAAATTTAAACTTTAAACTTTAAAGTAATCACCAAAGTTCTTCGAGTCTTGTTTGTGCTTCCTTATCTTAACAGATAACCTGAAATCATAAAAAAATAACTCAAAAATGTCATGTAAGTAAACTCCCACACTGATTTGTACTCTTGAAAATGTTAGTCTGAATATATGGAGACATGTAATTGCATTTTCAAATAAAAACAAATTTATATAACAACGCAAATCTATTATTTCCAATTTGAAGTTCACTAATAGGCTGGTCGCCCTAAAAGTGAACCTAAAGCTATATTATGAGTTCACCACATGTTGCCTCAGAGCCAACATTACCCGCTTTAGATGTTTGTGGTATGTCTACTCTAAAGTGGAACACGTCACATTCTTATGACCAAAGTAGGGGCAAGTCTATATAGATGCCATTTATGCTTGACCAATCAAGAATGTGAAATGCAATGCAGACTAAACTTAAATGCATATACAACAATAAATTCCATAAAAAGTAAAGACCACTGTAAGGTTTACTTACAACCAACTATGCGCTTAATTCTCGGGGTTCCTAAAGTGTCATATCGCTTTCAAAGTGTCTCCAATAGCTTCCCTACAAACCCAATTATAATAGAAGGTCAATGTTCAAGTGAAACGAGATCATGGACCCCAACAAAATAGTAGCTAACGTATGCTTGATAGCTTTTTCCAAAAAGTGGGATGTACCATAGTGTGTGGGCCCAAAAATGGTTGTTGATGTACGTGGGGAATTTATAGCCACAAATACATACATAGATGTGTATATATTTATATATATATATATAGTTTATGTATATAAATATGCATAAATGAATCCTATAGTTTAATGTAAATAAAAAATAATACATAAAATTGGCCTCGAGATATGTGTAGCGTGAGCATCGAGGAATAGAATGGTTGAACATTGGTTGTTGAAAGGATATCTACGCTTTAAGATGTGTGACATCCAATCTCAAGGAAATTCAAACATATGGTGATTTTAAACAATAAGATCTACTTCAAGACACGCGTTGTGTTTCTCAAGGAGATCAATATAATTAATTACCAGTAAGTCGATTAAGAAGTGATTATCTTGTTAATAGCCAAATGATCCACCTCAAGATTCGCATCATGTATCTATGATGCGTATATTGAGAAAGATCAAATTAAATAATGAAAGTAAATCATTAAATATGCCTAGTGATACGTGTAATGCAAATCTCAAGGAAATTAAAGATCTATCTTCACAAACAAATAGAACATACACCGCCTAATTCAAATTTGTTTTGAGAAAAGATTGACCTCGATGTATACATAACATGTATCTTGAGGAAGATCAAATTTATATTATGAAATGGAACCATTAGATTTGTTATATTTCTAACAAAACCAGAATCGATTCCTCTATTTTATATTTTGATAGTAGAGAGTCTAAACTGGGAGAGAAAGGAAATGATCAAACGAGATGAGGGAGTGAGGCAGAGGTAGGGAAAAAAAGATCGAGAGAAAGAGATCTCAAGATCGAGGTCAGTGTGTGTGTGTTGTTTGTTGTTGTTAGGTTGTTATTATAGGTTGTTGTGAGGTTTGTTAATGGAGGTTGGAGAAAATGGAAGGGAGGCTCGGCTCATCGATGAAGATGAGATGTAACTTGGGGTTGGGGTTGGGAGCCTAACATAACAAAATCTAAATAAAAATGGCTAATTTACAGAAGAATGTGCTGAAGGAAGAAGAAGGAAGGAGGTTTTGATCCCCGAACCAGATTGAACTTTGCCAAATAAACTGAAATTGTGGATTTCTATAAAAATAGGATTTTGAGATTTTTGTGAAGATTTGTATGAGGGGTTTTTCTCGTAGTGCGTGCTACAATACCCGAAAATGTCTAAAATTTGAAAAATTATTTCAAAGCCTAGACTAGGTGAATTTTCGATTTCAAATCACAATTTAGAGTCAAAATTGGGATCCGAACATCCCAGGAATTGATTTGGAGGGGTTCCGAGTTTCTTGAATTGAGGCAAGACAAATAAATATATAATAAATTGAAAAATTATATTTAAGCCTAGACGATGTAATTTTTGATGCCGACCAATAATTTCGAGGCATCGCCGAATTTATTTTGGAAGTATTTTATGGGTTTTGGGACGCGATTGGGTCGATTAAACTGCAACTAATTAGAAACAAATTGCGAAATTATTGTGGAGACTTATTTAACTTATAAATGCAATGTAGGAATGTAATTGGAGCCCTGTGTGGACTAGTTTATTGACTCGAAACGCAAGGGTGTTGCGATACTGCGTTTCTAATGTTAAGTAAATCCCATGATAACCTTTACATTGTATAAGTATTTCTCGAATATAATTGCATGCATGGTTTATTGCTGCATATTTATTAATCATGCATTCAGGGACATGAGAGGAAGGAAGCCTTTGGGGGTCCTATTATGTTCATTAGCAATATGTGTGATAGGATGAACATCGTGGCGCTGGCGACTGGAGCCACTGATCGTTGTAGACACTTATTAAAGATGGGTTTTTTTGTGATGCTAGCTAGGATCATACTCCGCAGATAGTTAAGGGCATGGCTTCTCGAGCAACTTCCTTTAAAACTCATGAATCTTTATTACTATTTACCCACCATTTTTGGAAGATGTCATCTGATTATGGTCAATTAACAAAAACATGATGGATTGCATACTTGTATACTTATGACTCCTTGCAATATTCTTGTTCGTTTAAATTCTTGCAATAAAATACATTTAATTGTTACAGATGTACTAGATACTGTGGGATTTACTTTCTGACTTAATCGAATTATTATAATTGGACAATGACAGGTTCTAGCGGTGACAAGGGAAAGGGAAAGGGAAAGCTTTTCGATTGTTTATGACTTGCTTAATTCTATTCTCTATGTATGCATTATTTTTTATGTAAAATATTATATAAATGGGTTTTTTGGTTCAAGTGTGATTAGGATGTCCTTTGAACTTGCTAGAACAGTTTTAGGAATGGTTGAGATTATTTTAAAGCTAAGGTATGGTTAGTTTAAGGTTTTTGATCTTTTAAATCAAATAAGAATGATTATGTATTCAATTAATGCAATATATATTGTTATGGGTATATTTTGAGTCCTTCAGTATTTTCACCAAAGTTGAGTATGTTTTGCTGAAGATTTTTGAAGGCCGAACTTTTCGGTGTAGGCATAGCGATGTAGGAGGTGTTGTCAAAAAGTTTTTAGGATGTCAGATTTTTGAAGGCCAAACTTTTCGGTGCAGCAAATAACACATAAATATGTTTTCATTTTCATTTTCCCCTGAAAACATGATGAAAATCGTTTATCAAACCATAAGCTTACTTATAACTCGAGTCACTCTCGAAGTCAATAAACTTAAGTTTTGATGAAAAGGAATATGCTATCATTTACTTCGAAAATAATTCAAAAGTTAATTTAAGGTCAGAGCCTTGTCTACGTTACCAAACTGTATCATTGTTAACACTTATTCAAAAACAATAAACCTTTGGCTCTAATATCGAGTTGTTGCATCCCTATCTCGATTAGAGCGATATTAGGCCTGAAACCCTAATTAAGCCCCAGTAACCCAGTCAGTATTAACTAGAGCTAGTAGCCTCTCCATCAATTCTTGGTAAACTCAACTTGTAGATTAATATCGAAAAAACAAAACAACGTATACGCAGCAAAAATTTAAAACTTTTTCGATATATAAACAATATAAGGTAATACAAAGTTTATCAAACTCAAAACCTTAATTACAAACCTCCTAACCCCATTTATATATAACAAAATATATCAAACAGTACATGTAGTTACAAGAAGGCTCATTACATCATAGAGAAGATACAAAACACCTAAAATTTTCTCCTTTCCCTTAGCTAAAGCAAAGGGTTGCGAACCTGAAATATTAAATTTAGGTAAGCACTCCAACTTGCTCATTAAGTAAGGATTCAAAAAGCCATCAAGATTCTATATAATAATTAAGAACATTATGCAATAACAATTTGCACCAATGCTAACTACCAAGAATTTGGAAAACATATAAATTAATACATTAACAAATGCAAATCAAATTTTCATTGACTATTACATTGCGATTCTCATTTTATTTATAAAACTAGGATAGATTACCCACCAACACCATTAATGCGATTGCTAGACCAACATATTGGCCAATATGTTGCCAATCCATTAATGTCCAATGGTTCTCTCGTAAACCCTCTAGTGAGTATGTAATCCACGCAACCTATCTAACTGAGTAAGATTTTACATATAGACCGGGATATTACCTTCGCATATTAACAACTTGGTATCAGTCCTCAGGAGTTACTCTTGTAGATCACATTGGACATCATTTTTTGTTTAATTTAAAATATCACAGTGTACATAGTCCCTTATTTAAGTCCATAAACTATGTGAACTATACACAATAAGATAGCCATACAATATTGATAAATAAGCTAATTGGTACTTACGTCAGTCTAGGTTTTCGTTTCAAATTCCTAATTTTTTTGGCATTCGAGCTTTCTTAGGAATCCAACACCTATCATAGACCATTTGTAATCAATATAGGTCTAATGCTCTATAATTATAACCCCTAGTCCATTTCCTAAGTCCTTAAAAAAACCTCATCGAAACTCAACTTTACTATTGTTTTCTAGGGTGGAAGCGCGCTCCCTCAGTGGGTGGGGCGGGCTCCAAAAATTGGGTTCATCCTAATTGATGAAGGGAGCGCGCTACTCTACTAGGCGGAATGCGCTCCACCATGTGCTATCTTGACAGAACACAGGGCATCAGCCACTGTTCCTCTCACAAATCCATAAAACAACAATATAAACTCCCAAAATTCATCAGGGAGGACCTCTAGTAAGATAATAAACCATTTCCAATCATCAAATAGTATAATTCACATAGATTTCATAATCACCAACAAATTGAACTTCAACTATTATGAAAACAAATCATAATAAAGTGATGATATCTAGTTTTTGATCCGTTTAAAGTCCTCAATTCACGTTGATTCAACTCCCTGAGTGAATTATAACGATCCGAGCACTAAACCATCAACCATCTCTACTATTTCTTGTTTGATCAAGTGAAAGAGATAAATATGAGTTTTAGTTTAAATATATAAATTTTCCTTGAGATACATATCGCACTATCTCGAGATCGATTGAGTCATTAATGAATTAAAGTGATAATCCTTAAAGTGACACCAACTTTAACACCATCAAGCACATACACTTCTCTCGAGGCGATCAAATGATAAATATAATTCAAACTAACTTTTAATTTCTAATATATATAAATTTATATATCTAATATATATATATATATAAATATATGTATCTTATGTATTTTCTTGCCAATAAATTCGCCGAACATGCTTACGGGTATTCTCGGGTGTACACATTCATTCCACAACCCCTCGTCGCACATGGTGTACCGTTAATTCATTGTTTATTGTGTGTTTTCCATTTATAGGTTTGTATATAATTCCTTTATTATACTACAACCTATATAAATTTTCTAAACAATTCCAAACAAACACCAATCTTCATGCAAACGCACTCGCACATTAATAACGCTATGCCGGACTTAACCACAAGGCTCCCTCGGGTTAATTAGGATTTGGATTAGTTCTAATCATCAGCTTGAGGAAACAAGTCGTTACACTAGAGGTCGATTGCTACCGTGTGTTACTGGCTGTCTGACTGATCCTGCATCAGGCGGTGTTGAGGATCTAACCCTGTCATCTCAATACCTCTTCAGGTGATCCTTATTGTTCTTTCCATTGTTTCTCTTCCTAGAGTCACCACTCAACGAACCTCGCTGGAATGATGGACAAGTGTCATTGGCATGGAACTCCTCACTGGTTTCAAAGACCATACCTCTACATCAACAACCTCATCAAATCGCGTGGCTCTTGAGGTGTTCACCAACTGCTGATGTCTGGTTGGAGACCAATAATAATCTAGATATGAAGTGCCTTTCAGTCGCTAATGGTTCCCTAGCCATAACTGATAGTATAGAATACAAGTCTGCAAACTCTGAAATCGACATATTAACCTGTCATAGGGCAAAGAACTCCGCCCTGCATCATATTTTTCATAGTGGAGGTGAAGAAATGATGAATGAAGAGTCTCCTAAACCTGGCCAAAGTCTCCAAAAAGCCCTTTGTAGTACATACTTCCTGCCTCCACTTATCGATGACTCCCTCTAGGTGTAGTGTAGACAAATCTACTCAAACTTCCTCATTCGCCCCAATAGCTATATGGATCTTCTCCTAATTCAGGATCCACTCAGCAGCCTTCTTCATATTTCGACCGCCATAGAACTTTAGTTTCTTGCACCTATTAAAATCCTTGCAAAGCCTAGACAATTTAGGTGCTAAACTCTCCACAACTGCTTGCTCAGTAAGGGCACTATTGGCATCAACTCGTCATATGTGTGCTCCATTAATCTCTAGTGTAATGGGGACAATAAAGAGGGGTGTGGCTGTGCTGAGTATGGAGCGAGTTTAGTAGATGGGCTATGGCCTTTGTCAAGCCTCGAATGGTCTCCATCAACCGATATATCATCTTCTGTTGTGTTATAGTCTCGATTACAGGTCTATCCTCATGTGACCATGATGATCTTTGTCCAACACCGTTGTGGTCCATCTTTGGAAAATTTTGCAATTCAAGTTAGATCGAACATTATTATATGATTTTTCTACGATATTATATAATACACGAAAATAAAATCCTGTACATTAACATGACAAAACCCATTCTTTTTTCATAAGTTTTTCCTAACTAATTTTCCATGATTAGGGTTTCCACTTTTCTAAGTTCTAGTGAGTCAAATTATTCAATTTCTTTATGAGTTATAGGCTTTTCCTCAAACCTAGGCTCTAATACCAAGTTGTCACATCTCGACCCTAAACCGATGGTCCGATTGGCCCGAACCATTCTCTAATTCTCCAACTTAAAAAAAAAAATCGATGTATGAATTAGTTTACACCTTAATTCATGTTCCCTATCAAGTTAGCCTAACAATTTATACAATCAATTTTAAACATTCATAATGTTTTAAAACATAAAGTATTACACAAATCATTAACTATTCAGGTCCCAGTCTAAACATGATTTCGAGTGCAAAAGTAGTGTACATGCCATATATATAATCAAAAGCGAACTTTAGTGGAAAACCCAAAAGTTAGATATACAGTCATCCATATGTCGAGGAACATCTAAAACATAAAATATAAACCAACGTATACAAAATCACATATACACACAAACCTTAAATTAATGATAATGGCGTGGCTCTCCTAATCGTCGCATGTCAGTCTCGAGCCTTACCTTTTCCTTTGTCACTATAAGACAAATCTTGTCCCACTAAAGGAGTGACCCCGTGAGTGAACTGCTAGGGAATATACAAGTTCATCGCATTAAAGTAAAGAAAAGGAAATATATAGCGAGATAAAATAAATTAAACATGCAATTAATTCAAACACGCTTATGGAGAATTCCTATGAACTCCCTAATGTAAAGAATCTAGCATGTACCATTGACCTGATGATGGCTCACACTGAATGGGATTTCGTGGCCTCATCACAACTGACCAATACTAACTCTGACAATGGGATGTTCCAGCCAATTCTCTGCTCCTAAATTAGGTCCCAGCAATAATTTTCTTTTAGCTCCTCAAGAAACGTTCTGGTTGTGTACACTTTATCATCTACTACTTCATGTAAGAAGTTCCTAGACATGTATACTCTCTACTTTCTAGCACGCAAACCTATCATACTTACTATCAGAGTTGCCCCCTAAGGTCCCCATGTCTATTATATGCATGAGCACATGTAAAGTATTTATAAAGCATATCCAAGTGCGTGTTAAAACCTCTTAAAATCCATATCAAGTAAGCTTCAAAGACAACTAAGTCCTTCAAAATTTCTTATTAAAAAAACTTTAAAAAATAGTTTACGTCCCAGACTTACGTTCCATTTTTTATCATCAAGAAATTAAAATCTATAAAACAATGTTGTTAGTCTATAAACTAGTTTTCCAAAAAGCTAAACAAATCTTGATTTAAATTAGAATTGAGAGAGTTTTGCTCTCAGAACCGATGCATGTTTATCATTTTCTAATTCTTGTTTGGCAGTTTTATTGCCAATATTGCAGGGCATTTTTGGCTTTGGAAACGTTTGATCTGGAAACTATTCAGTAGGGAAAAGTTTTAGATCTCAAAGTTAGCTTTCAAATGGCATTGGGACCAGTTTATTTTGACTTCATATGAGAGACATATCTTCAAAATATCATTGATGGTTTAAAATTCCTGTTTTAAAATTACAAGTTGCAGAGCCAATTTGAGTTTGATAACTTCAAAATCTCATAATATTCAATAGGAAAAAGTTAAAAGGACTTTGAGTAAAGTTTCCAATGGCGTTGGATTCACTCAATTTGGATTTCAAATGAAAAATACATGTCCAAAATTACTAACACTATGTAAAACAGATTCTCATTCAAGTCCATCAAATGTAAGAGTTTATCTGATTTCTAGTAGTCGTAGATGCATAAGGATGGTGTCATAGCATCGATGTTGTACCCCATGTATGGCATGGATCTTCCCAGTAGCGTGCCTACACTCCTGGATTATCTTCATTTTTTCTCTCTTTCTATCGGCTATTGAGAAGAATGAAAGATTGGTTTGAGTTTTGATTTTTCTAAGTTAATTAGAAGTGTAATTAGTCACTAATTAACACCTAATTAGCTCAATTTTCAGCTAATCCGAAGGTCAGAATTATGTGACCAATGTATGATCAGAAAGACCCACCATGTCTCCTACTTATTCCATTCACTAATTAAGCAACCAATGAACTTCCATCTCATGTGCATGTTGGCTTCTTGATTACCTTTGGATGTGCCTCGAGATTTATGCCCTAGGATGATCAAAGGCTATCATGTAAGAGTGTACTGATTTGAGTCATTTCTCTTTGCCTCGAGATGCACATTGTCTAGATCATTAGGTTGATCAATGAATAATAAAATTTAATGTTAAAGGTACTTTGTATGAATTTGATATGGGTACATTGTATTTATTCAACTATAAGCCCTTAATTAATTCAATTTCCAACCATTGTCATTTAAATAATTATTCGGCTTGGTATATTTTTCGGCCTTAGTCTCGTCGCACTATCCATCATGCCCAACATGTATTTCTAGTTGATCTTAAAGTCCCACTATCGTCACGCTATATTCATGCTTATATTCATGCATAATTATTTATATAGTACACCCCCACACATATATAGTAACTATACTTATCCACAAGTCAGCAATACGTCGAGTATGGCCACTTTACCCAGATTGAGCCGATTTAGTCCTCTGGTCTGATCGGACAAGGCTATGTTTGGTCTAGTTGGTGAAGAGACGTCATAGCTTTTTTTAAATCTTATCATGATATTAGTATAACTTAGGTCTCATGTGAGTTAGATACTATGGAAGGGTTGACATGGACTATTAACGTGACTTCTTGCTCATTTTGGGGCGTTCCCACCTAGCAACGCGCTGCATCGGAGCCCGGGTGTAGTGAGAAATGAGCAAGGGTGTGTTTCACATCGCCGCCTGGGTGTGAAGAAAAATGAGCAAGGGTTCCCACACATAGGACGTGTGTAGGTAAAGAAGCTAGTCCCTTCACATCGTCGCCAGGATGTGAAGAAAAATGAGCAATGGTTCCCACACAAAGGACGGGTGTGGGTAAAGAAGCTAGTTCAAAACAAAAACGAAAACATAGATACAAACACTAGATCTTTTAGACAAAATAGAATAGAAAAGAAAAACAAATACAAAGGGGAGAAAAAATTCGTTTAGGAACATGGAACATAGGAACACTTACGGGGAAGTCAATAGAACTAGTAGATACCATGATTAGAAGGAGAGTCAATATTGCTTGCCTCCAAGAGACAAAATAGGTAGGAGAAAAGAGTAGAGAAATAGGAAGCACAGGGTTAAATTGTGGTACACTGGTATAGATAGAAAATGCAATGGAGTAGGATTTGTGGTGGATAATGATTATAAGGATAAGGTCGTAGAGGTTAAAAGAATGGGGGATAGATTGATTCTAGTTAAATTAATTATTGGAGACGAAAAAATTAACATACTTAGCGCATATGCACCACAAGTAGGATTAAGCGAGAGCATTAAACACAAGTTTTGGGATGATATGGATGGATTTATGCAGAGTATACCATTAGATGAAAAGGTTTTTATTGGAGGAGATTTAAATGGGCATGTCGGGGTAAGTAACATGGGTTTGAGAGAGTTCATGGAGGTTTTGGTTACGGTAATAGAAATGAAGAAGGAGAATCAATTTTAGAATTTGCTTCAAAGCATATGATCTTGTCTTAGCAAATACTAGTTTTAGGAAGAGGGAGTCGCATATAATTACTTTTAGTAGTGGTCATAACAAGAGTCAAATAGATTTTCTTTTAATAAGAAAAATAGATAGAAAACTATGTAGAGACTGCAAAGTAATATCTGGTGAAGCACTTACTACCCAACATAAGTTAGTAGTACTTGATATTAAGCTAACACAACGGAAAAATATGAATAAAAGAGTTAACGACCCTAGAATAAAGTGGTGGAACCTAAAACATAGTAAACAAGTAGAGTTTAGAGAAAAACTACTAAAGGAAAATGTTTGGAATCTTGACTTAGATGCTAATACAATGTGGCTAGAAATGAGTAGTTGCATAAGGAGAGTGGGATCAAATATATTAGGTATATCTAAAGGCTTGGGACCTCCAAAGAAGAAACATGGTGGTGGAACGAGGATGTCCAACGAGCAATTAAGACTAAAAGAGATATGTATAGGAAAATACCTAAGTGTCAAGATGAAGATGTGTACAATCAATATAGAGAAGCTAGAAAACAAGCTAAAAAAGTAGTTAGTCAAGCTAAAACAAATTTCATGGAAGATTTATATACAAAGTTAGGTAATAGAGATGGCGAAAAATATATATATAGGCTAGCCAAATTAAGAGATAAAAAGAAACAAGACCTAATTCATGTAAGATGTATTAAGGACGAAAATCAAAATGTTTTAACGCGCGAGGAGGATATTAAGGAGAGATGGAGAAGTTACTTCCATAGTTTATTTAATGATGGCCAAGTTGATGCTATAATAGAGGAAAACTCACACCAAGAAAGAAATGTCAACTATACACGCAATATTAGAATTGTAGAAGTTAAAGAGGCATTGAAAAGAATGAAAATAGGGAAAGCATGTGGCCCAGATGAAATACCCATAGAGGTTTGGAAATGCTTAGCAGAAATCGGATTGACTTGGTTGACAAAACTTTTCAATAAAATTTTAAAATCAAAACGGATGCCAATGGATTGGAGAAGAATCACGCTTGTGCCAATCTTCAAAAACAAATGAGACATTCAAAGTTGCTCAAACTACCGGAGAATTAAACTCATGAGTCACACTATGAAACTGTGGGAGAGGATAATTGACAATAGGCTAAAGAGAGAAACAACAATATCGGAGAACCAATTTGGTTTCATGCCTGGGAGGTCAACTATGGAGGCGATTTTCCTTGTAAGACGATTGTTAGAAAAATATAGAAAAAAGAAAAAAAGATCTTCATATGGTATTCGTAGATTTAGAAAAAAACATATGATAGGGTCCCTAGAGATGTTCTTTGGTGGGTTCTAGAAAGAAAAAGAGTGCACGCTAGATACATAGACACTATTAAAGATATGTACGATGGAGTAGTAACAAGTATAAAGACATTTGGAGGAGCTACATCAAGGATCGGCTTTAAGCCCATATCTATTTACTTTAGTTATGGATGAATTAACTAGACATATTCAAGAGGATATACCTTGGTGTATGCTATTTGCATATGATATTGTCTTAGTGGATGAAACTAAAGATGGAGTGAATAGGAAATTAGAACTCTGGAGAAATACATTAGAATCTAAAGGCTTTAAGTTGAGTAGGACGAAAACGGAATACATGCACTGTGAGTTTGGAAACACTAGACATCGAGATGACGGAGTGGTAAAATTAGGGAAGTAGAAGTTCCTACTTTAGATACCTAGGTTCAATCATACAAAATGATGGTAACATTGAAAATGATGTCACACATAGAATCCAAGCTGGATGGAAGAAATGGCGGAGTGCAACGGGGGTGATTTGTGATCGACATGTTCCTACTAAGTTAAAAGGAAAATTTTATAGGACCGCAATTAGGCCAGCTATGCTCTATGGGAGTGAATGTTGGGCGGTAAAGCAACAACAATTACATAAAGTGAATGTAGCAGAAATGAGGATGCTTAGGTGGATGTGTGGTAAAACTCGTAAAGATAGAATAAGAAATATAGAAATTCAAAGACAAGTAGGAGTAGCACCAATTGATACAAAGATTAGGGAAGAGCGGTTGCGATGGTTTGGTCACCTGCAAAGACGGCCTACAAATACCCCAACTAGAAAACTTGACTCAATAGAAACTGTAGAAATTCGACGAGGTAGGGGTAGACCAAAGTTAACATGGGATGCATTAATTAAGAGAGATTTGAATGGTTTGAAAAGCTCACCATCAATTGCACTTAATCGAGCACAATGGAAAAGTTTGATCCATGTAGCCGACCCCAGTTAATTTGGGACTGAGGCTATGTTGTTGTTGTTGTTGTTGTTGTTGTAAGCTCCAAGAACTATTGGTCTGTTGTGGGTATATGTGATGGTAATGGCTTGGACAAACACTACTTGTGTTTTCGAAGCCTAATTAAACATCGCAAAGGCCAATGTGTCAGTTAGTGGGGCTATCTTCACCAGGATTTGGAAATTGATCACCTGTAATGGTGTCATTAATATGTGTGCATGATTGGAAATCATGATTTGCATTTATTTATAAGAATCTTGATTATGTAATTGACATCCTCGAGTTAAGATTATGATTCATGTATCTCTTTACTTATTATTGCCCGCTAGCTATATCTTTCATTTAATATTACTTGGATAATTGATAGTAGAGTGGATTCCCACTTTAGTAGGCCTGTTAATTTTATTGGTCACGCCTACTTCTCCCTTTAGGTACTTCTTTTGTTGTGTTAGGGAGGAAAGGAGAAAGCTTGATTTAGGAGCATTTCCTTTAAATGAATTGGATGATATACACGATAATTGTTTTTATTGGATCAATTAATGTATTTAACAGAGATTATAATGGGTAGACTTTTAAACCTACTATATACCTTTTGTTCCTCATTCATATACAATTCGTAAGGGCTTTTAAATTTCGCAAATTTCATCTAGCCTTCTTAATTATTTTTGTAGATTGTTGTTATTGTTATTCCGCAGATTAAAGCTGATTTTGTCATCGCCTTACAACCTAGGTTATCTTGAGGAGTTTGACGATGACTCAGGCAAGCAACTCAGGTCTGCGGGGCTACCATTGTCACACTAATGTAAGCGAAGAGTCCAACAAAAGCAAAAAAGTACTTCAATAAAAGCATAAGAATCTCATAAAATCAAGCTTACAACTTAGTATCCTTAATCTAGAATAGTGGCTTAGCGAACAACGGCCATGAAAATTTCAGTGATCTTTAATGGAAGAATAGAAACACGAAATCTCAAAAGGTTGAACTTAAACAAAAAGTAATTGATCTCTATTAGGGTCTTTTCCTTATTTATACTAATAATAGATAGAAACAAATCTCCTAGCCAAATCTAACAAAATTATAAAATCCGCAGTTAAGATTCTTCCAATGACTCCAGCGATGCTTATACGAACTATGACGGTGATAGGGATCGCTGCTTGGAGCGTTGAGATGCTCTACGTTCTGGAAATTTAAATTTTATTCAGTGATGTCTGGCGACGTGTGCTTTTGTAGTAAGGAGGCCGGAGATTGTCACATATTTTTCAACGTTCCTTAATTAGCTTGGTGTTGCATGTTCATGACTCAAGGGCGCTACGAAGCATTAGACTTTTCAGTTCTCTGGGATTCCTAGATATTGTTCAGCGATGTGTTGCACCTTCAGCTGATAATGAAGGCGTTGAGGATCGCTAAGGATTCCCATAGGTTTTCTCTCTCATTTTGCGTCGTTTTCGGTGTTTCTCTCAAAATTGTCTATTTATTCGACCGTGAAAACACATTAAAAAGATTATAAGTACCATAAATTAAAGGTTTAAGCACTTCAAGCACAAAATACGAAGTAGTGAAGGTGGAACGAGTGCTCTTATAGTATAAACACTAAAACATTTTTTGCCTTTAATAGAGGTTTTAAAACCCATATTAAATAGAGTGTTATTAAATGTCATGTGAAAATGTGTTATGTTTTAATTTTTAATACATGTATTACATAGAGGTTTTTTAAAACTCTTATCAATTAGGTGTTATTTAATAACTCCCCTTTTAATAGGGGTTTAAAAACCTCTATTAAATACCGAAATTGTTCTAGTGAAAGAAAGAAAAGATAAATATTTAAAATGTTATTTTGACTCCAATTTGAAATGCGCATTTTGTCACGAACTTGATTGGGTCTGTTAAGTTTTGCATCGATATATGTACGCACTTACGTGTGCGCACAAAATTCGATCTGCATCTAAAAAACTAATAAATAATAAATTATGCACATTTTATGAGACATTTAACAATATTTTATAAGGTAAAGTCTCTAAAATATGGTCATAGTAATTTATATTTGTCTATTTCAGGTTTTTAAGGTGTATAATTGAAATCGGGGTGAAAAATGGTAGAAAATGCATATATTATAGTCTTATGTTGGATTTACATAAAAAAAACGTGTTGCATGGATCTCGAGGCAATGAAGCAAGGCCCACAAGGTTGATTTGGCGTGATGATGACGTGGCAAAGGTTGATGTGATATCCGATAATGTGGCGGTGTGTGATTACAATATTTGAAGAAATGCGTAAGAAAAGGAAGAAAATGAAGGATTTAACCAAGAGGAATTGTTGCACAATGATTCACTAGTGATTTAGGAAAGAAATTAAAATCACTGGTGATTCCTCAACGATTTGGAGTTTACACATAAATCACAAGACAAATCAATGGAGCACAAAACCTCATTTCCAAGAATTTGTCCAACGATTCACATTTTAAATGGAATCGGTGGCGAATCACTGGACTCGATTTCATAAATATTAGATAACTACAAAATATCTCAATTTTGATTAGATATGTACTACCCAAAACACTATAGATATGAACCCTGGACTGTTAAATTAATTGTCCTTAATTGCTCTTATAGCCATATTAACTACTTTTATTAAGTTTTATTGCTTTTGGAGACTTTTTGAAGATTCAAATATTCGATTAAGAGGTATTTATCTATATCTTTGATTCACTATATTATGCCATTATTCATGAATATGAGTGAGTAGTTCATTAATCTAAAAAAAGTCGGAACATGAACTTCATCTATTTTGCAATGTAGTTGTGACGGCCCCTCTCCTAATTTAGGGCACTGCCCGGCCTAATCCTTTAATTAAGCCCTAATCATATCCACGCAGGACTTAACTACGTATTAGTCAGCCTTTTCTAATTAAACCTTTTATTAAATGAATTTATTAGCGGAAGTCTTATTGATTATGCAGAAGCCATTTACAATATCCTAAGTGTGGAAAACCAGGAAATGCCATCGCATAAATATATATAGTCTTCAAAATTCATTGAAACGATAAAATGGTCTAAGTCAAGTAGGGGAACTAACGCTCAACCCAATATACAACCCCAAAAAGTATCTGAAAGACATATATAAACTATACAATCAAAATATCAAAAGAAGACCTACAAACGACGTAGTGACGCGCCGCGGGGTCAGGGATAATCGCCAATCTTCTCTTTGCCCGGCCTGCTAGTAGACGGCTTTGCACCCACCGTCGTAAAAAGGACGGTGAGTACAAAAATAAAACAGTAATCCCCGATGACAAGTTTAATTTGCATTTTCAAATATTCAAATGGTATTTAAAAGCATATAAATTGGAAAACTGAAAAATAAACCATATGCGAGTAAATACCAGAGTTAAACAAGTGATACTGACACTAGGCTAAGTAGTAGTGATTTAGGTCCGGTCGAGGAAGTGAAACGTGGCACCCCGACCCAATAATCATATAGCACAAGGGACTCTAACCCAAGTGTTACCAGGGACTGTAACCCCGGTGTGTAGACCACCTCAGGGACTCTAACCCCGAGTGTCATACAATGTCGGTAACGTGTGCCGACATCCCTATGGACTTTAACCTCGTGATTCGCGCAGACCTCGATCAAGTACGGGACCTTAATGCAACACCTAAACAAATAATGAATACAAGTCCTCTTAAACATTTATAAGATATTCACTAGCCTAATAACATCCTATTTATCATTCAATTCACATTTGAAACAACAAGAATAGACATAGCATGGAATGGAATCAATGAATTAAATCAAATAAATGGATATCATGCAAACTAGACTCATCAAATGAGCATAGACACAAATAATCACATGATATAAGAGTACAAAGGTAAATAGTCAAAAGGAATATGCAAGGACAACAATTTATAGGAATGAAATGCCAAATAAAATCGTTAATGGGTATACTCACAACAACAAAGTAACGTCCTAGCTTTACTGGCATTCTCTCTCCCGTGCCCTTTTTCTAGGTTCCTGAGTTTGGTGTCTCATTAGTTCAAGTATAGTGGGTTTATCGTGTATTCAAATTCGTTCAATCAATTGTATTTTATTGAAATATAATTTTCTCAATTTCTCCCAATTTTTTTTCGATTTTTCCCAATTTTCTTTCATTTTTCTTCCCTTTTTCTCTTCTTTTCTGTTTTTTTTTTACTGTTTGGGTCGGGTCCGACTCGTTTGGGTCGACCCATGGGCCTAGCCTGACCCGTTCTAGGCCCGGCCCAGTAATGGGGTGCACACGCGCGCAATCGATCGAGAGGAAGGAATTTTTTTTTTTTTTTTTAATCCAGTTATGGGGTTGGGGTTGCTCTCCACCCCAACCCCGGTCCGCGTGTTCCTTCTTCTCCTCCTCCTCTCCTCTTCTTCTTCCTCTCTCTCGGCTTGATTGAATCGGTTGTGTTTGCATGTGTGGTGTGTTGTGTGTGTATGGTGTGTAGGTGGGAGTGTTCGGTGGACACGTGGTGTGGGCATTAGACAAGTGTAATGTATTGTAAGACAAGTGTGTGTTGTTGTATTTGTATAAGTGACACTTAACTGTGACACCACTAAGACACTTGTCTGTATTTTGGGCGTTTCGACGCCCGATTTAGCGTCCGAACCGTGATCTCCGCGTACCATCGCGTCGTTAGTCACCCAATATCTATTCCTTATGAGTTACTTGACATATTTTTATTTAATTTGTGTGTTTTCGTTTCCCGGACCTAATATTCGGTCTCGTCACTACCCAGTACCCGCGTCGACACGCATATCGAGGTATGTCCCCGCTCTCGTCTCGATGTCTACAACCGTACAAAATGACTTAGTAAGTCTACACAATACATAACACTAGGCGCACATCGATACAAAAGTACGATATACCTTGGCCACGTCCCTCGGTCGGTGCACGTATCACAGTGTAGGTCCCACGTCGATTAAGGAATTTAAACCAGGGGTAGAGATTTGGGCCGTGACAAATGTTCCCAACAAAATGAAAATTTTGTCCTCGAAATTAAGTTTAAGTTACTGTTCTACCTGACTCGAACCGGTACGAGAATCTATCTCACTTGTATGCCATTTTCCCGACTCGTTTCTTAATCATGAAAGGCCCGATATACCTCGGTGCAAACTTACATTTCACCCCAAATCTCTGAAAACCCTTTCGAGTGTAAACCTTTAAAAAGACAAAGGCTCCCTCGGAATACGCGAGATCACCGCGATACTTATTTGCATATCTCTTTTGTTTCTCATGTGCTCCTCTGAGTCTCTGACGGATCAATTTGACCTTTTCCGTGTGGTCAACAACAATTTTAGGCCCCACTATCTCCCGGTCCTCTGGCTCAGCCCAACACGATGGCAAGCGACACGGTCTGCCATACAAAGCCTCAAATGGCGTCATCTCAATGCTAGCCTGATAACTGTTGTTATAAGCAAACTCACACAACGGTAGGTACTACGCCCAAGATCTGCCAAACTACAACACGCATGCCAGCAACATGTCCTCAAGGACCAGAATTAATCTTAGTCTGCCCGTCGGTCTGAGGGTGGAAAGCCGTACTGAACTGTAGGCGCGTATTGTACTGCTCTTGCATATTATCGCAGAGGCACGAGAAACAGTACCACCCCCAGAGCCAGCGACACCGCTTCCACTAGCACTACCGGACGTCACGGTACCGACAATAGGAGCATCAGTAGACACGCCCACACCCGATACATCTGAGATCACTGGCTTGTCGAGGGAAGCCAAGCTAGTGAAGGAGTTCATTAGACTCAGGCCGGCGTGTTTTTCGGGAGAGAGGGATTATGAAAAGATTGAGAGGTGGATCCAATCGCAAGAGAAGCTACATATACTATTGGGTATTGAGGACAAACTCCAGCCAGTTCTATCATACTATACCCTGGATAAGGATGCTGATGTTTGGTGGCGCACTACAGTAGCGAGGCGAGACAGTTTCACGTCATGGGCATATTTCAAAGTGGAGTTCTACAAGTAGTATTTTTCGGCTTCGATGTTGCAGAGGTTGAAGAAGAATTTTATGAGCTTGAAATAGGCCGAGGGGGAGACAGTTATGAAGTACCGCGACCGATATGGTTACATGAGGTAGTTCGCGGGAGACTTTGTGAAGAATGACGCAGATGACGCCTTCTACTTTGGAGATGGACTAAGGCCAAATATAGCTAGAGACATTGTTGGCACCGGGGCCCGCACTCTAAAAGGAGATCTATGAAAGAGCACTCGCCTAAGAGACTTATGAGTTGGGCAGAGAGGAGGAGAGAGCAGAGAGGGTTCAGACGACAAGAGGCAGAGGGGTAAGGGACAGAGGAGATGGGATAGGGACACAGAGGGGTGGGGCACCAGTTGCCCCTATTTCAGCAGTGCCCTACACACCTCACCCTGCACCCACACAGACATATGGCAGAGCTCCCTAACCACCTTCCACCAGACAGGCATTGCCAGTTCCACTAGCACCGCAACAACAGCAGCTACAGGGTGGCCGAGACGGAGGTAGAGGCAGGGATGGACCACGACAGGGTCAGCGACAATTACAGGGACAAACGCAACAAGCAGGGCAACGTCGTCAAATCACTTGTTGAAAATGTGGTCAGGTGGGACACTTGTCTAGGGAGTGCACACAGCCGACAACATATTCCCCACAACAAGGCAGAGAGAGAGTTCATATGGTCGCACAGCGAAATGCTGGAGCGACACGCAGCCTCATCGAGGGTACGGTTTCCGTTTATGGTAGAGACTGGATTGTTTGACTCGGCCACCATGCACACGCATATTAGATTATTAGGATCACACTGTTAGGCTTAGTCACCTTATTCTGGGATATGTCGGGACGTCCGATGGATTTGTTCCTACCATGCACACATTGATTATTTCAAGAAGTCTCCGATATTTGGGATACCGGGACGTCCGATATTTGTTCACCGAGGTAGTACACCAAGACTCAACACCACGAGAGGTCGGCTTGCATCCAGTGGAGAGATGAAGACTCTGGTAGCGTTGTACGCTATAACGGAGAGTCAAGGACCCAGACTAGAGGAGATACCGGTTGTTCGAGACTTTCCAGACGTTTTTCCAGAGGATTTACCTAGATTACCACCACCACGAGAGGTAGACTTCATTATCGACCTAATACCGGGTACCAGACCGATCGCGATACCGCCGTACCACATGGCTCCGAGGGAGTTGGAGGAGTTGAGGACTCAGCTTAATGATTTGGAGGAGAAGGGATTCATCACACCTTCGATGTCATCGTGGGGAGCGCCAGTTCTGTTTGTGAAGAAGAAGGATGGTAGTTTGAGACTATGCATCGACTACAGACAGTTGAACAAAATGACTGTCAGAAACAAGTACCCGATTTTATTTGATCAGCTGAGAGGAGCAAAATTTTCTCCAAGATTGACTTATGATCGGGGTATCATCAGCTTAGGATCAGGGATGAGGATAGGTCCAAGACAGCATTCAGCACCAGATACGGACACTACCAGTTCACGGTCATGCTATTCGGGCTGACCAACGCCCCCGCCGTATTCATGGATTTGATGCACCGAGTACTTAGACCATACCTCGACCACTTCGTGATAGTCTTCATCGATGACATCTTGATATACTCGAGAACACGCGAGGATCACGAGCAACACCTCAGAGAGACGTTGCAGACTTCGAGGGAACACCGAATTTTTGCTAAGTTCAGTAAGTGTGAATTCTGGCTTGCAGAGGTCGAGTTCTTGGGGCACGTTGTTGGAGCAGCAGGGATTGCTGTAGATCCGGCCAAGATTCAGACCATCACAGATTGGCCGACACCGACATTAGTACCAGAGATCAGGAGCTTTCTGGGGTTAGCAGGATATTACCGTAGATTTGTGAAGGATTTCTCGAAGATCGCTTCACCGATGACAAGGCTGACACAGAAAAACGTTGCTTAAGAGTGGACTGAGAAGTGCGAGGCTGCATTTACTCAGTTGAAGAAGTCATTAACTACCGTGCCAGTGTTAGTTCTGCCAGAGGATGGATAGGGATTTTTAGTGTACACAAATGCTTCTCATACGGGTCTAGAATGTGTGTTGATGTAGGGTAGCGGCGTCGTGGCATACGCATCGAGACAGTTAAAGATACATGAGAAGAACTACCCCACGCACTATCTAGAGTTGGCAGTAGTTGTATTTGCGCTGAAGACTTGGAGACACCTTCTGTATGGGGAGAAATTAACACTCTTCACTTATCACAAGAGTTTGAAATATCTTTTCACACAAAAGAGATGAACATGAGACAGCGCAGATGGTTGGAGTTCTTGAAGGACTACGACTTTTCCTTAGAATATCACCCAAGAAAAGCGAACGTAGTCGCAGATGCGTTGAGTAGGAGACCATTAGAGATGCCGAGGTGGTCAGATGTCACATGATGCATGAGTATGGATTACTTAAAGCAGCGGCGACGGCGTGTCAGATAGAGATTCCTACCGATACTCAAGTGATGATATGCGCACAAATGAGACTACAGACCGTGTCTACACAGCAAGTGTCAGAGGGTCAGAGGACCGATCAGTTGTACTTGAGATTCGGTGAGTTAGCGCAGAGTGCAGAGTGTACAGATTGGGCAGAGATGACAGATCAGTGTCTGAGATACCGGGGCAGGTTATGGATACCAGAGGTACCGGAGATGAGAGATGAGATTCTTAAGGAGTCGCACCGTTCCAAATTTACCGTACATCTAGGCAGGACTAAGATGTACCACGACATGAGGAGACATTTCTGGTGGCCTGGGATGAAGGCAGACATGTCTAGATTCATCAGGAATTGTGGTATATGTCAGCGAGTGAAGTCCGAGAATCGCAGACCTGGAGGATTACTACTGTCGCTTCTCATTCCTCGATGGAAGTGGGAAGACATCTCTATGGATTTTGTCAGAGGATTGTCGAGGACCGCGAGGAGACATGATTCAATTTGGGCTATAGTTGACAGACTAATGAAGTCTGCTCATTTCCTACCAGCGGCATCGCATTACACGTTCGATTAGCTAAGCGTACTGTTCGAGAGAGAGATAATCAGGCTGCACTGGGTACCATTAACGATCACGTCAGATCGAGATGCTACATATACGTTCCAGGATGTGGCAGAGTATGCAAGAGCAGTACGGTACGCGACTACAGTTCAGTACGGCTTTCCACCCTCAAACTGATGGGCAACCGAGAGATTGATTCAAGTCCTTGAGGACATGTTGCGGGCATGCGTGTTGGAGTTTGGCGGATTTTGGGCAGAGTACCTACCGCTGTGTGAGTTCGCATATAACAACAGTTATCAGACTAGCATTAAGATGGCGCCATTTGAGGCTTTGTATGGCAGACCTTGTCGCTCGCCATCTTGTTGGGCTGAGCGAGAGGACTGGGAGATAGTGGGGCTTGAAATTGTTGTTGACCACACGGAAAAGGTCAAACTGATCCGTCAAAGACTCAGAGGAGCACAAGAGAGACAAAAGAGATATGCAGATAAGTATCGCGGTGATCTCGCGTATTTTGAGGGAGCCTTTGTTTATTTAAAGGTCTCCCCTCGGAAGGGTCTTCAGAGATTTGGGGTGAACGGCAAGCTTGCACCAAGGTATATCGGGCCTTTCATGATTAAGAAACGGGTCGGGAAAGTGGCATACAAGCTTGAATTGCCTCGCAAGATGTCAGGGGTCCATCCAGTGTTTCACATTTCGATGCTTCGAGTAGCCGAGTCGAAGGCAGGAGTGCGACCGACAATCGACCTAAGCAATGACATATCGTACGAGGAACAACCCATTCAGATTCTAGATCGAAAGGTGCAACAGTTGAGGAGCAAGTCCATCCCAAAGGTACTCGTCAAGTGGCAGTTCCATAATGACACGGAATTCACTAGGGAGCGGGAAGACTACATGCGAGATAGATTCTCGTACATGTTCGATTCAGGTAGAACCGTAACTTAAACTTAATTTCAAGGACGAAATTTTCATTTTGTTGGGAATATTTGTCACGGCCCAAATCTCTAACCCTGGTTTAAATTTCTTAATCACGATCACCGACCTTCGACGCGGGACCTTCACTGTGATACGTACACCGACCGAGGCACGTGGCCGAGGTATATGATATTTTTGTATTTTTGTCTGCTTGGTGTTATGTATTGTGTAGACTTACTAAGTCAGTTTGCACGGTTGTAGGCGTCGAGATGATAGCGGGGACACGCCTCGATATGTGTGTCGACTCGGGTACCGGGTAGTTGACGGGACCGAATATTAGGTCGGGAAAACAAAAACACACAAATCGAATAAAAAATATGTCAAGTAACTCATATGGAATAGATATTGGGTGACTAACGACGCGATGGTACGCGAATGTCACAGTTCGGACGCGAAACCGAGTGTCGAAACGCCCGAAAACATGGGCGAGTGTCTTAGTTGTGTCACATTTGGTGTCAAGACACAAACCCAACAACAATTGTCTATATAAGCTAAACTCAACAGCAACACTTGTCCAAAAATACACCACACTTGTCCAAAATTACACCACACTTGTACAAATAGCATACCATGTGGCCATCCACCCACCTACACCTACACCCCCCTCCAACACACACACACACACAAGGACAAAAAGAGAGAGGAAGAAGAAAAAGGGATTGCTGGAGGGGAATGAATCATCAAGGTTTTGAAGGAATCCATGGGAGTTTGTGAGAAATCCCCAAGCTACATCAACTAGGTACACATATTGAGTTGAAATTTGAACAAGTTATGGTTTTAGACAAATTTCAGATAGTAGATCATTGAATATATGCGGTTGATTTATATATTTAGATTCCTCATTTCAAGCTGATAATCCAGCTATATTGAAGATCTTAATTTGGTGTTGAAATCATAAAGATATGAATTTTTGAAGTTGCAACATCAAAACTGGAATTCTGCATGTTGTATTAGGAATCAACCTGGGTAATTTAGTCATAATCTGAACATGTTAGATCCAAATTCAACCACAACAGTGGCATTTGAAAGCTCATATAGAAAGGAACAACTTTTCTTAACTGAAGGTATTCTTATTTGAATGTTTTAATTTCCAAATATGCTCTACAAATAGGTGCTGGAATTATAAAAGACAGTTTTGAAACTAAATTTGATAAGAGTATAACTCCATAACTACCTATCCAAATGAGCTAATCTTTTAGTATGTTGTATTTGGGTATAGTTTATGCCTTGTGACCAAAAATCACATTTTTAGGAACTATAGATTGGGAGAAATAGATTTTCTAAATCTGCTGGTCGGATTAAATTTCAATCAGACCTATATTTAGTAAAAGCATGATATCTATTTCAGTTTAAATCATAATTCTGAAAACTAAACCTTTCTAGAAATCTAAGAGAGATCAACAATAATGGTATTGATGGAGGAATTCAATATTTGGGCCATTTCATGCCTAAAAATGCATTAAGATGTAGGACTGAAATTGAAACTTAATTTAGTCTTTAGGGTCTGATTTAGGATGATTGATTTAAAGTCTATTGAACCAAATTGAATACACAATAAACACACTAAATTGAGCTTAAATTCACTATTTGAACTAATGAGAAACCAAACTCAGGAACCTAGAAAAAAGGGTACGAGAGAGCGAATACAAGACTTGGTGTATCGGGAGGCCAGTAAAGCTATGACTTTACTTTGTTGTTGTGAGTATAACCATTGACAATTTTACTTGGCATTTCATTCCTATAAATTGTTGTCCTTGCATTGTCCTTTTGACTATTTACCTTTTTACTCTTATATCATGTGTTTCTTTGTGTCTAATACATCAGTTTGAACTCAATCTTGGGATCGTCATCAGTCTTTGAGTCATCAGGAACATCTTTTGGAGGCGGGAATGAAATCCCAAGTCTGTCCATTGGAGCTTGTAACATGCGACCTAATTGTCCCTGCACATCTCGTAACTCGTCATGGTCTAAGGTGTTATCCTGAATAACCCATAGAAGATTTGTCCGCATCTCCTGAATGTCCCTCCTCAGCAGCTCAATGGGCTCATCATTAGCAAAAATAGGTCAAGAAGATCTAGATTTAGCTCCAGCTCCAACATGTCTATGTCGCGACCCCGATGGGGTCCACCATAATTCATATGTCCATCCTTTGTCGTCACACTCCACGAACAACAAATATAACTCGGTCTGAGCTCAATGCATCAGTTGCGTATCACCATCTAGATTAAGAATTAAAATAATTACAAGTCATATATACAAAATCATTAATACCCATCATTAATTAGCCAAACAAAATTAAAAAAAAAAACTATTTTTTTACAACAATCCTCTATACTTTCTGATCAAGGAAAGTTATACTGTCATGATATTTGGTATGGAAGTGTAGGCATAACTCCAAAACAGTCCGGGGTCGACTAACATCTCCTCCTACAAAACATATATTTAAAAAGGATTGAGTTTGAGACTTATTATATTATGTTATATATATAAACTTATTATAGCGTAACTTACCAGCCTCTCTGCATGTTGATGAATGGAAACACCTTTATGCACTGCTACCCTCATACCGGGTCCCCTGTCTCCGTTCTCCGATTCTTACTTGATTGCTTTGACTTTTTTTTGAATTCAGGGGTGGACCGCATCTTCTTATAGTGCTTGAAGATCTCGGTAGATATATATGCTGGCTTTTTATCTTTGGAGAACATCTTGCTAATGAAATTGGCGTACCAAGTGGCAATTTACCAATCGTACGCCTTTCTAATAGCTCTGTCATCCAATGGCTTCTAGTAGAATGCAAGTTATATGCAAAAATATTAAAATCTAAATATAACTATAAATAATTTTCAATTTACTTGTCTCTAAATCATAAGTAAATGAAACAACCTTAACTTAAACAATTTTACATTCCATTGATTTCAATAAAAATCTCGTATGTGCTGCAGAACAAACTCCTAAGAATAGTTGTCTTTGTGCAAGGAGTTTTTATATGCCCTGGTCATCTCCTTGGCAGCTTTGTCAGATAGGTGCAATTTCTATCCATTAAATTGAAAACGAGGCATTACACCAAGTTTATAAAAAATTAATTAAACGTAAATATTCACACTTTAAGTACGTATACTTACTATCTATCATCCTTCACGACAAAAAATATTCACCCCGAGGCTTGATTAGTAGTACAACTTCATCGTCGTCCAGGTGGGGCCATACCTATGGATGGGTCACTCAAATGGTATGCCGAATAACTCAGTGACTGTGACACATGATCTACCTAATGGCTCATAGAGGGCGATGCATGCAAATCAGAATAGCCCGATGGTGGGTTCGTACAGTGGTCATGCGTACCATCGTGCATATGTGAGTGAGATGATGATCCCCCTAATAAGGTCCAACACTTGGCCTAAACGTACTGCGATCATCAGTGGGTAGAGTGAGTAGCCGATGTCAAAGACATATGAGATGTAGGGGGATGTGATGGATGTGCATAAGGCGGGGAGGTGTATTATGGAAAAAAAGGTCTACTGCGAGGGGTGATATAGGTACGGATGAAAAAACAGGGCTTGCTGTAGGGGGATGCGAATAATGATGATGTTAAGTTTGTTGGCCCTGACTAGACTGTGTAGGCGGAGTAGCAACATCACGAGAGCGTGGGTGTGAATGACTTGATCGTCGATCTTTGTTAATGCAGGCTAGGCCACTGGATCGACCACCAGATTGTCCACCGAATCGTCCACTAGATCCCTCACCGGATAATGGATCGTATCCCTTGCCTGACGACTCAACTTTATAAATAAAATTAAGACTAAGTTAGAAAAAAGATACACGTGAAACTCCTAGAATTGAAATATTACGTAATAAGTCAACAAATATGATTCTAATGTTCGCATCGTTTGTGGTGTCCCCAGCCACCTCGGGGTGTCGTGTCTCCATGTACTCCTTACCGGTCGGCCTAACTACACGTGTCAAACACCTGCCCGTCCTCTTTAAGTCTCATAACTCATGTCCGCAAGTGTAATATTAGATAAACTAGTAAATCTTCCTTATATTCTTTGTCCCATACCAACCATGGTATTCTAACTGTTTCAACTGTTACCTAGTTGACAATTTATTAAGATCCTAACCATATTAGTAGGTTGTATTTTAAGATTAACATATTCGCGGAAGGCTTACTTAATACCATTTAAGCAAAATAATTTAGCATGATAAACATTGTTCAAAGGCAAAACCTATTATGGAAAACTATGGAAAGTACTATGTATATAAGTGACATCACCACAAAACATATATATACATGTACCGTGTTATCTCAAGTCTCCCAATAGCCAAAATATACAAAATTTCAAAAATAAACACTTACAAGTAGGTCCTCGATAGTTGGAAATCAGAAGTATTCGCCCAGGATTCCTTTACCCCTACTAGAACTAGGATCTACACTCAATCATCACAAAAAAACAGATAATGAGTACAGTAAGTAAAATCCCAAGGAACTCCTTTGAGCATTTATATAATAAAATAAATGAAATATAAGGAATGTTGTCAAGTAAACATGCAGAATGTAAAACAGGCAACTGTAAATGGCTCATCGCATGAATAAACAACAGACAAGCTAAAAAATGTCTGTACTCGCTCTAAAGGGACTAGACTGTACTTCAGGTAACCAAGTTCCCACCAGTAGTCACATACAGCTGGCCCAACACTTGGTCCCTCGTGGCGCTGGCCAAATCTGCTGAGTCATCGACACGTGCACCAAGGCAAGCCTAGGTTGCCATTCACTGAGGGTCGGGTCACACGTGCTACAGTCCAATTCCTCATGAACACGCAACAAGGAAATCCGAGGGAGTAACCTCAATCAACATCCAAATAACTTAATAGAATGATGAACAACAAGGAATAATAGAAACATATAAACAAAATAAATACTCTGAGTTTTTCAGTTGGCTTTTACAAACCTCACGCCGCCCTCCGACCTCCCTGAACTCGCGTACCCGACCCGTCAAGCTCCCTAACACTGAACTTCGGTCCACTAAGTCCCTGAAGTCCATTTTATTAGTTTAGTTTCTTTACAAAGGTGTAGATATGTATTAGGTGGAAAATCTCTAAAATAGTCCTAAATTCCCATTTTAATCTGTCATTAGCGCGTTAATTTGTCTACCTAGCACGCTAGTTTTGAGTTAGCGTGCTAAGGGGGTGTACCTAGCATGCTAGATTGAATTAGCGCATTAAGAATTTTAATTAGCACTTTATTGTTCTTCGTTGCAAAGAACAGCGGCGCACTCAAGACAGTTGGCGTGCTAATATTTCCAATTAGCGCATAATTGCCCTCTGGGACATAATTCTCAATTCTCAATTCTGTTCTAGCCCTCTCAATTAGCTATTCTAATTGGTTTTTCACCCTCTCCTCGTCGAAATAACCTAAATCCATGAATCAGAACACTCCAAACATCAATGTACATCAATTTTCCACAAATCATGTATTTACCACCATCTCCATTAACAACCAATTTCATCAAAACAAACTAAACCAATGATAAATTCTCCTTTTATGATAAAATAACTAAACCTATGATAAATTCTCCTTATATTCGATCGAATTTCACTAAATAAACCCAAAAAATGGGTTCATTTGCAAGCTTAGAAGGTGATTACCTAGATTAGATCATTATTTTTGATGCCCAACTCCAAATCTTCTCTTCTTCCTCTGATCTACTGGTTTTGCATGAAATGTATGTGAGTGTTGTAAATCAAACTTTCCACTAACTTGGTTTATATATATGTTGGGTTGGAATCCAGTGTGCATATGTATCCCGAGGCATATCTTGTGGTTCATAAGTATGTTGTCTTATACCTCCTGGTGGCTCCAATAGCGCACTCATCATCTAGTAACACTCACAATGCTAATCTACATGTCCATCTCATGGCCTCTTTTATTTAATGTAACTATAGGCTTCCATTTATTTTATTTGTGCCACATTACATTAAGCCTTATCCAACCATATGGGTAGTGTTTTATTTAGCAAATTTAACCTAACTCATGGTCACATAAACCCTCAGGTCCTCGTAACCGGTTTCCTGCACTCGACATGCATTTCGAAGTGTGTCGTAGCCTATTGTTCAAGTTTATTTAATTAGCCTATGGTTACATTAATTATAGCAATTTGATAACCTATGGTTACATTAATCATGTCAATTTGATAGCTTAGCCTTGTTTATGTAATTTTTTGAGTTTCTCTAGTGTACCAGTATCTCGCCTCTCGATACTCGCGTTAGCATGCACTTCGAGACAGCTACTCGTCCCACAACCTCGCACCCTCTCGTGATTTAACATACACACATGTGATGTATTTAACCAATAATTGAATAAATTTCACTGCAATTAGGCAATCTAACACACAATTAAACCAGTGTAGATAGGTCGTTGTGTGTCCTAGCCTACCCGCATCGTACACGTGGATTTGAGCTGGCGTCCATGTCTGCAATTTGGGGATAATTAACGACATTATTAAAATGGACCATTACAGTTCTTCCCAACTAAATACAAATTTCGTCCATACATTTAACCGTAACTTAAATCTCATACAAGAAAATAGCTGAGGGTATCGCTCTCTCATCGTCGACTTAAGCTCCCCAGTGAGTCCCTCTGTCCTATGATGCGTCCAACGAACTAAGACCTTAGAGAGTTCCTTATTCCTGAGAATCTCTACTCTCCGGTTAAGGATTTCTATAGGTCTCTCCTCGTAAGTCATGTCAGCTGAACCTCAATCCGTCCCAACTCAATAGTCGTTTTTGGTCTTGCCCTAACTAGTCTCCACATCGAAATGTGAAATGTAGGATGAACCTCAGCTAACTCAGCAAGTAGCTCTACTCGATACGCAACACTGCCCACTCGCTGTGCAATCCTGTATGGCCCAATGAATCTCGCCACATTTTGCCCTCAATACCAAACCTCCGTTGACCTTTCTAAGGGGAAACCTTCAAATACACCGTGTCGCCCTCCAAAGAGCTTAGTCCCTCACGATAACGATCGCATATTTCTTATGTCTATCCAATGCAACTTGTAATCTTTGTCGAATCTTTCCGATCTTCTCTGTGTGATCAATAACTATCTCTGGCCTAATTGTCATTGTATCTTCTAGCTCGCCTAACAGGCAAGTAATCTACAAGGCCTCCCATACAATGCCTTAAATGGTGGCATGCCAATGCTCGCTTGATAGTTGTTATTATATGCAAACTCACACAAAGGCGGATAGTCATCCTACGAACCCCTAAACTGCAATATACAAGCCCTGAGCATATCCTTAAAGATCTATATCAATCGCTCTGCCTATTCGTCGGTCTGAGGATGATAAGTCGTACTAAACCGCAATCTGGCACCAAATTGCTCCTTCATAGCTTCCCAAAGCCTCGATGTCAACTTGGGATCTCTATCCGATACGATGGAAATCAGCACATAATGTAATCTAATAATCTTCCGCTCAAACAATATGCTCAATCGAGGAAAAGTGCATCTCATGGAAATAGAAATGGAATGAGCTGATTTCGTCAGATTATCAATCACTACCCAAACTGCATCGTGATGCCTCGATGTCTGCGGTAGTCCACTAACAAAATCTATGGTAAAGTGCTCCTATTTCCACTGTGGAAAGGTCAATGGCTGCAACAATCCACCAAGTCTCCTATGCTTAGCCTTTACTTGTAGGCAAATGCGACAACTCCTGACGTATCTGCCTACCTCAGCCTTCATCCATGGCGACAAGAATAATCATCGCAAATCATGGTACATTTTGGTTCGACCAGGATGAACTATTTAGTGAGACCAATGTGCATCTTCCAGAATCTCGCTCCAAATCTCCTGATCCGCAGGTATCCACGATCTTCCTCGATCTCTCAACATCGATCTTTTTCTTTGCCTAATCAATGCACTCCGAGTCCCGAGCCAGAACACTGAACCGCTCATAAAGCCCATTAGCCCTCTAACACTTAGCAACCCTCTCAATCGATATGCTCAGAACCCTCATCTGACCACAAATGTGCTACTCAATCGTAGTGGATACCAATGTCATGCACATAACTGATGCCACCTATAACAGACTATGCTCATATGTCATAGTTCACAAACCAGTCTCTCAATCGATATCGTCAAATCCCTCATCTGACCACAAATGTGCTACTCAGTCGTAGTGGATACCAATGTCATGCACATAACTGATGCCACTTGTAACAGACTATGCTCAAATGTCATAGTTCACAAACCGGTCTGACTGTCAATCCCACTCCGACTCATTGCGTCTGCTACAACGTTCGCCTTTTCAGGGTGATACTCAATAACGAAGTCATAGTCCTTCAGCAACTCCAGTCATATCCGCTGTTGCATGTTCAGATCCATCTGAATAAAAATATACTGTAAACTCTGATGATCTGTATACGAGATGAACTTCTCCCCACAGAGATAGTGCCTCCAAGCCCTTAGTGCAAAGATGACCACTGCAAGCTCTGGGTCCTGCACGGGGTAATTTCCCTTATAGGGTCTCAACCATCTAAAGCGATAGGCAACTGGTCTACCATCTTGCATCAACACGCATCCAAGATGAAAGCCCAACGCATCTGTATAAACTGTCAAAGTCTTACCCGGTTCCAGCAATGACAATAGTGGTGCGGAGGTCAACCTCTTCTTCAGCTCATAGAAGGCCTTTTCACACTCCTCCAACCAATTAAACCTAACGTTTTTCTTGGTTAGTCTTTCCATTGGCGCCGCAATCAAAGAAAAATTGTGTACAAATCGTCGATAATATTCCGCCAATCCGAGGAGACTCCGTATATCAGCAATAGACTCAAGCGTCCTCCAGTCAATGATAGCCCGAATCTTCTCTAAGGCCACTGAGATACCCTGGTCACAGATGAAATGTCCCAAAACTCTCACCGTACTCAGCCAGAAGTCACACCTACTGAACTTGGCATACAATATATGCTTTATCAGTGTCGTCATAATTGCCTAGAGATGTCCCCGTATCCTCGCGAGTCCTACTGTAGATCAAAATTTCGTCGATGAACACTATGACGAATTTGTCTAGATATAGTCTCAAGAATCCGTGCATCAAATCCATGAAGATCGTTGGGGCGTTAATCAGCCCAAACGACATAACTATAAACTTAAATAGCCCGTATCTTGTGCTGAAAGCAGTCTTCTGGATATCCTCTTCTCGAGTCCTCAGCTGATGATAACCCGAGCGAAGGTCAATCTTTGAGAAGAATCTGGCACCTGCCAACTGATCAAACTGATCATCTATCCTAGGAAGTGGGTAATGGTTCCTAACTATCACTTGATTCAACTTCCTATAGTTTATGCACGTCCTCATTGACACATCCTTCTTTTTCACAAACAATACTGGAACTCCCCAAGGTGACATACTAAGGTGAATAAAACCCTTCTCCAGTAATTCATCTAGCTGTCGTCTAACCTCCTCCAAGTCCGTTAGTGACAGCCGATATGGCCTACTGGCAATAGGTTGCGTCCCTAGTATCAATTCGATGATAAACTCGACAGCTCGTGGAGGTGGAATTCTTGGTAGGTCATTCGAAAATACATCGACAAAATCTCTCACTACCGGTACATCCTCAATGCTGACCTCCGTCCTAATCTCTGGCTCAACTATTGCTGCAAACGCCTCCATCTCCTGTGTTTTATCTAGTCGGCCTCCAGTGATAGGTAAGTCAATCACAGATCCAACTAGTGCAAACTTTGCTATTCCAAGAATACGAGACTTTACCCTCTTACCATAACAATCTATCTATGCGTGATAGGATGAAAACCAAATCCATCCCGAGAAGTGTGTCAAACTTTAGGTATTCCAATACTCAAAGATCGGCTAGTAACTAATGTTCTTCAACCTCCATCATCGCGTCTCTACATATCCGGTTAGGGTATATTTTGTCCCCAGCGGCCGTACTGAGGACAAGGCGCTTGTCTAGTGTTTATGTATCTAACCATAACACTTCGACAACATGTCCAGTAATAAATGATAAAATACTACCAGAATCAAACATAGCATGCATATGTCGTCTTAAAATATGTAACGTACCCTTGACGAGCTGTCTGGTCGCTCCACCATCAGGGTGTGCTACCGCGCGAGCTTTCTCTGGCCTGCACTGGCTCTCGACGAGGTGACGGTGGCGTCCTGCAGTCGGCCCTCAAGTTTTTGCTTTGACCACACCTGCGGCATCTGCGGTTATCTTGCCTCCCAGTCTTTCCATCTCCTGATCGCGGACCTCGACCCTAGTCTCTCTGACCCCTGTCATGTCCCCCCCGATCTCAGCCCCGACGGTGTATCTGCGGCTGTGGCCTATGCTGATCTACTGGTCCTGATGTGATGGCATGTATCAGTTGTCTCTCCTAATACTGAAACCGACTGCCCTGATGATCATCCCTATGGCCCCTCTCCCATCTATTATCCCTCCAGCTTCTATCCTGACGATCCCTCTATCTCTTCGACCTCTGATCCGACAGAGAGCTCGGCCCTATTTGTACCTCGGTATTAGTCACACGCTTGCCATCTCTTTGTATCAGATGACTCATGTGCTAATGCTCTATCGAAGATGTCTTGTAGAGTAGATGCCCCGAATGATACAATTGCTGAAGCGATCCCATTACAACCCCTCTAGTGAAATAGTAGATCTACTGGCGCTCTATCGCAACGACATCCATCGAGAACTGAAGTAAATGTCGGAACCTCTCCATGTATTGCATCAAGGTTCGGTTACCCTATCCAACGGTCAAGAACTCCTCCCATAGTCTTAGTCTAACTTCCGTAGGTGTGTACTGGTCGTAGAATAGCTCTCTAAACTCAGCCCATATTGTCAGCTCTGGATGCGTATCTTGATACGTGACTTACCATTCTACAACATGACCTCTCAAGCATGTTCTTGACAGTCATTCCTGAACACTCTCATCATTCCTCATCAGCTCATGGAATCATTGATGAGATACAATCCACTTCCCCACGGCTTTGTGGTCGCCACCTCCGTAAAAGAAGCCTGTCTGGAACTTCAGAAATTCTCTCAACATCTTCGCCTCTTGAGTTAAGAAGAATCCTGATGTAGTAGCAGTGGTAGTGGTAGTAGTCGTCCGACCCGTAGCAGTAGGTGGAGGCGTAGGAGTCAGCGTCTCCAAAGGAACAAGAACGATTGTGACTCTCTCCGTCTGTGCACCCTCTGCTACTCTCTCAACCGGTGTCTGGGGTGAAACTGGGACGACAATTGTCCCCGTAGGTGCCGTAATTGCTACTGGCTCTCGAGATGTAGCAATTGTTGTAGCAAATGTTGTCAATGCAACAATTTGATCTTGTAGCAACCGAAACATCTCGACCATCTGCCTCTCCTGAGCCAGAGAGGCGATCCTCCATACTAGGTGCAACTTAAGAATCTCTAGCTGTACCTCTAGGCCAACCAATATCGTAAGGCTTCATCGATTATCTTTCCATGATTTGCATTAATAAGCGTGCTCCGAATCGATCTTAGTATATATACATATATCATATATATAATGGAAAAATAACAAGTATATAGATTCTAACTTTACCCTCCTCACATCACTTTCCAATTAAAGTTATAAGGCAATAACATAGGGTTTCCACAACTAAGGTTAATTTATTACGTCTTATGTTCTTTCATTGTAAATTTTTCCCATGTTCCTCAAACTCGGGCTTTGATACCAACCGTGGCGGCCCCAGCCGCCCCGGGGTGACTTATCTCCGCGTACTCCTTGCCGACTGGCCCAACTAAATGTATCCGACACCTGCCTGTCCTCTTTATGTCTTGTAAATCATGTCCAAAAGTGTAATATTAGACAAACTAGTAAATCGTCCATATATTCTTTGTCCCATACCAACTGTAGTGTTCTAACTGTTTCAATTGTTACCTAGTTGAAAATTTATTGAGATCCTAACCATACTAGTGGGTTGTATTTTAAGATTAACATACTTAGCAGAAGGTTTACTTAATACCATTTAAACAAAATAATTTAGCATGATAAACATTGTTCAAAGGCATAACCTACTGTGGAAAACCCTGGAAAATACTCTTTATATAAGCAACATCACTATAATAGGTATATATAAATGTACTGTGTTATATCAAGTCTCCCAATACCAAAACTATACAAAATTTCAAAAATAAACACGTACAAGTAGGTCTTCGATAATAGGCAATCAGATGTAGTCGCCTAGGATTCCCTTGCCCCTATTGGTATTGGGATCTGCACTTAATTATCACGAAAATACGGATAATGAGTATAGTAAGTAAAATCCCAAGGAACTCCTCTGAGCATTCATATAATAAAATAAATGAAATACAAGGAATGCTGTCAAGTAAACATGCGAAATGTAAATCAGGCACCCGTAAATGGATCATCGAATGAATAAACAACGGACAAGCTAACAAATGTGTGTGCTTGCTCCGGATGGACTAGGTTGTACTTCGGGTAACCAAGTTCCCACCAGTGGTCGCGTCTAACTAGCCCAACACTTGGTCACTTGCGGTGTTGGCCAAATCCGCTGAGCCACCGACACGTGCACCAAGACAAGCCCGGTCGCCATTCATTGAGGGTTGGGTCACACGTGCTACAGTCTAGTGCCTCATGAACACATAACAAGGAAATCTGGGGGAGTAACCTCATCCCACATCTAAATAACAGAATAGAATGATGAACAACAAGGAATAACATAAACAACATGTAAACAAAATAAATACTCATAGTTTTTTAGTTGGGTTCTACAAACATCACACCGCTCTCCGACCTCCCCAAACTCATGTACTCGACCCATCAAGCTCCCCGAAATTAGGCTTCAGTCCACTTAGTTCTTGAAGTCCATTTTTACCAGTTTAGTTTGTTTACAAATGTGTAGATATATATTAGGTGGAAAATTTTTAAAACAGTCCTAAATTCCCATTTTTATCTATCAATAGCTCGCTAATTTGTCTACCTAGCGCGCGAGTTTTGAGTTAGCGCGCTAACAGGATATACCTAGAGTGCTAGATGGAATTAGTGCGCTATAGTTCTTCATTGCGAAGAACGACGGTACACTCAGGACATTTAGTGAGCTATTATTTACAATAAGTGCGCTAATTGCCTTCTAGACAGAATTCTTAATTTGAGAATTCTGTCCTAGCCCTCTCAATTACCTATTTTAATTGATTTTTCACCCTCTCCTCATTAAAATAACCTCAATCCATGAATCGGAACACTCCAAACATCAATGTACATCAATTTTCCACAAATCATGTATTTACCACCATCTCCATTAACAAACAATGTCATCAAAACTAACTAAACTAGTGATAAATTCTCCTTATATACAATCAAATGACATGAAATGCATCATATTTACATAGAAAACCATAAACTAAATCATCGACTTGAATTTCACTAAACAAACCCAAAAAAATGGGTTCATTTTCAAGATTAGAAGGTGAAGGTGATTACCTAGGTTAGATAACTTGGGTTGATGCCCAAGTTGTTGAGTTTCTAGCTCCAAATCTTCTTTTCTTCCTCTGATATATTGGTTTTGCATGAAATTTATGTGAGTGTTGTGAATCAAACTTTCCACTAACTTGGTTTATATATATGTTGGGTTGGAATCCAATGTGCATACGTATCCCGAGGCATATCTTGTGGTTCACAAGTACGTGGTCTTATTCCTCCTTGTGACTCCAATAGCACACTCATCATCTAGTAACACTTACAATGCTAATCTAGATGTCCATCTCATGGCCTCTTTTATTTAATGTAACTATAGGCTTCCATTTATTTTATTTGTGTCACATTACATTAAGCCTTATCCAACCATATGGCTAGTGTTTCATTTAGCAAATTTAACCCAACTCATAGTCACACTAACCCTCGACTATCCATACCCGGTGCCCCGTATCTTGACACGCATTTCGAGGAGTGTCATAGCCTATTGTTCAAGTTTATTTAATTAGCTTATGGTTACATTAATTATCCCAATTTGATAACCTATGGCTACATTAATCATGTCAATTTGATGGATTAGCCATGTTTATGTAAGTTTGTTGAGTTTTCTCTAGTGTACCTGTATCTCGCCTCTCGATACTTGTGTTAGCACGCACTTCGACGTAGCTACCTGTCACACAACCTCGCACGCTTTCGTGATTCAACATACTCACATGTGATGTATTTAACCAATAATTGAATAAATTTCATTTCGAGTAGGCCATCCAACACACAATTAAACCGGTGTACTTAGGTCGACGTGTGTCCTAGCCTATCCGTGTCGTCCACGTGGATCTGAGCTGGTATCCATGTCTACAATTTTAAGATAATTAATAGCATTATTAAAATGGGTCGTTACATCATTTACCAACTAAAATGATTATATCATGGTTCATCATCAACGTTCTCGTCGTCCGATGAAAACGCGAAATTTTCCTTTTCATCGTCTTCTTCATCGATTTCTTACATGTGTGTTCCACTAGGATTAACTAGAGAAATTGCAAAATTTTTGCCAATACCAACCTAGTATCAAGCTTAAGTAGTTGCTCCTTAAAAGTGACTTTTCGTGTATGCGTACTGTTAACGTTCTCAACTAAGTTATGTTCATCGATGAATTTTGGCTGAAGACTAAACATAGTTTTTTGATTGTTCTGTACAATTTTTACACTTGGGTATCAAAGAAAGTACACTAGAATAGCTTGTATAGCTAGTATGAAAGGCTCGTACTTATTTAATCATAGATTTCAATGTACATCGATGATTTTTAAGGAATAGTGAACTCGTGTCCCGACATTAAGTGTGGGATCGAATCATTTACACTTAAACAACACGGTACGTAAGAATCCACCATATTCAATTTGTATCACTCCTTCCAATTGCCCGTAAAAGTTATTATCGCGTTGTGCGTAATTTGTGCCACTAACGCACACCCCGCTACTATGCACATCATTGTTTGCACCATTTGAAATTGTCTTAAATTTGTAACCATTAACAAGATATGTGTGATATATGGTGCAAAGTCGACTAGGGCCATACGACAACATCTGAAGTATTGTATCTTGAATATACATTGGAGCCTTCGGCCAAAATTTTTTTCCATTGATAAACTTCATTTTTAAATAAATAACAAAAATGAAAAATGATGTTAATACGCATGTAGTAATGGCATACAAATTATTGGAACCAACTTGAGAAATTTTTCTCAAGATGATTAATGATTGCACTTTGTGTAATATTCGGGTGCTTGGAAAGCATCGGTATCTTCCATACAATAAGGACAAGTTGTCCTCTCATGCGTGCTCTATCCCGACAACATGCTATAGGCTAGATAATTGTTCAAAGTCCATAAAAGTACAACACGTATTTGAAAGCTTATCTTAGTCAATACGTTATAGGTAGGCACTCCGTCGTACCACAAATCCTGCAATTCTTTCACCAACGGTTGGAGAAACACATCAATATTTTACTACGGACTGGTCGGTCTAGGTACGATCGCTGTTAAGAATATTACTTTTTTCTTCATACATATCGACAGAGGCAAGTTGTGCAATGTCGAAATCACCTCCACGAGGAGTATAGTTTGTCAGTCATGCCGAAAAGTTGGAACTCATCAATGCATTAGCCAAGTCGAACATTACGAACCTCAAAGCTAAATGTAGGGTTCACTCGATTGAAGTGGTTCCATGCCATGGAATCAGAGCAATGCTACATATTGCCCTCATCCCTGACGTATTATGTGTGCCATCACATGTGTTTCGCAGTAGCTTTCGACGCGAACAAATGTTGTAGATGAGGCCCCAAAGGAAAGTATAGCATTGTCTTCTACGGGCATTTGTTGAAGTTAAACGTAAGTTCTCCGCAAAACTTGCAAGAAGTAAGCTCGGAGTCGAGCCTTAATAAAGCATGCATAATTGGATACAACAATCAATTCACTCATATGGGAGACTCAAATAGTGCATTAAACTCTTACATTTGTAAAGGCTATCTACCAAATAATTGTCTTCAAGCAACATGTCTTTACATACTTGAAGAATTTCTTCCAATGCTTGCTCCGAAATATGATGATTTGACTTTATTGTCAATAAATGCGCCATTACTGAGAGTTTAGTCATCTTCTCACAACTTAACCAAAGCAGTTAATTCACAGCATAAATCATTTCGAATAAATGCTTGGCTTCAGGATTCAGGTCATTTTCAAGGTTCCAATCGAAACTGGGGCCCGCATGATCATGTATCATATGATGATATAACGTTGGATATTCATCCATTGGATCACTAACTTCATCGTCTGCATTGCTTTGTAATTCTTTCTCCCCATGCTCGGTCTAACAATAGTAGTTAGGAAGGAATTTGCCCCTTACTAAATGAAGCTCTACTATGTTTACACAGTAGTATTTCTCGTTGTGACATTTTTTTATAAGGATATTGGATTTTTGCTTCATTCAGGAAAGTGGTGCAGAGTTACATGGCAAATTTTGTAAACTCCTTCACACCAGCCACAAACTTTAATCAAGTGTAACCGCCTTCAATACGGTTGTACATCTAATCTCGAGACATAGATATCTCAAAAAACCTAAAGAACTCTATTTGAATACACATATAAATCAATCATTAAGTTACATTTTAGTCGAAAGTTAACCGTAATTAATTAGTCAAGTTGTTTGTATTTGCACATACTTGTGCGTAATATATTTTATACATTTTAGTCAAATGTTAATCGTAATTAGTCAAATTGATTACAATATATGCACCTACTTGGCTTAATATATATTGTTTTAATTACATTATTATGAATTATTGTAATTTTAGTTCAACAATTATCTACCAGAATTATTAGATTTTAAGTGTTTTATTCTATTACAATTTATTTTGCTTCATTTTTATTTTTCTCTTAATAATTTTTAAATTTTATTTCAATATTTGCACTTAATTTTAAGTGCTTCAATTTGTTCTAAAATTTTTTGTTTACATAATTTTGTCATTATTACATATATTATAAGTTTATATATATGGTATAAAAGCGTTGTTATATATTATTTTGTTCAATCAATTACATATTCCCATATTCTTTTAAAAAAAATTTAACTACTATATATGTACATATATAGTATAATATATTATACTCTTTTATTTTTTGTCCTAATTGAGATTTAATCTGTCCAATTTAAATAAACTTTTATCAGTATAACATATTGTATTACTATTTCATTCAACTTATAAACCTCATACATAATTTTATGGCAACTTGACATACTTTATATATATACTAGTATATGAGCAAGTGCTCCGCACATGGCATAAAATTGATTGTTTTCAATGAAGGAAAAATTAATCAAAATCAAAGAAATGAAGTTTTCAAGATTTTAAACTCGATTTCTTTTTTCTAGATGACAATACGTTCATAAACAAAATAAAGAACAAAAATTAAATTAAAATTTTAATTGGACTATATATTTCTTGAAAAAATATTTAGAATTTTAAAGAAAATAAAACACTATATGTGCACATATTAAAATGAGCAGAGAACTCAACAAACCTTGTAGTGGAGACACTTTGAGAAAATGATTCAATTAATCCTTTCGAGATCTTTCATGCAAGAGTCACATATGTAGATATTTCTCTAGAGTTTGTTAAAAGGATCCTCGTCAAAATCGATAATGGAGAATGTGAGTTCAAAAGTAGAGATGGTTAAAAAAAAGTAGTATTTTTCTTTATTGAATTTGAATTGATGTGGAAAAAGTTATCTTAACTACACATAACTGAAGGAAACGTTGGTTATCTACGACATGAATTTGATTTTAAATTTGTACACTTGTACTCACTTTTAATAAAACGATATAGTTAGGATCAAATGTACACAAATACCCCCAGTTTTAATTTTTCAAAAACAAATTCACCCTATGAGACATTAACTATTAAGGGCAATTTTGTCAATAAGGCTATTTTGGCCTCAAAGATTCTAAGGAGGATTGCCATTATATATGAGATATATATATACACACACACATATATATAACTATATATGTATATGTATATCTATATTTATATCTATACTTTATATAAAGCCAATCCTCCCTAGCTAAGATCCAATTAGTCTAAAATCTAAACTTTTTCCTATATTACCCAAAATCTGATTTTTCTAATTAGTTTAAAAATCAGTTAAAGAATAATTTAATGGGCATATTTGGAAATCAACTAAATTATAACACATTACAAAAAATTACATATATCAATACTAAAAAAATTATATACAATAGACATCACAAATAGTCACAACAAAAACTAATTAAATTAAAATCACATGCACATATGCATTTTATTTTTCACAAAAATAATTAAAGAAATCATAAATATCAACATAAAAATATTATTCCAACATTTTATTCAATTTAACATTTTTTTCACCAAAATATATAGATAATACAAATTTTTATTCCAAGATTTTATTCCAACATAACATACAAAAATACAATTTTTTAATCAAGCCATTACACATTTTTTTATTTAACATAAAAAAATTATTCCAAGATTTTATTCCAACATAAAATACAATTTTTCAATATAAACCATTACACAATTTTTATAATAATTTTTTTTTACATTTTAAAATACAATAATATAAATCATTTCAAAAACAAAAATACACAATAAGATAAAAAATAATACCTAACTAAAAGGGGCGGTGAGGCAGAGGCGAAGGTGGCAGCAAAAGAGCCAGTGAGGCGGAGGTGAAGGCGGGACAACGGCAGCCCGGGTCAACGACGACAGCGCCGGTGAGAATAGAGAGGGATCAGAGAGGAGGAGAGAGGGACAGGGAGAGGGAGAGGGCCACATAACAGAGAGAGAATGAGAGAGAGGGGAAAATGGTAGGGGAGAGGGATCGATAGGTACAGGGAGAGTGAGAGGAGGAAGAGAGAAAAGCAGATATGGGTTTTTCTTTGAAAAAATAGAGACGAGATTGGCGACGGGGCGCCACGTGGTCCAAGCCACTCAGGCCACATAGCATTGCAAGGTGACACGCAACCTGGAATGGGCGAAAAATTTCTTGCCCAAAAATTAGCGACGGGGTCGTCACTACCCCCATCGCTAACTGAGTCAAATGGTCAACTTCGTTTCTCGTCACCATCCCCTCTCTATTTAGTGACGGTAAATAGCCCGTCGTTAAACTAACAACTTATTGTAGTGTTTAGGAGCAAATGGTCATATAATGCTAAGAACTCAGGCTAAAATTTCGAAGTACGGTGAGAGAAGTGGACGCTACAAGCAAGGCACGAAGACGCGCGTTTTAACCATGTTCAAGAATCTAGAACTAGCTTTGATATGAGGTTAAACGAAAGGGTTTCAAGTGTAGTTCAATAGTTAATCATGCTTGTTTAGCACTGCAGAAGACTTTTGGATACCTTAAAGTTTATAATAAAGAAAATCTATGAAGAATTGTCCAATAATATATTCACTACGATCGAGTAAATTGACAGGTTTTAGGCAGACCATGATCCGAGATGGCGGGTTATGTTGGGTTTTGGGGTTCATATGCGGTAGAAAATTCTAAACAATTTTTGAAAAACCCCTATATGACCGAAAATAAGTTCCATTGAGCTATATCTATAAAAATAAACTATACCTTAATCTGTGATTTCCTTCTCGGATTGTTCGATCTCCAAGACGTTTAAGAGCCCGTCCTCTATAGGAATGTCACACACGAACGATGACCATAATTTCGACTGTTAACCCCTGGTGAGATTGAAAAAGTTTTTATTTCTCTCCCAAGATTTAGAGAACTCAAAATTTGCAAAAATAAAAATTTTATTTGGTTTTAAGGTTTCAACCTTTATTTGTATGTGTAGATAAGCCCTCACTTAAAATCATATTCGTAATACAACTATCGTATTTATGCAGTTTAAGCAAATTACACATACGTCATTATTGATAAGTTATTATATAAATCGTAAGGGCTTTTATGTCATGAGTTTTATCATGTATAACTCATTACTCTAGACCAATTGAAATTGCACAAAGTCATTCTTTATGTGCGACCTAATAGGTTTATGCGATGTTAGCAGTGAACAAAAATTATTTTGGTACACAAGTCATAAGCGGCCACTAGCAAGGCATTATGACTACCTATATAGCATGAATATCGAAATTGAAATAACCTAATGAATAACATATATCATATCCATTTTATCGTGCAATATCCTTTGATTAAACATAAAACATGAAAAGTCATTCTTAATGTTCAATTGTACTAGCCTCGATTTTTAGTAAACTAAAAATATTTAAGTGACATTGATCATATCAATTCACATGGACCTGGCCATTATCAGTCTATTATATCAAGGGATCCATTAATATCTTTCTTTATACGAAAGTGACAAATTCTATCTTGATTACACACCTTCACATATTATTCACATGGTAACCAATCACAATCTTTATAATCGTCTGATTAAAGACAACGTTTGATTGCGTCAAATTACCATGCTCATAATATTGAAGTCTATGTTAATCTCAAGTTAAAGGTTTAATGATATACCTATCATTAGTAACACATATGACTTAATCCATGTTTTGTTCTCATAGCGGGTCAGTCCATTACTTTGTTCCCATAAAAATTACTCATGATCTCGATTCGTATCCTTATATACATGGCCATTAATTAAGTATAATGATCGAATGAGGACATTTAGGATCTTTCAACAAATATCCATGGGTTTTACTCTAAGGTAAACATGCAATTACTTATAATAAAACCACAATTTTATTAACTAAAATCATAAGATAAACAATGTTTATAGATTGACCTAGGGCACATGCCTCAACATCTCCCACTTGCACTAGGGCCAATCATTCATGTATCTAATAACTAATGACCTAACATAACCATCATGTTTCGTTTGTGGAAGAGCTTTCATCAAATGATCTGCAACATTATCTTTTGTAGGAACTTTGCGAATCTTCATGTCTCCTCTCTCAATAATTTCTCGAATGAGATGAAAAAATCTATGTATATGTTTGGATCGGTCGTGCGATCTTAGTTCCTTGGCCTATGTTATCATCCCATTATTGTCACAATAGAAGCAAATAGCTTTAGCTATACTTGGAACCGTACCAAGTTCAAAGATGAAGTTTTTATCCAAACTAAATCCTTAACTGCATCGGATGCCGCAATAAAATCAACTTCTGTTGTAAAATATACCACAATGTCTTACTTCAAACTTTTCTAGCTCACTGTGCCTCTATTCAAAGTAAACACATATCCAGACTGTGATCTGAAGTCATCTATATCAGTTTGAAACCTTGCATCTGCATACAACAAGCTCATCTTCCAAACTTCCTTAAACCAAGAGCACTTCTTCAGTCATTCTTAAGTACTTAAAAATGTTCTTTACTGCTATCCATTGACTCTCATCGGGATTAGACTGATATCTGCTTGTTAAGCTCCAATCTTATGATACATCAGGTCGGGTGCATAGCATTGCATACATCATAGATCCAATTACTGATGCATATAGAATCATTTTTATGCGCTTTCACTCATCATTATGTTTTGGACGTTGAGTCTTGTTGAGACTTATACTATAATACATTGGCAATAACCCTCTTTTAAAGTCTTGCATACCGAACCTATTCGGTACCTTGTTAATATAAGCACTTTCACTTAGACCAATCAGCCTTTTAAATCTATCCCTATAGATCATAATCCCAAAGGATGTAGGCTGCATGTTCTAGATCCTTCAAAGAGAAACACTTCCTTAACTAAGACTTGACACTCTGCAAAGTTGGGATGTCATTTCCAATGAGTAATATATCATTAACATACAGTATCAGGAAAATAACCACGCTTCCACTAACCTTCTTGTACACATAAGGCTCATCTTCATTTTTAATACAAGCAAATTTCTTAATTGCTTCATCAAAACAAAAATTCCAACTTCGAGAAGCTTGCTTTAATCCATAAATGGATATTTGAAGCTTGCATAGTTTCCTAGATTTCTCAATATGAACAAACCCTTCAGGCTGTATTATATATACGTCCTCAAGTAACTTTCTATTTAAAAAATTTGTTTTGACATTCGTTTGTCATATCTCATAGTCCTAATATGCGCCTATTACAATTAGAATTCTAATGGATTTAAGCATGACTACAAGAGAAAAATGCTCATCATAATCAACACCTTGAGTCTATCTGAAACCTTTTGCTACTTGGCGTGCTTTAAAAGTATGCACATTGCCATCCAAGCCAGTTGTCTTCTTGAAATCCCTTTTACATCCAATGATCTTACCACTTTCAGGTAAATCAACTAGGTTCTAAACTTGGTTATCGTATATGGAATGCATCTCAAAATTTATGACTTTAAACCATTTATCTACATTAGGGCTAGATATAGCCTCCTGATAAGTAGTAAGCTCATTTTGATTCATAAGCAACACCTCACTATTATCAGTAATTTGAAATCCAAATCTCTCTAGCTGATTTCCTACCCTATCAAACCTACGTGGGCCTTGTGATACCTTTGAATGTTCAACTAGTTCAAGACTTTGTTGATCTCCTTCTAGCGGTATAGCGTTTATTTATGGTTCTTAAACTTCTTCAAGACTTACTTTATTCACATTGTTTTCTTTTGAAATAAACTCATTTTCCATAAAGACATCATTCCGACCAACAAACACTTTGTTCTCAGTGGGATTATAAAAGTAGTATCCGTTTGTTTCTTTAGGATAACCAACAAATACACCGTTGGTAGATTTGTCTTATAATTTTTTTAAGATTTGTTGTCGTATGAAAACCTCATAGCGCCAAATCTTACAGAAAAACAAACTTGGTCTTTTTTCAAACCACATCTCGTATGGTGTATTTTCAACCGTTTTAGAAGGAACACGATTCAGTGTAAATGCAAGTTTCTAAAATTACAATGACTCATCATAAATCGAACCATATCTAATAATATATGATTTATCTTTACGAAAATGTCATTCCATTAGGGAGTTGCTGAAGGAGTTAACTATGAGACAATCCCACAATTTCTAAGGTAACCATCAAACTATTGGCTCAAATATTCTCCACCTCTATCTGATCGAAATACTATAATAGTTTTACCAAGTTGATTTTGCACTTTATTATGAAATTTTCGAAACATCTCAAAGGACTCACCTTTATGTTTCATGAGATACATGTAACCATATCTACTGAAATCATCAGTGAAGGTAATAAGATACTGATAACCACCTCTAGCAGTTTTGTTTATAATACAACATATATTAGTATGTATTAAACCCAATAAATCACTTGCCCTTTCACTTTCTCTAATAAAGGGACTTTTTGTCACCTTGCCTAGTAAACAAAACATAAATGTTTTATATGACTTAAAATCGAATGAATCTAAAATTCCATCTTTATGGAGTTTAGAAATGTGTTTCTTATTTATATGGCCAAGACAACAATGTCAAATGTAGGTTTGATTCGAATCATTTGACTTGAATTTTTTTGTTTTTACGTTAAGAATATGAGTATTTGTAGAACTTTTCATGTTTATAATATAAAGATCGTCACATAAATCAACATTTGCGTAGAAAACAACTTTACAAGAAATGGAGCATTTATTATTCGCAATAATGAAATTATAACCATCAAAATCCAAACATTAAACTAAAATGATGTTTATGTTCATGGCAGGGACATAATAACAATTATTTCAAACTAAAACAAGTTCACTAGGTAAAATTAATTCATAGCATCCCGCAACCAACGTAGCAACCTTTGCTCCATTTTTAACTTATAAGATGACTTCTCATTTCTTTAGCTTTCTACTTTTAGTGAAACCCTGCACATTAATACAAATGCGAGATCTGCATTCGGTATCCATTACCCAGGAATCAATAGTAGATAAGTTAACTTCAAAATGTAAATACATGAAGCAGTTGTTGTACTACTCTTCTTTTTCTTTAGATTTTTAAGATAGAGCTTGCAATTTCTAAACCAATGCCTAGATACATGGTAGAAATGACAATTTCCTTCTTTTCCTTTTTCTTCTGGGACTATGAAGTTGAAGCGGCGTTAAGCTTACTTGTTCCACAAGTTTCGTGATAGTCACAATAGCCTTAGAAACTTTAACCTTGCCTTTAGCCTTCTTCTTCATAGTTTTTTCTTTATGAACCATCAACACATTAGCAATGAATTTCTTGACATTCTACACGACTATTTTAAGCATCAAATGCAACTCTAAGATAGACTTCTCCATGTTATTCATGTTTTAGCTCATCATAAATTATGAATAACTATCAAATAATGAGTTCAGGATCAAATCCGTAGCCAACTCTTAGCTTACGGGAAATCTAAGTCTATCAAGATGGTCGATATAACCTTTTATTTTCAGAACATGATGACTAACTAATGCACCCTCAGCCATTTTGCAAGAATGAAGGTTTTTGACTATCTCGAACCTTTCTCGTCTGGCCTGCTATTGGAATATTTCCTTCAACTTCGTAGCCATGTTGTAAATTTTCATGTATTCTATGTCCTTCAGAAGTTCAGGAACTACGGTTGCCAACATAGTGCATGCAACATCAGTTGAGTCATTGACATGCTGAGTATGTGCATCCTTTACAGCTCTTAAACCATTGGCTAGTGGTTCCTCAAGAATAGAATTATCCAGGACATACAACTTGCGTTTTTTTTAAGAACAATTCTCATGTTTATGAACCAGTCAAAAAAGTTTGTCCCAGACGACTTATCCTTCTCAAGGATGCATAGTAGTGATAAAGGATTAGTGTGATTTGAATAGGCCATAGATCTACAACAAACATTATGCAAAAGTTCATTTTAGTATAGAGGAATAAACTCCCACTAAATTAACAATCCTTCTTAAAACATTATGTTAATTTAAGGGAATAAAACCCATGTTTCATCTAATTCCAAGACAACTAAGGTATAACACTTTGAATAAGGTTATTTAGGTAGGTACCAATTACCAATTACATCATATGTAGCTTTTAGTTATTTTTATAAGATTATTATGTCTTAGCATGTTTTATCTCATCTAGTGTCGAATGCCCAAAACAATTTAGATAACTTTATCAAGTCTAACCATTTCAAATAGTAGAGTAACAGTTACTCAACTTGCCTCACCAAGATAACACATTACACTCTGCAGAGGTAGACCCATATTGATATGATCAAAGCCTTGACAAGTGTTTCAAAATGGATGACACTTAACTTGAAATTTGAAAGATGGTTGTTTTATATTTGTATTAGTAACCATAAATTAAACAAAATATATATCACAAATCACAGTGCATGTACGATCACTAAATAAGTTAGGATATTTTACTAATATTGGCTATCATACCAATTTTATTGCACCACAAATAGTTATTGACGGTCTTACTGGCCGATCAGCGGGCGGTGGTTCAACTAAATAGTCAACGGACGAGGGTATAGAGGGCAACGCCCCCGTTGTTTTTAAACAACGAATTTTAGATTGAAAATTGAAAATTGCCTAAGATTTCTCATTATGTTAATCAATCAAATTAACCAAAATTGCCCTTTATTTTAATTCCAAAAATATCAATTAAAATATTTTTAATTAATAGGGGCCCACCTCTAACTTAATATCTTATTCTTATTCAATTAGAATTTTAGATACTTTAAATCCTTGTCTAATTAGAATCTTTTATATATCTCACCTTAGGCGGCCCTAAACTCCGAGGCAACCCTGGGACTTGCCATGTCGCATCCCCGTCACCAACCCCTGCCACATCATGGCCCGCTTACCTATGACGCCACACGACCTAACTGGTTGCTTACACTTTTTCAACTAATACTAGCTTAGCTAATTAATCTATTTATAAGTATTAATGATTTAATTAGCCAATTAGTCAATTTATCACGTTATATTACAATTTTACAGAAAAATCTTTAATTGAGTAAGTTATGCAGTATTTAACAATCTTAAGTAGTAGAAAACCCGACAAAAATATAACATGTACATATCGAAGGCAAAAACATATAGCAAAAAATCCATATACATGTATGCAGTGTTCTACAGTCCCCAAAACCCAATGAAAATTTAATAAATACATAGTGTAATCACACACGAGCCGTGTCACTATCGCAGAGGTAATCGACCAATACCTCCTTGCCCTTGCATTTGCTCGTCGAAAGATCTACACTCAGTCACCCAACAAATATAGTGACAAGTCTAGTGAATAAAATCCCAAGAGAAGTCTACACAATATTCATGAAATAAAACTGGTAAACTACGAGACATACGAATGTGACATCTGACAACAATAAGTCACATTCCTATGAATGTAGGCGACATGCGACAAACAAAAATAGTAGCGTCTAATCAACAACACATACTCAATAAACAAGCTCGAAAACAAAGCATTAATAAATAAACAACCGTATAATCATGAGAAAACCTTAACCTAAACTAGCGAGTAATCGATAAAACAAGACAAGAACCACTTATTTATGTACATGCTTACAGTAACTAAACCCCAACTTCAGTTAATGGATGAACCACTCTATATGCTATTTCAAGTCAAGGGAACATCTTATATCCCTCCTGACAATCGTAGACATATTCAATTTCCATCGAAATGAACATTAAACACAAGTAACCTGTGTAAGCGATTTAGCCACAACCTATATATACGCAAACCAAAATAGGAGTAGAAAACCTATATATACCTACCAGCAGTCACACATGAAATTCGATATCGCTAAAACAAGCCATGAATTCTGTGAGGCATTCCAATGGGTTTACGCGTCTTAATCTATGCTCTGACTTCCCCGGACTATCCGATCCGACCTTGCTAGCTCCCTGATACCCGAGCTACGGTCCCCTAAGTCCCTGAAGTTCAATTTTACATATTAAGTATGTAAATAGGTGTTTGGGTATGTATTTAGTCAAAAATCCCAAAAAAAAGCACTTTAAATTCAATTTTCATCTGTCATTAGCATGCTAATGAGACAGCCTAGCGCGCTAGGGAATCAGTTTAGCACGCTACTATTCTTCATTTTGAAAAAAATTAAGTGCCCAAACTGATTAGTGTTGATCAGCCTAGTTAGCGTGCTAATTGCCCTCGGTAAGAGAATTCTCGACTCGAGAATTCTGTCACCACCTCCCCAATTAGCTAACTAAACCCAACAAGACCATTCTCAATTCAATACAACCTCTAAAACATCATTCACATATCAGAACAATCAATTTGCTTAAAATCATCAAATCCATGTATTTCACTAGTTCACCAAAAACACAAATTCTTCAAAATGAGTTGTAAATTCTCATTTAAATGCTATGAATACTTGTAATTCATCACAACTTCATCAACATCAGTGGCCTACTCCTCACATATCAAATTTCACATAAAAACACCAAATTTTAACTAAATTGCTAGTGTAGTAAGGTCAACTAGTTGATGCACCATCTAGCTTTATCTTTCCTCACCAACATCTACTAGTTTTCTTCTCTCTCCATCAACCTCCTTCTTCTCCAGCAAATCGAGATATAAATAGTTTCATTTGAATGTATTTTCAACTCATCCTTACATGCTAAGGTGAGATTGATTGGTGGCCATTGATCTTAATTTGTTTATGTATCACGAAACTTATCAAATGACCTACCACTAGACATGTATCCCACTTACTTTTCACTAAATCAATCCAAGTGACACTAATTTGCTACTCACATGGTTTCTAGATGTGCCAATACATTTTTCTAGGAAAGTCCTATGGTTTCCAATTTATTAACTAAACTATAGGTCTTTATTTATTTAATCTAATTACATTTGCTTAGGCTCATTACAATGCATATAGTTAATATTTTATTCACCAAATTAACAAATTTTGTGATCCCACTAACCCTTGATTACTAGGCACTCGATGCCCTGCATATTGGCACGTATTTCGATGTAACTCCTCGTCACACTAACTCATCCAATAGCAACATACACACATGCGGTGCAATACAATAATAAAAATTTTAAACACCATATATACACAACCATCATCCATAAATAACTTATTTCATCGATTCTCGTATCCAAGTCAATCGAGTTATCCACGTAATGCCCGAATTACGACAGTTAATCCCTAATGTTAACGCTAATCCTAGTTTAATTAACTTAGGCCAATACATCACCTATCTTATAGGATTTGTAATTCTTATCAGATTACAAGTTTATCTTCTATCTAATATGAATATACTAACAGATAACCACTATGGATATATGATCAAAATCAATTTCGATTCTTATTCATATAAAACAAGCAGTTAAATCAAGAAATGAATATTAATAATGTATTTAATACCAGAATCATATTAACCAAATCATGATTTTTATCATGGAGGCATACACAATTATTAAAGAAAAGCAATTATGTATCCAACACAATAATCACATTAACCTAAACATGACTTCTACAATGCGAACATACAAAATTCGTATCATTCAATATTAAAAACATATGTTAATCGAAATATTCAAAACATGAATTCTATCATTGAGTCAAATCATGCGTATGTATCAAATACATGAATTAATGGCATGTTTTAAGACTAATTCTTGATAACAATTATCACATAACCTACATGCACATCATATTTATACATTAATCGAAATTATGTTTTCACAAATATGTCATATATAAATCAGAGAAAACATACTAATATTTGATAGAATCAAGCCTATGACTCTGATACCACTGCTGGGTTTTGGGGTTCATAAGCAGCTGAAAATTCAAAACAATTTTTGAAAAACCTCAACAGGATCGAAAATAAGTTCTATTAAACTAGATCTACAATAGTAAACAATACCTTAATCCGTGATTTCTTTCTCTGATTGTTCGATCTCCAAGACGTTCAAGCATCCGTCCTCCATCGGAAATCCATACACAAACGATCACCATAATTTGGAGTGCTAGCCCTTGGAGAAATTAAAACATTTTTCTTTCTCTCCCAAAATCCATAGAACTCGAAATTTGTAAAAATTAAAATCTTATTTTATTTTAGGGTTTGAACCTTTATTTATATGTGTAGATAAACCCTAAATTAAAATCATATTCGTAATACAACTATCACATTTAGGCAGTTTAAGAAAATTACATATACATTCCTATTAATAAGTTATCATATAACAAATCGTAAGGGCTTTTATGTTATGAATTTTATCATATAAAATTCATTACTCTGAACCAATTGAAATTGTGCAAAGTCATTCTTTGTGTGTGACCCAATAGGTTCATGTGACATTGTTAGCAAACTAAAACCATTTTGGTACATAAGTCATAAGCAGTTTCTAGCAAGGCATTACGACTACCCAAGTAGCCCGAATATCAAAATCGATACAACCTAATGAATAACATATATCAATTTTTTTTTCATGTGGTATTATTTAATTGAACATAAGCATGGAAGTCACCCTTAATGTTCAATCGTACTAGTTTCGATCTTTAAGCAAACATAAAACATCCAAGTGACATTGATCATATCAATTCATATGGACTTGGCCATTATTAGTCTATCCTATCGAGAGATCCATTTATATCTCTCTTTATAGGAGAATGACAAATTTTATTTTGATTACATACCTTCACATATTATTCAAATGGTAACCAATCACAATTTTTATAATTATCCGGTTAAAGACAACATTTGATTGTGTCAAATTACCATACTCTTAATATTAAAATATATGATAATCTCAAGTCGAATGACTAATGATATACTTATCATGAGTAACACCTATGACTTAATTCATGCGTGTTCTCGTAATAGGTCAATCCAGTACCTTGTTCCCATAACAAGTAATCATGATTTAGATTCATATTCCTATTCGCATGATCAACACTTAACCATCAATAAAGATTCACACTAGCCTCAATTCATTATAGTTCTTAGTATAATGATCAATTGGGGACATATAGGATATTTCAACAAATACACTTGGATCTCACTATAAGGTAAACATGCAATTACTTATAATAAAACAACAAATGATAACCTTAATTTTATTAACTAAAATCATAATATAAATAATGTTTGTAGATTGACCTAGGGCACATGCCCCAACAGGTTGCAGGGTTGCCAAAAGAGAAGATAGAAGAGCGAAGGTACCGCTAAGAAGTTTTATTCTCATGTTAGTTTAGCAAGCACCTTTATCTTAATAAAACACGATTACTTCTAGATTTGGATACAAGGGTTAGTGTATATGTCCAAGTCACCCAATTGAAGTTAATAGCATGAAAAAAGAATTTGCTTTGTGAGAGCGCTTAAAATGAGATTTACTAGCCGTTGTTTGGTCGAAAAATATTAAAGGTTTTGTAGTAAAGACAATTCGAGGTCCCATACGATATCAGATAATGCCGACAGGTTGAGTCAAGATGGGGCCTCGACATTTGCAAGGTTACATAGGTAGGATCTGACATATACGTCGGTGTTCTAGAATGTTGAGCAAGCAAGAAAGAAATGCGCGAATAAGTACCGTAATGGGCCGAGCTATTAGGTAAACCACTTGTCTATTTGAAAGTTTCTCTTTTGAAGGGTCATAAGAAATTAAGGATTAATGGAAACTTGGATCGAGATTTATAGGGTCGTTTCAAATAGTTTAAAGACTTGGGGAGGTTACTTATTAGTTGAGATTGTTTAGCCAGTTTGCAGGGGTTCATGACATTTTTCACATTTCTATGCTAAGGTCGACTAGATCAATACCAAGACCGATAATACCCGTTCAATGGCAGTATCGTAAGAATAAGGGCTAGGAGAGAGAGAGAGAGAGAGAGAGAGAGAGAATCTACCATGCCAAAGCGATTCCCCTAGCTGTTATAAGGTAAAGGTTACTTAAGCTCGAATTTTCGGAAGAAATTCTTTTTAGTTGAGAAGATTGTAATGACCCGCTTTAATTAATCCCGACTATTTGGTTAATTACAAATTAAGACCCTAAGCTCAGACCCGCGACCCACTTTAATTAATCTCGACTACTTGTTAATTACATATTAGGACCCTAAGCTTAGACCTACGTGGACATTGCGAAAAGTTAAGGGCACACCTAACGAGTTAAATTTTAGTTATTTTTGTGTGGCGCATATTAATTTATTTTATTATTAGTTAATATTCGCATCGCACTAGTATTAAATTTCGATTAGTCATGTTGTGTGTGTTGCGACGAGAGATCAGACGTTGCGGGGTGCTCCTAACGTGAGTATATAGGGTACTTAAAGGTTTAAATGTCACATCACTCATCACATCACCCTTCACATCACCTATCACATCACTATCACATCACCATACCATATTTTTCTCTATCCTCTCTTATCTAAATCAAAAAAAAAAACCTCTCTCTCAATGTTCTCTCCTCTTAGGCGGTATCCACAGCGACTTTCCAAAACTAAGGTAAGTACCGGTGGTTCCGATTGAATTTTTTTAAGTAGTTTGAGGCTTTAATGGTGTTGGTGTAGTTGTGTTGTTAGTGTTGATGTAGTTGTTGTTGTTAAAGTATTTGTTGAAATTGGACAAGAAAAAAAAAGGGAAAAAAATAAATAAACGTCTCTAGAGAGACGAAATTGGGGGGAGGGGGTGCAGACCAAGCGAGTCTGCCCGAGCCTACCCAAACCCAAGCGAGTCGGGCTGAGTCGACCCCCTAAATAAAAAAATAAATTTTAATAAATTTTAACTAAAATAAATTATTGAAAAATAAGAAAAATTAGGTAGAAAATTATGAAAAATCAAGAAAAATATAAAAAATTGGAAAAAGATAGAAAAGCAAGTTGAGACTTTTTCGGGCATTTTGCACCGGTGTAACTCGAAAAGCGCGCGATAACTAAAATTTGGAATAAAATCCTATTTTTTGTTTTACATTATAAAATCATTAAATGTGTCACTAAAATATTTTAAAATAATAAAATTGGACACCAAAAATTAGGAGACTAGTCGTGCTTCAGGTGTGCATCTCGAGGTGTGAGCAGGTCATTTCAGAGGGATTTCATGAGCATCGAGGTAAGTCAGCCCACGATAAAGTTAGCTTAGAATTTACTTATTTTCTTTTTAATTTACTTATTTCACTATTACTTTTTGCCAGTTTGGCTTGCATACTTACTCTATTCCCAAGTGTCAATGTATGGTCAAAAGGACGATATGACCCCTTTCTGGCACTCTCGTAGATGACGATCCGATTGCTGCTACGGTGTTGGTCATACTTTAGACTACGCGTGAGATTTCTCTCTACAAGTCGATGATCTCAAGAGTGGGTTGACGTGAGGCTCGTCTCCGTTATAGAGTTCCTCTCTTTCGAGAAGTTAGGCGAAAGTTTACCTTCCAACTAACAGAGTTCTTCGTTTCGACCGTGAAAAGGAGGCAGCGATTACCTCTCCACCAGGCCTTTCTCGATTTAGTATTTGCGTCCTAGGGCTCGACGATTAGACACCACATTCATGCTCCATGTTTTTATTTATCTCAGCGACTTTTATTTATGCTTTACCTTTCTGTTTATTTACTTTTCAAGGATGAATTGTAACTGCTGCCGTTGATTTTTTATGAATACTAATTGAGTTTCTCGAAGATTTCCTCACTAGAAATTGTCATTGTTTTTTGTGACAAATTGCAAATCATACGACAAACCGAATCTAAAGAGTCATTTTAGCTTCACTTCGTAGGTGTTTGTACTTATATATATACTGTTTTTAGATCATTTTGGAAGACTTATCAACTAATATATGTATATTGACACTTCCTATATATTTTTGTCGTCTTTATTGATATACATGATATCTTTTTGTCGAGTTTCCGCCTCATAAATTTGTTAATCAATGCAAAATTTGTTTACATTACTTATTATCATATTATTAAGACTTTCGCTATTAAAATAACTTGTATAAATCAAAACAAACAAATTAAGTTATAAAACTTTCTAACTTAGTATATTTTGACAAAATAATCATTTAAACATCAAAATTGACTAAGTTTAATTAGATGGTTAGTTAGCAAGCTGTCATGAACATGTATGCAAGTGACGTGACATTATTTGGTGACGTGTCCAGCAATACGACACCCCATTTGCCTCAAAATTTGGGGCCGTAACACCTAAACAAAATTCTTTTAATCCAAAAATACTTAATTGGTTGTTTTATCAAATTTAAAAAAACTCACGAATTTCACAAATACATTGGGTTGATGACCCTCATAAAAGAGAAAGGAGAGTTTAATACAATTTTGTAATTCACTCTGTCCAGTTATGGGAAGCACGATCAACAATTAAATAATCTCCACGTATATCCTTCACAACTCGAATTTCATCATCTAGGTATATAGATTCAAACCTGCAGAAACATTAGTTAATTTATTTATACTTAAAAATAAGAATATATGTAATTAGAAATTAGAGCAACTTACCACGTGGGAGGTTGACAGGGTGTAATTCAACAAGAATATTAAAAAACGATTCATGTAATAAAAGAAAATATTGCCCAGGCGTACCCAAAAATATTGTCATTGTAAGTTGACGAATAAAAAAATTATAAACCAATTGTCGAAAGATCTTACTAATCAAGTGGGTGGCCCAACAGTTTGATATGTGATATTGTTGCAAGAAGGTGAGAGTTGTTGATCTTTGAAAGTTCACTGAGTTTATATCATACTCAATCTTAGTCCCACATGGGAAAGAAACTTTTTGTTTCTTTCTCTATTGGTAATACATATCAAATACTTGATATTTAATGTCTTTGATAGGGTCGTGGGCCTTTTGGGCTAAGGATTAAATAACTTAGCCAATTTACAACATAAGTTTTTTTTATATTTTTTACATTAACTTTAGAAAATTTCATAGTGGGTAATTATTTGCTGAATAGTTGCAACTTTTAGCATGTGAAAAGGTGTTTAATTATTAGGATAATTGGTGGTTAATAAACCACACCACTAATAACCTCGTTTTAAATAATTGTAACTATTCAAAGAGATGGTCTTTGATTTATAAAAGAAATAATATAAACCTCATTTAATCGAAGTAAATTTTTTGCAATTGATATAGTCTTCACTGGTCTTTTGTATTGTGAGAGATTTTTCTTATCGCAGAAGAAATGATCTTTGGTTGTTGTGTAATCAAAGATCAAAACCAGTTGTATCTTGGGGACGAACCTATTATAATATTCATAGACCGAATTGGAGAAAATTTCGTCTTAGTACATTGCAATCAAGTGCAAGCCTCTGATATAATTTTATTCAATTCTTTGTAATTGAATTGAAGCATGATATGTTGTAGATCTTATTCAAGCATAAGAAATTTTTGGGTGTGTTAATTATGATATGCACATTATGGATTTGAATAGAATTATTGATTCTGTAGTATGCATGTTTTTTGTGTATGTTCCAACAATCTAAAACGAAATATGTTTTATTAATGTTATCACTGATTTACGTACACTAGTTGACTGCACATAATTTGTCACTGATTTTAAAATTGGTAACTGATTTTGCTGCTAGCCTCTGATTTAAAAAATAGGTCACTGATTTATACAAAACTATTGTTTGCATACTAGTTTTGAAAGACCATAGATGTTCAAAGGCCTTGATTTTTAAAGGTGGCAGTATAAGATGATCTTTTGGCTGACCACAATGACCCATGCAAATATAGTGAAGGAAGAAGTTCTGGAATTTGATCAGGACCCTCTGTGCAAAGAAACTCTCCTTACTATCGAAGAATGAAGGAATTTTGACTTCATCCTTAGGAATTACATTTTGAATAGACTCGATGACACACTATATAATGTCTATTCAGAACGTAAAACAACAAAGGATGTTTGGGATCTCTTAGAAAATAAATACCAAATTGAAGATGTAAGGGCTAAAAGTTCATGGTAGGCACGTTTCTAAATTATAATATGGTGGACTCGAAGTCCGTGGTAAAGCAAGTGGAAGAACTGCAAGTTATAATACATGAATTGTCGCTGAAGGGTGCATTGTAAATGAGCATTTTTAGATTGGAGCCATTATCGAAAGCTTCCACCATTGTGGAATAATTTCAAGGTTTATCTAAAACACAAACAAACGGACATGCCCATTGAGGACCTCATTCTCCGACTTCATGTTGAAGAAGACCACTGGAAGGGAGACAAAAATGAAATGGCTGATGCTAATGCTAACGTGGTGATAAGACAATCAAGAAAGTCTAAATTTCAGAAATTCCAAAAAAATAACTTCAAGAAAGATTTCAAGAGAACCACCAAGCAATTAGCACCAAAGGGGAAAGATTACAAGAAAATTTAGGGAAGTTGTTAGGTTTGTGGAAAATAGGGCAATAGGGCTCAAGATTATCGCCACAATAAAGACCAGAATTCTAATAATTCTGGCTTGAACAACCAAGCAAATGTCGCTGACATGGAAATTGATGATATTGACATTGACCTTAATGCTGTTGTTTCTGAAACCAATATAGTTTCTGAAGCAAAAGGTTGGTGAATCGATACTGGTGCGACAAGGGACATCTGTAGCAACAAAAACTTGTTTTCCGAGTTTCATCCGAGTGATAGTGAAGAGAAACTTTACATGGGAAACTCGCCTCCTCCATGGTTGAAGGCAAATGAACCGTGAAGATGAAGTTTACGTTTAGAAAAGTAGTAATTGTACTTAATATTTTGTATGTTCCTGATATTATGAAGAATCTTGTGAATGGCTATTTACTAAACAAGAAAGGGTTCAAACTTGTTTTCGAGTCTGACAAACTTGTATTGACTAAGGGTGGCATTTCGAAGGGAAAGGGTACCTTACTGAAGGTCTCTTCAAGTTAAGCATTGTAATTGTTAATGGTATTGGCAATATAATGATTGTTTCTGCATATGACTATCTCTGCCTATATGATTGAATCATTTGATATTTGGCATGCTAGACTAGGGACTGTAAATAACAAATTAATTCATAAAATGATACATTTGGATCTGTTGCCCAAGTTTAATATTGATTCAAAACATAAATGTGAAGTTTGCGCTGAGTCGAAGTTTCCTAAGCAAACATTTAAATCAGTTCAATAAAGATCAAGTGAATTATTAGATTTAATTCATAGTGATCTTTGTGACTTCAAATCAAATCTTATGAGAGGAGGAAAGAACAACTACATCATCTTTATTGATGATTGTAGTACGTATTCTCAAGTCTTTTTTATCAAAAATAAAAGCGAGGCTTTTGATGTATTTAAAATATATAAGGCAGAGGTTGAAAATAAACTTGACAAAAGATAAAAGTGTTAAAAATCGATCGAAATGGAAAATATGATTCCATCGAATTTGCAGAATTTTGTAATAAAATGGAATTATACATAAAAACACCACGCCATATACACCTCAACAAAATGACGTGGCGGGTAAGAAAAATAGAACTCTTAAGAATATGATTAATTCTATGTTGAATGATTTTAGACTTCACTAGAACTTGTGGGGTAAAGCACTATTGACTACAAATCATATCTTGAATAGTGTTCTTTCTAAGAAATTTGATAATTCTCCTTAAAAGATTAGGAGAAAAAGAAAGCCCACTTACAAAACTTTAAAAGTGTGGGGTTGCTTAGCAAATGTTCAAATTCCTTTACCAAAAAGGACTAAATTAAGACCTAAATTCGTAGATTCTGTGTTTATCGATTTTGCTAAGAATAGTGCAGCATATAGATTCTTAGTAGTTAAATCACATAGTTCAGATATCAATGAAAATACTATTATAAAATCCGTTGATGCTAAATTTTTTAGCACATTTTTCCTTTTAAAGAAAAACAAAATGATTCATCAAGAAAAATGATGGCTGAAGAGAGTCTAGAAGAACTGGCGGCCACTTCAAGGGTTCAAGAACAAGAGTTGAAACCTAGAAAGGGAAAAAGAATTAAGGTGCCAAAGAATTTTGGACCTGATTTCATAAGTCTGTTAATTGAAAATGAACCACAGACGTATAGGGAGGCTATGTCATCACCGGAAGCGCATTTATGGATAGAAGTAATCAATAGTGAAGTTAAATCCATTTTATAAAATAGTATGTGAAAATTGGTTGATCTACCATCCTGAATCAAGGCAATTGGATATAAATGGAAATTTAAAAGAAAGCTCAAAGCTAAAAGTAGTATTGATAAATACAAGGCACGATTAGTAGCAAAAGGTTATAAACAAAAGGAAGGTGTAGATTATTTTGACAATTTTTCTCCTGTTTCGAGAATAACTTCCATTAGAGTGCTTATTTCCATAGTTGTTTTATACAATATGGAAATACACCAAATGAATGTTAAAATAGCATTTCTAAATGGAGAGTTAGAAGAAGAAATCTATATGGACCAACATGAATGGTTCACAGTCAAAAGCCAATAAAGTACAGTTTGTAGACTTGCTAAGTCGTTATATGGACTTGAACAAGCTCCAAAACAATGGCATGAAAAATCTGATCATATTATGGTAGCAAATGGTTTCAAAATAAATGAATGTGATAAATGTGTGTAAATTAAAGAAATGACGAACTCATGTGTCATAGTATGTCTATATGTTGATGACATGTTGATTATGGGCACAAGTAAGAATCTCATAATGCCAACAAAAAAGATGTTGAATTTCAGTTTTGACATGAAAGAGTTAGGTCAAGCACATGTCATACTGGGAATTCAAATTAAAAGAAATAAAGATGGTTATGTTCTTACACAATCCCATTATGATGAGAAAATGTTGAAAAGATTCAATCAATTTGACTGCAAGCCCGAAGTAAATCCTTTCGATGAAAATTGACATCTTACAAAAATTCCGGATAAGCAATTTCTCAATTGGAATATTCTCAAGTAATTGGGAGCTTGTTTTACTTGATGAATTCAACAAGACATGACATAGCTTATTCAGTTAGCAGGCTTAGTAGATATAAAAGTAATCCTAATGATGCTCATTGGACAACATTGATAAGAGTCATAAGGTATCTTAAATACACCTTAAATTATAGATTGTTTTATACAAAATACCCACCTGTACTTGAAGGGTATAGTGATACAAATTGGATTTCTGATAATACAAAAACCAAATCAACCAGTGGATATGTATTCACATTAGGTAGAGCAACGATTTTCTAGAAATCAACAAAACGAACGTGTATAGCACGTTCCACCATGGAATCTGAATTCATCGCTTTTGATAAGGCAGCTAAATGGTTAAGAAACTTCTTAGAAGATACTCCTTGCTAGCCAAAACCAGTCACAACAATATGCATACATTGTGATAGTATGACGGCATAGGCAAGAGCTAATAACAACATATATAATGGTAAGTTAAGACATATAAAACGCCGACATAACACTATAAGACAATTACTCACAAGTGGAGTAATTAGTATTGATTATGTCAAGTTAAAGGAAAACATTGCAGATCATTTGACTAAAGGCTTACCAAGAGATCAAGTGAAGATATTATCGAGGGGAATGGGATAAAAGCCTATAAAGTAAGTCAAGCCTAGCGGGAACCTAACCTAGTTGATTGGAGATCCCATGGTCTAGGTTCAATAGACAAACTGCTTAGGCTTAACTTAACAAACATGATACACAATTACATGTTCCTATGATAAAGTATGTGTGTTGATAAGACAATTAAGTTATGCAATATTACATTTAATGACTAAATAAAAGTCTCCTATATGATAGTAAATGTGGGCTTGCATTTATGAGAATGAATTGGCTAAATTTTCTAAAGCTATCATGAACCTAGAATATGTTCAAGACTAAAATGAACAACATCGAATAAAGTGCATCAGGAATGATGTCATAAGTGAGACATATTGTCTTAGTTTACTATAAAAAGTGAACAGTTCAAGATACATACATCACTGCGTCACGAAGTGAACTTGATATGATCTTATTAGGGTACGTTCAAGTCTATACGATACTTTCCTGATTAACATGACATGATAATCTCGTTCAAATCTATACGACACTTTCCTCATTAACATGACATGATAATCTCTCTCAAATATTTTGAAAATTTGAGTTTGTGATTTTGCAAAGTAAACCCAGTCATGAACGACGATGGTTACAATACAAATGTAGGGTATTGTTGAACTTTAAAAGTTCATTGAGTTGGTAATGTACCCAACCATAGTCCAACATGGGAAATAAACTTTTTGTTTATTTCCTTATAAGAGATTACCCACTTGAAGTAAGTGATTAAGTGAATGTGGGGTTAGAGGAAAGGACCATGGGTATTCCTTATTAGTTAATACATATCGAATACTTGATATTTAATGCCTTTGATAGGGCCTTGGGTCTTGGGGCTAATGATTAAATAACTTATCCAATTCACAATACAAGTTTTTTATATTTTTTACATTAACTTTAGACAATTTCATATTGGGTAATTAGTTGTTGAAAAGTTGCAACTTTTAGCAAGTGAAGGGTGTTTAATTAGTGGTTAATAAACCGCACCACTAATAACCTCATTTTAAACAGTTGTAACTGTTTAAAGAGATGGTTTTTTATTTATAAAAGACATAATCTAAACCTCATTTTATCAAAGTAAATTTTTCGAAATTGATATAGCCTTCACTGGTCTTTTGTATTGAGAAAGATTTTTCCTATTGCAGAAGAAATGATCTTTGATTGGTGTGTAATCAAAGATCAAAACCAGTTGTATCCTGAGGACGAACCTCTTGTAGTATTCATACACCGAATTGGAGAAAGTTTGGTCTTAGGACATTGCAATCAAGTGCAAGCCCTTGGTATAATTTTATTCAATTCTTTGTAATTGAAATGAAGCATGATATGTTGTAAATCTTATTCAAGCATAAGAAATTTTAGTGTTAATTATGATATGCACATTATGTTTTTGAATAGAATTATAGGTTTCGAATAGAATTATAGGTTATGTAGTATGCATGTTTTTTGTGTATGTTCCAACAAGAGTTCTATAGGGGGTGAGAAATGTTGGTTTCTTTTTTATAAAAAAAAAAATATTGTTGAAAGATCTTATCTTGATCCTTTAATAAATAAATAAAAAAAGAAAAAGAAATAAATATCAACAACCCTACAGAAATAAAGACAATTCTCCGAATTGGTGAAACTACGACCTCAAAAAGCTATGGATACAAAAGGGAGTCTCGAAATGGTTCAACATCCAAAAAAATGAAAAGCTGAGAAGAACCACCTAGTTGTATTATCCTAATCGCGCTCTGTGGACATGAAATGGCTTTAGGAGGTCGTCAGGTTTTCTAGAACGTGAGAACTATATGGTACATACCAAAAGAGATTAATCATTAACTATGCAATATATTTTATTACACGAACACTTCCTACACAACAATTCACCCAGAAGATATTATGCGTATAACTAATTCTTAGAATAATTCATATCTAACCGTAACATTATGGGTTAACTATTTATTTCAGATGAAACAACCCTCAGCCGTGTTGTTCCCTCATGAGCCACCCATGACCCAGTTTTATCATCACATAATCCCCCCACAACTAAAGTTGGGGTTCCTCTTTAACCTCAAAAAAAAAGTTGGGGATAATTTTCAACGTCAACCTTGAGGTTCGCTTAATTTCAACCACCAGTGCAAAGGTCTTGAAATAAGAGAGTATTGCTAAAATGACCATCACCTGAGACAACAACAAAGCGCAAAACACCTACATTTTGGCATTAGATTTAACTGGAATCATGCGCAAAACACCTATATTTTGGCATTTGAAAACGTGTTGATAAGATCACAACTACAATTGAACAAAAACACTAACTGGTTAATTTATTACCAAGAACAGAAAGAAAACAAATATCTGAGCCTATGCCAATTAGAGATGATGAAATCTCCCCAAAATCATTCAAAGAGTGACCAAGGACCAAAAGACTTTCCAACTTCAGACTATTGCACTACCTATTCATACTCAAACCAACACATCATTAGATGGGCCAAAATACCCTTTTTTTGGTCCTGCTTCATGTCTGAAAGGCATCCTGGTACCCAATTAGCTAGGCAAGTCTTGAATCTCAAGCTCCAAAATAAATAAATAAAAAAAGAAAAAGAAAAAAAAAACACAGAATCCATTCAAATGTGCTAATAAATTACGACAGGGCTACTCACCATCCCTGCCCGAATGGTGGCAGTGGGAATTCCCAATCTTTGCCGCGAAGAACCGCACTGGTAAATCTACCAATAACCAACCACAAATTAATGAAAAATGGAAAAATGTTAAGCAAAATAAGAAGTTAATAAAAAAATAAACAAAGAACAATTAATCCTTTACTCTCTCACGGACGCGCGGTTTCACCTGAAATTCACTCTGCGAGGCGAAACGACATCGATCGTGGACCGAACAAAGAAAACACCATAAGGAGGGAAGGTAATTACGTTGTTGAGGAGGCGCTTCTCCACGTCAATCACCTGCAAAACATCTCCAGCTTGTGTGCCCAAGAGCTTAGCATTCTTTATGATGAAAAGCTGCTCCTTCTCCGTAGTCCACAACATTCGCCATGTACTGGACAGTGACGAGCCAGTAGTGACTGAACCCTTTCCCAGAACCTCCATTGCGTTGATGGATTCGATGATTTTGGATCGCTTCCAAGAGTTTTTCTCTGTTTTGACACCTCTCTCTTCTTCCGAAATCAGACCGAGAAGATCGTGTTTGGCCAGTTCTGCTTCCTTGCTGCTCGTTGCGCATGCTGCCAGCAGCGTTCTCCTCCACCGGTGTTTTGGGGATTTAAAGGAGCTTGAGGGTCTTGAAGCGAAGGTTTGCGGTAAGGAAACCGACATTTTATTTTCAAACTTCTCATACGCATGTGTGGGGAAATTTGACTAAATAACCCCAAAAAAACTAACCCATAATGAAAAATAGCCCTTTGTTTCGGCAAAACCTATCTTTGATTTGTGAAACTTCAAAATTATACATTTGGTGTCTCAACTTTTCAATTAGTGCACTTTTCATCTCTAAATCAGCTGTTCGCATAAACCAAATTTATTTTTTTATATCCGTAGGTATTCAAGTAACTTTAACTATTCCCACCAGGCTCTACGTTCTTGGTGACCTGAGCGATCATACCACACGGAAGAATCAAAAAGCGAGGTTGTGCACTCAACTCATACAACTCCGCCTTCACTCTTAGCATTGTGGCAACTCGATCGAGTTACCCAAATGATTTCTTTTACAACTCAACAAAACAAAACAAAAAAAAAATTGAAATACAAAGAAATTGTTGTGTTTTTTTGTTCAAATTAGGGAACTTTTTTAGTGAATTACTTGTTGTTTGAGCTTATGTAGATGGCAATGCAAGTGTTCACACAAAAGATTGTGCAGATCATGAAGAATGAGAAGTCGTTTGAGTCACAAGGATTTGTGAAGTATGTAGAAAACACAGTTGTGATTGTAAGTGATTCACTACTATAAGTACTGAGTTTTGTGTTGACAGAGATTGAGAACGAGCACGGCGCGAAAATTAAGGCATTTGGGGTTGATGGTCATTCATACATGAATTGGGTAGCAACATGGCTGTTGGGATGAACATTGATGTCCCATGGGTGATGCGCAAGGAAGATGATGTAAATATACTTCAACATAACATAATATAAATCAGTTAGAGAATTGCATGCAAAAGCTTTCAATATCGTAAAACCACCAAGATCTTATCGCCCTCATAAGTCTCAAACATTATACATCTTGTTTGATGGTACAAGTGCCTTTTTATAGGCTTGGGGGAGAACCATTGAGCTTCCCCACAAATTAACACTAACTTCCATTAAATTGGTATTGGTAATGGGAGTTCAAGAGTCTTTAAGTCCATACAATAGATAATTTATTAATTATATGAATTTATAGTATAATGAGACAAAGTATGATCTTACAGATAATGCACTCGATCTAATGGTAACAATTATCCTCATGCCTTCATTTGTTTAGATGAACAATTTGGATACTTGCATTCTAGATGGATAGATAGAAAAAGAAAATAGATGAAATTGATGAGTTATAATTGATTTCTTAATCAATTGTTTCTATTTTTTGTTTCACATGTAGAGAAGTATTGTTGAGGAGGTTTTGGTGGAGAAGGAAAAGAAAAAAATGTGATTTTGGGTTTGATAAATGTTTGGACCAAGTAGATGGAGAACTGACATTTTAGATACGAAGTTTCAGTAGGAGCCATCCATACACATTCTTGGTATTTCAAATTTTTTTTTATAAAGTAGGGTTGTAAAAAAATCGATTTGGTTTATGCAAGCCCCGGTTCAGAGATGAACCAGCCACCTGGCTTGTCCGATTAGCCACGCCATCAATTTTAACTTTCCAACTAATAAAAGGACCAAATGTGCATTAATTGAAAAATTGAGAACTAAATGTATAATTTTGGAAATGCAGGGACCAAAATATGCAATTTGCCCCCCAAAATGTGTAGTGAAATTTCTTAACTGCCCCTTACGTGAAAGAACTCATCTACTTCATTCCACTCTCTAAATTTCTCTCTCTCTCTAGCTTTAGTTTTTGAGGAATCTCTCGTTCTATTTTTTGTCGCCAACTTCTTTTTTATGGCCGTTTTGGACGACATCCTTGAGATTTCTATATTGTCATCATTGTTGACAACATTGGTGTTGGACAAGATGTTAAATGGTTTTGAAACTTAGTATAACCTTGGTATATCTTGGATAAAAAGAGAAGGCTATATATACATTATGTTTGTTGTGGAGTATGGATGAACATGCATGTACACCAACATATTGTGTAGTCATGTAACTTGTATTTCTCACTTAATAGTACCTCCCATTTGTCTATGTATTGTCATGTTACTTGAACCATTCCCAATGTACACCAACTCTTCTATGTATTGTCAAATTACTTGTAATGTGTTGTATGACATGGGGTGTATGTGCTACTTGTACATATTGTATAAAGTACATTTATCATCATCACCAAATGACCTATATAAATGGTACTAACCTCATTGTAAAAACACACCAAGTTGAATGAAAACATCTCATTCCAATTATCTCATTTCTTCTCTTCTCCTTTGTAGTAGTAGCTTATAGTAGTAAAATCTCTTAGTCTTCTATTTCCTTCTCTAGTTCTTAGCGAGTTCCAACTCAATTTACAACACGTTATCAGCACGAGCTTGCTCTAACATTAAGGGGATCTTGAAGTTCAAGAAGGCTTGTTAAGGAGATAAAGCTATGAATGTATAACTTTTGTTATTTAAATAAGTTCAATTTATTTCTATATTATTATGGTTGTTTCCTTTTATTACATTCATCACTTCTATATGCATACTTTATTCATATACTATGCATTATAACGTCACCAATTGCGAAAGTATGCTCTGTAGTTGCGTCTTGTACGATCTTCTACATCAAAAATCAAAAGTCAATATGTGACATAATTAGTTTTCTCGTTATACTACAAACGATTAATTATGCTCCATTCTTGATATTGCAAATAGTGTTATGAGTTTGGGTTGATAGTGGGTAAGCCTTATCCCCGGTAAGGCTAAACATTGAAAAGGAGACGAGTTATCCCGTTCGATGAGGTATGGTTTTAAGTAGAGTTCGTCTCGCCACCAAACCTGGAGGTTGTCCCACCAACTCATACAAGTAGTACATTTTGCATATTAATAATAAAGTTGTTAACATATATTTAATCGTATATTATTTATTTTATATAAAAGAGAAAAATTATTTACTCAATTTCTTGACATATTTTCAGACTATGGCAAACCTTCAAAAACTTGAATTTGTTGCTCTTGATATCATTGAAAATAATTATTTTCTAAGGCATTTGGATGCCGAGATACATCTCCAAGCCAAAGACTTAGGAGAAACTATTATAGAAGGAAACGAAACATTAGTGCAAGACCGTGAGAAAGTACTGATATTCTTTCGCCATCATCTCCATAAAGGTCTAAAAAGTGAGTATCTCACTATAAAATATCCTCTCACCTTGTGGTTAAGCTTGAAATAGTGATATGATCACCAAAAGACGGTGATATTTTCAAAAGCTCAAAATGACTGGCTGAATCTTAGGCTACAAGATTTCAAAACAGACAGTAAGTATAACTACACCATGTTTAATATTACCTCTCGTTTGAGGCTGTATGGAGAAAATATATCTAACGAGGCAATGATGAAAAAAACGTTCAATACTTTTCATCCCTCGAGTCTGTTGTTGCAACAACAATATCGAGCGTGTTAATTTAAAAAGTATTCATAATTAATTTCTTGTCTCATGGTACTTGAACAAAATAATGAGCTTCTATTGAAGAACCACAACTTCCGTCCAACTGATTCTGCTTCAATTGTTGAAGCAAATGCAGCATCCTATAATGACCATAAAAAGGGTCAAGGAAAGAAAAACTACGGACGTGGAAATAGGAAATGATCAATCAGCAAAGATCGTGGCAAGCCCTATTCTAAATTTCCTGGCAATAAGTTCCAAAATAAATGGAATAAGAATGACGTCGTTCATAATAAGGGGGAAAATACTATTGAAAATGGGCATGCTCATAATCGTGACCAACCATGTCACAGGTGTGGTCTAAAAGGCCACTGGGCTCATGTATGCCGCTCGCTTAAGCCTTTTATTGATCTTTATCAAGCCTCCTTAAAAGAGAAATGCAAAACAGTTGAGATGAACTTCACTGTCGGAGATGGCTCATCAGACATCAATTATATGGATGTCTTGAATTTTCATGATAATCCAAACACTAATCTTGATATTTTTAATGATCATACGTAATGATTCTCAATAATTCTATGTACTAGTTTTTGTTATGCTTACTAGTTATATGTACTAGTTTCTTATTATGAATGAAATATGACTCTTTTTCTAATTTGCCAAACATTATTTGTCTAGATGGATCAACAAATCATGTGTTCAAATCATGAATCAAATAAGAGAAATATATGTCTTGCTGATTGTGCTATAATGCACACAATCCTAAAAAACCGAGAATATTTCTCCAATTTGAACTTAACTGAAGCTGATGTTCAAATAATATCTGACATATCCAATATGATTAGTGGCTCTGGAAGAGCAAATATTATGTTGCCTGAGGGAACAACAATTCATGTTAACAATGTCTTATCCTCTAAAAAATTCAGAAGAAATTTACTCAGCTTTAAAGATATTCGACAAAATGGATATCACATTAAAACCATAAATGAAAATAATAGAGAATTTCTCTACGTCACATTGGTTTCAAATGGGAAAAAGAAGTGTTAGAAGAATTCTCAGCTTTATCTTTTGGATTATATTATACTCATATAAGGCATGTCGAAACGACTGTCGTCTTAAATAAGAAAATTAATGATCCAAAGACATTCATTTTATGGCATGACCGGCTCGGTCATCTAGGATCATCAACGATGCGAAGAATAATTAATATTTTGCATGGACATCCATTAAGGAGTCACAAAATATCTTCAACAAGTGATTATAATTGTGCAAATTGTTCTCAAGGTAAATTAATAGTTAAACCATCCTCAAGTAAAATTGTTGTGGAATTCTCAGTTTTCTTAGAACGCGTTCAGGGAGACATATGTGGACGTATTCATCCTTACTATGGACCATTTAGATATTTCATGGTTTTGATAGATGCATAAACTAGGTAGTCACATGTTTGTTTACTTTCGACCCGCAATGTTGCATTTGCTAGACTTTTAGCACAAATCTTTAAGTTAAGAGCACAATTCCCTGACAACCCAATCAAGACCATCCATCTTGATAATGTTGGAGAACTTCAATCTCAAGCATTTAAAAATCATTGCATGTCTACAAGAATTACCATTGAAAATTCTATTCCACTCGTGCATACCCAGAATGGTTTGGCAGAATCTTTGATCAAACGCATTCAATTAATTGCTACACCTTTAATTTTAAGAACTAAGTTATCAACTTCAGTTTGGGGACATGTAGTCCTTCATGTAGCATCTATCATTCGTTATAGGCCTACTAAATACCATTAACATTCCCCATGCAACTCATTTTAGGTCAACAACCAAATATTTCACACTTGAAAATTTTTGGTTGTGCAATGTATGTTCCTATACAACATCCCAATAGAACTAAGATGGGTCTACAACGAGAACTTGGGATTTATGTTGGATTTAACTCATCGTCCATTATAAGATACCTTAAGCCCTTAATAGGGGATTTATTTACTACATGTTTTACTGATTATCACTTTGATGAAACAATTTTCCAACCATTAGGGGGATATAAGAAGCTAGTTCTAAAGGAATGGTGCGAAATTGCTTGGAATGCATCGACTTTATCATATTATGATCTACGTACAAATCAGTGTGAACTTGAAGCTGAAAGGATCATTCATTTGCAACAAATCGCGAATCAATTACCTGATGCATTTACTAATGCAAAACAAGTGACAAAACCACATATTTTAGCTTTAAATGCTCCTGCAAGAAATGATGTATTTGTGCAACAAAATCTACAAGAACTAACAAAACGCTTAAAGCATGGAAGACCAGTTGGTTCAAAGGATACAATTCCTCGAAAGAAAAAAACATGAGTAAAAATAAATACAAATCAAAACACTCCTGAGAAAGCACAAGAACCTTTTTGATAAGGATTTGTTAGAAAAAGTTGATTCTGACTAGGAACAACTGCCTCTAGAAAAAGTGGAAAAAGATGAAAATAATGAGATCTCAATAAATTATTTAAACTTAGATAAGATTTGGGATCGAAATAAAATTGTTCCTGATGGTATATTTACTTTCAATGTGTCCTTTAAAATATGTGAAAATGATGATGATCCAGAACCACGATCAATGGACGAATGTCAAAAAAATAAATTGATTGGCAAAATGTTAAGAGGTTATCCAAGCAGAGCTAGACTCCTTAAGGAAACAAAAGGTTTTTAGACTGATTGGTCAAACACCAGATGGAGTAAAACCTGTTGGTTATTTATACGAAAGAGAAACGAAAAAATGAAGTTACAAGGTACAAAACAAGACTTGTAGCTCAAGGTTTCTCACAAAGACCTGACATCAATATTGAGGAAACATATTCTCCAATTATAGATGCAATCACATTTCAGTTCTTGATAAGCCTTGCAGTTTCTGAAGGGCTTGATATGGATTTAACGGATGCGTTACAACATATCTGTACGGATCCCTAGACAGTGAGATATATATGAAAATCCTCGAAGGATTTGTAATATCCGAAGAAATAAAATCAAAACCTTATAACATGCATTCTATAAAATTACAAAAATCTTTGTTCGGATTGAAACAATCCCGACGAATGTGGTACAAACGTCTTAGTGATTATTTACTTAAAGAAGGATATGTAAATAATCCGCTTTGCCCATGTGTTTTCATTAAAAGATCATCAACAAGATATGTGATTATTGTTGTATATCTTAATGATTTAAATATGGTGGGAAACCACGATGACATCGTTTGAACATCCGAATACTTGAAAAAGGAATTCAAGATGAAAAAAGTTGAAAAAGCAAGACTTTGTCTTGGTTTGCAAGTTGAATATTTTTCAAGTAGAGTACTTGTCAATCAATCAAATTATATTGAAAAAATGTTAAAAAGATTTTATATGGACAAGATACATCCATTGAGCTCTCCAATGGTTGCCAAATCACTTGAAGTGGATAAGGATCCATTTCGACCTCATGAAAGTGATGAAGAGCTACTTGGTCCGGAGGTACCATATTTAGGTGCAATTGGTGTACTTATGTATCTTGCAAATTGTACAAGACCTGACATTGCTTTCGCTGTCAACCTACTTGCAAGATACATCTCTTCACTAACTCAAAGACATTGGAATGGTGTTAAACATGTTTTTCGATATCTTCGAGGAACAAGTAACATGGGTTTATTTTAATCGAGAGGGGTAAAATTCAATCTCCAAAGTTATGCTAATGCTGAATTCATATATGATCCCCACAAGGCCATTCTCAAATGGGATATGTATTCACCTATGGTAATACTGTTGAATCATGGAAGTCAGGAAAGCAAACTATGATTTCTACCTCTTCCAATCATTCTGAAGTACTTGCAATTTATGAAGCAAGTCGTGAATGTGTATAGTTGAGAAACATGATTTAACATATTGAAGAATCATGTGGGTTGCCTTCAATAAAAGATTCTTCAACCATATTATATGAAGATAATGTAGCATGTATCACACAATTAAGTGGATGATTCATAAAATGGGACAAAACAAAACATATTTCACCAAAAAGTTTTTATGCACATGAGCTTCAAAAGAATGGTGAAATTGATGTCAAACAAATCCGATCGAGTGATAATCTTCTAGATTTATTAATAAAAGCCTTACAAACTACTACATTTAAATGGCTTACATATGGTATTGGTTGCGTAAACTTAAGGACATTGCAAGTAAAGAAATTGAACAAGTTTCACCCAAGTTCACATGAGGGGGAGTTATTGATTAGTGTATTGCATTTTTTTCCCTTAGCTGTGATTTTATCCCATTGGGTTTTCCTAGCAAGATTTTTAATGAGTCAATCTTAACAATATTATACCCATCTTAATATTTATGAGAATAACATACTTTTTTCTTTTACTATAATTTTCCCCCAAGGTTTTTCTTAGTAGAAGTTTTAACAAGACACAATCTCTAAGCAAGTGTCATCCAAGGGGGAGTGTTGTGGAGTATGGATGACCATGAATGTACACCAACATATTGTGTAGTCATGTAACTTGTATTTCTCACTTAATAGTACCTCCACTTGTCTATGTATTGTCATGTTACTTGTAACCACTTCCAAGGTACACCAACTCATCCATGTATTGGCAAATTACTTGTAATATGTTGTATGACATGGGGTGTATGTGTTACTTGTACACATTGTATAAAGTACATTTATCATCATTACCAAATGGCTTATATAAAGGGTGCTAACCTCATTGTAAAAACACACCAAGTTGAATGAAAACATATCATTCCAACTATCTCATTTCTTCTCTTCTCCTTTGTAGTAGTAGCTTATAATAGTAAAAGTTCTTACTCTTCTATTTCCTTCTCTAGTTCTTAGCAAGTTCCAACTTAATTTACAACAATGTTGTCAATTTTGTCTATATTGTAAATCATTTCAACAGAAGCTTTTAAATAATATAACCTTGTCTTTGCTTTAAGATGACCATAAGAAGATTTCGTATTTTAATCAAACATTTTGGTATGGAATGAAGAAAACGAGAATTTTTATGTGATGTTAGTTATAATTCTTATCTATAATTTTTTCAAATGGTCTATATTATTTATATCATTGCTAAACATTATTATGTAGATATAGCAAATGATCATTTTATAATTTTTTACTATTATATATCCTATAAATGAAGGCTTATAAATATGCATCAAGTTTTGTGAATATATAAATTAAATAATAGATGAATAAATGAAGATATTCATTACAAAAATAATATTGACACTATATATATGCGTGTGTATTTATATATATATATATATAAATGTGCACTATAATGACAATATCGACAATACATAAAATGTTATTGTTAGGGCATGCGCCCTATGTCAATCTACAAACATTATTTATCTTATAATTTTAGTTAATAAAATTGAGGTTTTCATTCGCTATTTTTATTATAAGTGATTGCATGTTTACCTTATAGTAAGATCCATAGGTATTTGTTGAAATATTATTAATGTCCGTAGTCGATCATTATACTGGGAATTATAATGAATTAAGACCAGTGTGAATCTTGATTGATGGTCAAGTGATGATCATGCGAATAGGAGTATGAATCTAAATCACGAGTACTTGTTATGGGGACAAGGTATTGGACTGACCTGTTGTGAGAATACCACATGGATTAAGTCATAGTTGTTACTCATGATAGGTATATCATTTAGTCCTTCGACTTGAGATTACCACAAAATTTAGACACAACCAAATGTTGTTGTAACTAGACGATTATAAAGATTGTGATTGGTTACCATGCGAATAATATGTGAAGGTGTGTAATTTAGATATGATTTTTCACTCTCGCATAGAGAGAGATATCAGTGGATTCTTCAATATGATAAACCGATAATGGCCAAGTCAACGTGAATTGATATAATCAATGTCACTTGTATGTTTTCAATTTACTTAAAGATCGAGACTAGTACGATTGAACATTAAGGATGGCTTTCCATGCCTTATGTTTAGTCAAAAGATATCGCACGACAAAAGGATATGATATATGTTTTTCTTTAGGTTGTTTTTATTTTGATATTCATGATACCTGGGTAGTCATAATGCCTATCTAGAGACCGCTTATGACTTGTGTACCAAAATGGTTTTGCTTCACTAACAATGTCGCATGAACCTATTAGGTTACATACAAAGAATAGCTTTGCACAATTTCAATTGGTCCAGAGTAATGAATTTATATGGTAAAATTCATGATACAAAAGCCTTTACGATTTGTTTTATGATAACTTATTAATAGGGACATAAGTGTAATTTTCTTAAACTGCCTAAATACAATAGTTGTATTAAAAGTGAAGGCTTATCTACATATATAAATAAATGGTGAAATCCTAAAACGACATAAGATTTTCATTTTTGCAAATTTTGACTTCTCAGGATTTTGGAGAGAAAGAAAAATATTTTTAATCTATATTGGGGCTAGCACTTCAAATTGTGGTCACCATTATATGTAGATTTTCGATAGAGTACGCGCACTTGAACATCTTGGAGATTGAAAAATCATAGAAGAAAATTATGGACTAAGGTATGATTTACTTTTTAGATCTAGTTTAATGGAACCTATTTTTGTTCCTATTAGGGTTTTTGAAAATTGTTTTGAATTTTTCGCTGTATATGAACCTCAAAAACCTAACAGTTATAATTCATATTGGTACGCAATTGTCATGCATATTCGCTTGACAAAAGGAACTGGAACTAAATATATTTGTTTCTGTTTGAAAAGAATCAAATAATATATTGTGTAGCTGCCCCAAATCCCGAGGAAACCCTTGGCATTGCCACATTGCATTAGACGTCAACAAGCCTTGCCGCGTAGTGGCCTACATCTACGATGCTCTACAACCTAACTGATTACTTACACGTTTTCCATTATACCCTAGCCTAGCTAATTAATCTTCATATAATTATTACTAACTTAATTAACCAGTTAAGCAATTGCTCAAGTTATAACACAATTGTTTCAGCAAAAGTCTTTAAGTGAATAAATAATGCAATATTTAGGAATCCTAAGTAGTGAAAAACTCGACATAATGATACCATGTATATAACGAAGATGAAATAATACAACAAGAGATCCATATTTATGTATTCATTGTTCTACATCCCCCTAAACCCAACAAAACATAAACATATACATACTGTAGCAAAACACGAGCTGGTGTTAGTATTCAGAGGTAATCGCCTAGAACCTCCTTGCACTTCCTCGTCAAAGGATTTTCAATTAGTTACTCATTAAATACAGTGGCGAGTCCAGTGAGTAAAATCCCAAGAGAAGTCCATACAACATTCATGAATTAGAATTGATAAACTACGAGACATGCAAATATGACACCTGGCAACAATAAGTCATACTCCCATGAATGTAGGCAACATACGACAAGCAAAAATAACAACAAATGTTGTAACATCATATACAAATTGAGCAGGGTAAAAAATAAAGCAATGATAAATAAACAATTGATTAATCTAAGAAAAACCCTGACTTAAAGCAGTCGGTACATCGATAAAATAGGACAGAACCACATATATACTTGCAACCTTACAATGATTGAACCCTAACTACTATTAACGGGTAAATCCTTTCCAGAAACTATTTCAAGTAAAGGGAAAAACTTAAATTCCTTCCGACGGTCGTAGATATAATCTACCACCGTCAACATGAGCGCTAAAAAAGCAACCTGTGCACGTGATTTAGCAACAACCAATATATACACAACCGAAATTAGAATGAAAACTTATGCGTGCCCATCAGCAGTCACACATGTATTACAATATTGATAAAATAGGTTATGAATTTTATGAAGCTTTCCAATGATTTTAAGCACCTCAAAAGTTGCACTCCAACTTCCTTGGACTCTTGAATTTGACCCCGAGTTACACCCAGTATCCGAGCTACAATCCCTCAACCCCCTGAAGTCGATTAAGTGTGTTTATAATAATCTTAGATTAGATTAATGTGTTTTAAGTCTTAAGATCAAAATTTAGTCGAATTTCAACAATTATTAAATTATTATTTTCTCGGCTAAATTTCTCAAAATAGAACAAAAACTATAGAACAAAAATCGGTGTGTCAACAATTTAGTCAAATTTCAAAAATTATTAAATTATCGTTAACACACTAGTTGGCCCTATAGCGTGCTATCGAGGTCGAAACCCAAAATCTCTAACTCAGTAATTCTTAGTTTATCCTCCCCAACGACCATCTCCATTCATCGTCGACCCCATCCTTGACTTGTGGAGGAATCAAAACCTCCCAAAATAGTATAGCAAAACATCCATAGAAATTTATATCATCAATTCAAAAATCATGCATTCATTCCCAATTTTCCAGTTTTTACTCAAAACCAATTTTATGAAAATCAATTTACAAATCTTGTTTTGTAGGTGTATTTAACTTATGCACATATGAAGATCATTAGAAAGACAGAGAATCAAAGTTTGAAATTCATTTTTTGTCGCACCCCTAAACTGAGTTCATATGATGAATTGAATGAGATAATAATGGAAAAAATAATTACCTAAGATTGAATGCATTCAATTTGGGCTTCTAGATCTCCAATTCACTTGAGTTTCATGAATTTTCAGCCTTCCTCTTCCTTCGATTTCCGGTTTTGCATGTAAGAAATGTTGATATGTAGAAACATTCCACTAACTTGATATTTAAGTCATTGTAATATAGCGTGCATGCGTATCTCGAGAACTATCCTAAAGCATTCATTTAAACCGTCCAACTCTTCTGATGACATAAACTTTTGACACATCTTGTCTAGTTTCTTTAATCTAGGATCATCTAGATGTATATCCAAGGTCCACAATTAAATCATCCTAACTATAGGAATTTATTTATCTTTTATCAATTAAATTAACTTAGACATATCAATACATATGATTAGTGTTCTTAGACACTTTTTGTTGGGTTTTAGGATTCATACATAGCGAAAAACTCAAAATAATTTTTGAAAAACCCCAACAAGATCGAAAATAAGTTTCATTAAACTATATCTACAAAAATAAATCATACCTTAATCCATGATTTCCTTATCTGAATGTTCGATTTCCAAGACGTTTAAATGCTCGTCTTCTATCAGAAACCCACATACAAATGGTGATCACAATTTGGAATGCTAGTCCCAAAAGAAATAGAAAACATTTTTCTTTCTCTCCCTAAATCCAGAGAACTTAAAAATAGCATAAATGAAAATCTTATTTCATTTTAAGTTTTCAACCTCTATTTATATGTAGAGATAAACCCTCACTTAAAATCTTATGTGTAATACAACTATTATATTTAGGGAGTTTAAGCAAATTACACATGCGTCCATATTAATAAGTCATCATATAACAAATTTTAAGGGTTTTTATGTCTTGATTTTATCATATAAAATAATTAATCTGGACTAATTGAAATTGTGCAAAACCATTCTTTGAGTGCGACCTAATAGGTTCATACGACGTTGGCATTGAACCAAAACCATTTTGGTACACAAGTCATAAGCGGTCTCTAGCAAGAAATTATGACTACCCAAGTAACATGAATATTCAAAATCGGCACAACCTAATGAATAACATATATCACATTCTTTTGTCGTGCGTTATCCTTTAATTAAACATAAGGCACGAAAAATCACCCTTAATGTTCAATTGTACTATTATCGATCTTCAGGGAAACTAAAAATATCCAAGTGACATTGATCATATCAATTCACATGGACTTGGCCATTATCAGTCTATCATATCGATGGATCCACTGATATATCTCTATATGCAAGTGAAAAGCTTTATCTTAATTACACATTTTCACATATTATTCACATGGTAACAAATCACTATCATTATAATCGTCCGGTTAAAGAAAACGTTTGATTGTATCAAATTACATTGCTCCTAATATTAAAGTCTATGGTAATCTTAAGTCGAAAAACTAAACAATATACATATCATAAGTAACACCTATGACTTAATCCATATGGTGTTCTCATAGCGGGTTGGTCCAATACCTTGTTCCTTAATAATTACTCATGATCTCGATTCGTATCCCTATATGCATGATCCTCACATGACCATTAATCGAGATCACACTAGTTTTAATTCATTATAGTTCCCAGTATAATGACCGACTAGGATATTTCAAGAAATACCTATGGATCTTACTATAAGGTTAACACGCAATCACTATAATAAAACATCAAATGAAAACCTCTATTTTATTAACTAAAATTATAAGATTAACAATGTTTATAGATTAACCTAAAGCACATTCCCCAATACTTTTATTGCTAAGTCAATGATCCCACCAATCCCCGACTACCCAGGACTCAGTGCCCAGCGCCTCGACACACCTCTCGAGGTGCGCCATACTTTACTTTATTTAATTAACTAACATAAGCTATGGTTTAATTACCCATTATGTACTATAGTTAGCTTAATCTGACATCCTCGGATAACTCTTACTCGATACCAGTATCGACACACTTCCCAACGTAACTACTCGTCACACCAACTCACCCAATAGCAACGTACACATATGGGATGCAATACCATAAATAATGATTTTAAAACTGCATTATAAACAACCATCATCCATACATAACTTATATCCTTAAGTCTTACATCTTAGTCGATTGAGTTGTCCACATAACGCCTGAATTATGACCTTTAATCTTCAAAATTAATGTTAATCCTAGTTTAATTAATTTGGGCTATTGCAATTCTTCCCAACTAAGGGAAATTGTATCCCTAAAATTAAATCTCAAGGAACTTTTGGTTCACTTAACCTGTCCATGTGTGACCATACCTCATACGATGATAGTACCATTCTATGGTCCTTTGAACACGATACTACTCTTATACCTATCACAAGGGAGGGAGTGTTGCACCGAGACATAGGCGCATGCCACCGAGGTGATCATGATTGGTTACACTCTCCGACACCTCCAAAACCTACTTTTAGCTCTTTTCCGTGCCCAAGTTACCCTAACCCAATTATCTAACACCAAGTAACTGTAAATCTCTCCTATCAAGTATTGCAACATAATTGACCTAATAAACCATGACGCACCATACCACATGACTTATGTTGACACAATCTATCATAACATTGCCTACCATGCACGTATGAATCTTAATTGCAATTATTCATAAACTTAAATTGTGTACCCTGAATCGGCTGCTGGGACGTCTCCCAGCTTGGCTCAGTCACCATATGCACTGCTTTTAGAGTGTGTACCGGTGTCAGTGCTAGTAGAGTCATCGATCTCCATGAACATTCCCTCCTAAGATGACCTTCCTACCCACATCGCTAAACATATGGTCTTCCATCCTGGCCCGGCTTGTTGAGTCCCTAACCCCCTAGCCTTGTCTCTGCGGTGGCACTGGTAATGTTGGCACAAAATAAGCTCTGGTTGTCCGATTATCATCCCTATGGTCTCAGACATAATGTGTGTCATACCTGTCATCCGGATCTATATATCACATTTGCCCAGAACTCTATCTAGTTCGTCTCTTTGACTTGGTAGATGAATCCCCATCTCCCCACTGCATCAGATGCGTCTCATGTGTTAGTGCCCTATCATACACATTCTATAGTAAGGGCTCCAATAGAAATAATAGTTGTGGCGATATCATCAATCAACCCTCGGATGAAGTAATAAATCTGTAATCTCTCCGTGCCTGCGACGTCCATGGAAAAATGTAATAAATACCAGTACTTGTCCATATGTTGTAGTGTTGACTGGCTTCCCTTTGCCATTGCTAGAAATTCCTTTATCGACCTCAGCTGGACCTCGATCAGAATGTACTGATTGTATAAAATTTGTCAAAACTCAGCCCATGTGGTCAGATATGGATGAGTGTGGGTGTACACTATCCATTACACGGCTGCATCTCCTATCAACATATGCCTTGACATCTTGACACGTATGCTTTCGTGAATCTGTAGTAGCTTGTTTAACCTCTAATGTGTAATCAACCATTTCTTGGCTATTTTCGGGTCTCTGCCTCCATGAAAATATCAAGGATCAATTATGATGAACTCCCTCATCAACTTGACCTCTACTATCATTAAAGTCTCAAACGTGTATGTCAGTGCTAGCGTAATTGTAAACATCTCGGTCGAAGATGTCACTGTCTTGGTCTACACTACTTTTGGTGCGTTAACCACTATCATAGTCCCCTATACCACTGCTTGAGTTGGTACACCCTGAATAGTCGGTGGGACTGTCATTTGAATAACTATCGTTTTAGCCATGCTTTGTATCTAGGCAGTAGTGAGTGATGCAATCGTCGCTGTCTGTGTGCACATCATATCCATAAATAGCTCAAACTGCTTATCATGAGCAACGAATCGTGAGGCTACTACTGGATCCAAACCATCATATCTAGTCTGATCGCTTGTCTGACCAACATCAGAGTAAAGTCTATAATACTCATAATACTCTAAATAGCATAAAAACCTAAAATACTTCAGACTCTTGTGATGTTATGACCAATATCAGAGTGAGTTATCCGACCTTTCATCGAGGGCTCCAATACTGACTATGATGACCCATTCTCAAATTAAGGTTCCACCCAGCCTAACCCTTTCATTAAGCCATTATATCACATTTATAAGACTTAATAACTTATTAGTCAATCTCTTCAACATTTCCCCAAAATAGCTAACATAAAAATAAACAACCTACCGTTCTCTTGTTAATTAATATTTTAGAGTTCATTAAAATTTTAAAACTTAAAGATTATTCAGCGAAAGTATTAATACATTAGTGAAGCAATTAATCTTAAACCTAAGTATGTGGAAAATCAGGAATAAAGTGCACATGCCAATATATGATAAAACTATGATAACGATACATCAACACATGTTTGTCAAGAAGCTATCTTACAACCCATAATATATATACCCAAAAGTATTTAAAAGACATATAAATAAGTCATACAAAAAAATCAAAAACTACAAAATCAGTGATAGCAGCACTCTAGTGGCTCAGAGATAATCGTTGATCTTCTATTTGCCCAGTTTGCTACTCGGTGGAACTGCACCCACCGTCATAAAAAGAATGATGAGTATAGGAAAGTAGAAAGTAATACTAAAAGACATTTATCCATATTTTGAAATATATAACAAGTATTTGAAAGTATAAAAATAACAACTGTGTTAGAAAATAATCATTCTATAAGATACTTCAATTAAGCAACATGAAATTGACATTCGACTAAGCGGTATTGATCTAGGGCCTATCGACTGTGAGTTACATCACGTAATCCTTATTCCACTATTTAGGGTATAATATGTTCTCACATCATTAAAAAGCCCACTACATATGTATAAATACTCACGAATGCCCCTCAAATGTGTAGTATACTTGTCAACAACCTTGGGTCCCAACCCGTGTGCTACACAAACTAGTGGTGAGATCTCGACAACCTCAGAAGTCTTCTGACTCTTTGTGCCGTAGTCATCTATATATATCATAGTCCTAGACACAAGAACTGCTTTTATAATTCAAAGAATGACAATTTAGGAGTTCAACAGTGTAATTGCATAACTAATGCACAAAAGAAATGAAATTTCGTTACCATAAATCACCTACCTAATAGCATGTTAATTTAATTAACTAAATTCCTCAACAATAAAAAATGACATAACACATGATTTAGACTCAATGAAACCACTTCACCAACAAACAATTCCATGATAACGAACTCATGTAATGAGATAGAACAACCAAGTCCTGACATCTAGAGTATAATGATTAAATTAGTCAAAATGACTGTAAATGAATAGCATAATTCGAATTAAATGTAAATAAATTTACTTGTAATCCATGTAGATTCCCTAGGCTAATCTGACCTCCCAACACCTCAAAACGCGTACCTGGACCCTCGAGACTCTTCCCTGGCTCGTAGTATCATTAGATATATTTTAGAGTGTATTTAGTCCTTTTAGTTAGGGTGTTAGGATTGTCTAAGATGTTCAAACTTAAATTAAGGAATTTCAAAAATTGTGTTGTCAAAAGCACCTAGCACACTAGATAATATGTTTAGCACATGCTAGAGGCCCCTTTTAGCATGCTCCCCATATTCTTTAGCACTCTAGATGCAGGTAGCATGCTAGCTAGCATGCCTAGTGTGTTATACGCAGGAAAACTCAAAAATTATGCAATTTGAATTTCTGAGTTTTCACCTCCAAAGGCCATCTCCATCACTTTGGACCTCTATTACCCTCACTAGAGATCCAATACATCCTCCATAATAGTAAGAATAGTACACACCTCATAATTATCACCAAATTCATCCATTTATACAAAATTAAAAGTGTAAACTAATATTTGGAGAACACTTTAATCCTTGATCATCCACCTCTAAATCCACCATAATTTCCTTTCAAACCACTGATCTTCTTCCTCTCTGATCTTTCTCTCTCGCTTTATTCTCCTCTAAGTATGAATTGTAAATGATTTGCATGTACAAACCATCCATATATATGTATATATGTAGATAAGGTTAAACTATAGCCATTGATCTTGAAGTAATATATGTAGATAAGGTTAAACTATAGCCATTGATCTTGAAATACACACATCTCAAAACTAATCTAATGGCTCACATATTGACTTAACATTCACTAACTCTCCACTAAGTCATCTCTACTAACATAATTCACAACTTAATAGGTCTTGTGATATGTCCACAAATATCTCGAGGAAAAGTAATGACTAGTGTTTTATCTTTCTTATTTAGGCTTCGTTAATTTAAATCAACTTATTTCCACAAAAAATTAGCTAACAAAGCCACATTATCTTTAAACAAACTTACCACATCAATCTCTATCCTGGTCCCACGCGGGCACACATCTTGAGGCATGTTCCTGCTTACGAATCCACATTTAAATACATGTAGGAGTGACTTAGTAGTCTATACATATACATTACACTAGCCATACATAACCACAAAATCTATCATATACCTCGGTCATATCACCTCGGTCAGTGCACGTATCTCGATGCGAGTCACACATGACAAGTCAATGATCCTGGTTTATGGATTAAACTAGGATTATGAATTTGGGTCATGACAAAACTTCCAAACTAATGAAAATTTCGTCCTCAAAATTAACAAACTGGATTTTGACGTCTTGTCAAATTAAGACACCACCCAGTCTAATCTTATCATTAAGCCTTAATCTCACCCTTATAAGACTTAACAAATTATAAAACTACTTGAGAGAGTATATTCAATTCGGTAAAATTACTTTTATGCTTCATTTTATATTTACTTTTTACTTTAACAAATTACTTTATATTAAAGTTTGAGTGAATTTTTTTTTTGTTTTTAAATTAAAGTTTTCTTTTGTTTTCTTAAATTCATTTTTTTTCAAAGCTTTAGAGAATTAAGTGAGAGCTTTCCTAGTCGTGTAGTTAGGCTAGCAGATGAGATCGTAAGTTTCGCAGTAAATCATTGACCAAGCCAGATCTCAAAGTCCTAAGCCAAGACATGAGTGAATTAATAAAGAAAATGAAAGCTACCATTTCTTTTAAAAATCTAAATCTGAGATTTGAGTCTTCATCTCCGGAATCAAAATAAGACCATAGGTCTATCTTGAAACGTAAAAAAATGAAATCAATAATAGATTTAAGAACTATTAGAGAATTTTCTTTTACTAATATTGAACAATCTCTACAAAATTGGGATATACCAAAAACTCATGTCCATTAACTTTATACCAAATGATCTTTTTCAAAAACTCAAGATTTTATAATAAAACTAAAAACTCAAGATTTTATAATAAAACTTGAAGATAATAGATCTATAGACACTAAAGAACATGAGATACATTTTATTTTGCCATTGAAAATACAGTTTTATAGTGTAAGATACAAATATCTACATATAAGATTAATACAAGTAGCAATAAAACCTTTGACTGCTTTAGGACTTAATACCTCTGTTTTAGCCTCTGTACAAGACAAAAGACATTTAGAATTTTATGAATCTTTGCTAAGAATGATTGAAGGTAGTTTGTCTAAAGGTCCTATTTAACTTCACATTAAGCCTATTTGATCAATTTGACCATTAAGCCACAATATTAAGTCTATATATTAAAAAGTTTAAAATGAAAGGAGTATGTTCAAATTTTGTTGTTGTCTTTAGAATATATTATAAATTGCTACATACAACAATTCTTGTTGTATCTTATACTAGTTTGCAAAAAAGCACCTTCACTTTATTTTTAACTAATATAGAGAATAAAGTTATAACAAGAAAACAACTAAGTTGGAAAGATATTAATATACAAAAAACATGGTTAATACAAGATACCAATAAAAAGGAAAATCCTACAGATAACACAAATGATCAAATACATACAATAATAACTCATGATGATGATTTGGTATAAATAATATTTTCCTTTAGAAAATCTTATTCAACAATACCTGATACAATAGAAGAGCCAATATATGACTCCCAGCCAGCAAGTGAATCAACATCTAAAACCCCCACTCATGTTGCTTATCCAGTCACACATTCTAAGGATAATGTAACTATACATAACTTCCTCGATTATCGAATTCATATGATTAATGAAGAAGAAAATGAAGAATCATTTGTTTTAGAGTATAAACAATTAAAAGACTAGTTTTCAAAACATCTTTTGAAACCTATATTTTTTAAATTATATTCTGAATTTTAGCAAGCAATAATTCAAGAAAACTATTTTGCTCATATAGCAAAGGTAAAAGAAAATATCTAATTTTTTTATTATCTAGCAGAATCTTGTCCTCTTGTTATCAATTAAATTAATACTATATGGGACACTATCACAAGAGAAAAATACATTCAAGCCAATCATCTTTTAGCTCCTATTAAAATAAAAAATAGCATTAATGTTTTACCTTTTGAAGCATGTTTAGAAGAAGATAAACCTATAACTAGAAAAGACTTAAATCACATCATAGAACAAAATAATTTTACTAATATATATATATATATATATACATATATCTACTTTATCAAATAATTCAACAAAACCCACTATTGAAGCCTCCTTAAGCAAACAAGAAAGAGAATTCATCTTAAAAGACCTTAATTATAAGATTGTATTGATTCATTACCTATATTTAACCCAAAATTTTCTAGTGAATTATTAAGAACTATAGCTCATAAATTGCCAAAATTAGAAATAAATACCTAAAAAAAATTGACAAAATGGACAAATCTCCTAAAATAGCTAAATTAGAAAATCAATCAATGACATCAGAACAACCATTTAAAGAAACTTTAGACATAAATCTAGTACATACAAATTTTTAGATTTTTATCTCTGATTCAAAATCGGAAATTAGCATTAACAAAGTTTATCATTCAAATATCTTAAAAGAAACCAAAAATCTAATGTTAAAAACTCTAAACGTTATTATCATAAACTCACTCTTGTAGGTTTATTACTAGAAGAAAATACAACAAAAGAGTAAAACTTGATGAAAATTCCATTTATGAATGGAATATTGATGGATTATCTAAATAAAAAATTAAAAGTACTGCAACATATGCTTATTTAACCCAAATTTTGTTGAATATTTGATCACGTAGAACACACTATAACCAGAGCTATAGGAATAGGTTTTGCTTGCTAATTACATGGTTAGTGGTCTACTGCATTGTCGGAACAACAACTATTAGATATCTTCAATTAAGTTGAACGTAATGAATATAACAACCCAATCTTGGATGTTTAAGGAAGATAACAACTAAATGTTTTTATGACATTACCCACTTAAATTATTTGGCATTTTATAGGAACCTTATCAAAAATTGATGAAAAATTATCTGAACAATTGTAGGATTTTTGGTTTAGAACCTTATCTAATTTTTTTTTGTATAAAGACACGTATTTTTTAAAATTTTATAAACTTCCAAATAATGATCTTGTATTTTGGAAAGGACCTTTTATTGTAGAACTACCTGGAACATTTGCATAAAAGGTAAAAATTCAGTTGAGACAAAAATGAAATGGAAATTTAAATTATGCTCAATTTACTTATGGAAATCTTTTTCAAGCAATTAAAATGACAAGACTAGCTATATGTAATGACATTAAATTGAAAAGGCAATTGAATAAAGAAACTAGAAACAACCATAAGGATCTAAGAGACTTTTGCTATCAGTTTGGACATGTTGTAGGAAAAACAGTTGATAGAAATCCAAGACATAGAAATAAAGAATAAAGAGGTTTAAGAATAATAATAATAATCAGGACTCGTATTACAAGACTAATAGAAGAAGAAAGTATAAAAATCATAAAAAAACTAATAAAAGATCAAATACATGTTTCAAATATGGAAAATTAGGCCACTATGCTAATAAATGCCATTTTAGAGATCATAAAAGAAACGTAAGGGAGATACAAGAAGATAATTCTAATTCTTCTTCGGATTCTTTTCAATGTCTAGAAAATATTCGAAATATAATTAGGTCTGAATCTAGTTCAGAACATGAAGTAAATGTTTTAACTGCTAATGAAAAATTAATTTTAGAAATTGGAGAGCAAAAACATACAAGTATTTCACATTAATAATACAAGCTCAGGATGATGTATCTCGAAGTTTTAAAACTAATTTTTTAAAATAGATATATCAGAATGATACAATGCAAGATGTATTTAAAGCAGTTAATAAAAGACAAATGCAACCACCAGAACTCACTATCAATACTTTTCAACAAAAGATCAATCAATTAAAAACAAAAATACCATATCTTAAAATTAAACTGACAAAACTAGAAGAAGGTAAAGAAGAATCAGAAGATGTTACTTTTATATGGTGATAATGTCTTCATAGAATCCTTTACTCACTATAGTCATCAACGATGGTTTACTCCCATAACGTTAAAAATAAAAGAATTCAAATATACAAGGCATGCATTGATAGACTCGGGCATCGATCTTAATTATATACAAGAAGGTTTAGTCCCATTTAAATATTGTGAGAAAACTAATAGTCGAATTTCTACTGCAGAATGAAATAAATCCATAATTAAACTCAAAATTTCAAAATCTCATATTTGCAAAAATAATGTATGCCTACCCACTTCTTTTACTATACTCAAAGATCAACAACATGATATGTTATAAAGAACACATTTTTTATAACAACTACAACCCTTTTCAATCATTACGCAATAATAAAGATAACGATAGATTAAAAGAAAGTAAATTATTATTTAGTGACCCAACAAAGACAAGGATATTTAAATCGAATAATCAAATCAAAAAGAACATAAACAAAATCACATCGGATTCTTGAAAACAAAAAATAAAAACCTAAAGATAGATCAAATAATTGATATTGCTTATTATCAATAAAAAATAAAAGCACTTCATGACGAATTAGTTTCTAAATGTTGTTCGGAAATACCATTTGCCTTATTGGATAAAAGAACATATAAGGTATCCGTTCCCTATGTAGATAACTTTCAGGAAAGTAAGATCCTAACCAAAGCAAACCCATCACAAATGAATGAAAGATTATTTAAATTTTGTGACCTGGAAATAAAGGATTTACTACAAAAGAAATTAATTACTTCCTTAAGGTCTCATTAGAGTTGTATGTCATTCTACGAAGAAAATACAGTAGAATTAGAACTTGGATCATCGAGATTAGTAAAGAATTATAAACCTTAAAATAATGTATTAAAAACAATTAGGTATCCATTACCTTATAAAAAGGATTTAATACAAAGAATAACCAATTTAATCTTTTTTTAAATTTGATCTTAAATCTGGTTTTTGACCAATACAAATAAAAAATGAAGATAAGTATAAAAATGTTTTTAATACACCATTTTGACAATATCAATGGGATGTTATGTCTTTTTGGTTTAAAAAAACGCTACTTCAAAATTTCAAAAGATTACGAATGAGATTTTTCAGCCTTATCACGAATTTGTTCTAGTTTATATAAATGATATCCTTAATTTTTCAAATTCTTTAGATCAACATTAGAAACATTTATCCACATTTCAACATATAATAATAAAAATGGTCAAGTTATCTTAAAGAAAAAAAAACTATCTCAAACTTTAATTAATCTTTTAGGATTTAGAATTTAAAATCAAACTATTACTCCAATTAATCAAGTCATAGAATTTGCAGAAAATTTGCTTAATCAAATCACATACAAAAATAAGTTACAATGACTTTTAGTTGTCTAAATTATTTAATAGATTTTTATAAAGAGTCGATAAAGCTACCCAACTTATTAAAACCAAAGTCAAAACGCAACTCATTAAAACTAAAGTCAAAACCCTTCCTTATCTACACATAGTTAATCATACTTACCCAAAAATTACTCAAACATATGCCTTCAACATAGGCTTTGACGGAATCTTATTTTAGAAGTCCCCGGAAGGAAATGAGCAATTAGCTTGCTTTACTTAAAAACTATGGAATAGTACCCAAAAGAATTACTCTTTGTTAAAAAAGAGATTTTAGCGATTATTTTATTAGTTTAGAAATTTTAGTTTGATGTTGTAAATTAAAAGTTATTAAAACATGTTGATTGCAAATCAGCAAAAGAAATACTTTTGAAATATATAAAAAATATAGTTTCAAAACGGATATTTGCTAGATGGCAAGATATATTAAGCATTTTTTATTTTGATATTGAGTATATCAAAGGAGAAAATAATTCTCTTCCAGATTTTTTGTCAAGAGAATTCGTTCTTACTCCATAAGATCCCATCAATACAAGTCATCATGAACATTAAAGGAAAAGATATTTTATATCATAAATCATCCTATAAATTCTCGCCTCTCTTTAAGCTATCAATTGATCATAATAAAGATAAAGCCCAATACCATCTTAAAAGTTATAATATTATCACCATCATTGAACCTTCATTACTTGACCTACCTCTTAAAAACCAAATCAAAATCATTATGCCAAATAAGTATCATTTCATTCCTAAACGTCCTCAAGTGTCAATCAGATTCTATGAAGCTCACATTTCAGAGACCAAATTCGTAATTTTTGAATATTTCAAAAAACTCAACTTTAAAGAAATAGCCAACTCAAAAACGAAATTAAAAAAATCATCATTATAGACGAATGAAATCAAGATTCTCTTTGTAAACAACCTATTTATTCTTATCAGTCTATGACTTTATTACCCTACATGCCTCCGATCTTCGTAAGTTATGAAAATTATATAAAAGCTTGGAAAATTATTTTATTTAATAAAAGCCCAATAAAAGGACATTCTTGGTATATCACTTCTAAAAAATCACTTAGGATGAAAATTCCAGTTTGGTTTCACCATAAATCGTTTACTAAGTTTGGACATATACAACAAATTCTTCCTTATCAAGTCGAGAAACTTCATGATGCAGAGGGACTATCATTTTTTAATTCATTCATAAATACACCATCTCGTGGATCGTACATTGGAATCACGCCACGTGAAAAACAATTGATTCCCTTCGAATAACATCTCACCTTTTAGTTCAATAAATCCATGTCAAATGGTGAGATGAATTTGATATCAAAACACTTAAGGATCAACCATCACCGATTTCATAAAAGAATTTACTATCAAGCCAAATTTCTCTAATAACACCAAAATCTTTTATATAAGTGATTGTACCAAATAAATGGACTACTTTGATAGCACCAATCCAAATATCGTCATTGTTATCCATTCATATAACTCCAGATTTAGCCAATACAATTTTTGAACACTTAAGAAAAATGGAAGAACGAATTATGAAGAGTAGACAATCAGTCAGAAACATCGATAACGAATTTAGAACATGGAGTTAGCAGTGGACCTTATTCAGAATATGAAGAATCCAATAAATTTAATATGCTTTGATCATCATGGCCCAAGCTAAAAATCACTAATTCGAGCCCATGCCGAATTCTACAAGATCATAATTTCATCTGATCAAAAGAATCTACATCAAGTCCAATAAAGAGAAAGCTCATCAAGTTATCAAGACTAATAGCTTTAATGTAACAAGTCTGTTAGGAAGTGTGAAAATAAGTTTTATCTTATGTATCAATAATGCAATAAAATAATCTATTTTAGTAAAAGTAGACATGCCAGTAGTAATTCTGTAAATATTTAATGGTCGTAAGTTTATTCTTTTGGAATTTAACTTCATAAATTAGACCCGTTCATAAAAAGTAAAGATGCAGTGTTATATTTGAGTCGGTGTAAGAAACAATCTAGTAAGTAGAATCCTCGTAAGTCTAAAGTCTAGGCTACTAGGGGTATTATCGAGGGATATTGTCGTCATTTTGTGCACTACTCAAAATCTATAAATAGAAGATATCGAATGGAGAAGGCATTTGATGTTTGAGCTACAAGAATTCGTGTTTTCATTTTTACAGTTCTTTCATTCTCTTTTTTAGCTTCATATCTCTCTACTCCATCATTTTCCAGTATCCTTCTCTTACACCTCCACTACCTCTAACAACTCTACTACCCTTGCTACCATTCATCTCTTACACCTCCATTATCCATTCTCCATCACCATTACCCACCCCCATTCCCCATCACTAATATCCATTCTCTACCCATCTCCACTATCCACCCATCTCCACCCATCCCCCTTACTACTATCCACCTATCACCATTATCTATTCTCTACCCATCTGCACTATCCACCATCTCCAATATCCATTCTATACCCATCACCCCTACTGGTATAGGGTTCTGGGTTTAGTATTTAAGAAATGGATAATCACCCTTACTGGTATCAGAGCCAACCACCATTTTCTTTTCTCCTGGAAATAAGTATATGATTTTTGCTTTTATTACTTTTTCATTACTTTTATGCGTCATATTATATTTACTTTTTACTTTAACGAATTACTTTATATTAAAGTTTGATTCAATTTCTTTTGTTTTTAAATTGATGGTTTTTTTTTTTTGTTTTCTTAAATTCATCTTTTGTTTAAGCTTTAGGTAACTGAGTGAAAGGTTTCCTAGTCGCGTAGTAAGGCTAGTCGATGAGATCGTATACCTAGAAGTAAATCGTTGACCAAGCCAGATCTTAAGCTCCTATGCCAAGACATGAGTGAATTAGTTAAGAAAATGAAAGCTACACTTTGTTTTAAAAATCAAAATCTAAAATTTGAGTCTTCGTCTTCGAAATCCAACAAGATCATAATTACATCTTGAAACCAGAAAAATGAAATGAAAAATAGATTGAAGAAATATTAGAGAAATTCTTTTTACTAATATTGAACAATCTCTGTGAAATTGAGATATGCTAAAAACTGATGTCCATTAATTCTATATCAGAGGATTTTTTTTCTAAAACTTAAGATTTTATAATAAAACTTGAAGAAGATATTAGATCTATAAACGGTGAAGGAAAAGCGATATATTAAATTTTGCCATCGAAAATCTAGTTTTATAGAGAAAGATACAAATATCCACATATAGAATTAATACGGGTAGCAATAAAGCCTTTGACTGCTTTAAGACTTAATACCTCTATTTTATCTTTCATACGAGACAAAAGACATTTAGAATTTAATTACTCTTTGCTAGGAATAATTGAAGGAAGTTTGTCTGAAGGTCCAGTTTCCTTCAATTTCTTCCTAACTTCACAATACGATTATATGATCATTTTTTCCATGAAGCCAGGTCATTAAGTCTATATACTAAAGGGTTTCAAATGAAAGGGAGTACATTCAAATATTGTCGTTATCTTTAGAATTTAATTTAAATTGATGCATACAATAATTCTTGCTATATCTTATACTAGTTTGCAAAAAGACACATCCACTTTATTTTTAGGAAATATAGAGAATAAAGTTATTAGAAGAAAGCAACTAAGTTGGAAAAATATTAATACACCGAAAACATGGTTAATACAAGATGCCAATAGAGAAGAAAATCATACTGATAATACAAATGATCAAATACTTACAATAATAACTCATGATGATGGTTTAGTAGAAATAGATTTTGCCTTTAGAAAATATTATTCAACAATTCCAACTACAATAGAAGAGCCAATATACGAATCCTAGCCAGCAATAGAATCAACAGATAGAATCCCCACTCATGTTGTTTATCCGATCACACCTTATGAGGAAAATGTAACTATAAATGACTTCATCGATTATCAAATTCATATAATTAGTGAAGAAGAAAATGAAGAATCATTTGTTTAAGAGTATCAACAATTAAAAGATCAGTTTTTCAAACATCCTTTAAAACCTATATTTTAAAAATTATATTCTAAATCTCAACAAGCAATAACTCGAGAAAATAATTTGCTCGTATAGCAAAGGTAAAACAAAATATTCAATTTTTTGATTATCTAGTAGTATCTTGTCCCCTTGTTATAAATAAAACTAATATTTATGGGAAACTACCTTAGAAGAAAAATATATTCAAGCCAATCCTCCTTTAGCTTCTACTAAAATAAAAAGTTTAATGTTGTACCTTTTAAAGCATGTTTTGAAGAAGAAAAACTATAACTTGAAAAGACTTAAACCATATCATAGACAACATAATTTTACTATTATATATCAATCTACTTTATCAAAAAACTCAAGAAAACCTACTAGCGAAGCCTACTCAAGTAAACATGAAAGAAAATGCATCTTAAGAAGACGTCAATTACATGATTCTACTTATTCATTACTTATTTAACCCAAAATATTTTATTGAATTAGTAAGAACTATAGCTCATAATTTGTCAAAAATTAGAAATAAATACCCTAGAAAAAATTGACAAAAAGGAGAAATCTCATATAATAGCTAACTTAAATAATCAATCGAAAACATCAGAACAAACATTTGAAGAAACTTAAAACATAAATCCAATACAAAAAAAATTAAAGATTTTTAGCCCTGATTCAGAATCAGAAATAAGGATTAACAAAGTTTATCATTTAAGATACCCTAAAAGATATCAAACACTTAATGTTAGAAACTTTAAACATTAATATCATAGACCCACTCCAGTAAATCTATTACTAAAAGAAAATGTAGCAAAAAGAGTAAAGCTTGATGAAAATTCCATTTATGAATGGAATATTGATGAATTATCTGAATATAAAATTTTAGAAGCACTGCAACATTTGCTTATTTATGCAAAAGTTTGTTAAATATTCAATAAAGAAAAATGGGCTATAACCGTAACTATTGTGGCATCCGAGAAATTTTAAAACTTGATTAGGCGGCTAATTAAGAATTTTCATATTTGATTTGAGATTTAGTTATCCGAGGTTGACCCACACGTTATGGATCGGAGATCATAATTTTTAAAATTATTTTTTTATGTCGTGAGCCTATTTGATGTATTATACACCATTTTGACGCAAAATAGGGTCAAGTAGAGTGTATACATAGTGTCTATAAGTTATGGAGTGCATTGGAGAATTTATTCTAATATTCGATAATTTTGTGGTATTTTTCAAATTTTAATTTGGAGTAAAAAACTAGAGATAATCATGAAATTGAATAAAATAATAAATAAATTAGTAGGCGCTTAGTGACATGCGGGGTTGAGGGTAACACGCGTGAAATACGCAACAGTGTACATGCCCGAAGGTGGTCGTTAGTGCATGTGGCGTATTTATAGCCATGAAAATGCATAGGTGCATATATATAAACAAATCATATAGTTTGAATTATATAAAAGTATACATTAGATTCACCTCGAGATACGCGTTATGTGAGTGTTGAGGAAGAGAATGGTATAACGTGCTATTGTTGAGGAGTATACATGCCTCAAGTTGCGTGCAGTCTAATCTTGAGGAAAATGTGCATCGTTATAAAACCATTAGATCTACCTTGAGATACATGATACGTATATCGAAGAAATCAATATAATTGATTTTGAGTAAGTCGACTAGAGGTTGTAATTATTTTATTGATAGCCATTAGATTTACCTTGAGATACGTATTACATATTTCGAAGAAAATTAAAATCTTAATATATATTTTCAACAACCACCGTCTCCACTGTGATTCAAACAAAAAAAATCGACACCGAGAGGAGATGGAGATTGAAAGGGAGAGACCGACACAAAGGTGAGTTACGTAGGTTGTTGTTATTGTGTTCGCTATTGAAGTGGTTGTTGTCGTCGTTGATAGTTCTATATATCGTTGAGTTGTTCGTTGTTTTGATGTTGTTGGTGTCGTTGTTAATGGAATATGGGTTGGAGGCTGTTCGATGAGGGATATGATGTAGGGGTTATCTTCCTTGCCAAAAACCCAAGTCGGTTCGAATAGTAAATAAAAAGATTTGGGTTTATCCCCCCAAAATGAACTGAACCGAACTAGGTCCGGTTCAGGGGTCAAACCCATTATTTAAAAAATGGTTTCTAATTAAAAACATAAAATAAAATCCTGAAAAAATTAGGAAAATCCAAAAATCGGATTTTTGACCAAATTAATGGAAATTAAAAGTTTTTATGAAAAATGAGGATTTCGAGATTTTCTCAATGATTTACACTAAGGTTTTCTCGTAATACGTGCTATGATATTTGAAAATGTTTGAAATTTAGAAAATTATTTCAAAGCCTAGTCTACTTAATCGAGCATAATGGAAAAGTTTGATCCATGTAGCCGGCCTCAGTTAATTTGGTACTGAGGCTATGTTGTTGTTGTTGTTGATGTATTTTAAAGCTTAGTCAAGGTAAAAGTTTATTTCCAAATCACAATTTGGAATCAAAATTGAGATCTGGACATCCAAGTTGTTGATTTAGGGTGATTTTGAAGTTTTCGAGTCGAAGGTAGGACTGATAAATATATAAAAAATTAGAAAATTTATATTTAAGCCTGGATAATGTAATTTGCGATGCCAAACAATAATTTTTAGTCAAAAATAAAATATGGGCGATAGAGAATTTATTTTGGAAGTATTTTAGGGGTTTCGAGACGCGAATGAGTCTATTATACAACAACTAATTGAAAAAATTATAGAATTATTATGAAAACTTACATAACATATAAAAGAATTGTAAGATCGTGGCTGGAGCCCCATGTTGACTAGTTTACCGGCTTGAAGCACAAGGAAGTTGCGATATCGCGTTTGTAAGGTTATGTAAATCCTATAGTAACATTTACATTATATGATTATAATTTCATATAAAGAGCGTTGATTCTTGATATTGAATCTTTGTTGTACATGAATACATGAATTGAGAGGATAAGGACAATTTGAGTATCCTTATACTGTATATTGTACCATAGTTATTGAACACTCTATTATGTTTGAGGGGCTAAAGCCACTAATACTTTGCATCACGTGGTTATCATGAGATCACGATGAACCAAATTATACTCCCAATATCTAGAGGAACGAGACTCATTCGGTTATCATCTCCAGGCATGAGTCCTTATTATTGTTTACTTATCACTTTCGGAGAATGTTATTAGATTGTGGTTGGATTAAAAATGATATGGATTCGCTGTTGTATTAAAATTCCTTGGATTATATTCTTCATTTAATCTCTAAGATTATTATGAATTTGATTATTACAGGTGTACGAGATAGTGTGGAATCTACTTATCTGATATTATCAGATTTTTATAATTGGATAATAGCAGGTTCTTGTAGCGACAAGGGAAAGGGAAAACTTTCCGACTGTATAGACTTGCTTAGTTCTTTTTTGTATGTATGTATTGGTTTTTGGATATATTGTATTGTATAAATAGGTTTCTTGATTTGAGTGTGATTAAGATCTCCTTTGCAATGACCGGAAGGGTTTTAGGACTAATTGAGATAATTCTCGAGTTAAAGTAATATTAGCTTAAGGTTTTTAATACTTCAGATCATGTTAGAATAAATATATAATTTAGTAAATGCAATTTATATCATTATAAGATGGATTTTGAGTCTTTCGGTATTTCCACCGAAGCTGAGTAGATTTTGTCGAAGATTTTTGAAGGCCGAGTTTTTCGGTGTAGGCTTAAAAATAGAGGAGGTGTTGTCCTAAAGTTTTTACGGAACTTCGAGGACTCTCTAATTAACGTAAACGAACTTAAAGGTTTTAGATTCAATTAGAACCCTTAGTTGTTGATAATATTTTATAATTTATGAATCGAAGATCTTAATCTTAATTGTTTATTGATGGATAAGAGAAAGGCTGCTAGATTATCAAGGGATTAAGGTAATCTAGGCTGGTCAGATGCCCTAATTTTATGGGGTCTGAGAATGTTGGTATTGGAGTCTAGGTTTGACTCAATTGATGATAAACTTTGGTTGAGAACCAAAGGGTGATTGAGCACGATTAGTTAGGAAGTAACGCGATGGAATGGGATTAAAAAGCTTAAAAACTTTATTATTATGTTATATTGTTTTGTATCTATGTATATATGTATCTATTATTGCTAAATATACGATATGAAGTTTGTTCTCATTTTTCGTTTGATACTTAACTCATAAAATATGATGAGTAAGATTAGAAAAGAGTAATGAAAAAGAGAGAATAATCTTGTGAACAAAACTGAGCGTAAATAGATATGGAATGGACTTGGGAAATCCGAATTCACAAAGCCATTGTAAATAGTTCGGTACTAATATTACTAATGAAAGTAGTAGGAAATTGGTTTAAAGGGAAGTCAAAATGATTCATTTGTGTAAACACCGAACATGTATTTCTTGGAAATCGAAAGTATCGAATTATTTCAATTGTGAAACACTCAACAAACATTAAAATAGACTTAAATTAAATCTTAAGCGATTGAGAATCATTTGGAAAACGTAAAATGAAGTTGAGACTTATCGGAAGCACAAGATATGGATTATCTTGAGTTTTAGAATAATGTTAGTACTGGTTGCATGTTTAACTCTGTAAGACTATTCTATAAAATATTAGTTTAATTCATAACCAATTGAGCGTTGCTTCTGAAAATAGTCTCAACAAGGAAAATGGAGACATGTGGTTATTGAAAACGTAAAATGCAAATTGGTTATAAAAATCAATTTTTGACTGAGAAGTCAAAATGAGATTTTGATTGGATAAGTCAAGTTATCTAAGCCGGTTTCTAAGAAAATAAAATACTTTGAAGTAAAGTATTGTCTCCTTTTTAGAACAAAGTGTAAATTGAAAAATGGAATAGAACCATATTTTAAAACAATTGAATGACTCATATATAGAAGTAATGAAAACTTTGATTATTTATTAATGAAGTTACTTAACTATAAGTGATGTTGGGTATAGTGGTTTTATGAATCGAATGAAGAACTGATAAAATGAATGGAAATACACGAGTTAGAAGTAATTTTTGTTAACACCAAATTAGGTGTTGTTACAAAATAAAGATCAATTAAATCTCTAACTTGAAAATGAAAATTGTAGTGATAACATCAACGTGAAAGAAGTTAAGGTATTCAAGAAGTCATCTAATAAGAGCTTGGATTAGCTATTAAACATCAACACACGTGATTATGTTTTGAAACTTGAAGTACCCAATAGATACTTCTAATGAAATTAAGTTGTGATGCTTATCACTACGATCGAAAATATAATAAATAAAAAGATAAGTCTACTGATTGAGAATCAGTAGTGAGTTGTATAAGATGTTAGTATAAGTTCCTGTATTGAATGAATTTCCATTGATATGAATTAAAGGATTGAAATGACATCTTTTAAAAGTTTGAGTAGTGATTAAGATAATATGATCTTAGAAATTCAAATTCATCTATCTCTTGAGTTGAATAATAATGGAAAAGTGAATTCATCAAAAGTAATTTAATAAATAGTAAGATACAAAGTTATCTTATATAATCTCTTGAGAAGTACCAAATTTCTTTATGTGAAAAAGAAAAGTCAAAATATTTGAGACTAATGAAAATAACTGTAAGATAATAACAAATAGTTTAACTATTTAAGTCGTGAAGTTTCTCAATTTCGGATTAAGATTAGCTAGGGAAGACTTCGATTCAATAAATGATAATAAGAGGTCGCATCGTCCTTAGCTATATTTTCAAAAAGAGAAGATATATAAACTGCCTTTCTAAGTCAAGATTGAGGAGCTATAAGTGGCTTGGTTGTTAAATGAAAGTCGTGGTAATTTTGTAAAGGGGCTATGAGCAAGATCAATGGGAGAATAGCTATTGACAAAAACCGAATGGAATAGACTCAATGTATAAAATAAAATGAGATGTCGAGATGATTTGTGACTGTTGGAAGTGACACGGACGGACTCCTTTAGTCAAGGTAAGGCACTGGAATAGTTGTGCATAGCCAAAAGTTTATGTAACTCTGTTGCATAATCATGACTTGTTCATAGCATAGAAGATCGGTGTGACGCGTTCAACAATCTTTGAATAATCGAACGAATTAGTGTCAATCGGTATAATAGAGTCTACGAAGTTTCATTAGAGTCAATTGAAGGGTGAAGTATAGGCAACTAAATGGTCAATATATTCTCACATTAGTATGAAAATGAAAATTTCAAGTTAACGAGTCCTGATCAAATTAGAATATCAAACTAAAATTTTGATGAAACTTACTATATCTTTACTAAGATCTTACAAGAAGTCAAACTTCAGATTTTGAAAGTTTTAAACTAAAGTAGTGTATAACCAATGTCAATGAATATGTTGTATATTAGTTCAATTGTAGTGCAACACCACTTGATTAGTCAGTGGTAAAGTTTAAAGCATTAGTCGTTATAAATTAAAGATGATATAAGATGCTTGCATGTTAGTGAAGATATATATGAAATGAAATGATGCAATATTTACAGCTCTGTTTGTAAGCCTTATCTTTATTAGGTTGGAATATTGAGAGAGTATAGTATATCTGACTGGATATGTTTGAAGAATTGAATATTCTTCAATTGTAATTGAATAGAAATGAAAAAGAGATAACATATTTATAAACTTGTATGGAATACAAGTTAAAAATTATACTATGAGAGTATAATCATCGAATATGTTGAAATCTCTATTTAGAAATGTATGTCTACTCAAGTTAAGAATAACTATCTATATTCAGGTAATGAGAGAAATTGGTGAACAATAAGTAATTAAGAAATGGGTTTGTGGGGATTTCAGTACACTGAAAGGAATGAAGTTCTTGATGAACTCATCATTAAAGAATGGCTTGACAAAGTTAAAAAAGTCATTGATTTTTTAATCAGTCAAAGGTAAAGATCAATGAATTGGCTAACGAGTTGGAATTGGTATTGCTTTCTAATTCACAATCTAAATAATATTGTGAGTAAACATTTAAAGAATGAGTGAGAGTTGCATAATGTGTTAGGTTTCTATTTCTGATAAGAGATCTCTTATCATATGGTGACAGATGTATTATAAGATATATAGTCATGGGATGACTTATGTAATTCTAGGTTTTTATTGGGGAACACTAGAATTGTGATGGATCAGATCGACGCGCGACTCTACTTAATATCTATTATTCGCTCAAATATTATTTTCATCAATATTAATTTTAAACCGATGATAGTCTAAGAATTAATTGGCTGATAATTCAAATAAAAAGGGATGATTAGTGATTAGAAAGTAAACTGAATGTTTACAAAATTTTTAGTGGATATAGAAATAATTATCAACTATTTATGGAATATTTTCATATTTGAATGAGAATTGTGTTATGAAAAGCAAGGTAGGCTAGGCTTTTCTATGTATTGATACTTGAATAGGATTCAAGGTATGAGATGAGAAATGAAGTAAGATTAACATATATTCCCTAAAGTTGATTGTTTAACTCGTCAAAAAATCATAAATTGCCAGGATTGGCAAAATAACGTAGATAACTTTTCATTAAATCGAAATGTTAGAAAATGAAAAGTTAAAATAATTATGATCTCTACCACCAAGTTGTTGAATACAACAAAAGTAATTAAGTCCACTTAACGTTTCACCTTGGAAATAGTTTTACATGTTTGGATTAAAAGAGTTGTATATAAAAGATCATTTTCTCATATCTCTTTTGGTTTAGTAAACTATAAATTTAAATCTCGATGATGAAATTTTTAATTAGTTGAGAAGATTGTGACATCTGAGAATTTTATAAACTTGATTAGGCAGCTAATTAAGTATTTCCTGATTTGATTTGGGATTTAGATATCCGAGTTGGGACCCATTCATAACGGATCGAAGATCGTAATTTTTAGTATTATTCTTATATGTCGTGTGCCTATTTGATATATTATACACTATTTCGACGCAAAATAAGGTCAAGTAGAGTGTATACATGACGTTCGTGATTTCCGGAGTGCATTGGGGGATTTTTTTTCCAATTTTTGATAATTTTGTGGTATTTCTTGAAATTTAATTTGGAATTAAAAAAAGAAATAATCATGAAATTGAATAAAATAATAAATAAATTAGTGGGCGCCTAGTGACATGCGGGGTCAAGGGTGACACGCATGAAATGTACAAAAGTGTATACACCCGAGGGTGGTCGTTGGCTCATATGGCAAATTTATAGCAGCAAAAATACATAGATGCATATATATATATATATATTTATATATTAATATATAAAAAAATCATATAGTTTGAATTAAATAAAAGTATACATTGGATTTGCCTCAAGATATGCATAACGTGAGTGTCGAATAAGAGAACGGTGGAATGTGCTATTGTTGAGGAGTATATACGCATCGAGATGCATGCTGTCTGATCTCAAGGGGAATCAAGTAGTGTATGGTTATAAAGTCATTTGATCTACTACGAGATATACGATACATTTCTTGAAGAGATTAATGTAATTGATTTTGAGTAAGTCGGTTAAGGTTGTGATTATCTTAATGATAGCCGAAAGATTTACCTTGAGATATATAGTACGTATCTCAAGGAAGATCAAATTTATATTATGAAAATGGAACATTAGACTTGTTTCGAGATTCATGTGATGAGAATATCGAGAAAATCTTAATGTTTATTTTCACCAACAACTGTCTCCACTGTGATTCAATCCATAGAAAGAGGAAAAAAATAAAAAAAATTGAGGCTGAGAGGAGATGGGGATCGAGAGGGAGAGACCGAGACCAAAGTGAGTTATGTGGGCCGTTGTTATTGTGTTGGCTATCGAAGTGGTTATTATCGTTGTTGATAGTTGTGTGTTGTTGTTGAGTTGTTGTGATGTTGGTGTCGTTGTTAATGGAAGATGGGTTGGAGGCTGTCCGAGGAGGGTGATGATGTAGGGGCTGTCTCCCTTGCCAAAAACCCAACTCGGTTCAAACAACAAAGAAAAAAATTGATTTTTGTTGAAATAGAGATTAGAGAAGTAAGGATGAAGATTAGGATTTATCCCCCAAAGTGGACTTGTTCGGTTAAGGGGTAAAAACCCTTATTTTAAAAAATGGTTTTATAATTAGAAAAAATAAAATAGAACCTTTTAAAAATTAGGAACATTCAAATAATTAGATTTTTGACCAAATTAATGCAAATTAAGATTTTTTGTGAAAAATAGGGATTTCGAGATTTTCTCGAGGATTTATACAAGGGTTTTCTTCGTAATGCGTATTACGATACCCGAAAATGTCTCAAATTTGGAAAATTATTTTAAAGCCTAGTCTGAGTTAAGAATTTCTTCTAAATCACAATTTGGAGTCAAAATTGGGATCCATACATCCGAGGAGTTGATTTATGGTCATTTCAAGGTTTTCGAGTTGAAGTAAGACGGATAAACATGTAAAAAATTAGAAAAATTATATTTAAGCCTAGACAAAGTAATTTTCGATGCTGAGTAATAATTTTGAGTCAAAAATTAAATATGATCATTAGAGAATTTATTTTGAAAGTATTTTAGGGGTTTCGAGATGTGAATGGGTCTATTAAACCTCAAGTAATTGGAAAAATTATAAATTTTTTATAGAAACTTACATAACATATAAATGAATCACAGGACAGCGGTTAGAGCCCAGTGTGGACTAGCTTACCTACTTAGAGCACAAATGAGTTGCGATATCGCGATTATAAGGTTATGTAAATCCCATAGTAACCTTTACATTGTATGATTATAATTTTGTATAAATTACATTGATTCTTGATAGTGCATCTTTATTGTACATGCATCCACGGATTGAGAGGATAAGAGCAATTCATGTCTCCTTATAGTGTATACGATATCGTGGTTATAGAACACTATATTATGCTCGAGGGGCTAGAGTCACTGATACTTTGCATCACGTGTTTATCATGAGATCACATTGAACCAAATCATACTCCCATAGTGTAGAGGAAAGAAACTCATTTGGTTATCATCTCCAAGCATGAGTCCTTATTATTGTTTAGTTATCACTTTTCGAGAAAGTTATCTGATTGTGGTTGGATAAAAAGTGAGATGGATTCACAGTTGTATTTAAATTCCTTGGATTATATTATTCGTTTAATCTCTTGAATTATTATGAATTAGATTATTACAGGTGTACTGGATAGTGTGGGATTTACTTATCTGACATGATCAAATTTTTACAATCGGACAATGATAGGTTCTAGAGGCGACAGGGGAAAGGGAGAACTTTCCGGCTGTATGTGACTTGCCTAGTTATTTTCTGTACGTATATATTAGTTTTTGAATATATTTTATTATATAGATGAGTTTCTAGGTTCGAGTGTGATTAGGATCTCATTTGAAATGACAAGAACAGTTTTAGGAGTAATTGAGATAATTCTTAAGTTAAGGTCATGCTAGTTTAAGGTTTTTAATACTTCAAATCAGGTTAGAATGAATATACAATTTAGTAAATGCAATTTATTTTGTTAGGAGGTGGATTGTGAGTCCTTCGGCATTTCCACCAAAGCTGAACAGGTATTGTTGAAGATTTTCTAAGGTCGAATTTTTCGATGTAGGCTTGAAAATAGAGGAGATGCTGTCGAATTTTTTTTACGAAGCTTTGAGGTCTATCTAATTAATGTAAATGAATTTTGAGGTTTAAGATTCAGTTAGAATAATAAGTTATTGATAATATTTTATAATTGATGAATACAAGATCTTAATTTTAATTATTTATTGATGGACAAATGAAGGCTGCTAGATTATCAAGGGATTAAGGTAATCTAGGCCTGTCAAATACCCTAATTAGGTGGGGTGTGGCAGCTATAGCAATAAGATTTACTAGCCAATTACATGGTTGGTGATCAATTGCATTATAAGAACAACAAAGATTAGATATCTTTAATACAATTGAACGTGATGAAAATAACGACCCAATCATAGATTTTCAAGGAAACCAACAACCAAATGGTGTTTTAACATTACTGACTAATATTATTTGGTATTTTATAGGAACCTTATCAAATATTGACAAAACAATATAATAACAATTGCACAATCTTAGGTGTAGAATCTTATTTGATTTTCGTTGGTATAAAGACACATTTTGTCAAACGTTTCTAGACTTAAAAATAATGATACAATATTTTGGAAATAACGTTTTATTGTTCGACTACCTCAAACATTTGATGAAAAGGTAAAAATTTTGTTAATACAAGGAGAAAATGGAAATTTAAATTTTGCTCGGTTTATTTATGGAGATCTTTTTCAAGCAACCAAATGACAAGACTTGCTATATGTAATGATATTAAATTGAAAGGGCAATTGAATAAAGAAACTAGAAACAACCATAAGGATCTCAGAGATTTTTGCTATCAATTAGGATATGTTGTAGAAAAAATATTTGATAGAAATCCAAGATATAGAAATCAAATAAAATATTTAATAATAATAATAATCTGGTCTCTTATTACAACTAATAAAGGAAGAAAGTATAAAAATTATAATCAAGCAAATTAAAGATCAAACAAATATTTTAAATGTGGAAAATTCGGTCACTATGCTAATAAATGTTATTTTAGAGATTATAAAAGAAAAGTAACTGAGATACAAGAAGATAATTCTAATTCTGCTTTGGATTCTTGCCAATGTCTAGAAAATAAAAATGTTTTAATTGCAAATAAAAAATTAATTTAAAATAGGAGAATAAATAGGAGACCCTTCTTTAAAATAAAAATATTTCACTGAATTAATACAATAAGCTCAGGATGATTTATCTCTAAGTTCTAAAACTAATTTTTAAAACAAATAGAGACAAATAATCACAATTATACAATGCAAGATGTATTTAAAGTAGTTAATAAAAGACAAATGCAGCCTGTAGAGCTCATTATCAATACTTTACAATAAGAGATCAATCAATTAAAAACAGAAATAACAACTTTAAAAATTAGACTAACAAAACTAGAATAAGAAAAAGAAGAATCATAAGATTTTTCTTTATATGGTGAGAATGTTTTCATTAAAATCTTTAGTCACTATACTCATCAACGATATTTTACTCCTATAATGTTAAAAAGAAAAGACTTCAAATGTACAGAGCATGCGTTGATAGACTCGGGTGCTGATCTTCATTGTATACGAAAAGGTTTAGTCCCATTCAAATATAATGAGAAAACTAATAGCTGAATTTTTACCGCAGAAGGAAATAAATCCATAATTAAACTCAAAATTCCAAAACCTCATATTCGCAAAAATAATGTATGTCTACCCACTTCTTTTATTATAATCAAAGATCTACAGTATGATATGTTATTAGGAACATCCTTTTTACAGCAACTACAACCCATTTCAATCGCTATGCAAGGAATAAAGACAACAATAGATAAAAAAGAAGTAAATTTAATTTTCGACCTAACTGAGATAAAGATATTTCAATTAAATAATCAATCAAATAGAACATAAACAAAATCTTGTAGGATTATTGAAAACATAAATTAAAAATCTAAAGACAGATCAAATAATTAATACTACTTATTATCAATAAAAAATAAAAGCACTTCATGATGAATTGGTTTCAAAATGTTGTTTTCAAAGATACCATCTGCCTTTTAGGATAAAAGAATAAATTAGGTATCCCTTGCCTATGTAGATAATTTTAAGGAAAGTAAGACCCTAACCAAAGCTAATCCATTACAAATAAATGAAAGATTATTAAAACTATGTGACCTAAAATTAAGAGATTTACAAAAAAAAAAAGAAATTAATTACTACCTCAAGTTCTCCTTATTACGAATTTTTCTATTTTATTTTGATAATATCTTTATTTTTTCAAATTCTTTATATCAACATAGGAAATATTTATCCACATTTGAACATATAATAATAAAATGGTCTACTTCTCTCTCAGAGTAAAATAAAACTTTTTCAAACTTCAATTAATTTTTTAAGATTTAAAATCTGAAATGAAACTATTACTCAAATCAATTGAGTCACAGAGTTTGCAGAAAAATTTCCTAATCAAATCACAGACAAAAAATAGTTACAACGATTTTTAGGATGTCTCAATTATTTAACTGATTTTTAGAAAGACTCGGCTAAAGATAGAAAATTACTCTAAGAACTCCTTAAGAAAGATAGATAGTTAATATGGATACAAGATCATACCAAAGCTATACAACTCATTAAAACCAAAGTTAAACCCTTCCGTGTCTACACATCCAATCCTACTTACTCAAAAATAATTTAAACTAACGCATACGACATAGGCTATGGCGGGATCTTGCTTTAGAAGTCCCTGGAAAGAAATTAGCAATTAGTTTGTATTACTTCAAAACTATAGAATAATGCCTAAAAGTATTACTCGACTGTTAAAAATGGATTTTAGTGATTGTTTTATCAGTTAAAAATCACAGTATGATAGTTTGAACCCAAAGCCTTTAATACATGTTGATTGCAAATCTGCTAAATAAATACTTTTGAAAGATATAAAAATTATAGTTTCAAAATAGATATTTGCTAGATGACAATCTATATTAAGAATTTTTTATTTCGATATTGAGTATATCAAGGGAAAAAATAATTCTCTTCCAGATTTTTCATCAAGAGAATTCCTTATTCTCAAAATTACTTAAATATAGGTCATCATGAACCCTAAAGAAAAAGATCTTATTTTATATTATAACTCATCCAATTAATTCTCGCCTCTCTTTAACCAATTAATGATCATACTAAAGATAAAGCCTAGTACTATCTTAGAAGCTATCATACAGTCATCATCACTGAACCTTAATTACCATACCTACCTCTTAAAAATAGAATCAAAATTATTATGCCAAATAACTATCATTTCATTCCTAAACGTCTTCAAGTGTCACTCAGATTCTATGAAGCTATTCATTTAGAGACCAAGTCTGTAATTTTTGAACATTTCAAAGAACCTAACTCTCAAGAAATAGCCTATTCAAAAATGAAAATTCAAAAATTATCACTATAGACGAATGGAATGATGATTCTCATTGTAAACAACCTCATTCTTATCACTCCATGACTTTATTACCCAACATGCCTATGATCTTTCTAAGTTATGAAGATTATATCAAAGTTTGGAAAATCATTTTATTTTATAAAAGCCCAGCAGAAGGATAGTCATAATATATCACTTTAGAATAATCACTAAGTGCGAAAATCCCTGCTTGGTTTCACCATAAATGGTGTACTAAGTTTGGACCGATACTGTAAATTCTTCCTCCTCATGTCAAGAAATTTCATGATGCAGAGGAACTAATCTTTTTTAACTAATTCATATATACACCATCCAATAGATCCTATGATGGAATTACACCACTAGAAAAATAACTAATTCCCCTAGAATAACATCTCACCTTTAGTTCAAGAAACATGTGTCAAATGGTGGGATAAATTTGATATCGAAACACTCAAAGATCAACCATCACCGATTCCATAAAAAATTACTATCAAGCCAAATTTCTTAAGTAACACTAAAATCTTTTAAAGAAATCATTACACCCAATAAAAGAACTACTTTGACGGCACCAATCTAAATATCGTCATCATCATCCAATTAGATAACTCAGAATTTAGCTAGTACTATTTTTGAGCACTTAAGAAAAATGGAAGAACAAATCATGAAGATAGTAGACAATCAATCTACAACATCTTGAACTAATTCAGAACATGGTGATAGAATTATACCTTATTCAAAAAATTAAGAATCCAATGAATTTAATGTGTCTTTATTATCCAGGCCCATGCCCAAATTACTAATTCAGGCCCATACCCACAATCTAGGCCCATGCAAAAAATCACTTATTTAGGTAAAAGTAGATGTATTAGTAGTAATTGTATAAATATTTAATGGTTGTATTTTTATCCTTTCGGGACCTACTTTTATAAAATAGAGGCATCTATAAAAATTATTAATGTAGTGTTGTATTTGAGTCAATGTAAGAGACAATCTAGTAAGTGGAGTCCTAGTAAGCCTAAAGTCTAGGGTACTAGGGGTATTGTTTTCATTTTGTATACTTCCCAAAGTCTATATATAGAAGATTTCAAATGGAGAAGGCATTAGAAGTTTGAGCTTCAAGAATCTGTATTTTCATTTCTGAAATTCTTCCATTTTTTTCTTGGCTTAATATCTCTGTACTCCATCATTTTTCACTATCATTTTCTTACACCTCAACTACCTTTTACAACTCTACTACCATTTCCACTATCCATCTCTTACACCTTTATTATCAATTCTACACCACTATGGTGGTGGAAAATGGATAATGCATTAAGGGTGATAGAGAATGGGTAGAGAATGAATAATGGTGATGGAAAATGAGGGTGGATAATGATGGTGGTAATAATAATGGAGTTGGAAAAGGTAATGGAGGTGTAAGAGATGGATAGTGGAAAATGGAGTAGAAAGGTATGAAGGTAAGAAAGAGAATGGAAGAATTGCAAAAATGAAAAATACAAATTCTTGAAGCTTAAAATTTGAATGCCTTCTCCATTCCAGATCTTCTATTTATAAACATTAAGGAGTGTACAAAATGATGACAATAACCCGACAAAACCCTTAGTAACCTAGGTTTTAAACTTGGACTCTACTAAGACTCTACTTACTTGATTGACTCTGACATTGACTCAAATACAACAATACATCAATACCTTTTTACAGAGACATCTACTTTATAAAAGTTAGATTTCAAAAAGAAAAAAATTACAACCATTCAATATTTACACAATTACCACTGATACACCTATTGTTACAAAAGTATATTCTTTTATTACATTATTGACACACAAGGCAAAACTAACTTTCATACTTCTTGACTGACTTATAACATGAAAAGTTACAATTTTTGATAACTTGATGAGCTTTTTTTTTATTGGACGTGATGCAAATTCTTTTAATGAGCTAGAATGATGAATTTGCAAGATTCAACATGGGTATGAATTAGTGAATTTTGTTGCAGACCGATTATCTAATCTCTTCATGATTTGTTCTTCCATTTTTCTTAACTACTAAAAAATAGTACTAGTTAAAACTAGAGTTATCTGATTGGATGATGATAACGATATTTGGATTGGTGCTACCATAGTAGTTCCTTTATTGGATGCAATGACTTCTTTAAAAGATTTTGGTGTTACTGGAGAAATTTTGTTTGATAGTAATTTTTTTTGTGGAATAAGTGATGGTTGATCTTTAAGTGTTTCGATATCAAGTTTATATCACCATTTGACATTAATTTCTTAAAATTAAAATTTGAGATGTTATTGTTGGGGCATATGGTCTAGGTCAACCCTTAAATATTGTTTATCTTATAATTTTAGTTAATATAATAGAGGTTTTTGTTTGCTATTTTATTATAAGTGATTGCACGTTTACCTTATAATAAGATCAATAGTATTTGTTAAAATATCCTTAAATGTCCCTAGTCAGTCATTATATTGGGACCTATAATAAGTTAAGACTAGTGTGAATCTTGATTGATGGTCATGTAATGATGATGCCTATATGAATACGAATCGAGATTATGAGTACTTGTTAGGGAATAAGGTATTGGACTGATCCATTATGAGAACACCACATGGATTAAGTCAGAGGTGTTACTCATGATGGGAATATCATTTAGTCCTCCGACTTGACATTACCATAAAACTCAATATTAGGATCATGATAATTTGATACAATCAAAAGTTATTTTTAACCAAATGATTATAAAGATTGTTATTGGTTACCATGTGAATAATATGTAAAGGTGTGTAATTAAGATATAATTCGTCCCTTTCGTATAGAGAGATATCAGTGGGTCACTTGATTTGTTAGATTGTTAAATGGCCAAGTCCGAGTCAATTGATATGATCAATATCATTTGGATGTTTTCAATTTACTCGAAGATCGAGACTAGTACGATTGTACATTAAGGGTGAATTTTCATGCCTTATGTTTAATCAAAGGATATCGTATGACAAAAGTATATGATATATGTTATTAATTAGGTTATATCGATATTGATATTCATGTTACTTGGGTAGTCATAATGCCTTGCTAAAGACCGCTTATGACTTGTGTACCAAAATGGTTTTGGTTCACTACCGAAGTCGCGTGAACCAATTGGGGTCGCACACAAAGAATGGCTTTACGAAGTTTCAATTGTCAAGAGTAATGAATTTTATATGATAAATTCATGACATAAACGCCCTCACCATTTATTGTATGATAACTTATAAATAGGAGTGCATGTGTAATTTGCTTGAATTGCCTAAATACAATAGTTGTAATATGAATAGGTTTCTTAAGTAAGTTTATCTACACATGTAAATAAAGGTTGAAACCATAAAATGAAATAAGATTTTCATTTTTAATATTTTTGAGTTCTCTTGATTTTGGAAGAGAAAGAAAAAATGTTTTCAATCTCTTTTGGAGCTAGCACTTCAAATGTGTCACTATTCGTATGGGGATTTCTGATAGAGGATGCGCAATTGAACGTCTTGGAAATTGAACAATCAGAGAAGGAAATTACAAATTAAGGTATTATTTTTCAAAATTTATTTTACGTTTTCCATTGCGTATGAACCCTAAAATACCAATAGTTATTCTATGAGAATCTGTTGTTTTTCTGGTGGCATAATTCCGTCGTAGGATCCACAGGATAGTGTCTTTATGAATGAATTGAAATAAATGATTGTCCTTCTGCATCATGAAGTTTCTTGAGTTATGGATGAAGAATTTGCAGTATCGGCTTAAACTTCGTCCACAATTTATGGTGAAACCAAGCAAGGATTTTCACACTAAGGTAGTGTTTGGTAATACTTTGTTTACCTCTTATTTGTGACAAGTCTTATCTAATAAGAGATTAAGGAAAATAAGTGTGTTTGGTAAGTTATAGTCATCATTTCTTTTATTAGTCTTTTCCCAAATAAGAGGAAAATCCTTTTAAAAAAAGTTAATTGTCTTTGCTTTTTTCAATAGGAGAATATCCTCTTAAGCGGGTAGAGGTTTCGGTGATTTTACATTCACTTCTTGCATATGTGATATATTTCAAAAATTCCTATTCTGACCTTCTCCTCGGTGCAAAATTGTTGTTCTTGTTCCCTCTCCCTCTCCCTCTCCCCCTGCTACTCTCATTCATTAATGCTAGACTTCGGTTCCCACTCTCTCGATCTAATCGTAAAGATTCAAATCAATATTAGTAAGATCTTAATACTCTATTTCTCGTTTTCTTTATTTCCATGTCCATGTTTTGTTATGGAAATATTTGTGGCTATTTCTCAAGGTTATATAATCTTGATGACTTGTCGACTCAGGCCTTGCCTATGGTGAGGTATAGACACGTTTGGTTTGTTCTATAGTGCATTTTTGGTGATTGTGGTTGTTTTGTTAATGTTACAAATACACATGACTTCCCTTGTTTCTTAACAAGAATTAATGACTCTGGTGCGACCATTGGAACATTTAGATATATGGATACATACTCAAACCAATAAAAATATTTATTGATCACCTGCAAGCTGTTGCTTTGTCACTAATGGGTTGTTCGAGCAGTTTTCAAAATTTGATAGTGTCCCTAGCTTGTATAATTTTTTTCCTTTCTTAAAAACAAAATATGTTGTAGGTGAATCCACTTTTCATAAAGAAACTAGAAGCAATTGGCTTGAGATTTGTATGGACTGATGATAGTAAGAAAAGAATGGAAATATTTTACTGGTGGGATCTCTAACTAAGTGGGTGGATTTTGATATTTTGTTGCTATGCATATTTTGGATTTCATAAAGGCTGTAGAGGTGATAATGGTTGATGTTACATGGGAGCTAAGTGGACCGACTCTTTTTTCCTCCTTTTTATGTAAACCACACGGATTTTTGTACTTTTGTAATTTTGTACATAATTAGATTGATGTATATATTAAAGATAGGAGTATCACCTCCAATTTCTGAAAAATAAAAAATAAATACTTGTGGCTGTTTTTCTCTCAACAAGCCCCCTCTTAAAGAACTCCTCCAATATGTCCAAATTCCTATAACTTGGTGTCTTCTCTGCATTGTACTCCCCAATATCAAGATTCAATATCAACATACTCTCGACACCGTAATACATCCAAATCTTCCCTTGCTCCAATGGTGTCAATGCCTTCCCAATTTTTGTAACTATTAATTTTTGTACATATTAATATATATATTTTTCTTCTTAACCACCGCCCTTAACTTGTTGGCCATGTAGGCTTTGTTATTTTCCTTGATGGTTGATCTTTCAAAATTGATGTTTGGTAATAATTTTCTATAGTTAATTTTTTTAAAATTCTATAGTTAATTAATTGTACTTGCTCTTCTTGTTTTTAATTTTTTTTTTCAAAGTTTTATCTTCTATAAGTTGATATAACTTTGTTATGTCTATAAATATTTTTTTTCTTTAACTCTTGTATTTATTTATTAGGATAATATAGATGAGTACAACAACTTCATTAGAAAGAATTCAAATAAGGCAACTGAGGAAGATGGAAATAAGGCTAATCGAGCTAATTGGATGAATTCGAATTTGAAAGTATATCTTGATTTATGTAACGATCAAGGAATGGTTAGAAGGAGACCATGTTCAAATTTATCAAGACAACCATGGCCTATAATTATAAAATAATTTGAAAATAAGACTTGGTTGCCATATAATCAACGGATACCAAAAAATAAATGGAACCAATTGAAAAAATAATGGATTCGTAGAGTAAGTTAGCTTCATTGGAGGGTATTGGATGTGTCACGATTGATCGTTGGGATGAATATCTTAAGGAATATTTTTGTGATAGTACTTTCTAATATTTAACTAATGTCTCTACATTTTATTTTATGAAATTGTTGTCTTGAATTCATTAGGCCAATCTAGATGCAATGAAGTTTAGGCACGAAACTTTGATGTTTGCTAATGAGATGGAGCTATTATTCAGAGGTACATGGCTCGGTTCCCCAAACTAGCTACCACTTGGTCTAATCCTATCATTAAGACCTAACCCACACCACAAAGGACTTAACAACGTACTAGTCAGCCTTTTTCACTCATTCACTTCGAGACACTCGATCAATATAGGTATTATTTATTAGTTGTTAATTATAATTTTCACAGTAATTAAGAAATCATTGATAATTACCTTAATGTTCGATGAAAGATTTAATAAAATTAGCGAAAGCATTTATAAAACACCAACCGTGGAAACCAAGTAAACATTCGATTATATAAAACTAACCGAAATAATACATGAAACAATAGGGAAGTCTAAAACAACACAAAGTACGCAAAAAGACATAAGTAATTGATACACCAAAATGATCAACTACAAAAGTAGCAGGAACTATCCTCCGTTGGCTAAAACTACTCGTCGATCCTCTCCCTTCTTGGTCTGCTACTTGAATTATCTGCACCTACAATCATAAAAAGGACAATGAGTACAGTAATGTAGAAAGTAATAATGAGATACATTTATCCTCATTTCCAAATATACAAAAAGTATCTGAAAGCATAAAAACAGCAAATAAAGCTGAAACAAGAATCATGCTAAAAGATACTTAAGTTAAAAATGCAAAATTGACACTCGACTAAGCAGTAATGATCTACACTGGTTTACTATGAAATTAAATCACATCAAATATGCTCCACTATTTATGGCATAATCCATTTTTAGATGCCTTCACATCATTACAATGCCTTTTTAGATATATATATATATATATATATAAATACTTGTCGACAACCCCAATCCCGTACCCCGTGTGCTGCATAAACTAATGGTTAAATTCTGACATCCTGGAAATCTACTTACCCCATGTGCTACGACCCATCTCTATAATTGTCCTAAACACAAAAACTACTTTCACAACTCAAGAAATAACACAATAAGGGAATCCAAAATGGAATACCTTAAATGAACAATAAGGAATATAATTTGCAGCACTACAAATCATTCACTTAATAGCAAGTTTTTCTATTAACATTCTAAACAACCAAAAATTACATAACAAGAGTTAATGAATACCATTTATACAATAACCAATGTCATGATAATAAACTCATGTAATGAGAGAAGATAATAAAGACATAACATCTAAAGTACAATAACATATCAATCTAAATGACGGTAAAGAACAAGCATAGTGGAAAGAAAAGGCAATAGATATCTCAATTGATTTATTTACAAACCACACCAAGCTCCTATACTAATCTGATATTTCGACACTAATCTGATATTTCGACACCTTAAAACACGTACCCGGACCTTCGAGACTCTTCCCTAGGCTCTTAGTATCATTTGATATGTTTTAGAATCCGTTTAGATCTTTAGTTTGGATGTTCAACATGTTTAATGTGGTTGATGTTAAGTTAACGAATTGCAATTAGTGTGTTATCCAGAGCACCTAGCGGAATAGGTAGTTTATCTATCGTGACCCCCTCAGAGCGCTACACACAGGTAATATGCTTAATGCACTAAAAACGGGGAATCCCATAAATTATGCATTTAGAATCTTAGGGTTTCCTCTTTCATTTGGCCATCACCAAACCCTTTGATCCCTGTTACCCTCCACACCTAATACTCTGATTGATCATAACTTGCTCAATTTAACTCCAAAATTCTAAATTTCTTTATAGCAGATTTAATAATTTTTCATAAGGAATCCAAATATGTAAACCAATTTTGAAAATCATTTCATATACCCTTTGAAAATCACACGAAAACTAGAAATAAACTACATCTCTAAATTTCCAAAACTATGTGTAGATTAGCTTACCTAGTTTTTGTACACCACCAACTTGATCAATTCCTCTAAAAACATCAAATCTTCTTCATAAAATTGTTGATTTCTCCTATAATGTTCTTCTCTCACTTAATTCTTCTCTAAGTTTTCCAATGAAATGAAATGCATGTTCATCCCATCCAATATGTACACGTGTTGATAAGATTTGTTAATAGCCATTTATCTTAATGTGCATATGCATCTCGTAGCTTATCTAATGGCTCATGTCTTGTTTCAAATCTACTAACTCTCCACTGACTTTATCTTATTAACACCAATTACAAATCAATTGATCTCTTGATGTGTCAATATATATCCCGAGGAATATCAATGATTAATGTTTTGATTTGCTTAGGTTACATTTAATGTAAATCAACTATAGCCACATATAATTTAACTATTTAAGCTACATTAATGTAAATTACATCTTACCACATCACTCTCAACCCCGATCCCATGCGGCACGCTTTTTGAGGTGCGTCCCCACTAATGTCTTTATAACTATGTACAAATAGGAGTAACTTTGTAGTCTACACATATATGTCAAACTAGGCATCCATCATGTCAAATCTAACATATTTCTCGGTCCTCACATTGAGTATTTGGATTGTGTACTCACTCACGGGCCACGTCTTGAGTCAGTAACCCTGATTAGAAAGTAATTTACTATTAGCGAATTTTAGGTCCTTACTGTACATCTGCAACTGGAAAGGTTGCTAGGGTTCTAGATGGTTCTATTCAATAGATATGGCATTGAAGAGACATTAGTGGATCTTGATAGCAACAAACCTGATGTGGAATTTCCAAACATAATTGAGGGTACAGAAGTTAACGCATCGATTTAAAACATCGCGATTAACAAATCCATTAAGAAAATTAATTATGATGATGATATGAAGGAGGCAAGATGTAAGCACCTTCGCCCTTTTAAAGAAGAAATCTGACACTAACATAAGTATTGAGAAAGGCTTAGTTGAAACATTTGGGAAAATGTTTGAGACGGGGAACTCTAAGAATAAAATTCTTACAATTGCAAAGTGTATCAATTCCTCGATGAAAATGCCTAAGAGCAAATTACAAGGATTTGCTTTGAAAAACTTTATGAAGGATTGTGTCAGATAAGTATGGATGTGGTAAGAGGGTTATCCAGATAACCGAATTATGTTCTCGGAGTCACTTCTGGAAGATGAAAAAAGAATAACTGGGTGATATGATATTCAATTAGGAGATAACTAGGTGTTAGTAGGTATTTTTTCATCAAAAATGTTGGTGGGCATTTTTATTTATCATTCGATTCGTGGACAATATAGAGTTTTTTTAAATATTATCAAGAATATTTTGGATGAATGCTATTTAGTATTATATTGAATGAGATTTATTATGTGCTATGATAATGTTGTGAGTTGATGTCATTTAAAACCTTTTTTTTATACCTACGGGTGATACGAACTGGTCGAAAACTATTTTTGTTTGTTTTTTTTTTCAGCAAGACGGAAAAAGAGCAATATTGGTGACTTATTATTATTTTTTACTTTTTGAAAAGAATAAAAAGTCGAAGATTATATTTCACAAAACAAACGTGTAGAGATTCCATATTATCTGGGCATAGGTATATCAATGATTTGTAAGAAGGAAGTAACAAGCCATGCAAACAATTATTTCAAATGGAACTACATGTCTTTGAGCGGCTTTGTGATTTATGTAAAAAGAAAGGTTGGTTGAAAAATGGGAGATATGTGACCGTTGAGGAAAATTGGCCATATTTCTTAGGGCAATCAATCACAAGTCGAGAAATTGAGTTTTACAAAATATGTTTCAACATTCAGACAAGACAATCCATTGTTATTTTCATAAAGTGTTAGCTGCAATGCTAAAACTTGCAGGTGAAATTATAAAACCAACTCAGTCTCTTCAAAAAATCCCAAGAGAAATTTTAGAAAATCCAAAGAATTATCCTTATTTCAAGGAATAGTTTATTTTGTTATTATTTTAATTAATTATTGAGTGTGTTTACTATGCTTTCTCCTTAGTTCTAATAATATATTTCAGTTGTATAAGATTACATTGGAGTAATAGATGACACCCACATCAATGCAATATTGCCAGTAGGTGAACAAATTCCATAAAAAGGAATAAAAAACATTGCACTCAAAATGTCATGGTGATTTATGTGTTTAATATGACATTTACTTATGTTGTACCTAGATGGGAAGGAGTCGCTCAAGACTCGAAGATTCTTATGGATAAAATTTAGGATCCAAATAACAAATTTTCGCATCCTCCTCTAGGTAAGAATATGTTTAATATGTGAGTTTTATTTTTAAAAATTAATATATGAGGTTTTGAATATATATTCAAAACATCTATTGCATATGAATAATAACTTTAGCTTCTATAAACATTTTAGGTAAGTATTATGTTGTTGATGTCGAGTACCCTTCTTGGCCCTCTTACACCTTATAGAAATGTTCATTATCAACTACCATACTATCATAATGGTATTGGAGCTCGCAACAAAGAAGAAATTTTCAATTATGCCATTCATCATTGAGAAATGTGTTGAGAGAGCATTTGGACTTTTAAAGGCTCGATTTCGTATCCTCAAAAAATGGCACCATATACAACGAAGCATAGTGTGTGCTTTTAAAGCAGATAAGTCGTTTAGACGCTATAGCAATGAAAGAGTTGATATGAGTGATAGTGATGATGATGATGATGATGATGATGATGATGATGATGATGATGATGATGATGATGATGATGATGATGGGATGAAAACCTTGATAGTTTAGAGGACAATGCACACGTGATTGAAATGTCAATTGGTAGAGAGCAAATTACAGATGAACTTTACAATTATGTGTAATTTTGTTGATTTATAATGGTTTCATAAGTGTTGGTTTTTACATTTTTTTAACTACAACTTGTTAGGTTCGACATTATTAATTGTTTAATGGTAGATTTTTTTTTTTTCATAACATAAGCTACATATATGTAGATGAAATAAATTATTTTACTGCAACCCACTCAAATTAATAAGTAGAATTTTATAAAAAAAATATAATATTTTGTGTAAATTACATAAAATACTCTTCTAATAAGTGGGGTATAAGAGTTTTGTAGAACTCATTCTCAATAGCTCTTATTTGAATTAAGATGTGATGTATTTACTTGTACCAAACATTTAATAAAATATAAGCACTTATTTTATAAGCTCTACTTTAAAAAGTATTAACAAATAAGCCCTAAGGTTTTAAGGAGTGTTACCAAACACAACCTAAGTGCTTTTTTGAAAGTAATATACCATGAATGTCCTTCCGCTAAGCTCTTATAAAATAAAATAATTTTCAAGCGTTGATATAATCATCATAACTTATGAAGATCATAGGCATGTTGGGTAAAGAAGTCATGGACTGATAAGAATATGGAGGTTGTTAATAAAGAGAAATTTGATTCGTTTATAGTGATGATTTTTTGAATTTTTCTTTTTGAATAAGCTATTTCTTGAGAGTTAAATTTTTTGAAATGTTCAAAAATTACGGATTTGGTCACTTAAAGGAGAGCTTCATAGAATTTGATTAACACTTGAGAATATTTAGGAATGAAATGATAGCTATTTGGCATAATGGTTTTGATTTGGTCTTCAAGAGGTCGGTCAAGTAATGAAGGCTCAATGATGGTGAATGTATTATCGCTTCTAAGATGGTATTAGGTCTTATTTTTATTATGATCAATTGATTGGTTAAAGAGAGGTGGGAATTTATTGTATGAGTTATGATATAAAAGAAGTTTTTTTCTTTTAGGGTTCATGATGAACTGTATTGAAGGAATTTCAGGCAGTAAGAAGAAATTCTCTTTATAAAACATTTGGAAAAGAATTATTTCTCCCTTGATATACTCAATATCAAAATAAAAATGCTTAATATAGCTTTCCATTTAGCAAAAACACGTTTTGAAACTAGGTTTTTATATCTTTCAAAAGTATTTCTTTTGCAGATTTGCAATAAACAAGTGTTAAAAACTTTTGATTTAAAACATTAGATTAAAATTTTTTAACTGATAGAACAATCACCAAAACCTCTTTTTTAATTGTCGAGTCATTCTTTTGGGTATTATTCCATAGTCTTGAAGTAAAGCAAGCTAATTGCCCATTTCCTTTTGGGGACTTCTAAAGCCAATTTTGCCATAGCCTATGTTGGAGGCACCTGTTTGAATTTAGTTTTCGGTAAGTAGGATTGACTAATTGTAATCAAGGAAAGGTTTTGACCTTGGTCTTAATGAGTTGGATAGCTATAATATGATTTTGTTTCATATGAACTATATATCTTTCTTAAGAAGTTCTTGAAGTAATTTTCTATCTTTATCCGAGTCTTTATAAATTTTTTTTAAATAATTGAGACATCCGAAAAATCATTATAACTATTTTTTATCTGTGATTTGATTAGGAAATTTTCTTGGTCACATAATTTTAATAATCTTTCATTTATTTGTGGTGGGTGGCTTTTGTTTGGATCTTACTTTCCTGAAAATTATTTACATAGGGAAGGGATACCTGATATGTTCTTTAATCCCAAAAGGCAGATGGTATTTCTGAACAACATTTAGAAACTGATTCATCGTGAAGTGCATTTATCTTTTATTGATAATAATTATTATTAAGTATTTGATCTGTTTTTAGGTTTTAAATTTATGTTTTCAAGAATCCTATGTGATTTTGTTTATGTTCTATTTAATTGATTATTTGATTTAAATATCTTTGTCTTCGTTGGGTCACAAAATTAAAACTCACTTAATTTTTATATATTATTGTCTTTATTGCTTGCGTAGTGCTGAATAGGGTTGTAATTGCTGTTAAAAAGGTGTTCCTAATAACATATCACGATGTAGATTTTTTATAATAATAAAAGAAGTGGGTAGGCATACATAATTTTTACAAAAATGAGTTTTTGGAATTTTGCGTTTAGTCATGGATTTATTTCCTTCTGCGATAGAAATTCGGCTATTAGTTTTCTCATAATAGTTCGATTAGACTAAACCTTCTCCTATATAATTAAGGCCGGCGCCTGAGTCTATCAACACATGCCCTATATATTTGAAGTCTTTTATTTTTAACATTATAGGAGTAAATCATAATTGATGAGTATATTGAGTAAGGGTTTCTATGAGAACTTTATCACCATATTAAGAAAAGTCTTCTGATTCTTCTTTGTCTTCTAGTTTTGTTAATCTAGTTTTAAGGGATGTTATTTATGTTTTTAATTGATTGATCTCCCATTATAAAGTATTGACAGTGAGTTCTACAAGCTGCATTCGTCTTTTATTAACTGCTTTAAATGCATCTAGTATTGTGTAATTATGAATATTTATCTCTATTTGTTTTTTTAAATTAGTTTTAGAACTTGGAGATACATCATCCTGAGCTTGTTGTATTATTTTTGTGAAATTCTTGCATTTTAGAGTAGGTTCTTTTAATCGTTCTCCTATTTCAAAAATTAGTTCTTCATAAGAAGTTAAAACATTTAATTCATGTTCTGAACTAGATTCAAACCTACATATATTTTGAATATTTTCTAGACATTGGCGAGAATCCAAAGAAGAACTAGAATTATCTTCTTGTAAATCATTTACTTTTCTTTAATAATCTCTAAAATAACATTTATTAGCATAGTGACCGGATTTTTCACATTTAAAACATTTTTTGGTCTTTTATTAGTTCAATTATAATTTTTATACTTTCGTCTTCAATTAGTCTTGTAAAAAAAGTCTCGGTTATTATTATTATTAAACATCTTTATTTTTCTTTGAATTCTATAACTTGGATTTCTATCAATTGTTTTTCCTACATCATGTCCAAATTGATAGCAAAAATATCTGAGATCCTTATGATTTTTTCTATTTTCTTTATTTTCATTGCCTTTTAAATTTAATGACATTACGTATATCTAGTCCCATCATTTGAATTGCTTGAATTATAAGATCTCCATAAGTAAACTGGGCATAATTTATATTTCCATTTCCTTTTTGTCTTAATAAAACTTTTATCTTTTATGCACATGTTTGAGGTAGTCCAACAATAAAATGTTCTTTCCAAAATACTGTATCATTATTTTGAAGTCTATCAACTTTTGACAAAAATGTATCTTTATACAAACGAAAATATGATAAGGTTCTCCATTTAACATTCTGCAGTTGTTCAAATATTTTTCGTCAATATTTGATATGGTTCGTATAAAATGCTAAATAATATTATTGAGTAATGTGAGAACACCATTTGGTTGTTCTCTTCCTTTAACATCTAAGATTAGGTTGTTATTTTTGTCACTTTCAACATAATTAAGGATATCTAATATTTGGTGTTCTTATAATGTAGTAGACGACCAACAATGTCATTGACCAGTAAAACCTATTGCTATAGCTCTGGTTATAATGTCTTTGGTGTGATTGAATACTCGACAAACTTTGGAGTAAATAAGCATATGTTGCAGTATTTATAAAGTTTTATATTCAGATAATCCATCAATATTCCATTCATAAATTGAATTTTCATCAAATTTTACTCTTTTTGCTATATTTTCTTCTAGTAATAAATCTACTAGAGTGGGTCTATCATAATAATGTTTAGAGTTTCTAACATTAAATGCTCGATTTCTTCTAGAGTATCTAGAATGATAATCTTTGTTATTACTTATTTTTTATTCTAAATTGGAGCTAAAAATCTATAAATTTTCTTATATTAGGTTTATGTCTAAAGTTTCTTCAGATGGTTGTTCTAATGTCATTGATTGATTTTCCATGTTAGCTATTATGGGAGATTTGTCCTTTTTGCATTTTTTTTCTTTGGTAATTATTTCTAATTTGAAAATTTATGAGTTATAGTTCTTAATAACACGACGCATAATATGAATAAAAGAGTTAGCGACCCTAGAATAAAGTGATGAAACCTAAAACATAGTAAATAAGTAGAGTTTAGAGAAAAATTACTAAAGGAAAATGTTTGGAATCTTGACTTAGATGCTAATACAATGTGGCTCGAAATGAGTAGTTGCATAAGGAGAGTGGGATCAAACATATTAGGTATATCTAAAGGCTTGTGACCACCAAAGAAGAGAACATGGTGGTGGAACGAGGATGTCCAATGAGCAATTAAGACTAAAAGGATGTATAGGAAAATGCCTAAGTGTTAAGATGAAGATGTGTATAATCAATATAGAGAAGCTAGAAAACAAGCTAAAAAAGTAGTTAGTCAAGCTAAAACAAATTTCATGGAAGATCTATATATAAGGTTAGGTAATTTAGATGGTGAAAAATATATATATAGGATAGCCAAATTAAGAGATAAAAACAAACAAAACCTAAGTCATGTAAGATGTATTAAGGACGAAAATCTAAATGTTTTAACATACGAGGATGATATTAAGGAGAGATGGAGAATTTACTTTGATAGTTTATTTAATGATGGCCAAGTTGATACTATAATAGATAAAACCTACACCGAGAAAGAAATTTAAACTATATAAGCAATATTAGAATTGTAGAAGTTAAAGAGACATTGAAAAGAATGAAAATGGGGAAAGCATGTGGCCGAGATGAAATACCCATAGAGGTTTGGAAATACTTAGAAAAAATTGGATTGACTTGGTTAACAAAATTTTTCAATAAAATTTTAAAATCAAAACGGATGCCAATGGATTGGAGAAGAAGCGCACTTCTGCCAATCTTCAAAAACAAAGGAGATATTCAAAGTTGCTCAAACTACCAGGGAATGAAATATTTGAGTCACACTATGAAACTTTGGGAGAGGATAATTGATAATAGGCTAAAGAGAGAAACAACAATATCAGAGAATCAATTTGGTTTGATGCCTGAGAGGTCAACTATGGAGGCGATTTTCTTTGTAAGACGATTATTAGAAAAAATATAGAGAAAAGAAGAAAGATCTTCATATCTTATTCGTAGATTTAGAAAAAACCTATGATAGGTTCCCTAGAGATGTTTTTTGGTAGGTTCTAGAAAGAAAAAGAGTGCATGCTAGATACTAGACACTATTAAGGATATGTATGATGGAGTAGTAATGAGTATAAAGACGTTGGAGGAGCTACAAAAGAATTTCTCATTACGATATGACTACCTCAAGGATCGACTTTAAGCCCATATCTATTTACTTTAGTTATGGATGAACTAACTAGACATATTCAAGAGGATGTATCACGGTGTATGCTATTTACTGATGATATTGTCTTAGTGGTTGAAACAAAAGATGGAGTAAATAGGAAATTAGAACTCTGGAGGAATACATTAGAATCTAAAGGCTTTAAGTTTAGTAGGACAAAAACCGAATACATGCACTAAGAGTTTAGAAACACTAGACATCGAGTTGACGGAGTGGTAAAATAAGGGGAAGTAGAAGTCCTAAGGTAAACAATTTTAGATATCTAGGATCAATCATTAAAAATGATGGTAACATTGAAAATGATGTCACACACATAATTCTAGCTGGATGGAAGAAATGGCGGAGTGCAACTCGGGTGATTTGTGATTGAAATGTTCCTACTAAGTTAAAAAAAAAATTTTATAGGACCGCAATTAGGCCAGCTATGCTTTATGGAAGCGATTGTTGGGCAGTAAAGCAATAACTATTACATAAAATGAACGTAGTAGAAATGAGGATGCTTAGGTGGATGTGTGGTAAAACTCGTAAAGATAGAATAAGAAATATAGAAATTCGAAGACAAGTAGGAGTAACACCAATTGATACAAAGATTAGGGAAGGGCGGTTGCAGTGGTTTGGTCACCTCCAAAGACGGGCTACAAATGCCCCAACTAGAAAACTTCACTCAATAGAAACTGTAGAAATTCGACGAGGTAAGGGCATAACAAAGTTAACATGGGATGCATTAATTAGGAGGGGTTTGAATGATTTGAAAAGCTCACCATCAATTGCACTTTATCGAACACAATGGAAAAGTTTGACCCATGTAGACGACCCAGTTAATTTGGGACTAAGGCTATGTTGTTGTTGTTGTGGTAGTTCTTAATAACTCTCTTGAATATTTTTGGTTAAATATAGGTAATGAATCAGTAAAATCTTGTAATTGAGGTCTTTTTAAGATGAATTCTCATTCTTATTTGCTTAAGGAGGTTTTGTTGAATTTCTTGCTAAAATAGATAGATATATATTAGTAAAATTAATTTGTTCTACGATATGGTTTAAGCTTTTTCCAGTTTTAGGTTTATCTTCTTCAAAAAATGCTTTAAAGGGTACAACTTTAATGTTATTTTTTATTTTAATAGGAGCTAAAGGAGGATTGAATTCAATGTATTTTTCTCCTGTGGTTATGGTAATAGAAATGAAGATGGAGAATCAATCTTAAAATTTGCTTTAGTATACGATCTCGTCTTAGCGAATACTAGTTTTAGGAAGAGGAAGTCCCATATCATTAACTTTAGTAGTGGTCATAACAAGAGTCAAATAGATCTTCTTTTAACAAGAAAAATAGATAGAAAAATATGTAGAGACTGCAAAGTAATACCTGGTGAAGCACTTACTGCCCAACATAAGTTAGTAGTACTTGATATTAAGCTAACACGATGACATAATATGAATAAAAGAATTAGCGACCCTAGAATAAAGTGGTGGAACCTAAAACATAGTAAACAAGTAGAGTTTAGAGAAAAACTACTAAAGGAAAATGTTCGAAATCTTGACTTAGATGCTAATACAATGTGGCTAGAAATGAGTAGTTGAATAAGGAGAGTGGGATCAAACGTATTAGGTATATTTAAGGGTTTGGGACCTCCAAAGAAGGAAACATGGTGGTGGAACGAGGATGTCCAATGAGTAATTTAGACTAAAAGAGAGATGTATAGGAAAATACCTAAGTGTCAAGATGAAGATGTGTATAATCAATATAGAGAAGCTAGAAAACAAGCTAAAAAAGTAGTTAGTCAAGCTAAAACAAATTTTAAGAAAGATCTATATACAAGGTTAGGTAATAGAGATGGCGAAAAATATATATATAGGCTAGCCAAATTAAGAGATAAAAAGAAACAAGACCTAAGTCATGTAAGATGTATTAAAGATGAAAATCAAAATGTTTTAACGCGCGAGGAGGATATTAAGGAGAGATGGAGAAGTTACTTCGATAGTTTATTTAATGATGGCCAAGTTGATACTATAATAGATGAAAACCTACACCAAGAAAGAAATGTAAACTATACATGCAGTATTAGAATAGTAGAAGTTAAAGAGGCATTGAAAAGAATAAAAATAAAGAAAGCATGTGGCCCTGATGAAATACCCATAGAGGTTTGGAAATGCTTAGGAGAAATTGGATTGACTTGGTTAACAAAACTTTTCAATGAAATTTTAAAATCAAAACGGATGGTAATCGATTGGAGAAGAAGCACGCTTGTGCCAATCTTCAAAAACAAAGGAGACATTCAAAGTTGCTCAAACTACCAAGGAATTAAACTTATGAGTCACACTATGAAACTTTGAGAGAGGATAATTGATAATAGGCTATAAGAGAATCAATTTGGTTTCATGCCCGGGAGGTCAACTATGGAGGCGATTTTCCTTGTAAGATGATTGTTAGAAAAATATAGAGAAAAGAAAAAAGATCATTATATGGTATTTGTAGATTTAGAAAAAGCATATGATAGGGCCCCTAGAGATGTTCTTTGGTGAGTTCTAGAAAGAAAAAGAGTGCGTGCTAGATACATAGACGCTATTAAGGAATTGTATGATGGAGTAGTAGCGAGTATAAAGGCATTTGAAGGAGCTACAAAAGAATTTCCCATTTCGATAGGACTACATCAAGGATCAGCTTTAAGCCCATATCTATTTACTTTAGTTATGAATGAACTAACTAGACATATTCAAGAGGATATTCCATAGTGTATGCTATTTGCAGATTATATTGTCTTAGTGGATGAAACTAACGCTGGAGTGAATAGGAAATTAGAACTTTGGAGGAATACATTAAAATCTAAAGGCTTTAAGCTAAGTAGGACGAAAACCAAATACATGCACTGTGAGTTTAGAAACACTAGACATCGAGATGATGAAGTGGTAAAATTAGGGGAAGTAGAAGTTCCTAAGGTAAACCAATTTAGATACCTAGGATCAATCATACAAAATGATGGTAACATTGAGAATGATGTCACACATAGAATTCAAGCTGGATGGAAGAAATGGCGGAATGCAACAGGGTGATTTGTGATCAAAATGTTCCTACTAAGTTAAAAGAAAAATTTTATAGGACCATAATTAGGCCAGCTATGCTCTATGGAAGTGAATATTGGGCAGTAAAGCAATAACAATTACATAAAATGAACGTAGCAGAAATGAGGATGCTTAGGTGGATGTGTTGTAAAACTCGTAAAGATAGAACAAGAAATATAAAAATTCAAAGACAAGTAGGAGTAGCAGCAATTGATACAAAGATTAGGGAAGGGTGGTTGCGATAGTTTGGTAACCTGCAAAGATGACTTACAAATGCCCCAACTAGAAAACTTGACTCAATAGAAACTATAGAAATTCGACGAGGTAGGGGCAGAACAATTTTAACATGGGATGCATTAATTAGAAGGGATTTGAGTGGTTTGCAAAGCTCACCATCAATTGCACTTAATCGAGCACAACGGAAAAGCTTGATCGCCCCAGTTAATTTGGGACCGAGGCTATGTTGTTGTTGTTGTTTGTTTGTTTGTTGTTAACAAGAAGACAAGATTCTACTTCATGACCAAAAATTGGATATTTTGTGTTACCTTTGCCATATGAGCAAAATATCTTTCTCGAATTATTACTTGCTCAAATTTAGAATATAATTTACAAAATATAGGTTTTAAAGAATAATTCAAAAATCCTTTTTTTTTCTTCGCTAATCATATGAATTTGATTATCCTTAGAAGGTGTGACAAGCTAAGCAACATGAGTGGGGATTCTAGATGTTGATGCTCCTGCTGGCTATGATTCATATATTGGCTCTTTTATTGTATTTGGTATTGTTGAACTAGAGTTTTTAAATTTGGGGCTGAGGCTATGTTGTTGTTGTTGTAGTTGTTTGTTGTTAGCAAGAAGACAAGATTCTGCTTGATAATCAAAAATTGGATATTTTGTGTTACCTTTGCCATATGAGCAAAATATCTTTCTCGAATTATTACTTGCTCAGATTTAGAATATAATTTACAAAATATTGGTTTTAAAGAATAATTTTAAAACTGTTATTTTTTCTTCGCTAATCATATGAGTTTGATTATCCTTAAAAGGTGTGATAGGCTAAGCAGCACGAGCGGGGATTCTAGATGTTGATACTCTTGCTGGCTATGATTCATATATTGGCTCTTTTATTTTACTTGGTATTGTTGAATAAGATTTTTAGAGGCAAAATTTATTTCTACTAAACCATCATCACGAGCTATTATTGTATGTATTCGATCATTTCTATTATCGAAAGGATTTTCGTCACTATTGGTATCTTGCATTAACCATGCTTTTGACATGTTAATATCTTTCCAATTTAGTTGCTATCTTGTAATAACTTTATTCTCTATATTTGTTAAAAATAAAATGGATGTGCCTTTCTACAAACTAGAATAAGATACATCAGGAATTATTGTATGCATCAATTTATAAATAATTCTATATATAATGGCAATAATTGAACATACTCCTTTCATTTTAAGCCCTTTAGCATATATACTTAATGTGATGGCTTCATGGACAAATTAATCATATAGGCTTAACGTGAAGTTAGGAAATCAATTACAGAAAATAGGACCTTAAGACAAACTTCCTTCAATCATTCCTGGCAAAGAGTCATTAAATTCTAAATGTCTTTGATCTTGTACTGAGGCTAGGTATTAAGCATTAAAGTAGTCAAAGGCTTTATTGCTACTTTTATCAATCCTATATGTAGGTATTTGTATCTTTTTCTATAAAGCTAGATTTTCATGGAGAAATTAAATGTAACTCTTATCTTTTAGCATCTATTGATCTACTATCTTCTTAAAGTTTTATTATAAAATCTCGAGTTTTAGAAAAAGATCTTTTGGTATTGACTTGATGGATATCAACTTTTGGCATATCCTAATTTTGTAGAGATTGTTCAATATTAGTGAAGGAAATCTCTTGTTCTTTGGATCTGAAATCGGATTTGTTTTAATCAATTCGTTTGAAACGGTTTCATATTTGAGATTTGAACAAAATCACTGATATACTAGCATTTCTTATTTGTTCTCATACTTGCATGCATTAGAGTGTTTAGGCTCTAGGAGACTTGCTTGTATTTGAATTTGGTTTCGTTTTACTTTGTAAAGTGAATTTGATTATTTTCATCTATTCTTTGTAAGTGGTTGATTGTAAGGCTTAGTAAGGTCTAAGTCAAAGGGAAGACCTAGTTGAGGCTAAGCATAAACCCTAATTGTGGCTAGGTAGGAAGTCCTAATTTGTGATTAGGCATTTGAGGCTTGTACGCTTAGGTTGTAACATTTATTGGCAATATATGTGGGGTTCAATATCCTAACAGGGGAGGTTAGGTAGTGGATGTAAATCATTGGATCAAACCACTATAAATCGTATGTATTTTTTCATCTCTTTTATCCCCTTCATCTTGCATTGCATTCATACTTGTGTTTGAGTGAGCATATAGCATCTTTATTGTTAAATAATTTTAAAAGGTGATAACTTTTTCATACACCTAATTCACCCCCCCTCTTGGGTGTGGTTTCAATTTGTATCAATGCGGGTTATTGCTCAAAGTGTTACTAACATATCTTTGAGTGTTTTTGTGTAAGGATGCAAACTTTAGATCCGGCTCGCCTTAGGGAAGGCAACTCCTCGAGTAGGCCTTCGTATTTTGATGGAACCAACTCTGCTCATTGGAAAGTAAGGATGAAGTTCTACACCAGGGCGCAAAGTAGAATTTTGTGGGACTTAATTAAGAATGGGTACATTCTATCAGACAAACTTGTAAGAGAATACACCACCGAGGATACCAAGATTGAGCTCTCAAATGATCAAGCCATGAATCATTTGTTTTGCACACTAAGTGAGAACGAATTCAACCAAGTTAGTGCTTGTCAAACGGATAAGGAAGTGTAGGAGAAGCTTGGGGTACATTATAAAGGTACACTTCAAGTGAAAAGACAAAGTTGAGAATCTTTGAGGAGCACTGTGGAACTTTTCTAGTTGGCTTCGATAAAGACAGAGTCATCGCCATCACTCGGTTCACTAAGCTCTTAAATGAGATCCAGAATCTTGGAAAGAACTACAATCGAGAGACTTCGGTGTACAAATTATTTAGACGCTTGCCTAAAGAATGGGATGCCAAGAAGTATGCTATCCAATCTTAGCAAAACCTTGGAGAGTACACTTTGATGCCTCGTGTGGAGAGCTAACGGTCCATGAATTTGAACTAAATGACCGATCTAGATCGGAAGCATTAAGTGGGGGTACTAAGAGTTTAAGAAAAGAGATTGCTTTGAAGGCAAATAGCCCACCGGCTCCATCGGTTGAGATCATTGAAGATGAAAAATCTAGTGATGACAATGATCTTGAGGAAAAAGTAGCCATGCTCTCAAGAAAGCTCAACAAGGCTATATATAAGCGAGATAAGTACAAGAAGAACTTAAAGAGTAGAACCAAGAGAGGAAAGTCAAGTGAGAACATATGCTTCAGGTATGGCAAACCAGGCCACATTAAGGTGGAATGCAAGTCCAAGAAGGTGTTGGACAAAAAGAAAGGCAAAGAGAGTCAAGGTAACATAGGATGATTCATCAAGTCCCGAATCTGAATCGAATAGTGAGAAAGCAATACTTTGTATCGTGGCATAAAGTGATGTAAACTCTAACGATTTCAATTTTGATGATGTTGATGATTTGGATAATGTTCCTAATGTTGATGAACTTAGGAAAGAGTTGGAAAAAAGAGGTCAAAAAGACCGAACAACTCAAAAAGAGCTTGACTATAGCAATTAGTGAGATTGAGTCACAAAATGAGACCAATAATGATCTCCTAAGCGACTTGAATGAAGTCTTAAAGGAGAGAGATGCTTTTGTCAAGGAAGTAGAGGACTTGACTAGCACGGTGTAAAAGCTCACCAATGGTAGAGAGACATTAGACATGATGTTGGGAGCACAACAATGTGCACTCAACAAAAGAGGCATAAGCTATGGAGCAAACTTTTCGAGTTATAAGAAATTGCTAGATGATGCCCGCAGATGCTCAAAATGCAATAGGTCTGTGCGGCTGGAAAATGTGCCTTATAAAAGACCAAAATGGGTAGACTAGCATGGTTAGTTAAGAATGTTTATAATACTAACTTTCTCGGACCTAAAGGTGTTTGAGTACCAAAATCTAGTGTTTTTCCCATGTGTAAGACGCGAGGAAGAGCACCTCATGGTACTTGGATAGTGGGTGTTCAAGACACGTGACTGGAGATGCACATCAATTCATTAAATTAAAGCTACATGATGGCGGAAAGGTCACATTTGGGGACAACAACAAAGGAAAGCTTATAGACCTTGGAACTGCTGCTAACGATTTACTTTTCATTTCTAATGTTTATCTCGTTGAAGGTTCGAAACATAACTTGCTTAGCATTAGCCAATTGTGTGACAAAGGATTTCATATCATGTTTGAATCATCAAAATGAATTGTTAGGAATGAGAAGTGTCAAACTCTATTTGTTGCATATAGAGATAACAATGTTTATGCCATTAACTTTAATGAGATGCATATGCAAAATTTTTCATGTTTGAATGCTCAAAGTGAATGTAATGCATGGTTGTGGTACCGTAGACTATGACATTCTAGCATGAAAAACTTGTCCAAATTGACCAAGCATGATCTTGTCAAGGGTCTACCTTAATGGACTTACAAGAAAGACAAGGAACGTAAGCCTTATATCCTTAGTAAGCCAGTGAAATTGTCATTTAAGACGAAAATAACAAGTGATGTGACTAGAGCATTGAACTTATCCATATGGATTTGTTCGGACCCACCCAAAAACAAAGTCTAGTTGATGATTATACTAGGTATACTGGGTTTATTTTCTAGCTCATAAGCTTGAAGTGTTTGATGTGTTTTTGAAATTTCGTGCTTTGGTTGAGAATGAGAAAGGGTATAAAATTACCATCGTTAAGAGCGATCGGGGTAGTGAGTTTGTCAATAGGAACTTAGAGGAGTTTTGTGCTAAATAAGGATATACACACCAACTATCTTCTCCTAAGACACCATAACAAAATGGAGTTGTAGAAAGAAAGAATAGGACCCTCCAAGAGATGTGTAGGACCATGCTAAAAGAGTACAACATAGCTAAGAACTTTTGGGCCGAACCTATTAACACGGCGTGTTATGTTCTCAATAGCGTAAATGTCTGAAAGCAAGTGAAAATGACTCCTTATAAACTATGGAAAGGCTAAAAGCCCAACGTTAGTTACTTCAAGATGTTCAGTTGCACTTTCTATGTTCTAAATGATATGGATCATTTAGACAAATTTGACCCAAAGTCAAATGTGTGCACTTTTCTAGGCTATACCATGCATAGCAAAGCATATATGGTATTCAATAGGTTAACCAAAACTATAAAGGAGTCTACTCACGCCAAATTCGATGAAGTAGATCCCAATGTGAAAATGATGCATATCCTATAAAAATTGAGGATTGATTATGATGATGATGTCACCCTAGGCCAAACTTCCATTAGTCAAGAGGTTGAGGTGAGAGTGGAACCCGAACTTAGTGCGCCTAAGAACTCAAGACTTCTTATAGGTCATCTTTCCCAACAAATTATAGTAGATCGAAATAAAGGAATAATTACTAGGTCATCATTGGAACTAGATGAGGGACACATAGCTTTTGTATCACAAACCAAACCCACCAAGATAGATGATGCTTTAGGTGATGAGTATTGGATCATGGCTATGCAAGAGGAACTAGTTCATTTTGTTAGGAATAAGGTATGGACACCAGTACCTAGACCTAAAGACCATACTATCATAGGCACCATATGGGTTTATAGAAACAAAAAGAATGAGAAGGGTGAGATTGTAAAGAACAAGGCTAGGTTGGTTGCACAAGGGTATAATTAAGAGGAAGAAATTGACTATGAGAAAGCCTTTGCACCGGTAGCAAGGCTAGAAGTAATTCGGATGTTACTTGCTTATGTTTGCTACAATGGGTTTCTACTATACAAAATGGACGTTAAGAGTGCATTCTTAAATGGCTTCATCAATGAAGAGGTATATGTAGAACAACCACCGGGTTTTGAAGACCATGATTATCCAAGTTATGTTTATCGTCTTCAAAAGGCCTTGTATGTATTGAGACAAGCTCCTAGAGCTTGGTATGACTGACTTATTGCATTTCTACTTGACAAAGGGTTCAAGAAAGGAACGTTAGATCCTACTTTGTTCATTTTGATTAAAAAGCGTGACATGCTACTTGTTCAAATTTATGTTGATGATATTATCTTTGGGTCATCCAATACACGCTTATGTGATGAATTCTCATTATTGATTACCAATGAATTTGAAATGAGCATGATGGGTAAACTAATATACTTCCTAGGCTTGCAAAATAAGCAATCCGAACATGGCATTTTCGTAAACCAAGTGAACTATGTAAGGGACATGCTAAAGAAATTCAAATTTGAAAATTTGAAAGTAAGTGACATTCCTAGTAGTTCCTCCGTCAAAATGGACAAAGACCAACTAGGAAAATCCATAGATCCTAAAATTTATCGATGCATGATTGCTAGTCTCCTATACTTGTCCAATAGTAGGCCCGATATATTACGAGACAATAATTTCTAATTAGAAATATCTCATTCTTGGGAAAGAAACCCTTATTACATCATCATTAAGAATCATAGTTAACTTTGGAGGACGGATGTTGAGCACGTGGGATCCTACCGCATGTTGTCCTACATAAAAAGCCAACCAATATGCGACCCGATTACCTTCATGATGAGTGTGAAAATTTGAATAGACACAAAACTGACCAATTTAAACCCCATATACCTCATTCTAGTTGGAGACCTTGCAATGCTCCCCAGAGTTCCACTTCGAAGATCGAGCAGGATCCAAGGTTAGACACAAAACAGCCTTTCTAGTCGCCAACCTCATTTCTAATTAAGCCTCCTGCACTTGCAATCTAACTAGTTCCTTTTACGAGTTGCATCACTATTAACTTTCACCCACCTGATTAGGCAGACATTTCCAACTGATTTGGTGTTCTTTCCACAGATTCTTACTCTTAGTGGCTAGTTTTTTGGGCTATTTTGTGGAATTTCCCTTTGCTTTTTGGCTTGCGAAATCTAACCATCAATACTATATCATGACTTGCCCACAAAGTTACCTAGAAGTTTAGAACTGGCCTACGTAGTTCGCGATTCATCTCGAGAATGTCTTTAATGTCGTCCACTAATGGTGGCCATGGTTTAAGGCATCGACTCAACAAGAAGATTCATCAACCAGTTCTAGAAGATAGTCTATTATTCTGGATTCCATTAACTGGTTTATTGAAGAAGAAAATAATATGATGATGTTCAAGATGCAAAGATAAGAGACCCAACAGGAAAAATAAGAGTCTGAAATGAGAAAATTAATAGAGTTTTTTTTTTTTAAACAAAACCCGACAAAAAGTTTTCGCAAGGTGTCATTGTTTTTAAATATTGTGAAAAGATGTAGAAAAAAATTGTGAAAAAAGCACACATTTTTGTCTGTATTGTCTATATATATTCGATATTGTCACGAAGCATTTATAAAATAAACTACTTTAAATAAAATTTATGTGAAATTGACTAGGGGACGAATAAACTCTATGTTTTGAGTAATTAATTTGATATGAAAGGAACATTTTTAGGGGTTATTATGGTTACTATATAAATTGTCAATATTATGAATATGGACATGGTCGATAAACACTTATATGTAATCGGCTATTTTACAATCTTGTTAGAAAATACCAAAATTATAAAGCAGCCTAGCTCTTGTACGTGCTTGAATCAATCGATTTTATATAGAATGCGTAAACTTGTAAAGGTATATATTGATTGTTTTATTTATATTGTATGTATCGTCAATAGTAATATGTATGAGTTGATAAAGTAAAGAATCTTTTTAGAAGACCCAGTTTGTAAATGACATGAAATATAAAACTCAAAGCTTCAATCACTACATTTAGTGTGAGGTGAAAACCTTTCTTAAAGTTTTGCCAAAAAAAGAAAAAAAAGAAGAAGAAGAAAACCTTGAGAAAATAGTAGTGATAGTAGTTTTTTTGTTTATAATATGTCAATAGTGTTTTTTTACACTTAAAAAGCATTTTTACATATTTCTTGAATTATCAAAAGCATTGCAACCATAAAAATGTGAACTACCAATATAATTACACATAGCTATCATTAACAAATGTTGGAATACAATGTCAAAATCTCATAATTTACGTCGATATCTTTCGTACGTAGGAATGAGACACTTCTTGAATAACACGAGTAGATGTCTAGAACCATCTCCCTGTAGAAGGTAACATGTGAGATTGAGGTGGAGTCTTAAAAATCTGATGTGGGATCCTATTAGTGTCGTGATCAATCGTTTGGATTGTCATCATGTTTTTTTGATTGTTTGTTTAGTAGACTACTCACCCAAAGCATGACTCACGTGCTTGAATCAGAAGATAGGCTTTAGGTGATTGGATGAAGATACGCAGTTGGAACAGGATCTTAGAACGGTTGAAAAAGGATCTCTGAAGTAGTTTGTTAAAGACTTAATCTTACCTAAAACCATCTAAATACCAACTGAAGATATCATGGAAGTCGGAGTTGTGATTCAGAGACATGATCACCATGTGTTTAAAGTGCAAGGTTGAAGATGAAGATTGTCAGATCTTAATGAATAAGTTAAGGTTATGTGTAACATGTCGACTAGTCTATATATTGTGTCAGAGTAATAGAGTTTGTACACCAGTTGATTCGTTTACTTTGTAATTGCGAACTAGTTTTTGTTCACATTTTTTAGCGAGTTATAAAACCTCGAGGGGATTTGGACATTCCAGTGAGGGGGAGCCTCACACGTAAAAGGAGTCTTGTTGATAAGCCATAAATTATACACATTTTATGGGATATTATAGTACGTTTAATGTGGAAAAGTCTCTAAAATATGGCCCTAATAGCTTATATTTGTTTATTTCAAGTTTTTAAGGTGCATAATTATAACCGGGGCGAAAAATGGTGTAAAATGCATATATGATAGTCTTATGTCAGATTTACATAAAAAATTATTGCACGAATCTCGAGGCAATGAAGCAGGACTAACAAGACTAATGTGACATGTGATGATGTGACAATGTTTAATTGGAATATATGAAGAAATGGATTAAAAAAGGAAGAAAGTGAAGGATTTAATAACGTGGAAGTGGCACGTAAAGAATCATCAATGAGTGAAGGAAGAACAAAGTTTTTGTACTAGCGATTTCTGATGTGCGAGACCATAGAGCTCAATTTTATGGATTTTTCCATTGATTCAACTTACATAGGAATCATTGAGAATCGCTAGAATAGATTTCGTCAGTTTAAAATAACTACGAGTTTTTGAGTTAGTTTGGGATTTAAAATACTATAAATAAGAACCTAATGCTTCGAAACAAGAAGCCTTTGAAGCTTTTAATTGCTCTTGAGCCATTCTTTATTGCTTTTATATTTACAAGTTTTATGAAGTTTTGCTTTTCATTGCTTTTGAAGATTCAAGTATTCATTTAAGAGGTATTTTTATTTAGGGAACAACTAAATGGACCGCGTTACCCCGTTTGCTAAACAGACCCCAGGCAGTTTTCGTATTTTACTTGACATACCACATAAGTTTTTGTAAATCCCAGATTGCCCCTATCCTCGAGCAACAAAACCCCCCTTCCTCAACCGATTATACACATGCACACCCCAAATTAAACCTCTAAGAAACACAAAAGAAACCTCAAATAGTACATAAATATTGGTAACTGTGGTCATAAAAGTGTGCATTTGAGGCAAACCACGGTGGAACTACTGTAGAAGGAGCACCACGTACAAAGGACCACCGTGAGATCATTTGTATCGCTGCTTCTAATTTGGTGAGTTTTTACCCTAAGCTCGTGGGTTTTCTTCCTCAAAAGAAACCCTAAATTTACACAAACCTTGACAACTGAAGTCGTGAAGGGTGTATTTGTTGGGTGTAGTGATGTTTGAGTTTCTAGTTTTTTTGGGGTTTCTGGGAATGTTGTTGTTGATGGCTTGTACTATACGACTGATTAGAATCGTTAAAGTGTGAATGGTATAGATCATGTTAAACCGTTAGTTCTTGTGAGGGTAGTGAAGTACTTCGGACATAATATAAACTTTTTAGCGGTATGAATAAACCGATATTCATTATAGGTTTTGGACGTCTTGGGCTGACATCTTAAATATTGATTTCGGTTTTCGTTAAACTGAAACTAATGGAATTGAAATGTTTTCCTTGAATTGTATAACTGTTTATCTTCGGGTATGGAGAGACCTAAAACTAGAGCGAGTAGGCCTCCACGTAGGATTGGGCAGCGAGATCAGGATAGAATCGCAGCTTCCCAATTGGAGGAAGGCGTGGTTGAGAGTAAGCGCCAGACTTACTCTAATGGGAAGGCAAAGGCGGGTGAGCAAAAAAGGTCGAGCAACTAAGGAAAGTGAATCGATTTTATGAGATGTTATTGGTGAAGGCATTGGTTCATCCTTCGTAGGTGTGAAGGGTACACTTATAGTTTGTAAGAACGGGCCGGGAGAGTGTACTAAAGGCGATACACCAACAAATTATGTTAAAGAAGGGGATGAAGATGCCTCTTTTGATACATCGGCCCATGAGGCAGACGCATATGCCACTTCATTTCCTGGTGGTCCTTCATATTTAAGTCTTCTACCATCCTTTCCAAACCCCGTACTTTTGGATATTTAGAGGAACAAGGTATCATACATTTCTAGATGGTTAATATCACAATTCCTATTTCTGTTACATATTATATTTTTAATCTACTAATTGCATTGGTTCGTAGGGTCAGGGATTTTTGAAGTGCATAAGCAATGGTTATCATATCTGTACTTGGAAGACTATCACACGACATCCCGAGAAGGAAAGGGTTACAAAACTGATTAACGACTCTGGTTTAACACCATTGGGCTACATCTCATATGATGGGGGTAATAGGGTTTATATTTTAGGCATTGTCGAGAGATGAAAGCCTGAAATCAACACGTTCCATCTACCCTTTGGCGAGATGATGATCAAACTTGAAGATGTATGGGCCCTTTTCAATATTCCAATCATTGGTAAGATTGTGGCTGTGTATTTCAAGGATCATAAATCATTAACCACGAAGGTTAGTAGGTTATTGGAGGTGTCTTTGACTTATGCTGATGAGGAGATTAGGACTAGGTTTAGACTTACTGTTAGTTTGGCATGGCTAAAGGATTGTTTCCCCGTGCAGAAAAAGAGAGAGGAAGAAACCTATGGGAATAGAGCTCCCGATGTACTTCCTAGTCCTGATTGTTTGGTCCGAGCATACCTCCTATACCTTCTTGGAGCGACTTTTTTTTTCTAATAAGTCCGCTACGAGAGGCACCCTTTCTCTCCTGCAAATTTTGGAAAAACGTGGACAACATTGATTCGTACTCATGGGGAGTGCAGGTATTGCATTCATGTACCGTCAACTTGGCATTGCGAGTCATGCAAAAGTCACGTAAGTATCTTGTTATTTGACATTGTTAGAAGTATATGTGCATTTTAATTGATTTATGTACTAATGCTTGTAATTAATTATCATGTCATACATGAATATGGGTTGTGTAGGGGTGGATGTATGACCGTCTCTGATTTTTCGAGCCTATTTTGCATAGTCATTACACCTCGAAGAGGCCTCGTGTTATGAAGTGGTACCGTAAGAAAAATGAGAGGCTATACAAGAAGGAGACGAGGTTGTTGTTAGATCATCTAGTTTCTTTTAGACATCGCCTCAACAAGAAGAGATCATATGAAGTAAGAACCATAAATTGCACATAGAAAGTGAGTTTTTTACACTTATGTTTGTTAACAATTATCTATATTTTCTAAGGTGATTTGGGATACTACTCCACCTGTCCATCATGTTGCATTCTACCACGGACCTATGAATTTTATGGATATTGTTGAACCTCACAATCCCATTAGGGCCTTGAGGCAAATTGGATACGTTCAACGTATTCTGAGAAACCCTTATCGACCAATTGACGTTGATAGGAGTAGGCTAGGACAGTTATATTTTGTCAAGTACTCGTATGACGCATAGTTTTAGGAAGATTGGGAGGGGCACCTAGAACTTGTTGATCAACGTGGTCAAAAAGTGGACTATCCATACTAAGCATCATCCGACTATATGGAATGGTAGCATAAAGTCAGCCACCTTTTTATAGAAAATCCTGAACATGCAACAGGGCGCCATGACGAAAACGAGAACTCTTTGGTAATATTATTTGGGACCCTATTATTTATTTTATTTTCTCTTTCTAGACTTCATTGTCATTGGCATTGTTTACTTATTCGACATATATGCAAAAGTGCAATCGTCGAGCGCTTGATGTGGCATTATGGTTCAGGTGCACTCCGAAGGCCAATCTTACTGTTGATGATGCTTTTCAAATGGCGGATCAAGACATTGCATTCTTGTTAGGTGATGAACATGCATACCAAAGTATGATCGTGACCGCCACTCAAAGCAAGGGTGGAACCTCATTTACTAAGGATGCTCTTCATTACGACTTGAAGGAAAAACGACCACTTAGGGAGCGTTATGATAGTTGAACTACTTGAACTTTATGTTTTGATGGAATTTGGAACTTTACTAATAGAATTTTTTGAGTATTATATGTGTTGTTGTACATGAATTGTTGTTGTTGGCAAGGCCCCTTAATTATTTCTACATTTTTTCCTTTTGTTTTGGTCAATGTTCTATGTCTAGCAGAGCTATTGGTTCGATAGAAATAGAATAATTTCAGACTGATTTTTTCAAAATTTGTCATATAATTACGGGTACCTTCTGCCGTGACAGTTATCGAAGCGTCGGTTAACATTCATCGATACTAATGAATTATTTTGAACTGGAATATTTTGCTAAATCAAGTAGGGTATGCAAAATAAATAGGTGGTGTATAGAATAATGTACAGTTCGACATGTCTCTAAAGATTAATACGTTACATCCAACTTAAGTTGAGGTTTACAGATATATTATAGCTACAATGGGCTGCAAAATTTTTGAACTTATGCTATTAAATCAAGTGGGGCATACGTAGTACATAGGTGAGGTATAGAATAATGTACAGTTGAACATGTCCGTAAAGCTTAATAAGTTACGTCTAACTTAAGTTGAGGTGTATAGAGATATTGCAATTTTGTTTATTTGATAAAAGTTCCAATTTATTCTCCTTCGTCTTATGAGGTATATGCAGTAACTAGGAGGCGTACAAAATGATGTACAGTTTGACATGACCATAAAGATTAATAAGTTATGTCCCACTTATGTTACTAAATAAAGCGGGGTATAAGAATTAAATATTTGGGGTTCACGAGGTATGATGGAGAAACATGTTCGAGACAAAATCGTTGCTCTCTGTCAACTCTCTGCGAGAGAGATATTTTGCTCTCGGCTTTACAGCACCGACAAATTTAACAGTTCAAGTTAGCAACTACAAAACATCAAACATAGATCCATAGTAAAAAAAATAGATGAGTGACTGTTATCAATAGTGACTAGTGGCAATGTTGAGAAATCTAACATATATCCAATAATAATTTCACAAACAAGTAAGATATCAGTATTGATAAATAAAACACATACCCTTTCTGTGGATTCAATGGCACCATCAAAGAGTTACTAGAAAATAAATCCATTACTAAAAGTAACATGTCTCTATTCATGAATCTCCAAAAAAAATGGTACCAATATAGAACAACAAAATGACAAAGTTTTCATGTTTTCTATACATCCATATACACCCATGTACATCCAAAAAATGACCTCTAAAAATGGGTGCATCCTAATCAATTTGAACTGTAGATGGTTCTTCCGCATTTGATTGTGGTCATGGAAGAATGTTAAGTCCAACTTCCCAATCTCAGCTTTGTGGCTCTACAAACACATCCTATTATCGTGAAGTTGGTGGTAGAAGAGCGTCATCTCTCATGATAAGTTGAAAATGGTAACAAAATTGGTTAGGGGTATTAAACATTATTTAACATCATAAAGAATGAAACAAAATTTTCGTTATGGGAAGTCACTTACCCTGACAAAATGATTGTGATTCACTAAGCACAACTAGAGTACTCTCCCTTGGCCGGCACCGCAAAAGTTAGCTTGTAACAGTTTGCCACAATTAACCCCATCTCCAGTAATGACAACCAATAATATCTTTTGGTGGGGCTATTGTAAAAATTAATAGAATCTTTAACTCTATCATACTCATCATCCCGAAACACATCTCGATAAATGGCCTCGTTCCTAACCAAATCTTCATATAACTCAAGCCGCATCTATCTCCATCCTTCATCACCTCCATAGCCTACATCATTAGCTATCACTCGAAACCTACAATTTCCATCAGGCGGTACGTCAATAATGTCAACACAGTAAGAGCCCCATAATAGTGGTATCTTATCAGCATTGCCTCAACAACGTGAGCTCGGGTCTTAGGTCATCTGGGTCCAATCTATTGGGTTACCTTTCCTTTTCCACGACCCCTTCCGAGTGTAGATTTTAGAAATATAGGCTCCTTACTTGATTGACTTGCCTGAGTAGGCTAAATTGCGTTGACTTTCTTTAGTAGGCTGAATAGTTTTAGTTGGCTAACATGTTTGAGTTGGATGACTTGACTAAGTTTCCTGAGGTGGCTAAAATGTTTGAGTTAGCGGATTTGGCTGAATTGAGTTACAAACTCTTGCATTGCTTTGGCCTCCGCGAACTCAAAAGCAGGAGTTGTCTTGGTGGATTTGTCAGCTATGGGCTTCTTGCTCTTCGACTTCTTCATTTTCAAGTTCTTCTTCTTCCTTTGTGCTGACCTTTAATTTACATTTTCTCATGCAGTGCAGAAATGAGAGTCGATGCAGGGCAAGTGATCTCCCTTAGCTTCTGCACAATCTTCCCCCGCTTGTCAGAATCTTTACTCGTATACTTAGCTTGTATACCATCCATTTCAACTTGAAAAAATAGTCTAACTTTATATCCTATGGGGACTGAATGGGGATCGCGTTTTATTTCTTCCAATGTGGGTAGATTTTGTTAAGACTGATAGGGCTACCATCAAGCATATGCAAAGAGATCTCATGCTCAAATGGCAAGCAATGAGTGGCCCACGACACACATCCACAAAACGAAGAATCATGGCCAACCCACCCTCATTAACTGATCTTGCCCCCTGCTGATTACATCGATTGCATGTGCGACAACAATGCCTATGATGTTACTGTACATGTGGTGCTGAAACTCGTGTTCCAATAGATGCATGGATTGATTGAATGGCACCCCCAATTTATTTTACTGGTGCATTACAACATTATGTATTGAGTTGAAAACATTTGAAAAATGTCACAGGGATGCCCAAGCTCTCTTTTAAGTACATTATGAGCACCCTAAGCACGGTTAGTAGTCGTATTCCCAAAGTGTAGTACCGTGTTTGTCAAAGCATAAAATAACTTCTCCTTGTGACACAATCACGTGTCCCTAACATAGTCATACAACGCCGGGACTCCACCATAATTATCCTCTAGTTCCTTCAACCGACTATTATAACAAGCCTCATTTTGGGATTGCACCAAGTTTAGCAATATCCCATACCAACAATCATAGTCCTCTTCATTTTCGAATAAACTTCTTATCTTTACAAAAATATTTTTATTCACAAGCCATGAAAAGCTAAGTGGATAGTGGTAGGGGACTCTTCCTCCACTGCCTCAACCAAACCCAATTCCATATCTTTCAAAATAACACTCGCAGGTTGCCACCCATCTATTAATGACTTCAACTGTCCAAGTGCCCATGCATAGTAGACATAGTCTCCTTCCCTAAAAAAGCATGAACTACTAAAAAGGTCTTGTGCACAGATGTGACTCCAACAATCTCAAGGAGCGAATACTTGTATCAATTTGTTTTGTACGTGCAATCTATGATCAATACATAAGGAAAACAACGAAAGAGCTGCACTGAGTTAGGATGGGCAAAGAAAAGATTCCTCGCGCTATACGTACCTGCCCAAGAAGTATGTTGCTCAATGTAATTGAGTTCGTCTAATTGCTTCGGTAGAAGCAACATCTTGCTATTGCCATCGGCTTCAATCTTTCTCAACTTAGCATTTTCATTGGAAATTGTCTTCATAATAGTCACATTATCCTTGTTTTGTCTCCTGACGTGACTTAAAATATCCTTTAGTCGAGCACTTGTCTTGCTCAAGTCTCATACAATGTATTTCTCAGGCACGCTGAGCTTCCCAGTAAAAGAGTGTTCAACTGATGAATTACTAAAGCGATGGTTATATACCCCACACACAACTCGAACGTGCAACAACCTATCGAGTTTATGCTTCACATTAATCTTGAACTCACATCCACACTTCATTGTTTCGGCCATTTTTTATGTCCTCATTGTCTTTATCCTCTATTTCTTTCAATACTCGTTTTGCATTTGCAACTTTCACTTGAAACGTCTTATACCTCTCACAACCTATTGGCAACATTGCTTGCCTGCCTTGACCGGCACCACCAGGAATTCAATATAATCACTACAAAACCACATTTTTTGGCAGTCTCTTGGGCCTAACTGATTACACCCTCTCTACTCTTTAATGGCAATGCTAGTGTAAAATTTGATGTGAAGTCTGGGAAGGCCTTGGTAGATGTATTTGCCGTGTCGCATGCAGTACCCTACATGAAGCAAACAAAAATAATGATTAGTTAAGGCACAATGACAAAAAAAAACATTAGACAAAAAATAAATTGTGGTGGAGGAACATGAATGAGACTTCATCGTAGGTTTCGGAGAAATCCAACCGGCATTTCCTTATAACTAATGACTTGAATGAATTCGTAACATAGGTGGAAGTGATGGTTTTGTAAACCAATACGTATCACTGTCTTGCGGAGTAACAAAGCTGAGACATCTTATACATGTCCCAGCTCTGTCACTCCGCACAACACAGGATTGTAACCACTAATGGAGGTTCTTCCTCGATGAAGAAATAGAATAAAAATACAAAAAACACCTCTTCAGTGTCAGGGTGGCTTCATTTGGGAGAGTCTTTCGACATTTCATACCAAAAAATAGGAAATCAACAACAAGTCTCTAGACGTAAAAACTAACCAACCACCACCAACAACATCAGTGAAACGATTACCAAATAAGTTGAAATAAATCATCAAAACGTTGGAAACAAGTGGATAACAAACTTACCAACTTGATGTTGATAGTATTTCGCTTACTGGAGATGAGGGATTGGCACTTGGGTAGAGCGAGCATAGGGGTTTCGAATCGGTGGAGCAGTGATTAAATGAATGGGGTGGGGTTTGCCCAAGCAAAAAACCTTTTATATCAAGGGCACATTAGGCATTTTCAAGGGGGCAAAAATAGAAAAAAATTATGAGGTATGTTTAGTAAATAACGAGGTCTGTTTAGCCATTCCCTTTTACTTATGTCTTGTCTTTACTTTATTGCAACGTTATTTATGCTTACGACTAAGTAGTTTGTTAGTCTAAATAAAGTCTGAACATGAACTAGATCCATTTTTGCAATGTAGCTATGATGAAATGATTATGTGCTTAATGCATTAAACCAATCATATTCTTTGATTCACTATTTTATAGATTATTATTTATGGATTGTAATAATGGTTTTGAGTATTATGTGCGATGTGGCCAATATATATGTAATATTTTAATTTATTATCTATTCGAAGTAGTAACTAGGAATCTTGAAAGGCAAATACTGTTTAAATATCCTAAGTGAATTTGAGATCTAAATCTTTTATTGAAGTAGATTTATGAAGTTGTTAGATTTAGTAGTTCGAAGTCTTCATCAAGTTTAATGCAATTTTATTGCATAAAGTGAATATCTTTGTGTGTTCATCTCAAATAGCTAGCTAAAGGTTGTTTAGTTACTTATAATTAGAGTTTAATGATTTTTCTTACTTTATTATGTATGCTCATGATTATATGGATTGGAATTGCATGTTCGAATTGCAAAACTGATTGATGTTTCATTTTTCTAGATGTTTGTTTTGATATTTATTTATTATTGAATTGAATTTATTTGAATGTTAATGACTTTGATATGTGTTAATTAAGTTAATTATTAACTAGTAGTTAGTAATAAAAACAAAAATAATAAAAAAAAACTTTTAATTGAAGAAGTTACACAATCCTTGTGGAGACGATACCCATTTATCACTTTTACAAAATTTAAAGTATAACAAAGGTGGAAAATTTATTGTACATGCTCGATGCGTGTCAATTTTTAGCTCCATTGCCAGGGATTGAGTTTAATTTTGTTTTTTATTTATTTATTTTTATTTTCATTTTTTCATCAAATTCCTTGTCTCTAAATTTTATGCAAGATTACTTCCTAGCCTCCTACTCTAACTATCATGATCAATATGAAGATTCACACTATAAAAGTGTGAAAGAGGTAGGTATAACAATGAAAAATTTCTTTAATCAGTGGTTTAATGTGCAATGGGTTAAACCTTGTAGTTTTGCAGAGATTATTCTCATCTTATTAATGTTTGTCCAATCTATTCGGATGATGGTGAATATATCAATCATAAGCCAAGTTCGTCATTTCCTCCAAATTAAGAATGTTTACTATCATTACCAAATGAGCTGAAATCGCTTAAGGAGACTACACGACAATATGAGAATCGAAAAGAGCAGTTTAATGCTTGGTTATTTGGAATGAAAATCCAAGGAGAGATTGATGAATTTCTTGGAGATGAGACCTCGAGTGAAGCTTCATGAGAAGATACGGTTAAGCCGCCACTAGTAGATAATGACCTAAGCGAAGAAAAAAGGAACCAGACGAGGAACTTGGACTAAATTACATGTCAGATCTCCATGATTGCACAACTAATTAACAAGAAGCCGAAAATGAAGTTGAAGTAGAACACATTCAATAAAGGTCAAATGAACCATATGAAGAGAGCAAGGAAGATCAAACTGTAGTGTTGATAAACTCACCTGCTGTTTTGAAATAAGAATATAACATAAATGACATTTAGAAATTTTATGTTGTATTGACAACTATGTCTTATACGGTCTAGACTATATTGATACATATGTGTTAAAAGTCCAAGATTAACTCAAAACTCTTAAGGAGGGCATGCCTATTTCATTGTCCAAGGCTACATTGAGTCTATTTGTTCACGACTACTTCAAAGTAGTGGGAGTTACGTGATCTTTCAAGTTAAGTCTAGCCAATGACTTAAAATAATGGCGCTTATTGAGAGATAATATTTTATTTATTTCATCCATTTATTACTAGTTTAGTTTAGATTACGTTATTTTAGTTATTCAACCATTTTAGCTAAGTTTGAGCTCCGTTTATTAATTTTTATAGGTTAAAGAAGTCTTGAGATGAATGTAGGAGATAACACCTTGTGTTTGGTGTCCGGTTTGACTTTCAATAAAATTTAAATTAGCATTATTTGAGTTACTAATTTTTAGGAAGATGATTACTTGCTAGGATTTATGTGTTTTGAGACTTGATTGAAAATATAAAAAAACTCTAACTTAAGTCGCCGCATTAGTGGCAGGTCAGTAAGTAGAACCTGAAATACTAGATTTTATTTTCTCCATTTTATTGATTTTACCTTTAGTAGAGAAATTTTAGGCTCACAATATTTGGTTGAGATTCTTAAGTTGATTCCTTTATTTATCTGCTCATATTCTTATTGTGCTATTGTTTCAATATTTTTAAAGCAAAAGTCCGAATGAATATTTTATTCTCTCACTTTTTGACTTTAGTATGAGTTTAACATTAGTACAGTATGTTTTTACTCTCTCATTTTTTGACTCTCCTATTGAAAACATATTTGGAATTTAAATTTCCTGGTAATTTCAATTTAGGGGGAGTGAATGAGTTGTTTATGCTTATATGGACTTTATGCAAGTCGCATTATTTATTTGCTTATATGTTTATTTATTTATTTTCATTAATAAAAGTATTTAGTTAGTTATACGTCCAACTTAAACTTTCAAAGTTTAAGTCGATTATATCTTGATATGAATTTTAATGAATGAAGAATAAGTTAATTATGAGATAAATTACAAAAAAGGGATAATTAAGGCCTAGCGATTTACAATAACATTAAGAATTGTTGGCAAAATCAGTAGCAGAACATAGGAAGATAAATGCAAATTTAGAGTCTAGCATTTCTCTGTGATTTGTTTTACAGAGGAACTGCTGGTAAAATCGGTAGGTCATTAAATTTTCAAGTACCTCACTTATTTCCAATTCTTACAGCGAATCTCATCAATTCCAACTACACATGAATCGTTGGGCATGATATTTGGTTTTGAAAACTAAAAACCCAAATCACAATACACACAAAACCTTTAACACTTGCAAACCATTGCTAACCTTCACCAAAATTTCAATTTTTTGCCTAGATTCAATCAACATAAGCTCAATATCGAAGTATTAAAGTGATTCTCACGTTAACCTAGTCTCATTCAAACCAATAAAATTCTCGATTTTTGAAGTATGGAACTAAAATAGGGTCTTAGAGAATTCGACCTAGAGCTTGGATGAATGGTCTAGGGAAGTTTAAGAGCTGCGATTACATTAATCGTTAGTTTACAAATTCAATAATCTCAAAATTTCAATATATTTACACATATTTGTAAATGGTTTGAAAATTGAGTTTAAAATGAGTTTGAGGTTTGGTTATGGTTTTATTTTAATTTTAATTCGCTTTATTTTTGAAAAACTTAAGATTTATCACATATTTGCTTTACGATATTTAGAAAATCGATTTTATAATATATAATTGAGTTAACACTTCAATTCCAATTTTATTTAATTTCAAGCAAGCTTTCCATATGGATTTTTAATTTTTAAAATAAAGTCTTGAATTTTACCAAATTATTTTCTACAAATGTTGTTTTAAGATCTACAAGTTTATTTAATTTTCGGATATATGAGTTTTGAAAACTGAAATAATGGCCAGAGGCGATAGATGTAAAAGCATAAAATTGGATAACGAAAAGGCACTATTAATATAAAAACCCCAAACAAAAATCTAAAATTCCACCCACACCAATTAGGCCAACTGGATTTAAATTAATAACCCTCGAACTTGAGCACTGAGAGAACCTTCTCCACCTTTAAGTTTCACTGATGAGTCAGAGGGAGAGGAGGAGATTGAATAAACACCTAAAATCAATTTCTCATAACCTTATAAATTGCTAAGTTTTGATAGGATATAGAGCGACATTCATAAGAATAGAAAAACCATACTAGAGAGAGGTTTCAACATTAAAAATGAAGTTAAGTATACGCTTAGCGTTTTGAACAAAATAAGGGACTAGAACTTGGGATTGTTAACTAAGGACTATTACGTCGATAATGATATAGTGTACTTGGTAAAGATGAGTTGTGAAATATTATTGAGTGAGTATTACGTGAATGGGCATGAATTAAAGTTTTTAAAATATAAACCCTAAATCAATAAACATATTTCCATTCAAAATAAAAATCATTACACCCTTCGACTAGGAAATCAAATTAGTGTCTAATTTAAATCTTCAAAGCTTATTATAGCTTATTTATGTAATTCTCACCTCAATTAGGATTAATATATGGTTTGAATGGTTTGCTTTTTGATAAATTTTTAATTTTTGAATGAATTTTAAAATTATTCATGATTTTTAAATTTGTATGGCTTATGAATGATTACTATATGTTGTTAAATTGAATGGGTGGTGATTAAAGTTGTTCACTTGATTTTTGGATAACTTGGGGAAATACTAGAATTTTTACGTAAAGTATGATTTTTAATTGAATTGAGATAATGAAGGTTGTGTTTGACTAATTAATGTTAAGAAAATGAGTTTGGGGTGTATTTTATTTTAGAGAGACTTGAATTTATCGCAAGATTGTTTCCTATTATGAGATGATGATGCTTGAGAATTTCTTTGTCATGAATTCTTCGCTTATGAGAATTTGTTCATATGATAATGTGTTCATTAATTATTATTATTATTTTATTTATGCTTCACATGGTACACTTGTTTTTATCGAAAACTCGACTTGATTCTTAAACCTTGAGAACAAGGTATGGAATAAGTTTGGGGTTGTTTAAGTGAATTAAAGCATAAAGAAGCAAAGTATGGAGTATTCGAGAGGTAGAATCTATCTATTTATTCAAAGTTGATTGAATTTTTTAAAAATTTTCGCAATACAAGTAGTATTTCTCCATTTCATTTCATATTATTTAGTTAGAAATATGGAATTGAATATAATTTAGATTTAAATGGAAGTGATATTTTTATTACTGAAGAAAATAGAAATTTAATGATGGAAAGAAATTGTTATATCTTAGTTAACTTAACCTAGATTGCGTATATAATAGAGGAGTTAGAGAAGATTGATTACTTTACGTTAGACATTATAATGGGTATAATATCGAAAAATAGTTCAAGATAAATAAAACAGATTTCTAAGAATCTTGTTTACAAAGATTATTGATTAAGTTTATATATATGTAATGAAAAGATTTTATGCATAATTGAGGAGAAAAATAGGAAATTATGACGCCTACGTCCTCAAATTTAGGAATAAACTCATATTTAGGATAATTAAATAATTAAATATGATTTTATGTGTTAATATGCCTATTTCTGTGTATTATTTATTGATAATAGAATAATTACTTGTGGAACAAGTAAGGGTAAAATGGTAAAAATCCAAGTTGGATGATAATTAGGGATGTTGAATGGTCTTAGAGCTAATAGGCGTCAAATAAGATCAAGGGTTAGGAGTTGGTCACTTAAACCCTAGGTCTTGAGACAAATAAATCAAATTACAACCTAGTCGCAATCCTTTCCAACACACATATTGTGGAGGCTAGGATTGGAGTGCTAGAGAATAAAACTCATCTCCACGGTTGAGGATCACTAAAACAAGGCAAATCTCACAACCTAATTTGTTGATCTTGAATGGAAATCATTTATTGTGAGTGTGTAATATTGGCTTTTGGTTTGCCCTAAGATTTCAAAGTCGATTTATAAGGTTTGCACACTTCAACATGTATTCGTCACGGTTCCAATGATTACGTTTATGGATTTAGAGTTCAAATTGATGTTTCAATTTAAATTGGTGATGAGCACATGATTTCTAGTAGGATGTTGATTTGAATCCGAGGTTGTGGTGTTTTAAAAACATATTTTTGATGTTAGAATCGTATTTTCATATTCGAAAAGGTTTCACGAAAAAACTTTGAACTTTCAGCGTGTTTATAAACAAATATCATTTGAAACATTTTTAATTGATATGGGTTAATAAAACTCTTGATTTTGTGCTCTTTTTGGGTGTATTTGAAGTCCTAAAGATGTCAAAAACTGGTTTAAATTCAAAAAGAAAAAAAACCAAAAAATTCTTCGTTTTCCTGATGTTAAAGCCGTCTCAACGCCATGTATGTAAACCACACAACATCAATAGGAAAAAAGAATTAAGTTACTTTGGTGTTAGCGTCGTCCCGACGCCATATGGGTAAACCCACGGTGCTGCCAAACCGCTAGTAACCTTGAATTTCATCGATTCGTAAAAGTTACATACTTTCTTCGTTTTAACTCTATTTTTTAGTTTCCAAACACTGTTGGAAAGGTTGTGGAAAATGTATCAACTTGGAATTGATAAATCACTTAAAATAAGATTTCAACTATCTCAAAAACATGTGGGAAGTCACGAGTATAGTTTGACTTAGAAACTTACCTAGCATGTATGTAATATAGATACTCGATGAACACCACCAAGGACTTCTCGAGGCTAGGGATTTGGTTAGGAAAGTAGCACTAGAGGTAAGTGGAATTCGCTTTATCTTCAATCATGACATGCTATTCGTTATGCTAGAATTCACGATAGTGAATGGTTGATATCTTTTTCGAGCATGTCAAACATATCTTGCCTTTCCATTTCATCTTGTCTTTTAAGCTCTCTATTTAAGAATGCCTTTGGAACTGATGTGCTTGGATTGTATAAATTGAAATGGTATATCGGACTGGAGAGTCAGTAGCCACTAGTCATGTCCTTCTATTATGCTTGAACATCAATCTGTGAAGTCAAGTCCCATTAGATACTGTTGAAGCTAGTTGGTCGTTTAGACACTAATCTATTAAATTCAGATCATTTATGATACTATTGAAGCTAGTTGGTTGTCAAATCACGCACTTTGTATTTAGTTTTCACTTCATTTACTCTATGGCATTCAAGTTATCATTGTTATCTTGTCGACTATCTTGTTCAGGTTTTGTTTCATTATGCGTTGCATTATATAGTATGCTTGTTTATGTTATCCTTTCGTGCTTGAAATGATAGTAGGAATTGATGACTAACCTTGTTCATGGTAGTTATTACTCAAAGGGTATATTTTGGTGATTGAGGATAAAGTAGGCTTACGCTTTACTAAGCTTGTTGAAATATTGCTCACCCCACTATTTTCCTCCCCATATACCTCGATTGTTGTGCAAGACAAAAGAAAGGGCAAGGTAGTAATGTAGAGCTCTTTTTTTGTTTGTAAGGTTGTCCTATATTCATTTAATTGATTTTGAGGCATTTATAATATATAGGGGATTTTACCTTGGGTAGACCTTGTGGAACCCAAATGTTAGTAGTTACACTTTTGTAAGACTTTCTACTTTATTTCCATACCTAATAGGCCTAGAAGAATATTTTATGCACTATTTATATGTCTTAGTAGTGTTTAGTAGATTGTCTTGTGTTACTTCCGTAGGTTTAGAATTACTAAATCATCGCCTGACTCGCTGGGTTATCTCAAGGGATCTTGCGATGGTTTTTGCCAGGCGGCACTGGTTATAGGAATTTGGGTCATTACAATTGGTATCAGAGTTTTAGGTAGTAGAACATAAAAGGAAAGCGTATAGGGTTATGGAAATTTGTGATACTAACATCATAGTTGGTATCAAAGAGCAGGCTAGACACCTTGAAACAAAGTTTGTAATGACCACAGTTAGTATCCAGTCTAGACATTAGTACCTAGGAAATATTACAGTTGATATCCTAACCGTAGGTAGTCCAATCCTAAAATATGGAATAAGACTCAGTTGAGAAGTTAAAAATAGTATCTAATTTAAGTCACCTAAAGGATTAATAAGTTGTGGAATTTAGAAAAAGTTGGTCATTATTAAGTAATGGAATCATTTGCAAAGGCTTGTGGTCTGCATTAACTTATTATGCACAAGTTACCAAACTTAAGGTGAGAATAGGATTTCAAATGAACAAGTATATGTTATGATGTTATTTGCTTATGTATATAATATATATCATTAGATATATCATTCATTCATCTTGTCTCACATGTAAAGGTTTGGAACTAATCTCCTTGAAATGCTCTCAAGGTGGAAAGTCCTATGGCTTGAGAAGCGTCAAGGGTGCACAAGAGATTGATTATGAATATTGGTGTACTTGGATGGAGAGCCAGATAACTGAGAGTCATCGTAGAGCACTGGAGGACATGTTTACGACACAAGAACATATGATTATTGAAGGAAATCGTAGGGCATTGGATGAGCTAGGACCGAACCTAGTTAGAGCTAGCACAGTTTTAGTCTTGAGTACGATCGCTAGTGAGAAAGTATATCCTAACATGGTGTGAGAGGGGTGTATAATTAAAATTTCAAATTACGCTATATCACATGATTTGCCAGTCTTAAAGAGCTTAGAGTATGATGCCCTATTATGGATGGATTGGTTACCAGCTTACCATGCTAGTATCGATTATTTTCGTAAGACCGTTACTTTTTGGATTCACGATATACTGCCATTCAGATATAAAGGTCATGCACGTAGCTAAATTGCTACCCGTGGGAAGGTAGTAACTATTAGTGAATTGGAAACTCTCCTAAGTTTGATAGCCATGGAGAACGATAATCATGAAGTCAAACTTAACCAAATTTTGGTGGTTAGAGAATTCCTGGAAGTCTTTCCCTCAGACATTCCTAGAGTCCCTCCACCCCGAGATATTGAATTTATTATTGAACTTATACCTAGTGCGAACCCCATTTCTATACCACCATATAGAAAGACACCTAATGATTTAGACGAGTTAAAGACGTATCTAGAAGAATTATTAAATAAGGTTTTTATTCACCCGAGCATGTTGCCTTGGGGAGCACCAGTGTTGTTTCTAAAGAAAAATGATGGCAGTTTGCAGATGTGCATTGACTATCGACAGTTGAATCTAGTGACCATTAGGAACAAATATCCGCTCCATAAGATCAATGACCTATTTGACCAATTCAGGGGAGCGAAGTTCTTTTTGAATATAGACTTGAGGTCGGGGTATCATTAGTTAATGATACAGGAGTAAGACATTAACAAGATTGTTTTCAAGATGAGATATGGACATTATAAGTTCACAGTGATGCCATTTGGAATTATTAATGCACCCGCAGTGTTCATGGATATCATGCACAAAGTCTTCAGGCCTTATCTTGATAATTTCATCATTATCTTCGTCGACGACATCATGATTTATTCCATGAATCAGGAAGAGCACGAAAGACATATCAGAGTGACCTTGCAAGACTTTGAATGGATCACCGTTGTATGCCAAGTTTAGCATGTGTGAATTTTAGGTCGCTTAGAGGTATAATTATTAGATCTAGCTTTTAAGGAATTGCGAGACGAACTAATTTCAACACCTATATTAGTGCTTCCAGAAGTGTGAAAGGAATTGGTTCATTATACTGATGTTTCAAAGATTAGTTCGGGATGTGTATTGATGCAAGAAGGAAGGGTGATCGCCTATGCTTCGTGATAGTTAAAGATACATGAGAAGAACTACCCAACTCAGAATTTGAAGTTAGAATTGGTTGTGTTTGCTCTGATTGTATGGTGAGAAGTTCATAATGCTCTCAGATCCTAAGAGTTTATAGTACTTATTTACATATAGTGAGTTGAATATGCGATAATGGCGTTGGCTTAAGTTCTAGAATTTGACTTCACACTTCAATATTATCGTAGAAAAACAAATGTTCCGGCACATGTTTTGAGTTGGGTGAGTAAGGAAATAGAGAATGTGGGTATGATGATAACCAAGGAGTTTAAATTGTTTGAGGAGGTCTTAGTGATGTGCATACATGAGTTCCCTATAGGAGAGTTCAATGTTTCAGGTTCTTTAGTATGAGTCAAGATGAGAGTAGAGCCAAATGTTGTTTATTGAGTTACATACTTTTAAAGAGTTGATTCAAAGTGTGGCAAGTACATATCACAGGCTGACAATAAGGAGATTCTAGATTGAAATATTTCGGCAGATAGAGCATTGAGATTCAATGACAAGCTGTGGATACCACAATATGCACAATTGCTAGAGGATTAACTTCGAGAAGCTCATCGATCAAGCTATACTATTCTTCTAAGAAGCACCAAAATGTACCATGACATGAAGTGAATATTCTATTGGTCGAGGATAAAGGGGGATATTGCTAAGTATATCCAAGAACGTGTAACTTATACATAACTGAATGCGGATCATCATAAGCTTGAAGTGATTTTGTAAATGTTACCTATTATAGAGTGGAAGTGGGAACATATAGCCATAGATTTTGTGACTCATTTGTCGACGAAAAGGAAGAAACACGATGTAGTTTGGGTGATTATAAATCGTTTGATAAAGTTTGCACGCTTCATTCTAATTTCCATAGGGAGTTCAGTGGATAAGCTGAGCGATAAATATCTTGATGAGATCTTGAGGCTACATTATGTTCAGCTGTCTATTGTTTCTAATCGAGATCCACATTTTTATTTACAAGTTTTAGAAAGTTTTATAGACCTGGATGGGAACCACGCTTAATCTCAACACCGCATTTCATCCTTAGTCAGATGGCCAAATTGAGAGACTTATCTAGATTGTATAGGATATGCTCAGGGCTTGCGTGTTAGATATATCTAGGAGTTAGGAAAACTACTTACTATTATGCAATTTTGCCTACAAAAATAGTTTTCAAGCAAGCCCTTATATGGTACCCATTCGAGGAACTTTATAGAAAACTTTACATCTCTTTGGTATGTTGAGCAGAGATTAGAGACACGATGTTGATAGGGATAGAGATTATGCAGGATCACACTTAGAGGATTAAGCAGATTATGTAATGACTACAAGCCGTACAAGATAGACAAAAGAAATATGTTGATAAGGATCATCAGGATGTTGACATTAAGAAGAAAAGTTATGTGTTGCTTAAGGTTTTCCTAATGAAGGTACATTACATGTTTGGGCTCAGAGGGAAGCTTGCTCCTAAGGACATCTGACCATTTGAAGTGACCGAACAAATTGGTCTAGTTGCCTAAAAGGAAACTTTACCACCTCAATAACTAGCGGGAGTTCATGATGTGTTTCATGTATCCATGCTGTAGAAGACGCTGAACAAGCATACGCTATCCATTGATTGGTGTTAGGTCGACTTGAGGAAAGACATATCGTATTATGAGCAGCCAATCAAATTCTTGACAAGAAGGTTTAAAAGCTTCGTGATAAGGAGATTCCACTAGTTAAGGTGTGGTGGTAGTTCCATTGATAGGAGGAGCTAAGTTGGGAGTGAGAGGAATATATGGTAGAGCATTTCCCGTATCACTTTGAATATTAAGATAGGACTTACTTCGAGTTTTGATGATGAAACTTCCTTAAATTGGAATATTGTGACACCCACATCACTGAACTTAGGAATAAAATCATATTTAAGATAATTAAATAATTAAATATGATTTTATGTGTTAATATGCCTACTTCTGTGTGTTATTTATTAATAATAGAATAATTACTTGTGGAAAAAGTAAGGGTAAATTGGTAAAATCTCAAGTTGGATTGATGTAATTAGGGACGTTGGATGGTCCTAAAGCTAATAAGCATCAAATAAGATCAAGGGTTAAGAGTTGATTACTCAAACCCTGGGTTTTGAGACATATAAATCAAATTACAATATAGTTGGAATCCTTTTCAACACACACTATGTGGAGGCTAAGAATGGAGTGTTAAAGAACAAAAAACCATCTCCACAAGTTAGGGATTAATAAAACAAGGTAAATCTCACAACCTAATTTGATAATCTTGAATGGAAATCATTGATTATGGGTGTGTAATCTCCAATTCTTGTTCTCCCTATGTATTCAAAATCAATTTACAAGGTTTGTACACTTTAACTTGTGTTCTTCATGGTTTCAATGATTATATGTATGGATTTAGAGTTTAAATTGATGTTTTGATTGAAATTGGTGATGATTACATGATTCCTAGTCAAATATTGATTTGAATCCGAGGTTGTGGTGTTTTAAAATCATGTTTCCGACGTTCAAATTTTATTTTCGGATTTGTAATGGTTTCGTGACAAAACTTTGAATTCTTGTCGTGTACTTGAATAAAATTCATTTAAAAATATTTTGATTGATATGGGTTAAAAAAACCTTTGATTTTGGTCTATTTTTGGTGTATTTGAAGTCCTAAAAGGTTGGGAATTGGTGAAGATTCGAGAAAAATAGAACAAGAACATTTTGGGCTTCCTCAATGTTAACGTTGTCTCAACGCCGTGCCTATATATGCATGACACTCTATGTGTAAACTGTACGGTGTAGTGGGATAAAAACTTGGGGTTACTGTGGTGTTAACGCTATCCTGGCAGTGCCATAGTGCCAGTCACCCTGATTTTCAGTAGTTCGTAAAACTGGCGTACCTTATTCTTTTTTTAACTTCATTTTCGCATTGTAATCACCATTGGAATGTTTGTGGAAAGCTTATAAAATGTGGAATTGATAAATCACTTAAAATAATACTTCGACTAAATTAAAAACATGTGGAAAATCACAAGTATAGTTTTACTTAGAAACTTAACTATTGTGTATGTCATAATGATACTCGAGGAATGCCACCAAGGAATTCTCGAGGCTAAAGATTTGGTTAGGAAGGTAGCGCTAGAGGCAAATGGGTTTGTTTTGTCTTCAATCATTTCATGCTATTTGTTATGCTAGAATTCATGATAATGAATGGTTGATATCTTATTGGAACCAAGTTCAATATATTTTGTTTTTCTCTTTAAACTTATTCTTTAAGCTCTCTATTTATTAATGCCTGTGGAACTCAAGTGCTGAGGTTGTATAAATTGAAATGGTATATAGGACTGGAGAGTCAGTGGCCGCTGGTCATCTCCTTCCGTTATGCTCGAACACCAATCTGTATAGCCGAGTCTTATTGGATATTATTGAAGCCAGTTGGTTATTTAGACACCAATTTGTTGAAGGTGAATCATTTATGATACTGTTGAAGCCAGTTGGTTGTCACATCACTTATTTTGAATTTGGTTTCTACTTCATTGACTCTATGGCATTCATGTTATCATTGTTATATTGTTGACTATCTTGTTTGGGCTATGTTTTATTATGTTTTCATTATATAGTATACTAGTTTATGTTATCCTCTCCTGCCCGAAATGATAGTAGGAAATGATGACTAACCTTGTTCATGCTACTTGTCACGAATTATGTATTATTTGGGTGATATAGGGTCGAGCAGGCTTCTGCATTACTAAGCCCGTTGAAATATTGCTCACCACATTTCCTTTCCCATAAAGGTACCTCTACAGTTGTTCAAGACAAAAAAAAGAGCATGGTCGTAGCATAGAGCACTTTTCTTGTTTGCAAGGTTTTTTTATAGTTATTTAATTGATTTTGATACATCTGTAATTAATAGGTAATTTTATCGTGGGTAGAGTTTGTGGAACTTATAGATTGGTTGTTAAACTTTTGTAAGGCTCGCTACTACCTAGAAAACTATTATTCTGCACTATTTATATGTCTTAATAATCTTTGGGAGATTGTCCTGTGTTGTTCCCATAGATTAGGGCTTACTAGATCATCGCCCGACTCGCTGGCTTACCTCGAGAGGTTAGGTGATAGTTTAGACTAGGCGGCCCTGGTAATAGGAATTTGGGTCGTCACAAAAATAGCTCATAAACTTCACTTAGTTAGAAATAGTACTTCCTTCACTATAATAAAAGTGAGAACTAATAAGAGTTTTTAATTAAAAACAAGGAGACGCACAGATTCTAAAGGAAATGGAACAGGGAATCTAGTGATGGGAAAAAGGTATGGAAGAATTCATATAAAAATAAATAACGGTATCCAACAAAAATTGAGCAGGGAACCGTAGGAATAAAGTATAAAGAATAAAATGAATATTTAATTGAAGAAAATAAAAAGAGTGATATTTGGAAAGGAAGGAAGTTTATGAAAACTCTTCAAATAAGATATTTAGCTCGAGTGCTTATAGCTAAGTTAAGTGAATTATATCTTTTTATTCTAACAAATGAATGTGAAATGAAGATTATTGGCGAATAAAAGATCCTACGACTTTGATTGTGGTGATATTTTAAGTATTATTTGCAAATGAGATTGATTTGGTGATTTTTGTATCTTAAGATTCTATATTAATTATCATAAGCTTGATGCTTATCCATAGAGATTTAGAAAACATACGTAATGCCTTGACCTTGGTGATTCGTTTGACTTTGAATTATGAGGTGTATTACACAATTAAGAAGTTCAAATGTTAAATAAAATGGTTGATTTTAGTTCTTTCTATTTTATCATGATTCTTATTTTTACGAGGATAGTGTGTTTTTATTTTAAGATCACTTGTTTAACAAAAAGAGTAAATACTTATGAAATTAGAATAATGAATAAAAAGAGAATATGATTGAGAGTATTCCTTTGTTATAGAAAAAAAAGTCTTAAATTTAGAGGTATTTGATAAGTCATAAATTATGCACATTTTATGGTACAAGTTAGTATGCTTTGTGAGGTAAAAGTCTCTTAAATATGGTCCAAATAGCTTATTTTTGTTTATTTAAGGTTTTTACGATGTATAATCGAAATCGAGGCAAAAAATAGTGTAAAATGTATATTTGGTAGTCTTATGTTGGATTTACATCGAAAGACGTGTTCCATGAATCTCGAGGCAATGAAGCGGGGCTAATTAATAAAGGCCGATGTAACGTGTGATGACAGTGTGTAATTGGATTATATGAAGAAATATTTTTTTTAAAAAAAGTGAATGATTTGATCAAGTGGAAATAGTATGCAAAAAAACATTAACAAGTGAAGGAAATACTAAGTTTTTATACTAGCAGTTCTAGCGATTCCTCATGTCTAGGAATAGTTAGCTAAATCGGTGGACACATGAAAAACGCAGAGAGCTCAATTTTGTGGAATTTCCAGTGATTCTATTGACACAGGAATAGCAGAGAATCGTTGGAGTAGATTTCATGGATTTAAGATAACTACAAGTGGTTTGAGTTAGTCTGTGATGTTTGCTACATAGAATACTATGAATTAGAACTCTAGGCTTCAAAACAAGAAGCCCCTGAAGCTCTTGATTGCTTTTAGAGCCGTTGTTTATTGCTTTTATATTTACTAGTTTTATGAAGTTTTAGTTTAGATTTATTGTTCGTTGCTTTTCATTGCTTTTGGGGGTTCAAGTATTTAATTAAGAAGTATTTTATTTATGTCTTATCTTTACTTTATTGCAATGTTATTTATGATTATGAGTGAATTGCTTGTTAATCTAAACAAAGTCCCAACGTGAACTAGATCCATTTTGCAAAGTAGTTATAATGAGATAATTATGCATTTAATGCTTTAAACCAATCATATTCTTTGATTTATTGTTTTCATAGATTGTTATTTACAAGTTGCAATCATGGATTTGAGTATCATGTCTCTAGTGGCCAATATTTATGTGATGTTTTAATTCATTATTATTAGGACCCGTCTCACTGAGCCATAAACCAACCTACTTATCATAAGTAGGCACCTAAACCGTACAATTAACTTTAAACCTCAAAATGAACCTGAAATCAATCATTATACTGCTACAAATCTAAATCTGAATTGGTATTTAGAACTCAGTTCTTAACTTGTTTAATTAGAACAAACTAGGAAATCATAGGTAATAATTTTTGTGTTTTATAATAATTTTGGTATCACCTCCCCCATCTATGGATTGCGAGCACCCAAAACCTAATTCATAGTAGAATGGGGAGAAGCCTAAAAGGACTCACAACTCCCCATAATTCACAATATGATATCAAATTAAAATTAAAAATTGAACTGCAAATATGTAAACCTTAGTTACAACTCTCGATCTTGAATTGAAACTAAAACCATTTATGTTTCAAACCTAGTTTAACACAATCCATAAGCTTCTTAAGATGCTTCTCAAGTAATTCACGTCCTACGCTAACCCTGAAAATCCAAAATAAAATAATATAAACAATCATTACGTGCAAAGGGTAAATAGCACTTCAGTAGAAGTCTTCTAGCTTTCTCTTTCCTTTTCAGTCCTACTTAGTTTCAAAACCTGACAAGTTATTTCGTGAACACCAAACAAGAGTGTACACAAAATAAATAGTGTCTGATAAGTAAACATCTACCTTGATTCATATAACAGGTAATAACAAGAGATAATACGAATATTTCACAGTTAATAAAATACTAAAATAAATATAAAACATGAATCCCCATTTCTTGTTCTAAGCTAAAAGCGAGTGGGCCCTCTCACAATGAACCTAAAATGTTTCTATGAGTTGAATGCATGCTACCTTAGAGTCGACATTACTCGGTTTAGACACTTGCATTACGAGTAGTCTAAAGTGGAGCACCACACACTCTTACGACTGAAGTAGGGGCAGTTCTATCCAGATGCCATGAATGTATGAAATCAAAAGTTTCACTCCTTCATCATGCAAAATATAAACCATATTACTATAAAAATAATAAGAAATAGTGTTTACTTACTATCAAACCAACACAAGTTGGTTAATCGAGTCCTCGCTCCCATGTTCCCCGGACTCCCTTTGTTCCAAAAATCCTATTAAATCATAAAAATCCATAATTTATGAATCTCGGCTCAATTGTACTATTTTTCAGCAATTTCTCAAAATTCTTGAGTCACGAAGATGTTTAAAATCCTTAAAGACTAGATAAGTACTTTAAAAAAAAAACCCCCAGATAAAAGTTTCATGAAAATCCCAACTTTTCCATTTTTTCATGGAAATCCAAAATTTTTATTTATTTGGTCCAAATCCTTTATTGCTAATTTTTTATAATTTTCTAGGGATTTTCTTTTTATTTTGCAAATTACATTTTTCATAATTTTGAATAATGGGGTTTGATACCTTGAACTAGGCCTGGTTCAACTTAGTTGTTCAGCCCGATCTAGGGAATCATCCCTTTCCTCCAACCCATTAAAATGAAACCATCGAAACAAAACATCCTTTATTTCATTTCGATGGCTATACACCATTGTCAGTACTGATTTAGAGTCCCTAGACATGGTGTCGTCATGGTTCCCTCCCTTCTATTGTCCTCACTTGGCCTTGTCATCGTTTTCTTCACCTCCCCTCTCCATCGAACTCAACTATGTCTATTTTTTGTTGTTACTGTTTTGTTATTATTTTTGTTACGTCTGTAGTTTTTATTTTTTTCAACTTCAATAACCTTGCCTTCTCATCTTTCTCAACAGCAAACTATCATCCCTTCTAACTTTGAATTCAACCAATACAATTAACACAATCCCAATTTATTATTATTGTCCCTAATTCAATCCATAACAATTCACAAAAGAAAATCCTATTTGTTTTATTTCTTACCTTAATAGATCTTCCATAAAACACGACTCTTCTTTCCTTGATTTCAATCTTCAACAAAAGAGAACGAACTAAGGTCATGAGAGAGATAATATACATTAAATGAAGAAGATAATAAAAAAAACGAGAAGGACGACCAAATGATGAATGAAGAACGTGGAGGAGATGAGAAATGACTCGCGAGTGAAGAACACCCCCTAGTTTGATTTTGATTTGTAAGTGAAAAGGGTAGCCAAATTACCCTTTTACCCCTATATTGTTATCCTTTGTCATATAAACCAGTTACCCTATTAGTTAATTTACCATTTTTATTTTATTCCATGTTTATCTCTTATTTTCAAGTCCAAATTACACCCTAGAAAATACCACTATTTCGCTAAAAATTGAAGGAAATACCAATGCACTCTGAAACACTCGAACAACCCATTTAAACACCTATTTTAACCTATTTCACGACAAATAAAATATACTACATATAATAGGCACACAACAATAAAAAATATGAAAATACCTTTTGATCTCTAGTCCATCACATGTGGGTCCCACCTCGGATACCTAAAATTCAAATCAAATATGAAAATAGCTAATTAGTTGACTAATCTAATTTAGGGAATTCTCGAATTTCACAAAATCTTCCTAACTAAATAAATGTTTTGTCCTCGAAATTTTAAATTACAAGTTACCTAGATCAAAAGTGATACAGAAAATGATTTTTCATATATGACTCTTGCTGCAAGGTTAACTTTGAACATCCATGAAATTGCCACTTAACAGGTACAAGTGGAATCTCTTTAGTCCTTAGCTTATGAATCTTGCAATCCATGATCTGAATAGGTTGCTCTTCATAAGTAATAGCTTGCCTCAAATCAAACTTATTCCACTCTACTATATGATGTGAATCCTGCTTTTTTTTACAAAACATAGAAACATGAAACACATCATGAACAATCGCAAGATGAGATAGTAAAGCAATCTTGTAAGCAACCTATCCAACTTTCTGCACATTCTCAAATGAACCAATAAACCTAGGAGAGAGTTTTCCTTTCAATCCAAACCTGCATAATCTTTTCTAAGGTGACACCTTCAAATAGACTTAATCAATAACGTTGTATTCAACAACTCGATGGTAGGGATTATAATAATCCTTGTGCTAGTCCTGAGCAGTTTTTAGCCTTTAACGAATTTGCTCAACTGCTTTTGTGTGATCTTGTACAATTTGTGGCCCTAACTCAGCTAAAACTTCTTGTTCACTCCAACAAGATAATGCTCTAAATGGTCGACCATATAATTCTTCAAAACGTGCCATTTCAATACTTTCTTGATAACTATTACTGTATGAAAACTCACACAATGGAATTTATTCCTCCTACGAGCCTCTATATTCAAGAACACATGATCTCAACATATCCTCTAAAATCTGAATTTACTGCTCTGACTGACCATCAGTCTTTAGATGAAATGCTATATTAAATCGCGATTGAGTGTCAAAGTGTTCCTGCATACTCTGCCATAACTTAGAGGTAAACCGAGTACCTCTATTAGATACAATAGAAAGTGGTACTCCATGCAATCAAAGAAGTCACCCTCATAGATGACATTCAACTATGGAAAACATAATTAAGAGTCGCTTAGAGAAAATGCACAAAATTTTTCAACCTATAATGATAACCGAAATACTGTCATGTTTCCTCTGAGATTTAGGTAGATGAGTCACAAAATCCATAGCAATATGTTTCCACCTCCACTAAGGAATGGGTAGTGGCTAGAATGTTCCTCCTTGTCTCCTCCTTTCGGCATTGACTTGTTAGCAAATCTCACAACGTTTAACATAATTAGCAACATCTGACTTCATCTCTCGCCACCAATACAAACGATATATGTCGTGGTACATCTTGGTCCTGCCAGGATGAATACAATACTTAGACTTATAGGACTTCATGAGTACTTCATCTCATATTTCGTTTTGCAATGCAGTCCACAATCTAACCCTGAATCTCAAACTCTGATCATTAGGTTTTATCTATTTTGAGTTATCACTTCTCCTCGCCAATTCCCTTAACTTTTCACCATCAACATCATTGAATTGGCTTTCAACAATTCGCCGAATACAGATATTTTGCATCTTGAACTGAGCGAGAACTAGCAAATCAAGGGATTCCGAAGCTCTGACAAAGACATAGATGTGACTTCTTCAAGTAACTCATATCCGTAGGCAATATGATAAGCCGCCTTGAATGCCTCTCCCTGTTTCCTACTCTGCACATCAGCTATAACATTAGCTTTCCCTAGATAGTATTTGAGACTAAAATCAAAATCTTTCAAATGCTTTAATCATTGTGTCTGTCTCATATTCAATTCCTTTTGCAAAAACATGTTCTTCAAATCTGTTGGATTTCGGGAATCAAGCACAACAAAAGTTTTCAAAATCTTTTTGAATGTCCCCGATCCAAAATCCTATCGATTTTATTAGACTCATGTACCAAGTGAGAAAAGTCATACCTTAACAAGAACAACTCCATGGCTGCCTTATTTGGTATTGATCAATTCGTTCAAGACACTGCAAGAGACGAACATCCTCTATCAAAAACATACACACGAATGGATGGTTACGATTTAGAATGCTAGGGCCAAAAACTCCAGAGCAAAATTCTGACAAAAACTCTCTAGAAAAATCTATACAAAAATTGTGACCTCATTGTATTATTTATTATACAATAGGTCAAGTTGTAAAAGAACTCCATCTCATAGTCACACTCCAAATAAAGACTTAGAAAAGTCTAAATCTAAAAGGATAAAGTCATAGATAATTTACAATTACAAATCCGATAAGAGTTGTAATTTATCTAAAATTCAAATAAGAATTAAAGTCATACTATAATTCCAATTAGAGTCCTATTCAAAATAGAATTTTATCGAGAGACAATTTCTAGTCACACTAGAAATGTATGAGAGTTTTGAATCCTAGTCAAACTATGACACTTAATAAGAATCTTTAAAATGAGTTTTATCAAGTAAAATTCATCAACCTATACAATATTAAATTGCGCAAATCCACTCTTTGTGCATGGTCTAATAGATTCATACAACGTTGGTAGTGAACGAAAACATTTTTCAGCATAAAAATTATAAGCAACCTCTAGCACGACGTTATAACTACCAAAGTCGCGCAAAGATAAAAAAAATGATACAAACTAATAAACAATATATATCATATCCTTTTGTCGTGCGGTATCAATTGATTGAACATAAGACATGCAATGTCACCCAAATAGTTTAATCTACTAGTCTCGATCTTTGAGTAGACTGAGCTTGTCAAGATACATTGATCCAATCAATTCACTAGACAGGGCAATTTATTAGTCTAACATATCAAGGGGCCCAATAGATATTTCTCTAAAAGAGATGGATAAATCTTATCTTGATCACACAACATCCACACATTAGTCAAACGATGACCGATCACAACTTTTATAATCATCCGGATAAAGAAGTCATTTTACTGTGTCAAATCATTGTGCTCCTAATATTAGAGTCTTTGGTGATCTTAAGGCAAATGACTAAATGATATAACTATCATTAGAAGTATTTATGACATTGACCATCTAATGTTACCATAGCGAGTCGATCCAGCTTTTATTCTGAATACATACCCATGATCTCGATCCGTGTCCATATACACATAACCATCCCACGACTTTCAATCAAGAATTATAATAGTCTTAATTTATTATTGTTCCCACAATAATAACTAAATTGGGACATTTCGAATAATACAATTATTATTGATGGATACTATTATAAACGAAACATGCATCTAATTATGATAGCTAAACAATGTTTACATAACTGTCTTAGGACACCCCCAACATCTCCCACTTGCACTAGCTCCAATCCTATATGTATCCAATATTATGTGACCTTAAAACCCTCTTAGTTGAAAACATTTATTCATGTATTTGCTATATTGCTTAATATTCATGTTCTATAAATCTTCAAGTTCTTTATCTAATAAGATAAAAAATCTCAAATGATTGTTTAGATATATAATGTGATTTGTCCATTAGTTTTACAATAGAAGCAAACATTGTTTCCAACACTTTTAATCACACTTTATTCAATCATGAATCTTATGATCTAAACATATTCTTTGGTTGCATCAAATGGCGATAAAAGCTTAGTTTACATTGTAGAACTTGTTTGAGTGAGTTTTAGAGTGTTTCCAACTCACTTCATCTTCCTACGAAGTTATAACATATTCATATTGTGATCATTAATCATTTATATTAGCTTGGAAGTTTGCATTTTGTAACCAATTACAAGACTTATATCTTTCAAACATCTACAAAATCCAATAACATTTCTCGAGTGCTTTTGAAGTACTTAAGAATGTTATCACTAAATTTCCACATTGGGGTATGTGCTATAGGCTAATTTACAAACGTTGTCTAACTATTATAAGTAGATGCATATTTCTTTTATAATACTATAATTATTATAGTATGGGTCTTGATTGATAGTCACGTGATGATTATTCATTGACGGATACTTATCAAGATCATAACTGTCTTTTGGACACAAATGTTGTAAAGATTTGCATAATTGCTACAGAAGACGATGTTGCATATCCTTTGACAAAGACTCTTCCACAAGCAAAACAAGATGGTCATGTTTGGTCATTAGGTATTAGATACATGAATGATTGGCCCTAGTATAACTTAGAGATGTTGGGGCATATGCCCTATATCAATCTACAAACATTATTTATCTTTTTATTTTAGTTAATAAATAGAGGTTTATTTTTGTTATTTTATTAAATTGATTGCATGTTTACCTTATAATAAGATCAATGGGTATTTGTTGAAATATCGTAAATGTCCTTAGTCGGTCATTATACCAGGAACTATAATGAGTTAACACTACTGTTAATCTGGATTGACGGTCATGTAATGATCATGTGTATAGGGATACCAATCAACATCATGAGTAATTATTTGGGAACAAGGTAATGGACCAACCCGCTTTGAGAACACTATATGGATTAAGTCATAGGTGTTAGTCATGATAGGTATATCATTAAATCATTTGACTTTAGATTCTTTTAGGAGCATGGTAATTTGAAACAGTCATACATTGTCTTTAACTGGACGATTATGAAGATTGTGATTGGTTACCATGTGAATAATATGTGACGTTTTATAATCAAGATAGAATTTGTCCCTGTCGTATAGAGAGATATTAGTGGGTCCCTCGATATTTTAGACTGTTAAATTGCCAAGTCCAAGTGAATTGATATCATCAATGTCATTTGAATGTTTTCTGTCTACCTAAAGATTGAGACTAGCACGATTAAACATTTAAGGTGACTTTCCACGTCTTATGTTTAATCAAAGGATATCGTACGACAAAAGGATATGATATATGTTATTCATTAGGTTGTATCGATTTTGATATTCATGCTACTTAGGTAGTCATAATGCCTTGCTACAGACCACTTATGACTTGTATACTAAAATGGTTTTGATTCACCTCCAACATCGCATGAATCTATTGGGTCGCACACAAAGAATGGCTTTACACTATCTTAATTGATCCAGAGTAATGAATTTCATATGATGAAATTCATGACAGAAAAGCCCTTACTATTTGTTATATGATACCTTATTAATAGGGTCGTTTGGGAATTTCGCTTAAATTGCCTAAATACAGTAGTTGTATTGCGAATATGTTTTTCAAGAGATCTTATCTACACATAAAAATAAAGGTTGAAACCCTAAAAACAAGTAAGATTTTTATTTTTGCTATTTTTTGAGTTCTCTAGATTTTGGGAGAGAAAAAAATCGTTTTCTATCTCTTTAGGTGGTAGCACTTCAAATTATTGTCATCGTTCATGTGTAGATTTTCGATAGAGGACGTGCACTTGAACATCTTCGAAATCGATCAATTAGTGAAAGAACTCACGAATTAAGGTATGGTTTACTTTTGTAGATCAAGTTTAATGGAACTTATTTTCGATCTTGCTGAGATTTTTCAAAAATTGTTTTCAATTCTCTACTATGTACGAACCCTAAAACCTAACATGCTGGACGAACCCGCTATGAGAACACTACATAGTCAATGTCATAAGTGTTTCTCATTATAGTTTTTATCATTTGGTCCTTTGACTTGAGATCACTATAGACTCTAACATGAGGAGCACAATGATTCGACACAATTAAACATCTTCTTTAACTGGATAATTATAAAAGTTATGATTGGTTATTTTTTGACTAATGTGTGGATGTTGTGTGATCAAGATGGAATTTGTCCCTTTTCTTAGAGAGAGATATCTATTAGGCCCATCAATATGTTAGACTAATAAATGGCCATGTCTAGTGATTGAATGGATCAATGTTACTTGACAATTTCATTCTAGTCGGAGGTCGAGACTAGTAGATTGAACTAAAAGGGTGCATTCCATGTCTTATGTTAAATCAAAAGATATCACGTGACAAAGAGATATGATATATACTGTCCATTAGGTTATATCAATTTATTGATCTTCATGCAACGTAGGTAGTCATAATATCATGCTAGAGGCCGCTTATGATTTGTATGCCAAAAAGGGTTTTTGTTCACTGCTAACATCATATGAACCTATTGGGTTGCACATAAAGAAGTAATTTACACAATTTAATATTGTCTAGGTTGATGAATTTCATTTGATAAAATTCATTTTGAAGATTCTCATAAAGTGTCATAGTTTGACTAGGATTCATAACTCTCGTACATTTCTAGTGTGACTAGAAATCTTGTCTCTTGGTAAATCCTATTTTGAATAGGACTCTAATTGAAATTATAAGTAGACTTTAATTCTTATTTGAGTTTTAGATAAATTACAACTCTTGTTGGATTAGTAAATGTGGATTATCTATGAGTCTATCTTTTTTAGAATTGTACTTTATCTAAGACTTTATTTGGAGTGTGACTACAAGATGGAGTTTTTTTACAACTCGACCTATCGTACTATAAATAAGACATTAGGGTCACTGCTGTGAGAGAGACTTTTTAGAGAGTTTTAGTGAGAATATTTTGCCCAAAAATATTTTTTGCGCTAGCACTCCGAATAGTGATCGTCCATTCGTGTGTGGATTTCTAATAGAGGACGTTTGTCTCCAACAACGTCTTGAAGGAATCGATCAATACCAAACAAGGCAGACATGGAGTTGTTCTTGTGAATGTATGGTTTTTCTCTTTTGGTACATCAATTTAATAGAATTGAAATAATCTTGGTTTGGGGATATTGGAAAAGGTTTCGAAAACTTACGCTGCGCTTGTTCCCCAAAACCCAATAGTCGTATGAAAGCAAGGTTTTTCAATTCGATTATATTTGTGGTGTAGGAGTTTTAAAGAATTGTTATTCATATTGACGTTTTAAATCATGATTTCGTAACTGGTTACACATTGGGAAAATTTGTTCTTTGATGAAAATCTTGTTTTGTTGTTACATTTTGACATGATAGGTTAATTTGAACTATCTAATTTTCAGATTATATGATGTGATCACATGTTGTCGGAAACTAGATATTGAAATTATATGCACTAATCATACTGTTCCAATGAAATTGATAACCATAATCCATCAAACACAAAAAGCGATTAATTCGATAAGTAGAAATCATTATTTGCACAATCTATGAGACATGCATGCATCCCAAATTTAATGGGGGCACGCAACACCTATTATATTTTTGAAAATTAATTTCACTAATCCGTTAATTAGTGTGCACTAGTCTTGGTGTGAGTTAAATTAATCAACTCTTGGTTTGTTGGTTGCTACGCGATGTGCGTGATCTAGATTGATAGGCATCTTTTACGCTATTAGGTTAACTTACAAGATTATATTGAAACAACAACACACATACGCATTGTATGCAACCATGGGCTTAAGCCACGAGTGTTTACTTAATAAAGGAAATTTTCACACCAAGTTATTTACTTGATACATGTTATGTGTCGCCTAATTGGGATATATCACAATTTCCTTTTATACCACGGAATCACAAAGGAAGCATGTGCCCAATCAAAATAAATAGGGACCAATTAATTTGCAACGAGGTTGTGGCGGAAGTTGTTTCGTACATTGTGATAATTAATTTGGTATCCTAATTTGTATAGGAATAGTGGTCGGCTCTAATTGAGCCATAACAAAAACTATTTTCGAGACTTTCAAATTGTAACTTAAATTGGATACTTTAATTAAAAGTGTTCTAATTAAACATATACTGGAGATTATATGATTTTTTTAACTTAATTAAAATAATTTTAATTGAATAGGTTTCTAATTAATATAATGAGGTTATTTCTCTCAATTGGATTGATAAGAAAATAAAATAATAAATATGTGATATTTAGCTGTTTATTTTATGATCTTATTCTATACATATTGGGTATATAGGATATTGCATCATTAAATAGATACTAGAATTAATTATCACAAAACAACAAAAATCATAAAACTTAATAAAGAAATTCTTAAATTGAAATTTTAAATCAATGCTACCAATTTTAAAACTCTAGTCAAGGCCTCGATCGTATCAATATGGGTCTGCCACCATATGGTGTATTGTCTTATCTTGGTGAGTAAGCCGGGTAATGGGTACATAGATATTTTAAATTGGTTTGACTTAATAAAGCTATCAAAACAATTTTAAGTTTTAGGCATGGATGAGATATAACATGTTGTGTCATATGATGTTTAGGCCTCATAGAGCACCTCAAAGTTGCATGTGATACAATTGGTAAAGGTTACCTATCTAAATAACTTGATTTTACGTGTTGTGCCTTAGCTATCTCAAAATTAGGTGAAATATGGATTTTAGTCCACTAAATTAATACATACGAGGGTTATTGATTTAGTGGGGATTTAGTTACTCACTAATAAATTATTCTACATAATCTTCTAGGTATAGATTAAACTCCTAGTAACACTAATCCAGAGTAACTAAGATCAACCTTTGAGAAGGATAAAATAATATCTAAGACTAATTTTACTGTTTTGATTAGAAAATTGATAATCTTATGCACCATAAAAATAAGGATGTATGCCTCAGTTTAATTTTTCCTTTTAAACTACTATTTATTAGAACAAGAACTATATGTCATGTTAGCAAATATAAAATTAGACTTTAGGAAGGATTCAAGACCATGGAAGCTAATAAAATAACAATGACGACACTAAAGGAAACATTCGAATAGTAAGTCACTATGGGAAAAGGTATAAGATTACCAAAATTCTTAGATTCTTGTAAAATGGTTGAGAACCTATTAATATGCCTTTATGTTTGAAACTTGAAAAGACCATATTAATTATCTCAAAAGGCTTGAATCTTCATGTGCCAAAACTTGATAGTAGATTTGATCTATAATTCATCAAAATAGTTTTGAACTATGTATTAAGAATGACTTGGAGAAATCTAGTTACAGTTGCATATGATATTTAAAACTGTAAGACAATATATTAAAAAATGCATTAGACATGTATTTGATGGTTCATAACATAAATAAACTTAATATAGAAAGGATAATATGAAGGTAAAGGCTACCAAAGACGTTTATATGTTGGGCATAAAAATCTTAGTCGTGAGCCTAAATTTCTGCCTAGTTCTAAATAAAAGCTCTAAATGATTAATTTTGTTATTCATAGATTGAAATTGTTCATTTTATAATGAATTACAAATCCTATCAGAAAGACATAATTTGAATTGTTATGAACATTTCAAAATAAGCATAAGAAATAATTTGGCAAACTATTAACATACTTTGATGAGATCAAAGTATATAATATTTGAGCAAAGATTTAAATGACCATCTTTGAAATTGTACGATTGTTTCGCAATTAACTCCACTAGGAAATTCATTGGAGAAATGATGTTCGAAGAGGAGAAATTGAACTATATTGGATATAGTTCGATTTATGATACGTCACATAGACCTTCCTATGATGTCCTTTTGAGGCTACACTTTACAAACCACTGCACTTCGCACTAAACCTTATTTTCTGCAAAGTTGTTGATAAAACTCTATATATGATATAAAATAAAAAGACCTAGTTTATCTTTTCTGGAGATTTGAGGTGGCGAAACTTGCGTAAGATGCTAATTTACATCAATTTTTATACCTAAGTCATTTGTGTTTAATTGTGGTTGAACATTATTATAATATTTTTTACAATTGAGAACAAATTTCTTATTGCTCAAAATGATGTCTTTCCAAGAGTTTATTTCTAAGACACTATTGAGAACAAAATAAATCTTGAAATATTCAAGAGCCATAAATGAGAACTAAACCACTTTAGGATGCACAATAGATTTTTGAAATAGTTAAGTATACACAAGTAACATATATCTTTTAAAATATAGAATAATAAGAAATTGTCCAGAGAAATTTGGAATTTCTTATTGTCGATAATTATGATATATTTTTTAAATTGGATTAATATGAATAAATATTTATAAAGAGACATGCGTCGTCTAGATAAAATAAAGATACTAAGTGTTAATGAACTCTAAATTTGAATTCATGTATGTTATTCAAGTTTAGAAAGTGATTTACTTACTTGAAAGTGGTATGAACATTAGATGTAAATGATTTAAAATGACATGAAAAACAAAAAGGCGTATATTTAGCCTATCGAGAAACTTCAATCTAAATCAAGTTCTAGAATTCTAATTGTCATTACTTGATAGTTTAACTATAAGATTTGACAAACGGGTGTCAAAATGGCATTGGTCTATGCTCCTTGGAGATGTGTATGACAAAAGTTAAGGGTTTTGATTATCTTGAGAATTTAAGAAAGGTATGCAAGCTTAAAGGTTCAATTTGTGGATTATAGTAAGCTTATCAAAGTATTGGTCTTTGTTTTGATGAAATAATTGATGAGTTTTCATTGAATAAAAAATAAAACTTGTGTATACATAAAGGTTAGTAAGAGCACAATTATCTAAATCTGTATGTTGATGATATAATGTTCATTAGAAACAATGTCCTAACCTTATATAATGTCAAGTCTTGGTTAAGGAAAAGTTTCATAATGAAGTTGTTAAACAATTAGACCTATATCCTTTTGGTATAGATCTATAGAGATTGATCTAAAAGGCTAATTGGTCTAAATTATAGTGCTTAAGTAGGCAAATAACTAAAAATATTTTAGTGTGCGAGATTTTTGAAAGAATTTATACTTATGTCTTATAACATAAGTCTCTACAAGACTCAAAAGCTTAGGACAAATGATGCACGGGACAATGTGAATATGATTCCATACAGATTAGCTATGAGAATCATCACATACATATGTTATGCTTTACATTCAATCTGATATATCATATCCTTTAGGCAAAACATACAAAAAATTACAAAGAACGTCATTGGATATTTATTGATAACATTTTTAAATACTTCGAGAGCACTTAAAAATGTTATTAGGTTTGTAGAGGTTTGAAATATACTAGTCTTGTAAATAATTACAAAATGTAAACTTTCAAGCTATGGTAAAAGATTAATAATCGCAATATAGATATGTGTTAACTTCGTAGGAAGATGCAGTTAGTTGGAAACGTTCTAAACTCACTCTAGAAAGTTCTACAATATAAACTAAGTTTCTAGCAACATTTGATCCTGCCAAATAAAATGTTTAGATCACAAGGTTCATGATTGAATATGGTGTGATTCCAAGTCTTCAAAACAACGTTGGCTTTTATTGTAAAACCAATGGATGAATTTAGGTTATAGAACCTAAATCACACTATAGATCTACAATCACTCAAGTGTTTCCATATTATTATATAAAGAACATGAAGATTTATAGAACATCAATATTAAGCGATGTAGCTGATACATAAATAAACTTTTTTCACAAAGAATGCATTAAGATCACATAGTACTAGATACGTGAAGGATTCGACCTAGTGTAAGTAGGAGATGTTGGGTATGTACCCTAGCTAGGCCAATGCTGTAAATGTTGTTTAACTATTATAAGTAGATGCATGTTTCTTTTATAATAGTATCCATGAATAATTATTGTATTATTCTAAACGTCTCTAGTTAGTTATTATTGTTGGAAGAATAATAAATTAAGAATAGTATGAGTATTGATTGATAGTCATGTAATGATTATGCGTATATGGATACAAATCAAGATCATGGGTAATTATTTGGAATAAATGCTGGGCCAAACCATTATTAGAATGCTATATGGTCAATGTCATAAGTGTTTCTCATGATAGTTATATCGTTAAGTCTTTTGACTTAAGATCACCAGAGACTCTAATATTACGAGCATAATTATTTGACCCAATTAAACGTCTTCTTCAATCGAATGATTATAAAATTTGTGATCAGTCATTGTTCGATTAATGTGTGGAACTTATGTGATCAAGATAGAATTTTTCCCCCTTTTTTAGATAAAGATACCTATTGAGCCCCTGGATATGTTAGGTTGATCAATGGCCATATTTCGTGAATTGATTAGATCAATATCACTTGACAATCTCAGTTTACTCGAATATTAAGCCTAGTAGATTGAAATATAAGGGTGATATTCCCTATCTCAAGGTCCATGAAAAGATATATCACGATAAAGGGACATGATATATACTCTCTATTAGGTTGTATCGACTTATTGATCTTCGTGCAGCTTGGGTAGTCCTAATGTCTTGCTAGAGGTTGCTTATGATTTGTCTGTTGAAAAGGGTTTTGGCTCACTGCCAACTACGTATGAGCCTGTTGGGTTGCATACAAAGAACATATTTGTGCAATTTAATATTTTCTAGGTTGATGAATTCTATTTGATAAAATTTATTTTGAAGATTCTCGTTAAGCGTCCTATTTTGACTAGGATTCATAACTCTCCTACATTTCTTTTGTGACTAGAAATTTTATCTTTCGGTAAATCCTATTTTGAATAGGAATCTAATTGGAATTATATTATGACTTTAATTCTCATTTTAGTCTTAGATAAATTACAACTATTGTTCGATTAGTATTTGTATATTATTTATGACTCTATCCTTTTTAAAGTTTGACTTTATCTAAGAATCTGTTTAGAGTGTGACTATAAAGTGGAGTACTTTTACAACTCGACGTATTGTACTATAAATAAAAAATTAGGGTCATTGTTTTGAGTGAGATCTTTTAGAGAGTTTTCATAAGAATTCTTTGACTTAGAATTCTTGGCGCTAGCACTTCGGATCGTGATCATCCTTTCATGTGTGGATTTTTTTATCGAAGACGTTTTTTTTTTCTTTTTTTTCTAGCAGTGTCTTGAAAGAATCGATGAACACCAAACAACGTAGGCAAGAAGTTGTTCTTGTTAAGGTATAGTTTTTCTTTCTTGAAACATCAATTTATGGAATCGATATGATCTAGGTTCGTGGATATTCAAATAGGTTTCAAAAACTTTCTTTGCGCTTGATCCCCGAAACCAACCAATCCAGCGACCTTAACTGGAATCTATGTCATATATGTATGTTTTGCCCAAAGCACAAGGCATATCAAGTTGAATGAAAAGTATAACACATGTGATGATTCTCATAGCTAATGTGTATGGAAACATATTCGCATTGTCCCACTCATCATTTTTTCTAAGACTTTGAGTCTTGTAGAGACTTATGTTATAAGACATACTACGAATTCTTCTAAGAATCTCACACGCTGAAACCTTTTCAATTATTGGTCTATATAAACACTCTAATTTAGACCAATTAGCTTCTTAGATCTATCTCTATAGATCCATCTCACAAGGATATAAGCCTAATGATCTAAGAATCTCATAGATAAACTTTTCCTTAACTAAGACTTGACATTCATCAAGGTTAGGACATTGTTTCTAATGGACATTATATCATCAACATACAGATTAAGATAATTGCACTCCCACTAACATTTATGTATACACAAGACTTATTTTTTATTCATAAATCATTACTTATTTCATCAAAAGAACACCATAACTCTGACAAGCTTACTATAATCCATAAATAGATCCCTTAAGCTTGCACACCTTTTCAAAATTCTCAAGATAATCATAACTCTTAAGTTGTGTCATACACATCATTAAAGTGCATATAGCAATGCTATTTTAACTATCGTTTGTCTCATCTTATAGTAAAACTATGAAGTAATGACAATTAGAATTCTTAGAATTTAAGCTTAGCCACCAGTGAAGAATCTTATCATAATTAACACCTTGATTTAGATTGAAAATTTTTGATAAGCCATATGCACCTTTCTTCATGTCGTTTTAAATCATTTACATTCAATGGTCATACCACTTTCAAGTAAATAGATTAAGTTCCAAACTAGAATAACAAACATGAATTCAAATATAAAGTTCATTAACATTTAATGTCTTCATTTAATGTAGACAAGGCCTGTCTCTTAATAAATAGCGATTCATATTGATCCAGTATGAAAAATATGTCACAATTATCAATAATAAGAGATTCCAAACTTCTCTGCCCAAGTTCTTATTATTCTAGATTTTACGGAGATATATGTTACTTGTGTATACTCAACTAGTTCAATACTTTGTTGACCATCCTAAAGTAGTTTAGCTCTCATTTGTGGCTCTTAAACATTTCAAGATTTATTTTATTCTCAATAGTGCCTTTGAAATAAACTCTTTATTTTGAAAGAAATTATTTAGAGCAACAATTAATTTGTTATAAATTGTGTAAAATAGTATCATCATGTTCAACCAAAATTAAACATAAATGACTTAGACATTAAATTTTATGTGAATTAGCGTCTTATGCAAGCCTTGCCACCTAAAATCTCAATAAAAGACAAACTGGGTCTTTTTATTCCATTTGTATATGGAGTTTTAAAGAAAATAAGGTTTAGTGCGAAGTGTAGTAGTTTCTAAAGTATAGCCTAAATAGGACATTATAGGAAGGTACGTGTGACACATCATAAATCAAATTATATGCTATATAGTATGGTTTATCCTCTTAAAACATTATTTCTCAAATGACATTCCTAGTGGAGTTAATTGCAAAACAATCCCACAATTTATAAGATGGTCATTTAAACTCTTGACTCAAATATTATCTACCTTGATCTCATCAAAGTGTGTTAATAGTTTGTCAAGTGGTTTTTTATATACATTTTGAAATGTTCGTAACAAATGAAAATTATGTCTTCCTAATATATTTTATAATTCATTATAAAATGAACAATTTCATTCTATGAATAACAAAGTTTGTCCTTTCGGGCTTTTATTTAGAACTAGGCAAAGTCTGACTCACAATTAAAGTTTAAGTGTCCAACACATAAGAGCCTTTGGTAGCATTTACATTCCCTTTGTCCTATTAATATCAAATTCCTTTCTTTTACTAAGTTCCTTTCTCTTACGAACCATCAAATACAAGTCTAAGGCCCTTTTTTTTTCTTCTTTTTTTTTTAATATTTTGTCTTACATTTTTAAACATCATATGCAATTGTAATTAGATTTATTTATGTCATTCATATTGTATAGTTCAAAACTACTTTGATGAATTATAGATGAAATCTACTGCCAACTTTTGACACATTATGATTCAAGCCTTTTGAGATAATTAATATAATCATTGGATGTTTCAAACATAAGGACATTTTAATAGGTTCTCAACCATTTTACGAGAATCTAAGAATTTTGGTAATCTTATACCTTTTCCATTGTGTCTCACTATTGGAACATATCCTTTAGTCTCGTCACTGTTATTATATTAGCTTCTACTGTACCAAATCATTCTGAAAGTTCGATTTATATTTGCTACCATGACACTTAATTCTTGTAATAGTAGATGGTAGTTTTAAAGGAACCGCTAATCTAAGGCATACTTCCTTATTTTGTGGTTGATAACATTTATCTATTTTCCAATCAAAATAGAGAAATTACTCTATGAAATTATTTTACCCCTCTCAAGGATTGATCACAGTTACTATGAATTAGTTTTACAAGGATTCCAATATCTACACGTAGAAGATTATGCAGAATAATTTATTACTGAGTAATTAAAGTCCCACTAAATAAATAACCCTTTTAAATATTAATTTAGTGGTCTAAGATCCATATTTCACTTAATTTTGAGACAACTAGGGCATGACACTCAAAATCAAGTTATTTTGGTAGGTAATATTTACCAATTGCATCACATGCAACTCTTAGGTTCTTTATGAGACCAAGACATCATATGTCATAACATTTTTCCTCAATCTTATTGACCATGATAACGCCACAATATTAATTGCTATTAACTAATTAAAATATTTTTAATTAAAATTACCCACTTAACATTTACTAGAATAATTTTAATTAAAACTCCTTTTAATTAAAATAGTCTATCCATTATCCTTATATGTCAAGTTAACTGCTGACATTAGTGTAAAATATAAAAAATATTTTAATTAACTTATTAACCCATATAATTTATACCAACTATCAAGTTAATCATATTAACTTAGGAAGTACGCTTTAGTCGTCATTGTTGTTAGAATAGGACTTGGGCAGACGTGTTAAACACAAATTTGCTCCATGATAATAGGAGAAAAATTAGTGATAATACAAAACACAATATAGCCTATACTAGATAAGGTTGATCTCCAAGCTAAAATAAGGCCACCAATGGATAAGTCTCAACAATATGGAATCGCCACAATTATTATATTCCTACTATGTGGCTAGTCCATGTCTATCAAATCCAATGCCATTAACAAGATCTATTGTATATGAACCAATAAAATTACTCCATTAACTAGTTAATCATGTTTGGTTCATATAGAGCATGTGCTTGGACGCCCATGGTGAGCCATCCACCATAGCCATTGTCCCTTTTACAAATAAAGGAACACATACACGACGTGTCACAAGCCTGAAATCAGATGACTTGTGCAAAAACCCCCTTTAATCTAAATTACCAAGTCCATGTTTATCAGCGCATATATGCATGCGACCTATCTCGATATGACAGGAAACACATACAAAGTGACCGTAATAACATATTGATATATCTCATGCATCGATCTAACTGATATCACGTATATATTGAATAATGCATTAATGTTTAATAGAATTGAACCAACTTGGATCTGATACCACTTTTGGATTTCGAGGATCAAGCACAGTGGAAGTTTTTGAAACCTTTTTGAATGTCGCCGAACCAAGATCCTATCGATTCCATTAAATTGATGTACCAAGAGAGAAAAACCATACCTTAACAAGAACAACTCCATGTTAAACTTGTTTGGTGTTGATTGATTCTTTCAAGACGTTGCATGAGACAAATGTCCTCTATCAGAAATCCACACACAAATGGACGATAACGATCCGGAATGCTAGCGCCAAAAATTCTAGAGCAAGAATTTTGACAAAAACTCTTAAAAAAAACCTCTATAAGTACAATGACCATAATGTCTTATTTATAGTACAATATGCCAAGTTATAAAAGAACTTTATCTCGTAGTCGCATTCCAAATTGAATCTTATATAAAGTCCAACTGTAAAAGGATAGAGTCATAGATAATCTACAATTACTAATCCAACAAAAGTTGTAATAATCTAAAACTCATATAAGAATTAAATTCATACTATAGTTCCAGTTAGAGTCTGATTCAAAATAAGATTTACCAAGAGACAAAATTTCTTGTCACAATAGAATTGTAGGAAAGTTTTGAATCATTGTCAAATTAGGACGATTTTTATGGAAAATCTTCAAAATGAATTTTATCAAATAAAATTCAGCAACCAAGACAATATTAAACCACGCAAATCAATTCTGTGCGTGTGACCTAATAAGTTTATACAACATTGGCAGTGAATCAAACCCTTTTCGACATACAAATCATAAGCGACCTTTACCAAAATATTATGACTATCCAAGTTGCACGTGGATCAATAAATCGATACAACCTAATAGACATCGTATATCATATCCATTTGTCACACGATATCTTTTGATTAAACATAAGATGTGGAATGTCACCCTTATAGTTCAATCTACTAGTCTTGATTTCCGAGTAGACTGAAATTGTCAAGTGACATTGATCTAATCAATTCACTAGACGTGACCATTTAACAATCTAACCTATCGAGGAGCCTAATAGATATATTTCTTTAAAAAAGAGGGACAAATTTCCTTTTGATCACACAACATCCACACATTAGTCTGATAATGATCAATCACAACTTTTATAATCATTCGATTAAAGACGACGTTTAATTGTGTCATATCATTGTGCTCCTATTATTAGAGTCTCTAGTTATCTCAAGTAATGATATAACTATCATGAGAAACACTTATGACATTGACCATATTTGGTCGATCCAGTAAGTGTTCTCAACAATTACCCATGATCTTGATCCGTATATATATATGCATAATCATCATATGACTATCAATCAAGACTCATAATAGTCTTAGTTTATTATTGTTCCAACAACAATAACTGAATAAGGTTGTTTAGAATTATACAATAATTATTCATGGATACAACTATAAAATAAATATGCATCTAATTATAATAGCTAAACAACGTTAACAAAATTGGCCTAGGGCACATATCCCGACACTTCAGACTTTTATGATCTGAAAATAAAGTAAACCTTTCCCTACATAGATAATGTCTCTAGATCTGCATAGCAAACGAAGTTGTTGCTAGCTTGAGATCATGAAAAAGATGATTCTTCTCGTTAGTCCTCAATGTCGGAGAAGCATAAGCTATAAATTTGTTATCCTACATGAACACACACCCTAGACCAACTTTAAATGCATCAACTTAGATTACAAACTTTTTATCTGGATCAGGCAACACCAACACTGGAGCGATAGTTAATCAGCTTTTAAACTCAGCGAAACTTTTTTTCACAAGCTTTTGACCATACAAACTCTATATCTTTTGGCAAACCAACGATCCATATAATTCAAACCAAACTTATAATTTAATTTTATATATTTATATATTAATTGTATATATAAATATATATACACTTTGTGTATTTTCTCGTTAATAAATTCACAAGACGTGCCAATATTCTTTAGGTGTGCGTATTCATTATGTGACCCCCTCGTCGCACTTGGTATACCAGTAATTTATTATTTAATTACTTATTTTCTGATTATAGGCTTGTATATAAATTCCATTTTTATACTACAATTTATAAATTAACTAAACATACCATACAAACACCAATTATCATACAAACCCATGTAAACGCTAATCGAAGTACGCCAAACTAAATTGCGAGCCTAACTTGGGTTAATTAGGATTTGGGTTACTAATAATAATAATCACCAACTAAAGGTAGCAAGTTGTTAGAAAAGTCTTCAAGCTTTCTCTTTCCCTTCTGGCCTTCTTTAGCCTAATAATCTGAGAAAGCCATTTCAAGAACACCGAACAAAATAAATAGTGTAAGATAAGTAAACATCTATCTTGCTTTGTAACCAGGTAATGATAAGAGATAATATGAATATTTCATGTTAAATGAAAATACTAAAAAAAATGGGCAACACGAATCCCCATTTCCTATTCTAAGCTTATAACGAGCATACCATCTCACGATGAATCTAAAACGATACTATGAGTTCAATGCACACTACCTCAGAATCAACAATACTTTTAAACACCTGTAGTAGGTCTAGTCTAGAGTAGAACACCTTACACTCTTTTGATCAAAGCAGGGCAGCTCAATCTGGATGGAAATGAATGTATAATCAAGAGTTTCACTCCCTCGCCATGCAAGATATAAACCATATTACTGTAAAAAGCAAGAAATAGTGTTTAATTACTATTAAACAAACTCAAGTTGGTTTATCGAGTCCTCGCTTACACGTTCCTTAAATTCCCTTATTCCGAAAATCCTATTAAATCACAAATATTCATAATTTATGAGTCTTGGATCAATAGTACTATTTCTTAATAATTTATCATAAATTTTGGGTCATGATGGTATTTAAACTTCTTAAAGCCTCGACAAGTAACTTAAAATAAAATCTAAATACTCCTCGAGACCTCAATTCCATAATTGAATTCCAATTACTGCAATATATCAGTAATTTACTTCAAAAATCAATTTATATCGTTTTTGGAATTCAATTTGGTATTTTAGGCTAGACCGGCCTTAATTACGCTTTACGAGATAAAACTTCGGATAAGTGTTTCGTGAAAATCCAAACTTTTCCTTTTTTCCAAAAAAAATCTGAAGTTTCCATTTTTTTGCCTAGCATTACGTTTTTTGAACCAGGCCTGGTTTGACTCAATTGTTCGACCCTGTTTAGGGAATCATCCCCTTCTTCCCACCCATCGAAACAAAACATCCTTTGTTTTGTTTCGATGGCTACTCACCATCATCAGTCCTGGTTTTAGGTCCCTAGGCATGGTGTCCTTATCGTTCCCTCTCCTTTACATCCTTATTTCGCGTTCTGATCGTCTTCTTCTCTTTCCCTATCCATTAAACTCAATTATGTTTGATTTTTTTTTTGTTGTTGCTATTTTGTTGGTATTTTTGTTGTGTTTGTTGTTTTTATTTTGTTGAACTTCAATAACCTCACATCCTCATCTCTCTCAATAGAAAACAATCATCCCTTCTAACTTTTATATCAACCAATACAATTAACGTAATCTTAATATATTGTCGTAGTCCCTAATTCAATCCATAGTAGTATACAAAATAAAATCTAATTTGATTTATTTCTCACCTTGATCAATCTTCTATAACACACGACTCTTCTTTCCTTGATCTCAATCTTCAATAAAAGAGACTGAACTAGGGTCGTGAGAGAGAATATGAATTAACGGAAGAAGCTTATCAAAGAGACAAGAGGAATGACTAAATGATGAAAGAAGAATAGGAAGATGTGACACGAAGCTCGATTGAAGAATACCCCCTAGTTTGATTTTGGTTTGTAAGTGAAAAGGGTAGCCTTTTTACCCCCTCTATTATTATCCTTTGTCATATAAACCAGTTACCTTATTAGGTAATTCACCATTTTTTATTTTATTTAATGTTTATCTCTACCTTTTAAGTACAAATTATACCTTGCAAAACACTCCAATTTTGCAAAAAATTGGGGAAAAACCAATGCATTCTGAAACACTCGAACAACACGTTCAAACACTAAATTGAACCATATTTCATGATAAATAAAATATACGACATATAATAGTCATATAACAATACAAAATATGAGATTGTCTCATCATCTCTTGTCCGTCACACGTGGGTCCCACGATAGGTACCTAAAATTCAATATAAATTCGCAAATAGCTAATTAGTTGTCTAATCCATTTTAGAAAATTCTCAAATTTTACGATTATCTAATTCTAGTTGTAGGTAGGATTAATTAAATATCCTAGGTGAATTCAAGATCTAAATCTGATGTTAAAATGGCTTTTTGAAGATGTTAGGTTCAGTAGTTTGAAGTTTTTATAAAATGTAATGCAGTTTTGTTGCATGAAGTTAATGTCTTTATATGTTCAAAAGGGTTAACTTAATAAAAATAGAATGTGGCATTTCCACCGTTATAAAGTGAACTAATGGTTGGGTAAATGCTATTTACTTACTTATGATTCAAGTTTAATGATTTATCCTACTTTATAAAGTATGCTCATGATTATATGGATTGGAGTTAAGAGTTTGGAATGCAAAACAAATTGATGTTTCATTGTTCTGGATGTTTGATTAGATTTTTATTTATTATTGAGTTAAATTTATTTAAATGTTAGTGACTTTGATTTGTGTTAATTAAGTTAATTATTAATTAGTATTTAGCGACAAAAACAATAATAATAAAAAAATAGTTTGACTAAAAAAGTTACACAATCCCTGTGGAGACGATACCCACTGACAACTACTACAAAATTTAAAAGTTTAATAAAGGTTGGAAATTTATTGTACATACTTGAAATGTGTCACTTGTGTACGTAAGGTCCACAAAAAGAAGTATAATAAGGTACTATGAGGAGCTTAGTGAGGGAGTTGCAAGAAGAGTCATCTAGTTCGATGTTTTGATACTTAGTGGAGATTACATCTAGGCATGGCCCTGCATATGTAGATCGTGGATCGAACTACGATAAAACGTTCTCTAGCGTCCTAGTTTGATTTACTTTTCTGCATACTTTATCTTTAAGTGCTTGCATTGATTTTTGCTTCTCCATTACAACCAAAATTGCATTCGGTTGTAACCACCTTTGGTTTTTTCAGTTGATATAAGACCGGGCACCGTGAGTTTTTGTATAAAGAGACAAGTGAGATCCGTACTAACTAAGATGTCTTGGAGAAACGAATTGAACCAACCTGAGGGTGTCTCAAATATGAGGCCACCATTGATAATCAATACAAACTACATGTCTTGGAAAGCTCGCGTGAAGGATACATCTAATCTATTGATGTCAAAGCAAAGAGAGCGATTGAAAAATATCTGCACCACCTCAGGTCGATAGAGGACCGAAAAATCCTTATGATTGAACATTTGCTGATAAGAAGTTATTTTCGGCAAATGCCAAAGGATTGAATAAATTTTTTGTGCTGCCAGCCATTAACATCTCAAGCTCATTTCCTCGTGCAAAGTTGCAAGGGAAACATGATAGATTCTCAAGAATTTCTTCAAAGGAATTGATGATGTTTGTAAATAAAAAATTATACTTTTAGCATCTCTGTTTGAAACTCTAAGGATGGGAGAAGTGGAAACTTTGGCAGCCCCAAATCTTGAGGCAAAATGAGCACTGCCACGTCACCAAGCCTCGTCATGTAGTTGCCTTCTTATCTCTGATGCCCATTAATCTAACTAGTTGCTTACACATTTCACAACAATCAATAACCTGGCCATTTATTCTATAATTAATGATTGGTAAGTTTATTTAGCTAGTTCATTAATTTATGAAGTTATAATAAATTTTAATGTAGAAGTTTTCAAATATGTAAGTATTTGATGAATATTTAACAATCCTAACTAGTGAAAAACCCATCAAAAGGATACCATGTATATAACACATGCGAAAAAATAGAAAATATCCATATACATGTATAAGTGTTCTGAATGTCCCCAAAATCCAACAAAACGTAATATATACATACTGTAAGTCACACATAGACACATAAGCTAGCGTCAGATAAACACAGAGGTAGTCGACTAATACTCCCTTACCTTCGCTTGTTGAAGGATCAATTTTCAGTCACCCAACAAATATAGTGGGGAGTGCAGTGAGTAAAATCCCAAGAGAAGTCCATACAACATTTAGTAGGAAATCAAGTAAAAACTGCAAGACATGCAAGTATTACATCTGGCAGCAGAAAGAAATACTTGCATGAATGTAGAGCATTACAAAAACTAGAGTAACAGGTAAATAATTGAAAACAAACAATAGTTAAATAAGTGAACAGGAATGTAAACCACAAATAAATCAAAAGTAACTTAAAGTTTAACACAGACGATTTAACAGGTGTTTTAACTTTGGCAATCTCTGCGTAACTAAGCATCTTTAAGCTGACTAAGCCTCAATAGTTTCCTTGGTGGCCAGGCTAGACCTTCGACTCACCGTCCCATGCATCGAAATAAAAGCTTAGGTTGCAATCCACTGAGTGTCTAGGTGTCACGTTTCCCTATCTAAGCATCTTCATCTTATACAACTTTACAAAATAATCCTAGTGAAATCAATATAAATAACAGTTCTATAACATAAATTAGCATAATAAAATAGTCAATAATAGATACATACAATCGTAAAAATAAGTTGAATTATGTGAATCATTCTCGCGGGTTTTATGCACCTTAAATAAGCTATCGCACTTCCCTAGTCTTTCGGATCCAACATCGACTCTCTCCTACTACCCATACTACCTTCCCTTAGTCTGCTTTAGTCAATTAAGCTTTTTATTTTATATTCAGATCGGTTGAATGGATTTTAAGTTGATGTTCATAATTTGCCCCTAATTACTAATTAAAATATCAATTTTGGTTTTGTCTTGCAACACATTTTTGGACATGAAAAAGTTCGAATCTCAAAACCTTTCGCAAGAAAAAGTTGTTGGTCTCTGTGTAAGCATTCCAAAAAGGTTTGGTTTCCGAAATTCCAATTTAAGATGAAAGAGATATCATAATTCCACCAAAAAATCTCAACTTTTATAACTAATCTAACCAGCAAGTTTGTAAAAATCATTGCTCCCAATATATACCTCCAAAAATTGTAACATTTGGTCATAAGTCATCAAACATACCTAACAACAACATACTATAAGATCAGCCTAATTTGACAAGTATTGAGGGAGCTATCCCTTGCAAAGATTTTGCTAATTTTTCATGAATGTAATTAGTTCAACTAGAAAGTTTAGGCTAATTCTTTTAAAGACAAAGTTATATGACATGTATATGATTCATCTTCAACCTTAGAAAAACATGAAATCTGCAAGCAAAAACTATTTAACACTTCATGGTCATGCGTGTAAGCATTTTTTATCAAAATCGAATCGAATGAGTAAAAGTTGTTACTTGTTGTTTGACTCTTTAAAGTTTGATATTCCAAGCTTCGGTCCTCTTGAAGTCCCAAATATTCAACACACTCTTGCACTCTTTGCTCTTAAAAATTCAGAATTTTTTCTTCTCTTATTTGCATGAAAACCAAAGTTTGCCATTTATAGAATTAGATTAATATGTGGATTAATTAAGCCAATCTTTAATTTGACTAAATTAATTACTAGGACATGTGTCCTATCTCTCAATGTCACTTATCCCATATGGAGAATGCATGCCTCCATTAACTTGTTAATATTTAGTCTATGATTCCTACACGTCTTCATCATCGCTAAAAAAATATAGGTTCCTCATTTTTTTGTCCAAACTATAGTCCCATTAACCCATATCAATTTAATTTACAAACTTAGACTCTTAAATTCATGTGATTAGTGTATTTAGTCTAATTGTTGAAAGATTAGTGGTCCTACTAACCCTTGATTACTCGACACCTTGTGCCTGTACTTACGCACGTATCTCAAGGTAAAAACTCATCGTACATCTCACCTAACGACAATATAACACACTTGCAATGCAATATGATAAATAATAATTTTAAACATTTCAATACAGACAAACATCACTCATACATAACATATACCCTCAATTCTCATGTCCGAGTCACTTGAGTTTTCCAAGTAGGCCCAAATGATGGTCGATAATCCCTGAGATTAGCATTAATCCTAGTTTAATTCATTCGGGCCGTTACAAAAACTATGGCTAAATACATAGCCAAACTAAAGCACATTGCTAACCGAGGTTAACAAGTTGGTAAGAAGTGCTCCAATAAGAAGTTGGTTCTGAATGTAATCAGAACCCTCCCTGCTAAATGCGATGTGAAGGTTGTTCCCATTCAAGAGAATTGATGTCTCAAGGATTTGATGTTCAAGGAACTCACATGGTCACTTACTACTTGTGGATGCACTTGAACCTGCAAAAGAAGTCCAAAGAGTTGGCATTGAAAGCTATTGCCCAGTATTTTACATTTGAGGAGGATGTTTATTAGGAGGAAAATGCTATTGCTTTACTAACAAAAAATCTTAATAAATTATTTCAAGAATTAAAGAGTGTCAAAACCAATGGAAGAGGAAATATTACAAAGAAAGAAGTTGAAACAAGACTAGTTGATAACAACAAACTCACATGTAGATAGTGTAGAGGAATTGCTCATTTCGTGGCTGAATTCCCATCCGAAAGGAAGGATAAATCATTGAACACTACCTGGAGTAATTCAAACAAAAAAAGTGAAGGAGATCATATGAATCATCATGTTATCTTTATTGCATTCCACTCCATTACAACAACTGCCTATGATTATGCAGCTGTAACCACATCCAAGAAACCTAACACAACTTGTTTATCAAAAGAAGTTGTAAGTGATTTTTCTATTTTTTATCACGATTCGTGTAATTATACTACTCATGCAGAAATAAAGGCAAACTATGCTAAATGATTGCAAAGTGGGAGGAAGCTGTTGCATGTAATTACGCAGTCGAACATCTTCTCGAAGAAAAAGAAAAGGAGTTGATCGAATGTAAAAACAAGTTGGGCCAAGGAAAAAATACTTTCAGGATGTTGAACAAAAGGAATGCCAAGCTTGACGACTTACTATAGCAAGGAAAAAGGTATGGTGATCATAGAGGTCTTGGTTTTGTGAAAGGATCATCTTCAGAAGATCATCTTACTAGACCTATGAAGTTTTTCAAAGCAAAAAAAAAAAAAAAAAAAAACAAAATGCCTCGAACTAAATGCCCAGAAGAAGGTTCTGACCTACAAGTTGTTGCGACATGTGCCATAGGTCAATCTATAAACATTGTTTATCTTATGATTTTAGTTCATAAAATAGAAACTTTCCTTTGCTATTTTATTATAAGTGATTGCATGTTTACCTTACTATAAGATATATAGGTATTTGTTGAAATATCCTAAATGTCCCTAATCGGTCATCATTCAAGGAACTATAATGAATTAAAACTAGTGTGAATCTTGATCGATGGTCATGTAATGATCATGCGTATAGAGATTCAAATTGAGATCATGAGTACTTGTAATGGAACAAGATGTTGGACCAGCTTGCTATTAGAACACCACATGGACTAAGTTAGATGTGTTATTCATGATATGTATATCATTTAGTCATTCAACTTGAGTTAACCATAGACTTTAATATTAAGAGCATGGTAATTAGACATAATTAAATGTTGTCTTTAACAAGATGATTATAAAGATTGTGATTGATCATCACGTGAATAATATGAAGATGTGTAATCAATATAGAATTTGTCCCGCTCGTATGGAGAAATATATCAGTAGATCCCTTGATATGTTAGACTTTTAAATGTCCAAGTCCAAGTGAATTTATATGATCAATGTTACTTGGATACTTTCAGTCTACCTAAAGATCGAGACTAGTACGATTGAACATTAAGGGTGGTTTTCCATGCCTTAAGTGTAATCGAAGGATATTGCACGCCCAAATGATATGATATATGTTATTTATTAGGTTGTATCAATTTTAATATTCATGCTAGTTAGGTAATCATAATTTCTCGCTAGAGACCGCTTATGACTTGTATACCAAAATCATTTTGCTTTATTGCCAACATCGCATGAACCTCTTGGGTTGCACACAATGATTGGCTTTGTGCAATTTTAATTGCTCAATAGTAATGATTTTTATATAATAAAATTCATGACATAAAAGCACTTATGATTTATTATATGATAACTTATTAATAGGGGAGTTTGTGTAATTTTCTTGAATTGCCTAAATATAATAGTTGTATAACGAATAGGTTTTTAAGTAAGCTTTTCTACATATATAAAATAGTGGTTGAAACTTAAAAATGAAATAAGATATTTGTTTTTGCAAATTTCGAGTTCTCTGGATTTTGGAAGAGAAAGAAATATGTTTCTATCTCAAATTATAGTCACTATTCGTATGTGGATTTCTGATATAGGATACGCAGTTAAACGTCTTGGAAATCGAATAATCAGAGAAGAAAATCGCGGATTAAGGTATGGTTTACTTACGTAGATCTAGTTCAATGAAACTTACTTAGATCCTATTGTGGTTTTGTCAAAAGTTGTATTAGAATTGTTTGTTGCATACGAACCCTAAATTCCAACAGTGGTATTAGAACCTTTGGCTCAGTGCTTTTAAACATTTGGATGTTTTCTATGATGTATAGATGAAATATGTGTGAAAACATGATCTTGATTAACGTATACATGATGTAAATATAGGTTATGTGATAATAATTATTAAGAATTGATTTAAAGCACGTTGTTAATTCATGTATATTGATACATACTCATGATTTGATTCAATGATGGTATTCATGTTTAGAATATTTCGATTAACATAAGTTTTTTAATACTCAACAATGCGAATTTTGTATCTTCATGGTAGAAATCATGTTTAGATTAATGTGATTTTGGTGTTGGATACATATTTCGTTTTATTCCATAATTATGCATGTCTCTATGATAAAATATTTATTAGGTTAATATTAATTATTTAATATGATTATGGTGTTGAATGCATGATTAATATTTTGTTTCTTGATTCAATTGATTTTTTGTATGAATAAGAATCAAAATTGTTTTGATCATATATCTCATTGTGGTTATCTATTAGTATATTCTTATTACATATAAGATAAACATGTAATCGGATAAGAATTATAAATCCAATAAGATAGGTGAGATATATAACAAATTCGTATCTGATAAGGACTCAAATTATTTTAAATTCTAGTTAGATTAGGATAAGATATTAAGATAGAGGTGGACTCAAGTTAATTAAAAATGTTTAAATTATTATTTTTTACAACTAAAATAAGGGGTAGTTTTAGTCAATTGGAATGATTAAAATAATGAGGAATATTAAGCGATTTTCAATTTTTAGAACTAAAATTCATTGTCTACAAAAAAGCTGGGGCACTCTTCCCCTATCGTCTGGTCGGACTGGCCAGCACGACCACTACTAACTATTCGTAGCACAAGAAAATTCATATAATAGTCAATAATAGTAAAACTTCCTAAATTGTTTAGTGATTATACACGCATTGTAATATATGGTATTTATCTTATTTAATTTATGATCACTAAAATAAAAAAAAAATCCCTCTTCCAAATTTTAAGTCAAGTGTCACTCATTCTCAAATGCTTGTCAAGGCTTTGATCACATTAATATGGGTCTGCCTCCGCAGAATGTATTGTGTTATCTAGGTGAGGCAAGTTGAGTAATGCTTACTCTATTATTTCAAATGGTTAGATTTGATAAAGCTATTAAAACAACTTTGGGTTTTAGGCATAAGATTAGATAAGATTTCATAATCTCATAAAAATAACTAAAAGTTACATATGATGTAATTGGTAAAAAAGGTACCTACATAAATAACCTAATTTAACGTGCCATGCCTTAGTTGTCTTGGAGTTGGTAAAAAATGGATTTAGGTCCATTAAATTTACATAGTTTTTTTAGGAGGTTTGTTAATTTAGTACGAGTGTATTTCTCTATACTAAAATGAACTTTTGCGTATTCTTTATTGTAGATTCATGGCCTATTCAAATCACACTAATCGCTTGCAATCCATCCTTAAGAAAGATATATTGTTTAGGACAAACTTTATTGACAGGTTCAGAAACTTGAGAATTGTTCTTAAGCATGAACACAAGTTGTATGTCATGGATGATCCTATTCCCGAGGAACCACCAGCCAATGCTTTATTAGTCATAAAGGATGCACATGCTAAGCATGCCGACGACTCAACTGATGTTTCATGCATTATGTTGTCCACTATGGTTCCTGAACTTTAAAAGGACATGGAACACATCGAAGCTTACGACATGGCTACGATGCTAAAGGAAATGTTTCAACAACAAGTTAACCAATAAAGGTTCAAGACAGTCAAGAACCTTCATTGTTCCAAAACGGTTGAGTGTGTGTCACTTAGTCCTCATTCTCTAAACATGAAGGGCTATATTGACTATATGGAAAGACTTGGATTTCTAAAAAGCCAAGAGTTGGCTATGAATTTAATCATGAATTCATTGTCTAATAGTTATTCACAATTTGTGATGAACTATAAAATGAATAACATGGAGAAGTCTATCTCAGAGTTGCCTTTGATGCTTAAAAATGTCGAGCAAAATGTTAAGGAACCTATTTCTAATGTGTTGATTATTTCGAAAGAAAGCCTATGAAGAAGAAGGCTAAAGGTAAGGCTAAAGTTGCTAAGGCTGTTGTAACTATCACCAAGCCTATGGAACAGGTCAAGCTTAAAGCTGCTTCTACTTCACAGTCCCATAAGGAAAAGGAAAAAGGGAAGTTGTCATTTCTACCATGCACCTGGGCATTGGTTTAGAAATTGCAAAATTTATCTTGAGAATCTAAAGAAATTGAAGAGTAATGCGACTACTGCTTCAAGTATTCACATTATTGAAGTTAACATTTCTACTAGTAATTCTTAGGTATCGAATACCGGATGTGGGTCTCACATTTGTATTAATGTGCAGGGTTTCACCAAAAGTAAAAAGCTAAAGAAAGGAGAAGTCATCAAATGAGTTGGAAATGGAGCAAAGGTTGTTGTGTTGGCAGTAGAATGCTATGTGTAAATCTTACCTAATGGACTTGTTTTAGTTTTAAATAAATGTTATTATGTCCTTGCCTTGAGCAGAAACATCATTTTAGTTTCATGTTTGGATTTAGATGGTTTTAATTTCATTATTGTGAATAATAAATGTTCCATTTCTCATAAAGACATTTTTTGTGTGAATGCTGATTCGTGTAATGGTCTTTATATTCTAAACATGAAAAGGTCTATAGATATTCTTGTTCTTAACATAAATACAAAGTGATTGAAGTCAAATGATTTGAGTCAAACTTACATTTGACATTGTCGTCTTGGCCACGTCAATGAGAAACATACTTCTAAATTCCATAAAGATGGAATTTTAGATTCATTTGATTTTGAATCATATAAAATATATGTATCTTGTTTAGCAGGCAAGATGACAAAGAGTCTCTTTACTGGACACAGTGAAAGGACAAGTGATTTATTAGGTCTAATACATACCGATGTATGCGGTCCTATAAACATAATGGCTAGAAGTGGTAATCAGTACTTCATTATTTTCACTGATAATTTATGCAGATATGGTTACATGTATATCACGAAACGTAAAGGTGAATCTTTTAAGATGTTTTGAACATTTCAGAATGAAGTGGAAAATCAACTTGGAAAAAGTATTTAAGCATTTTGGGATTATCTCACAACTAACAGCTCCACAATAAATTGATATTTTTGAGATAAAATCAACATTTATTGGATTTGGTTTGATCTATGATAAGTCCTGTAGATCTTCCTATTTCCTTTTTGGATTATGCCTTAGTAACTGCTGCATTTACACTGAATTGTATTCCTTTTAAAGCCATTAATAAAACACCATATGAGATGCGGTTTGAGAAAAGAACAATTTTGTCTTTCATTAAGATTTGGCGTTATGAGGTATTCGTACGATGATAAATCTCAAAAAAATTATCAGCCAAATTTATAGCGACCGCAAGTGTATAACAAACATCAAAGTAATAGTGGCACCAACTCGTGTTGGTGTCAGGAATATCGTATCCACAAGGATGGTTATGTGCTAATATTTATTCTAATTAAGAAATAGAGTTAGACACTTAAAAGTTGGGTTTTGTAAAAAACAAATTATTAAATCATTTCAACTAACTAATTATAAATTATTAAAATAGGTCTTAAGCTATGAGAGAATATACTAGGAAATCTAATTCACCCAAATTGTGTCATTCGAATCCAATTTTATCATAAAGTCTCCCAATTCATGCAATGATAGGCGAATCTCCTACAATTCACTCCATCTCAAGGTCTCGGCGATGGAGATTCTAACATCTCACCTGGACTCCACTAGTTCGCGCGAATAGCGTAAGCGAGATATCGCATTAAACACCAAATTCAATTGCCTCCCTAATCAATGACCATCGGTCGATGCGTCATATGTTCTAAGGTTGTGTTTCCCCTAATCTGGGTTTAAAAGTCCCAATGGTCATGGTGACTCTTAAGGTAAGTATAACATAGCACACAAGAACACACAAATCAAAATATTGAATAGAAAGAACAAATATAGTCACATTGAAATCAAAAGAAACAAATTTAGGATCCAAAGATCCCTAGAACAGAAGAGATTACTCCATAAGTAGGTTCAATTCAAACCAATTCATAATTAAAAAGCAAGAAAACATGAAACCAAACCTACAATTAAAATAGAATCCAAGATTTTTGATCACTCTTCTTTAATCTTCACACGTTCTTCTTGGTTCTCTAATTCGAAAGATCCTTTAAAACCTAATTTTAAATTCTAGTTGTACCAAAGTCAATTTGGTTCCGAAATTACCCTAAAACCCCACAAAATAATTTTTTATGCACTTTTCGGCATTGGGCCCTGACCCTGGTGCTATGACACCAGCCTTAGCACCCACTACACATTTCAGGCTATTTTGGGCATTATGGTGGTGCTATGTTGGGCGCTGCTATTCCAAGATTAGAATCTTGCAGATATATTTCACATTGCAACGCAATTTTAGACCATTTAGAGACCAAATTTGCCTTTCGCATTTAGACATAAAAACGTTGAGCTCCACGTCTACTTTCTAACAAAAGAAACAGAAAGTCATTTGGATTTGAAATGAAGGAGTTATGGCTAAAATACTGAAGCTTGGTCAAAATAGACTTTGTTGAAACTTAACAACTTTGATGTCATTCTCAGCTCTAACCTTGTATTCTCATCTCGAAACTTCAAAACATCTTCAAAATACATGAAACCATGTGAAATATCATCATTTCATCACTCGCCTCCAATCTCGTTTTCTTCCCCCACGTGATTCGCTCAAATGCGTTTTTTAAGGGAAATCTTCTCAGATCTTCAAAATAACCTATGAATGTTCCCTCTTTGCTTTTCTTACTTAAAAACCAATAAAATATATCCGAATAGCAGGAAATCACTTATTAATGGCCTAAATTATCAATAAAATGTAACTTATAGATGTACTAAAATATGCTACGTATCAAATACCCTTAAACTTGAGACTTTGCTAGTCCCGAGCAAAGAAGCATGAACAAAATTTATTCAATTTCTTTAAATCAACTACATTAAGCTACTTAAATTATTTACGAACTTCAATCCAAAATTCAAATACACCTGTTACATACAAGTAAAATGTTTTCCAATATGAATCTATCCTTATCTCCTAACCTTTGTGGCATCTTCCATTCTCAAATTCAAACCAAATATTGACTCAACTCAAGGATTTTCAATTGCCCATGAACCCAGCCTTTCAACCTAACTTTCGCAAGATGTCACTTTTAACAACCCAAGTGTAGTTCCGAAACTCTAGCAGTCACTACTCAAGAGAGTTCATCAAAACAATTCGTAACCTCAATAATTCTTCATTGAAAGCATCAATTTCCATGAAATTCCATAAGCTTATTTTTTTCTCCACTCTCCACTATCATCATACTTAAAAGGACAAGAATCCTTAGCTCAAACAAAGTTAGATAGAATACACAAACCCTTTCCTTACATATATAGAGCTCTCAAAAAGAATAAACTCTCAAAAAATACATCACTAACATTCACTTAAGAGTTCACTCACAACTCTTCTTTTTCATCACACCAGTCCATATTTTTCTTTTTTTTTTGGACTTTATTTGGTGGATTATTCTTTTTCTTTACATTCCTCTTTTTTCGGGTTGATTTCATCTTTCTCTCAAACTTTACACCCATCATAGATAAGCGTTGCTCATTAATCTAACTTTTAGGTAGCCTAAAGCTTTTTTAGCTCGAGACACTGAAGGGTGTCAAAAACTCATAGTAATCAAGGCTCAACAGCGTACTAGCGATGTAATGTATAGGAAGGAAATATAGGATATTGTGTAAAACATTCAAACATGGCTTAACTCCTCTCCTCAATCCTTTTAGTTCGGAATTTATAACCTCCAATGGCTCAAGAATAAGTTCTAGAATCCCCGAATCCTCATTAAAGCTCGCATACTTTAAGTTTATCCCCTTTTTGTATTGGCATAAGTTCTTCCCTACACCGGACATCACTGGAGAAACCTTGATCTAGCCAAGCTAAAGACTTAAGTATGTGCCTTATATATGTAAGAAGGTCAATGGGAGTGTTGTTGTTATCTTGGTACTGTATATTGATATATTACTCATTAAAATGACATCGCAACCTTGGAGAGGTTCAAGTTTTAGTTAGGGAAATGTTTCTTAATGAAGGACTTAAGAGATGGAGCCTATATCCTCGAGATTAAATTCAATAGAGATAGATCTAAAAGGCTAATTGGCCTAAGAGTGCTTATAATGACATGGTACTAAATAGGTTCGATATGCAAGACTCTAAAAGTGGGACGTTGCTAATGTCTTATGGTATAAGTCTTAGTAAGACTAAATGTTTGAAGACTAATGATGGGCGAGAGCGTATGAATACGATTCCATATGCATCAGTTATTGAACCTATCATGTATGCCACGCTATGCACTCGATCTTATGTATCATATGCTTTTAACATAACAAGCATACATTAGTTTAATCCCAAGAGAGTCACTGGATAATAGTAAATAACATTTTTAAGTAATTGAGAAACACTTAAGTAGTGTTCTTGGTCTATGGAAGTTTTGGAAAACAAGTTTGTTGTAAATGGTTACACAAATGCAAGTTTTCAAACCGATATAAATGACTTAACAATCACAGTTTGGATGTGTTTACTATAAATGGAAGCGAAGTGAGCTAGAGAATTTTTATGTAAGAAACTGTGGCAGATTCAACAAAACAAGCTGAGTTCATTGCCGAGTCTGATGCAACCGAGGACGCAGTTTGTATCAAAAAGTTCATATCTAAACTTAGTGTGGTTCCGAGTATAGCTAATCATGTTAGTTTGTATTTTGACAATAATGGTGTGATAGCACAGGCCAATGAACCAAGATCGCACTACGCCTCTATTTTATTAACTAAAATTTTATTATAAATAATTTTTATAGAATGACCTAAGACACTTTCCCCTACGGCACTTTCCCCTACATTAGTATTTGTTGAAATATCCTAGACAATCATTATATTAGGAATTGTAATGAATTTAGACTATTGTGAACGCTAATTGATGGTCATGTGATGATCATGAGTATAGAGATACGAATCGAGAACACCGCTTGGGTTAAGTCATACGTGTTACAAATAATACGTATATTATTTAGTCCTTCGCCCTGTGATTATCATAAACTTCAATATTAGAAGTATGGTAATTTCACACAATCAAACATTGTCTTTAATCAGACGATTATAAAGATTGTGATAGATTATCTTATGAATAATATATGAAAATGTGTAGTCAAGATCGAATTTGTCCCTCTCATATAGAGAGATATAAGTGGATCCCGTGATATGTTAGATTGTTAAATAGACAAGTCCAAGTAAATTGATATGATCAATGTTACTTGGATGTTTTCAATCTACGTAAAGATCGAGACAAGTACAACTGAACAATAAAGGTGACTATCCCTGCCTTATGTTTAATTAAAGGATATCGCACAAAAAAATGATATGATATGTGTTATTTATAAGTTTGTATCCATTTTGATATTCATGACACTTAGGTCGTCATAATGCCTTGCTAGAGACCGTTTATGACTTGTGTACCAAAATGGTTTTAGCTCACCACCAACATCACATGAACTTATTGGGTCGCACAAAAAGAATGGTTTTGTGCAATTTCAATTGGTCCAGAGTAATGGGTTTTATATGATAAAATTTATGACATAAAAGCCTTTACAATTTGTAATATGATAACTTATTAGTATGGGCGTTTGTGTAATTTTCTTGAAATGCCTGAATACAATAATTGTATTATGAATAAGTTTTTTAAGTGAGCTTTTCTACTCATATAAATAGAGGTTAAAACCCAAATATGAAATAAGACTTTCTTTTTTGAAAATCTCAAATTCTCTGGACTTTAGTAGAGAAAAAATAACGTTTTCTATCTCTCTTGGGGCTAGCACTCTAAATTGTGGTAACCGTTTGTATGTGGATTTATGATCGATGAGGCACACTCGAACGTCATGGAAATTGAAAAATTCTAGAAGCAAATCACATATTAAGGTATGGTTTACTTTTATAGATCTAGTTTTATAGAACTTATTTTTTATCCAATTGGGGTTTTGTCAAAAGATGTTTTTGAATTTTTCCCTGCTTGTGAACCCCAAAACCCAACACATGTGATAAGTGATTATTTTGACTTATATATAAGGTTAGTTTAGTAATTTATTAAGTATAAATATCCTTAAATGAGCTCTAATTAATGTTATTTATGCATTTTCAGGTAAATAAAGCATAATGGAAAGAAACAAGTAAAAATAAGAATAAAGGAAGCTAAAACTAACCAAAGAGTGGTTGGCATCATGACATGAAAGTGTGGCATTATGGAGATTGAAGAGACACCGTGGAGGACATAGGCATGGTGTGGGATAGAAGACAAGTGAAGAAAATAAGGTATAGAGGTAGGCGCGGTGGTGACGCTGTGGAGCTTAAGGGACATTGCCAGAGGCCAAAAGAACCGCGCCAAGCATACTGAATAAAGGAAAAAGCACACAAAAGTTACGGCACAGTGGTGACGTTGTGGCATTACACGCACGATGCCGTGGGATAAGTGACAACGTCAGAACTAAAGAAAATAGCAAGTCAAAGTTCTATTTAATGTTAAATTGTAAGCAGGGTTTCTAATTGTGTTTACAAAGTATAAATAGATATTAAGACGTGGTAAACACCCCACACATCAACCATTAGCTCCCACTAACATATTTTGGCACATATTATTATTCTTGAGTATTAGAACAATTAGTGGACGGAAGACATTGAAGACTCACGTATGGTGATTTGGGTATTATTTTATTGATTTTGTATAAAGTTTGTTTATTATATCTTTTATTTCAATGAATACTACTATGTGCATGTTTGTTTTAATAAATTGTAAGTAGTCTATTAATTTTAGGGATCAAATGATGCTATGGTATGAATGTTATGCTATGAACATAAGTAGAAATTGAATATAAAAAGCGCAATGGTTATAATTTGAATTGATTTTGAACATGGTGTTATTTACATCTTGTCACATGTTTATTGATATTAGGTTTGAGGAGTTATCATGGCCATTGCAGATTTTAGACCGGACATGAATGGTATTGATCATGTGTCGTGCGTGTCAAATATAACGCGTAATCGAGTTACAAACCACAAGGGTGTAGTAGTCATAAATACGGGGTCGAATCCACAGGACTTGAGTTTACTCCAAGTTAACTAAAAATGGGGGGTTTTCAGAAAATTCAATAAAATAATTAATTAAACTAACAAAAATAAAAAGTTCGCAAAAACTAATATCAATAATGAAAATTCACCAAAATCTCCACTTCCACAAATCAGAATCAAGATTCAATAGCATTCAATGGTCCTCAATCTTTCTCAAATAAATTATTAATTTAATTCTCCTACATTAGCCATGGAAAATCGAAATCCACTAGAAATTCCTAATTCCCCTAATTACGATAGTCAGGACGTCCGCCACTAACTATTTCACCAATTAATATATAACCATAGACATCCACCAATCAGGTTTAACACACTAATCGCGGTAATATAGATCTATGGGAACACTAATCCTAAATAATCGGGTCGCGACAGCTACCGATTTAACCTAGATTCAATTGTTGTACACTCAAGAACTGAAAGGGTTTTACGGCAAAAGGGTGAATGTTTGTTACTTTATCGGTCTAAAAGCACAATCACACGGATACTAATATTCCAAATAACAGTAGATTGTCCATCTAAAAGCATGCACTAGCCTCATACATACCATAGATCTAAATCATAGTCATTAAATCATCAACAATAAAATAGGAGAAATTAAATTAATCAAATAATAAAATAAAAGATCTTACATAATATGCTTTGAATCCATAATTATGACTTGCTTCCCCTTCTACTTAGGAAAGAAATTGATTTGTCGGACATCATCTTGATAAATCACTACTAAAAATAATAATTGATCTCAAAAAAATACTAATTAATTGTTCTTCTAATAATACCTATGTTCCTAATATATAAAAATAGTCCAAATCGTACTTGGATACTAATTTTAGGGGTTAGGTAGGTGACTCGTGCGTCGAGGAGCATTGTATGGGTGTTTTTACATCAAAAATCGGACTCTGCCATGTGCCATAGTGGATTCGTTATTTTTCTGCTGCCGCGCCACGTGTCAGCGTCTCATTGGACCGCCCTGTCACCGCCTATGAGTTGTCGCCGCGCGATTCGTCGAAATCTGTGATGCTTGTTGTGTGTTTGGCTAAGTCAGCGCCACGTGTCTGCACGTGGTTGGCTGAAACGCTTTCTGGCGACGTGTCTAGCCAATGGGAGCTCGCCACGTGGACGCGCGCTGGTGGAAGCAGCGCGAATTACTGGGAGTCTGTGCGGTCATGCATCCCGAGGCCGATCGACGGTATTTGAAACGCGAAAAGAAGATAAGGCGGTGTGTGACGTGGTCTTATTGGCTGACGCGGCAACTCGTGATTGGAGGATACAATGTACACACGCTACGTGGCGGCTTGCGATTGGTAGAAATATGTTGTTTGTTATTCGACACCCCTCGCAACCCGTATTTCGAGGCAAACTATCCGGCATCCAATCACTACAAGTAAATACTCCATTTTGAGAATTTTTCTGCCACGAATTTAACCGCGCACCCCGTTTCACCTAAAAATGACCAAAAAAATATAATTAAATGTATATTTTAAATAATTTCAATAATTAAATATACTAAAATAGATTACTAAATACCTATAAATACCGACTTATCAAATACCCCCAAACTTGAGACTTTGCACGTCCTGAGCAAAGGTGTAAATGACAACACAAACTAAACTAGACTCCTAATATAATAATGCCCTGACTCAACTAATCCTATACCCGACCCAAATTTATGGAGTTCCTTTGGTTTACATAGTCACCAAATTAACAAGTAACTCGGAAAATTTCAGAGTTACAATATGTCATGTCTCACAACCCAAACACAATTAAGATCACACTTTCAAGACAAAAGACTCGGTCAAAACGAAGGCCATCAACTACTCAGAGTTTTCTTGGTATATACAATTAAGCACGCAAGTTGAAAATCTTACTTAATATAGTGAAAGCACTCAAACTAAATCTTTTATTCGAGGAGTTTTACAACTTCCACCTTTATTCAATATTATTTTCTCTCTTTTTCATCAACCTTTTTTTTTAAGTATTACGATCCCTGCTACATTTCTTGTGGACCGCTTTTCTCACTTTTTCCCACCACAAGATTCCCTGCTCCATTTCCTGTGGAAACTTGTGGGACTCTCTATTCTTTATTTTATTTTTATGAAAAACTCATGTTAGTACTTCTCACTTTCACTATGATCAAGCAAATCTCCCAATGTGGGTTAAATAATATAACTTGCATAAATTTGACCGTTTACTCATTTTCGTTATCTAGCACTAAGTTTAACCATCATCTAAGTCTCTAATTATGAAATCATGAAAATGCTGAGCTTCGAACTTGAATAAGTGTTTCTCCTAATTTTCTCTAAGTTTCAAGTTAAAAAGGCAACTATAGTTTACTTATCCACAACCAAAGGCATGAACAAAGTTTCGGGTGACTCTAAAGTAAATAAAACATAGTAAATATATACATGAAAGTGTATCAATTCCTAATGAAATGAGAAAGGAATATGAATAGAAAAGAAATGAAAGAAAAGGAAGAAATGATATAAAACACCACCATTACCATCCAATATCCGCATATAACCACATTAAAAAAAAAGATCTCACCTGCGGTATTTCGCAAAAATCCATCGTAAACAATCCACAATCCCTAAAACACCCCCAAACTTATTTCGAACCTTCTCCTCAAGGTTCAAAATAAGTCAAGAGGTTCACACATATAAAACAAACAAGATGGTGAAAGAATATAATAAAAATAAAAGGAAAGAAATGATACAAATTCCTGCAAAATAATAAAAATATGAAAATAAATAAACTAAATAATACTTATCAATGTTTGGGTTGCCTCCCAATAGCGCTTTTGGTTAAAGTCGTTGGCTCGACTTTGTCGGAGTCTGTCAATCAATAAAGACTGGCGTTGCCAGCGAGATGACCTCCACATCCTGGCTCGGGAAATCTTCAATCTGTAGTCGTTCACCTTAAACACATTACCAGTCTTCATACTCTGAATCTCCACTGCTCCGTGATCATAGACCGCGGTTACAATATATGGTCCTGTCCACCTCGATCTCAGCTTACCTGCAAGAATCTTAAGACGTGACTGAAATAAAAGCACTTTCTTACCAACACTGAAAGATTTCCTAGAGAGATTGCTATCATGGAACGCTTTAGTTTTTTCTTTATAAATCCGGGTATTTTCATCCACGTCGTTCCTGATTTCCTCCAACCCTTGGAGAGTGAGTTTCTCTCTTTTCCTGCTTCATCGAGCTTCATATTAAACTATTTGACAGCCTAGTGGGATTTATGCTCAAGCTCGACTGGCAGGTGGCGAGCTTTACCAAACACAAGGCGATACGGGGACATCCCAATTAGCGTTTTAAATGCTGTTCGGTAAGCCCAAACTGCATCATCAAGACGTGCACTCCAATCTTTACGAGAAGGATTCACCGTCTTTTCCAAGATGGATTTGATCTCTCTATTAGAGACCTCTGCCTGGCCACTCGTTTGGGGATGATATGCTGTAGACGTACGATGAGTGACATTATACCTCCTTAGAAGACTTTCAACCATATGGTTACAGAAGTGAGCGCCTCTATCACTGATCGGGGCTTGTGGGGTACCAAATGTTGTGAATATCCTCGATTTAAGGAATTCACATACCAGTTTGGAGTCATTGGTGCGCGTAGCCTTAACTTCCACCCACTTAGACAGATAGTCCACTGCCAAGAGTATGTAAACATTACCAAATGACACTAAAAAAGGTCGCATAAAGTCTATACCCCAAACATCAAATATTTCGCAAATATGAATCGGGGTAAGTGGCATTTGGTCTCGATGACTAAGATTACCAGATTTTTGATAGTTAGGACAAGTCTTGGTAAACATGTATGAATCATGGAAAATGGTGGGCCAGTACCCACTATCGAGAACTTTCCTAGCTATCCAACGGGGACCGAAGCGGCCTCCGCATGCATAAGTATGACAAAAAGCCAATATCGAATGACTCTCGGTCTGAGGAACACAACGCCTAATAACCTGGTCGGAGCAAAATCTCCGTAAGTACGGGTCATCCCATACATAGTACTTAGCATCACGATTTACTTTATTCTTTTGAGCCTTCGAAAGGTGAGGAGATAGCTTACCCAAAATTATATAGTTCACCAAATTGGTGTACCAGGGGAGATGGTCCATAACAGCATAGATGTGCTCGTCAGGGAAATCATCCATAAGAGGGGTAGGACTCTCACCATTTTTAATTCTGCTGAGATGGTCTGCGCCTAGTTTGTCTGCACCACTTTTACCTTTGATCGTGATGTCAAACTCCTGAAGTAGGAGTATCCATCTAATGAGCCTAGGTTTGGCATCTTTTTTACTCATCAGGTACTTTAAGGCAGCATGATCGAAGTAAATGATAACCTTGGTTCCCAAAAGGTAAGATCGAAACTTCTCAAGTGCTAAAATACCAACAAGGAGCTCCTTCTCGGTAGTGGTGTAGTTCATCTGAGCAGCGTCTAGAGTACAAGAAGCATAGTAAATGACATGTGAAGCTCTCCCGACTCTTTGTCCTAAGACTGCACCCACTGCATAATCACTAGCATCACACAAAATTTCAAATAGAAGCTCCCAATTAGGGGCCTAAATCACTGGTGTGCTAGTAAGTGAGTCTTTCAGTGCATCAAATGCACTGTTACATGCCTTATCAAACTCAAAAGGTATGTCCTTTTGAAGTAGATGGCATAGAGGTTGTGCGATTTTTGAAAAGTCCTTGATGAAATGATGGAAAAACAAGCGTGTCCAAGGAAAGATCTAATCTGGCACACATTTGTAGGGTAGGGAAGTTTCTTGATGACATCAATTTTAGCTTGGCCTACCTCTACGCCTCTGGCTGAAACAATGTGTCCTAAAATAAGACCTTGGTCCACCATAAAATGACACTTTTCATAGTTCAGAACCAAGTTCTTCTCGATACATCTGCGGAGAACTTTTGTCAGATTGCTGAGACAACTATCGAATGAATCATCGTAAATGGTAGAGTCATCCATGGAGACCTTAATGAAATGATCAACAAAATTTGAAAAGATACTGACCATGCACCTTTGAAAGGTGGCAGGGGCATTGCATAACCCAAAGGGCATGCGTCGGTGGGCAAAAGTGCCAAATGGACAGGTGAAAGTCGTCTTTTCATGGTCTTCAGGTGCTACCGGTATCTAATGAAAATCAGAATAACCATCAAGACAGTAGTAATGAGAACGACCAGCTAGTCTCTCCAACATCTGATCAATGAATGGTAGGGGGAAGTGATCCTTCCTAATGGAAGCGTTTAATTTCCTGTAATCAATGCATACCCGCCATCCATTTTGAATACGGGTTGGAACCAACTAACCATGTGAATTGGTGACTACTGTGACTCCCATTTTCTTAGGAACCACCTAGATAAGGCTTACCCATTTGCTATCAGAGATGGGGTAAATCACACCAGCATCAAAGAGCTTCAGTTTCTCCTTCTTCACTACATCCATCATAAGCGGATTGAGCCTCCTCTGGGCTTCTCTCGTAGGTTTTGCCCTTCTTCCATATATATATGATGCATGCAAGTGGAAGGGCTCAAACCTTTGATATCCACTATGGTCCACCCAATAGCTTGTTTAAACTCCCGGAGTACTCAAAGGAGCCTTAAATTGTGTAAGTTTGGCTGAGATGATCGCAGGGAGTATGTCATTCTCACCAAAAAACATGTACTTTAAATACTCAGGTAATGGTTTCAGCTCAAGTGTGGGAGCTTTAACAGATGAGAGAGAAAGTTCGGAGTTAGAAGTAGGTAACTCCAAATAATGGACATTTGGGGGCAAGGGTTGGATTGAATCCAACTCGAAAACAACATCTTCGACATCAGTATCGAAGGTCAGATCACTCTCGTGGATTTAAGTAGTGTCGAGATGATGCTCTAACACTATTTTAACTTCATCATTGCCACTCGTGAGCAAGGTCTGCTCAACGAGTGGATCGACACAGTCCACGATACACACCATAAAAGAGACATCGCTGGGGTATCGCATCGCATCGTAGATGTTAAACTTGATAACTTCATCGTCGAACTCCATGGTAAGAGATCCATCATCAACATCTATCTTTGTCTTCGCCGTTTTCAAAAATAGACTTCCAAGGAGTAATGATGAAGCATTGGGGAATGGCTCCTCTTTCGTATCGACCACATAGAAGTCTGCAGGAAACACAAACTCGTTCACTCGAACTAGAACGTCCTCGAGAACACCGACAGGTCTGACAACGGAATTGTCTGCTAACTGAATGACAATACCAGTCTCCTCCAATGGGCCTACATTCAAGGTCTCGTAAATAGATAATGGCATAACATTAATGGAAGCGACAAGGACGCACATAGCTCTCTAAATGCTTACATCACCTATAATACAAGGTACTGAGAACATCCCAGGATCCTTACATTTAGGAGGCAACTTATTTTGTAGGATAACCGTGGCGGTTTCTCCCATTTGGACTTTTTCGTTGCCTTTTAGTTTCCCTTTGTTAGTGCATAGTTCCTTAAGAAACTTTGCGTACCTAGGGACTTGCTTCAGAGCGTCGAGGAGTGGAATATTGATTTCCACTCACGGAAAGGTCTCGAGAATTTCTTTCTCTTCCTCATTTTTCTTACTAGGATGAGTCATTGTGGAAAAGCAGGTTTGCTCTTAAATGTGGGTGATGGTTCCTTTTGAGTAGTTACCATCTGTTTAGGGGCAGATGGAGTCACTACTACCTCGTGTTCTTCCTCATTTGCCTGGTCTTGGGCATTAGATGACCCATTGTCCCTTTTGGGTCCCTCCAGCTTTGTACCACTACGAAGTGTAACTGCATTAGCACTCGCGTTAGGATTCGGGTAAGGTTGCGAAGGCAACTTTCCCTTATCCTCGAGACGTCCAATCTGTTGTGCATGTTGGTCCACTTGAACTCGAATAGTTCGGACCGTCGATTTGAGTGTTATGAAGGATTTCTCGATGGTAGCCCTAAATTAGTTCATTTCATTCGATGGTAGCTCAAGTGAAGAGGAATTATTGGAGGGTGCAGGCAACGGTTGACCTCTGGGGATGAAGGTCTGATAATTCTAATTCTGGGGCCCGTAACTGATGTTTCAGTTATTCCTGGTCGTGGCATGATTATAGGTATTCCCAAATGGGACTCTAGATGGCCCTTGGAACTGATTACCCATGGCATTGGCCTGTTGATCATCATCAAAGAGTATAGGACATTCATCAGTTGCATGATTTTTGGTAGCACAAAAGCCATAAGCTTTGGCCTGCACTTTACCGAATGAGAGGAGACGTTCCATCATAGAGGCTATTTGGTCAATTTTTTGGTCAGTGGAACTCGAGATATTGCCTGCAGTCAAACTTCGATAAGTAGTAGCATTGAGATTACCAAAAAGGCGTGACTACTGTGCGATGTCCTAATATAGTTGCTTCATTTGGGCTGGAACTTTATCTCGAATGTGACCCCCACAAGCATTATCGATCATGCGTCTTTCCATGGGCGACATGCCAACATAGAAGAATCAAGCTATGGTTTTCGCAGATTGGCCATTTTGCGGGCAACTAGCAATCAATTGCTTATAGCGATCCCAATATGCGCCAAATGATTCGCCCGATCTCATTTTGATGGTGTAAATTTCCATGATGAGCTGAGCAACTCTATCCTCAGGGAAATATTCATTCAAAAACGCGATTGCCATATCATTCTAGGAATTAATGCAGCCATTTAGAAGGTAGAAAAGCCATTCCTTGGCTTTGTCTTTAAGGCGGAACAGAAAAGATTTGAGCTTAACCGTTTCCTCGTCTGCATTTGAGGGTTTCATTGACTTGCAGATAGTATGAAACTCATTCAGGAAAGTGATAGGGTCTTCATTCTCGCCACTATGGAAGGACGGTGAGATGAATGAACCAAGACCTCAACTCAAAGTCTCCGACATTATCCGGATAGTTAATGCAGAGCGGTTGTTGTGCCAAAAGAGCTTGAAGCTCTTGATTGGCGTGACACATGGTGATTTGGCGATTTGCAGCCATGTGCAAAGGATTTTGGCCTTCCTATTGCCTAAGTTGGGTCTCTCTAATCCACCTATGAAAAGTTCTCTCTGGTTCAGGGTCGAAAGGTAAAGATGAACTGGCCGATTTTGACCGAGTGAGGTGTGGTAACATAAAACTAAAATAAATAAATAAATAAACAAAATAATAATAAAAAGAAAAAAAGAAAAGAAACCTAAACTCAAAGTAAATAAAAATAAACTAACTAAACTAATAAAAATAAATTAACTAAACTAAACTAATAAAAAAATAATTAATTACTAATCTAACTAACAAAATAAATAAATTAACTAAACTAATGTTAAAAATAATTAATATAACTAACTAACGCTTAAGCTCAGAGTAAAGACTAAGTCCCCCGCAACGGCGCCAAAATTTGATCACGTGTCGTGCGTGCCAAATATAACCCGTAATCGAGTTACCAACCACAAGGATGTAGTAGTGGTAAATACGGGGTCGAATCCATGGGACTTGAGTTTACTCCAAGTTAACTGAAAATGGGGGGTTTTCAGAAAATTCAATAAAATAATTAATTAAACTAACAAAAATAAAAACTTCGCAAAAATTAATGTCAATAATGAAAAATCACATAAATCTCCACTTCCACAAATCAGAATCAAGATTCAATAGCATTCAATGATCCTCAATCTTTCACAAATAAATTATTAATTTAATTCTCCTAGATTAGTGATGGAAAATCGACATCCGCCAGAAATCCTTAATACCCCTAATTTCGATAGTCAGGACGTCCGCCACTAACTATTTCCCTAATTAATGTATAACCCTAGACATCTGCCAATTATGTTTAACACACTAATCGTAGTAATAGAGATCTATGGGAGCCTTAATCCTAAATAACGGGATCGCGACCGCTACCGATTTAACCTAGATTTAATTGTTGTACACTCAAGAACCGAAAGGGTTTTACAGCAAACGGGTGAATGTTTGTTACTTTATTGGTCTAAAAGCACAATTACACGGATACTAGTATTCTAAATAAAAGCATGCACTAGCCTCATACGTACCATAGATCTAAATCATAATCATTAAATCAACAACAATGAAATAGGAGAAATTAAATTAATTAAATAATAAAATAATAAAATAAAAGATCTCACATAATATGCTTTGAATCCATAATTCTTACTTGCTTCCCTTTCGACTTAGGCAAGAAATCGATTAGCCGGACATCATCTTCAAAAATCACTACTAAAAATAATAATTTATCTCTAAAAATTACTAATTAATTATTCTTCTAATAATACATTTGTTCCTAATATATAAAAATAGTCCAAATTGTACTTGGATACTAATTTTAGGGTGACTCGTGCGTCGAGGAGCATTGTATGGGTGTTTTTACATCAAAAATCGGACTTTGCCATGTGCCATAGTGGATTCGCTGTTTTTCTGCTACCGCGCCATGTGTCAGCGTCACATTGGATCACCCTGTCACCGCCTCTGAGTTGTCGCTGCCTGATTCACCGAAATCTGTGATGCTTGCTGTGTGTTTGGCTAAGTCAGCGCCACGTGTCTACACGTGGTTGGTAGAAACGCGTTTTGGTGACGTGTCTGGCCAATTGGAGCTTGCAACGTGGACGTGCGCTGGCGGAAGAGAATTCGCACTGCTCGCGGGAATTACCGGGAGTCTGTGCAATAAAGCATCCCGAGGCCGATCGACGGTGTCTGAAACGCGAGAAGAAGATAAGGCGGTGTGTGACGTGGTCTTGTTGGCTGACGCGACAACGCGTGATTGAAGGAGACACTGTAGACACACTACGTGGCTGCTTGCGATTGGTTGAAATGTGTTGTTCGTTTTTCGACACCCTGCGCAACTCGTATTTCGAGACAAACTGTCCGGCATCTGATCACTACAAGTAAATACTCCATTTTGAGTATTTTTCCACCACGAATTCAACTGCGCACTCTGTTTCACCTAAAAATGACAAAAAAATATAATTAAAAATACTTTTTTAATAATTTCAATAATTAAATATATTAAAATAGATTACTAAATACTTATAAGTACCGACTTATTAGATACAACCATAAAATACACAACATCGAATGATATTTGTTGATTAGGGAAGCACGAATAGTAAACTAATTTGTTATTAATATAAATATTTAGAACATTAAAGCAATGTGGAGCTTATGTTATTCATACCAATAGGTGGAGTTCTAGTTTGCACATTATAATCTTTTCCATTATGACAGTGTGTTAAAGTGGATTTGCAGGAAATATGTATATTCTAATTTTCATTGCACACAACATAATAAGATAATAAAGTAGTTGAAAAGCATTCTATTTCATTACCTAGATAAGGTTGTGAACTAAGATAGTTTTAATATAAGAATTTAAGTAAATTGCGTTGATTTGTTAGATTAGTTTAGTTTATTAGTTTAGTTTAGTTATAAAACAAATTAAAATAGGGATTTCCTTAGCAATAGTTTAAAGTTAACTACGTATACAAATGAGTGCAAAAAATGTTTTTTGATGACAATATCCATAGTCAACGTAAGTTAGTTACACTATTACTACAAGTGAGCTATTATACTTGCAGCACGCCTACCTAGTTTTTAGTGACGTTGCCGGGGATAGGTAACAAAATTTACTTAGTTTGAAGAGTTGCTAAGTTTTATTTTAAGTACTTTACTTTCAAGTTTATAAAAATGAAAAAAAATAAAAGGTTTACGTTTCAAGTTTGACTTTCTGCACTTGATCTTTTAAGTTTTCTTTTAAGGGATAAGTAGTACATGCATCGCAAAGTAGAGAAGGAATTAATGCCTTACGACCCTGAGATTAAAAGAAACAATAATGGAAAGAAAAAAAAGGAATCAAGATGGCTGAGGATCAAGTAAGAAATCAACAACAAGTCGAAAGGATTAACCAACCCGAAGGTGATCAGGAAATGCGGGATTAAGTGCAAGGATAGAGATGCCTTCGTGACTATTTCAAACCAGAAGTTTAAGAGACTTACAATGGAGTAATGAGGCTTCCACCGACATTACCGAGTTCAAAATTAGATCGTTTATGAAAAGCATGGTGTAAAATTTCTTTTTCATTGGTCTAGCTAACAAAAATCCAGTTACATATGTAGATAATTTCTTCGAGAAATGAGAAATCATGCACATTATTGGAGTTACAAAAGAGGTGATCAGGATGAGACTTTTCCCATTCTCATTGGATGTCCAAATCTTGGTTCTAAGGATTGAATGCAGGGTGTATGACCTCATGAGTAGAAATCAATTAAAGATTTCTTGACAAGCTCTTTCCCCCAAAGAAGGTAAGTGAAAGGAAACTGGAAAACAATCAATTCAAGCTAGAAAATGTCGAGTCTCTTAGTGAGGCTTGGGAAAGATTTAAATAGATGTTGATGAGATGTCTAGGACACAGATACATGGAGTGGGCAAAGCTCCAAATTTTCTATATGAGATGAACCACAACATGAGAACACTAGTAGATGTTGCAGCATATAGTTCTTTACTAATCATGAATGAGGATGGAGCCTTGGATCTTCTACATCTTATGTCTCAAAAATCTATAGTCGATAATTATTCCACAGTGTAGAAACCAGCAGGTATACATGAGATTGATTTATAAGCTGTAATTATGGCAAAACTATCAAATCTCAGCAATTAAATGTTACAACTTCAAATGGGACATTAAATTCTGCTAGTGCAGGCGATACAACAACCTATTAATCACCAAGCCATGGTGGTTACCCAAGTGGACATGAAGCAAGGAATGGAATACGAAGATGTAAACCTCATGAACAACCAAGGATATGGGAATAACATCGGGCAAAGAGGAATGACTCCTCAAAGGTTTAATCTAAGATAGGACAATAACAACCTGAACTTCTCGTATAGGAATCCTGATAATGCATTGAAGTTACCTCAAGGTTTCGATCAACAAGTCCAACATGAGAAGCTAGGGCAGCGTGAAGATATGACTTCATTGAAGTCAATTAAGAAGTACTTGCACACCATGGACATGAGCAATAAGGAACGACATGAGAAACACGAGAAAGCGATGGAAAAAGTAAAGCAAGCCATGAAGAGGATGGATGAAGAGAGATCACAATCCATCAATAACTTTGAAAGAAAGATTTGACAGTCAGCCATTGACTTAAACTAAATGAAGGAAAGACATTTTTTGAGTAACACTGTCATCAATCCCAAGGAAAACATTAGTGCTATTCACATGATGAGCACTATGGCAATGAATAAGCCAAGAAACTATCAAGTTATGTACAAGCAAGAAAAAGTCAACACTTTGGCTATAAGGAAGCAAGAAGAGATGAATGAGTATGGAATGGAAGTAAAATAAGGTGAACACAAATGATTCATGCAACAAAGAATCAATGCCTTGAAAAATAATAAAAAGGTGAATAAACATTGGAAAACTAACCAAAACGATGAAGGATCTTCTAATGAAGCACTGAAAGGAAATAACATCAAGGTATTTCCAAGGAAGCAAGAACCGAATTCAAACTCATCCCGAGACTTCAACCAATCAAAAGGGGAGATCTTGGAGAGATACGCATACCAATAAGCATCGATGGACACCGTTTTAGAAATGTCTAATATGATATGGGAGCCTCAGTCAATGTCATGCCAATAATGGACATGTTGCATGCTAATTTGAAGATCAATTGTCCCGATATGACAAATTTGCAAGTAGTTGATGGCAAGATAATACCAACTATAGGAAGAGTCTTAAATATGCAGGTGAAAGTGGGTAGATTCGTATTCATCACACATTTAGGGGTTATGCATCACAACATGGATGATGATGTGTCTATGATACTTGGGAGGACATTCTTAAACACTACCAATGAAAATGTGTACACAAGAAAGAAAAAGATCATAATGAGTATCAATAACGACGACAATGCAAAGAAAGTTGTCTTTGTTGATGGTGAAGAAGTACATATAAATGGGAATGATATCATAATATCTAATCTACAACTGGAGTATCTCGATTTACACTCAGACTAAACGAACAAAAAGGAGTCACACTAATGACGTTAAACGAAGAGCTACTAGGAGGTAGCCCATAGGTTTTAAAAATTTCAAGTTTTTAGTTTGAGTTAGTTAGTTAATTAGATAGTTTAACAAGTATAATTAACATATTTTAGTTTCTAACTTTCAAAAATATATGTCGAATGAATGTGTAGGTAAGACCATTTGTCAGGTGATGATTCATCACAATGGAAATGTCTCCCTAACTCATTAAAGAGCATAAAAGAGCAAAATAGTTCAAGTGGCAAAAGTGAGGTACATGCACAAAACAAAGGTAAATTTTTTGGAATTTTTATATTTACATAGATTTCATGCGATTACGACATCTTGTGTAAGCGATGCACAAAATAGAAGAAGTGTCTAATAGTAATTAATGAAAGATTTAGGCGAAAAACTCTGAAAAACTACTCGACGTAGTCAAAACCAGCCACGACATCGTGGGTATTAGTGACTGAGCAGCAGGGTGCCGAGAAGAGCTTGGAAAATCATTATAGCATCCTCGACACTTTCATGGCGCCAAAGTCTCTCTATTTAGGCTTTAAACACATTTTTCACTACTTTTTTCATACTTGCATTCAAACCCTACTACAACCATCAAGTCTACATTCCTTTAGAACCAAGTTTAACCATTTATAAGTGAGTTAAGAGAGTTCCTATTGATTCAAAATGGAAGATAAGAGTGCATTGTGGATTTGCACAAGAATGAAATTTGAGGCTTGAATTTGAGAATTTGATTTCAAATAGTGCTAGGGTTCTAGTTTATTAGAAAAGTGAGAGGGCTTAGATTTATAGAGAGTTGAAGGAGTATTCTTCATTGGAAACTACTTTGGCATTGAGGTAAAATGTACAATTTCATTACTTATGCTTTGAATTTTGGAAAATTTTAATGAAATTACATGAATAGTGGATTCGAGGTTGTTGAGGAAAAAAATTTGCAATTTTCGTAAATGTTGAGCATTAATGTTACCCATAGAGACTTAGTCTAAGGTTTTGCATAATTTGCCATATGAATGATCCGTTTGATATGAAATTTGACTTTAAGGTGATTTCAAGACCGGAATTGATAGTTGCATCTGTTGTGTAGTTGTTTGAATTTGGAAAATACTAAAAATAAGGAAACAAGTTACCCAAATAAGAACAAATGACATTTAGGCATCAATTTCAAGAGACCCTATAGAGAAGCCTAGGCCATTTAAGTCCAAATATTTCATTAGTAGAGAGACTAAGGATAGATATGAAGATATTCTGCATAAGGAGTTCGTTTATGAAAGAGTCATTAATTTGTCGACCAAGTATGACAAATGAGTGAACATTTTCATTATGGGATAAATTTGGGAGCATTTCACTCAAGATTTTAGAAAAAATCAAGTCAGAGGAGTGAATAGGATTATATATGAGTTTCGTGCCAATGCGAAGTTTAACAGATGAATGAGCTAGTGAAGATGAGAAATGTGTTTATCCCTTTTAATGAGCGTGAAATAAATAGAATATATGGGTTAGAGCACTTGAGTAGGATTGGAGCTGAACTGAGTTTTTCGAACGATTTATAAAAAAAATCCTTATAATTTATACCCTTTTAAAGCCATAAAGAGAGCATTGGTTGTTCAAGGACAACCCACTTGGTTAATGGGAGTTGAGAATGTGTTGAAGCACATCAAGAAGGGGAGGTTTAGGAAAGTCTACCAAATGTGGCAATTCCTTATTGCATCGCCATACCCCATCACTCAACGGGGCGAGATCAACAAGCTAAAGGTGGCTAGTTTATATAAGATTACAAAAAATTGGGAGATCGATGTCAGCACAATCATCCATACAAATATGAGGGAGTCTATTATTTTAGAGCAAGATAACAAACTGTTATTTCCACTATTGATTACTTAGTTGTGCTCGAAGGCCGAAATTAAACTATGAAATGATGAAGAATCTTATATTGAGGCCTAAGCGACCATGGATGAAGCTTTGCCTAAGCAACCATAAATGAGGCTTTGATGCTTACATTGGAATCACTGCCTGGTTATCAAGACTCTAACAAAGAATGAGAAAGAGCTGAGGGAGTCGGACGAAAAGCCAAGTTGTGGGCCAAACAACATGAAGATAACACTACAATAGGAGTAGCAATAGAATTAGGAAGGAAGTTGGAAGATGAAGGATATGGAGAAGAGGATGAGCAATATCAGGGATTTGCTAAAGGCTACGAGTTTGCTGACCCCACTGATTCAAAAGTAGGACTTGGATGATCCTAAAACATTTATACCACCTTCTCCACAATAGCCACTAGTACTACCACGAGAGGACTTGACTTTATAGTAGTAGAGGCTTTACGGTAGTAGAGGCTATAGATTACTGAGATGAGGAAACTGTACCGATGGTATAGAGTGCAGTATCAGGAATCCTTATTGATATATGAGCAGGATATGCAGGGGAGAGAGCAAGACTAACGGAACGGGCAATGAAACTTCATGTTATTTTTTGTTCTTCATAAAGACATAGCTAGGTATGAGAGAAGCAGACATATGAGACCTACCGATAGGTCTTTTAGTTTTCTAGCAGCACCAACTTATGTGTTTGATCCAGATGTGGTGTAGAGCTGGACGATGGAGTGTATATTGACACATCCTACGCTGGAGTCGATTGAAATATGATGACGATATGATATCTTGATGTCATTGTTTTAGGATTTCTTTAGACCTTGGGAGTTGAGAGAAACATTGACATCATTTTATTTTAAATTCGAGATATTTTGTTAACTATTTTGCTGTCTAAATTTTATCTTTAGTTTGTTTATGCTTTTATATTTTGTGTTATTTTATATGATTGTGTGTTTTAGTTTTTTCATGATTTCAAAACTTAAGGACAACATTTGGTTTAAGTTTGGGGGCATCAACACTACACTACACTATGGGAAGTGGTAAAAAAAATTGAAATAAGGATAAACACTACACGCATGATCGTCTAAATCTTATTTTTGAAGCAGTTAAAGAGAAAAACATCGTAGTGTATTATTTATTTCATTTACATATTATTTGAATGCTTATTTAATATAGATTAGGTTATATATATTAATATGTAATGAATAAGTAGTTCATTTGCATGTTCATTCCTTTAATTGAGGATGAGTAAAATACAAGTGTCTTGTAGATATGAAACTCAAGAGGGTGATTTTAAATATTAGAAGAAAATAATGAAATCCAACAAACAATGACATGATTTCATGATTAGAAACATAGAGTTAGGGAATACCATGAACTTGAAACAAAAGCAACGAGATTATTAGAACACTTCTTGTGGAAAAAGTTAGATCTCTAAAGAATTCTATAATAAGTATGAATCTTACTTTTTAAATAAAGACTTTGTGCAAATAGGGGGAAGAAATAGGCATTTTAAATGAAAAAATTGAAGTTAACTTACTTGATTAAGAGAAGTGAGAAGTGCTAACTAAAGTTTTAGAAAAGAAAAGAATGAGAGAGCCCCACAAGTTCTCTAGGAAATGGAGCAGAGGACTTAATGGTTAAAAAAATGAGAAAAAATAGAGTCCTAAAGAAAAAGAGCATGGAGCGTGAAAAAAAATATAATGAGAATAGTGAAGAAAAGAAAAAGAAGATAAGAATAAAGAAAAAAAGGCAAAAATTAATATAACTCTTCAAATAAACGATTTAGCTAGAGTACGAGTGGCTAATTTAGTTAAGTTTCTTTAGAACTATTTTAAGTCGTGTAGACTCTTGAAATGCTAAAGTCTACTAAAAATGAGTTTAATCTATGCTTATTTGTAAATTTTTTAGCTTAATGAGAAATTATGAGATGTTACACTTGCTAATTAAGTGTAGGTTAAAAAACTTGTGAGTACATAGGTTTTTGGTTGTAATCTACTTTCGTGTTTCAAAAGTGAGTTGTATGTGTTGTTTAGCTACATATTTAAAAAAAAAAAACATAATTTTTTACAAAGAAAAATTTCGAGTGGATCATTAACTTTAAACTTAGTGAGTTAAAGGATACTACATGAACAATGTAAAATGAACGAGAACTAGAGTAATTGGAGTAGTTAAAACACTTAGTAAAATACACCCTTGTTTAAGACGTGCAAAATCTAAGTTTGAAGGTATTTGATAAGTGATTCTATAGATTTATATATAAGGTTAGTTTAATAGTATATTTAGTATAAATATCCCTAAATGAGCTCTAATTGATGTTGCTTATGCATTATCAAATAAATAAGGCGTAAATGAATGAAACGAGCAAAAACAAGAAGAAACATAGCTAAAACTTATCAAAGAGTGGTTGGCTTTGTGACATGAAGGTGTGACATTGTGGAAAGTAAAGGGATAGTGTGGAGGACCTAGGCATGGCGTAGGATAAAATACAAGTAAAGAAAATGAGATAGTGGTTGGAGCAGTGGTGGCCTTGTGGAGCTTAAAGGGAAACATCGGTGGCTAAAGAGATGGCTCTGAGATTACAAAATAGAGGAAAAAACACAAAAGTGGTGATATAGTGGCAGCATCATGACATTACGCACATAGCGCCGGGGTTAAGTGACAGTGCTAGAATAGAAGAAAATAGAAAGTTATAGTTCTATTTCATGTTAAATTGTAAAGTAGGGTTTTTAATTCTATTTAGGAAGTATAAATATATATTAGGACGTGCTAAACACACCACATACAACCATTAGCGGCCATAAAATGATTTATAGAGAGAATACATCGAAGACTCATGTGCGGTGATTCAGATATTTTTTATTGATTTAATAAAAAATAATTTCATTATATCCTTGATCTCAATAAATACTACTATGTGCATGTTTGTTTCAATGAAGTGTGAGTTCTTTATTGATCTTAGGGATCAATGGATCTTATAGCATGAATGTTATGCTAGGAACATGATTAGAAATTGTATATAAAAAGTGCAATGGTTAGAATTTGTATTGATCTTGAGCGTGATACTATAGACATCTTGATCACATATTTATTGATATTAGGTTTGAGGAATTATCATTATCATTGAAGCTTTTAAACCAGATGTGAATGGTACCACCATAAAATACACAACATCCAGCAGTAGTTGTTGATTGGAGAGGTATGGATAGTAAAAATAATCAGTTATGAATCCAAAAATTTGGACATTAAAGCAATATGGAGCTTACAGTATTCAAACCGATAGGTGGAGTTCTAATTTGCACATTAGAATCTTTACCGTCATGACACTGGGTTAAAGTTAATTAGAAGGAAATCTGTATTTTTGAATTAGGCATTGTACACAACATAATAAGATGATAAAGTTGTTGAAAATCATAGTTTTTCATTACCTTAGTGAAGTTATGAACTAAGATTGTTTTAATATAAGAATTTGAGTAAATTGCATTGATTTGTTAGATTAGCTTAGTTTAATTATAAAACCATTTAGAAAAAAGATTTCCTTAGCAACAATTTAAAGTTAACTAGTTATACAACTGAGTGTAACAACCTTTCCCTGAGGACAATATCCGTAGTTAACGTAAGTTGGTTACGCTATTACTACAACCAAGTTGTTATTCTTCCTGCATACCTACCAACATGCTACTATTGTGGCATCAAATGACACATTAGTCCTAGATGCTTTTAAATGATTCGAGAACTAGCAAGAAAACATCATGAGATCACCTAGAGAGCTTCTCAGGAACAAGAGCATGAGCAACAAAATGGTCAGAAACGTTAGATTCTTAAGAAGGAAGAATTTCATGTTGCACACATGTCATTAAAGTTTATCTAATCATCAGACTGGTACTTTGATAGTGATGTTCAAAAAATATGACTATGAATAAAGCACTTCTTAGCAACTACCAAACCTACCTGGAATGATATTTAACATTTGGAAATGGAGTACAAGGCAGAGTTGTTGGGAACGGAACACTGAAAACTCCAAGAGTAGCGACCTTGGAAGTGGTTCTTCCCAATGAAGACCTAAAGAGAAATTCGCTAAGCATTAGTCAATTATATGACTAGTATTTCTATGTAAGTCTCACTAAGAATAGATGTAAGGTGTATGATTTCAAATGAGACTGTATCATGACCAAAAATGGTCATATAACAATTACTACCCATTATAATAGCTTAGCATTTCTGTTACAACTCAGAAGTATATACGACTGAAGTCTGGCAATAAAGGGTGGGGAATGTTCACTACCAGCAATTGAGAAATCTTTCAAATTAACTGTCGAATTTAGAGGTTGTTTGTGGACTAACTAAATTCAAGATCAATACCATTAAAGTATGTGAACCTTGACAGCTTGGAAAAAAGAGAATGGAAGTTCATAAACCTATCGATAGCTATAATACATCTTTAATACTTTAATTACTTCATATTAATCTTGTTGATCCCATTATGGAACAACTACATCAAGAAGATGGTACATTCTGGTATGTGTCGACAACTTTTATTATTTAACTTAGATTATATTCCTAAAAGAAAAGTTAGATGCTTTTGAATGTTTTAGTGATTTATACTTGAAGTTGATTAAAGAAAGGGCAGTTACTGGTGAACACATTGTTAGGATCAATAGTGATCACTGGAATGAATTTGAAAACTCAAGGTTTAAAAAGTTTGCAGAAAATAAAGAATTCAACAGGAATTCTCTACTCCTATAATGCCTCAACAAAGTGTGGTGGTAGAAAAAAGAACAAACATGTGTAAGATATGGCAAAAGTTATATTCACATCCAAAGAACTCCCTACCAAACTATGGGCATAAGCTGTGAACACTGCGTGTAACATCATCAACGGAACATATCTTTGTTCATTCACTCATAAAACATCTTATGAACTTTGGAATGGTAAAAAGCCTAATCGTACATATTTTCACATCATTGGAAGCAATTATTTGTACTGAAGGATATGGAGGTGCTAGAAAAATTGGATGCAAGGAACGATGAAGCAATCTTTTTGCGATACTCTTTAAATAGCAAGGCGTACATATTATTAAACTAACCCACCTAAATAGTTATGGAATCCATTAACGTTGCATTTGATGACTCTATATTAGAGAAGATAGCACAAGTTGAAGAGTAATGATGAATATGTTCTAGTTGCAACCGCCTTCAGTGACTTGGTTGCTACCTCCCCTGAACCATCTTCCAGAATTGATGATAATTAGAGTTCTCAAAAGAATTACAATGAACTACCCATTGCTATTTGATAACCTTATACCAGAATTCATAGAAACCATCCAGTAGACAACACTATATGGGAGAAGGAAGAATGAATAATCACTAGATACAATTCGAGAGTCGACTATAAAATTTAGTCGGGTATGTCTGCTATGTATATGCCATAAAGCCTAAAAATGTTTTCTGATGCATTGCAAGATAAGTGTGCAACAATTGAATCTAGGTTAAATCACAAACGGATACGATCCAGAAGCAGATGCGATCCGGTTATTTAGGATTAGTGCTTCCATAATCCAAATTATGGCATTTAGTGTGTTAAACCCGATTGGTGGATGTTTAGGGTTATACATTAATTAGAAAAGTAGTTAGTGGTGGCGTCCTGATTATCAAGATTAGGTGAATGGGGAATTTCTGGCAGAAGTAGATTTTCTATAACTAATCTAGGAGAAATTAAATTAATGACTTTTTGGGAAAGATTGAAGATCATGAATGACATTGAATCTTGATCCTGATTTGTTGAACTATAGACCTAGGTGTTACTTAGGTGTTCATTAATTATTTTCAAAGTTATTTTAGTTATTTTATTTATTTAGTTTAGTTAGATTAGTTAGTTAAATTATTTATTTTAAAAACCTTGATTTCCCTTTTTTTATTTTTCACCAAAGAAAGACCATCAATCTCTGTAGAATCGACTTTTTGCCACTATTCTACAAAATAGCTCGTTTAAGAAACTTTATTTTATTGATGCGTTCAGCGCTCCTCAAACGACGCTCATTTTTTCCTTATTTATTTTCTTTTATTTCAGCATTGAATTTGAGATTTTCTTTCCTGTAAAAAACCAAAAATTAACTGCTTCAACAAGAACTGGTTGATTTGAACTTGGCTACACCTCCACCTCGAACCTCTAGTGCTCACCACTACTAGCTTTATTTGATGAACATCGCAGTCGTCGCCATCACGTCTTCATCGCTAGGGCCGACCTTGACAATCTTTGAAGAACCCTTATTTATCTTCAGCCCTAAGCTTGTCTGATGCATCATCATTTTATCTTTATGGTCAAGTGCGTCTATCAAACATGCAAAGGAAACAATATTTTTCATTAAGTCTCTCTGTTATATATTGTATTTCTTCATTGTACCTAGTTATCTATGTAAAAGATATTAATATTGGAGCTTAAATGAGTAAGCAAGTATTTCTTATTTGATTTAATTTGGTGTTGTATTGATGAGGTTTTCTTGATTTTCTCGATTTCATCACTTTGATGTACTTTAATTAAATTTGTCGTTGTGTGAACAACAATTGTTCAAGACCTCTTTAAACAAGTTGAAATTGTTTAATTGGGAAATACTTGCTTAATTGGGAAAAGAAATTTTTTGCACCTGTAATCAAACAATAATAACAAGATTTTCTTAAGAAAATTCTCCGACATAAATTCTCTAAAGAAAATAATTTTTTCTCCACAAATTTTTTTTGCCTATTAACTGCACCCTAAGAGAAGATCGAAATTCCTACAAGCTTTGTTGTGAGATTTTGTAAGTTAGAGGTAGAAGAACTTGTGAATCCAATGAAGAAATTGAAGTGTTAAGTGATCCAAATTCTAGGCAACAAGCTTTTTTATCATTTCATGCTTAAATATGGTTGTCTTCGGTTCATGAAAATGCTAAAAATTTAGGGCTTTAATTTTCTAATTTTTTGGAATATTTTGATCTCTGTTATAAGGATTACAAGGCTCTCGAAGGACTCAATTGGTGGTGTATAAAATTGGTTAAGAAAGATAATGCTTTTATGTCTCAATAAGGGGTTTTCTTTAAATCCTAAACCATGATGGACTAAATTTTCGTTATTAGTTGTTCAATGCATGGAGTTTTACTCTTGAAAGGAATGACTTATTTGGTTTCAAAAGCTGGATAGTTGTGGTTAAGTTTGGGCAACCTTTCGTGTTTATTTTGTTTATGAATAGAACATGTTTGATGAAATGCCAACTTATTAGTTGAAATAATAGATAGCATAAGTCCTTCATTTCTTCCCTGAATTGGTTGATTTTGTTTTGTGCTATTCTTAGATGTTTAGATAAGCTTCTCAATAAAAATTTATTTTTTTTGGATGTGTGGTTTAAGAGTTAAGAATTTTCTAATACTACTAGTTCGAAACTATCTCAATTTTAGTTGTCTTGGCATTTTGAGCATAACTCTCTCAATATTAATCGGATTTAATCATACATTACCATTTCGAAAAGCAGATACATAGAACAAAAACTTACATCCAGTAATTCCTAAAAACTTAGTCATCTTCTTTGTCAAACATAGTACAAAATTAGTGTTAATCCATTGTAATGTTCTTCTTGCAAATGTTTGGGTGTCGGGACCTCCTTTGGGGTTCACCACCGGTCTAAAAATAACCAAAATCTCATTAAGAGCTTGAATTCCTTAATTTAGGTTCCAAAAGAGTTTCAAGTTATTCGAGGTGTTTTGATTAGCTTTTCCAAATGAGATTTCAAATAGGCAAAGTTTACTTAGTTAATGAGCTGATTTTTAACTTAAGGTGTTCGGAGCATCAAATGATGTCAGAATTGAACTAAAGTTTCAAGTATGTATTATTAGATCATAGTTAAGGTGTCCATCAAGTTTATTGAGTTTTCTCATGTGCCTAACTCAAGTTTCAATTAATGCTTTGAATAAAAGATTGATAATTACAAATAAGAACTTAGATTTTTATTTAGAGTCTCGAATTTGGTTTTTAATCATATGGATGAGATTTTATAATTCAAAAACCTTAGTTTAAATTTTATAGACATTAACGGCCCAACATTGAGTATTCTGAAAATTTCTATGTATGTTTTAGCCACATTTTAAGTTGCAAACCAATGCATAAAACCAACTCGAAATAATTTCTAATGGACTTTTATAATTCAATAACACTTAAAAACGATAAGAAAAATGTCTACAACCTTGTAACACCAAGTTTGGTTATTTTTGTTGTATTTAAAATGATTAAAAGAGGCCTCACGGGGTTATTCCTTCACATCAAGCCTTCATATATGGTAAGAATAAGTGACTAAGGACCTCGGGGATTTAGCATAAGCTTTTTTATAACACTTTGAAGTTGAGATTTGGTCTTAAGTTAAATAGAAATGACATTGAGACAAATAATGGACTATTTTACAATGTATTGAGATAATCAAACTTAAATAAGCTCTAACACATACCAAATGAACTCTAATAGGTAAGTGTAGTACGACAATGTGGGAGTCGTGTTTAGCTTGGATATTATTGTATTTTGAGATAAGTAAAATAGTAAGAACATCAAAATGATTTCTTTTCAACTTCTTATTGTTAATCTTTTGAAAAGCATACCATACTTGTATTCCATTCTTGTTTCGAGTGGCCTAGGGTCTATGTAATCCACCAGTTATGTTATCTCGCTAGTTAAGCATTTGGAATTACAGTGGCTTCTTACTAAGGACTATGAAAGTGATAAAGCATTCAACATCGCTATGGCTTACTTTGATAGTTTAAATGGGGATGTTGGAAATGACTCGAGCTATCCGTAGTCATATCTCGGAATGAGCTCCAATTGATTGTATTTGTGTTTTCAGGCATACAAGGTATAAAGGAGACAAGTGTGTGATTTCTTGATGAAATTTAAAAAAAAAACCGCACAAAACCATACCTAACGTCGTGGCAAGGTGGTTTCACGTTGTAGCAAATTACCACACAGCATGGACAAGTTGTGGAGAATGAGAGCAAAAGAAAAAATTGGTTCAGTAGATTTGGTGCAGTAGCGACACTGTGGAGTTTTACACACGGTGCTGGGGTGAACTATGCATGGCACTGAGCCCATTGTGACGAAAATACACACAGAATGTCGAAGCTGTTCAAGTGTTGTGGTTTTACACACACAATGTGGGGTCACTTATAGACACTGCCGAAATGTAAAAAATATAAAGTTTGAAGTTCTATTTCATTTGGAATTGTTAATTAAGGTTTCTAATTGTATTATAAAGTGTATTAGGGGTATTAATAGGTATTAGAACATGGTAAAATCACCAATTTTCATTAAGAGCAACCATATTCCCCAAATTAGCATAGTTTTAAATTGTTCTTGAGTATTAAGAAATGTTTTGGAGGAGAAGACATTGAAGACTCCTCTTGTGGTGGTTATTCGATATTGTAATCTTGGTTTAATTGAAGTTTTTTAATTCTATCTTGGATTGCAATGAATACCATGATTTGTATGTTGATTTCAATGATGAGCGAGTAGTTCATTTTCTCAGCGATCAATGGATCCCATGGTATAAATGCTATGCTAAAGTAGTTTTGAATGAATTATAAAGTTAAAAAGTGAAATGGTTAAAATTTTTATTGATTCTATATGTAATGATATGAACGTATTGATCATGTGTTTTTTATTAGATTTTTTAGGAATTACCATAGCCATTTGAGCTTTCAAGCTAGATATAGATGATACAACCGCAAAATATATAATATCGATAATAGTTATTGATTAGGAAGGAACTGATAGTGAAATTAAGTAGTTATGAATCTAAAGATTTGGTACTTCAAGCAATGTGGAGTTTACGTTATTCACGCTGATAGGTGGAGTTCTAGTTTGCTCATTCAAATTTTTTCCACCAGAATAGTGGGTTGATGTGAATTTGAAAGAAATCTGTCTATTCTAATTAAGCATTGCACACATATAATGAAAGGGAAGGAAATGAGTTGAAAAGCATTGTAATTCATTACTAAGGTGAAGTTGTGAACTAAGATCTTCTTAATATAAGAGTATAAAGTTGTTCACATTATTTTCTTTGAATAATATAGTTTAGTTAAAACCAATTAAAAAAAATATTTTCTTAGCAATAGAGTAAATCTAAATAAGTGAATCGTGTGCAATACACCTTTTCCTTAGGATGATATCCGTAATCAACATTAGTTGATCACGCTATTAATACAATCGAGTCATCAGACTTACGACCACGATCAAGTTTTGGGCATTGATGTCGGGGATAGGAAGCTACACATTGGTTTGTTAGTTTACAAAATTCTTAAGTTTTATTTTAAGTAATTTACTTTCAAGTTTATAAAAAAATAAAAATAAAAAATGAGTTTAAGTTTCAAGTATAAGAATCTGCACTTGATCTTTTATGTTTTATTTTTTAAGGAGAATTAGTGTATGCATAGTAAAGAACATAAGGACTTAGTGCCCTACGATCCTGAGATTGATAGAACAAAAAAGATAAAGAAAATGAAAGGAATCATGATAGCCGAGGATCAAGAAGGTAATCGAAACCAACAATATGGCTGAGGGAATAACCAACCCGAAGGTGATCTAGTAGTACAAGACAAAGTGCAAGGACAGAGATATCTTAATGACTACTCAAGCTAAAACTTTAAGAGACTTACGACGGAGTTATGAGCCTTCCAGCCAAAACCACCAAGTTTGAATCGAGACTATGTCTAATCAAGATGGTGTAGAATTACTTATTCATCAGGCTAGCAAATGAAGATACAATTGTACATATAGAGAAAAATATAAAGAAGTGCGACATCGTGCACATTATCGGAGTTGCAGAGGAAGTGATCAAGATGAGACTTTTTCCATTCACATTGAATGGAAAAGCCAAATCCTAGTTCCATGTATTGAACGCAGGGAGAATTACTTCATGGGCAGAAATCAATGATAGATTTCAAGACAAGTTTATTCCACAATTAAAGGTTAGTGAAACGAAACTAGAAATCAATCAATTCAAGGAGTAGGATACTAAGTCTCTTGGTGAGCCTTAAAAAAGATTCGACGAAATGCTAAGGAGATGTCTAGGACGTGGATATGTGAAATTGGCACAACAAAAGATTTTCTACTATGGAATGAATCATAGCACCTGAACATTAATGGATGCCGCAGCAGGTGGCTCTCTACTAACCAAGGACGAAGATAGACAGTTAGATCTTTTGGATCCTATGTTTCAAAAATCTTCATATGTTACTCATTGCATAGTGAGAAAGCCAGCAGGAGCATATGAGATTAACTCATAATCAGCGATTTTGACACAACTAGCCAACTTGAGTAGTCAAATAGTAAAGCTTCAAATTAGACAACGAATTTCCCGAGTGCAAGTGATACATCGACCCGTTAATCACCAAGCCCTAGGGGGGTGGATGTAGGGCGGACGATTTCAAAGCGGACTCGCCATTCATTAGATAGAGAAGTCGCCAAGATTTCATGATCCGTTGCCGAACTTATTCTAATTCCAACAGCTCAGGAGCTGTTGAGCTGATGGACTCAATCAACGCTCTCACCTTTACAGAAGCTGATAACTCGGGATCTAATCCCATAGAGGTGATAAAAATCTCTCCTGTAATTTCAATGGGATGAATTGCATCCTGATGATATTGAACACGTGAGGGGTTATTTCTTGGTTTTGTCCAGTCATTAATAACTTGATTATTTTTGGATAATAGTAGATAAAAACAACGCTCGTAAGGAGTCCTATTGAAACCAAGAAATATTGGCTTCATCGGAGCACTCATTTGGTCTGCTTCACCTTAATTGTTATTTGAACAAGTCAAAGTTACGCCTTGGGTGAACTTTCATTTTAAGTTCCACTAATCATTTGCGGGAAATGGGTGCTACTCAGATGCTTCGCTGACATAATATTCATTTGTTTGGTACGAAATGAGCCACTTCAAATAGGTTCATTGCTCCGGCCCAGAATACGATTAATCCGACATGGGCTACGTGAGCACCGAGTAGTTTACCGAACAAATTGCAGCTGGGGGAGTGCAGAATAGAACAGCTGAAGATGGAAGAGTGAACGTTGTGGAGCCTAGAGCCCGGGAAGACGGTAGTTAATCCAATGGACATGGAGCAAAAAATGAAGTTTGAAAATGTCAACTTTATGAAAAACCAGAGTTATAGAAACAACTTCAGGTTGAGAGGAATAGCTCTTCTAATGTTTTATCATGGATACGATAACCCAAACTTCTCATATAGAAATCTTGATAACACATTGAAGCTACCTTTAATTTTTGATCAACTTGTCCAACAAGGAAGGCTATGCTAGAGAGAAGAAATTACTTCATTAAATTCAATTGAGAAATTCTTCTGTGCCATCGACATTAAAAATAGGGAAAGCTATGAGAAGCACGAGAAAGAGATGAAAAATGTGAAATAAGCTCTAAAGAGGATGGAAGATGAGATATCACAATCCATCAAGAACCTAGAGAAACGGATTGGCCAGCTAGCTATTGCTTTCAATTCAAGGAATGAAAAGCAGTTTTTGAGAAACACGATCATAAATTCCAAGGAGAATGTTAGTGATATTCACGTAATGAGCACTACAGCAACGAATGAGCCAATGCAAGAACAAGTGATGTATAACCCATAAAGATTAAAAACTTTGGCTATGAGAAAATATGAAATAATGCATGAGAAAGGAACGGAAGTAAGGGAAAATGAACTTGAAGGATTTAAGCAACAAATGATCAATGCTTTATGGAATAACAAGAAGGGGGAGAAACAATGGTGATTTACCTAACAATATTAAAGATCTTTTGAAGAAGCACTAAATGGAAATAACATTAACATTGTTCTAAAGAATGCGAAACATAAATTCAAGTTCACACCGAGACTTCAACCAATTGAGAGGAAAGATTAAAGAGATATATGCATGATTTTAAGGATTGACGGGCTTCGGTTTAGAAACATCTTGTGTGATATGGGAGCCTCAATCAATGTAATGGCTATAAAGGACATGTTACAAGCATATTTAAAGATCAATTGTTCCGATACCATAGATTTGCCATTAATTAATGGTAACTTGGTACCAACAATAGTGAGAGGATTAAATGTGCATGTGAAAGTGGGTAGATTCACATTTATCACTGATTTTGAGGTTATGGATCATGATATAAATGATGATGTATTTATGATACTTGGGCAGTCCTTCTTGAACATCACCAATGCAGTTTTGCATATGAGGAAGAAAATGATCATAATGAGTATTAACAAATATGGTGATGCTATGAAGATTGTCTTTGTTGAAAGGCAAGAAGTTTATCCAATTGGGAGAAATATTGTTATCACTGACCTGCAATTGAAATATCTCGATTTAGACAAAGACTAAATGAGCGAAAAGGCTTAGGGTTAAAGATGCTAAACAAAGTTCTATTGGGAAGCGGCCCACGAGTTTATTTTTTAAATTCAATTTCAAATTTCAATTAGTTATTTATTTAGCTTATTTAGAACAATCCAAACGTCTCATTATTTTTCAAACTATGAAAGTTTCTTGCTAAATCTATAGGAAAAAAAAATTGTCGAGTTACATTTCATCGAAATGAACAAGTCTCAACTAACTCATAAAAAACGTAAAAGAGCAAAGGAGTTAAAGTTATAAAGGACAGGTAAATTGACTAATCACGGGTGATTTTTATGAATTTATATATAAGGTACTTCATGTTGTCACAATGTCTTGTGCAGTAATACACAAAGCCAAGAGAGCGCCAATAAAAAATTCTACAATATTAGGAATATAGACTAGTTGACGCCATGTATATACACACGATGTTGTTAGTGCACAGGGATGGCAACAAAATGTCGCCCAGCTATGACCAAAAAATGCTCACAGTGGTCTCGACACCGTGGCCATGCAGTGGCAGTGTCGTGCCCTATACCGGATGTCGTCGGTGTCGAGGAGAGGGTTTTGAGCCCATTTAAACCCATATTTTCCGTACTTGAACCTTGTACCATACATCACGAACCAAGCATACATCCTTTTGAAAACCCAAGATTAAGTAATTCAAACTGAGAAAAGAATGTTCCTAGTGATCAAGAGTGAAAATAGAGTGTACATTGTGGATTTGCATGAAGAGGAAAGCTAGGGCATTAATTTGGAGATTTGATTCTAGTGAGCTATATGGTTTTAGTTTGTGAGCAAAGACAGAGGGCTCTGATTGATAAAGGCTTAGAGGAGTAATCCAGACCAAAAAGTAGTTCGACAATGAGGTGAGATTTTAATTTCTTTAGTTATGCTTTGAGATCTTTAGATATTATTGATGAAATTGCATGAATTGTGGAAATTAGTTTGGTTGGATAGAAATTTGAAGTTGTGTGAGTTTAGAGCATCAATGTGGCTTATAGTGACTTAGTCTACCACTTTTGTATTATTTGGCCTGTGAATGATCTTTGTGAATGAAACTTATAATTTTAGGTGATTTGAAGACTCGTGTGCATTATTGTGTAGCTTGAATTTTTGAGAAAATGCTAAGAACAAGGAGGCAAACAAGTCAAATTAGTAAAGTTATGGCAAATGATAATGAGCCATCATCCTCAAGAGATCCAAATGAGGATGCCCTGAGGTCATTAAGTCTAAGTGCTACTTTACTAGATAGGCTAAAGAGAGATATGAGGCCATAGAGAATAGGGACTTCATTTACAAAGAGGAATAAACCTACTGCTTAGTATGACAAGAGAGTTAACAATTTCATTAGGCAACAAGGTTGGGAGCAATTCACTCAATTCTATAGAGAGAAAAATGTTAATGGAGTGAGTGAACTTGTTTTCGAATTTTATGTCAATGCAAAGTTTACAAAAAAGTGACCCATTGTAAGAGGGGTATTGGTCCCCTTTAATGATAGCTACATAAGCGTCATCTATGAGTTAGAGCACTTATGCATGGCTGGATAGTCACAAACCTTTCAGATGATTTGTATGAGAGACCTTATACCCTATATCATTTTAGAGCCAAAAAGAGAGCATTGGTTATCCAGGGACAACAAGAATAGATAACAAGAGTTGATAATATGCCGAAGCACATTAAGAAGGGGAATATGAAGAGAGTTCGCATAATGTGGCAACATTTTCTAGTTGTTTCACTATACCTAACTACTCAGCAGGGCAAGATGAACAAACCCGAGGTGGCTTATTTGTATGAGATTAAAAAAATAGGAGGATCAACATGGGGGAGATCATAAAAGAATTTAAGGGAGTGTATAATGACTGAGATGGACAATAAATCGTTGTTTCCAATCCTAATCACCAAAAGCTAGATTGAAATTGAATCAAAATAAGGAATTTGATATTGAGGCCCAAGCAACAATAGATAAGGAGTTTATATTGACCATGAAATCAGAGAGTGGATATCAAGACTTTGAGGATGAGAGAGGTAGTGAGAGCCGAGAAGGTCAGACTTGAGGCTGAGTTGTTGGCTAAGGAGCAAGAGGATCAAGAAACATCACTAGATTTGGCCCAAGAGTTTTAAAACGAAAGAGATAAGGATGAGGATGATCACCAACAAAGATTTGCGGAGGGCTACGAGTTTGTAGACCCAATTATAGGAAAGCAATAATTTGATGGTTTTGAGGTTTTACCACTACATGCACCAGTACCACCTTTAAGGATTCAAGACAACCTAATTGTACAGTGAAACTTCATGCTATTTACTGATCATCAAAGGGACATAGCTAAATATGAGAACAAAATATGGTCAAGACCTACGGATAGGTCAATTGACTTTTCAGCAGCACTAAAATACTTGTTTAATCTTTAAATGGTGTAGAGCAGAAGGGTGGAGCGTCCTTTGACACCATCTTATACCGAAAATGATGATGATGTTGATGATGATAATGCAAAGTCCTAGAGTTTGAGTCTTAGGATTTCTGCAGACCTAGGGGAGATGAGAGACACATTTATACTGATTATTATATTTAAATTTGGGATATTTTGTCACTTTATTATTTGTTTAACTTTTATGTTTATTCATTATTTATTTCTTGCTATTATTATGTTTGTGCGTTACTAATTTTTTTAAGCTTATTTTCAAACCTTGAGGACAAGGTTTTGTTTAAGTTTGGGGGAATTAACACCACACTACGAGAAGTGGTAAGAAAAATAAAATAAGGATAAACACTTCAGGAATGATTGTAAGATTTTATTTTTGAAGCAAATTAAGAGGAAAGCATTGTAATGCAATTTTTTTCATTTACTTATTATTTGAATGTGTGTAGATAGTATATATTAGGTTATATATAATGATATGTAATGAATAAGTAACTTAGTTGCAAAGTTTGCGCCTTTAATTAAGGATGAGTAAGAATACAAGTACCTTGGAGATAAGAAACTCGTGCAAAATAGTTTCTAATATTTTCTATTAATTTGTAGTAGTGGTAAATGAGAAATCGTCTCCAATGGATTTTCGAAATCTTTAAGGAAAGTAACTTTTATTGTTTTTATTAACTTAATTAATCTAGCTAAACAGGAATTGAAATACTAAATAACTCAATAACTATAATTACTAACTCAAAAAATCAAACTAACTAAATTATTATAAACAAATCAAATTCAAACTAACTCAAACAATATTCAAATGCAATTCAATATAAATAAACAAACATCTAAACAAACCTCCACTAAAAATATAATATATTTAGATTACTTTCAAACACTAAAACATAATATCACTTCATACTATAGTTATAATTATAAAACATGAAATCTTGAAGTCATTAAATCCTACTTCACAATAAGTTGATAGCCTTTAGCGAGCCATTGATTTTCTTTAATTCAAAGAAAATGTCGCATTCTTATCATTGTGAATCTACCAATTAGATAAAAAGTAACACCATAGAAATACGATAGTATTAAGTTCAATGAAAATTAGGCCTAATCTAAGCCAATGTTATTAAAATCACATAATAAACAACTTTTAACACAATCACCTAAGACGTCCACTCGAGAAATGCCCTATAGATTAATCGTAGTTACTACTATAATTGTTGTAAACAACCGTCGACGTAGATTTAGAAACTTAATACTATATAACACATTTGCAACTGGGCGTGCAATACTAATCTCCTATAGTTGTAATACGGAAAAACTTGTTAATCCTGTGATTGATATGTATGAATAGATCTAAAGCATTAAGTACATGATTCATTAATTATAACTATCTAGCAATCCAAAATATGCAACATTATCTAGGGTTTGTTTTGATTGATAAAATACTCACTTATGCTAGAAATAAACAATGCATAAATATAATTAAAAGACATAATGAATGAATAAATACTTTAATATAAATCAAAGCTCTAAAGTATCTTCAAACATAGACAATAGAACTAGACTAGAGCAAAAGTTAAAAGCAAAAAGAAGAGAGTTATGAGAGTTATTTCGAAGCTCTCTGACATTTTTTATAGTCTTCCTAGGTATACATATCATAGATAAGCTAAGATTCTTCATAATAATCTAAAAATCTCATAACCGGCCTCAACCATTTCTCAGCGATTAGTAGCATATACACAAATAGCTGAGCAAATCATTGAATCTAGCTCTTAGTGCTCCACCGATTCAGCTGGCAATTTATCGTTCATTCTCCAATTCGTTCTAGATTCCCTGGCCTTCTTCTGCTATTGATTTATATAGCGATTTCTAGTGTTACTCCTAATCGTTGGCTAATCGCTGGTGCCATTTTCCGGTTGATTGTTTTTCTTCTCTTTCTCTTTTCTTCCATTTCTTCATTTTCCTATCTAAAACCCAAAATAAAAAAACAACAGAATACCTAGTGTAATATCTTCATTTATGTCTAAAATTAACCTAAATTACACTATAAAATGGGTATAATTATTGACTTGTCAAGAGGGTTATTCAATTTCTTAATAAAAAAAATTTAGCAAACAACGGTATGATTTCATGATTAGATTCCTAAAGTTTGGGAAGACCATGAACTTGAAACAAAAGCAAGAAGAATACTAAAGCACTTCTTATGGAAAAAGTTCGATCTCTAAGGAATTCTATAATAATTACGAATCTTACATATGTATAAACTAAATAAAGACTTAGTGCAAAAAGGGGAAGAGATAGGCATACTATTAAATGAATAGTTAGAGTTAAAGCTTGCTTGATAAAGTGAAGTGATAGTGAGAAATGCAAACAAGAGTTTTAACTATAAAATTAGATAGTCCCACAAGTTTTATAGGAAAAGGAGCAGAGAACTTTATGGTTGCAAAGAAAAATAATAATCTATAGGAAAATGAGCAGGTGTAGCATCCCTTAACCTGATTAGGCAATACTCGGCATGAAACCCTAATTAAGTCACGTTAATCTCGCTACACTTAACTAGAGCTAGCAACCTCTCCTTCTAGTTCCTGATTAACTAGATTTTATATCGTATATCAATGTAAAAAATATAAAATGCAGCGGAAATTAAAACATTTCTCTAAATTGACACGATATACAAAACAAAATCCAACCTAAATAAATCTCGATTATACAAACCTCCCATCCCTTGTAATATTACAAAAATTGTAATTCGATACAAATATATAAGAAAATGGGAGATTCTATTAATCGAAGAGAAGATCAAGAATCCTATGACTTCTTTATCCCATAGTCATAGCGCTCGTTAATTTTCCTAAAATGTTAATTGGAGTGAGCGCTATAACTTACTCAATAAGTAATAATTCATAAAGACATCAACATTCCATAGAATAATCAAGAACATTATGCAAACTAATATGTACCAATGTTAACTAACGGGATCATAAAAACATATATGTCAATAAATAACATATGCAAGTTCGTCTGTAAATGACTATTACACTGCGATTCCCATTTTATTTGTTAAACTAGGATCAATCAACCACTTACACTGTTAATCTGATTGCTAGACCAACACATTGGTCGATGTGCTATCTAGCCAATCCATTAATGTCCAAAGTTTCTATCCTAAAACCTCTAGTGAATATGTAACCAACACAACTTATCTAACTTAGTAAGAGTTACATATAGGTAGAGAGATCAACGTCGTATCCTATATGACCTAGTCTCTACTCCAGGAGTTACTCTCGTATATCACATTAAACATCCATTTTCATTTCATAAAAATATCACAGTATACGTAGTCCCCCGTTCAGTCCATAAACTCTATGAACTACATATACCAACATATACATGCACTATTAATAAATAAGTGAATTCATACTTACCTTGGTTTAAGTCTCCGTTAACAAATTCCTAATTTTTCGGATATCTCATGCTTTACCATTATTTGACAACCTATCACAAACCATTTGTGATTAATATAGGTCTAATACTCTAATTTTAAAACCCCCATATCCGTACTTAAGACCTTAAGAAACTCTAAGTAATTCACAACCAAGTTTTTATTTTCTGGGGTAGGAGCGTGCTCTCTCACTTGATGGAGCACTCTACCAACTGGGTTCATCCCAACTAATGAGGGGAGTGCGCTCATCTGCTAGATGGAACATGCTCCACCCTACACTGTCAAGGTAGTGAACTAGGTAGCAGCCACTGTTCCATTATCAAACTGTCACTACAACCTCAAGCAATTTTGCAAATTATTCGGGAAGATCTCTATTGTGGTAACAACACATTTCCAATTAATAACAATAACAATTCACAAAAAAATTATCACCTACTTATGAATTAAACTTGAAACTCAAAACTATACTTACCAAGATGATGATCTCTGATTTGATAGTGGTTTGATCACTTCGATTCAATGGAGAATCTTCTCCCGGTCAACACCTCAAAGCCCAAAATCGTCAGTTGCTCTCTTCTCCCACTCTCTTCGATTAATAGATTGAACTGTGTGGATAAAAACTTAAAGCTTTGGATTTTTCATATGGATTTTTCTCGAGATATGCATCGCGCTATCTCGAGGCAAATCAAGTGATTGATTTGTTCAAATTACACTCTTCAACTGACATGCATTTTAACACAAACAACAGTTATGCTCATTTCGAGGCAATCTTATGATCCATATAATTCAAACCAAACTTTATAGTTTTATTTTATATATTTATATCAAATACATATAAATATTTATACTTAGGGTATTTTCTCTCTAATAAATTCACCGAACATGGCTACAAGCATTCTAGGGCTTGCACATTCATTTTTTGACAACCTCGTTACACTTGGTGTACCTACCATTTGTTGTTTAATTACTTATTTTTTATGATAGGCTTGTATATAAATTCTCTTTTATACTACACCCTATAAAATTCATGAAACATTTCAAACAAACTCCAATCATTACACAAACCCATACACACGCTAATCGAGGTACGCCAGACTTAACTACGAGCTTAACTTGAGTTAATTAAGATTTAAATTAACACTGATTACCAGCTTAAGGTAACGAGTCGTTACAGTTTCTTTAATTTTAAGAAATGTCATCCTCGAAATTAAAGTAAACATAAAATTACATGTAGTTTCGAAAAGAAATAGAAACTGCTTTTTCATAAATAACTTCTACTCCCATGTCAGCTCCTCATCTTCGTGAATTTGCAACTTCACCTTAACCAAAAGAATCTCTTTGGTTCTGAGCTTTTGAATCTTCCGATCAAATATCTCAATCGACTCTCATCGTATGATAATTCTTCCTGAAAACCAAAATCATTCGAATCAACCCTTGAAGTGACCTGAGTCTTTATTTTGCAAAGCATAAACACATGGAAAACTTTATGAACTCTAGCTAGCTGAGGAGGCGACTATAATCTATAAGCAACAGGACAAGTTCTTTCATGTACTCTGAACGACCCAATATACCTTGAAACTTTCAACAGAACGAGATTGTCATTTGAAAACTCCAAAAACCTATGTTGTTTATCGGTGTATCTCTTATGTTTTAGCAGTGTCGTAGTTAAACGTTAGAGAATCTACTGAATTCTCTATGTGTAGTTCTGAATCAAGTTTAGCTCTAATAAAACTGTATTTCAACCTCTGCCCAAACATTCCGGTGAAAAGGATCATCCCAATACTATCCTGAAAGCTTTTATTAGGAAAGAACTCACACAGAGGAATATATTTCTTCTAGTTACCACCAAACTCCAAGACACAAGCTAGTAGCAAATAATTTAGCACCAAAATCAACCTCTCAGGCTGTTTATGTGTCTGTGAATGGTATACTGTACCGAGGTTAAGAATAATTCCCATTTGTTTCTATAATTCACTCTACAGTTTGGACTTGAATCTTGGATCTTTAACCAAAAATATCAACACTAGAACTTCATGATATCTCAACACCTTACGCAAGTACACCTCACATAATTTGTCAAAAGGATATAATGTGTAAACTTGCAAGAAATGCACAAAATTCATTAACCTTTTAACTACAACCCATATAACATTATATTTACATAGACTCAGAGGTACACCAGAAACAAAATCCATCGATATATGTTCCCATTTCCACTCAGGAATGGGTAGTGAATGCAATAACCTTCCTAGTTTTCTATGCTCAACCTTAACTTACTAAAAAATCTCACATCTCTTTACAAACTCATCAATATTTGTCTTTACACCAGGCCATCAATAACTATGCCTCATGTTGCGTTACATCTAATTGTTACCTGGATGAATAAAGTAAAGAGATCTATAAGAGTCCTGTAGCAACTTCATCCTCAACTGATCCTCAGCAAGAATCTATAATCTATCCCTGAATCGTAATACACCATCATCAGAAACTGACCAATCAGGATGATCCACACTAGTTGCTAATCTTTAGCACAATATATATTCCTAATCATCTTTTTGATAAGCCGTCACCTACTAAATAATCTTTAGTTCAGTCTGAATTTGAACATATAAGAACATATTAGAAAATTTGGAATTAACTCTCTCAATGGATGATGTGTTATCTAAACTTACACAAATCATCATCATAGATAATCCCTTAAAAAGTTTAAGCTGAGAAGCTCTAGTAGTAGCTACATTCTCTTTGTCTATTATTCTCGTAATCAAAGCATCCTTAACTACATTTGTTTTGTCAACACATTCATTCCATTTATGTTAGTTGTAATTGCAAACTAACATTTTGTTAACACCTTTCAATGTACACTTTTGAATTACTCAGGCTCAAATAAACTTGTATCATTACTTCTTTTCCTATGGCAATCGACGACGAAGTAAAGCATATAAATTTTTAAAGGAAACCCTTAACATTTATAACCTAATAATGTCAATAACTAAGAACTCACACAATACAATATTTCTTCCAGTAACAATCACCTTCCAAGTTACAAGCTCGAGAATTACATTCTTTAAACAAATATTAGCAGCAGATATATTGTGTTAAGATTGAGAAAGGTCCCTTCCAACAATTATACATATCTTCCCCACTGGGAAGCATACTTTCGACTCCTCGCCGAAATAATAATCGTGGTTCTCCATAAACTCTCAACTTTTTCTACAAACATATATCTCACTTATTTTTCACATGAATTAAACCACGTTACTGGCAAGAAATTTTTAGAATCTATCAGTGCTACAATTACAACATCAACAACCTTTAATTATTATCATAATTTAGGTTAATCCATCATGAATCTTTGAGCATGAAGTTTCATATAGGGCAAGAATAGTATAACCCTCCAGTTTAATATCACTCATCTTCTTTCCACTGATATATCTCTTATTTCTTTATAAAATTAAGACCACAAATTTTCATTCCAGGTCACCAACAATTCATTCTTATCACAATGATTTAGAATTTCGCCTGAATAAATCTTTTTAAGAAAACCATTAGATTCTCATAACATTTTTGCCTCACTTTTTTGTTTAAGTTCCAAGAACTTTCTTTACATGATCAATGCTCTTATTTGAAATTATTCATTCAAATTACCAATAATTAGCAGTCATCCCTTAACCTATTAAATAATATCGATTAATTTCTTAAATAATTCAACACTTAATTTATCATCATTAGCTCAGCTCCAATCTGAGCTTCAAAGAAATGACATGTAATTATCACTCCAGAGAACTTAACTGATGATGTTCTTGTACAGGACTTCAATTGTTCATCAGTACACATCTCGTTCAAGAGATATTACTGAGTGGTTTTTATTGTAATTACAACCTTTGTCTATTTTCTTATTCAAGGCATTGTCAACATAGTCACCTTAATGAGTGATGTTTCAAAGTGAATTCATAACATTTAGGAAATTTAAGATATCAGTTTTAAATTCATTGCTTGAATTTATTGCTTTAACCTTACATAAATCCATTGGTTTTTATAGTTCCATGTAGTCTTTTAGGGGTTCTTCTAAGATTCTCTGTAATTTCCAATAATGATTGAAAGAATCTCAACAACCTTTCCTCTTATTTACAAGTGGTGTATTTTTGTATTTTATATAACTACCAGAATAGCTATCTCGAGATCATCAATCTCCAATAGTTCTTTTCATAATTTTGGAATTATTTATATTGATAGAAGTATAAGGTACAATTTTTCTTTATTGTTTCAACACACATTCTTACCTGAATAAGAAGTTTTAGGCTGAACCAATAACTTCTTTCACAATTTAGGTATCATCAAGCAAAAATTATAGTTAAACTATGCTTCCACTTTCCTCCAAAGCATCCTTGTATCTGTTCTTAACTTGCAAAAATCCTCATACCTAAATTAACTGAGTAAATTATACAATAATACTAGAGATTTATGGATCAATAGTTTATAATATTTAATTTTTTCGAGATTACTTTTCTCTTTTGCCTTTTTTTTCAATAAAGAACGATCTCAAATTGTCTCAGTCTTAGTCAAATCCCCTAATTTGCTATTAATATTCAACACTCATACAAATAATTTACCTTTGAAACTTAGTACTGGCACATGCAAAATATGTCTTCAACCAATTTACCGTCACAATTTTTAATTTCTTTATGGTAATGCTCGTACATTTTCTAAGTCTTCAACGATTTTATCTTGTTATTGATAACACAATAATTGATCAAAATAGGTTTTATATACTTGACATCCTTTATTCCTAACATTGCATGAGTTTTAAGTTCTAATGGTTTTCGCAATCCACATAAAATGATCCATTAATTACCTGAAATCATCTTTAATATATCCTTCACTGTTATCATATCATTGTGAAAACCAAATCTCAACTAACTCTTGAGAACAATTGATTTCACCTTATTATCAATATGAGTTATCAATTTTGGGCAATGAATATTCATTCCCATTATGACATTCTATTCTTTCATAACTCATTCTCCCTAATTTAGACTATACTAGTCTAAAACACGATATTAGGATATCTTACCAACTCACTGCTATGTTCTAGATTAAACTATCTTTTAGTTTTAAGTTCTCTATTTCACCTTTCATTACCCAACAACTTGCTTGTAATTCCAATATGGATTCACACCATAACTAAAATTTCTACTTCATATCAACTTATGAAGTATAAATATATTAGTGTTTTGTTAACCTCAATCAACTTATATTACTAACCACTTATTTACTGAATAACTTCCATTATTACTCTAGTAGTCTCAATACTAGTACTGAATCACCTCTCATAGTGGTCTGGTCTACCATCTTTGGGTTTCACCAAAAGTCATTCAGTATTCCATTTGTTCATAAATCCCATTTTCCTAATACATGTTTCAAGGTCCAAATCCAATAGATACTTTTTCACTTACCACTATTTATCTAATAATATAAGCAAGAACAAAGATTTTTTAGAACGGTCAATAGGAGAAGAGTTTAATTTTCATTATTATTAGTTTTACTAATGTCTTTCCTTTTTCCATTTCCTCGAAGTTAAGATTCTCTCGAACTCTTACCTTCAAAAATTTCTTATATCGTGAGAAATTAATAGACATGAACGATCTTATTATTATTCAGGAAAGACATAACTCCTTTATTTACCACATAAATATAGTATAACATAACAAATAACATTTTTAAGTCTTTTATCTTTTGGTCACCCCCTAAAAGCACTATAAAAATCATTTATCGTAACCTAAGCTTATTTATGACTGGAGACAACTCTGAGAGTTAATAAATTTAGGTTCCAGTATGAAGGATACACCATTACTTATTTTAAAAACAATTCGAAAATGAAAATGAAGTTAGAGCCTCGTCTATGTATCAAATTGTATCAGAGATATGATACCAAGTTGTTGCCTCGCCTAACCTGATATGGGCGATACTCGACTTAAAACCCTAATTAAGCCCCGTTAATCTTGCTAGACTTAATTAGAGCCAGCCGCATCTCCTTCTAGTTCACGATTAACCGATTCTATATCGAATATCGAAGTAAAAAAAATATGGAAGGCAAAAAAAAATTGAAATTTGTCTCGATATTATACATAATATACCAAACAAAATCTAACTAACGTAAGTTTTAGTTATACAAAACCTCTCATCCTTTGTAATATTAAAAAAGACTGTAATTCAATACAAATATATAAGACAGGGGAGATTTAATACATCGAAGAGAAGATCAAGATTCCTAAACCTTCTCTATCCCTTAGTCATAGCGCTTGTCGATTTTCCCCGAATGTTAATTAGGGTGAGCACTCTAACTTGCTCAGTAAGTAATGATTCACAAAGCCATCAACATTCCATATGATAATCAAGAATATTATGCAATAACAATATGCACCAATTTTAACTAACAAGATTATAAAAACATATATTTCAATAAATAACATATTCGAGGCCTCCAATTAATGAGTATTACACTATGATTACCATTTTATTTATAAAACTAAGGTCGATTACCAACTTACACCATAAATGCGATTACTACACCAACACATTGGTCGATGTGTTGTCTTGCCAATCCATTATTGTCTAATGGTTAAAACTGAAACCCTTTAGTGAATATGTAACCCATGTAATCTATAAAACTGAGTAGGAGTTACATATTGGTCTGGAGGTTAACCTTGCATCCTATACAACCATATTTCATTTGGTAAAAACTTCACAGTATACATAGTCTCTCATTAAGTCCATAAACTATATGAACTACATATACTAGCATATACAGGAGATATTGATAAATAAACGAATCCATACTTACCTCATTTTAAGTCTTTATTACCAAATTCCTAACTTTCCAGCTATCTTATGCTTTCTCGTTGCTCCGGAACCTATCATAAAGCCATTCGTGATCAATATAAGTCTAATACAATATGTTTATAAACCAGTCTTTAAGATCTCAGGAAATTCCAAGTAACATATAAAAGAGTTGTTGGTTTTTGGGGTAGGAGCGTGTTCCCTCACTGATAGAGTGCGTGCCACCAACTAGGTTCATCCCAACTGAGGAAGGGAGCACGCTCCTTTTCTAAATGGAGCGCCTTCCACCAAGCACATTCTCAATAGTGCACAGGACAGTAGCCACTGTTCCATTACCAACTAATCACTACAACTTCAAAAACTTTCCTAAATCATCAAGGAAGACCTCTAGTGACGTAATAACCCATTTCCAATCAATAACAACAACAATTCATAAAGAAATCATCACCTACCTATAAATTCAACATGAAACTCAAAACTATTCTTAGCAAAATGATGATCTCTAATCTGATTATGTTTTAATCACTTCGATTTTGTAGAGAATCTTGTCCAAATCAACCTGTCAAAGCCCAAAACCCTCAACTGCTCTCCTCTCTTGCTCTCTCTCGATTGATTGATTGAACAATAAGGATAAACTTGAAGCTTTGGATTTTTATATATGGATTTTTTTTAGATGCACGTCGTGCTATCTCGAGGATGATCATGTGATTGATGTGTTATAAGGACACTCTTAAAGTGACATGCTTTTGACAACATCTACACTTAAGCTCATCTTAAGGCGATTCAATGATCCATATAATTCAAACCAAACTTTATAGTTTTATTATGTACATATTTATACATCAAATATATATAAATATGTACACTTCATGTATTTTGTTCCCAATAAATTCATCAGACATGGCTACGAGTATTTGAGGGCGTCTACATTCATTTCATGACCCCTCTTCGCACTTGTTGTGCTGACTATTTATCATTTAATTACTTATTATCGATTATAGGCTCGTATATAAATTCTCTTTTATACTATAACCAATAAAATTCATTAAATATTCCAAACACACATCAATCATCACATAAACCCAAACATACACTAATTGAGGTACGCCAGACTTAACTATGAACCTAATTTGAGTTAATTAGGATTTAGATTAACACTAATCACCAGCTTAAGGTAACGGGTCATTACGAAAAGGACCGTACAATTAAAAAATATAAGCAGAAAAGAAAATGGATAAATAATAAAAAAAGAAAGGCGGAAGTAAGATTAAAACTCTTCTGATGAAATGATTTAGCTCGAGAACAAGTAACTTAGTTAAGTTTTCCTTTCAACTCTATTAAGTCTTATGGACTCTTAAGTGTTAAAGTCCACAAAACTAGTATGATTTATGCTTATTTGTGAATTCTTGAGCTTAACGAGAAATGATGAGATTGTACACTTGCTACTTGAGCGACGAGGTGGAATAAACTTGTAAATAGTGATGGTTTTATTTGTGAACTGCTTTTGAGTTTCGAAAGTGAATTATATGTGTTGGTAAATCTACATGTTTTTTGAAAATATAAATTTTTGCAAAGAAAAACAATTGAATGTATTATTAATTTGAACTTATTTGAACTAAAAGATACTCCTTGAAGATGTAAAATAGAACGAACTTAAGTAGTAATAGTAAGAGCACTTAGTAGAATACGCATTTGCTCGGGACGTGCAAAATCATAAGTTTGGGGGTATTTGATAAGTGATTAATTAGATTTATATATAGGACTATTGAGTAGCATACTTGGTATAATTATCTCGGAATAAGCTTTAACTGATGGTATTTATGTATTTTCAAGCATAAGGTATAAAGTAGGCAAATGAGTGATTTCATAATGAAACAAGAATAAAATGTACAACCATACTCGACGACGTGGTGAGGCTTGATGCTGTGGGAAATGCCAGCACTGTGTGGGCAAGGCGTAGAGAAGAAGGAGATAAGAAAGGAAAAGTGGTGCAGTAGAGTCGGTGTAGTGGCGGCGCCATGGAGTAACACACATGGCGCCGAGATGGAATATGTTGGGCGCATAGCCCATTGCGAAAGGAAAATATACACAAAAGGTCAAAGCTGTGGCAGCGCCATGGCCTTCCACATAGCATGAGATCACTTATAGACAACGCCGGGATGTAAAAAATAGAAAGTTTAGTGCTCTAGTTCATTTGGAGTTATTAATTAGGGTTTCTAAATGTATTTTAAAGTGTCTCGGGAGTGTAAATAGGTATCAAAATGTGGTAAACTCCCTAATTATCATAAAGAAAAATATATACCACAAATTAGCATAGTTTGACATTATTCTTGGGTAGTAAAAAGAGTTTTATAGGAGAATCAATTGAAGTCTCCATGTGCAATTATTCAGTATTTTGTATCTTGATTTAATTCAAATTATTTAATTATATCTTTGATTGCAATGAAAACCATGATGTGTATGTTGATTTCAATGATGAATGATTCATTTTCTGATAGATCAATAGATCCTATAGTATGAATGCTATGCTAAGTAGTTATGAATGGATTATAAAGTTAAGAAGTGCAATGTTTAGAATTTGTATCGATTCTATATATAATGCTATGAACATCTTGATCACTTGTTTGTTGATTAGAGGTTTTAGGAGTTACCATGGCCATTGGAGCTTTTAAGCCGGATATAGATAATGCAACCGTAAAAATATATAATATCAATACATAGTTATCAATTTGGGAGGCACATATGGTAAACTTAAGTGGTTATGAATCTACAAATTTGGGACTGTAAGCAATATGGAGCTTATGTTATTCACATAGATAGGTGGAGTTCTAGTTTCACATTAGAATCTTTTCCACCATGATAGTGGGTGGAAGTAAATTTGAAAGAAATATGTTAATTCTAATTAAGCATTGCACACATACAATAAAGATGAAGAAAGTGAGTTGAAAAACATAGTATTCATTACTTAGGTGAAGTTATGAACTAAAGTCTTATTAATATAAGATTACAAAGTTATTTAAATTGTTTTGTTAGAATATAATAGTTTACTTAAAACCAATAAAAAATGGATTTTCTTAGTAATAGTGTAAATCTGACTATGTGAATTATGTGCAACACACCTTTTCCAGAGGACGATATCCATAATCAACATTAGTTGATCACATTATCAGTACAATCGAGTCGTCATACTTGAGGCCACAATTACTGTGTCAATTTCAAGCAATGTTTTGGTCTAATGACCCATAGTTTGGACATGATTACCTATTTGCCTATCTATTAGCTTCCTTACTAGTTAGCTTTCACTGTTTAACTAGATTAGTTTATTTATCGTGCACTTTACCTTTTATTTAAAGGTTTCTTTAAATACGTGCATGACTTACAAAATATTTTCATTTATTATTCAGAAATATTGTTGAATGTCTTTTGGATGACTCTCTGGAATTGTCTATGTCACTTGTTATAATTGCAAGTTCTTCTAATAACCACGGTGCAGAGACCAAGATCAGTGACTACCTCTAAGTTTCACTTAGAGCCGACTCTTTCTTTGTTATTATTGTAAGCATTTTGATCTTATCTATTATACTATACTTGACATTCTTATACACGTTTGGGTATAGGTTTTGAGAGATACGCTTGAGACACATGTATATAATGCTTATTTACATTGTCATTACCTGAGATATATATGAGATCTATTGTATGCAAGATTTCGACATCTAGGACTAGTCCCAAATCTGGTTAATTCTTTAGTTGCTTTCAATTACTTTCCAATGCGCAATGATTATTAAGACTTGTTAAACGAATTAATAAACTTAATAAGCAACCAATGGATAAATAATTCGAACAAGATGGCTAACTAGCCATGCGTTGACTCGACAAAGGTTAACTGAGGGTCCATGTAAGCTTAGGCCGGGCAGGGCTCTATTTGTGAGGACTGGGGCCATCACAGTTGGTATCGGAGTGCAAGGTTTTCTTTTACCTTAGACTCTTAATAAGCCTACAACCCTATTAACATGCAAACTTAAAAGTTAAGAAAAATGAAACGTAGCTTGGAAATCTTATGAACCTAAATCTGAGTCTTAATTAGGAAGTAAGGTAAGTTGGGGAAATCTAAAAGTTGAATTATACATGTTATGTTGATTGTATGTATTATATGGTTTCGTTAAATATATGTGTGTTTCCTGCTTCAAAGGCCTATTTCATCATGAAAAATTATGTGTAACACCATGAGTTGATGGAGAAAGATAGGCTATGGGTTATCATCTTTGAAGAGAAGAGTGATAAGAGTAGAATACTGACGTTGGTTGTTAATACTTGAATAGAAGTTGAGGAGGAGATACCCCAGTCCTGACGGGGAAAACATAACGAATGTTGATCTCTATAAGATGCAATTAGTTATAAGAGTTGTATCGGAGGTGAAGATTAGCCGAGAAAGTAGAGTTCATGAAATCTAGAATTATGGTGTTATGAGTAAGTAGCACATGTCAACTCGAGATTTTCTGCTACTATTCTTTCATTTCCTAAATATCTCGATCTAATGAAGTTGAGGTAGGAGAAATTGAAGTATGTTAGGCAGCAGACAAACCATGTCCTAGACATGTGACTTTATTAGTTACGTGAGCATTGTATAATATAGATAATAGGCACAATGTAGTGATAGGACTAAGTATTAATACACCTTAAGACATCTTGGAGGCTAAGATGTATGAAAGTTATCTCATCCATGCCTTGAGGGATGTGTCGATAGTTCTATTGTAGTGGACTTTCTCTAATGGTATTGGATGTAAGTCAAGGTTGACCCTAACTCGAGCTAGATCATATAGTTTGTCTAGTATGACAAATGATATTTTAGAGTGTAACCTAACTTAAAAATGAAAGTAAAGACATAGGGAGTGTGTTAGTGTCAAGGAAGTAGAGTTTTGAAAAATTGTATTGTTGCATTCTATAGGTAATCGTAGTTGGTTATGCATGTTAAGAAGGCACAAAGGAGCAAGGAAACTTATTTGACATCGAGACATCCAGTAGTGTTGGATATGAGTTATCAATGAATTTAATGGACATGTTAATGTGGGAATCATGAAGAGTTAGACTTAAAGTGCTCCAATAAAAAGAAAATCTTCCTTGACTTGTTCTATATTGTTTACCTAGTATAGTTATTTCCAAGGAATATACTATTAATGTAAAATTAGCTGGGGAAACTTGTTATAACTACACATCCCTATGAAATGGAATTAGTTAGAAAAACTATGAGACTAAAGATTGATTTGATTGGTAAATATGAGGAACTATCAGGGCCCATCTCACAAAGTCCTAACCTAGCCTAATTCTCCTAATTAAGCATCTAATCCATTTAATTAAGTTTAACCTTAAAATAATGCAATCCTTAATAATGCTCTAAAACAAAATTTATATCCTCAATCAAACTCAATTCATGATTTGTTTAATTACATCAAATTGAGAAATCATAGGAATGATTATCCACATTTTTTATAAAATTTCAGCAGCACCTTCCCTAAAATTGGCTTGCCGAAAAATTCACCTAATAGACGGTAGAATGGGGTGAAGCTTAGAAAAAATCACAGCTCCCTGCATTTCACAATATATATGTATCAATTTAAAATAATTTAATTAAGTTAAAGTCTCTGATACCTTATCTACAACTTTACAAACCCAAAATAAAATGAAACTAAATAAAAAACTTCTCAACTTATTTCACACTAATTTATGAGATAACATAATCTATTGAAGAGTATTTTGCAACCTACGGTCACTCAGGAGCCTAAAATAATTATTTATAACTTGATTACAACAAAAATTAAACTATAAAAACTTGAAAGATATCACCCAAGATCTTCGAGTCTTGTCCATTCTTTCTTGTCTTCAATAAGAATCTGACATCATCAAAAATAACTCTAAGATATCGGGTAAGTAAACTTTAACACTGTTGTATACTCCGGCAAATGTCAGTCTGAATACATGGAGACATGTAATTGCATTTCCAAAATAACAACAAATTTACATGCCAAAGTCAAACCCTTTTATTACTATTTGAGGTCCATAAATAGGTTGGCCGACCCAAAAATGAACCTAAAACAGTAATAAAAGTCTAATGCATGCTCGTTGGAAAACTTGTGTGCATTGGGTCTTCCGTGTTCTAGCATATCTGGTCAGTAAACCTAGCCCCGAGTCCCGCTTGTGATCCATAGCACTAACAAACCAAATTTCAGAATGACATGAATACATGACTAAGAATGATGCGAAATGTAATGCAGACTATACATAAATGCAAATACAAAAATAAAATTTCATAAGTAGTAAAGACCACTATAGGGTTTACTTACAACCAAACTAACTCGAAATTGGTAAGGAAGCCCCACAATCAAATCTCAGTTTTCACGTAGCTCTTCATATCCTATTAAAATGCCAAAGCCCAATATTATAGTTACAATAGGATTAAACCCCACTTTGAAGTAATTTTGGAGTTCAAACTACTTAAACAACTCCAACAACTATTTAAAGCATCTCGAATTGAGATTTTTACTCATTTAACAAGTTCAAACTATTTCATTTCTAAAAATTTGATTAGGAATCTTTAATGGGTTACTTGAATTGTTCCAACAACCAAGGAAGTCATTCATTCAATTGAATCATAAATTTCAAAACCTCCATAGCATTCCATTTAACTAAATTAAATCACACATCAATTCACTTCATTAACAACCCATGTCTGAATCAGCAAAACAACAACAAGTCAACAACATCAATTTTCTTATTCAACTAACTAATTCAATCATCTTAATCAATCATTAACTTTGAAGTTTTAATCCCAAAAAGTTTTGGATTCAACAAACTTAGTTAGAACCTAAACATGGAATTAAACTCATTACAATGTCGCTAGTTACTCATTATTTTTTGTCAATCCAACCCAAAATACATCAATTCTTGGCTCCCCTACTAACCAAACATTACAACAAAAACAAAAACACCTCGCGGCAACTTCCCATCATCATTAACAACTTATTTCTCCCTCAACAACTGTGCCAACTTAATAAAATAGTTTCCACATAAAACCACAAAGTTAACAATAATACGTCAGCACTGTTGTCACACCTTATCGTTATCTCCGATATTTCCCCTTTCTTTTCTTTTAACAAAGACAATACAACTCAATGAAATCAACAAAACCCACTGATAACTACAAACTTAACGAATTAAACATCAAATCTGAATCAAAACCTCTTCCTTAATAAGTGGTTCAATCCCTTTTTCACCATGACTCATCATGCCACTATTCACCATGTCGCCACTGAGTGATTGTTAAGAGAGGTGAAAGTGACCATAAGCTTGAGAGACCTTAAGGGAGAGAGCTTTCTTGGTTTCTCAAAGACAAGAAGTGACGGAGAGATAGGGATGTTAGAAAATCTACCGAATCAAGAGATTCATGAATGGTAGAAAACTTATTTTATCACAAAATTCATGAATTTATATATATGGTAGTTGTGTATTGGATTTCACTATATATGTAAACATTCCATATAGGTTATATACAAACTAATTATGCATATTAGGATAGCCAAATCAAAGGAAACATTTACCTTTCCTTTGTATATATACTAGTTTTTTTCAATGAAAAGTAAAGGAGATTGCTATTTTCTTCTTTTTTTTGTTATTTTACATGGTATCGAAGAGGTAACGATACAATATTATGCCTCACTTTTTTTGTTATTTTACATGGTATCAAAGCGGTAACTATTGACTTGGTGTTGAGCAATGACCATCGATTTGAATGCAAAATCCAAATTAGGTTTTATCGATGGATCTCTTAAAGCACCATCTTCCAAAACCAAATCAAAGGATCACGCAGCATGGAGGAAATGCAATGATATGGTGATATTTTAGATTCTTAGTTCTTTAACTCATGAAGTCGTTGATAGTGTTATTTTTTATAGTACAGCTCATGAAATATGGGAAGATCTTAACAATCAATTTTCTCAAAGCAATGCACCAATGATTTTTCAAATTGAGAAAGGCAATGCTTGTCCTACTTAAGAAAAATTGTGTATTGCAGCATATTACATAAAGCTTTAAAAGCTTTGGGATTAGTTAGGCTCCTACAATGAAGCTATTTGCACGTGTGGTGTACATAATAGAAGACACAGATGGATGCAATTTCTTATGGGATTGAATCAGTCGTATAGTGCCATTCATAGCAAAATTCTTTTACTAAATCCATTACCTGATGTTGCGCAGGCATACCTTTCCATAGTTCAAGAAGAAAAGCAACGAAATTTGGGCATAACTGGAGAAAAAATGGAGACTTCAGCTATGGCCATCCAAAAGGATAAACCATAGCACTTGCTATCAATCAAAAATCTAGATTTCGTGCTCATTCATATAACTAAAAGCCACTTCATTGTTTCATTCGTAATGGAGATCATCATGGCAAAGAAACTTTCTGGAAGTTAAATGGCTACTCGTTAGGTCATCCCAAGCATGCTTCTACGAAAAACTCTCATCTCAAGCACAATAGAAACAATCAATCTTCAATTAATAATGTAAAAGAGGCTCTGCTAATGCAATAGATTCAATCCATTATGAATTGATTGACGGATTTACTATTGCAACATATTTTTTCTATTATGCAGGGTAATGAGCAATCTTGATCAACTATTCCAAAGGAAAACAACGTCAATGCTCTTCCAGTTCATTCATCTTTCAAACTAATAATTGATAGCAGTGCAACATATCAAATTACTTTTTCTCCTACTTTTCTCCTCAATAGTAAGGAGAACACTTCTCTTTCACCAGTTGTTATGCCAAATGGAGAAAAGGCTCCAATCACTTCAAGTTGAAATTTAACTTTGAGTTCAATTATATGTTTGAAAAATGTGCTTGGTGTGCCATCTTGCAAAGTAGATTTAATGTCTGTAAGTCAGGTAACAAAAAATTTAAATTGTTCGGTGAGTTTTTCCTTTATTGGTGTATTTTGCTAGATTTGATGATGGGGAGGATGATTGGTTTAGATAAATAACAAGATGGTCTTTATTAGTTGGTTTTAATGAAATCAAATAAGTCACATGATAATCAATCTACAGTAGCTCATACCATACAATCATCTCATCTACAAGACACCACTACATCTCTGTGGCATCAACAACTCGGACATTTATCCTTTTCTAGATTAGATTTCATGGACAAGAATTTGTTGCATTGTTCGTTAAATTCTAATAACAACTGTGAGATTTATGCTCTTGGAAGACAAATAAGACTAACTTTTCCATTTAGCTCAATTTGTTCTACTAAACCTCTTCAATTAATTCATTGTGATATATGGGGACCATATAAAATTCCTTATCTTTCTGGTGCTAAGTATTTTTTAAGGTTCCTTCCTTATATTGGCGACTGGTAGGATGCTTAATTTATTTAATCATTACTCATCTAGATATTACTTATTTTGTGCACATTTTGAGCAGATTTATACAGGTACCATGTAAACCTCATATGGAAGTTGTTATGCATGTATTGTGGTATTTAAAGAACAATCTTGGTCAAGGCTTAATTTTTGCATCGAGAAATAATTTATCACTATGTGCATTTAGCTACTCGGATTAGGGAGGTTTTCCAATGACAAGAAATACAACTAAAGGTTATTGCATTTTTTTAGGATCTTCACTCATTTTTTGGCATACAAAGCATTGAAATATTATTTCTTTATCATCAACAGAGGCTGAATATAGAGCTATGGCTAGTACATGTTGTATGTTTTCTTGGTTGCGATCATTATTGATGTTGGATTTAAAGGTGTGGCATCAAGGTGTGGCATTTAAATCTAGCATTATTGTATTGTGACACTAAAGCAGCATTGCACATTGTGCCTAACCCAATATTTCATGAAACAACTAGACACATAGAGATGGATTGTTATTTTGTTAAAGACAAGATACAAGACAGTTCTATCACAACCGCGTATGCTCCTTTTGCTAAACAACTATCTAATGTGTTCACCAAAGCGCTTGGAAAAGAAGCTTTCTTTACAATGAGAAACAAGTTGGGAGTTCTAGATATTCACTCTCCAACTTGAGCGGAAGTGTTAGAAAAGCAACCATATCAAAAGATTCATGAATGCTAGAAAACCTATCTTATCACAAGATTTATGAATTTATATATATGGTAGTTGTGTATTGGATTTCACTATATTGTTAACATTTGATGCGTGCCAAACGCGTTAATAAAATAAAGTTTCCTAAAACCAACTATTTTGTAGAACAGTGGCAAAGGGTCGTCCCCACAGAGATTGGTGGTCTTCCTTAGGTTAAAAACAATGAAAAGGAAAAATCGGAGGTTTTCAATAAATAATTTAACTAACTAATCTAAAATAAACTAAATAAATAAAATAACTTTCAAAACAATGAATGCGCACCTAAATAACACATAGGTCTATAGTTCCAGAAATCGGGATCAAGATTCAATGGCAATCATGGTCTTTAATCTTTCCCAAAAAGTTATTAATTTAATTTCTCCTAGATAAGATATAGAAAATTGACATTCTCCAAAAATTTATTGTTCCACTAATATCGATAGCTAGGACATCCGCCACTAACTACTTCCCTAATTAATGCATAACCTTAGACATCTGCCAATCAGGTTTAACACACTAATCGCAATAATATTGATCTATGGGAACCTAATCCTAAATAAAAGGATTGCATCTGCTTCTGATTTAACCTAGATTCAATTGTTGCATACTCAAGAACTGAAAGGGTTTTATGGAAAATGGGTGAGTGTTCGTAAGTTAATTGGTCCAAAAGCATAATTACACAGACATTAATGATCCAAATAACTTTAGGTTGTCTACCTGAAAGCATTCATTGGCCACATACATAAGCTAGATGTAAACCATATTCATAAAAATCAACAACAATGAAATAGGAGAATTTAAACTAATTTAAATGATAAAATAAAAAATCTCACATAATATGCCATGAATCCATAATGTCGCCTTGTTTTCCCGCCGACCAAGGCAATTATCGAGAGAAGTCAATGTTAAAAATATAATAGTCGGTTTTCGGTTTTCCAAATAATAAAACCAAAGTTCAAAATATATAAAACTACTAAAAAATTGGTCCCGAGAGGTGAGAGAAACTAATTTTAGGGGTTAGGGAGGGGACTCATGTGCCAAGGAGCATCGTATGGATGTTTTTGGGCTTAAAAACATGTTTTGTCTATGTGTCGTGTGTTGATTGGTTGTTTGGTCTGCGGACGCTGATGTGGCACTCTCCCATTGGTCTAGAGTTGTTGTCATGACGTGGTGTTATGTGGTGTGCGTGACACGTAGCGGGTATGGAGGCAATGGTGAGAATCGTGTAAACTCTGTCAAAATTCTAGGAGATGGTGCTAATGTGCATCCTGAGGAAATCGAAGTGCTGCTGAACAAGGAGAAGAAATTGTAGTGTGATGTGCGTTGGTGAGACGCTATGTAGCGGCTTCCAATTGGAGGAGAGCTGGAGTTTGAAGCTGTGGTGCATGGAAAGCCCGCCACGTGGCGAGCGATGGTTAGTGGAAAATGTTGTAAATGACGTACTTATCCAATGGCAAAGTGACATGTGGCGGCCTACTGCTGTTGTCTCCTATTCTTCCCGATGTGCAATACGTAACTCGAGGCAAATAGTCCAGCTTTCGATCAATGCATATAAATACTCCATTTTGAGTATTTTTTTTGCCACAAACTCAACTACGCACTTTGTTTCACCTCAAAATGACCCATAAATATATTTAAATATATATTTTAGAGACTTTTTATATTTAAATATATTAAAATAAACTACTAAATATGTATAAATATTGACTTATGAAATACCCTCAAACTTAAACCTTTGCACGTCCCGAGCAAAGGTGTAGATGAAAACACAAACTAAACTAGACTCCTAATATAATAATGCATCGACCCACTAATCCTACACCCAACTAAGAATTCATGGAGTTCCTTTGATTTACATAGCCACCAGATTAACAAGCTACTCAAGAAATTTCAAAGTTATGACATGTCAAGACTCGCAACCCAAACACAATTAAGATCCAACTTTAAATACATAGATCCGGTCAAGACAAAGGCCATCAACTGCTCACGAGTTTTCTTGGTCTACACATTCAAGCATGCAAGTTTAAATTTCACTTAATTTAGTGAAAGCATTCAAACTAAATCTTTTAATTGAGGAGTTTTCATAACTTCTTTAAATTTATAATATTCTCTATTTTTTTCTTCTTTTTATCATCAAATACGGTCCCTGCTCCATTTCCTATGGACCGATTTTTGCACATTTCCCACCAAAAGTTTCCCTGCTCCATTTCTTATGGAAACTTGTAGGACACTCTGTACTAAGAAAAGTCTCGTTAGTACTTCTCACTTTCACTATAATCAAGCAAATCCCCCTAATATGGGTTAAAATAATATAACTTGCACAAATTGGACCGTCTACTCATTTTTGTTATCCAGCACAAAACTTAACCATCAACTAAGTCCCTAATGATGAAATCGTAAGAAAACAGAGCTACGAACTCGATTGAGTGTTTCTCCTAATTTTCCCTAAGTTTCAAGTTTAAAAAGCAACTACAAATTACTCATCGACAACCAAGGGCATGAACAAAGTCTCGGGTGACTCTAAATACTATAAAAGAACCTATACTAAATATATATATATATATGTGTGTTGCATGAAATTTATCAAATCCTAGTGAAATGAGAGTGAAATATGAAGGGACAAGAAATTAAAGGAATGAAAGAAATGATATAAAACACCACCATTACCATCCATAACCGCATATAATAGCATAAATAATAAAAAATAAACGATCTCACCTACGGTCTTTCACAAAGAATCCATCCAAATCAATCCACAATCCCTAAAGTACCCCCTAACTTATTCCGAACCTTCTCCTCAAGGTTCAAAACAAGTCAAGGCATCCATATAACAAAAAGAAAAAAATAGTGGTGAAGAAGAACATGGTTAAGAAGATGATACAATTGCATGCATGATAAAAAGTCTCGAAATATTAGTGAACGTACAAAATCTCTCATGTGTAGGTGACTAAGGAAACTATAAAAGAACAATCATAACAAGAGCAAGAACTAGTAAACAAAAGAGTTAACTGAAAAGATTCGAATCAAATCTTGCGAGCCCGAAGTCTTTTCAACCAAGGGTGAAATCAACAAGATGATGGAATGAAGTTTAGGGTTTTGGGTCTAATAAAAAATCTGCCACTAATGCGGCGCCTTAAGTTTGACATGTCCCAACCAAGTCTCAAAACACCTTAAATGCTATAAACATGTTAATTCCAAAAAAAAATAAATGCTCAAATTATGCTAAAAAAATGTAATCCAAAGTGAAACCTAACAATACTCACCAGTGCTCCTATTTATTAAAATAATAATAAAAATAATAATAAATAAATAAATAAATAAATAAAAACACCAAAGAAAGAAAACCAATCCCCGGCAATGGCGCCAAAAATTTGATGCGCGCCGAACACGTAAAGTTTTCTAAACCAACTATTTTATAGAATAGTTGCAAAAGGTCGATCACACAGAGATTGGTTGTCTTTCTAATGTTAAAAACGACGAAAAGGAAAAATCGATGGTTTTAAATAATTAATTTAACTAACTAATCTAAATAAACTAAATAAATAAAATAAATACGATAACTTTCAAAACAGTTAATGGGCACCTAAGTAACACCAAGGTCTACAGTTCCACAAATCAAGATCAAGATTCAATGGCAATCATGGTCTTGAATCTTTCCTAAAAAGCTTCAATTCAAATTCTCCTAGATTAGCTATAGAGAATTGACATCCGCGAGAAATTATTCGTTCCCCTAATTTCGATGGCTAGAACATCCGCCACTAACTACTTCCCTAATTAATGCATAACCCTAGACATCCGCCAATCAGGTTTAACATACTAACTGCAATAAAATGTATATGTAGGAACACTAATCCTAAAAACTCTGATTGCATCTGCTTCCGATTTAACCTAGATTCAATTGTTGCATACTCAAGAACCGAAAGGGTTTTACAGTAAATAGGTGAGTGTTCGTCAGTTTATTAGTCCAAAAGCACAATTACACGGATACTAATGGTCCAAATAACTGTAGGCTGTCCACCTGAAAGCATTCACTGGACATATACATAATTTAGATCTAAACCATATTCATTAAAATCAACAACAAATAAATAGGAGAATTTAAACTAAATTAAATAATAAAATAAAAGATCTCATATAATATGCCATGAATCCATAATGTCGACTTGTTTCCTCTCCAACCTGGGCAATCGTCGAGAGAAGTTGATGTTAAAATTATAATAGTCACTATTCAATGTTCCAAATAATAAAATCTAAGTTCATAATATATAAAACTACTAAAAATTGGTCATGAAATGTGAGAGAAACTAATTTTAGTGGTTAGGGAGGTGACTCATGCGCCAAGGAGCATCGTATGGATGATTTTGGGCATAAAAACACGTTTTGTCCATGTGTCGCGTGTCAATTGGTTGTTTGGTTTGCGCACGTTGATGTGGCATTCTCCCATAGGTCTAGAACTGCTGTCGTGACCTGGTGTTGTGTGGTGTGCGTGACACATGGCGGGTAAAGAGGCGGTTGTAAGAATCGCGTGAACTCTGTCAAAATTTTGGGAGACTGTGCTAATGCGTGTCCTGAGGAGATTGAAGAGCTACTGATCGAGGAAAAGAAATGGTGGTGTGATGTGTGTCGGTGAGACACCACATGGCAGCTTCCTATTGGTGGAAAGCAGGAGTTTGAAGCTTTGGTGCATGGAAAGCCCGCCACGTAGTGAGCGGTGGTCAGTGGAAAACGTTGGAAATGACGTGTTTATCCAATAGCAAAGTGACATGTGGCGGCCTACCGTTGTTGCCTCCTATTCTACCCGCTGCGCAACACGTAACATAAGGCAAATAATCTGGCCTTCGATCAATGATGTGAATACTCCATTTTGAGTTTTTTTTTTTGCCACTAATTAACTCCGTTTCACTAGAAAATGACCAATAAATATAATTGAATATATATTTAAGAGACTTTCTATATTTAAATATATTAAAATAAACTACTAAATATGTATAAATAGTGACTTATCAACATTCCATATAAGCTATATACAAATCAGTTATGCATATTAGGATAGCTAATTAAAAGGAAACGTTGGCCTTTGCTTTGTACATATATACTAGTTTTTTTTCAATGAAAAGTAAGGTAGATTGCTATTTTCTTCATTCTTTTGTTATTTTAGTGCACCGAGAGAGACCAGCAGAGAAGAGGAGAAGTTTTGGGAGTCGAGAGAGAGAATAGAGACTATCGAGATCGATAGATAGTGAGAGAGATATTTCATTTGATATGGAGAAAGAGGTAGGAGAGGAAGAAGCGTGAGATTGATCATTTGTGAAAACGATGAGGAGAATGGTATCAATCAAAACGAGTGATTGTTTCGGTTGAAATGGGGTGTAAACCCCATTTTGTTTCCCATTTGGTTTAAAGGATAAAGGTTGGCCAATTACCCATTTACCCTTAACTAAATAACCACAACTTGAAAATACCCCGCCCTTTATTGTCTTTTTTCATTTATTTTAATTTCACGACTTTCTCTTAGGCCGTGTTTGATTATAAAGAAAATATTCTATAGGAAAAATACATTTTCTTAAGAAATTGTTCTCCAACAAATGTTCAAAAGTAAGTTTTTCTATATATGTTTGATTGCACATATAAGGTCATGTTTGATTACAAAGAAATTGTTCAATAAATAAAGAAAACTTTCTTAAAAAAGTTTTCCCTAGTAAATGAACAAAAGAAAATTTTTCTATATGTGTTTGATTGCAAATATAATAATTTTTCCCTCTACCCTCATCAACATAAAGTTGTAAAAAAATTATAAAATCATACCATATAAATTAAATATACTAATTTTCATATTTTAAATATAAATTTAATGTGTTTAAACATGGAAGCTCATATTTTCTTAATAGAAAACTAAATTTTCCTCCCATAGTAGATAGGAAATATATAGGTCTCAATATGGGAAATTGGTGATTGTGAGAAAATGTTCTACGAGAAAATTTTAGCTACGAAATGCATAAAAATGTCATTTGCCCATAAAATTTATTATTTTTCTTAGAACATTTTCTTTTTCTATCCAATCAAACAGGGTCTTATATTTTAAACCCAATTTAACCCTGAAAAATACCCCATTCTCACCAAAAATCTACGAAAATACCAATGTGCTTTGAAACACGTGTACACCATGTCTACTACCATGTAAGTCAAACGATATGCAAAAATAATATATAAAGTTATGATCTTCAATTCATAATGCATGGGTCCCACCTTTAATATCCAAATTTCAATTATAATATGAAAATCCTTAATTAGATTGCTAATCAAGTTTATGAAATTCTCGGATTTCATATGAATTAAGAAACGTTTTTATATAGCGGAAATAGGGCTACTACCATGTTGGATACTTAAAGCAAGTAAGTGTATAAGACATACACATAGTTGATGCACTGAATATAAGTTTAAGTAGCAAGTAAATTTTAAAGAATGGAATGCCAGTTCAAGAAATTATTAGTAGAATATATCTAGAATATACATTCCCGTAGACTCGTAATGGTAAATAGTAGTGATTTTCGCCAAGGAGAAATAAAGATGCATCTAGAGAAAGAGGATATAATAAGGAGAACGACTCCTACACTTTCCTATTCTCCGGGAGTATCAAATAAGAGATGAAAATAATAACTTCGATGCCTTGATTGTGGGGATCAAAACCATGTTAAACATGGATGCAAGAATAGAAAAAAGAGTCATGATGTATTATCTTATCCTTGAGCATGAATTACGACTAATAATGTGCGTGAGACTAGTGGGTTATTAGCAGACTCTATGGAGGCAGAGAGTGTTGAGATGACTTGGTGATTGCAAGGAAAACAAGGATATACTCATTTGTCTTTGAATAGAACACTAGAGTTGTCATGCTAGAATAGTAGTATGAGTAACTCCACTAGAGTATCAAGGTTGTTTCCTGATCCGTTGGGTCTGTAGATTGCCTAATGCCATTTGTCATTTGAACCAAGGAATAAATCAAGAATGCGAGCTGAGATAGAGTCTGCAAGTAGATCAGAGGTCAAACATGCCCTCAAAACAACCTAAAAGGAGGGGCATCCCGAGGTTCTCACACTTTTGTCAATGATTAAGACGATGGAGAATTTTGCACGGAGGGTAGTTTAACCCATTCAAGACTCGCGAAAGATTTTGAAACAATGTCTTAAGGAGATATGAAGAACAAAGAATCTCTCATACTAACATCCAGCTTAAGGTGTGCAAGTCCATGGATTTAAAGGTTAGTGAGTTTGATTCGTGTGGCATATTGAGTAGAATCCTAGATATTAATAATAATTGGAATATTAGACAATTAATTTAGACTCGCTATAGCGACATGACATAATCTTTGGGTTTTCTATCAGACATGATTACACATTAACTGAGTGGGAAGCTTGAAGGATCTGTACACGATCCACTGAGCTAACCCATAAAGTAGATAGATGATGTTAAATCAAATAGGATAGAAGGATGCACATGCTGAGAAAAATAGTGTAAAACCTAGCTTCAAGGTTTGAGAATTTTTGAGATTGAGGAAAGAGTTTGAATCATCTATATTATGAGGATTCTGATTAAATACTCAAGATAGACAATGTAGTTTTACTTCCATAGTCTAGCAGGAAATGCACCTAGAATCAAACTTGGAGGTAGCAAAGAAGGTTTTTGTGATAATTAAGGACTTGATTAGGCTTCCTAGTAAGGATAAGAAAAAGGCATGTGGTTTTTAGATCAGAGTATCTAGAGACGCATGACTCTGTGAAAGACAAATATGAGGCAAGCAAGGTAAGTTTAGGTATAAGGGATGTTCAATTTACTTTGAACACACCTAACAAATGACAGTATCAAACATTATTATGGCTTATCTTGAGATAAATGGGCATGTAGTTCTCTTGACAGTCGTAGTCACAGAAATGTCAAGTAATTCAACTGCCTAGGCGTTGACATATGCCAAGTTTAGTACGTTATTTGTCTCTATTTAATTTGAAAATGAAAGTAGACAATGAATACTAGTGACAATAGTCATGTAAGTCGACTTGGAACTCATATCACTGAAGCTAAGGGATTTTCAAATTAGAATGAGATCCTACGACAAGCTACTAGTCCATTTTGTAGATGACATACTTAAAAGGAAACTCCAGGATATTAGAGGCATGGTATGATACAAAATTAAGCATGATTTAGTGGAAACATGGCTAGAGCAGTCAATGTTGGGGGCTAGAGATAAGGGTAAACACTTTTGGAGTTTTTCGAGGAAAATATGGCTCTCCTATAAGGTAGGTTGAACGTTAAGGACCTGGATTGAAATTATGATTGATTAGTCATGCTTCCCTTAATAGCAAAGGAGTTTGGATATTACTCATATGAAATGGGACCAAAATGCCAAAGGAATGCCTAATTGATATTTCCATTCGATCTTGAAGTTGGAAGGTTAATTAGGCATGGAAATAAGCCTTGACGTTGTGGGTTATGGGAAGTGCCATCAGATGTGATGACTGATCGAGATGGATAATGTGTCACTATAGAAGTTTGATACTCATATTATCTTTAGCACTTACTTACATCTTGCTACAACATTGTGTTCATATTTGGATGTAGGGGTTGGTTAATATACCCAAAACACTTTTTCATAGTTCAATAGTCCATGGAAAAGATTCTCGTTTTTATGTGACATTTGGGACATCATTTACCAATTTAAGATAGGTAGGATACTAATGAGGCTTAGTAGTAAAGATTAGAATTGGGTCTAGTATGATGTTAGACGATCCTGAAAGGTTGAGTCAAATGTAAGCCTCAAAGATACGCAAGGTCATATAAGGAGGAATCAGGTATTTTGCCAGCATTTTAAAGCTAGTAAAACATAAAGGAAAGGAAATGTGGATCAACACCAAGATGAATTATAGTATGTGGATGGAAACTACAATATCCAAAAGTCTCACCTCTGAAGGGTTATAGATGATTTAGAATTAATGGAAAACTCGGGCCAAGATTACTATGTCCATTTAGAGTGCCATATGCAAGAGAGCTACACATTTCTATTTTGATTCCGATAAGGGTTTCATTTTATTTCAATTTTGATGACCAAATTCTTATTAGTTGGGAAGGTTATAACGACCTGAATAGTCTAATCCTAGTTGTACGTTTTGTAGGACCGTGACCGGGCGGCCAATCCTATGTAGCGCACTTAGTCAACACTCGGGCATCGACATTGAGGTAATAATTAAAATAATTTATTTATGTTTGATCTCATGTAGTACATTATGTCTATCTACTTATATTGTAGTTTGTATGGTTTTGACCATCGACATCAATGGACGGGAGTTTAATTTTAGTTGTGTAGAAATGAGGGCGCTGAGAAGGATTCACGAAATCTGAGAATTTCACAAATTCAATTAGTAGTCTAATTAAGAATTTCCATATTTAAATTGGAATTTTAGTATCCGAGGTGGGTCATATGTTTTACGGAACGGAGATCATAAGTGAAATATTATTTTTTGTGATGTACGACTAACTAAAATATTTTACTTTATTCGATTTGAAATTGAGTTAATTTGAAACTTTGATGCGGTGTCCACATGTTTCATAGTGCACTGGTATTTTTCTAATTTTTACCGAAATTAGGGTGCTTTTGCAGTTTAATTTGGACTCGAAAACGATAGATAATCATGAAATAAAATAAAAAGGGCAAAAAACAAAAAAGGTATTTGGTGTCTTATACTCCCTTCGGCCATTTATATAAGTCATTTTAACAAAAGCTTCTTGCTCAAAATTGTATCTCGTTTTCGGAGTTCAAGATTGTATTTATTGGATTTTTACCCATTTTACCTTATACAATTTGAATATTTATGATTCTTCAATTCTTCAATTCATTTAATGTCAAATGACATAAAAGTAAATTACACTCATAATTAAGGCTCCCTTAATTCTTGTGTCCTTACCTTAAATGACTTATATAACTAACCGAAGGAGTACATGATAATTTCCTATGGGTAAAATATTCATTTAGCTACCATTTTTATTCATAAACCAAATCAAATGAGGCATTGTTTCCTCTCTGCTATTCATTTAATCTCTTTGTGTCATCATCTCTCATTCTCTCCTATCTCTTTCGTTTTATATCTCCCTTGTTAATTTTTGAAAGAGATCAATCTTTATTGAGTATCTTTCTTGAGTACAAACCACCTAGTTATATAGGTAACGATTACAACCACAATATCTTTTGGTTACAATCAAACGATCTCAAATCTTAACATCAAATCTTAACATATCTTAACACCCCCCTTCAAATGCAAGATAGGTTTGTCAAAACCAGCTTAGGTTTGCTAAAAAATTCAGTGGAGTGCGCAAGCAGCAACAAAAGAACAAATTCAACTGAAGAAATTGCAAAAAACATATTTAAGGTTCATTGAAGAGGAAATTATCAATGACAACCCACAGAGCAAAAACATATATATGTTATAACCCATGACATACAAATAGCTAGCTGATTTATGAGTAAATCTTAAGTGCACTTGCATGCAGGCAGAATAGTTCGTAGATGATCATAGATCGAACACATGAACATATGGCCTTGATATGACTACAAAGGCAGATGCAGACATAGTGCATGGACAAATAATGAGTTTGAGGAAGCAGATCAAAATGAAGACTTTTTCTTCTTCTTTTCAAAAAAATAAATAAAAAACATAAGATGACGGAATGATGAGGAAGCGTGACTTAGGTGATGTAAGCATGGATGGATGGGGACACCATAACAGATGGGTGCATTGCAACTGCAAAGCACGAGATGCACAATTCATAGTGGTGCACGGGGACAAATGATGAAGTAGGGGTGCCTAATGGCAGGGATGGCGGGCTACGAAACAAATGCACTTGCACACGAAAAGGCTCGCATATGAGTAGAAGTCAGTGCATTTGTACACAAAAGAGAATCGCGTATGAGCAGAAGTCAGTGCTCATCCATAGGTACATAAGATACTAAAAACATGCAACAGGAAAAAAGGAGCACAGGGATATCACACAAAATATAAAGTCATAACACCTCAACACCGAAATGATAACAAAGGCAAACACCATGAAGTGGGCAGTCGACTTTCGTCGAACAAACTTAAATTAGAGACCTAGCTCCATGTTAGTTTCTGAAAGAGATAATCTTTATTGTGTATCTTTTTTTAGTACAAACCACCTATTTATGTAGTTAATGGTTACAACCACAATATATTTTGGTTACAACTGAATGATCTCAAATCTTAACATCAAATATTAACATATCTTAAGATCCTTCTCTAGTTCGATTCTCCTTCGGCTTCACAGTGATTTTTGGATATGAAATTGTGGAAGAAGGAGCTTTGACTTTTGTGGTGTATGCATCAATTAGGGTGAGTTGTAATCAAATTGAAATTTTAACTTGGTTGTCAATTGATTTGGGACTATGATTGATAAAAAAAGGAATGATATAATAGATTTTAAACTCGAGTTAAGATAGGGATAAGCTACTATTGTCATTGAGAGAGATGAGAATTGAATTCAAATTGAAGAAAAAAAACAAGAGCCACGGCAAAATAACACAAGAACGACACAAGAGGATAGTCAATTTCGATAAGGGAGGTGAGGCGATGAAGAAGACGATAGAGGAGAGAGGTTGTTATGAGCAACCCTTTCCTAGATACCCCCTACCAAGTAGAATGATGATGATGAAGCAATCCAAATGAAAGAGAGGAAGCTTCTATTTTTTTTCGATAGTGTAAATGAAGGGAAGGGGATGACCCCTTAACCGAGCCGAACCGAGCTTGGCTTAATAGAGCCGAACAATACCTAGTTCAAGGGATCAAACCCTTCATTCAAAATTTTTAAAAAATAATTACAAAATTACAAAATGAAACAAAAATCTTAAGAAAATAGAGAAAGATTAGAAAATTAGGATTGGGTCAAAATAAATAAAAGTTTTTTATTTCTATGGAAAAAAATGCAAATTTTGGATTCTCTTGAAACTTTTTACCTAGGATTTCCCTTCCAAAAGCAGTAATTATAGCTGATCGAGCCTAAAACACCAAATTGGATTTCAGCAACCATATAAATTGGTTTTTAAGGTATTATCATTATAATATTGTAATAGGGAACCGAATTATGGAATTGAAGTTCTGAGGAATATTCAGATTTTATTTTAAACGTACTTGTCAGGATTTTAAAGAGATTAAACACTGTCATGATTTCGTAATTATAAAAATAACTTTTTTAAAAAATAGTACAATTGAGTCAAGAATCCTAAATTATGGATTTTTTGCAATTGAAATAGGATTTTTGAAACAATTGAAAGCTAGGGAATGCGCGAGTGAGGCTTAGCTATCAATTTCAAGTTAGTTGGACTGTAAGTAAACCCTACGGTGGTCTCTTCTATTTATAGAGTTTTGCTTTGTACCTGTATTTTTGTTTAGTCTGCATTGCATTTCGTATCATTCTTGGTCATGCATTCATGTCATTCTGGATGATGACTTATTAGTGCTACGGCTCATAAGCGGGACTTGGGGCTTGGTTTCCTGACTAGATAGACTAGAACATGGAAAACCCGAGGCATGCAAGTTTTTTGAAAAGCATGCATTGGACTTTTATTACTTTTTAGGTGCATTCTTGGGTCGGTTAACCTGTTTATGAACCTTAAATAGTAATAAAAGGTTTTCACTTTGTTTATTAATTTCTAATTATTTGAAAATGCAATTACATGTCTCCATTATTACATTTGCAGGAGTACAGAGCAGTGTAAGAGTTTACTTACTTAGCATTTTCGAGTTATTTTTAATGATGTCAATTTCTATGTGAAGACAAGGAAGAACGGATAACACTCGAAGACATTTAGTGATAGCTTTTAAATTTGAAGTTTAATATTCTTTTTGTAAACACTTTATATATACTATTTTTGTCTTTTGGATGAATGTAAGATGTGATATACTCTCAAATAGATTATGATAGTATTTTAAGTTAGTTTTTAACAAGTTAAGAGGTGTATGTTTCAAATTGATTTAATCTGGGATTGTACGATTGTAAATGAGGTATCGTGGATTTTAAGCTAATTCAAATGATTTGAATTTGATATACATTGTGAATTGTGGAAAATTATGAGTCCTTCTAGGCTTCTTCCCATTCTACTGTCTATTAAGTGACTTTCTTAGCAGACCACTTTTAAAAAAGGTGCTGTCAAGATTTTTATAAAAATACACAGAATAATCCATCTAATTTCTCAATTTGCTCTGATTAAACAAATCATGAATTCAGTTTCATTGAGGATATAAATTTAGTTTTAGAGAATTACTACAGATTGAAGTAAAAGATATTTTGAGCTTAAGTTAATTGGATGATTTAGGTGTCTAATTTGGAGAATTAGGCTAAGTCTAGGCATAAAGAGATGGGCCCGGATAAATTTGGTATTATAGTTATAGTTAGGCTCAATCAAGGAAATGTACGAAATGATAATGACGTTGGGTTTAGGATTGTGTGGATCGGGAAGTTTGGGTTAAAACTCTTAGATTACATTAGTTACATGAACTTAAAAGATAGTCTTGGGGAACGAGGCTCAGTAATGAGGTCGCAATTAGTTTGGAAGTTACTATGAACTGGGATACATTGTTTTTGTGATATGTATGTTGTATACTATTATATTATCGCTAGATAATGATAAGAAGTTTATTCTCATGGTCCGTTTGATATTTAACTCATGAGATATGATGAGTAAGATTAAAAAGGGATAATTAAAAGAGAGGATAGAATTGTGAAATGATAACTGAGAGTGATAGAATGTGAAATAGACTTGTAAAGTCAAAATTCATAAGGGAATGGCGTAAATAGTTTGGTACAAGTCAGTTAAATACAAATAGGATATTAGTTGAGCAAGAAGTCTAAATGATTTAAGTATGTAGCTACTGATCATAGACTACTTTGAAAATGAAAGTATCAAACTATTACAATTATAAAATGCTCATGAAAGAGCCAAAATGGACTTAAGTTAGGTCTCAAATGATTGGAATCATTTTGGTGAATATAAAAATAAAATTAAGCCTTTTGAGAAGCACAATATAAGAAATATCTTAAGTTTTAGAATGAAGTTGACACAAAGTTATAGTAGTAACAAGGGAGGACCTATTATACAAAGCATTAGTTTAATTTATAACCAATTGTGGGTTGCTCCTAAAAAATATTCTCAATAAAAGGAGACACGTTTTTTTCAAAAATGGAAATTGATTAGACAAACTAAACTTGATTGAAAATCACAATGGGATTGTGATAGAACTAGTCAAGTTGTTTAAGTCAGTTGCTACGAAAATAAAATACTTTGAGCTAAAATATTGTCTCCTTTCCGAAACAAAACACCAAGTTAAATAGAACCATAGTTGAAAATTATCAAATGACTTCTAAAAATAGGTGCTGAAATTTTTTATTGTTTATTACTCAAGTTACTTATTCATATGCAATCTTAAGTATAGTTGTTTTATGTGTCGAATAAGGAAATGATAAAAGGAATGTAGATACATGAGTTATAAGTAATCTTTGTTAACATCAAATTAGGAGTTGTTACGAAACAAAAATCATTGAAATTTCTAACTTAAAAAGGAAAAGTGTAGTGATAAGATCAATGTGTTAAACGTTGAAATTGGGGAAAATGTTATGAAAATGGCTAGGATCAGCTATTAATTAAAACACAAATAATTGTGTTTTGAGATTCCAATAATCACCTCCAACGATATTAGGTTATAATGCTTATCACTACAACTTAAAATATAACTAAGGAGAGGTAGACGTTTTGATTGAATATCAATAAGTTAGATGTATAGGAATTCAGTTTGAAATCCTATATTGTGTGAATCCATAGATATATTTAAAGGATTGAAATAGAATCCTTTAAGAGTTTTTATTAGTCGTTAAGTTGATAGATAGTTCGAAAATAATAAATTCTTCTATCTCTTCAGTTGAATAATAATGAAAAGGTGAGTTGATCAAAAGTAAATTGGTAAACAGTAAGATATTTATTTATCTTACATAGACTCTCGAAAATTATTGAATATCTTTTTTAGAGAAAAAAAGTCGAGAATATTTGAGACTAATGGAAAGAACTAATGCAATAACAAATAATTAGTCTATTTGAGTTGGGAGTTTCTTTGTTTCGAACAAAGAATAGTTAAATATGACTTCAATTAACTGAATGATCATAAGAAGTTGTACCATTCTTAGCCATATTTTCAAAAAGAAAGGAGATATAAATCGTCATTGTAAGTCAAGAACAAGAAGCTTTAAATGGCCTAGGTGTTGAGCAAATTCATGGTAAGTTTGTAAAAGGATACTAAAATGAGATAAATGTGAGAATAGATAAGATTGAAAAAAAAAAGGAATTAAATAGACTTTGTGCATAAAAGTGAGATGTAGAGATGACATGTGACTACTGAAGTGATGCAAACAGACTCATTTAATTAAGGTAAGGCACTGGAGTAGTTGTACATGACCAAAATTCTAAGTAACTCCATTTCATAATCATAATTCATTTACAGCGTGGAAGGCTGGTAAACAAATGGTCAATAAATTCTTATATGAATATAAGAAATGGAAATCTCAAGCGAACGAGTTTCGATAAGACTTAGAATATCAAATTATGAGTTTAATAAAACCTACTATATATTCACAAGAATCTTACAAGGAATCAAGCCCCAAAAGTTGAAAGTTTTGAACCAAAGTAATAAACAATTGATATTAATGAATATGTTGTATATCGGTTCAAATGTTGTGTTACACCACGTAATCCGTTAGTGGTGAAGTTTGAAGCAATAAGTTATTTTAAGTTGGAATTGATGAAAGATACCTGAATGACGGTGAAAACACAAATGAGAAATGGAAAGAAAAGCACGACTTAATGCTTAGTTAGTCAATATAATCCTTCGTGATTTGAAATATTGGATGGAGGACATTATATCTTACTCAATATGGTTGAAGAATTGAATATTCTTTCATTGTTATTAAGTAGAGTCAAAGATATATGTGGAGTAAGGGCAAAGAAGAATATCATATTTATAACTTGTATGGGATACAAATTAAAAGTTATACTATAGGAGTACAATCAAGAAATATGTTAATTTATGTTTAGAAATGTATCAAGTTAAGTGTAATTGTCTCTATTCAAGTAATGAAGTAAGTCCGATGAATAGTAAGTGATTGAAACATGAAATGATATAAAGTCTCAAAAATTGGAGAAATGTGAAAACCCACAATACTAAAGAAGACAATCTGAAAGAGATTGGTGGCTAAGTGAATCGAATGAGGTTCTTGGTGAACCCATAAAGAGAAAATGATTTGACGAAGTTAGAAAATTCGTTAATCTTCTAACCAATCAAAGGAAAAGTTAAGTGAACCGGCTTACCAGTTGGAATTGGTAATTGCTTTTTAGTCCATAAATCTAAATGATATTATGAGTAGACAATTATAAAATGAGTGAGAGTTGCACGATGTGTCAAGTTGCATTATTATATAAATATTTAGACTAATGATAGCCTAAGAATTGATCAACCAATGATTCTAATTAAAAACGATCAATGACGAGAAAGTAAACTAAGATATGTATACCAAAATTTGAGATCTTTTATCATGGGATTGTAGATGTAATATAAGATCTATAGTCATTAGGTGCCTTATGTAATTTCAAGTTTCTGTTAAGAAATGCTGAAATTGTGATGGATCAAATAGACATGTAACTCTACTTTAGTATCTATTATCATGCTCAAATATAATTTCCATTACTATAAAAATATTTAGACTAATGATAGTCTAAGAATTGATCAACCAATGATTCTAATTAGAAACGATCAATGATGAGAAAGCAAACTAAGATGTGTATACCAGAATTTGGCGGATGGGGAAAGAATTATCAACGGTTTGTAGAATAGTATTTAGTTGAAAATTAAAATGGTTTAATTGAAAAACAAGATAGGCTAGATCTTGCAAATATTGATGCTCGAATGAGATTCAAGGCATGAAACGAGTAGTGCAAGAAAGTAAAGTTATTGGATATTCCATAAAGTTGATCATTTAACTCTTTAGAAATTCACAAAATACCAGGATTAGCAGAGAAGTTATGACTTTTCATTAAACCAAGAAGTTGAAAATGAAAAGTTAAAATATTTATGACCTCTATCACCGAGTTATTGAATACGACGAAAGTCATTTGGTCCACTTAACGGTTTCACCTTGGAATTAATTTTTACAAGTATGGATTAAAAGAGTTATATATGAAGGAACATTTTCTAATATCTCTTTTAGTTTGGTTGTGAATTGATTTGGGACTGTGAATGATAAAAAAAATGAATGTCATAATTGATTTTGAATTCGACTTAAGAGAGGGATGAACTATTGTTATCATTGAGAGAGATAAGAATCGAATTTAAATTAAAGAAAAAAAATCAATAGCCACAACGAACTAACATAAGAACAATACAACAGGATAATCAATTTCTATGAAGGACGTGAGGCAAGAAAGAAGACGATAAAGGAGGATGGCAATCATGTGAACCCATGCCGAGAGACCCCCCATAATGTAGAATAATAATGATGAAGCCATTGAAATGAAACAAAGAAAGCCTCTATTTCGTTTTGATGGTGTGAATGAACAGAAGGGGATGATCCCTTCAATCAGACCAAACCAGGTTTAGATCGGCAAAGCCGAACGGCACCCAATTCAAAGGATCAAACCTTTCGTTAAAAGTTTTTAAAAAATATAATATTACAAAAAAAAAACAAAAACCGCAAGAAAAAGATAATAAAATTCAAAAAAATAAGATTTGGGTTAAATAAATAGAAATTCTGGATTTCTATGGAGAAAAAAATGTAAAGTTAGGATTCTCTTCAAACTTCTACTTGGGGTTTTTTCTTGTAAAGTATAATTATGGATGATCGAGCCTAAAACACCAAATTGGATTCCAACAATCGTAGAAATTGGTTTTTGAGGTCAATTATCGATGTAATATTGTAATTTGGGGTCTAATTATGGAATAAAGTTTTTGAAGAATATTTGGATTTTATTTTAACGTACTTGTTAGGCTTTTAAGGAGATTCAACACTGGCATGATTCGATAATTATGAAAAATTATTGAAAAATAGTTCAATTGAGTCAAGACTTATAAATTACTGGTTTTCGTGATTTAAATAGGATTTTCGGAACAAGTGAAAGCCAAGGAACGTGCGAGTGAGGCTTCGCTATCAATTTCAAGTTAGTTGGACTATAAGTAAACCTTATAATGGTCTTTGCTATTTATGATATTTTATCTTTGTACCTGTATTATTGTCTAGTCTACATTGCATTTCGCATCACTGTTGGTCATGCATTTATGTCATTCAGGACGATGGTTTGTTAGTGCTACAGCTCACGAGTGGGAGTTGGGGCTAGGTTTCCTAACCAAATAGACTAGAACATGGAAGATCCAAGGCATGCAAGTTTTCCAACAAGCATGCATTGGAATTTTATTATTGTTTTAGATTCATTCTTTGGTTGGCCAACTTGTTTATGTACCTTGAGTAGTAATAAAAGGGTTTCATTATGTTATATAAATTTCTTATTATCTAGAAATGCAATTACATGTGTCCATGTATTCGGACTAAGATTTGTTGGAGTATAAAGTAGTGTAGGAGTTTACTTATCTGACATCTTCAAGTTGTTTTTTACAATGTCAGGTTCTAAGTGAAGACACGGAAGAACGGATAAGACTCGAAGACATTTGGTGATAACTTTTAAATTTTAAATTTAATATTCTTGTTGTAAACATTATATATATATATATTATTTGAGATTTTTGGGTAAGTGTCGGAGGTGAAATACTCTAGAATAAGTTCTGAGGGTATCGTATGTTATAGGGTGTATATTTCAATTTGATCGAATTTGGGATTGTAAGGTTGTAAATGAGGAATCGAAGATTTTTAGTTAGTTGAAATGATTTGAATTTGATATATATTATGAAGTGCATGGAGTTATTAGTCTTTCTAGGCATCTCCCCATTCTGCTGTCTATTAGGTGATTTTTTTGGCAGGCCAATTTTTAGGGAACTGCTATCAAAAATTTTATAAAAATACTAAGATAACTCATATTTCTCAATTTACTCCAATTGAACAGATCATAAGTTGAGTTTCATCGAGGATTTTAAATTTGTTTTGGAGCATTATTATTGATTAAAGTAAAAATTATTTTGAGATAAGTTAATTGGATGAATTAAGTGTCTAATTTGGGGAATTAGGCTAAGTCAGGGCTTTAGTGAGACAAGTTGTGACAAAATCATTGTAAATATATATAGCTAGTTGTTACTTAAGACCTAAAAGAAATCAAATGGGTACCTAAGTTATTCTAATAAAACATATCTTACTAATCTAAGTTTGAAGAAAAAGAAATACTTAACCTTTATTATGAATCCAAACTAATAGGTTTAATGACACAAAGTTAGAAGGGCTTAATAACCAAAAATTGGTCATGGTCGGATTAACTTACGTAATAGAAAATGTTAAATTTAGCCTAACCTTGAGAAAATACCCATATGGTGATTTATGGGTCTAACTTACCAACTAAATGCCATGAAACATTTAAGGGGATTTAAATAGATACCATTTTTTGGTGTATTAGATAGACCTAGGGATCTCTTTATTGAAAAACTTTAGGAGATTAGTGTGCATCTATGGAGTTCTTGTCTAGTTGAATAAGGATTCATAGATCTTCCTAGAGATCTATGAGGTTGAGAGACACAAAGTTCATCTAGTGGCTAGATTTTAATGATTAAGACTTTAAAAGGGTTTTTCTTCTTTAAATGCATTAAAAGAGGAAAGAAATTCCAATAAGTTTTGTTGTGAGATTTTTTATTTGGAGCTTGAAAAACTTGTGAATCAGAGAAGGAATTAAAGGGTCAAGTGATTCAAATCCTAGGTAACAAGCTTTCTTTTAGTTCATGCTCAAATATGGGTTTCTTTGGTTCATGTAAGTGCTGAAATTTTAAGGCCTTTATTTCCTACTCTTTGGGAAGATTCTGATCTCAGTTATAATGATAACAAAGCTCTTAAAGAACTCCATTGATGGTGTCAAGAATTGGTCAAGAAACATAATGCTTATATGTCTCAATTAGGGTATTCTTTAAATCTTAAAACATGATGGACTAAATTTGTTTGTTATTGGTTTTTAATGCATGGATTTTTACTCTTAAAATGAATCTCTTACATGGTTTCAAAATCAGGACAATTGTGGATAAGTTTGAAGAAGCTTTAGTGTTTTTGTTATTTATGAATAGCACATGTTTGATGAAATGCCAACTTACTAGTTTGAAATACTTGATAGCATTAGTCCTTGATTTCTACTCAGAATTGGTTAATTTTTTATGTGTTATTATTGGGTGTTTGGACAAGCTTCTCATGAAAAATCACATTTTTTTAATGTGTGGTTTGAGAGTTAAGAATCTTTTAACACTACTGGTCCGAAACTTTCTAAAGTTGAGTTGTTTGGGCATTTTGAGCATAACTCAATTTTAATCGAATTTTAGCATACCTACCATTTCAAAAAGCTGGCATAGAAAAACTACTTAAAATTAGTACTAAAAATTTAATCATCTTCTTTTTCTAAAATTGGCCGAAAATCAGTGCTAATCCGTCATGATATTCCTTTTGCAAGTGTTTGGATGTCGGGAACTCTTCTGGGGGTCTCCAGTAGTCCAAAAATAACCAAAATCTCAAAAATAGCTTGAAATACTATAATTCAGGCTCCATAAGAATTTTAACTGATTCTGAGGTGATTGAATGATTTTTCCAAATGAGCTTTGAAATATGCGAAATTTACTTACTTAATGAGCTAATTTTTTACTTAAAGTGTTCCATGGCATTAAACGATGTCAAAATTAAACCTAAGTTTCCACAACATATTATTAGATAATATTTAAGGTGTCCACTGAGTTTCATAATTTCTCGGTGTGTCTAACTCATGTTTCAAATCATGCTTCGAATAAGAGATCGATAATTACAAATAAGTACTTAAAGTTTTACTTAGAGTCTCAAATTTGGTTTTTGGTCATATTGATGAGATTTTATCACCAAAAAAACCTTGGTTTAAAGTTAACTGGCTTCAATGAAACAACATGAGTGTTTTAGCCGCATTTCAAGTTGCATAAAAATCAAGTTCTTAGAGATTATTTTAAGGTCCCTAAGGGATTGTTTTGCAAACCAATGCATTAAAACAAATTAAAATGATTTCCAATAGAATTTCATGATTTAATAAGACTTAAGAATAATAAGGAAAATGTATACAACCTTGTAACATCAAGTTTGGGCATTTTGGCCGAGTTAAGTGTCAAAGGGGTATTTAAAATGATTAAAAGAGGCCTCTTGGGGTTATTCTTTCACATTAAGCCTTTGTATATGGTATGAAAGAGTGACTAGGGACCCTGGAGATTTAGCATAAACTTCTTTAGGACACATCGAAGTTTTGAATTGGTCTAAGTTAAATAGAAAAGACATTGTGGCAAATAATGGATTGTTTTACAATGATCTGAGATAATTGAACTTAAATAAGTTCTAACACATACCAAATGAACTCTAATAGGTACCAGGGGCCTAGAGCATCAGTAGCGTGTATCGGGAGCGTAGTAAGAATGTATGGGAGGAGCATTTAGCTTGGGTATTATTGTATTTTGAGGCAAGTAAACTAGTAAGACTGTCAATACAATTTCTTTTCAACTTCATATTGTTAATCTCTTCAAAAGCATGTCATACTCGTATTCCATTCTTGTTTCAAGTGGCTTAGGGTTTGGGTAATCCACCTATTGTGTTAACTCACAAGATAAGCATTAGGAGTCACCATGGCTTCTCGCTATGGATTTTTGAAGGGATAAAGCATCCGCCATCTATGTGGCTCACCTTAATAGATTAAAAGAATTGTTGAAATTGACACGAGGAGTCTGCAATGCCCAGAAAGTCATGTCAGGGCACTTGGAAGTGGGCTTAGGCCCGTTGTGTCGATTTCAAGATATGATTTGGTCTGATGACCCGTAGTTTGGACATGATTACCTATTTACTGCCTATTCGCCCATCTATTTTGCTTCCTTGCCACTTGCCTTTCACTACTTTACTTGATTAGTGTATTCACCATGCACTTTACCATTTATATACAACTTTCTTTAAATACCTATATGATTTAGAGACTATAATCATTTGTTATTCAACAATACTATTGAATCTCTTATGGCTTTACTCACTAAAATTGTCTCTGTTACTAGTGACAATTGTAGTTTCCTCTAGTAGCAAGATTAAGGAGCCTAAGATCAATGACTACTTCTGGGTTTCCCTTAGAGTCATCTATACTTTTATAGCTATCGTAGGTATTTTGATTGCATGTATAATACTATACTTGAAATTTTTGTACACTTTTCGGTATGGGTTTTGAAGGATATGCTTGAGTTACATTTATATAATGCTTATTTACATTGTCATCAACTGAGATATACACGAGATTTATACCATGCATGATTTCCATCTAAAGGACTTGTCCCAAACTCGGTTAGTTTTTTCATTGCTTTAAATTACTTTCTGCTACATAATGAATATTAAGACTTTTAAAACTAATTAATGAACTTAATAAACAACTAATGGATGAATAATTCATATAAGATGGCTAACTAGGCATGCGATTACTCGATGGGGGTCGATTGACGGTCCATGTATACTTAGGTCGAGGAGGCCCAGTTTATGAGGATTGGGGTCGTCATAGGTATAAAGTGGATTTGTATAAACAGATTTGATGCATAGGGAGAGGTGGCATGAAACAAGGCTTGTTTGGTGGCTCAAAGGTATAACCAAGTAGAAGGAATAGATTTTGATGAGACTTTTGCACCTGTAGCTCATTTTTCGTACTTCTTGTTGTTGCTTGTTCTCTTAGCTTTAATATATATCAAAAGGATGTCAAAAGCGCACTTCTGAATGAGATAGTTGATGAAGAAGTATATGTTGAGTAACCCAAGGTATTTGAAAATCCTTCCTTCCCAGACCACATCTACTAATTGAAAAAAACACTTTATGGGTTGAAACAAGCTCCACGAGCTTGGTACAATCGACTTGCAATGTTTTTGTTGAATCATGGGTATAGTCAAGGATGCATTAATAAGACTCTATTTGTGAAACAACAATCTACGTAAGTACTTTTAACACAAATATATGTAGATGACATAATATTTGGCTCTGGTGCCAAATTCTTGATGGAGGAATTTGTAGCTAACTTGCGAAAGGAATTTGAGATGAGTAAGATAGGAGAGCTCAAGTGTTTTCTAGGTTTGCAAGTTCAGCAAACTAGCAAAAGTAAATACATTCCTTTCACAATAGAAGTACCTTTGCTCTTTAATCTAACGTTTTGGCTTAGAACAATTAAGGATTCAAGAACCCCTAATGGGAATAAATGAGAAGCTGTCCAAATATGAATATAGGAAATCATTGGATCTATTAGCAGATAAGTATGATTGGAATCTTTCTCTATCTCACAACAAGTAGACAAGACATTGCATTTACCATGAGTGTATGTGCACTTTATTAGGCTGCAGCAAAGGAGTCCCATATGATAGCCGTTAAGGGGATAATTCGATATGTAACAGGTACATGTAAACTAGAGTTATCATATTCATCTAACTCTAACAATCAATTAGCTAGTAACAGTGATGACTTGGCTGGAAGTTATGACGATCGGAAGAGCAACTCATGAGGTTATTTCTTTGCGGGAACCAATTTGGTGTCTTGGTTTAGCAAGAAGCAAAACACCATTTCACCCTCTATAGCTAAAGCATAGTACATTATAGTAAGAAGTTGTTGTACATAGTTACTCTAGATGCACCAAATGTTAACTGCTACAACATCCAGTTGTAATAGCTTGCCATCTTCAATGAAAACTAAAGTGCCATTGACGTTTCAAAAAACCATGTCTAGCATTCTAGGACAAAGCACATCTAGTTGAGATATCAATTTATTTAAGATCTAGTTGAGAAGAATGTAATCACTATTGAATATGCTCATACCGAGAAACAATTGGTCGATATCTTTACAAAATCCATTGATGCTCATAGGTTTAAATTTTTAAGAGGGGATATTAGGTTGTGTCTAAGCCCCATTTAAGTCACATTGTAACTCATCCAAATTTTTTTCTTGATTACATCAAAAATAAATAAACAAAAAAGGAGTACAGTTGTGTGTGTTGTTTGTATATTTATTTTTTTAGCTATTTTGTTACTGACGAGTTGTTTTTATTTTTTGTTTGTAATTATCATGAACCTATTAATAAGGGGCTGGTGAGATTCTTTAAGGGGGTAAATAAGCATCACTTGGACAATCAAGCAACTATTATATTCTCAAATTTTTCATCTTCATCGTGATCTTTGAGTGCTGCCTCATCATTTTCATCGAGTGAATTTTGTGCTCTAATCTACCTTATTGATCCTTTTCTCCAAGCTCTTTATTCAGTTTCAACAAGATCATCATCATGGTTCTAACACGATGCTCAGGGAAGGCATTTGCATCAAAGGCACCTGCTTAATCAAAAAGGAAGAAGCTAGTTAAAAAATCAATGGAGGTGGTCAATCCAACACCACTAAGCGTTGTTACTCCATTATCTCCAGTCCAGGAGAAAACCAATCGTCGTCTGAGAATCTTCCTCCACCATTAATGAAGAAGTCTCAACAGGTAAGCGATGTGCCCTCATCATCATCAATAAAATCTGATAATTCTTTGAACTATGGAGAATGAGCATCTACAACAATTGTTCATGACTATGAGCAAGTAAATTTCACCTTTAGGATTGATCGAGTGCAAACAGAAGTGGAAATTTTGGAAAGACATGATTCTGAGTAGTTACAACAAATAGCTACAACGTCAGTTGCTGTAAAAGAAATACCTAGTACTCATGAAATATTTGGTGATGAAAATGTTCATACCACAACCACTGTTCCCTATCGAGGTGAATCTAATATTATTATTTATGAGTCTACTGTCCTTGATAAGCCCGTTGTTACCACTAAGCCTAAAATTCCATATCTACTTAAAGAATTTGTGGCTCTTACTATTCATGTGGCTCCAAAAAGAGGGAACACTCTAGAGGAGTAGAATTGGGCAGCTCATGAAGAAGCTGTCAAAAATGTTGAGATTCCTTATCAATAAAACACCAATCCAAGTTGAAGAATCATTTGATGACCTACAAGTGATTCGAGATAATCCTATGGAGCAAGAAGAAGATGATGTTGATGAGACAGCCCTTATCTCATCTTTTAGATAAAAATTGAAGAAGAAGGCATCAAAAAAGAAAAGCAAAAATCTTATGGTTAAGGGTTTGAATATCCCAATTCCAATTTTGATCCTACTAGTCTGATTGCAATTGAAGTAGAAGATGATAAAGGCTTATTCAAAAGTTTAGATTCTAAACAAAAGAACAAGCTCACTATAGTCAGATTCCAGACTCTAACAACGAGCAAGAAGAACCTACTATCAAGTTAGGTAGTCACAGAGGTATGACTCATCGAATGTTTGATGTAAAGGCAGAGACAAGATACGAGAGCATGAAAGGAAAAAAGTCTCACTCTGAGACATTTCTACACTAGAAAGACTTTGATGGGGAGAACTTGTTAACTTTTCTTTTGTCCCGCTCTCTTTTAAAAGTTTTCATTTTTCCAACCTAATACAATGAGAATCTGGTTAAGGGGTTTTATGGTAACTCGAAGTTGGAAGTTTTTATTCTGATTTTCCTCACTTTTAAAAGTATATGTATAAGGGAAATTTGTTGAGTTCTTACCCAAGATGACCAATGAGATATTAGTGTTCCATTAATAATGATGCCTTTATGAAGTCCAACACCATGTCTACCCTAATTCAATACCATCAGCAAGGGAAGAGAAACCGATTAGATACAGAATAAAGAAAAGAATGAGACCAATAACCTAACCACTTTATAGAATGTTTTATATAATCATATAACTAGTAGTTTCCTCCCCACTAAACGTGGAACTAGTTTTGATAGAGAAGTGGGGATTTTGTTGTTGGTTTTAAGACAAAGGGCACCTTGTGATCTTAGGGAAATTATCTTTAGAGCTGTGTTGTAAGGAACTAAACAATGGTCTACGTATCAATATATGTTTTTTTAGTGCTTAATCACTGAACTTACTAGTTATTAGAAAGTGATAGATGATAGAAAGGATTTGTGGTGTTTTGCAAATGTTAGAGGAATATCAAACAAGCTTAAAAGGCCAAACTCTACTCATTTCAATGATTTGCATGTATTTGCTCAGTTCACTGCATCAACAACTTATCTAGTGCAACATGGTATCTCACCGGTTACAACAAATGTTAGTGAAGTTAGAACTTTTAGAACTTAGAAATGAAAGAAGAAGACCAAAACAACCGAGGCTACTCATTCTCCATGCATATTCCTTCTCCACTTATTTTCAGGGCATAGTCTGACTTAGAGTTGGACAGGAGTGACTTTCTTGATCCAAGAAGGGAACAAGAGAAGGAATTGATGGAGGCAATACGAGCATTGCCTAATGATTTATTCCAAATGTTGTTCAACTTTCCAAAGCTCATTGCACCTACACCACCACAAGGTGGCCTAATATGGTTGTCCCTTATCCATTTTATATTTGTCCTTATGTTCTCTCAAAATGAGGAAAACATGTAACTAAAGGGGAATTGAGGGGGAGTATGTATTTATTTTGCTTATTTTGAAGAAGTATTGTTTATTTTCGCTTTCTTAAGAATGTTAACCTGAAGCTAGTGTTGATAAAGTTTCTGCTAGTAGTATTTTTCATCTGGTCTTATTCTAAATATTTTTTCAAGATGTTGAAAATGGAGCAACAAGATGACTAAAGTTGTTGCAACCGACATGGAAGATGTTGATATTGTATTTTTATAAGCAGTATATTACTTTTTCTACTTTCGTAATTATGTTTATGTTACTAGGTAAGCATTGTATTCACATAGAAGACATTTTTTGGGATATCTTTGACCAATTATATGATGGAGCAAGAGGATAGTTATTCAGTTTCTAACTATCCCTTCATTTGATTAAATTATATGCTCCTAAAATTGAAGTCAATAGTAATCTCAAGTCGAAGGTCAAAATGATATACCTATCGGAGTAACACCTATGACTTAATCCATGTGGTGTTCTCATAACGGTTCAGTCCAGTATATTATTCCCTAATAAGTACTCATGATCTTGATTTGTGTCTCCATATGCATTATCATCACATGACCATCAATCAAAATTCACATTAGTCCTAATTCATTATAGTTCATAGTAGAAATACCGACTAGGGACATTTAGGATATTTCAACAAATACACATGGATCTTACTATAAGGTAAACATGCAAATACTTATAATAAAATAGCAAATAAAACCTATATTTTATTAACTAAAATTATAATATAAACAAGGTTTGTAAATGGACCTAGGGCACATGCCCTAACATATCCCACTTACACTAGGGCCAATTATTTTTGTATCTAATACCTAATGACCTGACATGACCATTTTGTTTCGCTTATGGAAAAGTCTTTGTCAAAGGATCTGCAACATTATATTCCGTAGGATCTCTGCAAATCTTCACGTCTTCCATCTCAAGAATTTCTCGAATGAGATGAAAACGTTTAAGTATATGTTTGAATCGGTGGTGAGATCTTGGTTCCTTAGCCTGTGCTATCGCCCGTTGTTGTCACAATACAAGCAATAAGGTTAGCTATACTCGAAACAACACCAAGTTCTGAGATGAACTTTTTTATCCAATTTGCCCCTTAGCTGCATCAAACGCTGCAATATATTCAGCTTCTGTCATAGAATATGCGATAGTTCCTCCATTCAAAGTAAACAAATGTCCAGACTGTGATCTGAAGTCATCTAGATCAGTTTGAAAACTTGTATATGTGTAACCTCTTACAATAAGCTCGTCTTCCAAACTTCCATAGACTGAGAACACTTCTTTAGTCCTTTTTAAGTACTTAAAAATGTTCTTTACTGCTATCTAGTGAGTCTCACAGGGATCGAATCGATATCTTCTTGTTGTGCTCAAAATATATGACACATCAGGTCGAGTGCATAATATGGCATACATGATAGATCCAATAGCTTATGCATATGGAATCATATTCATGCGCTCTCGCTCTTCATTAGTCTTCGGACAATGAGTCTTACTGAGATTTATATCATAAGACATTGTCAATGACTTAAAGTATTGCATATTGAACATATTTAGTACCTTATCAATATAAGCACTATGACTTAGACCGATCAGCCTTTTAGATCTATCCCTATAGATCTTAATTCCAAGGATGTAGGCTGCATCTCCTAAGTTCTTTATTGAGAAACACTTCCTTAACCAAAACTTAACACTCTGCAAGGTTGGGATATAATTTCCAATAAGTAATATATCATCAACATACAGCACCAGGAAAACAACCATTCTCCCACTAACCTTCTTGTATACACAATGCTCATTTTTAGTTTTATTGAAACCAAACTCCTTAATTACTTCATCAGAATGAAGATTCCAACTCTTAAAAGCTCGTTTTAATCTATAAATGGATCTTTGAGGCTCGCACACTTTCCTAGAATTCTCAAGCTGAATAAACACTTCAAGCTTTATCATATACACGTCCTTAAGTAACTTTCCATTTAGAAAAGCTGTTTTGACATCCATTTGCCATATCTCATAGTCATAATATGTGGCTATGACAATTACAATTCTAATGGATTTAAGCATGGCTACAGGATAAAAAGTTTCATCATATTCAACACCTTGAGTCTGTCTGAAAACTTTTGCTACTAGTCGTGCTTTATAAGTACACGTTGTCATCCATGTTAGTTTTCAAAACTTTTGCTACTAGTCGTGCTTTATAAGTACACGTTGTCATCCATGTTAGTTTTCTTCTTGAAAACCCATTCACATCCTATTGTCTTACCACCTTCATGTAAATCAAGAAGGTTCCAAACTTGGTTATCATACATGGATTGCATCTCAGAATTCATGACACTAAGGCATTTATCTGCCTCAAGGCTAGAAACAGCCTCCTGATAAGTAGTAGGTTCATTTTGATCCATAAGCAACACCTCACTACTATCAGTAATAAGAAATCCAAATCTCTCAGGCAGATGTCTTACCCTATCAGACCTACGAGGGCTTTGTGATACCTATGGAGGATCAATTAGTTTAAAACTTTGTTGATCTCCCACTGGCAGTTGAGTGTTTATTTGTGGTTCTCGAATTTCTTCAAGACTTACTTTATTCCCACTGCTGTCTTTGGAAATAATTTATTTTTCCATAAAGACACCATTCAGAGCAACAAACATTTTGTTCTCCGCGGGATTATTAAAGTAGTATCCTTTGGTATCTTTAAGATAACCAACGAATACACACTTAGTATATTTGGTTGATAATTTATCTGAGATTTGTCATCGTGCGAAAACCTCACAGCCTTAAATCTTAAGGAAAGATAAACTTGGTCTTTTCCCAAACCACATCTCATGTGGTGTTTTATCAACCGCTTTAGAAGGAACATGATTTAGTGTACACACAGTAGTTTCTAAGGCATAACCCTAAAAGGAAATAGGAAGATCTGCATGACTCATCATAGATCGAACCATATCTAATAAAGTATGATTTCTCCTCTCTAAAACACCATTCCATTGTGGAGTTGTTAGGGGAGTAAACTGTGAGACAATCCCATAGTTTTTAAGATCATCATCAGACTCTTGACTTAAATGTTCACCACCTCGATCTAATCCAAGGGCTTTAATAGTTTTACCAAGTTGATTTTGCACTTCGTTCTGAAATGGTCGAAACATTTCAAAATACTCACCTTTATGTTTCATGAGATATACGTAACTATTTCTACTGAAATCATCACTGAATGTAATTAAGTACTAATAACCACCTCTAGCCATTGTGTTTATAGGACCGCATACATTAGTATGTATTAGAACAAATAAATTACTAGCCCTTTCACTGTGTCTAGTAAATGGCTATTTGTCATCTTGCCTAGTAAACAAAACACACATGTTTCATATGATTCAAAATCAAATGGATCTAAAAGTCCATCTTTATGGAGTTTAGAAATGCATTTCTCATTAATGTGGCCAAGGTGACAATGCCAAAGGTGGGTTTGATTCAAATATTTTGACTTGAATCTCTTTGTATTTACGTTAAGAATGAGAGTATTTGTGGACCTTTTCATGTCTGGAATATAGATACCATCACACAAATCAGCACTCCCATAGAAAATGTCTTCTTTTTCTTTACATTATCAAGATAGAGCTTGCAATTTCTAAACCAATGTCCAGGTGCATGACAGAAATAACAATTTCCTTCTTTTTCCTTTGCTTTATGGGACTGTGAAGCAGAAGCAGCATGGGGCTTAACTTGTTCCATAAGCTTTGTGATAGTCACAACAGCCTTGGTAACTTTAGCCTTGTCTTTTCCTTTTTTCTTTAAACCGTTCCTTTCTTAACCATCAACACACTAGCAATGGGTTTCTTGACATTCCGCTCAGCAGTTTTAAGCATCAAATGCAACTCTAAGATAGACTTCTCCCTGTTATTCATGTTATAGTTCATCACAAATTATGAATAACTATCAAGCAATGAATTCAGGATCAAATCCATAGTCAACTCTTAGCTTATGGGAAATTTAAGTCTGTCAATATGGTTAATATAGCCCTTCATTTTCACAACATGAGGACTAACTGACGCACCCTTAGCCATTTTGCACGAATGAATGTTCTTGACTGTCTCGAACCTTTCTTGCCTAGCCCGCTATTGGAACATTTCCTTCAACGTTATAGCCTTGTCGTAAGCTTCCATCTGTTCCATGTCCTTCTGAAGTTCAAGAACCATGGTTGCCAATATAATGCATGCAACATAATTTGAGTCGTTGACATGCTTAGTATGTGCATCATTCACGACTCTTAAAGCATCGGCTGGTGGTTCCTCAAGAATAGGATCATCCAGGACATACAACTTGCATTCACGCTTAAGAACGATTCTCATGTTTCAGAACTAGTCAAGAAAGTCTATCCCAGACAACTTATCCTTTTCAAAGATGGATCGCGATGAGAAGGGATTAGTGTGATTTCAAGTGACCATAGATCTACAACAAAGATTATGCAAAAGTTCATTTTAGTATAGAGGAATAAACTCCCACTAAATTAACAACCCTCCTTAAAAATGTTATGTTAATTTAAGAGACTAAAATCTGTGTTTCACTTAATTCCACGATAGCTAAGGCATGAAACTTCGAATTTAGTTATTTAAGTAGGTACCAATTACCAATTACATCATATGTAACTTTTAGTTATTTTATGAGATTATGACATCTTATTTCTTAGCATGTTTTATCTCAACTAGTACCTAAAGCCCAAAACCATTTTAATAACTTTATCAAGTCTAACAATTTCAAACAATAGAGTAACCGTTTCTCAACTTGCCTCACCAAGATAACACAATATATTCTACGAAGGAAGACCCATATTGATGCGATCGAAGCCTTGACAAGTGTTTAAGAATGGATTACGCTTGACTTAAAATTTGAAAGAGGGATTTTTGTTTGTTTTAGTGATCATAATTAAATAAGATAAATATCATATATTTCAATACGTGAATAATCACTAAAAATGTTCGAAATCATACAAATATTGACTATTGTACGAATTTTTGGACACTTCGAACAGTTAACGGTGGTACCCCATTTTTTTAGATAACAAATTTCAATTTCGAAAATTGAAAATCTCCTGAAATTTCTCATAATTTTAGTCAATCCAATCAACCAAAACTGCCACTTATTTTAATTTTGAAAATATTCATTAAAACGTTTTAAAATATCTCGAGCCCACCATTAACTTAATATCTTATCTTAATCCAATTAGAATTTAAGATACTTTGAATCCTAATCCAATTAGGATTTGTTCTATTTATCACCTATCCTATAGGATTTGTAATTCTAATCCAATTACATGTCTATCTCCTATCTTATAGGAATATACTAACAGATTATTATAATGAGATATATGGTCAAAATAAATTTTGAGATATTACTCATGCATTCAACATCTGAATCATATTAAGTTAATCATATTAACTTAATCATGATCTTTATCATGGAGACATACATAATTATTGACAAAATGAAATATGTGTTCAAGATAAGAATCATATTAACCTAAACATGATGTCTACCATGAACATACAAAATTCATATCGTTCAATATGAAAATATATGTTAATCAAAATATTCTAAACATGAATACAATCATTGAATCATATCATACGATGTATCAATATACATGAATTAACAACATGTTTTAAAACTAATTCTTGATAACAATTATCACAGAATCTATATGTATATCATATATACATTAATCAAGATTATATTTTCATACATATATCATATATACATCATTGAAAACATGCAAACATTTAATAGAACTGAGCCTAATACTTTGATACAACTAATGGGTTTTTGGGGTTCATACGCAGCGAAAAATTCAAAACAAATTTTAAAAAATCCCAACAGGATCGAAAATAAGTTCTATTAAACCAAATCTACGAAAGTAAATCATATCTTATTATGTGAATTCCTTCTAATTGTTCGATTTTCAAGACGTTCAAGTGCGCGTCCTCTATTAGAAATCCACACACGAACAATGACAACAATTTGGAGATTGAAAATGATTTTTCTTTCTCTCCCTAAATCCAGAGAACTCAAAAATTGTAAAAATAAATCTTATTTCGTTTTTAGTAATCCATCCTTTATTTATGTGTAAATAGGCCCTCACTTAAAATCATATTCATAATACAACTATTGTATTTACGTAGTTTAAGCAAATTACACATACACCTTTATTAATAAGTTGTCATATAACAAATCGTAAGGGCTTTTATGTCATGAATATTATCATATAAAATTCATTACTCTGGACTAAATGAAATTGTGCAAATCCATTCTTTATATACAACCCAATAGGTTCATGAGACGTTAGAAGTGAACTAAAACTATTTTGGTACGCAAGTCATAAGCGGTCTCTAGCAAAGCATTATGACTACCTAAGTAGCACGAATATCAACATCGATACAACCTAATTAATAACGTATATCATATATTTTTGTCGTGTGATATCCTTTCATTAAACATAAGGCATTGAAAGTCACCTTTAATGTTCAATCGTATTAGTCTAGATCTTTAGGTAAACTAAAAAAACATCCAAGTGACATTGATCATATCAATTCACATGGACTTGGCCATTATCAGTCTATCTTATCGAGGAATCCGCTCGTATCTCTCTATACAAGAGTGAAAAATTATATCTTGATTACATACATTTTCATATTATTCTCACTATAACCAATCACAATCTTCATATTTTTTCAGTAAAAAACAACATTTAATTGTGTCGAATTATCATGACGCTAATATTGAAGTTTATGGTAATCTTAAGTCGAAAGACTAAATGATATATCTATCATGAGTAACAAATATGACTTCATCCATGTGGCGTTCTCATAGTTGGTCGGTCTAGTATCTTATTCCCTAATACGTACTCCTGATCTTGATTCGTATCCCTATCACATGATCATCACATGACCATCAATTAAGATTCACACAAGTTTTAATTCAGTATAGTTCACAGTATAATGACCGACTAGGGACATTTAGGATATTTCAACAAATACCCATAGATTTTACTATAAGGTAAACATGCGATAACTTATAATAAAATAGCAAATAAAACCTCTATTTAATTAACTAAAATTATAAGATAAACAATGTTTGCAGATTGACCAAGGGACATGCACTAACATCTGCAACCAATTAAAAACCAACTAAAGATCTAATTGAAGTTGGAGTTGCGATTTAGAGACATGATTACCACGTGTTTAATGTATAAGAACGTGGTTATCTGAAGATGAAGATAGAGCATATCTGAAAGAATAAGTTAAGATTATATGTCATTCACCAGTTTTTATAGTATGTCAAAGTAATGGAGTCTGCACACCTGGAGATCCATTTACTTTGTAATTGTGATCTTGTTTATGTTCACATTCTTTATCGAGTTATAAAACCTCAGGGGGACTTAGACGTTCCAGTAAGGGGGAGCCTCACATATAAGAGGAGTCTTTTGCATGTGAGGTCCTCAAAAAGGAGTGTAAGAAGGTACTAAGAGGAGCTCAGTGAGGGAGTCAAAAGAAGAGTTATATAGTTCGCTGTCTGGATACTAAGTGGAGATTACCTAAGGTGTGGCCCCGCAGATATAAGTAGTGGACCAAAATGCGATAATAAGTTCTATATTGTCCTGGTTTGGTTTTCTTTTTTTTAATATTGTATCTTTAAGTACTTTCATTGATTTTTGTTTCCATTTTACAACCATTGTTTTATTCCATTGTAACCATCGTTGGTTAGTTTAGGATCGAGCAACTAGTTGTCAATTATAACTATGTGATTTGCATGCGTAATTGTTGTCTTCCCACAAAATCTATGATATGATTATTCAAGTAAGAAGCCTCACAAATAAATTCCCCATATGCCTAAGAATTCACTTCCCATTGTAATCTCATAATAACCTGCATAGAGAAAACATGACTTGGATTCCCTTTTCTAACCACCATATATGGTAAGTCAAGTTCTTCCCTTTCTTGAACACTGTCAAATAACATGAATATTTAGATAGTGTCTAACAAATTATGAACTCCAATATTAAGCAATTGATTTGAAAAGACAATCATCGTTGAATATAAACATGTTTTTAACACTCTTATATATAGTATTTATAGTAACCAAAGAAATGACGATATCTATTTCATCAAATTGCAAGGCAAGCCACATGGTAAATATAGTTATGCATTCTAAGCCCTTAAACAAAAAGTTACTAATATAAGAACAAGGCATGCCACATGATGAATATAGTTATATAACAAAGTTAATGTACTCAACTTAATTATTAACCATTTTTCAGCAATATTACACATATAATTATGTAATAAACTTATTAAAGACCTAGCTAAAAGAAAAACTTTTTTAAACTTATACTAATAGTAGAAGATCGAAAGTAGCATATTCAAAATAATAGCTTATTGTTATAGTTAACACATCTTGATTTTGTATGCTCTTGTGTGCTTAGTTCAACAAATAAATCTCTTTAAGAATTAAAATTAGGATGTACAAAAAGAATAAGAGTTAATGAACCCAATTTAAATCTAATAACGAAAAGGAAATTTAAAACTACCTAGTAGCAAATTAGATCAACTTAAACATATATTATATCGTCAATATAAACAATATTTGTCAATAATGATGGTATTGACGAATTTATTCAAAGTGTTTTTTTAACATTTGCGAACATCTCCACCAGAAAAAAGGACACGAAAATACGAACAACTTCGATAGCTAGATTTTAAGAAAACTTGTTGAGTGGTGGATGTGAAAATACGTTACACTCCACAGCGGTGGGAAATTATTGGATCCTTTCCAACAAATTCCCAGGCAGCACCATGGCCAAAAAACCCTACATCCTATAGGTGAGGCGCTGGCACTGTGTTGGGCATGAATTCAAAATTCCAGAATCAAACCACAAAGTCCAAATTTCGTTCACAAAGCCATATGTAATCAAAGCATTAAACCTAATTCCCGTGAGTCCAGGGTTTTGTGTTTGGTTGGAGAAGTAGTCATTATCGCACCTTGACTATTGAGAATAGGAAGTGCGAGGAACCATGTACGTTACCGGGTTTATAGCTACATTAGAATATAATTGAATTACATATCTTGTATAGATCGAAGACCATTGAATCCCATGTGCCTTTAGACAAAGTTTGAGAAACTGAAAGCTTAGGTTGTTTTTTCTATTGAACCTTTTTCTTATAAAAGTGATTTTACATTCCTTCATTCTCAATTGTTCACTCAAACATTATTTAAAAACCTATCAATTTTGCTTCTTGTTTACTAGCCAAAGTTAGAAACTTTGGTCTTTATGGATCAACCCATGCCTGCCACTACTTCTGTATTTGTGGTAGTTGGAAATCTTATCGAGAATGTATTTTGACGCATTTAACAAGGGCCAAATTTTGGCGCCATTGTCGGGGACCATTCATTTTTTACTTAGGTTTTTGTTTTTCCTTTTTTATGTGTTAAGCTTTATGCCCAAAATTCTTTGTAGATCGAAGTCTATTGGATCTCCACTTCCTTTTGATCAAGAGATCAAAAAGATTTACTGTCGAAACTCGAACGAAACAAGACAAAGGAAACAATCCTCTTTAGTTCAACTGAGTAATGAGCAATCCCTTCTAATGGCTAACCAAGATGGAATTCCATTACTTGATAGGGAGGAGGAGCACCAAGTTATTCCTCCCTAACTGTTCGGAATAGCTGAAGCGCCACATGCACCAATGGCATAAACAAAGGTCTATGGTACCTCAATACCAACCACTCAATCAAAGAATGGTTTACACCACTCCTCAGAGGCGACAAGCTCACCATTGGCTCATCCTCAGGCTAATCATCACATCACCATAGGGGTAGCGAATGATGAGATAAACGATCTCCTAGCTCATCGACCACATTGCATCGCATTTCCCACTCATATGGGAAATCTTGAGCTCAAATCCGATTTCATAAACCTTATCCACGTCTTCCTTGGAATGGATCATACAGATCCAATAACCTTCATCAAAGATTTTCACTATAAGTGTAAGACCATAATTCCCGCAAGTGTCAATGAAGATGAAGTCAAACTTTGTGCTTTTCCATTTTGCCTTTAGGATAAAGCCAAAAGGCTCTGTCTCTTCTACATCCTTTTGGGTTCCATCACAAATTGGAATGATATGATTTCTATATTCCTCAAAGAATTCTTCCATGAATCTATATTTTCCCAACTCACTAAGAAGATATGCAGTATCAACATGAGACGGGGCGAATCCTTAGGCGACTATTAGGTCATTATAAATGCACAATGCCCCCAACATGACCAAAGTAACCTCTCCATTGTTTATTTATTCTATTTGGGACTTACCCCCTTGACAAAAAATGGTTGACAATGCTTGCAGAGGTGATTATAGATGTAAGACAACTCAATAGATGTTTTGTTTGAATGAGTTTAAAGCAAGTCAGTTACATCATTAAATTGATGACGAGGAAGAAGGACCTTCACCAAATCTTTTTCATGGAGTAGGATCAAATCCTGCCAATAGCAAGCTTGAAAAACTCACTGACCTCATGGAGTGATTTATTACCTTCAAAAAAGCTAAAGTTAAAGCTTGCGGTTTATGCTTAACCACCAAGCATTCCACTGATTCTTGTCCAACCTTGTTCAAGGATGAACATGCAAATGCTATAAGAAGTGGATTCCAAAGTCGAGGAATCAATACAACAACAATTTTAGCAACACTTTTAATGAAGCCATCAAAAGCCCCTATCTTAGTTATGGACCTCAGAACTAGAATTATCTTCAATATGTTCTAAAGGGACAACTTCCTCCTCAACATTCCCAACCCACTCAAAATTAGAAGTCTTTAGAAGAAATGATAAGGACATTGGTCACTAGTCAAGATAGACTTTCTAAAGGATTTGGTGAATTTAAAATTGAGTCAATCGCGAGTCATGTCGCAAGCATTAAAAACCTTAAGGTTCAAGTAGGGAAACTAGCCTTAAAAGTTGGGGCACTTCAAAGAACAAGGGAAGTTGTCATCACAATCAATCGCAAACCCAAGGGCACAAGTGAATGCTACATCGACGTGGAGCGAGACTGATTTTTAAAGAGCTTAAAGTTGACAAAAGTGCACATCAAAGGCTAGCTGAGCAAGATGGGATGTTGTTAATGAGACAAAAACTTGAGATAAAAATTATGGACCCTTTTTTACAAATACTTTACCCGGAGAGTTACAAACACTTGGAAAAGATTTAGAACGTGAAGCAGAGTCATCAACACTAGCCCGAAGTGAAAGAGTTAAAGATCAAAGAAGAATGTGAAGTAGTGGGAGATCTAAAGCCCGAAGAAGTATGAAAAGACAAGTTTGTAAATAAAGAAAAGGTAAGTTTAGGGTAGAGTGTCTCAACTCTGATTCAAAAAAGATACCTCACAGTGACAAGAACTTGGCATGTTTGCTATTCCATGCAAGATGGGTGACACTTTTATTGAGAATGCCATGTGTGATTTTGGTGCGTCCATTAATGTTATGTATCTCTCTTTGTCAAATCCTTGCATGAAAGTCTATTAAAAGACACATAGGGTGTTAAGCATCTTGTGGATAGGTCAATTATACACCCAATTGGGGTCTTAGAGGATGTATTAATAAAAGTTCATAATTTAGCCTTTCTTGCAGATTTTTACGTGATAGACATAGGGGATGAACCTTCTCATTACTTACCCCAAATTTTGCTAGGTCGACTTTTTCTTTGGACTGCTCAAACCAAAGTTGACGTCTTCCAGGGTTTTTGTCTATGGAGTTTGATAAGGAGAGTATAAAATCTACTATTTTTTATACCACAAATCCTTTTACTGATAAATCTTGTTTGTCTGCAGTGCATGTTTCTAACCATCTACTACAGGATAAACTTAGGTTTGAGACGCTAGATGGTCGCCAAGTACCGAACATCAATGAGAATCTTTCACCATTAACCTTAAAATTTGGGGTTATTCAGTCTCTTATAGACATGTGCGGATGAGAATCACTTGAGATCTAATTGAATGGGATAATGTCACCTAATACGCATACATCGAAGTCGAGCCAACGCCGTTAAATAAAGGTGCTCTTAGGATGCACCCAAAGCTTCTATCCCTTGTTTATTTGATTTCCTATTTTAAGTATTCTTAAGTTTTTCTTATCATTATCTCTATGGTGACACTTTATAGGTGTTGCAATCTCAACATAGCGCACCAGATTACGAGAGCTCGATATCATTCATGCGGCTCATCACTTTGTCTTATATCCATTGTTAGTCGAACTTGAATTTTGTAAGCTTACCCAACTTTATTTTGTTTACTTGTTATGGATTTTGCTGATTTTTTATCTTTATGCTTAGATATAAGTATTAGTTTTAGTTTTATGTTGAAAAAAATCGACTTTTTTGTTACCATGCATGAACTCGAGTCATTCACTTAATTATATATTTTTTATGTTTTTTCACCCACTTGGTTGTTTATATGTGAACCTCTTGACTTGTTTTGAACCTTGAGGATAAGGTTTGGAATAAGTTTGAAGATACTTTAGGACTTGTGGATGGAGTTGGATGGATTTTTTATGTGAAATGCTATAGGTTAAATCATTTTAACGATGGTAATGGTGGTGTTATTTCTTTTGTTTGCTTGTCTTTCCATTTCTCTTTCCTTTCCATTCAAACTTCTACCTTCCATTTCACCAGGATATGATACACTTTCATGCATATATTTAGTACAGTTTTTTTTATTATTATTGTTTAAAGACACGTTAAACTTTGTTTCATGACTTTGGTTGTGGATGAGTAAACTATGGTTGTCTTTTTTACTTGAAACATAGGAAAAATTAGGAGAAACACTCATTTTTCCCTATAGACCAACATTGTTGAATGAAAAACTTTATCCTTATGCCTACCTAATAAAATGTAACGGCTTATAATTTACTAATAGTAAATTAATCCTTAATCAGAGTTATTGACTCGTGACGTGGCCCGAAAATGGTTACACGATTAGAATACAGTGAAAGGACTGAGTAGTATATTATTTTTGAGTGGTGGCTACCTAATGTTATATATATGTGTAGACTACTAAGTTACTCCTATTGGTATCTAAATGTCAAGATGTGAGTGGGACGCACCTCGAAGTGCGTGCTGACGTGGGACCGGAGTAGAAAATGATGTAGTGGATAAGTTAATTTAAGTTAATGTAACTTCAATATGATATCAATGTAGGTTATTTAGTTAGATTAATGTGGCTATATTTTTATTTACATTAATGTAACCTAAGTTAGCAAGTTAGAATATTAGTAATTGATATTCCTTGAGATATGTGTTGACACATCAAGAGTCCAATTAAGTTACAATTGGTGTTAGTTAGGTGGTGTTAGTAGAGAGTTAGTGGAATTGTGTCAAAATGTAGGCCATAAGATTAGTCTCGGGATACATGTACACATAAGATCAATGGCGAGGAATAAACCTTATCAATATATATATATAGATTGAATGGGTTAGTTCATGTAAATCATTTACAAACATAACTTAGAGAAGAAGTAAAGCTGGAGTGGAGATCTGGAGGAAGGAGATCAGTTGCTTTGAAGGAATTTCGATGAGATTGATCTAGCCATAGGTGTTCATTAACTAGGTAAGCTTTGCTACACCATTAATTTAGTTCAAATTCATGAGTTAATGATGATTATGGAGATGTTGGCTGTTATAATGTCATTAATAGGTGTGTTGGGTCTCTGGTAGCTTAGAATAAGAGATCCCAAAGTGTTGGAAATGGCCATGTGTGGAGAAAACTTAAAATTCAAAGTACGAAATTTTGGGTTTTCCTACACAATGCACACTAGATGTGCTAGCTAGTGTACTAATTTTGTGTAGCACGTTAATCAGGTTTACTAGCGCCAAAGAGGTCATTAGCACACTAGAAATTCCACCAAGCGCACTAGGTGCTCTGACAGCATAAAATCTAAAGTTTCCTCTGTAGAACTCAAACACTTTAAATAAGCTTAACACCTTAATTAAGGGTCTAAATACATTATAAAACATGTCAAATGATATTGGGAGCCTAAGGAATAGTCTCGATGGTTTGGGTATGAGTTTTAAGGTGTTGTGAGGCCGGATTAACATAGGAGCTTGGTGTGGTTTGTAAGTAAACTGATTGAGATATTTATTTGTATTTCTTTTCATAATGCTTTTGGTTTACAGTCCTTTGGATTGATGTGCTATTAAACTCTATCATGGCATTGGTTATTATTTAAATGGTGTTCCTTGACTTTTAATCTGGTGTTATATCATTCTTGATTGTTCAGAATGTTAATAGAAAAACATGTTATTAGGTGAATGAATTATGGTGTTGTAAACCATATTCCTTTACGATAATTTGAGCTATTCCATTTTGGAATTCCTTATTATGTTACTTTTTTGTTGTGAGAGTAACTTTTTTATCTAGGAACATTATAAAGATAGGCCACAGCACACGGGATTACTAGGTTTTCGGGGATGTTGGGATCTCACCACTTGCTTGAGCGGCATCATGGTGTATGGGACCCGAGGTTGTTGGCAAGTATACTTATATATAAAAAAGGGCATTGTAATAATGTGAAAACATCTAAAAACTGATTACACCTTACATAATGGAACAGAGTTGAACTGATGTAATTTCACAGTTAACTAGCTCTAGATCATTATTGCTTACCCAAGTGTCAGTATCACATTATCTAACTTAAGTATCTTTTAGCATGAGTCTTATTTCAGCATTTTTTGCTATTATTGTGCTTTCAAATACTTGTTGTATATTTGAAAATAGGGATAAATGTCTCTCAGCGTTATTATCTACATTACTCTTCTTATTGTCTTTTTTATGATGGTGGGTGTAGGTACTTTGAGTAGCAGACTAGGGAAGGAGAGGATTGACAAGTAGTTCTGAGCCGTCGACAGATAGTTCTTGCTACTTTTATAGATGATCATTTTGTATATTTATTACTTAATTTTTTATATGACTTTGGGTTGCATCTTGGGTTAAGAGTATAAATTTCCTTAATGTTTCATGCATTACTTTGGGATGGTATTATATGATTATCTGCTTATGTGGTTTCCACAGTAGGTGTTTTACAAATGCTTCCATTAATTTTATTAAGTCTTTTGCTATTAATTAAGGTAATGATAATGATATCTTAATTAACTCTGATTATATTGAAATAAATAGTAACTATGTTGATTTTGTGTAATGAGGTTTATATAAAAGGCTAACTAATACGTTGTTAAGTCCTACGTGGTATAGGTTAGGGCTTAATGATGCGATTAGGCAAGCGATACCTAGTTTGGGGAATTGGGTCGTCACATAAAATCTCCCAAGTTGACCCATTTTGAGTTATCCCAACCTTGAATTATTTTCACACCTAATATTAAACCTATAGACATAGCTTGATATAATCCTTTATCTAGTTGGAAGCTAGTCTTATAATTGAAATCTTTAAAAAGAGACACGAAGAGAAGGAGAAAATTGTTTATATAACGCAAAAAGGGGGAAAGTAATTATAATGAAAAATTCAAGTCATGATTAGAGAGTCCCGCCTAAAATTGTATTCGTGGGAAATGGAGCAGGGAGCCAGGTGGTCGGAAAAAGGTGAAGACAACATATAGTAAAAGAAAAATGAAGTTAAGTGTAGTATAACCACTTTCATGTGCTCAAAGAGTCTTTTGACAGTTTGATTTTTAGTTTTCTAATGTTTCGTATTACCTTTATATCATTACCTTGGCACCCTATCCTAGCCATGTTACAACCTACTTAAAGTTCTATTGATTTCCATTTGTGCTAAGTTAATAATAATGGAGTGTATGGGTGCATATCTCGCATATAGCACCTTGTAAGCATTGATGCGTTATCTTAAAAAATTATAAACAGAGCGAGAAAACACGCGAGTAGTTGATAGCCTTTGTCTTGACCAAGTCTAGGTCTTTAAAATGTAGTATTAATTATGTTTGTGTTGTGATTGTAGGCATATCATAACTCCAAGATCTTTTGAGTGGCTTGTTGAATTTTCTACTATTTAAAAAAAAGGAACTCCATCAACTTGAAATAGAGTCTAAGATTAGTTAAGTTAGGTTCATAACTATATTAGGAGATGCATTTACTTTTGTTTCATAATTTACAACTTTTCTCGGGACGTGCAAAGTCCTAAGTTTGGGGGTATTTGATAAGCAATAATAATATATTTTAGATGTTTATTTTATGTGTTTTTCGATCTCGATGCTATTTATTATTAATTAATTCTCTTTTATTTATACTAGTCAATGGGCACGCGCTCTGCGCGTGAGGCGTAAACAATAAATGTATCAAAAAACATTTGTGAAAATTAATATTAAAATAAATAAAAAAAGGAAATAATATCCATGGTTGTTCTAAGTATGTTCACGTCCAATGAAAGAAAGAAGAAATAAAAAATGAAAATTGAGTTTATGATATATACCTTCCTGCAAAGATAAATAAAATGAATGGTTGTCTTCAAGGAGACCAACGAACCTAATAGCAAATCATAAAAGAAAAGAGAGGAGGCACTGCGATTTTGAAGAAGAAAGTGGTTTTCAATAAAATAAACACATGGAGGAAGAAAACGTGAATATAGTGGAGAGAGAGAATTGTGGGGGGAGAAACATAAACGTTGAGGGGAAAGAGAGAGTGGAGAAACGTGGAGGGGAAAGAGAGAGTAAAAAGGTGGAGGAGAGAAAAAAAAAATCATCCAAATCCACTTTGTTAGGAAATTGACTACTAATTTAAAAACTTTTGAAAACTAATTGAGTTTTCATCCGCACATCTAAAATCAAAACCGCCTATTAATTTCTAGTTATCAATTAAATTACTATTTTATCCCGAATTTAAATATTTGCATCAAAACACTTAGGGCATTGTTGGAAGTTTTAGCCAAAAAGGCTTCCCGGTTAACTGTTTTGGGATTGCTATTATAATAGTATAGATTTTCAGTGTTTCGTAGCAAAATGATGAAAAGGAAATAAAACGTGGTCTTCTGAAGTTTTATATGTGTTTCACATTGAAAAGTGAGCTCGCACGCATTTTATGACAGCTTGATAGGATTTACCTCGGTTCGTGTTAATGATATGGTGGTTTAGAAAGATTTTGGTGTTACATTAGTTAAGAAAAGTCTTTAAAAATGACTAAGTATAAGTCATAACTAAAGTATGATCAACAACCATTAGATCTGCCTCAAGACATACATTTCATTTGGATTAGTGAGAGAGGAGCAACCGGGGTGATGCAACTCACAGACACACTTTTGTTACTCAGTCTTTAACAGCATTTGATCATGCCTTGAGATCAATATGCCAGACCAAGCATCAAATAAGAAATAAGGGACTTGATTTGCTTCAGGATGCGTGCCTGCATGAACTCCCATACTTTCATTGATTCCTTAAGTGTCTCTTCTACCATCTAGCAGCAGTTGATTTGCCTCAAGATGTGTACTCGCACTTTCTCCCAGAAGTTCACCGAGTCTCCCAAATGTTCTTTTGCCCATCTACACCCAACCACGTGTCAATCTTCCGTATGCTAGCCACGTCTCTAGCTCTTCTCTCCTCCAATCATCGATTGCCACATCAGCAACCAACAGCGACTAAGTCGATTAACATCTGCTACTTGTCTTGGACCAAAAAACAAATCAACAACATCCCATAGATCTATCTAGGTGAAAGAGTCATAAAAGAATCCACGAATTTCACTTTCTCTCTTTTTTAGAGATAAATTAAAGGAATTTATTTATATAGAAATTAGGGTTTTAATTAGACATTTTTTACAAAATTGATTTCTCTTTTGTTCTTCTTTTATATTTTATTTCCTAGTGAGATGTATTTAAGATATATTCTTTTATTTTCCTTTTATATTCTAGGCCGGAGGTGGACCCAACCAGTCGTTAGTTTTATGGATTCATAGTGATATGTATCTAATCGATATTCTTTTGTTCTTCTTTTATATTTTATTTCCTTTAGCATTGATTTGAATCTAAAGTTAGATTTATTTGTTTGTGAAGGCTCCTTGCATGCATAATAGATTGACTACCTTAAGTTATCGAGTCAAAGCATCTCCGCTTATGCAATAGCCTCATTTAAGTAACGATTAACCCTACTGATTAGTTAGCCCCTTTTAGGACCGATCAAGTGCCTTAAGAATCTAGGCATTATCGGAAGAATCTGCACTTATGTGATCGGTTGCCTAGGTGTAGTGCCTTCACAAAACCCTTTGTAATCAAGGCATTAAACTCAATTCGCATGAGTCCAGGGTCATGTGTTTGGTTAAAGAATTAATCATTATCGTACCTTAACTATCGAGAATAGGAAGTGCGAGGAACCACATACATTAGCAGGTCTATAGCTACACTAGAATATAACCGAATTACATATCTTTGTATGGATCGAATACCAATGAATCCCATATGCCTTTAGACAAAGTTCAAGAAACCGAAAGCCTAGGTTGTTTCTTCTATTGAAATTCATTCTTACAAAAGTGTATTTACATTCCTTCAGTTCATAATTGTTCTCTCTAACATTCTAAAAAAAACCCTAATTTCCCTGCTTGTTTACTAGCCTAAGTTAGAAACCTTGGTTTTTATTGATCGGCCCCATGCTTTCCACTACTGCAATACTTGTGGTACTTGGTAATCTCATTTGAAATTTATTCGAACGCATTCAACATGCTTCATTTGCTCATCACTAAATTCTTCTTCCGCCGGTTGCTTCTCTACTTCCTGTTGCACTTCAGGTTGTGGCTCTATATGTTGCTTTTTTTTTCTTCTTCTTACTGTACAACTTTTTATACATCAAGAGTGTTATTATTTCATTCTTAATGGTTTCACTCACATTTATGTAAACATCGAACTTCTCTTCATTGCGCGGGGAATTTGTTTCTCATGCATGAGATTAATGGTCCCCATATCCTATTCCATGTAATTTTCTTAAGAAGGTTTTAACCTATGACCATTTACTTTAAATATTTTTCCTATTTCGAAGCTTTCTATTTCTATTGCACCATGAGGGGATAAAATCATAACCATAAATGGTCTTATCCATCTTGAATGGAGTTTTCTATGAAACAACATAAGTCTTGAACAAAAGAGTAGAACTTAATCTCTTACTTGAGAGTTTTTGGGAACTAATTTCCTATCATGAAATGCTTTTGTTTTATCTTTATAAATTGATACATTTTCATAAGCGTCATTCCAAATTTCTTCTAATTCTTGAGACTCGACTTACATTTGTTTCCCGATTCTTCGTAATTCATGTTACATGTTTTTCTTGCTTAATAGGCTTTATGTTTTAGTTCTACTAGTAAATGGCATGCTTTTCGAAATACTAACCAATAAACTATCATACCTATGGGTGTCTTAAATGTTTATCTTTATGCCCATAATGCGTCTTATAATCTAAGACTCCAATCCTTACATGTTCGACTAACTATTTTTTCTAATATTGACTTAATTTCTTTATTTCAAGTTTAAGGTTGTTCACTTGTTTATGGGTGATATTCAATAGATGTCCTATATGTGAGGTTATACTTAGCAAGTATATTAACAATTAATCGATTATAAAAATGTGAACCTCTACTACTAATAAGTGCTCTAGGTGCTCTAAAATTGTAAAAAAGTTTATCTAAAGAAATTAACCACTCTTTTTGAATCATTAGTTTTAGTAGCTTTTGCTTCTACCCACTTAGAAACATAATCTACAGTAAGTAAAATATAAGCATAACCATTTAATAGTGAAAAAGGTCCCATGAAATCTATACCCCATACATCAAACACTTTATAAAAAAGAATAGGAAATAAGGGCTTTTGATTTATACGTCCTAAGTTTCCAGTTCGTTGTCAATCTGGACAAGATTTTGTATAAGGAAAACAATCATGAAATAGAGTGGGCCAGAAGAATTAGAAATCTAAAAATTTTACGAGCACTTCTGCGCGGACCAATGTCCACCACAGGCTCAAGTATGGCAATGATATATAATTGATTATACTTTTGTCTGTGGAATACATCTCCTAATTATTTGGTCGGTGCAAAATTTCCATAAATAGGGATCATCCCGTAAATAATGTTTAGAATTCTTTTTAATTTTATTCTCTTGAGCTCTGGTCAAATAAGGCGATAAACTATTGGTGGTAAGCGAATTAACTATATTAGCATACTAAAGGCCATCAGTCTTTATACTATGCAAATATTCATGCAAAAACTCATCCCTTAATTGGATAGGTTGTTTTCCATTTTTTAACCTACTTAAATGATTTGCTACTAGATTTTTGGCTCTTTTTAATTTTTTATAATAAGGTTGAATCTCTATAAAAGTAATATCCATATTATTAGTCTTGGTTTAGCATCTCGTTTTGTCATTAAGTATTGCAAAGTTGCATGGTCTGAATAAACTATCACTTTTGTTCCTAATAAATATGGTTTAAATTTTTCTTAGGCAAGCACTACTAATAAAAGTTCCTTTTCACCAGTGGTGTAGTTCTATTAGGTTGAATCTTATATCCTAGAAGCATAATATATAATGTGAGAATATATTCCTACTTTTTGACCTAAAACAACTCCAACTGCATAGTTACTAGCGTCACACATTATTTCAAAAGGTAACAACCAATCTTGTGCTTTAATCACAGGTGTGGTTGTTAAATAATCTTTTAAATTATTAAATGCTATCTTGCAATCATTCGTAAACTCAAAAGGAACATCTTTTTGTAAATGTTTGCATAAAAGTTATGTTATTTTAAAAAAATCTTTTGCAAATCTTCTATAAAATTTTGCATGGCCAAGAAATGAATGTACTTCTCTCACTGTAGTGGGGTAAGGTAATGTTTTGATTGCTTGAGTCTTTGCTGCATTTACCTCTATTCCTTTATATGTGACATTATATGTTCTATTATAAGTCCTTGATTTACCATGAAACGATATTTTTCATAATTTAGTACTAAATCCTTTTATATGCATCTCTTAAGCAATTTGGTCAAATTAATTAAAATATCATCGAAAGAATTATCATAAACTGTGAAATCATCCTTAAAGACTTCAATAAAAATTTTCACATAATTAGAGAAAATATTAACCATACACCTTTGAAAAGTTGCAAGTGCATTACTTAAACCAAAAGGCATACACCTATAAGCAAATGTATCAATGGGGCAAGTAAGAGTTGTTTTTTCCTAATCTTCTTGGGCTACAAGTATTTAATGAAATCCAGAATAACCATCTAGACAGCAGTAATAGGTTTTTCCACCTAATATATCTAACATTTGATCTATAAACGGGAGTGGATAATGGTCTTTCCTAGTTGAGGCATCCGACTTCCTGTAATCTATACATACCTCTAACCATTTTGGATTCTAGTTGGTACTAACCCTCCACGCTCATTTTTTATTACTATAATTCTAGTCTTTTTAAGGACTACGTGGATGGGGCTTACCCAATTGCTATAAGCTATTGAAAATATCATTCATTCATATAATAATTTTAATATTTCAGTTTTTACTATGTCCTTCATAGACAGGTTTAATCTACGTTGAGCTTGTCAAGAAGCTTTTGTGTTAGTTTCTAGATTTAACCTATGCATATTAATATCAGCTATGGTCCATCCTATTGCTTCTTTAAATTCTTTTAGTATATTTATTAAGCTATCTTCTTATAAACTTGTCAATTTATCAGAAATTATTACTGGTAATTTACCATACTCCGCTAGATAAACATATTTCAATTGATCTAGTAAAGTATTTAGATCTAATTATAGGGCTTTAACCATAGAAGGTAAAAGTTTTGAATGAGATCTAGATAAGTCTAGGTAACAAGTAAGTTCCGATAGTTCATTGTTTGATTCGAAAGCACTTATTATCTCTTTTGTTTCCTCATCTCTACCATCATCTTCTTCTAAATCTTTTATAATAAATTCCAATTTATCTATTTTATTTTTCTAAAAGATTTGTCTATTAATGGATCTATTATATCTAGAATCATAAGGAAGATACATTCATTGGGTATTTCATTATGTCATATACTATAAAATTCATCGTATCGTCATCTACTTCCATTATTTATGTTCCATTTGAAACATCAATCTTTGCTTTTGCTATTTTGAAAAATGGTCTTCTTAAAATTAAAGAAGTTATATTAGAGAAATTATTTTTGTTCATATCTAAAACATAGAAATATGCTGGGAAGACTAAATCATTAACCCTGACTAGTACATCCTCTAGTAACCCTACCAGTTTAACAGTGAATCTACGTGCTAATTGTACCACTGTACCAATTTCTTCTAAATGTACATCCGTCATTTGCAAATAAATAGATAAAGGCATAACGATTATGGAAGCTCCCTGATCACACAGTGCTTTAGAAATTCATATATTTTCAATCGTACATGGAATGAAAAATATTTTAGGGTCGGAAAATTTTGAAGGTAATTTCTTTTGAATTAAATGTTGATACTAGTTCTCCTAAACTCGCTTTTTCATTAGCTTTAATCTTATTAGTGCATAAATCATTTATAAATCTCTGATACTTAGGTGCATTTTGGATGACTTCAAACATAGGTATATTAACTAGTTTTCTTCCTGCAATTTAATAACATTCTATTATCTTTCAAACTAGAGGGAATCGTAGTTTTATGTTAATTAGTCTGTCTTTATCATGTTCATTACCTTTTTCATCGGTAATCCTATTACTTGTTACTTCAATATTTCTGCTTTTATTTATTTTTCAAAAAACTAATTGGTCAGGCATTTTAGGTTCATCCATCTACTTTCCACTTCTTAATGTTATAGCTGATTTTTTTTGTATAAAGTAGGATAAGGTTGAGATGGTAATTTTCATTGATTTACAAATTCGCTCATTTGTGTTGCCACTAACTAAATTGGTTTTTCAACTCGGTCATATTATTTTGTAATGTTTAAATTATTTTATATTTTTTTCTTTATAAATTATTTGATGTTTTATACCTTGGATAACTCTAATTGTTAATATGGTTACCTACATTTAGCTTTGAGTAATTTGTATAACTATTAAAGTTATATATGGGATCAACAAATCTATTATATTTGTTTATTATAGCATTATCTTCTTCTATTTGGTTTGTTGTCTCAAAGGGCATTCATCATTACAATGACTTAATTCATTACAAAAAATATAAGATTTTATCTTACTTGAACTATTCTTTAGTGATGATTCAACCATGGCTTTTAGCTCATCTATCATATCATTTGGTGCCTTATAAGTCATTTTATTCATTTCACATACATTTTCCTTGATTAATTCACTTTTCTCACTGTATTGCTTAGATTATTTAGTCATTTTCTTTATAAAGTTGTTGTTAGGTTGAGCAAAAACCCTCCACATACTATGTCTAAGAATCTTCATTCTAAGTGATTTAATCCTTCATAAAAATATTGCATTAAATATTTTCTTTAAACCCAGGCATTGGACATAATGAAATTAATCTTTGATATTTATCCTAAAATTCATCAAAAGTTTATCCAATTCCCATCCTGACATTACTAATTTTTGTCTATATAAACTAATTTGTCTTGTCGAGACATATTGATCTAGAAATACTTGTAGCATTTATGACCAATTGGTTATGAAATTTTGAGGGAGGTAAAATAACCAATCTAAAGATTGTCATTTTATGTGTGAACTCCATAATAAACTTTGAGCGCTGCTATAGGAACCCCACCAATTTGAAAAAGCTCACCGTTATTAAGGGCACCAATTGGTTTGCTCAAGCCACCTAAAAAATGAGGTATATTTTCTGAAATACCCTTCCAAAATGTGCATCCCATCAAACTCGATCATCTCTACTGTTGTTTTCTAGAAATGGTTTCTCTTCTCTTCTTCTCCTCTATCTTTGACCCTCTTTGTCCTTAATCTATGTTGTCTAAATCGTGTCCAACATCGTTGTGTCCATCATCACCATGTCGAGCATCACCGAGTTTACCATCTCCTTCAAATCTTCTTGTTCGAATCATCAAATTTAAGGTTCGATTTGTTCGATTCGAGCTTGCGGGAGTCAATTCGAATTACTGAAGGTAACGTTTTATTCAATTTGGTTGGAAATGGTTTTGTTTTAGTTGATTTTGTTTTTGGGATCGTTTGATCTTCATTAACGGGTTTCTAATATGGAAACCCGTGAATTTTGGCCACATAGGGTAGTAATGTATTGGACGTTCTCGGCCACTAATGACCGAGAATGTCCCGATTAATGGTGAAAGGTAGCATATAGTACGTGTTGGTTACAACTAACCGAGACTATAAGTACTTGTCTCAATTAGTTTTAACCGAGACAACTTCACATATATTACCGAGACTAATATATTACCTGTCTCGATAATATATTATTGAGACTAATGTTAATGTAATTTCTACCTATCTTGGTCGAATATCACCAAGAATTTACATTATATTTCGTTTCCTATAAGCTGATACTTATAGGTATGTCTCGTTAACATGGTACCGAGACAATTATATTAATTATCAGACCTGTTAAATCGAGACATACTTTTTACACATTGCTTAATTCCTTTTTTATTTAAATTAATTATTTGATTTTTCCCTTCGGATATGGCTTGTTCTGAAGCAATTGTGACTAGGGAGGAGACTGGTAGTGATCCATTAGGAGGTGCCCGTGGTCGTGGTGGTCGGCAACCCCAGATTGCCTCTTACTAGAATAAGAAACAAAAGCTTGAAACCAAGATCAAGGCACCAGAGGCGAGTACATGTTATTGCAAGGGTGTAGTAGAAGATGACACATATTACCGAGCATCAAAAAAGGTATTTGATGATTGCTCGAGGTGGAAGTAAAAGTGAAGCTTCCGAGTCTTCTGAGGACTCACTTGGGAATGAAGAAAGAGAATAAGGTTTGTTTTAAGTTATTTGCAATTGTTGAATTCGTAACTTACCATTTACTTAGTTTTTATCCTTTTTTGGCAATTGTGATTTTGTGTTCACTTTTTCAAGACCATATGGGTGGTAGTACTGGTGATGGAGGCAACCGAGGGACACGAGCCACACGAGGCAGCCGAGGTAGGCGAGGTAGTCAAGGTGGCCATGGTACCCGACCCACAACAAATGAAGAAGATCGAAAAGAAGACCCATCTGCTCCTTTACTCGATTGGTCAATAGACCGAAGTCTATTGTTAAGCTTCACACATCATCTTGCGGCCGCGATTTGGGACAATTATGGTACGTAGCTCGTATGTTCCTCAAACAAAGTCACACTACTAGCTACTAGTACTTACAATATTGCATGAGTAATAAAAGCGCTTACTAAGTCACAAATTAACACATGCATAGGGTGTTGCTTTGGTAAACATTACTTCTTCTTTATGCTTGTTGGTTTGGAGTTGATCCTTTCCCAACATCATTTATTGAGTTTGGTAATCAATTTAATGTATGTTAGTAAATTTGAAATACTAATTGATAATTATTTATTATGAGATGTGAGGTATTTTCATAATTCTAACACTCTTTAGGGGCTTACTAAATAGTAGCAATGGAGTATTTGTCATTAATTTTCTAAAATGTGTTTAATATAATTTTGTGCTTACATTATAAGTTGTGACTTACATAGAGATTCACAGGCTGTGAACTTAGCTATATATATTTGTGTAACTTTCATTTGTTTTGCAGCATCGGCTATTGCTGAAATGCATCAACCACGGGGCTCAAATCTAATAGTGGGATTTGCAAGCATGTCACCCCGATATCGAGGGTCTTCAAAGGATTATCCATGACTGGGTTATCTACACTCATTGACTACTTATACAGGAAGGGCAACAAAAAGTTGATTTCTACTTTTGTCAAGCGGTGGCAATCGGAGACCAATACATTTCACATGCCATTTGGTGAAATGTCAATAACTTTGGAGTACGTCAGCATGTTATTGAAGATTTCGGTGACCGGTAAGGTTGTTGAGGTGGACAGTTTCTTGAGATACATCGAGGACTCTTGCAAGGAAGCAATTGAGCTAGTTTCCAAGATGTTTGGTGTTAAATCGAGGAGGCGGTGGAGGAGGTCAACATCGCGAGGGGCCTCATTGTTCGAAAGGCGTAGTTGAAGACTCAGTGGGCCTCGCCGCGAAGTCGAAGCTGCATAATTACCATCCCGTGCAGTGCACAGTGCGAGCATTTATTTTGTACCTCTTGTTATGCACTCTCTTTACCGACAAGAGTGGATTACAGGTCTCCATCATATTGCGTAAGATGTTGGAGAATTTAGACAATGTTGCCAAGTATGCATAGGGCACTGCTGCATTGGCTTACTTGTGCCATCGGCTTGGGTTGGCGACTAGATTTAAAGTGTTTCAAATTATCAGTCACCTCACTTTGCTCGATGTAATTGACACAAATTCAACCTACTTTCTAATTTTTATTTATTATGAATTGTGGTATCGTTGGTAATTTTTTCATTTTTTGGCCAAGGAAGGGTGTACGAGCACTTCAAACTTGGGTTTGCCATATCAAACGCCAAGTTCATGGACAGAGTGCAACCCCTTATTGTACGTGGATCCAGAAACATAAGTCTATCTGGAATCAGGAGAAATTGACATCAATTCAGCATACGATGGACCGATTGAGGCCAAATGAGGTGCTTCTCCTTCATTTCTTTCACATACGCCCCGTGTGGCCTAACTTCCTAGTAATATATATATTTTCTTACTAGTGTAGGTGATCTCGTATGTTGAGATCAAGACGGATGGTATTGTGAGCCCGATCGTGTTCTACGAAGGGACCTTGAAGTATATGGATATCATAGAGCCATACCATCCAGAAAGGTTCCTAAGATAGTTAGGGTTTGTGCAAGGTGTACCATCCCCTCCTTATCGCCCTCTCCTGGCATCTCGAGGCCCATCAGCACTCAAGTACTCCATCAAGTACGGGTTCCAACCGAAGCATTGGGATAGGTGGTGTAACCATCTACTGGCACCTGAAGTTTGAGGTGAGAAGGCTCAATTTGAGTTCATGGCCAAATCAGAGTACCTTCCATGGTTCCTATGAGTTTCTTACCCGATTATCGAGAACTCGGCCTACGAGGACAATGCAAACGTAGTCTCTACCATCTCCAATAATGACATGTTTGAGGTATGTAGTTGATGGTGTTCTTTTCATTTCATTTCCTACCATTATTACCTAACTTAACAAACTTATGAATGTTGTTTATGACCAGCGGAACCAACGTGCATTGGACGTTGGGTTGAAGTGGATTGCCTTGCCGGATGAGGAGTGTATTGTTGACTCTACAATGAGAATGGCGAGAGATATCGTGAACTTCTTGTCGGGGAGGATTATCACAACCGCTACTACAACTACCACTATTACGGCTACCACCATTGCTACTACCCAACAAGATAGCATGGCGACCCAATCCAGGTTTAGCGATGTTCCTCCCCAGTCATATGCCACTCCTCAGTCCGGTGCTCCTCTTACTCGGTCCGTTGCTGCTCCTCCAAAACTCATGCATCATAATGAATATCAGCGGAAGGTATTCAAGAAGACGAAGCCCTCCAGCCCTCTCCGATTGTAAAACTATTTCATGTTGTTGACATTGAATTGGGAGTTTTTAAACCGTTTGTTATTTTTGATGTTTATTTTGTAAACTGTTTGTTGGGTTTAATTGAAATGTTTGTATTTTAGTTTGTCCTTTATTTTGTAATTGTTTGTTGTTGTTGGTGTTGCTATAGCATTGTAAACTATTTTTTTGGGTTTAATTGATTCCTTAAATTATTTTATGGCCAATCCATTTGGATTAAGTATATTAGGCAAGTAATTGCTCTATCTTAGTAGGACAACAACGACATTTATGCATAAGTCTCGATTCTGGCCTAACGAAATGTTGGTGGTAGTTACGGACATACATAACTGAGACTAATACAGGAGAGTATAAAAGGATATGTCTCGGCAAGGCAAAACCACAAATGAATACTTAGTCTTGTCTAAGTCCCATAGTGACATAAACAATTATGTCGATTGTTGATCACTGTGACAATAAGTAAGTCATACACGATAAAGTCTCGGTTATGCATGACTAACATTATAGAATAAGTTTATGTTGTTTCTAACAAAAGGTTATGTCTACATTCCGGTCAAACCATACACGGACCTACATAGCCGAGACTGAAATTTTATAGAGAATTTATCAGCTTCTGCGAATTTTTAGGTTTCTATTTATTGTTTCCTACCATGTAGATCATATTAGTTTGTACAACAAACAAAGACAAATCAAAGATAAATTTTATATACACATTGGCACAAGTTTTTCACTCATATCTCTAATAAATCAAAGACAAATCAAATAACATTTTCAAAAAACAAATCATAGACATTCCAAACAACTTGTAATGAAGTATAGAAAATAACAATCAACTTTAAAATAACTTCAACATATCCAAACATCGTGAACAAAACTTCCTGCTAAATGAAGTATAGAACGTAAATCCGAATGTAGCTACGGCGCAGCTAAATCTACTTTGGAAAGCGTGCCTTCTGGAGAAGTTATAGCCGGCACGATTTCTCCAATTATGAATCCATCACACCAACCTTTAGCGCAGTCCTCAAAATACCTTGCCCAGGATGGATATAATGGTGGCAGCTGTGCATTCACAGTCAACTTTACCTGTCAAATACATAGTACAACAATAATTGATTATCATTTAATTAGAAAAGGTCGAAAAACAATTTGCAAATAAAATATGATCTTACCCTGACCCAATGGATGTTCCTATCATTAATCATTCCAATGATAAGCCGACTATCTAACAGTGACGGTGGGACATTACGTGGAGGAAGGAATGTCGAGCAAAAACTGTGCGAAAGGTTTACTAGAATGGCATTGAATGGAGTTGCTATTAAGAGACCCATGTCTAGAAGTGTCAACCATTCCTCAAAAGAAGCCCCGACCTAATCATTCGGACAATGCACAACAGCCTTCACCTTCTCGTAACTAGTTCCAAACATTTCTCGCCAAAGAGTTTCATAAATCATTATCTCATCAAACATCCTTCTACATAGTTACCTCCAACCATCAACATCGGAGAGTCCAAGCCCGGAGGCAACACACCGATCTGCAATTACCATCGTCGGTCACATCAATAATGCTCTCAATGTATGTCAACCAATCTGATTGTATGCAATGAGAATAACCAACCTTAAATACACCTTGGGTCTCCTAACGTGTACGACATGTTTTAGGCCCTCCTTTATTTTTCTTTTTCCTTGAACTAAATGCTTTTTCTTTTGATAGTACATATTTAAATCTGTTTGGCAATCTTGTCGTGGAAGTATTTTCTTCATCGTATTTCCTCTTTGATCATTTCTTCTTTCCTTTATTCAACAAACTTCCAACTATAGACCCGGTGTCCTTCCCTTTTTCTTTAGTTTTTTGTAGGTGGGACAACTCTCGGTGTAGATGAAGGACGACTAATCTCTCTAAGCTGCTAAATAATCCTAATGCGATCGTCCTCGTTAGTGCAAGCATGAAACTTTTGCAACACTCTTTCAATCTCATCGTTCACATTGTACCCTACCTGATCCACAGGATTCTCTGGTACCATACTCAACTTTCACCAGTATACATGAATGTCCTCGATAGGGATGGGTGAACCGACAAATTTATGAAATTTTATCTCGTGGGCATTAGGAAGACCCTGCATGATATGTATCTCAAAACCATAACGAGTAGAGTCATGTCCAACATCCCCCCCATGTTCCAATTCATCTTTAATTAACTTAAGCGCCGTTTGAGAGACATCCACGCAACCGACGATAAAAACCATCAATAGATTTATGTTGCACCACATTTAAACTGAGCTCAAATGATGCTTTGATGTTATTATGTTGGATCTTAAGAAGTCCATCAACCAAACTCCACAAATTCTGAAACTTTGCTTGACTGTTGCCAAGATGTAGCTTTAAAGTGGAATGCGCAGACTCAACCATATGTGTCGTTGTTTCCCTAATAGGCATAATTCGATATATCCATGCCGGTAGAAATTTTTCCTTGTCGATATTCACCCATGTGTTATCCAAGTAATCAGTAAAACCCTTCACATGACCAAACTCACAATGCAAGTCATTCATCTTAAGTTCAAATAAGTCATTTGACTTAGCATACAACATGCTTGTCCACCTATCCATGAAATAAGCGAAACCTTCGTTATCCCCAAATATCTTCTTAGTCTTAGCCAATACTACTTTGTTGATATGCCAAGAGTAAAGAAGGTGAGACAATGATGAAAATACTTCCTTGATAGCACTAATAAGGCCTAACTCTTGATCCGTAAGAAACACGTCAGGTTTAGGCCACCTGTCCAATATGGGTCTCTTGTTCTCAAGTGCCCAAACAAAATTTGCATGAGTCTTAATGATATGAAAACAAACTCAACAAAGAACGGCAAATGCATCGAAGTTACGCCAACAATCTCTAATAACGGCATCTGATACTTATGTGTTTTATAAGTGCAATCCATCAATAGAACCAACGGAAAACACCATAGGAACTATATTGGATCAGGATGTGTCCAAAAAAAATTAATTACAACATTCATATCGGGATGCTTCATATTCCACGACATCCACGTATTCTTCTCCAGCATGTGCAATAGTTATTGCATTTGAGTCCTCCCACCCGCATCCTCAATTCGAGATTTTTGACTTACATTATACATTGTCCCGATAGTTGATACATTATTTACATCTCTATGCTTCAACATGTTGAGGATATCTCTTGGCTTAACATTCCCCTTAGTCATCTGCACTACAACCACCTGCTCACCCATATCCAATATTCCTCCAAATGAGTGGTTGTCCAAGTTTTTGGAAGGGTTGCAATTATGCCTCCCACAAAAAATAGTGAGGTACCACAAAGAATCAGGATTTTCCTTGATGTTAATAAGAAAATGGCGCCCACATTTATTTGTACCAGTTTGAGTCCTCGTGTTTTCTCTTCCTCTTCAATTCTTGGTGTCAAGGCAAGTTTTGTCGCTTTGGCTTTCCCTACTCTTTGTGACATTCCCCTAAATGTACCGGACCTCTCACATATAATTTTGACCCTTCCTCTGTGCTTAATGATGGGGCATGTGCCCTAGGTCAATCCATTAACTGTCTTTATGAATACTTTTAGTTAATAAAAATAGAGGATTTCATTTGCTGTTTATTATAATTAATTTGCATGTTTACATTATAATAAGATCCATGGGTATTTACATAAATATCCTAAATGTCCCTAGTCGATCATTATACAGGGAACTATAATGAATTAAGACTAGCGTGAGTCTTGATTGATGATCATATGATGATTATACGTATAGGGATACGAATCAAGATCACAAGTACTTGTTAGGGAACAAAGTACTTGGACCGACCATTATGAGAACATAACAAGGATTAAGTCATAGTTGTTTCTCATGATAGGTATATATTCCAGATCCTCGACTTGAGATTACCAGAGACTTCAACATTAGGAACACAAGGTGATTTGACACAATCAAACGTTGTCTTTAACCGGACGATTATAAAGGTTGTGATTGGTTATTGTGTGAGCAATGTGATGAAGTTGTGTAATCGAGATAGAATTGTCCCTCTCATATAAAGAGAGATATCTAGTGGATCCTCGATGTGTTAGACTGTTAAAAGGCCTAGTCTAAGTGAATTGATATTGATCAATGTCACTTGGATGTTTTCACTACCTAGAGATCGAGACTAGTACGATTGAACATGTTGGATGACAATTCCATGCCTTATGTTTGATCAAAAGGATATCGTGTGACAAAAGGATGTTATATACATTATTGATTAGGTTGTATCGATTTGATATTCGTATGCGACTTGGGTAGTCATAATGTCTTGCTAGAGGTCGCTTATGACTTGTATACCAAAATGTGTTTTGGTACACTGCCAACGTTGTATGAGCCTATTGGGTCGCACACTAAGAATGGTTTTGCGAGATTTTAAGACGATTCAGAAAAATGAATTTTATGTGATAAAATTCATGACAGAAACGTCCTTGTGGTGTATTACACTTATACTTCTTTAAGTAAGGGTATATGTGTAATTTACTTAAACGTCTATATACAAGAGTTGTATAAATAGACGCTTTAAGTTAGAATACACTAACAAAAGATCAAAAGGCCAAAACTCCTTTTTTCGTTTAAGAAACGACTTAGGGTTTTTGGTATGCTCTGGATCGTTTTGGAGAGATTCAAAAGGTTTGGCATTCTCTCGACGCTAGCACTTCGAATCTCGGTCACCGTTCGTGTGTGGACTGCTGATAGAGGGCGTTCGTCGTTGGCAGCGCCTTAGAGATCGATCAACCTTCTGAAAGGTATATTGCGATTGAGGTAGGATTAAGTTTTTCATGGTTTAAACGTTTTTAATGGAATTAGATTCGGATCTGTTGGGGTTTTTTTCAAAATTGTTTTGTAATCTCCGTTGCGTATGAACCCCAAAACCCAACAAGTGGTATCGAGAGCCATCGAGTTCGATTCCATTAAATTCATTGCATGTTTTCTTCGATATATACATGATATATGATCGAAAGCATGTTGATAATTGATGTATATGTGATATACATAAGTTTTCTTAGAGATTTTTGTGATTATCATTAGGTATAATCATTATTCTTTGTTTGATGCATGGATGAAATGATACACATATTTAGTGATTTAATTGAAATCATTAGGTATAATCATTATTCTTGATGAGGACCGAAATTGCAAATAACTAATTTTCGAAATTATGCTATGTTATGATGAAATCTTAGAATATGAGATAAATATCAAGAATCTTGTTAATTCAATATATCTCAAGTCAATATTTAGATTAGTTACAATTGTTTAAGATAAGTCGTTTAAGATTAGTCTTTGAATTGTAGTTAGATGTGTTGAATATTTAAAATTTAGTATAGTAAAATCAATGAAACTAATATGATTAGATTCTTTTATTGATAATATAGAAATTTCCAAATTGGATAGTAGTTCATGATTCAATGACATATTTTTAAACACTTGTGATTATCTAGCTGGGTGATGAGGATCTTGATGAGACCAAGAAATTGCAAATAACTAATTTTCGAAATTATTTATTTATAATTAATTAATTTTCGAAATTAATTATTTATATTGTTATATCTATTTTGTTATGAAGTTCCTGAGAAGGATAAACTATTTGATAAAGATAGATAACAAATTAGAATATGAGATAAATATCAAGAATCTTGTTACATGGTGATCCAAAAACCTACATTCTTGCAAGATGACCGAGGGTGCGTCGGTGTGCAATAGTTATTGATAGACTCGGATTCCCCATAAGCCAAGAGTTGGCTAGTTGCATTTGAGTCCTCCCACCCGCATCCTCAATTCGAGATTTTCGACCATGCGCTAGGTGTATTGTGTTATCAGGTGAGACAAAGTTGGAGTAGAGAAGTTACACAAATGTTGAAAATGGTTCGACTTAATAAAGCCATCAAAATAGTTTTGAGCTTTAGGCAAATGATGAGGCTAAGACATAAGATGTCCCGTATCTCATAAAGGATCTAAAAATTACATAAGATGTAATTGGTAAACGTTACCTACCTAAATAATCTGGTTCGTGTTTCATGCCATAAGTGTCATAGAATTAGGTGAAATATGGATTTTAGTCCTAAATAAACGATCGTTTTTAGGAGGGTTGTTAATTTAGTGGGAGTCTATTCCTACATACTTTAATCCCTGTATCAGCTTGTGATCCATCCTTGAGAAGGATAAACTATCACAGGACTAACTTTCTTATGGTTCCTGAAGGCATGAATGCAAGTTGTATGTCTGAGATGCTCAATCCACGAGGACCCACTGACCAATGCTACGAAAATTTGTGCGAAGGATCTATGCGCATAGTAAGCATGTCGTGATTCTCACGATGTTGCATGTATTATCTTTGGCAACTATGGTTCCAATATTAATGGAAGCCTACGACATGGCTATAACGGCCCGAGGAAATGTTCAACTGACAAGCTAGGCAAGAAAGGTTAGGCAGTCAAAAACCTACATTCTTGCAAGATGATTGAGGTGCGTCGATTAGTCCTCATGTTACGAAGATGAAGGGCTATGTTGACCAAAATAGACTCGGATTCCCATAAGCCAAGAGTTGGCTACGGATTTGATCTTGAATTCATTACCGAGAGTTACTCACAATTTGTGATGAACTACAATATGAATAATATGGAGAAATCAATTTCGAGTTGCATTTGATGCTCAAAAGCTGCTGAACAAAATATCGAGAAACCTCAGTAATGTGTTGATGGTCGAAAGGAAAGGAATGAAGAAGAAAGGCAAAAATAGCAAGGCTAAGAAATTTGTTGCCGCACCTATCGCAAAAGCCTGTGGAACAAGTCAAGCCCCAACCTGTTTCTACTTCAAAACACCCGAAAGAAAAGGAAGGAAATTGTCATTTACTTACATTATACATTGTCCCGATAGTTGATACATTATTTACATCTCTGGATGGCAAAGTGCATACTTTTAAAGCAAGACTTGTAGCAAAAGGTTTCAGCGCACTCAAGGTGTTGATTATGATGAAACTTTTTCGCCAAGCTTGTAAAAATAGCATTTCTTAATGGAAAGCTGCTCGAGGACGTGTATATGACACAACCTTTGAAGGTTTTGTACATCCCGAGAATTCTAGGAAGGTATGCAACATGTTGAGGATATCTCTTGGCTTAACATTCCATCTTAGTCATCACGCACTACAACCACCTGTCACCCATATCCAATATTCCTCCCTAATCACACCACAGATCCAAACATATACTCAAAGTTTTCATCTCATCGTGGTTTGTCCAAGTTTTTGGAAGGGTTGCAATTATGCCTCCCACAAAAAAGATCCATGGGTAGTGAGGTATTGATGATCACATAGGGATACGAATCAAGATCATCTTGTTAGGGAACAAAGTACTTGGATTTTTAAGTCCTTGATGTTAATACACAAAAATGGCGCCCACATTTATTTGTACCAATGTCACTTGGATGTTTTCGCCTACCTAGAGTCCTCGTGTTTTCCTGTTATATACATTATTGATTAGGTTGTATCTTTGATATTCGTACGACTTCCTCTTCAATTCTTGGTGTCAAGTGCAAGTTTTGTTTACTTAAACGCTATATACAAGAGTTTTCCCACTAACAAAAGATCAAAAGGCTTTTTCGTGACATTCCCCTAAATGTTCTCTCGACGCTACCGGACCTCTCACATATAATTTTGACCATGGTTCCTCTCGTGCTTAATCCCTCTGGCATCAGAGTGCTTTGTTACTAACACAAACATGTTCGCACGACCAATCATTTAAAGCCTTGAAATAGCCGATTCTCTTTATGGAAATGGCCTGCAAGGAGTGAAAGCATCCTTATAGTCTGGAAATAACATCGAGACCAGCATTACCTATAATACAAATATTTAACCATAAGTACTCAAAACCAATACACAACAGATTCACGAAAAAAAACCAAAAAATTATTGTTTCGGTAGTACAGAGCCACGATAGCGAGACCTAATGTAAGATCTCGATACATAGGAAACGAGACGTCTGAACATGTCTTGGTTATAGAGTGACCAAGAAGTCTTTATTATTCTTAGCTCCCACATACCGAGACTTAAAGCAAGGTCTTGGTCCTACGTGGCCGAAATAATCATGACCGAACACATGCAAGAAAACATGAAAAAAAGGAAAAAAACACAAAATAGCAACAAATAACTCTTCCTGTACCTCTTCTTCCACCATTGTTGTAGATTCATCAATTGTACATTGAAAACAATTTTGAAAGGGTCAAATATTTGAAACCCTATAATGAAAAAATAAATCATCAATATCATTATTTCCAAAACAAAAAATAGTTGATTTGAACCTTTAAATGGTGTTAAACGAGTAGTACCTCGCTATCGGATGGTGTGAAAGCGCAATAATCGATAAACCCTCGCTAAAAAGAAATGTAGGTTTAAGTTATAGATGATAGACAAAGAAGGTGGGTGTCCCAAATTTTTTCAAAAGTGTGTTGTATGATTCTTTAGTGTTTATATAAGGGGCAATATTGTCTTTTATGCCAAAGTAAAATTTATAGGAGAGAATACCCTAAAAAATGGGTGCCTTCATAATTGGTGGGGTGTACATAGCGGTGCTATAAACTTTTGAACATCTTTAATATCTTCACCATGAAAACATGGTAAAGATTTATGAATTTGAACTTCAATTCGAATTCTGGAAATTATGTTGTAAAAGTTATACGCATAGATTCATAAACTGAGACATTCCTATTAGATTGCCTAAAAGTTAGTTCTTCCTCGTCTTCAGCCATATTATATGACATTCAATAAGAAGTTTTCTAAGAGATTATTTTAAAAATGCCTAGTAACAGCGCCAAATATTGACACTTGTCAAGTGTGCACCATAATTTCTCGTACTTTTCTATTATTTGTAGCAGTGGTAAATGGATATTGTCTCCATAGGGATTTTCCTGTATCATCCTATTTTATAAAAATCCAACATAAAGACATTTTCGGTACATCACATTCGAAAAATCACTTCGAATCACGCTCCCAGCATGGTTTCTTCATGAATAGTGGCCAAGATTTAACCCAACAATACAAATTTTACCCAAAAGAGTCAAAACTTTACATGAAAATGAAGGTCTGTCTTTTTTTCAATTCATTCATAAATACACCATTCCTTGGGTATTTAAATGGAATTATAAAATGCAAAGTTCACCGATGCATCCTAAATATCTTGTCATCATCTTGTCTAAGAAATTCATGTTAAATGATGGTATAAATTTGATGTTGATTCAATCAGGGAAAGACAATTTACTCCCATTTCATCAAACCCATTCCAATAACTCTATAAGATTTGTTGTTAAAACCACCATCTACTCCATAAACCTACAAAGAAGCTAGTTTTTCAAATGAACAAAAAACTATTTAGGCTTCATCATTTTTCCCAATGCAGCCATCTTCATCATCTAATCAGATAGCTCCAAATCTTGTAAATTCAATACTTCAACATTTATAAAGAATGGAAGAAAGAATGAAACGAGTCGAAGAAATTCAATCAACAACCTCAAGAAATAACTCTGAAGATGGGACTAGTTCTACACCCCCTGATTTCTTTGAACTATAATAAAAATCAGGCACTTGCCAAAATAAATCATTCAAGCCCATGCCTCCAGGCCCCTGCCTGCGTCTCCAAGCTTATGCCATCCATCGGGCCCATGCCATTAATCTTATTCAGGCCCATTCCTCCAGGTCTTTTTGCCTGCCATCTGATAACCATCCACACATGACCATCAACATTACTGAACATTACTTCAAACCATCAACAATAATTCAGTGTTTCAACAACCCTAATAATTCAATCCATCTAGAATACAGCTGTCAAAGAAGTGAATAATTCCATAATTCATGCATATCATCAATCATATCATCCTTTCATCACCTCATACATCTCATCAAGCGTCATTAAGTGGTATTCCACTTTAAATGAAACAAAAAGCGTCATATGTATAAGAATCTATTTTCTTAAAGTATATGCGTCTTTTCTTTTCTTTATATAAAGATGATTATAAAGAATCTACTTTACTTAAAATTGATTTATCATGTTTTTTAAGATCCTTCACCCCAAGGGCTAGTTGGACTTTAATTATTGGTCATAGTCTGTGTAGAATAATCTTTTCACAATGATGCATCTTTTCTTTTATTGTCTTTTATTAAAGTAATGTTAGTTGGACTATCTTTAGAATATAGTGTGTCATTTATCTGTTACTTTTTTACAATAACCTTTTCTCATTTCTTGTGAGCCATAACTTAAGCATCTTTATGAATGGCCAAAATTTTATATTTTTTAGTTATAAATACAGGCTTTGATTGAGGTATTCCTCATTCGAAATTTAAACTTCGTTTGATCTCTTCATTTAAAATCTCTTTTGGTCTTTAAGTTCTTTACCATTGATCCCCTTAAATTTTAATATAAAAATCCTTGGTTTATACATTCCTGTCGTCATCCACTTCGTTCATCACCACTTTTTGCACCATTCTAGTATCAGAGTCAAGTGCTTTTGTCATCACCAATCCATCCATTACTCCCGAATGTAAGTTATATATAAAAGTATTTGAAAGGATTTTAGATTTAAAATTTGGATTTTGATTTTCAAAAGATTCTTCTTTTATTTTTCTTTAAATTAATTTATCTCTTGTTCACTATCAAGCAGTTAAGTTAAGACTTTCCTAGTCATGTTGTAATTCTAGCCAAAAAAAGCGTAAGACTACTAGTAAACCATTGACCAAGTTTGATCTTAAAACCCTAAGAATAAAAATGAATGAATTAATTAAAAAAATGAAAGGTGCTCTATCTTTTGAAATCCAAATTTAAAGTTTGAGTCATCATCCTCTTCTGACACCCTAAATGACCATAAATCAATAATAAAGCCAAAATAAATACAGTCAAAAATAGATTTAAGATATATGAGCGAAATTTCATATAATGACATAAAAAAATCTCTTCAAAATTGGGATATGCCTACAATAGGTCCAAAACAAATTTATACTCAAGGATCATTTTCAAAATATCAAGTTTTTGTGGTTAAGCTTGAAGAAGATATAAGATCGATAGATCAAGAAGGTCAAGAAATATTATTAAATTCTCCAGAAAAAATCAGATTATACAAAGAAAAATATAAATATTCACGTAAAGGATTAATTCAAGTAGCAATAAAACCAGTAACTGCCTCAAATCTCAATAAATCGGTATTAGCAACTGTCAAAGATAAACGACATTTAAAATTCAATGATTCTCTTTTATGAATGATTAAAGGAAGTTTGTCTGAAGAACCAATTTTCTTCAATTGCTTTCCTAATTTCACATTAGGTCTTCATGATCAATTTGCACATGAAGCATCAACATTAAGTCTTTAGACCAAAAGGGTTTAAAATGAAAGGAATATGTTCAAATGTGGCAAATGTTTTTAGAATTTATTATAAATTAATTCATATAATAATCCCCATAGTTGCATATACTAATTTATAAAAGGAGACATCTACATTATTTTTAACAAAGCATGCATAATAAAGTTATTACCTAAAAATAATTTAGTTGGAAAGATATAAATATACCAAAAACCTGGCTAATACAAGATACAAATAAAGAAGAAAATCCCCAAGATAATACAAAAGATCAAATTCATACCATAATAGCTCATGATGATGGAATAGTAGAAATAAATTTTGCATCTAGAAAATCTTGTTCAACAATACTTCGTATGAAAAATGAATCTATATGTGAATCTCAACTAGCTCGAGCATCCACATCTTTTACTGAAAAGGTGAAAATTTTATTAAGGCAAAAGGGTGGAAGAAATATAAATTATAGTAGTTTTACCTTAGGAGATTTAATTCAAGCTATTTGAATGGTTGGCTTAGCCATATGCAATGATATAAATTTTAAAGGCAATTAAACAAGGAAAACAAACCAAGAAATAGAGATATTGGTGACTTTTGTTATCAATTTAGACAAGGTACAAAAGCAAATACATATTCTATAAAATCAGGAAATCAAAAAAGACTACAATGATTTTCAAATAATGATAATAAGGAACCTTATTATAGAATTAATAATTGGCAAAAATATAAAAGAAATTATAATAAGAATAATATTATAAAGAATAAATCAAATAAATGTTTTAAATGTGGAAAACCAGGTCATTATGCTAATAAATGTCATTTGAAAATTATAAAATGAAAGTTAATGAAATTCAAGATAATAGCTCTATTGATTCTTGTCAATGTTTAGAAAATATACAAAATACATTTACATCAACTTCTACTTTAGATGATGAAATAAATGTTCTAACTACACATGAAGAATTAATCGTACAAATAGAAGAACAAATAGAAGATCCTACCTCAAAATAGAAATATTATACAAAGATAATGAATAAAGGAAAAGACATAGGAACAACATCTCAAGTTTCAAAATCTAATCCCAAAATGATTTTCAAAAACAAATAAATTTACATTGTAATTTCATACAATGCAAGATGTTTTCAAAACAATTTACAAAAAACAAGCTTTACTCTTTACAGCAAGACATAAATCAATTAAAAATATAAATAAAATATCTTAAAGACTGAATGACCAAATTAGAAGATGATAATGTAAACTTAGACAACTTTTTAGATTATGGAAATAACGTATTTATAGAAACACTAACCCATTATTTACATCAAAGATGGTTTACCCCTATTACTTTAAAATAAAAGATTTCAAATATTCAAGTCGTGCACTAATAGATTCAAGTGCAGATTTAAATTCTATAAGAGAAGGTTTAATTCTTTTAAAATATTGTGAAAAAAACTAATGGTAGAATCTCTACTGCTTAAGGTAGTAAATCAATTATTAAACTCGAATTCCAAATGCACGTATTTGTAGAATAATACAAAAAATGCAACCATTTTCGGTGACAACCAGAAAATTAAAACAATAATAGAAAGTAAAGAAACAGATTTTCCTTTTGTTACACCACTAAGAAATAGATATCTAAATCAAATAATAAATCAAATAGAATACAAACAAAACCAAATAGGATTTTTGAAAATAGAAATTATAAATTTTAAGACAAATCAAATAATTAACACTCCTTTTCAATCAAAAATAAAAACTTTTCAAGAAAATTTAGTCACCAAATGTTTTTAGAAATTCTAATAGCATTTTGGGATCGCAGAAAATATCAAGTATCTCTACCTTATATAGCTGACTTTCAAGAGAAAAATATTTCTACAAAAGCCGATCCCTCTCAAATTATTGAAAATTTATTAAATTTATGTGATGAAGAAATAAGAGTCATTTTTCAAAAGAAGCTAATTACACCTTCTCGATGCCCTTGGAGTTATAAAGCTTTTTATGTTGAAAATGCAATCGAATTAGAATGTAGATCACGAAAATTAGTAATAAATTATAAACTATTAAACAAATTTTTAAAAATAATCATATATCCATTACCTAACAAATATGATTTAATAAAAAGAATTACCAACTCAGTTATATTTTCTAATTTTGATCTAGAATCTGGATTTTGGAAAATATAAATTAAGAAAGATGATAGATATAAAACATCATTTAACGCTCCCTTTGGATAATATCAATAGAATTTTATGCCATAAGTCGTCTCAAGCAAAGCATTATGACTACCTAAATGGCACGAATATCAAAATCAATACAACCTAATGAATAACATATATCGTATCTTTTTGTCGTGTGATATCCTTTGACTAAACATAAGCCATGAAAGTCACCCTTAATGTTTAATCGTACTAGTCTCGATCTTTAGGTAAACTAAAAATATTCAAGTGATATTAACCATATCAATTCACATGGACTTAGCCATGATCAATTTATCTTATCGAGGGATCCACTAATATCTCTCTTTATACGAGAGTGAAAAATTCTATTTTGATTGCATACCTTCATATACTATTTACATGGTAATCAATCACAATCTTTATAATCATCCAGTTAAAGATAACATTTAATTGTGTCAAATTACCATGCTCCTCATATTGAAGTCTATGGTAATCTCAAGTCAAATGGACTAAATGATATATCTATCATGAGTAACACCTATGACTTAATCCATGTAGTGTTCTCATATCAGGTCGATTTTGTACCTTGTTCCCTAACAAGTACTCACGATGTCGATTCATATCCCTATACGCATGATCATCACATGACCATCAATCAAGATTCACACTAGTCTTAATTCATTATAGTTCCCAGTATAACGACTAATAACAAATGAAAACATTTATTTTATTAACTAAAATTATAAGACAAACAATGTTTATAGATCGACCTAGGGAACATTCTCCAACATGTTGATCATATACTGACATGTATCGAGCGTGCACAATAATTTTAGTATTTTACTATTAACTTGTAGTAGTGGTAAATGAGATATAGTCTCCATGGTGATTTTTGAAATCTCAAAGGAAAGTAATTTTTTCTTGTTGTTATTAATTTAATTAATCTAATTAAAAGGGAATTAAACTATTAAATAACTCACAACTATGATTACTAACTTAAATAATCAAACTAACTAAATTAGTTTAAACGATTCGAATTCGAAGTAAATTAAGCAATATTCAAATTCAATTCAATATAAATAAATAAAACGTTTAAACAAACCCCCACTAAACAATATAATATATTTGGATTACTTTTAAACACTAGAACATAATATCACTTCATATTATATTTATAATTATAAAACATGAAATCTCGAAATCATTAAACCCTACTTCTTAACAAGTTGATAGCCTTTAACCAGCCAATGATTTTTCTAAATTCAATGGAATTGCCACAATCTTATCATTATAAATCTACCTATTGGATAAAACGTGACACTGTAGAAATACGATAACATTAAGTTCAATGAAAATAATTCCTAATATAAGCTAATATTCCCAAAACCGCATAATAAACAACTTATAACACAATCACCTAGAACATCCACATAGGAAATGCCTTATAGATTAATCCTAATTACTACTATAATTGTTGTCAATAACTATAGACATAGATTTAGAATCATAATACCACATAAAACATTTACAACTATGCATGCAATAGTAATTTCCTTTAGTTATAAAAAGCAAAAACTTGTTAAATCCGTGATTGACGTGTATGAATAGATTTAAAGCATTAAGCAAATGATTCCTTAATTATAACTATCTGGCAATCCAAAATATATTAAATTGGCTGGGGTTTGTTTAAATTGATAGTCTACTCGGTCTTGCTGGAAATAAACAATGCATAAATTTAATTAAAAGATATAATGAATAAACAAATACCTTAATATAAATCAAAGCTCCAATGTATCTTCAAACATAGAAAATAAAACTAAGATAGAACAAAAAGAAAGCAAAAAGAAAGAATTAAGAGAGTTATTTGAAAGCTCTTTGGATTTTGGGACTGAGGCTATGTTGTTGTTGTTGTTGTTGTTGTTGTTGTTGTTGTTGTTGTTGTTGTTGTTGTTGTTGTTTTTTTGTTGTTGTTGTTGTTGTTCATTTCAAAGCTCTTTGGCCTTTTTTATAGTCTCTTTACTTATGCATATCTTAGATAAACTTAAATTCTTCATACTAATCGATTTTCAGTGATTTCTAACTTATACACAAATTGCTAAGTAAATCACTAAGTTTAACTCCGTGTGCTCAATCGATTCAGTTGGTGATTTATAGTTCATTCTCTAATTCGATGTGGATTCGCTGGCCTTCTTTTGCTGGAAATTTAGATAATGATTCCTTGTGTTATTTCAAATCGATGGTGCAATTTTCTAGTTAACTATTTTGCTTTTCTTTCTCTTTTCTTCCATTCTTTAATTTTTCTATTTAAAAACATGAAATCATAAAAATAAGAGAATACCTAGTGTAATATCATCGTTTATGCCTAAAATCAACCTAAATTACACTATAAAATGTGTTTGATTATTGACTTGTCATATACGAAGATCAACGAAGCTTCTAACATAAAATATAAAGAATAGTGATAGGATAAAAATATAAGAAGTTAAGAATTGGGGAAATGGTATGATAATAGCTAGGATTAGCTATTAAATTGAAACACAAGTGTTTGTGATGTAAGATTCTGAGTACCCAATAATTATTTCTATCCAAATTAAAGTTATGATGTCCATCACTATGACTTAAAATATACAAAATGAAGAAATAGATGTACAGATTATGTATCGGTAAGTGATTTATATAGGAAGTCGGTATAAACTTCTATATTGCGAGAGTTTTCATTGATATGACTTTTAGGATTGAAATAGCATCCTTTAAGAGTTTGATTTTCTGAAGTTGATCAAAAGTTTCTAAATTCTAATTATTCTCTCTTTAGTTGAACAATAATGAGAAAGTGAAATCATCAAAAGTAAAGTGATATAAAGTAAGATTCTTCGATATCTTACATAGTCTCATGAAAAGTACTCAAATTCTTTCTGAGATATAGAATAGTCAGGAAAATCTAGGACTAAATAAAAAGAAGTAAGTCAATAACAAACAAATAGTCTATTTAAGTCATGAATATCTTTGTTTCAAATAATAAGTAGCTAAGGAAGATTTCAATTGATTGAATGATTATCTGAAGTTGTATCATATTTAGCTATATTTTTGAAAAAGAGAAGGGATATAAATTGCCTTTAAAAGTCAAGATAAAGAAAATATAAGTGGTTTAAGAGTTTATCAGAGTTTTCATAAGTTGTAAAAGAGCCAAGAATGACATAAATATGAGAATAACTAAGATTGAAAAAATAGAATGGAATACTTTATGTATAAAAAATGAATGAGACGTAGAGATGACTTGTGACTGCTGAAAGTGACACAAACTGACTCTTTTAGTCATGGTAAGTCTATTGACTCAGAATTTATTAACGGTAAATTAGTCCCTAATTAGGGTCACTGAACAGTGATGTGGCCCGAGAGTGGTGCACATTCCTAATAATCGGCACGAGGATGGAGAAATATGTTAGATTTGTTGTGGTGTATTCCTTATGTAATGTATATGTGTAGTCTTATTAAGTCACTCCTACTAGTATATAAATATCGAGACATGAACGGGGACACACCTCGAGATGCGTGTCAAAGTAGGACTAGGGTAGAGAGTGGTTTGGTAAGTTTCAATTGAAGGTAAGGTGGCTTAAATAGTTAAATTAATGCACCTATAGTGCAATCTAAATAAATGAGGCCTAAGTTAGAAAAATAAAATATTTGTCATTAATGTTCCTCGAGATATGTGTAGACACATCACAAGACCAATTAATTTGAGTTTTGTATTATCGAGGATGAGTTAGTGAAAACTTAATGGATTGTAGAATGAAATGCGCACCATTAGATTGATCTGGAGATAGGTGTACACATTGAGATCAAGAACTATAATTTAACCATACCAATATATATAAAGGATGGATTAGATGAACATGCAAACATCTTCATTTGTAAATCAAAATGGGAGAGAGAGTTTGGGAGAGTGAGATCAACATATTGTGAGGAAATTCAGATATTTGCGAAGGTGATGACCAAGTTAAGGAACTCAAGTCATTAGGTAAGTCAATTTACACAACTATTTAAAAACGTTTTTGTAAAAACTAAAGTTATTAGTCATGTTCTGGTTTTTGTGTAATTTTAGAAGGCAAATGAAATCATTTTCAAAATCTATTTACGTATTTGGATTCCTTGCGAAAAACCATTAAAGTCTCAATAAAGAAGTTTGAAATTCGGAGTTAAATTGGCTAAGTTATGATCAATCAAAGTTTTAAGTGTATTATTGAGTTTTTATAAAAAATACATGCATAAATGGGTGGTTTGATGAATATATATAGTGTATGATGTTGTTGTTGCTATGGAGGATGTATTGGGTCTTTGGTGGAGGAGAACAGGGATCCGAGGTGATGGAGATTGCCATATGGAGGAGAAAATTCAAAAATTCAAAGTGTAGAATTTATGGGATTTCCTGCACATAGTGCACTAGGTATGCTCACTAATGCCCTACATGCGTGTAGCACACTGAAGAGCATGAATAATGTGTTAGGAGTCTCAAGCACGCTAGACATGGTACCCAGTGCACTTGGTCCTCTGGCAGCATAATTTATGCAATGTAGGTTAAGACTTTAAAAACTCTTAACTTAACCTAAACCTATATAAGACTATCTGTAAACATTCAGAAACATATCTAATTGAAGGTCACCCAAGAGGGGGGGTGAATTGGGTTACCGAGTAGTTATTGCCCTTTTAAAACTTTATGCGCAAATTACAACTATAATGCATACACTATCAATGAATATATATATATGCTATGCAAGTGAATGGAATGGAAGAGATGGAAAGTGACACACAATTTATAGTGGTTCGATCCAACGATCTACGTCCACTACCTAACCTCCCCGGTTAGGATTTTTAACCCCCACTTATATTGCAAATAAGTGTTACAACCTAAGCATACAAGCCTAGAGTGCCTAATTACAATTAGGACTTCCCACCTAGCCGCAACTAGGATTTGTGCCTAGTCTCAACTAGGTCTTCCCCTTTGACTTAGATTCCACTAAGTCTTACAATCATACAAATACAATAAGTTGCTGAAAAATAATGAGATACACTTTACAACACAAAGTGGTATCAAATTCAAACACTAGCAAGCCTCATAGAGCCTAACAACTCTTATGCATGCAAGTATGAGAATAAATGGAATATGCAAATATGTCACCGATTTTGTTGCAAATCCCAAATGTGAAATCGTTTTAAAAACTTAATATATTAGTGTAAAACCGATTTCAAGTCTAAGAACAATAGTTTAACAAAAATCAAGTTTAAGTGCAAAACTTTTGTTCAAATCAATCTTAGGGTTTGATAAAATAAATTTAAGTGCAAAACCCAAGAAGAAGGTGTTCAAACACACAACAAAATGATTTTCAAATCAAATACACAAAACTATGTAGATTAAGCACAAGCAAGATTTTAGATCTAGGACTTTCTTACAAACAAGAGAATGACAAAAGAGATCAGCTTTGAAGAGATTCTTGTACTCCTTTGAAAGCCTCAAAAGTCTTTGGATTAGAAAACTAAAGAACAACACAAAGATCTCCTTTTGCTTCTTCACAAAAATCAAAGTTCTTCTCTTTGTAGATTTTTTAGTTTTTGAGTGTGTTTCTTCCTCCTCTTTTTAACAAAACCATGTTCTTGGTGGTTTTATAATGTTAGGTATTCCATCTTGACGCTTTATGACCGTTCTAGGGATCCAAGGGTCCAAAATAGATCAAGAATTCAAATTAAAGTGTGTTTTCCAAATTGTTAAAAAAAAAGTCATCGATATATGCAATTAGCGCGCTAATGTTGAGACTTAACGCGCTAACTCTGCACTTAGCGCGCTAATGAAATCATTAGCGCGCTAACTGCAGGGACCTCCAAACAATTATTTTGTCCCTTTGTGTTAGCGACCCTTAAACTCGTCCGGGACCTAACCAACCCTTATATAACATGTTATACACGTTTATTATGAGTCATTAAGCCTAATTGGGTGGTCCAGATATTTTTACAAATTCAAAACGGAAATTCACGATTTCATAATGTATTAGGGGCTTTTCTACAAATTTACGCTTTCTTTTCGAAGACCTTTCAAAAATGAGTTTTTCTTTTTCGAAAACATTTACAATGATCTATAATATGCAAATGACCATCCACACAAAGTTTCACATTGTTTAAACTCATAGACCTAGTTATGTGTTTAAATTCCACTTTGAAACTTGAAGTAAACTTATAACTTTGAAAAATGGTTTAAGAAACTTGATATGCACGGACTAATGCATTTGGCTTGCGTGAAAGAATTTGTATACCTTACATTGAAATTACAAATTGCGGTTTGAACTTTCATCTTCATTTCTTCATTAATGCCGAGTCTTGAACTTGTATTTCTTGAGTACCCTTGATATGTTGTTTTGCATCCTTTAACAAAAACTGAAATACACTAGATGTTTATTAGTACATTTTCACCTTGTTTGTTTCCATCAAAATCTCGGTCGGAGTGCGAGTGACTAACCACTTAGTCCAACAATCTCCCCCTTTTTGATGATAACAAACAATGTGAACTTTAAAGGTGTAAAACGTAATCTAAATGTATATCGCATTCATGATTTTATATTTCATATATGCAAGTTCAAAACACATCAACCTTTTCAAGTTCAACCACATTTTTCTCCCCCGTTTGATACCATCAAAAAGTGGGGCCAAGCATCCCCATAAAGAAACACAATAGAAACAATACGAGAGAAATATACTCTCCCCTCACTTTATGCATATCAAGAAACAATAGACGGTAGCGATACAAATGCATAGACGATAAAACATAGTGAAGCAAGAAATATCCATATAGAAAACTCAGAGATACGCAAAAAAAAAAAAAAAATCATGATATAGATAGCATAAAGCAATGAGAGCATAGTTGTGGCTTAAACATTTGGGAGAGATGTGAGTTTTGAGGGTAAAAACGAATTTATAGACGCCTGGCCGAACGACATTAGTGCGCTAATGATAAAATTAGCGCGCTAATGGGTCGATTCATATTCCGGGCCAGTACGCTATTAGCGCGCTAATGGGTGTTATTAGCGCGCTAATTCCCTCTGGAAATTTTTGGTCAGTACATCATTAGCGCGCTAATTTTAACTATTAGCGCGCTAATTCCTCTCTTGGAATTTTTTGACAAAAAATTTTGGATTTTTGCAATATAGCTCCGATTCTCCTCAAACTTCATGGACACTTCACTAACACCATATAAAAAGGTTTGGAATAGCTAAAACATATGTAGAAGGTCCGATTCTAGAAACATGCCTAACTCACGCCGAATTTTAGAAAATTGTTCTCTAGGCAAAGGCTTAGTGAATATATCGGCTAGTTGATCCTCTCCGGGCACATGGATGAGTTTAACATCGCCCTTTTGGACGTGATCACGAAGAAAATGGTGTCTAATCTCAATATGTTTTGTTCTTGAGTGTAACACCTGTTTATCGCACTTGTGTTATCACAATAAATTTCAACACCCAACTAGGATTTGATAATCCTCAAGTTGTTGTTTCATGTATAGAACTTGAGCACAACAACTCCCTAAGCAGACACATATTCGGCTTCCGCCATTCGTAGATAAAGCAACGGAATTTTGCTTTTTGCTTTGAACCATGAGATAAGTGAATTTCCTAGCAAATGACAAAATCCGGAAGTACTTTTCCTATCGACTAGACTTCCCGCATAATCGAGTCAACAAAATCTGCGGAGTTCAAAACTCTTAGTTTTGTTGAACCACAATCCTAAGTCTTGTGTTCCACTTAGATATCGAAATATGCGCTTTACACATTTTAAGTGGGACTCCTTGGGATCGGATTGAAATCTAGCACATAAGCACACACCGAACATAATGTCGTGTCTACTAGCGGTCAAGTATAGGAGGCTACCTATCATTCCACGATAAAGTTTAGGATCTATGGGTTTTCCTAGTTGGTCTTTATCCATTTTGATGGTGGAACTACTAGGAGTGTCACATGCTTTCAGATTTTCGAATTTGAATTTCTTTAACATGTCCCTCACATACTTTGCTTGATTTATAAAAATGCCATGTTTGGATTGCTTTATTTGCAAGCCTAGAAAGTATGTTAGTTCTCCCATCATGCTCATTTCAAATTCATTTGTCATTAATGATGAGAATTCATTACATAGACTTGTGTTGGATGACCCAAAAATGATATCATCAACATAAATTTGAACAAGTAACATATCATGTTTTTCGATCAAAATGAACAAAGTGGGATCTAGCGTTCCTTTCTTGAATCCTTTTTCAAGTAGGAATGCACTAAGTCTGTCAAACCAAGCTCTAGGAGCTTGTCTTAGTCCATACAAGGCTTTTTGAAGATGATATACATGACCTGGGTGTTCATGATCTTCAAAACCCTATGGTTGTTCTACATATACCTCTTCATTAATGAAGCCATTTAAGAATGCGCTTTTAACATCCATTTGATATAGTAAAAACCCATTGTAGCAAGCATAAGCAAGTAACATTCGAATTGCTTCTAGTCTTGCTACTGGTGCAAAGGCTTCCTCATAATCAATTCCTTCTTCTTGATTGTAGCCTTGTGCAACCAACCTAGCCTTGTTTCTTACAATTTCACCTTTTTCATTCTTTTTGTTTCTAAAAACCTATTTGGTGCCTATGGTTGTGTGGTCCTTGGGTCTAGGTACTAATGTCCATACCTTGTTCCTAACAAAGTGGCTTAGCTCCTCTTGCATAGCCATTACCCAAAATTCATCTCCTAAGGCATCATCTATCTTAGTGGGCTCGGTTTGTGATACAAAAGCTATATGTCCTTCATCTCGATGTAATGTGGACCTAGTGATTACTCCTTTGTTTGGATCACCTATTATTTGTTGGGATGAATGGCCAATTAGAAGTCTTGAATTCTTAGGCGCACTTGTGTCGGATTCTTTACATGCCTCAACTTCTTGACTATTTGAAGTTTGTCCTAGGGTGCCATCATCTTCATCATCGATCCTCAATTTTTCCAAGTTTTGCATCATCTTAACTTTGGGATCCACTTCATCAAATTTCACATGGATAGACTCTTCTATGGTTTTGGTTGATCTATTAAACACCCTATATGCTTTGCTGTGCATAGAGTAGCCAAGGAAAAGTACATACCTTTGACTTTGGGTCAAATTTGTCTAATTGATCCTTATTATTTAGAACATAGCAAGTACAACCGAACACCTTAAAGTAACTTATGTTGGGCTTTCGGCCTTTCCATAGTTCATAAGGAGTCTTTTTCACTTGCTTTCGGACATTTACTTTATTTATATCATAGCATGCCGTGTTAATGGCTTCGGCCCAAAAGTGCTTAGCTATGTTGTACTCATTTAGCATAGTCCTACACATCTCTTGGAGTGTCCTGTTTTTTCTTTCAACAACTCCATTTTGTTGGGGTGTTCTAGGAGAGGATAATTGGTGTGTATAACCTTGTTTAGCACAAAAATCCTCCAAGTTTCTATTTACAAACTCACCACCTCTATCACTTCTAATGATGGTGATTTTGTATCCCTTTTCATTCTCAACTAAAGCACAAAATTTTACGAACACATCAAACACTTCATGCTTATGAGAGAGAAAATACACCCATGTATATCTAGTAAAATCATCAACAATGACAAAGCAATATGATTTACCTCCTAGGCTTTGTGTTTGGGTGGGTCCGAACAAATCCATATGGATAAGTTCTAAGGCTCGAGTCACATCACTTGTTACTTTCGTCTTAAATGACGATTTCACTTGTTTACCGAGGATACAAGGTTCACACTCCTTGTCTTTCTTAAACGTGCATTTGGGTAGACCCTTAACTAGATCATGCTTAGTCAATTTTGACAAGTTCTCCATGCTAGAATGTCCTAATCTACGGTGCCACAACCATGCATCACATTCACTTTGTGCACTCAAACATGAGACATTTTGCATATTCATCTCATCAAAGTTAATGGCATAAACATTTTTATCTCTATATGCAATAAATAAGGTTTCATGCTTCTCATTCCTAACAATGCATTTCGATGATTCAAACATAACATGAAATCCTTTGTCACACAATTGACTAATACTTGAGCAAATTATGTTTCAATCCATCAACAAGATAAACGTTAGAAATAGAAAGTGAATTGTTACCGACGGTTCCCGAGACCAATAACTCTTCCTTTGTTGTTGTCTCCAAATGTAACCTTTCCACCATCATGCCGCTTTAGTTCAATAAATTGATGTGCATCTCCGGTCATGTGTCTTGAGCACCCACTATCCAAGTACCATGGGGTGCTCTTCCTCGCATCCTACACAATGGGAAACACACTAGATTTTGGTACACAAACACCTTTGGGTCCGAGAATGTTAGTGTAGTAAACATTTTTAACTACCCATGCTAGTCTACCCACTTTGGCCTTTTGTAATGCACATTTCCCGACCACATGAGTCTTGTTGCATTTAGAGCATCTACGGTCATCATTTAGCAATTTCTTGTAACTTAACAAGTTTGCTCCATAACCTATGCCTCTTTTGTTGAGTGCACGTCGTTGTGCTCCCAACATCATGTCAAACATTTCTTTACCATTTGTAAACTTATGCACCGTGCTAGTCAAGTCCTCTACTTCCTTGACTAAAGCATCTCTCTCCTCTATGACTTCATTTAAGTCACTTTGGAGATCATTAATGGTCTCATTTTGTGACTCTATTTCACTAATTGCAATGGTCAAGCTCTTTTTGAGTTGTTTGGTCTTTTTGACCTCCTTTTCCAACTCTTTCCTAAGCTCATCGAGATTTGGAACATCATCCAAATCATCAACATTATCAAAGTTAAAAGAGTTAGAATTTACCTCGCCTTGTGCCATGAGACAAAGTATTGCCTTCTCGCTTTCCGATTCGGATTCCGAACTTGATGATGATGAGTCATCCAAAGTTGCTTTGAAACTCTTCTTTCCTTTCTTCTTGTCAAACACCTTCTTGGATTTGCAATCCGCCTTGATGTGACCCGGTTTGCCGCAACCGAAGCATATGGTTTCATTTGATTTTCCTCCCTTGCTTCCATTTCGAAACTTCTTCTTATACTTGTCTCGCTTGTACATGGCCCTGTTGAGCTTTCTTGAGAGCATAGCTACTTCCTCCTCAAGATCATTATCATCACATGATTTTTCATTTTCAATGATCTCTACCGATGCACTAGGGGAGCTATTTGCCTTCAAGGCGATATCTTTTCTTGAACTCTTAGTACCTCCACTTAATGCTTCCAATCTTGCTCGGTCTTTAAGTTCAAATTCATGGACTGTTAGCTCTCCACACAATGCATCAAATGTGTAATCTCCAAGATTTTGTGCCGATTGGATAGCATACTTCTTGGCATCCCATTCCTTAGGCAAGCCTCTAAGAAATTTATACACCGAGGTTTCTTGATCATAATTCTTTCCAAGATTCTTGATCTCATTCAATAGTTTAGTGAATCGAGTGATGGCGGTGGCTATGTCTTCATCGGACCCAACTCGAAAAGTTTCATAGTGCTCCTCAAGAATTCTTAACTTGGTCTTCTTCACTTGCATGGTACCTTCATAGTGTACCCCAAGCTTCTCCCATACTTCCTTAGCCGTTTGACAAGCACTTACTCGATTAAATTCATTTTCACTTAGCGCACAAAACAAGTTATTCATGGCTTGATCATTTGAGAGCTCAATCTTTATCTCCTCGGCGGTGTACTCTTTCAAGGGCTTATCCGGTGGAGTGTAGCCACTTTCGATTGCATCCCATAAGAATCTATTTTGTGCTCTAATGTAGAATTTCATTCTCATTTTCCAATGAGCATAGTTAGTTCCATCAAAATACGGAGGCCTACTCGAAGAGTTGCCTTCCCAAAGGCGAGCCGGATCTAAGGTTTGCATCCTTGCACAAAAAGAACACTCAAAGATACGTTAGTAATACTTTGAGCAATAACCCGCTATGATACCAATTGAAGGTCACCCAAGAGGGGGGTGAATTGGGTTACCGAGTAGTTATTGCCCTTTTAAAACTTTATGCGCAAATTACAACTATAATGCATACACTATCAATGAATATATATATGCTACGCAAGTGAATGGAATGGAAGAGATGGAAAGTGACACACAATTTATAGTGGTTCGATCCAACGATCTACGTCCACTACCTAACCTCCCCGGTTAGGATTTTTAACCCCCACTTATATTGCAAATAAGGGTTACAACCTAAGCATACAAGCCTAGAGTGCCTAATTACAATTAGGACTTCCCACCTAGCCGTAACTAGGATTTGTGCCTAGTCTCAACTAGGTCTTCCCCTTTGACTTAGATTCCACTAAGTCTTACAATCATACAAATACAATAAGTTGCTGAAAAATAATGAGATACACTTTACAACACAAAGTGGTATCAAATTCAAACACTAGCAAGCCTCCTAGAGCCTAACAACTCTTATGCATGCAAGTATGAGAATAAATGGAATATGCAAATATGTCACTGATTTTGTTGCAAATCCCAAATGTGAAATCGTTTTAAAAACTTAATATATTAGTGTAAAACCGATTTCAAGTCTAAGAACAATAGTTTAACAAAAATCAAGTTTAAGTGCAAAACTTTTGTTCAAATCAATCTTAGGGTTTGATAAAATAAATTTAAGTGCAAAACCCAAGAAGAAGGTGTTCAAACACACAACAAAATGATTTTCAAATCAAATACACAAAACTATGTAGATTAAGCATAAGCAAGATTTTAGATCTAGGACTTTCTTACAAACAAGAGAATGACAAAAGAGATCAGCTTTGAAGAGATTCTTGTACTCCTTTGAAAGCCTCAAAAGTGCTGGATTAGAGAACTAAAGAACAGCCACAAAGATCTCCTTTTGCTTCTTCACAAAAATCAAAGTTCTTCTCTTTGTAGATTTTTTAGTTTTTGAGTGTGTTTCTTCCTCCTCTTTTTAACAAAACCATGTTCTTGGTGGTTTTATAATGTTAGGTATTCCATCTTGACAGTTTATGACCGTTCTAGGGATCCAAGGGTCCAAAATAGATCAAGTATTCAAATTAAAGTGTGTTTTCCAGCTGTTAAAAAAAAAGCTGTCAGATATGCAATTAGCGCGCTAATGCTGAGACCTAGCGCGCTAACTGGAGGGACCTCAAAACAATTATTTTGTCCCTTTGTGTTAGCGACTCTTAAACTCGTCCGGGACCTAACCAACCCTTATATAACATGTTATACACGTTTATTATGAGTCATTAAGCCTAATTGGGTGGTCCGGATATTTTTACAAATCCCGAAAACGGAAATTCACGATTTCATAATGTATTAGGGGCTTTTCTACAAATTTACTGTTTTCTTTTCGAAGACCTTTCAAAAACGAGTTTTTCTTTTTCGAAAACATTTACAATGATCTCTAATATGCAAATGACCATCCACACAAAGTTTCACATTGTTTAAACTCATAGACCTAGTTATGTGTTTAAATTCCACTTTGAAACTTGAAGTAAACTTATAACTTTGAAAAATGGTTTAAGAAACTTGATATGCATGGACTAATGCATTTGGCTTGCGTGAAAGAATTTGTATACCTTACATTGAAATTACAAATTGCGGTTTGAACTTTCATCTTCATTTCTTCATTAATGCCGAGTCTTGAACTTGTATTTCTTGAGTACCCTTGATATGTTGTTTTGCATCCTTTAACAAAAACTAAAATACACTAGATGTTTATTTGTACATTTTCACCTTGTTTGTTTCCATCAAAATCTCGGTCGGAGTGTGAGTGACTAACCACTTAGTCCAACACTAATGATACTAGGAACTTAAGAAAGAGTCTCGATGGTTCTAGAATGCATTTGGAAGTGTCGAAAGGTCGAGCTAGCATAAGACTTTGCGTGGATTGTAAGTAAATTGATTGAGATATTTCTCTCCATTTCATTTCCTAATTGTGCATTTATTTACGGTTATTTAGATTGATGTGCCTATTGTACACTCGATGCCATGACTTTGTTGTCCTATCTCATATCATAAGTTTATTTTCATGGAATTATTGGTGTTTGAATGTTTCATTTATTCAGAATTATGAGTTATTTTTTTCTTGGTTGTTAAGGATTTTCTTAAGTTAAGTAGTATGCTATTAGGTAGATGATTTACGTATTATGAATTTAAATCTTTTGTGCTTTAATTAAGTAATTCTATTTGTGGATTTCTAAATAGAGTCATTTATTGATTTATGAAATTAGTTCTTGTATCTAGGACAATCATATAATAAAGATGGGCGCGACACACTGGGTCACTAGATTCCGGAGTTGTCGGGATCGCACCACTAGCTTACGCGTCATACAGGGTATAGGACCAGATGTTTTCGATGAGTATATATATGTAAAATGGGCATTTTGAGTATATCTACGTCCCAAATAGCGGAACAAAGTTGATGTGATACTTGCTGTTTAGTTGAGTGTCAGTTTCATTTTGGATTACTAAAGTATCTTATAACATTATTCTTTTTCAGCCTTAATTGCAATTGTTATGCTTTTAGATACTTGTTTCTTAGTGTTACTTTCTACATTACTGTACCCATCATCCGTTTTATGATGGTTTAGTTTCGAGCTGTCTATTATTAGTTTTCAGTCGTCAACGAATAGTTTCTTGCTACTTTTGCAGATGATCATTTTGTCTATTTATTACTTACGTTTTTGAATAACTTTGGGTTGTATATTGGGTGGAGAGACTAGACTTACCTACGGTTTCATATATTATTTTGGTTGGTTTTATATGATCGTTTGTTTACTTGGTTTCCTTAGTAGGTATTTTTATAAATGCTTCAACTAATCTTAATAAGTCTTTCATTAAAAATTACGGTAATGATAATTGACTTCTTACTTAACTCTGAAAATTATAATTACCTAGAAATGAATAATACATATGGTGATTGTGTGTAACTAGGTGAATGAGGTGAAAAGGCGAACTTATACGTTGTTAATTATTACGTGGCAAGGGTTAGGGTTTAATGATGGGATTAGGCCGAGTTCGGGAAGTCGGGCCATCACAGTTGCTATCAGAACATAGGTACTAAAACCTTAGGGACATATTAGAAGTATTTTTCTAAATTGTCATACCAACGTCACAGTTGGTAGCAGCTATGGTTTCTAGAGCCTAGGTAATGGAGGATGGTTTATTCTAAACGTGATACCAACATCATAGTTGATATGATAATCAAATTTCTTGATAAGTATACAATGAAACTTAAATAAAATACAAATCTTAGATATGGAAACCACACAATCTTACACGCGATAATTACATAGTACCTGATGTCGCGATCGCTATCAACATGCAAACTACTATAGCAGATTAGCGATAGGGCGGAGATGGTAGTGCAAGCGGTTGCCGCTAAGGATTGTCGAGGATCTAATAGAGTAAGGATCGTCGAGGCTATCTAATAGAGTTGTCGAGGCTATCTAATAGAGTTGCAGCACAGGTTCAACAGTTGGCCGACTTCATGTCAGATATGATGATACATATGTCCGCACTTGTACTGTCCATTACTACCGCTACCATTTTGATTGCAATACTACTACCGAAATTTGAGGTACAAGTTATTACAACTGATGATATGCAATGTCGGACTAACACAGTCGCTGCCCAGAGATATCAGTTGACTAAGATCCTCGGGATTGTACAAGCACATGTAGTTTCACCGGTTGTTCCAGCTAACTCTACTGTGACAATACTTCCAGCACTTAAGATTTAGATTGTACCAGCTATTACCACCACCATACTGCGAGCACCAGAGCTACATATAGCACCGATAATACTAGTTCAACCAGAGATTTTTCTCCGATACTACCGGTGCAGATTTCGATTTATGCTACACCCTCATTCATTGAGAACAATAGGAAGAGGAAAAAAGGCAAGGTATTGAAGAAAATGTCTGAAGGATCCAGTTAATTTGGGTTAGAGATACCAGTCATCGCGACACTTGCGATAGCAAGTAGATTTTTATCCATAGCTTCAGTTGTTGTGATTCCACCTACTTTCATTCCTAACTTTGCCAGTGACACATGTTAAGCGTGTACAATAATAAATTTCTCGTATATTTATGACCTGTAGTAGTGATAAGTGGGATATCATCTCCACACGAATTTTGCAAACTTCACATAAAAGTGTTTTTTCTTGTTTTTAATAATTTAGTTAATCTAATTAAATGGGAATTAAAATATTAAATAATTGAAAACTATAAATACTAACTTAATTAATCAAACAAACTAAACTAATTTAAACAATTCAAATGTGAACTAAAATAAATAATATTCAACTTTTATATAATATAAATATCTAAATAAACACCTAAAAAAACCCCACTAGACAATATAATATACTTGGACTTCATTTCAAACACTAGAATATACCATCACTTTATATCATAATTATAATCATAATACATGAAATCTTGGAATCATTAAGTCCTACTTCATAATTCATAATAGGTTGATAGCCTTTAGCCAACCACCAATTTTCCTTAATTCAATGGAAATGCCACATTTTTATTATTGTAAATCTACCAATTGGATAAAATGCAACAACATAGAAATACGATAACATTACACTCAGTAAAAACCATGTCTAATCTAAGCCAATATTATTGAAGCCGCATAATATAAAACTTAGAACATAATCAACTAGAACATCCACTCAGGAAATACCTTATAAATTAATCCTAGTTACTACTTCTATAATTGTTGTTAATAACTATAGACATTAAATCATAATCATAATACCATAGTACATATTCATGACTATGCATGAAATACTAATCTTCATTGGTTGTAACAAACAAAACAACTTGTTAAATTCATGATTGACATGTATAAATAGATTTAAAGCATTAAGTTCATGATTCCTTAATTATAACTTACATGTATTTTAAAGTTTACTACATTGCTAGGGTTTGTTTAGATTAACAAACTACTCACTCATGCTAGAAATAAATAATGCAATAATATAATAGAAAACATATTAAATAAATACCTCTTAATGAATTAAACAAAGCTCCAATGTAGCTTCGAACATAGACTAAATAAAAATAAGCTTAAAACTTACAGAATGCTTCCAAAGAATATGCAATGGCCTTTGGTGAAAGTTATTTTCAAGCCCTAGGGTTCTATTTCTAGTTCCCTTATATATACATATCATACATAAACTCAAATACTTCATATTAATCTAAGAAAATTATAACTGACTTGAGCGATTTGTTAGCGATTCCATTTTGTACACTTATCGTTGAGTAAATCATAAAAAATAATATTCTTTGCTCTACCGATTCAGCTAGTGATTCATAGTGTATTTCCAAATCGCTGGGAAATCGCTGGTTTTTTCTGCTGCTTATTTAGACACTGAATCCTAGTGTTTTAGATTCACTGGCTAATCGCTGGTTTTTTCCTGCACTTTACTAAACTTTTTCCTACACTTAACCAAATTCTTTACTTTTAATCTTTTTTTCTTTACTTTTCATATTTAATTCCTGAAATTATAAAAATAAGAGAATACCATGTGTAATATTATCATTTTCATCTAAAATCAGCTTAAACTACACTATAAACATGTCTAATTATTGACTCGTCTGCCAGCAGACCACCTCTGAATATATAACCAATGCAACAATTTTAGCAAACTTTGGGTAACAAAGACTGGTATGCATCAGGGGAAGGGCAGAGATCGACTTAGAGTCAGATTGAGTTTACAGAGCAGAGAAGTAGTTTGAAATGTTTTTTACGTGGCTAAAAGGAACATGTTATGAGTTGACACAGCACTAAGTAGATAGCCGTCGAGCTACGGATGTGGACAAACCAAACACATGATTAGATGATGTTCGCAGCCACAAGACTATCAATTGCCTTCCATGCAACATGTCAGACATGGAGCTCACTTGGACACAAAGCGGGACCTAGAGATAACACATGACCCTGGTGAGGGTACACATTCATCATTGCATTATTTATACATTGTCTGATTTAGGTATAATAGTAGCTGCACTAATGATTTGGGAGTTAAAGTTGATTACTGGACTAACAAGAATGACTCAAATAAGTCCGTATCACATGGGTTAAAAAGGTAATGAAAGTTGTGTTGCCTGATAAGCACACTCAAAACTTTCGCAAGGAAAATTACGCCAAGCGAGATTTCTCTATAGTAGTGTAACCAGAGTGCCGAAATAATTGAACCCAAGTTAAGAAGTCTGTGGACCTACTTGTGGTAGTTAAGAAACATTGACTTTAGGGCTAATGTCAATTGAAGTTTTGGCCAGAGTAATTATCGTGAGAATGAAATGGAAATAAATTTTCCATTTGTTTTAAATAATGAACAAATTATGAGTCAACTGGCGAGTGACTCCCTTTTAGGGATAAGACTGAGTCATGAGATTAAGCTTGTAATTAAATGAAGTTTAATATTGAGGACGAAATTTCTATCAGTTGGGAAGACTATAACTACTCTGAATTTACTAATAGTAAATTAGTCCCTAATCAGGGTTAACGACTCGTAACGCAGCTTGAGAGTGGTCGCATAGTCCTAATACTCAGCGTAAGGACCGAAAGATATGTTAGGATTTTTGCGATGTATTTCTAGTGTAATGTATATATATAGACTTATTAAGTCACTCCTACTAGTATATAGATGTCAAGATGCGAGCAGGGGGACCTTGAGATACGTGGGTAGAAAGTGATGTGATAAGCTTTAATTTAAGTTAATGTGGCTTAAATAGTTAATTCAAAATGCCTATAGTGCAATCTAAATAAATAGGGACCAAGTTAGAAAAATAAAACATTAGTCATTGATGTTCCTCGAGATACTTATAAACACATATAAAGACTAATTAAATTGAGTTAGGTGTTATCAAGGATGAGTTAGTGGAGAGTAAATGGATTTTATAAATGAAATATGTGGCATTAGATTGATCTAGAAATGGGTGTATACATTGAGATCAAGGGCTATAATTTAACCTTATCAATATATATAAAGGATGGATAAGATTAACATCCCAACATCTTCATTTGTAAATCAAAATAGGCGAGAGAGTTCTGGAGAGTGAGATCAACATATGATGATGAGATTTGGAGAGTTGGGAAGGTGATGATCAAGCTAAGGAACTCACATCATTGGGTAAGCCAATCTACACAATTATTTAACAAAGTTTAGTAAAAAATAGAGGTGTTAGTTTAGTTCTTATTTTTTATGATTTTAGAAAGTAAATGAAATCATTTTTGAAATTGGTTTACATATTTGAATTTTATTTTGAAAAACCATTAAATTTGCTATAGAGAAGTTTGAAATTCAAAGCTAAATTGACCAAGTTATGATTAATCAAAGTTTTAAGTGTTTTTTTAAGTTTTTATAAAAATGCATGCATATATTGATGGCCTGATGGGTATATATGAAGTGTATGTTATTTTTGTTGCTATGGAGGATGTATTAGGCTTCTAGTGGAGGAGAACAAGGATGAAAGATGATGGAGATGGCCATTCGGATAAGAACACCCAGAAACTTGAAGTGTAGAATTTCAAGGATTTCGTGCGCGTAATGCTAGGTGTGCTTGCTAGCGCGCTACTTGCGTATAGTGCCCTAATAAGTATGAATAGACCCCTAGCGAGCTAAACATGGTACTAAGTGTGCTAGATCTTCTAGGCAGCATAATTTATGCATTGTTGGTTAAGAATTTAAAAACATTAACTTAACCTAAACCTATATAAAAGCATTTGGATACACTCTAAAACATATATAATGATACCAAAAACCTAGAGAAGAGTCTCGAGGGTTCGGGTATGCATTTAGAGGTGTGAAGAGGCCGAGTTAGCCTAGGAACTTTGCGTGGATTGTAAGTAAACTAATTGAGATATTTCTCTCCATTTTATTTCCTATTTGTGCATTTATTTACAATCATTTGGACTTATGTGCCTATTGTACTCTTTATGCCATGACTTTGTTGTCCTATCTAATATCACGAGTTTGTTTTCATGGCATTTTTGGTGTTTGAATGTTTCATTGATTCTAGTCATGTGTTATTTTATTCTTGGTGTTGAGGATTTTCATCAAGTTAGATAGCTTGCTATTAGGTAGATGATTTATGTGTTGTGAATCTAAATCATTTGTGCTTTACACAAGAAATTTTTTTTTAGATTCCTAAACTAAGTCATTTTTTGATATATGAAATTAGTTCTTGTATTTGTACCATTATATGATAGAGATGAGCACGACACACGGGGTCACTAGATTCTAGGGTTGTCAAGATCTCACAACTAGCTTGTGTAGCACACGAGGTATGGGACCCAGTGTTGTCGATAAGTATATATATATGCACAATGGGAATTATAAGTATATCTATGCCCAATTATTGGAACATAGTTGATGTGATATAATTTCATAGTCAATTTATATCATTACTGCTTAGCCGAGTGTCAGTTTCATGTTATTTAACTGAAGAATCTTATAGCATGATTCCTTTTCAGATTTAAATGCTATTGTTGTGCTTTCACATACTTGTTGTATATATTTGGAAATGTGGTTAAATGTCTTTTAGTTTTACTTTCTATATTACTGTACTCACCGTCCTTTTATGATGGTAGGTGCAGACTTCGAGTATCAGATCGGGGAAGGAGAAGATCGACATTTAGTTTTATACTGTCAATGGACAGTTTCCTACTACTTTTGTAGGTGATCATTTTGTATATTTATTATGTACATTTTTGGTATAAATTTAGGTTGTATATTAGGTGGAGTGACTAGACTTCCCTATAGTTTCGTGAATTATTTTGGTTGGTTTTATGTGATCGTATGATTACTTGGTTTCTACAGTATGTGTTTTTATAAATGCTTCCACTATTCTTATTAAGTCTTCCACAAATAATTAAGGTAATGATAATTGACTTTTAATTAACTCTAAAAATTACAATTAAATTGAAATGAATAATACATATTTTGATCGTGTGTAATGAGGTAAATGAGATGAAAAGGCTGATTGATACATTGTTAAATCCTACGTGACATAGGTTAGAGCTTACTGACAGGATGAGGCAGGACAATACCAGTTTGGGGAGTCAAGCCGTAACAGTACGACACTGGAGTAGTTCTACATGAATAAAAGTCTAAGTAACTCCATATCATAATCACAATTCATTCACAACGTGGAAGACTGGTGTGATGACACTGGTGTGATGACACTTGTCTTTGAATAATTGAAAGAATTGGTGATAGTCGACATAAAAAAATCTATAATGTTTCATTGAAGTCAATTTTAAGCTTAAGTATCGACAAATGAATGGTCAAAAATTCTCACATAAGTATGAAAATGAGAATTTAATGTCAACGAGTCCTGATAAGACTTAAGATACCAAACTATGAGTTTGATGGAATTTAATATACTATCATAAAGATCTTATAAATAATCAAACTCCAGAAGTTGAAAGATTTGAACCAAAGTAGTATACAACTTTTTTTAGTGAATATATTGTATATTGGTTCAAAAGTAGTGGTATACCACATGATTAGTCAGTGGTGAAGTTTTTAAGCACTATGTTATTTTAAATTGGAGTTGAAATAAGATAATTGTATGGATTGTGAATATATATATATATATATATATATGAAAATGAAAAAAACGCATGATTTACAGCTTAGGTTGTTAGTATTATCCCTGTTGGTTGGAAATAATAAATAAAGAACAACATATCTTGCTTAATATGTTTGAAGAATTGAATATTCTTCTATAGTAATCTAAGAAAATCCAGAAGTATATATTGAGTAGATACAAAAAATTTATAACATATGTATAAACTTGTACATGATACAAATTAAAAATTATACTATGAGAGTATAATCATAAAATATGTTGATATCTCTGTTACAAAGCATATATTTACTCAAGTTAAAGTACATATACTGTCTCTATTCAGATACAAGAAGATGTTTGGTGATTTGTAAGTGACTGAGACATGAGATGATGTAAAACCTCAGTTGTTAGAGAAATGATACGAACCAATGTAATTAAATTGGTAATGTGGAAACTGGAGTAGTTATTAAGGCAATCTGGAAGAGATTGGTAGTGAAATGAAGGAAATGAGGTTCATTTGTGAATGGATGGATAGGGAATGATTTGACAATGTGAAAAAGTTGTTAATTTTCTAACTAGTCAAATGAAAAGTTGAGTTGGCTGGCGAGTCAGAATTAGTAACTTCTTTCTAAAGCATAACCTAAATGATATTGTGAATAGACATTTAGAGAATAAGTGACAGTTGCATGATGTGTCAGGTTTCATTTTTTGATTTTTTTAAATTTTAGATCTCTTTTCATGGGATGAAAGATGTAATTTGAGATCTATAGTCATGCGATGACTTATATGATTCCAATTTTCGTTGAGAAATGTTGGAAGTGTGATGGATAAGATAGACACACGATTCTAATTTAGTATCTAATATTGTACTCGAGTATTATTTACATCACTATATATTTAGATTGATGATAGTATAAGAATTGATTGATCTAAAATTCTCATAAGAAAGTCAGATAGTGATGAGAAAGTAAACAAGGATGAGTATACCAAAGTTTGGTGGATAGAAAAAGCATTATCAATGCTTTATGGAATTGTTATTCAATTCAGAACAAGTAGTGTTTTATGAAAAGTAAGATAGTTTAGATCTTGCTAAGTATTGATTCTAGAATGGGATTCAATGCATGAAATGTAAAATGAAGCAAGATTTGATAGAAATCCCACCAGATGAATACATGACTCATCTTAAATTCAAAACTGCCTAATTGGCAGGAAAGTGTTATAACTTTTGCACCGAATTTAAAAATAAGATTGACAGTTTAATTTCTTAGAATCTTTACTCGTAAAGGTTATAAATAGTTTAAATAGATCAAAAGAGTTTTCTTTCGGGTGATCCTGCCTGTTAATAATTACTTTCTTATTTCCTTTTATCGGGATATCATTCCTTACTCAAATTCTGATATCTTTCCTTTAATCAAATTTCGAGAACAAAATTTAAATTAGTTTAGAAAATTGTGACCATCTCTGATTTTAATAAATTAGTATTAAGATTTAATTATGATATTAGTATGTCATAATCTTGACATGTGTTATTGATTATGACTCGGATTGGTGAAAAGGGAATCACTATGTTAATTTTTATTTTTCATTTGTGAATAACTAATTTGTGTATTATATGGTATTTTGTCGTGATATGTCGAAGTGTATTGAGGCGTGTCCTCAATTTTTTCATAGTCGGGGTTGCAAGCGCGTGTTTGAAGGGCACAAGTGAAAATGAATAACTAGGAACAAGAAAACTCGTAAATCAAATGTCAAGTATCACGTGGAATTCTCCCTTGATTTACCTGCGAGTCAAGATTCATGGCATTATTAAATGAGAACAAAGTTAGTGCAAGACCATACCTCAGGTTTAGTGTTAGTTGGCGGTGGTCGAGGTTGAGATTGGGTACAAATCGGTGCACGTTTAGTTAAGTATGGCAATAAAATTAGTCTATATGAGTTTGGTGTGTCATGGAAGAAGTTAAGATGTTCGAGGCTTCGGTATGACCAAAACAAGTGTTATGGATGTTTTATGAAATTATACTATTTTATCAAGAACTTGGCTCGATTCGGCAAAAAATCGGATCCAAAACGAGCATTGAAAGATAAAACACATCAAAATAAGGAATTTGGGAGTTAATAAATAAAAAGAAATTAAACTGCTGACAAGCAGATGAGGGCTTATGTATAAATATAAAAAAATCAAATGAAACTTTCGTTTGATATGTTCAACAGAATGTTAAAGCTTTGGTTCCCAAAACCACTCCACAGGCATTTTTGCTTTGTTATTTTCATACGTCTGATTTTCATTCGATTTCTCTTTGCAAAATTGTAGAGCATCGCAAGACAGTCAATTTGAACTAAGTTTATGTGGTGGAAACGAGGTATTTTGCATGTAATTTGATAAATTCTCAATTTAGGGAATTTTCCTCAATTCAATTTGAATTCTTGCAATTTCTCAATTTCTTTTTTTACGGGGTTTTGATTGAAATTTGTAAGCATTGTTATGGATTGGAATATCGGATTGATTTGTGTCAATTTGGGATAAATTTCACTAACGTTGGTTAAGGTATTGATGAATTGAATTGATGTAGTTCAGTTGATAATTGTTTTGAAGAAGTTGTTATAGTTAAAATTGATTTACATTGGGATTTTAAACGAATTTGATTATTAATTTTTGTCCAAATGGACTCTACGGGCTGTGAAATATTTTGATGTTGGTATTTTGTGGTTTCATTATGTTTGTTGTCAATATTTAAGGATTTAACTGTGAAAATAATTTGGACAAGTTTAATTAGGTTTAAATCAATAAAGTTCGTCTTATCAACTGGCCATATTTGAAAATTCATTACTTCTCTGACTTTGATCCTATTTGAGTGTTCTTAGAGTCTATGGGAATTATGAAGCGTACTAAACACGTTTCTTTTTGGTCAATATAAAATATATAGAAGTTTTCAAGGGTAAAAAGTTACACCAAGTTAGCTAGTTGAAAGCTAGTTGAAGTCGTTATAAATTATTATTTTTGGAAACAATTATCGAGCATATTTTAGCCGTTGTTTTCGTGGGGTTTCATTTTTCGGTTTCACTTGAAGCTTAACCCTTATAATAATTGGGTATGTAGAAAGTTATTGGAGCCAATTTTAAGGTGATTCAATGCTCTGGGAACCCCGAATATTTAACTCAAAGTTGGTTGGTGGTACGTAAATCCTACAGTGATCACTTTATCATTATATATACATATTATAATGCATTTAACTCCTTGATTATGCATCATATATATTGATCATGCACTCATGCATCAGGGGTAATATGGGTTAAGAGTTCGAGTCTTAAGACTTCGATAGTTGGCTCTTCGCCGAGCATGTTTCTTGTCGGATCCAGAAAGAGTTGTTGAAAATAGAAATAGCTTAGGTGGGTTGAGTTAACCAGACTTGAAAACTATCCTCATATAGTGCTTTAAAATTTACTGATAGTACTATTTTCATTTCAATCAGGTATTGATCACACTTCTTGATATGCTAACATGAAGGATGTGACCACGTGTTGATATTTACATATTAATTCTCACTGAAATGCATTTATATTTTTATTATATTGCATTTGGCAACATAGGTAATTTGGAGAGTGTAGAATTTATTTATCTAAAATTATTTTACCTTTTATTGGAGATTTCAAGTTGTGAAGTTCATGGAAAGGATAACAGAAACTCATTAGGGTATTGTAATGTTGTTTAAACTTATATTTCTTTTTGATTGACTCTTTTTACATAATATTATATTTTTTTGGTTATGGGTATGAGTGATAGGTCGTGTAATAGTGTTAATGGAATTATAGTCTAAGTATCTAATGATACCATTGGCGTGGTTTTTTTAGGATTGAATAATGTTTGAAGTTCAAAACTATAAATACGGATTATAGAGCCCACATGGCTATATAATAGTTTTAAGGTGAAAACTTGTGCAGTTGTTGAAAGATAAATATTTTGATTCAAGTTTGATATTATATTCTACACTATTGTAGAGATGTGAGTCCTTTTAGGCCTTTTACCCACTACGTTGTCTATTAGGTGAATTTTCAAACATGTCAATTTTAGGGAAGGTGCTGCTGAAACTTTTATAAAATACGGAAGACATTTCTTATGATTTCATAATTTGATTCGATAAAATAAATTAAGAACTGAGGTCATTTGAGGATTTAGATTTACGTTTGGAGTATTATTAAGGATTGAAATAAAAGTATTTTGAGGTCAAAGTAAATTTATGGTTTAAGTTTCTAATTAGTGAAATTAGACTAAGCGAGAATCAAGACTTTGAATTTAACTTTTAGGATGATTATATATCTTAATAATTTAAGGAATGGATGTCACGAAAGGAGTTAATAAAATATTCTAGAGGGTGACTAGATTATCCGAGGATTTGAAAAATCTGGACCGGTCAAATGTCTTAATGTTGAGGAGTCTAACAACATTCCCTTATAACATTTTGTGGGTCTCACTATCCTTATCATATAAGTTAGGTAGATTACTAATGAATCTATATCTAAATTCAAATGCCAGAAATCCTTCATGATAGGCAATAAACATTGGTTCATAAGAAGTGATATTCTGATTAACTTGCCTAAAAGTAAGTTCTCTATTATAATTATAATTATTATTAATATTAAAATTACTATTACCTTCCACTGTGGTAGTTTGGTGTTCTTTACATTGTAGTTAATTTAAAATATGATTAAAAGTCCTATCTACCTCAGGATCAAACGGATGTAAGGATCCTTTGGAATTAGAACCAAGAAGTGGATAGACTGTACAACGTTTAATATTCTTAAGAAATTAAGTTTAAATCCACTACAATGGAACACAAAATTGACATGTGTCGAGCATGTATAACAAATTTCCCGCCTTTATTATAGTTTCAATATATTACAGTTGTAATAAGCAGGGATTGTCTCCACAGGGATTTATAAAACTTCTCTAGGAAAAAAGTCTTTCAATAGTTTTTATTATTTTTATATTATATTTAATTTAATTAATTAAAACATTAATTAAACTCACTAATTTAATCTATAATACATTAATAATTAACTAAAGTAATTATACCAACTTAACTAACACTATCCTAATTCATTATCAATCAAATAAACTCAATTCAATAATAAATAAATATCAAAACAAACATCCATAACAATGAAACATCAATTTGTTTTGCATCCAAACACGCTACTTCAATCATATAGTTATGAGCGTACTTTATAAAGTATTATTGATCATTAAACTCTAATCATAAGTAAGTAAATAGTATTTAGCCAGCCATTAGTTCTCCTTATACCAATGGAAAACCCATGTTCTAATTTTATTGAGCTAACCCATTTAAATACACAAAGACATTAACTTCATGCAATAAAACTGCATTACACTTTATGAAAACATCGAACTACTAAATCTAACACCTTCTGAAAGGCAACACCTTCGAAAAGCTAGTTCAATAATAGATTTAGATCTCAAATTCACCTAGAACATCTAAACGGTAACAACTTTCAAACAATCCTAGTTACTAATTTAAACTAGATAATGAATATAAATATCACAATACACATTCTAGACTATTCATGCAATACAAAGTTCATGATCAAAATCCGTAAATAATAACCTAAAAAATCAAGGAATCAAAGAATAAGATTGGTTTAAAGCATTAAGCACATAATCATCTCATCATAACTACATACCAAAACAGATCCAACTCATGTTCAGACACTCCCTTGGGATAATATCAATGGGTTGTTATGCCTTTTGGTCTAAAAAATGCTCAATCTAAATTTCAGAACATGATAAATGAGATTTTTCATCCTTATCTAGAATACATTCTAGTTTATATTGATGATATCCTTATTTTTTTCTAAATCCCTTGATCAACATTGAAGACAATTGAACACATTCTAGAACATCATAGAACATCATAATAACTAGTGGATTAGTATTATCTCAGAGAAAAATAAAACTTTTTCAAACTTCAAAAAAATTTTAGGATTTAAAATCTTAAATAAATCCATAACTCCAATAAATCGAGTCATTGAATTTTTAGATAAATCTCCTGATCGAATAACCGATAAATTAATTATAACAATTTTTACGTTGCCTCAACTATCAAACAAATTTTTATAAAGATTCAGCCAAAGACGGGAAAATCATACAAGGCCTTCTTAAAAAAGATGTAAAATTTCAATGGACTTTAGCACATACTAATTCTATTCAACCTACAAATTCTAAAGTCAAGTCTTTTCCATGTCTCCATTTAACCAATCCTGTCCACCCAAAAATAATTCAAGTAGATGCTTCTGATTTAAGATATGGTGGAATTTTACTACAAAAAACCTCTTTAGAAAATGAGTAATTAGTTTGTTATACCTCAAAACTATGGAATAATACTCTAAAAAATTATGCTACAGCTAAAAAATAAGTATTGTCAATAGTATTAAGTGTTCAAAAGTTTCAATCATATATTTTAAATCAAAGTTTTTAATACGAGTTGATTGTAAATTTTCAAAAGAAATACTTTTAAAGGATATAAAAAATCTAGTTTCAAAACAAATATTTGCCAGATGGAAAGCGCTTTCAACTATATTTTTTTATATTGAATATATTAAAGGAGAAAATATTTCTCTTCCAGTCTTTTTTATCTCAAGAACTCCTCCTGACACCTCAAATTCATTCCATACAGATTATGGAAGATAAAGGCCAAACTCTCCTTACTTATCAAAAATCCCTTTATTGCAATAAATTCTCTCCTCTATTTAATCAATGCAATAAACCTGATGATTATTCCGTCTATCACCTTAGAGGTCAACATTCGGTTAACCTTCTTGAACATTCACTCTTATATTAAACTCTAGAAAATCAAATAAAAACCCTCAATATTTCATTGAAGTTTTATGAAGCTTTTCTTTCACATACTCATTCAATAAACCATTAAACGATGTTCCCAAAAGACCTTGATCAAATAAATTATAAACCATTAAATAATGTTTAAAAAACAATAAGATATCCATTATTAACAAAAATAATTTAATCAAGCAAATTACCAACTCAGTTATATTTTCTAAATTTGATATAAAATTTGGATTTTAGCAAATGTTGATTAAGAAAGAATAGATATAAAAGAGCATTTAACATTCCCTTTAGAAAATATCAATGGAACGTTATGCCTTTTAGTCCAAAAAATGCTCCATCTGAATTTCAGAAAATGATGATTGAAAATTTTCATCCTTATATGAATGCATTCTAGTTTATATTGATGATATCCTTATTTTTTCTAAATCCCTTGATCAACATTGGAAACATTTAAACACGTTCAGGCACATCATAATAACTAATGGATTAATATTATCTCAGAGAAAAATAAAACTTTTTCAAACTTTAATAATTTTTTTAGGATTTAAAATTTTAAACAGACATAACTCCAATAAATCAAGTCATTGAACTTTCTAGATAAATTTCCTGACCAAATAACCGATAAAAAATAATTACAGCGTTTTTAGGTTGCCTCAACTATCTAACAGATTTTTATAAAGACTCACCCAAAAAAAGGAAAATCCTACAAGACCTTCTTAAAAAAGATGTTAAATTTCAAAATAGAAATCCTTGGTCTACAAATTCCTGTCATCATCCACCTTGTTCATCACCACCTTCTGCATCACCACCTTTTGCACCATTCTGGTATTATAGCTAAGTGCTTTCGTCATCACCTATCCATCCATTACTCCCGAAAGTAAGTTATATATATATATATATATATATATGTTTTAAAAAGGATTTTAGATTTAACCATTAGATTTTGGTTTTCAAAAGATTCTTCTTTCATTTTTCTTTAAATTAATTTATCTCTTGTTCACTTTTAAAGAATTAAGTTAAGACTTTCCTAATCGCATTGTAAGTCTATTAGAAAGATGAGCGTAAGACTACACTACAAAAAAAAGCAGCAAATCAGAAACGGAATTTTCCGTCTCTGATTTGCAAAAATTTCGTCTCTAATTGAAATCAGAAATGGAACAGAGACAGAATCAGTTCCGTCTCTGAAAACGTCATCGCCGATTCGATTAGAAACGGAAAATTGATTCCGTTTTTGTTTAGAGACGGAATAGAGTCGAAAAAAATCCGTTTCTGATTAGAGACGGATTTAGAGACGAAAATTAGAAACGGAACAGAGACGGATCAGAAATGGAATTTATTTGGAAATGGTACATTTGTAATTGCATTCCGTCTCTGATTCCGTTGCTGATTAGCAACGGAATCAGAGACGAAATTAATAAATTTATGAATTCCGTCTCTGATTCCATTTCTAATCAGCAACGGAATCAGAGACGAAATCAGAGAGGGAATGCAAATATTCCGTCTCTGATTTCGTTGCCGATTAGAAACGGAATCAGAGACGGATTTTTCCATTTATGATTCCGTCTCTGTATCCGTTTCTGATTAGCGACGGAATCAGAGACGAAATTCTTATTTCCGTCTCTGATCCATTTGTATACATATATTTCTGGAAAATTAGAGACGGAATAGCAACGGAATGTTTGACTTCCGTTGCTAATCCATCTCTAATTTTTTGTTTTGTTTAATTATGACACAGCAACATAATCCAATTGGTTCTCTAACCTAAAAATTCAAATTACAACCATATAACCTACTCCATCACCTGCACCCCCTCCAACAACTCCTTGGGGGTGCTAACATCCCACAAAAAAGCCAAATTGCACATTCATACATCGACAATATATATCAACAAATATTCAAAAGAGAAAGAAAAAATGTGAAACTCAAAATTTGCAAAAAAATTTATATATCCACGAAAAATTGTCATGTATTACAAAAGCTCCAAATTTTGAAGTATACACAAAAACCACCAATCCTATTGTTCAACAACCAAAAAAAAAAGAACACTTACAATCCTATAAATATGCACATAAAGAATTAAGTTTAATAACCAAGAACAAAATCCATATAATGTTCAACACATCCAATCACCAACACTCCAACATGACTGGTCAGAATAAGAATAGCAAAAAGGACTTCATATAATAACTATAACGCAGCTTTGAAGCATTTCTGATTCTCCATCTGAAGACAACAACCAGTGATTATGCACCTGAAAAAAGTACGCAAAGAAGAGATTATTGAACTAATGATGTACATTGGAAGCGAATGAGAAAAATGGTGGATTTGAAGAAACATAGAAAGTAATAATAATCATACATAAAAAGTAGGCTTCGAACCTATTTTTAAATTTCTTTACGATTGAGTTTGCTTTGGTCTTTTGTCAATTCAACACATATGTAGGTAGAGAGTACTAGAGCTAATAAGGAACATGAAAGAAAATGAACTCATATTAAACATTAAATACAACACCATAATCAATACATGAAGTTCCTTAGGGAGACCCAATTTTCATTCAATTCAAAAGAAGACAACAACGACAACAAGTCGTAATAAAACACTGAAACAAAGTAGAAAAAACACACACATTGTTGACTTTGATTTAGTTCTTTGAAAATTAAGAATAAAGCATTAACAACATTATGGGGATTGTAATAGGTGCAATGAGAATAACATGGAGCTTTTAGCATTAAAACAAGAAGTATCGAACTCATTCGCTTGAGTTGGATTATTTATCAAGCTTTGTAAGGCATGCATTTCAACATGTATATGGTAATGGTGAAGTGCAAGAATGCTAAAAGGTAAAAACTGAAAGTTAAGCACAAACCTTTATCAAAGCAAGATTCACATCCATCAATCTTGATAGGAAGTCATCATCTCATCCACCAACACTGCTGGTGTGCTCCATTCAAATCCAGCCATGTGTTCCTACTCAAAAAAAAAAAAAAAAAAAACCAAATGAGGTCCTCTCCTGCAGCAGTGAAGAAAAAAACTCATTTGAAGATAGTATACGTACATTGAAATGTGCACCTCTTCCTTGATCTGCTGTATTTAAAAAAAAAACATAGCAGAATAACCCCTCACAATGCCCTCTATTTTCCCAGCCTCTCTATCAGGGTTAAATGGGTAATTAAGTTGAGTTCGATTATTTATCAAGCTTTGTAAGGCATGCATTTCAACATGTATATGATAATGGTGAAGTGCAAGAATGCTAAAAGGTAAAAACTGAAAGTTAAGCACAAACCTTTATCAAAGAAAGATTCACATCCATCAATCTTGAAAGGAAGTCATCATCTCATCCACCAACACTGTTGTGTGCTACATTAGACCGAACCAGCCATGTGTTCCTACTCAAAAAAAAAAAAAAAAACAGCTGAGGTCCTCTCCTGCAGTGAAGAAAAAAAAAATCCATACAAATGGAATAAGAAAGCTTCAAAAAAAAAGTAGGAGCAGCAAGCAGAACTGATTTAGGACTGAAGTTTTGTTGTTGTTGTGACTTTGGGGTGTCACTGTAGCTATTATTTCTCCAAGTTATATCCATAATCCTAGCTAAAATTATCAAAATTGAAGAGAATTACTCATTGATTCCATTTGAAACATGAGAGAGAGGATCAACTGCCCTTCATGCCAAATCCAAACAAACATTTCACCAAAGAACACCAAAAGCTCACCAGATCACTTCCACCATCCTACCATTTCACCAAAGAACACCAAAAGCAAATAAGAGTGTTAAAATTAGTGCTTTAGCCTACATAGTTTCTATTTTTGTTATTTATTTAATTATGATGTGTGCAGTCCAAGATTTAGAAACTTCCTATTTCTTTTGTAAATTGGGGAAGCTCATACTTAGGTGTTTAGTTTAGTTCAGATGAACTTATTTAAGGTTTAATAAGTTTCTATTCTTAAAGTGTTTTGTCTAGGAAAGTTATAAGATTTATGAGTTTATGTATTTTAGGAGTTACTTTTTTGGTTTAGTTTTCTAAACTATTTATTACGTGCAACTATTTTTCATGAAATAAAGAGACCAAAATTACTTTTCAAGTTGTGTGTGCAACGGTGTTTAAGGAGAACGAAAACATTGTATTTTGGACTCCTTTGTTCATTCTCTCCTATGTGTAGAATATTTACAATTGTAATTTCTATCTTTTATTGGCTTTAAAACCAAGAATATTTACCAACTCAAAAGTTTTACTTTGAGTTTCAAATTTTATTTTTGAACATATCGATGAGATTTTATCACTCAACAACCTCAGTTTAAAGTTAATAGACTTGAATGAAAAAAAGTCGAGAATTTTGAAAACTTCTATGATTGTTTTGACGCAATTCAAGTTTCACAAAAACCAAATTTTAAGAAATTATTTTCCATAAGGGATTGTCTTACAAACCATTTCCTTAAACTAACTTGAAATGACTTCCAATGGACTTTGATTATTCAATAATACTTAAAAACAATAGGGAAAGTGTCTACAAACTTGTAACACCAAGTTTATTTCTTCGCATCAATAGGGTATTTAGTAAAAGACGCCTCTCGGGTTTATTCCTTCGCATCAAGCCTTCGTATATAGTAACAATGAGCAATTTGGGACTTTGTGGACTTAGTATAAACTTGTTTAGGAGACATTAAAGTTGAGATTGGATCTATGCTATATAGAAAATACATAGATTGGTCTTCGCATGACACGGGCCAGCTTCCTCAATCAAGCCACAATCACTATATTTTGGGATCAGGAAGGGCATTTCTTTTAGTTGAAAGATTTGCATACACAAAACCCAATGAAATCCAAAGTAAAAGCAGCATAAATGAAGCTCCTTGCCTCGACAGAAAAGCCACCACTGCTAATCATTGAACTGGTTTGTTTGACACAACTGAGATTCAAGAAATCCCCTATATCCACTTGGCTAGACAAAAAAGCATTTAAGACTAAATGGAAATGTCATAATTAGTACGCGAGTTCGAATCTCCCATGGCATTGCAATCATATTATATCATAACATATATTCTTAATCATATAACACCAAAGACTCTACTTATAATAATCTGAGTTTTAAAATAGGCATCTTTGTCAATGAGTTGAGTTTTTGAATTAGATTTTCTTGAATGGGATTTAGCCCAATAACAAAACAATTAGCACAAAAACCAAACAAATTAAAACACAGACAGTTGATTCAAAAAATCAACTTTCTAGAAACCTAATCTAATTTAGCCGAGTAAGATGAGGTGCAGAAAAGGCCATTCAACTATCACTATATGCAACAACAACAATAGGTACTACAAATACTACAACAACATAGCCCCAATCCCAAATTAGTTGGGGTCGATTGCATGGATCGAACTCTTCCATATATTCTTGATTCAGTACAATTGATGGCAAGCTTTCCAATTCATTTAAATCCATCCTAATCAATGTGTCCCAAGTAAGCTTTAGTCCAACCCTACCTCGTCGAGTTTCTTTCGTTTCTGTTGAGTCGAGTTTTCTAGTGGGAGCATTTGTAGCTGTCTTTGGAGGTATCCAAACCATCGTAAGCGCCCTTCCCTATTTTCGTCGACTGTCACTACGACTTTTCTTCGAATTTCTATATTTTTTATGTCTTATTCAACCATCACTCTATAAACTAACATATTCTAAAGTAGAAATGCAATCTCAAAACTAGCATGACTTAAATACTCCGCATTCTTCAGTTTTCACTTTTCGTCTAATTAACAAGAACAAATTCTTTCTTAAATCTGCACAAACATGTAAGACTCGCAACAAAACAAGAACGGATCAAAAACCCATTTCGATTATTTCCTAAAAACCCAATTCCCCCTTTGACAAGATCCCAAACTCTTTAAGAATAAACCCTTTCTTTCAAAATGTAGATCACCCGCCACTGGGTTACATTCAGGTCGATCGCAACAGAGGGCCTCAAGGAATTCTCAACTGTGGTTTTTAGCCTTCCAGTAAAAGTAATAATCCCAGAAAAAAAAATGAAGAAGAAGGCAGCATCTCAGTACAACTATACAGTTATAAAAATATTCAGTATGGAAATGATTGCAATACCTGTCGAGGAGGTCAGAACACAACTCCTCAAACTTTGCCCTTGTAATAGTGGTTTCGATGTGTTTAGGACCATCAACAGTAGCAGTGATGAAAGGCAAACTGTTAAATATATGAACAATAAATAAATTATTAAGTACGATTTGTCGAAAAGAAAAACAAAATGAAGAAAAAGACAGCATAAAGAAAAAATATAATACCTAATGTTGGTTTGAGTCAAAGATGAAAGGTCCATCTTAGCTCTCTCAGCAGTCCCAGTGAGGCACTGAAGAGCTTGATTGTCTTTCAAAAGATCAATGCCATCGCCTCTCTTGCTTGTCTAAATGAGGTCCCAGCAAGGCAAACTCCAAACTCTCTGTTACAACATGAGATAGGTAGCTCAAGAACTAACAAATAGCAACATTTTGAAAACTGCAAAAAATGAACTAAGGAACTTCATCATCAGTACCCTCCACTACATCAGGCTTCAACGAACCACCATGAATTGCAGGTAAATGTGTTCTTCCTTTATCCTCTGTATATCTTAGTTTCCTTAGAAGCCCAGTTCATGCATAAGTTATCATGGATTTTATTTTTTATACCTTTTCCTCCCCAAATTTTTTTTTTTATGTTAAGTAAAATATACTATAAGTACAGAATGTTTGCAGAATCCAGGGGAGAAGAAAACATCTTTGGTCGTGTGTGTGCAAATCTTATGCCGTTGCAGGTTCTCTCGAGTGCTATGATGAAGAAAGTGGTAGAATTGACAGGGAGCAACATCTTCATGCCATAGTAAATGAATTTGGGAAATCGATAAAGGGTCATTTTTCGGTCATCTGTGTTGAGAACATGTAGGCTCTTGTTCTTCTAGGGACATGCGATAATAGAATAACAAGAGCCTACATGTTCTCAACATATATGAACGAAAAACGAGCCTTTATCGATTTCCCAAATTCATTTGCTATTGCATGAAAATGTTGTTCCCTATCAATTCTACCACTTTCTTCATCATAGCACTCGAGATAACTCGCAACGCCATAAGACTTGCACACAACAAACATGATGTTTTCTCCCATGGATTATGCAAACATTCTCAGTAGTTATAGTATATTTTACTTGACATAAAAAAATTTGGGGAGGAAAAGGTCAAAAAGTAAAATCCACGATAAATTATGGAATATCAATCTAAATATGCACAAAAAGAAGTGTCAATCATAAAGTAATTCGAAGAATTGCTAAAGTTGTCTACAAAGGCAAACGTTTAATCTAAGAATTTACACAAACAACAAGTGAAATACCTATGTATCACCAACCTACTCATCTCTCGAGAGCCACGCTTACGTCTCACGCTCAACATTGTCCCCTTGTTGTGGTGGATCGACCGGATCTATTTGCGGCAGCTGTTGCTGGTCATGAGGTGGCGGTGGTAGTGGCGGTGGTGGTGGTTGTTGTTGAGCTAGGCCTGCTTCGTCCATGTTCATCCCGAGATGCTGCTGCATGAACTCCATAACCTTTCGTAATTGCTCCGCAACGACATTGAACTCTGCCCGCGGCACCACATCTGACATCTCCGACGTGCTAGCACCAGGATCTCCGTATCTCCTCTTCTTTCTCCGTAAGGACCCGAGTCCGTAGACACGTCCTTTGGAACACTCACCCGCCACATTGAGGTACACCGCCTCATCATCCACCGATTGGTCCGGTGTAGCCTGGGTCAGCTCCTGACGTCTGCTCTGGAGCCTATCCTGCAGATATGAACAACAAATAAAATACATGATATGGGTTAAAGTAAACTTAATACTATTTTACATATAATTTCTATACTTACATAGAACCGCTCTGATCTAGTATCGATGAATGTCATCTTGTCGTGATTTACGGTGTGGAGATGCAAATACAAGTCATTCACAGTCGGTGGCGTCTCGGATGAATCAGTCTGCGTGCAGGACCAAGCATAGTGAACAAGTGTATAAATGTAAAAAATATCCAAGATGTTACAAAAAACTTACCAATCTTTCTTGGGTAGTCACAAAGACACGGAACCACCACCGTGCTTCGAGGGTCCAGTCCCAGGGCCTTCGACCTAAGTGTTCCTATTCTCCGTCGCTTGCCTAAACCTGGCCTGGAAGTCCTCGCTCTCCTAGTACTCCAAGTATCTCCACCATGCCTCATTTGTAACAAAAACTGGCTGCACACGACTCTTCTTTAACTTGTGCATCAATGCGGTGTAACTTGTGCCTGCAAGCCTGTCGTACGCCGCTCGCACGAGATCCTCAGGAATCGCGTCATCCCATCTAAAGAATACCTACAAATTGGTGATTGCTATTGTTACGAGACATTGAGAAAATAGTATAAATCATAAGGCATTTAGTAGTCTTGTTACTTTCCATTGGCGCCAGTATTGGTCTTTATGATGAGGCGGTACCGACTTCCAACAATACCCGTCAGGAATCATCCATCGTTTGAAAACTTTTGTCATCCTCCATGCACAAAAATGCGAAGGATGCAACTCCCTGTGTTTCATGAACATGCATATCACCTTAACTACCTCTTCAATAATTGACATCCATATTTAAAACGACATATAAGAGTCAAACACAAACTTACGTATCATTGGCAATCAGTCTGATAGGGATCCCCTGCACGCGAGGGGGCTCCATCCCTGTCCTCTGAGGTGGCCGCGGAGGGCCTGTCACCTCCAACCTTGCTCTTATGTCTTCTTGTGGGGATGCTGCCGGTGATGCTGTGGCTGGGGGTGCATGCCTCGTGGGTAAAGGATTCCTTGATGTCGGAGATGGTGACCGAAAGTGCATATTTGGTATAGTCCTTGATGACGACGATGATGGTACAGACGACGCCGACGGTATGGAAGGGGAAGGTGACGCTGCGGCTGTATCTTACTCGAGAGACCGAGAAGTCAGAATTGATAATGCAGGTATCGACCCACGACCTCGACCGCCACGACCTCTATGGACCCCTCGTGTGGCCTGACCATGAGGCCCAGTTGGTATTTCGCCGCCAGAGGTCGGTGATGCACCTCTTCCGCCTGGACGATGGCCTCCTAATGGGAAACCTCGACGTGGGGGATGACCACCTCCGGCCATGAAACCTAACAAAATAGCAATAAAACATCAGAGAAGGAGGGCATACAAAAATTAGAAATTAAGTCTAAATGATTGGACTTAATAACACAGGATCCATGCTAATAAAAGTAACTACATTATTGGACGTTGACATATCATATACATCCATTATTCGCTATCATCCGTTTCATATTCACTCTCATGAGTAGAAGGTGAGGATTCTTCTTCTGAATCATCTCCACTATAAACTTCTTCACTTGGACCCGCTTCAACAATGAATCGAGTCCCGATCGGATCATCCGAGTTGTTGATATCAGCGATTGCATCATCGACTACGCACGTGGTGGGCATCCCATCTTGGAAAGCAATCTCTGCCGAGCCCCGGTCATTATCGTCTTTGCTAGTTTCCTCGTCGGAATTTTGGTGACAAAGAACAAACTGCTAGCCATTCTTGTCGGTCGTTCCTCATAGAAGGGTACGAAAGGTAGTAGACTTGAGCGGCTTGCATTGCTAGTACAAATGGCTCGTAGTTGTTATATCATCGACTTCGATGAACCTCTACCAATTGAAGTGTTGGGTGAGTCCTCACACCATGATTCGGTGTAGGGTCATACCATTCACACTTAAACAAGACCTCACGCTTGAGGCCGGTATACTCAATCTCTACAACCTCTTGCAGTACTCCATAATAGTTATGGGAAACATCGGCGTAGTATGAACCCTTCACCAAAACACCGCTGCTATGCGTCGATCTATTAACGTCATATGTTGCGGAGTGGAACTTATACCCATTAACAAGGTAACCAGGGTAGACAGTACATGATCGACTAGGACCAACAAAGATCAACGAACGTCTCGTCAACTATAGAATTCCGAGCCTATTCAAAAAAAATTAGAAATGCAATATGACACATTACTTATGGAAGAAATTTATGAATCTATAACGTACAAAAGTAATGACCTTACATATGTTTGAAACCAAATGGGAAAGTTGTGCTCTAGACTACTATCAACTTCCGACTCCCCCATTGCTTGAGTGATTTCATCGACGAATATCCTAGAAGAAACGAACATGTAAGTAGGTTGTCTTACTAAAATATGAACAATGAATGTACTGCATTATTGAATGAAAGTGATGGACATACTGAACGTAAGGAGCGATCTCTGGACAATTGAGCAGTATGTACGAATGAGCGGCATTATACTCCTGCTCTGTTAAGTACCGCTCCTTCGACTTACCCATGGGTCGACCAGGATAAGTGAAAATTGAGAAATTGCCGACGAAGTTCGGTGTGGGCCCGAGACCGCCATCGTCGTTACGTGGCACTTTGTCATGCAACGTAAAGACGTGATCTTCGAAGTAGTAAGAACAAAAGGATGTGACCTCTTCGACCAAATAAGCATTACACATGGAGCCCTCAACCTTCGCTTTGTTTCGCACATTGTTCTTCAAATGTTTAAGGTACCTGTATGAATGTTATAGGAAATGTTGATATAAAACCTATTGAATTGGAAAATAATTTCAAGGGCTCAAGATAGTACCTCTCAAATGGATACATCCATCGAAATTGAACGGGACCGGCCAAATGGGCCTCGTAGGCTAAGTGGATTGGTAGATGTTCCATAGAGTCAAATAAGCTTGGAGGGAATATTTTTTCCAACTTGCAAATGATTTTTGGTATTTCAGACTCTAAGACCTCCATATCTTGGATACTGACACATTTCACAGTTAGGGATCGGAAAAAAAAGGCTTAATTCGCTAATTGCAACCAAAACCGGGTTTGGGAGGAGTTCTCTGAATGCAATTGGTATCAACCGTTGCATGAATATATGACAATCATGGCTCTTCATGCCGAACATTCGCAGTTTCTTTGGATCTACACATCGACCAAGATTCGATGCGTAACCATCAGGAAAACGCAACTTTTCAACCCACTCGCATAATTTTTGTTTTTTTGATGTATCAACAGCATAGCGCCCAAGGACGTAAGTATTTATCGCCGAATCAATGTGTAGAGAAGGTCGGTGACAATATTCACGAATATCTTGCCTCGATTTTGCATTGTCCTTACTCTTGCCTGGTACACACATAATAGTGTTGAATATGTTGTCAAAAACATTTTTCTCAATGTGCATGACATCTAAGTTGTGGCGGATCAAGTTTGTCTTCCAATACGGCAAGTCCCAGAATATGCTTTTCTTCCTCCATCCCGAATTCTTAGCTATCCGCCCATTCACAGATTCAGCTCCGATTTCTGTCACCTACATCAAGCCAAACGATTCAATTTCTGCCAAAATCTCTTCACCAGAACGCAAAGCGGGCGGATCATCATTTATGACCATTTTGCCTCTAATGAAATTTTTTTCGTATTTCCTTAATGGTGATGACTTCGCCAAGAAACGATGGTGAAAGTCGAACCACGATGTCTTACCACCATTTCGCAATTGAAATGCATTTGTATCCTCCATACAATATGGACAAGCGCACTTACCGTGTGTGCTCCAACCGAACAACATGCTATATGCAGGGAAATCACTAACTGTCCATAAAAGGGCAACTCGCATGAGAAAATATGTCTTGGTGGAGACGTCGTATGTAATCACCCCATTGTTTCATAAATCTTGCAACTCTTTCACAAGCGGCTGAAGGAACACGTCGATTTTCCGCTTTGGGCTGGTCGGTCCAGGAACGATAACCGTTAAGAACATAAACTCAGATTTCATGCACATCGACGGTGGAAGGTTGTAAGGAGTCAAAATCACGGGCCACGAAGAGTACGATTTCTCGGAAAGCCCAAATACTCGAAAACCATCAGTGAACAATCCTAAACGAACTTTCCGAACCTCGGCGGCGAAGTCTCTATTGACGTCATTAAAATATCTCCAAGCAATCGAATCAGAACAGTGTTGCATAACATCTTCTGGCGATGAATGATCTCCATGCCATCGCATATGTTTTGCGGTTGACTCGTACGCATACAATCGTTGCAACCGAGGGGCCCGAAGGAAGTAGTACATTCTTTTGCAAGGGCGGTTTTTTGTGTTCCGACCACGACCTCGTCGATGTGCAATGTATCGTGATCTCCCACAAAATTTATATGACGTCAACTCAGAGTCCACTCCCCAATAAATCATACATTGGTCCTCACAACAATCTATTTTCTCAACAGGTAGACCTAGACCTCGCATTAGTCTTTTAGTGGCATAAAAATTTTCAACCAATGAGTTGTCATTTGGCAAACAATCCTTCATGAGTTTAATGATTTCATTATACCCTCGTTCAGATATATGATGTTCAGACTTGATCGCAAGTAATCTTGCCATTGCGGACAACGTTGTCATGGTTTCGCAACCAGGCCACAATAGTTCCCTACTTGCATCAATCATGTCATATAGTTGGCGTGCTTGGGGTTTGGCGATTCTTCCACGTCATTCCAATTGAAACTTGGACCCGCCACGTTGTGTAGCATCTCGCGGTAAGGTGTCGGATCGTATCCTCCCACATCGCATCATCAATATGGCTATCCATTTCGTAAAAGTTTTGCGGGCCTTCATCTCCGTTCTCACCATGTTCGTACCAACAAGTGATATCCCTAGGGACAAATCCATACCTACATATGTGGTACTCAACCGTTTCGACGTCCGTGCGGTACAAGTCGACATTTCTTAAAATTGCACGGACATCTAATCTTCCTTTCACTTTGGTATGTAGGACAATGTTGTTTGGCGAATGATATGAATTCTTTAACCTTCGCCGCGAATTCAATTCGAACGTAACCGTTGTCGAGCCGGTTGTACATCCAGTCTCTACTTGTAGACGACATTCCTATTCGAACGTAACCGTTGTCGAGCCGGTTATCTATTCAAGTAATGAAATAATAATGATTAAGATGATAGGAAATCTCACTAATTGGAGAATAGTGTAAATCGGAATAGCGATCAAGACAATCTAGAAGAAATTGATAGCTAAGTGAAAGAACGAGGTTCTTGTTGAACTCGTGAATAGAGAATAAATTGACAAAGTTAGAAAGTCATTAATTTTCTAACTAGTTAGCGTTACACGATGTCTCAGGTTTCATTTATGATCGTATTGTAATGTAATGTCTCTTTTCATATGATGATAGATGTAATTAGATCACTCTAGTCATGGAATGACTTATATAATTATAGATTTTATTAAGAAATGCTAGAATGGTGATAGATCAAATTTACTTTAATATCTAATGTTGTCCTTAATTATTATCTTGCTAAGTATTAATGTTTGAATGCAATTCAAGGCACGAAATGCAAAGTACAACAACATTTATTCGATATTCCTCTAACTGGATTATTTACCTCATCATAAATATGTAAGATGCCTGGATTAGAAAGTAATTGTTTTAACTTTTCATTGAACTAAGGATAGGGAGTTGAAAATTCAAAGTGTTTTTTATATATACCAACTATGCTCATTGGAAAGTAAGGATGAAGCTCTACATTAGGGTGAAAATTAGACTTTTGTTGGGAGTCAATTGAGAATAGGTACAGTCCACCGAACAGGGCCATGAGAGAATACGTTATTAAGGAGACCAAGATTGAGCTCTCCAATGATCAAGCCATGAATAATTTTTTTTCCTCGCTTTATGAGAACAAATTTAACAGAGTTAGGGCTTGTCAAACAACTAAGGAAGTGAAGGAGAAGCTTAGGGTACATTATAAAGGTAAACATCAAGTGAAGAAAAAAGTTGATAATCGAGGGGCACTATGAGACTTTCAGAGTTGGCTCCGATGAAGACATAGCCACAACCATCACTTCGTTCACTAAGCTCTTGAATGAGATCGAGAATCATGCAAAGAACTATGATCAAAGTAATACCTAGTATATTCAGAATTAGATTTTCATATTTCAAATCATTGCACCTATTATCGATTTTTTGGCATTTCAGAATAGCATAACCAAACATAATAAAATAGCAAGGAATAAAAAACAATGCCTAACATGATAAATTTGAACAAAAATACTGGAACGAAAATTCTTGATTTCATTAGACTGAAAGGAAGTGGAAACTTGTTCTTTTTATAAATGTTAGTTGAACACCTACATAACACATCAAGAGAGACACCGAACATATAACAAAGACATCAATATATCACTTATGATAGCTGAATAGTTATACACATCAAGATATCATATAATAGCAAGGGAGACATACTGGTAAAGTTACAACCAAATCAAATTTATTTAAATTATACATTTAAATAGGTAAACCAACATCAAGATATGATAAAATAGTAAGGAACACCTACATAACATGTCACTGCCAATTCACCAAAAACAATGGTTCAAGAGGAAAGAGGGAGAACTCACTAATCAAGCACAACGAGGCGCGGAATGAATGAGAGCACAATACCACTGAACAGAGATCGAAGAGGGGACTGAACGAGAGCACGAAGTAAGACCCGAGAGGAGCAAAGGCGCGGACTGAAATGGTGCAAGACAACCGAACAGGACCAGAGCAGGGCAGCGCTACCGGGGAGCAATGTAGTGCGAGGACGACTTGTTGGGGGTTGGGGATTTGGGGGCGTGGATCGGAGAGAAACGGAGAGACCAGAGAGAGAGAGTTGAGAGCAACGGAACAGAGACGCCGCATTTGTTGGGGGTTGGAGATTTGGGGGCCGGTGACCGGAGAGACGACGCGACCAGAGAGGAGAGACGAGAGTATAGAGGAGAGACGACGAAGACGATGAGATCGAATCGCGCGGTGGGTTTGCTTGGTTAGGGCTTTCGGTGGCTTTCGGTGGTGGGGAGGACGAGACGAGGGGGGGTTTTGGAGGGGGTAAAGAGAAATCTCGAGATTTGTTGTCACAAATCTCGAGATTTGATGAACGGGTATAACAAAATAAAGTTTTGGTGGGAATGTTGGCGCCATTTTTCAGAGACGAAATTTAATTCCGTCTCTAATTCCGTCTCTAATTCCGTCTCTGATCCGTCTCAAATCCGTCTCTGAATGTTTCCGTCTCAATTCCGTCGCTAACTTTTTAATTTAGAAACGGAACTTATTCCGTGTCTAATTCCGTTTCTGATTTAGAAACGGAACTTATTTCCGTTTCTAATTCCGCTTCTGATTTGCAGTTTTTTTGTAGTGCTAGAAGTAAATCGTTAACCAAGTTTGATCTTAAAACCTTAAGAATAAACATGAGTGAATTAATTAAGAAAATTAAAGGTGCTCTATTTTATAAAAATCCAAATTGGAAGTTTGAATCATCATCCTTTTCTGACACTCTATATAGCCATAAATCAATATTAAAGCTAGAAAAAATAATGTCAAAAATAGATTTAAGAAATATAAGCGAAATTTCTTATAATGATATATAACAATTTCTTCAAAATTAGGATATGCCTATAATAGGTACAAAAAAAAAATTTATACTCAAAGATCATTTTCAAAAAATCAATTTTTGTGGTTAAGCTTGAATAAGATACAAGATCAATAGATGAAGAAAGTCAAGAAATACTATTAATTTTTTAGTAAAGATCAGAAGAAGGTCAAGAAAAATGTAAATATTTACCTATAGGATTAATTCAAGTAGCAATAAAAGCATTCACTGTCTTAGGTCTGAATACATCAGTATTGGCATCTGTCAGAGATAAACGACATTTAGAATTCAATGATTCTCCTTTAGGAATAATTGAAGGAAGTTTGTCCAAAGGACCAATTTTCTTCAATTGCTTTCCTAATTTCACATTAAATCTTCTTGATCAATTTGCACATGAAACATCAACGCTAAGTCTTTATACCCAAGGGTTTAAAATGATAGGAATACGTTCAAATGTGGCGGTTGTTTTTAGAATTTATTATAAATTAATGCATACAATAATCCTCGCATTTGCATATACTAATTCACAATAAGGAACAACTGCATTATTTTTAACAAACATACATAATAAGGTTATTTTCATAAAACAATTAAGTTGGAAATATATAAATATACAAAAAACTTGGCTAATATAAGATACAAATAAAGAAAAAAATCCATCAGATAATACAAATGATCAAATTTATACCATAATAACTCATGATGATGGATTAGTAGAAATAAATTTTGCACCAAAAAAATCTTGTTCAATAATACTTGGAATGAAAAATGAATCTATATATGAATCTCAACCAGCTTGAACATCCACATCTAGAATTCCAACTCATGTTGCATATCCAATTATACCTACAGATGATAATGTTACAATAAATTCTTTTACTAATTATCGAATTAATATGATTAAAAAAATGAAGAACTTTTTGAAATGGATTATCAAAAAAAATTAAATATCCATTGACTCTAATATTTTGCAAGTTACGTTCTAAATCTCAACAAGCAACTATTAGAGAAAATTACTTTGCTCATATATAATCTATAAAACAAAACATTTAATTCTTTGATTACTTGTCTCAATCCTGTCCTAAAGTTATTAATAAAACTAATACCATTTGGGAAGGTTCTAAAGGTGAAAATATATTCAAACTCATCCACCATTAGCTCCCATCAAAGTAACATAAAATATTAAAGCAGCTCCATTAAAAAAAGTTTTGATGTAGATAAACCTATATCTAGAAAAAGCGTAAACCATATTATAGAACAAAATAACTTTACCAATGTCTATTTATCTACACTATCAAAAAATTCCAAGTAAAAAAATGAAGCATCATCAAGTAGACAATCAAGTCATGAACCCATTATGAAAAAACCTATCATAAAAGATGTATTGGGATCTCTACCTATTGTAAATCCAAATTATTCAGATGAACTAATAGAAACAATAGCATCTAACCTAAATACATTACAACTAAATTCAAAAATAAAAGTAAAAAGGAAAAATTACCCATAATAGCTAATCTAGAAAATCAATTGATCATATCTGAACCCCAATCAGAACAATTGGTGGAGTTTTAGCATTAAATCCTATTGATGAAGAAATAAAAATAGATACAAATTCATCATCCGATTTAGATATTAATATGATTCATCATCCATGGTGACATCCAACATATAATGTTAAGAAATTTAAACACTATTATTCAAGACTATCTCCAATAGATTTAATATTAGAAGAACATACATAAAAAAGAATTTAATTTGAAGAAAATTCTATTTATGAATAGAATATAGATAGATTATCTAAATATAGAGCAAAATAAGTTTTACAACATATACTGATTTATGCTAAAGTATGTAGGTTAGCTAATCATACAAAGATAAACATAACAAAAGTGTTAGCAACTGGTTTTATTTGCCAATTAAATGGTTGGTGGAACTATGCATTAATTACGGAATAATGATATGAAATTGTGATTTAGTAGTACGTGATGATAATAACAACCCAATTTTAAATGAACAAGGTCAAGAATAACCAAATGGAGTTTTATGTCTATTAACTAACTTAATATGGTATTTTTTAGGAGCTTTATCCAACATGGAGGAAAAAAGCTAGAGAAAAATTACAAAATTTAAGATACAGAATATTAATTGATTTTTAATTGTATAAAGATACCTTATTATCTAAAGTATATACGTTAACCTCCAATGACGTATCATTTAGGAAAGAATGTTTTATGGCAGGGTTACCATCATTTTTTGCCGAAACGGTAAAAATTTTATTGAGGAAAAAGGGTGGAGGAAATATAAATTATAATAGTTTTACCTTTAGAGATTTAACTCAAACTATTCAAATGGCTGGGTTAGCCATATGCTTGCGTCGCATACAAAGAATGGCTTTAAGCAATTTCAAGTTAGAGTAATGAATTTTTATATGATAAAATTCATGATATAAAATCCCTTGCAATTTGTTATATGATAACTTATTAATAAGGGCGTATGTGTAATTTGCTTAAACTGTCTAAATACAATAGTTGTATTACGAATAAGATTTTGAGTGAGGCTTATCTACACATATAAATAGAGGTTGAAACCTTAAAACGAAACAAGATTTTCATTTTTGCTATTTTTTAGTTCTCAGAATTTTAGGGGAGAATAAAAAATATTTCTCTCTCTTGGGGCTAGCACTCCAAATTGTAGTCACCATTCATGTATGGGTTTCCGATTAAGGACGGGTGATTGAACATCTTGGAGATCGAATAATCAGAGAAGAAAAAGACGGATTAAGGTATGGTTTTACTTTTGGAGATTTACTTTAATGAAACTTATTTTCGATCTTGTTGGGGTTTGTCCAAATTATTTTGAATTTTTCACTTTGTATGAACCGAAAAACCCAACACCACACCTAATAAATTGTCAATAACGTTCAATCCTAATTCAAGTATTTATATTCATTTTATCAGTACTTTAGTCCTCTCATAGAACCCTCCTACTCAACGTCAATTAGAATTAAGCAACTTGAGTAGGAAACAATCAAAAAGCATTCTATACTTCTTCTTATAAGTCACTCGATTGATTTATACAATATGTTTATTCCACATTTCACTTTGTGTTAATCTGGAAATAAGACAATACTTAGCGATGAGCTTTAACCTCTATGGATACATTACAAGTGGTAATAATGACTCCCACACCCTAACGTCAAACCTAACTTCCATATGTCGTAAACCGCATATTGATATATCGATATATATATATATATATATATATAGAATGTTAAAGCTCGTCTCCCAATGGTCAGTAAGAGCAGTTCCCAATTGTTACAAGTAGCTAATTTTAGTCATTCCTCTTCTCATCCGTCAGTTGATGATGAAAGAGAGCCTAAGGATAATAAGATTGCTATCTCAATAAGTACAGTTTCTTTCTATCAAATAGGCGGAAAGTAGGTAGTTGACTCGTGTGGCGTAAAAAAATTAAGGAAAAATGTTGAATTCCTATAAAGCCTTTCCTAAACAAAGTGAGATTAGAAACTCCTAAATAAAAGCTAAAAATAGACTGACTTATAATTGTGAGAAAGCAACTGCACCACTTAGGTCTTTGGAAGCTAACAACCATCTTTTCTTTCTCTGAATATGATTTTTTCTCAAATTATTTAAGTTTCGTAAAAACCGATTTAGAAAACTTTATTTGATCCTAATATAATCCCATTATGAATTTCCAATCAAAATTTAATTTTTCTAATAAATTTCTATTTTTGAAAAATCCGTCTCCATTTTACTTCTCATTGAGTCTATTTCAGAAGCAACTCTCGATTGCTTATAAATTAAACCAATACTTTATAGAATAGATCTTCCCAAGTTACTAGTTCAACTAGTATTAACCTATCAGGGGGTCGTGTCACTAAGTTTTGAGTTAGCTTAATTTACCTTAATTAAACACCTTATCCATTCAATTAACTTAACCTCAACCTAATTTTTTTATTCAACCCTAGATAATGCTTTAAAACTAAATTTATATCCTTAATGAAACTTAATTCATGATTTGTTTAATTGAAGCAAATTAGGAAATCATATGAATTGTTCTCCGTATTTTCTAAAAATTTTGGCAGAATGAGGAGTACCCTTGAAAGGCTCACAACTTCCCACAGTCCACTATATATATATATATATATACATATATATATATATATATCAATTTAAAACATTCAAACTAAATTACAGTTTCTGATACCCTATTTACAACTTTATAAATCCAAAATAGAACAAAATTTAACTATTAGGGTCTCAAAACAATTTTCGAACTAATTTAGAGACTCATATATAATCTTTCATTGATGCATCACGCCCTACACACCACCAAAGCCCAAAACAATTTATATATAATGATTACAATAAGAAAATTAAATTTAAAATTTAAAAATAATCATCGAAAGTTTTCGTGTCTTGTCCATTCTTCCTTATTTTCTCAAAGAACTTGACATCATCAAAAATGACTCAAAGATGCTTGGTAAGTAAACTCGCACACTGCTCTATACTCTTGCAAATGTTAGTCTGAATACATGAAGATATTTAATTAACAAAAAATATAAATAACAAAATGAATATCTTTGTTCCTGTTTCTTAAATACATTCGGATATCTACTTCCAAATATAATACAGAAAAAGTACTAGGGGTTCATGAAATGCAAAGGCAATGTGTTGGAGTGGATTCTCAAGCCAGACGTGTCAGCTCAGTCATCCGCATCAACTACTAACTTTGGGAAATAGATGTTAAGCAAATTACTACTAATTTAAGGAAATAGCCAACCACATCCCTTTCTATCAATGCATGCTCACCGAAAAAATTATGTGCCTTGGGTCTTTCGTGTTCCAGTTTGTCTGGTCAGAAAACATAGCGCTAAGTCTCACTCATAAGCTGTAGCACTAACAAGACATCATCCAGAATGACATGAATGCATAACCAAAAATGATGCGAAATGCAATGCAAACTAAACATAAATTCAGGTATAAAGATAAATTCCATAAATAGTAAAGACCACTATAAGGTTTACTTAAAACCGACCAATTTCGAGCTTAATTTTCGAGGTTCCTTGAATGTCGAATCACATTCTAAATGGTTCCATTAGCTTCCCTGCATATGTAATTATATTATAAGTCAATCGTTAAGTGAAACCAAATTACAAAACCCAATAAAAATAGTAGCCAAAGTACATATGAAAACAGTTTCCAAAAATATTAATTTATATAAATTTCTCAATTGGCTTTCCATTACCCAACTTGGGGTAACTTTTGAACCTTGAAAACCTCAATATTTGTCATGATGATATGAAAGGAACTTCTAGTACTCATGTATTACTTTCAATAGACTCCAAAAACACTCAAATCTGATCACTAATAAAGAAGTTATGAATTTTTAAATATGGCCTATCAACTAGGCAAACTTTATTTATTTTGAATTGAAAAACTTCTCCAAATCATTACTTTCGCAATTAAATCTACAAAACTCGGCAACAAACACCACGAAACTACTAGATACCAACATCAAAAGACCTTTAAAGCCCGTAGAGTCAAATTGTATCAAAATCAATAATCAATTCATCTAAAAACTCAATATAAATCAATATCAACTATAAAAACATCTCTAAAATAGTTATCAATTGAATCACATTAGTCAATTCAACAAAACCCTAACCCACTTTGACGAGATTTATTCCAAATTAGAGAAAATCAATCCAATATACAATGTACAACAATCCATACCAATTTTTATCAAAACCTCATAAAAGAAATTGAGAAATCTTGAGAATGGAAATTAAATTGAGGAAAATGTCCTAAATTGAGTATTTACCAAATTGTAAGCCAAATACCTTTTTTCTATTGTAGAAACTTAGCTTGAAATCACCGTCTCACAATGCTCTACTATTTGCATAAAGAAATCTAGATAAAATCAAACGTCAGGAGATCACAAAGCAAAAACCTGAGTTGAGATGATAAGGGAATGAACGTTAAATGAAAATGTCAACACTTTGTTTTTTTATTTTGATTTTGATTTATATATATAAACCTTCAGCTGTTTGTCAGCTTAACTTCTTTTTATTTATTAGTTCCCTAAATCCCTATTTTGACGTATTTTGGCTTGCGGTGCTCATTTTCAATTTGGTTTTTTACCAAATTGAGCCAAACTCTCAATAAAATAGTCTTACTCCATAAAATGTCCATAATAGTAGTTTTGATCACACCAAAACTCCAAAAATCTTTACTTTGTCTAGGACATACCAAAGTCTTATAGACCAATTCTATTTTCATATTGAACCAAACTTATATCAGTTTGGACTCAATCTTAACCTCGACAATCGCCAATTGACATAAAGCATGACGTAAGGTCTTACACCAACTTCATTCTCATTTTACAATACCACTGATCCCGACTTGCACACAAATTGATGCGAAAAATCTTCACGTGAGAATTCACACTTGGTTAATTAGTTTTCGAGCGAGTATGAGAAACTAAGGATACACCTCAACACACCCGATTTCACGATAAAATATCATATAATACATACACTAAGCACACATAACACAAAAATAAAATATACCTTATGATCTCTAGTCCATAATGCTTGGGCCCTACCTCGAATACTTAAACTCCAAATAAAATTTGAAATTACTTAACTAGTATCCTAATCAAGTTTACGAAATTATCGAGTTTCGTAATTCCTCCCAACTAATTTAAAATTTCTTCCTCAAAATTTAAGCTTATGGATTAATAGAACTAGATGAGATATAAGAAAATGATCCTTTAATTATTACTCTTTTAATCCAAACTAGTAAAAACCATTTTAAAGGTCAAATCATTAAGTAGACCCAATCACTTTCATTGTAATCAACAACTCAGTGCTAAAGATCATAAACATTTCAAATTTTTAGTTCCTACTTCTTTGTTTAATGAAAAGTCACAACAACTTCTTGGCCAACCTGAAATTTTGTGAATTTTTGACGAGTTCAACAATAAACTTTAAGGAATATCCAATAACCTTACTTTTCTTCTTTACTCATTTAATGCCTTGAATCCTATTCAAGCATCAATATTTAGCAAGATCCAATTTATATTATTTTTCATAAAATATTTTTTATTCGTAATTGAATGTTATTCCACAAATCGTTGATAAGTCTTTTCATATCCACTAAACTCTGGTATATAGATCTCAGTTTACTTTCTCATCATTGATCATTCTTTATTAGAATTGTCAGCTGATCAATTCTTAGACTATCATTAGTCTAAAATTATAGAATGATACAAATAATATTTAAGCATAACATTAGATACAAACTAGAGTTGCATGTCTATTTGATCCACCACCATTCCACCATTTCTCAACAGAAACCTGAAATTACACAAGTCATCCCACGACTATAGATCTATATACATTTGTCACCCCATGTCAAGAGATCTCAATTTACAAAATGATCAAAAAAAAAAACTTGACACATCGTACAACTCTCACTAATTTTCTAAATGTCTACTTACAATATCATTTAGATTTGTGGATTAGAAAGCAATTACAATTTCAACTCATCATCCTATTCATTTAACATTTCCTTTGACTGGTTAGAAAGTTAGTGACTTTTTTAACTTCGTTAAATCATTTTCTATTCATGATTTCACAATAAACCTAATTCTTTCACTTAACAACCAATTTCTTCAAGATTGACTTGATCATTACTCTGATTTCAACATTTTCACATTACCAATGTACTCAATTATTTTTTTATCATTTCTCTAATTTTTAAGATTTCTCATCATCTCGATCACAATAACTAACCATTTGCTTAACTTCTTTCCTTACTTGAATAGAGACAGTTATCCTTATCTTAAATAGATATACGCATTTTAACAGAGATCAACATTCCTTGATTATACTCTCATAGTATAACTTTTAACTTATATCACGTACAAGTTTATAAATATGTTATCTCTTTTATATCCCTATTTAACTCAAACTTTTAGCTTTTCTTAGTTTACAATATTGAATTCTTCAAACATATCCAGTCAATTATAATGTCCTCTATTCAGTAATTTCACCCAACATGGATAATACTAACTAACCAAGTAATAAGTCTTACGTCATTTTCTTTTCATTTTATTTATATCTTTATGGTCATACATGTATCTTACATCAAATCCAATTTCAAATAACCTGGGGCTTCAAATTCCACCACTGATTGATCATGTAGTGTAGCACTACATTTGAACCAATATACAACATATTCACTAATATCAGTTGTATACTACTTTGGTTTAGAACTTTTAGTTTTCAGAGTTTGATTCCTTGTAAAATACTTTTGAAGATATATTACATTTTATCAAACTTATAATTTGATATCCTAACTTATCGAGACTTGTTAACTTGAATTTCCCATTTTCGTGCATATGTGAGAACATTTTGACTATTTATTTACATATAATTAAGCTTTTAATTGACTCCAATGAAACTTCATAGACTCTTTTATTCTGACTATCATCAATTCATTCGGTTATTCAAATATGGTAGATGTCACACTGGTCTTCTACACTGTGAATGAATTGTGATTATGAAACAGAGTTACTTAGACTTTTGTTCATGCACAACTACCCCAGTGCCTTACTTAAAGGAGTTCGTTCGTGTCACTTCCAACGGTCACGATTCATCTCTACATCTCATTTCATTTCACACACAAAGTCTATTCAGTTTGATTTTATGTCAATTTTAGCTATTCTCTCATTTATCTTGCCTTTCGTCCCTTTACAAACTTATTACGCCCATGTTCAACATTTAGACCACTTATAGCTTCTTTAACTTAACTTAGAAAAGCAATTTGTTTAGTCTGTTATTTTTTCTAAATTATAGCTAAGGACGGTGCAACTTCTTATTATCATTCAATAAATCAAAGTCTTCCTTAGCTAATCTTTGTTCAAAATAGAGAGATTTGCATCTCAAAAAGTAACAAATGTTTGTTATTGTCTTAATTTGTATCCATTAGTCTCAAATTTTCCTATTTTTCTTTCTCTCAAAAAGAAATTTAGTACTTTTCAAGAGACTATGTAAGATAACTAAATATCTTACTAATCATCAATTCATTTGTTAATGATTTCATTTTTCTATTGTTGTTCAACTGTAGAGATAAAAGAATTTTGATTTCCAATGCCTTTGATTAACTTAATGACTAATCAAACATCTTAAATGATGTTATTTCAATTTTTAAGTCCTATAAATAGAAATTATTACAATATTGGAACTCATATTGACGTCCTATACAATTCACTTACTGATTTTCAATTAGTACGTCTATCTCTTCCTTAGTTATATTTTAAGTTGCAGTGATACCCATCGTAACTTAATTTCGTTAGAAGTGACTATTTGGTACTTCAAGTTTCAAAACATAACTGCTCGTATTTTATTTAATAGCTAATCCTAGCTATTTTGATAACATTTTCCCTAATCTCAACTTCTCACATGTTGACTTTATTACTACATTTTTTTATTTTTCAAATTAAAAATTCCATTGATCTTTGTTTCATAACAACTCCTAATCCAGTGTTTACAAAGATTACTTCTAACTTAGTATTTTTCATTCTTTTTATCAATACTTTGTTCGACACATAAAACCATTATACTTATTTCTCTTATAATTAAGCAACTTAATTATTTTGATTACTAAACAGTGGTTCTATTCCAATTTCACTTTGAGTTTTGTTTTGGAAATGAGACAATACTTTGCTTCAAGCTTTTTTGTTTTAGTAGAAATCAACTTAGACAACTTAACTGATCCAATCACAATCCCATTATGATTTTCAACTCAAAACTTAATTTGTCTAAACAATTTCTATTTTCGAGAACTTATTTCTTATTTTTCTTCTCATTGAGACTGCTTTTGAAGCAACTCTCAATTGGTTATGAATTTAATCAATACTTCTTAGAATGGGTCTTCCTAAGTTTCTAGTTCAGCAGGTACTAACCACTTTCTAAAACCCTAGATATCTATATCTTGTGCTTCCTAAAAGTCTCAATTTCATTTTAGTTTTCCAAATAATTTTCAATCATTTGAGACTTAAATTAAGTTTATTTTAACATTTTCCTGAGTGTTTAAAGATTCTAATAGTTCGATATTTTTATTTTCAAGAAATCTGTGTCCAGTACCTACAATCCTAAATCACTTAGACCTCTTTTTCAACAAATTTCCTATTGGTCTTGTAACTTATAACTTTCGTTATTTATTAGTACTAAACTACTTATAACACCTTTTTGAATTCAAATTTCACAAGTCTATTTCACCTCCCTTGATGCTCAGTTTCATTTCACAAGTCTATTCTCTTTTTAATTTTATGTTCTTAATCTCACTCATGATGTGTTGCGAGTTAAGTATCAAAAAAACATAGAAAATACAATTCCTATAGCATATCTAATTATTATAATAATATACAGCATACACATCACAATAACAAACTACACCCAACTCATGGTCATTTCCCAACTAATCACGCTCAATCATTCAGTAGTTTCGAACCAAAATTCTCCTCAATCGAGCCAAGCCTAGGCTCTGCTACCAAGTTTGTCGAGTCCCGTCTCACTATGTTTTGACTTAGCCTAATGTCCCCTAATTAGGCACCTAATCCATTCAATTAACATAACTTCAAAATAATTTTTAATTCAATCCTTAATAATGCTCCAAAGCTAAATTTATATCCTTAATGAATCTTAATTCATGATTTTTTTAAGTAAAGCAAATTAGGAAATCATAGGATTGTTCTCCATGTTTTTTAAAAATTTCGGCAGCACCTCCCTTAAAAGTGGCCTGCGAAAATCAACCTAATTGACAGCAGAATGGGGAGAAGATTTGAAGGACTCACAACTTCCCGTAGTTCACAATATATATATATATATATATATATATATATATATATATATATAAATTTAAAATATTTAAACTAACTTAAAGTTTTTGATACCTTATTTACAACTTTACAAATCTAAATTAGACCAAAATTAAATTGTTAGGGTCTCAAAACACTTTCTGAACTAATTTTGAAGAATCTTATGATCTTTCACTAATATTTCTTGACTTACACTCACCCCAAAGCCCAAAACGATATATATAAAATGATTACAACCAAAAAATTAAACTTTACACTTAAAAGTAATCGCCAACGTTTTTTATTCTTGTTCATTCTTCCTTGTTTTCTCAAAGAGCCTAACATCATCAAAAACAACTCGAAGATGTCAGGTAAGTAAACTCTTATACTGCTCTGTACTCCTGCGAATGATTGTTTAAATACAAGGAGGCATGCAATTGCATTTCCAAATAACAAAAAATATAAATAACGATGTGAATTCTTTTTTTCTTGTTTCCTAACTATGCTCGGACGTCTACTTCCAAATTAAGTAAATAAATGGTACTAGGAGTTCATGAAATGCAAAGGTAATTTGTCGGAGTGGGTTCCTGAGCCAGACGCATCAGCTCAATCTTCCACATCTACCACTAACTTAAAGAAATAGATGCTAAGCATGGCTACTACTAACTTATAAAAATAGTTGACCACACTCGAACCACATCCCTTCCCATCAATGCATGCTTTGCCGAAAAACTTGTGTGCCTTGGGTCTTCCGTGTTCCGGTCTATCTAGTCAGGAAAGCTAACCCCGAGTCCCCCTTGTGAGCCGTAGCACTAACAAGCCATCATTCGAAATGACATGAATGCATGGATAAGAATGATGTGTAATGCAATGCATACTAAACACAAATGCAAATATAAAGATAAATTCCATAAATAGTAAAGACCACTATAGTGTTTACTTAAAACTAACCAATTTTTAGCTTAAATTTCGAGGTTCCGGGAGCATCAAATAACTTTGAGAATTATTCCAGTAGATTTTATGCATATCCAATTATATTATAGGTCAAACTTCAAGTGAAGACAAATCATGAAACCTAATAAAAACTATGGCAAAGTACACTTGAGAATAGTTTTCAAAAATATTAATATTTATAACTATTTCAACTTGCTTTCAACTAACCAACTTAGGGTTACCTTTTAACCTTGAAAACATCAATATTTGCAATGATGACCTAAAGCACTTGTAGTACACATGTCCTACTTTCCATAGATTCCAAAAACACTCAAAACGAATCATTGGCGGAGAAGTTATGAATTTTCCAATATGGCTGATCAACTAAGCAAACTTTATTTATTTTGAATTGAAAAACTTCTCCCAATCAATATTTTCACAATTAAATCCTTAAAACTCAGCAACAAAAACTACAAAACTATTCGATACCAACATCAAAATATTTCCAAAGACCATAGAGTCAAATTGGATCAAAACGAATAATCAATTTAGCCAGAAACCTAATGTAAATCAATATCAACTATAAAAACATCTCTGAAATAGTTATCAACTGAGTTGTATTAGTCAATATATCAAAACCTTAACCTATATCGATGGGATTTATTTCAAATTAGCACTAATTAATTCACTATATCAATTCACAAAAGTCCCTACCAAAAATCTTAAATTTGTCCATGACATGCCAAAGACTTATGAACCAATTCTCTTGTCATACCAAACCAAGCTTACACCAATTTGGACTAAGAAAACCTTGAATACCACCAACTGACATAAAGCTTGAGGTAAGATCTTGCACCAACTTCGTTCTCATTTACAATACCAATGATCCTGACTTGCATGTAAATCGAGTCAAAATCTTCAGGTGATGATTAGCACTTCTTGAATTAGTTTTCGAATAACTAATAATTTATTTTCACTCGTGCCCTTCAGACACGCACTTACAATCCCGAAAATGACAAACTGAGTATACACCACAACACATTCTAACTTTGCAACAAAATATCATATACTACACACACACTAGGCATACAACACATAAAAATAAAATATACTTTATGATCTCTTGCCCATAATACGTGGGTCTCACCTCAGATACTTTAACTCCAAATAAAATTTGAAATTACTCAATTAGTATCTTAATCAAGTTTATGAAATTCTTGAATTTCACATAACCTCATTCTAAAATTAAAGATATTCATATCATTTGCTTCCAAAAAGTCTCGCTTTCATTTTTACATTTACTAAGCGATTCTCAATCGTTTGAGACTTGATTTAAGTCTGTGCTAACATTTTTTTTAGCGTTTCAAAGTTATAATAGTTTGATACTTTCAATTTCAAATGAATGTATGTTTAGTATTACATTCTTGATTCATTAAGACTCCTATCTCAACCAATTTCTCATTAGTTTCATAACTGACAACTTTTCTTAGTTATATGTGTACCAAAATATTTACAAAATATTATTGTGAGTCTAGACTCTATAGTCTATTTCACTTAGCATTTACGCTCAGTTATCATTAAATAATTATATTCTCTCTTTTATTATTTATTTCTAAACTTACTCATTTTATTACAAGAGTTAAATATCGAATAGACAAGGAGAATAAACTTCCTATCGCATATCTGGTGATAATACATAATACATACTAAACATTAAATAATAATCAAATTCACACCAGCTTACAGTCAATTCCCAACTAATCACATTCAATCACTCTTTGGTTCTCAACCAAATTTATCCTTAAATTGAGCCAAGCCTAGACTCTGATACCAAATTTGTGAAACCCTCAATATTATGGCATCTAACCGGGCTAGATTATCCAAATCCTTTGATAATCTAATTAACCTCTAGAATATTTCATTAATTTATTTCGTGACATCCATTCCCCAAACTTTTCGAGATATATAATCATCCTCAAAGTTAAGTTCAAAGTCTTGGTCCTCACTTAACCTAATTTCCCTAATTAGGAACTTAAACCATATAGTTTATTTTGACCTCAAAATACTTTTTATTTCAATCCTTAATAATTCTCCAAATGCAAATCTAAATCATTGAATGACATCAGTTCTTAATTTATTTTATTGAAGAAAATTAAGAAATCATATGAAATGTCTTATGTATTTTATAAAAGTTTAAGTAGCACCTCCCCTAAAAGTAGTAGGTCAAAAAATCCACCTAATCGACGGAAGAATGGGGAGAAGGCCTATAAGGACTCACATCTCTACAACAATGCAAAATATAATATCAGACTTGAATCAAAATATCAAACTCTCAACAAGTCCATAAGTTTTCACTTCAAAACTTATTTACATTCATGTCAACACCATAATCCATATTTATGATTTTGAACTTCAAACATTATTCAACCCTTAAGAACCACACCAATAGTATCATTAGATACTTAGACTGTAATGCCATTACCACTGTTATACAACCTATCACTAATATCCATAACCAAGAAAACATAATGTTATGTGAAAGGATTTATTCAAGAAAAATAGAAATTTAAACAACATTACAATACCCTAATGAGCTCCTATTATCCTTTCATGCACTTAACAACCTGAAATCACCAACATAAGGTAAGACAATTTTAGATAAGTGAATGCTACACTATCCAAATTACTTGTATAGCCCAAAGCAAGATAATGAGAAATATAAATGCATATCAATGAGACTCAACGGGTAAATATCAACATGTGGTCACATTTTTCATGTTATCACTTCACTGAGGTGTGATCGATACCTGAGTGAAATGAAAATAGTACTAGAAGTAACTTCTAAAGCTCTATATGAGGATAATTATCAAGCCGAATTGACTTAACCCACGGGAGCTATTTCGATTTTCGGTAACGCCTTCTGTGTCCTACAGGAAACATACTCGGCGAATAGCCAACTATCGAATCTTAAGACTCAGATGTTTGACCTACATTACCCCTAATGCATGAGTGTAGGATAAATAAATATGATGCATAAACGAGGAGTTAAATGCATTATAATAAAATATATAATGATAAAATGCTCACTGTAGGATTGACTTACCACCAACCAACTTTGAGTTAAATATTTGGGGTTCCCGGACCATCGGATCACCTTAAAATCGGCTCTAATAGCTTCACTGCATACCCAATTAGGCTAAAGGTCAAGCTTCAAATTGAAACCAAAATATTAAACCCTACAAAAACAATGGCCAAAGTATGCTCGATAATTATTTCCAAAAATAACAATTGATAATAACTTCAAGTAGCTTTCAACCAGCTAACTTGGGGTGACTTTTTAACCTTGAAAACTCAATATATTTCATATTGTCTTAAATGGAACTTGTAGAGTATGCTTCATATTTTTCTTAGACAACAAGAACACTCAAATCAAGTCACATATGGAAAAATAATGAATTTTCCAACATGGCTAGTTAAAAAGACAAACTTTATTGATTTAAAACTAATAAAACTTCTTCAAAGCAATATTTTCGTAATCAAATCCTCAAATATCGAAAAAAACACCATGAAACCACTCGATACAATATCAAAATATTTCATAACCCGTAGAGTCCATTTAGACAAAAACCATTAATCCAATTCAACCAAAATCTTAATGTAAATCAATTTTAATGATAACATCTTCAAAATAGTTATCAACTTGACTTCATCAATTCAATCCACCAAAACCTAACATTTATCAGTGGGATTTATCCCAAATTGATACAAATCAATCAAATATTCCAATTCATAACAATCCTTACCAGTTTTTCTCAAAACCCGATGAAAAAAATTAAAAAAACATGAGAATTGAAATTGAATTAAGGAAAATGCTTTGAATTGAGAATTTACCCAATTGTGCGTTGAATACCTCGTTTCCACCATAGAAACTTGGCTTGAACTGACCATCTCGCAATGCTCTACGATTCTATAGAGAGAAACCAAACAAAAATTGGACGTACAGAGATCACTAAGAAAAAATGCATGCGTAGTGGTTTTGGGAACTAAAGTATTAACGTTTTGTTAAATGTATCAAATGAAAGTTTCATTTGATTTTTAATATATTTATATATAAACCTTCAGCTACTTGTCAGCAGTTTAATTGTTTTTATTTATTAACTCCCAAAATCCATCTTTTGACCTGTTTTGTCTTTCGGTGCTCATTTTCAATTACTAAGTTGAGCCAAGTTCTTGATGAGATAGTCTAATTCATTAAAAACATCCATAGCACTAGTTTTGGTCACACGAAAACCCAAAAAATCTTAAATTTATCCATGACACACCAAACTTATATGGACCAATTTTATTCCCATACCTAACAAAGCATGCACCTATTTCTACTCGATCTCAACCTTGACCACGGTCGATCGACACAAAACTCAAGCTAAGGTATTGCACTAACTTTGTTCTCATTTCACACTGCCAACAATCCATACTTGAACGCAAATTGAGGTAGAATTTCTACGTGGTACTTAGCATTCGATTTATGAGTTTTAGCGCTACTAATTATTTATTTGCACTCGAGCACTTCAAACATGCACTTGCAACCCCGATTATAACAAGTTGAGGACACACCTTAATACACTTCGACCGCAATGAAATGTCATACAATACACAAATTTGGCATTCACCAACGAAAATAACATTAACCTAGTGGTTCCTATTTCGCTGATTCGAGTCATAATCCACAGCACGTGTCATGGTTAAAACCTACTAATCTCGTAATTAAGTCTTAATACTAATTTATTAAAATCAAGGATGTCATAAATATCAACGCAAAGTCAATAGGATGAAACCTAAAGACTGCACGTTACGAAAAATCAAATGTAAAGCTTTTCCTTTTTTATTAAAAGATCAAGCACAAGATTGGTTGTTTTATTATCATCAAGACTCAATAACCACATGGGCACAAATGTTAGAAGCTTTAATAGAATAATATATGCTTGCAAAAAAAATTAGTACCTATAGTCAAATCACAGTCATGAAAATGAAAGATGGTGAAAATTTTAACGAATTTTGGGGTAGATGTCAAAGATTAATTTCATCTTGTCTACAATATAGATGCACTCAAAGAGCTTTATTTTAATACTTCTATCAAGGACTAAATCGTTTTGAACAAAGAATATCAAATACCGTATGTGGTGGATCATTATTCGATGTTACGCTAACTCTAGCAAAAGAAGTTATTAACAAGATGGCCAAACAATCTAAACAATATGGTGAAAAAATGATACTTCAAGAAAGAAGTTTGTGAAATTAATAATAAAACAAGTAATAAATTTGACGAAAAAGTTGATGAATTATCTAACATGGTTAAACGATTACTAAAAGATAGATCAAATAAAGTTAAATCATGTTGATTTTTTAATGAAGTTACACATCTTACGGATGCATGTTCTACTTTACAAGAAGATAACAATGAAGAAGTTAACGCGATCGTGAACTAATATTCTGGTCCTCCTAAAAGTCAATATAATAACAACAATTATTGCACTAGAAAACAAAATTCAAACCTTAGCTATAGTCTATAAAATCAAAACTATAACACTTATAGATCGAGAGCACCTATACAACCTACACTAATGCAACAGCCTCAACAAACTATTTGAACTTACTCAACCAAATTTAGAACAAATATTATATAACTTTATGACCCAAAGCCATCAAACTTTTATGCGAATGTTACAAAATCAAATTAAAATCGATACGTCTATTAACGAACTGAGAAATCAATTCATTCAAATAACTTTACAAATCAAAAAGTTAAGTAATCAAACTAAAGTATCTGCATAAACTACAAACACTACTAATCAACCACAAGTTAGCGCTTTATTTTGTGATAACTAAAAAGAAACATATACGCAAGAAAGAAACCAAAAGGAGGTAAAAAGAGAATCAAGATGTAACGGCCCAACATTTATTAATCAAGTTTATTCAAAAATTTCGGACTAGAACGCTAGCCGAAATCCATGTGGACACTGTGGATAAGGTTAGTACACGTCCGACTAGACATAATAATTATTTTTGTGTTATGGTTGTTCTATTGTGGTATTTAAACTATTTAATTATCATATTTCATCACATGTGTGTACTAGAATGTTGTAATTAAGTGTGATCATGCTACAAATGTTTGCCTCGTAAAGCATGTCGATGCGAGTAATCGGGTAGGTGAAGTATGGGTACACTAGGGAAACACGATTAACTCATTTAAAATGTTTATTTAGTCAAATAAATGATCAATAAGACTATATGCTAAGTTGAACATGTCGGATAGGCGAGTTATGATACACCTCAAAATACGTGCCACAGCACGAGACGCCGTACACTGGGTACTTGGGTGTAAGTTGTACTAACAAAACATATTTGAGTGTCATACTGGAGTCATAAGTTGGTGTTGGATAGTGATGCACGTTGAACAAGTCAATAAAGTACAGTTTCCTAAACCAACGATTTTGCAGAATAGTTGCAAGGGGTCGATCCCACAGAGATTGGTAGTCTTTCTTAGGTTAAAAACAACAAAAAAAAGAAAATCGGGGTTTGAAAATAAATATTAATTAAACTAATTAATCTAACTAATCTAAATAAATAAAATAACTAAACTAATTTTGAAAACAATTAATTAATGCCTAAGTCTATAGTTCCACAAATCAGGATCAAGATTTAATAGCAATCATGGTCTTCAATCTTTCCCAAAAAGTCGTTCATTTATATTCTCCTAGATTAGCTAAAGAAAATCGACATCCGCCAAGAATTATTCATTCCCTTAATCTCGATAGCGGGACGTCCGCCACCAAATACTTCCCTAATTAATGTATAACCCTAAACATCTGCCAATCAGGTTTAACACACTAACCGCAATAATATGGATCTATGAGAACATTAATCCTAAATAACCGGGTCGCATCCGCTACCGATTTAACTTAAATTCAATTATTGAACACTCAAGAACCAAAAGGCAAACGAGTGAGTGTTTGTCACTTTATTGGTCCAAAAGCACAATTACACGGATACTAATAGTCCAAATAATTGTTTATTGTCCACCTAAAAGCATGCATTGGCCATAGACATACCCTAGATCTAAACCATAATCATTAAAATCAACAACAATGAAATAGGAGAAATTAAACTAATTTAAATAATAAAATAAAAAGTCTTACATAATATGCCACAAATCTATGATCTTAACTTGATTCCCCTCCGACCTAGGTAAGAAATTGATTAGCCGAACAACGTCGTTGAATAAAGTCGATACTAAAATAATAGTAGTCGGTGTTTTTAATAATAAAACCTAAGTTCCTAATATATAAAACTATTAAAAATTAGTCTTGGGAGGTAAGAGAAACTAATTTTAGGGGTTGGGGTGGCGACTCGTGCGTCGATGAGCTTCTGAGGGCTGTTTTTAGCTCAAAAATAGGTGTTTGTCACGTGTTGCAGCGTGATTGGTTTGTTTCCATCGTCGCCCTGACGTGTCGCCGTTCTATTGGACTGCTTGTGTCATTGCGCTGAGGTCGCAGCGTCTGATTGGTTGAGAGAGATGTTGATGACGCGGTTGGGGTGAGTGAACGCCACGTGGCTCATGAGAGTCGGTGGAGAATCGTGCATGAGTCGCGCGAAATTCTGGGAGTGTGTGCCGCTACGCATCTCAAGGCAGATCGAAGAGCATCTGTGCGGGTGAAATGTTGGTGAGTGACGTGTACTGTGTTGGTGACGCGTGGCGCTTATGTGTCGCGCGCTGATTGGCGGGGAGAAAGAGACCACTAACGTGGCTGCTGGCTATTGTCTCCTATTCTACCCATAACGCAAAGCGTAACTCGAGGCAAACTGTCCGACATCCGATCACTGCGAGTAAAAACTCCATTTCGAGTATTTTTCTGTCACGAATTAAACCGCGCACTCCGTTTCACCTAAAAATGACCAGAAAATATAATTAATATATATTTTAGAGACTTTGAATAATTAAATACAATAAAATAAACTACTAAATATATATAAATAGTGACTTATCAAACACCTCCAAACTTAAAACTTTGCACGTCCCAAGCAAAGGTGTAAATGACAACACAAACTAAACTAGACTCGTAATATAATAATGCACTGACTCAACTGATCCAATACCTGACCCAAATTCAAGGAGTTCCTTTGGTTTATATAGTCACCATGTTAACAAGTAACTCAGAAAATTTCAGAGTTATGATATGTCAAGTCTCGCAACTCAAACACAATTAAGATCACACTTTAAAAACATAAATCCGGTCAAGACAAAGACCATCAACTACTCACGAGTTTTCTTGGTCTATACATTAAAGCACGCATGTTTAAATTTCACTTAATATAGTGAAAGCACTCTAACTAAATCTTTTATTTGAGGAGTTTCATAACTTCTGCACTTATTCATTATTTATAATTATTTCTTTTCACATTTTTTTCTTCTCCAAATCTTTTTTCAATTAATATGATCCCTGTTCCATTTCTTATGGACCAATTTTCGCACTTTTTTTCACCACAAGTTTCCCTGCTCCATTTCCTGTGGAAGATTGTGGGACACTCTATTTTTTATTATTTTTGTAGAAAAACTCCTATTTGTACTTCTCACTTTCATTAGAATCAAGCAAATCCCTCAATTGTGGGTTAAAATAATACCACTTGCATAAATCTGACCGTCTACTCATTTTCATTTTCTAGCACAAAATCCAACCATCATCTAAGTCCTTAATCATGAAATCATAAAAATGAAATCATATGAAAGAAATGGAAGAAATGATATAAAAAATCACCATTACTATCCGATATCCGCATATAAATGCATAAAAAATTAAACGATCTCACCTGCGGTCTTTCGCAAAAGAATCCATCCAAATCAATCCACAATCCTTAGCGCACACCTAAAATTATTCTGAACCTTGTCCTGAAGGTTCAAAACAAGTCAAGACATCTATATGACAAAAATAAAATGACAGTGGTGAAGAAAAATATGGATAAGAAGATGATACAAATCCATACATATCAAAAAGTCTTTAAAAACCAGTGAACACACAAAATTCTTCATGTGTGGGTGACTAAGGAAACTATAAAATAACAATCATAACAAGAGCAAGAACTAGTAAACATAGGAGTTAACTGAAAAGATTCTAATCAAATCTTGCGAGCCCGAAGTGTTTCAACTAAGGGTGAAATCAACAAGATGATAGAATGAAGTTTAGGGTTTTTGGTCTACTCAAAAACTCACCACTAATGCAGCGACTTAAGTTGGATATGTACCAACCAAGTCTCAAAACACCTAAAGGTTTATAAACATGGTAATTCCTAAAAAAATTAATGCTAAAAGTATGCTTAAAATATAATCCAAAGTCAAACCTACAAAACTTGGTAATCCAATCCTCTAATGAATGTCAAACGTAACATATCACCTGTCAAAATAAAGAGACTAGATTAGAGTGTTATTAAATAAAAAAAACTAAAACTGAAATAAATGCAAGAAATAAATAAAATAAAATAAAATAAAAATGAAGTTGGGTTGCCTCCCAACGAGCCGCCTTTCTTTTAAGTCTTTGGCTAGACTTAGCGTGATTGATCACGTGATGCCACCTCCTTTAGAGATATCAACAACAAATGACGCTTCTATGTAATTGGGCAATAAAGCATGCAAGCCCTCTTTCAGATTTAGGAGCTCATTCGAGACTTCCAACATGAAAGAATCTATCGCATCAGGATCGTCCAAAATTTGATCATGTGTCGTGCGTGCCAAATATAACCCGTAATCGAGTTAACCAACCACAAGGGTGTAGTAGTGGTAAATCCGGGGTCGAATTCACAGTACTCGAGTTTTACTCCTATTTAACTAAAAATGGGTTTCAGAAAGTTCAATGAATTAATTAAATAAACTAATAACAAATAAGAAAATTCGTAAAATAATATTAATGAGAAGAAATCACCTAAGTCTACAATTCCACCAATCAGAATCGAGATTCAATGGCATTTAATGGTCTTCAATCTGTGTAACCTCATTCACCTCAAGATTTTTTAATGTATCAACACTCACATCCTCCTCTGAAGCTTGGCATTATATTGATCTACTTGAGTTTCCAAGTCATTCAAGCTTGGAAGCCTAAAATCAATTTGTCGAATCTCTCCAAGAATCCGATTAATCTCTTGCTGATTATCTATCACTTGCTTCACAATATCTTCTAAGGAGGTGTTTTGATTAAACCGTTGATTTCCTTCATGCTGAGGAATGTATGGGTTTGAGATAAGCCCAAAGAAGTCGAGTTGTGGCGATGCATAGCTAGAATAGTGATAATACTCATACTATGGATAATGTGGACAATTATGTGTGGAATGAGAATAGTCTCCACAAATTTCGCAAACCTCAACCTGTTGCACAAAAGAATTCATGTTAAAAAATTGATATTCATTATGTGACATACCTACCCCATAATGAATTCTAAGGAGTCCATCGCGTGGTTGCCTCGCATATATGTTAAGAGCAACGGACTAGATATGCAAAATAAAAATAAATAAAAATAAAAGTAAAAATAAAAACAAAAATAAAAATAAAAATAAATAAAACCAAAGAAAGAAAATACTAATCCTCAAAGAACGGCGCTAAAATTGACGCGCACCGAATGTACGTAGTACATAGCTTTCCTAAACCAACTATTTTTTAGAATAGTGGCAAAGGGTTAATCCCACAAAGATTGGTAGTCTTTCTTAGGTTAAAAACAACAAAAAATCGGGGTTTTAAAATAAATACTAATATAACTAATTAATCTAACTAATCTAAATAAATAAAATAACTAAACTAATTTTGAAAACAATTAATTAATACCTAAGTAACACCTAAGTCTATAGTTCCACAAATCAGGATCAAGATTCAATAGCAATCATGGTCTTCAATCATTTCCAAAAATTCGTTAATTTATATTCTCTTAGATTAGCTATAGAAAATCAACATCTGCCAGAAATTCCTCGTTCCCCTAATCTCGATAGTCAGGACTTCCGCCACTAACTACTTCCTTAATTAATGTATAACTCTAGATATCCGCCAATCAGGTTTAACACACTAACAGCAGTAATATGGATCTATGGGAACACTAATCCTAAATAATCGGGTCGCATCCGCTACCGATTTAACCTAGATTAATTTGTTGCACACTCAAGAACCGAAAAAGTTTTACAACAAACAAGTGAGTGTTTGTCACTTTATTGGTTCAAAATCACAATCACACAGATACTAATAGTCCAAATAACTATAGATTGTCTACCTAAAAGCATGCACTGGCCATATACATACCCTAGATCTAAACCATAATCATTAAAATCAACAACAATCAAATAGGAGAAATTAAACTAATTTAAATAATAAAATAAAAGATCTCACATAATATGCCATGAATCCATGATCCTAACTTGCTTCCCCTCCAACCTAGGCAAGAAATTGATTAGCCGAACATCGTCGTCGAAAAAAGTCGATACTAAAATAATAGTAGTCGGTGTTTTTAATAATAAAACCTAAGTTCCTAATATATAAAACTACTAAAAATTGGTCTCGGGAGGTGAGAGAAACTGATTTTAGGGGTTGTGGTGGTGACTCATGCGCCGAGGAGCATCGTAGGTCTGTTTTTAGCTCAAAAATAGATGTCTGCCACGTGTCACAGCATGATTGGTCCTTTTCCTCGTCGCGCTGATGTGTCGCCATTCTATTGGATCGCCTGCCATAATCGCGCTGAGGTGGCAGTGTCTGGTTGGTCGAGATAGGTGTGGATGACGCGGTTGGGGGTCAGTGAACGCCACGTGGCTCATGAGAGTCGATGGAGAATCGCGCACGAGTCGCGCGAAATTCTGGGAGTGTGTGCGGCTGCGCATCCCGAGGCAGGTCGAAGAGCATCTGTGCGAGTGAAATGTTGGCGAGTGACGTGTACTGTGATGGTGACGCGTGGCGCTGATGTGTCGCACGCTGATTGGTGGTGAGAAAGAACTACTGACGTGGCGGCTGGCTATTGGTGGAGAGCCAATGAGTGGCGTGCTTGGAAAGGAAAACACCACGTGGTAGCGTGTAATTGGTTCAGAGGAAATTTGCACTCATTGGCAGCTCCCAATTGGTTAAAATACATTGTCTCCTATTCTACCCATCGCGCAAAGAGTAACTCGAGACAAACTGTCCGACGTCCGATCACTACGAGTAAAACTTCCATTTTGAGTATTTTCCATCAGGAATTCAATCGCGCACTCCGTTTCACCTAAAAATGACCAGAAAATATGATTAATATATATTTTAGAGACTTTGAATAATTAAATATAATAAAATAAACTACTAAATATATGTAAATATTGACTTATCAAATAGCATAAATATAGGCCATTAAATGGTCCTTAAGATACATATGCACATTTGATAAAATGCAATAAAAATGCGAGCTACGAACTCGATTGAGTGTTTCTCTAATTTTCCCTAAGTTTCAAGTCGAAAATATTGAAACTATGCGAAATAATTATGCATGTCTTCGATAGAAATCGTGATTAAGTTAATATGCGTAATTTACTCATCCACAACCAAATGCATGAACAAAGTTTCGGGTGACTCTAAATAACTAATATATATATACTAAATACATATATGTGTATATGAAAGTGTATCAAATCCTAATGAAATGAAAGGAATACGAATGGACAAGAAATGAAAGAAATGGAAGAAATGATATAAAAAATCACCATTACTATCCGATATCCGCATATAACTGCATAAAAAATTAAACGATCTCACCCGCGGTCTTTCGCAAAAGAATCCATCCAAATCAATCCACAATCCTTAGCGCACACCTAAAATTATTCTGAACCTTGTCCTGAAGGTTCAAAACAAGTCAAGACATCCATATGACAAAAATAAAATGACAGTGGTGAAGAAAAATAATGAATTCTAAGATGCAATCTATGTATGATAACCAAGTTTGTAGCCTGGTTGATTTACCCAAAGGTGGTAAGACCTTTGGATGTAAATGGGTTTTCAAGAAAAAAATTGACTTAGATGGCAATATGAATACTCATAAAGCACAGCTAATAGCAAAAGGTTTCAGACATACATAAGGTGTTAATTATGATGAGACATTTTCTCCTATAGCCATACTTAAATCCATTAGAATTTTAATTTTCATATTTGTTTATTATGACTATGAGTTATAGTAAATAAATGTCAAAATAGCTTTCCTAAATAGAAAGTTACTTGAGGATGTGTATATGATACAGCCTGAAGGATTTGTTCATCCTGAGAATTCTAGGAATGTGTACGGGCTTCAAAGATCCATTTATGGATTAAAGCAAGCTTCTTGGAGCTAGAATCTTCATTTTAATGAAGCAATTAAGGAATTTGGCTTCATTAAAACGAAGATGAGCCTTCTGCATACAAGAAGGTCAGTAGGAGCATGGCAGTTTTCTCGGTATTATATGTTGATGATATATTACTCATTGAAAATGACATCACAACCTCGCAAAGTGTCAAGTCTTAGTTAAGGAAATGTTTCTCAATGAATGCAGCCTACATCCTTAGGATTAAGATCTATAGGGATTGATCTAAAAGGTTGATTGGTTTAAGTCAAAGTGCTTATATTGACAAAATACTAAATAGGTTTAGTATGGAAGACTCTAAAAAATGACCATTGCCATATAAGTCTCACCAAGAATCAATGTCCTATGACTAATGATGAGCGAGAACACATGAATACTATTCCACATGCATTAGCTATTGGATCTATTATGTATGTCGTGTTATGCACTCGACCTTATGTATCATATGCTTTGAGCGCGACAAGCAAATATCAGTCTGATCCCAGTGAGAGTCACTGGATAGTGGTAAAAAACATTATTAAGTACTTGAGAAGGTCTAAAAAATTGTTCTTGGTCTATGGAAGTTTGGAAAACAGGTTTGCTGTAAATAGTTACATAGATGCAAGTTTTTAAACTAATATAGATGACTTTAAATCATAGTTTGGATATGTTTTTACTTTGAATAGAGGCACAATGAGCTAGAAGAGTTCGAAGCAAGATACTGTGGCAAATTCTACAATAGAAGTTGAGTATATTGCTACGTCCAATGTAGCTAAGTGGGCAGTTAGGATAAAAAAGTTCATCTCAGAACTTGGTATGGTTCCAAGTATAGCTAACCTTGTTTGCTTATATTGTGACAACAATGGGGCCATAGTACAGGCCAAGGAACCAAGATCACTCCACTAATTCAAATATAAACTTAGGCGCTTTCATCTAATTAGAGGAATTAATGAGAAGGGAGACGTAAAGATTTACAAATTTCATGCATAAGACAATGTTGTAGATCATTTGACAAAGGCTCTTCCATAAGCGAAACATGATGGTCATGTTAGATACATGAATGATTATACCTAGTGCAAGTGGGAGATGTTGGGGAATGTACCCTAGGTCAATCTATAAACATTGTTTATCTTATGATTTTAGTTAATGAAATAGAGGTTTCCATTTGTTATTTTATTACAAGTGATTGCATGTTTACCTTTTAGTAAGATCCATGTATATTTGTTGAAATATCTTAAATGTCTATAGTCGATCATTATAATGGGAACTATAATGAATCAAGACTGGTGTGAATCTTGATTGATGGTCATGTGATGATCATGCATATAAGGATACGAATTGAGATCATCAATACTTGTTTAGGAACAAGGTACTAGACCGACCTGCTATGAGAACGCCATATGGATTAAGTCATAGGTGTTACTCATGATAGGTATATCATTTAGTCCTTCGACTTGAGATTACCATAGAGTTCAATATTAGGAGCATGGTAATTTGACATAATCAAACGTTTTCTTTTACCAAACAATTATATAGATTGTGATTCGTTACCATATGAATAATATGTGAAGGATAGAATTTGCCACTCTCGTATAAAGAGATATCAGTAGATCCCTTGATATGATAGACTTATAATGGCCAAGTCCATGTTAATTGATATAATCAATGTCACTTGGATATTTTCTGTTTAATTAAAGATCGAGCCTAGTACGACTGAACATTAAGGGTGACTTTCCATGGCTTATCTTTAATTAAAGGATATCGCATAACAAAATGATATGATATATGTTATTCATTAGGTTGTATCGATTTTGATATTCATTCTACTTGGGTAGTCATAACGTCTTGCTAAAGACCGCTTATACTTGTGTATCAAAATGGTTTTGGTTCAATGCCAACATTGCATGAACCTACTTGGTCGCACACAAAGAATGGCTTTGCGTAATTTCAATTGGTCCAGAGTAATGAGTTTTTATATGATAAAATTCATGACATAAAATCTCTTACAATTTACTATATGATAACTTATTAATAGGGGCGTATGTGTAATTTTCTTAAACTGCATAAATACAATAGTTATACTACGAATAAAGTTTTAAGTGAGGGATTATCTACACATATAAATAGCGGTTGAAACCCTAAAATAAGATAAAATTTCATTTTTCCTATTTTCAAGTTCTCTAGATTTTGGAAGAGAAAGAAAAACGTTTTCTATCTCTCTTGTGGCTAGCACTCAAAATTGTAGTCACCATTGGTGTGGATTTCTCATAGAGGACTAGCACTTGAACATTTTGGAGATTGAACAATCAAAGAAGGAAAACACGGATTAAGATGTAGTTTAGTTTTGTACAACAACAACAACAATAACAACAACAACAACAACAACAACAACGACAACAACAACAACAACAACAACAACAACAACAACAAAAAAACATAGCCTCAGTCCCAAAATAACTGGGGTCGGCTACATGGATCAAACTTTTTCATTGTGTTCGATTAAGTGCAACTAATGGTGAGCTTTGCAAACCATTCAAATCCCTCCTAATTAATGCATCCCATGTTAACTTTGGTCTGCCCCTACCTCGTCGAATTTCTACAGTTTCTATTGAGTCAAGTTTTCTAGTTAGAGCATTTGTAGGTCGTCTTTGCAGGTGACCAAATCATCGCAGCTGCCCTTCCTTAATGTTTATATCAATTGGTGCTACTCCTACTTGTCTTTGAATTTTATATTTTTTATTCAATCTTTACGAGTTTTACCACACATCCACCTAAGCATCCTCATTTCTGCTACGTTAATTTTATGTAATTGTTGTTGCTTTACCGCCCAACATTCGCTTCCATAGAACATAGTTGGCCTAATTGCGGTCCTATAAAATTTTCTTTTTAACTTAGTAGGAACATTTCGATCACAAATCACCCCTGTTGCACTCCGTCATTTTTTCCATCCAGCTTGAATTATATGTGTGACATCATTCTCAATGTTACCATCATTTTGTATGATTGATCCTAGGTATCCAAAGTGGTTTACCTTAGGAACTTCTATTTCACCTAATTTTACCACTCCGTCATCTCGATGTCTAGTGTTTCTAAACTCACAGTGCATGTATTCGATTTTCGTCCTACTCAACTTAAAGCCTTTAGATTCTAATGTATTCCTCCAGAGTTCTAATTTTCTATTCACTCCATCTTTAGTTTCATCCACCAGACAATATCATCTGCAAATAGCATACACCATGGTATATCCTCTTGAATATGTCTAGTTAGTTCGTCCATAACTAAAGTAAATAGATATAGGCTTAAAGTCGATCCTTGATGTAGTCCTATCGTAATGGAAAATTCTTTTGTAGCTCCTCCAAATGTCTTTATACTCATTACTACTTCATCATACATATCCTTAATAGTGCCTATGTATCTTGCATGCACTCTTTTTCTTTCTAGAACCCACCAAAGAACATCTCTGGGGACCCTATCATATCCTTAATAGTGTCTATGTAGTTTACTTTTGTAGATCTAGTTTAATGGAACTTATTTTTGGTCCTGTTGCGGTTTTTCAAAAATTGTTTTGAATTCTTCGTTACATATGAACCCCAAAACCTAACTTTTATTCACTGGAATTGTCTCTTTTGGTGACAATTGCAAATTTATAGACTAGCAAGGGCAAGGGGCTGATGATTGGTGGCTTCCTCTGAGGACTCTCAGAGCGTCTTCTCTATTACGGCCCAAATTTCCGATAATGGATTTTGTTTGTAATTAAGGGACATCGACCCATAACGTGGCTCAAGAGCGGGTATGCGAACCCAATATTCAACACAAAGACCGAATAATGAATGTTGTTGTGTAATAAATGCTTAATGCATTGTATATACATATTAAGCCACTTCTACACGTATATAGATGTTGAAGCGAGTAGAATATGCCTCAAGATGTGTTTTGATGTGGGAACGATGTAAAGAGTAATGCGGTAGGTATAATTTATGTTAATGTGGCTTATATAGTTGAATTGATGTAACTATGGCTTATTTAAATAAATATAACCAAAGTTAACAAAATAAAACATTGGTCATGGATATTTCTCGATATAAGTATGGACACATCACAAGGATAATTAAGTTATGAATGTGTGTTATCAAAGGTGAGTTAGTGGAGAGTTAGTGGATATAAATCAAGATGTGAGTCATTAGATCGGCCTCAAGATGCATGTATATATTATGATCAATGGCTACGGTTTAATTTTTTCTATATATATATATATATAAAATGAATGAGATAAAGTATGCAAATCATTTCAACTCATACTTAGAAAAGAAGTAAACTTAAGAGAAAGATAAGAGAGGAAGAAGCTCGAAAGATTTGGAGGAAATTCTGGTGAATTTGTCAAAGATTAATCAAGATTGAAGTGATCTACAACTAGGTAAGCTGGAGTACACTATCAATTTGTAAAAGTTTGTTAAAAAACTTAAAATTTTACTTCAATTTTGGTTTTTCTTTATTTCAGAGGGAAATGAAACCATTTTCAAAATTGGTTCATGGATTTGGATTCCTCGCAAAAAACTAATAAACTTGCTATCAAGAAAATCCGGGTTTCAATTTGAATTGACAAAGTTATGGGCTTTTGAAGTTGTAGGTGTTCTTGAAGGGTTTTTTTAGCAAAAGTTATGAGTTTGAGGTTTCTCTAATTAACTTACTCCAATTTCAATAGTTTGTATAAGTCCTAAAACACCCTAATTAACCTCAGGAAACTAGGGAGGAGTCTCTAGAGGTTGTTGGTGAGATACGAGGTGTCGGGAGGTTGGGTTATCTTAGGGACTTAGCGTGGATTGTAAGTAAGCTGATTGAGATATTTATCTCCATTTCATTCATTGATATTGCTTCATGTTTTTAGTGATTTTATTGTTGTGCTTGATATATTCTTAGTAACATGAGTTGTGTATCGTTTCTTGATATATGATTGTTGATAAGTTAGAACATGATCTTAAGATTCGGGAGTTGTTTTGGGGTGTATGTGGCACACGAGGTATCGGACTCAGGGATGTCAGTGTAGTGGTTATTTAGTATCACATACCCACTATATGAGGTTGATGAAATGATTAAGCGGTGACCAATTAGGCAATACTGAAGTGTTATGTGTGCTAACCTATTACATGAGGTCGATAAGCCGTGTTTTGCAACTAATAAGGGTAGTACTTACATGCACTACTAAAAAAGTGACTACCCAAGGTCTATGTGGCCAAGAAGATAATATCTGGGCTAAAAGGTTAGAGACAAAATTTAATGAATTTAGTTCATGGTTAATAGTTCTATTAGCATCACGTTGTTTAGTTGTAATGTTTGGTAATGTGTTTATGTTTCAATATTGTTGATGCGAAGTGAATGTATATATTGTTAGATGTATTTTCTGTTGTGTTTGGAAGTGAAGATAAATGTCTCTTAGTATTACTTCTAGTTTACTGTACTCATCATCCTTTTTATGACGATATGTATAGATCTATCGAGTAACATACCAAACAAAGAGAAGATCATGACTACCTCTGAGCCTCTGGACTATTGTTATTTCTGACATTATAGGTTGAGATATTGATGTATGACTTATATATGTCTTTTATATACTTTTGAGATTTTTATGATGGTGGGTACAGATCCATCAATATATTGTTATCTTCATTTTATCATATATATATATATATATATATATATATATATATATATATGTGATCTTTGTTTCTTGGTTTTCCACCTACTTAAGATTTATGTTAATAGCTTCCACAAATTTGTTAAGACTTCCTCTGAATAATGCTTATTAGAAAAGATAATTAGTGAGGAGATAAATTTGAAAAGGCCGACTGATACATTATTAAGTCCTTCATGGCTAAATTAGAGCATAATGATGGGATTAAGCTGGGTAGTGCCCTAGATTAAGGAGGGGTCGTCGATTCTTCTCTTGCTTACTTATAGGTTTTTGCACTTTTATATTGCATGTATATATATGATTATTTTTATAACACTTGGGGATATCTTTAGGTTTGAGCGACTTTGATACATGTATATTCATGAATTCTCTCTTAGTGCCACCACAGAGAGAAGGAGAATACTTGCAAAAAATTGAAGAAATTTGGAAGAAATATGGAATGTCTTGTATAATAAGCAAACGAACTGGAGCCAAGAGCCACATGCAGAGGCTTCACTAGCACATATGCGGATGAGATGAAAATGGTTGTGATAGGGATAATCTTGCAGAATCAAGTGAGAACTCTGAGACATCAAGAGTTCATGTTCCAGAACCAAAATGAAATTATCAAGAGCGTATATGTTTCCAAGTAGCGCATGACCATAAGGTTGTAAGGCGGGGGAGCTAACATTCAAATTTCATTAGACCAACTGAGAACGTCCAACCAGGGAATCTTTTCAGAAGATAATCCTGTGGTGGGAGTGGATTACAAGTGTATGATCATGCAATAAGCTTCCAATCTCAACAACCAGATCATAGGATGGTGGTGACTCTGTGACGTCTGGACGGCGGTTCTAATATTTAATTCTTCTCTATGTAATCTTTTAGTGTTATTGTGAGAAGTCTATGTTTATAATGCTCTGATATGATTGATATGATATGTGTGAATATATGATACATTCGTTTCGGTCTGTTCACATTTGATACATTGGTTTTGATATGTTACTTTAAATCTTATGATGTTTGGATATGTTTAAATTTATCAGACTTTCTGTACTTATACTATTCATTCTTATGTTATTTATTTTATTTGTTTATGCTTCACGAGGTATTTTGTTTTTTATTCAAAACCTAACTTTATTTTTCAACCTTGAGGATAAGGTTTAGAATGAGTTTAGGGGTATTAGGTGAAGTGAAGTATGAAGATGCGAAGTATGGAAGAAATGAAAGGTAGAATGTAGTATAACATTGTGAATTTTCACATTTTCCACAATACAGGTAATATTTTTCCATTTCATTTTATTTTATTTAGTTAGAAATATGAATTAAATATAATTTGGATTTAAATGGAAGTGATATATCATTATTACCCATGAAAATAGAAAGTTTATGATGGAAAGGAATTATTATAACCTATTTGACTTAACCTAAGTTTTATATGCACTGTAGGAGTTTAGGAGGGATTAATTAATTTATGTTTGACATTATAGAATAATGGATTCCAAAGGAAATGGAGCAGGGAATCTAGTAGTGGGAAAAATGAGAGGAAGAATTCCTACAAAAAAAAAAGAATAATGGATTCCAAAGGAAATGGAACAAGGAATCGTAGAAATACAATATGAAATATATATATATATATATATATAATTCAATAAGAAAGAAAGAGAGATATAGAAAGAAAATGAAGGAAGTTTATGAAAAACTCTTCGAATAAAATATTATCTCTAGTGCTTATAGCTAAGTTAAGTGAAGTGTATCTTTTTATTCCAACAAATGGATATGAAATGATGATTATTGGTGAATAAAAATTCCCATCGCCTTTAATTGTGGCGATATTTCGAATATTGTTTGAAAATAAGATTGATTTAGTGATTTTCGCATCTTGATATTCTATATTAGTTATCGTTAGAATTAGAGGTTGAATTGTCAGATAAAGGGATTGTTCCTTAAATCTTTCTATTCTATCATGATTCTTATTTTTATGAGGGTAATATTTTTTTTATTTAAAAAGAATTCTATTTAAGAATAAAAGTATATAATTATGAAATCAAAAAGAGGGAAGAAAAGAGAATATGATTGTAAGTATTTTTTGCTCTGGATAGCTAAGTTTAGATTTGATAAGTCATTTTAGATGTTTTAAATATATTATATTTTAGATGTAAAAGACTATATTACATGAGGTTTTCTCATGTTTTTGTTATTTCAAGTGATAAATGGAATATATGAAAAAATGGAGTAAAAATGGAAGATTATAAAGGAATTGATCAAGTGGAAAGAGTATGTAAAGAATCATCGACAAGTGAAGGAAAAAATTGTGTTTCAACACCAGCGATTCCTGATCGATTCCTATGTACCCAGAATCGCCACTAAGATCAATGTAGCACTGAGACTACAATTCCAAGGATTCTCCCAGCGATTCCGCTTAAACATGAGTTTCTAAGGAATCACTAGAATAGATTTTGAGGATTTTAGATAACAATGATTAGTTTGAGTTAGTTTGGGATGTTCACTACCTAAAATACTATAAATATGGCCCTAGGCTACGAAATCAGCGGCCCTTGAGTACTTGGATTAATATTTTAGGAAAGTATTTGAAGATTTAAAGTATTTATTCCAGATGTATTTATCTATGTCTTTTATTTACATAATTGTGATGTTATTTATAAATATGAGTGAGTATTTTATCAATCTAAAAAAAGTCATAAAGTGAACTGGGTCTATTTTGCAATGTAGTTATGACGCGCGCCAAATGCGTCAATAAAATAAAAATTCATAAACTAATTATTTTGTAGAATAGTGGCAAAGGTCCCACAGAGATTGGTGGTATTTATATGGTTAAAAAAACAAAAGGAAATTTGAGGTTTAAAGGAAAAATAATTTAATTAACTAAACCAAATAAAATAAATAAAGTAACGCAACTAATTTTGAAAAAAATTAATGAATACTTAAGTAACACCTAGGTCTATAGTTCTACAAATCAGGTTCAAGATTCAATGGCACATCATGGTCTTCAATCATTCCCAAAAGTTATTAATTTAAATACTCCTATATTAGCTATAGAAAATCGACATCCTCCAGAAATCCCTCATTCCCCTAATCTCGATAGTCAGGATGTCCACCACTAACTACTTCCCTGATTAATACATAACCCTAAACATCCGCCAATCGCGTTTAACACACTAACCGCAGTAATATGGGTCTATGGGAACACTAATCCTAAATAGCCGGATCGCATCCTCTTCCGGATTGCATCCGCTTCCGATTTAACTTAGATTCAATTGTTGCACACTCAAGAACCGAATAGGTTTTAGGCAAACGGGCGAGTGTTCGTCGCTTTATTGATCCAAAAGTACAGTTACATGGATACTATCAGTCCAAATAACTATAGATTGTCCACCTAAAATCATGCACTAGCCACATACATACCCTAGATCTAAACCATATTCATTAAAATCAAAAACAACGAAATAGGAGAGTTAAATTAAATTAAATAATAAAATAAAAGATCTCACATAATATATCATGAATCCATAATCTCGACTTGTTTCCACTCCGACTTAGGCAATCGTTGTGTGAAGAGTTTATTCTAAAAATATAATAGTCGGTGTTTCCCTCCCTCAAATATAATACCTAAGGTTTCTAATATATAAAACAACTAAAAATTGGTCCCTAGAGGGAGAGAAACTAATTTTGTGGGTTGGTCTCGTGACTCGTGTGCCGAGGAGCATCTGGTGGATGTTGGGCATTCATTACATGGCTTGGGAAACGTGTCAACAGCTGATTAGTGAAGAAAATGGAGACCGCTGACGTGGTGTGTTCGGATTGGTGGAAAAAACATTTGGTGACGTTGTGTGTGCATAAGGGCTCGACACGTGGCGGTTGGGACTAGATGAAGAAACTCGCACAAAGTCGTGCGAAGACGTGGGAGAGTGCACTAGTACAAATCCCAAGGATCATCCGAGAGTTGCTGCTGTAAGGAACTTAAAATTGTTCTTTGTGAGGACGGGCTGGACCAATAGAGAAGCGATGCGTAGCGCTAGTGTGAAGAGAAAATCGCGATAGAAACGGTGAACTTCTGGGAAACTATGGCAACACGCATCCTGAGGTCTAATCAATTGTCTATGGTACGATGTGTACATGAAGACGTGCCTCAGCTACGTCACTTGATCGTTCCTCTACACCTAATCAGCTATGCAATGCGTGTCTCGAGGCATATCCTCAGGTAAATGTTCACTGCATATAAATACTCCATTTTTAGTATTTTTCCGCCTCGAATTCAACTGCGCACTCCGTTTCACCTGAAAATGACCAATAAATATAATTAAATATATATTTTAGAGACTTTCCATATTAAATATACTAAAATATACTACTAAGATTATATAAATATCGACTTATCAAATACCCCCAAACTTAAGACTTTGCACGTCCCGAGCAAAGGTGCAGATGACAACAGAAACTAAACTAGACTCCTGATATAGTAATCCACTGACTCAACTAATCCTACACTAGACTCGAAAGTCAAGGAGTTCCTTTGTTTTACATAATCGCCGAATTAACAAGCCATTCAAGAAATTCCGGAGTTATGAAATGTCAAGACTCGCAACCCAAACACAATTAAGATCACAATTTAAAGACATAGATTCGGTCAAAACAAAGGCCGTCAACTACTCAAATATATATTCTAGAGACTTTCCACATTAAATATACTACTAAAATTATATAAACATCGACTTATCAAGTTATGATGAGATGATTATGTGCTTAATGCTTCAAACCAATCGTATTCTTTGATTTACTGATTTAATATGTTATTATCTATTGATTTTATTCATGAACTTTGTACTCCAAGAATAGTCTAGATAGTGTATTGTGATATTTGGATTCATTATCTAATTTACATTTGTACCATCTCCTAACCCGATTAGGGCAATACCTAGCCTGAAACCCTAATTAAGCCCAGATAACCTAACCTTACTTAACTAGATCTAGCAGGCTTTCCTTCTTCACTTGATAAACACCATTGTATATCAGAAATCAATATAAAATAATAATAAACACAGCTGAAAATTTAAAAAAATCTCGATAATTATAATACGATAAACTGTATCAAATCAAACCGGAATAAACCTCGATCATATGAAACCTCCAATCATTTATGATATTACAAAGCTGTAATTCAATACAAGTATATAAGATAAGGGAAAACTCATTACATCGAAGAGAAAATCAAGACTCCTATATCTTCTCTATCCCGTAGTCGTAGCGTCCTAAAAAGTTATTTGGGGCGAGCGTTCCAACTTGCTCAGTAAGTAGGGATTTACATAGCAATCAACATTCCATCAAATAATCAAGAACATTATCCAATAACAATATGCATCAATGCTAACTAATAAGAATATGGAAAAAATATAATTCAATAGATAATGGATGTAAGGCAAGCTATCATGGACTATTATACTATATCCCCATTTTATTTATAAAACTAGGGTCGATTACCCACCGACACCATTAATGCAAATGTTAGATCAATACATTGCGCGCGCATATGTGATGTCTAGCAAATCCATTAATGCCTAATGGTTCTATCCAAAACCCTCTAGTGAATATGTAACCCATGCAACCTATAAACTGAGTAGGAAGTTACATATAAGCTGGGAAGGTAACTTAATTATCTCCTATATAACATGGTTTTAGTTCCAGGAACTTACTCTCGTGAATCACAGTAAACATCATTTTCTGTTTAATGAAAACCATCGCAGTGTACATAGCCCCCCATTTAGTCCATGAACTACATGAACTACATATACTAATATATCAAGGTAACATTGATAAATAAGAGAATCTGTACTTACCTCGATCTAGGTTTCTGTTAAAAAATCTTAGCTTTTTCGGGCATTCAAGCTTTCATGGGGATCCAATACCAATCAAAGACCATTCGTAGTCAATATAGGTCCAATACCCTATAACTAGAACCTTTAATCCATTTCCTGAGTCATCCAAAAGTCCTCATCAAATCATAGCATTATCGCTATTTTCTGGGGTGGGAGTGCGCTCCCTCAGTGGGTGGGGCGCGCTCCGCCAACTGGGTTCACCCTAATTAATGAAGGAAGTGCGCTCTACCATGTGTTGTCTTGACATAAGACAGGTCAACAGCCAGTTTTCTATCACCAAATCACTTAAACAACAACAACTACACTCCCAATTCATTTGGGAGGACCTCTAATGGGGTAACAAACCACTTCCAATCATCGAACACCATAATTCACAAAAACCTCATCATCACCATCAAATTAAACTTCAACTAACACAAAAAATATCATATCAAAGTGATGATCTTTGGCTTGTGATCCATTTAAGCTCTTCAATTCAAGTTGATTCAGCTCCCTGAACCAATTCCTTCGATCAGAATCAAAACCTAAACCATTTCTCTCGATTTCTCGGTTGATCGAATGAGATAACGATGAAGGTTTTTATTTATATATATGGATTTTCTCGAGATACGCATGACACCTCAAGGTTAGTCTAACGATTGATGTGTTAAAGTGACAAAAATTTTAACACATCAAGCACTTAGGCACATCTCGAAGTTAATCAAACAATCCATATATTTTCAATTAAACTATATAGTTTTTAATATATATATATATATATATATATATATCAAATATATATAAATATATATCTCATGTATTTTCTTGCCAATAAATTCACTGAACATGCCTATAAGTGTTTTCAGACGTGTATATTCTTTTCACAACCCCCTCGTCACACTCAGTGTATTGGCAACTTATTGTTTAATTACTTATTTTTTCAATTATAGGTTTGTATTAATTTCCTAGTAATCTCAACCTATAAAATCCATTAACAATCTAAACAAACACAAACCATCATGCAATCACACGCACACGCTTAATTTAGGTACATCAAACTTAACCACAAGCCTAACTCGAGTTAGTTAGGATTCAGATTAGTATTAATCACCAGCTTAAGGTAACAGGTTGTTATAAAAGTAGTAACTAGGATTGTTTGAAAGGTGTTACTATTTATTCTAGGTGAATTTGAGATCTAAATATATTGTTGAAGTTGTTTTTCGAAGGTGTTAGATTTAGTAGTTTGAAAGTTTCATAAAATGTAATGCAGTTTTATTGCATGAAGTTAATGTCTTTGTGTATTCAAAGGGGTTAGCTCAATAAAATTAGACCATAAATTTTCCACCGGTATAAGGAGTACTAATGGTTGGATAAATGATATATACTTAGTTATGATTAGAGTTTAATGATCTATAATACTTTATAAAGTATGCTCATAACTATATGATCGAAGCAACATATTTTGATGCAAAATGGATTGATGTTTCATTGTTATGGATGTTTGATTAGATATTTGTTTTATCATTGAATTGAATTTATTTGATTGATATTGAATTAAGATTGTGTTAGATAAGTTGGTATAATTAGTTTAGTTAATTATTGATATATTATATATTGAATTAGTGAGTTTAACTAATCTTTTAATTGATTAATTAAAGTGAAATAAAAATAATAAAAACCAGTAAAAAATATTTTTCCTAGAGAAGTTTGATAAATCCCCGTGAAAACGATTCCCACTTACCATTACTACAAAATATTGAAAGCATAACAAAGGAGGGAAATTCATTGTACACGTTTGACATGTGTCAACTCCTTATCACTAGCAAGGGAAATTAGTGCATGCCCTCCACCCATCAAGCAAGCCACTGACGATCTCCAATGCCCAAATGTAGTTCTAACTTCTTTTTCGATAAGATTCCAAAGCCAACTGAGAATGTCACACTCGTGGACGTAACCTCAACAATTTAAAAAAAAGGCATGCATTACCTATTCGTCTTATAAGTACAATCCATCAAAAGAATATTCGGGACCACCGAACAACATGATAGATTACGAATGAGCACAGAACAAGTCGGTTACCACTTTCTTTTTGTTTTTCCTATGCCAAAACATATAGTTGTGGATCTTAATTAAGTGCATAAGCTGTTGTATTTGTGATCTCCCTCTGACTCTATTCATTGTTGCTTATGGCTCTCATTGTATATTGTGCGAATTGTCAAAACATTTAACTTGCCTCTTTGCTTCAAAGTAGTTAGAATCTCATGGGGCTTTACATTACCTTTACTCAACTTTCGCAAGATAACCTGCTCATATAGATTCAATCGACCCATATACGAGTGACCTTCTAAGTACTTGCCAATGCCATGGTTGTGTTGCCCACACACTAAATTGACATACCATAATGCATCGTGGAGTTCTTTCACATTAACGACAAATGGACAGTTACATTTCTTTTGTCTCAGTTTTGTATCGTGAACTATCTTTTTCCTCTAACCCCATCTTGGCAAGGAGTTCTGACGTGGGTTTGTTTGTCTTTGCAAGTCTCTCTAATTTCTAGATTTTCGTTTCCCTTAATTTTTTGGTAAGCCCCCTATATTTGTCATCCCTCTCATAAGCTAACAAAACCTTTCGCCTATGACCATTCCATCTTCTATCAGATTTCTTATTGATAAACATAAACCTAAGCATCATACCAACTCTTTGAACTCAAGTGACGACTTTGTCCCTCAACCAGAATGACCCTTTCCGGAAAAAAATTAGTAAAGAAGTCTAGATATCCGCTTGACAATGACAATGACTTTAAAATAAAATAAGATTCATTCAGATCAAGGTTGTAAAATAGAACAAATTAGGTTCGGTGGGAAAGTGTCGATGTCATAGTGTATAATCGGTAGCATGGTACCGACGTAAAACAAATAGACTCGGCCACCTCATACCAAATTAGTTTTAGTGGGAAATGGCCAATCCATTTCTATATTTTTTGGCGGGAAAGAGTTGAGTTATAAGAATAAGGTTCGACACTATTTTGTCAAACCTATAGTTGGTCGAATAAAAACAACCAATAATATAGTTCGGTGGGATAAGGCCAAAGGTAGAAGTGTAAGTTTTGAACTTTGTACACGACCCAAGTGTCACTACTTTAGTGATGTACCACTGAACGTATTCAAAATCTTAAACCTAACTTCTTCACGAAAGAAATAGAAAGAAAGCATAAATATCACCTCTTTGTTTGGCCTCTCGTCTTCTATCACATGTGCCTCGGCAATTTGAACGAACAAACACACTTCGAATTATTACAATGATCGAACTTTAAAAAAGAAACAAAGCCAACATTACAAATCCTAAGACGAAAACATTTCTAGTCATTCTAACCCTTTAATGATAACAAGATGACACTTATAACACTCGGTTCGATGTTTCGCTCGGAAACAAGGATGTCCTATCGGAGAAGGAACAACGAAGATGGTAGTGGAGGAGTTCGACGTCTCTTGTGGGGGTGCAATCTCTCGTGACAAAGTCGGGGACAAAAAGGGCATCGTGTAGTTGTTGGAGGCAAAAGTATTATTTTAATCTGAGGCATTTCGGGTAAAAGCACAAAAACACAGTGCTGGGTGCCCAAAGTAAATGTTGGGGTGCGTATAGATGGGCTTAAAAAATTAATGTTAAAATTATTTAATATTAGTAACAATTTGTGTGAAATATATATATCGTACCATACTTAATTAGGGCATCAGACCAGCCTAAATTACCTTAACTTCCTTGAAAATCTAGCAGCCTTAACCTCTCCATCAATAGATAATTAAGATTAATATCTTATAATCATCAATTATAAAACTTTATAAACCACAAAGGATTCTAAAAGTGAATCTTAAACTTCAAAGTATGTTTAGATGAATTAAATAATCCTCAAAATTCCGTAAAATATTTCGACAGCACATCCTCTATTTTCTGGCCTATACAGGAATACCCGACCTTCAAGAATTTTAAAACAAACCTGCTCAGCTTTGGTGGAAATGCCGAAGGAATCACAATCCACTCATTACTATATATATTGCATTAACAAAGCTATAAATTCATTATAACATGATCTGAAGTATTAAAAACCTTAAACTAATTTTACCATAACTCAAAAGTTATCTTAATTTTGTCTAAAACCGTTCCAACCATTCCAAATGAGATCCTAATCACACTTGAACCCAAAACCCATTTATAAAATATAATATATTCAAAACCAATACATGCATAGAGAAACAAGAACTAAGCAAGTCACAGTCGGAAAGCTTTCCCTTTCCTTTATTGCCACTAGAACTCATCATTATTCAATTATAAAAATGTGATAATATTAGAGAAGTAAATCCTACACTATCCAGTACACTTGTAATAATCAAATCAATTGTATTCCAATAATTTAAATGAACAATAATATCATAAGGAATCATAAATATACAAGTATGCAATCGGTCCCATTTTTGTTGATCGACCACAGTCATAAAACTTCTTTCCAAAAGTGGTGGGTAAAAAGTAATAAAGATTTATGAGTTTGAGAGGAAGTCCCTCGAGAAGTCAAGCCCTCGACTATCCGTGGAGTATGATCCTAGCCAACATCACGAAAATAATCGATCCTAAACAAGAGTCTACAACGATAAGTGACTCCAGTCGCAGAGCACCACGGCATCCTACCACACATAGAGCTAATGAACATAATCGGACCCTCAAAGGCCTCTTTCCTATCATGACCATGTATGCATGATCAATAAATATGCAGTGATAACCGTCCATGCAATATATTCGAGAAATACTCATACAATGTAAAAGTTACCATGGGATTAACTTAACTTTATAAACTCGATACCGAAATTCCCTTGCCCTCTGAGTCGGTAAGCTAGTCCACAAAGGGCTCTAATCACGGTCCTACACTTCATTTATACGTCTTGTAAGTTTCCATAACGATTATATAATTTTCCCAATTAGTTGCAGTTTAATTGACCCAATCGCATCCGAAAGCCCATAAAATACTTCCAAAATAAATTACTTGATGCCTATATTTTATTTTTTACTCAAGATTATTGTTCGGCATCGAGAATTACGTTATCTAGGCTTAAATATAATTTTTTTCAATTTTTTATATATTTATCATTCCTATCCTGACTCGAAAACCAAGAAATCAATCGGATCCCAATTTTGACTCCAAATTATAATTAAAAATAAAAAATTAACATAGAATAAGCTTTAAAATAATTTTTCCAATTTCGAATATTTTCAAGTATCGTAGCTCGCATTACGAGAAAAAACCCCTACATAAATCCTCGAGAACATCACAAAATCCTTACTTTTCATAAAAATCTACAATTTCTATTTAATTACTCCAAGTAATATTTTTTTAACTTTTTTCTATTTTTCTGGAGTTTTTTTCCAAATCTCTCCCATTTTTTCTTTTAATTGGGTTTTGACCCCTGAACCTGACCCGTTTGGTCAAGTCTTGGGTCATCTTCTTCCTCTAGCAACCAATTTCAACAGTTCCTCTCATTTTTTTAATACAATTTACTTGGGGTTGGGCTCCCAACCTCAACCTCGGATTGGGACTAGGCAGGGGAGATCATTCCCCAGCCAACCTTTTCCTCCTGCCTCTATTAACAACCACAACAACCAGAAGACAACCCAACAACAACCTCAACGGAACCAATGCTCACCTTATCCCCGCATCTATCGTTGATCTCCTTTCCCACTCGGTTTATTTCCTCATCCCACTCTTCCTCTCGATCTCATTGTCAAAATTTTTGTTCTTCTTTCTATGGTTCAAACTACTAAGGATAAGGTGGTTATTGAAGATATATATTAGGATTTCTTCGAGATTCCCATCACGCGAATCTCGAGATAAATGTAATGTCTTATTTTCATAATATAAATTTGATATTCCTCAAAATACGTACTGCGTATCTTGAGGTCAATCTTTAGCTCAAAATAAATTGATAAGGCAGTGTTGATTTTGGAGATATATATTTGATTTTTTTTAGATTCACATTGCACGAATCTTAAGGTAAATCTAATGATTCATGTTATGTATCTCGAGGTTGATCTTGTGGCTATTAACAAGATAATCACCACCTCTTGATCAACTAATTGCGATTAATTATATTGATTTACTCAAGATACGTATCGTGTATCTTGAGGTAGATCAAATGGTTTTATAAACATACACCACTTGATTTTCCTTGAGAGTGGATAACACGCATCTCAAGGCGTGGACACACTTCAACAGCAACGTTTAACCATTTCAACTCCTCGATGATCACGCTAGGTGTATCTCGAGGCAAATCTAATGTATACTTTTATTAAATTCACACTGTAGGATTTGTTTTTATATATTTCTACATATAAACTATATATATAAAAATATATACGCATATATATATTTTCGCAGCTATAAATTAGCCACGCGCATCAACGACCGCCCTCCGGCATGCACACTATTCTACATCTCATGCGTGTCACCCAAGACCCCGCGTGTTACTAGGCTCCCACCAACTTATTAATTATTTTATTTAATTTCATGGTTATCTCTATAGTTTATATCCAAATTAAATTCTGAAAAATATCAAGTTTTACCAAAAATTGAAGAAAATTCCTTAACACACTCTGTAACTTATAGACACTACATATACACTTCCCTTAACCCTATTTCATGTCGAAATAGTGTATAATACACCCACTAGTCATGCGGCACACAAAAATAATATTAAGTTTATGAACTCCGATATGTAACATGCGGGTCCTACCTTAGATACCTAAATCTTAAATTAAATTCGAAAACACTTAATTATCCACCTAATCAATTTTATAAAATTCTTGGGTATCACAATCTTCCCAACAAATAAAGAATTTTGTCCTCAAAATTTAAACTTACAAGTTACTGAATCAAAAGAGACATAAAAATAATCATTTATATACAACTCTTTTAATCCAAACTTGTAAATCCATTTCCAAGGTCAACCATTAAGTGGACCTAATCAATTTTGTTGTATTCAACAACTCGGTAGTAGAGATCATAAAAACTTCAATTTTTCATTTCCAAATTTTTCTCCATTACCTTGCTAATCTTGGCAATTTGTGAATTTCTAAAAGTTAAAAAATTAACTCTGTAGAATATTCGATAACCTTACTTCATTTCTCATCTCATACCTTGAACCCTATTCAAGTATCAATACATAGAAAGACCTAGTCTATATTGCTTTTCATAACACAATTCTCATTATAATCTGAATTATATTTCACAAACTGTTGATAATTCTTTTCATATCCACCCAAACTCTGGTACACATCCCAGTTTACTCTTTCATCAATAATCATCCTTTTTATTTGAATTATCCACTGATTAATTCCTATATAATCATCAATCTAAAATTATATATTGATGTAAATAAATTTGAGCATAACATAAGATATTAAGTAGAGTTATGTGTCTATCTGATCCATCGTCATTCCAGCCTTCCCCAATAGAAACCTGAAATTACATAAGTCATCCTATGACTATAGATCTCATAATACATCTATCATCCTATGACAAGAGATCTCAAATTTAAATTCGATCAGAAATAGAAACTTGACACATCATGTAATTCTCATTCATTCTCTAAATGTATAATCACAATATTATTTAAATTATGGACTAGAAAGCAGTTGCCGATTCCAACTCGTCAGCCAATTCACTTAATTTCTTTTTTGATTGGTTAGAAAATTATCGACTTTTTTAACTTTGTCAAATCATTCTCTGAGGATGAGTTCATCAAGAACTTAATTTATCTTATGTTACTAATATTTCTCATAAACTCACGTCTTAATCACTTACTATTCATTAACTTCTTTCATTGCCTGAATAGCGACAATTATCATTAACTTAAGTAAACATATATTTCTAAACAGAAATATCAACATATTAGATGATTATACTCTCATAGTATAACTTTTAACTTGTATCTCATAAAAGTTATGAATATGCTATCTTTTTCACCACTATTCAATGCATGCTTTAGGCTCTACTCAATTTCATAATTCTGAATTTTCTCAAATTACAATGGAATAATATTTAATTCTTCAAACATGTTAAGCTAGATACATTGTACTCTATTCTATATTTCCAACCTAACTGAGACAATGCTTACTAATTAAGCTGTAAGTTGTATGTAGCTTTTTACTTCATTTGTATATTCACCGTCATCCAGATATCTTACATCAATTCCAATTTACAATAACTAATGTTTTAAATTTCACCACTAACTAATCAGGTAGTGTAGTACTACAATTGAATCAATATACAACATATTTACTGATTTTAGTTATATACTACTTTGGTTCAAAACTTTCAACATTTGAAGTTTGACTCATTGTAAGATTCTTGTGAAGATATATTAAGTCCTATCGAACTTATAGTTTGATATTATAATTTAATTAGGACTCATTAACCTGAAATCATCATTTTCATAGTAATATGAAAATATATTGACCATTTAGTTGCCTATACTTCAGCCTCCAATTGACTCTGACGAAAATTAATAGACTTTTTTATACTGGCTGTCACCAAATCATTCGATTATTCAAAGATAGGTAGATGCGTCATATTGATCTTCTACGATGTGAATGAATCGTGATTATGAAACGGAGTTGCTTAGACTTTTGGTCATGCACAACTACTCCAGTGCCTTACCTTGACTAAAGGAGTCCATTCGTGTCACTTTTAGTAGTCATAAGTCATTTCAACATCTAATTTTATTTTATACATTGAGTCTATTTTGTTCATTTTTTTCTCAATCTTAGCTATTCTCACATTGATCTTGCTCTTAGTCCCTTTAAAAAAACTTATGACAACTTTCACTCAACAACCAGCCCACTTACAGCTCCTTAATCTTGACTTAGAAATGCAATTTATGTATTTTCTCTTTTTGAAAACTTAGCTAAGGACAATAAAGCTTCTTACGACCATTCAATCAATTGAAGTCTTCCTTGGTTACCTTTATTTGAAATAGAGAAATTTTGTGACTCAAATAAACTAATTGTTTATTATTGCCTTACGTTATTTTCATTAACCTCAAATATCCCAACTTTTCTTTTTCTCAAAAAAAAAGTTCGGTACCTTTCAAAAGACCATACAAAATAACTTAATGTATTACTATTCATCAAATTATTTTTATGAATTCACCTTTCCATTATTATTCAACTGAAGAGATAGAATGATAAGTCAGTATTTTTATATATTTATTAGTCTATTTTAGTATATTTAATTATTAAAAGTATTTAAAATATATATTTAATTAAATGTTTTTGCTCATTTTTAGGTGAAACGGATGCGCTGTTGAATTCATGGCTGAAAAATACTCTAAATCGAGTATTTACTTGCGGTAATCGATGTCGGACAGTTTGCCTCGAAATACGTGTTGTGCAATGTGTCGAATAGCAGACATGGTGTTCCAGCCAATCAAAGCATGCCACGTCAGCGAGAAATATCTCTGGACAAATCAGAAAATGCCATGTCAGCAGACCCAGTTCCAGGTTCCAATGAGAGACCGCCATGCGTTGCCACTTCACTAGAGAAGCCACACCTCCTTATTTCTCCACGTTTCAGGTTTCATTGATCAGCCTCGAGATTTGTGCTCAAACGAACTCCCAATTTTTCGGTGATAATCGAGCGATTTTCTTCCATGCCACATCATGGCACGTAGCATTCACTCATTCGTCCAGCGCGTAACATTGAGGTGTCTCGACCAATCACACGCGAACACGTGGTGTTGAGTCACCACACATACAGCAAGCATATCAGATTCTCGGTGAATCGCGCGGCGACAAATCAGCAATTTGTCAGCGACGGTCCAATCTCGTTCAGACACGTGGCTGGGCGGTTATAAATCAGCGAATCACGTTGTGACACATGGCAGAATCCGATTTTTGATCTAAAAACACCCCTACGATGCTCCTCGGCGCACGTGTCACGTCCCTAACCCCTAAAATTAGTATCCGAGTCCAATTTGGAGTACTTTTATATATTAGGAACCTAGGTATTATTAGAAAAAGAATTAATTAATATTTTTAGAGAATTATTATTAGTTTTTAGTATAGATTTTTGAAGATGATGTCCGGCTAATCAATTTCTTGCCTAAGTCGAAGGGAAAACAAGTCGGAATTATGGATTCAAAACATATTATGTGGGATTTTTTATTTTATTATTTAATTAATTTAATTTCTTTTATTTCATTGTTGTTGATTTTAATTATTATTATTTAGATCTATGGTACAGATGTGGCCAGTGCATGCTTTTAGGTGGACAATCTACTGTTATTTGGAATATTAGTATCCGTGTAATTGTGCTTTTAGACCAATAAAGTAACAAACATTCACCCATTTGCCGCAAAACCCTTTCGGTGTTTGAATGTGCAACAATTGAATCTAGGTTAAATCGGTAACGGACGCGACCGATTATTTAGGATTAGTGTTCCCATAGATCTATATTACTGCGGTTAATGTGTTAAACCTGATTGGCGGATGTCGATTTTCTATAGCTAATCTATGAGAATTGAATTAATAATTTTTTGGAAAAGATTGAAGACCATGATTGCTATTGAATCTTGATTTTGATTTATGGAACTGGAGATTTAGGTGTTATTTATGTGTTATTTAGGTGTTAATTGATTATTAATTAATTATTTTAATAATTAGTTAGTTGTTTTATTTTATTTAGTTTAGTTAAATTAGTTAGTTTAAATTAATATTTATTTTAAAACCCCGATTTTCCTTTTTTTTGTTGTTTTAACCTAAGAAAGACAACCAGTCTCTGTGGGATCGACCATTTGCCACTATTCTACAAAATAGTTGGTTTAGGAACTTTTACTTTATTGACGAGTTCGGCGCGCGTCAATTTTTGGCGCCATTGCCGGGGATTGGTATATTTTTTTCTTTGGTTTATTGTTATTTTTATTTTTATTTTTATTTTTTATTTATTTTTTATTTTGCATATCTAGTTTCTTGCTCTTAACATGTATCCAGGCAATGTCTCGAGTTCCACTGACCAGAAACTTGATCGAATAATCTCCGTGATGGAACATCTCCTCTCCTCTGTGTGAAGTGCAAGTCAACCCCGCGATGGACTTCTCCTACCCCCATAATTATGGTCGATACGAAGACTCACATTATTATAATGTGAAAGGGGTAGGCATGCCACATAATAGATATCAATATTTTAACATGAATTTTTTTGTGCAACAGGTCGAGGTTTGCGAAATTTGTGGAGACTATTCTCATTCCGTACATAATTGTCCATATCATACACAGTATGAGAATTATCACTATTCTAACTATGCATCGCCACAACCCGACTTCTCTGGATTCATGTCACACCCACAGGTTCCTCAACATGAAGGAAGTCGACAGTTTCATCAAAGCCTCTCCTTGGAAGATATGGTGATGCAAGTGATGGAAAGTGTGTCAGAATGCTGGCAAATTTGCAATGAGATTCGGAAACTTGATTTTAGTTGCCCAGGCTCAAAGGACTTGGTAACTGACTTAGATCAATATATTGCCAGTAGTCAAAGAAAAATTGATGAAGCGGGGTTGTAGTACACAACCAACTTTTAAAATAGAGGAGGATGTGAGTGATGATACATTGACAAATCTTGAGGTGCATGACGTTACATAGATGGAAGACTATTTGATAGACACTTCCGAAGAATGTGAAGTCTTTCAAATTAAACCAGAGATTGTCATTGCATTAAATGAGGGAGAAGATGAGATGAAAATTGATGTCAATTCAGACAAATCGGAGATGCCGCAAATAGAGAGCGAGGAAAACCAACCTCTAGTGTTAGTGCGACCACCCACCCTCCCATGCACGTTTGGTACACCTTATAAAGGGGTGGAAGTAAGGGAGCATTTGCAGATCTTCTACACTACCAACACCTTTGTGTCGGACGAGCCTAATACGATAGATTCTTTCATGTTGGAAGTTCTGAATGAGCTCCTAAATCTGAAAGAGGGCGTGCATGCTTTATTGCCCAAATACGTAGATGCGCCCTTCGTTGTTGACATCTCTAAAGGAGAGGGCATCACGTGACCAATCGTGTTAAGTCTAGCCAAAGACTTAAAAGAAAGGCGGCTCGTTGGGAGGCAGCCCAACTTTATTTTTCTTTTATTTTATTTACTTCTTACATTTATTTTAGTTTTATTTCAGTTTTAGTTTTTGTTTATTCTTTTTAATAACACTCTAATTTGGTCTCTTTATTTTTACAGGTGATATATTATGTTTAACGTTCATTGGAGGGTTGGAGCGCTACGTTTTGTAGGTTTGACTTTGGATTACATGTTTAACATAATTTGAGCATTATTTTTTTAAGGAATTAACATGTTTATAGGATTTTAGGTGTTTCGAGACTTGGTTGGGACATACCTAACTTAAGTCGCTGCGTTAGTGGCAGGTTTTTTAGTAGACCCAAAACCCTAAATTTCATTCCATCATCTTGTTGATTTTACCCTTAGTTGACAGACTTCGAGCTCGCAAGACTTGATTGTAATTTTTTCAGTTAACTCCTATGTTTACTAGTTCTTGCTCTTCTTGTGATTATTCTTTTATAGTTTCCTTAGTCACCCACACAAGAGAGATTTAGTGCATTCACTAGTTTTTAGAAACTTTATATTATGCATGACTTTGTATCATTTCCTTCATCTTATTTTTATCATATTCTTTCACTATCTTGTTTGTTTTATATGTTTAGACTTCATAACTTGTTTTAAACCTTGAGGACAAAGTTTGAAAAAGTTTGGGGGTGTTTTAGGGATTGTGGATTGATTTGGAGGGATTCTTTTGCGAAAGACCGCGGGTGAGATCGTTTTAATTTTTTTTATATTATGCGGTTATATGCGGATATCGGATGGTAATGGTGGTGTTTTATATCATTTCTTTCAGTTCTTTCATTTCTTGTCCATTCACATTCTTTTCTCATTCATTAAGAATTGATACACTTTCATGTATATATATATATGCATTTAATATATATATATATATATATATATATATTTATTTGTCTATTTTAGAGTCACCCGAAACTTTGTTCATGCCTTTGGTTGTGGATGAGTAAATTACAGTTGTCTTTTTTACTTGAAACTTAGAGAAAATTAGGAGAAACACTTAATCAAGTTCGTAGCTCAGCATTTTTATGATTTCATGATTAGAGACTTAGATGATGGTTGAACTTAGTGATAGATAACGAAAATGAGTAAATGGTCAAATTTATGCAAGTCATTATTTTAACCCACATTGGGGGATTTGCTTGATTATAGTGAAAGTGAGAAGTACTAACATGAGTTTTTCATAAAAAATAGGGAGTCCTACAGGTTTCCATAGGAAATGGAGCAGGGGAACTTGTGGTGGGAAAAAGTGAGAAAATCAGTCCATAGGAAATGGAGCAGGGATGTAATAAAAGAAAAAAATTCGGAAAAAAATAGAGAAACAAAAGAAAAAAATGAATAAAGGCGGAAGTTTTGAAACTCCTCAAATAAAAGATTTAGTTCGAGTGTTTTCACTATATTAAGTGAGATTTTGAACTTGCGTGCTTTAACTGTATAGACTAAGAAAACTCTGAGTAGTTGATGGCATTTGTTTTGACCGAGTCTTATGTTTTGAAAGTGTGATCTTAATTGAGTTTGGGTTGTGAGACTTGACATATCATAACTCTGAAATTTTTTGAGTTACTTGTTAATTTGGTAATTATGTAAACCAAAGGAACTCCATGAATTTGGGTCGGGTATATGATTAGTTCAGTCAGTGCATTATTATATTAGGAGTCTAGTTTAGTTTATGTTGTCACTTACACATTTTCTCGGGACGTGCAAAGTCTTAAGTTTAGGGGTATTTGATAAGTCAATATTTTTATATATTTATTAGTCTATTTTAGAATATTTAATTATTAAAAGTATTTAAAATATATATTTAATTATATTTTTTGGCCATTTTTAGGTGAAACGAAGTGCTCAGTTGAATTCTTGGCGGAAAAATACTCAAAATAGAGTATTTACTTGTACTAATCGGATGTCGGACAGTTTGCCTCGAAATACGTGTTGCGCGGTGTGTCGAATAGCAGACAGGGTGTTCTAGCCAATCAAAGCACGCCACATCAGCGAGAAATATCTCTAGACCAATCAGAAAATGCCACGTCAGCAGACTCCAGTTCTAGCAACCAATGAGAGACCGCCATGCGTTGCCACTTCACCAGAGAAGCCACACCGCCTTATTTCTCCACGTTTCAAGTTCCATCGATCGGCCTCGAGATTTGTGCTCAAACAAACTCCTAGTTTTTTGGTGATAATCACGCGATTTTCTTCCGTGCCACATCATGGCACGTGGCATTCACTCATTCGTCCAGTGCGTAACATTGAGGTGTCTCGACCAATCACACGTGGACACGTGGTGTTGAGTCACCACACACACAGCAAGCACATCAGATTCTCAGCGAATCGCACAGCGACAAATCAACAATTTGTCAGCGGCGGTCCAATCCCGTTGAGACACGTGGCTGGGCGGTTATAAATCAGCAAATCACGTTGTGACACATGGCAGAATTCGATTTTTGGTCTAAAAACACCCCGACGATGCTCCTCGGAGCACGAGTCACATCCCTAACCCTTAAAATTAGTATCCGAGTTCAATTTGGAGTACTTTTATATATTAGGAACCTAGGTATTATTAGAAAAAGAATTAATTAATATTTTTAGAGAATTATTATTAGTTTTTAGTATAGATTTTTGAAGATGATGTCCGGCTAATCAATTTCTTGCCTAAGTCGAAGGGGAAGCAAGTCGGAATTATGGATTCAAAACATATTATGTGAGATCTTTTATTTTATTATTTAATTAATTTAATTTCTCTTATTTCATTGTTGTTGATTTTAATTATTATGATTTAGATTTATGGTATGTATGTGGCCAGTGCATGCTTTTAGGTGGACAATCTACTGTTATTTGGAATATTAGTATCCGCGTAATTGTGCTTTTAGACCAATAAAGTAACGAACATTCACCTGTTTGCCTTAAAACCCTTTCGGTGTTTGAATGTGCAACAATTGAATCTAGGTTAAATCGGTAGCAGACGCGACCCGGTTATTTAGGATTAGTGTTCCCATAGATCTATATTACCGCGGTTAATGTGTTAAACTTGATTGGCGGATGTCGATTTTCTATAGACTTTTAAAGGATGCTATTTCAATCCTTTAATTCATATCAAATTAGTTAGTTTAAATTAATATTTATTTTAAAACTTTTTCCTTTTTTTGTTGTTTTAACCTAAGACATAGGATCGTTCATACTACAAAAATAGTTGGTTTAGGAAACTTTACTTTATATAATAGAAGAATTTGAATTTCTAAACTCTAATTATCTTAACGACTACTTAGACTTTTAAAGGATGCTATTTCAATCCTTTAATGCATATCAATGGAAATTCATCTATCTATTCATAGGTCATATTTTAAGTCGTAGTGATAAACATCATTACTTAGGTTAGAAGTGACTATTGGGTTCTTTGAATCTCAAAACATAATTACTTATGCTGATGTTTAATAGCTAATCCAAGCTATTATTAGACCACTTCCTCAACACCTTAACTTCTAACACGTTAATATTATCATTGCATTTTTCTCATTTTCAATTTAAAATTTTCACTAATCTTTGTTTTGTAACAACACCTAATTCGGTGTTAACAAAGATTACTTCTAACTTGTGTATTTCCATTCATTTTATCAGTACTTTGTTCGATTCATAGACCAACTATACTTAACATTACTTATTGATAAGTCACTTGAGTAATAAACAATAAAAGTTTTCAGTACCTTTTTTACAAGTCGTTTGATTATTTTAAACCATGGTTCTATTCCAATTTTTACTTTTTGTTTTGTTTCAAAAAGGAGACAATACTTTACTTCGAAGTATTTTATTTTCTTAGAAATCGACTTATATAACTTGATTGATCCAATCACAATCTAATTGTGATTTTTCAGTCAAAACATAATTTGTCTAATCAATTTCCATTTTCGAGAACTCATATCTCCTTTTTCTTTTCATTTAAGATTCGTTTGAAAGTAACTCTTAATTGATTATGAACAAAATCAATATTTTATAGAATATATCTTCCCAAGTAAACCGTAGCAGCCCCAAATTCCAGACCATTTTGCTACCCGCCACATTGCATCCCATGTCACCAAGCCTTGCCATGTCATGGCTCACTTATCCTTGACGTCCTACGACCTACCTGGCTACTTACACTTTTCCATTTAACCCTAACTTAGCTAACTAGTTTTCATATAAATATTAATGATTCTATTAGCAAGTTAATCAATCCAGTTATATTACAATTTTACAGCGGAAGTCTTAAATCAAGTAAGTTATGCAATATTTAACAATCCTAAGTTGTGAAAAAATCGACAAAAGATACCATATATATATATATATATATATATCAAGCCAAGATAAACAAAAGATTCATGTACATGTAATCAGTGTTCTATAGTTCCAAAAACCCCACAAAAGTAAAATAAACATATATTGTAGTCACACACGAGTTGTCTTTACTATCTCAGAGATAGTCGTCAGTACCTCCTTGCCCTTGCCCTTGCTCATCGAAGGATCTGTACTCAGTTACCCAACAAATACAGTGACGAGTCCAGTGAGTAAAATCCCAAGAGAAGTCCACACAATATTCATGAAATAAAACTACTAACTACGAGACATGCAAATATAACACCTAGCAACAGTACATCATATTCCCATGAATGTAGGCACACAACAAGCAAAATTAGTAATGTGAAATAAATAACAGCATATACCAACTAAACCAGTTCGAAAATAAAGCATAATCATTAAACGTCTGTATAATCATAAGAACACCCTGACCTACACCAACCAGTAATCGATAAATCGAATGGGAACCACGTATATACTTACAGGCTTACACCCAACTTCAGTAAATAGCATGGTCCCTTCCCAACGCCGTTACACATCAGAACCACCCTAATTCCTCCTGACGTTCATAGATATATTCTACCGCCATCGACACGAGCACTATCATAAGTAACCCATGCAAGCAGTTTAGCCACAACCAATGTATACGCAAACCGAAATAAGAGTGAAAACCCCATGTGTGCCCACCGGCAGTCACACATGCAATACGAAATTAACAAACCAAACCATGAATTCTCTGAGGCATTCCAAAAGGTTTACCCACCACAATCCACGCTCTAACTTACCTGGACTCCCTTATCCGTCCCGACAACTCCCTAACACCAAACTACGGTCCCTAAGTCCTTAAAATCCAATTTTATAGTTTCAGGTCATTCCCCAATATTTAGACATGTATTAAGTGAAAATTCATCAAAACAACCATTAATTTCCATTTTTGATTTGCAGTTAGTGCGCTATATGCTTAGTGTAGCGCGCTATATAGTGGTAGCGTGCTGGATGAATGATATAGCGCGCTACTGTTCTTCATCTTGAAGAATAGAAGGAAACCCATAACGATTAGCGCGCTATCCTCCCTAGGTAGCAACCTAGCCTTTTGGATAGAATTCTCAAATCGTGAATTTTGTCTTTCTCCTCCAATTTGACTACCTAAACTGGTTTTACACCTTCTCTACATCAAATTAATCTCAAAACATCATTTACCTCAGCTCAAAATATCAATTTGATCAAATTAATTAATTTCATAAAATCCATTAATTTTCTCAAATTTCCAAAAGCCCAATTCCATCAAAACTATTGATAATTTCTTATTGGAAATGATCATTACTTTAAAATATAATTCATTAAAATATCATCAAAAACCATTGATCTAACCTTTAAATTCGATTTTCCTTCAAAACTACCAAAAATGGGTTCATTAGATAAAAGAGATGATGGAGAAGATTATTTACCTAGGTTTTAATCCTGCAATTGAGCTCCAAGTTGGTTGAATTCCAATTCCAGCAGTCTCTTTCTTCTTCTCCAGCAAGTGTAGTTGATTTGGTTCATTTGTATGTGTTGATCAAACTTATCATATATATCACTTGGAGATTAATTTCTAGCCCTTAATCCTCTTGCATTTACGTATCTCGAGGATTATCTAATGGTTTACCTTAACTTACTTAGCCTGCTCTCACTCCCACTAACTCTCCTCATGTGACACTAATTTCCTACTCATCTAGTTCCTGGATGTCTTCGTGCACATCTTTAGACAAATCCTATAGTTCCCAATTAATTTAACTAAACTATAGGCCTTGATTTACTTAATTTATTCACCTTAGCTTAGGCCCACATAATACCTATGGTTAGTATTTTTAATCACCAAAAATTATCAACTTGTGGTCCCTACTAACCCTCGACTACCCAGCACTCAGTGCCCCGCGTCTCGACACGCATTTTGAGGCATGCCATAGCGTATTGTTTTAATTTGAATTAACTTAGCCTATGGTCACATTACCCATTTAATTTATTTATTGTTCATCTTGGCATGGATTAGTCTAGTTTCCTAGCATACTCATAGTTCGCCTACCCGACACCTATGTTGACACGTGCTTCTAGGCAACTACCCGTTACACACCCTCGTACGATATTGTTATTAACATACACACATGCGGTGCAATATAAGTATTTTAAACACCACATATACATAACCACCATTCCATAAATAACATATTTCCTCGGTTCTTGTGTCCGAGCCAACCAAGTTTTCCACGTAATGCTCGAATTATGACCGTTAATCCCCGAGATTAACGCTAATCCTGGTTTAATTAATTTGAGCCATTATATTCTTCCCAACTAGGAAAAATTCCTTCCTCGAAATTAAAATCTCGAGTCAACTTTGATGCAACTATCCTATCCCTATGTAACCATGCCTCACACCATGATAATCCTTCTTTACAGTCCCTTGAACACCTCCACTACTCCATCACAGGGATCGTAGTGTTATCCTGAGACATAGGCGCATGTTGCTGAGGTGATCAAAGTCAGTCACTCTCTTTACAACATCCCTGCAACATATTCTCAATTTGGTTTTCGTGTTTAAGTTTCCCTAACCCAGTTACCCACTCAAGTAACTGTGAACCTCTCCTATCATGTATCCTAACATAATAGTCCTAACCAACCAACACATATCATGACAATCTCATGCCATGCTATAACCTACCTTACTTCACTATGACAATCTCCATGTCATGTCACGACGTACACTTACTCGCCCTGACAATCCCATGCCATTTTATGACTTATCGTTACACACCATGACAATTCCATGCCACGCAATGACCTATGATAATCTCATGCCATAATATAATAATCTACCATGCATACATGCTTAAGTTGTAATTATTAAAAGTTTAACATTCACACACCCTGAACCCGCTGTTGGGATATTTCCTGGCTTAGCTCAGTCTCCACGTGCACAAGTTGTCGAGTCTGCACCGGTGTCACTACCGCCGGAGTCACTGATCTCTTAGGACAATCCTCTTGATGTGCCCATCTTGCCCACACTGCTAACATGCAGTCGAATAACCATATCATGATCTCCGGCCCATACTCTGCGATCTCCCATCCTTACCTCCATGGTCATGTAACTGTCTCAACGGCATGACTGGTAATGCGCGAACAGCATAAGCTCTAGCTGCCCAATTATCATCCCTACGGTAACCCCTGTACCGTATATCCTCTCTATCATCCCGATCTCTCTATCTTTTCTGTCCAATCAGTACCTCAGACCAATAATATGCCTACCCTATATCTGCATCAAGAAGGTCTCGTATGCCAAAGCTTGATCAAATATCTCATGCAAAGTGCGAGCTCCAGATGACACCACTGCCTTAGTAATCCTGTCAATAGCCCCTCGTGTGAAATAGTATATATGTAATCGTTTAGTCCTAGCCACATCCACCGCAAACAAGAGTAGATACCGAAATCGCTCCATATATTGTATTAACGTCCGGCTTCCCTGTCTCAAGGTCAGAAACTCCTCCCCCAATCTCAATCTTACCATTATGGGTATAACTGGTCATAGAACAATTTTCTAAACTTATCCCACATCGTGGGCTCTGGATGAGTATCAGTATATGTGGTCCACCAGACTGCTTCGTGGCCTCTCAAACATGCTCTGGATAATCGTACCTGAACGCTCACATCGTTCCTCATCAGCTTATGGAACTTTTGATGGGACACTATCCACTTCCCTGCCGTCTCAGGGTCACTACCTCCATAGAAAAAGCCAGTCGAAAACTTCATTAACTCCCTCGATATTTTTGCCTCTATGGGCCAAAACAAATCATGATGTAGTAGTAGTCATTTGATCTATAATCGTAGGTTGTGGCATAGGAGTCGGCGTCTCCAATGGAACAACAACAGTTGTATCTCTCTCTATCTGTGTCTCTATAGCTACTCTCTATTGGTGTATGTGGAACAACCGGGGCGAGAGCTTTCCCCGTACGTGCTGTAACTACTACTGGCTCTCGAAGCACTACAACTGCTGTAGTAAGTGACGTCAATGCGACGGTCTGATCCCGTAATAAACATAGTACCTCAGCCATTTGAGTCTCACGAGTCGAAAGTGGATCCTCTACACTCACTGCAACAGGGAAATACCTAGCTGCATCGCTAGTCTGTCCAGTCTCATGAGGCGTACTAGACTGTCCGTCCATGATATGCATCAAAAAGCGTGCTTCGAATCAACATCGATATATATATATATATATATCATATATATATATATAAATATAACACGTATCTAAACCTATCACTACCTATCTCAAGTTTGCTTCCCAACCAAGTTTCTAAGTCAGGATCATCGGGATTCCACATCTAATGTTTGTTTGTTTAAGTTTTATTCTCTTTCATTAAACTTTTCTCGAGGTTTCCTCGAAACCTTGCTCTGATACCTTAATGTAGCAACCCTAAATTTCAGGCCGCTTTGCTACCCGCCACATCGCATCCCACGTTACCAAGCCTTGTCATGTCATGGCTCGCTTATCCTTGACGTCCCACGACCTACCTGGCTACTTACACTTTTCTATTAACCCTAATTTAGCTAATTAATTTCCATATAAATATTAATGATTCCATTAGCCAGTTAATCAATTTATCCAAAGTTTTATAACGGAAGTCTTAAATCAAGTAAGTTATGCGGTATTTAACAATCATAAGTAGTGAAAAACCCGGCAAAAGATACCATGTATACATCAAGGCAAGATAAACAAAAGATTCATATACATGTAATCAGTGTTCTACAGTTCCCAAAACCCAACAAAAGTAAAATAAATACATATTGTAGTCACACACGAGCTGGTTCTACTATCTTAAAGGTAGTTTCCCATTACCTCCCTGCCCTTGCCCTTTCCCTTGCCCTTGCTCGTCAAAGGATCTACACTCAGTCACCCAACAAATAAAGTGATGAGTCCAATGAGTAAAATCCTAAGAAAAGTCCATACAATATTCATGAAATAAAACTGCAAACTAAAAGACATGCAAATATAACACCTGGCAATAGTACGTCATATTCTCATAAATGTAGGCAGAACATGACAAGCAAAATCAGTAGCATGAAATAAATAACAGCATATACCAACTAAACCAGTTCCGAAATAAAGCATAAATCATTAAATGTCTGCATAATCATAAGAAAACCCTGACCTACACAAGGCCATTAATTGATAAATCAAATGGAAACCATGTATATACTTACATGCTTACAGTGACTAAACCTCAACTTCAGTAAATGGCATGGTCCCTTCTCGACGTTGTTACACATCAAGACCACCCTAATCCCTCACGATAATCGTAGATATATTCTATCGCCATCGACACGAGCACTATCACAAGTAACCCGTACAAGCGATTTAGCCACAACCAATATATACACAAATCGAAATAGGAATGAAAACCCCAAGTGTGCCTATCAGCAGTCACACATGTAATACGAAATCGATAAACCAAACCATGAATTTTATGATGCATTATAATGGGTTTACGCACATCTATTCACGCTTTGACTTTCCCGAACTCCCGTATCCGACCCGACAGCTCCATAACATTGAGCTATGTCCCCTAAGTCCCTGAAGTCCAATGTTATAATTTCAGGTAATTCCCTAGTGTTTAGACATGTATTAAGTGAAAATTTACCAAAACAGCCTTTAATTTCCATTTTGATATGCAGTAAGCGTGTTGTAGGCTTGGTGTAGTGCGCTATGTAGTTGTAGCATGCAAAATGAATGATGTAGTGCGATATTGTTCTTCATCCTGAAGAACAACAGGAAACCCAGAGCGATTGGCATGCTATCCTCCCTAGGTAGCACGTTACCTAGCCTTTGGGATAGAATTCTCAAATCGAGAATTATGTCTTTCTCTTCTAATTTGACTACCTAAATTGGTTTTACACCTTCTCTACATCAAATTAATCTCGAAACATCATTTACCTCAACTCAAAACATAAATTTGATCAAATTAATTAATTTCATAAAATCCACTAATTTTCCTATATTGTCCAAAAACTAATTCCATCAAAACTATTGATAATTCCTTATTGGAAATTATCATTTAACATATAATTCATCAAAATATCGCCAAAATCCAGGGATCTAACCCTTAAATTTGATTTTCCATCAAAACTCCCAAAAATGGGTTCATTAGATAGAGGAGATTATGGAGAAGATGATTACCTAAGTTTTAATCCTCCAATTGAGCTCAAAGTTATATGAATTCCAATTCCAGCAGTCTTCTTCTTCTTCTCCAACAAAAGTAGTTGATTTGGTTCGTTTGCATATGTTGATCAAGCTTATCACATATATCACTTGGAGATTAATTCCTAGCCCTTCATCCTCACGCATTTACGTATCACGAGGATTATCTAATAGTCCACCTTCAGTCGCTTAGCCCACTCACTCCCACTAACTCTCCTCATGTGACACTAATTTCTTACTCATTTGGTTCTTAGATGTCTCCGTGCATATCTCTAGACAAATCATATAGTTCTCAATTAATTTAACTAAACTATAGGCATTAATTTACTTAATTTATTTACCTTATCTTTGGCCCACATAATACCTATGGTTAGTGTTTTTAGTCACCAAAAATTATCAAATTGTGGTCCCACTAACCCTCGACTACCCGGCTCGACTACCTGGCACTTTGTGCCCCGTGTCTCGGTACGCATTTCGAGGCATGTTATGGCCTATTGCTTTAATTTGAGTTAACTTAACCTTTGGTCCCATTACCCATTTAATTTATTTACCATTCATCTTGGCATAAATTAGTCTAGTTTCCTAGCATACCCATAGTTCGCCTACCCGACACCCTATTGACACGCACTTTGAGGCAACCGACCGTCACACACCTTCGCACGATATTGTTATTCAACATACGTATATGCAATACAATATAATAATATTTTAAACACCACGTATACATAACCACCATTCCATAAATAACATATTTCATCGGTTCTCGTGTCCGAGCCAACCGAGTTGTCCACGTAATGCCCGAATTACGACCGTTAATCCCCAAGATTAACGTTAATCCTGATTTAATTAATTTGGGCCGTTATATAAACCATGCAATCGATAATAACCTTATTCTTAAACCCAAGATAATTCATATCTTGTGCTTCCCATAAGTTTCAATTTCATCTTACATTTTCCAAATGATTCTCAATCGCTTGAGACTTAATTTAAGTCTATTTTAATGTTTTTTTTAGCATTTAAAATTGTATTAGTTCGATACTTTCGATTTTCAAGAAATCCTTGTTCAGTGTTTACGTCCATGAATCATTTAGACTTCCCTTTTAACCAATTTCCTAATAGTTTCATAATTGATACTTTCATCAGTTATATTAGTATCGAACTACTTACAACATCGTTGTGAATTCAGACTTCACAAGTCTGTTTCATATTCATTTACGCTCAGCTTTGTTTCATAAGCTTATTCTATCTTTTAACTATCCGTTTCTAGTCTTACTCGTCTTATCTTACGAGTTCAGTATCGAACGAACAATGAGAATAAACTTCCTATCGCATATTTAGCTATAATACATTCATACAACACAAATATGAACACAATAATAAATCTTTTAGGCTTTTTAACCTCATTGCATCTCATTACTTCCCAACTAATTACTCACTTATCCTCGATTGAGCAAACCTAGGCTCTGATACCAACATTGTCAGACCCCACCTAATTAGGGCATCTAACCGGTCTAGATTACCTTAACTCCCTTGGTAATCTAACGACCTTATCATTTCCATCAATAGATAATTAAGATTAATATCTTATAATCATCAATTATAAAAAAAAAAAAAAAACTTTGTTAACCACAAAAGATTCTAAAAGTGAATCTTAAACCTCAACCTACATTTAGATGAAATAAATAATCCTCAAAATTCAGTAAAAAAAATTCAACAACACCTCCTCTATTTCTAAGCCTACACCGAAATAAGCCTTCGAAAATCTTCAAACAAACCTGCTCAACTTTGGTAGAAATGCCAAAGGAATCGCAATCCACCCAGAATCATATATATTGCACTAACAAAATTATATATTCTAACCTGATCTGAAACTAACTTTACCTTAACTCAAAAGTTATCTTGATTTCATCCCAAACTGTTCCAACCATTCCAAATGAGATCATAATCACACTTTAACCTAAAAACTCATTTATACAATATAATATATTCAAAAGCAATACATACATAAAGAGAAAAGAACTAAGCAAATCACAGTCGGATAGCTTTCCTTTTCCCTCATCGCTACTAGATCCTGTCATTATCCAATTGTAAAAATTTGATAATGTCAGATAAGTAAATAATACACTATCCAGTATACTTGAAATAATCAAATGCATTGTATTCTAAGAATTTAAGCGAACAATAATATCACAAGGAATCAGAAATATATAAGTATACAATCCATCCCGTTTCTGTTGATCGACCACAATCAAAAGACGTTTTCCAAAAGTGATGGGTAAACAATAATAAGGATACGTGAGTTTGAGAGGAAGTCCCTCGAGAAGCCACACCTTCGACTATCATGGAGTATAATCTTGACCAACATAACAAAAACAACGGATCCTAAACAAGTGACTACAGCGGATCAGTGACTCTAGTCGCAGAGCATTACAACATTTATCCTACTACACATATAGTCAATGAACACAATGGGACCCCCAAATGCCCCCTTCTCTTACGTCCATACATGCATGATCAATAAATATGCAACGATAAACCTTGTATGTATTATATTCGAGAAATACTCATATAATGCAAAGGTTATCATGTGATTTACTTAACCTTACAAACACGATACCAAAATTTATTTGCCCTCTGAGTCGGTAAGCTAGTCCACACAAGGTTCTAATCACAGTTCTACAATTCTATAACAATTCTATAATTTTTCCAATTAGTTACATTTTAATTAACCCAATCGTGTCCCGAAAATCTTAAAATACTTCCAAAATAAATTATCTAATGTCTTGATTTTATTTTTTATCAAAGTTATCATTCGGTATCGAAAATTACATTGTCTAGGCTCAAATATAATTTTTTTAATTTTTATATATATTTATCGATCTTACTTCGACTCAACCCTGAAATCACCCCAAATCAGCTCTTCAGGTGTCCGGGTCCCAATTTTGACGATTTGGAATCGAAAATTAACCTATACTAGGCTTTAAAACAATTTTTCAAATTTTGGATATTTTCGAGTATCGTAGCACACATTACGAGATAAAATACTTACATAAATCCTCGAGTACATCACAAATCCTCACTTTTCATAAATATCCATAATTTCTATTTAATTAGTTTAAATAATATTTTTCTGAATTTTTTTATTTTTCCGGAATTATTTTTTCCAAATTTCTATCATTTTTTCCTTTTTTTTTAATTAGGGTTTGAATTGAACCGGACCCGGTTCGGTTCGGTTCGGTTTAGGTCAAACCTCATCTTCTTCCTCCAGCTACTAGTTTCAACAATTTATCTTTTTTAATTCAGCTTGGGGTCCAATAGACCCAACCTCGGGTTGGGTTTGGCTAGGGGAGATCATTCCCCTGCCATCCTCTCCCTCCCCCTCCATTAACAACCACAATAGCCACAAGACAACCTAATAATAACCTTAACGACACCAAACAACAACACACTCACCTTATCCCTACCTCCATCGTTGGTCTACTCTCCCTCTCGGTTGATTTTCTCCTCCCACTCTTCCTCTTGGTCTCACTGTCAAATTTTTTTTCTTCTTCCTTTAGTTTGAACTACTAAGGATACGATGCTTGTTGAATATATATATTAGGATTTCATCGATATTCGCATCACGTGAATCTCGATACAAATCTAATGTTCCATTTTCATAGTATTTTAGGATTTCCTCGAGGTCAATCTTTGGCTCAAAACAAATTGATGAGTCGGTGTTGATTTTGGAGATATATATATTTTGATTTCCTCGAGATTTGCATCACAAGAATCTTGAGTTAAATCTAATTATTCATTTTCATTATTTAATTTTATTTTTCTCGTGATTAATGTTGAGTATATCGAGGTCGATTTGTGGTTATTAACAAGATAATCGCCACCTTTTAACCGACTCAGTGTGATTACTTATATTGTTCTACTCGAGATACATATCACGTATCTCGAGGTAGATTAAATGGTTTTATGAACATACATCACTTGATTCTTTTCAAAATTGAACAGCATGCATCTCGCGGCGTGGACACACTTCAATAACAACGTTCAACCATTTCAACTCCTCGATGACCATGCCATGTATATCTCGAGGCAAATGTATACTTTTATTAAATTCAAACTATAGGATTTGTTATTTATATATTAATACATATAAACTATATATATCTACTATACTTAATAAGCACAAATAATCAATCTTTCAACCGTCACTTGAATTTACTTTTCTACTATTCATTAAGTCTTTCGACCACTTAAATTTACTATCATACTCTTAATTAAGGGTTTAATCAATCTTTCAACCATCATTTGAATTTGTTATTTTACCCTTAATTAAGTCTTTTAGTCTTCACTCAAATCTACTATTCTACCTCAATTGTGCCTTCCCACTATTAAATCCAAATAGTTATAATTATTGTCAAAAAAATTATCTACTACACTTAACAAGCACGAATAATCAATATTTCAACCATCCCATGAATTTACTTTTCTACCCTTGATTATGTCTTTTAACCGACGCTTAAATTTAATATCATACCCTTAATTAAGGGTATAATCAATCTTTCAACCATTACTTGAATTTACTATTTTACCCTTGATTGAGTCTTTCAGTCTTCACTTAAATTTACTATTCTATCATTAATTAAGGGTCTCCTCACTTAAATCCGAATAGTTATAATTAGTTGTCAAAAAAGTTAGAATAAAATTGAAGTAGTATACTTTTTGAAATATAAAAATAGATTATTAGATTAATTTAATTCGCGCGTGCATAACGACCAGGTTTAAGCGTGTGTAGCATGCTCCAGAATATATATATATATATGCATCTATGTATTTTTGCAGCTATAAATTCGCCACGCGTGTCACCCTTGACCTTGCGTGTCACTAGGCGCCCACCAATTTATTAATTATTTTATTTAATTTCATGTTTATCTCTATAGTTTATATCCAAATTAAATTTCAAAAAATACCCAAATTTCACCAAAAATTAGAGAAAATTTCCCAACGTGCTCAGTAACTTACAGACACCTTGTATACACTCCACCGAACCCTATTTCGTGTCAAAATAGTGTATAATACACCCACTAGTCATGTGACACACAAAATTAATATTAAATTTATGATCTCCGATCCGTAACACGTGGGTCCACCTCATATACTTAAATCCCAAATTAAATCCAAAAATATTTAATTAGTCGTCTAATCAAGTTTATAAAATTCTCGATGTCACATTATATATATATATATATATATAAGTCGGAGGAGAGAGAAAGTTAAGAAGCTACCTCCTCTCACCATTCCAATTTTCTATTTTTCTCAGTTTTCTTATTTTTTGATATTTATTTATTTTTATTATCTATTGTTCATACGCATATATTATGAGATTACAAAACAATTTTTATCAACAAAAAAATGAGAACCCCAACAGATCCGAATCTAATTCCATTAAAAACGTTTAAACCATGAAAAAAAAGTACTTAATCATACCTCGGTGTTGACCGCAATATACCTTTGAACGAGAGGTCCAAATGTTTAAGGTAATGATCGATCTCTAAGGCGCTTAATCGCAATATAACGACGAACGCCATCGTAGTCCACACACGAACGGCGGCCGAGATTCAAGTGCTAGCTTCGAGAGAATACCAAACCTTTTTGTTTCTCTCCAAAACGATCCAGAGCATACCAAAAACCCTAAGTCGTTTCTAAAACGAAAAAGAGTTTTGGCCTTTTGATCTTTCGTTAGTGTATTCTAACTTAAAGCGTCTATTTATACAACTCTCAGTATATAGATTTGGTTAAGTAAATTACACATATACCCCTACTTAAAGAAGTATAAGTGTAATACACCACAAGGACGTTTCTGTCATGAATTTTATCATATAAAATTCATTTTTCTGAACCATCTTAAAATCTCGCAAAACCATTCTTAGTGTGCGACCCAATAGGCTCATACAACGTTGCGTTGTACCAAAACACATTTTGGTATACAAGTCATAAGCGCCTCTAGCAAGACATTATGACTACCCAAGTCGTACGAATATCAAATCGATACAACCTAATCAATAATGTATATAACATCCTTTTGTCACACGATATCCTTTTGATCAAACATAAGGCATGGAATTGTCATCCAACATGTTCAATCGTACTAGTCTCGATCTCTAGGTAGATCGAAAACATCCAAGTGACATTGATCAATATCAATTCACTTAGACTAGGCCTTTTAACAGCCTAACACATCGAGGGATCCACTAGATATCTCTCTTTATATGAGAGGGACAAATTCTATCTCGATTACACAACTTCATCACATTGCTCACACAAGAACCAATCACAACCTTTATAATCGTCCGGTTAAAGACAACGTTTGATTGTGTCAAATCACCGTGTTCCTAATGTTGAAGTCTCTGGTAATCTCAAGTCGAGGACCGGAATATATACTTATCATGAGAAACAACTATGACTTAATCCATGTGATGTTCTCATAGCGGGTCCTCCCAAGATTTGTTCCCTAACAAGTACTCGATCTTGATTCGTATCCCTATACGTATAATCATCATATGATCATCAATCAAGACTCACACTAGTCTTAATTCATTATAGTTCCCGATAATGATCGATCAGGGACATTTAGGATATTTATGTAAATACCCATGGATCTTATTATAATGTAAACATGCAAATTAATTATAATAAACAACAAATGAAATCCTCTATTTTATTAACTAAAAGTATTCATAAAGACAAGCTAATGGATTGACCTAGGGCACATGCCCCAACATCTCCCACTTGCACTAGGGCCAATCATACATGCATCTAATGCCTAATGATCTAACATGACCATCATGTTTTGCTTGTGGAAGAGCTTTTGTCAATGGATCCACAACGTTGTCTTCGCAGGTACTCGCAAATCTTTACGTCTCCCTCTCAATAATTTCTCTCGATGAGATGAAAACGCCGAGTATATGTTTGGATCTCGTGGTGTGATCTAGGTTCCTTGGCCCGTGCTATTGCCCCGTTATTGTCACAATACAAACAAACAGGGTTAGCAATACTTGGAACCACACCTAGTTCGTAAATGAACTTTTTGATCCAAATCGCTCCTTTTGTCGCATCGGACGCCGCAATATACTCAACTTCGTTGTAGAATCTCGCCACGCCTCTTGCTTCGAACTTTTCCACCTTTTCCATCGCACCCCCATTCAAAGTAAACACATATCCAGATCGCGATCTAAAATCATCTATATCGCTTGAAAACTTGCATCTCGTGTAACCATTTACAACTAGATCATTTTCAAAACCTCCATAGACCAAGAACACTTCCTTAGTCCTTCTTAAGTACTTAAGGATGTTCTTTATCGCTATCCAAAGGACTCTCACCAGGATCCGACCGATATCTCGCTTGTAGTGCTCAAAGCATATGATACATCGTCGAGTGCATAACATGGCATACATGATAGATCCAATAGCCGATGCATATGGAATCTTATTCATACGGCCTCGCTCATCATTTGTCTTAGGACATTGAGTCTTGCTTGAGACTTATCCCATGAGACATTGGCAACAATCCTCTTTTAGAGTCTTGCAAACGAACCTATTCAAGACCTTGTCTATGTAAGCACTCGACTTAGACCGATTAGCCTCTTAGATCTATCCCTATAGATCTTTATCCCTAGGATATAGGTCGCATCTCCTAAGTCTTTCATTGAGAAACACTTCCCTAACCAAGACTTGACATTCTCGCAATGTTGGGATGTCATTTCCAATGAGTAATATATCATCAACATACAAAGACTTAAAAATAACTACACTCCCACCGACCTTCTTGTATACACAAGGCTCATCTTCGTTCTTAATAAAACCAAAATCCTTGATTGCTTCATCAAAACGAAGATTCCAACTCCGAGAAGCTTGCTTTAATCCATAAATGGATCTTTGAAGCTTGCATACCTTCCTAGAATTCTCAGATGTACAAAACCTTCAAAGTTGTGTCATATACACGTCCTCAAGCAAATTTTCCATTAAGAAATGTTGTTTTTACATCCATTTGCCATATTTCATAGTCATAATATGCAAAGAATGGCAATTAAAATTCTTATGGATTTAAGCATGGCTATCGGCGAAAAAGTTTCATCATAATCAACACCTTGAGTCCGCTCAAAACCTTTTGCTACAAGTCTTGCTTTAAAAGTATGCACTTTGCCATCCATGTCGCTTTTCTTCTTGAAAACCCATTTACATCCAATGGTCTTACCACCTTCAGTAAATCAACCAAGTTCCAAACTTGGTTATCATACATGGATTGCATCTCGTAGTTCATGGCACTTAGCCATTTATCCGAGTCCGGTCCAGACATAGCCTCCCGATAAGTGGTGGGCTCATTTTGGTCTATAAGCAACACATCACGACTATCGCAATGAGAAATCCGAATCTCTCTCGCTCATGTCTTACCCTACTAGATTTACGTGGGCCTTGTGGTCACTTGTGGAGGTTCAACTGGTTCGAACGTTGTTGAACTTCCAAAGAATGGTTCAGTGTTTACCCGTGATTCTTGAACTTCTTCAAGATTTATTTCTTTCCCACTAGTGTCTTTTGAAATAAACTGTTTTTCCATAAAGGCACCATACCGAGCAACAAACACTTTGTTCTCAACGGGATTATAAAAGTAATATCCTTTTGTTTCCTTAGATACCCCACAAATAAACACTTGTCGATTTAGGTGCTAGTTTTTCCGAGACTTGTCGCTTTACGTAAGCCTCACAACCCCAAATCTTAAGAAAAGACAAACTAGGTCTCTTCCCGTACCATATCTCATATGGTGTTTTATCAACCGCTTTAGAAGGAACTCGATTTAGAGTGAAAGTCGCAGCTTGTAATGCATAACCCCAAAAGGATAATGGAAGATCTCGCATGACTCATCATAGATCGAACCATATCTAATAAGGTTCGATTTCTCCTTTCGTAAACTCCATTCCATCGTGGAGTTGTCGGTGGAGTCAATTGGGAGACAATCCCACAATTTCTAAGATGATCATCAAATTCTTGGCTTAAATATTCACCACCTCGATCTGATCGAAGTTGTTTTGATAGTTTTACCAAGTTGATTCCGCACTTCATTTTGAAACGTTCAAACATCTCAAATGATTCACTTTTTTTATGTTTCATAAGATATACATAACCATATCTCACTGAAATCATCGAAATGTAATGAAGTACGATAACCTCCTCTAGCCATTGTGTTTATAGGACCGCATACATCGCATGTGTATTAGACCCAATAAATCACTTGCCCTTTCACCGTGTCCAAGAAAGGGACTTTTAGTCATCTTGCCTAGTAAACAAGATACGCATGTTTCATATGTTTCTAAATCAAATGAATCTAGAAGTCCATCTTTATGGAGCTTCATTATGCGTTTCTCGTTTATGTGTCCCGAGACGACAATGCCAAAGATAGGTTTGATTACGTAAATGACAATTTTCTTCCTTTTCTTTTCGGGTGTTTTGAAGCAGAACAGTCGGGGCTTGACTTGTTCCATAGGCTTTCATGGCAGTGCAAAGAAAGAATGCAAATTTGCAACTCTAGCCTTGCCTTTGCCTTTCTTCTTCATTCCCTTTCCTTTTTGACCATCAACACATTACTGTAGGTTTCTTGATATTTTGTTCAAGCAGCTTTGAGCATCAAATGCAACTCGAAATTGATTTCTCCATATTATTCATATTGTAGTTCATCACAAATTGTGAGTAACTTTCTCGGTAATGAATTTAGATCAAATCCGTAGCCAACTCTTGGCTTATGGAAATCCGAGTCTATCAAGTCGGTCAACATAGCCCTTCATCTTCGTAACATGAGGACTAACCGACGCACCTCGCTCATCTTGCAAGAATGTAGGTTCTTGACTGTCTCGAACCTTTCTTGCCTAGCTTGTCATTGTTGGAACATTTCCTTCAAATAAGCGTATAGCCATGTCGTAGGCTTCCATTAGTTCCATGTCCTTCTCAAGTTCAGAACCATAGTTGCTAGCATAATACATGCAACATCGTAGAATCGTTGACATGCTTATTATGCGCATCCTTCACAAATTTCGTAGCATCGGTCGGTGGGTCCTCGTGGATTGAGCATCCAGACATACAACTTGCGCTTCATGCTTAAGAACAATTCTCAAGTTTTTCGAACCAAGAAAGTTAGTCCCGTATAGCTTATCCTTCTCAAGGATGGATCGCAAAGTGACAGGGGGATTATTGTTACTTGAAGGCCATTGATCTACAATAAAGATTATGCAAAGTTTATTTTAGTATGTAGGAATAGACTCCCACTAAATTAACAACCCTCCTAAAACATATCGTTTATTTAGGGGACTAAAATCCATATTTCACCTAATTCTATGACAAATATGGCATGAAACACATAACTAGATTATTTAGGTAGGTAATGCTTTACCAATTACATCTTATGTAATTTTTAGATCCTTTTATGAGATACGGGACATCTTATGTCTTAGCATGTTTTTATCTCATCATTTGCCTAAAGCTCAAAACTATTTTGATGGCTTTATTAAGTCTGACCATTTTAAACATTTAGGTAACTTACCCAACTTGTCTCACCAAGATAACACAATACACCCAACTATGGTCGAAACTATATTAGTGTGATCGAGGCCTTGACAAGTGTTTAAAATGGATGGCACGAGACTTAAAATTTAATAGAGGGATTTTATTCAGCTTTTAGTGATTTTATGTAAACAATGAAATATCATATATTTTATTGATTTGTTCAATCACTAAACAATTTGGAAATTTTTTTTATTATTCACTAATAAAAGAATTTCCTCAGATTAGTTAGATTCCCGAAAATTAAAATTTTTTTTTTTTTTTTTTTTTTAGAAGACGCTCAATTCCGAAAATTAAAATTCGCTATAAAAATCATAATTTTCGCTGATTTTATTATCATAAATTAACCCCTTAATTTATCCAAAATTAAGTCAATTAAAACATTTTAATTAACCCTAGGCCCACATCTAACTAATCATCTTATCCTAATCCAATTAGGACTAATCTTATCCTAATCCAATTAGGACTTATCTTATCCTAATCTAATTAGGACTAATCTTATCTAATCCTATTAGGACTAATCTCTTATATCCTTTATCAAATAGAAACTTCATAACAAAATAGATATAACAAGATAAATAATAATTTCAAAATTAATTATTTATTTTGATTTATCCTAATCACCAATAACAAGATTCTTGATATTTATCTCTATTCTAATTTGTTATCTATCTTTATCAAATAGAAACTTCATAACAAAATAGATATAACAAGATAAATAAATAATTTCGAAAATTAATTATTTATTTTGATATTTAAGATATTTGAATCCTAAGATATCACCAATAACAAGATTCTTGATATTTATCTCATATTCTAATTTGTTATCTATCTTTATAAAATAGAAACTTCATAACAAAATAGATATAACAAGATAAATAAATAATTTCGAAAATTAATTATTTATAAATAAATAATTTTTCGAAAATTAATTATTTGCAATTTCGGTCTTCATCCAAATAATCACAAACATGTAATTGAATCATGAACTACTATCCCAATCGAACCTAATGGTATCATGGATCATAGAACAAATTCAATTCATTAAACTAATTTCAATTAAATCACGAATATATGTATCATATATATGTATCATATACAAAAACATGATAATAAATCTCACAAAAACTTATGTATATCACATATACATCAACTATTAACATGCTTTCAATCATATATCATGTATATATCGAAGAAAACATGCAATGAGTTTAATGGAATCGAACTCGATGGCTCGATACCACCGTTGGGTTTTGGGGTTCATACGCAAATGAGATTACAAAACAATTTTGACAAAAACCCCAACAGATCCGAATCTAATTCCATTAAAAACGTTTAAACCATGAAAAACTTAATCATACCTCAATCGCAATATACCTTTCTCAAGGTTGATCGATCTCTAAGGCGCCGCTAACGACGAACGCCTCTCTACCAAGAGTCCACACACGAACTACGGCCGAGATTCAAGTGCTAGCTTCGAGAGAATACCAAACCTTTTGTTTCTCTCCAAAACGATCCAGAGCATACCAAAAACCCTAAGTCGTTTCTAAACGAAAATAGAGTTTCTGGCCTTTTTGATCTTTCGTTAGTGTATTCTAACTTAAAGCGCCTATTTATACAACCTCAGATATAGATCGTGTAAGTAAATTACACATATACCCCTACTTAAAGAAGTATAAGTGTAATACACCACAAGGACGTTTCGTCATGAATTTTATCATATAAAATTCATTTTTCTCAACCATCTTAAAATCTCGCAAAACCATTCTTAGTGTGCACCCAATAGGCTCATACAACGTTGCAAAGTGTACCAAAACACATTTTGGTATACAAGTCATAAGCGCCTCTAGCAAGACATTATGACTACCCAAGTCGTATTTAATATCAAATCGATACAACCTAATCAATAATGTATATAACATCCTTTTGTCACACGATATCCTTTTGATCAAACATAAGGCATGGAATTGTCATCCAACATGTTCAATCGCACTAGTCTCGATCTCTAGTAGATCGAAAACATCCAAGTGACATTGATCAATATCAATTCACTTAGACTAGGCCTTTTAACAGCCTAACACATCGAGGATCCACTAGATATCTCTCTTTATATGAGAGGGACAAATTTATCTCGATTACACAACTTCATCACATTGCTCACACAAGAACCAATCACAACCTTTATAATCGTCCTAAGTTAAAGACAACGCTTGATTGTGTCAAATCACTGTTCCTAATGTTGAAGTCTCTCGTAATCTCAAGTCGAGGACTCGAATATATACCTATCATGAGAAACAACTATGACTTAATCCATGTGATGTTCTCATAGCGGCCTGGCCCAAGATTTGTTCCCTAACAAGTACTCGTGATCTTGATTCGTATCCCTATACGTATAATCATCATATGATCATCAATCAAGACTCACACTAGTCTTAATTCATTATAGTTCCCAAGATAATGATCGATCAGGACATTTAGGATATTTATGTAAATACCCATGGATCTTATTATAATGTAAACATGCAAATTAATTATAATAAACAAGAAATGAAATCCTCTATTTTATTAACTAAAAGTATTCATAAAGACAAGCTTAATGGATTGACCTAGGGCACATGCCCCGGCGTCTTTCTCCGAGACCTTTCTTGACAAGCTGCCCAAAGCTTGGTAATTCTCGCTTCTACATTCCTTTATTTATGCATACATATGCTTGAGTTTTCTTACTATATGTACAGAGATTTATTTGTTTGTGTATATACGTATACCTATTACCTTTTTGAAATGCACATGCTACTCCAGTTTCGTTGTTATGCAGAGGTTTTTTTTTTTTTTTTTGTATTGATTCGTTACGAATTTGTTATGTATTGTAGTAGATGTCACTGTTTCGACGTATATGAGATTGATCAGAATTTGATCAATCACAGTTTTTCTGCTGTGTGTGTTCTGTTAGCTGCCAATGTAGATTAAGCGATTAACATTTTTCAGGCCTACGGTACTTAGGGAAGGTATTCAAATGAGGCATTAGGAAGGTGCGACGCTGGGGAGGGGAGGAGAGTGAATAGCCAAAATTGATAGTGGAATATGAAACTTAAAAGAGGAGGCTCTTAGTTTTCACTGTAGAAGAAAAAGGCCGTTTCAAAGCGTGCCAATCTCCAATAATATCTGAAGGTAAATTTTTTCTGTAGGAAATTTCTGAAGACAGCCAAATTGAAGCTTTAAGGTGAATGAATGAACCCAAAGAAAATCCCATGCCTGTTCACATCCTTGAATAGCCTTGTCTCTACCCAGCCAAATAGAAGTTATTGTGATAGAGGCTCCATCCTGTATCACCTCTTCAGTATTCTCTAGACCCAACCTTTTTTAACAAGTGGATAGAAGTAAACCCAATTAATATATTGGAACAACCCAATATCACCTGTTATTATTTGATGTATTCCTTCTCCTATTTTTGGATATTGGGAATGGCAGATTCAGTATAATCCAAGATATGTGTGCAGAAGGTAACACGAAGCATGTATGCAGTCAATAGCCGATTCACACTTTGTACCTATGAGTTTTGTGGGAAGTGGGAAAGTTGGATAGTTTTTTTTTATTTATTTTAATCCACTCTGTTCATGTCCTTCCGACTATCAACGCGCAAGTTTTAGCATGTTCATGTTACCTGTAGAGATAAGTTATTCAGAATCTTCTATTTTGGTGGTTCTGCAAGATATATAATAGATTTTCAATGAGACAAGACAACAACAAAATTAGTCGTGGTTAGCCAGATGGATCAAAGAAAGATAATTTCTATAAGTAGTTTCTTCTTATTTTCACATTTATCTATTTCTGTAAGTTTGTTTTATTTAGAACCCAGCCCAGGTAGTGTCAATTTAGTAGATGAGTTCAACTGTCTCAGTTTCCTGCTTGTGATTGAGGTTTTGTTACAATAACAACGACATAGCCTCAGTCCCAAATTAATTGCGGTCGGCTACGTACATGGATCGAACTTTTCCATTGTGCTCGATTAAGTGCAATCTAATGTAGCGCGTCGCTAGGTGGGAACGCCCCAACGTTTATATATGTTTGATCCATTTCATGAAAAGTGACAAGTTTTACGCCGACTGTCAACCTATCGCAACCCTGCTTGTGATTGAGGTTTTGTTAGGAGCTCCTAAATATGTCTGGATTGTACAGCATATCATAGTGTCATAAAAAAGAAAAACAAAATTAAAGATCCTTGAACACAATATATGGGCAAATCATTGCACCTTGTTTCTTCTTGAAAAGAAAAGGAAGGTCATTGGACCATGTTGATTGAAGATTTGGGAAGGAACTGTATCTCGTGCATAAAAGCAGCAAGGTACCCTGCTTGAGAAATAGTTGGTACTATTCATTTGTGAAGCGAAAGTAGCTACAAAAGATGGCAGGATTTTACTTGCCAAAGATGGCTGGATTTTACTTGTTTGTTGTGATTTTCTAATACCCAGAATCTGAACTGCTTCTTAAGATTTACAAAAATATGAAAACATTTTTGTTCAACTGATTTTTGTGAAAAAAAGTCAGGAAAAGATGAAGCTATGCATTTCATGCAACAAATTTTGTTAGTGGAATGCAAAAGCGATGAAATGCAGGGGTTTGAATGTTATTAACTGGGTGATTACCTGACCTTCGGTGAATATATCCAGTTAAATAATTCTTTTTTTAGAATTTAAACTCTCTAACACTCTTTCAATCCAAAAGGAGATAATCTACTAGTAGCTGGCCTTGAACTATTAGATGGTTTTGCGCAAAAGAGATCCGAGAGTGACTTACAGTTGCTCAGGATCTAGCACCGACTGGGAATCTCTCCTCACTCTGTCTGTGGCATCAATTTCAATAAGAACCTATGACAAGTCCAAGATGGCTGCTTGGGCTAAACACAATGTTAACTCCTGTCAAATGGCGCCCTACTACTGAAGCGTTGGTTGAAAAATACTGACACACAGATGGTAGGCAATGAGAAAATTATTGTGCAGATGGAGGCGGTGTAAACACAGTTGAAAAGAGAGCATGAAATTAGGAAAGTTAATCTTTATTGAGTTGACCCCAACTAATTTTGGATTGAGGCTTTTTTGTTGTAATCTTTAATTTAATGGAAAATGTAGTTCTATTCCTACCACGTCTCTTTTCATTGGCATGGAGCTGAAAGTAATACCCAATAAGACAAGGATTTTAAACCTAATTGTTTAGACAGCTAAATTTAGATCCCAATTAAATTCTGACATGTAATTCAGTTTGACGTTATAGTAGTTGTAATTAAGTTGGGATTTAATTACCTGAGTACTGATGCATCATGATGATTTGAATCATTGTGATTCGTGATGGCCAATTTCACTTTTCTGGATCTTAAAATATTCATGCAATGTGTCAAAGGAAGAAAAATTTTAGCTGATATGGGTTTGTCACTGATTACATCTCCTATCTAACGATCATGAATTTGGCTTGGCAGGTTTATATACCTATTCATTGCAATTGGAGTTGTACTTTTCGTCATATCATGCTTTGGTTGCATAGGAGTTGTTACCAGGAACGGCTGCTGCCTCACTTGTGTATCCTCTTATATTTATTCTGATGCAAAGTTTAAACTTATTCCTTTTTATTAGTTTCTAACCTTGTTCATACGTTGCTTGCATTATTTGGGGTCTCTACTCCGTTTACTGATGATAGGAGCGTAGACTGATCAAAGGCATTTATATGCATGTATAGTTTGTTGCAGCATTTCCCTCTTTTCTTTCTTTGTGTTTATACAAAAGATGCGCTAAAGGCACCCCAACTGTGTGTAAGAGCAAACCAACGTATATATTTTAATGATTTGCATGAGTTATTTTCAAGAAGGATTCAAAAAATTTAAATCATTGGGTTGCCCTTATGCATAGCTGGATGCCATTATTGATATTCTTTGAATTGTTATACTCTGGGTTGGAAGCATTAAGGGGATTGTCTTGATATTGTTTTATACTTGACTTTACTTGGTGATAAGTAATCATTCAACCCAATCTTAAAACAGAAAGTAAAGCTGCTTTGTCGGAAAGGTGGATTTGCATCCAGTGTTCTTAACAGACTAGGCTCCACGTCACCCTTTTGGCTTTTTGATATATCATAAGAATATATGGTTTCCTTCGTAATGGATTCCTTAAACCAACTTAGTATTCTGTATTAGTTATATTTTTGATCTTAGCCGAGTTGGGATTTGCAGCATTCATATTCTTTGACAAGAGTTGGAAAGAGGTGAGTTGTATCTTGTTAGATGACTTTGTTGGCAAGATTCATGACATTCTTATCTGAAGCAAATGACTTTTGGCAGGCAATACCAGCAGATAAAACTGGAGATTTTGATATGATCTTTTTGTTTCTAAAGAAGAACTGGAAAATTGCAAAATGGGTTGCTTTAGGAGCTGTCATTTTAGAGGTAAAAATGTCATCGCCTAATCTTTTTTTACTTTGTTAATCCATTTTTACCAACAATGGGTAATCGTGCTTGCTGTGGGGAATTTCTTTTGCTTATTCTTTGTTTCTATACTTGAGGCTCTTTGACTATAATTTATTTACCTTTTTCTGTTAATTAGGAAAATATGGTGCTTATTCATGCACCCTATTCAATGTTAGGATATTCTTCTTTATGCTGGAACCAAATTGTAGGAGGTTAATGTTTGTTACTTTGTTCTCTCTCTATCTCATGCACCTAGTCCTGTAATTTGCAGGCTCTAGTGTTCTTGCTGGCTCTAGTTGTCAGGGCAGCAAACAAACCTGCAGATTATGATAGTGATGACGAGTACATTGCTACGAGGTCTTTAATCCGGCAGCCATTGATAAACAGGCAGGGGCCTCCTGCAACAGGGGTTCCTGTTGCTGGCTCTCTGGATCAGCGTCCTAGTAGGAATGATGCTTGGAGCACACGAATGAGGGAAAAGGTAGTGCCTTCTCTTTTGAGACATTTTCATTTATTTTCGGAATGATTGAAACTATTTAGAAGATCATCATAGGATAACTTCAGTTTCTAGGAAATAATGGAACTTCCTGCTAAATTGATGACTATCACTAATCCTAATGTCATCTGTCTACTGTATTTTTTAAAATCAGTATGGTCTTGACACTGCTGAGTTCACATACACTCCGTCCGAGTCAAACCGGTATCAACAAACAGGAGCGCCGCCAGCAGAGGAGAGGAGTCGTTGCATAATAATGTGATATTCGATTCTGGTTTCACCTACTGTAGTATGATTGTTAATTATGTGGATTTGCTGAACAATTCCAGGAAGTTAGATTTGCTTGAGAAAACTTGATTTTGGCTGGACAAATGTGTGCAGATTTGGGAGGACTTCCTAAGTGGTTTTCTGGTTGTTTTTCTTGTGTAGAAATTGATTTCTAAACTTGATCGTTCATTGATTTCTTTTAGAAATTATTCTCTCTCTCTGTTCCGCGTTCTCTTCACCAATTGGATTGTAGAGCATTATAGGATGTTCATTCTTTAAAAAAAAAAAAATGGAATGAAAATAAACCGTGTTTTTTTTTTAATCAATTGATATTTTTCATTCATTTCAAACGAGATAAGGCTCACTAATAATTTGGAGCCAATCCCAAGACACTGTCGTCTGATCACCATATTGAAGGGCAAAATTCGCCACATTATAAATGTCTACTGTATTTTTAATTAAATTTAAATTAGCATAATTGAACCATTTCAAAAATGAGGAGATAAGTTAAAGTTGCAACTCTTTAATTTCGAATTTAATGAAGACACCAATAAAATAAACTAAGAGAATGTGTTTACACTTAAATGTCTTGTTTGGTTGGGGGTAGAGTTGGAGGGTGCAAGAGAAGCTCATTAAGGCTATGTTTGGTAAGTACAAAGAAGCTTATTATCTAGATTATAATTTAGAGGATAAGTTAATTTGACAAATAAGTTGTGTTTGACAATTAGATTATTTCAAAAATAATCTAGTTGATAAGTTAGAATCCTTGACGCGGCTCTGTTTGGCAACACGAGCTGATAATTTAGCTGATAGTTGATAATCTAGCTGACAGTTGATAATCTAGCTGATAGCTAATAATAAATTTAGTAGCTCATAGCAGAAAACTGATAATGTAGCTGATCAACTTAAACTTGAAAAATAGTTGATTGAGTAGCTGAAAAATGCAAAATGACATCAAATGACATTTGACGCAATAAAGTGTATTGATTGTATAATTATATAGTTAATCGTTATAAAAAATTAAATCAATTATATATAAATAACTCTGTATATTTTAATTTATTATTTTTTTAATTTAGTATTTGTTAGTGTATTTTAAGGTTTTCAAAAGACATGTACTTAGAAACCAAATATGTATTTATGTAGCTTTGACATGTGTGTGTGTAGGAGTAAATAACACGTAACATATTAAAAAAACAAAACATGTATGTTTTTATCTTTTTTTCTGGGTCGATTTATTTTCGGTGAATAAGAAAAAAAATATCTTATCACGTATTTATCTTTTTGTCAAAAGAAAACGTATCCATCTAAAATATCAATATCTTTAGTAAAACTCGTACAATCAAATAAACCAAAAAACAGACACTTATTTCGTGAATTTCTACTTGAGGTCACGATTGGAAAAGAAAAAATATATATAGCGTATTTTTAATAAAATGCTACTTAAGGTAGTGTTTACAATTCTAGCTAATCAGCTTGATTATTTTTAAAATAATGTAGTTGTCAAAGGCTCTCAATTAAGAGTGGGATTTGAACCGAAAATTTGTCGTTTGGATTTTTTCTCTCGATTATGCCCTTATTTTTTTACGACAAAATACGCAAATACTTAAACAAACCCGCGAATATTAGTACCCCACGATTATACCCTGGTAGAGTTGGCAGAGGCGAAACCAGCATTTCAAGCTCTTCTAGGCTAGACAAACAGTTATATAGTAAGTTATTAAAACTTATTGAGTTTAAAATTAACATATAGCTTAATATTGTTAATAAAAAATAGTGATTAATAATTAACTAAATATTATAAAATAAAGAATTTCACTAAAATTAAAAATCATTACATGTTGGAGTTCACACATAACTCCATTAGGGTTGGAGAAAACAGTACCTCAACAAACTCGTTGAGTGTACTGTGAAATTTTATTTATATATGAAATCAAAATTACATCACAGCCGTCCGTATGTTTACATCTGAACCATTCAAATACAGTCACACTCTACACACACATACAACACTTACAACTCATAACACCACAGATAAACTTCGAGATCCACATCACAGTATCTCAATGATTAACTCTAACATCCTCCCTCAAACTAAGGGGAAGGGAAGTGAGGCTTAGTTTGTCCCTCAAGTATTGAAACCGAGAAGCTAGAAACGACTTAGTAAAAATGTCAGCAACTTGATCAACAGAAGGAACATGATGGACATGAAGAAGACCACATAACACTTTATCTCTAACATAATGAATGTCTAACTCAATATGCTTAGTGCGAGAATGATATACCGAATTCTTGGCCAAAGCAGCAGCACTCATATTGTCACACCACACTGTAGGAACATCACCAAGTGAAACCTGCAATTATGAGAACAAAGACTGAAGCCAACTTATTTCTGCAGTTACCTGAGCAAGAGCTCGATATTTTGATTCAGTACTGGACCTAGCAACAACATGTTGTTTCTTAGATTGCCAAGAAATCAAGTTAGAACCCAAAAATACAGCATAACCAGCCACGGATTTCCTAGCATCCACAGAGGCAGCCCAATCAGCATCACAATAACCAGTGAGAAACAAGGCAGAACTCGGCTTGAACCATAAACCCAGATCAGCAGTACCTTTAAGGTATCTCAAGACTCTCTTAAGAGTTTGCCAATGTACAACAGTAGGAGATTACTGAAATTGACTCAAAGTATTCACAATATAAGCAATGTCAGGCCGAGTATTAACAAGATATTGGAGACCACCAAGTAAACTCCTATAAGGAGTTTTGTCATTAAAAGAAGCACTACCATCCTTGTACAACTACTTCTCAGCAGCAAAAGGAGTAGTAATAGGATTTGCATGAGACATTCCCCTCTTTTGTAACAGTTGCTGAAGGTAAGCTGTTTGAGTAAGGTCAGTCCTTTGGTAGTCCTATGAGCTTCCATACCTAAAAATAGATTTAGATCTCCAATATCTTTTAAAGCAAACTTGCCATTCAACTTATCAATGAAAGATTGAATAGAAGTTTGATTCGAGCCTGTGATTATAATGTCATCCACATACACCAGCACATACAACATAACTTGTTCTTGATGAAAGATGAACAAAGAGCTGTCAGCTTTGGAATTGTGGAAACCTCAAGACACCAAAGTGGATTTCAACTGATCAAACCATGCATGAGAAGCTTGACGAAGACCATACAATGCTTTATGTAATTTACATATAGCAGTAGGTTGAGAAGTATCCACAAATCCCATAGGTTGATTTCTGTATACCTCTTCAACCAACTGACCATTCAAGAAAGCATTATCGATATCAATTTGTCGCAAAGACCACCCAAAATGAATAGCCAAAGATAAAATCACTCGAATAGTAGAAGCCTTAACCACAGGACTGTATGTCTCATCAAAATCGATACCGGGTACTTGTTTAAACCCTTTGGCCACTAATCTAGCCTTATACTGATTTATAGACCCATCGAATTCTTTTTTCACAGAAAAAATCCATTTATTACCAACAACATTTTGAGTGGGAGAAGAAGGAGCAAGAGACCAAGTACCATTCTTCATGAGAGCTTGATATTCTTGATCCATTGCTGCCTTCCAATGAGGAATTTGAAGGGCATCAACAACTGAATGAGGAATATCATCTTCATGAATGGAGGTAGTAGTGAAAAACATTTTCCTTAAACTGATTCCATCTTTAGCTCTAGTAATCATTGGATATGTGTTTTGAGGAATAGCCACAACAGTCCTTGATTCCTCTTCAACAGAAGGTGTAACATCTACTGAAGCGGGCACATCAGACATACGAAAAGAAGAAGAAGACCCTGATGTAGACCCAGACAAAGGCTGATGTGGAACCAATAAAGGAAAGCTAGTAGTCGACTCAAGGCGAGGAAATTGTTGTTACAGTAGAACCAACAGTAAATAAAGAGTTATAAGGAAACTCATTTTCATGAAAGACAACATTTCTGGTGATATAAATCCTCCCAGATGGACTTAAACATTTGTAGCCCTTATGTTGACTGATATACCCCAGAAAAATGCATTGCTTAGATCTAAACTGATATTTATGATCATTATATGGTCGTAAATATGGAAAACATGCACATCCAAAACTCTGAGAAGACTATAATCAGGAGAGACTTTAAACAATTTTTCAAACGGAGACAATGTATTCAGAACTTTGGTAGGAAGACGATTAATAAGAAATGCAGCTGTAGCACACGCATCCCACCAATATTTCAAAGGTAATTTGCCATGAACTAGCAGTGTAAGACTCATTTCAACTATATGTCTATGTTTACGCTTAGCTCTACCATTATGTGCATGTATATGAGGACAAGGATGGTGAAAAATTATTCCACAAGAATCAAGAATAGACTGAAATGATCGATACTCTCCACCCCAATCAGCTTGAACTCTCTTTATAGTAGAACTAAACTGATTTTCAACCATAAACTTAAAATGCATAAAAGTTTTCAATGCATCAGACTTCAGTTTCAAAGGATATAACCATGTAAATCAAGTAGAATCATCAATAAAATGAATGTAATAGTTGAAACCACTCAGAGAAGTAATCGGTGCAGGACCCCACAAATCAGTATGGATTAAATCCAAAACATTATTCGACATTTTACTGGATGAATGAAATGGTAATGCATGACTCTTGCCCAGTGGACAAGATTGACAGAGATCGGTGATTGAACTGAATGGAATATGAAGTTTATGATGCATAACCTGTTGAAGTGTCTTTTGTGCAGGATGACCAAATCTGGAGTGCCAAAGTGTAGACAAACCTTTATTGGACACAAACAAAGCAGTATGTGATGGAGATAAATGTACAGGTGAACCAGAGATGCGATAGAGACCATTTTGTACTGTTCCGTGAAGAAGAATCTCATTGGTTTGGATGTCCTTCACGAAACATACATGAGGATGAAACTCAATCAACACATCGTTGTCTTTTGTTAACTGAGAGACACTCAACAAATTCTTTTTGATGTTAGGCACACACAGAGTGTTATGAAAAGACAATCTAGAGTCAACAGATGGAATGCAAGCAAACCCTGTACCAACAATTTTTAGCAATTGACCATTACCAACCATTAAAGACTGTGTACCTAAATAAACTGAATTATTCATCATCTGAGAAGAATCTCCAGTGACATGTGAAGTTGCACCACAGTCCATGTACCACGAGCCATCATGTCCAGCTTCTGATGCAGTAAAGAAAGATGATGGTGTATGAGATGGAGGATTGAAAGTCCTCACTTGTGACTGCTGAGGATTTCCAGTTTGGGTACCTATATACTTCATGTATGCTCTATAATAACAGACCTGTTGCTGCAGAATGACCAAACTTTCCACAAATCTGACATGTGGGCTTATTATTGCTACTGGATGATCTAAAACCTCCTCGACCTTGAAATCTTCCAAAGCCACGACCTCTGAATCCACCATTTCCTCGATTACCATTGTCATTCCAATTTTGTATATTCAACTTTGAACCACTCCCTTTTACTTCAACAGCATTTGCAAAGGTGAATCATGTATCATCAAAGAATGCACATCTTGAGCAACATTATACTGATCCAGAGTTTCTTCAAACCTTATCAGTGTAGAGTAAAGTTCTTGCCACTGCAGATCACACCTTCCTTGCAAGAATGTTGTAATCAGCAGATAATTTCTATCTAATCCAATAAGCACACTTGAAATCAAATCATCTGTGCTCACCACTGACCCTGCAATAGACAAATTATCAGAGATACCCTTCATCTTTGACAGATAGTCACTTATCTTCATGGCACATTTACGAGTTGTATGCAATGCCTTCTTGAGAGACTGAACATAAACTCTATTATTAGAGCCATAATATGCCTCTATTGCTTTCCACAATTCATTTGCTGTCTGTTTGGGTGTATTTCCTATAATCTGCATCGCAGTATCTAACGTCATTACATTTATCAACCATCCTAACAGAAATCGATCTCAACTGAACCATACCTTGTACTCTGGATTTGGTAATCCATCAGTCAAGACCTTGTCTGAAATATCTAGAGTTCCAAATAAGTGACCATCCAGATCAAACCTTTGAATAGCAAGAATCACAATAGATTTCCATAGAAGAAAGTTTTATCCATCAAGTTTTACAGTAACAAACTAACTTAATGAATTACCAAACGGAGTTCCAGAACTCAAACCTGAGTTTCCACCTGAGACAAACCCCGATGAAAGAGATCTGTGCTCCAGACTCTAGATCTGTTCGCCATCTCTCAGATTTCTAGATTCCTTGACTAGATCTAGTATTTTGAAGTAAGAGACTTCAAGATTCTTCAGATCTGTTGTTGTATCTCACTAATCTCACTAGAACTTCTTCAGATCTAGTGATTATTCTTTCAGATCTGATGATTCTTTTACTAGATCTCTTGATTTCTCTTCCAGATCTAACGATTTCTTTACCAGATCTCTTGTTTTCTCTTCTAGATCTAGCGATGACTCTACCAGATCTATACACCAGAAGCAATATCACCAGATCTCTTGTTTTCTCTTTCAGATCTAGCGATGACTCTACCAAATATGTACACCAGAAGCAAGATCGCGAGATCTTCTTCTAAACCTTCAAGAACTTCACTCGATTGTCACTAGAAGTGAGTGCGAGATCTTCATCTCCGACCTTCACGAACATCACCGACTCCATGGATCTGGTTTCCACGAACCGGATCTCTAACGTTTGCTGTTAAGCTCTGATACCATGTTGGAGTTCACACAAGACTCCATTAGGGTTGGAGAAAATAGTACCTCAACAAACTCGTTGAGTGTACTGTGAAATTTTATTTATATATGAAATCAAAATTACATCACAGCTGTCCATATGTTTACATCTGAACCATTCAAATACACACACACTCTACATACACATACAACACTTACAACTCATAACACCACAAATAAACTTCGAGATCCACATCACAATATCTCAATGATTAACTCTAACATTACACATTAATTTCTTAATTATAGATAATCTTGTTAGATATTTATTACATATTAAATAAGTTTTAACAACGTCGAGTATAAAAATATTTTTAAATGTTATAAAAATATTTTTTAATGTCGTGTTCGAGTGGTGGACTATCCTACATATTTTTAATCTTTTTTTCTAATCTACTATTTTTTCAAGTTATAGAGATACTTCTCTAGAAATGAAGAATATTCGCAATAACATTGCTTCTCAATTATGGATGATGCGTTAGGTATATGTATAGTTATCCAAGTCATTTATTGTATTTTATTTACATGTGTTTATTTTTTGTGAATTCTTATAAATTAATATAGAGTTATTTTCATGTAAGCATTTATTGACACACATAATTTAGTTTTCTAAATAATATAAATTATTTTATAGTATTAATTTGTATTTTGTAAATAAAATACATAGTTATTTATAACAATTAATTATATTATTATATAATTAATATATTTAATTGTGTCATATGTCCTTTATTGTCATTTTGCATTTATCAACTAATCAATCAGCTATCATTCCAAATAATTTTTAGTTGATCAGCTAGATTATTAGCTTTTATCAGCTAGTTTATTAGCTATAAGCTAGATTATCAGCTATCGGCTAGATTATCAGCTAGCCTTGCCAAATAGAGCCAAACACAACTTATTTATTAAACTAGTTTATCAGCTATATTATAATCTAACTGATAAGCTAGTTTGTACTTACCAAACAAAGCGGCTATCATGAGTAGCGTTTTATAAAAAAAAGTGTTAGGTGAACTTTTTTGTTCCTTTCATGCCCACCTAACTTGTGTGCGCCTCTCCAAAAACTAAAGTGTATGTGTTTTGTGATTGATTATTTAAGTTTAGTATGGTCAATGGATAAAAAATAAAGATAAATATATTAAGTCAAAACAAAAGATAAACACTAATACAATTTTTTTAAATTAACACTATCTATATTACGTACGTAAATATATATTTCTTTTGAAAACCTTTAAATATATTAACTACTATTAAATTAAAATCTCACTTTAAGTAAAAAAGTTAGAAAAAAATTATTTAAAAAAAGTTAAATTTAAAATATATTATTTAATACTTAATATTCTTTTTTATAATCAGTAGTGTATAGCAAATAATAAACTGATTTGTAATATATAATAATAATGTGTGTATTGCACTAAAGTTTGTAAATAATGTATTTAACTACTATATTATATATCACATGTCTTTTTATATCATTTCCTTTCATAGCTACTCCATCAGCTATTTTTTTCAAACAGTTTAAATGGTCAGCTAGATTTTTAGCTTTCAACTACATTATCAACTATCAACTAGATTATCAATTATTGTCGTCAAACAGAGCCTAACTCAGTGTGTTGTGTGCTTTGTCACGTGAGTGTAGTGTGTTGAGTGTGTGATTTGTCACGTGATGAGTGTAGTTGTATGTATTTAGAGAGTGATTATGTTTACACCAAAAAATGGCCGCGCTATTTGCACTCTACTGCTTATTCAGGGCACCCCCATTTATTTTCAAATGTACATGTAATGACTCATATGTCCTCCTACACAACCCAATAGCAAAAACTGTTTTTTGAGCACCCCACCCCATTTTTGGTTGTAGAAAGAACCGAACTCCAAGCCATTCTATTATTTTTGTCGGCAATCGGACATGACGTTCTTCGAAGATCTTCGATAAAAAAAAAGAGTGATTATCTATAAGCGTGCAAGTCACGTTTACTTTGTTATGAGATGAGATGTATCCTAAGATGTAGACAAGTGTCTGTAAGTGATTGAAAGCCCTCTTATATATATTATACTAGTTTCATTACGAGTGCAGTGCACATGCTACGTACACGCTACATATAAATTATTAGATTGAAAATAAAGTTAACAAATATTTATAAAATTCAGCAAACTTTATAAATTAAAGTAACCACATGGTATCCTTACATTTCAATAGTTAAATGATTAAGAAGTTAATACATGTAAATTAAAATATCTCTTAGTCCATATATAACACTTTTTTTTTGTGAACAACTCAATTACTATTAGTATTGATTTATTTATCCAAAAAAAAAGAAGGTCTCACTGTTCATCGAGACTCGATAAGTCGTTGATCCGAAAAATAAATCAAGTATGATAAGTCAGGATTTCCATCTAATGCTATCTAAGCCTCTATGAGATCATGCTTTTACCAAAAAAAAAAAAAAAAATCACTATGAGTGTTCTTTAATTGCACGTACACTAAGGCAGAGTTGAGTTCACTTGTAATTTAGAATAATTTATGATGTCCAATTACGACTCTTGGGCTCTGATACCTTTGACGAAAAAAAGGAACATATTCCTTCTTAAGAAATTATCATACTTGCACCACCAGACAAATCAATAATTCATGGACACAACTTTAGTGGTTGATGCACATTAGAATTATTGATCGAATTCAGATTCATATTTTTCTTAATGATTGTTGATTTTGGATTTCGCAAACTTGCCAAATTTTCGTTAATATTAGTATTATTATTAATTTTTCCTTGAATGGCTTACTTGTTTATAGTGGTATCAATGAACTAAAATTTGGATTTTATTGATATGCATGCGTAGTTTGCTATTTGTTTCTTTCGGTACAAATTATTTTCTACAAAATAGGTGCATGGCCTAATCTTTCCTATTTGTTAGTGTTGATTAACATGACTGTTTGTTTATTCCTTGTTAAAGTAATTATTCACGTTGAGAATGCTATTGTCACGTTTGACTTTTGGAATTAAAACAGTTAGGCAATGAATATGTATATAAATTAACGTACCAGTTTGTTGCTGGCCGCTTATCATATTGATAGTATACATATTCAGAGTACGTATACAAATTATATGATATGCAAATTATACAAATTATATGATATGCAGAGTATGTATACATATTGCATGTGATTAGAGTCAGTGGATATGTACAGTACGTATACATATTATTTGATATCAATTGCAATTTGTGATATATGTATATATATTATTTAATATATGCATATTAATGTATGTCACATTATTAATTGATTAATTTATTGTCATGCATGTATGCATATGATTGGCATGTATATCTTGATTAAAATAATAATAATAAAATTAAAGTATGCTTAATTAAATATTTATTTAATGAAAAGCTTGTTAGTCACCAAAGTGGCATAGCTTGAATAGATGATAAATATTTAATTAAGACCAATTAATTATAGCGCTAGGAGGTCACCCAAAGGTGGACCATTGCTTATAATTAATGAAACTTAAGAGATTTATCTTCATACTTAATTAAAATAGGTATGTTTTATCCAAAGATATCTTACTTATTTTCTTAAGTATGGTTGATTGTCTATGAAAGTATGCTTATTGAGAATTTGATATAGCATGAATTATGTATTAAAGTATCACCCAAAGGTGAACTTTAATACATAGTAAAAGTATTGTATGTCTGAATCTATTAGATTTAACTCAAAGCATTAATGTGCATAATTTTGTTACATTTGCAGCGTCCTCTAATTTGTTTGCTTTGGGTAATATGATGGTTAAGTTCAATGGGCTTAACTACAATGATTGGTCTGAACAGATCCAGTTTCAACTGGGTGTAATGGACCTTGACCCGGCAATCATTGTAGACGAAAAGCCCGCGGCCATTACTGAGGCCAGCTCCGAAGAGGAAAAGTCTTTATATGAGGCTTGGGAGCGGTCTAATAGGCTAAGTTTGAATTTGATGCGAATGACGATTGCAGAAAATGTCAAACCATCTATGCCCGAGACAAGCGATGCAAAGGAATTCATGATCCAACTAAAAAAGTACTCGCAATCGGACATTGCTGACAAGTCCATTGTGGGAAGCTTGATGAGTGAGTTGACCACTAAGAAATTTGAGTGGTCACGGCCCGTCCATGATCATGTGACTAGTATGTCTAATTTGGCGTGGCTCAAAGCAATGGGTATGGACGTGAGTGAATCATTTATGGTTCGGTTCATTATTAATTCCCTTCCCCCGAGTTTGGTCGGTTCCGGGTGAATTACAACACCATAAAAGAAAAATGGAACTTGCAAGAAATCAAGGCCATGCTCGTACGGAGGAGGAAGGAGATTAAGGAAACCGAAGGGTCACTCGCTCATCTCACTATGCATGATGGAGCTAGCAAAGAACAAAGCTATCCCAGGAAGGAAGGACGAGAAGAAGGACAAAGCCCCAATGAAAGTCCATGAGGGTCGAATCCATAAGGAGGCGAGGTGTCACTTCGTAGGAAGAGTTGACACTTCAAGAAAGACTGTCCAAACGAAAGGCATGGTTTGAGAAGAAAGGTATACATTACATTTCGTATGTTTTGAATCAAACTTAATTGAAGTGCCTAATAATACCTGGTGGCTTGATCTTTGGTGCAACTACTCATGTTTCACATATTATGCAGGATTCCTTTCAATCCATCCCATGTTTTAACCGAAAAGTTCTTATTTATGGGGAACAGAATGAAGGCACGCATAGAAGGGATCGGGACTTACAGATTAATCCTGGATACGGGATACTTTTTGGATTTAGAAAAGTGTCTTTATGTTCCTGAATGTTCAAGGAACCTTGTTTCTGTATCAAGATTGGATTGTGTAGGTTTTAATTTAAAGATTGGAAACAATTGTTTTAGTTTATTTAAACAAAAATACTATTATGGTTCTGGTATTTTAATTGACAACTTATATCGTTTCAATCTTGTAGTATGTTTGTTGAATCCTTGTTTAATGTTGAGCATGTTATTGGAAATAAACGTAGTGCACATGATGAGTGCTCTGCTTTTCTTTAGCATCAAAGATTAGGTCACATATCCAAAGAAAGAGTAAAGAGGTTAGTGAAAAGTAATATCTTACCTCAATTAGATTTTGTTGACTGGGATGTATGTGTGGATTGCATTAAGGGAAAGCAAACCAAACATATATCAAAATATCCTCGCCACAAGAAGCGGTGATCCTCTTGAATTGATACACACCGATATTTGTGGTCCTTTTGATGCTCCATCTTGGAGTGGTCAAAAGTATTTTATCACCTTTATTGATGATTACTCACGATATTGTTATCTATACTTGTTGCATGAAAAGTCTCAGTCAGTGGACATTTTAGAAGTGTTCATTAATGAGGTAGAAAGGCAGCTAGATAGAAAGGTAAAAGTGGTGAGATCTGATAGAGGTGGCGAATACTTTGGAAAGTATGATGAAAGTGGACAATGTCCAGGTCCATTTGTGAATTTCCTTAAAAGTCGAGGTATTTGTGCACAATACACAATGCCTGGTACACCTCAACAAAATGGTGTAGCTGAAAGACGGAACCGTACTCTTATGGATATGGTTAGGAGTATGTTAAGTTGTAACACTATACCTTCATCATTGTGGATGCATGCCTTAAAGAGTGCGGCATATCTGTTAAATAGGGTTCCTAGTAAATCAGTTCCTAAGACTCCTTATGAACTTTGGACTGGTAGGAAACCTAGTTTGAGACATCTTCATGTTTGGGGATGTCAAGCAGAAGTACGGATATATAATCCACATGAAAAGAAACTTGATGCAAGGACCATTAGTGGTTACTTCATTGGTTACCCTGAAAAGTCTAAAGGGTACATATTTTATTGTCCTAACCATAAGACGAGAATAGTTGAGTCCGGTAATGCTCGGTTCATTGAGAATGGCCAAAACAAGCGAGTGAAGAACCACGAAATGTGGATATTCATGAAATTCAATTGAAAACTCCTACATCTAGCATTTCTCCTCAAATTGTTGTTCCTCTTGTTGTATCAAGGTTACGCAATAAATCCGGACAACAAATCATTGTTCCAAATGAGGAAAATGAACTTATTGTTAATGAACTAGCTAATGATGCACAAGTTGTAAATGATCAAGTAGAACCACAAGAAATAGCATTACGAAGGTCTGTAAGGACAAGAAGACCAGCAGTTTCAAATGACTATGTGGTTTATTCACTTGAACATGAATGTGATTTGAGCATTGACAAAGATCCAGTCTCGTTCAAACAAGCCATGAAATGTGATGATTCTGAAAAATGGTTTAGTGCCATGAAAGACGAGTTGAAATCAATGGATGACAACAAAGTCTGGGAATTAGTCGAGTTGCCCGAAGGTGCAAAGCAAGTTGGTTGCAAATGGGTCTTCAAAACAAAACGAGACTCACATGGCAATATCGAAAGACATAAAGCCGGACTTGTCGCCAAAGGTTACAATCAAAAGGATGGCATTGACTATAAGGAGACCTTCTCTCCAGTTTTCAAAGAAGGACTCTTTAAGAATTATAATGGCTTTAGTAGCTCATTATGATCTCGAGCTTCACCAAATGGATGTGAAAACCGCCTTTCTGAATGGAGACTTAGAAGAGGAAGTTTACATGGACCAACCCGAAGGTTTCTTGACCACAGGAAAAGAAAACTTGGTGTGTAAGTTGAAGAAGTCAATATATGGATTGAAACAAGCTTCCAGACAATAGTATATTAAGTTCAATAATACCATTACGTCTTAGGGTTTTATAGAAAACACTGTTGATCGGTGTATATATATGAAGATCAGTGGGAGCAAGTTTATTATATTGGTCCTATATGTTGATGACATTCTTCTTGTCTGCTGCGAATGATGTTGCTTTGTTACATGATGTAAAGAGATTTCTCTCTATAAACTTTGAAATGAAAGATATGGGTGAGGCATCCTATGTGATAGGAATAGAAATATTCCGTGATAGATCGCAAGGATTGTTAGGTTTGTCTCGTAAAGGATATATCAATAAAGTATTAGAGATTTCAAATGGACAAGTGCTCTGCAGAATAGTTCCAATTCGAAAGGGGACAAGTTCGGTTTAATGCAATGTCCTCAAAATGATTTGGAACGTCAGCAAATGCAATGCATTCCTTATGCGTCATTAGTTGGGAGCTTAATGTATGCCCAGACTTGTACTCGACCGGATATCGGTTTTGCTGTTGGAATGTTGGGTCGATATCAAAGTAATCCTGGAATGGATCATTGGAAAGCCGCAAAGAAAGTACTTAGGTACTTACAAGGCACCAAGGATTACATGTTGATCTACAAACAGTCGAGTCATCTCAAAGTGATTGGGTATTCTGATTCAGACTATGCCGGATGCGTGGACTCGAGAAAATCTACATTCGGTTACTTGTTCCTATTGGCTGGAGGAGCAGTTTCATGGAAGAGTGCGAAGCAAACTGTAATTGCTACTTCCACTATGGAGGCTGAATTCGTGGCATGCTTTGAGGCCACTATTTATGCGTTATGGTTGCGGAATTTTGTGTCAGGACTTGCTATAATTGATAGTATAGCTAAACCTATAAGGCTATACTGTGATAATTCCGTAGCGGTTTTCTTTTCGAAGAATGACAAGTATTCAAAAGGTGCAAAACACATGGATTTGAAGTACTTGTCTGTCAAAGAAGAAGTACAAAAACAAAGAGTGTCAATTGAGCATATTGGTACTGATCTGATGATAGCGGATCCGTTAACTAAGGGATTACAGCCCAAAACATTTATTGGCCATGTTGAACGTATGGGCATTATAGACAAGTCCTTGTTAACATAATATTGTGGTATGTATACATACATTTATAATTGTATTGCTCATATTATTGTCATGACACTTGTGAATTCTATTAAAGCTTTGTTTTTGCTTATGTACTTGTTATCTTCATTATATTTCAGAGAGATAACATTATAGTTAGAGGGTTGAATTGTCCTTATTACAGTTATACTTGTTGAGTTGGTTGTGATACATGGAAGGAATCATGTCGATTAAATGACTTGTGACTGCCATGATCTAATCATTTTAATTCAGTGGAAAAGTGATTTGATAGATTCAATAAAAGTGCGCAATTATATTTTATTTTGAATCATCAAGTTATAACATGGGTCAAGTGGGAGATTGTTAGATTATCTTTTCCTAATTAATTGAGATCTCGCCATTAAGATTAGTGGTATTACCAATTCAGAAACATATTGAAAATGGGTCTGAATGAAGTCCAATTAATGAATCACATATATACTTATCTAATTCAGTACTAATATTAGAACAGTTGGTCGCGTTACACATTAAGAATTTAACGTGCACAATTGATGATGTTACCTTTTGCAAGTAATTTAACTCAATATCACAGAGCTCGTCCACTTGACCGGTACTCATCTCTTTAATCAGGCGCTACATAAACCAATACACCTACCAATGGAGCATCAAATTGCCTATTGCGGTCAGAATATTCGCTCGCTGTAAACAACCTTTCTTTTAGTTGCTATATATATATATATATATATATATGTTTCTACAATTAAGTTCAATATATACCCATATCATAGGTATTACATATCTCACCATTGAATTACTATGAGATTTCAATCTAATGGTGATTGATGTAGTGCATTTAATGCAAAACACATTAAATGCGCAATAAATGCTATGTAATCGGGTTCATTGTAGAAGCACTATATATATATATATACTAGATTCATGATCATGCTACACACGACTAAATCCGCTCGCTTCGCTCGCGAGAGTTTAATGAAGAAATAAATAATGTTAATTACGTATAAATATATAAATATAAATATAGATTTTAGTATAAATATATCATGGCATCCCATCAATGATAGATAAATTGATATAAAACTTTAAAAATAGCTTCTAATAAGATACGAAATATGGATTAATTACAATAATGTAAATTCAATAAGCAACTGATACTTTTATAATCTATTCTAACCAAATTTCCATTATAAGAAAACTACATGGGTTTTAGAAATCAGAAAATAAAACACGTTAAAACCCCAAACACAACATCTAAAAATAGTGTAGGAAGTTTTAAAAAATAAAAACTAAAAACAGGGTAACAAAACCAATCAGAACACACAAAAATTGTGAAGACAAATAACTGGGATGGAGAGCGATTGAGAATAGAAGAAGAAAATGGGAGAAAGAAGACGAAGTGGCTGAGGCCTATTTTGAGTGTGGCGAACCAACATCTATAGTTCCTTCGTAAAGTCAAAAGATGAGTTTCGTCATCAATCTCGCAAGCATAGAATAACAATAAATTCCAATCTAGCAAGCTTTGAACAACAATAAATTCAAACAATTTCACAAAGAAATCAGTAAATCCATTACCAACAAAATTAGGTTACCACCGCATCAAGAAAGTAAAAAACAACCGTGACTACACATTGTTGGGGCATGTGCCCTAGGTCAATCCATTAACCGTCTTTATGAATACTTTTAGTTAATAAAATAGAGGATTTCATTTGTTTTTTATTATAATTAATTTGCATGTTTACATTATAATAAGATCAATGGGTATTTACAGAAATATCCTAAATGTCCTTAGTCGATCATTATACTGGGAACTATAATGAATTAAGACTAGTGTGAGTCTTGATTGATGTTCATATGATGATTATACGTATAGGGATACGAATCAAGATCACGAGTACTTGTTAGGGAACAAAGTACTGGATCGACCCGCTATGAGGACGTCACATGGATTAAGTCATAGTTGTTTCTCATAATAGGTATATTTTTCACTCCTCTGACTTGAGATTACCAGAGACTTCGACATTAGGAATACAATGATTTGACACAATCAAATGTTGTCTTTAACCAGACGATTATAAAGGTTGTGATTGGTTACTGTGTGAGCAATGTGATGAAGTTGTGTAATCAAGATAGAATTTGTCCCTTTCATATAAAGAGAGATATCCAGTGGATCCCTCGATGTTTTAGACTGTTAAAAGGCCTAGTCTAAGTGAATTGATATTGATCAAAGTCACTTGGATGTTTCCTGTCAACCTAGAGATCGAGACTAGTACGATTGAACATGTTGGATGACAATTCTATGCCTAATGTTTGATCAAAAGGATATCGTGTGACAAAAGGATGTTATATACACTATTGATTAGGTTGTATCGATTTGATATTCGTACAACTTGGGTAGTCATAATGTCTTGCTAGAGGTCGCTTATGACTTGTATACCAAAATGTGTTTTGGTACACTGCCAACGTTGTATGAGCCTATTTGGTCGCACACTAAGAATGGTTTTGCGAGATTTTAAGATGGTTAAGAAAAACGAATTTTATATGATAAGATTCTTGAAAGAAACGTCCTTGTGGAGTATTACACTTATACTTCTTTAAGTAGGGGTATATGTGTAATTTACTTAACCGTCTATATACAAGGGTTGTATAAATAGACGCTTTAAGTTAGAATACATGTACGAAAGATAAAAAGGCCGAAACTCTATTTTCGTTTTAAGAAACGACTTAGGGTTTTTGGTATGTTCTGGATCGTTTTGGAGAGAAAAAAAGGTTTGGTATTCTCTCGAAGCTAGCACTTCGAATCTTCGCCGCCGTTCGTGTGTGGACTACTGATAGAGGGCGTTCGTCGTTGGCACCGCCTTAGAGATCGATCAACCTTCAGAAAGATATATTGCGACTGAGGTATGATTAAGTTTTTCATGGTTCAAACGTTTTTAATGGAATTAGATTCGGATCCTGTTGGGGTTTTTGTCAAAATTATTTTGTAATCTCCGCTGCACATGAACCCCAAAACCCAACACACACAACATATATATTTGGAAGAGTACGAGATCTAAATCTGAGAGGAGTTGCAAGAAAATATAGAAGATAAGTATTTCATAGAGAAATAGATAGGAGAGATTGGCATATATATAAAGAAATGAGTACCGGTCAAGTTGACGAGCTCTGTGATATTGAGTTAAATTAATATATATAGGGTAATTTTATAATGAAACTTAAATATATACCCATATCATGAAAACTATATATCTCACCATTGGATTACTAGAGAATTTTAATCTAATGGTGATTGATATAGTGCATTTAATACAAAATACATTAAAGATGTAATAAATGCTATGTAATTGATTCTATGATAGAAAGACCCACCCCCACACACACACACATCCACACACACACATATAAGGCTTTTTATAGAGACATCATGCTAAGAGAAAATGACATATATACATTATAAGAATATATCAGGTCAAAGGCATGATCAATTCTCTTTATATAAAGAGATTATAATGATTTATAGTTTGAAAGAAGTAGATGGATTCACGAATTCTGATGCATCGGGTTCTAAGACAAAAATCTAAAATAGCTTATCAAGACACATTCGAAAAAAGTGCTACAGAAACATGTCACTTTTTGACTTTTCTCATTTTCTCTTACAATTTATTTTCGCTGTCATTCTTTTGTAAGTGAATAGTTGTAAGGACCTTTTTCAAATATTGTGTATCTTTATATAAAATCTTTTGAGTATTCCTTGACCCAAGTTCTTACACCAAAATTCATATAGTCTTCTTACAATTTTACTTCAACTTGAGTTTTGACAAGTAGCGATCATCCACATTTTGTACTGTAACAAAAACAAATAGAATCTTTATAATTTCTCCCATGTATCATGTCACACAAGAAAAAAAAACCGAATACTCAAATATAGTTGCAAAAAGCAAGTCAAAGTACGGATAGTGACTACATTTTTAGATCAAGCGTTGAATCAGAAGTTGAAGTTGTAATGGAGGTATTCGGGTGATTACTACTCTGCATTGATGGTGGAGCCTCATCAAGATCAATCTCTCTTTCAAGATTGTTCTTAAACTCTCTCGAGACTTCCTGGCTCAAAAAAAGAATTATCAAGCTCAATAATGCTAGGTCATGAATGCAAGAAATCATTACACAAATTTTCAAGCAATGCAAATACCTAAAGTTATCTAATTGTTGGTTGGAAAGCACACAGATTTTCCCAGATTATATGCCACCTACTGCAAGACAACACAATTGAGTTGTAAGGAATGTTTCTATTTATGGTCATAAGAAACTCCACAACCACAAGAAATGAAAGACCTAAGGTATCTCAGAGCCCATGATATATGCTAATGAAATTTGAAATTATCTGTGCATAGGCTTCGAAAGTTTGCAAGTGCTTGTGACAAGCTATTTTTAGTTCTTGCTAAGGATAGAATATTTGTTTGGTAGGAAAAACTTCACAATCGTAACTCAACCTACGAGACAATTAAGAAACCATCAAAAACTCAGTATTCGAAACAATTAGAAATCGTTAATTAAAAAATTGATGATAGATTAAATAAGGATCACAAATTTATCAATTTTTAATCAGACAATTTAGTATGCACGCTGTATAATATTCAAAAAATGATTGTGTTTTCAGTACCTCAAAAATCATAAAAGAAGAATGAAAAACTTAAAACTCCGATTCAAACAAAAAAAAACCCTAAGAAACTGATTATATTATATCATACATGCATCCAGTACAAACTCAAATTAACTTATGACTAACTATTCCTCACATGAATAACAACATGAACTAATTGTATTTTTTGGTTCTTTATATATTGCCCACGACAAGTTTATAAACACTGAAGCTCATTTTCCATTGTAAGTTGTATAAACAATTATGAGCAATCTACTAAGCCCTCAACTTCTTTAAAACTATAATTAGTAGTGTATGATCAAATCCAACTAAATAAATAGAAAACTGAAGCCACATAAGAGCTAACCTTATATAAGCCTTTAGGGCCAAAAATGAACAAAGTCACTAGCCCAATAACTAGAGCTTCAGGGCCGATATCTCCAAATAGTGAAGCATAAATAACCCCACCCCTACATTTCTCGACATAAAAAACATCATAAACTCAATCAATGAAAATATAAAACAAAGAAATAAAAAATGGGTACTCAAAATCACAACTATATAAACCAAATTAAGCCCATTTTAAACAAAAATAATCACAAAGAACTACCCAGATGGAAAAAGTTACCAATTTTCACAGAGCAGCTCACAAAGCATCCTACCATTATATGAGGATCAAAAAACAAATCGCAATGCCAATTCATCAATCCATGCCAAAACCTGACAATTTAAGATAAACAACTAATAAATCACATATTTTTGAAAAGAACACAATTTTAACCCAATTTTCAAAATTGTGTCGATCCATCTAAACAAGAACCTCAATAAAACCCTAAAAAACCCATCCTTGAAATTAAATCTAACCTAATGAAGTTGATATGAACCTCGAGACTCCGATGCACAGCCGAGCAATCAATACACAAGAAGATCATGTAGGTGACCGACACCCAAGTCGGGTTCTTCGCATTGCAATCGAAACATATATGAATCCAAAAGAATCCATAAAAACATTCATAAATCTGACCGGACCCAACCCCCAAAACCTTAACCCTAGAGGAAACGAAACCAAATCAAAGCAAATTAAAATGGGGGCCGCTAAGGGCACCCCACCTATTAATGAAGGCACCCAGTTAATATGGGCACAAATCGATTTACCTGGGGCACCCAAAAATTAAACCCAAAATACCGAAAATGCCCCTCGTGCAAAAAACGCTCTCACCCACCCTCTTGCAAACCCCTGGGCACCCCACCACCACCACCACCACCACCCTCGTTCACCGAATTCCCGGTGAAAGAATTCATTTGTTTTGAACCGAGCAAAGTGAGAGGAATCCCGAAATCGTGTTCTCCGTCCCTCGCCATGTGTTTCTCCTTCGTTCTTCTAGGTTTCGCATTTTGTAGGGTTCGTTGTGTGAGTCGATTTCGTCTCCAAATTAGGGTGGGGGTGAAGATCGACGAATTAAGTTACATTTGGTAGAGTAGATGTAATGTGTGGTAGAGTAGATGTAATGTGTGTGTGGCGGTTTGTTAAAATGTAAAAAAATTGGGAAATCGTGGTTCTCGCCACACAGAGCCGAGATCAGTGTCAACCGTCTCGGCCTTGGCGAGACATAAGCTAATATTTTTTGGAACTCGCGGTCTCGGCCACGTAGGCGGAAGAGTTAACCACGTATCGGTTGTCCACTTCCGAGAGGGTCTCCGTAGGCTCGGTCGTCATAGGACGAGAGTCGCGAATTGAAATGGTCAATTCATCTCGGTGGTGTTCAACCGAGACATTTAAATGGGACTCGGTTATACATGACCGATATATTGAAATACTTGTCGGTCATGTGTGACCGAAAATATGGTTCGTTTCACGAACCCGCTTGACCGAGACATCGAAATGGATGAATTTGAACATTACGCTTTCAAAAAATCTCCGTAGTAGTCAAACCGACAATACAAGATTGAAAATCCAAAGACGACAATTTGCACCGAACCTTAATTAATTATAAATCTCCGTAACATTCAAACCGACTATAAAAAGGGTCCATCCATAAGTAAACAACAATTAAAACACAACACAACATTTGCATATACATAGAACATTCGGACGAATTGGCAAGCTTACACCTACGGTGTATCTAAGTCTACAACAGTATGGTGGCTTCATGATCAGCGGCTGCATCAAGGCGCGATGTCTCGAAAAACGAATCCATCTCGCCAACCTTTGGCGCAAATCCTCAACGTACCGATCCCACGATGGATATAAGGATGGCAGCGGTGCATTCACACGCAACCGCACTCACAAAGTGAACAGTAGAACATAGAAGATATTGTCACAAACCCGATTAAGGGGGAAACAAACCATTTTACAAAAAAGTCATAGAACTTACCCTAACCCAATGGATATTCCTTTCATTCGCCATTGCAATGATAAGTCTCTTGTGCAATGACGACGTTGGAGTACTACGTAGAGGTAGGAATGTGGAGGCACTCCCATGCGAGAGGTTTACGAGAATGACATTGAATGCGGTGGATACCAACAATCCCATGTCCGGAAGTGTCAACCATTCTTTGAAAGATGCCCCTCTTGATTCTCCGGCAATGCACCGCATTCTTGATAGGCTCGAAACTCGAGCCAAGCACTTCCCGCCATAGGTATTCATACCCGATAATCTCATCGTACATCCGTCTACGCACAATCCTCCACCCGTCCACGTCCGCGAGTCCAAGCCCGGAGGCTATACACCTATATCCACAGCTCCCATCGGAACCACATCGATAATGGCATCAACATGTGGCAACCAATATGGTTCTAAGCAATGACTATAAGCCATGTTAGATCCACTTTGCGTGCGTCGACCGGCACGACGCATTTGTGGAACCTTGCATTTCTTCTCGCCTAGAAGCTTTTGTGGAGTGGGAGGACTCAAATCCGATTGGAGATTGGGGTGCCTCCCACACCGGGGTGCCTCCGGTTGGAGACCCCGGTGTCCTCACACCCGCATCCTCAACTTCCCGCTCGCACTCCACAAAAGACGATGGTGGACTAATCTCCCCGAGCCGCTCACTTTCACTCCTCCCCCCGCATCCTCAACTTCCTCCTCCCTCTTATCCAATCTTCCCGCGGTGTCGTGATTGTGCCTCCCACAAATCACCGTGACATACCATAAGGAGTCGGCATTCTCCTTGACGTTAATTTGGAAAGGGCATCCACATTTCTTCGTACTAGTGTGAGTCCTCGCCTTTTCATCATTCCTTGATTTCTTTAAAATTTTTGCCGCTTTCCCCTTCCCAACTCTCTCGAGCCGGTCCCCTATATGTCCCGCACTGTCACACAGTAATTTTCACCCTTCCCTTCGCTTAACGCCCCCGCATCCGAGCGCTTCGTTACTAACACAAACTTGTTCTCGCCACCAATCATTGAAGCCATGAAATTGCCGCTTCTCGAGAGGGGAATGGCTTAGAAGGTGTAAAAGTGTCCTTATAGTCTGGAAAATTACAAGATAACGGCATTACCTGCAATACAAACAAGGTAACATTATAATCAACCAAAATGTACAGCACAATCACAAAAAAACCCAAAAAATCGGTTCTCGGTTGTACAAAGGTCTGAAACTTTCTTCATAGTCTCGTTTACGTGAGACCGAGAGTTAGCGAAACCCTCGGTCGTTCCGCACCGTGACCAACCCTAAACATCTCTACATCCGAGACCGAGACGTAACCATACATCTCGGTCTGCGAGGCCGAAAGAATCGCGCACCCAAACAGATACTTCGGATAACCGCAAAAAAAACAAAAAACATTTGCAACATTACCTCTAGACGACCTCCTCTCGGCACCGAAGCATTACGATCATCCATTATACAAGGAAACAACTTCGGATTTGAAGAAATTACCAAACCCTACGTTGACAAACAAATCATCATTTTCACTTTGTTATACGCAACTAAACAAGCTTCACAAAAACCCGAAAATGGTTGTCAAACATTGTTACCTCGTTTGTCGGACGAGCAAGAATCGATCGCTCTTCGCCAAACGCAATGTGGCTTGTGGCTTTGTGGTTGAAGGTTGCTGGTGGGGTGCCCTAACTCCTTGTCGAAATGGTTTGTGGGGTTTGAACCATTATATATATACAGGGGCAAAATGGTCTTTTCCATTTTTTCTGGAATTTTTACAAATTAACTGGGTGCCCTCATTAAATGGTGGGGTGCCCTTAGCGGGCCTCATTAAAATCCTAACCTTGTTCTCTAACTGGGCTTGATCGTGCCCTAGGTCAATCTACAAACATTGCTTATCTTACATTTTTAGTTAATAAAATGGAGGTTTTCGTTTGTTGTTTTATTATAAATAATTGCATGTTTACCTTATCTATGAGTATTTGCTGAAATATCATAAATGTCTCTAGTCGGTCATTATACTGGGAACTATAATGAATTAAGACTAGTGTGAATCTTGATTGATGGTCATGATGATCCTACATATAGGGATACAAATCGAGAGCATGAATACTTTTTAGGGAACAAGTTAATGGATTAGCCCAATATGAGAACATTACATGGATTAAGTCATAGGTATTACTCATGATACCTATATCGTTTAGTCCTTGGCCTTGAGATTACTATAGACTTCAATATTATGAGCATGGTAATTTGACACAATCAAACATTGTCTTTAACTGAACGATTATAAATATTATGATTGATTTTCATGTGAATAATATGTGAATGTGTGTAATCAATTTAGAATTTGTCCATCTCGTATAAAGAGAGATATCAGTGGGTCTTTCGACATGTTAGACTGTTAAATGACCAAGTCAAAGTGAATTGATATGATCAATGGCACTTGAATGTTTTTAGTCTACCTAAAGATCGAGACTTGTACAATTGAACATTAAAGGTGACTTTCCATGCCTTATGTTTAATCAAAGGATATCGCACAATACAAGGATATGATATATGTTATTCATTAGGTTGTATTAATTTTAATATTCATGCTACTTGGGTAGTCATAATGCCTTGCTAGAGACCGTTTGTGACTTGTATACTAAAATGATTTCGGTTCATTGCCAACGTCGCATTAACCTATTGGGACAAAGAATGACTTTGCAAAATTTCAATTAGTCCAGAGTAATGAATTTTATAAAATAAAATTGAAGACATAAAGGCCCTTACGATTTGTTATATGATAATTTATTAATAGAGGCGTATGTGTAATTTGCTTGAATTGCTTAAATACAATAGTTGTATTATGAATACGTTTCTGAAAAGAGCTTATCTACACACACTAATAGAGGTTGAAACCATATAAATGATAGAAGATTTTTGTTTTTACTATTTTCGAGTTCTCTGGATTTTGGGAAATAAAGAAAAATGTTTTCAATCTTTCTTGGAGCTAGCACTCCAAATTGCAGTTACCGTTCGTGTGTGGATTTTTGATAAAGGATGCACACTTGAACGTCTTAGAAATCGAACAATCAGAGAAGGAAATCATAGATTAAGATATGCTTTACTTTTGTAGATATAGTTTAATGGAACTTATTTTCGATCTTGTTGAGGTTTCTCAAAAATTATTTTGAATTTTCAACAATGTTTGACCCCAAATCCTAATAGTGGTATCAGAGCCTTAGGCTCGGTTCTATTAAATGTTTACATATTTTCTCTTATGTATATATGATATATGTTTGAAAACATGAACTTGGTTAATGCATATATGATGTACATATAAGTTATGTGATAAATGTTATAAAAAATTGGTTTTAAAACATTTTGTTAATTCATGTATTTGATACATACGCATGATTTGATTCAACGATATAATTCATGTTTAGAATATTTCGATTGACATATGTTTTTAATATTGAATGATGTAAATTTTGTAATGTTAGAAGTCATGTTTAAGTTAATATGATTCTAGTGTTGAATACATAATTCGTTTTTGTTCAATAACTATGTATGTCTCCATGATAGAAATCATGACTACATTAATATGATTAATTTAATGTGATTCTAGTGTTGAATACATATTTCGTTTTTGTTCAATAATATATGTATGTCCCCATGATAGAAATCAAGATTACGTTAATATAATTAATTTAATATGATTCTGGTGTCGAATGCATGATTAATATTTTATTTTTTTGATTCAATTCCTAGTTTTGTATGAATAAGAATCGAAATTGATTTTGATCATATATCTCATTGTGGTTATCCGTTAGTATATTCCTATTAGATATGAGATAAAATTTTAATCGAATAAGAATTATGAATCATATAAGATAGGTGAGATATGTAATAAATTAGTATTGGATAAGGATTCAAAATATCTTAAATTTTAATTGGATTAGGATATGATATTAAGTTAGAGGTGGACTCAAGTTAATTAAAAACGTTTTAATTAATATTTATGGTATTAAAATAAGGGGCAATTTTAGTCAATTGGATTGACTAAAATAAGGAGAAATTTTAGGTGATTCTCGATTTTTAGAACTGGAACCATCGCGCACTGACCGACCAGCGGGACCGCCACTTACTATTCGTAGCGCAAGGAAATTCATATAGTAGTCAATATTAATAAAATTTCCTAACTTGTTTAGTTGTACATGGATTGTAATATATAATATTTATCTTGTTTAAATTATGATCACTAAAACAAATAAAATCTCTCTTCCAAATTTTAATTTAAGTATCATCCATTCTCAAACACATGTCAAGGCTTCAATCACATCAATATGGATTTGCCTCTGCAGAAAGTATCGTGTTATCTTGGCGAGGTAAGTCGAGTAACGATTACTCTTGTTCGGGCATGTGCCCTAAGTCAATCTATGAACATTGTTTATCTTATAATTTTTGCTAGTAAAATTGAGGTTTTCATTTGTTGTTTTATTATAAGGGAATGCATGTTTACTTAATAGTAAGATCCATTAGTATTTGTAGAAATATCCTAAATGTCCCTAGTAGATCATTATATTGAGAACTATATAATGAATTAAGGCTAGTGTGAATCTTAATTGATGGTCATGTGAGATCACGCGCATAGGGATGCGAATCGAGATCATGAGTACTTGTTATAGGAACAAGATGTTAGTCATTATAGGTATATCATTAGTCCTTCGACTTGAGATAACCATAGACTTCAATATTAGGAACATGGTAATTTGACGCAATCAAACATTATTTTTAACTAGACAATTATAAAGATTGTGATTGGTTACCATATGAATAATATGTAAGGTATGTAATCAAGATATAATTTCTCCCTCTTGTATAGAGAGAGATATCAGTGGAGCCCTAGATATGTTAAACTATTAAATGGCTAAATCCAAGTAAATTGATATGATCAATGTCATTTGGATGTTTTTATTCTAACTGAAAATCGAGACTAGTACGATTGAACATTAAGAGTGACTTTTCATGCCTTATGTTTTATCAAAGGATATCACACGACAAAAGGATATAATATTTGTTATTCATTAGATTGCATCGATTTTGATATTCATGCTACTTGGATAGTCATAATGTCTTGCTAGAGACCGCTTATGACTTATGTACTACAATGGTTTTGGTTCACTACCAACGTCGCATGAACCTATTGGGTTACACATAAAGAATGACTTTGAGCAATTTGAATTGGTCTAAAGTAATGAATTTTTATACGGTAAAACTCATGACGTAAAAGCCTTTACAATTTGCTATATGATAATTTATTAATACATGCGTATGTGTAATTTGCTTAAACTGCCTAAATATAATAGTTGTATTACAAATAGAATTTTAAGTGAGAGCTTATCTACACATATAAATAGAAGTTGAAACCCTAAAACGAATTAAATTGTTCATTTTTTTGCAAATTTTGAGTTCTACGAATTTTGGGAGAGAATGAAAAACGTTTTCTATCTCTCTTGGGGCTAGCACTCCAAATTGTGGTCACCGTTCGTATTTGGATTTTCGATAGAGGACGTGCGCTTGAACGTCTTGGAGATCGATCAATTAGAGAAGGAAATCACATATTAAATTATGATTCACTTTTTGTAGATCTAGTTTAATAGAACATAATCATTCCTGTTAGGGTTTTTTAAAAATTGTTTTAAGTTTTCCACTAGGTATGAACCCCAAAACTCAATAGTGGTATCAAAGCCATAGGCTCGGTTCTATTAAACGTTTGAATGTTTTCTCTGATGTATATATGATATATGTTGGAAAACATAATCTTAATTAATGTATATATGATGTACATAAAGGTTTTCTGATAATTGTTATCAAGAACTGATTTTAAAGTAAGTTGTTAATTCATGTATATTAATACATATGCATGATTCAGTTCAATTATAGAATTCATGTTTAGAATATTTCGATTAACATATGTTTTAATATTGAACGCTGCGAATTTTGTATGTTTACATGGTCAAATTCATTTTAAGGTCAATATAATTCTTGTGTTAAATACATATTTAGTTTTTGTTCAATAATTATGTATGTTTCCATGATAGAAATCATGATTATGTTAATATGATTGATTTAATATGATTATGGTGTTGAATGAATGATTAATATTTCATTTCTTGATTAAATTGCTTGTTTTGTATGAATAAGAATCGAAATTTATTTTGATCATAAATCTCATTGTGGTTATTTGTTAGTATATTCCTTTTAGATATGAGATAAACTTATAATCGGATAAGAATTACAAATCTTATAAGATTGGTGAGATATATAACAAATTCTAATTGGATAAGGATTCAAAGTATCTTAAATTTTAATTGGATTAGGATAAGATATTAAGTTAAATGTGGGCCCAAGTTAATTAAAAACATTTTAATTAGTATTTTCAGAATTAAGATAAGGGATAGTTTTGCCAATTTGATTGAATAAAATAGTGAGAGACTTTAGGCGATTTTTAATTTTTGGTATTGGGATTCGTTGTATAAAAAAAGGGGCGCTGCCCCATTTAACCCTGTCTGCTGACCAGTAGAACCACCGCTTGCAGATCGACCAGAGACCGTTGATAATTATTCGTAGCGCAAGAAAATTCGTATGATAGCCAATATTAATAAAATTTTATAACTTATTTAGTGATTATACATGCATTGTAATATATTATATTTATCTCGTTTAATTTATGATCACTAAAACAAATAAAAAAATCCTTATTCCAAATTTTAAGTCAAGTGTCATCCATTCTCAAACACTTGTAAAGGCTTCGATCACATCAATATTGGTCTGCTTCTGTAGAGTGTATTGTGTTATCTTGGTGAGGCAAGTTGAATAACAATTAATCTATTGTTTGAAATGGTTAGACTTGATAAAGCTATCAAAACGGTTTTGGGCTTTAGGCACAATATGAGATAAACCATGCTAAGACATAAGATATCATAATCTCATAAAAAATAATTAAAAGTTACATATAATGTAATTGGTACCTAAATAACCTAATTCAAAGTGTCATGCCTTTAGCTATCTTGGAATTAGTTGAAACATAGATTTTAGTCCCTTAAATTAACATAATGTTTTTAGGAAGGTTGTTAATTTAGTGAGATTTTATTCCTCTATACTAAAATGAACTTTTGTATAATTTTCGTTGTAGATTTATGGCCTCTTCAAATCAAACTAATCCCTTTTTACAACGATCCATCATTGAGAAGGATAACTTGTATGAGACAAACTTTCTTGACTGGTTCTGAAACTTGAGAATTGTTCTTAAGCATGAACGCAAGTTGTATGTCAACGACTCAACTGATGTTGCATGCATTATGTTAGCAACCATGGTTCTTGAACTTTAGAATGATATGGAGTAGATGGAAGCTTATGAAATGGCTACGATGTCAAGAAAATATCCCAACAATAGGCTAAGTAAGAAAGGTTCGAGACAATTAAGAACCTTCATTCTTGAAAAATGGCTAAGGGTGCTTCAGTTAGTCCCCATATTCTGAAAATGAATGGCTATATTAACCATCTTGACATAATTGGATTTCTCGTACGCCAAGTGTTGGTTACGAATTTGATCCTAAATTCATTGCTTGATAGTTATTCACAATTTATGGTGAACTATAACATGAATAACATGGGGAAGTTTATCTCAAAGTCACATTTGATGCTTAAAACTGCTGAGTAGAATATCAAAAAACCCATTACTAATTTGTTATGGTTAAGAAAGGAAAGACTTTGAAGAAAAAGAACAAAAACATGGCTATAGTTGCCAAGGCTGTTGTGACTACCATAAAGCCTATGGAACAAGTCAAGCCTAATGTTGTTTCTACTTCATTGTCCTAAAAGGAAAAGAAAAAATAATGAAATTCTCATTTCTGCCATGCACTTGGGCATTAGTCCAGAAATTGCAAGATCTATCTTGAAGATATAAAGAAAAATAAGAGTAATGCAACTACCGCTTCAGGTATTTATGTTATTGAAGTTAACTTGTCTACTAGTGACTCCTGGGTATTGGATACCGGATGCGAATCTCACATTTGTTATGTGCAAGGTCTCACCAAAAGTAGAAAGCTAAATAAATGAGAAGTTATCCTACAAGTTGAAAATGGAGCAAAGGTTGCTGCGTTGGATATAGGATGCTATGAGTTAGTTTTAAATAATTGTTATTATGTCTCTACCTTTAGCAGAAACATCATTTCAGTTTCATGTTTGAATTTGGATGGTTTTAATTTTATTAATTGTTATCTTACTGTTAACTCATCCAGCAATACCATAAATTTAATGGTGTTTTTGAGAGGAGAAATCGAACTTTATTGTATATGGTTCGATATATGATGAGTCACATAGATCTTCATATTTCCTTTTGGGGTTATATCTTAGAAATTGTTGTGTTTATACTGAATCGTGTTCCTTCTAAAGCAGTTGATAAAACACCATATGAGATGTAGTTTGGGAAAAGACCAAATTTATATTTTCTTAAGTTTTGGGGTAGTGAGGTTTTCGTACAACGAAAAATCTCAAAAAAGTTATCAGCCAAATCTACCAAATGTGTATTTGTTAGTTATCCTAAAAAAACTAGAGGATACTACTTTTGTAATCCTACTGAAAACACTATGTTTGTTGCTCTGAATGATGTCTTTATAGAAAAAGACTTCATTTCAAAAGAAAACAATGAGAATAAAGTAAGTCTTGAAGAAGTTTAAGAACCACAAATAAATACTCAACTGCCAGTGGGAGATAAAAAAAGTCTTGAACTAGTTGAATCTCCATAGATACCACAAGGCCCCCGTAGGTTTAATAAAGTATGACATCAACTTGACAAATTTGGATATCTTATTACTGATCGTAGTGAGGTGTTGCTTATGGATCAAAATGAGACTACTACTTATCAAGAAGCTGTGTCTAGCCCTGATGCATATAAATAGCTTAGTGCCATGAATTTTGATATGCAATCCATGTATGATAACCAATTTTGGAACCTGGTTGATTTTACCTAAAGGTGGTAAGATCATTGAATGTAAATGGGTTTTCAAGAAGAAAACTGACATGGATGGCAATGTGCATACTTATAAAGCACGGTTAGTAGCGAAAGGTTTCAAACAAACTCAAGATGTTGATTATGATGAAATTTTTTCTCTTGTATCCATGCTTAAATACATTCGAATTACAATTATCATATCCGCATATTATGACTATGCGATATGGCAAATAGATGTCAAAACAGCTTTCTTAAATAGAAAGTTACTTGAGGACATGCATATGATATAGCCTGAAGGGTTCGTTCATCTTAAGAATTCTAGAATGGTGTGCAGATTTCAAAGATCCATTTATGGATTAAACAAGCTTCTCGGAGTTGGAATCTTCATTTTGATGAAGCAATTAAGGAATTTGGTTTCATTAAAAATGAAGATGAGCCTTGTATATGCAAGAAGGTCAGTGGGAGTGTGGTTGTTTTCTTGGTACTGTATTTTAATGATATATTACTCATTGGAAATGACATCCCAACCTAGTAGAGTGTCAAGTATTGGTTAGGGAAGTGTTTCTCAATGAGGACTTAGGAGATGCAGCCTAAATTCTTTTAAGATATAAGGATAGATCTAAAAGTCTGATCAATATAAGTATGAGTGCTTATATTAATAAGGTACTGAATAGTTTAAGTATGCAAGACTCTAAGAGAGGGTCGTTGCCAATGTCTCATAGTATAAGTCTTTGCAAGACTCAATGTCGAAGACTAATGATGAGTGAGAGCGCATTAATACAATTCCATATGCATCAGCTATTGGATCTATCATGTATGCCATGTTATGCACCTCACCTGATATAACATATGTTGTGAGTGCAACAAGCAGATATCAGTTTGATCTCGGTAAGAGTCACTGGATAACAATAAAGAACATTCTTAAGTACTTGAGAAGAACTAACAAAGTAATATTAGTCTATAGAAGTTTGGAAGACAAGCTTATTATAAATGGTTACACAGATGCAAGTTCTCAAACTGATATAGATGACTACACATCGCAATCTCATATATGTTTACTTTGAATGGGGCACAATGAGCTGGAAAAGTTTGAAACAAGAAACTGTGGTAGATTTTGCAAAATAAGCTATATTGCGCGCGTTCGGTGTAGCTAAGGAGGCAATTTGGATAAAAAAGTTCATCTCTGAACTTGATGTAGTTCTGCATATAGCTAACCTCGTTTGCTTGTATTGTTACAATAATGGGGCGATAGCACAAGAAAAGGAACCAAGATCACACCACCGATCCAAACATATACTTAGACATTTTCATCTCATTCGAGATATCATTGAGAAGGGAGACGTGAAGATTTGCAAAGTTCCTATAGAAGACAATGTTGTAGATCCTTTGACGAAAGCTCTTCCACAAGAGAAACATGATGGTCTTGTTAGGTCATTAGATATTAGTCACATGAATGATTGGTTCTAGTGCAAGTATGAGAGGTTGGGGCATGCGCCTTGGGCCAATCTACGAATATTGTTTATCTTATACTTTTAGTTAATAAAATTGAGGTTTTCATTTGTTGTTTTATTATAAATGATTTCATGTTTACCTTATATTAAGATCCATGGGTACTTGTAGAAATATCCTAATTGTCTCTAGTCGATCATTATACTAGGAACTATAATGAATTAAGGCTAGTGTAAATCTTAATTAATGGTCATCTGATAATAATATGTATAGGGATACAAATCGAGATCATGAGTACTTGTTATAGGAACAAGGTACTGGACTAACCCGCTATGAGAACGCTACATTGATTAAGTCATAAGTGTTGCTCATGATAGGTATATCATTAGTCCTTCGACTTGAGATTACCATAGACTTCAATATTAGGAGCATGGTAATTTGAAATAATCAAATGTTATCTTTAACCGGACGATTATAAAGATTGTGATTGGTTACCATGTGAATAATATGTAAATGTATGTAATCAAGATAGAATTTGTCTTTTTTATATAGAAAGAGACATCAGTGGGTCGATTTTGATATTATGTTACTTAGGTAGTCATAATGCCTTGCTAGAGACCGCTTATGACTTGTGTACCAAAATAGTTTCGGTTCACTGGCAACGTCGCATGAACCTATTAGGTCGCACATAAAGAATGACTTTGCACAATTTCAATCGGTCAAGAGTAATGAATTTTGTATGACAAAATTCATGACATAAGCCCTTATAATTTGTTATATGATAACTTATTAATAGAAGCTTATGTGTAATTTGGTTAAACTGCCTAAATACAATAATTATATTATGAATAGGATTTTAAGTGAGGGTTTATTATACATATAAATAGAGGTCGAAACCCCAAAACTAATTAAAATTTGGTTTTTTTTTTTGCAAACTTTGAGTTCTCTAGATTTTTGAAAAAAACTTTTCTATCTCTATTGGGGCTAACACTCCAAATTGTGGTCACTATTCACGTATAGATTTCCGATAGAGGATGAGTGCTTGAAACTTTTGGAGATCGATTAATCGGAAAAGGAAATCACATATTAAGGTACGGTTTACTTTTTGTAGGTCTAATGGAACATATTTTTTATCTTGTTAGGGTTTTTAAAAAATTGTTTTAAACTTTTTTGCTGCGCATAAACCCTAAAACCCAACAACTCTGTTGTTTAAAATGGCTAAATTTGATAAAGCTATCAAAACAATTTGGGGCTTTAGGCACAAGATGAGATAAAACATGCTAAGACATAAGATATCATAATCTCATAAAAAATAACTAAAAATTACATATGATGTAATTGGTAATAAGTATCTATCTAAATAACCTAATTCAAAGTGTTATGCCTTAGCCGTCTTGGAATTAGGTGAAACATGGATTCTAGTCTCTTAAACTAACATAGAATTTTTAAGGAGGGTTGTTAATTTAGTGGGAGTCTATTCCTCTATGCTAAAATGAACTTTCGTATAATCTTTGTTGTAGATATGTGGTCTCTTCAAATCACATTAATCCATTGTCGCCGTGATCCATCCTTGAGAAGGATAGGTTATCTAGGACAAACTTTCTTGACTGGTTCAAAAACTTTAGAATTGTTCTTAAGCATTAACGCAAGTTGTATGTCCTAGATGATCCTACTCCTGAGAAACCACCAGCCAATGCTTTAAGAGTCGTGAATGATGCACATACTAAGCATGTCAATGACTCAACTGATGTTGCATGCATTATGTTGCCAACCATGGTCCATGAACTTCAAAAGGACATGGAACACATGGAAGCTTACGACATGGATATGATGCTAAAAGAGATTCTCCAATAGCAGGCTAGGCAAGAAAGGTTCGAGATAGTCAAGAACCTTCATCTTGACATACTTGGATTTCCCATAAGCCAGAGTTGGCTACGGATTTGATTATGAACTCATTGTTTGATAGATTTTTACAATTTGTGATGAACTATAACATGAATAATACTGAGAAGTCTATCTAAGAGATGTAGTTAATGCTTAAAACTGCTGAGCAGAATGTTAAGAAACACATTTCTATTATGACAATAATTGGGCGATAGCATAGTCAAAGGAATTAAGATCACACCATTAATCTAAATATATACTTAGACATTTTCATTTCATTTGAGAAATCATTGAGTGGGGAGACGTGAAGATTTGTAGAGTTCTTATAGAAGACAATGTTGCAAATGTTTTGACGAATGCCCTTCCACAAGTGAAACATGATCATCATGTTAGGTTATTAGGTATTAGATACATAAATGATTGGCCCTAGTGCAAGTAGGAGATGTTGGGAATGTGCCCTAGTCAATCTACAAAGATTATTTATCTTAAAATTTTAGTTAATAAAATATAGGTTTTCTTTTGCTGTTTTATTATAAGTGATTGCATGGTTACCTTATACGAGATCCATGGGCATTTGTTGAAATATCTTAAATGTCACTAGTTGGTCATTATACTGGGAACTATAATGAATTAAGACTAGTGTTCAATCTTGATTGATGGTCATATAATGATCATGCGTACTGGGATACAAATCGAGATAATGAGTACTTGTTAGGGAACAAAATACTAGACTGATCCGGTATGAGAACACCATATGGATTAAGTCATATGTGTTTCTTATGATAGCTATATCATTTAGTCCTTCGACTTGAGATTACCATAGACTTTAATAGTAGGAGTATAGTAATTTGACACAATCAAACGTTTTCTTTAACCGGACGATTATAAAGATTGTGATTGGTTACCATATGAATAATATGTGAAGGTGTGTAATTAAGATAGAATTTGTCACTATCGTATAAAGAGATATTAATGGATACCTCAATATATTTGACTGTTAAATGGCCGAGTCCAAGTGAATTGATAAGATCAATTTCACTTGGATGTTTTTAGTCTACCTAAATGTCGAGACTAATACGATTGAACATAAGTTTAATCAAAGGATATAGCAAGACAAAAGAATATAATATATGTTATTCATTAGGTTGTATCGATTTTGATATTCATATTACTTTGGTAGTCATAATGCCTGCTAGAGACCGCTTATGACTTGTATACCAAAATGGTTTTAGTTCACTGCCAACATCGCATGAACCTATTGGGTCGTATATAAAGAATGACTTTGCACAATTTCAATTGATCCAGAATAATAAATTTTATATGATAAGATTAATGACAAAAAAATCCTTATGATTTGTTATATGATAACTTATTAATAAAGGCGTATGTGTAATTTGCTCGAATTGCCTAAATGTAATTGTTGTATTGCGAATATGTTTTTTAAGAAAGCTTATCTACACACATAAATAGAGGTTGAAACCCTAAAAATGATAGAAGATTTTTGTTTTTGCTATTTTCAAGTTCTCTAGATTTTAAGAGAGAAAGAAAACGTTTTCAATCTCTATTGGGGCTATCACTCCAAATTGTAGTCACTGTTCATGTGTGAATTTCTAATAGAGCACATGCACTTGAACATCTTAGAAATCGAACAATCAGATAAGGAAATCATAGATTAAGGTACGATTTACTTTTATAGATCTAGTTTAATGAAACTTATTTTCGATCTTGTTGGGATCTTTCAAAAATTATTTTGAATTTTTTGCTACGTATGAACCTTAAAACCCAACATCTTGAACTTGAGCTTCTTATCGACGAAGCTCTCGCCATCATTGTTTAGTTGAAGAGGCTGGATTTACGTGTTTAGGGACATGAGATTTCTGAATTAGAGAGGTGATATTGAATGCTAGAATAAAAAGTGTAATGACCCGTTACCTTAAATAGATGATTAGTGTTAATTCGAATTCTAATTAAATCAAGTTAGACACGTGGTTACGCCCAATTATCTTGAAAAATGTGTTAGTATGATGGCATGATTGTATTGTATTTGTTTGGAATGCAAATTTATATTTATTGAAAATAATTGGAATTAATAGAATAATTTTGAATTATAGAATACCTAATACTGTGCGTAGTTTAAGGGTGACGCACACGAGTCGTGGGGTAACGTTGACCTCTGAGTAAGCTTGTTGGCGCGTTCGGAAAAAATTATAAATGCATGAATATAGGCATATATATGTTGTATATATAAATATATATTGAAAATAATTAATAAATTGATGGGCTCTCAGTGACACACGGGGTCGAGGATGACACACGTAAGATGTACAATAGTGTGCACGCTCAAGAGTGGTCGTTGGCATGCATGGTGAATTTATAGGTGCGAAATACAAATTTATATATATATATATATATCAATAAATATATAAGAAATGAGTTCTAAAGTTTAAATCAAATTAAATGTTAAATCATTGGATTGCCTCGAGATACTTATGGCATAATCATCTAGTAGGTGAATAGTGCAAGTTAGAGGTGTGAGAGTGTAGAAGGATTAGTCATGCCTCGAGATGTGTGTAAATATATCACCATGAAAATCAAGTGGTGCATGGAGCTGATTATATGGTTGGTGATAAAACCACAAGCTATACCTTGAGATACGCAATACGTATACCAATAAGATCAATATAATTGATCAACAACAAGTCGGTCAGGAGGTGATGGAAGTTTTATCGATTTGCTAATAACCATAAAGATCGACCTAAAGATACACAACACACATCTCAAGAAAGTTCAAAATATAAAATGGAACCATCAAATCTGCCTTAAGATTTGTGTGATATGTGTCTCAAGGAAATCTAATGTTTATCCCTAAATAGATCATTGCCTCATCTAAATTCATTTTGATAGTGAGAAAGACCGAACCAAAGAGAGAAGGAGAAACATGGATAGATAGGGAGATCTCGAGACCGAGACTAAGATTGAGATCCAACGATGATGGAAGTGAGTTGTTGTTGTCGTTGTTGTTGTTGTGTCGTTGGTTGTTGATGGAGGATGGAGATAGGAGGCTCGAACGTGAAGAGTCGATGAGGAAGAAAGGGGTTGGGCCCCTGAACCGGGCTTGGTTCAGCTCGATTAAGCCGAACTGGGTTAGGCCCGATTCAAGCCCAAACCCTATTTTCCTATTAAAAATAAAAGAAAAGGCTGAGAATTTGGGGAAATTCTAGAAAATGAGGAAAGAAATCAAAAAAGTTATATTTTGAGTCAAATAAATAGAAATTATGGATTTCTATAAAAAAAATGAAGAATGTGGATTTCTTTTAGGACTTTATAACGAGATTTTAACCTCGAAAAATGTGAAATGGTCGTATTGACCTACAAAGAGACAAATTGATTTCAGATTTAATTGAAATCAGTTTAGGGGTTTTAACTAATGATTATTAGACTCAAATTGATGATAATTAATCTATTCAATGTTCTTGATTGACGAGGAAAATGATTGAGGACTTCGGGATTATATGTAAGTTGGTATAAAGTTAGGAAAACTCAGCATATGTAAGTAAAACTCGGTTAAATATATCATTTGTGCTTTTTATTGTAGTAACCTAGTTCACAGAGGTTATTGATTGGGATTGGGATTGGGAGCACTACACGATGGCGAGAATAAAACATAACATCGGGGAATGAGTTGGATCATGCTAACTGGATACATAGTGGCTATGAGGTGTTAAGGATGAGCCTTTCCCTTTTAATTTTGTATACCGTGGCTTAATATTGACGTTCATACACTACAGATTGTGGAGACTTCGTTATTTTTGAACACACTGACGAAATCACACATTGGCCGATGTGTAACGACTTAAATTTAATTGACTATTATTAATGACGTGGTTGCAAATATGGCTAACAGCTCAGATGCTCGTGGGACCCGTAGTTAGGCTTGTGCGTGCCTAGAGCTAGGTAAATAGTTACTTTGTGTGTTGAATTGGTTAATTTGCGATGTTTATATTGAAATAGAGTAAACGACATCGCAATGTGTGTCATTATATTACATTTGGCATGCCAGATTATGTTAAGTATTTGCCTCGATATGCGTGTCGATGTGGGTACCGAGTAGTCTAAAAGACTAAATACTAGGTAAGGGGAAAATACACACATAAAATGAATAAGATGGGTTAAATAATAATATGAAATGTAGATTTGGTGGTTAAGGACATGATATTACGCATATGTCGCGGTTTGGGGAACACCCGAAACTCCACTTTTTGAGCTAAAGACAAGGGTGAGTGTGTCATCAATGTCCCAATTGGAGTCATGAGAGGTTGGAAATGAAGCTAATGGAGGTCATTGGATGGCTTTGAGATGCACAAGTGAGATGTGATGCCAAATCAACTATATATAAGTCAATTTGACTTTAAACCACCACCTTTTCTCTCTCTTATATTTCTAATCCGAAAATCAGAAGAGAAGAAACAAGGGTTTGGAATGTTAAATTTGGTGATTCAAGGAGTTTGGAGGGGTGAAAGCATCAAAAACAAGGTGAGAATCATAAACACCTCAACTTTCTTTATCTTTTGATCTCAATTTTAGAGGTGTTGGTGGATTTATTGGTGGTTGTTAAGTTGTTGTTTTGATAAGTTTGAAGTGCTATAAAGTTGAGTTGTTGGTGTTGTGGTTGTTGTTGTTGGTGGTGGGGTTGTTAAAAACTCAAAATCTTTAGTAGTTTTGCGGTCCAGAACGCGATTAGCGCACTAATGACGTCACCTAGCGCGCTAATGTTCTTCCTGATAAAGAACGTATAACTTGTTGGGCTTTGGGGTTCATGCGTAGCGGAGATTACAAAACAATTTTGATGAAAACCTCAACAGGATCCGAATCTAATTCTATTAAAAACGTTTAAACCATGAAAAACTTAATCATACCTCAGTCGCAATATACATTTATGAAAGTTGATCGATCTCTAAGGCGCTGCCAATGATGAACGCCCTCTACCAGTAGTCCACACATGAACGGCGACCGAGATTCGAAGTGCTAGCTTCGAGAGAATACCAAACCTTTTGTTTCTTTCCAAAACGATCCAGAACATACCAAAAAACCCTAAGTCGTTTCTAAAACGAAAATAGAGTTTCGGCCTTTTAATCTTTCGTACGTGTATTCTAACTTAAGGCGTCTATTTATACAACCCTTATATATAGACGGTTAAGTAAATGACACATATACCCATACTTAAAGAAGTATAAGTGTAATACACCACAAGGACGTTTCTGTCATGAATTTTATCATATAAAATTCATTTTTCTGAACCATCTTAAAATCTCGCAAAACCATTCTTAGTGTGCAAACAATAGGCTCATACAACATTGGCAGTGTACCAAAACACATTTTGGTATACAAGTCATAAGCGACCTCTAGCAAGACATTATGACTACCCAAGTTGTACGAATATCAAATTGATACAACCTAATCAATAGTGTATATAACATCCTTTTGTCACACGATATCCTTTTGATCAAACATAAGGCATGGAATTGTCATCCAACATGTTCAATCGTACTAGTCTCGATCTCTAGGTAGACTGAAAACATCCAAGTGACATTGATCAATATCAATTCACTTAGACTAGGCCTTTTAACAGTCTAACACATCGAGGGATCCACTAGATATCTCTCTTTATATGAGAGGGACAAATTCTATCTCGATTACACAACTACATCATATCGCTCACACAATAACCAATCACAACCTTTATAATCGTCCGGTTAAAGACAACGTTTGATAGTGTCTAATCACTATGTTCCTAATGTTGAAGTCTCTTGTAATCTCAAGTTAGAGGACTAAAAAATATACATATCCTGAGAAACAACTATGACTTAATCCATGTGATGTTCTCATAGCGGGTCGGTCCAGTACTTTGTTCCCTAATAAGTACTCGTGATCTTGATTCGTATCCCGATACGTATAATCATCATATGTGTTGGGGTATGTGCCCTAGGTCAATCCATTAACTGTCTTTATGAAATACTTTTAGTTAATAAAATAGAGGATTTCATTTGTTGTTTATTATAATTAATTTGCATGTTTGCATTATAATAAGATCCATGAGTATTTACATATATATCCTAAATGTCTCTAGTCGATCATTATACTGGGAACAATAATGAATTAAGACTAGTGTGAGTCTTGATTGATGATCATATGATGATTATACGTATAGGGATACGAATCAAGATCACGAGTACTTGTTAGGGAACAAAGTACTGAACCGACCCGCTATGAGAGCATCACATGGATTAAGTCATAGTTGTTTCTCATGATAAGTATATATTACAGTCCTCTGACTTGAGATTACCAGAGACTTCAACATTAGGAACACAGTGATTTGACACAATCAAACGTTGTCTTTAACCGGTCGATTATAAAGGTTGTGATTGGTTATTGTGTGAGAAATGTGATGAAGTTGTGTAATCGAGATAGAATTTGTCCCTCTCATATAAAGAGAGATATCCAGTGGATCCCTCGATGTGTTAGACTGTTAAAAGGCCTAGTCTAAGTGAATTGATATTGATCAATGTCACTTGGATGTTTTCAGTCTACCTAGAGATCGAGACTAGTACGATTGAACATGTTGGATGACAATTCCATGCCTTATGTTTGATCAAACGGATATCGTGTGACAAAAGGATGTTATATACATTATTGATTAGGTTGTTTCGATTTGATATTCGTACAACTTGGGTAGTCATAATGTCTTGCTAGAGGTCGCTTATGACTTGTATACCAAAATGTGTTTTGGTACACTTTATAACGTTGTATGAGCCTATTGGGTCGCACACTAAGAATGGTTTTGCGAGATTTTAAGATGGTTGAAAAATGAATTTTATATGATAAAATTCATGACGGAAACGTCCTTGTGGTGTATTACACTTATACTTCTTTAAGTAGGGGTATATGTGTAATTTACTTAACCGTCTTTATACAAGAGTTGTATAAATAGACGCTTTAAGTTAGAATACACTAACGAAAGATCAAAAGGCCAAAAACTCTTTTTTCGTTTAAGAAACAACTTAGGGTTTTTGGTATGCTCTGGATCGTTTTGGAGAGAAACAAAAAGATTTGGTATTCTCTCGAAGCTAGCACTTCGAATCTCGGCCACCGTTCGTGTGTGGACTACTAGTAGAGGGCATTCGTCGTTGGCAGCGCCTTAGAGATCGATCAACCTTCAGAAAGGTATATTGCGATTGAGGTATGATTAAGTTTTTCATGGTTTAAACGTTTTTAATGGAATTAGATTCGGATCCTGTTGGGGTTTTTGTCAAAATTGTTTTGTAATCTCCGTGCAGTATCAACCCCAAAACCCAACAAAGGTGTATCGAGACTTCGAGTTTGATTCCATTAAATTCATTGCATGTTTACTTCTGATATATACATGATATATGATTGAAAGCATGTTAATAGTTGATGTATATGTGATATACATAAGTTTTACTCAGAGATTTATTATCATGTTTTGTGTATATGATACATATATTCGTGATTTAATTGAAATTAGTTTCGTGTTCTATGATCCATGATACCATTAGGTTCGATTGGGATAGTAGTTCATGATTCAATTACATGTTTGTGATTATTTGGATGAAGATCGAAATTGCAAATAATTAATTTTCGAAATTATTTATTTATAAATAATTAATTTTCGAAATTATTTATTTGAAAATAATTAATTTTCGAAATTATTTATTTGAAAATAATTAATTTTCGAAATTATTTATTTATCTTGTTATATCTATTTTGTTATGAAGTTTCTATTTTATAAAGATAGATAACAAATTAGAATAGGAGATAAATATCAAGAATCTTGTTATTGGTGATATACTAGGATTCAAATATTTTAAATCCAAAATAAATAATTAATTTTCGAAATTATTTATTTATAATTAATTAATTTTCGAAATTATTTATTTATCTTGTTATATCTATTTTGTTATGAAGTTTCTATTTTATAAAGATAGATAACAAATTAGAATATGAGATAAATATCAAGAATCATGTTATTGGTGATATAATAGGATTAGGATAAGATTAGTCCTAATTGGATTATGATAAGATAAGTCCTAATTGGATTTGGATAAGATTAGTCATAATAGGATTAGGATAAGATTAGTCCTAATTGGATTAGGATAAGATAAGTCCTAATTGGATTTGGATAAGATTAGTCCTAATTGGATTAGGATAAGATAAGTCCTAATTGGATTAGGATAAGATTAGTCCTAATTGGATTAGGATAAGATAAGTCCTAATTGGATTAGGATAAGATTAGTCCTAATTGGATTAGGATAAGATGATTAGTTAGATGTGGGCCCGGGTTAATTAAAAATGTTTTAATTGACTTAATTTGGATAAATTAAGGGGTAAATTTAGTATAGTAAAATCAGCGAAAAATATGATTTTCTATAGCGAATTTCAATTTTCTGAATTGAGATTCGTCTTCTAAAATAATAATAATAAAAAAACGGGGGCGCGCTTCCTTCGTACCCGCTTTCTTGACGGGCAACGTGAGACCAATAGTCTAACTAATCCTAGCGCACGGAAATTCTTTTATTAGTGAATAGTATAAAAATTTTCAAATTGTTTAGTGATTGAACAAATCAATAAAATATATGATATTTCATTGTTTACATAAAAATCACTAAAACTGAGTAAAATCCCTCTATTAAATTTTAAGTCTCGTGCCATCCATTTTAAACACTTGTCAAGGCCTCGATCACACTAATATAGTTTCACCATAGTTGGGTGTATTGTGTTATCTTGGTGAGACAAGTTGGGTAAGAGTTACCTAAATGTTTAAAATGGTCCGACTTAATAAAGCCATCAAAATAGTTTTGAGCTTTAGGCAAATGATGAGATAAAACATGCTAAGACATAAGATGTCCCGTATCTCATAAAATGATCTAAAAATTACATAAGATGTAATTGGTAACTGTTACCTACCTAAATAATCTAGTTCTCGTGTTTCATGCCATACTTTGTCATAGAATTAGGTGAAATATGGATTTTAGTCCCCTAAATAAACAGTACGTTTTAGGAGGGTTGTTAATTTAGTGGGAGTCTATTCCTCTATACTAAAATAAACTTTGCATAATCTTTATTGTAGATCAATGGCCTCTTCAAGTAATAATAATCCCCTGTCACTGCGATCCATCCTTGAGAAGGATAAACTATCTGGGACTAACTTTCTCGACTGGTTCAGAAACTTGAGAATTGTTCTTAAGCATGAGCGCGAGTCGTATGTCCTGGATGCTCCAATCCCTAAGGACCCACCAGCCAATGCTACGAAAGCTGTGAATGATGCGTATAGTAAACATGTCAACGATTCTACTGATGTTGCATGTATTATGCTTGGCAACTATGGTTCCCGAACTTCGAAGGACATGGAACTAATGGAAGCCTACGACATGGTCACATGTAACGCTGAAGGAAATGTTCCAACAAAGAAGCTAGGCAAGAAAGGTTCGAGATAGTCAAGAACCTACATTCTTGCAAGATGACCGAGGGTGTGTCGCTTAGTCCTCATGTTCTCGAAGATGAAGGGCTATGTTGACCAAATTGATAGACTCGGATTTCCCATAAGCCAAGAGTTGGCTACGGATTTGATCCCGAATTCATTACGGAGAGTTACTCACAATTTGCGATGAACTACAATATGAATAATATGGATAAATCAATTTCAGAGTTGCATTTGATGCTCAAGACTGCTGAACGAAAATATCAAGAAACCCTCTAGCAATATGTTGATGGTCTAAAAGGGAAAGGGAATGAAGAAGAAAAGCAAAGACAAGGCTAGAGTTGCCAAGGCTGTTGCTGCACATGCGCAAAGCCCATGAAACAAGTCAAGCCCCAGCCTGTTCCTGCTTCAAAACACCCAAAAGAAAAAGGAAGAAAATTGTCATTTTTGTAATCAAACCTATCTTTCGCATTGTCGTCTCGGGCACATAAACGAGAAACGCATAACGAAGCTCCATAAAGATGGGCTTCTTGATTCATTTGATTTAGAAACATATGAAACGTGCGTATCTTGTTTACTAGGCAAGATGACTGAAAGTCCCTTTACTAGATACAGTGAAAGGGCGAGTGATTTATTGGGTCTAATACATACTGATGTATGCGGTCCTATAAACACAATGGCTAGATAAGGTTATCAGTACTTCATTACATTTAATGATGATTTCAGCAGATATGGTTATGTATATCTTATGAAACATAAAGCTGAATCATTTGAGATGTTTCGAACGTTTCAAAATGAAGTGCAGAATCAACTTGGTAAAACTATCAAAACACTTCGATCGATCGAGGTGGTGAATATTTAAGCCAAGAATTTGATGATCATCTTAGAAATTGTGGGATTGTCTCCCAATTGACTCCACCAAAACTCCACAATGAAATGGAGTTTCGAAAGGAGAAATCGAACCTTATTAGATATGGTTCGATCTATGATGAGTCATGCAGATCTTCCATTATCCTTTTGGGGTTATGCATTACAAATGCAGCTTTCACTCTAAATCGAGTTCCTTCTAAAGCGGTTGATAAAACACCATATGAGATATGGTACGGGAAGAGACCTAGTTTGTCTTTTCTTAAGATTTGGGGTTGTGAGGCTTACGTAAAGCGACAAGTCTCGAAAAACTAGCACCTAAATCGACAAGTATTTATTTGTGGGGTATCCTAAAGAAACAAAATGATATTACTTTTATAATCCCGCCGAGAACAAAGTGTTTGTTGCTCGGTATGGTGCCTTTATGGAAAAACAGTTTATTTCAAAAGACACTAGTGGGAGAGAAATAAATCTTGAAGAAGTTCAAGAATCACGGGTAAACATCAACCGCTCTTGGAAGTTCAACAACGTTCCGAACCAGTTGAACCTCCACAAGTGACACAAGGCCCACGTAAATCTAGTAGGGTAAGACATGAGCCAGAGAGATTCGAATTTCTCGTTAATGATAGTCGTGATGTGTTGCTTATAGACCAAAATGAGCCCACCACTTATCGGAGGCTATGTCTGGACCAGGACTCGGATAAATGGCTAAGTGCCATGAACTCGAGATGCAATCCATGTATGATAACGAAGTTTGGAACTTGGTTGATTTACCTGAAGGTGGTAAGACCATTGGATGTAAATTGGTTTTCAAGAAGAAAACTGACATGGATGGCAAAGTGCATACTTTTAAAGCAAGACTAGTAGCAAAAGGTTTCAGTGCGACTCAAGGTGTTGATTATGATGAAACTTTTTCGCCATCGCCATGCTTAAATCCATAAGAATTTTAATTGCCATTCTTTGCATATTATGACTATGAAATATGGCAAATGGATGTAAAAACAGCATTTCTTAATGGAAAGGCTGCTTGAGGACGTGTATATGACACAACCTCGAAGGTTTTATACATCCCGAGAATTCTAGGAAGGTATGCAAGCTTCGAAGATCCATTTAAGGATTAAAGCAAGCTTCTCGAAGTTGGAATCTTCATTTTGATGAAGCAATCAAGGATTTTGGTTTTATTAAGAACGAAGATGAGCCTTGTGTATACAAGAAGGTCGGTGGGAGTGTAGTTGTTTTTCTGCAGTGCTTGTATGTTGATGATATATTACTCATTGGAAATGACATCCCAACATTGCGAGATGTCAAGTCTTGGTTAGGGAAGTGTTTCTCAATGAAAGACTTAGGAGATGCGGCCTATATCCTAGGGATAAAAATCTATAGGGATAGATCTAACAAAGCAATCGGTCCTAAGTCGGAGTGCTTACATAGACAAGGTCTTGAATAGGTTCAGTTTGCAAGACTCTAAAAGAGGATTGTTGCCAATGTCTCATGGGATAAGTCTCAAGAAGACTCAATGTCCTAAGACAAATGATGAGCGAGACCGTATGAATAAGATTCCATATGCATCGGCTATTGGATCTATCGTGTATGCCATGTTATGCACTCGACTGATGTATCATATGCTTTGAACACTATAAGCGAGATATCGATCGATCCGGTGAGAGTCATTGGATAGCGAAAAAAACATTCTTAAGTACTTAAGAAGAACTAAGGAAGTGTTCTTGGTCTATGGAGGTTTTGAAAATGATCTAGTTGTAAATGGTTACACGGATGCAAGTTTTCAAACTAATATAGATGATTTTAGATCGCGATCTGGATATGTGTTTACTTTGAATGGGGGTGCGAGTAAGTGGAAAAGTTCGAAGCAAGAGATCGTGGCGATTCTACAACGAAGTGAGTATATTGCGGCGTCCGTGCAAAGAAAGGAGGCGATTTGGATAAAAAGTTCATTTCTCGAACTAGGTGTGGTTCCAAGTATTGCTAACCCCGTTTGTTTGTATTGCGACAATAACGGGGCAATAGCACGAGCCAAGGAACCTAGATCACACCACAGATCCAAACATATACTCGAGCGTTTTCATCTCATTAGAGAAATTATTGAGAGGGAGACGTAAAAATTTGCAGAGTACCTACTGAAGACAACGTTGTGGATCCATTGACAAAAGCTCTTCCACAAGCAAAACATGATGGTCATGTTAGATCATTAGGCATTATATGCATGTATGATTGGCCCTAGTGCAAGTGGGAGATGTTGGGGTATGTGCCCTAGGTCAATCCATTAACTGTCTTTATGAAATACTTTTAGTTAATAAAATAGAGGATTTCATTTGCTGTTTATTATAATTAATTTGCATGTTTGCATTATAATAAGATCCATGGGTATTTACATATATATCCTAAATGTCTCTAGTCGATCATTATACTGGGAACTATAATGAATTAAGACTAGTGTGAGTCTTGATTGATGATCATATGATGATTATACGTATAGGGATACGAATCAAGATCACGAGTACTTGTTAGGGAACAAAGTACTGGACCGACCCGCTATGAGAGCATCACATGGATTAAGTCGTTTCTAAAACGAAAATAGAGTTTCGGCCTTTTAATCTTTCGTACGTGTATTCTAACTTAAGGCGTCTATTTATACAACCCTTATATATAGACGGTTAAGTAAATGACACATATACCCATACTTAAAGAAGTATAAGTGTAATACACCACAAAGACGTTTCTGTCATGAATTTTATCATATAAAATTCATTTTTCTGAACCATCTTAAAATCTCGCAAAACCATTCTTAGTGTGCGAACAATTAGGCTCATACAACATTGGCAGTGTACCAAAACACATTTTGGTATACAAGTCATAAGCGACCTCTAGCAAGACATTATGACTACCCAAGTTGTACGAATATCAAATTGATACAACCTAATCAATAGTGTATATAACATCCTTTTGTCACACGATATTCTTTTGATCGAACATAAGGTATGGAATTGTCATCCAACATGTTCAATCGTACTAGTCTCGATCTCTAGGTAGACTAAAAACATCCAAGTAACATTGATCAATATCAATTCACTTAGACTAGGCCTTTTAACATTCTAACACATCGAGGGATCCACTAGATATCTCTCTTTATATGAGAGGGACAAATTCTATCTCGATTACACAACTACATCATATTGCTCACACAATAACCAATCACAACCTTTATAATCGTCCGGTTAAAGACAACGTTTGATAGTGTCAAATCACTATGTTCATAATGTTGAAGTCTCTTGTAATCTCAAGTCAGAGGACTAAAAAATATACATATCCTGAGAAACAACTATGACTTAATCCATGTGATGTTCTCATAGCGGGTCGGTCCAGTACTTTGTTCCCTAATAAGTACTCGTGATCTTGATTCGTATCCCGATACGTATAATCATCATATGTGTTGGGGTATGTGCCCTAGGTCAATCCATTAACTGTCTTTATGAAATACTTTTAGTTAATAAAATAGAGGATTTCATTTGCTGTTTATTATAATTAATTTGCATGTTTGCATTATAATAAGATCCATGAGTATTTACATATATATCCTAAATGTCTCTAGTCGATCATTATACTGGGAACTATAATGAATTAAGACTAGTGTGAGTCTTGATTGATGATCATATGATGATTATACGTATAGGGATACGAATCAAGATCACGAGTACTTGTTAGGGAACAAAGTAATCTTGACCCACCCGCTATGAGAGCACCACATGGATTAAGTCATAGTTGTTTCTCATGATAAGTATATATTACAGTCCTCTGACTTGAGATTACCAGAGACTTCAACATTAGGAACACAGTGATTTGACACAATCAAACGTTGTCTTTAACCGGTCGATTATAAAGGTTGTGATTGGTTACTATGTGAGAAATGTGATGAAGTTGTGTAATCGAGATAGAATTTGTCCCTCTCATATAAAGAGAGATATCCAGTGGATCCCTCGATGTGTTAGACTGTTAAAAGGCCTAGTCTAAGTGAATTGATATTGATCAATGTCACTTGGATGTTTTACACTTATACTTCTTTAAGTATATGATCATCAATCAAGACTCACACTAGTCTTAATTCATTATAATTCCCACTACTAGTAGAGATAATGATCGATCAACCTTCGAAGGTATATTGACATTTAGGATATTTAGATTCGGATCTGTTGGGGTTTTTGTCAAAATTGTTTTGTAATACCCATAATATGATCATCAATCAAGATCTTATTATATATGTAAATGTGTAAATTAATTATAATAAACAACAAATGAAATCCTCTATTTTATTATCTAAAAGTATTCATAAAGACAATTAATGGATTGACCTAGGGCACATGCCCCAACATAACCGTCTGGGAATCAACACGCTAATTCCCATACCCAGTGCGCTAGATTCTTTAGTTTTGACATTATTTATGTTAAGTGGATTAAAACATATCCAAATGACTAAAAATTAACTATAAATAGAAATAGGCCATTTTGGGCGACAATTTGGAATATCTGGGACTAGGCGGAGCCGGACCAGCGGGGTTATTGACGGGACATGGAGTGCAGTTTGAGGTGTGTAGTATCCCAACTGAAATTTCTTGAGAAGTACTTTATTTTGCTTTTGAATTCATATTTTGTCTTTCATTACTCTATTCTTGGTGTATTATAAGGGACAGACGTCGAGACTCTCTCTCTGCCATTTCTTTGTATATGTCCACTAAGTCATAGCACGTGTGCCATCTCGGTGAATAGGTCGGCCCGAGAGTCGTGTCGGACACGTGTAGGTGCGTCGTAGGTTCCACGCCGATTACCTATCGGATCCCGATATTGGCTTTGTTTGAGTGCTACTCGCCGGTAGTAGTATGTTAGGAGTTCGAAGTATGGCTCTAGGATCACATACTTTGAGCTTTCACTATTACTTATGAATGCGATGAGCATAGTTTCCTATATTTATTTTTGCATACTTATTTAATAGTTTTGTTTAAATTCTAGTATTTAGTTTCCGTATTGCTCAATTAATATTTTTGGGAATACTCACTCTGGACTCATCATTTGTCTTTTGTGATGGCTTGAGTGTAGATCCTAGTACAAGTCGAGGTAAAGGCAAACTTTCAGAATATTTGTGATTCAGAGACATATAGCTAGACTTGTACATTTGTATATATATATTGTTTTATTTTGGGATTTGAGATTGTGAGATACCTTAGGACTCCATATTTTTGATATTTTGATATATTGAAGTACATTATTGGTCTATAATGATATATGGGTTTTTCACACTAGGTATCAGAGTTAAATGTATGACTATAATGTTTATATGTTGTTTGTCATGATAAAAGATTTCCACTGTGATTTATTAAGGATTTAAATGGTCTTAGCAGATGACTTGAGTTCAGTAGCAATTTAACCAGTAAACTGTTGTTTATTGAGGTTAATAATGATTACATAGTGGATGAGTTGGCATGTGGGACATAGCTGGCGCTGGTAGGCCAGGTCGTGGGCCCACATTGGCCCTTGTGGCGGTCCATTTAGAAAATAGGTTGTTACACAATGTGTGATTTCAGGTAGTTATGTTCTTGCGTAACTGAGAGATGACTCTTATAAATGAATGATAATTGACGCCACACTTGTAGGGACTATGGAACTATGGTTTTGCATCTGTTTATCTATTGTTTTATTATTCATCATGCCTTGATAGATATTTTGGATTCATATTCCTTGATTATTAGATAGACTCTTGTTATTGTAATTGTGAGTCACTTACTGAGCAAGTTAGATCCCTCATTTTTCAATTAACATTTCAGGTTATTGACAGGCATTTCGAATCAGGAATGGAGAAGATTATGAGTTTATAGTCTCCTAAGATTATGAGTTTATAGTCTCCTCTACGGTGAATTGATTTCTTATTGTTTTGTATGTTGTTTGAATTACTATTTTGTAATAAATAGGGTTAGGATATGATTTTATTACCAAGGTTATTGTCGATTCTTGTATATCTCCTGCTTTATCGAAAAAGTTTAATTATGTTGCATTTTCAATTATTTATTCGATATATGATACATTGTATTATGATTATTAGATATAAATGACGTATGTACTATTACTCTAATTGAGTCCGATTGGTATATTATGGCTTAATTAGGGTTTTATGCCAGATATTGCCCTAATTAGGTTAGGAGATTCTACAAGGATGCATCTTTTTGTTGATTCTTCTACTCCACCATCGAATAACACAAACAGAAAAGATCGAATACATCCCAAAAAAAAGAAACCCTAAGATTTTTGTGATGATTTATGATTCATCGAAAATAAGAGGAAATGAGAGTCTCAAACTTTGAGTTGCGAAAAAAAAAATGGAAAGACTTGGACTTGTGAATGGAGAGTTCGAGAGCTCAGAGGAGTTGTAAACGAGAATAAAATTAGGAACGAATAGGAAGGCAAAAATAGCAAAAATAAGAAGGAAAAAACTGTAACTTCATTATGACTCATTAAAATTAGATTCGCTCTTTTATACATTTGATATATATATATATATATATATATGTTATTGAGCAGAGACTCTAAATTTCATTTCTTGGATTCTCGCCATTATAGTTTATTGCATGAATTCTATGATGGTATCAAAGTGCTCTAGTAATTGAGTTATGGTTGAAGATCCACCTCACACGTCTAATGCATACATTGTAATGTATGCTCTAATGAGTTCCTCTAATGTGTTGAGCTCGGGACCAAGAGGATCAACTGAGATGAGTTTCTCAAGAATGGCTACAATGTCGTCTTAGATCTACTTGATGAACACTGCGGAAGTTGCAAATTCTGGTCCAATAGGTCAAAACATGATAAATGTTACAAGAGTTCTAGTAATTATGTTAAAGATTTCAGGAATGGTTGAAGCAACTCCTCAAATTTTTGGTGTACAAACAATTTTGACACAGATTCATAATTTTTCACTAATTGCAGGAATGACACCGAGTCCAATCAGATCTTTATTTAACCCTCAATCCATTCTCTTATCTAGCTGAAAAAAAAAAAAGAAGAGGATCAACATCAATGGCAGTTTTGATAAAGTGAGGTAAGTTTTTGTTGGTTTTAGTTGAGTTTAATGGTGGATTGAAGATTGGGATGAGACATTGTTGATGGTAGGGATGATTTGAGTGTTCAGAGGGATCGATTAATGGCGAGAATGTGTTTGATTATCGATCAAAGAAAAAAACACAATGCAAATATGCTACAGCAACAAATGTTGATGTGCTCGAAGATAATCCTTGAAAGGCAAGAGTTATGCCCTTGTTGAGCAGGGCTCCCTGCAAAGCCCAAGGAGTGCTCGAGCTTTACCCAGGCCGAACCCTGGGATACTTGAGGATTGCTCTGGGTTTTGCCTAGGGAAATTCCTATGGTGGTTAGGCCGAGTTTTGCTCAGCCTTTTCCATGGCTACACTAGAAAGAGAAAAACTTCGAAAGATTGATAAAAATGAGGAAAAAAATCCAGAAAATAGGAACTTTTAGTAAAATTAGTAGAAATTAGTTATTTTGTATAAAAGAGAGAAATTCAAGAATTTTAAGGTTCTTCCATCTGGGTTTTTACTTTGTTAGGCATGATGAAGAACCAAATGACTTGAAAATTCTGAATTGGGTCTTATAGAGTTATATAAATGTGATTTTGAAGAAAGTCAGTGACTTAAAATCATTAAAATCATAAATGAGAATTAAACTACGTAGATTTTATCTGAAAGAGGTTTTTGGGACTTAGAAGAGTTTTTTGGAGTTGTAAGGGAATTGAAACACCAACGTGACTTACAAATTATGAGAACTTACTTACAAGTGATATATACAATTGAGTCAATACTCTAAGTTATGAGAATCTGTGATTCAATAGGACTCTTAAAGGCAAGGGAATTTGGAAAACGCGCGAGTGAGGACTTGTATAACTAACTCTGAGTTGATTTTGACGGTAAGTAAGGGCTATTTCTTGCTTTTTACATTGATATGGTTTAGAGATTCCACGGTAAAGGTTATAAATTTTTTTATCATGCATTCTTGGCTTACATATATCATGAATTCGGTCTCTAGGAGGCATTCTATACATATGAAGCAATTTGTGCTCGAGTAAGACTAGCCGTGACTATGTATCCTGTAGGAATGAAACACGTCGTGCTCAAGTAAAACTATAAGCGGGCAAAGTCGATTTTGGGGAACATCGTGAAATCCGAGAATTTTTAAAAATTGATTAGGTGACTAATTAAGTATTTTTAGATTATATCTAAAATTTAAGTACCTAAGGTGGGATCCACACGTTACAAACCGAAGATCATAAAATAATTTTTTTTTTTTTTAAGGTGGGATTAATTCCCAAATTTTATCGAATTTCGGATATTTTGCCGGGTTTATTATGGGCTTAAAACGTTAAAAAAGGCAAGTGACTATGAAGGCACCCAAAGTTTTTGTAAAAAATTCAAAGAAAAGTGTATTTATACACGATTTGTGACAAAGAAAAAAGGCACCCCACCACAAGGTTGAAACAAATGAGGTTGAGATGCACAGTATGAACTTGTCCGAGTGAGGTGGGATTAATTCCCAAATTTTGTCGAATTTCGGATATTTTGCCGGGTTTATTATGGGCTTAAAACGAGATTAAAAAAGGCTTAAGTAACAAAGAAAAATAAACTAAAATCAAAGACTTCGAGTTCCCAAAAATGTAACCTCTGTCCCGGCCATGCGAGGCCGAAGTGAAAGGACATTTCAACTATTCAACCGGGACGTACGAATAGTAAAAAGCCGTAAGAGAAAACCAAATGGGTTCTTGCACAACAGTGAGGAATGGATAAGTTGGTGGTGGTGGTGGTGGTGGGGTGCAAGGGTTTTTTGCAATTTTTCGGTATTTTGGAAATTTTTGGGTGCCTATAAACCAATTAACATTAATGTTTTAGCGTCGAGAAAAATAAACTAAAATCGAAAGAGAAGTGAAAGGACACATAAGGGCGTGTAGTAGAGAAGTAGGAATGGATAAGTTTGGGGGACAATTTGGTAAATTGTATAAACCAAAAACATAGAAAGGGTTCGATGAAACCCCTCCCGTCTTCTATTCTTCTTCGTCCGCACATCGTTCCTCTCGACTTCTCTAATTTCTCTGTCTTCTCTTGGTTGCACAAGCTCTTCCCTCTCGGCTCTCCCTCTCGACGTCTCTCTCTCACACACACACACACACACACTCTCTTTGTCTCTCTCACGAAGCTCTCTCATCTTCACTTCCTCTATCCCTGGGTTCGTTCTCCATTAAAGAGAAGAGGAAAGTGAATACGGTGAAGAGGAACGGTGAATTGGCCACAATTGAGGTGAGCTTCTAGGTTTAGTTTATAGTATGTTCAGCGAATTCATAGTTATATTCGGTTATCTAGTTCATAGTTGATTGATTCAGTGGTTTTGATAAATCGAACAAAGAAATAAAAAAACAAACAACAGTGGTGAGGGTGATCGAATTCGATCAAAAGCTCTCCTCAAATCGTCTTTCCCGCAACCCTCAAATCTTCCATCTCTCGCTCACTCTTCTATCTCGTTCGATTGAAGGAGGAAGGTGAAGAACTTGGAAGTTGTAGTGAGGTGAGTTCTTCCATGGCATTTTCAAATTTGATCGACTGAATTGGGTGATTCACGGAGGAAAACCAATACTTGTGATGTTGATTTTGATATTGGGGATTCATTGCAATAGATTGAAATCAATTTGGGGTTGTTAGGTTTGTGTTTAGGTAAGCCAAGTTGATATTAAGAATCAGTTTTTATAAATGTTTTTACTGTTATGAATGTCATGACTGAAAATTGGTAACGTAATTGGAGTTTTGGTTTAAAAATTATTGATTAGTTTTACAACGAAGCAAATGAAGAGGAAAGAGATAAACATGCAGTTAAGATGAATTAAACCGCCGCCTCACCGTCTGGGAGTATAAAAACTGCTTGCAAGCAAAGAGTTGAGTCGATAAGTTGAGGTATCAAACGCCATCTAAATTACATGGGGTTAAACTTATCTTTATCCTTGTCTATCATATTTTACATATGGAAAGTTGCAAAGTTAGATACATTTGTTTTGGATGTTCAAAATACTTGCATGTATGTGATATGTCCTATTTCAATGGTCAAAAAGGTTCCTGGTGAATTTAGAGGTATAAATTTAGCCTTGAACATCTGGTCTTGCTATTAAAAAATATTGCCCATAATTTGAATAAGTATTGGAGGCTTGTTTCAGGGGTGGTTTTGGCTTAGACTTGCATCAGGGTATGTTTGTAGTTCGACTAAGGACACAAAGGATTTTCAAATTTGGATATAAAAGTATCTAAAAGTGTAAAGAACCTCAGAAATAGAGAAGCTGGATACTCGGTGTTGGAGCCAAATATATGTTGTTTATACGTTATATTTAAAATGTCGGTTTTGTGCATTAATGATTGAGATATGTTACGAATTAGGTTTAAAGATCTACAGAGAATTTTATAAGGATTTATAAAAGTTTCGTAGTCATTGGTTTGAGAAATTTAATGAAAATGATGAGAAAGTGTTGAAATGAAGTTGTAACTCAAACATTGAATTCTATGTTTAATAGGACTTGTAGAAATATGTGAAAGCCGTAGAAAGTTGTGTGAGGCTTCGCGACCAATGTTGAGTTGGTTTAACAGTAATTAAACAATATTTCTTCGTTTTTACATTAATATGGATTATAATTTGCATGGTGAGGAAGTGAACCTCTCGATCATGCATTCGTGTCGTCCAGATATAGTTGCCCCTGCTTCGGTTGTAAGAGTTCAATGTGATCCACTTCAAACTAGATGTATTGCAGGTTTCTGAGGCACTTAATGTTGAGTCCGATGTAGTGTGCATTGAACTCATAAGACTGTTCTAAGTTCATCGTGAGAAAGCGTGCTTGTTATGAGCTTAGAAAAGGAAATGAGGGATCCATGTTGTATATTTACTTCATTATTATCGTACAATATTTCATATTACCTCTTGTTATTGCTTATTGTATGAAGTAAGATATATTTTACTCATCTGACACTATTTATTTTGTGTGCACTATCGTTTAGGTGTCATCGAAATGACTTTGTTAGGTTCCGAAGCAAACGAGAGGGACACAAAGGAGCATGAAAGCTTGAAGAAACATTGGTGAATGTTTGTGAAATTTAATTTTTTGTTTGTAAATAAATATATTTTCGAGTTCTTGAGGCGAGTGTAGGGCGTGAAACACTCTTGAATAGATTGCGAGAGCTTCATTAACTTGTTTAAGTTTGTAGTTTTTTATAGTTCAACTAGATTTTAGTTGAGTTTATGGAGTAGTTTTATTCATTTTGGGAATTGTAAAGCTGTAGTGTAGGTATTAAAGACTTGAAATGTTAGGATCCGTCTCACTGAGTCATGACTTAACCTAATTACCCTAATTAGACACCTAAACCACACAATCAACGTAACACCTTAAAATACTTTCATTTTAATATTTAATAATGCTTCAAAACTAAATTTATGTCCTCAATAGATCTCTATTAATTATTTGTTTAATTGGAGCAAATTAAAAAATCATATGAAGTATTAACCATCTTTAATAAAAATCTCGACAACACCTCCATTAAAGTGGCATGCCGAAAAATTTACCTAATATACAGAAGAATGAGAGAAGTATAGGACTCACAACTCCCCACAATTCACAATATATGTCAATTTAAATCAATCAAACTAACTTAAAGTCTCTAATACGTTATATACAACTTTACAAACCTAAATAAACCAAATACTCGATCATAAACCTCTCAACTTACTTTTAAATCAATTTATAAGACTTACATAACCTATTTGAAAGTATTTTCATAACTTAAATTCACCCTGGAACCAAAATAATATATATATATATATATATATATATTGATTACAACCAGAAAATTTAACTTTAAGAATTGAAAACATTCATCAAGATCTTCGAGTTTTGTTCATTTTACCCTGTCCTTACAAAGAACTTGACATCATCAAAAACAACTCGAAGATGTCAGGTAAGTAAACTCCTACAATGCTCTGTACTCCTGTAAATGTTAGTCTGAATACATGGAGACATGTAAATTGCATTTCCAAATAACAAGAAATTTATAGAACAAAGTGAAACCCTTTTATTACTATTCAAGGTTCATAAATAAGTTGGTCGACCCAAGAATGAACATAAAACAGTAATAAAAGTCCAATGCATGCTCCTTATAGAACTTGCTTGCCTTGGGTCTTCCGTGTTCCAGTCTATCTGGTCAGGAAACTTAGCTTTGAGTCCCATGCGTGAGCCGTAGCACTAACAAGCCATCGTCTGGAATGACATGAATGCATGACCAAGAATAACGCGAAATGAAATGCAGACTAAACACAAATGCAGGTAGAAAAATAAATTTCATAAATAATAAAGACAACTGTAGAATTTACTTGAACCAACTTTTAAGTTCTTTGTTGTTTATATATATACAAAATAGAGCTTGGCCTTACGCTGCGCTAAGGCCATGCCCTGCGCAGAGCAAGGCAAGCCTTGCCATATTCATGACAAAGCATACCTTCTGAACACCATAGCAGCAACTGCATCATCATTGTCACAATCACCATCATTAACTCCCTAGTATGACCTTTAATCACAAAATCTATTCCCATAACAATTCAAAGTGATTCACACCTTAACTAAACCACAACAATCACGCACACAACAGTAGTATTGTTGCCCCCTCTCCCACATCATCATCGTCATCCTCAACCCCACTACCCCTTCCCCAACTGAGCCAACATTTACAATAACAAACATAACAATTTTTGCAGTCCACCAACGAAACCACAACGACAACAGGAACATAACAAGAACACTTTCTCTATTGTCTTTATCGCCACCAGCATCTCCATGATTCCCTTCTCAACCGAACCTTCTAATTCATTTCAATCATCAGTCTCAAAAACAAATCACCAAATCCATTGAAATTGCCCATGAAAGTAATAAATTTAACATAAAAAACTCACCTAAATTAATAATTTCATTCACTGCTGCCCTTCATCACGTTTCGTTCGAGTAAGAGAGACGAAGATGAGCTTGAGACATCAATAAGAGGTAGAATTCGAGTAACAGAGAGGGAGAGATATAGAAGATGCGAGAATTGAGCGAGGGAGAGAGAAAACTGTTAGTGATGAAGGTAAGGATTGAAGAGATGGAGAGGAGATTGCATTGAAGAGAGAAGCTTGATCGAAATGGGGAAATCAAAACCCCTATTTCGTATTCACATTGCAACTTAAATTTTTTGGCTCAAATAACCTTATTGCCCTTCTTAAGTTTATCCATTCACTTATTTATACACTGCCCTCAATGGTAATTTCAAATTATTTTCTAATTTTTTTTCATGTTTATCATTCTAACTTTAAATCAAATAAAACCCTAGAAAATGCCCCAATTTCATGAAAAATAAAAAAAATGCCCAACTTGCTTTGAAACTCAAAGACACCGTGTCTACATATTAACTCGACCTTATTTCGTGTCGAATAGAGTATAATACATCAATTAGTCACGCAACACATAAATTTTTTTTTTTTAACTTATGATCTATAGTCTCATGTAATGCATGGGTTCCACTTCGGATATCCAAATTCCAATTTAAATCCAAAAATACTTAATTAGTCGCCTAATAAAGTTTAAGAAATTCTCAGATTTTACATGAAGTATAATTAGAAAGTTTGAATTGATATATATTATAAGCTGCGGGGATTTGTGAGTCCTTCTAGGCTTCTTCCCAAATTTTGCTGTTTATCAAGTGAAATTTTTGACAAGTGACTAATAGGCACTAGAACATTTTTGGCCTTTAATAAAACCCCTATTAAATAGAGTGTTATTAAATGTCATGCGAAAATGTGTTATGTTTTAATTTTTAATACATGTATTACATAGATATTTTTTAAAACTCCTATCAATTAGATGTTATGTAATAACACCCTCTTTTAATAGAGGTTTAAAAACCTCCATTAAATATCGAAATTATTTTAGTGAGGGGAGGTGTTGCCGAAATTTTTATAAAATACGAATAATAATCGATATGATTTCTTAATTTGCTTTAATTAAGTAAATCAAGAACTTAAGCTCGTTGATGATCTATATTTAGGTTTGGAGCACTATAAATGATTGAAATGAAAAACAATTAGAGGTTAAAAGTTAAATGCATGGTTTAGGTGCCTAATTAAGGGAATTAGACTAAGTCAGGACTTAGTGAGATGGGTCCTCACAGTATATCCGGAGTTTGATGGATATGGAAAGAATTAACAATGGTTTGTGGAAAAGTTACTCAGTTAAGAGTAAGCATTGTTTATAAATAGCAAGATAGGTTAAATATTAATTCTTGAATGGGGTTCAAGATATGATGTAGCGGCCCATTTTCTAAATGAACCGCCTCAAGGGCCAATGCGAGTCCACAACCTGGTCTACCAGCGCCACCTGTGTCCCACATGCAAGCTCATCCACCATTTCATCATTATTAACCTCAATGAACAACAATTTACTGTTTAAATTGTTAATGAACTCAAGTCATTTGTTTTAATATTGTTTCGATCCTTAATAAACCACATCATAAGTCTTTAAACATGACAAATAAAATATTAAACATCAAAGTCATGCCTTTAACTCGATACCTTGCGTGGAAAACCCATATGTCATCATAGACCAAAAATACGACTCAAAGGTCTTAAAATACAAAAATATAAAGTCCTGAAGTGTCCCACAATCCTAAATCCCCAAAATAAATACAAAATATATATAATTCAAATGGAAAAGTCTAGTTCAATATCTGTGAATCACATGTACTCTGCAAGCTTGCCCTTGCCACGACTTGTACTTGGATCTACACTCAAGCCATCACAAAAGGCAGATGACAAGTTCAGAGTAAGTATTCCCAAAGAAATTAAGTGAGCAATATTGAAGTAAATATTGGAATTTAAACAAAACTATTAAATAAACATGCGGAAATAAATACAAGCAACTATGATAATCACATGGATAAGTAATAGTGAAAGCTCAAAGTGTGTTTCTAGAGCCTAAGGTCGACTAGTGCCATACTTCGGACTATTCCAATGATTACTATCGGCGAGTACCACTCAAACAAGGTCAATATCTGGATCCGCTAGGTGGTCAGCATAGAACCTACGACACACCTACACGTGCCCCGACGTGACTCTCGGGTCGAACTATTCATCGATATCCCTGACACACGTGTTATGGCCTAGTGGACATACACACAAAAATGGTACAGAGGAAGAGCCTCAACGAGCGTCCATTTAAACAAAACCAAGAATAGAGTATTGAAAGACATAATTTGAATTCAAAAGCCAAAATAAGTAAATGCTCAAGAAATTTCAGTTGGGATGCTATACACCTCAAATGCGCTCCATAAATACAAAAACAAATCTCCACGCCTCTAAATGCATGCCCTAACACCTGTCGATCAAATCCAAGTACCTAATATTCATTAGTTTATCAATTTCTCAAACTTTGGAATTCCCAAATTCACATTAGAGTATCAAATCCATCATATTAATTCATATTACGCCTAGTATTGATCCCTAGGATAGGCCCCCAATTGGCCGAATCGAAACCTAAACCCTGATAAAACTTGGCGAAACCCTAATAAAACTCTACAACTTCAACAACCTATATTACTCAAGTTTCATGGCATCAAAAACTCACTAAAAAAACCACCAAAACAACCCCATAACCATCCATATTGGATTCACTCAAACACCCCAAAAATGGTGCCAAAAAACAAAGAAAGTTGAGGTGATAGTGAATCTTAATTAGCTTTGATGAATTAACCACTCCAAGGTCTTCAAATCATCAAATTTGTAGCTCTAAACCCTTATTTTTGCTTCTCAATTCTCGGATTTCTTGTGTGTGAGAGAGAAAAGTGGTGAAAAGAAAGTCAATGTAACGTTTTATACTCTCACATGATCTCCTTCCATGTGCATCTCAATGCCATACAATGGACACTTTTTGCTCCATTTTCCAGCCCCTAATGACTCCTAAAGTGGCTCTAATGGCACACGTTCCCTTGTACTTAACCTAATAAGTTGCCTCTCGTGTATTCCGACGCCAGATTTCGCGTCCCAAATCGCGACATACGCGTACTACCATGATCCTAACCATCAAATATGCATTAGATATTAATTATTTAACCTATTTTATTCATTTCATGTGTGTATTATTTCCCCCGGCCTAGCATTTAGTCTTTTAGCCTACCTGGTCCTCGCATCGACATGCATATCGAGGCGAATACTGTTGGGGCATGTGCCCTAGGTCAATCCATTAACTGTCTTTATGAATACTTTTAATTAATAAAATAGAGGATTTCATTTGCTATTTATTATAATTAATTTGCATGTTTACATTATAATAAGATCCATGGGTATTTACATAAATATCCTAAATGTCCCTAGTCGATCATTATACTGGGAACTATAATGAATTAAGACTAGTGTGAGTCTTGATTGATGATCATATGATGATTATACGTATAGGGATACTAATCAAGATCACGAGTACTTGTTAGGGAACTAAGTACTGGATCGACCCGCTATGAAAACATCACATAGATTAAGTCATAGTTGTTCCTCATGATAGGTATATTTTTCAGTCCTCTGACTTGAGATTACCAGAGACTTCAACATTAGGAACATAGTGATTTGACACTATCAAACGTTGTCTTTAACCGGACGATTATAAAGGTTGTGATTGGTTACTGTGTGAGCAATGTGATGAAGTTGTGTAATCGAGATAGAATTTGTCCCTCTCATATAAAGAGAGATTTCTAGTGGATCCCTCGATGTGTTAGACTGTTAAAAGGCCTAGTCTAAGTGAATTGATATTGATCAATGTCACTTGGATGTTTTTAGTCTACCTAGAGATTGAGACTAGTACGATTGAACATGTTGGATGACAATTCCATGTCATATGTTTGATCAAAAGGATATCGTGTGACAAAAGGATGTTATATACACTATTGATTAGGTTGTATCGATTTGATATTCGTACAACTTAGGTAGTCATAATGTCTTGCTAGAGGCCGCTTATGACTTGTATACTAAAATGTGTTTTGGTACACTGCCAACGTTGTATGAGCCTATTTTGTCGCACACTAAGAATGGTTTTGCGAGATTTTAAGATGGTTCAGAAAAATGAATTTTATATGATAAAATTCATGACATAAATGTCGTTGTGGTGTATTACACTTATAGTTCTTTAAGTAGGTGTATATGTGTAATTTACTTAACCGTCTATATACAAGGGTTGTATAAATAGACGCTTTAAGTTAGAATACACGTACGAAAGATTAAAGGCCAAAACTCTATTTTCGTTTTAGAAACGACTTAGGGTTTTTGGTATGCTCTGGATCGTTTGGAGAAAAATAGAAGGTTTGGTATTCTCTCGAAGCTAGCACTTTGAGTCTCGGCCGCCGTTCGTGTGTGGACTACTGGTAGAGGGCGTTCGTCGTTGGCAACGCCTTAGAGATCGATTAACCTTCAGAAAGGTATATTGCGACTGAGGTATGATTAAGTTTTTCATGGTTTAAATGTTTTAATGGAATTAGATTCGGATCCTGTTGGGGTTTTTGTCAAAATTGTTTTGTAATCTCTGCTGCGTATGAACCCCAAAACCCAACATATACTTATCACACAGTCTCGCACGTAACATAAGTACACATATCATGATGTCGTTTACTCTAACTCCAGGCGCGCCCTAGCCTAACTGCAGGTTCCACGAGCATTTGAGTTGTCAGCCATGTCTGCAACCATGTCATTAATAACGTGAATTAAATTCAGGCTGTTATAGTTCTTCCCAACTAGGTGAAATTCCGTCCCGAAATTTAAATTAAACTTAAACACTTACCAACAAATAAGTGGGGATACCATCATCGCATAGTAGATTCAAGCTCCCTGGTGAGTTCTTCGGTCTTGTGATGCTACCAACGTACCAAAACTCTAGAATCTCCCTATTCCTCAAAGTTTGTGTCCTCCTATTCATGATTTCCATAGGTCGCTCAAATGACACGTCAGGTCGCACCTTAATCTGACGTATATCAACTATAAGCCTCAGTCCCGACCTAGCCAACCTCAACATGGAAATGTGAAACACTTGATGTACCCTTGCTAATTGTGGTGACAACTCTAGACGGTATACCACTCTGCCAACGTGTTCCTCAACTCCGAACGGTCCCATGAACATTGGTGCCAGCTTCCCCTTAATGCCAAACCTCTGATGAACTTTCTAGGGCGAAACCTTCAAATACACCAAGTCCCTAACCTCGTAGCTCAGACCCTCAAGGTACTTGTTCGCATATTTCTTTTGCCTATCCTAAGCTGCTTTAAGCCTCTGCTGATCTGTCTCACCTTCTTAGTATGGTTAACAACAATTTCAAGTCCTATAGCCGTTGTATCATTCAGTGCCGCCCAACGTGTTGGTGACCTATAGAGCCTACCATAAAATGCCTCTAACGGTGGCATCCAGATACTCACCCGATAATTTTGTTGTAAGCAAACTCACATAAAGGTAAGTAATCCTCCTACGATGCACCAAATGGTAGTATACAGGCCCTGAGCATATTCTTGAGAATATGAATCAAACGCTCTGACTACCCGTCAGTTTGAGGATGGTAGGTAGTACCAAAATGTAAACGAGTGTCAAACTGCTCCTACATACTCTCCCAAAGCCTCAAAGTAAATCTCGAGTCTCTGTTAGAAATAATGGAGACCGATACACTATGCAATCTGGTAATCTCTATCTCGAAGATAATACTCAGCTGTGTAATTGAATATCTTATGGCGATCGATATGAAATGTGCCGACTTCGACAACCTGTCGGTAACTACCAAAACTGCATTTTGTCTCCTTATAGTCTGCGGTAGGCCACTAATAAAGTCCATGGTCACATGTTCTCACTTCCATTGAGGAATGGGCAGTGGCTGTAGCAACCTAGCTAGTCTTCTGTGCTCGGCCTTCACCTGTTGGCAAATATGACAACTCCGGACGTATGTACCCACGTCAGCCTTCATCCCTGGCTACCAAAATAATCTCTCGCAGATCATGATACATCTTGATCTGACTAGGATGAACTATACATCGCGACCGGTGTTTGTCTTCAAAAATGCTATTCCTGAGCTCTGATATCGGCGGTATCCATAAGCGACCCATGTGTCTCAAGCACCCGTTTGAACCCTTAGACCACTCTGTGCACCCCAAATCTTGAGCGAGACCATTGATCTGCAAATATTGGCCTTTAGTTTTCTGCAACTCAACAACCCGCCCAAGAGACACCATGTGAACTCGCATCTAATAATAAATATGTAGCTCAACAATAGCCTTTCGTGTTCTACACGAATCATATTGTAAATTAAGATGTCATCAATAAAAACTATAACACATCGATCCAAAAATGGCCTCAGCACCTTGTGTATCAAATACATGAAAATCGCAGATGCGTTAGGCAGTCTAAACATTTTGATTGTAAACTCGAATAGTTCGTAACGCGTACTAAAAATGGTTTTTTCCACATCCTCATCTCGAACCCTTAACTGATGATATCCTAAATGTAAGTCAATCTTCGAGAAGAACTTGGCCCCAACCAACTGATTGAATTAGTTATCAATCCTCGAAAGTAGGTAACGATTCTGAATCGTCACCTGATTTGGCTTCCGATGGTGCACACATATTCGCATCAAACTGTCCTTCTTCTTCACAAAAAGAACTGGAGCTCCCAAGGTGACATGATAGGGTGAATAAAACCCTTCCGCAAAAAATCATTTAATTGGGTCCTCAACTCCTCGTGCTCCGATGTTGACATCCTATACGGCTTGCTATAGATTGGCTGAGTTCCCAGAATCAGCTTAATGATAAACTCAACAACTCTCAATGGTGGCAATCCCGACAAATCATCAGGAAACATGTCTGAAAACTCGCTGACAATAGGGACATCCTCAACCCTAATCATCGTCCTAAACTTTGGCTCAAATATAGCCGCGTATGCCTCCATCTCATGCGACGTAGCTAGTCTGCCTCGAGTGATAGGTAACGCAGTCGCAAATCCAGCAAATGAAAATTCTAGAATCCCCTTTATGTTAAACGTCACAATCTTGCTGAAACAATCGATCTGTGCATGATATGCTGACAACCAATCCATGTCCAACGTCGCATCGAACTTCAGATACTCTAAAACTCATAAATAAATCGGAATCGATGTCCCCTATCTCAACGATACAATCTCGACATATCCGGTTAGGGTATATCTTATCCCCAGCAGCTGTACTAAGAACAAGATATGTATCTAAGGCTTGTGCAGGTAACCCTAACTCTCCTAACATGCGTCTAGAAATAAAAGACAACGTGCTACCAAAATCCATTATATACATGCATGGGAGTGCCACAAATAGATAACGTACCTTCAACAACCTGTCTGATCGCCTCCCTATCTGGCTGCGTGATCCCAAAAGCTGCAGTTTGGGGCTTATATTTGGCCTACTCAGTTTGTGGTGGTAGTGGTGCTGGTATGGTACACTCTTCCATAATATGTCCAACCTGATTGAATTGGTAACACGCACGAGTCTTCGATCTGCCAGAACTCCTCTGCCTCTGTGCTTGACCCTAGTCTCGACTCTGGCCTCTCTAACCTCTATCCTGCCTATACTGCTATCTAAGTTGATCAATTGGTGCAGAAGCCGTATAATATGCCACCTGACGATCATCACGTCTATCTTGGTCATGAAGATGATATTTGTCGCCTCCGCGACCCTGATTAAACTGCCAATCACCTCGGTGAGGTTTATGGCCTTATCCCTGCTGGTCCTGATCTCTCCTCTATCTCTTCGATTTTTGATTAGATTGAGAACTCAGAGCTAGCTGAATTTGCTGTCTTTACTGACTCTACAACACAGTCTGGACCGCTAATTGATTGGCTCTCTAAACCAGGTATGTCTCGTGCGCGAGGGATCTGTTGTAAATCTTTGTCAGTGTACAAGCTCCTCTAGATACAACTGTGCTCACAATCTTTCGTCCAAACCTTGGACAAAATAATATATTTGTAATTGATTAGTACATGTTTTGTCCATGGAGTACAACAATAGATATATGTACCTCTCCATGTATACAGTGACATACATCTCGCCCTGAACCAATGATATAAACTCCTACCTCAATCTGACTCTGACCTCTATGGGTATATACTCGTCCATAAATAGCACTCGGAACTCTACCTAGGTAGCCATAGTAGGATGATCGCTATATAGGTAGTCCACCATATCGCAGTATCGCTCTTAAGCAAAAACTCGATAATCTTGGCGGATCAATTTCCTCAACCCGAAACAAATCATGTAGCCGTTCATGAGATAACAACCACCTCCAGCTATCTCAAGGTCCCCGGCTTCATAAAAGTATCATGGCGAGAACCTAATAAAGTCTTTCATCTTCTTGGCCTCAATTGTCATCAAGCTATCAGAAGTTGACGCCACTACTAGTTGCTCAGTAGTCGCATGTGTAATGACCACTGTAGTATCTGCCGATACTACAACTAGCGTAGCTCCCTCGGCTAGTGTCTTAGATACTGCTGCCTGCACCTGAGTCTCAGTTATGGTAGGAGCCACAACTGCTTGAGTAGTAGTCATCGGTGCAGCCAAAATGGTAGTAGGAGCTGTAGTGACCGACGTCATTGCTCCTCACCTTCTTGGGGGACCGCTCCGCAACTGTCGCTGCCGCACCACCGCTGCAACACACCTCTCTCGAGCTGTTGCTACTGTTGGACGTCCAACGCTGGTGAGCTCCGCCGTCCGCGTCGCTACTGGAGCCGCGCTCTTCTCGAGCGGCTACACCGCTGGCGCCATTGGTCCGCTTCCAGCTCGCCTTTGCCGGAGCCGCTCGCACCGCCGCCATCTCTTTCTTTCTTTCTCTCTCTTGGCCGCCTCTCTCTCTTTCTCTTTCTTTTTATCTCTTTTTCTATCCTTTCTCCCTCTCTCTCTCTCTCTCTTTCTCTCTCTCTACCCGTTTAAATGAGAGAAATTCTTTTTAAGTATTTTGGAGAGGAGAGGGAGTAATGATGAGTGATGGGTTTGGTATGGTGATGTGATGTGTGATGTAATGGGATGTGTGATGTGACAACTAAATTCCAGGCTATCCCATACACCGGCGTTACGCACTCACCGCGACGTCATACACTCTCGTCACTACACGCGCTCAACGCGACCAATAAAATATCAAATAATGCGACAAGAATTATTTAATAATAGTAAAATAAATAAACACTCGACACACAAAATAACAAGTTTTACCTCGTTAGGCGTGCCCTGGGTTTTTCTGCGACGTCCACGTGGGTGTGAGCTTAGGATCTTAATCTGTAATTTGCGAGTTAATCGTGGTTAATTAGAGTGGGCTGTTACAATCTTCCCAACTAAAAGGAATTTCGTCCCGAAATTCAAATTTAAATAAATATTTACCTTGGAACAAGTGGGGGTATCGCTCTCGCAAGGTAGACTCTCTCTCCCAAGTGAGGCCCTCGTTTTTATGATACTGCCATCGAACGAGTACAAGTGGTATTTCTTTCCTTCTAAGAGTATGTATTTTGCGATCCACTATCTCAATAGGGTGTTCCTCGTATGTCACATCTGGTCGAACCTCGATTCTAGTCATATCAACCATCGGTTTCGGTCCTGATCTAGGCGACCGTAACATCGAAATATGAAAAACATTATGAACCCCTGCCAATCGACTTGGCAATCTCAACTATAAGCAACCTTCCCAACTCGTTTCTCAATTTGAAACGACCCAATAAATCTTGGTGCTAGTTTCCTTTTGATCCCAAATCTCTGATGACCCTTCAACGGAGAAACTTTCAAGTAGACCCAATCATCTACCTCGTAGCTCAACCCATCGCGGTACCTATCCGCATACTTCTTCTATCTGTGTTGGGCAGCCAACAACCGTTGACGAATCAGTCTCACCTCCTCTGTATGGTCCACAACAATCTCAGGCCCCACAGCTACTGTATCCTCGGGCTCTGCCCAACAAGCCGGTGATCTACATGGTCTACCGTACAGAGCTTCAAATGGTGGCATCCCAATACTGGCCTATTAGCTGTTGTTGTAAGCAAATCCACATATCGGCAAGAACTCCTCCCAAGACCCACCAAACTGCAACACACATGCCCTGAGGATATCCTCGAGTATCTGTATTAATCTCTCTGATTGTCCGTCTATTTGAGGATATAATGTAGTGCTAAACTGTAATTTAGTACTAAACTATTCCTGCATAGCTTGCCATAATGCTGATGTAAGACGACTGTCTCGGTCTAAAACATTCGAAATTAGTACTCTGTGCTGTCTTACAATTTCTCTTTCGAATAATATGCTCAACTATGTGAAATTATACTTAATAGAAATAGGTAGGAAATGAGCTCACTTCGTCAACCTGTCCATGATCACCCATATTGCATCATGTTTTCGCAAAGTCTGCAGAAATCCACAAACGAAATCCATCGTAATGTGTTCCCATTTCCACTGAGGGATGGGCAGCGGCTGCAATAACCCTCCAGGCCTCATGTGCTCAGACTTAACTTGCCGTCAAACCTCACAACCCCTAACATAGGCGCCGATGTCCGCCTTCATCCCTGGCCACCAAAATAATCATCGCCATATCGTGATACATTTTGGTCCTGCCAGGATGCACTGTATACCAGGACCTGTAAGCCTCCTGAAGTATCCCACCGCCTATCTCTGCCACTGCTGGAACCCATAACCTCCCTCGGTGCCTTAAATATTGATCTACAGATTCGCGCTAATCTGGATGATCGGGACTGCGTGCCATCTCACTGAATCTCGAGTACATTTCGTCAGTCCGGTGACACTCCAACACTCGCGGAATAGAAATGGATGGTACACCAATTTGTCCATAAATCTGTGCGTTCGCTGTAGCAAGAACCTTTGTCAAACTCAATGTTGCCGCCGCCTCAAGTAAACCATACTCGTGCATCATATGGCAGACAACTGTCTCAGAATCTGGTCCTCTCTTGCTCAATGCATCTGCTACGACATTTGCCTTCCCAAGCTAATATTCGATGGAGAAGTCGTAGTCCTTTAGCAACTCTAGCCAACGTCGCTGTCTCATGTTCAGATCTTTCCGATTAAATAAATATTTCAAACTTTTATGATCTGTATATAATGTGAACCTCTCCTCGTAGAGGTAATGTCTCCACACCTTTAGTGCAAATACGACTGCTGCAAGCTCCAAGTCGTGCACTGGATAATTCCTCTCACGGGTCCTCAACTGTCGGGATAGGTAGGCGATTACTCTGTCTCCCTACATCAGTACACAACCTAGCCCTGTGCCGTAAGCATCAGTATGAATTGTCAATCCCTTACCTGGCTCTGACAACACTAGTACTGGTGCAGTAGTCAGTCTCATCTTCAACTGTGGCAATGCATCCTCGCACTCCTTTGACCAAATGAAAGGTACATCTTTCTTTGTCAATTTAGTCATCGGTGTGGCGATCTTCGAGAAGTCCTTCACAAATCGCCCATAGTATCCCCCTAGGAAGCTCCTGATATCTGTCACTATCTCAAGTGTCGTCCAATCTATGACAGCATGTATTTTACTTGGATCCAATGATATACCTTTGTCACTGATCACGTGTCCCAAGAATTTTACTTCTAACAACCGAAACTCGCACTTACTGAACTTAACATATAGTTTGTGCTCTCTCAGCGTCATCAATATCTGCCTAGATGTTGCCCGTGATCTTCACGAGTCTTGCTGTAGATCAATATGTCGTCAATGAAGACTATGAAGAATCTATCCAAGTATGGCTTCAATACTCTATGCATCAAGTCCATGAACATGGTCGGTGCATTTGTTAGTCCGAACGACATCATTGTAAACTCAAATAACCCATATCTGGTGTTGAATGTTGTCTTAGGTATGTCTCTATCTCGAATCCTGAGCTAATGATAACTCGATCTCAAGTCTATCTAAGAGAAGACACGAGCTCCGGCCAACTGGTCAAACAAATCGTCAATCTTGGCAAAGGGTAACAATTCCGTATTATTACCTGGTTCAACTTCCTATAGTTAATGCACATCCTCAAGCTACTATCCTTCTTCTTAACGAACAAGACTGGTGCACCCCATGGTGATGTGCTCGGGTGTATAAACCTCTTATTCTCTAAGTCTTCCAATTGAGTCTTCAACTCATCCTGCTTATTTCGTGCCATCCAGTACGGTCTCTTAGCTATCGGCTATGTGCCTAGCACTAACTCAATAATGAACTCAATCTCTCTGAGTGGGGGCAATCTCGGTAGATCCTCCGGAAAGACATCAGGAAACTTACTGACAACTGGGACATCCTCAAGTATAACCTCTGGGGTCTCGATTGACTCTACTATCAGTGTACGAGCTCCGTCTGATACTACTGCGCTCGCAATCTCATCTCTAAGCCTAACTCTAAAGTAGTAAACCTGATCGCGATCTGTAGAAACCAAATCCCCAGCAAACTTCTATAGGTAGCGAAACCTCTCCATATATTGGACCGCTGTGCGATTACCCTGCCTAAGACACAAAAACTCATGTCTCAACACAACTATATCTCCCTCGGTATATACTGGTCATAAAAGACTTGTCTGAAACAGGCCCAAGCAGTTGGCTCTCCATGAGTCTCAGTATGAGCGGTTCACCAAACTTCGGCCTCTCTTCGGTACATATATCTAGATATCTTGGCGCGTATACTGTCGTGAATCCTCAGAAGATTATGTAATTTCTTGTGTGCAAGAAGCCATCTCGCTGCTGCCTTTGGGTTTCCGCCTCTAGTGAAATATCCCGACTGAAATCTCACAAACTCCTTCGTCAGCTTAGCATCAACTGACAGGGAAGCCTCGAATGTGATCTCCTGTGGGGTTTGTGTCACTGTCACTGCGTGTGTAGATGCCTGTGGGATAGCCTCAGTATGAGTCTCTAAAACTATAGTTTGTGTGGTAATCTCTGTCATAACTGCAATGAATGGCATACCCTGAACAATCGGTGTCACTGCCATCTCGGTGACGCTCGGTGTGGTGGCGGTGGTAAGTGTCTCGCTAGCCGCTGTCTGAGCACGGAGCAAGGCCATAATCTACTTGAACTGTCGATCGTGTGCTGCGATCTAAGTAAGTACACTATGATGAGTCGCGATAGGTGTAGTACCACTCGTCTGTCCACCATCCTCCGAAGGTGGAGTCAGCTGTCCGTCCATGTCGTATGTGTGATAGCGAAGGTCCGTATCAGCCTCGTATACGTATATATACTATTACAAATCAAAATATATAACATATAAGGTCCCATTTCGCTTCCCATCTAAAGTTCTAAGTCAGGATCTTCGGGTTTCCACATCTAATGTTTGTTGTTAAGTTTTATTCGGTTGTATTACATTTATCCCTAGGTTTGCCTGAACCTAGGCTCTGATACCAATTGTGATGGCCCCAAACTCCAAGGCAAACCGGTACCGCCACCTCGCCAGACACGTCAACAAGCATGCCATGTCACCGCACACTTATTTCTAACTGCCCGCGACCTAAACCTTTGGTACATATCTTATTCTCTTTAACTTAGTATTTATCGATGTTTTTATTAATATTTACAATTAAATTGACTAAGTTAAGTTGTTCGCGATTTATTAATATAAATTAAATATCAAGAGGAAGTCTTTGAAGCATACATATATCGTAGAAATGAAAAGTTTGTATTTCATAAATAACCCTATAGTGTGGAAACCCTGTATGAGTTACCATGTATATCAAAGAACGACATGTAGGGATTTGGGGTTCATACGCAGCTGATATTACAAAACAATTTTGACAAAAACCCTAACAGGATCGGAATCTAATTCCATTAAAAACATTTAAACCAAGAAAACTTAAATCATACCTCGATTGCAAAATACCTTTATGAAGATTGATCGATCTTTAAGGCGCTGCCAACGACGAATGCCCTCTACCAATAGTCCATATGCAAATGACGGCCGAGATTCGAAGTGCTAGCTTCGAGAGAATACCAAACCTTTTTGTTTCTCTCCAAAACGATCCAGAGCGTACCATAAAACCCTAAGTCGTTTCTAAAATGAAAATAGAGCTTCGCCCTTAATCTTTTGTACATGTGTTCTAACTTAAAGCGTCTATTTATACAACCATTATATATAGACGGTTAAGTAAATTACACATATACCCCTACTTAAAGAAGTATAAGTGTAATACACCACAAGGGCATTTCTGTCATGAATTTTATCATATAAAATTCATTTTTCTGAACCATCTTAAAATCTCGCAAAACCATTCTTAGTGTGTGACCCAATAGGCTCATACAACGTTGGCAGTGTACCAAAACACATTTTGGTATACAAGTCATAAGCGGCCTCTAGCAAGACATTATGACTACCCAAGTTGTAAAAATATCAAATCGATACAAGCTAATCAATAGTGTATATAACATCCTTTTGTCACACGATATCCTTTTTGATCAAACATAAGGCATGAAATTGTCATCCAACATGTTCAATCGTACTAATCTCGATCTCTAGGTAGACTGAAAACATCCAAGTGACATTGATCAATATCAATTCACTTAGAATAGGCCTTTTAACAGTCTAACCCATCGAGGGATCCACTGGATATCTCTCTTTATATGAGAGGGACAAATTCTATCTTGATTACACAACTTCATCACATTGCTCACACAGTAACCAATCACAACCTTTATAATCGTCCGGTTAAAGACAATGTTTGATTATATCAAATCACTGTGTTCCTAATGTTGAGGTCTCTCGTAATCTCGAGTCAGAGGACTGAAAAAATATACCTATCATGAGAAACAACTATTACTTAATCCATGCGATGTTCTCATAGCGGGTCGATCCAGTACTTTGTTCCCTAACAAGTACTCATGATCTTGATTCGTATCCCTATACGTATAATCATCATATGATCATCAATTAAGACTCACATAAGTCTTAATTCATTATAGTTTCCAGTATAATGATCGACTAGGGACATTTTGGATATTTCTATAAATACCGATGGATCTTATTATAATGTAAACATGCAAATTAATTATAATAAACAGGAAATGAAATCCTCTATTTTATTAACTAAAAGTATTCGTAAAGACAGTTAATGGATTGACCTAGGGCACATGCCCCAACACGACAAAAGTACAAAAGATGAACATTTACATGTATAAGGTATACAGTCCTCCCAAAAATCTCATAAAAGCAGTAAATTCTGCATGCAAACACCTACGCAAAAAACTGATGGGACTCTCCTAACTCAAAAAATAATGACAAATCCTAGGTGAGTAAATCCAAGAGAACGTTAGCTAATATTCACGAAATCTAATAAAAAGGCTACAATTCATGCAATTTAAATAAGGAATAAGAATAAAGTAATCGTATGAATATAAGTTGTTGAGAAGTCGAATTTGGACACGAGTGTAGCGTGACATAGAACCATGGTCGACATCCGGGAATTGTCTTAGCTAAACCAAGAGGAACCCATGATGATCACCTCGCCAAACATCTCACGGTCGAATGAGAGGAACCATTGAACGGGAGATACCCCATCCAAACATCTCTCGAGAGGAACCCATAACGAAGACTTAGGTGTTCATCAAACATCTCTCAACCTACGGGTCTTGCAGAAAATAATCACCGCATAGCCCTAACATGACCAATTACTCGAATAGCGCGGGGTAGCTAGCTTCGAGGTGTGAGTCCGTGTCATGCTTGACCCCGTCGACAAACACGCATACGCACGTGGGAATGGATGAACAGTAAATGAACAACAATAAATAGCACAATGGAATAATTGAAATGTGAAATAAAGTAAGTATCATAAATGAATTTCAACTAATTTTCTCGTGGGTTACTTACTTCAAACAAATTGGAAATCGCCTTCACAACGTCATGCACACGCCTCGAGATATGTACCCGACACCCGACTCTAGTATCCTAGTCTACTTTCGTTGCATTTCGTCGGGGATCGATAATTCTGGCAACGCGCCACTGCAGCGTCGCTCCACGTCGTTCACCGCGCCGCTGCCATACCGCTCACCGCCACCGCTGTTGCCTTGCAGCCTGCGCCACCGCCGCCGCGCTCCGCTTCGCTTGAGACACCACCCCTGCCGATCCACCACTCCTCCTAACTGGCGTCATTGCTCCTCGCCGCCGTCTTGGTGGACCGCGCCGCAACTGTTGCAGCCGCGCCGCAGCTTGGAGACGCGCCACTCCGATCCGCTGCTGCTGCTAGATGTCCACCGCTGGTGAGCTCCGCCGTCCGCGCCGCTACTGGAGCCGTGCTTTTCCGAGCCGAGACACCGCGGCGCCGCTAGTCCGCTTCCAGCTCGCCCTCGCCGGAGGCGCTCGCACCGCAATCGTCTCTCTCTCTCTCTTGGCCGCCTCTATCTCTCTTTCTCTCTCTTGGTCGTTTCTTTTTTTTTCCTCTATCTCTCTCTCTCTCCTCTCCCTCTCTCTCTCTCTCTCTTTCTCTTTCTCTTTCTACCCGTTTAAATGAGAGAATTTTTTTTTAATTATTTTGGAGAGGAGAGGGAGTAATGATGAGTGATGGGTTTGGTATGGTGATGTGATGTGTGATGTGATGGGATGTGTGATGTGACAACTAAATCCTAGGCTATCCCATATATCGACGTTACGCGCTCACCGCGACGTCGTACACTCTCATCACTACACGCGTACAACGCGACCAATAAAATATCAAATAATACGACGCGAATTATTTAATAATAGTAAAATAAATAAACACTCACACACACAAAATAACAAATTTTACCTCATTAAGTGTACCTTGGATTTTTCTCTAGACGTCCACGTGGATCTGAGCTTAGGGTCTTAATTTGTAATTTGTCGGTTAATCAGGGCTAATTAGAGTAGGGCCGTTACAAGAAGTTATAATAATTGCACTTTTTATAATCATTTTTTATTCCTATTTAAAGCATAACATTCATACCGTAGGATCTATTGATCTCTAAAATTAATAGACTACTTATACTTCATTGAAATACACAATCACAATTCATAATGGAAATCATCACAAATCATAGATGAAAATAAATATTACCTTGAATTAATCAACGAAACTAAACTTGAATTGCAGACGTGAAATTTTCAATGTTTCCTTCACATAAACTCTTTAATACTCAAACTCAATGTAAAACCTATTCTAAATTACTCTAATTTTGGATAATAGTTGGTATGCAGTGAGTTTATCATCTCTTAATACCTATTTATACTCCATAATAACAATTACAAACCCTACTTTATAATTTAACTCGAATTAAAACTCTAACTTTTTTATTTTCTGCGTGTTTTATGCTGTTACTTACTGCTCAGCGTCGTGCCTTATAGCTCACCGTGTTGTCATTGTGTCGCCACTCCATGTGTATTTTCCTTGCTCCCTAGTGTCTCGATGCTATCATTGCTTCTCTGGCGCTGTCCCTTATGCTCCACAACGTCGCCACTATGCCAGATTTTCAGAGTTGATTTTCTTTACTTTTTCTTCTCTCCTACACCTTGCCTTTCCTTCCATGCCGTGCCTTGTGTCGCGCTAAGTGTGTTTTTTTGTGTTTTGCTTCATTTTTTCTCATTTTTCTCAATTCCTTTCTTTACACTTTAATTCCCTAAAAATGCAATAATGTCATGAATTGATACTCATTTAAGGATATTTATACTAAATATACGACTAAACTAACCTTATATATGTATAAATAATCACTTATCAAATACCCCAAACTTAAGATTTTGCTCGTCTCGAGCAAATGTATATTCTACTAAGTCTTCTAATTCTAGTTTTCATTCAATTTACATTGTTAATGAAGTATCATTTAATTCACTAAGTTCAACTTAACAATCCATTCAAGAGTTTTTCTTTGTAAAAACTTATCTTTTTAAGACATGTAGCTTCAACAACATATGTAACTTCACTTTCAAAACAACAAAGGAGATCACAATAAAAAACCATCACTACTTACAAGTTTTTTTCATCTCAACACTCAAATAGCAAGTATACAATCTCATTTTTTTCCATTAAGCTCAGGAATTCACAAATAAGTATAGATTATACTTATCTTTGGTAGACTTTAGTAATTCAAGAGTCTATAGGACTTTAACATACTTGGAATGGAAACTTGAGTTAATTAGCTACTCATACTCGAGCTAAAGTTTTTTATTTGAAGAGTTTTAGTTTGCTTCCACCCCTTTTTCTTTTTTTTTTTTCTTACGTTTTCACTCATTCTTCTTCTTTTCATTTTTCTAATTTTGTTGTCCCTGCCCCTTTTCAATGGACTTCATTCTTCCTCACTTTTTCCAACCATCAAGTTCTCTGCTCTATTTCCTATAGAACTTGTGGGATTCTCTCATTTTTTATATTTTTAAAACTCTTGTTAGCATTTCTCACTTTCACTAAATCAAGTAAGTCAACTCCAAATTTTAATATATAATGTATATTTCTTCTCCTCTTTGCACTAAGTCTTTATTTGATTTGCATTATCAAGTAAAATTTACACTTATTATAGAATCCTTAGAGATCTAACTTTTTCACAAGAAGTGTTATAGTTTCTTGCTTTTGTTTCAAGTTCAATGTCTTCCCTAACTCTAGGTTTCTAATTATGAAATCACATTGTTGTTTGCTACATTTCATTATTATTTTTCTTCAAAATTTAAAAATACTTTCATGAGTTTCATATTAACAAGATACTTATAATCTACTCATCCACAATAAAAGACATGAACATGCAAATGAACTACTTATTCATTACATATTACTATATATAACCTAATCTATACTACTTAAGCATTCAAATAGTAAATAAAAGGAAAAAATTATACACCACCATGCTTTCATCTTTAACTGCTTCAAATTAGAATTTGAACGATCATACCTGTAGTGTTTATCACCCTAAACTTAAACTAAACCTTATCCTCAAGGTTTAAAAATAAACCTGAAACATTAAAACACTAAAACAGACAAATATATGTAATAACACGAGTTATAATAAACTAAACTAAAAATAGAATTAAAACAAGCAAATAAGTAACGAAATATCCCAAATGTTAAAATTTGTATCAAAGTCACTCTCACCTCCCTAGGTCTAAATGATTCCTATTACAATGACTTTAGGACTACAAATCATCATCGTCATCTACATCATTAGCTCTAAGTTGAGATGGTGTTATTGAACGCTCCACCCTGCTGCTTTGCACCAAATCCCGATCAAACACGTATGCTTGTGCTGTTGGAAAACCATTGACCTATTAGCATGTCTCAACCTCATGCTCCTTTCATATCTAGCCATGTCCCTATGATGGTCAACAAATAACATGAAATTGCACCATTCGTCCCGTTGATATTGTTCTCTCCTTTCCATATCCTACTTATACCTCAGCATGGCTGCCCAGCATGGTACCCTATCTTCCTGGTAATGTATCCTCATCTCCGCTACCCATAGCCTTTGCTGCCATGGAGTCAAATCTTTTAGTGGTGGTATAGGTGCCTATGGTGGAAGCAGTGGTAGAAATACTTCAACACCATCCAAGTCTCACTCTCCAAACTCTAGGTCTACAAACTTGTAGCCCTCAGAAAATCCTTGTTGGTGTTGCTAATCTTTTTCTTCATTTTCCTCATCTTCTAATTCTTGGGTTGTTTTTGCTACTACTTGATACTCTTACCTTTTTGCTAACACTTCGACCTTAAGTCTAGTTCCCTCGTTTCTTTCTTTCTCTCCTCATAATCTTGATAACTAGGTGGTGATTTCAACATGAGCATGAAAGTTTCATCCATGGTTGGTTGGACCTCTATATCAAATTCTTCATCGTCTCTCAACCTCATTTCAACCATCAAACACAACTGAGTAATCAATATAGGGAACAAAACTTGTTGCCTTTTCAACATGATGGACTCCTTCAGACTGGTGTGTATGATCTCTCCGTACTTTATAATTTCATAAATACAAGCCGCTTTTGACTTGTTAAGCTCACCTTGCTCAGAAGTAGGGTATAGTGATGCAACAAGAAAATGTTGTCACATCCTATAAATCTTTCTAAACTCCCATTCTTTATGTGTTTCAGCACATTCTCGGCTCCCGTGATCCATCCTTGTTGTCCTGGGATAACCAATGCATTTTCAATGGCTCTAAAAAGGTATAGGTTATAGGGTTTCTCATATAATCTAGCCATGAAAGTCGATGCAGATTCGTGCAAGCTTAATTCTTCCAACCCATAGAAAGTATTGATCCCACGCCTATTGAAAGGAACAAAAACCCTTCTTACCTTCACTGGCTCGTCCTTTGCCTTGAACTTCGCATTGGCATATAATTCTAAAACAATACCACTTACTCCTTTAACTTTGTTTTTTCTATAGTCTTGAGTGAGTGGTTCCCAATTTAGGTGCCTAATTAAGCCGTTCACTCTCTTATCGTACTTAGTCGACAAATTATTTCTTCTTTCACAAATGAACTCCTTACGAAGGATTTTCTCATATCGGTCCTTAGCCTCTCTACAAATGAAATATTTGGATTTAAAAGGTATAGGTTTTTCTTCATTGGGGTTTCTAGAGGTGCATGTCTTAAAATAACTTGCTCTAGTTTAGCTAACTTGTTTCCTTGTTCTCTCCATTTTTTCCAATTTCAAGCAACTACATAACAATGCAATGCAACTCGGTCTTCAAATCACCTAAAAATCAAAATTCATATAACATGGATCATGCATATGCCAAATAGTGCAAGATGTCAACTAAGGCTCCATGGGCAGTATTTACGCTCACATTCAAATAATCTTGCAAAACCTATCATATAACCTCAAATCCCCAATTTCATAAAATATCATCAAAATTTTCAAAATTCGAAGTATAACTAGATGAAATTGTTAATATACCTCAATGCAAGATTACCTCAATGCAAAATTTAGTTTCGGTGCAGAACACTCCTCCAAGTCTTTTTCAATCCAAGCCCTCTAACTTTTCTTACCAACTAGAACCTTAGCTCTCTTTGGACCCAAAATCTAAAAATCTAAGCCCTAGCTCTACCAATTATGCAAATCTATAATGCATTTATTTCTTCACTCTAAATCACCAGGAACTCACTAATCTCACTTAAAAATGATCAGACTTTGGCTCTAGAGGGATGTATGTTTGGCATTTGTGGTGGAGTTTTAGTAAAAGTGTGAAGGATAATGAAAATGGGGTTTAAACCCTTTAAAATTGACCTCGACGTTGTGCCTTATGGCACGAAACTATGACAACATCGCCACTATGTGTCAACGACGTAGGCATTTCGTCATTTATGCTTGCTGCGACTTAGGCATCGTGGCCTTTACTCACAGCGCCGTGGGTAATACCCACGATGTCGACCTCATAGCCCATGTCCTTACGTATACATTTTCGCTATATCTCCTCTAGCGATCCTCCGACTTTGTTTATAACTCACACAAGGTATCGTGACTGCATAAAATCCATGAAAATATAAAGATTAATAACTTCAAACTTTTGATTCACCCATGCACCTTATCTTCACCGATTTGAACTTGTTCACTATTTTTCGCTTTTTAATGATTTAGCGAGATATTTCTATTCCAATGAATCATCACCTAAAAAAATGGTCTTTCCTACACATGCAACACATTCTCGAAAGTTAGAACTAAAACTTGTTAATTGTAATTATTAAACTAAATAACTAATTATTTAGTGATGTTCAAAAACTTGAAATTTACAACCCTGGGCTGCCATCCAGTAGCGCTTAATTTAACGTCATGAGCCAAATGCATTTTTGCTTATTTAGCTTGAGTTTAAATTAAGAAGCTCCATCTACAAATTAGAGACTATGATGTCACTCATGTTCGGATGTACTTCTTCACCATCGACAAAGACAACCTTCTCACTATCATTGCCCTCATCGATACTCATCGTGATCTTCCTATCTATTATATACAAATTTGTGTTAGTAGTGTTCAAGAATGTCTGCCCAAATATCATAAACATATCATCGTCCATATTGTGGTTAATGACTTTGAGATCCATGATGAATGTGAATCTATCCATTTTCACATGCACATTAAGGTATCGAGTTATTGTTTACTACTTGCAAATGCATCATATTAGGATAATCGATGTTCAAGTTGGCATGTATCATGTCCATGAAAGGTGTGGGATTGACTGAGGCTCTCGTATCACATAGAACATTTCTAAATTAGTGCCCATTAATGTTTATCAGTATGCTTATCTCTTTAAGATCTCTCTTTTTGATAGGTTGAAATCGTAGGATGAACTCGAGCTTTGGTTATGATTTCTTTGGAACCAACTTGATATCATCGCTTTGTAGGTCATCTTCGAGAGGTTCTTCATCTTTTGGCTTGGATTTCCATTGTCCGTTTCCCTTCTTTTTCTTCAAAGCATTGATTCTTTGCTTCTTAAAACCATCTAGCTCATCTTACCTTACTTCCATTTCATGCTAATGAATTTCTTCATGCTTGTACAATACTTGGTCTTATCTTAGCTCCTTTGTTGTCGTAATACTCTTCATGCGAATGACACTCAAGTTTTCCTTAGAATTGGTGACGATGTTGCTAGGAAATTGTCATTCTTTCTTTGAGTTCAAGGCTATAGCAAGTTGACAAATTTGCCTTTCTAAGTTCTTGATGGATTGTGATTGCTCATTATCTATACTCTTTATAGCCTGCTTTACTCCTTCCAACTCTTTCTCGTGCTTCTCTTGGCAATCTCTATCGTTCATGTCCATGGCTTACAAATACTTCTTAATTGACTTTAGTGAAGTCATCTATTCGCTCTACTCCAACATCCCCTATTAGACTTGTTGCTCGAAGTCTTGAGGTAACTTTAGTGCATTATCAGGATTTTCATAAGAAAAGTTTGGGTTATTATTGTACCCTTGATAAAATCATTGAGGAGCCATTTCTCTTAGCTTGAATTTGTTCCCATAGCCTTGATTGTTCATGAAGTTAATGTCTTCATGTTCCATTCCATGCTATATGTCCATTTTGCTAACCACCATACCTTGGTGATTTATTGGTTGATGTGCTACTTGTAGACCTCGGTGTCCTATATGAAGTTTGGCCATATAACTGCTTAGATTTGATAGTTGTCCTATAGTTTCAGCACGCTTAGTCAATCTTGTAGACACCTATTGGTTTCCTTACTATGGAATGAGTACAAGTAGTAGAATTTTGAGCCAACTAATGCAACCTCTACTAGCGTTCTCATGCTGTAGTTCAACCCATAACAAAAAATCCAGAGTTGTCCCCATTTCATGAATCCATGTCTCGGACATCTCATCAATATCTCTTTGAATCTTTCCTAAGCTTGCCAAGAGACTCGGCGTCTTCTTGCTTGAATTGGTTAATCTCAAGTTTCTTTTCGCCGACCTTTATTGGGAGAAAAAACTTGTCAAGAAATCTTTCATTGATTTTCACCCATGAAGTCATACTTTCTGCATTTAGCCCTTAGAACTAGGATTTGGTTTTTCCACCTAATGAGAATGGAAAAAGTTTCATCCTGATCACCTCTTTCATAAATCCGGTAATATGCACAATGTTGCACTTCTTTAAGAAATTCTCAACACGTGCACCTGGATCATCATTCGATAGCCTGTTGAACAAATTTTTTGTACTATGTTTACCAGAGAAGTTCTCGGTAAAACTTGGTGGCGTTGGCTGGAAGCTTCATCACTTTGTTGTACGTTTCTTGAACTTCTGGCTTAAAGTAGTTACGAAGGCATTTATGTCCTTGTGCTCTCTTTTACACTAGCAGATTGCCTACGGGTTGGTTATTCTAGCAGCTCGGTTGTTGGTTTCTAGCTTGCTCCTCTGCCATCTCAACTCCTTTCTTTTTCTTTTTTTTGTTCATTCTATCAATCTCCATGTTGTAAGGAACTAGGTCTTCTCTTTCCTTCCCTATGCATACATTAAGTATCCCTGAAAAGAAAATACAAAAGATCAAGTGCAGAATGTCAAATTTGAAAGTTAACCTTATATTTTTTCTTTTTGTTTTTATGAACTTAAAAGTAAAATACTGAAAAAAAAATTTAGCAACTTTTCAAACTAACTAAGTAAACCTAATGGCTACCTATCCCCGACAACGATACCAAAAACTTAGTGTGCGTGTTGCAAGTATAATGGCTCGCTTGTAACAATAGTGCAATCAATTTACGTTGATCACAAATATCATCCACAGGGAAGGGTTTTTGCATTTTTTGTTAATTACTTATTTAACTACAATTATTACAAAGGAATTCAATTTTTATTGGTTTTATACTAAACTAAACTATCTAACAAATCAAATTAAATTTTACTTAAAATCTTATATTAAGGATATCTTAGTTCACAACTTCACTTAGGTAATTTAATATAATGCTTTGGATTCATGTTTACATCTAATATGTTGTTTGCAATGCTTAATTAGAATAGATAGATTTCCTTCAAATCCACTTCAACCGTTACGGAAAAGATTCTAATGTACATACTAGAACTCTAACTATCGATGTGAATAACGTAAGCTCCACATTATTTTAAGTACTAAATCATTGGATTCATAACCAACTAAGTTTACTATCCGCACCTCTCTAATCAACAACTATCGCTCGATGTTGTATGTCTTACAGTTGTACCGTTCATGTCTGGATTTAAAGCTTCAATGGCTATTTGATAAGTCGGTATTTATAGGTATTTAATAGTCTATTTTAGTATATTTAATTATTAAAAGTATTTAAAATATATATTTAATTATATTTTTGGTCATTTTTAGGTAAAACGGAGTGCGCGGTTGAATTCGTGGCGGAAAAATACTCAAAATGGAATATTTACTTGCAGTGATCGGATGCCGGACATTTTGCCTCGAAATACGAGTTGCGCGGTGGGTCGAATAGCGTACATGATGTTTCAGCCAATCAAAGCATGCCACGTCAGCGGTTTGCAAGACGCAACTGCCACGTATCAGGAGTGTATAGGTCTACGTATCGTCAACAGCCAGCGCACACCAATCACGGGCCGCCACGTCATCTAGGCAGACACGCACACACCGCAAGCAATCTTCTTCACGTCTCGGCCTTCGTCGATATGCCTCGCGATGCGAGACAATATAGACTCCAAGATTTTCGGTCGAGAGTCGCGCGGTTTTTCGAGCCACGTGGCGTGATATCACTCGTTTAGCGCATTTCGGTGACGTGGTTCGACCAATCACACGGCGCCATGTGGCGATGAGTAAGCAACACACATTGAAACGCACAGTTTCTCCGCGAATCACGCGACGACAAATCAGCGCGGTGACAGGGACAGATGAATCACAGCGGGGCACGTGGCGGTGACACAGAAAAACAGCGAATCACGTTGTGACACATGACAGAGTCCGAATTTTGATCTAAAAACACCCCTACGATGCTCCTCGACGCACGAGTCACGTACCTAACCCCTAAAATTAGTATCCGAGACCAATTTGGAGTATTTTTATATATTAGGAACCTAGGTATTATTAGGAGAAGAATTAATTAGTTTAATTTTAGATTAGTTTTTAGTATAGATTTTTGAAGATGATGTTCGGCTAATCAATTTCTTGCCTAAGTCGAAGAGGAAGCGAATTGGAATCATGGATTCAAAACATTCTATGTGAGATCTTTTATTTTATTATTTAATTAATTTAATTTCTTATATTTCATTGTTGTTGATTTAATGATTATGATTTAGATCTATAGTGTGTATGAGGCCAATGCATGCTTTTAGATTGACAATCTATAGTTATTTGGAATATTAGTATCCGTGTAATTGTGCTTTTATACCAATAAAGTAACAAACATTCACCCATTTGCCCCCTTTCGGTTGTACAACAATTGAATCTAAAATCCCTTTCGATCCGGTTATCTAGGATTAGTGTTCCCATAGATCTATATTACTTGAATGTGTTAAACAACGGATGTCTAGGGTTATACATTAATTAGAATCTAGGTCCCGGCTATCGAGATTAGGGGAACTAGGAATTTCGGTTGTCGAGCCATGATTGTCATTGAATCTTGATTCGATTTGTGGAACCTTTAGGTATTATTTAGGTATTAATTAATTATTAATTAATTGGTTTAAAAGTAGTTAGTTATTTTATTTAATTAGTTTAGTTAGATTAATTAGTTTAATTAATATTTATTTGAAAACTCTCATATTTAGTTAACTTATTAACTCAAGTCCCGTTCGACCCATTTACCACTACTACACCCTTGCGATAACTCGATATGGATTCGACCCCATATTTCTTTCGTTTTTAGTTTCTTTTTTTACTTTTTACGTTTATTTTTTTTATTGTGTTTACTTTTTTACGTTTTTAGTTTCTTTACGTTTTTAGTTTCTTTTTTTACTTTTTACGTTTATTTTTTTAATTTATAATTTTTTATATTTTTTGTTCTGTTTACTTTTTTTATTTACGTTTTTAGTTTCTTTTTCTATTCTGTTAGTTTATTTACTTTTTTTATTAATTTTTTTATTTTTTTTATTACTTTACTATTTTACTTTCTTAGTTAGATTAGTAACTATTATTTTTTTCTTTCTTTTCTTTATTAGTTTACTTTATTTATTTATTTATTTATTTATTTATTTTTCTTATTTTATTTTGTCTGTCTAGTCCCTTGCTCTTAACATGTATGCATGCAATATGTCGAGTTCCACAGACTAAAAACTTGACCGACTACTCTCCGTAATGGAACACTTCTTCTCCTCTTGTAAAGTGCAAGTCAACCCTGACATGGACTCCTCCTACTTCCATAATTATGGTCGATACGAAGATTCACATTATTATAATGTGAATGGGGTAGGTATGCCACAAAATAGATATCAAAATATTAACATGAATTTTTTTGTGCAACAGGTCGAGGTTTGCGAAATTTGTGGAGATTATTCTCATTCCGCACATAATTGTCCATATAATCCACAATATGAGAATTACAACTACTCTAGCTATGCACTGCCACAACCTGACTTCTCTGGACTCAGGTCACACACACAAGCTCCTCAACATGACCGAAATCAACGGTGTCATCAAAGCCTCTCCTTGAACGATATGATGATGCAAGTGATGGAAAGTTTGCCTGAAAATTGGCAAACTCGCAATGAGATTCAAAATATCGATTTCAGTTTGCCAGCCTTGACGGACGTGCAAACTTCCTTCACTTTTACCCCAGAGGAGGATGTGAGTGATGATACGTTGACAAATCTTGAGGTGAGAGAGGATATATAGTCGGAAGACTATGTGATGGAAATATCAAAAGAATGTGAAGTCTTTCAAATTGAGCCAGAGATTGTCATTGCACTAAATGAGGGAGAAGATGAGATGAAGAATGATGTCAATTCAGACAAGCCGGAGATGCAGCAGATAGAGAGCAAGGAATACCAACCTCTGGTGTTGGTACGACCACCCACCCTCCCATACACATATGGTACACCTTATAAGGGGGTGGAAGTAAGGGAGCGTTTGCAGATCTTCTACACTGCCGACACATTTGTGTTGGACGAGTCTGATACGATAGATTCCTTCGTGTTGGAAGTCCCAAATGAGCTCTTAAATCTGAAAGAGGGCATGCATGCTTCATTGCCCAATTACGTAGATGCGCCATTCGTTGTCGACATCTCTAAAGGAGAGGGAATCACGTGATCAATCATCCTAAGTCTAGCCAAAGACTTAAAAGAAAGGCGGCTCGTTGGGAGGCAGCCCAGCTTTATTTTTATTTTTTATTTCCTGCATTAATTTTAGTTTTAGTTAAGTTTTAGTTATTATTATTATTATAACACTCTAATTTGGTTTCTTTATTTTTTTTTACAGGTAATAGAGGGTTGGAGAGCTGAATTTTGTAGGTTTGACTTTGGATTATTCTTTTAGCATAATTTGAGCATTTCTTTTTAGGACTTAACATGTTTTTAGGATTTTGGGTGTTTTGAGACTTGGTTGGGACATACCTAACTTAAGTCGCCGCAATAGTGGCGGGTTTTCTTTTTTAGAAAACCCAAAACCCTAAATCTCATTCCATCATCTTGTTGATTTCACCATTAGTTGAATAACTTAGGGCTCGCAAGACTTGATTGGAAATTTTTTTGAGTTAATTCCTATATTTGCTAGTTATTTCTCTTGTTATGAATATTATTTTTCTTTAGTATCCTTAGTCATTCACGTATGCGATTTAATACATTCACTGCTAGTTTTTAGAAATTTCTTGTTATTCAAGAACTTGTATCACTTTCTAATCCATGTTCTTCTTTCACCATCTTGTTTGTTTTCTATGTGTGGACTCCTTGACTTGTTTTGAACCTTGAGGACAAGGTTCGGAATAAGTTTGGGGGTGTTTTAGGGATTGTGGGTTGTTTTGGATGGATTTTTTGCGAAAGACCGCAGGTGAGATCGTTTAATGTTTTTTATTATGCGGTTATATGCGGATATTGGATGATAATGGTGGTGTTTTATATCATTTATTTCATTTCTTATCCATTCACATATTCTTTTCTCATTTCATTAGGAATTGATACACTTTCATGTATATATTTAGTATGTTTTATTTATTTAGATTGATTTAAAGCTTCAATGGCTATGATAACTTCTAAAGCTTAAGTTCATTAAACACACAAATGATCAAGATGTCTAAAACATTTTTGATCTAAAAACACCCCTAAGATGCTCCTCGACGCACGAGTCACGTACCTAACCCCTAAAATTAGTATCCGAGACCAATTTGGAGTATTTTTATATATTAGGAACCTAGGTATTATTAGGAGAAGAATTAATTAGTATAATTTTAGATTAGTTTTTAGTATAGATTTTTGAAGATGATGTCCGGCTAATCTGTTTCTTGCCTAAGTCGAAAGGGAAGCGAATTGGAATCATGTATTCAAAACATTCTATGTGAGATCTTTTATTTTATTATTTAATTAATTTAATTTCTTATATTTCATTGTTGTTGATTTAATGATTATGATTTAGATCTATAGTGTGTATGAGACCAATGCATGCTTTTAGATTGACAATTTATAGCTTAAGTTCATTAAACACATGATCAAGATGTCTAAAACATTACACTCAGAATCAATATAAATTCTAACCATTGCGCTTTTTATAATCACTTTTTCTCCTATATCAAAGCATAGCATTTACACCATAGGATCCATTGATTCCTAAGATAAATAGACTATTCACACTTTATCGAAACACATATTTCAAAATTCATAATGGAAATCATTGCAAATCAGAGATAAATATGCATATTACATTGAATTACTCAACGAAACCAAACTTGAATTACAAACATGAAAGTTTTCAATGTTTCCTTCACATAAACTCTATAATACTCAAACTCAATGTAAAACCTATGCTAGATTACTCTAATGATTGCTAATAGTTAGTATGTGCTGAGTTTACCATGTCCTAATACCTATTTATATTCCATAATAACAATTAGAAACCCTACTTTACAATTTAACTCGAATTAAAACTCTAACATTGTATTTCCTACATGTTTGGCACCGTCAATTACTGCTTGGTGCCATGCCTTATAGCCCATTGCACCACCATTGCATGTGTATTTCCTTGCACCTTGGTGTCTCTGCGCTATCATCGCTTCTCCAGTACTATCCCTTATGCTCCATTATGTCGCCACTATGCCGGACCTCTAGAGTTGATTTTCTTCACTTTTACTTCTCTCCCACACTATGCCTTTCCTCCCTACGTAGTGCCTTGTGTGCCCACAATGTCAACACCTATAGTCGCGATGCCAATTGTGTTGTTGTGGGTTCTTGCTCTATTTCTTCTTCCTTTTTCCTCAATTCCTTCCTGTGCCTAAATTTCTAGGCGAATCGAGCACCGCCATGTTGCCAGAGAAGTCACCAGGTCATGCCCCGTCACTTGCACAACTATTCATGATAGCTCGCGAACTAACCATATAGTAATCCAACTTTGTAAGTTTTGATGTTTAAATTATTATTTTATCAAAATATACAAAATTATAGAGTCTTACAACGTAATTTTTTATTGTGATTAACTTATGTTATTTGAATAGCATAAGTCTTAATAATATGCAAATAAGTAATGTAAATGAATTTTTGCATTAATTAACAAACCTATGATGTGGAAACCCGAAAAAAGATACCACGTATATCAATAAAGGCGATAAAAATGTATAATAAGTGTCAATATACAAATATTAGATAATAAATCTCCTAAAATGATCCCCAAAAGTATCATAAACATAAATACATACACCTACAAGTGAAGCTATTTTGGCTCTTTATATCTGCCTCATTGTATGAGCTGCAACATGCCACAAAAACAATGACAAGTTCTAGTGAGTAAATCCCAGAGAAACTCAGTTAGTATTCACAAAAAATTCAAGAACATGGCTACAATTTATGTAGATAAAGTAAATAAATGGAAACGTAAAGCATGAATATAAATCGCTCAGATAATCGAGGATATGAAACGCGAGTGTGGTGTATAGCTGTCAAGCCCTGGGATGCAAATACTTAACTGAGATGGCCATGGGGACAACATGTTCTTGATTGAAATGAGAACTTTATTGGTCGGAAGGTAGATTTTCGCCTAACGCCTCAAAGGAGAGGAACTCTATGAAAAATGCGAGACTCACATCAACCCATTCTCAAGATCATCGATTCGTGGAGAGAAATCTTTCGTGTAGTCTATGGTATGGCTAACACCTTAGCAACAATCAATCATCATCTATGAGAGAGCCGGAAAGGAGTCATACCATCCCTTTAACCATACATAGACACAAGCAAGAATAAAATAAATTTGAAAGCCGAATTGGTGAAAAGTAAAAATGAAATATGTAAACTATGAAGGAAATAAGTAAATTTCAAAAGAAATATGTAAATTCTAAGCTGAATTTCTCGTGGGTTTACTTACCTCAATCAATTGCAAATCTCCTTTCAAAATGTCTCGCTCACGTATGGAGATACACATCTGACACCCTACTATGGTCTCCTATGTCCCTGGTGTCCAATTATACAACTTTAATTGTTTTAGAGTCACATTAAGTGAGTTTATAATGTGGGATCAATTTTGAAATTTTATTCCAAAAAGTTTAGTTTTAGCACATTTTTGGGTTATACCGGGGCGTCAAACGCTTGAAAAAGTCCTCGCAACTCTTTTTCCTAGCATTTTCTAATTTTTTTGTATTTTTTGTATTTTTTGTATTTTTCCATACTTTCATACTTTTTTTTTTATCCATTTTATGTAATTTTCTATAATTTATTTTTATTTAAAAATCATTTATATTTAATTTTTATAATTTCTTTTATAATCTTTTTTATGGGTAAGGCCCGAACTAGGCCCGGTTCGACCCAACTGAACATCCCGAGTCCGGGCCTGGGAAGCCAGGCCCTGTCCATCACACCCCCACCCTTAATTCATTTGTCTTTGAGAGACGAAATCAATTCGTCTATCTAGATACCTTTTCCACATATTTTTTGATTTTTTCTTTTTTTGTTTTGGTAACAACAACATAACATAAACACTACAACATTAACCTTAACACCAACAACATCAATGCCAACAATACACCACCATTAAAACTTTAATTTCTTCAAAAATCTCAACAACAACAACTACCACTAACCTCGGCTTAGAGAGATCGCAGTAACATGTGATGACGCCGGAGCGAGAGATGCGAAAAGTATCGTGAGAGGAGAGTTTGGTGATGGTGAAACCAAATGAGATAAGGAAGTAGAATTGGAGAAGAAGAAGAAAAATAAGAGATAGGGATGATCGATTAGCAATGGGGGATTAAAATAGGTGTTTGATCTGGAGAGGAGAGAGAAAATGTGTATTTGAGAGAGATAAAAGTGGTGATGGTGATGTGATGTGATAGGTAATGTGATGAGTGATGTGATCACTGAACCCCGACTACTCATACACCTACGTTACGCGCACCTCGCTGTGTCCGACGCTCTCGTCATTACACACGTACAACGCGACCAATGAAAATCTTAATAATAGTGTGATGTGAACATTCAATAATAATACAATAGATTAACACGAGTCACACAAAAATTACCAAAATTACCTCTTCAAGCATGTCCAAGACTTTTTCCATGGCGTCCAGGCTAGTCCGAGCTTAGGGTCCTAATTTGTAATTAATATATTAATTAGAATTAATTAGGGCGGGTCGTTACGATCTTCCCAACTAAAAGGAATTTCATTCTAAAATTCAAACTTAAGTTAAACCTTTACCCTATAACAGCTAGGGGTATCACTCATCATATGTCATATTTAGTATAACCTCGATCCTAGTCGAGTCAATCATTAGTCTTGTCTAGGGATGCAAATAGGTAAGGGAACACCCACGGGTGATGGGGATTTACCTTAATAGGTGCGGGTATGAGGATTTTAAATGTGGATGGGGGTGGGGATAGGTACAAAATCTCATACCTACATGTGCAGGGGTAGGGGTACGGGTTATAAAATATACCCACGGAGATCCCCATATATCAATTTATACACCATATGCCATTCATTATTAATATATATTATATGATATTTATATATAAAAATTACATATTATTATATAAGTTCCACTCCGAAACACTCATGCATATAACAAAAAATATCTTAATGAAATTTATAATTTTAATTTATTTGGTTAATTAATAACTATATGTGTTGTTTTGAGTTGTTTTCAATTATATTTATATTTTATAATTTTAGGATTAAAAGTACCGAAAAAGTTGATGACTTGGTGGTTTAAAGAGATAGTGACTTTAAATAATGTTTTGAATTTGAGCTTTTCGTTTTGCATATGCCAATGATTTTGTTGAAATTTAATTATAAGTGATAGCACTTAGTAAGTAGATTTTTTTTGCATGATATATTAATTTTTTTCTTAATTTTTGTTGGAATTTCAACAATTGTGTTGTTATGTATGTATATTTGACACCTTATTTGTTACAATTCTTTTTTATGAGAATCCCCGCGGGGATCCCTAATGGAGAATAGAATGGTGAAAAATTCCTTGGCTGGGACTCCCATCCCCACAAAAATCTCCATGAAAATCTCCAATCGGATCCCCAATGGGGTATGAAATGGGTAAAATATTTTACCTATGAGATTCCCCATATGCACGGGGATTTGATGGGTATGGGGATGGGTATGAGATTTCATCCCTAGATAGGTATTAGTATGAGTGATAAATCTTTTTGTGGGTATGGGAGGTCCCCATCCCCTACCCTACCCATTTGTATCCCTAGTCTTGACACTTATCTGATTAACCTCGACGTGAAAATGTGGAGGCGTCTTGAAGTTTTGCCAAGTAGCTCGACAATCTCAATTGATAGGCAACATCCACAACTCATCAGACTACTTGAAATGACCCTATGAATCTCGGTGCAAGTCTTCCCTTGATCCCAAATCTCTGGTGACCATTCAAGAGAGAAACATTTAAGTAGACCAATTGTCCACCTCGTGGCTCAGCCCAACGTGGTAATTATTCGCGTATTTCTTTCATGTTTGCTTAACCATCTAGAACATCGATGTATATGTATGATCCTACCTGTATGACCCTGCGCATCTCGAGGATCCTGACTCAACTTGTCGACATTATTCGATATCATATAAGACCTCAATTTGGTTTTTACTACAAAGCCTTAATTTTTTTTACCAATCCGCGACTGGTAAATCTCGTTTTAAGCGTTCACATAAATCATATTTTTTCACATATCACTTGACTACAATTGGGTGCCCTAGACATATACATTAACCTTTGTATCCAAATCTAGAGATTATCACGCTTTATCGAGATAAAGGTGCTTGCTAAACTGATATGTGAATAAAACTTCCGTGGAGATACCTTTGCTTTTTTGTCATCTCTATTGGTGACCCTGCAACCTACAATCTTAGATCATGTCCTACCCAAAAATCTATCAAGTTACTCGATCGTAGTGAGAATATTATCAGACTCTTCTTTGTTGTTCTGCTTTATTATCACCTTTAAGGTATTGAAACTTTTATGTGGTGGTAAACAAGCATGATTAACTATCAAACTACACTTGAAACTTATATGTTTAACTTCATATGAAGGTGAGTTCTAAATTCTTGAACATGGTTGAAAACATGCATCCTCATGCCTTGCTTGTAGCGTCGACTTCTCTAGCCATACTTGCAAAACTTATGTATGAGTCTGTAGTTCAATATGACCATGTCGATCCTAAAATGTTTCATCGCATACATAATCTCAAATGAGATTAGTAATTGGCATCGAATCAAACTTGTTTGGATACTTAAAACCCTTTTGATATGAGTTCCAAGTTGACTAGCTAGGCCACTATCACATGTTCTTCACCGATTCCAACTTATATATAAGATAGAAACAAAATTGTGTTATTCTATGGGCATTTGCGTATACCTAGACAATAACGATATCCTAACAAGTTCGCAATTTTGTCCATCATGAGTAACACACTCTTATGTATGAGTAACATGTTGTCTCATCATGCTTCTCTGCGACTTATTTCTAACTAGGTAGTAACTCGCGTGTACCAGAACCTAAAAAGAATAGCTACTCATATGATAATGTTGACCTTTTATTCTTTGATTCTCTGTAGAATTATGGATGTATAGATTCTAGACTTTTAGACAACACACGTCTTTATTTCCTATCAAGATGATAGTCCTAATACTTATAGCAATAGTCAACCTATTAACTTCAATTTCATTTCCTAATGTATTCTATTGGACTTCCCGAATATAAAACTCTACTCTCCATCCTTAACGTGTGCCTAAAGTCTTCAACTTATCGGCGGAATGATTAAATCTTTATTTTTAACCGCGAAAAGCCTTTTTGTTTTAGAGTTAAGTTTACGTTATTCTTTTGGTGTGGGCATCCATCTATCCGGTTGAACTTAACAAAGTCCTACTTTATTTGAGTTGGTTAGGTGGATATTGTTTAGATCTTCTAAGCTTCTCATCTATAGTAGTCGATAAAACATGACCAACTAAAAACTCAAAGAATCATTTGTTGTCGTGGAAAGTCTAAACTAACTGTTCAAGACTCAAATCATGATATATCACTTATAATCTTTCATGCATCGCACGCAACTCTAGCCTTCCGACTATTGGGCCTAGTAACTTGCATGCGCTTAGCTCACTCCTAGTCTCTAAACTCCTAAAGCTTTCCACATCCTTTTGAGATATTTTCCCAAACTTTCTATAAGTTCTAATTTGGGTCGGACTAGTCTTAAGTAAAAAATTATTGCGACTTGGTCATTTAAAGATTTGTGAGAAATTTGGAACAACCTATTCCTTAGGTTAGCTTGAGGTTATTTTCAACCCCATATATATTCGCAGACTCTATCTCGTATCGCACTCTTGATTTGTTCTCTGTCCAAGAGGAGGAAGTGGGGCCCCACTAACCTAACGGGCTATGAACAAATTGTGGCATAATAGTGGAGTTACTCAAGATGTTATTCCTGCAAGACTACTCCAGAGCTCTGGCCAAAGCTAAAGGAGTCCGTACTTGCTTTCATGCAGTTATGAGTCATCTCAACACTATTAGCTTCCATAGAGTCCACTGAAAACCTATTTGTCTCACGTCTTTTACATGTTCTTGATCGTCGACTTAACGATCTTCAAAATCTATAATGTTGCCTAGTTAGTTTTTTTCAACTATTATTTATGATTTTTTGTAAATTAGACCTCACTCATAAATGCCACTTACCGTACTACACACCCTGCATGTATCAACTTATACATAAGTCCTTCTTGTCTTGCTTAAAAGGCGTTCAACTCAATAGAGTTTCCCGACTTACAACCCATAATATGCATAAAATAATCATCATACATCCTAGTCTTGACGAGATTTTTAGGTGTGATAGTCTTTAATTCTATAGATGCTTTAAAACATTTTTTTTACTTGTTACGGTAAGCAAACTAGTGGTGTATTGAGCTGAGAACTCCTAGCTTATGAAAACCTTCTTGAAAACTATTACCTGCCAACCTAAAATAGGCATCCCACAAAAATTTAGTTAGGGTAACACCTTACTTTCGATTATTGTGCTCTGAGAATAACGTATGTGCTAGCTCTAAATATGGTCGAGTCATAACACACCCATCACGCAGCTAGGTATAAATTGATATAACATCACCATCTCTAAACATGTAGAAACTAAACTAGTAGATAAATCTTCCCTTAGCGTAGTACTCAAACGCCTACCGAACTGATGGTTTTAGCCCATAAGGGCGTCATTAATACCGATGAGGTTCAACTGACACCACCGAGCTTCTGAAACATTTAATCTTGTAATGTCATACTCGCTCGCATCTGAAGCAAATAACTGGTTATTTCTCCCCTGGTGATATCATTTAACTAATCTATGGTGGTGGTGGTGATGTCAAAGTCGTTGGCCCATAAGTGCACTCTTTCTTTTTATTTCCTTTATGGTCATACTGGACACTACTATGTATTTTTCTTGACACTGGCTGACTACTCTCTAAACTCTTGCCATGTTTCAACTCATCCCTCTTTATTGCCTTAATACTCTACTGGGTATGTACTATCTCCAACAGAGGTATGGGTATCGTTGTTTGAGTCTTCTACTTTATCGCATCAGCGTCAATCATCGTGCATATCTCTAGTCACATTAACTAGTCGCCTAAGCCTTAAAGAGTGTGCGTATTTCTGCAAGTTATCGATCATGCGCAACAACCATGTCACGAAGAGTCAAATCAAGAACAAATACTAGCGTAGTATAAATCATCATCGCTAACTGCAATCAGTTGTCATCCATTGGTGTATGTAACGGTACTCGTGTTTCGAATCAGACTCGTAATTCGAGTATATATAATACAATGAAAACATAACATGTATATAATCCCTGACACTACATTTCCTATATAAAGGTTCTAAGTCCGGATCTTCGATTTTCCACATCTAATGTTTGTTTGTTAAGTTTTATTCAGTTATACTAAATTTTCCCCTAGGTTCGCCTGAACCTAGGCTCTGGTACCAACTGTGGCGGCCCTAAATCTCGAGGCAAATCGGGCACCACCACGTTGCCAGACATGTTACCAGGTCAGCCATGTCACTTGTACACCTGTTTATGACGGCTCGCGAACTAACCATATAGTAATCAAACTTAGTTAATTTCAATGTTTAAATGATTATTTTATCAAAATATACTAAATTATAAAGTTTTACTACTTAATTTGTTTATTATGATTAACTTATGTTATTTAAATAGCAAAAGTCTTAAAAATATGCAAATAAGTAATGTAAATAAATTTTTGCAATAATTAACAAACCTATGGGGTGGAAATCGGGCAAGAAGATACCATGTTATATCAATAAAGGTGATAAAAGGTATGATAAGTGTTCATATACATGTATTAGATAATAAGTCTCCTAAAATGATCCAAAAAAGTATTATAAACATAAATACATACACCTACAAGTGAAGCTTATTTTGGCTCTTTATATCCGCCTCGTCGTACGCACTGCAACTTGCCACCAAAATTAATGACAAATTCTAGCGAGTAAATTCTCGAGAAACTCAGTTAGTATTCACAGGAAATTCAAGAAAGATGGCTACAATTCATGCAGATAAAGTAAATAAATGGAAACGTAAAGCATGAATATAAGTCGCTAAGATAATCAAGAATATGAAATGCGAGTGTGGTGTATAGCTGTCAAGACCTGGGACGCAGATATTAAACCGAGAAGGCCTTGGAGGCAATGAAATCCCTGCTTCCTCTTCACGGTCGAAATAAAGACTCGTCAAAGAAGAGGAACTCTATAACGGAAGCGAGGCTCGTGGCAACCCACTCTCAAGATCATCGACTCGTAAACGCGTTTGGTTTCTGCATCACTTAACCTATTGTCCATTACTACACCCACTATGGAACGCGTGCCTCGAGGCGGATCCTCTGGTAGGTGAAACACTATATATTAATTCCCTATTTCATGTATTTTTTTTGCTCTGGATTCAACCACGCACTCCGTTTCAACTGAAAATGAGAAATAAATATAATTATATATATTTTAGAGACTTTACATATTAATTATATCAAAATAGACTACTAAAAACCTATAAATGCCAACTTATCACCTATAGTCTAGAAAGCTCGCCATCAATTGCATTAAATCCATGTAGCCGACCCCAATTAATTTGGGACTAAGGCTATGTTGTTGTTTGTTGTTGTTGTCTTTTTTATCACCTACGGGTTTCAGACACACAGGGTCGAGACCTCTAAAAAGGTCATGGCTAACTCCCACTAGCTTTAAAAATATTATCCTTCTCCCTACGTCTCCCACTGAGATCGAGACCTCTTCAAAATCTCGTGAAAGGCAATCGACCTTTTCAAAGGTCACGATAGGATTTGGTTGAGGCCACAAAAAGGTTTTAGTGGAGAGTCTGTCAAAACCTACGGGTGACACTTCCCCTTTTCAAGGCCACGAAAAAACCTAGATCCAACGTTTTTTGAAGAGAAAAACATGCTTACGGCACTTTCGACCAAATATAAGTGCTCAATAATGGACAAAACCAAGAAAAAAAAGGATTAAGAGTGTGGAGGCGGGAGTGAGGGTGAGTGTAATGAGGGTGAGCAAGAGCATTTTGGGAATCTTAGGAAAATAAAAAGAAAGAAAAGTGGAGTATGTTTAATAATTGAAATTCAAATTTGGGGTATGCTTGAGTAATGTGGCTATGTTAAGCAAGTTTCAAAGTCCGTTTAGCCACTTCTTCTAATAATTAGAAATTTTTTGTTTTCTATTGTAACATGTACCTTCCAGAGTTGTAACTGTATTATTAAAAAAAACTCTACTACATAAAAATGTGTTTGTTGTTTATTGAATATTCCTTGATTTAGGGAATATTTGTTATGTTGGTTTTGTGGTTAAACAATGTAGCATAAATGTAAAACTTCTTTTTCAAAAACCCTAACAGGATCAAATGAAATCCATTAGTTTGATTATCAAAGTTAAGACCATACCTTAATCACTAGTTCCTTGTTTGTGTTGATCAATTTTCAGACATTCACATGAGTGCATTTTACCAGAAATCCACATGAACGGTGACTGCGAGTTGGAGTGCTAGCTTTGAAAGATCTTGAAAAATGTTTTTCTCCTCTACCGAAAGTCCAGAGAACTCATGAAAAGCTAAAAAAAAAAAAAATTCAAACTCATTTTTAGGGTTTCAGCCTCTTTTTGTACATTCACAATGCTCACATATAAACACATATTTATTCAACCATTGTATATAGGGTTTCAAGTGAATGACATATATGCCCCTCCTCAAATAAGCAATAATATAGAAAATAGTAAGGGCTCTTATGACATGAATTTATCCAATAAAATTCATCAATGCGAACCATTTGAAATCATGCAAAATCGTTTTTGAGTGCAAATCAATAGGTTCATGCAACATTGGTAGTGAATCAAAACCTCTTTTGGTGCACAAGTCATAAGCGATCTCTAGCAAGGCATTATGACTACCCAAGTTGCATGAAGATTAAAAATTGATATAACCTGATTTATGTGATCTTCTTCACTTTTTGAGTTCGAGTCTCTCCAGGTAGACACTAGAGACTTATTTTTCCTCCTTGATGGGCACTCGTGTTGAAAATGACCAAGTGTTCCACATGCTTTGCACTTCATTCGACTTTTGTCAATGTTTTGGTCTCTAGTTCTTTCTTTGATGAGTCTTCCTTTGCATATGGCTTCATTGTCTAAAAATTTTGAAACAATTTGTTATATTTTCTGGTTAGTAGAGCCATATCATCATCTTCTTCACTGGTAATCTCATCAGTTGGGAAATATTGAGTAGCAACTTTCAATATCAGTTCATTAGACTTTTTTGTTGATTTATATATATCTCATAGGTAGTAAGAAAACCCATGATTTATTCAAACCTCGGATCTTTGAGGCCTTTATTTACTAGTATAACAACAATCTTTACATTTTACTTGGCTAGAAGAGACCTAATAGCTTTTTGCACCATCTTTTTTGTTTCAGCACTTCTTTACAAGTTGTTGGGCTTGATCGGCAACATTTTTTAGCTTGGCTGTGTATTCTACTACAGTCTCATCTTCCCCCACTCGTAGTGATTCGAACTGGGATGTCACAAGAACAATCTTTGACTCTTAAACATTTGCATTTCCTTCAAAGAGATTTTCAATAATTTCCCAAACTTTTTTAGCAATTTTGTATGATGATATGAACTTGAGATGTTCTTAAGTTACTACTCCAAATATTGCATTCTGTCATTTAGCATTTGTAGACATCAACCTTTCTTTAGCTTCAGTAAACTAGCTTGTATTCTTTGGCACTCCTTATACAAGTGGCGGGGCATAGCCATTTTAAATGGCTCTCTATGCTTTGACAGTAATAGATAGTATGTATCCCTCCATACATGTTTTTCAATATGTGTAGTTGGTATTGGTGAGCAGTGGTAGCCTTATGTTACATACACCCTCTGGCTGATTTGACTAGTTTCTTTGAGACATTAAGATTAGTATGTAGGTCTCACTTATCTTTATAAACAAAGATTTCACAGTGCTCGCTCTGATACCAATTGAAATAATCAAATGTTGTTACAATAAGGTATGACTGTTGTTGTAACTAGGAAACATATAACAATGCAAGTACTTAAACGAAATAAGAGTAAGCAAATCAAACCATGACACAAGGAACTTTTTTATGCAGTTCGGTCCACGACCTACATGTGGGAACAAATAGCTTAGCACGGAGATTACAAGATGAGAATAGAAGAACCAAACAAAGACTTGAGGCGCATAATCGCTAATTTTTAGATAAGATTTTCCCTACCGGTCTAAACCACGTATACACAATAGGAAAATTGAAACTTGACTTTAGGAGACAATTAAGTCTCTAATGGTTGTTGGATGATGTGTGTGTAACACAACTCCAACCAAAAACACACTTTGAAGAACATTTGAAAAAATAATGTTATGACTCAAGAACACACTTCAATTCAAAACCTTTTGTGTTTCTCAATACATCTCAATGTATTTCATTGTATTTAGTGCATACTAGATCCCTTTAATTTCTAGAAAACTAAGGGATTTATTGTCTATCCAATAAGAGGGGTGTTTTGGTGTGAATTGGTGCAAAGAAACGGATACAAACAGATCAAATAACGCTCTAAAACTCACACCTCTTTGTTCTCGGTGTTGTGGTGCTGACCTATACTTCAACTCCCAAAATAGTGAGGTTTATGTGGCTGACACTGAGGTTGACACCATAGCACTAACACCATAGCACTAGACACAAAACTTTTTTCTATTTTTTTTAAATCTAATAATTCCCCCATTTTCGAATTATATGGACATATAAATTAAAAATTACATTTGGAAATAACATGACCAAAAAACATATATAACATCTTTCCAAAATCGATACATAAATTATAAGTGTCTTTTGGACTTAAACTTCTTACTTAGTGTAAACACTTCAAATTTTTATCAGGTGTTATGGTGAAAGTAAGATTATTTTATTGATTGCACATTATGGTCTTATGCAAATCCTGTCTTTCTTGAGTGCTCTATAATCGGTTAGGCTCATAAGAAGCGGTCATACTTCTACATCCATATAGGTAAGCCTACTTAAGTAAATTTGCGAGTCACTCTATTCTACTTAATAAGACTCAATTGTAAACCTCTGTCATGCAGAACCAACACTAGAACCAGAAAAAGACCTTTTATAGTATAAGTTTTCTAGTGTTCCATAATGTTCACATTACTCGTTAATACCACATTGAACTTATTCTATATTTTCAAAAATTAAGTTGGGTTCCCATCAAGTGACGATCAATTTAGGCAAACTAAGTCTCATTCCTTTTTTATGTTTGAGACATCATATCTCTAACAAAACCCTTTGTTAATGGATTCGCTAAATTCTTGTTATATTTTCATAATCAATTGTGATAACCCCATTTTGAGTAATTATCTCAAAACATCATGTCTTAGACATATATGTCTAGACTTCCATTATAAGTTTTACTATCGACTTTATAAATATTCCCTTGTAATCACAACCGATCATTATATTTGGATATGACTTATTCCATAATGGTATTTCCCCATTAATAATTTTCAAAGTCACTCCGATTTCTTGCATGTGCTAGGGCATTAAATTTTTATTCAACTATGAATCATTATTTCTTTGTGCCCCTAAGAAACAATCATTCTTCCTAGCATATTAATACATGAATGGATGTAACTCTTGCAATTGGTACTCAAGTATCAAAGTAATCAATGTCATATTTTTTGTTTGTAACCCTTAGCCACCAAACAGGCCTTGAACTAATTATTTATAGTTCTATTGGCATTAATTCCCTTTGAATAATTAATTGCTCCAAATTGTCTTTGATCTTGGTAAGAGATCAATAAAACAAAAGTTTAATTCAATAGAATTGAATTCATCATTTCATCATTAATCACTTTTTTCGAAAAAAATAAAGCATCCCTTGATGAAGAATTATGTTGAAATGAAACATGATCACATTTCAAATTAAGGACATCATAAAATCAAATTCATCTTTAAACATTATTATTTGGGAAAATTATAGAAAGAATGGCTCAAACGAGAAAACACGAGAAAATTTAGTTATATTCAGTTTAACAATACATACAAATCTAAAAGATTTCGTTTGCTGTTGAAACAATTTCCATTGTTGTCACCAAAATACTACTCTTTCCATTCAACAATATGCATCACGTTTTGGCTTATGCATAATAATCAAGGTGATGATTGATTCGCCATTAAATTTTTTTAAGAAAACTAAATTACCCTCCCATAAATGACTTCATTTATTATGGGTATTTTAAATAATGGAATTTTTGTAAATAATGACATAGTGTGAGCTTAAGGATGGTCCTAGAACTAAAGAATGATGAAATGAGATGGAGGGTGTGGATGGGTTAGCTAACCCTTGTCTCTCCAACCCTAGTTTATAAACCACATAATAGAATATGTAGCCACTTTGGCTTGAACAAACAAAGAAGAGCAAGAACCTGAACTTGAGAAGTATTAGAAATTAGGTGTTGAAGCTTTGGGCACTAAAAGACCCAAGAAGGAAGATTAACACTAGGTTCTGTTGGACTAAGTGGATAGTCACTTTTACTCCACCCGGGATTTTAATGGAAACAAAGAAAGTGAAAGTATACTAATAAGTTTATCAAGTGTGTTTTAGTTAGTTAAAGTTTGTAGAATATCACATATCAAGTGTTCAAGGATACAAGTTCAAGATTAAGTCCATACGAGGAAATGAAGACGAAAGATTACATGACTTGTTGTAACATTGATGTGAGGTATACAAGTTCATTTACGGAAGCCTAATGCATTAGTTCATGCATATCATGTTTTTCAAATCGCTTTTCAAATCTCAAGTGATCATTTGGAGTTTTAAATTAAACTCACCATTTCAATCGGTCTTATAAGCTAAAACTATATGAAACAATATTTTTATATTCACATCGTACTTTAAAAAACCATTGTGGAAGTTTTCGGAAATGAAAAACTTGTTTTGAAAGGCTTTTGAAAAGAAAAACTGTGCATTTACAAAAAAACACCTATGTAAGTCATGAAATTGGGATTTTCCATTTTCGGGATTTGTGAAAATATCTGAACCACCTAAACAGGTTCAATGACCCTTAACAAATATCTATAACATGTTATAAGAGGTTTGGTACGGTCACGAATGCGATAAGGGGTCGCTAACTCTAAGGCCAAAAATATTTATTTTGAGGCCCCTGACATTTAGCGCGCTAATAGTTATATTAGCATGCTAATTGCAAAGTTAGCGCGCTAATTTTCAACATTAGAATGCTAGCTTAGAAGATTAGTGCGCTAGGTCAAAATATTAGCGCGTAATTGCCTTTCTGAAAGCTTTTTTTTAAAGGCTGAAAATAACACTTTAATTTGAATATATGATCAAATATGAACACTTTGATCTTTAGAATTGTAATAAATTCTTAAAAATGAATGCATAACATTCTCAAACCACCAAGAATATTTCATTGTCTTGTCAAGCAAGAAAATGAAAGAGTGCTCATAGTTTTCAAAGAATAAGCTTAGATTTTTGTGTACTATCATTTGTGATCTTTCAAGGCAACTGAATCACTCTCAAAACCAACGTTATTGAGGCGTTCTAAAGCTTACAACATCCACCCCAGAACTGATTTTCAAATCACTCTTGACGCGCGCCGAACACGTCAATAAATAAAGTTCCTAAACCAACTATTTTGCAGAATAGTGGCAAAGGGTCGATCCCATAGAGACTGGTTCTTTCTTAAGTTTAAAACAACAAAAACGAAAAATTAGGGTTTTGAGATAAATATTAATTTAACTAACTAATTTAATTAAACTAAATAAATAACTTAACAAAACTAATTTCGAAAATAAATAATTAATAATTAAATATCACCTAAATCTCCAGTTCCACAAATCAGAGTCAAGAATCAATAACAATCATGGTCTCAATAAGTTATTAATTTAATTCTCCTAGATTAGCTATGGAAAATCGACAACCGCCAAAAATTCCTAGTTCCCCTAATCTCGATAGCCAGGACGTCCGCCACTGACTACTTCCCTAATTAATGTATAACCCTAGACGTCCGCCAATCAGGTTTAATACACTACCCGCAGTAATTTGGATCTATGGGAACACTAATCCTAAATAACCGGGTCACAACTGTTACCGATTTAATTTATATTCAATTGTTGTACATTCATCGACCGGAAGGGTTTTACGGCAACCGGGTGAATGTTTGTTACCGTATTGGTCTAAAAGCACAATTACACGAATGCTAATATTCCAAATAACAGTCGATTATCAATCATAATAATTAAAATCAACAACAATGAATTAGGAGAAATTAAATTAATTAGATAATAAAAATAAAAGATCTCACATAATGCGCTTTGAATCCATGACTCCGACTTGCTTCCCTGTCGACTTAGGCGAAAAGTCGACTAGCCGGACATTGTCGCACAAAAATAACTACCAAAAATAATCTAAATTACACAACTATTCCTAATTAATAGGTGTTGGAGAGAGTTTGAGAGATGGAGAGATGTGTGTGAGAGATATTGAGTTTAATTCATGTCACTCCTATTTATAGAGTTCCCTGGCACATTTTTTCCTGCTTGCGCCACGTGTCACGCTGCGATTGGACCGTTTTTGTCACTGTGCTGACGTGGCGCTCTCTCATTGGTCGGGACGACGCGTGTGAGCGATGTGTGTGCGGTGACTCGAGCGCCACGTGTCGCGCCGTGATTAGACCGATTTGTTGCTTTGTGAGGTGTCCCGGCGAATCACGTCGCGCCACATGGCATGGCGTTGGAGAAGAAAATCGCGCGATTGACGACCGAAAATCTGGGAGTTTGTGCTGGTTCGCATCTTGGTGGCTCTCGGGTGACGTGTTGTAAGAAAGTTCGATTTCCGTGTGTGTGCGCGTCAGCTTTTCATCCTGTTGGACCGAACGGATTTAAATTTTATATTAATGTGTGACTTGACTAAACTGTGAAAATCATTTGTTGTGTTATTGAACACATTTTTATAAATACCGACTTATCAACTCTCTCGGGTTTACATTTCTTTTCTTGTGTTAAACTTAATTTACTAAAAATCCACATTTTTAATGGGTTTACACTTAAACTTGATTTACTAAACCCTTGGTCTGGTTTGGACAAGAGTTTGCATTTAAACTTGATTTTTATCAAACTTCTTGTTCTTTGGATTTGAATTGGATTAGTTTTAAATTAATTTTTTGAAATGGTTTCATATTTGAGATTTTCAAGAAATCAATGATATACTTACTTTTCTCATTCATTCTCATACTTTCATGCATTATAGTGGTTAGGATCTAGGAGGCTTGCTTGTATTTGAATTTGGTATCGCTTTACTTTGTAAAATGAATTTGATTATTTTCATCTATTCTCTGTAAGTGGCTGATTGTAAGACTTAGTGGGACCTAAGTCGAAAGGAATACCTAGTTGAGGCTAGGCATAAACCCTAGTTGCGGCTAGCTAGGAAGTCCTAATTGAGGATTAGGCATTCTAGGCTTGTATGCTTAGGTTGTAACACTTATAGGCAATATAAGTAGGAGTTTGAAAATCCTAACCAGGGAGGTTAGGTAATTGATGTAGATCATTGGATTGAACCACTATAAATCGCATGTCTCTTTTCATCTCTTATATCTCATTCATCTTGCATTGCATTCATACTTGCGCTTGAGTGAGCATATAGCATTGTTATTGTTGAATTGTTTTAAAAAGGCGGTAACTTCTCGATACACCCAATTCACCCCTCTTAGGTGTAGTTTCAATTGGTATCAGAGCGATTTATCGCTCAAAGTGTTACTAACGTGTCTTTGAGTGTTTTTGTGCAAGGATGTAGATTTTAGATCCGGCTCGCATTAGGGAAGGCAACTCTTGGAGTAGGCCTCCGTATTTCGATGGAACCAACTATGCTCATTGGAAAGTAAGGATGAAGCTCTACATTAGGGCGTAAAGTAGACTTTTATAGGACTCAATTGAGAATTGGTACACTCCACCGGACAAGCCCTCGAGAGAATGCACCGCCGAAGAGACCAAGATTGAGCTCTCAAATGATCAAGCCATGAATCATTTGTTTTACGCGCTAAGTGAGAACAAATTCAACCAAGTTAATGCTTGTCAAACGACCAAGGAAGTGTAGGAGAAACTTGAGGAACACTACAAAGGTACACTTCAAGTTAAGAAGACAAAGTTGAGAATCGTTCAAGAGCACTATGAGACTTTTCGAGTTAGCTCCAATGAAGATAGCCAGTGCCATCACTCGGTTCACTAAGCTCTTGAATGAGATCAAGAATCTTGGAAAGAACTATGATCAAGATACTTCGATGTACAAATTCCTTAGAGGCTTGCCTAAGGAATGGGATGGCAAGAAGTATGCTATCCAATCGGTGCAAAACCTTGGAGAGTACACTTTTGATGTCTTCTATGGAGAGCTGATGGTCCATGAGTTTTAACTAAAGGATCGAGCTAGATTGGAAGAATTGAGTGGGGGTAATAAGAGTTCAAGAAAAGAGATTGCTTTGAAAGCAAATGGCCCACTAGCTCCATTGGTTTAGATCATTGAAGATGAGAAATCTAGTGATGATAATGATCTTGAGGAGGAAGTAGACATGCTCTCAAGAAAGCTCAACAAGGCTATGTACAACTAAGACAAGTATAAGAAGAAGTATAAGAGTGGAAGTAAGGGAGGAAAGTCAAGTGAGACCATATGCTTCGGGTATGGCAAAAAAGACAACATCAAGGAAAATGCAAGTCCAAGAAGGTGTTGGACAAGAAGAAAGGTAATAAGTGCTTCAAGGCAACGTGGGATGATTCATCTCCATCAAGTTCTGAATCCGAATCGGAAAATGAGAAAATGATACTTTGTCTCATGGCACAAAGTGAGGTAAACTCTAACTATTTCAATTTTCATGATGTTGATGATTTGGATGATGTTCCTAATGTTAATGAGCTTAGGAAAGAGTTGGAAAAGGAGGTCAAAAAGACCAAACAACTCAAAAAGAGCTTGACCATAGTAATTCGTGAGATCGAGTTACAAAATGAGAAGTGACTTGAATGAAGTCCTAAAGGAGAGAGATGCTTTAGTCAAGGAAGTAGAGGACTTGACTAGCACGATGCACAAGTTCACCAATGATAGAGAGATGTTTGATACGATGTTGGGAGCACAACGCTGCAAAACAAGAGAGGCATAAGCTATGGAGCGAACTTGTTAAGTTACAAGAAATTTCTAGATGATGCCTGTAGATGCTCAAATGTAATAGGTCTCATACGATTGGGAAATGTGCCTTACAAAAGGCCAAAATGGGTAGACTAGCATGGGTAGTTAAGAATGTTTATGATACTAACTTTCTCAGACCCAAAAGTGTGTTTGGGTACCAAAATCTAGTGTTTTTCCAATTATGTAGGATGCAGAAAGAGCACCCCATAGTACTTGGATAGGGGTGTTCAAGACACATGACTGGAGATGCACATCAATTCATTGAATTAAAGTGACATGATGGTGAAAAATTCACATTTGGGCACAACAACAAAGGAAAGGTTATAGGCCTTGGAACCATTGGTAACGATTTACTTTCCATTTCTAATGTTTATCTTATTGATGGTTTGAAACATAACTTGCTTAACATTAGTTAATTGTGTGACAAAGGATTTCATGTCATGTTTGAATCATCAAAATGCACTGTTAGGAATGAGAAGCATGAAACTCTATTTTTGCATATAGAGATAAGAATGTTTATGCCATTAACTTTGATAAGATGCATATGAAAAATGTTTCATGTTTGAGTACTCAAAATGAATGTAATGCATGGTTGTGGAACCGTAAAATAGGACATTCTAGCATGGAAAACTTGCCTAAATTGACCAAGCATGATATTTTCTAGAGTCTACCTAAATGCACTTATAAGAAAGACAAGGAATGTGAACCTTGAAACCTTTGGAAGAAAGAGAAGTCTTTATTTAAGACGAAAGTAACAAGTGATGTGACTTGAGCATTGGAACTTATCCATATGGATTTGTTCAGACCCACCCAAACACAAAGTCTAAGGGGTAAATCATATTGTTTTGTCATTGTTGATGATTTTACTAGGTATACATGGGTTTATTTTCTAGCTCATAAGCATGAAGTGTTTGATGTGTTTGTGAAATTTTGTTCTTTGTTTTAGAATGAGAAGGGGTATAAAATCACCATCATTAGGAATGATCGGGGTGGTGAGTTTGTCAATAGGAACTTAGAGGAGTTTTGTGCTAAACAAGGATACACACACCAACTATCTTCTCCTAGGACACCACAACAAAATGGAGTTGTAGAAAGAAAGAATACAACCCTCCAAGAGATGTATAGGACCATGCTAAATGAGTACAACATAGCTAAGTAATTTTAGGTTGAAGCCATTAACACGACATGTTATGTTCTCAATAGGGTAAATGTCCGAAGGCAAGTGAAAAGGACTCCTTATGAACTATGGAAAAGTCGAAAGCCCAATATAAGTTACTTCAAGGTGTTCGGTTACACTTGTTATGTTCTAAATGATAAGGATCATTTGGACAAATTTGACCCAAAGTCAAATGTGTGCACTTTTCTAGGCTACTCCATGAAAAGCAAAACATATAGGGTGTTCAATATATAATTTAAAACCATATAGGAGTCTATTCATGTCAAATTTGATGAAGTAGATTCCAATGTGAAAATGATGCATACCTTGCAAAAATTAAGGATTGATGATGATGATGATGATGATGATGTCACCCTAGGCCAAACATCAAATAGTCAAAAAGTTGAGGTGAGAATGGAACCCGAACTAGTGCACCTAAGAACTCAAGACTTCTAAAGGCCATCCCTTCAACAAATTATAGGTGATCCAAACAAAGGAATAACCACTTGGTCATCATTACACTGAGATGAGGGACACATAGCTTTTGTATCACAAACCGGGCCCACTAAGATAAAGGATGCCTTATGTGATGAGTTTTGGATCATGGCTATGCAAGAGGAACTAGGTCATTTTGTTAGGAATAAGGTATGGACATTAGTACCTAGACTTAAAGACCATACTATCATAGGCACCAAATAGGTGTTTAGAAACAAAAAGAATGAGAAGGGTAAAATTGTAAGGAACAAGGCTAGGTTGGTTGCACAAGGCTATAACCAAGAGGAAGGAATTGACTATGAGGAAACCTTTGCATCGCTTGCAAGACTAGAAGCAATTTGGATGTTGCTTGCTTATATTTGCTATAATGGGTTTCTACTATACCAAATGAACATTAAAAGTGCATTCCTAAATGGCTTAATCAATGAAGAGGCATATGTAGAACAAAAACTGGGTTTCGAAGATCATGATCATTTAAGTTATGTCTATCGTCTTCAAAAGGCCTCGTATGGATTGAGACAAGCTCCTCCAGTTTGGTATGACCGACTTAGTGCATTTCTTCTTGACAAAGGGTTCAAGAAAGGAACGTTAGATCCTATTTTGTTGATTTTGATTAAAAAACGTGACATGCTACTTGTTCAAATTTATGTTGATGATATTAATTTTGTGTCATCTAATACATGCTTATGTGATAAATTCTCATCATTGATGACCAATAAATTTGAAATGAGCATGATGGGTGAACTAACATACTTTCTAGGCTTGCAAATTAAGCAATCCAAACATGGCATTTTCATAAACCAAGCGAAGTATGTGAGGTACATGCTAAAGAAATTCAAATTTGAGAATTTGAAAGAATGTGACACTCCTAGTAGCTCTACCGTCAAAATGGACAAAGACCAACTAGAAAATCCATAGATCCTAAACTTTATCGTGGTATGATTGGTAGTCCCCTATACATGACTACTAGTAAGCCTGATATTATGTTTAGTGTGTGTTTATGTGCTAGATTTTAATCCGAACCTAAGGAATCTAACTTAAAATGTGTCAAGTGTATATTTAGTTATCTTAGTGGGACACAAGATTTGGGATTGTGGTTCAACAAAGCCAAAAGTTTCGAACTCCGAAGCTTTGTTGATTCCGACTATGCGGGGAGTCTAGTGGATAGGAAAAGTACTTCCGGTTTTTTTCATTTGCTAGGAAATTCATTTATATAATGGTTTAGCAAAAAGAAAAAATTTGTTGCCTTGTCTACGGCCGAAGCCGAGTATGTGGCTGCCGGAAGTTATTGTGCTCAAGTATTGTACATGAAACAATAACTTAAGGATTACCAAATCTAAGTTTGTTGTGCTAAGATTTATTGTGATAACACAAGTGCAATCAACATATCGAAAAATCCGGTGTTACATTGCCGCACCAAGCACATTGAGATTACGCACCATTTCCTTCCCAATCACATCCAAAAGAGCTATGTTAAACTAATCCACGTGCCCACGAAGGACCAACTATCTGATATCTTTACCAAGCCATTGCCTAGAGACCAATTTTCTAAGATTCGGCATGAATTAGGCATGTTTCATGAATCAGACCTTCTACACATGTTTTAATTGTTCCAATCCTTTTATATGTTGTTAGTGAAGTGTCCATGAAGTATGAGGTGAATCGAGTTATCCGTCAAAAACTCGAAATTTTAATTTTCAAAATTCCAATGAGTAATTAGCGTGATAGGTCTGATAATTAGCACGCTAATTGTCTCTAATTAGCATGCTAAAATAAAGACCTAGCGCACTAATTGTCCCTGCCCAGATCACTTATCGGCATCATTAGCACGTTAATTCTGTCATTAGCGTGCTAATGTTGTTCGGCCAGGACAAGTATATCACTGTTTTGACCCCGAATTCTTATTTTTCACACACCACTCCTCTCCTTTTGGGTCTTCATCCTCTCCAACGACTCTCCCACAATCCCTTGGTAAGTTCCATTACTTTCTTTATCAATTTGGGTGTTTTTACTTCTTAGCCCTATGATTGAACCACCATTGTTGTCTCCATCCTCGAGTCTATACACATGTCGACCCATCAAACCTACGCCTGTTCCACTACCCCTCCCGCTGCCTGTACTGCCCCTATGTCGTCCACCCGTCGTCCTCCCACGCGTCGTGTTGTCGAGTGTTCATCATCTAGTAGCGAGTCTCAGTCCGCCCATTCATCAACATCGTCCCACATCACCTCCCAATCATCATCCAATCGCTAGAATAGGTCTTCTAATCACCATAGAGACACCTCAGCCACCGTCCCGGCTAATGCCCCTCCAAAGAGGGTCGGTCCAAATCCCTACACGAGAATAAGTCCATTTTGGCATCTGTCAGCCCACGGCTTACGGATGTCAAAATCCTTAAGTCCACTATTGTCGATCTCACATTTTTCGATAAGGCTCATCTCCCAATACGAGAGGTCCTCTCCAAATCAAGGTGGGTTACCTTTTGTCAGTATAAGGATGACTATAATCCACCATTAGTTTGAGTCTTCTATTCCAATCTCGCCACGACGAATACCTTCATCATTCAGTCATATGTCGGTGGTCGGTCTATTGAAATTACATTGGAGAGCCTCGCTCAACGATTTGACCTTCCTTTGCACCCTCCCACGACTACCGTTGGGTGTAAGTTTCCTAGTTGGTCGTTTAATCGGCTTGTGGTGTTAAAATCCTTCACATGATCTGACAGGGAACTCACCGTGTATCCATCTGGAGTCACTAACACTGACTTCAAGCTTTTGCCTCACCTACTTCATGGAGTTTTGCACAAGGTTATTCTTCCACGTGGCGATAGTAAGAACTACATCACTTTACTTGACATGTTTGTCCTCGGGCATCTACTTTGTGAGATCCCTCTTAGTTTGCCCCACCTTATCATCGGCTACATGACTAGCATGCGTAGCTTTGGTTGTCATCTCCCATATGCCCACTTCATTACTTCTTATCTAGAGTCAACCCAGGTGGATATCAGTTTAGGAGGCCGTCCATTCTCTTCATATGACACCATTGACATGGCCACTCTAAAGGCCATGAAGTGTCGATATATCCGTCGTGAGCAAAGATGGCTTCGAGAGGAAGATATCCCAGATGGTCTGCACTATGAGGGATACGAGTCTCCACTTTCCATTGATCCTCCAGTTATTTTTGATGAGAGAGACTACCTGGACTACAACTTTTTGTTCCCTCATAGTGATGATGGTGATGATGAGGCTCACCGGGACTTTGCAACTCCACTACCTCCACAACAGCAATCGCAACAACCTCTACCCTATCTGACATTTTATAAATTTGCCCTCCTCCCGAGATGTCTCTATCGATGTCGTACCTCTCCGCGCAATTAGGTTATATGCATGAGTACATGTTCAGACCTTCACAGCCATTACACCTGCCTTGAGTGTCATGGTGATCGACTTCGTCGCATCTATTACCGGCCAGGCCAGCGCGAAATGACCTTGCCTCCAATTATGCGTGTCAGACATCATCTCATTAGGAGGATTACATAGGCATAACATAGTTAGAGGGAGCACTAGGCTAATCTATGTTAGTCTTCAGTGTTTTGATGTACATTTGTTATGTTGTAGACACAATTGTTTAGGCCACACTATGTTAATGTTCATTTTTAGCATTTAAAATCATGAAACTTTTTTGTATATCTCTGAGTTACTATTATGTTTTTGTTCACTGCCATATATTGGTTGCATGTGCATAACTTTCATTGATATACCTATTTATGTCTCATAATATACATGTAGTGAGGGGGAGTCCTCCACCCACTGTGTTGTTGTTATATTCATGACTCATTTTCAATTATGATTATTGCTTTGATGGAGCTTAGCCCCACTTTTTGATGGTATCAAAAGGGGGAGAAATGTATGCTTTGAACTTGAGATTGTTTGAGAATGCACTATGGATATGAATACAAGTGAATTCCATTTTTGATTGTCAAGTTCACATTGTTTGTTATTATCAAAAAGGGGAGATTGTTGGACTAAATGGATAGTCACTTTTACTCCACTCGAGATTTTGATAGAAACATACAAAGTGAAAATATACTAATAAGTTTATCAAGTGTGTTTCAGTTAGTCAAAGTTTATGGAATGTCACATCTCAAGTGTTCAAGCCATACAAGTTCAAGATTCGGTCCACACAAGGAAACGAAGAAAAACTCACATTACTTGTTGTAACATTGATGTAAGGTATATATGTTTATTTATGCAAGCCTAATGCATTAGTTCATGCATATCATGTTTTTCAAATTGCTTTTCAAATTTTAAGTGATCATTTGGAGTTTTAAATGAAACTCACCACTTGAATCGGTCTTATAAGCTCAAACTATGTGAAACCATGTTTTTATATTCACATCGTACTTTAAAAAACCATTATGGAAGTTTTCGAAAAGGAAAAACTTGTTTTGAAAGGGTTTTGAAAAGAAAAACTATGTATTTGCATAAAAGCCCCTATGTAAGTAATGAAATAGGGATTTTCCATTTTCGGGATTTGTGAAAACATCCGAACCACCTAAACAGGTTTTATGACCCTTAACAAACATGTATAACATGTTAAAAGAGGTTTGGTAGGGTCCCAGATGCGATAAGGGGCGGCTAACTGTAGGGCCAAAAATATTTATTTTGAGGCCCCTGACAGTTAGCGCGGTAATAGTTAATATTAGCATAATTGCAAAGTTAGCGCTAATTTTTAGCATTAGCGCGCTAATTGCCTTTTGACAACTTTTTTTAAAGGCTGAAAATCACACTTTAATTTGAATAGATGATCAAATCTGAGCCCTTGGATCTTTAGAACGGTCAAAGATTGTTAAAAAGGAATGTAGAACATTCTCATACCACCAAGAACATTTCATTGTCTTATCAAGCAAGAAAATGAAAGAGTGCTCATAGTTTTCAAAGAATAAGCTTGGATTTTTATGTGCTATCACTTGTAATCTTTCGAGGCAATTGAATCACTCTCAAAACCAGCGTTATTGAGGCGTTCTAAAGCTTACAACATCCACTCTAAAATTGATTTTCAAATCACTCTCTCGGGGTTGTAAGAAAGTTTGATTTCCTAGCTTTTCTTATGCTTAAATTTCATAATTTTTGTGCTTAACTTGTGGAAATCATTTGTTGTGTTATTGAACATATTTGTCTTAGGTTTTACACTTAAACTTGATTTACTAAACCTTAGGACTAGTTTGGACAAGAGTTTGCACTTAAACTTGATTTTTATCAAACTTCTTGTTCTTTGAATTTGAAACTGGATTAGTTTTAAATTGATTTGTTTGAAACAGTTTCATATTTGAGATTTGCACTAAATCAGTGATATACTCGCATTTCTTATTTATTCTCATACTTGCATGCATTAGAGTGGTTAGGCTCTAGGACGCTTGCTAGTATTTGAATTTGGTGTCACTTTACTTTGTAAAGTTAGTTTGATTATTTTCATCTATTCTTTATAAGTGGCTGATTGTAAGACTTAATGGGATGTAAGTCGAAGGGAAGACCTAGTTGAGGCTAGTTGCAGCTAGGTAGGGAGTCCTAATTAGCGATGAGGCATTCTAGGTTTGTATGCTTAGGTTGTAACACTTATTGGCAATATAAGTTAGGGTTTGAAAATCCTAACTAGGAGGTTAGGTAGTGGATATAGATCATTGGATCGAACCACTATAAATCGCGTGTCTCTTTGCATCTCTTCTATCTCCTTCATCTTGCATTGCATTCATACTTGCGCTTGAGTGAGCATATAACAACAACAACAACAACAACATAGCCTCAATACCAAATTAACTGGGGTCGGCTACATGGATCAAACTTTTCTATTGTGCTCGATTACGTGCAATTGATGGTGAGCTTGGCAAACCATTCAAATCCCTCATAATTAATGCATCCCATGTTAACTTTGGTCTCCCCCTACCTCGTCGAATTTCAACAGTTTCTATCGAGTCAAGTTTTCTAGTTGGAGCATTTGTAGGTCATCTTTGCAGGTGACCAAACCATCGCAACCGCCCTTCCCTAATCTTTGTATCAATTGGTGCTAATCCTACTTGTATTTGAATTTCTATATTTCTTATTCTATCTTTACGAGTTTTACCACACATTCACCTAAACATCCTAATTTTTGCTACGTTCATTTTATGTAATTGTTGTTGCTTTACCGCCCAACATTCACTTCCATAGAGCATAGCTGGCCTAATTGCGGTCTTATAAAATTTTCCTTTTTAACTTAGTAGGAACATTTCGATCACAAATCACCCTGTTGCTTTCGGCCATTTTTTCCATCCAGCTTGAATTCAATGTGTGACATCATTCTCAATGTTACCATCATTTTGTATGATTGATCCTAGGTATCTAAAGTGGCTTACTTTAGGAACTTCTATTTCCCTTAATTTTACCACTCCGTCATCTCGATGTCTAGTGTTTCTAAACTCACAGTGCAAGTATTCGGTTTTCATCCTACTCAACTTAAAGCCTTTAAATTCCAATGTATTCCTCCAGAGTTCTAATTTCCTATTCACTCCATCTTTAGTGTCATCCACTAAGACAATATCTTCTGCAAATAGCATACTCCATGGTATATCATCTTGAATATGTCTAGTTAGTTCATCCATAATTAAAGTAAATAGATATGGGCTTAAAGCCGATCCTCGATGTAGTCCTATCGTAATGGAGAATTCTTTTGTAGCTCTTCCAAATGTCTTTATACTCGTTACTACTCCATCATACATATATTTAATAGTGTCTATATATCTAGCAAGCACTCTTTTTCTTTCTAGAACCCACCAAAAAACATTTCTAGGGACCCTATAAGCATATAAACATAATTATTGTTGAATTATTTAAAAAGGTGATAACTTCTTAATACACTCAATTCACCCCCTTTTGGGTATGGTTTCAATTGGTATCAAAGCGGGTTATTGCTCAAAATGTTACTAACGTATCTTTGAGTGTTTTTTTGCAAGGATGCAAACTTTAGATCCGGCTCGCCTTAGGGAACACAACTCCTCGAGTAGCCTCCGTATTTTGATGGAACCAACTATGCGCATTGGAAAGTAAGGATGAAGTTCTACATTAAGGCACAAAGTAGACTTTTGTGGGACTCAATTGAGAATTGGTACACTCCACCGGACAACCCCTTGAGAAAATACACCGCCGAGTAGACAAAGACTGATCTCTTAAATGATCAAGCCATGAATCATTTATTTTGCGCGTTAAGTAAGAACGAATTTAGCCGAGTTAATGTTTGTCAAACGACCAAGGAAGTGTAGGAGAAGCTTGAGGTACACTACGAAAATACACTTCATGTTAAGAAAACAAAGTTGAGAATCCTTGAGGAGCACTATGAGACTTTCCGAGTTGGCTCCGATGAAGACGTAGCCACCGCCATCACTCGGTTCACTATGTTACGGAAATGGTTCCAAAATGTCCATAACAAGAATATTGACTTAACACTATTTGGAAAATTAAAAAAAAATCATTCTTTTATGTATCCACCTTTTCTAATGCATAATCCTTCTACAAGGAAGCGATTACCCAAATAAAAAAAAATTCAAATTCTTTTTGAGTACCCTACTTCTACTTAAACATCTATCAATAAATATATCCTCATCCTGATCGGACAATCTTTAGAAATTGTAGTTAGGCTTACAATTGAATAAATTTTAAATGAGCTGAAGAAGTCCAATATGAAACCCATAACTACAAACGACCATCGTCTGCGATTTCAGTTACCACTATGCCCATCAATTCCACTTTCAAACAACAACGCCAAATTTTGAATCCCAAATTAGTCCGAGTCGACTACATGGATCAAACTCTTCCACTCCTCTCGATAGAATGCACTTGATGTTGATGGTATGCCCTCAAGATCCTTTAGATCCTTCCTAATCAATGCGTCCTAAGCTATCTTAGATCTAGCCTTATATCGTCGAATACCTTCAGTTCCTATTGAGTCAAGTTTTCTAACAGGAGCATTTATAGACTGTCAAATTTCACTAAGCACAAACATCAATATCCACTTTAAAATACAAGTCATCTAAAAGCTAAATATGTCTTAGTCAGTTCCTTCATGCAAGCTAGCATGCAATATTGATCTTCATAACAACAAAATGTTCTTACCTCAATGATTAAACATATAAACGACTAAGGTGCAACTAAGCCTTCATTAATTATCATTATTCAAATCCATACCAATCTCACAGTAGGTTTTCCTAAATCTTTTTACTTAAAGCATTAATACACATCTCTAAAAAATTTCACCCAATATCAATTTGGCTAGGTTCATGCTTGAATGATATAATATTGCACCTAACAAGATGTCAATTACCATGAGGGGCGGTCATCGAATACAATTTCAAATTTCAAATTTAGCTCAAATAAATAACAACAACAATTGAAGATCAAGCAAGAAAAAGAAAAATGATAAGAGACAGAGAGAGACTCGATCACATACGTTTAATATGGCAATAGTTTCCAAATAGACTATAAAGTAAGAAAGAGCTATAATCCAAGAAGACTTAGAAGCCCACCAAATTGACTCTGGTAATCCAACTATTGAATGACGCAGTCTGTGAAGCGTCAAGTTGGGCATCACATGGTAAAAAAAAAAACAAACATGAGCAAGAAGAAACGTCGTATGTGGTACCTGCACACAAGAAATGAAAATTCAATAAAAGTACTAAATTTTAGGCAAAGTTAGTTGAGATTGAAGGGATCAAAACAAAGTTTAGGAATAGTTTAAAAAATACATAATTTCACCGAAGTTAATGTTAAAAATCAACAACTTTGATATAAATTATATATATGGCTAAAAATAAAGATAAATTGCAAATTTTTCGGTCAAAAAATAAGTGTGTAGGACAGTGAAAATTTGTACTTACCTCACTTTAGTGAAAAGAATCAAGTTAGATTATCCCCAAAACGTAATAAAAAATACACAATATGCATGACTAGTGTCAATAAAATTACCTTAAAATCATTAAATTGTGAATTTTTAAGGTATAGATGCATAATTGTGCTTGTTTTGACATCCCATAAATGAGTTTTAGTTTATTAACCATTTAAATAAATAATTCTTATAATTCTCTAAATTAACGAGATTTCACCAAAATTCTCCACGTCGAATTAAACTTCTTCGATTTAATTCCAATTATCAAGAAGGCAAATTATAAGGCAAAATTAAAGTTTAGATCCTTGCCTGCACATATAAAACTTGATAAAGAAAAACATGAAAGCTTATAGTCTTCCAAACAAAAAAAATGACAAACTATAATGACAATCAAAGAATCTACACCAAGTCCATGTTAAATGTTAACTTGAAAGAATTAAGTTTTTTCCAAAAAAAATATGAGCTTGAAAAAACTAAAATCAAATTAACTGACATAACAACTAATAAAAACTTTTTATCATAAATGAAATGATGAAACAAAGGGTAGTTATATGCACTCTTTGATCTGCAAAATATCCAAAAACCTAAATAAAGCTTAGGAAATGATTAGAATAGTTTATGCTTCAGAAGTAATACACTTGCAAGTAAGACCAAGATATGGAAATAATTAAAACACAATTAGAAAACTTAATACCATCTTGCTTTAATTGCATCCTTCTCATACAATAAGAAATAATCCATATACTGCAAAACAAGCCAAAGTTTCAAACTATCAGTTGAATGCTTTCCAACAACTTACATCATTCATTTTCCATGAAGGAAAGGTGTATGAAGCTTCCAATACCGTGATGAAGTAGTGTGTCTGGAAGTAGTTTACCACATAACTGAAGATTATAATCCATAGACTAGCCTGAGACATGAATAACAAACATGAGTTTAATTATTAGAATAAGAGAGGATTTTTATGAATTACAAGATATAGAAATTAAATAAATCTTAGGGAAAATTTCAAATGGTGTAGTAAAATACTAAATGCAAGAAAACACTAGCTACACATCTACGAAATTTGTATTTTGACAGCATAAAATAATATTTTTATCTTTAGTTTCATTTAATACAACCATGTCACTTGTCAAATCTAATTGATTGGTACTCTTCCAATCAAGATATAATCCACAAAAAAGAATTTCAATCAACTCATGATATTGAGAGAGAAAGAGAGTTCGAAGAAAATGAGCACAGTTGTAATTGAATGCGAAGAGAGTTCAAAGTTTCTACATCTACGTAAAGAATATTGTTGTACAACCAAGAAAATACATTGTTGAGGCTATCTTTACATAACTATAGCTTTGCATCAAGTGGTTTGTAACATCATATTCAAGTTATGGTCGTCGAGATCTTACATCTAAACAACCTTACATGTTTAATTGATTATAAGTTTTATAACAACATAGCTTCCCTCAATCCAACTTAGTTGGGGTCGGCTAGATGTGTCAAACTCTTTCATTGTGCTCGATTTAGAGGAATTGATCATGTGTTTTCCAAATCCTTTTAATCCCTTCTAATCAATGTGTTACGAGTAGCTTATGTCAACCCCTACATCATCAAACTTCTTTAGTTTCTATTAAGTTGAGTTTTGTAATATAGGCATTTGGAGGTGTTTAAACCACCGCAAATGTCTTTCCTTAATTTTTGGTCAATTGGTGCCACTCCTACTTTTCTTTGAATTTTTATATTTCTTATTCTATATTTAAGAGATTTAACACATTAACCTAAGCTTCTTCATTTCTGCTACATTCATTTTATGCACTTGTTGTTGCTTTACTGCCCAACATTCAATTCCATAAAGCATAGTTTGCCTGATTCTCGTCTTATAAAGTTTTCTTTCTAACTTGGAAGGAGTATGTTGATCACACATGTTGCACTCCTCCATTTGTTTCATCCAGCTTGAAGTCATACCATCTATGCACATAATCAAATCCTATCAAAAAACATATGTAGATGGGTTTCCGACTTACAGCTATATCTACAAGGTTGAAATTTTTTTAAAAACTTTGCTTGTTTAACAATCGATAACAAGGAATTTAAGAACTAAAATGTTGTGCAGTTTTACCAAAGCACTTCAAAAAATGAAACGATTAAACAAATGTCAAAGATACTTTTCTTAAGAGCGACTCCAACCAACTTCATTTTGGCGTTGGTTGGTGTATAATGATGAAGATTTGGTGCACCAACAAGGATAGCGTTGAGCAACAGTGCCACACCATTTTGGTGTGGCACTGTTGCAACATATTAATACGATTCATCAAATTTTTTATTCTTTTTTTTATCCTTTTTATATTCTTTTTATATTTTTGTGTTCTTTATATATTGTATATTTATCTTATTTAGTCTAGTAGTGTTAAAGATAGTATTGATGGGTTGGAGACGTAATAGTGTTAGTGACACTGTTTACTCAAAATTAGAGGTGAATAGTGTTAGAAAAACTCTATTGTAGAGTTTATGACTTGGAGATGCCCTAAGCAATTGGAAACATGTATATTAATGCTACCAGAAACAAAAATTAAGGAGAGTGATTCAATGAAAAAAAAACTAGGCAAATCATTTTCAACAACCAAAACTGTCGCAATCTTTATTAATCAACTTTCACAAGAAAAATAGCCCATGAAATAATAATGGTTTACAAAAGACAAAAGTATGTGAAGGTTTGTCTAAAAGGTCAAAAGGTAGTTAGATAAGAAAAGATAGCAACAATGCATAATATATGTTAGCACATAAAATGGGAGTGTTCAAACCAATTGGTTGGCATTAGTATGGGTAACCCCACAACCAATCTACACCATTCTAGAGAGTTAATCTTCCATATAATAACATTCGATAAAGAAACTCATACCTTTACTTAGTAGCATTCCTTCAAAGGTTTGCCTTGGTCAGCCTATACAGAAAAAAATGTGATCAAAGTACTTTTGAAATTCATAAACTGCTTACTGCTATACGTACACATAAGAAGAAAGTATACCAAGCTTTTCAAAGTAATCCCCTACCAAAAGTATCAAAATAATTGTACATAGTTATAAACTTACAATTTGAGAGTCGCTTTTGAATTCAACTCTCACTACAGCATAATTAAGTTGGTAACTAGTTGAAATAGCTCATTTCAACAATAAGAACAAAACCTCAAACCCCAAATAGTTGAGGCAAGCTACATGGATCAAGCTTTTTGCACTCTACTCAAATAACGCGTTTGATAAAGCGCTTTCATAATCATTCAAATCTTCCTAATCAATTCATCTTAAGTTACCTTATGTTTATCCTTATACCATTGAATTTCTTTAATTTATAATGTATAGAATTTTTTAATTAAGTCATTTGAAGGTCATATTCAAATGTAGCCAAATTACAACAACAATTCTTACACAATTTTTGCATCTATTGTTGTTATTCTTACTTTCCTTATATTTTTGTATTTCCAATTCCAAGTTTATAAGTTTTACCTTACATCTACTTAAGCTTTCTTCATTTTCACTACACACATTTTATGAATGTGCTATTTGTTTACCACCACATTCGCTCCCATAAAGAATAGTTTACCTGATTGCAAGCTTATAAGATTTTTTTAAGACTTGATATTTCATTGATATTTCAATCACAAAGTACACTTGTTGCACTCCACCACTTAATCCATCCAACTTGAATTATATGTGTGGCATCATCATTGATATGATGAATTAGTTGTATGATTGAATCATAACCATAGTTGTCACTTGTCAGATCATAAATAAATTGCAGAATCAATTTTCTAAGGAACTTATTCAAATCATAATTTGAATTGTAATTCATATGATATTGTTCTTTTCTTTCCTTTCTTCCAAAGATATACAAGAATTCGTATCATAGGATTTATGTTCAAGACAGACACGCTTTTAATACATCACACATGCACACAAGCATTTATGTTCAGGAAAGGCACTTTTAATACATTAAATTCACGAGCGCACGTATATGTATATTGTGTGCTATACATGAATTAATCATACTCTAGCCATGAAAAAAATTAAATTTTAAACATTGTCCTTCAAAGAAATGACGAAATAAAATTTGCTAAAAGAAATAAAAAAGGGAGTGCCTATTTGTCCCCTTCTAATATGTCTCAGCTACTCATTATTAGTAGCCCCCAGTAGATTAGTGTATCCCTCTACTACCCCACTTAATTATACTCAACTTCCCAACCTAATCTTCTCATATATTTGCCCTACACACTAACCCCAACCAAAATCCACACCTAAGGCCCCAACCCTCGTCGCTGACAAGTCAATAATTAAACATGTTTTATAATGTAATTTAAGTTTATTTTATATTTAAATAATGATATTACACTAGGTATTCTCCTATTTTGTTATTTCAGGATTTAAATAGGAAAATAAAGTAATTGAATAAAAAAGAAGAAGAGCAAAACAGTCAACTAGAGAAGAAGTCTAAAGATTTATGTTTAAACTAGGAATCGCCACCCAAATCGGCAATAGGAAAATGTCAGCTAATCCACAGTGAATTGGAAGATATACTAAAAATCCCCAATTGAATCGGTGGAGCACAAATAGACAAATTTAGTGATTAACTTAGTGATTTGTGTCCAACTTATGAATCACCGACAAATCATTGAGGTCAGTGACGGTTCTTTTTAGATTAATATAAAGAATTTGACTTTATTTAAGATATGTATGCTTTAGGAAACTATAAAAAAGGCCAAAGAGCTTTGAAATAACTCTCTTCTTTTTCTCTCATTTACTTTTATTGATTTTTCTTAAACGTATTCTAGATATTTTAGTTGATGTTTGAAGCTACATTGGTGCTTTGATTTATTTTAAGGTATTTATGTATTTATTCATTATATTTTTTAATTATATATTTGCATTGTTCATTTCCAGCATCAGTAAGTAGTCTATTAATCTAAATAAACCCTAGAAATGTATATGATTTAGATTGCTAGATAGTTATTATTAAGGAATCATGAACTTAATGCTTTAAATCTATTCATACACGTTAATTACAGATTTAACAAGTTTTTGCATATTACTGATAAATAAGACTAATATTGCATGCATAATTGCAAATGAATTATGTGGTATTTTGATTATGAATCTATGTCTATAATTATTGACAACAATTATAGAAATTGTAACTATGATTAATCTATAAGGCTTTTCCTGAGTGGATGTTCTAGGTGATTGTGTTATAAGTTGTTTATTATGCGGCTTCAGTTAATATTGGCTTAGATTAAGCATGATTTTCATTGAGTGTAATGTTGTCGTATTTCTTTAGTGTTGAATTTTATCCAATATGTAGATTTACAATGATAAGAATGTGATTTTTCCATTGAGTTTAGGAAAATCGGTAAGTGGCTAAATTAAAGGCTATCAACCTATTATGAATTAGGATTTAATGATTCAAAGATTCCATGTGTTATGATAATAACTATAGTATAAAGTGATGTTATGTTATAGTGTTTGAAAGCAATCCAATTATCTTACATTGTTTAGTGGGGGTTTGTTTAGATGTTTCTTTAAGCTATTTATATTTATATTGAATTTGAGTATTTTTTAATTTAGTTTACTTTAGATTTTTTGAATTAAGTTAGTTGATTTGGTTAATTAAGTTACTAGTTATAGATCTTAGTTAGTTAGTAGCTATAGATTAAGTAAATTAATCAAAACCAGAAAAAATACTTTCCTTTGAGATTTGCAAAATCCCTGTGGAGACAATATCCCATTTATCACTACTACAAAATAATCAAAAAATAAGGGAAACTATTGAGCACGCTCGAAACATGTCAGCCGCACTTCCCACCCATATTCATTTTGCCCTATCTTCAACCCCTCGCCCACGAAAACTTCATTTTTGTCCCCACTCACCTATCATGGATGTGGCTCACACACCCATTATCTTCATATGTTCCCCTCCCTCACTTCATCTCCTTGTTTCCCCCTCCATCCACTTCCACCTTCCACTACATACGCACACGCACTCTTACCACCATTCATTTCCTTGCGCCATCCCTACCACCACACGTGTGTCTTACCCTCGCACCCGCCCCACCCCACTAGCTTCATCTGCCCCCAACTTCATCTTATTCCATATCTTCAATCATGTTGAGTTGGACATGGCAGGGGCCGAAGAATGCGTCGTTGCCTTATTCAACAATGGCTTATCCTAAATTCACTGCTTTGTTTGGCAATTCTCTTTTTGATAAGAAGTAGGATTCAAATTGTAAATCATTAAATTTGACCAACTATGATCCTAACATCTAAAATAACAAATTCACTAAGAGGACATACCTCCCCAATATAAAGAAGCAGGATCAAAAAAGCGGGAACTGTTGAAATAAGACCAACAAGCAAATACTTCAACTCAAAAAACCTTTGAAATTAATCAAAATAGACACAATAAATTCACTATTTCATCTTAGCAGCCATACAACTTCATTTCTCACATAAAGGTCAAACTTATTTCAAATAAAATAATAAATACGTAAATCCACGAAATAAATTGCTAATAACCATGCAAGGAGAAGCAAAACAAAACCTATTTAATTATTAAAAAATATGAAGCAACCTAATTTAAAACTAGCACACCTCTTTGATCTTATACCCATAAAACTCCAATCTCATAATTCACTTACCCATGTTAAGCAATCAAAGAGTTCTTACCCATAAAATAAACTAATCAAGTAGGACAACAATATCAATACCTCATAAAGCTTGCAAGGAACAATGATGCTGAGGTACAAATTAAGCCAGAAAGCCGTGTAGAAAAGAAAAATAGCTATCCCCATCGCTTGCTTGGATTAGCAGAAAACCAAAGACTATTGTTATTGGATGGTGGTGAAGCTCCTACTAAACTTCCAAACTTATGCGTATAAGATATTAAGACTTCTCTCTTAACCACTAAGCTAAATAAACTTTGAGATGTACATTTTTATAACGTCTTAGATTATTCTCTATTAAAAAGATAAAGTAAATGTTAGGGCATGTGCCCTAGGTCAATCCATTAACCGTCTTTATGAATACTTTTAGTTAATAAAATAGAGGATTTCATTTGTTGTTTATTATAATTAATTTGCATGTTTACATTATAAAAAGATCCATGGGTATTTACAGAAATATCCTAAATGTCCCTAGTCGATCATTATACTGGGAACTATAATGAATTAAGACTAGTGTCATTCTTTATTGATGATCATATGATGATTATATGTATAGGGATACGAATCAAGATCACGAGTACTTGTTAGGGAACAAAGTACTGGACCGACCAGCTATGAGAACATCACATGGATTAAGTCATAGTTGTTTCTCATGATAGGTATATTTTTCAGTCCTCTGACTTGAGATTACTAGAGACTTCAACATTAGGAACATAGTGATTTGACATTATCAAACGTTGTCTTTAACCGGACCATTATAAAGGTTGCGATTGGTTACTGTGTGAGCAATGTGATGAAGTTATGTAATCGAGATAGAATTTGTCCCTCTCATATAAAGAGAGATATCTAGTGGATCCCTCGATGTGTTAAACTGTTAAAAGGCCTAGTCTAAGTGAATTGATATTGATCAATGCCACTTAGATGTTTTTAGTCTACCTAGAGATCGAGACTAGTACGATTGAACATATCGGATGACAATTCCATGCCTTATGTTTGATCAGAAGGATATCGTGTAACAAAAGGATGTTATATACACTATTGATTAGGTTGTATCAATTTGATATTCATACAACTTGGGTAGTCATAATGTCTTGCTAGAGGCCGCTTATGACTTGTATACCAAAATGTGTTTTAGTACACTGCCAACGTTGTATGAGCCATTGGGTCACACATTAAGAATGGTTTTGCGAGATTTTCAGATGGTTTTGAAAAATGAAATTTATATGATAAAATTCATGACATAAACGTCCTTGTGGTGTATTACACTTATACTTCTTTAAGTAAGGGTATTTGTGTAATTTACTTAACCGTTTATATACAAGGGTTGTATAAATAGACATTGTAAGTTAGCATACACGTACGAAAGATTAAATGGCCGAAACTCTATTTTCGTTTTAGAAACGACTTAGGGTTTTTGGTATACTCTGGATCGTTTTGGAGAGAAACAAAAGGTTTATTCTCTTGAAGCTAGCACTTCGAATCTCGGCCGCCGTTCATGTGTGGACTACTAGTAGAGGGCATTCATCGTTGGCAGCGCCTTAGAGATCAATCAACCTTCAGAAAAATATATTGCGACTGAGGTATGATTAAGTTTTTCATGGTTTAAACCTTTTTTATGGAATTAGATTCGGATCCTGTTGGGGTTTTTGTCAAAATTGTTTTGTAATCTCCGCTGCGCATGAACTCCAAAACCCAACAGTGGTATCAGAGCCTTCGAGTTCGATTCCATTAAATTCATTGATGTTTTCTTCTGATATATACATGATATATGATTGAAAGCATGTTAATAGTTGATGTATATGTGATATACATAAGTTTTCTGTGAGATTTATTATCATGTTTTTTGTATATGATACATATATTCGTGATTTAATTGAAATTGGTTTCGTACATGCTAGTAACCATGTTAGGTTAATTTGAATAATTTTAATGAATCGAGTTTCATGTTCTGTGATCCATGACACCATTAGGTTCGATATGGATAGTAGTTCATGATTCAATTACATGTTTGTGATTATTTGGATGAGGACCGAAATTGCAAATAATTAATTTTCAAAATTATTTATTTATCTTGTTATATCTATTATGTTATGAAGTTTCTATTTGATAAAGATAGATAACAAATTAGATTAAGATATATAAGCAAAATCGGTTTTGTTATTGACGCGTGTCGTGCATGCCAAATATAACCCGTAAAAGAGTTACCAACCACAAGGGTGTAGTAGTGGTAAATACGGGGTCGAATCCGCAGGACTTGAGTTACTCTAAGTTAACTAAATATGGGAGTTTTCAAATAAATATTAATTAAACTAATTAATCTAACTAAACTAATTAAATAAAATAACTAACTACTTTTAAACCAATTAATTAATACCTAAATAATACCTAAATCTCCAGTTCCACAAATCAGAATCAAGATTCAATGACAATCATGGTCTTCAATCTTTCCCAAAAAATTATGAATTTCCTTTTCCTAGATTAGCTATAGAAAATCGACAACCGCCAGAAATTCCTAGTTCCCCTAATCTCGATAGTCAGGACGTCCGCCACTAACTACTTCCCTAATTAATGTATAACCCTAGACATCCGCCAATCAGGTTTAACACACTAACCACAGTAATATGGATCTATGGGAACACTAATCCTAGATAACCGGATCGCATCTGCTCCCGATTTAACCTAGATTCAAATTATCGCACATTCAAACACCGAAAGGTTTTACGGCAAACGGGTGAATGTTTGTTACTTTATTAGTCTAAAAGCACAATTACACGGATACTAATATTCCAAATAACTATAGATTGTCAACCTAAAAGCATGCATTGATCATATACATACCATAGATCTAAATCATAATCATTAAATTAACAACAATGAAATAGGAGAAATTAAATTAATTTAAATAATAAAATAAAAGATCTCACATAATATGCTTTGAATCCATGATCCCGACTTGCTTCCCCTTCGACTTAGGCAAGAAATTGATTACTCGGACATCATCTTCAAAAATCTATACTAAAAACTAATCTAAAATTATACTAATTAATTCATATTCTAATAATACCTAGGTTCCTAATATATAAAAATACTCCAAATTGGTCTCTGATACTAATTTTAGGAGTTAGGTACGTGACTCATGCGTCGAGGAGCATCGTATAGCTGTTTTTGGCTAGAAAAATCGACTCTGCCACGTGTCAGCGTGATTCGCTGAATTTCTGTGTCGTCGCCACGTGGCCGGCTCTTATTGGACCGCCTCTGCCGACTCGCTGATTTGTCGCCGCTGGATTCGCCGAAAACTGCTTTGTTTGCTGTGATTGAGGTTGAATCAGCGCCACGTGTCTGCTTTTAATTCTTTGAAACACGTTGTAGACAAGCGCTGGACGAATGGGAGACCGCCACGTGGTATCCACGTGGCTCGGAGAAAATCGCGTATCAGGACCGAAAAACTGGGAGTTTGTGCGCCCACGAATCTCGAGGCGAATCGACGGATTCTGAAACGCAAGGAAAACTGCTTGTGTGTGACGTGGATTCGTTGGCTGACGCGGCGCTCTTTGATTAGTCCACGCTGGCTGTTGGCACTTCCGCTAGCTGACGTTTCATCTTCTGATTGGCTGGAACGCCCTGTCTGCTATTCGACACACCGCACAATGCGTATTTCGAGGCAAACTGTCCGGCATCCGATCAGTGCAAGTAAATACTTCATTTAGAGTATTTTTCCGCCACGAATTCAACCGTGCACTCCGTTTCACCTAAAAATGACCAAAAATATAATTAAATATATATTTTAAATACTTTTAATAATTAAATATACTAAAATAGACTATTAAATATATAAAAATACTAACTTATCAAATACCCCCAAACTTAGGACTTTGCACGTCCCGAGCAAAGGTGTAAATGACAACACAAACTAAACTAGACTCCTAATCTAATAATAAATCCTATACCCGACCCAAATTCATGGAGTTCCTTTGGTTTACATAGTCACCAAATTAACAAGAAACTCAAAAAATTTCAGAGTTAAGATATGTCAAGCCTCGCAATTCAAACACAATTGAGATCTCACTTTCAAAACATAAGACTCGGTCAAAACAAAGGCTATCAACTAATCACAAGTTTTATTGGTCTATACATTTAAGCACGCAAGTTCAAAATCTTACTTAATATAGTGAAAGCACTCGAACTAAATCTTTTATTTGAGGAGTTTCACAACTTCCGCCATTATTCATTTTTTCATTTTTCATTTTTTTTTTCTTCTCCAAATCTTTTTTTTCTTTTTTTCAATTAATACGGTCCATTTCCCGTGGACCGATTTTCTCACTTTTTTTCCACCACAAGTTTCCTTCCATTTCCTTGGAAACTTATAGGACACTCTACACTAATAAAACTCATGTTAGTACTTCTCAACTATAATCAAGCAAATTCCCCAATTTTAAAACAATACAACTTGCATAAATTTGACCGTTTACTCATTTTCATCTAGCACTAAGTCCAACCATCATCTAAGTCTCTAATCATGAAATCATAAAAATGCCTATTGATTGAGTGTTTCTTCTAATTTTCTCTAAGTTTCAAGTTAAAAAGGTAACCCACAACCAAAGGCATGAACAAAGTTTCTGACTCTAAATAATATAAAACATACTAAATTTATACATGAGAGTGTATCAATTCCTAATGATATGAGAATGAAATGTTAATAGATAAGAAATGAAAGAAATGAAAGAAATGATATAAAACACCACCATTACCATCCAATATCTCGCATATAACCGCATAAAAAAAAAAAAAAACTTAAACGATCTCATCTCGCTCTTTCGCAAAAGAATCCATCCAAAACAATCCATAATCCCTAAAACAAAAGAATCCATCCAAAACAATCCATAATCCCTAAAACACCCCCAAACTTATTTCAACCTTGTCCTCAAAAAACAAGTTATGACAAAAAGAAAATGACACTGCATGCATAATAAAAAGTATCAAAAAAACTAATGCACAAAACCTCTCATATGTGGGTTACTAAGGAAACTTTAAAATAACAATCATAACAAGAGCAAGAATTAGTAAACATAGGAGTTAACTAAAAAGATTCCAATCAAGTCTTGCGAGCCCGAAGTCTGTCAACTAATAAAATCAACAAGATGATGGAATGAAATTTAGGGTTTTGGGTCTACTAAAAAACTTGCCACTAATGTAGCGACTTAAGTTGGGTATATCCAACCAAGTCTCAAAACACCTAAAATCCTAAAAACATGTTAAGTCCTTAAAAAATAATAATGCTCAAATTATGTTAAAAATGTAATCAAAAGTCAAACCTACAAAACTTAACGCAACCCTCTATCAATTTAGAGTGCTATTAAAAATAATAATAAATAAAAAAAAAAACTAAAACGAAAATAAATGCAAGAAATAAATAAAATAAAATAAAAATAAAGTTGGTTTGCTATTTGATAAAGATAGATAACAAATTAGATTAAGAGATATAAGCAAAAATTAATTAAACTAATTAATCTAACTAAACTAATTAAATAAAATAACTAACTACTTTTAAACCAATTAATTAATACCTAAATAATACCTAAATCTCTAGTTCCACAAATCGAATCAAGATTCAATGACAATCATGGTCTTCAATCTTTCCCAAAAATTATTAATTTAATTTTCCTAGTATTGGATAAGAGATAAATATGGAGAAGTTTGTTATTGGTGATATGTTAGGATTCAAATATCTTAAGTCCTAATTGGATTAGGATAAGATGATTAGTTAAATGTGGGCCCGGGTTAATTAAAAATGTTTTAATTGACTTAATTTTGGATAAATTAAGGGGCAAATTTAGGATAATAAAATCAGCTCAAAAAATATGATTTTCTATAGCAAATAAATTTTCAATTTTACTCGAAATTGAGATTCGTCTTCTAAAAAAAATAAAAAATGGAGCTGAATTTACGCGCCCCTCTTTTGGACGCTCTCTCGCGACTTTGATTTGTCGCCGCTGGATTCGCCGCGAAAACGCTTTGTTCTTGTGATTGAGGTTGAATCGCGGCGTACACGCGTTGGACGAATGGGAGACACCACGTGGTATCCACGTGGCACGAAGAAAATCGCGTATCGGGGCCGTCTAACTAATCCTAGCGCTATTAAATATATAAAAATACTAACTTATCGTTATCCCTATTGAAAATTCTTTTGGTGATATGTTAGCAAATATCTTAAGTCCTAATTGGATAAAAATGATTCCAAATTGTTTTTCAATTTTTCGAGTGATTTAACAAATCAATAAAAATAAAAATAAATGATATTTCATTATTTACATAAAAAATCACTAAAAAGCTGAATAAAATCCCTCTATTAAATTTTAAGTCTCACGACATCCATTTTAAACACTTGTCATGGCCTCGATCACACTAATACAGTTTCAGCCATAGCTGGGTGTATTGTGTTATCTTGGTGAGACAAGTTGGATAAGAGTTTCCTAAATGTTTAAAATGGTCCGACTTAATAAAGCTATCAAAATAGTTTTAAGCTTTAGGCACATGATGAGATAAAAACATGATAAGACATAAGATATCCCTTATCTCATAAAAGTATCTAAAAATTACATAAGATGTAATTGGTAACTGTTACCTACCTAAATAATCTAGTTCTGTGTTTCATGCCATTGCTATCATAGAATTAGGTGAAATATGAATTTTAGTCCCCTAAATAAACAGTGTGTTTTAGGAGGGTTGTTAATTTAGTGGGAGTCTATTCCTCTATACTAAAATAAACTTTGCATAATCTTTATTGTAGATCAATGGCCTCTTCAAGTAACGATAATCCCTTGTCACTGCGATCCATCCTTGAGAAGGATAAGTTATCTGAGACTAACTTTCTTGATTGGTTTAGAAACTTGAGAATTGTTCTTAAGCATGAACGCAAGATGTATGTCATGGATGCTCCAATCCCTGAGGACCTACCAGCCAATGCTACGAAAGCTGTGAAGGATGTGCATAATAAGCATGTCAACGATTCTACTATTATTGCATGTATTATGTTGGCAACTTTGGTTCCTGAACTTCAAAAGGACATGGAACTAATGGAAGCCTACGACATGGATATAACGATAAAGGAAATGTTCCAACTGCAAGCTAGGCAAGAAAGGTTCGAGACAGTCAAAAACCTACATTCTTGAAAGATGATTGAGGGTGCGTCAGTTAGTCCTCATGTTCTCAAGATGAAGGGCTATGTTGACCAGCTTTATAGACTTGGATTTTCCATAAGCCAAGAGTTGGCTACGGATTTGATCCTGAATTCATTACCAGAAAGTTACTCACAATTTGCGATGAATTACAATATGAATAATATGGAGAAATCAATTTTAGAGTTGCATTCGATGCTCAAAACAGCTAAACAAAATATCAAGAAACCCTAGAGTAATATGTTGATGGTCCAAAAGGGAAAGGGAATGAAGAAGAAAGGCAAAGGCAAGGCTAAAGTTGTCAAGGTCACATCGCACTTGTCACAAAGCCTGTGGAACAAGTCAAGTCCCAGCATGTTCCTGCTTCAAAACACCCAAAAGAAAAGGAAGGAAATTATCATTTCTGTCATGCACCTGGACATTGGTTCAGAAATTGCAAACTCTATCTGGAAGATCTAAAGAAGAAAAAGGGTAGTGCGATTACCACTATAAGTATTTATGTTATTGAAATTAATTTATCTACTAGTGATTCCTGGGTATTAGATACAGGATGTGGATCTCACATTTGTATAAATGTGCAGGGACTCACCAGAAGTAGAAAGTTGAAGAAAGAGAAGTCATCCTCCACGTAAGGGAATGGAGCAAAAGTTCTTTGCCCTGGCATGTTGGATCATATGACTTAGTCTTACCTAGTGGACTTATTTTAACTTTAAATAATTGTTATTTTGTGCCTGCCTTGAGCAGAAACATCATTTATGTTTCATGTTTGGATATGGATGGTTTTGGTTTTATTATTGCGAATAATAGATGTTCCATTTCTCGTAAAGGAATATTTTATACAAATGCTGATTTGTATGATTGTCTTTATATTCTAAGCATGAAAAAATCACTAATACTCCAGTCTTTAACATAAATACAAAGAGATTTAAGTCAAATGATTTGAATCAAACCTATCTTTGGCATTGTCATCTAGGGCACATAAATGAGAAACGCATAACAAAGCTCCATAAAGATGGACTTCTAGATTCATTTGATTTAAAAACATATGAAACGTGCGTATCTTGTTTACGAGGCAAGATGACTAAAAGTCCCTTTACTAGACACAGTGAAAGGGCAAGTGATTTATTGGGTCTAATACATAGTGATGTATGCGGTCTTATAAACACAATGGCTAGAGGAGGTTATCAATACTTCATTACATTTACTGATAATTTCAGCAAATATGGTTATGTATATCTTATGAAACATAAAGATGAATCATTTGAGATGTTTCGAATGTTTCAAAATGAAGTGCATAATCAACTTGGTAAAACTATCAAAACTTTTCGGTCAGATCGAGGTGGTGAATATTTGAGCCAAGAATTTGATGATCATCTTAGAAATTATGGGATTGTCTCCCAATTGACTCCACCAGCAACTCCACAGTGGAATGGAGATTTGAAAGGAGAAATCAAACCTTATAAGCAAAATGAGCCCACCACTTATCAGGAGGCTATGTCTGGACCAGACTCAGATAAATGCCTAAGTGCTATGAACTCTGAGATGCAATCCATGTATGATAACCAAGTTTGAAACTTGGTTGATTTACTTGAAGGTGGTAAGACCATTGGATGTAAATGAGTTTTCAAGAAGAAAACTGACATGGATGGCAATGTGCATACTTTTAAAGCAAAACTTGTAGCAAAAGGTTTCAGGCAGACTCAAGGTGTTGATTATGATGAAACTTTTTCGCCAGTAGCCATGCTTAAATCCATAAGAATTTTAATTTCCATTGCTACATATTATGACTATGAGATATGGCAAATGGATGTAAAAATAGCATATCTTAATGGAAAGCTGCTTGAGGACGTGTATATGATACAACCCGAAGGTTTTGTACATCCTGAGAATTCTATGAAGGTATGCAAGCTTCAAAGATCCATTTATGGATTAAAGCAAGCTTCTCGGATTTGGAATCTTCATTTTGATGAAGCAATCAAGGATTTTGGTTTTATTAAGAACGAAGATGAGCCTTGTGTATACAAGAAGGTCAGTGAGAGTGTAGTTGTTTTTCTGGTACCGTATGTTGATGATATATTACTCATTAGAAATGACATCCCAACATTGCAGAATGTCAATTCTTGGTTAGGGAATTGTTTCTCAATGAAAGACTTAGGAGATGCGGCCTATATCCTAGGGATAAGAATCTATAGGATTGATCTAAAAGGCTAATCGGTCTAAGTCAGAGTGCTTACATAGACAAGGTGCTAAATAGGTTCAGTTTGCAAGACTCTAAAAGAGGATTGTTGCTAATGTCTCATGGCATAAGTCTCAGCAAGAATCAATAACCTAGGACAAATGATGAGCGAGACCGTATGAATGAGATTCCATATGCATCGGCTATTGGATCTATCATGTATGTCATGCTATGCACTTGACCTGATGTATCATATGCTTTGAGCACTACAAGCGATTTCGGTCGATCCTGGTGAGAGTCACTGGATAGCAGTAAAGAACATCCTTAAATACTTAAGAAGGACTAAGGAAATGTTCTTGGTATATGGAGGTTTTGAAAATGATCTAGTTGTAAATGGTTACATAGATGTAAGTTTTCAAATTGATATAGGTGATTTTAGATCGCAATCTGGATATGTATTTACTTTGAATGGGGGTGCAGTAAGATAGAAAAGTTCAAAGCAAGAGATCGTGGAGATTCTACAACGAAGCCGAGTATATTGCAACGTCCGATGCAAAGAAATGAGGCGCTTTGGATCAAAAAGTTCATTTCGAACTAGGTGTGGTTCCAAGTATTGCTAACCCTGTTTGTTTGTATTGTGACAATAACGGGGCAATAGCACAGGCCAAGGAACCTAGATCACACCACAGATCCAAACATATACTCAGTCGTTTTCATCTCATCATAGAAATTATTGAGAGGGGAGACGTAAAGATTTGCAGAGTACCTACTGAAGACAACGTTTCGGATCCATTGACAAAAACTCTTCCACAAGCAAAACATGATGGTCATGTTAGATCATTAGACATTAGATGCATGTATGATTGGCCTTAGTCAAGTGGGAGATGTTGGGGCATGTGCCCTAAGTCAATCCATTAACTGTCTTTATGAATACTTTTAGTTAATAAATTGAGGATTTCATTTGCTGTTTATTATAATTAATTTGCATGTTTACATTATAATAAGATCCAAGGGCATTTACATAAATATCCTAAATGTCCCTAGTCGATCATTATACTGGGAACTATAATGAATTAAGACTAGTGTGAGTCTTGATTGATGATCATATGATGATTATACATATAGGGATACGAATCAAGATCACGAGTACTTGTTAGGGAACAAAGTATGGACCGACCCGCTATGAGAACATCACATGGATTAAGTCATAGTTGTTTCTCATGATAGGTATATTTTTCAGTCCTCTGACTTGAGATTACCAGAGACTTCAACATTAGGAATATAGTGATTTGACACTGTCTAATGTTGTCTTTAACCGGACGATTATAAAGGTTATGATTGGTTACTGTGTGAGCAATGTGATGAAGTTGTGTAATCGAGATAGAATTTGTCCCTCTCATATTAAGAGAGATATCTAGTGGATCCCTCGATGTGTTAGACTATTAAAAGGTCTAGTCTAATAAAATTAATATTGATCAATGTCACTTGAATGTTTTCGGTCTACCTAGAGATCGAGACTAGTACGATTGAACATGTTGGATGACAATTCCATGCCTTATGTTTGATCAAAAGGATATCGTGTGACAAAAGGATGTTACATACACTATCGACTAGGTTGTATCGATTTGATATTCGTACAACTTGGGTAGTCATAATGTCTTGCTAGAGGCCGCTTATGACTTGTATACCAAAATGTGTTTTGGTACCCTGCCAACGTTGTATGAGCCTATTGGGTAGCACACTAAGAATGGTTTTGCGAGATTTTAAGATGGTTTAGAAAAATGAATTTCATATGATAAAATTCATGATAAAAACGTCCTTGTGGTGTATTACACTTATACTTCTTTAAGTAGGGGTATATGTTGTAATTTACTAAACCGTCTATATACAAGGGTTGTATAAATAGACACTTTAAGTTAGCATACACGTACGAAAGATTAAAAGGCCGAAACTCTATTTTTGTTTTAGAAACGACTTAGGGTTTTTGGTATGATCTGGATTGTTTTGGAGAGAAACATAAGGTTTGGTATTCTCTTGAAGCTAGCACTTCGAATCTTGGTCGCCGTTCATGTGGGGACTACTGGTAGAGGGCGTTCGTCGTTGGCAGCACCTTAAAGAACGATCAACCTTCAGAAAGGTATATTGCGAGTGAGGTATGATTAAGTTTTTCATAGTTTAAACGTTTTTTATGGAATTAGATTTGGATCATGTTGGGGTTTTTGTCAAAATTGTTTTGTAATGTCGCTGCACTTGAAGCCTAAAACCCAACAGTAAAAGCATCAGTTAACAGATTGGGTATTATCGAAGACCTTAAAGTAAAACACTACTATATAGAAATGATTTATGTGAAAATACAATCACATACTGATAGCATCCACATCGTTCATTCGTAATATGCCTATAAGTCAAAACTATTTATTTTCTTCTTTTATTTTCGGAGAAGCAGAAGTACTCCTTTGTACTAACCCAAAATCTCAAATTACTATACATCAAACAAGCAGTCCTTAACCAAACATCTAATAAAAATGTCAAACTTAGTTTGTTGTTAGCTAAACATCTAGCTCTTCTTCTCATAAATGCTCATTCGCTATCTCTTTATCTTTTAATGGTTCTTGAGTTTCTTCGCTCCCAAATGATCCATGTTGTATTGTATATAATGAAGGAGTAAGTAGATATTTTTTGCCAAACTTGATAATGAGCCTTCTGTATGAAAAAAATGCTTGCAAGGTCAATTATCTCTACTACTTCCCCCTAGTGAATATATCCCACCTATGCCATATGCCCTGTGAAAAGATGACAGTGAACAAAAATATAGTCCATTGATTATTCGTCTTCCCAACATAAAGAACACCAATACTACTTTGGACATCTTTTTGTAATTATCCAATGCGTTGATCTTCCCAACTACAAGAAGCCAACCAGAGATCTTACTTTTATTAGGGACAAAAACATTCCATAAAAAGAGTATTATTCTTCAATAGAGGATCATTTGATTGGGTAATTAAACAATTAAAGAACTTGCTCGAAGAGTTCCCTGAGGTTTTTAGATTCCATGACCATTTATCTTCATTATGCAGCTTAATTATAATGATGATATTGGAAATGCATAATGTCATTGGATTCTAGATGCTAATGATAAACCTCCTACCTATGGATCCTACTGAAATTGAATGTGGCTACCACTACCTACTATTTTTTGAAGTAAAATAAAAATTTCATTAATCATAATGGCTCAATACATTCAATAGAGCAGGACAAGACAAGGAATCAATTACCTTGATAAAGCACAATTGTTCGCTAATCCTAATTGTTCATAAGAGTATTCAACTACTACATAGTTGATTTTGAAAAACTGCGACTGTAACAATGGAACAGTATGATAATCAATGATTTTTGTCTTGACAAGTTTTGAAATTCAAAAGTACATGGACATATAAAGACCATAAAGAAAAATAAAACTTCCAATAAGGGAAGACAAACAAATACTTTTGATAATGTAAGACAAATATATATTGAAAAAGATAACCTAATGAAAACTATCAAACAAACAACGGTAAGTGCAAATCCATGCACGAGCAATAGAAGTAGAGATGAACTTGAATTATGGTCAAGGATCGAAACTTTGGTGTCACCTTATGATTCGCCCTCTTGATAATCGAAATTAATTCAAATAAGTTTAATTTAACATGGAGGATTTTGGTATAAATTTGGTAAATTAGAGAAACTAGAGAAATTTTTATTTAAATGGTCAATAAACTAAAAATCATTTTATCGGATGTCAAAAAAAGCATAATTATGCATTTATACCTAAAATTTTACAATTTAATGGTTTCAAGTCAATTTTATCGGCACTAGTCATGTATGTTGTGTATGGTAAATCATTTTTTAGGATAATTATTACATTTAATTTGATTCTCTGACCATTTATTAATTGCACATTCTTATAAGTAAAATTAAAATTATGAAACATGTTTTTTTATATGGGTCAGTATTTAAAGTAAAAGAAAATATCCAATTTTTAACATTATGCATTGATTAAAAAGACTACAAAACATTGTAGAGATGTGTATGTGCAAAAGTGAATCTCGATGCATACATTGAATCTTGACGCAAAATCAAGGGATCACATGATTGGTGTAGAAATGTGTGTATAAAAGTAAGCAACTCTCAAATCTTCGATAACCCTTAAAAGCTACTATCAATTACAACCCTCAACCCTTCTCGTCTCCTACACACTTATTTGATTTTTTTTTATCGAAAAGTTTGCAATTTCTCCTCTTTTAGCAATCCATATCAATTTATATGAATGTTGTCAATTTTGAACGTAAACTTTGGAGAAGTTTTGTAATTCTTAAACTACCCGAAGTTCGTTTCGATCCCTTCAACTTCAATAAAATTGGCATAGACTTCAACAAATTTTATCGAGTTTTTCATTCCTTGATTATGGTAGAATTATGGTAGATTGATAAGTTGGTTTTTACATACTTTTATTAGTCTATTTTAGTATATTTAATGTGGAAAGTTTCATAAATATGTATTTAATTATATTTATTTCTCATTTTCAAGTGAAAAGGAATTCGCGGTTGAATCTAGGGCAAAAAAATAGTCAAAATAGATTATTTACATTCAGTGATGTTGGAAGATTTACCTCGAGTTAGGTATTGCGCAATTGGTGGAATAGGTGGCTACATGCCAAGTAATGGAAGAAGTTACACACGTTAGTTACTCGGTTTTAGTAGCCATTGATTTCTCTTCGGGATGTGTGTAGTGAGGATTCCCAGTTTGACGCACAACTCATGCGATTTTCTCTTCTCATGCACCAGCTTGGGACACATGGCAACCTCTTGTTCAGCAAATAAGTCACACTGCAGTCTTCACTCCAACAAGAGCGCGCCACGTCAGTATCACCACAGCTCGTCTACAACAAACAATTTCAAGCTTGAACCACAAAGCCACACCACATTGCGTTTGGCGAAGAGCGATCGATTCTTGCTCGTCCGACAACATGAGGTAACAATGTTTGACAACCATATTCGAGTTTTTTAGAACTGTTTAGTTGTGTATAACGGTAAAAATGATGATATGTTTATCAACGTAGGGTTTGGTAATTTCTTCAAATCCGAAGTTTTTTCCACTGTATAATGGAGGATTGTAATGCTTCGGTGCTAGAGAAAGTCGTCCTTGAGGTAATTTTGCATATTTTTTGTGTTTTTTTTGAGGTTATCCGAAGTTTCTGTCTGGGTGCGCGATTGTTTCGGCCTCGTAGGACCGAGATGTATGGTAATGTCTCGGTCATAGAGGACCGAGAGGTTTCACGTAGGTCGCGGTCTGAAACGACCGAGAGTACTGAGTAACTCTCGGTCGTACGTAAACGAGACTCGGAAGAAAGTTTCAGACCTGTACAACCGAGAACCTATTTTTTTGGGTTTTTTGTGATTGTGCTGTACATTTTGGTTGATTATAATGTTACACTGTTTGTATTGCAGGTAATGCCGTTATCTAGTAATTTTCCAGACTACAAGGACACTTTTACACCTTCTAAGCCATTCCCCTCTCGAGAAGCGGCTATTTCATGGCTTCAAATAATTGGTGGTGAGAACAAGTTTGTGTTAGTAACGAAGCGCTCGGATGCCGGGGGCATTAAGCGCAGGGGAAGGGTGAAAATTGCCTGTGAGAGGTCTGGGACATATAGGGGACTGGCTCAGAGAGTAGGGAAGGGGAAAGCGGCAAAATTTTTAAAGAAATCAAGGAATGATGAAAAGGCGAGGACTCACACTAGTACGAAGAAATGAGGATGCCCTTTCCAAATTAACGTCAAGGAAAATGCTGACTCCTTATGGTATGTCATTGTGATTTTTGGGAGGCACAATCACGACACCGCAGGAAGATTGGATAAGGGGGAGGAGGAAGTTGAGGATGCGGGGGAGGAGGACTGAAAGTGAGCAGCTCAGGGAGATTAGTCCACCTTCGTCTTTTGTGGAGTGCGAGCGGAAGTTGAGGGCGGATTTGAGTCCTCCCACTCCACAAAAGAGGCCTCCACTTCTAGGCCAGAAGAAAGGCAAGGTTGTTCCACAAATGCGTCGTGCCAGTCGACGCACGCAAAGTGGATCTAACATGGCTTATGGTCATTGCTTAGAACCGGATTGGTTGCCACATGTTGAGGCCATTATCGATGTGGTTTCCGATGGAAATTATGGATATCGGTGTATAGCCACTGGGCTTGGACTTGCCGACGTAGACGGGTGGAGGATTGTGCGTAGAAGGATGTACGATGATATTATCAGGTATGAAGACCTTTGGCGGGAAGTGCTTGGCTCGAGTTTCGCGACTATCAAGAATGGGGTGCATTGCCCAAAGAAGCAAGAGGGGGCATCTTTCAAAGAATGGTTGACACTTCCAGACATGGAATTGTTAGTATCCACCGCATTCAATGTCATTCTCGTCGACCTCTCGCATGGGAGTGCCTCCGCATTCTTACCTCTACGTAGTACTCCACCGTCGTCATTGCACAACAGCCTTATCATTGCAATGGCAAATGATAGGAATATCCATTGGGTTAGGGTAAGTTCTATGATTTTTTGTGAATTGGTTTGTTTCCCCCTTAATCGGGTTTGTGACAATATCTTCTATGTTCTACTGTTCACTTTGACAGGTGCAGTTGCGTGTGAATGCACCGCTGCCATCCTTATATCCATAGTGGGATCGGTACATTGAGGACTGCGCCAAAGGTTGGTGAGATGGATTCGTTTTTCGAGACATCGCGCCCATTGCAACTGCTGATGATGAAGCCACCATACCTGTTGTAGATTTAGATACACTGTAGGTTAAAGCATGTACCTAGAAACCTTAATGGCTAAACATTTAGAAATTTTGCCAATTCCTCCGAATGTTCTATGTATATGCAACTGTTGTGTTGTATTTTGATTGTTGTTTACTTATAGATAGACCCTTTTTAGAGTCAGTTTGAATGTTACGGAGATTTATAATTAATTATGTTTCGGTGCAAATTGTCGTGCTGGATTTTCAATCTTGTATTATTAGTTTGACATACTACAAAAAAAATTTACAAAAAGTAATGTTCAAATTCATCCATTTCTGATGTCTCGGTCAAGCAGGTTCGTGAAACAACCCATATTTTCGGTCACCCATGACCGACAAGTAGTCCAATATATCGGCCATTTACAACCGAGTCCGATAGCAAGTTATCGGTTATACACCACCGAGATGGATTGACCATTTCAATTCGCCTTACTCTCGTCCTATGACGACCGAGCCTACTGAGACCCTATCGGAAGTGGACAACCGAGTGTAGGACAAAATTACCGGTTGTACACCACCGACGCCACATTACCTATCACTAATTGTAGCTCTTGTCATGTCACGGCCGAGATAACGGAAGTATTCTCGGACATGCGTAACCGATACGTTGTCAACGATTTCGGGGATTCCTCTCCTCGCTTCAGCAGCCAACCATACGCCTCGAGATGCGTTTGATCCACAGTCCCATATTTTCGGTCGAGCAGTGCGATTTTTTAACCAACTCTCCATGCTTCCACGCGTCACGAGCATGTCGGTCCACCACATATTCCATGACTTTTCCACCTATATGAGTCTGCCACGTCAGCGGTCTCCGCAACTCCACCAACCAGACATTGTCACGTGTCCGAAAGCCACGCAGAAAATGCCCAACAGCTCTCGGATGCTCCTCGGTGCATATGTTATGAGATCAACCCCCAAAATTAGTTTCTTTCACCTCTTTAGAGTAATTTTTAGTGGCTTTTCATATTAGAAACTAGGGTATTCATCCGGAGAATCGATATTAAAGCCGCCACATACAATTTTTCATACTTCGAGATTGTAGAGATGATGTATGGCTAGACCAATCTTCGCCTAGGTCAAACGGGAAATAAGTGGTATTTATGATTCATGGCATATAATCCAATTTAATTTAATTCAATTTCTCCTATTTCATTGTTGTTGCTTTTAAAGTATATGGTTTAGATATATGGTGTGTATCTAGCCAGTGTATGCTTTTAGGTGAACAATCTATAGTTATTTGTACTGATTGTATCCGTAATTGTACTTTTGGACGAATAAAGTGACAAACGCTCACCTGTTTGCTATAAAATCCTTTCCGTTTTTGAGTGTACAATAATTTAATATAGGTTAAATTGGAAGTGGATGCGATTCAGTTATTTAGGATTAGTATTGCCACAGATCCTTATTATTACGGTTGGTGTGTTAAACCCAATTGCAGATTTTAAGGGTTTATACATTAATTAGAGAAGCAGTTAGTGGCGAACGTCTTGATTATCGAGATTAGGGGAATTAAGAATTTATGGCGGATGTTGATTTTCCATAGCTAATCTTGGAGAAATTAAATTAATAACTTTTTAAAATGATTGAGGACCATTAAATGTCATTGAGTTTTGATTCTTGCTTGTGGAACTGTAGACTTAGATGATTTCTCTCATTGATATTTTTTTCTTTTTGCAAACTTTTCTTTTTTGCTAGTTAATTGTTTCCTTGAACTTTCTAAAAACCAACCATTTTTAGTTAACTTAGAGTAAAACTCAAGTCCTATGGGTTTGACCCCGTATTTACCACTACTAGACCCTTGTGATTGGGAACTCCATTGCGGGTTATATTTGACACGCACGACACATGATCAAATTTTGGTACTGTTACGGGGACTTAGTCCTTGCTCTGAGTTTAGGTTTAATTTTTCTCTTTATTTTTTAGTTTTATTCTACCACACTCACTCGGTCAAAATCGGTTGGTTCACTGTTACCTTTCGATCCTGAACTGGAGAGAACATTTCATAGGTGGATTAGAGAAACCCAACTTAGGCAACAATAAGGCCAAAATCCTCTGAACATGGCTACAAATCGCAAAATGACTATTGGTCATGCCAATCAAGAGCTTCAATCTCTTTTGGCGCAACAACCCTTCTGTATCAACTATCCGGATAATGCCGAAGACTTTGAGTTAAGGTATGGGTTCATTCACCTTCTACCATCCCTTAATGGTGGCAAGAATGAAGACCCTGTTACTTTCTTAAAGGAGTTTCAGACTAATTGCAAGTCAATGAAACCCTCCAATGCGGACGAGGACACGGTTAAACTCAGATCTTTTCCATTTTGCCTTAAGGACAAAGATAAGGAATGACTTTTCTATCTTTCACCTGGCTGCATTACCTCCCGGAATAAGATGGCAATCGTGTTTTTAAATGAGTAATTCCCTGAGGATAGAGTTGCTCAACTCATGAAGGATATATGCAGCATTAAAATGAAGTCGGGTGTGGTGCATATTAGGATCGCTATAAGCGAATGATTGCTAGTTGCCCGTAGCATGGCTAGTCCGACAAAGTCATAGCCCGTTTCTTCTATGTTGGCATGTCGCCCATAGAACGACGATGATTGATAATGCGTGTGGGGGTCACATTCGAGATAAAACTCAGGCCCAAATAAAGAAACTATATGAGGACATCGCACAACAGTCATGCCTTTATGGTGATCTTGATACTACTGCTTACCAAAATCTAACTGCAAGGAGTGTCTCGAGTTCTACTAACAAGAAAACTAACCAAATTACCTCCATGAGGGAGCTTCTCCTCTCCTCTGGTAAAGTGCAAGTCAAAGCTTGTGGCTTCTGTACTGCAACAAATCATACAACTGATGAATGTCCTATTCTCTTTGAGGACAATCAACAGGCCCATGCCATGGGTTATCAGTTCCAGGGACTACTTAAAATCCCATTTAGGAATACATACAATCACGCAACGGTGAGGAACAACCGGAACTTCAGTTATGGGCCTCTAAATCAGAACTATCATACCTTTTCCCTATACGTCAATTTTTGCCTACACCTTCCAATAATTCCTCTTCACTTGAGGATATGTTCAAAGCTTTTATGGGTCAACAAAGCCAATTTATGAGTAAGATGGCCCAATCCAAGGCTACCACTGAGAAATTCATCAGCGAAACCAAATCAGCGGTCCGAACTCTTCAAGTTCGAATGGATCAAATGACACATCATAATGGATGTCTCACGATAAGGGAAAGTTGCATTTGGAACCTTACCTGAATCCTAATGCGAGTGCTAACGCAGTTACACTCCGAAGTGGTAAAGAGCTAGAGGGACCCAAAAAAAAAAAAACAATGGGTCATCTAATGCCAAAGACTAGGCAAATGAGGAAGAACATGAGTTAGTAGTGACTCCGTATATCCCAAAACATATAGTAACTACTCAAAAGGAAACACCACCCACATTCAATGTCAAACCTTCTTTTCCATAATGACTCATCTTAGATAAGAAAAATGAGGAAGAAAAAAAATATTCTCGAGACCTTTCGCCGGTGGAAATCAATATTCCACTCCTCAACACTCTGAAACAAGTCCCTAGGTATGTAAAGTTTCTTAAGGAACTATGCACCAACAAAGGGAAACTCAAAGGCAACGAAAAAGTCTAAATAGGAGAAACCGTCACGGCTATCCTACAGAAGAAGTTGCCTCCTAAATGCAAGATCCTGGGATGTTCTTAGTACCTTGTGTTATAGGTGATGTAAGTATTTAAAGGGCTGTGTGTGACCATGGCACTTCCATTCATGTCATGCCATTGTCTATTTACGAGACATTGCATATAGACCTATTAGAGGAGACCGATATTGTCATTTAGTTAGCAAACCATTCAGTTGTTAGACTCGGGGGTGTTCTCGAAGACTTTCTAGTCCGAGTGAACGAGTTTGTGTTTCCTGCTGACTTCTACGTGGTTGATACGAAAGAGGAACCATTCCCCAATGCTTTGTCAGTACTCACTGGACTTCCCTTTTTGAAAATGGAGAATATGAAAATAGATGTGGATGATGGATCTCTTACCATGGAGTTTGGTGGTGAAGTCATCAAGTTTAACATCTATAACGTGAAGCGATACCCCAGTGATGTGTCGTCTATAGTGTGTAACATAGACTGTGTGGATCCATTCCGACCCTACCCCTAAATGTTTGTTATTTGGAGTTGCCTACTACTGACTCCAAACTTTCTCCCTCCTTGGTTAAAGCTCCCACACTTGAGCTGAAGCCATTACCTGATTGACAGACTTAGACCAAGTAGAGTCAACGACTTAAACCAAAAGCGCTACTGGGAGGCAGCCCAAATTTTGATAAGTATTATTTTGTTTATTCATTTTAGTATTTTTATCATTATTCATGAACTCGTATCATTTCCTTCTGCTTATATCTATTATGTTCTTTCACCTTCTTCTCTGTTTTCTATGTGTGGAATTGTTGACTTGTTTTGAACCTTAGAGATTATGGATAGTGTTGGATGGATTTTCTTGCATGGATTTTCTTGCTAAATGACGCAGGTATGATCGTTAAATTTTTTGACATTATACACTTATCGGATGGTAATGGTGTTATTCTCATTCTCGTATTTTTCCATTCTTCTTTTCTTATCATTGATACTTTTATCCTCTATTTCACTAGGATATGATACATTTGCATGCATGCATTTAATATAGTTTATTATTATTATTATTAGTAGACATGTGTCTATCTATGTTTGTTCTTGCATTTAGACCTTACGTAGTGTCATATGTTGCATATGTTGCATTTAAAGTCACTTGAGACTTTATTTCATGCCTTTGATTGTGGATGAGTACACTATAGTTGTCTTTTTGACTTGAAACTTATATAAAACTAGGAGAAATACTCAATCGAGTCCGTAGTTCAACATTTTTATGATTTCATGATTAGGGACTTAGTTGATGGTTGGACTTTGTGCTAGATAACGAAAGGGAGTAGACGGTCAAACTTATGCAAGTATTTATTTTGACCCACATTGGGGGATTTGCTTGATTATAGTGAAAGTGAGAAGGCCAACAAGAGTTTTTCTAAAAAATAGAGAGAGTCCCACAGATTTATCATAGGAGATGGAGCAGGGAATCTCGTGGTGGAAAATGTGAGAAAAGTGGTCTACACGAAATGTAGCAGGGACCATATTACTTGAAAGAAGAATTGAGGAAAAATAGGGAAAATAAGATGAATACAGGCAGAAGTTATGAAAACTCCTTAAATAAATGATTTAACGTGAGTGCTTTCACTTGATTAAGTGAGATTTTAAACTTGCGTGCTTGAATGTATAGACCAAGAAAACTCATGAGTAGTTGATGGACTTTGTCTTGACCGAATCTATGTCTTTAAAGTGTGATCTTAATTGTGTTTGGGTTGTGAGTCTTGACATATCATAACTCTGAAATTTTTTGAGTTGATTGTTAATTTAGGTGGATATGTAAATCAAAGGGACTCCATGAATTTTGAACTTGGTATAGATCTATTTTATGTTGTCATTTACGCATTTGCTCAAGACTTGCAAAGTCTTAAGTTTGAGGGTATTTGATAAGTTGGTTTTTAATGCTTTTATTAGTATATTTTAGTACATTTAGTATGGAAAGTTTCAAAAATATATATTTAATTATATGAATTTCTCATTTTCAAGTGAATTCGCAGTTGAGTTTGGGGTGGAAAAATAGTCATAATGGAGTACTTACATGCAGTGATGCCTGAAGATTTACCTCGAGTTACTTATTGTGCAATTGGTGGAAGAGGTGAAAACATGTCAAGTAATGCAGGAAGTTACACACATGAGTTACTTGGTCTTAGAAGCCATTGATTTCTCCTCGAGATGCGTGTGATGAGGACTCCCAGTTTGACGCACGACTCATGTGATTTTCTTTTCTCTCGCACCAGCCTGGGACACGTGGCAATAATTGAGTCTAGGTTAAAATGGAAGCAAACACGATTTGGTTATTTGGGATTAGTATTCCCACGGATCCTTATTATTGCGGTTAGTGTGTTAAACCTGATTGGCACATGTCTAGGTTTATACATTAATTAGAGAAGTTGTTAGTGGAAAACGTTCTGACTATCGAGATTAGGGAAATTAAGAGTTTTTGGCCAACATCGATTTTCCATAGCTAATCTAGGAGAAGTTGAATTAATAACTTTTTGGAATGATTGAGGACCATTAAATGCCATCGAATCTTGATTTTTTCTTGTTGAACCATAGACTTACGTGATTTCTCTCATTTATTTTTTTTTTTTTGCGAATTTTTTTTTGCTAGTTTAGTTAATATTTTCCTTGAACTTCCTAAAAACCCCCAATTTTTAGTTAACTTAGAGTAAAACTCAAGTCTTATGGATTTGACCCCGTATTTACCACTATTATACCCTTGTGGTTGGAAACTCCATTGTAGGTTATATTTAGCACGCATGACACGTGATCATAGAGGCATGCATGAAGGAGGAGCAAGTTGTGCCAACGACAAATATGATAAATGATATTGGAATGAAATTCTAAGATCTATTCAAATCTATGTTTTATTGAAAACTAATGCATTAACACTGTTATTGAAGTCACTGCCATCAAAAGAGAAGATTGGTGGTGGTTCAAACAAAAATCACAAAGAAAATAGAAGAGAAAAAATAGATTTAGGGTTTGGAGGTGGCGATTATTCTTATAAGTTGTTCAACTTATTAGTTTGGGCACCACTCATTACTTATAAAACAATATGCCCAGAAAATAATGAAAAGATTTAAGGAGATAAATTTCACCGAGCATTAAATATGAAAGCAGGTAAAGAATTAACCTCCACAAGTAATTTCTACGACCATGCCTCTTCATAATGACTTCAACTCATAGAGAATTACAGTCTCAATGGCTAGAACTTGTTTTTTAATGTGATAATTTGCCACCATAATCATCCACCTATAAAAAATTTCCATCATTTTTCAATAGCCCTTGGGACACACTTTGGTAGTTTGAGCATTGAAAGGAAATAAGTAGGAAGGGCACCTAACGCATAACTTATCACTGTAAACCCGCCCTCTTTTGAAATGAGACACTTATTCAAACTGTCAAGCTTATTGTAAATTAGTCAACACTAGACTCTAAAATGAAGAACAAGAATGGTTATAATGGATATCCTTGACAAAAATCTCGTTTTCCATTCACTAGCACCGTAAAATACAAGAATGAAAACAACCAATATTAAATTTCCTCCTTTCTCCCACATAACTTCTTCTTTAGCTCGCTCAAGAAAGTCGTAATCCACCGAATCAGTGTCGGGACATTGGTGACCTGAAAAGGCGCGAAAGGTTAAGGGTTAAGAATGAGCACTACTTAAGGGTTGAGAAAAGAGAGCAATTGCAAATTGAACAATGGGAAGGGTGAGTGAATTGAAAACAATTTTATTTTTAGTTTTTTTGATGGGGAAGGATAAATCCAAAAGAAACCTACTCCAATATGAAAATAGAAAACCCAAACAACAAATAAAATATTTTCAAATAAATCTAAGTAATAAACCCTAAAGAGAGAAAGAGAGGGAATGAATGAAAGTAATAGCAGAAGTGAAAGAGAGATTGAAATGAAAACGACCAAGTGTTACATGCGACAAGACCACGGTCGACCGGCTTGATTAGCTTGATGTATGTCTCTCACCGATTAAAGATTGGTTTTTTGGTGATGCTAGAGCAAGTGTGTTAGATCGAGTGAGGTTAGAGAGCTTTGAGAGTAGTTTCCAGTTTCCACAAATACTATTCTACTCTTGTATTTTCACTTTGTCATAAAGAGCTTTTAACGCCAGTCCTTTTTGTTTTTTTTCCTGTTAACATGATATGTTATTTTATACATGAACATTTGTGCACATACATCTCGATGTATGTCAAAATAATGATGAACATTTAATACTTGACCCTAAAGAAAGTTTTTACGTTTTACTCTTTTTTTTTATCAAAACAAGTTTTCATTTTGGTCATGGGAGAATAATGTACATTATTGAGATTAGAGATGGATTGAAGAAATGTCATTGATACCACGTCAGCAACGTTGAGAGAATGTTCATCCTAAGTATCTTAAATAGATATTGAAATTTTAAAAGAGCTCTCTACTAGTTAATGTGGATAATCGATTCTATTATGTTAGTGTCATTAGTTATGTTTTTTAATTGACGCTGCTATGGTTTGTTTTAAGTGCTAATGAAACCATTTATAGATCAGTTAGACGTTTGATCTCTAAATAAGTTTTGAGACTTATCCTTGAATCGATTTGAAATAATTAAGTATGGATAAGGATAAAGCAGTTGCAACAAGGGGATATGTAGTTGCAACAAGATCTCAAAATTGATCAGTTGCGAATTTGATCTCATCTACATCAATAGAAGATGTACTGGTAACGGAGCAAATGACCTAAGACAAATTAACCACTTGAAAATTGTGGTAAATCATGATTGTTTTTTAAGGTATTAAGGTATCAAATATCAATTGTAATAGTTGAGATTTGGAGTTCTCATCGATTTATTTATATTCCAAAGTTGGAAGAGTCCGTAACTCATCTACTTTGTATTTTCAGTGAACATATTTATCTTCAAACTGTAAGCACCCAAGAAACTTGGGTATTCCAGTTAGGGGGAGCTTCACCGTGCAAGTAACAAGTGACTTGTGTAAAGTCTATTGGAAGACTGAAGAAAATGAAAGGAGGAGCTCAATGATGGAGTGTGACGGCCCCAACTTCTAAACAGAGCACTGCCCAACGTAATCTCATAATCAAGCCTTAATCCTAATCACATAAAACTTAATTACGTATTAGTCAACCTTTCGTCCTTATACTCCTCAAAACACATGTTCAGATATATTATTAAACTCAAAGTTAATTAAGAAATTTTTATCATATTAACATTATTACATATTATCATGCATTTTATGGATTATGCGGACGTTTTTATTATTCAAAATCCAAAGTGTGGGAAACCAGGAAAATACAGCATCACATGCGTGTATATATATGGGTCTCATAATAGGGAACTATACACTCAACCCAGTGTACAACCCAAAATGTACATTAAAGACATAAACAATAATAATATAACAAAAGTCGAGTCACACAAAATCAGATAGGAGAGTCGATGAAATGCTCAGAGAAAGTTGTCGATCTTCTCCTTCCCTGGCCTGCTGTTGCTCCTCGGGAGACCTACACCCACCGTCACACACTAGACGATGAGTATATTAATATTTAAGTAATAACTGGAGAATTCTATGCCACATTTCCAAAGTAGAAGACTAGTATTTAAAAGCATAAAGTATCCAAATAATCGCTGAATCAAAAAATGCAAGTAAATACTACAATTAAAGATGTATAGATTGACACAGGCTAAGTCGATATGATCTACGTCCGGTCGGCGGTGAGAACTATCACCTAACCTTTCCCACTATTAAATGGAGTTGTGCTCAACATATTCCACACCAAAAGCGGAGTTGCGCTCTACGCATACAAATCATCTATCTCATTCTTAACGATCACCCCAAGTCTCATAAATCGTGTACCACGCAAGTGTAGTGGTGAGTGTCGAAACCCCGTACACCGATGTCCCTGAGAACCGCGCATTTCTAGTGCAATGGACACAAGATAATCCTTACTTTTGTTTTCAAAGTCAAAATAAATCCAAATCTTTAGGATTCTAAAACTAGATAGGCTACAAAGCCAAAGGAACATAATACAAGTCTAATCAAATCCAAATTATCCTAATTGCATTTTTTCATCAATTATCTATCAAGAACAACATCAAAAGTAGAAATTGGAATCGATGAAACATGTTACAAGGCATCATGTCAAAATATTCAATCATGAATAGACACAAGAACAACATGACGTGAGATTGCAAGTAGCGATGTCTACAAATAAACCATTAAATCAATAAGAGTCAATGAAAAAAATATAGAATTCTCACAGCTTTAGTTACAATTCATACGCTTTTCCTAGCCTATCCGGCCTTTCGACACTCCGAAATGCGTTCCCAAACTTTGGAGATTTCTCCTTAGTTCCCTGGAGTTGTTTGATAGATTTTAGAATGAGTTTGGACCTATTTATAGTGTTTAAAATGATAGGGCATGTGCCTTAGGTCAATCCATTAACTGTCTTTATGAATACTTTTAGTTAATAAAATAGAGGATTTCATTTGTTGTTTATTATAATTAATTTGCATGTTTACATTATAATAAGATCCATGGGTATTTACATAAATATTCTAAATGTCCCTAGTCGATCATTATACTGGGAACTATAATGAATTAAGACTAGTGTGAGTCTTGATTGATGATTATATGATGATTATACGTATAAGGATATGAATCAAGATCACGAGTACTTGTTAGGGAACAAAGTACTGGACAGACCTGCTATGAGAACATCACAAGGATTAAGTCATAGTTGTTTCTCATGATAGGTATATTTTTCAGTTCTCTGACTTGAGATTGCCAGAGACTTCAACATTAGGAACATAGTGATTTGACACTATCAAACGTTGTCTTTAACCGGACGATTATAAAGGTTGTGATTGGTTACTATGTAAGCAATGTGATGAAGTTGTGTAATCGAGATAGAATTTGTCCCTCTCATATAAAGAGAGATATCTAGTAGATCCCTCGATGTGTTAGACTGTTAAAAGGCCTAGTCTAAGTCAATTGATATTGATCAATGTCACTTGGATGTTTTCACTCTACCTAGAGATCGAGATTAGTACGATTGAACATGTCGGATGACAATTCCATGCCTTACGTTTGATCAAAAGGATATCGTGTGACAAAAGGATGTTATATACACTATTGATTAGGTTGTATCAATTTGATATTCTTACAACTTGGGTAGTCATAATGTCTTGCTAGAGGCTGCTTATGACTTGTATACCAAAATGTGTTTGGGTACACCGCCAACGTTGTATGAGTCTATCGGGTCGCACACTAAGAATGGTTTTGCAAGATTTTAAGATGGTTCAGAAAAATGAATTTTATATGATAAAATTCATGACAGAAACGTCCTTGTGGTGTATTACACTTATACTTCTTTAAGTAGGGGTATATGTGTAATTTACTTAACCGTCTATATACAAGGGTTGTATAAATAGACGCTTTAAGTTAGAACACAGGTACGAAAGAAAAAAGGCCGAAACTCTATTTTCGTTTTAGAAACGACTTAGGGTTTTTGGTATGCTCTGGATCGTTTTGGATAGAAACAAAAAGGTTTAGTATTCTTTCGAAGCTAGCACTTCAAATCTCGGCCGCCGTTTGTGTGGATGGATCTTGATAGAGGGCGTTCGTCGTTGGCAGCGCCTTAGAGATCGATAAACCTTCAGAAATGTATATTGCGACTGAGGTATGAATAAGTTTTTCATGGTTTAAACGTTTTAATGGAATTAGATTCGATTCCTGTTGGGGTTTTCGTCAAAACTGTTTTGTAATCTCCGCTGCGTATGAACCCCAAAACCCAACAGTGGTATCAGAGCCTTCGAGTTTGATTCCATTAAACTCATTGCATGTTTTCTTCTTATATATACATGATATATCATTGAAAGCATGTTAATAGTTTATGTATATGTGATATACATAAGTTTTCTGTAAGATTTATTATCATGTTTTGTGTATATGATACATATATTCGTGATTTAATTGAAATTAGTTTCGTACATGCTAGTAACCATGTTAGGTTAATTTGAATAATTTTAATGAATTGAGTTTCGTGTTCTATGATCCATGACACCATTAGGTTCGATTGGGATAGTAGTTCATGATTCAATTATATGTTTGTGATTATTTGGGTGGAGACCGAAATTGCAAATAATTAATTTTCGAAATTATTTATTTATAAATAATTAATTTTTGAAATTATTTATTTATCTTGTTATATCTATTTTGTTATGAAGTTTCTATTTGATAAAGATAGATAACAAATTAGAATATGAGATAAATATCAAGAATCTTGTTATTGGTGATATACTAGGATTCAAATATTTTGAATCCAAAATAAATAAATAATTTTCGAAATTATTTATTAATCTTGTTATATATATTTTGTTATGAAGTTTCTATTTCATAAAGATAGATAACAAATTAGATTAAGAGATATAAGCAAAATCGGTTTCGTTATCCGTATTGGATAAGAGATAAATATGGAGAAGTTTGTTATTGGTGATATGTTAGGATTCAAATATCTTAAGTCCTAATTGGATTAGGATAAGATGATTAGTTAAATGTGGGCCCGGGTTAATTAAAAATGTTTTAATTGACTTAATTTTGGATAAATTAAGGGGCAAATTTAGGATAATAAAATCAGCGAAAAAATATGATTTTCTATAGCAAATTTCAATTTTGGAATTGAGATTCGTCTTCTAAAAAAAAAAAAAAAAAAAAAAAAAAAAAAAGAAGAGATAAATATCAAAAATCTTGTTATTGGTGATATAGATAGATAAAAAATTAGAATATGAGATAAATAATTAATTTTGGATGAGGACCGAAATTGCAAATAATTAATTTTCGAAATTATTTATTTATAAATAATTAATTTTCGAAATTATTTATTTATAAATAATTAATTTTTGAAATTATTTATTTATAATTAATTAATTTTCGAAATTATTTATTTATCTTGTTATATCTATTTTGTTATGAAGTTTCTATTTGATAAAGATAGATAACAAATTAGAATATGAGATAAATATCAAGAATCTTGTTATTGGTGATATACTAGGATTCAAATATCTTAAATCCAAAATAAATAATTAATTTTCGAAATTAATTATTTATCTTGTTATATCTATTTTGTTATGAAGTTTCTTTTTGATAAAGATAGATAACAAATTAGAATTGGAGATAAATATCAAGAATCTTGTTATTGGTGATATACTAGGATTCAAACATCTTAAATCCTAATTGGATTAGGATAAGATGATTAGTTGATGTGGGCCCGGGTTAATTAAAATGTTTTAATTGACTTAATTTTGGATAAATTAAGGGGTTAATTTATGATAATAAAATCAGCGAGCGAACCTATAGCTTTCATTTTGGAAATTGAGATTCGCAAGGCGCCGCCCGCACTCGTCTAACTCGTCTAACTAATCCTAGCGCACGAAAATTCTTTTATTAGTGAACAGTATAAAAATCTCCGAATTGTTTAGTGATTTAACAAATCAATAAAAAAATAAATGATATTTCATTGTTTACATAAAATCACTAAAACTGAATAAAATCCCTCTATTAAATTTTAAGTCTCACGCCATCCATTTTAAACACTTGTCATGGCCTCGATCACACTAATACGCTTTCACCATACATGGGTGTATTGTGTTATCTTGGTGAGACAAGTTGGATAAGAGTTACCTAAATGTTTAAAATGGTCCGACTTAATAAAGCCATCAAAATAGTTTTGAGCTTTAGGCAAATGATGAGATAAAAACATGCTAAGACATAAGATGTCCCATATCTCATAAAAGGATCTAAAAATTACATAAGATGTAATTGGTAACTGTTACGTACATAAATAATCTAGTTCTGTGTTTCATGCCATAGCTGTCTTAGAATTAGGTGAAATATGGATTTTAGTCCCCTAAATAAACAGTGTATTTTAGGAGGGTTGTTAATTTAGTAGGAGTCTATTCCTCTATGATAAAATAAACTTTGCATAATCTTTATTGTAGATCAATGGCCTCTTCAAGTAACAATAATCCTCTCGTCATCGCGATCCATCCTTGAGAAGGATAAGCTATCTGGGACTAACTTTCTTGACTGGTTCGAAACTTAGAATCGTTCTCAAGCATGAACGCAAGTTGTATGTCCTGGATGCTCTAATCCCTGAGGACCCACCAGCCAATGCTACGAAAGCTATGAAGGATGCGCATAATAAGCATATCAACGATTCTATTGATGTTGCATGTATTATGCTGGCAATTATGGTTCCCGAACCTCGAAGAAGGGCATGGAATTAATGGAAGCCTACGACATGGCTATAACGCCAAGGAAATGTTCCAACAAAGAAGCTAGGCAAGAAAGGTTCGAGACAAATCAAAAACCTACATTCTTGCAAGATGACCGAGGGTGCGTCGCTTAGTCCTTATGTTCGAAGATGAAGGGCTATGTTAACCACTTGATAGACTCGGATTTCCCATAAGCCAAGAGTTGGCTACGAATTTGATCATAAATTTATTACCAAAAAGTTACTCACAATTTGTGATGAACTACAATATGAATAATATGGAGAAATCAATTTCGAGTTGCATTTGATGGTTAAAACTTGCTGAACAAAATATCAAGAAACCCTCTAATAATGTGTTGATGGTCCAAAAGGGAAAGGGAATGAAGAAGAAAGGCAAAGGCAAGGCTAAAGTTGTCAAGGCTGCTGCTGCACCTGTCGCAAAGCCTATGGAACAAGTCAAGCCCCAGCCTGTTCCTGCTTCAAAACATCCAAAAGAAAAAGAATGAAATTGTCATTTCTGACATGCACCTGGACATTGGTTCATAAATTGCAAACTCTATCTGGAAGATCTAAAGAAGAAAAAGGGTAGTGCGACTACCACTACAGGTATTTATGTTATTTGAAATTAATTTATCTACTAGTGATTCCTGGGTATTAGATATCGGATGTAGATCTCACAATTGTATAAATGTGCAGGGACTCACAAGAAGTAGAAAGTTGAAGAAAGGAGAAGTCATCCTCCGCGTAGGGAATGGAGCAAGAGTTGTTGCCCTGGCTATTGGATCATATGGCTTAGTCTTACCTAGTGGACTTATCTTAACTTTAAATAATTGTTATTTTGTGCCTGCCTTGAGCAGAAACATCATTTCTGTTTCATGCTTGGATATGGATGGTTTTGATTTTATTATTGCGAATAATAGATGTTCCATTTCTCGTAAAGGAATATTTTATGCAAATACTGATTTGTGTAATGGTCTTTATATTCTAAGCATGAAAAGGTCCACTGATATTCCAGTCTTTAACATAAATACAAAGAGATTTAAGTCAAATGATTTAAATCAAACCTATCTTTGGCATTGTCGTCTCGGGCACATAAATGAGAAACGCATAACGAAGCTCCATAAAGATGGACTTCTAGATTCATTTGATTTAGAAACATATGAAACGTGCGTATTTTGTTCACGAGGCAAGATGACTAAAAGTCCCTTTATTGGACACAATGAAAGGGCAAGTAATTTATTAGGTCTAATACATACTGATGTATGTGGTCCTATAAACACAATGGCTAGAGGAGGTTATCGATTTCATTACATTTACTCGATGATTTCATGAGATATGGTTATGTATATCTAATGAAACATAAAGTCAAATCATTTGAGATGTTTTGAACGTTTCAAAATGAAGTGCATAATCAACTTGGTAAAACTATCAAAACATTTCGGTCAGATCGAGGTGGTGAATATTTGAGCCAAGAATTTGATGATCATCTTAGAAATTATGGGATTGTCTCTCAATTGACTCCACCAGCAACTCCACAGTGGAATGGATTTTATGAAAGGAGAAATCGAACCTTATTAGATATGGTTCGATCTATGATGAGTCATGCAGATCTTCCATTATCCTTTTGGGGTTATGCATTACAAACTATGCGAGCTTTTCACTCTTTAAATCGAGTTCCTTCTAAAGCAGTTGATAAAACACCAAATGAGATATGGTACGGGAAGAGACCTAGTTTGTCTTTCCTTAAGATTTGGGGTTGTGAGGCTTACGTAAAACGACAAGTCTCAAAAAAACTAGCACCTAAATATCACTACAAAAAAATAGCAAATCAGAAACGGAAATTTCCGTCTCTGATTTGCATAAATTCCGTCTTTAATTGAAATCTGAAATGGAACAGAGACGGAATTTATTCCGTCTCTAAAATCGTCGTCGCTGATTCAATCTGAAATGGAAATTTGATTCCGTTTCTGATTAGAGATGGATTAGAGATGGAATAAATTTCGTTTCTAATTAGAGACGGATTTAGAGACGGAAATTAGCAACGGAACAGAGATGGAACATAAATGGATTTTTTTTTTAAAATGGTACATTTGTAATTGCATTTCGTCTCTGATTTCGTTTCTAATCAGAACCGGAATCAGAGACGAAAATAATAAATTCATGAATTCCGTCTCTGATTCCGTTTCTGATTAGAAATGGAATCAGAGACGTAAATTTTGCATTCCGTCTCTGATCCGTCTCTGATTAGCAACGAATCAGAGACGGAAATAAAGAATTTCGTCTCTGATTCCGTTTTTGATTACCAACAGAATCAGAGACGGAAATCTTTATTTCCGTCTCTAATTCCGTTTCTGATTAGCATTGGAATCAAAGACGAAAATAATGATTTTCGTCTCTGATTCCGTTGCTGATTCATGCATATATTCCTGGAAAATTAGAGATGGAATAGCAACGAAATGTCTGAATTCCGTTGCTAATCCGTCTCTAATTTTCCTTTTTGTTTAATTTTCAAACATAAACATAATCCAATTGGTTCTCCAACCTATAACTTGAAATTACAACCATAGGACCTACTCCATCGCTTGCTCCCCCTCCAACAACTCCTTGGGGGTGCTAACATCCCCCAAAAAAGCAAAATTTGATATTCATACATCGACAATATATATCAACAAATATTCAAATGAGAGAAAAAAATGTAAAATTCAAAATTTGAAAAAGATTTATATATCTATGAAAAATTGTCTAGTATAACAAATGCTCCAAATTTCTAAGTATTCACGAAAACCACCAATCTTATTGTTCAACAACCACCCAAAAAAAAACTTACAATCCTCTAAATATGCACAAAAAGAATTATTTATCTAAAAGTCATGTAAACAACTATAAAAGTTACATGATATGCTTTAAATTCCTCATCTCTCACTTGGAAACTAGATTATGGCAGGTATTGTCACAGGGATATAGGCAATCAATGGCACTAACTCCCACTCGATCGAAAACCAGTCACCTACAGATAGGGCCACGCTCTGCAAATATTGCAAAATAGATCAAACTCATGATAAAAATACGAAACTGCAAAAAAACTATCTCCATTTACAGTGCAAAAGAAAACAACATATTTTACTATAATTGAACACACCATTCTATTATACAAATAAGTCTAATAACACCATATCCAAGAAGAACATAATTTAACAAACAGAACACATGAAATCCAATAACTTTTCTTTCAATTAGTTTATGTCAATTGTAAAGATCAAATTACTGTTTACCTTAAAAATCAACCAACAATATAATCATGAAATTCCTACAAACCTAAAAACTTGAATAATGAACAATATTCTCAGCATATTGGTGGAAGATGATGTCACGTTTGAACTAATGGAAATTCGCTCTAAGAAAAATGAAAAATAAGATGGTAACTCTATTCAATGTCGAATGTTTCAAAGATTGAGTTTTGCAGCAATGAGTTATCAAGGATTCAAGGTCATGCTAAAATAAAATGTCCACAAAGCAAAGGATTCAAGGTCATGCTAAAATAAAAATGTCCACAAAGCAAAGACTTCAAGTGCAGAAGTTTCTAATACATATACCGTTCTAAACTCTAGAAATGTAGTCATGGAAACTTTCTATTTGAAATCATGCATGAGGATGCAAATTTGTTGATATAATAATTTGTGTTCTAATGGCAAAGGGCTTGTTCATGCTAAACATGTCATAAACTAAAAATAAATAAATAAACATAAAATGGGAAATTAGACATAATAATGATGAATATTTAAGAGAATAGGAATGTTTCATGCATGTGGGCCAACATGCTCGTGCCATTTTGTGTCAATCAACCATGTAAAAGCAATACAAGGCATAAGCATCACGTTTTTTTACAAAAATGAAAAGGAACGCAGATTTCGCTTTTGGAAATTTCTAATAGGATTAATATAATTAACAATTATTAAAATATAACAGAGTTCACTTTGAACTAGTTTATGAATGTAACTCGTCACATGCCATGATAGCAATGCCAACCATCAAGATGCAAAAGTCAAATGATAAAACTTTGTAGAGAAAAAAATATATCATCTAGAAATCAAGAGTGGTAAAGATTCATGTGTCACAACAATTTAAAAAGGAGCAATATCTTAGTCATAGAGAGACATATGACATTTAAGCTTAAAATGAAAAAGTAAAGCAATGACATTACAATGTTTTGCAAGGATTGATGATTAGGAGCCTTTGAAGAAAATGCAAGTAGCATAGGGAGCTCCCTCCTCAAGATTGATAAATAAACCTTCTTTTGCAGGGGTACCAGTGGTGCTACCCTATTAAGATGACAAACTATCCAACATTATCAAGCATGAAACACAAACTTACGTAAAGTATTATGAGAAGCACCTAAGAGCTACAAGTGCAACATGAAAACCTGGAAGCAGAAAGAGATTGGTATAGTAATGGGCTCCAAGAAGATTTGATATAAAGTTGGAAACTATGAATGCTGAATAAGAACTAATTTGATTGAGATCCTGCCAGTTAACAGAAATTAATAGACGATAACGCAAAGATTAGTCATGTCCATCATAGATAACAATGTAGCATGTGTGCATACGCTGGAAGAATTCTTGAGTCGTTGAGCTTCATCAATTACAGCGTATGTCCAACGAATTTGAGAAAGAAAGTCTTGATCCATCAATACTATGTCATATGTTGTCAAAAGCACATCAAAAGGTAAAGGATATCGTGCCTGCAAGACAATAAAATATAGTAATGAAGTTGTGAAAAACTAAAGACTATCAATCCATTCAAAGACTGTAAGATCAAAATCCAAATTTGAAAAACCGAACAAATCAAAAAGAGTTTATATTATTCAAGAAAAGCACCAAACCAACAAGTAGAGATGAAAAAATAACATCGAATCACGAGTCGCCAAAGCATATGCTTAATCAGCAATGGAATAATTCAAAATATCAATATGAACTTACATTAGAATATGAAAGTTGCTGCTTCACAGAGTCAAATACCATCCTTCGTAAGCCGCATCTTTGTTCTTTGTCACCAACATATCCGAGAACTCTTAGTTCCGGACAAAATTTGGCCATTTCTGACATCCAACCATCGGTCACACTAAGAGGGCATAATATCATCACAAACAGAGAGTGAAGCAACAACATATACTTATAATCTTAAACGAACAACACTCCCAAACCTAAAACAAATACACAATTGAAACGACTAAAATGCTAGCTTTTCAACTCACAAAATGGCCCACGAGACACCTCATGAACTTTCAGATAACTTAAAAGAGAAGCAACCTGCAATGTCTTTCCAAGACCCATCTGCCAAAAAAACTCATTTGGTTTCAGAAACATTAGTGGTTGTGATAATCCCAAAACCTTATTTCTGTACAAGAGACGAATCAAAAGCAAAAGGGAGCTCTTGTTGGAATTGACAATTGTTAAGAATTCGCCTACCTCGTTCAACAACGAAAACTGAGAATGATAAACTTCTAATGACCGGAGCAAGCCTTCTATCTCAGCCAGCCATATCCTTACACTGACAATAAATAAATGAAGGAGGAAAGAAAGGGAGACGCAATAAATATCAACTCGCATTGTATTTTTCAGGGCTGTTTTATGTAGCCATGAGAGTGTGAACACCTTGTCCACAATAGCCTATCTTTTTGTAACTAAATTCCTATTAATATATATATATATAGTCTCTTTCTCTAAAAAATATACTAGTCCAGTCAAGGGTCCCTATTAATATACATAGTGATGTGGACTTTTTCTTATTGAGAATAAGAATAAGACATCAAAACAAATAGCTTTCGGATGCAAATTTCAAACACTTTCAAGGTACATGTGAAAAAGAAATAAAAGAGGAAAGGAAAAAAAATGTATTCTTGTCTAATTTGACACATATAACCCGATCCATGAGTTGCTTGAAGCTTATCAAGTGTGCCTCCGGGTCAAGAAGCCTCCACATCTCTAAAGCATAGTCCAAATTAGTACGCTACAATGATTAGACATGGAAATAGCAGGACTATTTAAAAAATAGTTGTACAACGAACCTTCAGCAGGACTATTTTTAAACATACATGATAATCTATTTCAAGTAGAGAAGCAACCAAGCCCTGATAGTGATCAAAATGAGCTTGTGGAGCAATAGTCAAAAGATCAAGCGGTAAAAATCAGCTAAAATGTAAAGTGCAACAGATGTCCGCAACACACGATTCATGTCATTAACATTTTATCACAGTTTTTAAGATAATAAAATTTTCTTCAAAAAACAAGATAAAATATGACCAGGAGTACACACAACATGTAATAGATGAACTTGTAAAGTGTATTGGCTCTCAGGCCTCACATATGCATATATGTACAAGTATTCGTTAGGGGTTTTTCATGAGCTGAAAATCGAACTTTCGGCTACACCTTCACAAACATCTCCACGCCAAGCAAATGTAACATCTGCAGTAATGTAAAAAAGAAGAAGTAAATGGAATTTTTAAAATTCTTAACAACTATCCAATGAAACATAAAGAAGTATCAATCTAAATATGCACAAAAAGAAGTGTCAATCAAAAAGTCATGCGAACAATTGCTAAAGTTATCTACAAAAGCAAATGTATATTCTCAAAATTTACACAAACAATAAGAAAAATACCTATGTATCACCAAGTTGCTCATCTCTCGTAAGCCACTCTTGCGTCTCTCGCTCAACATTGTCCCCTTGTTGTTGTGGATCAACGGATCTATTTGCGGCGGCTGTTGCTGGTCACCAGATATATGATGTTCATACTTGATCGCAAGTAATCTTGCCATTGCGGATAACGTTGTCATGGTTTCGCAACCCGGCCTCAATTGTTCGCTACTTGCCTCAATCATGTCATATAGTTGTCGTGCTTGGGGGTTTGGTGATTCTTCCACGTGATTCCAATTGAAACTTGGACCTGCCACGTTGTGTAGCATCTCGTGGTAAGTTGTCGGATCATCTCTTCCCACATCAGCATCATCAATATGGTTATCCATTTGGTAAAAGTTTTACGGCCCTTCATCTCCGTTCTCACCATGTTCGTACCAACAGTGATATCCCGAAACAAATCCATACCTACATATGTGGTACTCAACCGTTTCGACGTCCAGGTACGGTACAAGTCGACATTTTTTATCATTGCACGAACATCTAATCTTCCTTTCACTTTGGTATGTAGGACAATGTTGTTTAGCAAATGATATGAATTCTTTAACCTTCACCGCGAATTCAATTCGAATGAAGTCGTTGTCGAGCTCGGTTGTACATCCAGTCTCGACTTGTAGATGACATTCCTATTGTAATTGTGCAATTAAATTAGTCAACTAGTTTCATAATTTCCGACGGTACATGGCAACTTGTGTGTATAAATATGAAATTACTAACAACTATAACATCAAACGACCAAGTAATTACCTCAATACAAAAAGTCTGTTCAAATCCTCCAAAGATAAGTCAATGTGCCGCAGCGTCGCCGCGCCGTGCCGCTCGTCTCCTTCATTCTCAGCAATTCTTAAACACCATCGGAGTTTTTAAATCATCGAAAAGGAAACAATGGAGGTGTGCCGATGGGGAAGTAATGTACGGAGGATTTAGCTAACTAATAGTCAAATATATGACATAGCAAGGAAAAGGAAGGAAGGTCAGACAAATCTCTATAGCTAATCATGCATAATTAGTTTATTCCTATACTATATCATTTCCTTTGTGTAATCAAACAAGTTTTACTTTCACCAACAATTGCTTCCTTGTTTGGATATAAGCACCAAAGCAATACAATCAACCAAATAAAAGAATTACTTCCAAGTCTGAAAAACTAGAGAATATGTGCACTCAAAATATAGAATAAAAAGTTTTGTCTAAATCATTTGCGAAGAAAAAATAAAACAATTAATAACTTGCAGAGCTGAAAAAGGGTCATTATCAATTATGATATTATAATATCCACTTCAAGTTTGATAGCTTAGACACCCAAGAGAAGCCACCACGTTTGACTCAATTTGATCCCAAAATTGAAATCAAAGTTCTTTGCTTCCACTTGAAATCAGTGACATATCTGATTTTTCAAGTTAAGATAGTAGTATAATGGAGTGATGTATTCAAACAAGAAAAGAAAGACAATGGGACTCTTAAGGAATCCCAAAAGGACTTCCAGCATAGCTTCCCACTCTGAGCATATTGACACACTGAAGTGAAGTTTCAGGTCGGCTAGATGAGTCTAAAACACTAAATCAAAATAGAGAATTTGCAACTAAAATACAGTTCTAAATGTCAACTCATTGAGTTTTTTCTAGTAAGGGTCGGCCGAGGGAGTCAAAAGGGCAATGAGATTAGAAATAATACAAAGATCAAGTAACTAAACAAGGATCAAATTCAAGAAAGCAGACATCATATCACAGCGAACCAATGTGAATTAAGTATTCATGAATTCAAAATTCTATATATAATTGCAGGGAAGTAAAAAACTATTGCAAGTGCAAGCTAGTGGAAGTTGACTTCTAATTAAGGGATAATAAATTTCGTTCAAGTAGCCATCCTAATTTGATGGTTATATCTGTAAAAGGCACCTAATCAGTTTTATAATCATGATCATAGGATCAACAGAATGATGCGCAATAATAAATTAGGACGGTAAGACCCATCATGCAAATTCAATTAGTTTTTTTAGAAAAAGAAATCTTATTGTATAAACCAACAACAATGAATATATATAAAACCAGAAGAGGTGAGGTCGGGGCTTCGAGCAGAGATAAAGAGAAACTTAACACCAAATCTCAAGTTTCAAGAGGAACATAGGAAATACCTAATCAATGCTAAACTTTTACGCTAGAATGCCATGCTAAGACAAAGTGCTCTCTTCCCTTATTTATGTCGATAAACAATCTCTCAATTTCATAGGGACCATTTGAGGCTCTCTTTGAACATTAACCCGGCCAGCTGTGAAAATCGGTACATCAGGCTGATCTATGAACAATGGGATACACCTACAGTGGCGTCAGCCCAACCACACCTGCATGTCCATATTCATTGTTAGCAAAGAGAATTGAAGATGATATGATCAATAAGGGTAGGTACGTATAAATGCAAGCTAATTACTGCATGTATGAACCAAATATAACAAATTCAAATGTCAAAAATATAGAAACCAAGAAAGAAGCAGTTAGGTATCAGGAACTTCTGGCAAAAATGTATGACTCATATCTGAGCTTTGTTTTATAGAATTATAAAAGATTCTTAAAAAATGAAAATGAGATCCACTGTTTACATTCATATAGCTGTTGAGAGATGACACACAAGCATAGTTACACACTATACGAACTCCATGAATAGCCCTAGAATACTTAATGGATGCAAATTCATTGCACTTATCCAAGGTAGGGTACCGGCCAACCATTCAGTGCATAAAAATCAAGTATATAAATAACATTGATGAGGTTGTGGAACCATAAGATGACCAAATTTCTAATATTATAGAATGGTCAAGGACTTCTTGTTAGCTTACTTTATGTCTAAATCAAGCTGAGACCCATACTAATTAGGACTGAAGTTTTGTCATTGCTCTTCATGTTGTTGTAGCTTACTTATGCTTAATAATTTATTTTCTAATACATAATGATTTTGTGTCTTTTTTTTAGTTGAAGTATATATAACCGACTAAAATATGGTTTTCTCTTTTGAAGAAAGTCCAAATTTCCATAAATCTCTTTGGGATATGTAAATCCATAACATCTTCAAGTAATTCGCAGATTTTCTTTTTTAAGACATAAAACTTTGTGTAGCTAAAAAGATTTGAGACATACATATAAATGTGAAACAAATACTTAATGCAGTCAAGGAACAAATAATAACAAAGATCGCCCCAATTACAAAAATTACTTTACAATCATGGTAAGATAATACTTTAGAATTCTTCGAACATCCCCAAATTAATTAGCTTTTATGCATTACACAATAATTAGACATAACCAAACTTTTATAAAAGCATTTTAAACAATGCAAGACTACAAATCTCACTGAATTATTTTTCTTCACCTTCAATTTAAAAAGTCTTTGTTTCCACATCAATGCACCCCACTTACAATACAAAATATCAATTACAAGAATAATCCCATCTCAAACACATAAAAATATACAAACAAACCATAATTCAAAGACCACTAAAAAAAAAAAATAAAAAAAGCACACCAAAATAGGTGGCGTGGAGTAGCAATCAATACAATACATACACACATTCAAGTGATCAATCCCCACAAAATATTCTAAAATCCAAAATAGAGAAACAAAAAATGTTAATGGGCAGTGTTGATCTGAATACCAACTTGTGGAGGAAAACAAACTAATAAAGCAAAAAAGATAACCAAGTGAGAAGCTCCTTAAGAACATACAAGATTCATGAGAGAGTGAGCATCGTTGCCAAAAGTCATGTAAAAATGAAGCAAACTCTTACCAATGAGATAAAGGAGAGCCGTGATCGAGCAATAAACGGAGAGACGAGAGAGAGAGAGTTGAGAGCCGATGACGGAGACCAGCGCGACGAGACGGAGAGACCAGAGAGACGGCGAGACCAGAGAGACCAGAGAGACCAGGGCGACGAGACGGAGAGACGAGAGTTGAGAGCAGAGAACGAGACCGATTTGGGGCTTTTTGGACGGGACGATCGAACGGGATTTGGGGATTTTTGGGGGGGGACGAGACGATCGAACGAGGCGATCGGATTTTGGGGTTTTTTGGGGGATTTTGGACGAGAAGGATTTGGGGTTTTTTATTTTTTGGTTCGGGGGGGGCTTGATCCAAGTATACACAAATCCCGAGATTGATGAACGGTCATAAAAAATGAAATTTTTGGTGGGAACGTTGGCGCCATTTTTTAGAGACGAAATTAAATTCCGTCTCTATTTCCGTCTCTATTTCCGTCTCTAATTCGTCTCAATTCAGTCTCTAAATTAGTCCGTCTCAATTCCGTCTCTAACTTATTTTTTTTAGCAACGGAACTCAATTCCGTTTCTAATTCCATTTCTAAATTTCATTTTCCTTGTAGTGTATGACAAGTGTTTATTTGTGCGGTATCTTAAGGAAACATAAAGATATTACTTTTATAATCCCGCAGAGAACAAAGTGTTTGTTGCTCGGTATGCTGCCTTTATGGAAAGACAATTTATTTCAAAAGACACTAGTGGGAGAGAAATAAATCTTGAAGAAGTTCAAGAATCATAGATGAATCCTGAATCGCTACCGGAAGTTCAACTACGTTCTGAACAGTTGAACCTCCGCAAGTGACACAAGGCCCACGTAAATCTGGTAGGGTAAGACATGAACTAGAGAGATTCGGATTTCTCATTACTGATAGTCGTGATGTGTTGCTTTGGATCAAAATGAGCCCACCACTTATCAGGAGGCTATGTCTGGACCAGACTCAGATAAATGGCTAAGTGCCATGAACTCTGAGATGCAATCCATGTATGATAACCAAGTTTGGAACTTGGTTGATTTACCAGAAGGTGGTAAGACCATTGGATGTAAATGGGTTTTCAAGAAGAAAACTTACATAGATGGCAATGTGCATACTTTTAAAGCAAGACTTGTAGCAAAAGTTTTCAGCAGACTCAAGGTGTTGATTATGATGAAACTTTTTTTCCAGTAGCCATGCTTAAATCCATAAGAATTTTAATTGCCATTGCTGCATATTATGACTATGAGATATGGAAAGTGGATGTAAAAACAACATTTCTTAATGGAAAGTCATTTGAGGACGTGTATATGACACAACCTCGAGGTTTTGTACATCCCGAGAATTCTAGGAAGGTATGCAAGCTTCAAATATCCATTTATGTATTAAAGCAAGCTTCTCGGAGTTGGAATCTTCATTTTGATGAAGCAATCAAGGATTTTGGTTTTATTAAGAACGAATATGAGCCTTGTATATATAAAGAAGGTCAAGTGGGAGTGTAGTTGTTTTTCTGTACTTGTATGTTGATGATATATTACTCATTGGAAATGACATCCCAACATTGCAGAGTGTCAAGTCTTGGTTAGGGAAGTGTTTCTCAATGAAAGACTTAGGAGATGCAAACTATATCCTAGGGATAAGGATCTATAGGGATAGATCTAAGGGGCTAATTGGTCTAAGTCAGAGTGCTTACATAAACAAGGTGTTGAATAGGTTCAGTTTGCAAGACTCTAAAAGAGGATTGTTGCCAATGTCTCATGGCATAAGTCTCAGCAAGAATCAATGTCCTATGAAAAATGATGAGCGAGATCGTATGAATAAGATTCCATATGCATCAACTATTGGATCTATCATGTATGCCATGCTATGCACTCGACCTGATGTATCATATGCTTTGAGCACTACAAGCAGATATCACAAGCTAAGTCTCAGCAAAAATATACCTATCATGAGAAACAACTATGACTTAATCCATGCGATGTTCTCATAGCGGGTTGGTCCAGTACTTTGTTCCCTAACAAGTACTCGTGATCTTGATTTGTATTCCTATACGTATAATCATCATATGATCATCAATCAAGACTCACACTAGTCTTAATTCATTATAGTTCTCAGTATAATGATTGACTATGGACATTTAGGATATTTATGTAAATACCCATAGATCTTATTATAATGTAAACATGCAAATTAATTATAATAAACAACAAATGAAATCCACTATTTTATTAACTAAAAGTATTCATAAAGACAGTTAATGGATTGACCTAGGGCACATGCCCCATCATCTCCCACTTGCACTTGGGCCAATCATACATGCATCTAATGCCTAATGATCTAACATGACCATCATGTTTTTCTTGTGGAAGAGCTTTTGTTAATGGATCCGCAATGTTGTCTTTAGTAGGTACTCTACAAATCTTTACGTCTCCCTCTCAATAATTTCTCGATTAGATGAAAACGCCCGAGTATATGTTTGGATCTGTGGTGTGATCTAGGTTCCTTGGCTCGTGTTATTGCCCCGTTATTGTCACAATACAAACAAACAAGGTTAGCAATACTTGGAACCACACCTAGTTCGAAAATGAACTTTTTATCCAAATCGCCTCCTTTCTTTGCATCGGACGCCGCAATATACTCAAACACATTGTAGAATCTACCACGCTCCCTTGCTTCGAACTTTTCCACCTACGCACCCCCATTCAAAGTAAATACATATCCAGACTGCGATATAAAATCATCTGTATCAGTTTGAAAACTTGCATCTTTGTAACCATTTACAACTAGGTCATTTTCAAAACCTTAATAGACCACGAACATTTCCTTAGTCCTTCTTAAGTATTTAAGAATGTTCTTTACTGCTATCCGGTTCCGGTGACTCTCACCCGGATCTGACTGATATCTATGTAGTGCTTAAAGCATATGACACATCAGGTCGAGTGCATAGCATGGAATACATGATAGATCCAATAGCTGATGCATATGATATCTTATTCATACGGTCTCAGTTCATCATTTGTCTTAGGACATTGAGTCTTGCTAAGACTTATGCCATGAGACATTGGCAACAATCCTCTTTTAGAGTCTTGCAAACTGAACCTATTCAGCACCTTGTCTATGTAAGCACTCGACTTAGACCAATTAGCCTCTTAGATCTATCCCTATAGATCTTTATCCCTAGGATATAGTCCGCATCTCCTAAGTCTTTCATTGAAAACACTTCCCTAACCAAGACTTGACATTCTCGCAATGTTAGGATGTCATTTTCAATGAGTAATATATCATCAACATACGAGCACTTAAAAACAACTACACTCCCACCGACCTTCTTGTATACACAAGGCTCATCTTCGTTCTTAATAAAATCAAAATCCTTGATTGCTTAATCAAAACGAAGATTCCAACTCCGAGAAACTTGCTTTAATCCATAAATGGATCTTTGAAGCTTGCATACCTTCCTAGAATTTTCGGGATGTACAAAACCTTCAGGTTGTGTCATATACACATCCTCCAACAACTTTCCATTAAGAAATGTCGTTTTTACATCCATTTGCCATATTTCATAGTCATAATATGCAGCAATGGCAATTAAAATTCTTATGGATTTAAGCATGGCTACTGGCGAAAAAGCTTCATCTTAATCAACACCTTGAGTCTATTTGCTACAAGTCTTGCTTTAAAAGTATGCACATTGCCATCCATGTCAGTTTTCTTCTTGAAAACCCATTTACATCCAATGGTCTTACCACCTTCAGTAAATCAACCAAGTTCCAAACTTGGTTATCATACATGGATTGCATCTCGAAATTCATGGCACTTAGCCATTTATCCGAGTCCGGTCCGGAATAGCCTCCCGATAAGTGGTGGGCTCATTTTAATCCATAAGCAACACATCACGACTATCGTAATGAGAAATCCGAATCTCTCTCGCTCATGTCTTACCCTACCAGATTTACGTGGGCCTTATGTCACTTGCGGAGGTTCAACTGGTTCGAACGTTGTTGAACTTCCGAAGAGCGGTTCGATGTTTATCTGTGATTCTTGAACTTCTTCAAGATTTATTTCTCTCCCACTAGTGTCTTTTAAAATAAACTATTTTTCATAAAGGCACCATACCGAGCAACAAACACTTTATTCTCTGCGGGATTATAAAAGTAATATCCTTTTGTTTCCTTAGGATACCCCACAAATAAACACCTATCAAATTTAGGTGCTAGTTTTTCTGAGACTTGTCGCTTTACGTAAGCTTCCCAAATCTTAAGAAAAGACAAACTAGGTCTCTTCCCGTACCATATCTCATATGGTGTTTTATCAACCGCTTTAGAAGGAACTCGATTTAAAGTGAAAGTCTGCAGCTTGTAATGCATAACCCCAAAAGGATAATGGAAGATCTGCATGACTCATCATAGATCGAACCATATCTAATAAAGTTCGATTTCTCCTTTCATAAACTCCATTCCATTGTGGAGTTGTTGGTGGAGTCAATTGGGAGACAATCCCACAATTTCTAAGATGATCATCAAATTCTTGGCTTAAATACTCACCACCTCGATCTGATCGAAGTGTTTTGATAGTTTTACCAAGTTGATTCTCACTTCATTTTGAAATGTTCAAAACATCTCGAATGATTCAGCTTTATGTTTCATAAGATATACATAACCATATCTCGCTTAAATCATCGAAAATGTAATGAAGTATCGATAACCTCCTCTAACCATTGTGTTTATATGACCGCATACATCAGTATGTTTTTAGACCCAATAAATCACTTGCCCTTTCACTGTGTCCAGTAAAATGACTTTTAGTCATCTTGCCCAGTAAACAAGATACGCACGTTTCATATGTTTCTAAATCAAATGAATCTAGAAGTCCATCTTTATGGAGCTTCGTTATGCACTTCTCATTTATGTGCCCGAGACGACAATGCCAAAGATAGGTTTAATTCAAATCATTTGACTTGAATCTCTTTGTATTTATGTTAAAGACTGGAGTATCAGTGGACTTTTTCATGCTTAGAATATAAAGACCATGATACAAATCAGCATTTGCATAAAATATGCCTTTACGAGAAATGGAACATCTATTATTTGCAATAATAAAATTAAAACCATCCATATCCAAACATGAAGCAGAAATGATGTTTCTGCTCAAGGCAGGCACAAAATAATAATTATTTAAAGTTAAAATAAGTCCACTAGATAAAACTAAGTCATATGATCCAACAGCCAGGGCGGCAACTCTTGCTCCATTCCTTACGCGGAGGATGACTTCTCCTTTCTTCAACTTTCTACTTATGGTGAGTCCCTGAACATTTATACAAATGTCAGATCCACATTCGGTATCTAATACCCAGGAGTCACTAGTAGATAAATTAATTTCAATAACATAAATATCTGTAGTGGTAGTCGCATTACCCTTTTTCTTCCTTAGATCTTCCAAATAAAGTTTGCAATTTCTGAACCAATGTCCATGTGCATGGCAGAAATGACAATTTCCTTCCTTTTCTTTTGGGTGTTTTAAAGCAGAATAGGTCAGCTTGACTTGTTTTACGAGGCTTTATGACAGTGCAAAAGAAGCACCTTGGCAACTTTAGCCTTGCCTTTGCCTTTCTTCTTCATTCCCTTTCCTTTTGGACCATCAACACATTACTAGAGGTTTCTCGATATTTTGTTCAAGCGAGTTTTGAGCATCAAATGCAACTCGATATTGATTTCTCCATATTATTCGTATTGTAGTTCATCACAAATTGTGAGTAACTCTCCGGTAATGAATTTATGATTAAATTCGTAGCCAACTCTTGGCTTATGGGAAATCCGAGTCTATCAAGCTGGTCAACATAGCCCTTCATCTTCAGAACATGAGGACTAACTGACGCACCCTCAATCATCTTGCAAGAATGTAGGTTCTTGATTGTCTCGAACCTTTATTTCCTAGCTTGTTGTTGGAACATTTCCTTCAGTGTTATAGCCATGTCATAGGCTTCCATTAGTTCCATGTCTTTCTGAAGTTCAAGAACCATAGTTGCTAGCATAATACATGCAACATCAGTAGAATCGTTGATATGCTTATTATGCGCATCCTTCACAGCCTTCATAGCATTGGCTGGTGGATCCTCAGGGATTGGAGCATCCAGGACATACAACTTGCGTTCATGCTTAAGAACGATTCTCAAGTTTCTGAACTAGTCAAAAAAGTTATTCCCAGATAGCTTATCCTTCTCAACGATGGATCGCAGTGACAGAGGATTATTGTTACTTGAAGAGGCCATTGATCTACAATAAAGATTATGCAAAGTTTATTTTAGTATAGAGGAATAGACTCCAACTAAATTAACAACTCTTCTAAAACGCATCGTTGTTTATTTAGGGACTAAAATCCATATTTCACCTAATTCTATGACAACTATGGCATGAAACACGAGAACTAGATTATTTAGGTAGGTAATTACTAATTATATCTTATGTAATTTTTAGATCCTTTTATGAGATACGGGACATCTTTTGTCTTAACATGTTTTTATCTCATCATTTGCCTAAAGCTCAAAACTATTTCGATGGCTTTATTAAGTCGAACCATTTTAAACATTAAAGTAACTCTTACCCAACTTGTCTCACCAAGATAACACAATACACCCAGCTATGGCTGAAACTATATTAGTGTGATCGAGGCCTTGACAAGTGTTTAAAATGGATGGCACGAGACTTAAAATTTAATAGAGGGATTTTATTCAGTTTTAGTGATTTTATGTAAACAATGAAATATCATATATTTTATTGATTTGTTCAATCACTAAACAATTTGAAAAAAAAAAAATTTATACTTTTCACTAACAAAAGAATTTCCGTACGCTAGGATTAGTTAGACGGCGGTCCCGCTAGCCGTTTTTATTTTTTATTTTTTTAGAAGACGAATCTCAATTTCGAAAATTAAAATTTGCTATAGAAAATCATAATTTTCGGTGATTTTATTATCATTAATTAATCCCTTAATTTATCTTAAATTAAGTCAATTAAAACATTTTTAATTAACCCGGGCCCACATCTAACTAATCATCTTATCCTAATCCAATTAGGATTTAAGATATTTGAATCCTAGTATATCACCAATAACAAGATTCTTGATATTTATCTCCTATTCTAATTTATTATCTATCTTTATCAAATAGAAACTTCATAACAAAATAGATATAACAAGATAAATAATTAATTTCGAAAATTATTTATTTATTTTGGATTTAAGATATTTGAATCCTAGTATATCACTAATAACAAGATTCTTGATATTTATTTCTTAATCTAATTTGTTATCTATCTTTATCAAATATAAACTTCATAACAAAATAGATATAACAAGATAAATAAATAATTTCGAAAATTAATTAATTATAAATAAATAATTTCAAAAATTAATTATTTATAAATAAATAATTTCGAAAATTAATTATTTATAAATAATTAATTTCGAAAATTAATTATTTGCAATTTCGGTCCTCATCCAAATAATCACAAACATGTAATTGAATCATGAACTACTATCCCAATCGAACCTAATGGTGTCATGGATCACGAAACACGAAATTCAATTCATTAAAATTATTTGAATTAACCTAACATGGTTACTAGCATGTACTGAAACTGATTTTAATTAAATCACGAATATGTGTATCATATACACAAAACATGATAATAAATCTCAAAGACAACTTATGTATATCCCATATACATCAACTTTTAACATGCTTTCAATCATATTTCATGTATATATCGAAGAAAACATGCAATGAATTTAATGGAATTGAACTCGAAGGCTCTTTACCACATTGGGTTTTGGGGTTCATACGCAATGAGATATTACAAAATAATTTTGACAAAAACCCCAACAGATCCGAATCTAATTCCATTAAAAACGTTTAAACCATAAAAACTTAATCATACCTCAGTCGCAATGTACCTTTCTGAAGGTTAATCGATCTCTAAGGCGCTGCCAACGACGAAAGCCCTCTACCGGTAGTCCAAACACGAATGGCGGCCGAGATTCAAAGTGCTAGCTTCGAGAGAATACCAAACCTTTGTTTTTCTCTCCAAAACGATCCAGAGCATACCGAAAAACCCTAAGTCGTTTATGAAATGAAAATAGAGTTTCGGCCTTTTGATCTTTTTTTCGTGTATTCTAACTTAAAGCGTCTATTTATACAACCTTTGTATATAGGCGGTTAAGTAAATTACACATATACCCCTACTTAAAGAAGTATAAGTGTAATACACCACAAGGACGTTTCCATCATGAATTTTATCATATAAAATTCATTTTTCTGAACCATCTTAAAATCTCGCAAAACCATTCTTAGTGTGCGACCTAATAGGCTCATACAACGTTAACAGTGTACCAAAACACATTTTGGTATACAAGTCATAAGCGGCCTCTAGCAAGACATTATGACTACCCAAGTTGTACGAATATCAAATCGATACAACCTAATCTATAATGTATATAACATCCTTTTGTCACACGATATCCTTTTGATCAAACATAAGGCATGGAATTGTTATCCAACATGTTCAATCGTACTAGTCTCGATCTCTAGGTAGATCGAAAACATCCAAGTGACATTGATCAATATCAATTCACTTAGACTAGGCTTTTAACAGTTAACACATCGAGGGATCCACTTTGGATATCTCTCTTTATATGAGAGGGACAAATTCTATCTTGGTTACACAACTTCATCACATTGCTCACACAGTAACCAATCACGACCTTTATAATCGTGCGGTTAAAGACAACGTTTGATGGTGTCAAATCACTGTGTTCCTAATGTTGAAGTCTCTGGTAATCTTAAGTCAGAGGACTGAGAAATATACCTATCATGAGAAACAACTATGACTTAATCCATGTGATGTTCTCATAGCGGGTCGGTCCAATACTTTGTTCCCTAACAAGTACTCGTGATCTTGATTCGTACCCCAATACGTATAATCATCATATGATCATCAATCAAGACTCACATTAGTCTAACTCATTGTAGTTCCCAGTATAATGATCGACTAGGGACATTTAGGATATTTCTGTAAATACCCTTGGATCTTATTATAATGTAAACATGCAGATTAATTATAATAAACAGCAAATGAAATCCTTTATTTTATTAACTAAAAGTATTCATAAAGACAGTTAATGGATTGACCTAGGGCACATGCCCCAACAAGAAGGTGTGATGAATCCCTTATGCTCCAAATCATGAAGCTGAGTCTTCAACACTTCTGGCTCTCGTGGTGCCATTCGGTGGGATTATGGAAATTGGTTTAGTACCTGGTACCAACTCAATAATGAAATCAATCTCTTATGGTGGTGGTAAACCATGTAAATCCTTTGAAAACACATCAAGAAACTCCAAATATTTGAGGACTCTTAAGTCAGCACGTTGCTCTACCCCAGCTATCTCGACCATACATCCCTTAACAAAGCTATTAGGGTAAACCATTTCCCTAGCTGCAGTACTCAAAATCAAATGTACGCTAAGCCTAATAGGTTTCAACCCTAGGATGTCTACCATGCAACCAACAATGAAAGAGACGGTAGAACTATAATCAAATAATGCATATGCATCTCTACGGCTAATAAAAATCGTACACTCAATAAGACCTCATGTGGGGTTCCGTCTGGCTGGGCTACCATATGAACCTCCTCTCGGGCCTATTGTACATACATTGCTACAGGATGAGGGCACTCTCTCACTATGTGTCCAACCTGTCCACATATGTAGCATGTCAACTATATGCCCTAACCTAAGTCTAGACTGGCCCTATTCCTGATACTGACCCTGTCTCTATGTGATTTTCCCGATACCCGCCTAGTATCTCGGCCTCAGCATCTGCCACCCCGCGGCTGCTACCGTGAAGCCTGTGAGGCGGGAAGTGCAAGAACAACATGAGCTGGTAAGGCTGGTCTAATGGGAGGTGGCAATGGTAGTATGCTCACAGTGCTCTATGTTGGAGCAATGGATGACACGAGAGGCACAACTAACGGGTGAATAGTTGTCCTCGAACTCTGAGCACCTCTGTTCCATCCCCTTGCTCCCTTACCCCTTTGTCTCCGTTTCTCATACTCCAAAACCTGCTATGTACATAACACTGGACGTGGTGCTCTATCATTCTCAACTCTTCCCAGATAATATGCCTCTTGTGTTAGGGCTCACTTGTAGATCTCGGTGATTTTCCTCGCACTTGAACTGACGACATAATAGCCAATATCTAGCTTGAGTCCATCACCGAAGTAGTACACATCCTCGGACTCATCTCTTCACCAAGTCCCCAGCAAAGTAGCGCAGATAATCATATATGTCCATGTACTACATCACAGGCTCCTCTGGCCCTTGTCTCAAATCCATGAACTCTCGTCTCAACCTCTTCATTACTGAAGGCGGAAAGTACTGCTGATAAAAATTCTGCTTAAAAATATCCCATGTCTCAGACTCTCTGTGAGTAACCACTATTATACACCACCATACGTTGGCGTCTCTCTCGAGAGTGTACAATGAGATCTCTACCCAAATTATATCCTCAATCTTCAGTATCTAATGGAGCTTCTCTTGACAAAAAATCCATCTCTCAATCTTCTAGAAATCTCGTACTCCATCGAAGTAGACTGTCTTGAGTTTGATGAAGTCCTTCAGCAACTAAACTTCAACAGAAGTGTTGGAGGATGCGGGAGTGGAAACAGTACTGCCTCGTCTGTCTCTAGCACTGGTGCGATCATAGCTATCGGCGCTGCTAAAGCTGCAGTAGGAAGTGATGGCGCCTGGATAGTCGTTGTAATAGTCAAAGGAGTCGATGTCGATGCTGATGGAGCAAAAATAGTAGTTATCATAGCGATGAAGTCGATCAACTACCGGCACAAAGCTGTCACTCGATTACACAGTCTCTGTAAATCCTCCTTAATAATAGGAGGTTGACTACCACTATGCTTTACATCTCCTCCTCCGCGTGTATCATCCATCGGGGTCTACAACGAGTAGCAAACGCGAATAGGTTTCTACATGACACAACGCATAAGTATATATATATACATACATCAATTAACAAGTACATATAAGAAATCTCCATCTCAATTTCATTCACTTCCCAACTAATGGTTTCTAAGAAAATGTCATCTGGTTTCCATAACTGAGATTTGTATTTTATTCATACTTGTCTCTAAACCTATGCTCTGATACCAACTACGACGGCCCCAACTTTTAAACCGGGCACCGCCCAGACCTAATCCCGTAATCAAGCTTTAATCCTAATCACATAAGACTTAATTACATATTAGTCAGCCTTTCATCCATATATTCCTCAAAGCACATGTTCATATATATTATTAAATTCAGGATTAATTAAAATTTTTTTATCATATTAACGTTATTATACATTATCATGTATTTTAAAGATTATGCGAAAGCTTTTATTATTCAAAATCCTAAGTATGGGAAACCAGGAAAATACAGCATCACATGCATTTATATATATGAGTCTCAACTATAGGGAACTATACACTCAGCCCAATGTACAACCCAAAATGTATAGTAAAGACATAAACAATAATAATACAACAAAAGTCAAGTCATACAAAATGAGATAGGAGAGTCGTCGAAATGTTCAGATAAAGTCGTCGATCTTCTCCTTCCCTGGCCTACTGCTGCTCGACGGACCTACACCCACCGTTACAAACTAGACGGTGAATATAGTAATATTTAAGTAATAACTAGAGAATCTTATGCCACATTTCCAAAATATAAGAATGGTATTTAAAAGCATAAAGTAGCCAAATAATTGGTGAATCAAGAAATGTAAGTAAATACTACAATTAAAGATGTATAGACCGATACAGGCTAAGTCGAGATGATCTACATCCGGTCGGCGGTGAAAACTATAACCTAACATTTCCCAATACTATATGGAACTGTGCTCAACATATTCTACACCAAAAACGGAGCTGCGCTCTACGCATACAAATCATATATCTCATTCTTACCGATCACCCCGAATCCCATAACTCGTGTGCGGCGCAAGTGTATTGGTAAGTGTCGGAACCCCGATAGACCCATGTCCCCATGAACCGTGCATCTCTCGTGCTATGGACCCTAGATAATCCCTACTTTAGTTTTCAAAGATAAATAATTCCAAATCTCTAGGATTACAAAACTAGATAGGCTACAAAGCCCAAAGGAATAGAATAAAAGTCTAATCAAATGCAAATTATCCTAATAGCATGTTTTTCATCAATTATCTATCAAGAACCACATTAAGAATAGAAATTGGAATCAATGAAACATGTTACAAGCCATTATGTCACAATATTCAATCATGAATAGACACAAGAATAACATGATGTGAGAATAAAAGTAGCAATGTCTACAAATAAACCATTAAATTAATAAGAGTCATTGAAATGAAATATAAAATTATTACAGCTTTATTTAGAATTCACACGCTTGTCCTAGCCTATCTGACCTTTCGACACTCTGAAATGTTTTCCCAAACTCTATATATTTCTCCTTAGTTCTCTGGAGTTGTTTAATAGATTTTAGAATGAGTTTGAACCTATTTATAGTGTTTAAACTATGTTTGTACTTTGCTGATTTTTGTACTAACAGAGGCAAATTAGCGCGCTATTTTACACCTCTATAGCGTTAATCAGGACTAACGCACTAGTTTTCAACATTAGCGCTACTTCACATATCTAGTGCGCTAATGTAGATTATCGACCTAGCACACTATGTGCAGCTGAACCCATAATTCTACACTTCAAATTGAGGTTTTATGTGACACATGGGCCTTGTTATCACCTTAGGGACCCTCATACACATTACAAGAGGTCCCTAACACCCATCCTAATGTAAAACAACAACAACAACATTAAATTCATGAAATCACAAAGTGAATGGTGTGGAAATGTTACCTCACTTGATGAACTCCTTCTTCCTCACCAAAGCTTCAATGATTCACACTTCTCCTCCACTAAAACCACTCCAGAATTCACTCACTCTTCTCTTTTCTTCCTTTTATATCAATTTGATGATGATAAAATGAGATTTTTTTTTACTTTTAAGGTTCATTTGACTACATGAGATATGTTTGATCTATAGTCATTGATCGTTGTGTGCTCACGTATCTCGAGGTTTATCTCATGGACAGCTTGTCCCACTTGTCCCTCAAGTCACCATTGAGTGACTCCACATGTTAACACCTTGTCACATGATGAGTTAATGTGTGTCTCGATGCACATTCAATGCTTATTGTTTTATTTCACAACTTTAGGCACATTAATTTTTATATGAATTGTGACTACATTAATTCACTAATGCCACTAACAAAACAAACATTAATTCACATTTAATCTCAAATTAATTAAGCTTACGCTATAAACCGCTACCTTGGTCCCTTGTCGACACGCGACTCGAGGTACGTCCTTGCTCGTCTTGATACCTTTACACCCGTATAAATTGACGTAATAGTCTACACATATACAATACATTAGGCATACATCACAACAAATATAAAATATACCTCGGCCCTTTCCTTGGTAAATGGACATATCACGGTGTGAGTCCCACATTATGGGTCATTAATCTTGTTTAAGGAATTAAACGTGTTTAGAGACTTTGGGCCGTTACATGGAGTCGGGTGAAAAGTTGTGTAACCATTGTTCTTTGCTTAATGGATTTTACTCATGGGTAAGGCCCTGCAGATGTAGGTCTTAGACCGAACTGCGTAAACAAGTTCCTAGTGTCATGGTTTGATTTGCTTACTTTTATTTTGTTTAAGTACTTGCATTATTATTTGTTTCCTAATTACAACAACACTCATACCATGTTGTAACAACATTTGGTTATTTCAATTGGTATCAGAGTGGGCAATGTGAAATCTTTGTTTACAAAGATAAGTGAGACTCGCATACTAACTATAATGTCTCAAGGAAACCAGTCACATCTGGCACAGGGTGTGTGTAACACAAGGCCAGCACTTCTCACCAATACCAACTACACGTATTAGGAAACACATATGGAGGGATACATACTCTCTATTGATGTCAAAGCATAGAGAGCCATTCAGAATGGCTATGCCCCACCACTTGCAAAAGGAGTGCCAAAGAATACAAACCAATGGACTGAATCTAAAAAAAAGTTTGATGTCTACAAATGCCAAAAGATTGAATGCAATCTTTGGGGCAGTGACTCAAGAACATCTCAAGCTAATATCATCATGCAAAGTTGTTAAAGAAGCTTAGGAAATTCTTGAAAATCTCTTAAAAGCAAATGCAAATGTGTAAGAGTCAAGGATTTTACTTGTTGAATCCCAGTTCAAATCACTACGAGTAGGAGAAGATGAGACTGTAGCAAAATACACGGCCAAGCTAAAGGATTTTGCCAATCAAGCCTAACAACTTGAAAACATGTACTCAAACAAGAAGATAGTGCAAAAAGCTATCAGGTCTCTTCCAGCTAAATACAATCTAAAGGTTGCTACTATACTAGAAAACAAAGGCCTCGAAGATCCGAGGTTTGAAGAAATCATAGGTTTTCTTAATACATATGAGATACATATAAATCAGCAAAAGAAGTCTCAAGAACCGACGTTGAAGGGTGCTACTCAATACTTCCATACTGATAAGATTTTCAATGAAAAAGAAGATGATATGGCTTTACTAACCAGAAAATATAACAAGATTTTCAAAAATTTTAGACAATGAAGCCATATGCAAAGGGAGACTCATCAAAGAAAGAACTAAAGACCAAAACCATTAACAAAAGTAGAATGAAGTGCTGAGAATTTTGAGCACTTGGTCACTTTCAACACGAGTGCCCATCAAGGGGGAAAGAGAAGTCTCTAGTGTTTACCTGGAATGACTTAGGCTCTGAAAGTGAAGAAAATCACATAATCATGTTGTATCAATTTTTAAGCTTCATGCAACTTAGGTAGTCAAAATGACTTGCTAGAGACTGCTTATGACTTGAGCACTAAATGAAGTTTTGGTTCACTGCAAATGTTGCATGAACCTATTGGTTCGTACTCAAAAAAATAGTTTTGCATGATTTCAAATAGTCCACACCGATGAATTTTACGAGATAAATTCATGTCAGAAAGCCCTTATGATTTGCTATATTATTGCTTATTAAATCAGGGGCATATATATCGTTCACTTGAAACCCTATATACAATGGTTGTATAAATATTTGTTTAAGTGTGAGCATCACGAACATACAAAAGAGGTTGAAACCCTAAAAACGAATTTGAAATTTTGTTTTTAGCTTTTTGTGAGTTCTCTGAACTTTAGATAGAGAAGAAAAACGTTTTTCAAGCTCTCCTAGAGCTAGAACTCCAACTCGTAGTTATCGTTCATGTGTGGATTTCAGGTAAAGGGTGCTCATATGAATGTCTTGAAAATTGATCAACAAAAACATGGAACTAGCATTAAGGTATGGTTTCAACTATTATAATCGGACTATAGGATTTCATTTGATCCTATTAGGGTTTTTGAAAAAGAAAATTTAAATTTCAGCTATGTTTTTTAACCTTAAAACCCAACATCACGAATACTCCTTAAATCAAGGAATATTTAATAAACAACAAACACCTTTTCAGTAGTAAGGTTTTTTTAATAATACAGTTACAACACCTGGAAGGTACATGGAAGGTACATGTTACAATAGAAAATAAACAAGTTCTAATTGTTAAAAGTAGCGATTAAATAGATCCTAAAACTAGCTTAGCATACCCACATTACTCAAACATACCAGATTTTGAATTTCAATTGTTGAACGTACTCCACATTTCTTTTTTTTTTTTTTTTTTCTTAAAATTCCCAAAATGTTCTTACTCAACCCCCATCATACTCACACTCACCCCTCACTCCCACCTCTACACTCTTACTCATTTTTTATCTCGATTTTGGTCATTATAAAGCTCTGATACTAGGTCCAAAGTGTCTTAGGGGTGTTTTTCTCATCGAACAACATCAGATCTAGGTTTATCGTAGCCTTAAAAGGGGAAGTGTCGCCTATAGGTTTTAAGAAAAACATGAAAAAGTCTCGACTAACTCCCACCGAAACCTATTTCGAGGTCTCGCCCGAATCCCAACATGACCTTTGAAGATTTTTCGATTGCCCTTTCTTTGAGACTATGAAGAAAGGGCTTGATCTCAGTGGGAGACGTAGGGAGAAGGCCAATATTTTTAAAGAGGTCTTAGTAGGAGTTAGCCAAGACCTTTTTATAGGTTTTGACCCTATATGTTCGAAACCTATAAGTGATAAGAAAGAAGAAAAAAATTTTAAACTCCAAGAAATATATAAAAACGACAAAAAATAGTGTGTTTTGCTCAAAAACAGTATTCTAGTTTCCATCAATATTTTTGTGCTCAAAATGCAAGACTCAAGCCCCAAATTGAAGCCTTAAACCCAACAACAACAACATAAAAAGTTGACTCAAATACAATAAAAGTTCTAAGAAAACCTAGAAATTGACAAAAAAAGTGGTGGTGAATGCACTCAAGGCGTAGAATTGATGTGGTTCTGCTTGGATTTTGTTGAATTTGGGTCGAAGATGAGAGTGGAATTTGAGAGTCGGGTTCGGTTGCATGAATGAGGTCCGAGTGAGAGAGGGTGAGTGGGATATGGGTGAGCCAAACCTCTTTTATATGGAAAGGAAATAATGTCTTTTCATTTCGAAAAAGGGCAAAAAGGAAAATTTGAATAGGAGTCAGTTAAGCAAGTTTTGGGGTTTAATTTTGTTGCTTCCTTGTTAAATTATAACATCATTACGATTAACTATTCTTTGAATTTTAAAATGCTTCAATAGATTTTGAAATAAAAACAAAAAGTTTAATTAATTTATGGTTCATTGATTATGATCTTAAAATGCATGTACCTTGTTTAGTTAGGTGACTACTTATCGCAGATTCCGACAATGCTTTGCTTGGGAAACTACAATGTGATTTAGTCCTCAATTAAGCACATGATTTTTGTAATTTATGGTGCCATTTTATCAGCAAATTGTGAAGGTTACCAAACAATACGTAATAAGCATTTAAGTCATGCGTATGTAAGCGAATTACAATTTCCATCACTTGGCCAAACATGCTAATAATGCTGCTCCAAGCACTATCGCCAATTCAGTTTCAATTCCTGCATTTATAACAAATAAAAAATAAACAACCTTCATATCTTAAATGTTTTAGTATTACTCAACAACTGTCTAAACATCTAATGATGAGTCGAAGAAATTTGCCACTACAGGTTGATCATTACTATATGGCCTATTTGATCGCTTGATAGTCCAAAAAGGTTTCAAACATTTTCATCAAGAAAGATTTCAGGATGCACCACAGCGGCTTTGGTGAGATTTAGAGCCTTTTGAAGCTTCTTTTTGTCAAACACTTCAACTTCACCCAGGAAGTTTGAGCTAACTGGACGATGGTCGGAAAGTCGTATATTAGTGTGTCTGTAAGAAATTTGCTTGATGCCTTTCCCAAACCATAGTATACGATCGCACCTGTATTGAGAGTAACCACTTAAATGAGACCATGAATCATTTGGACTTTTACCAATAAATTATTTGATTCTATTTTTCATGCTATAGCAGCAAGTATATATGTTCGCAACAATTAGTGTTAGCTCGTATAGGAGAACGTTACCGAGAGGATGTAATAGTATGTTGTTTGTTTATACAGGTTTGTAGCAAATCAAGTAAAAGAATATAGGAATAAGAAGTCCATGTAGGCTCTTACCACGCTGGGGTTCTCTTTTTCTCTCCTTCATTAGGATTTTCTCCGACGTATCTATCTGAGTTGAGTTCATACTTGTAAGTTGGGGGGAAGTTTATAATCCCTTCCTTCCATCCACTAAAAACATGGCCGCTATGCAGTTCTTTGCTCAGCTGTCATAATAAACAATGTCAACATCAAAGTATCATCATCATAACAAAATGTTACTTGCAACTAAAGGTACTTGGCGATGCATGTTGGTGCTAGTCTCAGCCATATGGTTTAGAACAAAAGCATAAAATGGACTTTAGACAATGTTTTGATTGTTGAAACTACTTGTTCGTTACATGTAGTACCACAACTACTTACTCATTAGATTCTTGTAGAATGTCAAGTTCTATTCAATAGATGATTCTTATTTCCAAAAGAAATTATATTTCTTTTCTTAGTATACGAGTAAACAAGATAACTGAGTCACAAACCCCAACATTAGCAAAATATTACAAACTTGCAGAACTTGCATCGTCACGACAAATTGAATCTAAGAAATTCTATGATGTCCTAGTGACATGTATCAAGAAATAGTAAAAGATGAAAGTGTGACTTCCCCAATCCATCAGGAAAATGTGCGCATCCTCTAATACAGGAATACGAAATCAAGTTATCTGAGTGGTAATAATTGAAAAAAATGGTTGGTTATCTTACCTGATCAGTGCTTATAAGCACATCCCATTGTTCGCCAACCACCAACTTTCTTACTTTCGCATCTAACTCATTCAGACGATAGTTCAAGTCCCCGAACTAGAATATCTGACTATTAACCAACCATGGAAACCCAATCATAAATATTGCAGACTAAGAAAATATAAACCTAACATGGATATACTTTCTACTTTAAAGCTTCTACTCGACATAACTCAATGAACTAATAAAATAATTGGTTCATAATGCCTTAATTCCTGAAAAATCACGATAAAATATCAAAACAGATTAATTACTGGTTTCACATTTAATTTAGATTAGCTTTTAGTTGATATGCAAAATATTGTATTTTTCTATGAAGAAAGTAAATTTCTTACTCATGTGATGGAATCTTTCGAGGTTGATCGATGTCGTCAAGGATAGAAGAAAACTGGGTACGCCGTAATATCTCAAATACATCAGAGTTACGCCTCTGCTCGTCCCCAACCTTGTGACCAGAAGTCAAATGTGAACAAACTATGCAAAGTCGTGTTTGGTATAGAGACATGCTTATGGAAATAGATCCCTGTAACAACAACTGCAAATTAATATCTGTGACTTTTCATGGTTTCATTTTTCTAAAAGATATAAGAAAACTATACCTTATTTCCCATATATCCCATGATACCAACACCAACTGGTGAAACCTTTAAGTTATTTATGTGTCTCCGCAAGCTTTTTCGACCCAAACCGATACATATATTCCTACCATTTGCTTGCTGATGATACGAACATATTTACCATGAGATTTATCGACTTCACTTATTCCCTTTTCATCATTTTCAAGTTTGATTCCACAAAGTAATTTTCTTCTTCTTCTTCCGAAAACTTTTCAGAACTATCAGAAGGGGATTCAATAACGTCAGATGAATCTTGACTTTCCATGCACACTAGTCTGAGGTTTCCTGAGCTGTGATGCACTCGTTTTAATCTGCTGCATGGCACAGAGTCACCACTATTGAACAACTTGGAATCATCTGGCCAATTAAAGCCTATTCTGGCAGAACTGCTTGACACTCTACGCAGTTTTTTCACACTAGAAAGTAGTTCTACTGGTGTGCTTAGTGAATTCTCATGCCAATTCTCAAGCCAATCGAGTCTATTATTGTTCTCTATGGCATAAATTCTCCTTATTTGAGACATTTTTGGCATATTCATAGCCCATCGGTATCTTGTCTCTCAATCTTATTGTCATGGCTTAACTCGGCAGGATGATTGATGACCATATCTACTTCAGGCATGCCCATCTCATCCTTAAGTGCATCAGCAGCAGAAGACGTCCTCAACACTGGTGAGGGAGGAACGCTATAACTTTTATATTTAGTTTCAGGTGTCGAGGACTTGTTCAGACTTTTGCGAATTATCGCCTCCCATTTTGGAATTGGTCTGTTATCCTCAGCACCTAGTACATTCCCAGCATTTAAAGGTACAACCTCTTGGAAGCTACAAACAGAGGAAAAAAACAACTTCAGAATCATATCGAAAGAAGGCTTTTCAATTATCTGACTTAAGAAAAAGATATTAAGTGAATATAACGAAACAAAATTTTATGGAACAAGAAAATCTTTTCACATAACTATAAAAGAATTTCAAAAGCATGGCATAAAAGAAGTGAGGCCGACAAAATTCTTTCTTATTGTTTATAAAAATATAAAAAATTGATTTTGATAAAAAGACTTTTTCAAGGTACCAAGATGTAACATATATAGCCATTCAGAATTCCTTTCCTTTCTCCATCTTTTGGTGAAGGATCTATTTTTGCAAAAATCGAGAAAATAAATAAACTTTTTTCATGCAAGCAGCAGCACTATGTAAATCAATCAAATTCAAGTTTCCAAGTTAAACCTTTAAAATGTTTGTCAAAAAAAAGTTTAGAATTTTAAACCAATAATGCAACAACTGGCAATGAATTTTATGCCCTATCAACCAAAACTTCACAAAAGTAAGGAAGAAATCAACCACTTACTGATCTTATTGATGCCAATGATTTGCCAAGATTTTAAGAAATTGGATTGCGCCACATCACATGATTTACAGGACTACACCATAAAAGACTCACCCTAAAATATACACATCTGCTGGCTCCTTCAAAATAAGCCAATCATCAATCTCAAGGTCCTTAATTGGAGGTTTTCCTGCAACATTCCATGTGCCGATTGTCACCCTAGAGAATGGCAAAATGACCAATGTTACAGAAGACTCAGTAAGACCTTCAGATCAGTAGAAGTCCAATTGTTTCAAGTTCTTAAAAAAATGAAAAACAACAGAACTGAAGTCTAGTAACATTAATCAACAATCCAACCTTACTTCCTTTCTGTTTATATATTGAACGCGTAGAGTTTCTGAATTTCGTCTCCTATGTCTCGAAGTGTGGCCCTCTAAATATGTCCCTGACCAGAAAAATGATGCAAAAAAGAAAATTTGAAATTGAAATGCTCACTAATAATTTTGATAAGTTTGATAAAAAAAAGGAAAAAATTAATCGATCCATGGCCTTTAAGTCAAAACATTTTTTGTTTTGAAAACAAATTAGGAAACAAATGTTTAAAATGACTTCCATGGAGAAACCTAAATGATCCCATTGAACAAAGTCCATAGAGCCTTTGATCAGATTATATATAATATAAATTAAAAATGTTGCCTGAGCACAACAAAGCCAAAAGGGTATCCTTATTCAGGCTATAATTATCAACAACAATAGGAGCAAAGAATCAAAAATCAGTTTCCAATTTGATAATACATAGCTTAAAATGAAACATAATCAGAAAATTGCCTGAAGTTTGACATATGCTCTCGGATTTAAGATCCCGTATTCCGCATACTTCATCCCTACAAATATCTTCTTTTGCATCTCTACACGATGAAGCTGGATTGAAAAATAAACAACAACAACATCATCAAGCATGGAAAATACAGTAATTGACTTAATAACAAATCACAAACAACATACCATCATCTTCACTCTCAGTCTCCGTATCCACCTCATCTTCACTAAACTCATGCACTTTTGGCTTAATATTAAGCCATTTTTTCATTATAATAGAAGGCCAAAATGCCTGTTTCATTATATGTCAAAACAATCCCAGTCAAATAACAATTATGATCAACTTAGTCGACATAGCAGACCACCGGAACAAGCAATATGAAAATGGAAAAACGTACCTCTGAGCGCTTTCCTCTCCTAGCCCTCATGTTCAAATTCAGTCAAACTAGAGTAAGGCAACAAAATTGAAGACTCTGTGCTCAATTACAGACACCATAGCTCAGTAGCCATTGGGGATTTAAGGAAAGCCTACCATGACATTTCCACCAAAAACCAGTGTTTTTTCGGGTTGGCAGAGATCTCACTGTACCCCCAAACAGAAAGGACAGAATAGTGTGGCCAAGTTGATGCAAGATTACCACAAATTGCAATTCTACGTGGTGGTCCTGAACCTATTTTTTCTATGAAATTGAAGAATACAACCGCCATAAGAATTGAAAATTGCGAGTGAAAACGAAATGGGTCTTATAAATTCATCACGTCTCTTTCAATATAACAAAACTAAGACTAAGAACACTGTGATGCCAACACTAATAGTTCAATTAAAGAAGTGATTAAGATGATCGACACCCATGCTTTTAAACACTAACAGACAACAAGTGGGTCTGCTTCCAAATGACGCACGAGAAACCATTAAATAATTAATCACCACCTAATTAAACCGAACCAACACTATGCGTTACTCAAGCTGTTACACAAATTAACAGATTAATTGTAAGAGTGGTATCTTTGAGTACCCATGTCAAACACCTAATGAGCGACCTAGTCCGGCACCGATTAGGCCCCATGAGAGGCATGTTTTCCGAAGACACATCATTGCAAATGAGCCAAAAACTGGTTTTGATGTGTGACAAGGGAATATGGAAACATGGGGCTGTGAATGATGGAGATATGGCTATAGTTAAAAGGATGTCTGAAACTCTGAAACCAATAACACAAGGAATGCAACAACAATAACAAGATGTAAAAGAGGAGAAGAAAAGTGAAAGGAGATTGGATTGGAGTTGCTGTAAAGGTGACACTGGAAAAAAGTAATTGAACAGTTCAAAAGAGTTTGTGGAGGAGAGAGCACCAAAGATATAGAGTGGACCCTACGCACTACTGTCGAAAATAGAATTGGGGTGACAGATATAGAGGTTGGGATAACCAATTAAGATCCTCCTACAATGACAACCCAAGTCACCCTGAAAATTACATTGGGCACAAGAGCGTTCGTGCGTCTTAAGATATACATATACATAAATTTTAATACATAATATGTGAGTCAAAATTATATAATTGATTAAATAGATTAAATTCTTTTATTGCTGTCACTATAATGCAATACGTATAGTCACTCAAATTATCAAAAAATAAGAAATGAGGAGTAGCAATTTGCATTTCTATGGACATACGTCATAATTTGATTCCACACACCTCCACGCACAATCTATGGAATCTAGTGGCTGAGTAAAAATGTACGCATGGAAAGAATGTCAACCACTATTTTATAATTTCTTAAGAGAAGAAATCTTTGTTTTGGAGGTACATTTGAGAGGCTGAGGAGGCGAATAGCATTCGCCCATACAAATTGAAGGAATACAAGAGATGTGGGGGGAGTTGGCGCTGTCTCTGTCTGTCTAGCGCTCGACGCTCACGTATCAACGTCTTCGTTTTGAACCGTGCGATGGGAATATCAGTGTCGTTGACTAGCGACTTGATTCATCTTTTCACGAAAGACTAATAAATTGAAGGCTGGCCCTCTTTTGCTCGTGTTTGAATTTCTAGTGGAGACTTCTTATGTGGGACAATCGTGGCCGTTAATTTTGAAGTCAAAGTCAACAACATTTTTATCTGATTATCCACAAATTAATACAGATACAAAATATTGATAAAGTTGAGGTACTTCACTTGTAAATCAACCAATGGAGGCGCACCAAACCTCAATGACTATCTATCCGCCGCATAGCCAAAAACAAAGGATAATGAGTAATGAAAGAAAAGCGACTAAAATGACTCTAGTTTTTGTTTAAACGACCTCATTTTACTTAAATGACTCAACTATCTTTCTATATAAAAAGATTTTACTCATTCATATCTCACTTACTCCATTCACGCATACTCGAGTCTCCCTTTCTCAAATCGCATTCTCACTACCAATCCTAAATTTAACGAAATATGAGCAAAATCACATTGGTTCGACACCGTGAGTGCATGTCATGGGCCAAATTTCTAATTGTGTCTTAATCCTTAAATAGGATTATCGACCCGTGACAATGGACCCACATCGTGATACGCACACTGATCGAAGCCACGTAGCTGAGGTATATGTTAGATTTGCCCGATAATTTTCTAGTGTATCGTACTTGTGTAGACTACTAAGTCACATCTACTTGATATTTATAAGTGTCGATACGTGAGCGGGGACACACCTTGAGATGCATGCAATCGTGGGACTTGGTAGAGAGTGACATAGTGAGTCATTTATTTAATTAGATGTATTAATATGGCTTAATTAGTTAAATTTTGATGTGGCTATAGTTGATTTATAAGAAATGTAGTCTAAGCTAGTAAAATAAAATAATAGTCATGAATATTTCTCGAGATACTTGTAGACACATCAAGAGACTAATGGAGTATAGTTTGGTGTTAGCAAAGGTGAGTTAGTGGAATCAAAACAAAATGAAAGAGCCATTAGATTAGTCTCTAGATGAGTGTGAATATTTAAATCAATGGCTATAAATCAATCCTACCTAAATATATATATATATATATAAGTGATTGGAATGAACATGCAATCATACATCCATATAGAGAGAAAATTATGAAGTGATTTATTGCTGAAATTGGGGTTCAAGAGATCAAATTCATCATCCAATTGAAGAGATCAAATTCATCATCCTATTGAAAGGATCAAGCTAGGATTCAAGCAACAACTTAGTTAATGAAGTTCATCATCTTTACATACTTAATTTATGAGCATGAGGTCTTAAATTAAGAAGTTGTGATAAAAATGAACTTGAAAAACGTTTTCACTGATTTATGAGATGAATGAAGCATCAAGTGAGTCCTTGAACCTTGATTTTTGAAATGAAAGGTGTTTTGTAAAATTAGAGGTATTAGTTCAATTCTGGTTTTTGTGTAATTTCATAGCGTAAATAATATCATTTCCAAATTTTTCCGCATATTTGAATTCCTCGTTTTGAGCTGATAATCCAACTATTAAGAAGTTCTCAATTTAGATTTGAAATAAAAAAAGTTATGAATTTTACAAGTTTTAAGTGTTCTAAGTGTTCTTGGATTTTTTTAACAAAATGCATGTTTAAATCTCTAAATTTTGATATAATTTATGGATTATATGAAGTTTTCTGGTGTATGTTTGATGGAGAGGATGGTAAGGTGTGACGGCCCCGAATTATGAGACAAACCGGGCACCGCCATGTTGCCGGACACGTCACCAAGCCATGCCACGTCGCCTGCACGCCTGTCTATGACGGCCCGCAAACTTACCACCTAATACTCCAACTTAGTAAATTTTGATGCTTAAATGATTATTTTAAAAAAATATACCAAGTTATAAAGTTTTATAACTTAATTTAATTATTTTGATTCTCTTCATGTTATTTTTAAGAGCGAAAGTCTTAATGATATGCATATAATTAATGTAAATAAGTTATGCATTAATTAACAACCTATGGAGTGGAAACCCAACAAAATGATACCATGTATATCATTTAAGGCGACAAGATGTATAATAAGTGTCGATATACATGCATCAGGTAAAAGTCTCTCAAAAAGATCCCAAGAAAATATATATGTGTAAATACAAACACCTACGAGTAAGCTTGTGGAGGCGCTCCAAATCAGAGGTAGTCGCCAATCACCGCCTTCCCCCGGCTCGTCGTAGGAACTGCAACTTGCCACCAAAAACAATGACAAGTTCCAGGTAAGTAAATCCCAGAGAAATTCAGTTAGTATTCACAAGAAATCTAAGAAAACGGCTACAATTCATGCATATAAAGTAAATGAACAGGAATGTAAAACATGAATATAAGTCGTGAGATAATAAAAAATGTGGAACGCGAGTGTGGTTTATAGCTGTCGAGCCCTGGGACAAAAACTAAATCGAGAAGGCTCCTGGAGGTGAGGAAATCCACACCCCCTCTTCACGGTCGAAATGAGGAACTCTGTTGGTCGGAAGGTAGACTTCCGCACAACGCCTCAAAAGAGAGGAAATCTATGACGGAGGTGGTCCTCACGTCAACTCGCTCTCGAGATCATCGACTCGCCGAGAGAAATCTCACGCGTAGTCTAAGGTATGACCAACACCGTAGCAACAATCGGATCGTCATCAACGAGAGAGCCGGAAAGGGGTCACACCGTCCCTTCGACCATACACAGACACACGCGGGAATAGAGTAAACATGCAAACTGAACTAACGAAAAGTAATGTGAAATAAATAATTTACAAAGAAAACAAGTAAATTCTAAACTGACTTTCTCGTGGGTTTACTTACCTCAACAGATCGCAAATATCTCTAAAAAACGTCCCGCTCACGCCTCGAGATACGCGTCCGACACCCGACTACGGTAGCCTAAGTCCCTAGTGTCCATTCATAACAATTAATGTACTTAAGTCATTTCAATCACAACTAAACTAGTTGAAATAAGCATCACCTTCATCTCGTCGTCGAACTTCATCGAATCGCATCCTTCGTCAATGTTCGATCGGTCCGACAACGGGCCACCACGCCGACGCCGCCCTATAGCCGACGCCGCCGCTGAAATCGCGTCGTCACCGTAGTTTTAGCCGCCGCCATTGGCGGCTGTCGCCACTGCACCTGCGCTCCTCGCCCGACGCGCCGCCGCTTCCGTTGCCGTGCGTCGCCGCCGTCTCGCTACGCGGCCCAGTCCGTCATTGCGCCTCGCCCGCCGCGCCACGCGCCGCGCCCGCTGTCTCTCTCGTCTTCCTTCTCTCTCTTCTTTTCTCCTCGCCGTCCGCGACCTTGGTCTTCGCCGCGCCTCCTTGTCCGCCGCTGGAGCGACCACCGTGCCACTGCCGGCGCGGCGCTGTTGGCTCCGTGCCATGCCGCCGCTGCCTCTCCACGTCTGGCCGTTCGCGTCATCGCATGAGCCGCTATCCGCGTGGCCGGCCATCGCTGCCCTCGCTGCGCCGCGTTGCTCGCGCTCGCTGGTCGTCCATCGCCGCCGCACGCATGCACGTCTTTTGCTCATGCGCCTGCCGCCCGTCGTCCGTCGTCGCTCCGCCTCCGCCGCTCTCTCTCTCTGGCCGATCTCTCTCTCTCACTCTCTTGTTGTCTTCTCTCTCTCTCATCTCTTTCCTCTCTCCCCTCTTTTCTTTCTCTCTCTTCCATTTTAAAAGAAAAAAGATTTTTTTTTTTTAATTTTGGAGAAAAAGACAAAATAGCATGATGAGGGATGGGTTGATTTGATGTGTGATGTGATGTGTGATTGATGTGACAACTCAAACCCATACTACCCCATACACCCGCGTTACGCGCACTCCGTGTCGTCGCACACCTCCGCGTCGTTGCACACTCTCGTCACTACACGCGCATAACGCGACTAAACGTAACTCTCAATTAACACGGCGCAACTTTTAAATAATAATAAAATAATTAGACATTCGTCATGCAAAAATAACATATTTCACCTATTAGGCTTGTCGTAGACTATTCTGCGACGTCCACGCGGGTTTGACTTGGTTCTTAATCCGTAATTTTTCAATTAATCGGGATTAATTAAAACGGACCGTTACAATTTTCCCAACTAAAAGGAATTTCGTCCTAAAAATTCAAACTTAATCCAATCTTTACCTTGGAACTAGTGGGGTATGTATTCGCATGGTAGACTCTCTTTCCTCAATGAGGTCCTTCCAGGGAGAAACCTTCAAATAAATCAAATCATCCACTTGTGTGACCCCGTGCATCGAGACACCATCCCGACTCAACTTGTCGGTATTATATAATATCGTATAAGACCTCAATCTGGTCTTTACTTGAAAGCCTTAATTTAATTTTAAATTTTTAACCAATCAACAACTATTAGATATCATTTTAAGTACTCACACAAATCATGTTCTTTTCACATGTCGCTTGACTACAATTAGGCGCCCTAGACATATACGCTAACCTTTGTACCCAAATCTGGAGGTAATCATGTTTCATCGAGATAAAGGTGCTTGCCAATCTGACACACAAATAAAGCTTCAATGGCGATACCTTCGCTCTTCTGTCATTTCTGTTGACAACCCTGCAACCCACCATCTCTGATTATGTCCTACCCAAAAACATATCAAATTACTCGAACGTAGTGTAAATATTTTTAGGCACTTCTTCGTCGTTTTGCTTTATTATCATATTTAAAGTGTTCAAAGCTTTTCTGCGATGCTAAACAAGCACAATTTTCCAATTGAACTACGCTCGAAACTCCATATATTTAACTTCATATTAAGTCGTGTTTTAGGTTCTCGAATGCAGTTGAAACGTGCGTCCTCATGCATTAGTTGTAGCCTATGCCTAGCTAGGTCATACCTCTCATATACAAGGATCTAAAAAGTGCAATAACTCAAATGGTAAAGTTGACCTTTGCTTCTCTTGTTTCTTTAAAGAGTCGTGCATGGATAGATTTTAGATCTGTAGACACTCCGCTTCTTCTGTTTCCTACCATGATGTTAGAGCTAATATTTACAACAATAGTTAATCTACTAACTCCAACTTTGTCTCTTGGACTTCCAGAGTTAAAACTTAACTCTCCATATTTAACGCGTACCTAGAATCTTCTGTTTCCCTGTTTAAGAATCTAGTCATAATACATCACCTAAATCTTTCTTGTTTCGCCACACAACGATTTTTTTCCTCGAAACTAATGACTCTCACGCGCTTAGTTTGATTTAAATCACTGAGCTTTCAAGGCTTTCCATGTCCCTTTAGGGCATTATCCTTAACTTTCTGCGGGTTGGGTCGGACTAATCACAAGTGCAAAATCTATTACGATCGAGTCAACTCTAGATTCGTGAGAACTTCGGAACAACTCGTTCCTTAGGTTGGCTTGAGGTCATTTCGACCTTAAATATATTTGCAAACTCTATTTCGGCTCGTATTCCTGACTTGTTCACAATCTAATAAGTGGTAGTGTGGCCCCACTGACCTCACGGACCGCGAATAAATCATGGCACGATAGTGGAGTTACTCGAACTGCAATTTCTGCAAGACTACTCCAGCGCTCTGGTCGAAGCTAAAGGAGTCCGTACTTGCTTTCATGTAGTTCTGAGTCATCTCAACACTATCTTGCTTCCATAGAGTTTACTAAAAACCTATTTGCCCCATGTCTTACACATGTTCCTAATCGTCGATATGAAGATCACTAAAGTGGACTGTGTAGTGTAAGCTAGACATTTTTTTTTTTTGCTATCATGAATGATTTTCTATAAGCTATACCTCACTCACAATGTCAACTATCGTACTACACACCTTATACGTGTCAACTCAGAAAGAGGTCATTCTTATCTTGCATATATCATTTCCTTAAAGTGTTCAAACCAATAGGATGTCTTACTCACAATCCGCGGTATGCATGAAGTAATCGTCAAAATCTTAATCTCGATAAGACACCAAGGTGTGATAATATTTGTTTCTATTAATAATTTAACTTCGCATTAGACTGCCCTTCCTTACTTGTTGCAGTATTCAAACTGGTGGCTCACTGAGCTAGAAATTCATGGCTTATGTAAACATTCTCGGCAATTATCATTTGCCAATCTAAAATAGGCATCCTATGCCAATTTGGTTATGGTAACATCTTACCTTCGGCTGCCATGCCGAGAATAATGTATGTGTTGGCTCAACTCACCTATCATGTGGCTAAGTTTAAAATGATATAACGTCACCCTCTCCAAACATTTATTATTTGAACTAATAATTAAATTTTGTGAAGGCCCAGTCCGACCTCGCCGGTCTCCTACCTCGTGGGTCTAATCCCACCTCGTAGGTCTCACTCCGACCTCGCAGGTCGTTTGAACCCCCAGGTAGAGTGGGTCAAGACCACCCACTCCATCCATTTATTATTTGAACTAATAATTAAATTATTTGAAGGCCCAGTCCTACCTCGCCGGTCTCCTACCTCGTGGGTCTAATCCCACCTCGCAGGTCTCACTCCGAACTCGTAAGACGCTGGAGCCCCCAGGGAGAGTGGGTCAAGACCACCCACTTCATCCACACTCCCCACGCGCGTGGTTTTCTGCCCCCAATCTATGGTCGGAGTCCTCGAATAAAATAGTGGACCTGAAGTCGCTCGGTCCCGGCTACATCCATCGCAAAAGTAAGCAGGTATGTGAATCTCTCCATGTATTGCGACACCATCCGGTCACCCCGCCTCAGCGTCAAGAACTCCTCCCTCAGTCTCAGCTGAATCTCGATCGGGATATACTGATCATAAAAGAATTTATTGAACTCTGCCCAAGTATTCGGCTCTCCGTGAGCGGCTGTGTGGGCGGTCCACCATACTGCAACATCTCCCCGAGCATAAATTCGAAATCCTAGCTCGTATGCCGTCATGAATCCTCAAAAGTCCTTGAAGTTCCTCGTGTGAAATGATCCACTTCCCAGCTACCTCTAGGTCACCACCTCCATAATAGTAGCCTGGCTGAAAATGTAACGAACTCCTTAATCAACTTCGCCTCAGCTAGTAAGGAGGTCTCGAATTTGATCTCTTGTGATGGAATCAGTGTCGGTGCCATGGTCGGCGTAGTCAATGGTGTAGTGAATGCCGGTAGTGTCTCGATAGTAGTGGTCGTGAGCGGGGTCACCGGAACAGTCGGAGCGACAACTGTCTGCTCTATAATAGTGGCGGCGGCGAGTGTGGCAGGGGCCGGAATTGCCGCTACCTACGCTCGAATCAATCGAACATCTCCTCGAGCCGCAAACTATGAAGTGTGACCGTGTCGCGCAAGGTCTGATCTGAGTCGGCAGGTGTCGAGCCTCTCGGCCGGCCTCTATCGTCCGTATGAAGAACTGGTCGTCCATCCATGTCGAATTTGCAAATCGCGAACGTCCTTATCAGCCTCGTATACACATATATACTATTACACATCAAAATATATAACGTATAAGCCTTGGCACTTCCCGTCCCATGTTTGCTTCCCAACTAAAGTTCGAAGGCAAGTACATTAGGTTTCCACATCTAAATATATATATATATTTAAGTCTTATGCTCTTTCAGTTAATCTCTAGATTTTGATATAATTTATGGATTATATGAAGTTTTATGGTGTATGTTTGATGGAGGAGGATGGTAAGGTGTGACGGCCCCGAATTCCGAGACAAACCGGGCACCGCCATGTTGCCGGACATGTCACCAAGCCATGCCACTTTCGCTTGCACGCCTGTCTATGACGGCCAGCTAACTTACCACCTAATATGTCAACTTAGTAAATTTTTGATGCTTAAATGATTATTTTAGCAAAATATACCAAGTTATAAAGTTTTATAACTTAATTTAATTATTTTGATTCTCTTCATGTTATTTTTAAGAGCGAAAGTCTTAATGATATGCATATAATTAATGTAAATAAGTTATGCATTAATTAACAACCTATGGAGTGGAAACCTAACAAAATGATACCATGTATATCATTTAAGGCGACAAGATGTATAATAAGTGTCGATATACATGCATCAGGTAAAAGTCTCTCAAAAAGATCCCAAGAAAATATATATGCGTAAATACAAACACCTACGAGTAAGCTAGTGGAGGCGCTCCAAATCAGAGGTAGTCGCCAATCACCGCCTTCCCCCGGCTCGTCGTAGGAACTGCAACTTGCCACCAAAAACAATGACAAGTTTCAGGTGAGTAAATCCCAGAGAAATTCAGTTAGTATTCACAAGAAATCCAAGAAAACGGCTACAATTCATGCATATAAAGTAAATGAACATGAATGTAAAGCATGAATATAAGTCGTGAGATAATCAAGAATGTGGAACGCGAGTGTGGTGTATAGCTGTCGAGCCCTGAGACAAAAACTAAACCGAGAAGGCCCTGGAGGTGAGGAAATCCACGCCCCCTCTTCACGGTCGAAATGAGGAACTCCGTTGGTCGGAAGGTAGACTTCCGCCCAACACCTCAAAGAGAGGAAATCTGTGACGGAGGTGGTCCTCACGTCGCTCTCGAGATCATCGACTCGCTGAGAGAAATCTCACGCGTAGTCTAAGGTATGACCAACACCGTAGCAACAATCTGATCGTCATCAACGAGAGATCCGGAAAGGGGTCACACCGTCCTTTCGACCATACACAGACACACGCGGGAATAGAGTAAACATGCAAACTGAACTGACGAAAAGTAATGTGAAATAAATAATTTATAAACAAAATTAGTAAATTCTAAACTGACTTTCTTGTGGGTTTACTTACCTCAACCGATCACAAATATCTCTAAAAAACGTCCAGCTCACACCTCGAGATACGCGCTCGACACCCGACTACGGTAGCCAAAGTCCCTGGTGTCCATTCATAACAATTAATTTACTTAAGCATTTTCAATCACAACTAAACTAGTTGAAATAAACATCACATTCATCTCATCGTGGAACTTCGTCGAATCGCATCCCTCGTCAAGGTTCAATCGGTCCGACAACGCTCCACCGCGCCGAAGCCGACGCCGCCGCCGCGAATCGTGCGTCCACCCGCGTCACCGCAGTCGCCATTGGCGTCTGTCGCACTGCACCGCTACCGCCTCGCCAACGCGGCCGCCGCCGCCACGCCGTAAGTGGTGCCGCTCTCGCTTGCGCTATCGCCGCCGACGTCGCTACTCCCGCCGCCAGCGCGCACGCCGCGCGCCGCTCTCTCTCTCTTCTTCCTTCCCTTCTCTTCTTTTCTCCTCGTCGTCGCGGCCTTGGTCTTCTTCCGCGCCGCCATTTCCGCCGCTTTGTAGCGCCGCGCGCCACTGCGCGCGCGCTGTTGGCTCGTCGTGCCATGCCGCCGCGCCGCTTCTCCACGTCGTCGGCTTTTCGCGTAGCGCATGAGCCGCTATCGCGCGGCTGCTGCTTTTCCCCCGCGGCGGCGTTGCTCGCGTCGGCGTCGTCCACCGCCGCCACTCGCTGGCCGTCCGTTGCTCCGCCGCCGCTCGCTGGTCGTTCGTCGCTCCTCCTCACCGATCTCTCTCTCCTCGCCGATCTCTCTCTCTCATCTCTTTCCTATCTCCCTTCTTTTCTTTCTATCTTCCAATTTAAAAGAAAAAAGGATTTTTTATTATTTAATTTTGGAGAAAAAGACAAAATAGCATGATAAGGGATGGGTTGATTTGATGTGTGATGTGATGTGACAACTCAACCCATACTACCTCGTACACCCGCGTTACGTGCACTCTGCGACGTCGCACACTCTCGTCACTAAACGCGCACAACGCGACTAAACGCAACTCTCAATTAACGCGACTCGAAATATTAAATAATAATAATAAAATAATTAGACACTCGCCACGCAAAAATAACATATTTCACCCATTAGGCTTGTCGTAGACTATTCTGCGACGTCCACGTGGGTCTGAGCTTAGGTTCTTAATCTGTAATTTGTTAATTAATCGGGATTAATTAAAACGGGCCGTTACATAAGGATCCCTGGTGGGAAAGAACAAGGATCTGGGGCTTAGGAGAAGGTCATTCCCGAGAGAAAACTCAGAATTCTAGTTGCAGAATTCTAGGTTCTAGTGCTCCTACCTCGCGTTATAACGTGTTAAGCAACTCTAGCGTGCTAGATAAAACTCCTAGTGCGCTAATAGGGGTCAAATGCGCTAGATATATTACTTAGAGCACTGGATAATCTGATAGAACAAAAAGTTACATTTTTTCGAAACACACTAAACCCATATGGCTTAGCCTAAAACCCAATTTAAGGGTTTAAACACACTCTAATACATACTAAATTGTACCAATAGCTTAGGGAAAAGTCTCAGGAGTCCAGGTACGCATTTTGGGGTGTCGGGAGGTGGGTTAAACTAGGAATACATCGCGTGACTTGTAAGTAATCTTGTTGAGATTCTATTTATATTTAATTCTAGTTTTTCTTTCTCTTACAATCTTTTGACTATATATTGCTTTGTATTTCGATATCATGAAGTTATTTCATATTCTAGTCATTATATGGGTATTTTTTTATCATGATATCATTTACTTATAGAATCATTAACTCTATTCTCGTGTCTTATATCTTTCTTGTTGTTTAATGCATGCGTGATCGAAAAAGCATGTCATTAGGATTATAGTAATGAGATTAGAGTATACATATGGACTTGTATTCTTTGAATGTTGGCTTTGAAACATATTTTCCTTGTCTTGGAATTCTTAATGCTAGTTTTCCTTGAAATTATAATGTAGTGGTAGAATTTAGGGTCCATTGCACTATTATGAGATGCGAGACACACGGGGTCACTGGACTACCGGAGATGTCGGCACTCACCACTACACTTGCGCATTACACAAGGTATGGGACCCGGGTACACGACAAGTATATATATACAAATGATCTATTTACGTGTAGAGCTCAATTCTGCCTTTGAGGATTGGGATATTGGTGATCATGGAGTTGTAAAGCTCAGCTCTGACCTTCATAAAGGTGTAGAACACAGCTCCACCCTGAGATAATGGAATAAAGGCCTACTGATAGAACTCATGGTCGACCAGACGTAGATCATTACTACTTAGCCTATGTCAATCTCATATTGTTTAACCATATTATTTCCTAACATATTTCATTTTTAGCACTTCTTCGCTATATTTATGCTTTTAAATACCAATTGATTATGTTTAGAAATATACATAAGAATATCTAGGAGGTACTTTATTACATTGTTCTCACTATCCTTTTTATGGTGATAGGTGCATATCTGTCGTGCAGCAGGTCGAGTAAGGAAAAGATTGGCGACTACCTTTAAGAATTCGAAGATATTCTACTCCCAACTTTTGTACGTCTCGACTTTTGATGTATTATTTACTTTATGTCTTTTCTATACATTTTGGTTTATATATTGGGTTGAGCATATAGTTCCCCGATTTGAGAGTTGGTTATCACATTGTTTATCATCTTTTTGATATTTATATGCATGTGATGTTGTTTCCTGGTTTTCAAACTTAGGACTTTAGATAATTGCTTCCACATAACTATTAAGACTTCCGCTATAACTTTTTCACTGTAAAAGTTTTAATTAATTTCTAAAATTCAATAATAATGTGACATGTGTATTACTTATCCAAAATGTGTTTAATGAGGAGAATAGGACAAAAGAATGAATAATACATAATTAAGTTCTACATGGCTGAAATTGGAGCTTAATTACGGATTAGGTCGGGTGGTGCCTTATTTAGAAAAGGGGCCGTCACAGTACATTCCTTATCTCTTTTATTGTTGATTTTGAGGTTTTTTCAATGTTTTTTTACCTTTTTGAGTTAGTATTGTTTGTGGGATTGTTGTTAGGTTTAAGACTTTGATTTGGGGGGTTGAATCGTACTTTTTGGGTGTAAAGTTTCAATTGAACTAAAAATATTAAGCAATTCCAAGCAAAACCACTATTTTTGTCATTATCATGTATTTTTTAGGAGTTTTGAAATTTTTTTGTTCGTTCTTGTTGCCCCTTGGGTGTCAGACACGCAAAAATGACACCTTTGAAGAGGTGTCGGACATACAAAGCCGACACTTCTAAAAAGGTCTCGGACACATAGGGCTGACACATTTGAAAGGTCTCAGTTGGATTCTCTATCACCCACGGAGACCTAGTTCTCTTTGCGGTCTCAGTCGGAGTCGGTCGTCACCTCTTTCGAGGTGTTGGCCTTATGTGTCAACCTTTGAAACATCTTCAAAGGTGTTAGCTTTGTGTGTCGATAGCCACGAGCCACATTTCAGTTCTAGGACATTCACAACCATACCTGACCTTCTTTTATGAAAAAACACTCTTATGACACTTGGTGACCTAGCACAACAACTCTACAATGACTAAAATCGGGAAATGGAGACGATTGATAGGTGTTGCGGTGAGGGTAGAGTGTGGCGGCCCCACACCTCGAGGCCGCCAAACGAGCTGCTACGTGGGTCCCGAAGCCTTGCCGACATCATCGCCATGTCATCGTTCCTCAATAGCTATGGTAACTCGTTAATTAGTGATTATATAAATCAATTATTCCATTATTTAGTCTGTCTTTCATTTGTCATTTACAGATTTGCAAGTTGATAATTAGTGATTTACAGCTGAAGTCTTATCATAGCATAACCATAGTTTTTAATAACTTTCAATTCATATAAAGCATTAGTCTTGCTGTGGAAAATCTGGAATCAACTACACTGTATATTAGCGATAACATATAATGAAAAGTAAATATATACATGTACCATGTCTATCAAGTCTCCCATAACCTCAAAAGTAAAACAAAATATAAAAATGAAAACGTACTAGTAAGTCCTGGTCTATATGCAAATCAAAGATACTTGCCTAAGACCTTCATGCCCTCTTGGTACTTGGATCTGCACTCAGTCATTACAATAAAATAGATGACGAGTTCGGTGAGTAAGATCCCAAAAGAAAACCTCTAAGCATTCAATAATGGAGAATCCAACAATAATGTTAAATAAACATGCGAAAATAAATAGGCAACTTTAAGATAATCACATGCATAACTAACACTAATAGAAACCAAATAATTATGTCACGTGTATCAAACTAGACCATATTTCTTCAATTCGGATGATCTTAGCAGTTCATACTACATTGGCACACATTCAGACTACTAGCAGAGGATTGATTCGTATCACTACCCGTCGAACACGTGCATTAATAAGGTCAGCAAATCGGGTTTCCATTCACCGAGGGCGCAAGTGACATGTGCTATGGTCTAGCAAACTTTATTCCGTACAACACAACATCCGAATATACCTCGGTGGCAAACAAAACTAACAACCGTTATATCGAATCAAAGCAATCATAGAACATGGATAATAAACAACAAAGAATACAAGATAGCACAATTGAGATAATTAAATACTTTATATGTGTTTCTTAAGGGATTTAAGCACCTCAAATCGCACTTCAAAGCCTCGAAAATACCCCAGTCCAACCCTGTTATACTCTTGACTACAGTACCATAGCCCCTAAGTCCCCTGTGATCCATTTCCTGTGTTTTAAAGTGACTTAAGATGTTTAAATTAGGTTTAGAGTTCTATTTCTCAAAACATCCCCTTAAAGACTAAATAAAGTTTCAACTTTCAATTTGGAATCATATATTGCAACACAATTTTAGGCATGAACTTGTCCAAATCTGAAAATTTCTCCTTGGCACAAATTCTTTGGTCTCTATCTTAGCTTTTTGAAAAGGTTTGTTTTGCAAAATTCTAGTATAAAATGAAAGAGATATCACAATTTTACCAAAAAATTGCTCAATTGGAACCTAATCCGACTAGAGGACTTAGAAAATTTATTTCTCCACATTTATAGTTTCAAAAATTGTGATTTTTAGTCACAAGGCAGTTACCTAATAACAACATACTTCAACTCATTTGGATAAGTAATTAGGGAGTTAGCCTTTTAAAATTTTAGTTTCAAAAATCCCATAATGCATTCAATCACCTATTTGTAGAGCACTTTTGGACATAAAAAACTTAAATTACAAAATTTTTGGATAGACAAAGTTGTTCGCATTTGAGTTAGTTTTCAAATGCCACTAGACTGTGTCTATTTTGATTTAAAATGAGGAAGTTCTAATCAAATCATATAGGTTGGTTTATAATACAACCTGTTGAAATTCTAATTTTGGTCTTACAATTTCAAAAATTCATATATATTTTTTATTTCAAAACTAAATTAAGAACTTCGTAACAGCTAGATTATCAGCTTGAAACTAAGAATCCAAATATATAAACCAATTTTGAAGACTCAAATATCTACCCTTTAATAATGACCAAAATCCAGAATTGATTTCAAACTTGAAATAGAGAGATGTGTAACCAGGGTTGACACTTTGATTGAGCTCCAACTCTCCTTGATCTCACTAAATCTTTTAGCCAAGTCCCTCCCCAATTTCTTTGATTTTTTAGCTAAAATATATACGTTGAGCTCCTTCACTAAGTATAGGCCTTATATATACTTAATTAGAAAATGAATTAACTAGCCAAATCGTTGATTTATTATTAGTTAATTACTAGGACATGTGTCCTCCCTCAATGCAACTTGTCCCAAATGAATCCACTTGTCCCACATGAAGCCACTTGTGCCATATGAAAGCCACTCAATTAATTCTTATCCAACTATAGGACTTTATTTTATCTTAAATCAAATTAATTCACCTAGGCACATAATTACATATGGTTAGTGCATTTAGTAATATATTTAACATATTTTTAGTCACAGTAACCCCCGATTACCCGGGACCCGGTGCCCCGCGTATCGACATGCATTTCGAGTCGTGCAAATATTTGATGTACCCGATTATTATGACTTAGCCTAAGTTTGATTCTCCGTTTTATGTCATTTTCACCTTGATTCTTAGTCATGTTATTCAAGTTCGTATTATAAAACTTAGTGTACCTGTACGACACTTATCCGATACCTGCGTCGACATGCTTTATGAGGCATTTACCCTTCACACAATCTTACACGGTATGGCAATATAAATACACACATGCGATAAGTTATGAAGTAAATAATAATTAAAATCACAATTATGCAACCAACAGACATAAATAATGATTTAAGTCCAGTTAGACGTGTTCTAGCCTATTTGGGGCGTCTACATAGGTCTGAACTGACGTCCGAGTCTGAAAATAAACTCATTAACGACGTCAATAAATGTTGAGTGGTTACAATTTTTCCCAACTAGGAAAAATCTCGTCCCGAATTTAAGGCAAATGATTAGAAACACCCATCTAAGGTCTAGATTAGAAATACCCATGCATCTTTAAATACCAACTCACTTGTCCTAGAATTTCTCAAATTCTCATCATTTTTAGGACAATCCATAGGTTTGTAATTAAATAACTTCAACTTTAAGCCTTATTATTTTTTTTATTTCACTTAGCCTAAGTTTTTATAACTTTAGGCATATCAAAATAAATAGCTTAGTTTGCAGACATCACATTTAATTATCTCCATTATCTAACTAAGCTTCCGACTACTCGACTACCTAGCGCCTCGTGCCAATGTGCATTTCGAGATACATCTTAATTTTTTATTTAATTTAATTTTGTTTAATTTAGTAACTTAAGCCTTATTTTAATAAATTTTATAAACCTTAGCTTAGGGAAAATTAGTAGTAGCTTTACTAGTTCAACCTAACTTTTATTTAATTGGCCTAACCGTCTCATACTTGCGCTACGAGCAAACCAAGGTATCCCATGCTTTAAATGCATATACTCACAACATGATGATGGAAACTAACTAGTGCTACATAATTTATAAATAAATAATACATCAAAATATCACGCACCACACGAAAATAACAACATTACGTCGACTTCAAGTGCGAGGCGTTGATTGAGTTTAACAAATCAATAGAATTACAAGCTGTTAATCCTTAATTATAGTATAATCTCGATTTAATTAACTCGGGCCTTCATGGTCTTCCCAACTAAAGGAAACTTCATCTCGAAATTTAACTTAATGTATTTGCTAAATCAAATATGGATGTTGCATAAATCATAGCGTGACTTACATATCCAGAGAATTAATCCTGACTCAACCTTTTGGTGCCCTAATATTGTAGGGGACCCATTAGTTAGTATATTCCATAATGCCCCAAATGACGTCCTACCAATCTCGGTAAGTAATTCGACTGCTAGTATTCAACAATGGATATTCTTCATTTATACAACAAAAATCTTAGTCATGTTCCCTTAGCATAACCACCAACAACTGTACTCAAAGTGATCATCGATCTAGAGGCATAGTGTTATTTTGGGATGTAGGTGCGTGCTATGCAACGACATCTCCTTGACTTACCACTTCCCATCCATAACCCAGCCCAACTAACATGTCGATTTCACAACCATATGGAAAGAAATTCTAAGAGTCCTACATCATATAAACCCCTATCACCTGTGAGGATTCTCAAATTTGTTTATGTTTGGAACAAGCACGACTAATAGGTTGTAAACTACTCTCAAGGTATAAATGGTCAGCCCTATCCTACGCCTCATGTGACGTTATGTCACTAACCTATTGGGGTACCAAAACTTTAAGGTTCATATCTCGAAGTATTAAGAGTACGTAGAGTTTACCTACCTAGACATTGTGTATCCCGCAAATCCCATTAAGGTAACTTCATCTCTAGGTGTCATACCAAGACTCAATGTTCACTAATTCTAGCTAGCATAAAAACCTTAAGTCTTATGGATATGCATCTAGATATGATAAAATCGTAAATCTCAAATCACTCACTTAAAATCCTTAAACTTTATACATTATCTATCATAAATCTTACCTGTAGTAAGTTGTCTAATCCCCTTTCAAGTTGGCTCCACAACTACATGAGCATGCTCCCTGATCCGTACTAGCGATGCGAGAGTCAATGCAGTTGATGCTCTAGTAATATAAAAGGATAGGAAATAAGTAAATCGCATGAAGATAAGTAGCATCTGAAACAAAAGGACATGAGTGTGGGGTACATCACGCCGAATCGAGGGTCGAAGTAGTTAAACTGAGTGGGCCATACCAGCACACCAGCTCCACACAGTCGAATGAGAGTAATCTAGTGGTCGGTAGTCAAACTACTGTCCATTCCCTCTCGAGAAGGGGTCGATGATGGGAGTAAAGTTGCCACCAATCCTTTTGAACTTTACACCGTATCTGCGGGAGTAACCTCGACCTCAGTTGCCAACATATGCATATTACTCAAGCAAACCCGGGTAGCGAGCCTCGAGTGCGAGGATATGTCATGCCCAACCCCTTCAACGAACAATACAAATCTCAAGAGAAGATAGTACAACATGGATGGAAATAATAGCACAAATATCCGGTGGAATTAGATAGTGATATATGAATGCAAGCCGAAACTCTAATGGTTTTACAAATCTCAAACGATCGCAAATAACCCTCTATAGCATGTCGCTCATGCCTCAAAGTGCTCATCCGACACTCGACTGTAGTCTCTTAAGTCCCTGGTGTCCAAATACACCATTTTAAATATTTTTGGGTCAAATTAAATGGATTTATAGTGTGTGACCAAATATAAATATTTTTAGTCCAAGTATTTAGTGGCAACGTGCTTTAGGAGTTAAAAACTCGGTGCGAAACCATTAAAACTTCATCAAAACTCAATTTCCTACTATTTTCCAATTTTCTTTTTTTTTTCAATTGTTTTATGAATTTTTCCATGATTTTATATTTTTATCTTATTTTTCTATAGTTTATTTCATTTTATTTATTTATTTTTATAACTTTTAATTATTAAATTGGGGTTGAGCACACTTGAATCGGGCTTGGGCTAGCTCAACCCAGGGCTCGTACGCACGCATACTTTAAGTGCGTGTCTCTTCAACAAAGATGTATTGCACAAATATGCAGTTCGTCTTTGCTTTTTTTTTTTTTTTAACAACAAACAACAATGACAAATCAACAACAACAAGAATAACTAAATCGTCAACAACAACGATTTCGACCTCAAGAATATCAAAATCCCTTAAAACATGTGTTCTTGCTTAACGTATGGATTTTCCCAAAATAGTGGAGTCTAAGTTTTGAAATTTAGACAAGGGGAAAAGATTCTTGGTCATTAAAGGCAACAATTTAAACGCTATGCACATCAGAATTTCTCAACTCAAAAATGCATTCATGCATTTCAATCCATCACACTACATTTTAGCCTTGAAATTTAATAAAATCTTACCTAGGGGCTGATTCCACTTCCTAGCATTATCATCCTTTGAGCTTGTCTATAAATCCCTCTTGAGAACTTGAAAATATCTAGTAGAACAGACCTCAATTCTTCTATTTCCCTCACTACATAAAAATCTTAGCACTACTAGTTTTGTTCTTGTAAAGAATAAATAAATTAAGACATGTTTGTATAGTCTTAATCTAATAATCTCATCATTTGATCCTCCTTACTTGGTCATCTCCAACACTCTTCTAAGGTCTAGATTAGAAACGTCCTTGCATCCTTAGATGCCCACTAACTTGTCCTATAATTTCTCAAATTCTTATGATCTCTAAGGAAATACATAGGCTTTTAATTAAATAACTTTAACTTTAAACCTTATTATTATTTTTATTTCACTTAGCCTAAGTTTTCATAACTTTAGGCACACCAAAATAAATAGCTTAGTTTGTAGACATCACATTTAATTATCTCCATTGACTAACTAAGCTACTGACTACTCGACTACCTGGTGCCTCACGCTAGTGCACATCTCAAGACAAATCTTAAGTTTTTATTTAATTTAATTTTGTTTAATTTAGTAACTTAGGCCTTATTGTGATAATTTTATAAACCTTCACTTAAAGAAAATTAGTAGTAGCTCTACTAGTTTAACCTAGCTTTTATTTAATTGACCTAACCTTCTCATACTTGCGCTATGCGCAAACCAAGGTATCCCATGCTCTCAAAGCACACACGCACAACACGATGATGGAAACTAACTAGTGCTAAGTGATTTATAAATAAATAATGCATAAAAATAGCACGCATCACACAAAAATAACAACTTTACATCAACTTTGAGCACGAGGCATTGATCGAGTTTAACACATCAACTAGAATTACATGTTGTTAATCCTTAATTAGAGTATAATCTCCATTTCATTAATTCGGGTCGTTACATGGGCCTTGCACCCCGAGGCCATCGAACGAGCTAGTCAACGCTCCTCGATATCCATGCTAACTCGTTAATCAATGATTATATCAATAAATTATTCCATTATTTAGTTAGCCTTTCATTTTTCATTTATAGATTTACAAGTTATTTATTAGTAATTTACAGTGGAAGTCTTATCATAGCATAACCATAGTTTTTAATAACTTTTAAGTCATGTAGAGCATTAGTCCTACTATAGAAAACCAAAAATCAAGTACATTGTATATCAGGCGATGACATATAATGAAAAGTAAATATATACATGCACCATGTCTATTAAGTCTCCTATAACCCCAAAAGTAAAACAAAATATTAAAATGAACAAGTACTATTAAGTCCAGGACTATAGGCAATCGGAGATAGTGAGTCCTTGACTATAAATAATCAGAGAAAGTTACATAAGGCCTCATTACCCTTAGCGGTACTAGGATCTACAATCAGTCATCACAATAAAACAGATGACGAGTTCGGTAAGTAGGACCCAAAAAAACCACCGAGCATTCAATAATAGAGAATCCAAGAATAATGTTAAATAAACATGCACAAATAAACATGCAACTGTAAGATAATTGCATGCATAACTAACACTAATAGAAACCAAATAATTGTATCACGTGTAGTAAACTAGACCATACTTCCTCAATCTAGATGATCTCAACGACCCGTACCACACCGGCTCACATCCAGACACACAACCCGTCGAATACGTGCACTGATAAGGTCAATTGCTCGCGTTTCCACTCACCGAGGGAGCAAGTGATACATGCCATGGTCTAGCGTACTAGAGCCTATACAACACAACATCCGAATAGACTCTGACGGCGAACAAAACTACCGACCATTATACCGAATTAGGGCAATGATAGAATATGGATAATGAACAAAAAAGAATACAAAATAGTAAAATTGAAATAGTTAAATACTCGAGATGTGTTTCTTAAGAGATTTAAGCACCTCAAATCATAATCTGAAGCCTCAAAAACACCTTGGTCTGACCGCTAAATTCCCGACTACCGTATCATAGCCCCCGAGTCCCTTTAGATCCATTTCCAGAGTTTTAGAGTGACTTAAGGTATTGAAATTTTGTTTAGATCTCTATTTCACAAAATATCCCCTTAAAGACTAAATAAATTTCAACCTTCAATTTAGGATTATATGTTGCAACACATTTTAGGCATGAAATTATCCAATTTTTAAAATATTCCCTACGTATATAGTTTTTAGTCTCTATCTTAGCTTTCTGAAAAGGTTTGGTTTGCAAAATTTTGATTTTAAACGAAAGAGATATCGCAATTTTATCAAAAACAACTCAAATTGAAACCTAATTCGACCAGCAGATTTAGAAAATTTATTTTTCCATTTCTAAACTTTCAAAAATCATAATATTTGGTCACAAGGCAGCTAACATACCCAATAACGATTTAATAAAAGATCAGCTCATTTGGATAAGTAATTAAGGAGTTATGCCTTCTAAAAATCTAGTTTCAAAAATCTCATAATGTATTCAATCACCTATTTGTAGAGCACTTTTGGACATAAAAACATTCGAATTACAAAATTTTTAGAAGGAAAAAATTGTTTCCATTTGAGTTAGTATTCAAATACCACCAAACTAGGGTCCATTTTGATTTAAAATAAGTAAGTTATGACTAAATTACATAGGCTGCTTTTTAATATAACCTACAAAGTTCTAATTTTGATCTTACAACTTCAAAATTCATATTTTTATTTAAAAACAAAATTAAGAACTTCATATTAACTGGATTATCAGCTTGAAATGAGGAACTCAAATATATAAACCAATTCTAAACTTAAAATATAGGGATGTGTACCTAGGGTTGATGACACTTTGATTTGAGCTCCAACTTTCCTTAATCTCCTTAAATTTTCTCAGCTAAGACCCTCCTTAATTCTTCTAATTTTTCAGCTCAAATGTATATGTTGAGCTCCTCCACTAAGTGTCGGCCTTATATACTCATATTAGTAAGTGGATTAATTAGCCAAATCTTTGATTTACTTTTAGTTAATTACTAGGACATGTGTCCTCCCTCAATGTCACTTGTCCCAAATGAAACCACTTGTCCAACAAGCCACTTGTCCCACATGAAAGCCACTCATCTTGCCTTATTATATATATATATATTCTTGGATCATCACTAGGTTGATCAAGGGTTCAATTAATTCCTATCCAACTATTGGACTTTATTTTATTTTAAATCAAATTAATTCACCTAGGCACATAATTACATATGGTTAGTGTGTTTAGTCATATCTTTAAAATATTTATGGTCACACTAACCCCTAATTACTCGGCACCTGGTGCCTTATGTCTTGGCACACATCTTAAAGCGCATCAATCCATGATGTACTTGATTATTATGACTTGCCTAAAGTTTGATTCTCCATTTTATGTCATATTCACCTTGATTCTTAGTAATTTAATTCAAGTTAGTATTATAAAACTTAGTATACATGTACTACGCCTATTCGAAGCCTGTGTCGACATGTTTAAAGAGGCATTTACCCTTTACACAGTCTCACATAATATGATAATATAAATACACACATGTGATGAGTTATGAAATAAATGATAAGTAACATCGCAATTACGCAACCAACAGACACAAATAATGATTTAAGCCCAATCAGATGTATTCTAGCCTATCTAGGGTGTCAACGTGGTTCTGAACTAGCATCCGATACTGAAAAATAAACTCATTTATGACGTCAATAAATAGTAGACCGTTACAAATAGGGTGAGTAAAGGTATTTTTGGAATTTTAAGAAAAAAGTGGGGTAAACTAAGTAAGAAGTAGGGTACGATGAAGCAAAAATAAAAAATGGGATCTTCCAAGCAAAATTGGGGTTTGTTTAGCCGCTCTTTAAAAAAAGACTCTCTACCAAAAAAAAAAATTGGACTCTAGTTTTCTCCTACATATGTCACGAAGGCAACAGGGCATCAGATAGTTTGGCGAACCTTACGAAAGAGTATCCTCAAGGTGTAACACTACTTTCACTGCCTTTAGATAAAATTAAGATCATTTTAGTAGATGATATTAGGGAGTCTCATTCTCCAGACCCTTTAGTAGCTTTTTTGTGTCTCTCCTCAGTTTCCTTCACATAAAAAATCTTAATCGTATTAATTAAGTTAACCTTAATATTAGTGATACCGAACAATCTTACAAGACATTAATTATCAATAAAACATAAGGGTGTACATGGATCGCAATGATCCGTAGATTTGGTCCAACTTGAACCAATTATCACTAATTGGATCAATTTTTTATCCCTTGGGCTAGTCTAGATTCAAAAATCACTAATTCGGCTAGGACTAGATCGGATTGTGAATCTAATATTAAAAACTGTGGATCTAGTTTAGTCCATTTACCACTTAAAAAACAACATTTACATATCTAATCATATTGTCACGACAAAAAAATGTAAAACTTGTGAAGAAAAATTTCATAGCTAAATGACAACCTTTCCATCACTATACGGATTAGTGACGGGAATGGCCCGTCACTAAAATATTACTTTGGTTTAGCGACGGGATTGTACACTAATTTTTAAATCAGTAACCAAAAAATTAGCGACAAAAAAGTTTTTCATTGCTAATCTGTCGCAAAATTTCGTCGCTAATTTTGAAATAGGCTGATGTCCTAGCAAAATTAGTAATGGCTTTCTATTGCTAACTATGTAAAAATGGTTTTTTAAAAAATGTTTTTTAAATAACTTTTTAATAGTTTTTCAATTTTCAAAAATTTTGTTTTTTTATAAATTAGTACACCTTTTGAAGAAACTTTATTTAAAAATCTTAAATCACATGATTTATTTAAACGAATTTATAACTTATTTTACTAACAAAATAAATTAAACATCTACTAATTAAAATTAAACAAAAATATGTAACAAGTTAATTAATAATTAAGAGAGTGTTAGTAGACATAGTAGATCAAATAAGTTACCAACTGGAAAAAAAGTATATAAATACAAAAAGGTCTATAAACAACAAAAAATAAGAGAATAAAGAGAAGCCTGGCATGTAGTCATCCACATCATTATCGTTGGTTCCCAAGTCATCATCTGATTCATCATTTGTGTGAGCTTTATATGGAGTGACTGGTGGTGTCGTAGTCATCGGTTGAGAGGATGTACCACTGCAAAATCTAGACCAAGTCTTTCCATTAATACTTGCTCCATCTGCTCATACCACTTCCACATCTCCAGCAATTGCTCCCGATCCACGTCTCTCTTTCATGACTGCTAACAATTGCACCTGGACTTGCTTAAAGTCTGACTTAAGCTCTTTAATGGTCTCATCATGATTAGACATAGGTCGTGAAGAACTCGCATCATAATCTTGATGCCTCATTGGTGCCCATCTAAATCCATATGTAAGCCCATTCTCATTACGCTCTACGACAGATAGGTAGAGCTGCATCTCCTCGATCAACGTGTCCACACCCAACCTCTGTGTTAACTCAATGCGTTGATCATTGATTGCTTTCTGAATCAAGAATTCAAACATATACAAGGCACAAGTCATATAAATACTTAAAATAAAAGATTTTTAGTAATTTAATTTTACAAAAGTAGTTACTTACAACCACCATCTCCAACCTCTGATCCGCGAAACTAATTCCATCATGATCCTTAGTGTAGATGGGAAGGAATAATTCCAAAGTTGTAAGAGGCCGACCTAAAATCTCCTCCTAAAAATGTGTTGAACTAGAATAAGATTGAGTATAATATAAAGTATTATGTATACAATCATCTTAACATAAAAATAAATTTATAATGCTTAACCTATTAAAATCTTCATGTGTTGCTCGATGGATATGGATCCACTTGCATGCACATGATATCCCCACACGCGATCTTCCTTTCTTAGATCTCTTATTCTTACTTGCTCGCTCATAGATCTTATTTAATTCAGGGGTGGAACACATCTTTTTAAAGTGCTCAAAAATCTCATTTAACATGTGTCCAAGACATTTTTTCCTTTTGCAAAGCCAGCTAATGAAGTCACTATATTTGGTGGTAATCTTCCTCTCATATACCTTCTTTATCTGAGTATCATCTGACGGATCTCAACAAAATTGGAGCTACAACAAAAAAATTAATGAGTGCTTCAATAATGCAAGGTTTATCTTATAGAAACTATATACAAGCATATTAACTTTGACTTAAAGAGGTATTACTTTCTAATGACTTCAATAAATGTCTTGCTGACGACTTAGGACTTCATCCCACATGAACACCTCCTTTACTAGTGAATTCTTATAGGATGCATTCATTGTCCGTGAGGCTCAATCCGATAGGTGTACTTAAGTTTTGTAAAACTCAAACGTGAGATTATCTTAAATTACACTAAACTAGTTAAATGTACAAGTACTTATATGATGGATTGTTACTTTTTATTCTTTATTTGCATGAATATTCACCTCTTGTCACTTGAACTCCCTCCAGACGATCCCGCTACCTTCGTAGATGATGAGCCTGCGATGATGACTTGTTGTGACATCGATGGTGTCCACCAGTAGTAATGGATGGGGTGGAATAATGGGCTAAAGAGCTTAGTGAATGAGACACATGCTCAGTAGGATGATTGGACGCGGAAAAGATATGCTGGGCCAAATGACCAGATGATGGGGGTGGTACGCCCGGGAGTCATGCAGGCTAATACGTTTGCCTTTGGTAGAGGGGGGTCAAGCTACAAATAAGCAGCATAAAGCTCTAAAGATGCAGGATCATCAGCAAAAATGGATGGTAAGGAGATATTCGCTAATACAGTAAGTTTTGGTAAATAAGATGGGACGAGTGTCTTGTGGATCAAGTGGGTCTGCTAGGGGTGCTGATAGGGGTGTTGCTAGGGGCTGGGTGGGCAAGTCCGTCCGTGATCATCTTTGCGAACGATATGAACTACGTGATCAATAATATGCTCTATCACTAGTAACTTTGGCGGATCCATTACCGGATCTAAATCTTCGGCTACTCATGGCTTTTTAAAAGATATGAGACAACCGTATTAGAATTATTTGTATACAAACCATCTTAAATGAATACAATCAAAACAAATAAACTACAAAATCGTAAAAGTTTCATATTTTTTTATAATGTTAAGTTATATCATTGCAAATTTCCCGATTCATCATCACCGTTCCCATAATTCGATGAAAACTCGAAATCATCGTTGCCATCATCTCCTTCATGAACGTCTAACATATGTGCGTCACTAGGATTGACCTACAAAATTGTAACATTATCACCAATCTTAAAACATTAGCTTGATCAGGTAAGTCCTTTTGTAAAGTATTTTATTATGCATGTGCATTGTCCACGTTCTTGATTAAGTTATGTTCATTGATAAACCTCGATCGAAGCATGCAAATAGCTAACTATTCGTTTTGCATACTTCTTATACTTGGGTATAGAAGAAAGCACCTGCATATCTAATATGAATGGCTCGTACTTATTAAATCGGAGGGATCGATGAACGTCAATGATATTTAAGGAGCGATGAACCCTTGTACTGACATTGTGCATGGGGTCAAACCTTTCACACTTAAACAACACTATACGTAAGGACACAATATATTCTACTTATATCATTTATTGTAGGTCACCGTAGAAGTCATTATCACATTCTACATAATTGGTGCACTTAATGCACACCTAGTAAGTGTTACCTTGATTGAGCTATGTATTACATTGTGAAACTTATAGCCATTAATAAGGTATGCGTGGTGCACAACGCATAGTCGATGCGAGCCATACAAAATGTTTACAAGTCTTTTATCTTGTCTTCCACCTACATAAAGAATTTTAAGATGATTTAGATTTTCATATATATCTTCAATCAAATAAATTGTATTAATATGGTTTTTGTAGATGAAGTACGTATTTTTAGAATCAATTGGTGAATTGCTTCTCAAGTTGTTCATTGGTAGAAACATGTGTTATATTCGGTTTATTGGCACGCAATTATGATATGAACATCCTAACATTGAAAAAGAAATCAAAGTTGATTGACAAGAAACTAATAATTCTTATTAAAGTATTGATGCAAAAGTTTTCAATTGACATTTCTTGATTGCATACCTTATGAAAAGGTCGATTTCAAGAAAAATTAACAACACATATGTATGTGCACCGTTGCATTCAACTTTCGTAAGGTATCACCTCTTTCCTTTCCTAAATGCACGACCTGGGTGTGTGAAAATTGAGAAGTTTCCACCAAGATTCTTAGTATGGCAAACTCCACCATCATAATTGTGGGGCACACGATTGTGTAATGTGTATATATGTTCCTTGAAATAATAGGAACAAAATGTGGTTGTCTCTTTTATTAAATACGCATTGTAAATCGAGCCCTCAACCTTTGGCTTATTCTTAACATTATTTTTCAAATGCTTCAAATACCTACATTCATCGAGTTAAACTAGTTATATATTTATTTTGGACTAATTTTAATTCATACAAAAAATATGAATAGACATATCTATAATTGATTACCTCTCAAAATGGCACATCTATCGAAATTGCATTAGACTTTCAAGCAATGCCTCATATGCCAAATGGATAGGGAGATGCTCCATGGAGTAAAAAAAAAACTTGGCAGGAAGATCTTTTATAACTTGCACATTATCTTAAGTACATGTATATTCATCTGGGTCTCAACATTACACTACAAGTAGGTAAATCTCGAAAGAATGTGCGTAATTCACTTATTGCAATCTATATATCTTCTTCTAAAATCTCCTGACAAGCAATCAACACTAACCTTTACATGAAGACGCAACAATTGTGGCTTTTCATCCCAAACCTCTTCAACTTTTGGAAATCTATGCAGCGACCTATGTTTGACACATAAACGTAAGGGAAGCTGTTCGGGCATGTGCCATAGGTCAATCTATAAATATTGTTTATCTTATAATTTTAGTTAATAAAATAGAGGCTTTCATTTGCTATTTTAGTATAAGTGTTAGCATGTTTACCTTATAATGAGATCCATGGGTATTTGTTGAAATATCATAAAAGTCCCTAGTTGGTCATTAAATTCAGAACTATAATGAGTTATGGCTAGTGTGAATCTTGATTGATGATCATGTGATGATCATACGTATAGGGATGTGAATCAAAATCATGAGTACTTGTTAGGAACAAAGTACTGGACCGACCCTATGAGAACACCACATGAATTAAGTCATAGGTGTTACTCATGATAGATATATCATTTAGTCCTTCGATTTCAGATTACCATAGACTTCATTATTAAGAGCATGATAATTTGATACAATCAAACGTTGTATTGAACAAGATGATTATAAAGATTTTGATTAGTTACCATGTGAATAATATGTGATGGTGTATAATCAAGATATAATTTATCCATCTCGTATATAGAGAGATATCAATGGGTCCCTCGATATGTTTGACTCATATATGGACAAGTCCAATTGAATTGATATGATCAATGTTACTTGGATGTTTTCAATCTACCTAAAAATCAAGACTAATACAATTGAACATCAAGGGTGACTTTCCATGCCATATGTTAAATCAAAGGATATTGCACGACAAAAGATTTGATATATGATATTCATTAGGTTATATCAATTTTGATATTGATGCTATTTGGGTAGTCATAATGCCTTGCTAAAGACTGCTTATGACTTGTGTACCAAAAGAGTTTTGGTTCACTGCCAATGTTGTATGAACCTATTGGACCGCACACAAAGAATAACTTTGTGCAATTTTAATTAGTCCAGAGTAATGCACTTTATATGATAAAATTGATGACATAAAAGCCCTTATGATTTTTTATATGATAACTTATTAATAGGGGCGTATATGTAATTTGCTTGAATTGCCTAAATACAATGTTTGTATTATGAATAGATTTTTAAGTGAACTTTTCTACATATATAAATAGAGCTTGAAACCCTAAAATAAAATAAGATTTTTATTTTTTCTACTATTTTCGAGTTCTCTAGATTTTGGGAAAGAAAGAAAAATGTTTTTTTATCTCTCTTGGGACTAGCACTCTAAATTGTGGTCACCATTCATGGGTGGATTTTCGATAGAGGATACAAGCTTGAACATCTTAGAGATTGAACAATTATAGAAGGAAATCATAGAGTAAGGTATAGTTTACTTTTGCTGATCTAGTTTAATAGAACTTGTTTTTTATCCTGTTGGGGTTTTTCAAATTCTTTTTTGAATTTTTTCGCTGTGTATGAACCCCAAAACCCAACTGAAGCTCAATTTCTTTATCCAGTTAACAAAACTTATTTTCTTCGCTTGTCAAGGGCATATCGTGTCTTTGGGTATTTCTTATGAAGTAGATCGTAATGAATATCTGATCGATGAAAAATCTCCTTTATGTCATCTTTATACTTTGAGTTATTTTTCATTTTTCTAGCCACGCTCATGATCGTATAAAAAAATTTATCGAAAACTTTTTTTCTACGTGCATTACGTCTTAATATGTCTAATAAGGCTTGTCGTCCAATATAGTAATTCCAACAATATGTTTCATTTCTTCCACTTGCTAGTCTTTGACATTTTAGCATTGTTAACATCAAATTTAATTTCGGTGACCTTCATCAACCCCAAAGCCTCAATTTCATGAAGAATATCTTCACCTGATCTCATGGGCAATGGTCTATCTCGTATTGTTCTACCTCTATGAAAACTTAACTTGTCATTCCTTTCTTTGAAGATCGTGACATAAACCATCAGCGACAATCGAACCTCGATTTTTTCTTGCAATTCTGCAACTGAAAAACGTCAATATCATCCATGCAATAAGAGCAAATTGTTCAAGCGTGCGTGCTCCATCCTGACAAAATGTTGCACGCTGAAAAGTCGATGACAGTCCATATAAATGTAGCCCGCATTCAAAAGTTTGACTTAGATGATATATCGCAGGTAGGTACTCCCAAATACCTCTTGTAAATCTTTTACCAAAGGTTAGAGAAACACATCAATTTTTTGTGATGGATTTGTTGGCCCAGGCACTATCACTGTTAAAACACCACCTCTTTTTTCATATATAATGATAGAGGCAAGTTATATCGCATTAAAATTATGAGCCACGATGAGTATGGTATGCTAGACATTCCGAAAGGTTAAAACCCATCTGTACATACCCAAATTGAATGTTACGAATCTCGAAGCTGAACTCGGGGTTCACTCCATTGAAATGATTTCAAGTAATAGAATCGGAGCAATGTTGCATAATTTCACCCTTTCTAACATGCTCTATGTTCACGTGCTGTGTGTGTCAAATATAACCCGTACTTGTGTTACCAATCCCACAAGGGTGTAGTGTTGGTAAACACGGGGTCGAATCTACAGGACTTGAGTTTTACTCTAAGTTAACTAAAAATGAGGTTTTTAAAAAGTTTGAGGAAACAATTAATTAAAACTACCAAGAATTCAAAATTGCAAGATTGATCTCAATGAAAGAAAACACCTAGGTTTACGGTTCCACAAGTAAGAATCAAGATTCAATGGCATATCATAGTTTTCAATCTTTCCCAAAAAGTAATTAATTCAAATCCTCCTAGATTAGCTATGAAAAATGACATCCATCAAAAATTCCTAATTCCCCTAATCTCGGTAGGTAGGATATCTGCTAATAGGGTTTAACACATCAACCGCAATAATAAAGATCCATGAGAATACTAATTCTAGATAAAAGAAACGTATCCGCTCCCAGTTTAACCTAGATTCAATTGTTGCACACTAAAGAACTAAAAGGTTTTGACGGCAATTGGGTGAGTGTTTGTCACTTTTATTGGTCTAAAAGCATAATTACAAATACAATTGGTCCAATTAATTATAGATTATCCACCTAAAAGCATGTAATGGCCATATACATACCCTAGATTTAAACCATATTCATGAAAATCAACAACAATAAAATAGAAGAAATTAAATTAAATCAAATAATAAAAATAATAGATCTCACAAGTTATGTCATGAATCAATAATCTTGACTTGTTTCTCCTTTGACCTGGGCAAGGATTTTTTTAGCTGGACATGGTCTCGAACGCTTCCAGTGTTCCAAAAATAATAGAAGTCGATACCTAATAATACCCTAAATTTTTAATATGAAAACTACTAAAATCTGGTCTCTAGAAGTGAGAGAAATTGAAATTAGGTGCATCATTATTGACATGTGCACCTACGAACATTTAGGGGTTGTTGGGCATGTTTTTGCAGGGCCTGGGACACGTGTCAAATGCTGATTAGTGGAGTTGCTGCTGATCACTGACGTAGCAGCAACTTATTGGTGGAAACAACTGCCGGTGACGTGCTGGCCTTGGAGAAGCTGACACGTGGAAGTAGGTTGGAGGTGGTACTAGAATTAGAAGAGAAGATTTTTGCGGATGAGCTAGACGAATGGGCCACTGCCACTTGGCGTTAGCTAGGAAGAAAGCAACTCGCACAAGTAGTGGATACTTGGGGAGATTGTGATGCATGCATCTCGAGGCTTGATCAATGGTTGTCGCTCCACAGTGACCTAAACGTGTTACTCTCCTATATTATTTGACATGCTGTTACCTATTAACAAACTATGCAATGCATGTTTCGAGACAAATCCTCTAGTAGCTAAAACATTGTATATAAATACACCATTTCATGTAAGTTTTTGCCTCGGATTCAACTGCGCACTCCGTTTCACCCGAAAATGAGAAATAAATATTATTAGATATATCTGTTAGAGATTTTCCATATTAAATATATTAAAATAGACTACTAAAACTTTATAAATACCAACTTGTCAAATACTCCCAATCTTAAGACTTTGCATGTCTCGAGCATAGGTGTAGATGACAACGCAAACTAAACTAGACTCCTAATATAGTTATGAACCCAACTAAAGTAACAATATACCTGATTCAAAATTCATGAAGTTCTCTGTTTTATATAGTCGCCAAGTTATTGAGCCACTCAAGAAATTTCGGAGTTATGATATGTCAAGACTCGCAACCTAAACACAATTAAGATCTCACTTTAAAGACATAGACTCGGTCAAGACAAAGGCCATCAACTACTCACAAATTTTCTTGGTCTATACATTCAAGCACACAAGTTTATAATCTCACTTAATCTAGTTATAAGCACTCAAGCTAAATCTTTTTATTTGAGGAGTTTTCACAACTTATGCCTTTATTTTTTATATTCTCTATTTTTTTCTCAACATTCTTTTCAAGTAATATGGTCCCTGCTCCATTTCCTATGGACCGTTTTTCTCATTTTTCCCACCACAAGATTCCCTGCTCCATTTTCTATGGAACATGTGAGACTCTCTATATTAAGAAAACTCATGTTAACATTTCTTACTTCCATTATGATTAAGAAATTCTCCAATGTGGGTTAAAATATTGCCACTTGCACAATTTTGACCATCTACCCATTTTGGTATCTAACACAATGCTTAACATCATACTAAGTCCCTAATCATGAAATCAGTGAGTGTTTCTCCTAGTTTTTCCTAAGTTTCAAGTCAAGATGGAAACCATAGTATACTCATCCACAACAAAGGCATGAAAAAAATCTCGAGTGACTCTAAACAATATAAAAATGATAGCTATGCTAAATACATACATGAAAATGTATCAACTCCGAATGAAATTAAAAGAGAAGTATGAAGGGAAAAGAAATGAAAGAAATGAAAGAATAAGATATACTAAACACCATCGTTACCATTGGACAATCGCATATAACCCCATATAATTGAAAAAACTTAAATGATCTCACTCGTGATCTTTCACAAAGGAATCCATTCAATTCAATCCACAAAACCTAAAGCACCCCAAACTTATTCCAAACCTTTTCCTTAAGTTTCAAAACAAGTCAAGAGGTCAATGCAACAAAATGAAAAAAATAATGGTGAAAAAGAACATGGATAAAGAAATAAGAAGATGATACACATGCATGCATAACAAAAGTCTCCAAAAACTAGTGAATGCACGAAATTTCTCATGTCTAGGTGACTAAGGAAACTATGAAAGAATAATCATAACAAGAGCAAGAACTAGTAAACAAATGAGTTAACTCAAATAATTCCTACCAAATCTTGCAAGCCCAAAATCATTCAACTAAGGGTGAAATCAACAAGATAATGGAATGAAGTCTAGGGTTTTGGGTCTACTGAAATACTCGCCACTAATGCGGCGTCTTAAGTTGGATATGTCCCAACTAAGTCTCAAAACACCTAAGACTCTAGTAATATGTTAATTCCTAAAAAATGCTCAAATTACTCCAAGAATATAATCCATAGTCAAACCTAGCAAAACTCTAGGGGTGCTCCAGTGCCTCCATTACTCATCAAACATAACACCTGCAAAAATCCAAGAGACCAAGTTAGGACTTTATTAAACATTAAAAAACTAAAACTAAACTAAAATTGAAATAAATGCAAGAAATAAGGTAAGATAAAAACAAAGCTCGGGTGCCTCCCACTGAATGCCTTTCTTTTAAGTCTTTGACTAGACTTGACATGATTTATCACGTGATGCCCTCTCCTTTTAAGATATAGACAACAAATGGTGCATTTATAACTTTGGGCAATCTAACATGCACACCCTCCTTCAGAATTAGGGAGCTCATTCATGACTTCTAACACAAAAGAATCTGTCACATCATGATCATCCAACACAAAGGTGTCGGTTGTGTAGAAAATCTGTGAATGCTCTTTTACTTCCACCCCTTGAAGGTTGAACAAATATGCATGGAGGGTGAGTGGTGTCGACAACACCAAAGGTTAGTCTTCCTTGCTCTCTTTCGGCGGATCCTCAGGCATTTTCTGAAATAACTTCAATTTTCATCTCGTTTTCCTGCTCTTCATCTTGTGCAATGGCAATTTCTGGCTCAATTTGAAAGACTGCAAGTCCTTCCATTATTTTGTTCCAATAGTCCTCCACTTGTGTAACCTCATTCACCTCAACGTTCTTCAATGTGTGAACACTCGTATTCTCTTATGGGTAAGAAATTAGTTGTGTACTACATAACTCTTTCTCGTTAGTCATATTCTGAAGCGTGGCATTCAATTGAGTTAATTGAGTGTCCAAGTTCTGTAAGCTTGGAAACTCACACGAATATTGTTGAAGCTCTTCATGAAATAGTTGTTGATCATCTATCAATTGCTTCATCATATCTTCCAAGGAGGTGCTTTGTTGAAACTGTTAATTCTCTTCATGACATTGTTGATGACTTTATTGAAAAGGTAGTTCTCTGAAGATCAAGTCATTCATCATGTCTTGTACAAACCTCTCTTCATGCTGAGGAATTTGTTGACTTGACATGAGCCCAAAGAAATCGGGTTGTGGCGATGCATAGCTAGAATAGTGATAATTCTCATACTTTGGATAATACGAACAATCATATGTTGAATGAGAATAATCTTCACAAGTTTTGTAAACCTCGACCTATTGCACAATAGAATTTATGTTAAAAAATTAATGTCCATTATGTGACATAACTACCCCATTCATACCATGATAATATGAGTCTTTGAATTATAGGAGGCCATTATGAAATTACCTGCAAAAATGTTAAAAACACGGGACTAGATACATCATAACATAAAAAATGAAAAAAATAAAAGAAAAAGAAAACTAAACTCAAAGTAAAGGACTAAGTCCCCGGTAGCGGTGGCAAAATTTGTTCACGTCTCGTGCGTGCTAAATATAACCCGTACTTGAGTTACCAATCCATAAGGGTGTAGTAGTGGTAAATACGGGGTTAAATCCACTGGACTTGAGTTTTACTATAAGTTAAATAAAAATGGGGGGTTTTAAAAAGTTCGAGGAAACAATTAATTAAAACTAGCAAGAATTCAAAATTGCAAGAATGATGTCAATGAAATAAAACATCTAGGTTTACGGTTCCACAACTCATAATCAATATTCAATGGCATATCATGATTTTTAGTCTTTCCCAAAAGATTATTAATTCAAATCCTCTAAGATTAGCTATGGAAAATCACATCGACAATAATAAAGATCCATGAGAATACTAATCCTAGATAATTGAATCACATCCACTCTCGGTTTAACCTAGCTTTAACTGTTGCATACTTAAGAATCAAAAGGTTTTGACAGCAACAAGGTGAGTGTTTGTTACTTTTATTGGTCCAAAAACACAATTACGGATACAATTGGTCCAATTAACTATAAATTGTCCACTTAAAAGCATGCAATGGCCATATACATACCTTAGATTTAAACAATATTCATGAAAATCAATAATAATAAAATAGAACAAATTAATTTAAATCAAATAATAAAATAATAGATCACACAAGTTATGTCATGAATCATGAATCCCGACTTGTTTCCCTAACGACTTAAGCAAAATTTGTTATACCGGACGTTGTCTCCAGCACCTCTGTGTTTGTTCAAAAAAAAATAGATAAATTGATACCTATTAGTACTCTAAATTTCTAATACAAAAAAATACTAAAAATTGGTCTCTGAAAGTGAAAGAAATCGAAATTATGTGCATCATTATTGGCATGTGCACTGAGGAGCATCTAGGGGCTTGTCGGCACGTTTTGCAAGGCCTGTGACATGTGTTAGATGCTAATTAGTGGAGTTGTTGTCGATTGTTGACGTGGCAGTAGCTTATTAGTGGAAACAGCTGCTAGTGACATGCTGGCGTAGGAGAAGATGACACGTGGAATCAGCTTGGTGGTGCTGAGGCTTGCACTAAACATGACCAAAAATGTGTGAGAGTGCACAGTGCGGATGCCGAGGCACATCTCACTGCTGTTGGAATGAGATGAGAAGATTTATGAGGGCAAGCTAGACGAATGGGCCGCTGCCACGTGGCGCTATCTAGGAGCAACTCGCATGAGCCGTCCGTACTTGTGGGAGACTGTGATGCACTCATCTTGAGGCTTGATCAATGGTTGTCGCTGCACAATAACCTAAATGTGTTACTCTCATGCATTATTTAGCATGATGTCACCTATTAACATACTGTGCAATGCGTATTTTGAGACAAATCCCCTAGTAGCTAAAACACTGCATATAAATACACCATTTCACATATTTTTCACATCAAATTCAACGCGCACTCCGTTTCATCAAAAAAAGAGAAATAAATATAATTAGATATATATTTTAAATACTTTCATATTAAATATATTAAAATAGACTACTAAAATGTTATAAATACCGACTTATCATTCTGCGTGCTAATGCATTTGTTTTGTCGTAGCCTCCGATGCAAATAAACACTATAACCGAGGTGTTAGGGAAAGAAAATCATGGTCTTGTAAGGGTGTATCTGGATAGTACTTGAGTTGGATCAAGAATCGTTAGTTCCCTTTTGATTAAAATATTTAGGTTCTCCACAAGACTTATAAGTCATAAGCTCAGAGTTAGACCCCCAGTATAAAATACACAATCGAGTACAACAATCAATTCACTCTATTGACATGCCTATCCCATGCATTAAATATTTGGAAATGTAAAAACTATCTAACAAAAAATTATCTTTAGGAAACATGTCTTTACAAACTTGCAAGATTTTGTCGTATCCTTGCTTAGAGATATGATGATTTGTGTTAATTGTCAACAAACGAGCCATTGCCGAGAGTTTCATCATCTTCTTACACCATGGCCACAATTGCTCATTCACTGCATCAATCATATCGAATAACCTTTGGGATTTAAGATTCGGTTCCTCTTCACGATTCCAATCGAAACTTACTCCCGCGTAGTCTAGTACATTATGATGATATGATGTCAAATAATCGTTGCTCGAATCATCAACTGGGTCGTCCACATCGTCTTTTAGTTCTTCCTCCCTGTGTTCAGTCTAACGACAATATTTGGGAACAAATCTTTGACTTATTAGATGAAACTCTACAGTATCTACATTGTGGAATGTTGAATTGCGACATTTCGTAAGAGTGAAGGAACACCGAATCTTACCTTCCTTGTGGAAAGTGGTGCAATGGAGCTTGGCAAATTGTATAATTAATCTCCTTCATGCCAATCCTAAACTCCATTCGAATGTAACTGCCTTCAAGGCAGTTGTACATCCATTCTCGAGATAGAGATATTGCTTTATCGTTTTACCCTAAAGTAGCCTAAGGAAGAAAAAAATAAATATTATATATATGATCTAGTCGAATTGTAAACATAACTAGCTTAATGTGGTTGCATTTGAATGTACCTTAATATTCAAGTTGGTTCTATGTACATTATGCAAGTATATCGAGTTTATCTCATTTATATGTACCTAGCTTTAGTCAAATTGTGGTAAGTGTTGTAAAAGCTAGCGCTTCTCTCTTTCATTCAATTATTTCGTTTCAAACTATATTATATTCGGTTTTTGCATATAATATATATATTGCATACTATTAATAAGACTTATATCAAATATTATTTAGAATTATAATTTTTATTACTGTTTGAAAGAGTTTTGAAGTAATATATTATTATAATTTTCAAACGGTAGTGTAATTTCAATATTAGTATAATTATTTATCCCTATATGGTTAAGAGGATATATGGTTAAGAGGATTAAAAAGGAAATCTTAAATCAAGATGATATTTATCTACAGATATTTATCTACACGTATAGTGTAATTTATTGACTACTACTTTCTTTCATGAATATTTTTTGTGATCAAGTAATATATTATAATTAGTTCTCTTTTAACTTTTTAAAATATTAATAATTTTTTTAGCTTTACCTACTACAACTAAGGCTTACATCAAATATTACACTCGTAAATTTTTTAAAAATAAATTTAAACTTTTTTTTTTACCACTAGTACAAAAGCAACAGCTTACAACAATTGATTTTTTATTTGTTTTATAATCATTTTACATTTTTTATCACTATACTAATTAACGTTAAGGTTTCCATCAATAAGCTATAAATACGAACATATATATATATATATATATTACTGCTTTATTTTTGTTTAATTGAATTTTTTTAAAAGTTTATGTTGTATTTTTTAATTCACCTAATTATATAAAAAATTTAATTAACAAAATATGTAACTACTTTATTAAATGTCTAGATGTTCTATATATCAATTAATTTTTTTAAGATTTCCATCAGTAATTTTCATCAAAATATACATATGTATTAATTTAAATACTCTACAAAATGAACATTCATTATAAACATACATGATATGCATATATAAAAATATGTTCAAATTAAATAATTGCCAATTAACGCAAATAAAGAAATACTTTTTTTGGAGGCAACAAAACAAAGAAATTACAGCAATATTTATTTCACACAAAATACCATATTACGTTGCACACTCCACACAAAATACAACATTATGCATATTAAAAAATTAACTTTTTATTACAACAACATAATTAAATAAGTAAATTATAGAAATGGTTTTTGGTAAAAAAAAGGATACATTAAAGAAACGTTTTTTTTGTAAAAATATAATATCACGTTTAATAAATATAGTTTTGTTTTTTGTTATGGAATAAATCAATAATTTATTAAATATTAACTTTTATGAAACAAAACAAATTATTTAGTACAAAAAAGATTTAAAAAGATCCAACCAAAATAAAAAAGAAACTTTATTTAAAAATATTGTTTAAGTTCACTTAAACACGGATGGTGGTGGCAGCAGCCATGTAGGGTGGAGGGCAACAATGGGCGGCATGCTAGGGGAGACACAGACCGACCGAGGGTGCGAAACTAAAAACCCTAAAACAAAGAAATCCATTAATTCACTCATTATTTCAACAATACAAGAACCCTAAAAAATAAAATCCCAACCTAAAAAAACTAATTAAACTAATCAAACCCTAAAACTTATAATGACAAAGGGCATCGGGGAAGCAGGAGAAGCCGGGCACGAAGGAGTTGGGGGATGGGAAACAGGAGACGGTAGAACTAGGAGGCCGGATGGGGGAGAGGAGCATATTGTGGTTTGAGTTTTTTTTTTTGGGTAATAGGAAGAGGAAGAGGCAGAGAAGCTAGCTAGGGTTAAAGTCCTTTTCGTTTGGTGATGGGATTAGCGATGGACTATTTTCATCGCTAAACACCACGTGTCTCTCCCCTCCACTGCCACGTTGGTGTGGATATTTCCCCTATAGCGAGAAATATTCTCGCCTAGAAATTAGCAATGGGTACACCCCATTGCTAAAAGTCGTCACTATCTTATTGTTAGCCCATCGCTAAATGGTCAACCCTGTCAAACAACAACTCCATAGTAGATTCGTTGCTATTTAATGATGTGGCCTATCCCATCGCTAAATTCCATTGAACATTTGACATTTTTAGTGTGTAGAATCTCGAAGAGCATCATCAATTAAAAACTAAACTCTTAGTCACTAAACCCGACATCACGTTATCCTCTTCCGAGTCTCCCCATCTTGTTAATGCATTAACTATAGCTCCCCCATCTACCAAATGCATTCATACATGACGCTCCCATCTCGTCGTGATCTCCCCTCCGTCATCCCCGACCTCCCTCTTCTCGTCCCTAACTTTCCACGACCTCCCTCATCTCGTCCATGACTTCCCACATTTCGTCCCTGACCTAAACGACCTCCTCTATCTCATTGGCGACTTCTCTCATCTCGTCCTAAGCCACCCATAACCTCTCCCATCTTGTTCACGACTTGTTCGAGACCTCCCCTATCTTTTCCGCGACTTCCCTTGACTTTCCCGACACTCCTTTCACCTTTTATAGCTTTGAGCCTCCAGCCACTGAGTCCCCCGTTCTATTTCACTCCCTCAATTTCTTCATGTGCATTGATCTTGATCCACTGTTATGGTGGTTTTGTATTGTGTATTTAATTATTTTTGTGATTCATATCTGAATTTTCATTGTAAAGGGTTTGGTAAGATTAATGATAATATATGGGTAATTAAGATTTCAAGATTTTGTTATGAATTATTCTCAGTTTCTTGATTGATTAATGGGTTTAGATTTGGGTTTCAGTAGGTTCTGATCAATGGATATTTGTGTTTTAGTCATTTAAAGTTGGTTGTTGGTGGTCTTGGTGGTCGGCTTGTTTGATTTTAAGGTTCTATGTACATAAATTATTCGAAAAGATTTAAATATCACCATTATATACTGTTGGACTAAGTGCTTTGACACTTACACTCAACCCAGGATTTTGATGTCAACAAATAATGTTAAATGGTAATAACATGTTTTTCAAGTATTTCAGCTCATCTAACATTTTTATAGCTTACAAGTTCAAAGGTTGCTAATTCGAGTTCAAATGGAATAGATGGAGTGGATGAAATGGAAGGAATGAGACTTGAAGAGGTCATACTTTGATCAAGGCAAGGAAAAGCACCGGAAAGCATGTGTGGAGTTATGTGCATCATTTGTAACGTATAAGTGTTTAACTACATGAGCCAAATGCATTAGATTCATGCATTTCATGTTTTCAAGAACCTAAATTCATGCATTTGATGATTTTAAAATTAATGAGTTTTAAACATTTTAAATCATGCAAATGTGTTGTATGGCATGAACTTGAATTGTACAAATTGGTAGATTCAATTTTGGATGCACCGGTATCAGTTTAAATGGTTTTTTAGATCACTTGAAAAATATTTGTAGAAAACTCAATAGCATTGGAATGAAACATAGATTTTCATTTCTAATCATTGAAAAATCTTTCGGATTATTGTGGCGGATTCCTTAGGTCATACCAAACTTGTAGAGACTATATGTAAATATTTTTGAAGAGTCATAACCAAGAAAAGGGGTTTAGAACGTCAAATCAGAAAAAATTATTTTTAGGCCACTACTACTAGAATGTGCACGCCCCAGGTCCTGGAGCGTGCCCCAACAATTGATAGACAACTTTTTTAAAGTAAGCAATCGACACATTTAATTTGAATTGGTGGATTGTTTTAGACCCTTACATCACCATAACAGTTAAAAATAATCAAAAGGGTATGGAGATAACACTATAAAAACATAGAATAAGTTTTTGATGTCACTAGCACATACATACACAAAGAGAGCTAAAAAATGAAGTTTTTGCACAAAAAGGGAAGTTCAAACAAATGCACTTACATGAGGGCTTTTAGGGATGATCTTATGCAAATAAAGTGAGGTGAAACGAAATATTCTAAGGTCTTCAACGCACTGTCCAAATTGATCTAAATCATCTTTACATTTTGGGTTGTAAGATCTCATTTTCCCTACACTGTTGTGCTTAATTTATATCTTATTATTAAGGACTTGTGTGGAAACCATATGCGACTGATTTTGATATATTCATATAGTATGTTGAGCCTAACATCAAGTCTAGATAATGTTGGGTTTTGGGATTCATACGTAGCGGAGATTACAAAATAATTTTGACAAAAACCCCAACAGGATCCGAATCTAATTCCATTAAAAATGTTTAAACCATGAAAACTTAATCATACCTTAGTCGCAATGTACCTTTCTGAAGGTTAATCGATCTCTAAGGCGCTGCAACGACAAACGCCCTCTACTAGTAGTCTACACACGAACGACGATCGAGATTTAAAGTGCTAGCTTCGAGAGAATACCAAACCTTTTATTTTTCTCTCCAAAACGATCCAGAGCATACCAAAAACCCTAAGTCATTTCTGAAACGAAAATAGAGTTTCGGCCTTTTGATCTTTCGTCAGTGTGTTCTAACTTAAAGTGTCTATTTATACAACCCTTGTATATAAACGGTTAAGTAAATTACACATATACCCCTACTTAAAGAAGTATAAGTGTAATACACCACAAAGACGTTTTGGTCATGAATTTTATCATATAAAACTCATTTTTCTGAACCATCTTAAAATCTCGCAAAACCATTCTTAGTGTGCGACCCAATAGGCTTATACAACGTTGGCAGTGTACCAAAACACATTTTGGTATACGAGTCATAAGCGGCCTCTAGCAAGACATTATGACTACCTAAGTTGTATGAATATCAAATCGATACAACCTAATCAATAGTGTATATAACATCCTTTTGTCACACGATATCCTTTTGATCAAACATAAGGCATGGAATTATCATCCAACATGTTCAATCGTACTAATCTCGATCTCTAGGTAGACTGAAAACATCCAAGTGACATTGATCAATATCAATTCACTTAGACTAGGCCTTTTAACAGTCTAACACATCGAGGGATCCACTAGATATCTCTCTTTATATGAGAGGGATAAATTCTATCTCGATTACACAATTTCATCACATTGCTCACATAGTAACCAATCACAACCTTTATAATCGTCCGATTAAAGACAATGTTTGATAGTGTCAAATCACTATATTCCTAATGTTGAAGTCTCTGATAATCTCTAGTCAGAGGACTAAAAAATATACCTATCATGAGAAACAACTATGACTTAATCCATGTGATGTTCTCATAGTGGTCCGGTCTAGTACTTTGTTCCCTAACAAGTACTCGTGATCTTGATTCGTATCCCTATACGTATAATCATCATATGATCATCAATTAAGACTCACACTAGTCTTAATTCATTATAGTTCCTAGTATAATGATCGACTAGGGACATTTAGGATATTTTTGTAAATACCTATGGATCTTATTATAATGTAAACATGCAAATTAATTATAATAAACAGCAAATGAAATCCTCTATTTTATTAACTAAAAGTATTCTAGGGCACATGCCCCAACAGATAAGACCTAGAACAAATTTGCACATATTAAGCCAAAATTTGATTCACTATTATGCATGTGAAACTAGAAAAACACATAGAGCCCAACCTATATTTATAGTGGCTATTTTTCTATGAAGTGTGTTTGTGAAAAACCACTAAAAATGGTTTTCAACTTAATCTTGATTTAGTGTAAACCCAAGATCTTGATTGCACGAACTTGAGCTTAATTGTGATTCTCCAAAGTGCATTGAATTAATTAACTTGCAACCAACTTGTACTTAATTTATATTTGTGTTTTTGGTTTCATGCTTATGTTATTTTGATAACATATTTATAAGGGTTTTGTTCTTAATCTTAAATCTATTTGTAAGCCGAGGTTTTGATTGCACAACTAGAGCTTATGCATTGGTGCATCAATGAGCCATTTTTGGAATCAACTTAAGCTTAATCTATATTTTATTGGTTCCAATATTGAGAGTTAGCCTATAAAAATTGATTTACAAGGCATCTCAATTGGTAAAGTGTCACTTGCATTGTCTTCATCTTAGGATTACATTTGGCATGTGAGAGGAGATCATCTTATACCACTTTACTTGTTGTAAGAGAAAAATCATTTTCAAATGTAAAGGTTGTAAGGTCCATTGGTTAATAGACCAAGTTGTGAATCCTATTGGTGTATAGGAGAGGTTGTAAAGCCTATCAGGAAATAGGCAAGGTAAAGTCCTATTTGCATTTAGGCAAGTCAAATTCATAATTGAGGCTAGATGGTTGAAAAAATCCTTATTGCAGTAAGACAACTATAAAAGACCTAGGGAGACTACTTACACTAAGCTTGTAGGCTTAAGTGTGACGACCCCTTCTCAAATTAAGGCACCTCCCGGCCTAATCCCATAATTAAGCCCTAGTCTCACCATATAGGGCCTAACAAAGAATTAGTCAGCCTTTTTGACAACCTTATTACTTACTAATTATTTAGTTTTCAAATAGATATAAACATATAACTATCATATATAAATTCATAAATCAGAGTTAATTAAAATTTACTAACTTAAAAGTTATGTAGCGGAAGTCTTAACTAATTAACTAACAATAGCTTATAAACATGTGACCTATCCTTTATGAAAAAACCAGGAATTAAAGATCACATGCATATATATAATGAAACGGTTATAAATAACATCATGTGTCTGGTCAAGGTACCTATCACTCAGCCCATAATATAAAACCCCCCAAAGAATATCATATACATATAAAAGTAATACATCAAAAACCAAACCTGTAAGATCTGGTGTACCAATGCTACTTTGGTTAAGAAGTAGTCGTCGATCTTCTCTTTGTTTGGCCTACTACTCGATGGATCTGCACCCACCGTCATAAACTAAACGGTGAGTACTTGAAAAATAGAAAGTAATTCTGAGAGACATTTGTTCACATTCCCAATTATGCAACAAGGTTCAAAAAGAATAATAATAATAGTAACTATGCTAAAAAATATCATGCAAAAATATATTTTAGCGAAATAGTGGAGAAATCCCGATCACCTTGGAAAGTCTAGTGACCCCTGTATTTTAGAAAGATTTCTATCATAAAATGACCTTAGATACAAGAACCACTTTCATATTCAAAGAACAACATGGTATTGGAATCCAACAAATACAATTGCATAACTAATGCACAAAGGATATAGATTCACAACACTATGTAAAAACTACTTAATAGCATGCTATTTGACTAACCACTAGTCAAAATAGTCAATAATGACATAGCACATTAATTGGAGTCAATGAAATCATTTTATCAACAAACTATGCCACGAAACAACCTCATGTAATGAGAATGAACAACATGTCATGACAAATGAAGTACAAAGGCAATTCAGTCCAAATGACTAGAAATGAACATATGAATAAGAATGAAATGTAAAGAAATCTCTCAATCGGTTTACTTACATACCACCCAATTCTTTATGCTACTCCGGCCTCCCAACGTCTCGAAACTCATATTTGAATCTCTGAAATACTTCCCTAAATTCGTGACATCATATCGTATGTTTTTTAGTGTGTTTGGACCCTTACATTGCATAATAGTGTTTAAGGACTTCTTGAAAATTGCAGATTTTTATGCTGCCATAGCATGTAGCGCAGTAATGACCCTGTGTAGCTCACTAATAGCAACATAGTGTGCTATCCATCCTGTATAGCGCACTATGTATTGTGGAACCTATAATTTTGAAATCAGAATTCTGAGTTTTCCCAGCACATAGGCCATGTTGATGCCTTGGGAACCCTCATACACACCTCTAGAGTTCCAATACACCATTCATAACACCAAACAACAACCCATAACATCAAATACATGAATTTATGGAATTGAGTTATGTTAAAGGAGTCTAGAGGTTAAAAGTTTAGTCTCATTTGGTTTAACTAAAATATATTTTAGGTAGTGAATAGTTAGTGATCTCACTAAAACTCTAGATTCGTTATGCCAAAGTTCGAATTTTAATAATAAAACCCCAAATTATAAAACAAATAACTTATTTCATATACATAACAATTGCAACCTATTCGACTAGAAAACCAAGTTTTTATCAAGATTTAACCTTCTTAATCTAGATTATAGTATGATTGAGTGATTCACTTATCGATTTTGAATCGTTAAATGCAAAACAATTTGAGTTTGTGAATGAATATTTAAGTTTGAATCTATTAGAGTATGAATAGAGAATTTTGAATAGAACAATAAGAAGTGAATACAAAGATTCTTAATATACAAGGAAAAGTTTTGGTTTTATGCTAACAATTTAAAGATTCAGTAGGCAATTGGTTTGATTATGAGTTTAAAATGAGTTTGGGGGTGTTTTAAGAAAACTTGAAAATGGTTAATTTGTGATGTTTAATAACTTGGAATTGTGATATGTTATGAGATACCTTGACAATTGTTTTTTGTTTCATGATGACGATGCTTGACTATTATATTTATCATTTAACTTTTTCTTTTCAAGAAGTTTATTTATAAATTCAAGTGTTATTTACAAAATTTTTATACATATAAATCCGTTTATGCTTCACAAGGTATATTTATTTTGTTGGAAACCCCAATAATTTTTTAAACCTTGAGGAAAAGGTTTAGAATTGATGCAAAGTTCAAAATTTTGATCCGACAATCAAGTGAGTTGATGAAAATGAAATTTTTCAAAATTTATTCTGAATTCAAGTAAGTATGAATTTTATTTTTTTATTTTTAGTTTGGAATATAATATAATGAAATGAATATATAATTGATTTTTGAATAGAAGTGATATTTTTATTACCCAAATGAATTCTATAATAGAAGGAATCAAAATATTTTAAAACCCTTTATAATTGACTTTACTAGGTGATGTATGCACTAAATTGAATGTCTTGTGTTAATCATGATAATTGGTAGAAGATCAAAACAGTAGTGCAAAATGAACAAGACATATTTCTAAGAATTTTATGATACAAAAGCAATTGAATAAGTATTTATATAGTATAAATATAGAAAGTTATTATGTCATAATTGAAAGAAGAAATAGATTAGAAACCGATGACTTCTATAAGTTAGAAATAATGTTTATTTTTTAACTTTAATGGACTGTAAGAAGTGCTAACATTATTTTATAAATATATAGTGTCTTATAGATTCCAAAGGAAATGGAGCAAAGGAATTAATAGTGGAAAAAATGCGAGAATGTCCATAAAAAGGAGCAAGGACTCTAAAGTCAAAAGCAAATATATATAGAAAAGAATAATAATTAAGATGAAGTAAAAAAAGGAAAGATGAAAAAATCGGATGTGCTTTAACTCTTTAAAGAAAAGATTTAGCTCGAGTGCTTGAAGCTAGGGAATTTTTTATCTAACATATTTTAAATAATGTATTCATTAATATCTTAGCAAAATTTCTATAAATATTGATTGTGGTGATATTATAAAATATTTTTTAAAATTAAAATTAATCTAGTGGTTTTTGTATTTTGAGATTCTATACTAGTCATCGTAAGCTCGATGTTTATAAGTGCAGATTGAGAAAACCTACATTATGTATTGGCCTCGGTATTAAACTCTAAGTTCTAAAGGGTTTTGCATTGGTTAGTTGAGTTACCATTAAGGGATGTTTCATTTTATCTAAATAATTTTATTCTATCATAACTTTTATTATTTGTAAGTAATATGTTTCCATTTGAAGATCACTTTTATTTAAAACTTCTATTATATAAAGTTAAGTTGAATTGGATTGAAATTAGAATATAAAAAACGAAAAAATAATATGATTTAGAGTATTCCTTTGTTTCCGACAACAAAGTACTGAGTTTGGAGGTTTTGACTAGCATATGTTGATTGTGTCACCTATTGAAGTCATCGTTTTGTGTCAATCCATGGTGGTTTAGGAGCCACAAGATAATTGATGAAGAGTCAAAAATCAGGAGCAAAAGAACGAGATTTGTTGGGAATGGGAATCAATCCTAGTCACTCAGGTCGTTTGGAGTACGTAACCATCTAGGCTACTTGGCCATTTGTTGGGGATGGGAATCAATCCTTATTCACTAAGGTCGTTTGTAACATGTAACCATCTAGGCTATTTGTGATGAAGTGTTAAAGATTTAAAGTATATCTCAACTAAAACGGTTGAGAAAATAAAGGAGAAAAAATGAGTGTTGTGGGAAATGAACTAAAGGTCATTCACGCCACACAAAAGCGCCTAACCAACCGAGCTGAATGTGCGACTTTGAAGGGCGAATGGAGATGTTATTCATAACTTAATCAAACTGAGTTCAATCAAATAAAAATTTATCTACATAAAGTTTGTAATGATTAAGATATAAGGTAGCTAGTCTATTCTAGCCTATCTAAGCCACTCCAGTGGCCAAAACAAAAAAAAATGAGGAAAATGGTATAAATAAGACCATAGGCCTCCTAATTATCGCTCTCTCTACTTCTCTCTCCCCTATTTATTTTATTTTATTTTTTATTTTCTTTTTAGTTTTAAAGGAGTTTTTCATGATAGTTATTAGCAAGTTTGTTTCTAAACCAAGGGATTGGTACACTATAGTTGTAAGTCTTTTATAAGATCTTTATTTTAATAGTTCTTTAATTACTATTCAATATACACGTTAATCATGGATTTAACAAGTTGTTTTTGCATATTACAATTAATGAAGATCAGAATTGCATGCATAGTAATGAATATATATTGTGGTATTATGAGTATGATTCTATATAGTTATTGACAACAATTATAGAAGCAGTAGCTAAGATTATCTATAGGGCATTTCTAGAGTTGATGTTTTAGGTAATTATGTTATAAGTTGCTTATTATGTGGCTTCGGTAATATTGGCTTAGATTAGGAATGATTTTCACAAAGTGTAATGCGGTTTTGTTGTCTAAAGTTAATTTATTTAAGTATTAAAAAAGTCAATTCAATAAAACTAAAATGTGAAATTTCCATTGAATTTAGGAAAATCGATGGCTGGCTAAAGGCTATCTATCTATTATTGAATTGTTTGAACTCATCTTTCATGATCAATGATTAATTGACTACAACTTAGTCGGTAATTACCTTTGGCCTAGGTTTTCATTATTCACATTGATTACTTTGATTATTATTTATACTAATTTAGTTTAATTCGTGTTGCATTCTTTAATTATTATCCTTGCGTTTATTTAATTATTTATTATTTTCTAAATAATATAGTTAATTAGTAATTATTAAAACATGACAAAAAACCTTTTTAAACTAAAAAAATGTACACATTCCATGTGGAGACGATCCCACTTACTGCTACTACAAATTTAAAGTATTCAAAATAGTTGAGTATTATTATTGCATGCTCGACACATGTCAAAGATTCCTAATAACTTGAATGAAGATATGCATTCATATTCTACCGTTCCATAACGATTAGCTGATGCTACGGAGGAAGAAAAAATTAAGACATTCTTGAAGTATTTAAGAAAATAGAAATTAATAAACCATTAATGGAATCAATTATGCAATTTTCTAATTATGATGATGTTTTGAAAGAATTATCTATTCTTCTAAGAATAAATTTTTAGAAGAATCTAAAAGAATTTTAGGATAAAGGTGTCTGCTTTAATTAAAAAGAAAAAACCTAAGAAATGTTTCGATCTACGAATATTTGGAATACCTATTACATTAAGAATTTCTTTTATAGATATTGCTATGTATGATCTTGGAGCATCAATAAAGGTGTCTGCTTTAATTAATTTTATAGATATTCCTATTACATTAGGAATATTTGGAATACCTATTACATTAGTATTTCTGCTGACTTCTATGTCATGAAAATGGGAGACTTAGTATAATCTTAATCTTAGCCTATACTTTTAGGAAAACCATTTCTTAAAACAGCCAAAACAAAGTTAAATATTTTTGAAGGAACAATGTCTATGGAATTTAAAAACAAAATTGTCACTTTTCATTTTAATGATGAAGATGTCTATGATGATTCTGATGAATCTAATAATGAACAAACTAATGAAAATGAATATTTAGAATTAAATTATCATAATTTAAAAGCTGAAGTATATGTTATTAATGCAGTAACGATGGAAGATGATAATGATATGACAAAGAATGAGCGAGTTGAAGATATTTCAAATCAAACGATAATAACTCAGAAATGGAGGGTTAAGCAACCGAACAATATTGAGAATGACCTTAAAAGAGAGGAGCTTAAAGGTACAAACAATAGGAAGAAAAAGAAGAATTTAGCAATTGTCAAGCTCGATGATCCACGAGATATATACATAAATATAAAAGTCAAATGGGTTTGGTGTTTTTAAGCTATTTGTGACACAGTTCTAAAGCAAACTACATGTTAATTCACTTCTTTCTTCATACTCGACTGGAGTTGGATGTACTTGCTTCTTAAAAGGTTATGATACCAAATGGTTATTTAGTGAAATCAATATGAATGGTTACTAATGAACCAGTTCAAATTGACAAGTACATTATTCCCATAGACTTTTTGGTTATGACACACTTCATCGATGAAAATCCTCCATCAATCTTAGGATGACCTTTCTTAGCCACTTCATAAACTGTCATAGATACTCTGAACAAGACAATCACTTTTAGAATGCATGGCCGAACAATCACTTTCTGGAATGGCACTAGGGTAGACAATCCTACATTTAAGTTTATAGAACTAGTTTAGAACTTTGTGGTTTAGTCGAGCCAACGACAATAAACAAAAGCACTTTATGGGAGGCAGATCATACCCTATCTTTACTTTCATTTTTAGTATTAGGATTAGTTATTTGTTTTTATACTTTCTCAATTTTTGACTCTTATAATGGGAATATTTTAGGAATTTAATTCTAGAATTATTTCATGTAAGGGGGTTAATCGAGCAAATTTCTTTCCGTATTCTATTGCCTTTATTCATTAGTTTTTATGTCGGTCAATTATTTACAGTAATGAAATTATTGTTTAAAACAAATCATTGTCGAATTCCAATTATTTTGAATAATACTACTTTTTTAGTGGATATATATATGATAAATTAAGGAAAATCAATTAAATTGAAAAACGGTTAAAATAGGCTAGCGATTTCTCATCGATTCATGTTTGTTTGGTAGTAGTATGTGTAATTTTTAGTTAATTTTAGGTCAACAACTTGTCACCGATTTGCACATATAAATAGGGTTCACTGAACTAGTCACCGAGCCACCAAACCTTATTTTAAACGATTTAAGCATTGATTTCCCAGTGAATTCATTTAAACTCAGCTTTGTTAAGTACAAATACGTGTTTTTAAAAATAGAAACCTAAAATTGCCATATTTATTCACTTCACACTCACAAATCATTGCAAATTTTTGATCAAAAGACTAATTATTGATTAGATTAAACCTTCCAATGCTAGATTTTAAGTATTCAAGTGATTCCTACCTTAATCTTCACACAGTCAACCCAAGAATTTGGTGAGTTTTGAGAGTGTAGAGCCAACTAGGGCTTGAGCAAGGGGAATTTGAAGTTGGATCTTGGAGTAGTGCTAGAGGAGTTTAGAATTCCAATCTTGGAAGATTCAATTTCAAGAAGGTAATCAATGAAAATCATAATGTTTTATCAATTATATTTTTAGTTTTTCATCGATTTTAGATTTTTATTAGGTTCAAAACTAAATTTTAAAATTTTTACTCTAAATTGGTTTTGATATCGAATGTTTTCAATTATAAGGCTAATATGCGAGCGGTGTGATAATTTATTTATTGATATCGAATTTTTGAACTATTTTTAGTATACGATGAATGGATAGAATTTTATACACAAAGTAATTCGAGACTAAATTTCAAATGATTTCATTGGCTTTTGTGTTTGTCTATCGCATGACATGAATTACTTAGATGATTTTTTTCTATGATATTTTATCGATAAATTTCATATGAATCTCGAATTTTCAATTGATAAACGACTTGTTCTAATGAATTTCTCCTTATTAGAAAAGGAAGTTATTTTACTAAACACTTTTTTGACAATTTAGTTTTAAATGGTTTTACAGGTTTATTCCTTTATTTGAACCTATTCACTACAAAAGGATACCAGATTAGCGACGGGGAAACCCGTCGCTAATCAGGTATGTCCCGTCGCTATATCGTGTTAGCAACAAAAATAGCGACGGGAAACCCCGTCGAAACTCTTTTGACCATGCGTCGCTAATTGTCAACGTGGCTCATTGCCCGCCACGTGGTTTGGGGCCCCCATCGCTAACCCCGTCATTAAATTGACGAAAAAAGATTTTTTTTAAAAAGCTTGTTATTAAATGTATTATATAATATTAGTATTTATAAATATTTTATATTTATAAAATGCTAAAACGATTATATATAATATAATAAAATATTTAAAAATTTAAAATTCAATTTTTGAAATAAAATTAATTTATAAAAAACTTTATTAAAAATTATTAAATTTCAAATGAAATTAAATTTAAATATTGAAAATATTTAACTATTATATATTTTTTATACAAATGCAAAAACTATTATATATATTATGTAATAATTTTATGAAAATTCTAAATTCAATTAAAATTAAGTTTTAAATGAAATGTTTGAAAATAATATTATTTATTAATAATATTTAAATTTAAAAATTCTTTATAAACCTTTATCAAAAATTATTATTAAAATAATATATTTTAATCTATACTATATAATTTATTCAAAATAACTATACGGATAGAAAAATTAAAGTAAAACAAAGTTAATAACTGAAGTCCACCAATCAAATATGAATTAAATACAACGAATAAAGTTAATCACAAGTATGAAAATTTATAAAACAAGATATGAACAACCTAAGGCTAAATATACAAGGAAGTCAACTCAATCGTCAAGATCATTGTCGGTCTCTGAGTCATCAACTGGAACATCTCTCGGAGGCGCTGGCGCGAATGAAATCCCAAGTCTGTCCATTAGAGCCTGCTCCATGCAACTCAACTGGCTTTGGACCTCTTGCAACCGATATTGGGTTAGAGTGTGATCCTGCAAAACCCGAAGAATGTATGTCTACATCATCAGGAAGTCCCTCCGCAAAGCTCGATGGGCTTATTAGGAGAAGAAATAAGTAGAGAATATCCAGCTCCATCTCCACCTCCAGCTCCTCCGCTAGCTCCTCTAGTTGTAGCATGTCTGCGATGCGACCATGATGGTGCCCACCCTAGTCCATATGTCTGTCCTTTGTCGTCGCGCTTAATGATGGACAAATATAGGTCGATCTCATCTATCAGGGTGTTAGGTTGCGACTGTGTTAGCTCAATCCGCCTACACTATCGTCTAAAATAAGAATTTAAAACATTTAGAAGTCATTAATACCTATCATTAATTAACTAAACAAAATCTAAAAGTAAAACTATTCACGTACGACGATCTTCTCTACTCTAGAATCAAAGAAAGTTACGTCGTCATGATCTTTCATATGGAAGTATAGGCATAACTCCAAAGCAGTTGGAGGTCGACCCAACTTCTCCGCCTACAAAACATATATTTAGAGAGGATTAAGTTTGAGACTAAATCTATGTATATTTATATATATAAACTTAATATAACATAACTTAACTAGCTTATCTGCGTGCTGATAAATGGATATTAAGCCACCAGTATGCACCAAGATCCCTGTACAGGTTCCCCCAGTTTTAGTTCTTTGATTTTTACTTGCTCGCTCTAACTTCTTCTTAAAATCAGGAGTGGACCGCATCTTCTTATAGTGGTCGAAGATATCAACAGATACATGTGTAGGCTTTTTATCTTTCGAGCACATCTTACTAATAAAATCAGCGTACCGAGTGACAATTTGCATATTGTACGCCTCTTTAATAGCTGCGTCATCCGATGGCTCTCAGTCGAATAACAACTATAGGCAAAAAGTAATAAAATTTTTAATTTATCTATAAACACTTTTCAACTATATATTGTTTGTAAATCGTATGTAAAATGAAACAACATTAATTTAAACAACTTTACTTTCCATTGATTCCAGCAAATATCTCGCATGTCTGCGGACATGCTCCCAAGAATAACCATCCTTGTGTAGGGAGTGTTTGTATGCCCTAGTTATCTCCCGGGCAGCTCTGTCATATGGGTGTAATTTTCGTCCATTAAATTGAAAACGAGGCGTTATACTAAGTTTATATGAAATAAGTAAATGTACAACTTTGTACGTATACTTACTATATGTCATCTTTCACAATCAAGAATATTCTCCCCGAGTGTTGGGTAGTAGTACTGCTTCGTTGTCGTCCATGTGGGGCTGTACCTATAGACGAGTCACTCGAACGATATGCCAAAGAACTCAGCGACTGCTCTACTGGCTGACCTCGAGAGGGCGAGGTATGCAAATCATAATGGAGTGGTGGTGGGATTGTAAGGGGGTCATGCGTATGATCATAAATACGTGAGGGAGATGCTAATCCCCTTGATGAAAAAGTAGGCCCGACACCTGGCCTAAACGTACTACGACCATCAATGAGTGGAGTTGGTAGGGAGGAAAGTAAAGTAGAATACATCTGCATAGAGGTGGGATCATCACCAAAAATAGATAGCAAAGACATGAAAGATGTAGATGGATGTGCATAATGTGGGGGAGGTGTCTGATGGAGAAATGAGGTATACGGAGAAGGGTGCTATGAGTATGGATGAAATGGAGTATGCTGAGAAGGGTGGTATGGGTATGGATGCAGACTCTGCTGACCTTGAGTAGTCTGTGTGGGTGAAGTAGCATCGTCATAAGAACGATTGTGTGATCCATCTGATCATCGATCTCTAGTAGCGTTGGATCGTCCGCTGGATCAACTACCGGATTGTCCACCTGATCCTCCACCGGAGCCATCACTAGAAGATGGGGCGTAACGTCTACCTGACGACATAACTTTATAAAAAATAAAGACTATATTAGAATTTTGAGTTGAACCTCCAACATACAAAATTTACGTAACAAATAAGAAAATAATTGCATCATTTACTGAGTGATGTACATGATAGTATCATGATTCGTCATCACCGTCCTCATCATTCAATGAAAAGTCAAGGTTATCGCTTTCACCGTCTTTTTCGTCGACGTCTGATATGTGTGCCCTACTAGGATTAGCTAACGAAGCTTAAACATTATTGTCGATATTGACTTAGTATTATGCTCAAATAGCTGCTTCTGAAAAACATCTTATTCTATAGGCTCACTGTCGACGTTTTCGACTAAGTTTTGTTCATCAAGAATTTCGATTGAAGTCTATACAAGCTTGCCAATTTCTCTGTGCATTTCTCACACTTGGGTATGAAAGAGAGTACACCTGACTAGCTTGCATGGCTAGAATGAAAGGCTTATGCTTGTTCAATCGCAGATTTTGATGTACATCGAAAATTTTTAAGGATCGGTGAACTCTTGTTCTGACATTGATTGTGGGATCGAACCTTTGACAGTTGAACAACACAGTACATAGAAATCCATCGTATTCGATTTCAATCACTTTTTCTGATTGCCCATAAAATTCATTTCATATTGTGCGTAATTCGTGCCCCTAACGCACACCCCGCTACTATGTATATCTTTGTTTGAGCGATGCGACACGATCTGAAATTTGTAGCCATTAACAATTACGCGTGGTATACGATGTAAAGTTGACTAGGGCCATATGACAACATTTGAAATGTTGTATCTTAAATAGATGATGGAGTCTACAACCAAAAATGTTTTAATCATAAACATCAATTTCAAATAGACAACAAAAATAAAAATTTATTTTAATATCCACGTACAAATGACTTACGAATTGTTAAAATCAACATGAGAAATGTTTCTTAAGATGTTCATCGATGGCACTTTGAGTAATATTCACATGTTTGGAACACAATCCCGATACGTACATCCTAACATGAGAATTGAAAAATGTGAGGAATGCAATTGAATAAATTAAAGATAATAATTAAGATTAAAGCATACTTAATGAATGGAGTGACCTCGGGACAATTTAACAACACATATGAGTGTGTTGTGTTATGCTCGTCATCCGTGAGATAACTTTTCTTTGATTTCCCATAGGCCCGACCCGGGTGGGTGAACATTGAGAAGTGGCCATTAAAACTTTGACTTGGTCCGACTCCACCATCGTAATTGCGAGGCAGACGATTGTTCGAGGGGGAGACATGTTCCTTAAAATAATAGGAACAAAATGCGACTGCTTCTTCCACTAAGGAAGCATTGCATATTGAACCCTCCACCCTTGCCTTATTCGTAAAATTATTTTTTAAATGTTTCAAGTACCTACATTTGTAGAAGTAACTTAATTAAAATGTATATGTTAGAGTGTGATATATATTGTTTATAATTCTAGTTGATTACCTCTCAAAAGGATACATCCACCGAAATTATACTGGAGCCAGCAAGGATAGCCTCGTATGCCAAATGGATAGGAGATGCTCCATTGAGTTGAAAAAACTTTGGCGAAAATATCTTTTCCAATTAACACAATATCTTAGGAATGTTTTCATGCAAAAGCCGAAGATTCTCAACATTTAAATTTCTATTAGCTAAATCTCTAAAGATAATTTTTAACTTGCTAATTGCAATCCATATGCCATCCTCTAAGAGATCTCAAAAAGCGATCGACAACAATCGTTGCATGAAAATATGACAATCGTGGCTTTCATCCCAAACATCTTCAACTTCTTAGAATATATGCAACGACCGATGTTAAACTCGTAACGATCAGGGAAGTTCAATTCTTAATCCACTTATACAATACATGTTTTCTTCGTTTGTCTAGTGCATATCGTGCTTTAGGATATTTCTTAGAAATTGGATCATAATGAAGCTCTAGACGATTACAAATCTCCTTTAAGTCTTCCCTAGACTTTACATTATCTTTTGTCTTCCCCGGCACACTCACGATTTTGTTGAAAATATTGTCAAAGATATTTTTTTCAATGTGCATCACATCTAGGTTGTACTTGATAAGTTTCGTCTTCCAATAAGGCAAGTCCCACAGTATGCTTCATTTTCTCCACCCGCTAGTCATTGAGACTTCGTTGTTGATTGCATCTGATCCCAATTCTGTGACTTTCATCAGCCCTAAAGCTTTAATTTCTTGCAAGATATTTTCACCTGATTTATTAGCTGGTGGCTTCTCGGATACGATTCTATCTCTGCAAAAATTAGACTTGTCTTTCCGCTCATTCAAATATCGCGACAAGAAACATCAATGACAATCGAACCAACTCATTTTCCCTCCGAACCTCAATTGGAAAGTGTCGATATCTTCCATATAATAAGGACAAGCAGTCCTCCCTGCGTGCTCCATCTCGACAACATGTGGTACACTAGAAAGTCGCTAACATTCTATATAAGTGCAACACGTATTTGAAAGTCTGTATTCGTCGATACATTCGTAGGTAGGCACATTGTCATACCACAACTCTTGCAATTCTTTCACCAACGGTTGGAGAAACACATCAATTTTTTGCAACGGATTAGTTGGACCAAGTACGATTACTGTTAAGAACATCACTCCTTTCTTCATACACATCGAGGGAGGCAAGTTGTACGGTGTTAGAATCATCGACCACGAGGAGTACGGTTTGCTGGTTATTCCGAAAGGTTGAAACCCATCAGTGCATAAGCCAAGTCGAACATTAAAAACCTTGGACCTGGACGGAGGGCTCACTTGATTGAAGTGTTCCCGGTTAAGGAGTCAGAGAAATACTTAATATTGCCCTTTCTCAATTGTGTTATACATGTCACCGCATGTGTTTCGCGGTAGCTTTCAAGGCGTACAAACGTTTGAGACTAGGCACCAAAGGGAAGTAAAGCATTGTCTTATATAGGTGTTTGTTAGAATTAAACCTAAATTCTCGCCCAATTTACAAGATGTAAGCTTGGAGTCAAGCTCCCAATAAAGCATGCATAAGTTAGGACAATAGTCAATTTGCTCATATGGGAGACCCAACCAGTGCATCAAACCCTTACATTTGTAAAAGCTATCTATCAAACATGTCTTCAGGAAACATGTCTTTACATACTTGCAAAATCTCGTCGAATGCTTGATCCGAAATATGATGATTCGACTTTATCGTCAATAAACGTGCCATTGCTGAGAGTTTATTCATCTTCTCGCAACCCAGCCGATTGATTTGTCGCGTTAATCATTTAAAAGAAATGCTTCGCCTCAAGGTTTAGCTCCTCATCATGATTACAATCAAAACTGGGGCCCGCAATGTCGTGTATCATATGATGATATGATGTCGGATATTCATCAATTTGATCATGACCTTCATCGTCCTCGTCGCTTACTATTTCTTCATCCCCATGCGCGGTCCAATGATAGTAATCGTGAACAAATCCACCCCTCACTAGATGAAGCTCTACGGTGCCTACGCCATAGTATTTGTCGTTGCAACAATTTTGACAAGGACATAGAATTTTCCCTTCGTTCAAGTAAGTGATGCAGTGTTGCATGGCAAATTTAATAAATTCCTTCACACCATCCACAAAATCTAATCTAATGTAACCGCCTTCAATACGGTTGTACATCCAATCTTAAGACACATATATCTCAAAGACCTAAACAACCCGAATTGAATACACCTACACATCAATTACTATATAAATTTTAGTCGAATGTTAATCGTAATTAGCCGAATCGATTGCATTTGCACATACTTTGCGTAATACATTTTTTACATTTTAGTCAATTATTTACCGTAATTAGTTGCATTGGTTGCAATATATGCACATACTTTTGCGTAATTTTGCCTATTTTTTAATTTTTCCTTTGAAATTTTAAATTTTACTTCAATATTTGCAGTTTATAATTTTATTGTCTCATTTATATAGATATATATCTCGTATATTAGCATTTTTATATAAATATTGTTTGGTTCAATCAATTCTAATTTCCTTATTATAGTTAAATTACTTTTAACTACTTTATATTTATTTATAGTATAATATATTATACACTTCTATTTTTGTTCTAATCGAAATTTAATTTGTCCAATGAATTTGCATCATTTTATTAATTTTTTATCAGTACAATTTATCGTATTAATATTTCATTTAACTTGTAACTTCATACTTATTTTAATTTCAACTAACATATTTATATATAGTTATATATATGAATATCAATCCTCCCTACCTACATTGTATATATCTATATATATATCGTATGTAAACGTTGTTATATAAATATTATTTTGTTCAACCAATTACATATTTTTTATAGTTAAATTGCTTTTTAAGTACTCTATATTTATTTATAGTATAATATATTATACGAACTCTTTTATTTTTGGCCCTAATCGAAATTTAATTTCTCCAATGAATTTGTATCATTTAATTAACTTTATACTTAAATGTTTTTCAACTTAACCTAATTTCTTTATTATAGTTAAATAGATTTTAATTTAGTTTTTTTAATTACTGTAAAAACAATTAAATAATAGTTTAATTGACATATTTGAAATTCAACTAATTTAATACTAACACATTACCAAAAAAAAATCTTGTAATAAACATCACAAATAATAAAAAAAAACTTATTATATTCAAATCACGAGCATGCATTTTATTTGTCATAAAAATAAAGAAATAATGAATATTAACATACAAAATTTATTCGAACCTACATTTTAATCAATTTAACAAATTTTATTCACCTCAAAGTACATGAAATACAAATTTAATTTTCAAAAATTTTATTGCAACATAAAATAAAAAATTACAACTCTTTCTCAAACTATTACATTTTTCTTAATTTAACATGCTTATATCTACAAAATTTATTTCATATTTTCATTCTAACATAAAATACAAAAACCTACTTTTTCACAGAAAATACAAATTTCCACATAAAATACATATTTCCACAAAAAATACAAATTTTCACAAATAAATATTAGAAATCAACTTAAATAACTAAAAAACATAAAATAAATAAAATAAATAAAAATTCATACCTAAATCCCAAATCAAGAACGATATGGGAGTGTGGTGGCTGCAACGACGCGGGGGGAAAACCGGCCGAAGCGGAGGCTAGGCAGGGCGGCCGAACAAGGTGGAGGCGAGGCAGACCAAGTCAAGCGAGGCGTCGGATGGTGGGTTTGGGGTTTTAGGGTTCGAGTGAGAGGGAGAAGCATGGAGAGGGAGAAGGAGAGGGAGATGGACCAACAATGAATGAAGTCCAGATCGAGTGAGGGTGACTATCGAAAGTGAAGAGAGTGAAGGAGATGAATGACTAAAGATGGAGAGCAAACGATTTTAGATTTGGAAATCGACGAATAACAACAGGAATAGCGACTGGTGGATCCCGTCGCTATTCTCCCCATGTAGCCCTCTTAAGCGCGACCACGTGGCAGCACTCTCGCCACCTAGCCGAGTAGAACTGGGCTTGGATGAGAGTTTTCCTGCCCATTAATAGCGACGGGAGGCCATCACTAACCTCGTCGTTATTCTGGTCAAACTGTCGTTATTCCTCGTTGCTATTGTTGTCCATTTTTTGTAGTGATTGAAATGGCCAAAAGTGGAAAGAGTAGAAATTCGAGGGTGGAGAAAGGAATAGGAAAATTAGTAGAGAAAATCAAGGATAAATCCAAAGGTATCCCAATTAGACCCACATTAATTTCTTTAAATACACCTAGGATTAGATCATAAAGAGAGCCTACTCCACCTTTATTGTTTAGCTATCATTATAAGGAAGATATGAGGATGAGGAGGAGAAAGTAGAATAGGAAATACAAACGGGGGTTAAAAACTATGCTATTAAAAAGGAAAATAAAACAATGAGAAGACCTTTACCAAATTTAAGAATGATTTAATGAGAGAAAGAACTTGATCCTAGAGAGGAGATTTGTTGACCAGGGACTACAACCATTTAGACCTTAACGATGCTCCTAGTGAGAAGGCATGTGATATTTTGGTGCGAGAATTTTACTCTAATGCTTTTGGAAGTGACAATAACACAGATTCACGAGTTTAAGGAAGAATAATGTATTATTCTGTTATAAGAATAAATCAGTATTTTGGTTTACTGAAATTTCACCAAAGGGAAAATGATGAGTACCCTGAACCAGATACAAAATTAAGTACCACTACCCCACTAAGATAATTAAAGGAGGATTAGAAGCAATCCATGGTGATGGATTCATTTTTTATATGGAGGGGTACCCGAATCATATCACTACCAAGTTTTTAGGAAAATCATGAAAACATGGTGCTATTTCATTAATGCCAGCTTATAACCAAGTCCGCAATATTATGAGATAGTGAACTACAAAGCTACCTTGATTTACAACATTGTGGTGGGATTGAGATATTTGGATGTTGGCAAAATTATCTATAAGTCGATAAGGAATGCCAAGATAATGAAGAATAATGAAGAATTACCATTTTCTTTGGTGATCATGGCTTTTTGCAGAGCAGATCAACTAAACATGTCAAGACTTGAGATGGATATTTTAATAGAGAAGTCCATCATAGATGAAGTCATAAAAAGATATGAAAAATTGATGGATTCGAAGACTTCGAAGATGAGAAAAAAATGTTGAGATAGCCAGAAAAGAGATGAAGCAAGAAGAAAAAGTAGAGATGATACAAAGAAAGTTCTTGAAGAAATGTCGAGAGCTAGAAACGACCTAACTGTGGAGCACCTGCTAGGGACTACAATGGAATTTCCATTGAGGAGTCATAGTTGGCCTTTTTTGATACAAGTCTTCACAATCAAATGATAACTTTGAAGAATCAAGAACTGGTGTTCAAGAACTAGAGGGCCTTAGCATGGAACATTCACATGATTGAAAGAACGATGTATAGATGACATAGATGATAAGGAGGTGCAGAGGTTCATGTACTATCTACACATATGAATCTATTAATTAATAGTAGTTTTAATGTTCAACTATTGCTAGGTTAGGACTACACCTTCTATGATCTCGTTGTGAGTTACTGCCCTAAAGGATTGAACAAGTGGAAGATGATGATGATGATAATGCGACTTCCAGGAGGAAAACATTGATTTTTTTACTCCATTTTATCTTTCTTTGTCTCTGAGTGATCATGTGTGAGGTCTTACTTGTAACTCTGGTAATGATGATACTTTATGTGATCTATAATGATGATACTATATGTGATCAGTGCTTAGTAATTTGATACATTTAATAAAGTGCTTTAGTTATACATTTGATGCTACATTTATCTACATTGGTGATGGTTTATTCTATTTTTATGCACTCTGTTTGATGAAATTTATATATTAAGTTTAATTTTATATATTGATTATCCAATTTATGGTTATATCAATTTGTTTATACTTCATGAGGTATATTTGTTTTATTGGTGACCTAACTTAATTTTTAAATCTTGAAGACAAGGTTTGAAATGAGTTTGGGGGTATTTTAGGTAAAGTATAACAAAGACAACAAAGAAATCAAAGAAAGAAAAGATAGGTAGAAGATAAGTCGAGAATCGATCCAAAAAGTTCAAACTTTTGATCCAATATTATTCAAGTGAGTTGATGAAGTTTTTTAAAATTGTTTCGAATTCGAGTGAGTATGAATTTCATTTTACTTTATTTTTAGTTAGGAATATAATGGAATGAATATATAATAGATTTTGAATGGAAGTAATATTTTTATTACTTAAGTGAATTCTATGATAGAACGAATCAATTTTTATACTATTTTTTATTAACTTTACTAGTTCATGTATACACTTGTTTTATTGCCTTGTGTTTGTCATGAGAATGGGTGGAAATTCAAAACAATAGTGCAAGATGAACAAGACAAAATTCTAAGAATATTGATACAAAGGCAATTGATTAGGTATTTTTATAGCGTACATGTAGAAAGTTATTATGCCTTATTAAAAGAAGAAATGGTTTAGAAACCAATGAATTCTATGTGTTAAAAAGAATACTTTCTTGAACTTTAATAGACAATGAGAAATGCTAAGTTTACAAATATATGGAGAGTCCTATAGATTCCATAGGAAATTGATTAGGGAATCTATAGTGGGAAAAATGTGAGAATGTCCATAGGAAATGGAGTAGGGACTCAAAATTCAAATGAAAATATATATAATAAAGAAAAAATAATTAGGATGAAGTAGAAAAATGAGAGATAAAAAAGATGGATGTTCTTAAACACTTAAAAGAAAATATTTAGCTCGAGTACTTGAAGCTAGGATTGAGCGAAATTTTTCTTAATCTAACACGTTTTAAACGTTGTATTTATTAGTCTTGTCAAAATTCCTATTGATTTTGATTGTGGTACTATTTATAAAATATTTTCTAAAATTGAGATTAATCTAGTAAATTTTGTGTTTTGAGATTTTGTACTAGTCATCGTAAGCTTAATGTTTGTCATTGGAGATTGAGAAAACCTATATTATCTACTGACCTTAATAATGAACTTTAAGTTCTAAAGAGTGTTGCATTGGGTGATTGAGGGTATTCCTTTACTCGGGAGGTCAAAGTGGTGAGTTTGGGGGCATTTGACAAGTCAATAATTAGATGGATTTTATAATGTAATCTAAGTTGATTTTAGATATAAATGACGATATTACACTAGGCATTCTCTTGTTTTTGTGATTTCAAGATTTAATTAAGAAAAATAATGAAATGAAAGAAAGAGAGGAAGAAAAGGAAAATAGTCAATTAAAAAATATTCCAATGATTAGCCAGCAATACGACAGTACATAGGGAATCGTTGTCTAAATTGGCGGCAAAGAAGAGCCAACGAATCATCAACAAATTGGAGTTTACACAGAAATTGCCAAATGAATTGATGGAGCACTAGAGACTAAATTTCAGTGATTAACTTAATGATTTTGAACAAAATGGAATCGTTGACAAATTGTTCAGGTCGGTTACGAGTTTTTTAGATTATTTCAAAAGACTTGAGTTTATAAATGATATATGTATAACTTAGGAGACTATAAATAGGACCGTAGGGCTTTGAAATCAGGCTCTCCTATTCTCACCCACATACTCTAAAAGTCTTTCATTAGTAGTAAGTTAGTTTATGTTTGAAGGTACAGTAGAGCTTTGATTTATTTCATTAAGAGGTATTTATTTAATTATGTCCTTTAATTATATTATTGTGTTATTTATTTTCGTCATGAATGAGTAGTTTATTAATCTCAAAAAACCTAGACATGTATATACTTTGGATCGCTATATAGTTATAATTAAGGAATTATGAATTTAATGCTTTAAATCTATTCATTAACAACAATCACAGTTTTAATAAGTTTTTTTGCGTATCGATAGTATATATAATGGAAATACACCCTTTATTCCTATTAAAGCCAAATTAGCCATATTGACAAAAGTACCTTTAAATATTAATGTTTTATGAAAATTTTTTTGAAAAAGTGAAATTAGGGTTATTTGTGTAAATTTTGCTTAACTAAACTTTTTTTTTCTAAACGGGCATATATGTTTGAATTTAAATGTGGTAACCGCTCCCATGATTTATTTCCTCTTATAAAACTCCCATGATTTATTCTTAAAAAAATTTGCGAAGTAAGAAGTTAAAGTTTTGGTTCATTGAGACAATCAAGGGAACAATTTATAGATACAGAATCAAGGGAGAGAGAAACTAGCGGGAAACCTGCATGTATCTCATTCTTTTTTCACATATATTTGGAAACTTTCACTACTCTCCACATGCTACTTTGTCTCAATTTGTCTCTCTCATGCGCAAATATTCTTCAATGATCAATCGCTCCAATATCTCATCCCTCCGCTTATCTCTCTCAAATGTTATAGATATAGGCATGTGTTGATCCATAATGTATTATTGATGGCATTGGACATCAAACAATACGGTTGTTCTCTTGAGTCAATGAAAAACTATGTGAAAGTAAGTTTTGCTAACATTTATGGCCTCAGTGGTCAATAAGCCGGTTATTGGGAACAAGAGTCAGTAAGTCTCCAAGTAAGATCGCGGGACCCATCAGTTCATTGTATATAAATTTTTTTATGGCGTCAAAAAATTTATGTCCTTTAGTATTGATTAATTTATCCTTTTTTGAAGAAGAAGATGAATCAGCATGCATGGGAGGCATATATTGTAGATCCACAAGTTGAAATTAGAATACCAATTTGAAATGTAGATTGGTCAACAAATAAAAGTTGAAGTAGTCATCGAAAGTATTATAGTTTTTTTTCTATATATGCATATCTCTCTCTACTATTTCATTAAATAATATTCAAGATATCGATGCAACTGCACAATTTTTATTTGTTGAATTGATGGAGCCTAATTAATTTTGTAATTGTTGCCTTTGATCTTTTTTAGGATGAATTAGGCGGTGTTAGCGATGAGATCAGGAGATCAAAAAGTCATCCTAAGAAGGAAAAGATATTTCAAACACTAATCTAAAAGATTATCTAAAAAGGATCTTCATGTATGTAATTTTTTTTTATATATTTAGGTTCCTTTTAAGATTAGTTCCAACACATCAACAACATACATTATACTCCTTGTAAATTAACATTCTTTTCAAAACTATTATATCATTTATTTGAAATCGAGACCATTCTATTTTCAATGCTCGTATTACAAAGAATTTTACGGAATAGACAATGTCGTTATATTAGGTGCTCACTTTCATTTCATTGTAACTTATTATTTTTAAATAATTAAGTTGGATCTTAGAGAATTACAATCCATAAAGATCCATAAACAAAAAATTGTCCATGAACGGGGCAGGTATGATTTGATGCATAAAGTATTTATTTTTTCTTTTAATACAATATATAAAGTTTTTCCAAATTTAACTTTAATCAATCGAGTGAAGATTTATTACACTTTTTGTAGTTTTTTTTCCACATTTTCTATAATTTGCTTAATACTCTCTCCAAACGCACGTGCTTATCAACTAGTTACAACTAATGAAAATTGATATTGAATGCATAGTTGCAAATATGTATTGTGGTATTTTAATTTTGATTATGTATATGATTACTAACAACAATTATATTTGTAACTAGGATTAATCTATAGGGTCAGATTACCCGAGTGGATGTTCTAGGTGATTGTGTTATAAGTTTTTTATTAATTAGCATATTTATATTAATATTCGATTTAGATTAGGTATGATTTTCATTGAGTGTTAATTCTATTGTAATTTTTATTTTTTGCATTTTATCCAATAGGTAGATTTACAATGATAAGGATATGGCTTATTTTTCATTGAATTTGGAAAAATTGATGGTTTGCTAAAGGCTATCAAACTATAATGAATTAAGATTTAATGATTCCAAGATTTCATGTGATATAATTTAACTAAGTTATGAAGTGACATTATGTTATAGTGTTTGAATGCAATCTAAGGATATTACATTGTTTAATGGGGGGTTTATTTCGATGTTTGTTTAGATATTTATATTATATTGAATTCGAATTTTTTTAATTAGGTTTGCATCGAATTGTTTGAATTAGTTTATTTAGTTTAGTTATTTAAGTTAGTAGTTATAGTTTTTAGTTATTTAGTATTTCAATTCTCGTTTGATTAGATTAACTAAATTGAGAAAAATAGATTAACTAAATTGAGAAAAACAAGAAAAAATACTTTCCTTAGAAGTTTGCAAAAATTCTTGTGGAGATGATATTCCATTTATGACTACTACAAATAATAAGAAAATATGAGAAACTTATATGCACACTCGACGCGTGTCAAAATTTTGAGCAAGGTAACTCATTTGCATATTAAAATTGTGCTACTTATATTTTAAAATATATTGTCTTCTTATTTATATATTTTCCTTCTGAATTCAAAGGGTTGAACGTATCATCTCAAACTGGATTGATGATTGATAATATATGACTTGACGTTGATGAGGCAAGTATATATTACTATGCATTTTTTGATCATTTAATGTTATGAATTTACCTTAATTGATCATGAATTGTGATTTATTTTCTTTGTTCGTGTGTGTTTTTTTCTTTAATTTGAAAAACTCAGGTCGAGCAAATGACTAAGATATAAGAAGGCTTAAAGAAAAGAGAGAGTATCAATGGATGAGAGTTCGTTTTTCCTATTTTGTTATCACTTCCTTGTATGTTGTGTTTAAATTTTGATAAGAACTCAAAGACTATACTTGTTCCCAATTATTTTTTTAAGCTTTAAACCTTTTTTGTTTGTTGTATATTGCAACATACACCTTTAATTGTGTTTTTGTGAGAGTGTATTCTACAAAGTTATGGATATCACACTTATTTTATTTAGGAACTTGCATTTTGAAGGTGGCTGTAATGACAAGTTTGTTAGAAATATATTATAGATTTTATGGTATATATTACAGCTATCATGAGTAACACCTATGACTTAATTCATGTGGTGTTCTCATAGCAGGTCAATCCAATACCTTGTTCCCTAACAAGTACTCATGATCTCAATTTTTGTCCCTATACGCATGATCGTTACATGACCATCAATCAAGATTCACACTAGTCTTATAGTTCCCTGTATAATGATCGATGGGGATATTTAAGATATTTCAACAAATACCAATGGATCTTATTCTAAGGTAAACATGCAATCACTTATAATAAAACAACAACAAAAAAACCTCTATTTTATTAACTAAAAAAATTATAAGACAAACAATGTTTGTAGATTGACCAAAGGCACAAGCCCCAACATCTTCCCCTTGCACTAGAGCCAATCATTCATGTATCTAATACCTAATGACCTAACATGACCATCACGTTTCCCTTATGGAAAAGCTTTCATCGAAGAATCAACAATATTGTCTTCTGTATGAATTCTAAAAATCTTCACGTCCCCCTTCTCAATGATTTCTCAAATGAGATGAAAACGTGTAAGTATATGTTTAGGTCGGTCGTGAGATCTTGGTTCCTTAGCTTGTGTTGTCATGATACAAGCAAACAAGGTTAGCTATACTCGGAACCGCATCAAGTTCAAAAATGAACTTTTTGATTCAAACAGTCTCCCTCCCTAGCTGCATCTGACGCTCCAATATACTCAACTTCTGGTATAGAATCTACCATAATTTCTTGCTTCAAACTTCTCTAGCTCACTATGCCTTCATTCAAAGAAAACACATATCCAGGCTATAATTTGAAGTCATCTATATCAGTTTCAGATTTTGCGTCTGTATAACCTTATAAAACAAGCTTATCTTCCAAACTTCCATAATCTAAGAACACTTCATTAATCATTCTCAAGAACTTAAGAATGTTATTTACTTCTATCTAGTGACTTTCACCGTGATCTAACTAATATCTTCTTATTGTGCATTTATAAGTGATTATTTATATTTATATATAGTGTTAGTTTAGTAGTATATTTGGTAAAAATATCCCTAAATGAGCTATAATTCTTGGTGTAATTGCATTTTCATGTAATTAAGGTGTAAAATAAGAAAATGAGCAAATAGAGAAAAATAGAGCAAAAACCACAAAAGCATGGTTGGCACTGTACTTACATATGGTGGCATTGTGGAGTACTAAGGCATACCATGGGAAGTAAAGGCATGATGTGGGAGAGCATAAAAGCGAAAATATTAACTTTGGAGGTCCGTTGTAGTAGCGACAGAACACAAAGGATGACACCGAGAGAGGAGGTGACAACACCGAGGTCACAGAAGCTCGAATGAAGTGCATGTAAGGGCAGTGTCGTGGCATATAAAACACAGTGTCGGGGCATTAGTGACAGTGTCAGACTCGTGGAAAATAAAAATTTGGAGTTTTATTTCGAGTTAAATTGTAAAGTAAGGTTTCCAATTTTTATTAGGAAGTATAAATAGGTATTAGGATGTGGTAAGCAATCCACATATCAACCATTGGCCACAATTAGATTGATTTAGTATATTTTTACTTTGGTTTTGAGTATTAAAGAGTTTTGTTTAGATAAAATGTTGAAAACTCCTTTTTTACAATTTAAATTTGGATTCATAAGTTTAATTAAAGGTAATATATTTATATTCATATCTGATTTGTAATGATTTTAATTATGAATTGTAATATGTGTGTTTCAATGAAGAATGAGTACTATATTAATCTTATGGATCAATGGATTATATGGTATGAATGTTATGCTTCGAATATGATTAAAAGTGATTATAAAAAGTGCAATGGTTAGAATTTGTATTGATTCTTACTATAATGCTTTAGACATATTGGCCACATATTTATTGATATTAGGTTTTAGAAGTTATCATGGCCATTGAAGCTTTTAATCAGGACATGAACAGTATAGCTGTAAAATACATAACATCGATAGATTATTATTGACTAGGGAGGCACGAATAGTTAACTTAGTTGGTTATGAATCCAAATACTTGGGACTTTAAGAAATGTAGAGCTTACATTATTCACACTAATGGTGGATTTCTAGTTTTCATGTTAGAATATTTTCTATCATGATAGTAGGTTAAAGTCAATTTGAAGGAAATATGTTTATTCTAATTAGGCATTGCATTCAACATATTGAGATATAAGTGATTGAAAAGCATAGTATTAAATTACCTAGGTGAAGTTGTGAACTAAGATATCATTAATATAAGAGTTAAAGTAAAGTTTAAATTGATTTGTTAGATTAGTTTACTTTATTATAAAACAAATTAAAAAAGCATTTCCTTAGAAATAGTTTAAAGTTAAATAGAGAATTAACTAGTGCAAAACCTTTCCTTAAGGATGATATTTTTGATCAACATAAGTTAATTGCACTATTACTACAAGTGAGCCGTTATACTTGCAAAATGCGATCAAATTTTTAGCGTCATTGCCGAGGATATGTAGCTATTTAGTATTACTTAGTTTGAATAGTTGCTAAGTTTTATTTTAAGTATTTTACTTTTAAGTTCTCAAAACACAAATAAAAAATAGGTTTAAGTTTCAAGTTTGACTTTCTATACTTGATCTTTTTGTGTTTTCTTGTCAAGGATAACTAGTGCATGCATAAAAAGGGAGAGAAGGACCTAGTGCCTTACGACCCGGAGATTGAAAGAAGCAACAAAGGAAAGAAAAATAAAGGAATCAAGATGGCAGATGACCAAGCAATAAACCAACAACAAGGTCGCTGGAATAACCAACCCGTAGGTGATCTGGTAGTGCAGGATAGAGTGCGAGGAAATAGATGCCTTCGCGACTACTTCAAGCCAAAAGTTCAAAAGACTTACAACGACGTGATGAGGCTTCACGCCAACACCATCGAGTTTTGAAATGATACCGTCTCTTTGATAAACATGGTGCAAAATAACCTATATAGTGGGATATCCAATGAAGATCTTACTGCACTTGTTGAGAATTTCTTGGAGAAGTGTGACACCGTGTACATCACCGAGTTACAATACAAGTGATCGGGATGCGACTTTTCCCATTCTCATTAGGTGGAAAAGCAAAATCTTGGTTTTAAGGGCTGAATGGAGGGAGTAAGACATCATGGTCAGTAATTAATGAAAGATTTCTTAAAAAGTTATTTCCATGTGTAGGTCAGCGAAAGGAAACTTAATATTAATCATTTCAAGCAAGAAAACATCGAGTCTCTTAGCGAGGCTCGACAAAGATTCAACGAGATGCTGATGAGATGTCCAGGACACAAATATATGAAATGAACACAAGTCTAGATTTTCTACTATGGGATGGACCACAACAGGAGAATGCTAGTAGATACCACAGTAGGAAACTCTCTACTAACCAAGGATGAGGATGGAGCATTCGATTTCCATGATCGTATATCTCAAAATTGTACAGCCGATACTCATTCCACTGTAAGGAAACCAACAGGCGTCTACAATATTCACTTGCAAACTGCAATTATTGCACAACTTTCAAATTTGAGCACTCAAATGGCAAAACTTTAAATAGGACACCAAGGTCTACAAGTAGCAAATAACCTATTAATCACTAAGGCATGGTGGTTAACAAAATGGACATACATCAAGGAATGGAGTATGAGAGCATCAACATTATGAACAACTAAGGCTATAGGAACAACTTTAGGACGAGAGGAATGGCTCCTTAATGGTTTTATCTAGGACATAAAAACAACAACCCGAACTTCTCTTATGGAAATCCTAATAATGCACTGAAGTTCCCTCAACACTATGATCAACAAGTCCAATAGTAGAAGCTGGGGTAGAGCGAAAAGATGAATATATTGAAGTCAATTGAGAAGTACTTGCAAGCCATGGATATGAGCAATAAGGTGCGCCATGAGAAGCACGAGAAAGAGATGGAAGGAGTGAAACAAGCTATAAAGAGGATGGATAACGAGCAATCACAATCCATCAAGAAATTAGAAAGATAAATTAGTCAGCTTGCTATAGCCTTAAACTTAAGAAAAAATGATAATTTCCTAGAAACACTGTCACCAACCCACAAGAGAACATGAGTACTATTTGCATGATGAGTACTACAAAACAAAGGAGCTAACACAAGAAAAAGTAATGCATAAGCCTGAAAAGTTCAACACTTTAGCTATGAGGAATCATGAAAAGATGCATGAGCAAGACATCAAAGTGAGGCAAGAGGAACTTGATGGTTTCAAAAAAAAAAGAATTATTGTCTTGAAAAAAATAAGGGGAAACAACAATAGAAGGCCAAGCAAAAAGATGAGGGACCTCCCGAAGAAGACCCACTAGGCAATAATATCAAGTTGGCTCCAAAGAAACTGAAACCAAAGCTCAAGTTCATCCCGCAAGTTCGATCTATCAAAAAAAGAGATCCTGAAGATATATACATACCGATAACCATTGAAGGACACTAGTTTAGAAATGTCTTATGTGATACAAAAGCCTCAGTCAATGTAATGCCACTAATGGATATGTAAAACACTGACTTGAAAACCGATTGTCCCGATATGACCATTTTGCAAGTAGCTAATGGAAACTTGATATCTACTATAGGAAGAGTCTTGAATGTGCATGTGAAAGTGGGCAGATTCTAATTTATCACGGATTTTATGGTCATGAGTTACAATATGGACGATAATGTATCTATGATACTTAGGCGACCATTCTTTGACACTACTAATGCAAATTTGTATACAAGAGATAGGAAGATCACGATGAGTATTGATGAGGGCAATGATGTTGAGAAGGTTGTCTTTAGCGATAGTGAAGAAGTACATCTGCACAGTAATGACATCATAATCTTCGATTTATGATGGAGCTAATCAATTTAGACTAAGACTAAATGAGTGAAAATGCATCAAGCTAATAATATTAAATTAAACTCTACTAGGAGGTAGCCCAAGGTTTTTAAATTTCAAGTTTTCAAATTTTAGTTAGTAGTTAGTTATTTAGTTTAATAATTATAATTAACAAGTTATAATTCTAACTTTCAAAAAAAATTTTATCAAATGTATAAGAAAGACCATTTATTGGGTAATGATTTATCAAAATGGAAATGTCTCAGTAACTCATTTGAAGAGAGAAAAATAGCGAAAGAGTTCAAAGCGGTGAAGTTGAGGTGCATGGGCAAATCGAAAGTAAAATTTATTAATTTGTCTATTTTAAAGGATTTCATGTAGTCACGACATCTTGTGTTAGTGATACATAAAGTCCAAGGAGCATCGGAGAGGAATTAAAGAAAAATACATGCGATGTATATTAGCAGATAGCTCGACACCGTAGGTATTACCGACGGTGTCATAAGTGCTAGTGACAAAGCCGAGAGAGTAGCACACACAAATTAAGAAAACTCATCACTGCGTCAACGATACAATCATGCCGCAATCACAGTGATGTGCCTATAAGGCACGTCGTTATGGTTGATATAAGGGGTTTAAACCCTAATTTCATTTATTTTTTACATTTACACTAAAACCCTACCATAACCACCAAGCATACATCCCTCTTGAACCAAAGTTTGATAATTTCTTAGTGAGTTCCAAGTAATTGAAAATGAAAGCGGCAAGTGCATTATGGATTTGCATAAGTTAGAAAGCTATGGCTAAGATTTTTAGATTTTGAATTCAAAGAGAGCTAGTTAAAGACTTGAAGGAGTGTTTTACACCATAAATTAATTTGACATTAAGGTAAATTTATAATTTCAACTAGTTATGCTTTGAAATTTTGAGAATTTTGATGACATTGTATGAAATAGTGGATTTGAGGTTATAGGATAGGTTTTGCAAGATTGTATGAATGTTTAGCATTAATGTTACCTATGGAGGCTTAGTTGATGTCTTTGTAGTATTTGGCGTGTGCATGATATGTGTGATATGTTTTAGGGCATGTGCCTTCTAGGTCAATCTACAAACATTGTTTATCTTATAATTTTAGTTAATAAAATTGAGGTTTTCATTTGTTGTTTTATTATAAGTGATTCCATGTTTACCTTATAGTAAGATCTATAGGTATTTGTTGAAATATCCTAAATGTCCCTAGTCGGTCATTATACTGGGAACTAAAATGAATTAAGACTAGTGTGAATCTTGATTGATGGTCAAGTGATGATCATGCATATAGAGATACAAATCTAAGATCATAAGTACTTGTTAGGGAAACAAGGTACTAGACCAATCCACCCACTATGAGAACCCCACATGGATTAAGTCAGAGGTGTTACTCATTATATGTATATTATTTAGTCCTTTGACTTATGATTACTATAGACTTTAATATTACGAGCATGGTAACTTGACACAATCAAATGTTGTCTTTAATCGGACGATTATAAAGATTGTGATTGGTGACCATGTAAATAATATGTGAAGGTGAAGTAATCAAGATAGATGACTCTCATATTGAGAGAGATAATAGTGGATCCTTGATATGATAATCTAATAATGGCTAAGTCCATGTGAATTGATATTTCTAATGTCACTTGGATGTTTTCAGATACCTAAAGATCGAGACTAGTACGATTGAACATTAAGCGTGATTTTCCACGCCTTATGTTTAATCAAAAGATATCGCATGACAAAAGGATTTGATATATGTTATTCATTAGGTTGTATCGATTTTGATATTCATGCTACTTGGGTAGTCATAATGTCATGCTACAGATCGCTAATGACTTATGTACCAAAATGGTTTTGCTTCACTGCCAATGTCGCATAAACCTATTTGGTCGCACACAAAGAATGACTTTGCGGAATTTCAATTGGTCTGGAGTAATGAATTTTATATAATGAAACTCATGACATAAAAACCCTTATGATATGTTATATGATAACTTATTAACAGGGGCATATGTGTAATTTGCTTAAATGGCGTAAATACAATAGTTGTATTACGAATAAGATTTTAAGTGAGGGCTTATCTACATATATAGACAGAGGTTAAAACCCTAAAACAAAATAATTTTTTTTTTGCTATTTTCGAGTTCTCTAGAATTTGGGAGAGAGAAAAACATTTTCTATCTCTCTTGGGGCTAGCACTCCAAATTATGGTCAACGTTCATGTATGGATTTCTGATAGAGGACGTGCACTGGAACATCTTCGAGATCGATCAATTAGAGAAGGAAATCACATATTAGGGTATGGTTTACTTTTGTAGATCTAGTTTAATAGAACTTATTTTTGATCCTATTGGGGTTTTTCAAAAATTGTTTGAATTTTTTGCTGCATATGAACCCCAAAACTCAACATTATGAATTTTATTTTTAGGTTATTTGAAGTTCAGAGTCTTATTGCATTGTTGTTGTGCTATTTGAAATTTAAAGAAATAGCAAGAATAAGGAAACAAGTTAGCTAAACTAGAGCAAATGATTTTAAGGCATCTACCTCAAGGAATCCCAATGAAAATGAACTTAGACAATTTAAATCAAGATTTTTCATTAGTAGAGAGGCAAATGACTAATATGAGAAAATACTACATAAGGAGTTCATTTGTAAAATGGGGATTAATTTGCCAGGCCAAGTATGATAATAGAGAGGATAACTTCATTTGGCGATGAAACCACAACTACTTTAAAGTTGTAAGTGGGGTTTTTTTTGAATTTTATTCTAATGTGAAGTTCACATCCGAGGATGAGCCAGTGAAAGTGAAAGGGATTTTCGTTCCCTTTAATATGTGTAAGATCAATACCATCTATAAATTATAGCGCTTAAGTTTGTATGGATATGAATCGATTTTTTCGAACAAGTTATATGAGAGACCCTATAACTATACCCTTTTGGAGCCATAGAGAGCGCATTGGTTATCCAAGGACAACAAGGTTGGGTCATGGGAGTTGAGAATGTGCTAAAACACATTAATAAGGGTAGTGTTAGAAAATTTTACAAAACGTGGTAACATTTCCTTATTGCATTGCTATACCCCACTTCTTATCAGGGTGAGATCAACTATCCAAAAGTGGCTTATCTTTATGAGATTATAAAGAATGGGGAGATCAACATTAGCGAGATCTTTTACAACAGTATGAGGGAGTCCATCATGTTAGAAAAAGACAACAAATTGCTATTTCCTGTCTTGATTACTCAGATGTGCTTAAAGGCCGGAGTGAGACTAAGAAACGACAAAGAATTCGATTTAGAAGCTTAACCAACCATGGATGAAGCTTTCATGCTTACACCGAAATCACCACCTGGTAACCAAAACTCCATGGAGGAGAGAGAGAAAAGCGATAAAATTAGCCTAAAAACTAGAAGATGAAGAATATGGAGAAGAGGAGGAGCAACTTCAATAGGGATTTGCTGAGGGATATGAGTTTGTAAACCCATAGATTTGAAAGCAAAACTTGAAGTCCTGAGGTCTTTCCACCACCTCCTCCACCACGGACACCAGAACCACCACTAGAGGACTTAATTCCATGACAACATAGACTGTGGGTAGCCAGGATGAGGAGGTATTAAAGATAGGACAGGGCATAATATCAGGTAGTCGTGTTACATTATGAGCAGGATATGGACAGGGAAGAGCAATACCGATGGAACAAGTAATGTAATTTCATGTTATTTGTCGATCATCAGAGAGGCATTGCTAGGTATGAGAGGAGCAGACATATGAGACCTAGCAATAGGTCATTTGACTTTTTAGCAGCGATGTACTAAGTGTGTAATTAGGATTTAATGCAAAGCAGGAGGGTGGAGCATCTATTGACACCATCCTACGCTAGAGTTAATGATGTAGAAGATGATGACGCGCAATCCTGAAATCAGTGTATTAAAAATCCTTTAGACCTGAGAGATGAGAGCTACATTAATACCATTCATTTTTACATTTGGGATATTTTGTTAACTATTTACTTGTTAAAACTTTATGTTTAGTTTAGTTTATGTTTATTATTATAACTTTTGTTATTATATATGTTTGTGTGTTTTCATGTTTTCATGTTTTAGGCTTATTTTTAAACCTTGAGGGCATGGTTTAGTTTATGTTTGGGGGCATCAACACTACACTACACTACGGGAAGTAGTAAGATAAGCTAATAAATAAGGATAAACACTACAGGTATGATCGTTTAAATTTTAATTTTGAATTAGTTAAAAAGGAAAGCATGATAGTGTACAAAATTTTAGTTTTCTTACTATATGAATGTTTAATTAGTGGAGATTAGGTTATATATAGCAATATGTAATGAATAAGTAGTTCATTTTCATGTTCATGCCTTTAATTATGGATGAGTAGATTACAAGTATATTGTTAATATGAAACTCAAGAGAGTATTTTAAATTTTTTAAAAAAGATGATGAAATGTAGCAAACAATGGTTTGATTTCATGATTAGGAGCCTAGAGTTAGGGAAGACCTTAAACTTGAAACAAAAGCAAGAAACTATAACATTTCTTGTGAAAAAAGTTAGATCTCTAAGGAGTCTATAATAAGTGTGAATCTTACTTGATAATACAAAGCAAATAAAGACTTGGTGATGGGCATTTTAAATTTAAATGTTAGGGTTAACTTACTTGATTTAGTAAAAGTGAAAAATGCTAACAAGTTTTTTAAAAATATAAAAAATTAGAGAATCCTAGAAGTTCTACTAGAAATAGAGCAAAGAAATTGATGGTTGGAAAATTATGAAAAAAAAAGAGTCAATATGAAAAGGAGCACAGACTGTAAAATAAAAATGAAAAGAAGAAAAGGATGAGAAAAAATAAAATAAAGAAAAGAAGGCATAAGTAAAACAAAACTCTTCAAATAAAAGATTTAGCTTGAGTATGAGTAGCTAGTTGAGTTAAGATTGCTTTCCAACTACATGAAGTCATATAGACTCTTAAAGTGTTAAAGTCTACCAAAGACGAGTTTGATCTATGCTTATTTTTGTAAATTCCTGAGCTTAATGAGAAATTATAAGATCGCATTCTTGCTACTTGAGTGTTGAGATGAATCAAACTTGTGAGTAGTGAAGGTTTTTGGTTGTGATCTACTTTGTAGAATACACTATAGCTCAGGAACCGCAAAATCTAAGTTTAGGGGTATTTGATAAGTGATTATGTATACTTATATATTGGGTTAGTTTAGTTGTATATTTAATATAAATATCTCAAAATGAGCTCTAATTCATGGTGTTATTGCATTTTCAAGCACTTAAGGCGTAAAGGAAGGAAATGAGCGAAAACAAGAAGAAATGAGCAAAAGCCCACAAAAACATGGTTGGCACCATGGCTACACACGGAGGCGATGTGGAGTACTAAGGAACGTTGTGGGAAGGAAAGGAATAAGTAGTAAAGAAAGAAAGTGAAGAAATCAAGTCTGGAGATCCAACTTTATGGCGATACTGTGGAACACAAGGGACAAAGTCGAGATAGGAGGTTACAGCACCGAGGTCACAGGAGCTCAAAAACGTGCATGTAGTTGCAGCGTCATTGCTTATAATGCACAATGCAGGGGCATTAGTGACAGCACTAAACTCATGGAAAATAAAAAGTTAGAGTTTTATTTCAAGTTAAATTGTAAAGTAGGTTTTCTAATTGTTATTAGGAAGTATAAATAGGTATTAGGACTTGGTAAATGAATCATATATCAATTATTAGCCACTATTATAGTGATTTAGCATAAGTTTATTTTGGTATTGAGTATTAAGAAGTTTTGTATGGAGAAAATGTTGAAGACTCCACTTTTGCAATTCAAGTTTGGATTCATTAATTTAATTGAAGGTAATATATTTATATTCATCTTTGATTTGCAATAATTTCAATTATGAATTGTAATTTGTGTGTTTCAATAAAGTATGAGTAGTCTATTAATCATAGGGATTAATGGATCCTATTGTATGAATGTTATGCTTTGAATATGATTAAAAGTGCAATGGTTAGAATTTGAATTGATTATGAGCATAATGCCTTAGACATATTGGCCATGTTTATTGATATTAGGTTTTAAGATTTATCATGTCCATTGAAACTTTTAATCCAGACATTAACGGTATAACCGTAAAATACACAACATCAATAGATAGTTATTGATTAGGGAGGCATGGATAGTAAACTTAGTTGGTTATGAATCCAAAGATGGAATTTAAGCAATGTAGAGCTTACGTTATTCACATCGATAGGGAGAGTTCTAGTTTATACATTAGAATCTTTTTTTGTGATGACAGTGGGTTAAATCGGATTTAAAGGATACAAATATATTATAATTAGGCATTACAACCAACAATTGAGATGTAAAAATGGTTGAAAACATAATATTGAATTACCTAGATGAAGTTGTGAACTAAGATATCCTTAATATGAGAGTTAAAGTAAAGTTTAACAAGGAGGTTTAGCAAGGAGCATCCATAGAATAGAGTCTACCATGTCTAGGAGAAACAAACGACAAGGAGGCACATCGGTTCCTGTATCGTCTACACAGATAAGATTACCACTTAGCAATAATTTTGATGCCCTGACATTTTTCGATAAGGAATGGAACCTCTACAACCCTGCTGTGAGTTACTAATCTTAGAGGATTGATCCAGTGGAGGATGATGACAACGCGACTTCCAGACGTCGATATTGATTTACTTTTCCTATTTATTTTCTTTGTCTCTGAGTGATGATGTGATATTCCTCAATGTAATTTATTTTTTTATGATACCTAAGGTTTATAGTGGTATACTTTGTGATACATTCTATTCAATGCTTGGGTATGATATTTATTTCACTTATTATATAATGTTGATGTTTATTCATTAAATTTTTATCCACTGTGCCTTATTATAATTAACTTAATTTCTCGATTTTCATATTTATTATTATTTTATCAATTATCTTATACTTCACATGGTATGTTTGTTATGACGAGAACCGAACTTCATTTTTAAACCATAATGACAAGATTTAGAATGACTTTTGGGGTATTTTAGGTGAATTATGTAATTGATGGTAATGAAAGGAACGAAATGTAGAAGAAAAGTTCAGAATTACTTTTAATTCAACATTAAAGTAAGTTGATGGAAATTTACTTAATTACTTCCGAAATCAAGTATGAATTTCATTTTTCTTTATTTTAGTTAGGAAAAAATGAAAATGAATATATATATGTAATAGATTTTGAATGGAAGTGTTATTTTAATTATCCAAGTAAATTTTATGATAGAAGGAATTAATTTTATACCCTTTTTATTAACTTTTCTACTTAGTGAATACTAATTGAATGTCTTGTGTTAGTCATGATAATGGGTAGAAGATTGAAATAAAAGTACTAAATGAACAAGATAGATTTCTATGAATCTTATGATACAAGAGCTTTTGATTAAGTATTTTCATAGTATATAAATATAAAGCTATTATGTCACAATTGAAAGAAGAAATGGGTTAGAAATCGATAAATTTTTATAAGTTAGAAAGAATACTTTTTTCAATTTTGGTGGACAGTGAGAAGTGTTAACAAGAGTTTTTAAATATATAGAGATTCCTATAGATTCAAAGGAAATGGAGCGGAGAATCTATAATAGGAAAAAAGTCAAAATGTCCAAAGGAAAATGAGCAAGGATTCAAAAGCAAAAGTAAAAGAAATATATGAAAAAGAAATAATTAGAATGGAGTAGAAAAAATAAGAATGATAAAAAGAAAATATGGATGTTCTTAAATTCTTTAAATGAAAAGATTAAACATGAGTATTTCAAACTAGAGTTAAATGAAGTATTTCTTAATCTACCATGTTCTAAATGACGTATTCATTAGTATCTTGGTAAAATTCTTATTGATTTTGATTGTAGTGCTACAGTAAAATGTTTTCTTAAATTAAGATTAATCTAGTTGGTTTTGTGTTTTGAGATTCTATATTAGTTATCACAAGCTTGATGCTTGTTAGTAGAGATTGAGACAACCTATGTTCTGCATTAACCTTGGCAATGAACTTTAAAATTTAAAGAAGTGTTATATTAAGTGGTCAAGTTATCATTAATAGATATTTTGATTTGACTAAATCATTCTATTCTATCATAACTCTCATTTACTTGTGCGTAATGTATTTCCATTTGAAAATCACTTCTATTTTAAAATTTCTATTATTTAAAGTTACAAAGAATTAGATTGAAATCTATCTATAAAGAATGAAAAAAAGAATATAATGAGAGTATTCCTTTACTCGAGAAAGCAAAGTGTTGAATTTGATGAGATTTGACAAGTTAATAATTAAACATATTTTATAGTGTAATTTAAATTAATTTTAAGCATAAAGGATGATGTTACACTAGGCATTCTCTTGTTTTCGAGATTTCAGGTTTTAAATAGAAAAATGAAGAAATGGAAGAAAAGAGAAAGATAAGCAAAAAAATCAATTGAAAAAAATGTACCAGCGATTAACCAATGATTTGGAATAACACAAGGAATCGCCATATAAATTAGCAGCAGAAGAAGGCCAACAAATCTACAGCAAAATGAAAAATGTATTATAAATCACAACGGAATCGGTGGAGCACTCAGAGCTAAACACAATAATTTAGTCAGCAATTTGTGTATAAGTTAGGAATCTCTAAGGTCGATTACGGGTTTTTTAGATTAGTATGAAGGATTTGAGTTTATCTATGATATGTATATATAGAGAGACTATTAAAAAAAAGATCAAAGAGCTTCAAAATAACTTTCCTTACGCTCTCCTTATTTTTTCTTTTTGTTTTTCTATTGCTATAGTTCAGATTTATTGTCCATGTTTGAAGATATTTTGGAGCTTTGATTTATATTAAGGTATTTATTCATTCATCATCTCTTTTAATTATATTTTTGTGTAGTTTATTTCTAGCATGAGTGAGTAGTCTATTAATCTAAACAAGCCTTAGATAATGTAGTATATTTTGGATTACTAAATAGTTATAAGGAATTATATGCTTAATGCTTTAGATCTATTCATACATGTCAATCGCGAAATTAACATGTTACTTTTACGTGTTAGAACTAAAGGAGATTAGTATTGCATGTATAGTTGCAAATGTGTTATGTGGTATTAAGATTATGGTTTTATTTCCATAGTGATTGCCAACAATTATGGAAGTGATAACTAGGATTAACATATAGGGCATTTGCCGAGTAGATATTCTAGGTGATTGTGTTCTAAGTTGTTTATTATGCAGCTTTGGTAATATTGGCTTAGATTTGGCATGATTTTCATTAAAATTAATGCTATTGTATTTCTATGTTGTTGTGCATATCCAATAGGTAGATTTACAATGATAAGAATGTGGCATTTCCATTGATTTAAGGAATATCGGTGGCTAGCTAAAGGCAATTAACCTATTATGAAGTCGATTTTAATGATTTCAAGATTACATATGTTTTATAATTACAATTATAGTATGAATCGATATGATGTTTTAGTGTTTGACAGTAATCCAAATATATTATATTGTTTAGAAGGGGTTTAGTTAGACGTTTGTTTATTAATATTGAATTGCATTTGAATATTGTTTAAGTTAGTTTGAATTTGATTTGTTTAGATTAATTTAGTTAGTTTGGTTATTTAAGTTAGTAATCATAACTATTAAGTTATTTAGCATTTCAATTCCCATTTTACTACATTAGTTAAGTTAATAAAAACAATAAAAAATTACTTCCTTTGAGAGTTCAAAAATTCATGTGGAGACGATATCCCATTTACCACTACTACAAGTTAATAGATTACACAGAAAACGTATTGTGCACACTCAACACGTGTCATAAAATATTTGGGTTGTTTTAACTAAACAAAGTAAATAACTAACTAAAGTTTAAAACTAAAATTAAAAACTACTCGGTTGCTGATAATTGATTATTTAAACTTATATATATGGCTATTTTAGTAGTATATTTAGTATAAATATCTCAGAATGAGCTCTAATTGACGATATTTATGTGTTTTCAAGCATACAAGTTATAAAGGACACAAATGAGTTTGTGATGAAACAAGGATAAAATGCACAAAACAAAGCTTGAGGTCGTGGCTAGTAGGATTGACGCCATGGGAAAAGTGTACACAACGTGGGCAAGGAGTGGAGAGGGAAAAAGATAAGAAAATAGGTGTAGTAGTGTTGGCGTAGTGGCGGCACTGTGTGTTCAAAGGGACGATAACGGAATGGACTGTGTAGGGCACCGAGCCTACTATGAAGGGAAAATACAGATAAAAGGCCAAAGTTGTGGCTACGCCATGGCTTTACACAGACAGCTGAATTACTTATGGACAAAAACCAAGACATGGAAAATAGAAAGTTAAGAGTACAAGTTTGTTTGGAATTGTCTATCAGGGTTTCTAATTGTATTTTAAAGTGTCTTAGAAATATAAATAGGTATTAAAACGTGGTAAACTCACATATTACCATACATTACCACCAATTATCATATAATAGCTTAATTTTACATTGTTTTTTAGTATTAGAAGAGTTTTAGATGACTTCATTGAAGACTCCACGTTTGGTTATTAGGTATTTTTTTCTTGATTTAATTGAAGTTTTTTCATTCTATATTTTATTATAATGAATACCATGATGTGTTTGTTTTTTTCAATGATGAGTGAGTAGTTCATTAATCTTAGGGATAAATGGATCCAATGGTATGAATGTTATGCTAAAATAGTTATGAACGGATTGTAAAGATAAAAAGTGCAATGGTTAGAATTTTTATTGATTCTATACGTAATGATACGATCATCTTGATCACATGTTTGTTGATTAGAGGTTTTAGGAGTTACCAAAGCCATTGGTGCTTTTAAGTCAAATATGGACGATACAACCGTAAAATATATAACATCAATATATAGTTATCGATTAAGGAGGAACAAATAGTAAACTTAAGTGGTTGTAAATTTAAGGGTTTGGAACTTGAATAAATGTGGAACTTACATTATTCACACCAATAGGTGGAGTTCTAATTTCGACATTATAATATTTTTTGTCATGACAATAGGTTGAAGTGAATCTTAAGGAAATCTATTTATTATAATTTACAATTGCACACACATAATGAAGATGAAGAAAGTGTCACGGCCTAAATTTCTATATCCTAGGTTAATTTCTTAATCAGGATCAAATAACCCATGACATGAGACCCGCATCGAGATATGTGTCATGGCTGAGGCAATGTGGCCAAGGTACTTGTTATGGTGTATGTCTAGTGTATTGTATATGTATAGACTACTAAGTCACTCCTACTTGTGTATAGGTATCGAGACGTAAGTAGCTAGGGATGGGCCTCGAGTTGTGTGCTAACATGGGACCGAGTTAAAGAGTGATATGGTAAGTTTTATTAATGTTTTGTATAGCTTTTATAGTGATTTAAATGTGGTCATGGTTGATTATCTATTAAATGTAACCTAAGTTAGAATTTAAAAACAATAGCCACTTGATATTCATTGAGATACGTGGTGACACATCTAGAAACCAATTTAGAACAAATTGGAGTCACTTACCATGAGTAAGTGGAGAGCAAGTCATACATGTGTTAGTATGTGGACCACTAGACGTATTTCGAGATACATATGCACATAAGGATCAATAGCTATTCCAATTTATATATAATGCTTATGATCAACTTCAATACAACTCAAACCAAATTTATTTCATTAACTTAGCAATTAAGAAAGCGTACTAGAGAGAAAGAAAAGGTGCTGGAGGAAGAAGAAGATTAGCAACTTGTTGGGTTTGGTAAAGCTATTGTTGATCAAGCTAGTGTTTATCTAGTTAGTTAACTTCACTACACTATAGACTTAGCTAAATTCAATGAATTCATAAATTAGATGTTGTATGTAGTTGTTTTATTTTATTGTGATGTCTCAAAACTCTTGAAGTGTGTATGAGGGTTCCTTAGGCATTGGTATGGCCTATGTGTGGAGAAACTCAGAATTCTAATTGCATAATTCTTGATTTTCTGACATTAGTATGCTAAATTCGATTAGCGCGCTAGAGAAAACTTGGTAACATGCTAATGAGGTCATCACGTGCTAATTAGGGCACTTAGCGCTAGATGCTATGACAATAAAAATCTGTTATTTTCAAAAATTTCTCAAACACCATAAACAAGTCTAATACCATAAGTAAAGATCCAAACACATTCAAAAACATGTTATATGATATCAGGAACCTAGGAAAGTGTCTCAGGGGCTCGAATACGAGTTTTGAGGTGTCGGGAGGCCAAAATAGCTTAGGAAATTGCGTGGATTGTAAGTAAACTGATTGAGATATTTATTTACATTTCATTCATGTTTATATGTTCATTTCCAGTCATTTGGACTTATTCACTATTGTATTCCATATTCCATGACTTATTATCCTTTCTCATTTCATGAGGTTGCTTTCATTGTATAGATTGTTGATTAAATGATTTCATTGACTCCAATTCATGTGCTATGTCACTTTGATTATTAATATGTGTGGTTAGTGAAATAGCATGCTATTAGGTAGGTGTTACATATTGTTGTGAATCTAATTCCATTGTGCATTAGATTTGTGATTGATTTGTTGGTTCTCAAACCATGATATTCTTTGAAATATGAAAGTAGTTCTTATATCTAGGACCATTTTATGATAGAGGTCCAACGGACATACGAAGTTCACTAAACTCCTAAGGTGATCGGGATCTCTCCACTATCTTGCGTAGCACATGGGAAATGAGTCCTGAGGTTGTTGGCAAACATAAATCATGCAACACATGAGGCATGGGACCCGGGGATATTGGCAAATATATGTCACAGGTGACTGGCATCAACAAAAGAATACAAAGGCAAAGATCACTACTTAGACCTTCACATTGATGTAGAGCTCAGCTCTATCCTCGAATAGTGGAAAAGGTAGATGTGATGAAGATCACAGCCGACCGGCCCTAGATCATTATTACTTATCCGTGTGTCAGTTTCATTTTGTTTAACTACATTTTCTTTTCGTGTGTTCTTTTTTTAGCATACTTGCTATTATCATGCTTTTAGATACTTGTTGCATATTTGGGAATGTGAAAAAATTTCTATTAGTGTTACTTTCATTCTTGTACTTACCGTCCTTTGTATGACGGTGGGTGCAGATCCATCAAGTAGCAGGCCAAACAAAGAGAAGATCGATGACTACCTCTGAGCCAATGGAGTGGTGCTACACAAATTTTGTAGGTTTTAGTTTCTGATGTATTAATTTATATTTATATCATATATTTTAGGGGTTGTATATTATAGGTAGAGTGATTAATATACTTAACTAAACACATTATGATATATTATCAATTTTTGTTACGTATATATGCATGTGATCTTTATTTCTCAATTTTTCTGCAATTGTTAGGTATCATGTTATAAGCTTCCTCTAATTTGTCAAGAATTCCGCTGCATAAACTTTTAAGTAAGTAAGATTTTCGTTAAATTTTATTTACGAATAGACATATGATACATAAATGTTTATTTGAAAAAGAAAATCTCATGGAATGTCTTAATATTTTGGAAAGGCTGACTACTTCCTTGTTAAGTCCTATATGGTGAGATTATGACTTAATAACGGTACTAGGTCAAGCTCGTGCCTTATTTTAGGAAGGGGTCATCACAATTGGTATCAGAGCCTAAGTTTATAAATCCTAGGTTACGAGCCTAATTTTATAAAGCTTGGGATTGTGGAATATAGTTATTCTTCAATGTGGTACCAAAGCTACGCTTTATAGCAAAAGGCCTAACTTTTCCAACAAGTAGCAAATTAAATAATACAAGAAAATGCAAATCTTAGTTGTGGAAAACCAGATGATCCTTACCTAGAAACCATTAGTTGGGAAGTGAGTGAATATGAATTGGGAATTTCTTATATGTACATGTTAGTTTTCTATATTTATATGTGCGTTATCTACGAAGTAGCTGATTTGCATTCGCTATCGATTTGCAGATAATGATGGTCGATTCACGCGATAGCAGGGATGTAGATGCCAGTGGCAGCAAGCCTCTTATTCCATCAGCTGATGACTTTCAAAGGCTATCCGACCATGTAGCTACTCAGGGACACCAATTAGCGAAGTTTATTGCCATGATGACATCATGCTTTGCATTACCAGTATAGACACCAACCCCTACTACTCACATAGTATCGACAACAATTCCAAAAGTACAGACTATACTAGTAGTGAAAACATTAATCATATAGACCATTTATACGACGTCTTTCACACCTCCATCTTCTAGCTCGACAGCAGAGGTTTAGCTAGTGAAGGATTTCATTAGACTGAAGCCGGTCTACTTTGATGGTCAAAGAGAATTTAAGAAGATCGAGAAATAGATCTTGTCTTATGAGAAACTACATAGATATGCAAAATAGCTTTTGAGGGAGAGTTTGAGTCGTGGGATGCCTTCAAGAGGAAGTGTTACTAGTATATTTCTCACCTGCACTAATGAAGAAGTTAAGGAAGGAACTCATGAACTGAGATAGGAAGCAAATGAGTCGGTGATGAGCTATAGAGATAGATATAGCTATCTGAGGTAGTTTGCTAGGGATCTATTGAGAGATGATTCGGAGGATATGTACCACTTCGGGGATGGACCGAGGCCATATTTTGGATTTTAGGTTGTCAGGACTTTGGGTGAGATTTATAAGCATGCATTTTCTCATGAGACCTATTATTTGGGCAGAGTTGTTGATGGGACACCGTCAGTACTAGTGTTGACACCTAATTAGGTTGTAGAGATTGAGAGGAGGAAACAGATGGGCAAGGGACCAAGGAGATGGGATAGAGGTTCCTGAGGCTTAGGGATATCTATAGCAGTTGTACCATATGTATCATCTCTTAAGCCATTGTGGACCATTATTGGTAAACCTCCCTTGCCACTACCAGACAGACCTGCATTGCTAGTTCCTACTACTTTGCTAGCTCTCCAACTCCATCGGCGCCACATTAGCATGAGTATGGTGATAGAGGCAAAGGTAGAGGTAGAGGTAATGGTCGAGATAGTTCCAGTAGGGGAAGAGATAGGCACGGGCCTAAGATCAGGTTCAGGGTCAACATAGATCTCTCACACGTTATAGGTGTGGTCAGGTTTGGAATAGTGTTAGAGATTTTCCACAGCCAACAACCATGATTCCACTGCAGAGTCGAGGAGGAGTACACATGGTAACGCAACCTGTTGCTGATGCAATACGGGGACTCATTGAGGGTATGGTTTCCATTAATGGAAGAAATTTATATGTTTTGTTTGATTCAGGTTCTACAGTAACTTACATTTCTAGTCGCATGATAGGCATATTAAGGTTGATACCAGTTAGAGTTAGCATACATTTGATTTTGAGTACTGTAGCAGGGGATAGGGTTTACTTAATTGTCTTGTTAAGGGATGTCTAGTAGAGATAGACGGGGTAGAGTTACTTACATTTTTCAAGGTGCTCGAGTTCTTAGATTTCTACGTGTTGTTCTGAATGGATTGGCTAGCAGCGTATCATACTCATATCGATTATTTTAGTAAGATGTGATATTTGAGATCTCAGGGCGTTTGATGTTCATGTATAGTTGTAGTATACCGAGAGCTAAGGGCACTAGAGGTCAACTTGTGACTAGTGGAAATATGGAGACTAGTATCTTTATACGCAGTAGTATATTCTCAGAGACCCAAACTTAAGGAGATTTTGGTTATGAGTGAATTTCTAGACGCGTTTCCAGAGGACTTACCTGGTCTACCACCATTGAGAAAGATAGATTTTATTATCGAGTTGGTACCATACATTAAACCTATATCTATACCACCATACCGTATGTCTCCGAGAGAGTGTGGGGGAGTTGAGGAGTCAGTTGCAAGATTTGGACAGAAAGGTTTCATCACACCTTCTATGTCACCATAGGGAGCACCGGTCCCATTTATGAAGAAAAAGGACGATACTTTAAGGTTATGTATCGATTACAAATAATTGAATGAGGTTATAGTCAGAAAGAATTATCCATTACCACGGACGGATGACTTATTTGATTAGTTGAAAGGAGCGTAATATTTCTCAAAGATAGACCTGAGATTAGGGTATCATCAGCTTAGGATCAAGGATGAGGATAGGTCTAAAACAACATTCAGCACAAGACGCAGACACTATCAGTTTACATTCATGTCATTTGGCTTGACTAATGTTTCTAACATGTTTATGGATTTGATGCATCAGGTAATAAGACCATTTCTTGACTCCTTTGTGATAGTTTTCATCAATGATATATTGATATACTCAAGGATTCTAGAAGAACATGAGCAACACCTCATAGAGACATTATAGAATTTGAAGGAGCATCGACTTTACTCTAAGTTCAGAATGTATGAATGTTAGCTGTCAGAGGTCAAGTTTTTGGGACATATTGTTGGAGCAGCAGACATTACTATAGATCCGGCCAAGATTCAGGCTATTATGGATTGGCTGGCACCGATGTCAGTTGCGAAGATTAGAAGTTTTCTGGGATTAGCAGGGTATTACCATATGTTTGTAAAGGGTTTCTCAAAAATCACTTCACCAATAACCAAATTGACCAAAAAAGACATAAAGTTTTATTGGTTTGAGGAATGAAATAAGTAATTTACTAAGCTAAAGAGATTGTTGACTATTGTACTAACATTAATATTGTCAATGGTTGGACAAGGATTCCTGGTATACGCATATGCTTCTCATATAAGTCTGAGTTATATGTTGATGCAGGACAGAGGCACGGTGGCTTATGCATCCAAACAGTTGATGATACATAAGAAAAACTATCCCTCTCATGATTTAGAGGTAGCAGCGGTGGTATTTGCTTTGAAGATATGGAGACATCATCTTTAAGGATAGAGGTTCACACACTGCACTGATCATAAAAGTTTGAAATATCATTTCACACAAAAAGAGCTGAACATGAGACATCGTAGATGGTTGGAGTTTTTAAAGGATTACAACTTTTCTCTGGATTATCAGCTAGGAAAAGCTAGCGCGGTTATTGATTCGCTAAGTAGAATACCAATTGGAGATGCCAAGGCAGTTAGATGGCATATGACGCAGGAGTATGGATTGCTCGAGGCCTCGGCGATGATGACTCGGTTAATATTCCTACCGACACTAAGGTGATGATTTTGCATAGATGAGGATTCAAACAGTGTCTACACAAAGAGTGTTAGAAGGTTAGGTAGTGGACATTCTTTACGCGAGGTTTAGTGAGTTAGCCCAGAGTACTGATTATACTAACTGGATGGAGATGATAGATTAATGTCTAAGATTCAAATATAGATCATGGATACCAGTAGTGGTAGAGTTAAGAGATGAGATTCTTCAGGATTCACACAGTTCCCGATTCACTGTTCATCCAAGAAGGACCAAAATGTACCATTACATAATGAGACATTTTTGGTGTCATGGGATGAAAGCGAACACATCAGAGTTCATTAGGAATTGTGTGATCTACTAGCAGGTGAAGACTTAGCATTGTAAACCCGGAGGATTAATGCAACAGCTTCCCATTACATGAAAGAAGTGGGGAGACATAGCTATAGTTTTTATCAAATGATTACTGAGGATTACTCGTCAACACGATTCTATCTAGGTAATTATGGATAGATTAATGAAATCTCCACATTTCATACCAGTTGCATTTCATTACACATTTGACCAGTAAAGTATATTGTTTGAGAGGAAGATTATTCAGCTACATGGGGTACTATTAACTATTACATCAGACATCGATGCTATGTATACATCCAGGATGTGGCAGAGTATGTAGAAGCATTATGGTACACACCTACAGTTTAGCACAACCTCTCGCACTCAGACTCATAGGCAAATTAAGAGGTTAATTTAGACTCTCGAGGATATTCTCAAAGCTTATGTACTTGAGTTTGGCAGATCATGAGAGGAGTACCTACCATTGTTTGAGGTTACATACAAAAACATTTATGAAACAAGTATTGAAATATTGCCATTTGAGGCTTTATATGGCAAACCGTGTTGCTCACCATCTTGTTGGGCTGAGCTAGAGGATCGAGAGTTAATAGGGCCTGAAATTGTTGTTGATCACATAGAAAAGGTACAACAAATTCGCCAATGGCTTAAGGGAGTCCATGAGAGGTAAAAGAAGTATGCAGACACATATCGCAGCGATCTCATGTATGACAATGGAGCCTTTATATATTTAAAGGTTTCTCCTGGAAAATGTCTTTACAGATTTAGTCTGAAATGCAAGTTAGCACTGAGATTCATCGAGCCTTTCGAGATAAAACCGTAGGTTGGAAAGGTTGCTTATGAGCTTAAGTTACCTCCACAAATGTTAAGGATTCATATAGTGTTCCATATTTTTATGCTTCAACTACCTAAGTCAAAGGCAAATGTACACCGACAACTGACTTAAGCTAGATTGATTTGAGCGAGGACATATCATATGAGGAGTAGCCAATACAAATCCTAGGCCGAAGGGTGCAGTTGTTGAGAGGCAACTCTATCCCGAGGTTTTAGTCAAGTGGCAGTTCCACGACGACTCGGAGCTCACATGGTAGCGGGAAGACTATATGCGAGATAGGATTTTGTACCTCTTTTAGTCAGGTATAATTTTCATTTAAGTTTAATTTCGAGGATGAAATTTTCATTAGTTGGAAAGAATTGTCATGGCCTGAGTTTCTAAATTTTAGTTTAATCTTTTAATCAGAATCAAGTGACCAATGACGTAGGACTCGCATCGAGATACATGTCATGACCAAGGAAATGTGGCTAAGGTATAGGTTATATTTTGTTATGATGTATGCCTAGTGTATTGTATATGTGTAGACTACTAAGTCACTCCTACTTATGTATAGGTGTTGAGACATGAGGAAGGACGCGCCTCGATTTTGTGTCGACATGGGACCAAGGTAGAGAATGATATGATATGTTTTATTAAGGTTTTATACAGCTTTTATAGTAATTTAAATGTGGCTATAGTTGATTATGTATTAAATGTAACCTAAGTTAGCATTTAAAAACAATAGACACTTAGTTCATTGAGATATGTGGTGGCACATCTAGCAACCAATTGAGTACAAATTAGTGTTACTTAGCATAAGTGGAGGTAAATGGGACATGTGTGAGTATGTGGACCACTAGATGGATTTCGAGATACGTATGCACATGAGGATCAATAGCTATTAATCGGCCATATCCAATTTATATATAATGCTTATGATCAACTCAATATAACTCAAACCATCTTTATTTCATTAACTTAGCAATTAAGAAAGCGTATTGGAGAGAAAGAGAAGGTGCTGAAGGAAGAAGAAGATTAGCAACTTGTTGGGTTTAGTGAAGTTGTTGTTGATCAAACAACTATTTATCTAGTTAGGTAACTTCACTACACTATAGACTTAGCTAAATTCAATGAATTCATAAATTCGATGTTATATGTAGTTGTTTTATGTTGTTGTTGATGTCTTGGAACTCTGTAAGTGTGTATGGGGGTTCTTAAGGCCTTGGTATGGCCTATGTGTGGAGAAAACCTAAAATCCTGATTGCAAAATTATGGGTTTTCTTGCACATAATGCGCTAGGTAGGGTAACTAGCGCACTAACTTTCATTAACACGTTAATCGGGGTACTTAGCATGCTAGGTGCTATAACAACATAAAAATTTGCAATTTTAAAAAATTTCTCAAATAGCATAAAAAGTCTAATACCCTAAGTAAAGGTCCAAATACACTCAAAAACCTATTGTATGATATCAAGAACCTAGGGAAGTATCTCGGGGGCTTTGATACGAGTTTTGAGGTATCAAAAGGCATAAATAGCTTAGAAGATTTCTTAGATTATAAGTAAACTGATTTAGATATTTATTTACATTTCATTCATGTCTATATCTTCATTTCCATTCATTTAGACTTATCTACCATTGTATTCCATTTGCCATGACTTATTATCTTTTCTCATTTCATGAGGTTGCTTTCATGCTATAGATTGTTGATTAAATGATTTCATTGACACCAATTCATGTGCTATGTCACTTTGATTATTAATATGTGTCGTCAGTTAAATAGCATGCTATTAGGTAGGTGTTACAAAGTTTTGTGAATTTAATTCCATTGCGCATTAGATATCCAATTGCTTTGTTGGATTCTCAAACCATGATATTCCTTGAAACATGAAAGTAGTTCTTGTATCTAGGACCATTTTATGATAGAGGTCTGGCAGACATACTGGGTCATTAGACTTCCAGGGTGATCGAGATCTCTCAACTATCTTACGCAGCACACGAGAAATGAGTCTCGAGGTTGTTAGCAAACATAACTTGTGTAGCACACGGGGTATGGGACCCGAAGATGTTAGCAAGTATACATTGCAGGTGACTAGCACCAGCGAACGATTGTAAAGGCAAAGAACACTTCTCAGACCTTCACGTTGATGTTGAGCTAAGCTCCATTCTCATAAAGTGGTAAAAGGTTGATGTGATGAAGATCCCAATCAACCGACCCTAAATCATCAATATTGTTTCATGTGTCAGTTTTATTTTGTTTAACTAAAGTATCTCTTTGCATGTTCTATTTCCAACATAGTGATTATTATCATGCTTTTATATACTTGTTGCATATTTGGAATGTGAAAAAATGTCTCTCATCATTACTTTCTTTCTTGTACTCACCATCCTTTTTATGATGGTGAGTGCAGATCCATCGAGTAGCGGGCCAGGCAAAGAGAAGATCGACGACTACCTCTAACCAAGTGGAGTGCTACTACATCGAATTTCGTAAGTTTTGGTTTTTGATGTGTTACTTATATATATATATATATCATATATTTTTGGAGTTTTATATTATGGGTTGAGTGATTAGTATCTTTGACTAGACACATGATGATATATACATGTAATCTTTATTTCCTAGTTTTTCTACAATTGTTATGCATCATATTATAAGCTTCCTCTAATTTGTTAAGAATTATGCTGAATAAACCTTTAAGTAAAATTTTAGCTTACTCTAATTTATGAATTGACATATGATAGATAAATGTTTATTTGAAAAACAAATTTCTTGGAATGTCTTAGTATTTTTGAAAGGCGAAGTAATTTCTTTGTTAAGTCCTATGTGGTGAGATTAGGGCTTAATGACGGGATTAGGCCAGGCGATTCCCTATTTTGGGAAGGGGCCGTCACAAAAAGTGAGTTGAAACACATAGTTATTCATTAGGTGAAGTTATGAACTACATAATCTTCTTAATATAATAGTACAAGTATTTGCATTGTTTTGTTAGAATATAATAGTTTAGTTAAAACCAATTAAAAATGTATTTTCTTACAATAGAGTAAATTTGACTAAGTGAATTATGTGCAATACTCCTTTCCCTGAGGATGATATTCATAATCAACACTAGTTGACCATATTATTACTACAATTGAGTAGTTATACTTGTGGCCACGATCAAGTTTTTGAAGCCATTGTCGGGGATAGTTAGCCACATACTACTTTAGTTAGTTTACAAAATTGTTAAGTTTTAGTTTAAGCAATTTACTTTCAAGCATAAAAAGAATTAAAAAAAGGTTTAAGTCTTAAGTTTCACAATCTGCACTTGATATTCAGTGTTTTTTTTCAAGGAGAATCATTGCATGTGTAGTAAAAGAGAGAATGACTTAGTGCTTTATGATCCTGAGACTCATAGAATCAATTAGTGAAAGAAAAATAAGGGAATCAAGATGGCATAGGATTAAGCGTGAAACCAACAACAAGGCCAGGGTAATAACCAACCTGAATGTGATCTGGTAGTGCAAAGCATAATGCAGGGACATAAATGTCTTCATGACTACTTTAAACCATAAGTTTGAGAGACTAACAAAGGCGTGATGAGGCTTCTAGCCAAAACCACCGAGTTAAAACTGATGCCATCTCTAATCAACATGGTGTGGAATAGCCTATTATATGGGCTAGCGAATGAAAATCTAGTTGCACATGTTGAGAATTTCTTAGAGATGTGCGACACCGTGCACATTAGTAGAGTTACAAATGAGGTGATCAGGATAAGACTTTTCTCATTCTCATTGGGTGAAAACCCCAAAACTTGGTTTTAAGGACTGAACATAAGGAGTATGACTTCGCGGGCAAAAATCAATGCAAGATTTATAGACAAGTTCTTTTCCCCATTGAAGGTCAACAAAAGAAAACTAAAAATCAACCAATTCAAGCAAGAGGATATTGAGTCTCTTGGTGAGGCTTGGGAAATATTCAAAGAGATACTAAAAAGATGTCTAGGACATGGATACATGGCATGGGCAAAACTACAGGTTTTTTACTATGGAATGAGTCACCACAACAAAACATTAGTGGACGCTGCAACAGGTGATTCTTTACTAACTAAGGATGAGGATGGAGCATTATAACTCCTAAATCTTATTTCTCAAAACTTTATAGCAGGTACTTGTTCCATAGTGAGAAAGTCAGCAAGCGTATATGAGATTGATTCGTAAGCTACAATTATGACACAACTATCTAACTTAAGCAGACGAATAGCAAAGCTTCAAAAGGGACAACAAAATCTATAAGTGCAAGCTTTAAAACAACTAGTTAATCACTAAGCCATGGTGGTTAATCCAATGGACATGCAATAAGGAATAGAGTCTGAAGATATTAAATTCATGAATAACCAGAGCTATGAAAATATATTCAGGCCGAGAGCAATGGCTCCTCAAAGGTTTTATCAAGGATATAACAACCTGAACTTCTCATATGGAAATCCTAATGATGCACTTAAGTTACCTTCAGGCTTTGATCAACAGGTTGAGCAAGGGAAGCTGAGCCAAAGCGAATAAATGAACTCACTAAAGTTAATTGAGAAATTTTTATACGTCATCAGCATCAATAATAGGGAACGCCATGAGAAGTAAGAGAAAGAGATGGAAAATATGAAGCATGATTTAAAGAGGATGGGCGATGAGAGATCACAATCCATCCAGAACCTGGAGAGATAGATTGGTTAGCTATTCATTGATTTAAATTCAAGGAAAGAATGGCAGTTTCCAAATAACACTATCATAAATCCTAAAGAGAATGCCAGTGCTATTCAGATGATGATTCCTACGGCAATGAATGAACCAATGTAAGAGTGATAAGTGATTATATAAACTTATATATAGGACTAGTTTAGTAATATATTTAGTATAAATATCTAGAAATGAGCTCTAATTGATAGTATTTATGTAATTTTAGGTATATAAGGTTTAAAGGAGACAATTGAGTGATTTCATGAAGAAACGAGGTTAAAATGCACAAAAGTAGGGTTGACGTCATGGTAAAGATGTTTGATATCATATGCGATGGCTAGATAGTGTGGGCAAGGTGTGAAGGACCAAGAAGAGAAGAAAAATGATCAGCAGAGTCGGTGCAGTGTCGATGCTATAGGACACAAGGACTGTACCTGGATGGACAGTGCAGGGTGTCGAGTCTACTGAATGAGGAAAAATGCATACAAAGAGGTTGAAGCTATTACTACACCATGGATTTACACACACAGCGCTGGATCACTTACAGACAATGCAGAGAAGTAGAAAATAGAAAGTCTAGAGTTCTATTTCGAATGGAATTGTTTATTATGGTTTCTAATTATTTTCTAAAGTGTCTTACGAGTATAAATAGGTATTAGAATGTGGTAAACATATACACCACCATAGATTGCAACAAATTATCATACTTTTAAATAGTTTAGTTTGTTCTTGAGTATTAAGAATAATTGTGGAGAAGAAGACATTGAAGACCCACATATGGTTGTTTGATATTGTTTTATTTGAATTAATTGAAGTTATTTCATTTAATCTTTGATTGCAATGAATACCATTATGTGCATGTTTATTTAAATGATGTCTGAGTGGTTCATTAATCTTAGCGATCAATGGATCATATGGTATGAATTCTATAATAAAGTAGTTTGAGTGGATTATAAAATTAAAAAGTGCAATGGTTAGAATTTGTATTGATTCTAGCTATAATGCTACGAATATCTTCATCACGTGTTTGTTGATTATGGGTTTTAGAAGTTACTATGGTCATTGGAGCTTTTAAGCCAAATATGAACGATACAACCATAAAATATATAACATCGATAGATAGTTATTGATTAGGGAGACACTGATAGTAAACTTAAGTGATTATGAATCTAAATATTTGGAACTTAAAGCAATTTGAAACTTACGTTATTCACACTAATAGTAGAGTTATAGTTTACACATTATAATATTTTCCCTCACGACGTGTGGGTTGAAATGGATTTGAAGGAAATCTGTCTATTCTAAGTAAGCATTGCACGTACATAATGAAGGTGAAGGAAATGAGTTGAAAAGCATAGTTATTCATTATCTAGGTGAAGTTATAACTAAGATCTTCTTAATATAAGAGTTTACAAGTTATTTACATTATTTTATTAGAATAGAATGATTTAGTTAAAATTATTTAAAAAGGGATTTCCTTAGCAACAAAGTAAATCTGAATAATTATAGTGAGTTCAATACAATTTTTCTTAAGGACAATACTCGTAATCAACGTAAGTTAATCACACTATTACTATAATCAAGTAGTTATACTTGCGGCCACGATCAAGTTTTTGGCGGCATTACCAAGGATAAGTAGCCAGGTTAACTTAGTTTACAAGATTTTTAAGTTTTTGTTTAAGTAATTTACCTTCTAGTTCATATAAGAAAAAATAAAAAATAAAAGTTTTAAGTTTCAAGTATGATTATCTGCACTTGATCTTTTGTGTTTGTTTAGGAAACATTGGCGAATGTGTAGGAAATGAGAGAAGGACTTAGTTTCGTATGACCTTGAGTTTGATAAAACAAACAAAGGAAATAAAAGAATGGAATCAATATGGCAAAGATCAAGCGCAAAACCAACAACAGGGCCAAGGGATTAATCAACCTAAAAATGATATGGTATTGTAGGATAGAGTGCGGAAACAGAGATGTCTTTGTGACTACTTCAGGCTAGTAGTTTAAGAGACTTACAATGGAGTTATTAGGCTTTCGGCCATCACCATCAAGTTCAAACTAAGATCATCTCTAATCAACATGGTGCAGAATAACTTGTTCAATAGGTTAGCGAATGAAGATCTAGTTGACCACGTAGAGAATTTTTTGGAGAAGTGCGACACTGTGCACATTATTGGAGTTATAAAGGAGGTGATTAGGATGAGAGTTTTCCTATTCTCATTGGGTGAAAAAGTCAAATCCGGGTTCTAAGGACTGAATGAAGCAGTATGACATCATGGCCAAAAATCAATAAAAGATTTCTAAACAAGTTATTTCCTCTAATGAAAGTCATAGAAAGGAATTTGGAAATTAATCAATTCAAGCAAGAAGATGTTGAGTCTCTTGGCGAGGCTTGAAAAAGATTTAAGATATACTGGGGAGATGTCTTAGACATGAATACATGAAATGGGAACAAATACAAATTTTATACAATGGAATGAATTACAACACTAGAACACTAGTGGATGCCGCAACAAGTCGTTCTCTACTAACCAAGGATAATGATGAAGCATTAGATGTCTTGGATCTTAAGTCCTTGAACTCTACAGCCAATACTCATTCCACAGTGAGGAAACCAATAGGCGTATATGAGAAAACTATCTTACCTGAGTAGTCAAATGGAAAAGTTTTACATGGGACAACAAAGTCCATAAGTGGAAGATATATAGTAACCTGTTAATCACCAAGCCATAATGGTTAATCAAATGGAGATGTAGAAAGGAATGAAGCCTTAGGATATCAATTTCATAAACAACCAGAGCTATGGAAACAATTTCAGATCGAGAGGAATGTCTCCTCAAATGCTTTATCAAGGATACAACACACCAATGTCTTATATGAGAATCTTGATAGTGCACTAAAGTTACTTTTAGGCTTTAATCAACATGTCCAACAAGGGAAGCTAGGGCAAAGCGAAGAGAAGACTTTATTAAAGTCAATTGAGAAATTCTTGCACGCCATAGATATAAGCCATAGAGAAAGCCATGCAAAGCATGAGAAAGAGATGGAAAATATGACGCTAGCGATAAAAAGGGTGGATAATGAGAAATCATAATCCATCAAGAACTTGGAAAGACAAATTAGTCAGTTAGCTATTACTTTGAATTCAAGGAAGGAAGGGCAATTTTCAAGTAACACTCTTACAAATCCCAAGGAGAATGTCAGCGCTATTCACATATAGAGCACTACTACAATGAATGAGCCAATACAAAAGAAAGTGATGTGCAAGCTAGAAAGAGTTAACACTTTGGCTATGAGGAAATATGAAGTAATAGATGAAAACAAGACGAAAGTGAGGTAAGATTAACTCAACGGATTTTAGCAACAATGGATTAATGCCATGAAGTATAATAAGAAAGGGAAGAAAAAATGAAGAGTTAGACAACTAGATGAAGAACCTTTTGAAAAGACAGTGAAAGCAAATAATATTAAGGTTGTTCCAATGAAGCCGGAACAAAAATTTAAGTTCACATCGAGACTTTAAACAATCAAGATTATAGGTCCTAAAGATATATACATACCATTGAGCATTGATGGGCACCAATTTAGAAACAACTTATGTGATACGACAGCCTCAGTCAATGTGAAGCCTATAAAGGACATGTTATTAGCTAATTTGAATATCAATTGTCCCGATATAATGAAGTTGCAAGCAGTTGATGGTAACTTGGAAACAATAATCGAGAGAGTCTTGAATGTGAATGTTATAGTGGGTAGATTCATATTCATCACTGATTATCAAATTATGGATCATAATATGGATGATGATGTGTATGTGATACTTAAGCGACCATTATTTAACATTGCTAATGCGGTCTTGCACATAAGGAAGAAAATGATCACAATAAGTATCAAGGAGGATTATGATGCCGAAAATATTGTCTTTGTTGAAAGGCAAGAAGTGCATCCAAATGGGAGAGATACCATTATCTCCAGCCTCCAAATGGAGTATCTTGATTTAGACTTGGACTAAATGAGCGAAAAGGCATCGGACTAATGATGTTAATCTAAACATTATTAGGAGGTAGTCCTAGGGTTTTTATTTCGTATTTTTGAATTTAATTCAATTAGTTATTTATTTAGTTTAGTTAGTATAATCTGATTTAGTAGTTTTTAACTTTTGAGAATTTAGTGCTAATTATGTAGAAAAGACTATTTGTCAGGTGACATTTCATCGAATTGGAGAAGTGTCACATAGGAAAAACATTCATAAAGCATCAAGGAGTTATAAAGATATTATTATTATATGTTTGTGTTTAGTGTTTTTATGTTTCAAGCTTATTTTTAAAACTTGAGGATAAAGTTTGGTTTAAGTTTGAGGGCATCAACACTACACTATTGGAATTGGCAAGAAAGGATAAAATAAGGATAAACACTACAGGTATGATTGTAAAATCTTATTCCTATAGTAGTTAAAGAGGAAACGTTCATGCCTTTAATTGTGTATGAGTAAGAATACAAGTGTCTTGTAGATATGAAACTCGAGATAGTGTTATACAATTTTTGAAAAAATGAGAAATGTAGCAAACAATGATATAATGTCATGATTAAAAATCTAGAGTTAGGGAATACCATGAACTTGAAACAAAAGCAAGAAGAATACTAGACACTTCTTGTGGAAAAAGTTAAATCTTTAAATATTTGTATGGTAATTATGAATCTATCTTGGGTATAAAAGTGAATAAAGACTTATTACTAAGGGGGAAAGGGATAGGCACTATGTTAATGAAAAAGTTGGAGTTAAAACTTGCTTGATAAAGTGAAAGTGAAAAGTGCTAACAAGAGTTTTAAATAAAAAATAGAGAGTCCCATAAGTTCTACAGGAAAATGAGCAGAGAACTTGATGGTTGGAAAAAAGAGAAAATTAGAATCTATAGGAAAAAAGGAGTAGGGACCGTACAAATAAAATATATGAAGAGAAAAAAGAAAATTATATATAAAAACAAAGAAAAGAAAGTCGAAAGTTAGATTAAAACTATTCAAATAAAAGATTTAGCTTGAGTATAAGAAGCTTAGTTAAGTTAAGTTTTCTTTCCAACTATATTAAGTCATATGAACTTTTGAAGTGCTAATGTCTACAAAACTAGTATAATCTATGCTTATTTGTAAATACTTGAACTTAATGAGAAATCATGAGATTGTACACTTGCTACTTGAGTGTCGAAGTGAAATAAACTTGTGAGTAGTGATGGTTTTGGTTGTGACTACTTTGGTGTTTTGAAAGTAAATTATATGTGTTGTTAAAACTACATGTTTTTGAAAGTATAAGTTTTTGCAAAGAAAAGCTCTAAATTAGATTATTAACTTGAACTTATTTGAATTAAGGGATACTCCATGAACGATGTGAAATGAATATGAATTTAAGTAATATTAGTGGTATTAAGAATACATAGTAAAATACACTTTTACTTTAGATGTGTGAAATTTTAAGTTAGGGGTATTTGATAAGTAATTCTATAAACTTATATATAATTAGTTTAGTATTATATTTAGTATAAATATCCCAAAATGAGCTCTAATTGATAGTATTTATGTATTTTCAGGTATATAAGGTTTAAAAGAGATAATGAAGTGATTTCGTGGAGAAATGAGGATAAAATGCACAAAAGTAGGATTGACGCTTTGGTAAAGATGTTTGACACAGTGGAGATGGCTAGATAGTGTGGGCAAGCCGTGGAGGACCCAAAAGAAAAGAAAAAGTGGTAAGCAGAGACGGCGTAGTGGCAACGCCGTAGTGCCAACGCCGTAGGAAACAGGGGAAGGCGTCGAGATGGCTAATGTAGAGCGTTGAGTCTACTCGAGTGAGATAAAATGCATATAATGATGCCAAAGCTGTGGCGACACCATGGCTTTACATAAACATCGTCGGATCACTTACAGAAAACATCGAGATGTAGAAACTAAAACGTCTAGAGTTATATTTCGTGTTGAATTATCTATTAAGGTTTCTAATTTTTTTCTAAAGTTTCTTAAGAGTATAAATATGTATTAAAACATAGTAAACATATATACACAACCATAGATTGCAACCAATTATCATAGTTTTACATAGTTTAGTTTGTTCTTGAGTATTACGAAGAATTGTGGATGAGAAGACATTGAAACCTCACATGTGGTTATTCGGTATTATTTTCTTTTAATTAATTGAAGTTATTATGTTTAATCATTGATTGCAATGAATGATCACGTGTTGTGCGTGCCAAATATAACCCATAATCGAGTTACCAACCACAAAAGTGTAGTAGTGGTAAATACTGGGTCGAATCTACAGGACTTGAGTTTTACTCTAAGTTAACTAAAGATGGGGGCTTTCGAAAAGTTTAATGAAACAATTAATCAAAATTAGTAAGAATTCAAAATTGCAAGAATGATAAAATACCTAGGTGTACGGTTCCACAAATCAGGATAAAGACTCAATGGCATATCATGGTCTTCAATCTTTTCCAAAAGATTATTAATTCAAATCTTCCTAGATTAGCTATGGAAAATTGACATCCGCCAAAAATCTCTAATTCCCCTAATCTCGGTAGCTAGGACATCCGCCACTAACTACTTCCCTAATTAATGCATAACCCTAGACATCCGCCAATAAGGTTTAACACATTAACTGCAATAATAAAGATCCATGGAAATAATAATCCTAGATAACCAAATCGAGTCTGCTTTCAATTAACCTAGATTCAATTGTTGCAAACTCAAGAACCGAAAGGTATTGGCGGCAATCGAGCGAGTGTTTATCACTTATATTGGTCCAAAAATACAATTACAGATACAATTAGTCCAATTAACTACAGATTGTCCACCTAAAAGCATGCAATGGACATATATATACATTAGATTTAAACCATATTCATAAAAATCATCAACAATGAAATACAAGAAATTAAATCAAATCAAATAATCAAATAATAGATCTCACAAGTTATGTCATGAATCAAGAATCTCGACTTATTTCCTTCAAACCTAGGCTAGGGTTTATTTAGCCGAACATGGTCTTCATAATCACCAAAGAAAAAGATAAAACGTTGAGTGACTGCTGCCTCCAAACAACAAAAGTCGATATTCCTCAAAATACCCTAAAGTCCTCATATGAAAAACCACTCAAAATCGCTCTCTGAAAGTGAGAGAAACTAGTTTTAGGGGTTGGTCTCCTAACACATGCTGGGAGAAACATCTAGGGGCTACTGGGCGTTTCTGCATGGGGCTTATACACATGTCAGTGCGAAGTTGGCCAAATATGTTGGAGTCGCTGATGTGGCAGCGTCTAATTGGGGGAGAAAACAACTGGTGACGCATTATGTTAATCGAGAGGCGACACGTGGACGCAGTTGTTGGGGTTGCTTTGCTCGCACAAAGTCGTGTGAAAGCATGGAAGATCGCACAACGGCATCTTGAGGACATTTGATGGATGCTGAAGCGAGAAATGAAGATTGTTGTGACGTGTTGCAGAAACGACACATGGACAAGCTAGTCCAATGAAAAGAGCCACATGCCACTGATGGAAGGCACAGAACTCGTACGAGATGTGTGTCAATATAGAAGACTTTACTGTACGCATCTCGAGGCTTAATCAATGGCTATCGCTGTACAGTGGCCTAAACGTGTTCGGTTTATACGTCATTTAACCTGCTTTCAATTACTACACCCACTATAGAACGAATCTCTCGAGCCAGGTCCTCTAGTAGCTTATCACTACATATAAATACTCCATTTCACATAATTTTTTGCCCCAGATTCAACCACGCACTTCGCTTCACCTGAAAATGAGAAATATATATAATTAAATATATTTAGAGATTTTACACATTAATTATATCAAAAAGACTATCAAAAACCTCTAAATACCAACTTATCAATTAATATCATTATGTGCATGTTTGTTTCAATTATATGTGAGTAGTTCATTAATCTTAGGTATCAATGGATCATATAGTATGAATATTATTCTAAAGTAGTATGAGTGGATTATAAAGTTAAAAAGTGTAATGGTTAGAATTTGTATTGATTCTAGGATGCTATAAAAATCTTGATCAAGTTTTTGTTGATTATAGGTTTTAGGAGTTACTATGGTCATTGGAGCTTTTAAGCTAAGTACGCATGGTACAATCGTAAGAAATATAAAATAGATCGATAGTTATTAATTCAGAGGCATGGATAGTAAACTTAAGTGCTTATGAATCTAAAGATTTGGAACTTAAAGCAACGTGGAACTTAGGTTATTCACACTGATAGGTGGAGTTTTAGTTTACACATTAGAATATTTTTCGTCATGACAGTGGGCTGAAGTTGGATTTGGAGGAAATCCGTATATTTTAATTAAGCATTGCATACACATAATGAAGATGATGAAAGTAAGTTGAAATGCATAGTTATTCATTACCTTGGTGAAGTTGTGAACTAAGATCTTCTTAATATAAGAGTTTTACAAGTTATTTACATGGTTTTGTTAGAATAAGATAGTTTAGTTAAAACCAATGAAAAAAGGATTTCCTTCGCAATAGAGTAAACCTGACTAAATATACTGAGTTCAATACACCTTTCCCTAATGATGATATCCATAATCAACGTAAGTTGATTACACTGTTACTACAATAGAGCTATCATACATGTGGCCACGATCAAAGAGCAAGTGATGTACAAGCCAGAATGAGTCAACATTTTGGCTATGAGAAAATTTGAAGTGATGTATAAGAAAGGAACGGAAGTGACACAAGATGAGATAGAAGGATTCAAGCAACAAAAGATCAATGCCTTGAAGAATAACAAGAATGGTAAGAAACAATGGAGAGTTAAGCAACAAGATGAATAACCTTCTGAAGAATCACCGAAAGGAAATAACATCAAGGTTGTTCCAAAGAAGCCCGAACCAAAATTCAAGTTCACACCAAGACTTCAACAAATCGAGAAGAGAGATCCAGGGATATATGCATATCATTGAGCATTGATGGGCACCGGTTTAGAAACATGTGTGATACGAGAGCCTCGATCAATGGAATGCCTATAAAGGGCATGTTACAAACGAATTTGAAGATTAATTGTCCTGATACAACCGATTTGCAAGTATAATAGGGAGCATCTTGAATGTGTATGTAAAAGTAGGTAGATTCACATTTATCATTGATTTAGAGATTATGGGTCATGATATAGAAGATGTTGTGTCTATGTTACTTGGGCAGCCATTCTTGAACACCGACAATGCGGTCTTGCACACAAGAAAGAAAATGATAACAATGAATATCAAGGAGGATATTCTAAACATGAATTCTATCATTGAGTCAAGTCAACGTGTATATATCACATACATAAATTAACTAGATGCTTTAAAACCAATTCTTGATAACAATTATCTCAAAACCTATATATGTTTTCACACTTATATCATATATATATATATATATATATATATATATATCAAAGAAAAAATGCAAACGTTTAATAGAATGTGCCCTGGGTCAATCTACAAACAGTCAGGACATTCTCAATGAGGAACCACTTAAAGTGAAGATTGAATTGCACAGACTCAACGAAGATTGATTCCTCTATCAGTCAGTAAACGATAATAAACTATAGCATTTTATGGAAGGATTACAAGTTTATTTATATATTGGGTTAGTTAAGTCATATATTTAGTATAAGTATCCTTAAATGAGTGTTAATTCATGGTATTTTTATTACATTTTCAGGGAAATAAGGGGTAAAGGAAATGTAACGGGCCGCCCTAATTAATTTTAATTAATTGATTAATTACAAATTAGGACCCTAAGCTCGGACACGCGTGGACACTGTGGAAAAATCTTAGACATGCTTGATGAGGTAGTTTTGGTGATTTTTGTATGACTCGTGTTAATCTATTATGTTATTATTAAATGTTCGCGTCACACTATTATTAGGATTTTCATTGATCGTGTTGTACGCGTAAAAGGACAAAAGCATCGGACACAACGAGATGCGCGAAACCCGGGTGTACAGGTAGTCGGGGTTCAATGGTCACATCACCCATCACATTACCTATCACATCACATCACATCATCATCATCACCACTTTTATCTCTCTCATATATATTTTTTCTCTCTCCTCTCCAAATCAAACACCCATTTTACTCCCTCATCTCTAATCGATCGTCCCTCTGTCTCATTTTTGTTTCTTCTTCAACTCTACTTCATCATTTCATTTGGTCTCACCTTACCAAACTCTCCTCCCACGACACTCTCGGCCTCTCTAACTCCTACGTCATCGCCTTTCATGTCGGCAATCTCTCTAAGCTGACGTTAGTGGTAGTTGTTGAGATTTTTAGAGAAATTAAAGTTTTAACGGTGGTGTATTGTTGTTTTTTATGTTGATGTTGTTGGTGTTAAGGTTAATGTTATAGTGTAGATGTTGAGTTGTTGTTGCCAAAAAAAAAAAAAAAAAAAAAAAAATGTAAAAGACGTCTCTTGAGATGCAAATTGATTTTGTCTCTCCATAGACAAAAGAATTGAGGGAGGGGAACGTGATGGGCTGGGCCTGGCTACCCAGGCCCGGGCCCAAGAGGTTCGGTTGGGCTAAACCAGGCCTAGTTCGGGCCCAGCCCATAAAAAAAGTTATGAAAAATTATAAAAATTAAATATAAATGATTTTTAAATGAAAATAAATTAAAGAAAATTACATAAAATGGATAAAAATAGTAAAATATTATGAAAATCCATAAAAATAAAAAAATATGAAAAAAATTATAAAAATCTAGGAAAAAGAGTTTCGAGGCTTTTTCGGCGTTTAGCACCCCAATATAACCCGAAAAATATGCCAAAACAAGAATTTTTAGAATAAAATTTCAAAGTGTTGGTCCCACATTATAAACTTACTTAATGTGACTCTAAAATAATTAAAGCGGTATAATTGGACACCAAAGACATAGAAGACCATAGTCAGGTGTCGAGTGCACATTTCGAGGCCTAAAATAGATATTTTGGAGGGATATTTGCGATTACTTGAGATAAGTAAACCTACAAGAAAGTCAACTTGTAATTTTACATATTTCTTTTGAAATTTACTAATTTCCTTCGTAATTTACTTATTTCGCTTTTATTTTTCGCCAGTTCGGCTTTTATATTTATTATATTCCCGCATGTCTGTGTATAGCCGAATGGATGGTATAACTCCTTTCCGGCTATCTCCTTTCCGGTGTCGTGTGAGATTTCTCTCCGGCCACTATGCAGCGATAGCCATTGATCAAGCCTCAAGATACGGTTGGTGAGGACTCCCATATTGACACAGCTCGTGTGAGTTCCTTGCCTTCCAGCAGTGCCACGTGTCTCTTCTTTATTGGATTACCTTGTCCATCTGTCGTCCAACAGCAAGTCAGAGCAATCTTCATTTCTAGTTTCAGCATCTTTCAGACTGTCTTCGAGATGTGGTTACGCGATATTCCATGTTTTCGCATGACTTTGTGCGAGAAAGCAACCCCAGCAACTGCCTACACGTGTCGCCTCCCAGTTAGTACTACGCATCACCAACTACTTTCTCCACCAATAAGACCCTGCCACGTCAGAGATCTTTAGCTCTCTCCACCAATCCGCTGCTGCCACGTGGCAGAACCTTTAGAAAAAGCCCAAAACAGCCCTCAGATCCTCCTTGGGGCACATGTTATGAGACCAATCCCCAAAATTACTTTCTCTCACTTCCAAGGACCAAATTTTAGTAGGGTTTTTCATATTAGGACTTTAGAGTAATTTGAGGAACATCGACTTCTATTGTTTGGAAGTTGGAGGCACTCAAAACCATGCCCGACTAAACAAATCCTTGCTTAGGTCGGAGGGGAAACGAGTCGAGATTCTTGATTAATGGTATAACTTGTGAGATCTATGATTTTTATTATTTAATTTGATTCAATTTCTTCTATTTCATTGTTGTTGATTTTAATGAATATGATTTAGCTCTAGGGTATGTATATGTTCATTGCATGCTTTTAGGTGGACAATCTATAGTTAATTGGATCGATTATATCCATAATTGTATTTTTGGACTAATAAAAGTGATAAACACTCACCCATTTGCCGTAAAAACCTTTCGGTCATTGAGTCTGCAATAATTGAATCTAAATTAAACCGGAAGTGGACGTGATTCAGTTATCTAGGATTAGTATTCTCACGAATGTTTATTATTGTGGTTAGTGTGTTAAACCTTATTGGCGATGTCTAGGGTTATACATTAATTAGGGAAGCTGTTAGTGGCGGATGTCCTGATTATCGAGATTAGGGGAATTAGAGATTTTTGGTGGATGTCGATTTTCCATAGCTAATCTAGGAGAATTTAAATTAATATATATTTTTTAAGAAAGATTAAGAACCATGATATGCCATTGAATCTTGATTCTTGCTTGTGGAACCGTAGACCTAGGTGTTTTATCTCGTTGATATAAAAATTTTGCAATTTTTTTTATCTTTGCTAGTTTTAGTTAATTGTTCTTCGAACTTTCTAAAACCCCCCATTTTTAGTTAACTTAGAGTGAAACTCAAGTCCTGTAGATTCGACCCCGTATTTACCACTACTACACCCTTGTGGTTGGTAACTCGATTGCGGGTTATATTTGGCACGCACGACACGCGACCAATAGGCGATAAGAAAGAACAAATATATTTTAAACTCCAAGAAATATATGAAAACGACAAAAAATAGTAAGTTTTGCTCGAAAACGCTTGGTATTTTCGATTTCATGGATATTTTTGTGCTCCAAATGCAAGATTCAAGCCCCAAATCGAAGCTCTAAACCCAACAACAACAATACAAAAAGCTTACTCAAATGCAATAAAAATCTTAAGAAAATCAAAAAATTCACACGAAAAGTGGTGGTGAATGCACTCATGACGTCGAATTGACGTGGTTACGCTCGAATTTCATTGAATTTGAGTTGAATATGTGATTGCGATTCGAGAGTGGGTTTGATTGAGTGAATAGGGAGTGAGCAAGGGTGAGTGGGATATGGGTAAGTAAAACCTCTTTTATATGGAGGGAAAACAATGTCATTTCATTTCACAATGGGGTAAAAAGGAAAATTTGAATTTGGTAAGTTGAGCAAGTTTGGGGGGTCCATTAAGCTACTTCCTTGTTAAATTATAACATCATTACAGTTAACTATTCTGTGAATTTTAAAATGATCCAATAGATTTTGAAATAAGAACAAAGTTTAACTAATTTATGATGTGTGAGTCATTGATTATGATCTCAAAATGCATGTACCTTGTTTAGTTGGGTGACTACTTAAAGCAGATTGCAGACACTGCTTTACTTAGGAAATTGCAATGTGATTTGGTCCTCAATCAAGCACATGATTTTTATAATTTATGGTGCCATTGTTATCAGTAAATTGTGAAGGCTACCAAATAATACGTAATTCACATTTGAGTCATGCATATGTAAAACGAATCATAATTTCCATTGCTTGACCAAACATGCAAATAATGTCGCTCCAAGCACCATCGCTAATTCAATTTCAATTCCTGCATTTACAACCAATAAAAATAAAAAACCTTCATAGCTTAAACGTTTTTAGTATTACTCAACAATTGCCTGAAACATCTGATAATTAGTCGAAGAAATTTGCCACGATGGGTTGATCATTACTATATGGCCTATTCGATCGCTTGATAGTCTGAAAAGGTTTCAAACATCTTCATTTAGAAAGATTTCGGGATGCACCATAACGGCTTTGGTGAGATTCAGAGCCTTTTGAAGCTTCTTTTGGTCAAACACTTCAACTTCAACCAAAAAGTTTAAGCTAACTGGACGACGATCAGAGAGTCGTTACTAGTGTGTCTGTAAGAAATTTCTTTGATGCCTTTCCCAAACCATAGTATACGATCGCACTTGTATAGAGAGTCACTACTTAAATGAGACCATGAATCATTTGGGTTTTTACTAATAAATTATTTGTTTCTATTTTTCTTCCTATAGTAACAAGTATATATGTACGCAACCATTAGTGTTACCTCGTATAGGAGAACATTACCAAGAGGATGCAGTGGTGTGCTATTTGTTTATACATGTTCGTAGTAAATTAAGCAAAAAAATATAGGAAGTCCACGTAGGCTCTTACCATGTTGGTGTTCTCTTTTTCTCTCCTTGGGATTTTCTCTAACGTATCTATCTAAGTTGAGTTCATACTTGTAATTTAGGGGGAAGTCTATAATCCCCTCCTTCCAGCCACTAAAAACATGTCCGCTGTGCAGTTTTTTGCTTAGCTATCAAAATAAACAATGTCAACATCAAATTTAGATAAAGCCATAATTGCATTAGATTAAGCATAAAGTGAAATCAATCACATATGGTTCCCACACAAATCCTTAAATTTAATATATAGATTAAACACAATAGTGTAATGAAAAGTGAAATCTTATAACCCAAGATGTGAGGATGATTTAGATCGATTTGGACAACATGTTGAAGACTATAGAACACTTCTTTTCACCTCACTTGATTTGCATACGATCACCCCCAAAAACCCTCAAGTGAGTGTATGAGTATTTGATCTTCACTTTTGTGCTAAAAAACCCATATTATTGTTTTTTTATGAATGTGTGACTTAGTTGGATCAAAAACATGTTCAATGTGTTTATAGGGTTCTTTCCATACCCTTTTGACTATTTTTTGCCATTATGGTGATCCAAAGATCCAAAACAGTTTACTAATTCAAATTAAAAGTGTAGATGCTTCACTTTAAAAAAGATGTAAGGCAGACAAGGAGCGCACTCCACCAAATCCCTAGGGCGTGCTTCCCTTTTTGGTGGAGCGCGCTCCAACAACAGGGGCTAAAATTAAATAATTCTGGTTTTGCGCTCTAAACCCGTTTCCCTTGTTGCAACCCCCTAAACCTTTTCATATGGTCTCTACAAGTTTGGTATGATCTAAGGAACATGCCCAAATCATTTGAATAATTTTCAAAGGTTAAAACAGAGAAATCCATGTTTCATTCCAATACTAGGGAGTTTTCTGAAAATATTTTTAAAGTGAACCGAAAACTCTTCTAAACTGATATCGGTGCATCAAAATCAAAACCAATAATTTGCACACCTCAGGTTCATGTCAAACAACACATTTGCCTGAATTAAAACATTTTAAAAATCACAGATTCAAAAATCATGAGATGCATGAATTTAAGTTCATGAAAAACACAAAATTTGTAAAATGCATAAATCTAATGCATTTAGCTCATGTAATTGAACTCTTATACCTTACGAATGATGTACATAGCTTTATATATGTTTTTTAGTGCCTTTCCTTGCCTTGATCAAGTTACGAGCTCTTCAAGTCTCATTTCTTCCATTTTGTCCATTCCAATTGAACTCGAATTAGTTGGTACACTTTGAACTTGTGAGTTCTAAAAATGTTGGATTGTGTTGTAATACTTGACAAATGTGTTAGTACCATTTCATGTTGTTTGTTGACATCAAAATCTCGGGACAGAGTCTAAGTGATGAAACACTTAGTCCAATAATCACCCCTTTTTTATGATAACAAACAACCGTGAACTTGAAAAACAAGAATAGTCATTAAAAGCATATCAAGATCATAATGGTCAAGTTCAGCATATATATTTCATCCCTTTTGATAACATCAAAAAGTAGGTATAGACTTTCCCCCTATTAATAGGCATCAAGATAAATACAAGAAAGCAAAAGGTGATTTATCCATTCATGCAATTTTAGAAAAGACATGGAGTAAGAGATAAAAGAAATGCCATTTATTCATAAATGATAAGTCAAAGATATACAACATTCATGGCATTACATTCTCAAAAATATGAAAGATGAGACAATGTAGCACAAATATAAACCGACATAAACATGAGTTAAAATGTTACATATGATGTGCAAAAATGAACTCTCACTCATGTAATAACTTAGATACTCCCCCTAACATGATCATATTAGATGCTCACCCTAAAGATATATATCTAAATGTCCTAAGCTCCTCGTGAGACTAACGATTGGGACACGATGAATCGCTCTCCTCGATGAACGATCTTGCTCGAGGTGTCGTAGACTTGTAGTATGATCGACTAGTGTGTTGTCAAATAAGGTAAGCCAAGCATTGATAGCATCAAACTGAGAAGACATGTAAGAGTGAAGATATGTAGCAAATGGAGGCTTGTCCTCTGGAGGCTAAAGATGAAACTACTGAAATGATGGCCGACATGTAGGTGGCGGTGGTGCAAAATAGTCCGGCTGTGGCATATGATGAGGGCTAAGCGCTCCAATGTCGGCATCGAAGTATACATCAACATTTGGGGCACCCTAGTCATTTCCTTGATCTCCTCCCTTACCTAAGTCATCGACACCAAGGTCCCAAAAAATAACATTCTAGTCATATAAGTCGCGTTAAGTATAAACTAAATCTTCTAGCTCCGAGGGTTCCCAATCTCCCAATCTCAAATCCTGAGGATCATCCTTATACCTGACCCAAGTCTGAGTGGGTAGGTGGTACTTGTAGCCTATGCTCTGCTAGTTTGCCTCGCTCGACCTGTCAATCACCAACTTGGGCAAGCCTCCCAATGCCATGTCAACTCCAAATTCCTCGAATACTCGAGTAAGAATGGATGCATACGACATATACTTCGATGTATTTTGTTTAGAATGAATGTAATGGAGGAGGAGATATGTAAGCTTAAGTTCGCTTTCATCATAATAACCAATAATACATACAAGTCCATATGTGTATGTGACACGATTCTTGCTCCTACCGCATGGCATCAACACCTTAGTAAGAACCTTGTGAAGCAAGTGCGAAATCAGCCAAAACATAGTGTCAGTGATGGTTAAGGGAAAAATCATCGTATTCGCAAGTCGGCACATAACATTGTAGGCTCCAAGCCTATCATACTTTTGGATAGTGGATGGTATTGGATAATGAGATGGTGGCATTATGTAATGGAACATTGAAGATATGTGCCAACAATGCCGGTGTGAGATGAATTTCCTTGCCGACAACTTGAGACTTCAAAGAAAAGTTTGATGACTCTTTTAATTTCTTATAGAAGACTTGCACTAGTGGCTCATAGTAGTTGCATTTGACCTTGTGTAATGGTGTTCAACCAATTCCATCAAATAGTGAACGAAGTGATAGGTTGGCCTTGTAAAAGAGTCCCAAGTCCAAGATGGTCGGTGTCACTACCGCCTTGCCCGTGTACCTCTCATTGATAGGTTCCAACACACTTAGGACTTCATCACTAAGCTTTGTGGTATGCCTCCTTGGATTGGTGGAGTGAGGAACTTGAACATCCGAAGGGATGTTCTCCAATGAAGTGGGGGCATTAGAACAATGTGAAGCCCAAGATGAGGAAGAGTGTGATGTACTCTCTGATGACTCACTAAGTATCAAATGATGTTTTGCGTGAGTTCCCATCGATTGTGAAGCCAAATTGGATGTCCTATTTGTGTTTGACATTTTGTCAATCACTTTGAGTGCACCAACTTAAGATGGGATTTTTAAGGATTGAGGTTGGATTCGGGCACAATGGGTGATGGCGAGAGGCAAAGTGAAGTATGATTATTGATTTTCGTCCAAAACTTGATGAAAAAGCAATGGGTGAGAAAGGTCGAGAATCGAGTGAAGTTGGGAGAAAACGTGAGCTTGGACAGTGGCTCTCGGGTGGCAGTTAAATGTGCCAACCCCAACGTTGGAGCTCGGTCCACTTGAACGTGGGGCGCGCTCCCATATCTGGTTTTCAAACCCCAAACTCGGGCTCCTTGGAGTGCACTCCAAGGAAAATTTCTAAGTTTTTCAACTTCAGAAAATTTGCCTCTAGAGTTGCACTAATTTCATGATTCCGTTTGAATTAACTTACAAACATATTCATGAGGTTATTTCCCATCTAGGACATGTTCCTAACGTAAGACTTATTTTACAAACCTCGATTATTAGATCTTAGTCTATCACCTAGGCTCACTCATGCTCCAAAATTAATCTAATTCACTCTATTTATCATGGACTTTGGTACCCAAATATCTTTAATTTAATAGACATAGCTTCTAGGAGTGTTTCTTATAGTACCCATGCCTTAATGTGAATCTTATTTCTAGAGTAGGTTCCTTTTAGTTTAGGATATGCTTTGAACTTATAAGACCTTCTAGAGTCCCTTTGTTGAGCTTCTAAATGTGAATACTTGCGTTTCTCTAGGCTAAGCTCCAATTTCACATTCTCCTTCTCATTAGTGAAATTTGTACCCTACATTTTCCATTCATCTTATCTCTCTTGAAGAACTTGATCTTGACTTTTTAAGGCCATGTTCTCTTCAAGAATGCTCTCGTTCATCTTAAGACTTTTATCAAGTTTTTTTTGAAGCCTCATCAACTCATCTAATGCAAGTTGAATCATGTTCTTAGATTCATTCTCTTTAATGAGATTGTCCAAGACTAGTTCAAGATTCTTACTAAAAGTAGACAATTCATCAATAAATGAATCATGAAAGAAATTAACATCAGTGAATGAGTCAACAATAGGATTACTTTCATGTACATGAAAGTGCATAGAACTATCATCATCATTATCATCATTATCATCATGATTTTGCACATGAGAATCCATAGGTTTAAGATCTTCATGTAAATAAGCATCTTTATCATCAACTTGTGTATCAAGAATGTGTTCATCATGTAGGGATAGAGAAACAAGATAGTAACTAGAAGACAATGACTCATCACATTAGCTAGAATAAAACGAAAAGTTGGAATCATTGCAATCATTACAAATTTCTTCTATTTTCTCCATATTTCTTTAGATGAAATGCATAAGGAAAGTTTAATCTTAATGTCATCAAGAATACTAAAAGGAAGAATATGCCTTATTTCATCATCAAGTCTCACTAGCCACTTTTCTTCCCAATTCAACTTCTTATTTGGCTTGGGAACTTCAATATCATTCACTACTCTAAGTGGAGTGTATGGACCATTTTCTAAAATGTCCCACATCTCATGTGATTGGGCTACAAAGTATGTTCAAAACCTAATCCTCCAACTCCTAAAAATAAAATCCCTAAACTTAGATGGAACGGTAGCATCAACACCGAAAGTCATGGCCATTGATCTTTAGCTCTAGGATGTAAGTCCGAATATGAAGAGCACCCGCTCTGATACCTATTGAAGGTCACATAAGGGGATGAATTGGGTGTGAGGGACAATATAAATTTCTTACAACTTTCGTTGCTAATCTCCTAAGTTCACTTCAAAAGTTTAGCTAGATGAGCACATGTATTAGTGATAGCTATAGTAATGTGGCCAAATGGTTCAAGTGAATGAAATGCTACACTAAGAGAAGGGGGTAGAAGAGATGTTAGTACACAATCGATTTATAGTGGTTCGATCCCTCGGATCTACATCCACTACCTAACCTCCCGGTTAGGATTTTAAACCAACACTTATATTCCAATAAGTGAACAACCCCAAGCCTGCAAGCTTAGTGTGCCTAGTCTCCACTAGGTCTTTTGCATTTGCCTTACCGCAATAAGAACTTTACAACCACCTAGTCTTAACTAGGAATTTGACTTGCCTAGATGCAACTAAGTCTTTACATTGCCTATTCCCCGATAGGCTTACAATCACTTCTATATACTAGTAAGATTCACAACTTGGTATATTCACCAATAGACCTTACAACCTTTACAAATTAAGAATTATTTGTCGTTTACAACAAGTAAATTGGTATAAGATGTTCTCCTCTCATAAGCCAAATGTAATCCTGAAATGAAGTAATGCAAGTGAGACTTTGCCAATTGAGATGCCTTATAAATCAACTTTTATAGGCTAACTTTCAATATTGAAACCAATAAAGAAAGTATAGCTTAAGCTCAAGTTAGTTCCATGAAATGGCTAATTGATGCACAAATGCAAAATGCAAGTTTAAGCTCAAGTTGTGCAATCAAGATCTATGGTCACAAGTAGATTAATATTCAAAACGAAACCCTTGTAAATTTGTTGTCAAAACAACATAAACGTGAAACCACATAAACAAATATAGATTATGTACAAATCGGTTTCAAGTCAATTCAATGCACATAAGACAATTCATAATTAAGCTTAAGTTGTGCTATCAAGAATCTCGAGTTACAAATGGACTTAAGATTAAGAACAAAACCCTTGATAATATGTTGTAAAACAACATAAGCATGAAACCACAAGCACAAATATAGATTAAGGACAATTAGGTTTCAAGTCAATCCGATGCACTATGAATAATCACAATTAACTATAAGTAAGTGCACTTCCAAATTTAAGTTCACACAAAATCAAAATTAAGTTCAAAACCCTTTTTGATCGTATCAAACGAACACTTTAAAGAAAAATAGCCAACATATGTATAGGTTAGGCTTTATGTGTTTTCCTAGTTCCTCATGTATAATAGTGATTCAAATCTTTGAATATAAAATATTGTATAAATGGGTTTTTGGGTTCATGTAAGGTTAGATCTTTTTTGGAATTGTTATAATGGTTTTAGTGCGGATTAGAATGTTGTAGAGGTAAGGTAATTATGGTTTAAGGATTTTGAAAACCTGAGATAGTTTAGAATGAATAAATAATATTTATTAATGATGCATATATTGTTATGGGGTGGATTGTGAGTCCTCCGACATTTCTACCAATCTGAGTATGTTTGTTGAAGATTATTGAAGGCTGAGTTTTTCCTGTGTATCTAATTAAACTTTGATGTTCAAGATTCATTTTCGAATTCTTTAGGGTAATAAAGTTTTATAATTGATGATTACATGATCTTAATTTTAATTATTTAGGTTGTTTGAGGTTAAGGCTACTAGATTATTAGGGGATTAAGGTAATCTAGGTCAATCAGATGCCTTAATTAGGTGGGGTCTGACTGGACAAAAACATTCCATAAAAAGAGTACTATTCTCCAATGGAGGATCATTTTAATAGGAAATTAAAGAAGTAAAGGACTTGCCCAAAGAGTTCCCTGAGATTTTAGATTCCATGACCATTTATCTTCATTGTGCAGCTTAATTCTAATGATGATATAGGAAATCCATAATGTCCTAGGAATCTAGATGCTAATGATAAACCTCCTACCTATGGATCCTACTGAAATTGAATATGGCTACCACTGCCTACTATTTTTCTTGAAGTACAAAAAAAATTCCATTAATCATAATGGCTCAATACATACAATAGAATAGGACTAGACAAGGAATCGATTACCTTGATAAAGCACATTGGTTCACTAATCCTAATTGTTCATAAGAGCATTCAACTGCTATAAAGTTAATTTTGAAAAACTGCGTCTGTAATAATGGAACACTATGATAATCAATGATTGTTGTCTTGATAAATGTTTGGAACGCAACAATACAGACATACAAATACTATAAAGAAAAATAAAAATTCTAACAAGGGAAGACAAAAAAATACTTTTGCCAAGGGAAGACAAATATATATTGGAAAATGTAACCTAATAAAAAGTATCAACAAACAATGCTAAGCGCAGATCCATGCGCTAGAAATAAAAGTGGTGATGAACTTGAATTATGGTAGAATTATAGTAGATGCACAGATGAAAGAGGAACAAGTTGTGCTAATTATAAATCTAATAAATAATGTAGGATTGAGACTCTTAGATCTATTCAGATCTATGTTTTTTTTTTTTTGAAAAATAATGCTATAAACAATGTTATTGGAGCCACTGCCATCTAAAGAGAAGAATGGTGGTGGTTTAAACACATAAATCACAAAGAAAACAAAAGAGGAAAAATGGATTTTAGGGTTTGGAGGTGGTGGCTATTCTTATGAGTTGTTCCACTTATTAGTTTAGGTATCACTCCCTACTTATTAAATAATATGCCTGGAAAATGATGAAAAGATTTAAGGAGATAAATTTCACTGAGCATTAAATATGCAACTAGGCGAAGAATGAACCTCCATAAATAATTTCTACTACCATGCCTACTCGTAATGACTTTAGCCCATAGAGAATTCCAGTTTCAATGGCCAGACCTTATTTTTCAATGTGATAACTTGACACCATAATTGTCTACCTATGAAAATTCCCATTATTTGCCAATAGCCTTTGAGACACCCATTTGTTAGTTTGAACATTAAAAGGAAATAAGAATGAAGGGCACCCAACGCCTAACATATCACTATAAACCTGCCCCTTTTTGAAATGAGATGCTTATTCCAACTGTCAAGCTCATTATCAATTTCAGTCAGTACTGGACTTCAAAATGAAGAACAAGAATGGTTATAATGGATCTCCTTGACGTAAATCTCGCTCTCCATTCACTAGTGCCGCAAAAGACAAAAGTGTAAATAGCCAATAACCCATTTCCTCCTTTCTCCCATATACCTTATTCTTTAGCTTGCTCAAGAAAGTCATAATCTAGCAGGTCAGGGTGAGGACATTGGTGACCCGAAAAGGCATGAAAGGTTGAAGGTTGAGAAAGAGCACTACTTAAAGGTTGAGAAAAGGGAGCAATTGCAAATTGAACGAAGGGAAGGGTGAGTGAATTGATGACAACAATTTTTTTGATGGGGAAGGAAAAATCCAAAAAAAGCCTACTCAAATATGAAAATAGAAAACCTAAACAACAAACAAAATATTTCCAAATAAATCCAAGCAACAAACCCTAGAGAGAGAGTGAGAGAGAGAGAGTGTGTGTGTGAAAGAAGTAATAGTAGAATTGAAAGAGATTGAAATGAAGATGACCAAACATTACTTACCTATGACGAGACCCCAATCGACCGGTTTGATTAACAAGATGTATGTCTCTAACTGATTATTGATTAATGTGGTCGTGCTAGAGCGATTGTGTTAGATCGAGTGAGGTCAGAGAGCTTTGAGTTTGGGAGTATTTCAAAAAGTAATGCGGGTATAATTTTTTTCATCAAATAGGGAAGGTTTCTTTAAAATTACAAAACTAATGTATTTCTCCTTTTCAAAAGGTGATATTGATGATGACGTGGTGTCTGTGTGGTGTGTTGCTGGTGAGGTGGAACTTTGTATGAATAACTCTTTTTGAGGAGTAATTCATACAAAACATTAAGTGTATGAATTACTCATTCTCAAAAGGAGTAATTTGTTCAACTAAACAATTTTATTAGTTACTCCTTTGAGAACAAGTTATTTGTCGAACCCATCCATGCACCACCACAACACTCAGAATGAATAGGTGCGAGTTTTTGGGTGTTATTTAGTCTATTTTTGTTCGTTTCTTCACACCAATTCGCACAAAACTCACCTCTTGGTGGATAGACACTAAATCTCTTAGTTTTTTTTTTTATAAATTAAAGGGATCTAATACATGCTAAATACATAAAATACATTGAAACACGTTGAGATGTATCGAGAAACATAAAAGGTTTTGAATCGAAGTATGTTCTTGAGTCATAACATCATTCTTTCAAAAGTTCTCCAAAGAGTGTTCTTGGTTGGAGTTGCGTTACGCACATATCATCCAACAACTATTAGTGACTTGATTGTATCATGAAGGAAAGTTTCAATTTTCCAATTGTGTATACGCAGTGTCGACCTGTAGGGAGAAATCTTGTCTAAAAGAGGGTGATTACGTGCCTCGAGCCTATGTTTGGTTCTTCCATTCTCATCTTGTAATCCCGTCTAAAGCTATTTGTTCCAATAATTTTTAAATAAGATTTATCTTCATCAATGGTTTCTTCGACTTCGGATGGGATTTTGCTAACGAATAAGAATGATGGTTTGATGGCGACGACTTTACTCGATGGCAAGAGAAAGTGATGTTCTTTCTCATATCTCTCAAGTTAGCGTATATCCTTGATGATGCGCTTAAGACATTCTTGAACAAACTCCGGATGATTCAAACAAAGTGGTGGATTGATTGTTAAGTTTTATGATCTAGCGAGATTTACAAATCCAGGTACGATATATGATTCATTAATTACTTAATTTGGTGATCACGTGTTGAAGACAAAATTAGTTTGTCTTATATAATCACATGTATGCATATTGTTTGATCATGGAATGACTCTAACATCATTAGTGCTTTAATGCATTCTAGTTTTATTGATGGGTAGTCATACATGGAACATTACCGAGGTATATGAAAAGGCATTAAACTTTTGCATGTAATATAATACATGTTATGCATTGATGTTGATGTAAGTATTTTAAATACTTGGTGGTGTTGGATTATTTGATTTAAGTATATTCAAAGCTTATGGATGAGGATTTCAATCCTGGATATCTAGAAAAGTCTTTTTCACAAAATCTCTTCTAATGACATCAATATTGAGAATTGAATCTTGTTGTAATGCATGACATCAATATTATTGAAATTAATATGATTCATATGCATTTGAGGATAATATATAATTGATTATCTTATAAAAATTGATTATATGCATTATATTAAGGATAGTGCATATATCTATGAATATATTTGATATATAGCTTGTGCAATTAATGCTTATGAAATCATATCATGAGAATCTAGAAAAGTTGTGTCCATATTCTTTTAATGTAAATAGTCACAGAATCTAGAAGATTTGTTTTCAAAATCTTCTAATGAACAAAGAATCCTCCTACTAAGAATGATAAAGTAAGGAGAAATAGAAGACAAATGATGGATAAATCTTTATGTCTAGATTCACTTATTTAGTCGAAGAAAGCATATAAGAAGTTAAGGAAAAAATAAGATATGTTTTTAATTTGAAATGTGATCATGTTTCATCTCAATATAATTCTTCATCAAGGGATGCTTTATGTTTTTTTTGAAAGAAGCGATTAATGATGAAATGATCAATTCAACTTTATTGAATTAAAATTGGGTTTTATTGATCTCTTACCAAGATCAAAGATAATATGGAGCAATTAAGTATTCAAAAGGAATTAAATGCCTATAGAACTATAAATAATTAGTGCAAGGCTTGTTTGGTGGCTAAGGGTTACAAAAAATGGCATTGATTACTTTGATACTTGAGTACCAATTATAATAGTTACATCCATTCGGGTGTTAATACGCTAAGAAAAATGATTATTTCTTGGGGGTGTAAAGAAACAATGATTCTTAGTTGAATTTGAAATTTAATGCCTTAGCACATGAAAGGAATCAGAGTGACTTTCAAAATTATTAGTGGGGAAACACCATTATGGAATAAGTCATGTCTAGACATAATGATCAGTTGTGATAACAAGGGAGTATTTATGAAGTCTGGAGCAAAACTTATAATGGAAGTCTAGACATATATGTCTAAGACATGATCTTTTGAGATAATTACTCAAAAATGTGGTTATCACAATTGATTATGGAAATCTAACAAGAATTTAGCGGATCCATTAACAAAGGGTCTTGTTAGAGATATGATGTCTTAGACATAAAAAGGAATGTGACTTAGGTTTTCCTAATTTGATCGTCACTTGATCAGAACCCAACTTAATTTGATCGACACTTGATTGTGAAGATTACGAAACACTAGGAAATTTATATTATAAAAGGTCCCTTCCTGGTTGTAGTGTTGGTTTTGCATGATGGAGGTTGACAATTGGGTCTTAATAAGTCGAATAGAGTAACTCGCAGATTCACTTAAGTAGACTTATTTATATGGATGTAGAAGTGTGGCCGCTTCTTATGAGCATAACCGACTCTAAAGCACTCAAGAAAGACAAGATTTGCATAAGGCCATAATACGCAATCCATAGAACACTCTTACTTACATGAAATTGGTATGTGTGATATTTTCGGTTTTGTCGCAAGGGCTCTTGGTTCGAAATACGTTCACCATAGTACCTGATAAAATTTTGATGTGTTTACACTAAGTGAAAAGTTCAAGTCCAAAAGATATTTCTCATTTATGTATTGATTTTGGAATGATGCTATATATGTTTTTTGGTCGTGTTATTTCCAAGTGTAGTTTTCGATTTATATGTCCATATAATTTTAAAATGAGGGAAATTGTTGGATTTAAAAAAACAAAACAAAAAAAGCGCCGGGTAGGCGCCACAGCGCACAAAACGAATAGCTGGGAGTTTTAGGATGTTATTTGGTATGTTTTGTCCATTTCTTTGCACCTATTCACATTGAAACTCACCTCTTGTTGGATAGACACTAAATCCCTTATGGCCTGTTCGCTTCACATTTTAGGGAGTCCTAAGGTCATGGGATTAGTTTGTGATGAGACTAACACATGGGTTTAGATGGTTTAGTCCCATTTGTATATCTTGTTCGGTTGGGAGTTTTAAGGCTGGGAGTAAATGTGGTTGTAATGGTACATTTACCAAAATACCCTTTCATAAGCTACGTCTCTCCTTCTCCACCTCCGAAAGCCTCTCACTCACTCTATCAGCTGTCTCAAAGTCCTCGGCTTCACATGCCTCCTCCAACTCCTCCTCAAACTCCCTATACTTCACCGCGGATAAATTCACAGTCTCCACAGCCTTCCTCCTATTCCTCGCCACCTCCTTCCTCAACTTAGACACCTCCGAAACCGCCCCTCGAATTCGCCCAATCTTCTCCATAACCCCACCCCTAATCCCCTCAAACTCCTCCTCACTTGATACACTCTCAGCAACCAACCCATCTATTCTTTCATCGTTTTCGTCTAGAGGAGTAGAGGTTGATGTTGGAGATGGGTCGATTGGGTCAAGAGTTTGATAGGAATTGAAGAAGACCATACCTCCAAAGAGAGAGGCCATGGAGAAGGAAGAGTGTAAATATGTGAGGGGTAAATTGGTAATCTCCAATAACCAACCACTTGGGATTAGTTAGTCCCACCAAAATTGGTGGTTTTGTTTAGTCCCCTCTCCTGCCCATTAGCTAATCCCGTGGCCTAATTAATCCTCCAAGTGAACACCGGATTAACTAGTCCAATGTGGCTAATCCGACCTAAGACAGTGAAGCGAATAGGCTATTAGTATTCTATAAACTAAAGGGATATAATACACATTAATGCAATAAAATACAATGAAATATATTGAGATGTATTGAGAAACACATAAGGTTTTGAATCGAAGTGTGTTCTTAAGTCATTGCATCATTCTTTCTAAATTTCTTCAAAGAGTGTTCTTGGTTGGAGTTGTGTTACACACACATCATCCAACAACTATTAGAGACTTGATTGTATCCTAAAGGCAAGTTTCAGTTTTACCATTGTGTATACGCAATTTTGACCGTAAAGGAAGAAATCTTGTCTAAAAGATAGCGATTACACGCCTCAAGTCTTTGTTTGGTTCTTCTATTATCATATTGCAAACTCTATCCAAAGCTATTTGTTCAAACATGTAAGTCGTGACCAAACTGCATAAACAAGCTCCTAGTGTCGTGTTTTGATTTGCTTACTATTATTCGTTTAAGTGCTTGTATTGTTATCTATTTCTTAGATACAACAACACTCATACCTTACTATAACAACATTTTTTTATTTCAATTGGTATCAGAGCGGGCACTGTGAAATCTTTGTTTACAAAGATAATTGAGACCCACATACTAATCTTAATGTCTTAAGGAAACTAGCTAGATCAGCAGATGGTGTGTATAACATAAGGCCACCACTGCTCACCAATATGAACTACGTGTATTGGAAAGCACGTATAGAGGGATACATACCCTCTATTAATGTCAAAGCATGGAGAGCCATTCAAAATGGCTATGCCCCACCACTTGTAGAAGGAGTGCTAAAGAATACAAGCAAGATGACTGAAGCTATAGAAAGGTTGATGTCTACAAATGCCAAATAACCGAATACAATCTTTAGAGTAGTAACTTAAGAACATCTCAAGCTCATACATCATGCAAAATTGCAAGAAAAGCTTAGAAAATTCTTGAAATTCTCTTTGAAGAAAACGAGATGTTCGAGAGTTAAAGATTGTTCTCATGACATCCTAGTTCGAATCACTAGAAGTGGGAGAAGATGAGACTGTAGCAGAATACAAGACCAAGATAAAGGATGTTGCCAATCAAGCCCAACAACTTGGAAAGAAGTACTTAAACAAAAAGATGGTGCAAAAAGCTATCAAGTCTCTTCCAGCTAAGTACAATGTAAAAGTTGTTGTAATACAAGAGAACAAAGGCCTCAAAGATCCGAGGTTCGAAGAAATCATGGGTTTTCTTACTACCTATGAGATGCATATAAATCGGCGAAAAAAGTCCAAAGAACCGACATTGAAAGTTGCTACTCAATACTTCCATATGGCTTTACTAACCACAAAATATAACAAGTTGTTTAAAAAATTTAGACGATGAAGCCATATGCAAAGGGAGACTTATAAAAGAAAGAACTGGAGACCAATACCATTGACAAAAGTAGAATGAAACGCAGAGAATGAGGAGCACTTGGCCACTTTCAACATGAGTGCCCATCAAGGAGGAAAACGAAGTCTCTAGTGCCTACTTGGAGTTGAAGGTCACCCAAGAGGGGGGGTTTAGGTGTGATGGCCAATATAAATCTTTTACAACTTTCTTTGCTAAGCTCCTAAGTTCACTTCAAAAGTTTAGCTATATGAGCGCATGTATTAGTGATAGCTATAGTAATGTGGCGGAATGGTTCAAGTGAATGAAATGCTACATCAAGAGAAGGGTGGTAGAAGAGATGGAAGTACACAATCGATTTATAGTGGTTTGATCCCTCGGATCTACATCCACTACCTAACCTCCTCGGTTAGGATTTTGAACCAACACTTATATTCCAATAAATCAACAACCCTAAGCTTGCAAACTTAGTGTGCCTAGTCTCCACTAGGTCTTTTACACTTGCCTTACCTTAATAAAGACTTTTACAACCACCTAGTCTCAACTAGGAATTTGACTTGCCTAGATTCAACTAGGACTTTACCTTGCCCATTCCCCGATAGGCTTACAATCATTCTTATATATCAATAGAATTCACAACTTGGTATATTCACCAATAGACCTTACAACCTTTACAAATTAAGAATTATTTGTCGCTTACGACAAGTAAATTGGTATAAGATGTTCTCCTCTCACAAACCAAATGTAAACCTAAGATGAAGTAATGCAAGTGAGACTTTGCTGGTTGAGATGCCTTATAAATCAACTTTTATAGGCTAATTTTCAATATTAAAACAAACAAAGAAGAGTATATATTAAGCTTAAGTTGGTTCCAAGAAATGGCTAATTGATGCACAAATGCAAAATCTCAAGTTTAAGCTTAACTTGTGCAATCAAAGTCAAGGGTCACAAGAAGATTAATATTAAGAACGAAACCCTTATAAATTTGTTGTCAAAACAACATAAACGTGAAACCACACAAATGAATATATATTATGCACAAGTCAGTTTCAAGTCAATTCAATGCACATATGAAAATTCACGATTAAGCTTTAGTTGTGCTATCAAGAATCTCGGGTTAGAAATGGACTTACGATTAAGAACAAAACCTTGTGAATATGTTGTCAAAACAACATAAGCATGAAACAACAAGCACGAATATAGATTAAGCATAATTAGGTTTCAAGTCAATCCAATGCACTATGAATACTCACAATTAACTCTAAGTAATGCACTTCCAAATTTGAGTTCACACAAAATCAAAATTAAGTTCAAACCCCTTTTGATAGTATCACATACACACTTCAAAGAAAAATAGCCAACATATGTATAGGCTAAGCTCTATGTGTTTTCTAATTCCCCATGCACAATAGTGATTCAAATTTCGGCTCAAGAGGTGCAAGTTCATTCTAGGTCTTATCTAGACTTGATAATGGGCTCAACACACTTATGAACACGTTAAAATTTGTCACATATGGTTCCCACACAAATCCTTAAATTTAAGATATAAATTAAGCACAATAGTGTAAGAAAATGTGAGATCTTACAATCCAAGATGCGAGGATGATTTAGATTGATTTGGATAGCGTGTTGAGGATTCTAGAACACTTCTTTTTCACTTCACTTGATTTGCATACGATCACCTCCAAAAACCCTCAAGTGAGTGTATGAGTATCACTTTTGTGCTAAAAACTCCATATTATCGCTCTTTTGTGTATGTGTAAGTTAGTTGGATAAAAAATGTTCGATGCATTTATAGGGTTCTTTCCATACCCTTTTGACTATTTTCGGCCATTATGGTGATCTAAGGGTCCAAAATAGTCCACTAATTCAAATTAAAGGTGTGGGTGTTTCACTTTAAAAAAGTTGTCAGGTAGACAGGGAAATGTTCTACACCAAATCCTAGGGCATGCTCTAGTGCTTGGGGCGCGCTTCCCATTCTGGTGGAGCACACTCCTACAATAGGGGCCTAAAATCAAATAATTCTTGTTTTGCGCTCTAAATGCCTTTCCCTAGTCGCGATCCCTCTAAATCCTTTCACATGGTCTCTACAAGTTTGGTATGACCTAAGAAACATGCCAAAATCATCTGAATAGTTTTTCAATGATTAAAATGGAAAAATCCATGTTTCATTCCAATACTAGGGAGTTTTCTGGAAATATTTTTAAAGTGAACTGAAAACTCGTCTAAACTAATACCGGTGCATCCGAAATCAAAACCAACAATTTGCACACCTTAAGTTCATGCCATACAACACATTTGCATGACTTAAAACATTTTAAAACTCACGAATTCGAAAATCATGAGATACATGAATTTAAGTTCTTGAAAAACATGAAATTTGTAATATACATGAATTTAATGCATTTGGCTCATGTAGTTGAACTCTTATATCTTACAAATGATGTACATAGCTTCATATATGCTTTTTAGTGCCTTTCCTTGCCTTGATCAAATTACGAGCTCTTAAAGTCTCATTTCTTCCTTTTTATCCATTCCATTTGAACTCGAATTAGTTGGTAGCCATTGAACTTGAAAGTTCTAAAAAAGTTGGATTGCACTGAAATACTTGACAAACGTGTTAGTACCATTTCATGTTATTTGTTGACATCAAAATCTCAGGACGGAGTCTAAGTAATGAAACCCTTAATCCAAGAATCTCCTCCTTTTTGATGATAGCATACAACTATGAACTTGAGAAACAAGCATAGTCATTAAAAGCATATCAAGATCATAATGGTCAATTTCAACATATATATTTCTCCCTTTTTTGATAACATCGAAAGGTTGGTATAGACTCCCCTATTAATGGCATTAAGATAAATATAAGAAAGCAAAGGCAATTTATCCATTCATGCAATTTTAGAAAACAAATGTAGTAAGAGATAAAAGAAACCCCATTCATTCATAAATGATAAGTCGAAGATATACAACATTCATGGAATTACATTCTCAAAAATACAAAAGATGAGACGATGTAGCACAAATATAAATCAGCATATATATGAGTTAAAAGGTTACATATGATGTGCAAAAATAAACTCTCACTCATGTAATAACCTAGATACTCTCTTTAACATGATCGGACTAGATGCTCCCCATAAACATATGCATTTAAATGTCCTAAGCTCCTTGAGACACTAACAACTAGGACGTGACGGACCAAATCTCCTCGATGGATGATCGTGCTCGAGGTGTCGTAGACTTGCAGTATGATCGGCTAGTGTGTTATCAACTAAGGTGAGCCGAGAATTGATAGCATCTAATTGAGAAGAAATGTAACAATGAAGATATGTAGTAAATGAGGCATGTCTTACAGAGGTTGAAGATGAAACTGTTGAAAGGATGGTTGAAATGTAGGTGGCGGTGGTGCAGAGTAGTCCTAGTGTAGCATGTGCTGAGGGCCAACCTCTCCAATGTCAGCATCAAAGTATACGTCAACTTCTAGAGCTCCATGGTCATCTCCTTGATCTCTTCCCTCACTCGGGTCATCAGCGCCAAGGTCCAGAAAAATGACACTCCAGTCATATAAGTCACATAGAGTATAAATCGGATCTTTCGGCTTTGAGGGTTCCTAATCTCTCAATCTCAAATCCTAAGGAGCATCTTTATACTTGACCCAAGTTTGAGTAGGTAGGTGGTACTTGTAGCCTATTTTTTTTAGGTTTGGCTCGCTCAATCTGTCAGTCACCAACTTGGGCAAGCCTTCAAATGCAACGTTGACTCTAACTGCCTCAAATACTCAGAGTAAACATGAATGCATACGGTATAGAATTCAATGTATTATGTATAGAATCAATGTATTGGAGGAGGAGATGTGGCAAGCTCAAGTTTTCCTTCGTCATAATAGCCCATAAAACATACAAGTCCATATGTGTGACATGGTTCTTGCTCCCACCGCGTGGCATCAACACCTTAGTAAGAACCTTGTGGACCAAGTGCTGAATAAACCAAACGTAGTGTTAGTGACGGTAGAATTGAAAACCATCGTATCCATAAGTCGGCACATAGCATTGTAGGCTCCAAGCCTATCATACTCCAGATGGTAGATGGTACCGGATAATGAGATGGTGTCACTATGCAATGGAACATTGAATATGTATGCAAGTCGTGCTAGTATGAGATGAATTTCCTTGCCAGGAACTCGAGACTCTAAAGAAAAGTTTGATGACTCCTTCAAGTTCGTGTAGAAGATTTGCACAAGTGGCTCATAGTAGTTGCATTTAACCTTAAGGAATGATGTCCAACCAATTCCATCAAATAATGAATGAAGTGGTAGGTTGGCCTTGTAAAAGAATTCCAAGTCCAATATGGTCGGTGTCACTACCGCCTTGCCCGTGTACCTCTCATTGATAGGTTCCAATACACTTGGGACTTTTTCACTCGGTTTTGTTGTATGCCTCTTTGGATTGGTGGAGTGAGGAACTTGAACATTTGAGGGAGTGTTCTTCGATGAGTGGAGGCATTAGATCGATATGAAGCCCGAGATGAGGAAGCGTGCGATGTACTCTCCGATGACTCACTAAGTATCAAATGACGTTTGGCGCGAGTTCCCATGATTGTGAAGCCAAATTGGATGTCCTCCTTGTATTTGGAATTTTGTCAAACTCCTTGAGTGCACCAACTTAAGATGGGATTTTTAATAATTGAGGTTGGATTCGGGCACAATGGGTCATGGAGAGAGGGAGAGTAAATTATGATTATCGATTTCCAACCAAATATCGATGAAAAAGAAATAGGTGAGGTAGGTCGAGAATCGAGTGAAGTTGGGAGAAAAAGTGAGCTTAGACAATGGCTCTCAGGTGGGTTGTTAAATCTACCCACCCTAACACTGGAGCGTGCTCTACTTTAACATGGGGCGTGCTCCCATGTCTTGGTTTTAAACCCCTGACTCGGGCCCACCGTAGCGCACTCCGAGGCAAATTTCTGAGTTTTTCAACTATAGAAAATTTGTCCCTAGTGTTGCACTAATTTCATGAATTCGTTTGAATTAACTTCTAAACATATTCGTGAGGTTATTTTCCATCTAAGACATGTTCCTAACTTAAGACTCACTTAACACGCCTCGATTATTAGACCTTAGTCTATCACCTAGGCTCACCCATTCTCCAAATTCAATCTAACTCACTTTATGTATCACGGACTTTGGTACCCAAATTTCTTTGGATTTGGTAGACTTAACTTCTAGGAGTGTTTCTTTTGGTACCCATGCCTTAATGTTAATCTTATTTCTAGAGTAGGTTCCTTTTAGTTTAGGATATGCTTTGAACTTATAAGACCTTCTAGATTCCCTTTGTTGAGCTTCTAAATGTAGATATTTTTGTTTCTCTAGGCTAAGCTCTAATTTCACATTCTCATTCTCATTAGTGACATTTGAACCCGACATTGTCCATTCATCTAATCTCTCTTGAAGAACTTGGTCTTGATTTTTTAAGGCCGTATTCTCTTCAAGAATGCTCTCGTTCATCTCAAGACTTCTATCTAGTTTGTTTTGAAGGCCCATAAACTCATTTAGTGCAAGTTGAATCGTGTTCTTGAGATTCACATTCTCTTTCATGAGATTGTCCGAGCCTAGTTCAAGATTCTTACTAAAAGTAGACAATTCATCAATAAATGAATCATGAAAGCAATCAACATTAGTGAGTGAGTCAACAATAAGATTACTTTCATGTACATGAGAGTGTATAGACCTATCATTATTATCATCATCATTATCATGATTTTGCACATGAGAATCCATAGGTTTAAGATCTTCATGAAAATAAGCATCTTTATCATCAACATGTGTATAAAGAATGTGTTCATCATGTATTGATAAAGAAACAAGAGAGTCACTAGAAAACAATGAATCATGACATTTGCTAGAATACAATGAGAAGTTGGAATCATTGCCATCACTACAAGTTTCTTTTAATTGTCTCCATATTTCCCTATGTAGCGGCCCATTTTCCAAATGAACCTCCACGGGGGCCAATGCAAGCCCACAACCTCGCACCAGTTGTGTCCTACATGCAATCTCCTCCACCATTTAGTGATTATTAACCTCAATAAATAACAATTTACTGTTTAAATTGTTAATCAACTCAAGTCATCTGTTATAATATCGATTGAAACCTTAATAAAACATAGCGAAAGTCTTTTATCATGACAAATCAAATATTAAAACATCAAAGTTATGCAAGTAACCCTAATACCTAGTGTGGAAAACCCATAAGTAATCATATATAAAAAATACACCTCAAAAGTCTCAAAATATAAAAATATAGGGTCCTAAAGTGTCTCATAGTTCCCAAATTCCCAAAATAAAAAAGTACATATAATATAAACGTACAAGTCTGACTCAATATCTCTAAATCACACGTACTCTCCAAGCTTACCCTTGCCACGACTCGTACTCGGATCTCCACTCAAGTCATCACAAAAGGCAGATGACGAGTCCAAAGGGAGTATTCCTAAGGAAATTAATTGAGCAATACTAAAAGTAAATACTGGAATTTAAACAAAACTATTAAATAAACATTCGGAAATAAATACAGGCAACTGTGATCATCGCATGGATAAGTAATAGTGAAAGTTTAAAGTGTGTTCCTAGAGCCTAGGGAGACTCGTGCCATACTTCGGACTCTCCAGATTACTGCCGTTGGTGGGTACCACTCAAGCAAGGCAAGTATCTAGATCCACAAGGTGGTCAATGTAGAACCTATGAAACACCTATACGTGCCCCACGCGACCCTCGGGTCGAACTATTCACCGAGATCCCAGATACACGTGCTATGGCCTAGTGGACATAAACACAGGAATGGTACAGAGGGAGAACCTCAACGTCCGTCCATTCAAACCAAAACCAAGAATAAAGTATTGAAGGATAGAATTTGAATTCAAAAGCAAAAATAAGGTAATGCTCAAGAAATTTCAGTTAGGATACTACGTACCTCAACCTGCACTCAGTGTCTCGATAAATAACCTCTGGTCTGGCTCCGCCAAATCCCCGATATCCAAATTACAGCCTGAAATGACCTATTTCAATTTATAATATATTTTTAGTTAATTGGATGTATTTTATGTTACTTAGCAAAAATATTCTAAAATTTGCAATATCTAGCGCGATAGATTTCTGGACAGTTAAACGTTATTCGACAAAAAGAACATTAGCGTGCTATATTTTCCACCTAGCGCGCTAGGTGACCTTAATAGAACACTAATGAGGTTATGGACAGCAGTTTGGTTGAAAATTTTATTCTTAAACATCACCACCACCAACAACAACTATAATGACATATTTTACTTAACTTCGCCAAAACAACCACTTAACAATCCATATTGGATTCACTTAAACACCTCTAAAATGGTACTAAAAGATGAAGAAAATTGAGGTGTTAGTGAAACCCACCTTGCTTTGATGAAGCAACCACTCCAAGCTCCTTAAATCACCAAGTTTGAAGCTTTAAAACCTTTGTTTTTGCCCTTCAATTTTAAGATTTCTTGATAAGGAGAGAGAAAAGGTGGTAGAAAGTCAAATTGCCTTTTATACCATGCAAGCACCTCTCCTCACTTGTGCATCCCTATGCCATCCAATGAGCATTATTTGCTCCATTTTCCAACCTCTAATGACTCATAATGTGACTCCAATGACACACTTGCCCTTGTTCTTAACCCAAAAAGTCATATTTCCGGTGTTTCGACGCCCAATTTCGTGTTCCGAAATGCAACATACGCATATTACCATGACCCTATCCACCAACTATGCCTTACATATTATTATTTAACTCATTTTATTCATTTCATGTGTGTATTATTTCCCCTGACCTAATATTTAGTCTTTTAGCCTACACGATACCTGCGTCGACACGCATATCAAGGCGAATACCTAACATGCAGTCTCACAATTCAAGTGTAATATAAATACACACATTACGATGCCGTTTAATCTAGTTCGAAATAAACATAAAAATTTAGAAAAATCAGCACACAAAATAACTCTTTACCTGGCCCAAGCGCGCTCTAGCCTAGTTACGGGTCCCACGAGCGTCTGCGTTGTCTGCCACGTCTGCAACCACGTCATTAATAATGGTGAATTAAATTCAGGCCATCATAGTTCTTCCCAACAAGGTGAAACTTTATCCCAAATTTAAATTAAACTTAAACACTTACCTGCAAATAAGTGGGGATACCATAGTCGCATAGTAGACTCAAGTTCCCAAGCGAGCCCCTCAGTCCCGTGATGTTGCTATCGAACCAAAACCTTCGGGGATCTCCCTATTCCTCAAAATCAGAGTCCTCCTATCCATGATTTCCACAAGCTTCTCCTCATATGACACGTCAGGTCGCACCTCAATCTGACGTACATCAACTTTAAGCCTCGGTCTTGACATAGCCACCCCAACATGGAAATATGAAACAGTGGATGTACCTTTGCTTATTACGGTGAAAATTTCAGATGGTATGCCACTCTGTCGATGTGTTCCTCCACGTTGAATGGTCCAACGAACCTTGAAGCCAGCTTCCCTTTAATTCCAAACCTCTGATGACCTTTTCAGGGCAAAACCTTCAAATACACCTAGTCCCCAACCTCGTAGCTCAGACCCTCAAGGTCCTTGTCCATAAATTTCTTTTGCCTATCCTGCGCTGCTTGAAGCCTCTTTGTGATTTATTTCACTTTCTTAGTATGGTCAACAACAATTTCAGGTCCTATAGCCGTTGTATCCTCTAGTGCTGCCCAATATGGTAGTGACCTGTAGGGCCTACTATAAAGTGCCTCAAACGGTGGTATCCTGATACTCGCCTGATAGTTGTTGTTGTAAGCAAACTCACACGAAGGCAAATAATCCTCCCACGATCCACCAAACTGTAAAATACACACCCTAAGCATATCCTCAAGAATCTGAATCAAACTCTCTAACTGCGCATCAGTCTAAGGATGGTACGCAGTGTTGAACTATAAATGAGTGCCAAACCGCTCTTGCATACTCTTCCAAAGCCTCGAAGTAAATCTTGGATCTTTGTCAGAAATCATGGAGACCTTTACACCGTACAATCTGACAATCTCTCTTCCAAAAATAATATCAGCTGTATAATTGAATATCTCATGGCGATCGGTATGAAATGTGTCGACTTCATCAACCTGTCAATAACTACCCAAATTGCGTCGTGTCTCCTCGTAATCTGCGGAGGCCACTAACGAAGTCCATGGTCACGTGTTCCCACATCCACTTAGGAATGGGTAGTGGTTGTAGCAACCCAGTTAGTCTCATGTGCTCAGCCTTCACCTACTAGAAAATATGACAACTCCAAATGTATCTACGCACTTAGGCTTTCATCCCTAGCCACCAAAATAATCTCTGCAGATCGTGATACATCATGGTCCGACCAGGATAAACTGTATATTGTGATCGATGTGGATACTTAAGAATCTTATCCTTGAGCTTTGATACTGGTGGTATCCATAAATGACCTCAGTGTCTCAAGCACCCGCCTAAATCCTCAAACCACTTAGTGCACCCCGGATCTTGAGTCAGGCCACTGATCAGCAAATATTGGTCATCAACTCTTTGCAACTCAGCAACCCTCTCAAAAGACTCCGTGGGAACTCGCATATGACAGCTAATTTGTAGCTCAACAATAGCCTATGTCACACATAACACCGATGCTGCCTCAAGCAACCCGTGCTCATGTGTCATATGCCGTAATACCGTATGGCTCTCGATGTCGCTCCTACTTAGCGTATCAGCTACGATATTCGCCTTACAAGGATGATACTCAATTGTGAAGTCATAGTCCTTCAATAACTCGAGCCATCTCTACCGTCCCATGTTCAACCCCTTTTGAGTGAACATGTACCTCAAACTCTGATGATCCGTGAATAACACGAACCTCTCACCGTATAAGTTGTGCCTCCAGGCCTTTAGTGCAAACACGACCGCCGCAAGCTCCAAGTCATGCACTGGATAGTTTCCCTCGGGAGGTCTCAACCATTGAGATAAATAAGCCACTGGGTGTCCATTCTGCATCAACATGCAACCCAACCCAGTACCAGATGCATCGGTATAAGCAGAGAAACTGCTACTTGCTATAGGCAAGGCCAAAATTGGAGCCTAAGTCAACTTCCTCTTCAGCTCCCAAAAATTGTCTTTACACTTTTGTGACCAATCAAATCTAACATCCTTTTTGGTCAACCTCGTCATTGACGCCGTAATCATCGAAGAAATCCAAAAGGAAGAGCCTGTAATATCCTGCCAAACCTAAGAAACTCCAGATGTCAGATAGAGACTCGAGTGTTTTCCAGTTGATAATCACCAAAATCTTGTCACCATCAACTCATATTCTTTAATCACTGATGACATACCCCAAGAACCTCACCTTATGGAGCCGAAATGCGCACTTGCTAAACTTGGCATAAAGTATGTGCTTTCTTAGTGTTGTCAACACATCTCTAAGATGCCTCTCGTGCTCCACACGAGTCCTACTATAAATCAGGATGTCATCGATGAACGCAATGACGTATTGATCTAGAAATGGTCTCAAAACTTTATGCATCAAGTCCATGAAGATCGATGGTGTGTTAGTCAGTCCATATGACATGACTGTAAACTCGAATGGTTCGTAACGCGTACTAAAAATGTTCTTCTCCACATCCTCCTCTCGAATCCTCAACTGATGATATCCTGATCATAAGTCGATCTTCAAGAAGAAGTTGGCCCTAGCCAATTGACTGAATAAGTCGTCAATCCTAAAAAGTGTGTAGCAATTCTGAATCATCACCTGATTCAACTTCTAGTAGCTACACACATCCACATCAAACCATCTTTCTTCTTTACAAAATGAATTGGAGCTCCCTATTGTGACATGCTAGGGTAAATGAAACCCTTTTGCAATAAATCCTTTAACTGGGTCTACAACTCATTGTGCTTCGATGTTGACATCTTATATGGCCTGTTGTAGATTGGCTGAGTTCCCAGAATTAGCTCAATGATAAACTCAATAGCTCTCGGTGGTGGCAATCCTGGCAAATCATTAGGAAACACGTTTGAAAACTTACAAACAATAGGGACATCCCCAACCTTAATCACCATCGTAAGCTTTGGCTCAACCATAGCCGCGTACCCTCCTCTCTCCCGTGTACGTAGCTATCCGCCTCGAATGACAAGTAATGCAGTCACATCTCCAGTAAAATGTAAACTATGGAATCCCTTCTATGTCAAATGTCACAGTCTTGCCGAAACTGTCGATTTGTGTGTTATAAGATGATAACCAATCCATACTGAACATCGCGACGAATTCTAGATACTCTAACATTCTTAAATAAGCCAGTCGATGTCTTTCAATATCCACAACACAACCCCGACAAATTCGGTTAGGGTAAATTGTTGGGTTTTGGGGTTCATACGTAGCGGAGATTACAAAACAATTTTGACAAAAACCCCAACCGGATCCAAATCTAATTCCATTTAAAACGTTTAAACCAAGAAAACTTAATCATACCTCAGTCGCAATATACCTTTCTGAAGATTGATCGATCTCTAAGGCGCTGCTAACGACGAACACCCTCTACCAGCAGTCCACACATGAACGGCGGCCAAGATTTGAAGTGCTAGCTTTGAGAGAATACTAAACCTTTTGTTTCTCTCTAAAATGACCCAGAGCGAACCAGAAAACCCTAAGTCGTTTCTAAAATGAAAATATAGTTTCGACCCTTAATCTTTCGTACGTGTGTTCTAACTTAAAGCGTCTATTATACAACCCTTCTATATAGACAGTTAAGTAAATTACACATATACCCATACTTAAAGAAATATAAGTCACCACAAGAACGTTTTTGTCATGAATTTTATCATATAAAATTCATTTTTCTAAACCATCTTAAAATCTCGCAAAGCCATTCTTAGTGTGTGACCCAATAGGCTCATACAATGTTGGCAGTGTACCAAAACACATTTTGGTATACAAGTCATAAGCGGCCTCTAGCAAGACATTATGACTACCCAAGTTGTACGAATATCAAATCGATACAACCTAATCAATAGTGTATATAACATCCTTTTGTCACACGATATCCTTTTGATCAAACATAAGGCATGGAATTGTCATTCAACATGTTCAATTGTACTAGTCTCGATCTCTAGGTAGACTGAAAACATCCAAGTGACATTGATCAATATCAATTCACTTAGACTAGGCCTTTTAACAGTTAAACACATGGAGGGATCCACTGGATATCTCTCTTTATATGAGAGGGACAAATTTTATCTTGATTACACAACTTCATCACTTTGCTCACACAGTAACCAATCACAAACTTTATAATCGTCCGGTCAAAGATAACGTTTGATTATGTCAAATCACTGTGTTCCTAATGTTGAAGTCTCTGGTAATCTCAAGTCAGAGGACTGAGAAATATACCTATCATGAGAAACAACTATGACTCAATCCATGTGATGTTCTCAAAGCGGGTCGATCCAGTACTTTGTTCCCTAACAAGTACTGGTGATCTTGATTCGTATCCTGATATGTATTATCATCTAATGATCATCAATAAAGACTCACACTAGTCTTAATTCATTATAGTTCCCGGTATAATGATAGATTAGGGACATTTAGGATATTTTAGTAAATACCCATGGATCTTATTATAATGTAAACATGCAAATTAATTATAATAAACAACAAATGAAATCCTCTATTTTATTAACTAAAAGTATTCATAAAGACAATTAATGGATTGACCTGGGGCACATGCCCCAACATAAATCTTATCCCCAATTACCACTGAGAACAAGATGTGTATCTAAGGTCTGTGCAGGTAATCATAACTCTTCTACCATGCGTCCTGAAATAAAAGACAATGTGCTACTAGAATCCATCATAACATGCATGGAAATACCACAAACAAATAACATACCCTCAATAACCTGTTTGATCGCTTCCCTGTCCGATTGCGCGACCCTAAAAGCTACGATCTGGGCCTTATCTCGGGCATGCTCCGTCTGTGGTAGTAGTGGTGCTGGTCTGGTACAATCTGCTATAATATGTCCAACCTAACTACATTGATAACACGCATAAGTCTTTGATCTACAAAACTCCACTGACTTTGTGCCTTAACTGGCCTTGACTCTGGTCTCTTTGACCTCTATCTTACCTATACTGTTGTCTAGGATGACCAACTAGTGCAAAAGCCATAAAATATGTCGTCTGGCAATCATCACATTAATCTCGGTCATCACGATGATCTCTGCCACCTCTGCGACCCTGATCAGACTACCAATAACCTCAGCGAGGTCTCTGGCCCTACTTCTATCTGCCCTAATTTGTTCTCTGTCTCTTCGATCTTTGATCAGACCAAAAACTCAAAATTGACTGACTTTATTGTCTCTGCTAACTCTCAGCGCAGCCTTGAACTACTAATCAACTGGCCCTCTTAACCATGTATGTCTCATGTGTGAGGGACCTATCATAAATTTATGCTGATGTACGAGCTTCACTAGATACAACCGTGCTCGCAATCCTCTCATCCAAACCTCAGACAAAATAATATATATGTAATCGATCTGTACATGCTATGTCCATGGAGTACGACAATAGATATCAGTACCTCTCCATGTATATCGCGATAGACATATCACCATGAACCAATGACAAAATCTCTTCCCTCAATCGGACCCTAACCTCTATAGGTATATACTTAAAGAACACTCATAACTCTGCCCTAGTAGTCACGGCATGATGAGTTGCGATATAGGTAGTCCACCATACCGCTGCATCAGCTCTTAAGCAAAACCTCGATAGTCTCAGCCGATCAATTTCCTCAACTCGAAGCAACTCATGTAGCCACTCATAAGATAATAGCCACCTCTCGGCTATCTTTAGGTCCCCGGCTCCATAGAAGTATCCTGGCGAGAACCTAATAAAATCTTTCATCATTTTAGCCTTAACCGTCATCAAACTTCCAGAAGTATACACCATTGCTCGTTGCTTAGTAGTCGCAGGTGTAATGACCACTGTAGTATCCACTGGTACTACAACTAGCGCAGCTCTCTCTGCTAGGGTCTAAGATACTGCTGCCTGCACCCGAGTATTAGCTATAGTAGGAGCTACAACTGCTTGAGTAGTAGTCATCGGTGCAACCAAAACGGTAGTAGGAGTTGTAGTAGTCTCCCGAGAATCCCGAGCTCTCATCATGTCTATCAGTAACGTGAATCTATAATCCATAGTCCGCACCAATGACTCCAACGTCGAAGTCGGCCTAGTTGGATCACTTGTATCACTGACCTCTTGCTAAGTAGTATCTGAAGGTTGTCCATTCATCGGTATCATCATCGAAGAACGTGCATCTAGTTAGCCTTAGTACAAATATACGTGTATTGTATGTATTATACAACCATAAATATAACATATATATCTCAGATGTCTACCCATCTCACCTCACTTCTCAACATGACTCTAAACAATTCCTTTGGGTTTCCACATCTAAAGTTTATTCATTAGGTTTATCCACAAATTAAACCACAAATGTAACTGTATCAGAGTAAACTTCCAATTTCTCGAAGTTCACCAACCTTGCTCTGATACCAAAATGTAGCGGCCCATTTTCCAAATGAACCTCTACGGAGGCTAATGCGGGTCCACAACCTGGCCTACCAGCACTAGCTGTGTCCCACATGCAATCTCCTCCACCATTTAATCATTATTAACCTCAATAAACAACAATTTACTGTTTAAATTGTTAATCGACTCAAGTCATATGTTATAATATCGTTTGAAACCTAAATAAACCACAGCGAAAGTCTTTTATCATGAAAAATCAAATATTAAAACATTAAAGTTATGCATCTAGGCCTGATACCTGTATGGAAAACTGATAAGTTATCATAGATAAAATAATACACCTCAAAGGTCTCAAAATATAAAAAATATAGAGTCTTGAAGTGTCTCACAATTCCCAAATTCCTAAAATAAAAAGAAAGTACATATAATACAAACGTACAAGTCTAGCTCAATATCTTTAAGTCACAGGTACTCTGCAAGCTTACATTTGCCATGACTCGTACTCGGGTCTGCACTCAAGCCATCACAAAAGGTAGATGACGAGTCTAGAGTGAGTATTCCCAAGGAAATTAAGTGAGCAATATTGAAAGTAAATACCGGAATTTAAACAAAACTATTAAATAAACATGCAGAAATAAATACAAGCAACTATGATCATCGCATGGATAAGTAATAGTGAAAGCTCAAAGTGTGTTCCTATAGCCTAGGGTCAGACTCGTGCCATACTTTGGACTCTCTACATATTATGGTCGGTGAGTACCACTCAAGCAAGGCCAATATCTAGATCCGCTAGGTGGTCGGCATAGAACCTACAATGCACCTATACATGCCCCGACGCAACTCTCTGGTCGAACTATTCACCAAGATCCCTGACACACGTGTTATGGCCAGGTGGAAAAACACATAAGAATGGTACGGAGGGAGAGCCTCAATGTCTGTCCATTTAAATCAAAACCAAGAATGGAGTATTGAAGGATAGAATTTGAATTCAAAAGCAAAAGTAAGATAATGCTCAAGAAATTTCAATTGGGATACTACACTCGTCAACCTGCACTCCGTGTCTCGATAAATGACCCTCAGTCCGGCTCTACCGAATCCCCGATATCTAAATTACTGCCCGAAATGACCTATTTCCATTCATAATTGATTTTCAGTCAATTGGATGTATTTTATGTTACTTAGCAAAAATATTCTGATATTTGCAATATCTAGCGCGCTATGTCTTGGTATTAGCGCGTTAGATTTCTGGGCAGTTAAATGTTCTTCGATAGGAAGAACATTAGCGTGCTATATTTTCCACCTAGCACGTTAATCTTCGTCTAGTGTGCTAGGTAACCTCATTAGTGCGCTAATGAGGTTCTGGACAACAATTTGGTTGAAAATATTATTTTTTAAACATCCCACCACCAACAACAACTACAACAACATATTTTACGTAACTTCATATCACTTAAAACCCACCAAAACAACCGCATAATAGCCACTTAACAATCCATATTGGATTCACTTAAACGCCTTAAAAATGGTACCAAAAGATGAAGAAAGTTAAGGTGTCAGTGAGTCTCACCTTGCTTTAATGAAGCAACCACTCCAAGTTTCTCAAATCACCAAGTTTGAACCTCTAAAATCCTTGTTTTTACTTTTCAATTTTCGGATTTCTTGATAAGGAGAGAGAAAAGATGGTGGAAATGAAGTCAAATTGATTTTTATACCATGCAAGCATCTCTCCTCACTTGTGCATCCCTATGCCATCCAATGAGCACTATTTGCTCCATTTTCCAACCTCTGATGACTCCTAATGTGACTCCAATGGCACACTTGCCCTTGTTCCTAACCTAAAAGTCATATTTCAGGTGTTTCAACGCCCGATCTCGCGTCTAGAAACACAACATACGCGTACTACCATGACCCTAACCACCAAATATGCATTACATATTATTATTTAACCCATTTTATTCATTTCATATGTGTATTATCTCCCCCGACCTAATATTTAGTCTCTTAGCCTACTCGGTACCCGCGTCGAAATGCATATCGAGGCGAATACTTAACACGCAATCTTGAACATCAAACGCAATATAAATAGACACATTATGATGCCATTTAATCTAGTTCAATGTAAACATCGCAAATTAGACAAATCAACATGCAAAATAAATATTTACCTAGTTCCAAACGAGCTCTAGCCTAGCTGCGGGTCCCATGAGCGTTTGAGTTGTCAGCCACATTTGTAACCACGTCATTAATAACAATGAATTAAATTCGGGATGTCACACCCTAGATGAAGTGCATAAGGAAAGGTTTAATATTAATTGGGAATGTTAAAAAGAAGAATATGCCTAATTTCATCATTAAGTCTCACTAGCCTCTTTTCTTCCATATTCTACTTCTTCTTTAGCTTGGGCACTTCAACGTCATTCACTACTCTAAGTTGAGTGTATGGACCATTTTCTAAAATGTCCCACATCTTATGTGATTGGACTCTAAAGTGTGTTCTAAACCTAATCCTCTAACTCCTAAAAACAAAATCCTTATGTATAAGCAGAATGGTAGCATCAACACTGAAAGTCATGGCCATTGATCTTTAGCTCTAAGATGTAAGTCTAAATATGAAGAGCACTCGTTCTGATACCAATTGAAGGTCACCCAAGAGGGGGTGAATTGGGTATGATGACCAATATAAAACTTTTCCAACTTTTGTTGCTAATCTCCTAAGTTCACTTCAAAAGTGTAGCTAGATGAGCACATGTATTAGTGATAACTGTAGTAATGTGGCGGAACGTTTCAAGTGAATGAAATGCTACACTAAGAGAAGGGGGTAGAAGAGATGGAAGTACACAATTGATTTATTGTTGTTTGATCCTTCGGATCTACGTTCACTACCTAACCTCCCAGGTTAGGATTTTGAACCAACACTTATACTCCAATAAATGAACGACCCTAAGCTTGAAACTTAGTGCGCTTAGTCTCCACCACGTCTTTTACACTTGCCTTACCTCAATTAGGACTTTTACAAAGTCTCAACTAGGAATTTGACTTGCCTAGATGCAACTAGGACTTTGCCTTGCTTATTCCCCGATAGGCTTACAATCACTCCTACGTACCAATAGGATTCACAACTTGGTCTATTCACCAATAGACCTTACAACCTTTACAAATTAAGAATGATTTGTTGCTTACAAGAAGTAAAGCGGTATAAGATGTTGATCTCTTACAAGCCAAATGTAATCCTAAAATGAAGTAATGCAAGTGAGACTTTACCAATTGAGATGCCTTCTAAATCAACTTTTATAGGCTAACTCTCAATATTGAAACCAATAAAAAAAATATAGATTAAGCTCAAGTTGGTTCCAAGAAATGGCTAATTGATGCACAAATGCGAAATGCAAGTTTAAGCTTAAATTATGCAATCAAGATCTAGGGTAACAAGTAGATTAATATTAATAATGAAACCCTTCTAAATTTGTTGTCAAAACAACATAAACGTGGAACCAGACAAACAAATATAGATTATGTACAAGTCGATTTCAAGTCAATTCAATGCACATATAAAAATTCATGATTAAGCTTAAGTTGTGCTATCAAGAATCTCGGGTTACAAATGGACTTAAGATTAAGAACAAAACCCTTGTGAATATGTTGTCAAAACAACATAAGCATGAAACCACAAGCACAAATATAAATTAAGAACAATTAGGTTTCAAGTCAATCTAGTACACTATGAATAATCACAATTAACTCTAAGTAAGTGCACTTCCAAATCTGAGTTTACATAATCAAAATTAAGTTCAAAACCCCTTTTTGATAGTATCACACACACACTTCAAAGAAAACAACCAACATAAGTATAGGTTAGGCTTTATGTGTTTTTCTAGTTCTTCATGCACAATAGTGATTCAAATTTCAGCTTAATAGGTGCAAGTTCATTCTAGGTCTTATGTAGACTTTATAATGAGCTCAACACACTATATGAACATATTAAAATCATTTACATATGGTTTCTACATAAATCCTTAAATTTAAGATATAGATTAAGCAAGATAGTGTAAGGAAAAGTAAGATCTTACAACCCAAGATGTGATGATGATTTAGATCAATTTGGAAAACGTGTCGAGGACTTTAGAACACTTATTTTTGCCTCACTTGATTTGCATACGATCAGCCCCAAAAACCCTCGAGTGAGTGGGTGAGTATTTGATCTTCACTTTTGTGCTGAAACTCCATATTATTGCTCTTATTTGTATGTGTGAGTTAGTTAGATCAAAAACACGTTCAATATGTTTATAGGGTTCTTTCCATACCCTTTTGACTGTTTTTGTCCGTTATGGTGATCGTCTAGATTAGTCCACCAATTCAAATTGAATGTATGGGTGTTTGACTTTAAAAAAAGCTATATGGCTGATAGGGAGCGTGCTCTACCAAATCCTGGGGCACGCTTCCCATTTTGGTGGAGCGCGCTTCAGTAATAGGGGCATGAAATTAAATAATTCTGGTTTCGCGCTCTAAACCCCTTTCCCTGGTTGCGATCCCCCTAAACCCTTTCACATGGTATCTACAAGTTTGATATGACCTAAGGAAAACACCAAAATCATCTAAATAATTTTACAAAGATTAAAACGAAGAAATCCATGTTTCACTCAAATATTAGGGAGTTTTCTGCAAATATTTTTAAGTGAATCGAAAACATGTCTAAACAGATATTGGTGCATCTAAAATCAAAACCAATAATTTGCACACCTCAAGTTCATGACATACAATTCATTTGCATGACTTGGTGCATCTAAAATCGAAAACATGTCTAAACAGATATTGCTCTAAACTTCCATTTTATCCATTCTATTTGACCTCGAATTAGTTGATAGCTTTTGAACTTGTGAGTTCTAACAATGTTGAATTGCGCTGAAACACTTGGCAAATGTATTAATACCATTTCACGTTGTTTGTTCACATCAAAATCTCAGGACGGAGTCTAAGTAATGAAACACTTAGTTCAACATGAGTGACTCAGATTCAGAAAATGAAGAAGATCACATAAATCAAGTTGTATCAATTTTTAATCTTCATGCAACTTGGGTAGTCATAATGCCTTGCTAGAGACCTCTTATAACTTATGCACCAAAAGAGGTTTTAGTTCATGATAAGTCGGTATTTATAGGTATTTAATAGTCTATTTTAGTATATTTAATTATTAAAAGTATTTAAAATATATATTTAATTATATTTTTTGGTCATTTTTAGATGAAACGGACTGCGCGGTTGAATTCGTGGCGGAAAAATACTCAAAATGGAGTATTTATTTGTAGAAATCGGATGTCGGATGTGTCGAATAGCCAACGAAACGTTTCGGCGAATCGACGACGCCGCGTCACGCGCGCACAACAATGCGGGACCAATCGGGAGATGCCACGCGTACGCCGCGTCGACTTTGCAAGCCAATCATCACGCTTCGAGTCGTCGATCGATGCCTCGTGATGCGCGGCTGTTCAAACTCCCGCTTTTCGGTCGAGAGAGCGCGATTTCTTCCGTGCCACGTGGGAGCCACGTGGCGGCGACCCATTCGTCCATAAGAGTCATCAACGGTACTGTTCGGCTAATCACGCAGCGCCACGTGGAGCCTCGTCAAAACACAAAATAAAAAGACCGAATGGTGCGGCGACAACACAGCGCGGTGCGGTGGCGGTCCAATGGCGTGCTGCGACACGTCGGCGCGACGCGAAAAAAACGACCAATCGGCTTATTGACACATGGCGAGTCGTTTTTCAAGCTAAAAACAGCCCTACGATGCTCCTCGATGCACGAGTCACGTACTTAACCCCTAAAATTAGTATTCTAGACCAATTTGGAGTATTTCTATATATTAGGAACCTTGGTATTATTAATAGAAAGATTGATTAGCAATTTTGAAGAGAGTTTAATTAGTTTTTAGTAGTAGTTTTTGAAGACGATGTCCGGCTAATCAATTTCTTGCCTAAGTCGAAGGGGAAGCAAGTCGGGATTATGGATTCAAAGTATATTATGTGAGATCTTTTATTTTATTATTTAAATTAATTTAATTTCTCCTATTTCATTGTTGTTGGTTTACGGTCATTGAATGTACAACAATTGGATCTAGGTTAAATCGGTAGCGGACGCGTCCGGTTATCTAGGATTAGTGATCCCATAGATCTATATTAATGCGGTTAGTGTATTAAACCTTATTGGCGGATGTCTAGGGTTATACATTAATTAGGGAAATTAGTGGCGGATGTCCTGATTATCAAAATTAGGGGAATTAAGAATTTCTGGCGGATGTCGATTTTCCATCACTAATCTAGGAGAATTAAATTAATAATTTTTTGGGAAAGATTGAAGACCATGATTGTCATTGAATCTTGATTCTGATTTGTGGAACTGGAGATTTAGGTATTATTTAGGCATTATTTAGGAATTAATTAATTATTAATTAGTTGGTTTAATAATTAGTTAGTTATTTTAATTAGTTTAGTTAATATTTATTTGAAAACCCCCATATTTAGTTAACTAAGAGTAAACTAAGTCCTGCGGATTCGACCCCGTATTTACCACTACTACACCCTTGCGGTTGGTAACTCTTTTACGGGTTATATTTGGCACGCACGACACGCGTCAAATTTTGGCGCCGTTGCCGGGGACTTTGTATTTACTCTGAGTTTAGGTGTTAGTTAGTTTAATTAATCTATTTAGTTAAATAGAGTAGTAATTAATATATTATTATTATTATTATTTTTTTCTTTTGTTTTTACGTTTGTTTTGTTTTTTTCTTTATTCTTTTTTTTTTTTTTTACTCCGTTTTTGTTTTTTTTATTTATTCCGTTTTTGTTTTTTTTCGTTTTTTTTTACGATTTTTTAATACGATTTCGTTTTTTTCGTTTCTCGTTAGTTTTTTTTTACGTTTTCGCTTCTTTTTGTCTTTTTAACATTTTATTTTTTTATTACGTTTTTGTTTTTGTTTTGTTTTATTGCTTTATTTTTACTCGTTTTTGTTTTTTTATATTTTTACGTTTTTTTATTACTTTATTAGTTTACTTAGTTAGATTAGTAATTAATTTACTCTTTCTTTATTAATTAGCTTGGTTAATTTATTTTATAACCCCCGATTTCTATTTTCTTCTCTTTTTCCTTTTTTTATTATTTTCTTTTTATTTTGTCTGTCTAGTCCTTGCTCTTAACATGTATGCATGCAATATGTCAAGTTCCACCGACCAGAAACTTGACCGACTAATCTCGATGATGGAACACTTCCTCTCATCTGGTGAAGTGCAAGTCAACCCCTCGATGGACTCCTCCTACCTCCATAATTATGGTCGATACGAAGACTCACATTATTATAATGTGAATGGGGTAGGTATGCCACAAAATAGATATCAAAATATTAACATGAATTCTTTTGTGCAACGGGTCGAGGTTTGCGAAATTTGTGGATATTATTCTCATTCCGCACATAATTGTCCATATAATTCACAGTATGAGAATTATCACTATTCCAGCTATGCACCGCCACAACCTGACTTCTCTGGATTCATGTCACACACACAAGCTCCTCAACATGAACGAAATCAACGGTGTCATCAAAGCCTCTCCTTGAACGATATGATGATGGAAGTGATGGAATGTTTGCCTGAAAGTTGGCGAACTCGCAATGAAATTCCAAATATCGATTTAAGTTTGCCAGCCTTGACGGACGTGCAAACTTCCTTCACTTTTACCCCAGAGGAGGATGTGAGAGATGATACGTCGACAAATCTTGAGGTACATGAGGATGCGGAACCGGAAGACTATTTGATAGAAACATCCGACGAATGTGAAGTCTTTCCAATTGAGCCAGAGATTGTCATTGCCTTAAATGAGGGAGATGATGAGATGGAAATTGATGTCGATTCAGAAAAGCCGGAGATGCAGCAGATAGAGAGCAAGGAAGACCAACTTCTGGTGTTGGTACGACCACCCACCCTCCCATGCACATATGGTACACCTTATAAAGGGGTGGAAGTAAGGGAGCGTTTGCAGATCTTCTACACTGCCGACACCTTTGTGTTGGACGATCCTGATACGATAGATTCTTTCGTGTTGGAAGTTCCGGATGAGCTCCTAAATCTGAACGAGGGCGTGCACATTTCATTGCCCAATTACGTAGATGCGCCATTCGTTGTCGACATTCTAAAGGAGAGGGCATTACGTGATCAATCATTTTAAGTCTAGCCAAAGACTTAAAAGAAAGGCGGCTCGTTGGGAGGCAGCCCAGCTTTATTTTTATTTCTTGCATTTATTTTCGTTTTAGTTTATTTTTAATAACTCTCTAATTTGGTTTCTTTATTTTTTTTTTACAGGTAATAAAGGGTGGGAGCGCTGAATTTTGTAGGTTTGACTTTGGATTACATTTTTAACATAATTTGAGCATTATTTTTTTTTTTAGGAATTAACATGTTTTTAGGATTTTAGGTGTTTTGAGACTTGGTTGGGACATACCTAACTTAAGTCGCCGCATTAGTGGCGGGTTTTTTTTTAGAAAACCCAAAACCCTAAATCTCATTCTATCATCTTGTTGATTTCACCCTTAGTTGAATAACTTCGGGCTCGCAAGACTTGATTGGAATTTTTTTTTGAGTTAATTTCTATATTTGCTAGTTCTTGCTCTTGTTATGATTACTATTTTTCTTTAGTATCCTTAGTCATTCACATATGCGATTTAATGCGTTCACTGCTAGTTTTTAGAAATTTCTTGTTATTCATGAACTTGTATCACTTTCTAATCCATGTTCTTCTTTCACCATCTTGTTTGTTTTCTATGTGTGGACTCCTTGACTTGTTTTAAAACCTTGAGGACATTTAATGTATTAGTGGTAAATATAACCCGTAAAAGAGTTACCAACCGCAAGGGTGTAGTAGTGGTAAATACGGGGTCGAATCCGCAGGACTTAGTTTACTCTAAGTTAACTAAATATGGGGGTTTTCAAATAAATATTAACTAAACTAATTAAAATAACTAACTAATTATTAAACCAACTAATTAATAATTAATTAATTCCTAAATAATGCCTAAATAATACCTAAATCTCCAGTTCCACAAATCAGAATCAAGATTCAATGACAATCATGGTCTTCAATCTTTCCCAAAAAATTATTAATTTAATTCTCCTAGATTAGTGATGGAAAATCGACATCCGCCAGAAATTCTTAATTCCCCTAATTTTGATAATCAGGACATCCGCCGCTAATTTCCCTAATTAATGTATAACCCTAGACATCCGCCAATAAGGTTTAATACACTAACCGCATTAATATAGATCTATGGGATCACTAATCCTAGATAACCGGTCACGTCCGCTCCCGATTTAACCTAGATCCAATTGTTGTACATTAAATGACCGTAAACCAACAACAATGAAATAGGAGAAATTAAATTAATTTAAATAATAAAATAAAAGATCTCACATAATATACTTTGAATCCATAATCCCGACTTGCTTCCCCTTCGACTTAGGCAAGAAATTGATTAGCCGGGCATGTCTTCAAAAACTACTACTAAAAACTAATTGAACCTATTGGTTTGCACTCAAAGAACGGTTTTGCATATTTTCAAATGGTCCACATTGATGAATTTTATGAGATAAATTCATGTTAGAAAAACCCTTTCGATTTGTTACATTATTGCTTATTTAAGCAAGGGCACATATGTCATTTAGGTTAAACCATATATACATTGGTTATATAAATATGTGTTTAAGTGTGAGCATTATAAATGTACAAAAGAGGTTGAAACCCTAAAAATGAATTTGAATTTCTTTTTTGGCTTTTGATGAGTTCTCTGGAATTTCGGTAGAGGAGAAAAAAGATTTTCAAGATCTCTCGTAGAAGCACGTCAAATCGTGGTCACTGTTCATGTGTAGATTTCTGGTAAAAGGCATTCATGTGAATGTCTTGAAAATTGATCAACACAAACAAGGAACTAGCAATCAAGGTATGATTTCAACTATGATAATCAAACTAATGGATTTCAATTGATCCTATTATGTAGTTGAGTTTTTATTAATAATATAGTTACAACATTGGAAGGTACATGTTACAATAGAAAACAAACAAGTTCTAATTGTTAAAAGAAACGGCTAAACGAACCTTAAAACTTGCTCAACATAGCCACATTACTCAAGCATACCCCGATTTTGAATTTTAATTGTTGAATGTACTCCACTTTTCTTTCTTTTTTCTTAAGATTCCCAAAATGCTCCTGCTCATTCCCATCGCACTCACCCTCACTCCCACCTCCACACTCTTAATCTTTTTTTTCTCGATTTTGGCCATTATAGAGCACTTATACTAGGTCGAAAGTGTCGTAGGTATGTTTTTCTCATCTAAAACTCCAACAATTATATTAAAATTACAAAAAATTGTGGGTTTTTCAACAAGTATAAAAAAAAACGATAATAGCAACTATGCTGAAAAGAGAACATGCAAACATATACTTCAGCTAAACAACATGAAACTGACACATGGCTAAGTAGTAATGATCTAGGGTCGGTCAGCCGTGATCTTCATCACATCAACCTTTTCCACTATATGAGGATGGAGCTAAGTTCTACATCAATGTGAAGGTCTAAGCAACGTTCTTGGCTTTATAAACTTTCGCTGGTGCCAGTCACCTGCAATAGATGTTTTCCAATAACCTCGGGTCTCGTACCCCATGTGTTGCGCAAGTTATGCTTGCCAACAACCCTGAGACTCATTTTCCATATGCTGCACAAGATAGTGGAGAGATCCTGATCGCCTTGGAAGTTTAGTGACCCCGTATGTCCGACAGACCTCTATAATGTAAGGACACTAGATACAAGAACCACTTTCATATTTTAAGAAATAACATGGTTTGAGAATTCATTAAAGCAATTGCATATCTAATGCATAAAGGAAATAGATTACAATACTATGTAACACCTACCTAATTGCATGTTATTTCACTGACCACATGTATTAACAATCAACAATGACATTGCATATGATTTGGAGTCAATGAAATCATTAGATCGACAAATTATACCATGAAAGCAACCTCATGTAATGAGAAACAACAACTAGTCATGACATATTGAATACAAAGGTAAATATTTCCGAATGACTGGAAGTGAACATGTAAATAGGAATAAAATGTAAATAAATATCTCAATCAGTTTACTTACAATTCATGCAATTTCGTAAGCTACTCTGGTCTCCCTACACCTCTAAACTCATATTTGAATCTCTAGAACACTTCCCTAATATCAAACTAATCCAAATAAGTTAGGTTTTTGTCAGGTCAAATGGGAACTTTAACCTTAAACAACCCTTTAAGACTAAACAACACAAAAATTTTAGTCTTACATTAGAGCGTGATTTTAGGCATGAAATTCTCCAAATATCAAAATCTTCCACCAGTACATAGATTGTTAGTCTCTATCTTAGCTTTCCAAAAATGTTTAGTTTTCAAGACTTTGATTTAAAACGAAAGAAATATCATATTTCTACTAAACATAGCTCTAATCGAAATCTAACTTGACTAGCAGATTTAGAAAATCTATTTCTCCCAATATATACTTGCAAAAAATGTTATTTTTTATCACAAGGCAGCAACCATACCCAATAACAACATATTAAAAATCAGCTTATTTGGATAAGTAGGTTGGGAGTTATGCCTTTAACAATTTTAGTGTCAAAAATCTTCTACTACATTTCAACACTTACTTGTAGAGCACTTTTGGACATGAAAACATTTGAATTACAACATGTCTAGTTAAGCAAAAATTTTCCCTTTTGAGTAAGCTTTCAAATGTCGCTAGTTTGAGTCAATTTGAGTCTAAAATGTGCAAGTTATGACCAAATTACATAGACTAATCCCTAATACAACATGCAGAATTACAATTTTGGTCTTACAATTTCAAAAACTCATATCTTTATGATTTCAAAACCAAATTAAGAACTTTAATATAGCTGGATTATCAGCTTGAAATGAAGAATCCAAAATATATAAAACAATTGCAAGATCTTAATCATCTGGCCTTTAAATTTGAACAAAAGCCAGAATGGGTTTCAAGTAAATAGGGAGATGTACCTAGTTTGATGAACATCTAGCTTAACTTGATCTCTCTTTCACCAAACCCACTTTGATTGCTGGTCTTCTTCTTCTTCCATTCCTTCTCCTTCTCTCTAACAAGTTTCTTTCTCAATTAATCAAACGAAATGAAGTTGACTTGGTTGTATGAGTTGATTACCAGCTTTATACAGTAAATTGATGTGGTTGATTAATAACCATTGATCTCATTGTGCACACGTGTCTCGAGGCTCATCTTGTGATACACCTATTAACACATGTCCCACCAACTCATGCTATGTGACACCAATATGTAATTCCATTAATGTTGAGATGAGTCAATACGTGTCTCGATGAAAACCAAGTGGCTATTGTTTTAACTTACTAACTTAGCTTCATTAAGTGTATAATCATTCATAGCCATGTATAAATCACTATAAAAGCTATATATAATCCTACGCCAACTAACCATATCACTCTCTACCTCGATCCCACGCCAGCAGTTAACTCGAGGCACATTCCCACACACGTATCGACACCTATACGTAAGTAGAAATGACTTAGGATTCTTCACATGTACAATACACTAGGCATACACTACAACAAATATAACATATACCTCAGCCATCTCGCCTCAATTATGACACATATCTCGTCGCGGGTCCCACCTTACGGGTCACTTGATTCTGATTAAGAGATTAAACTAGGATTTAGAAACTCAAGCCATGACAATTCTTCTCAACTAATGAAAATCTCATCATCGAAATTAAACTTGAGTTAAATTTATACCTTACTCGAAAAGGCACGGAAACTATCTCGCATATAGTATTTCCGTTCCTAAGTGAGTTTCTAGTCTCCATGGAACTGCCACTTCACTAACACCTTTGAGATAGACTTGCCTCTCAACTGTTGTATCCTCCGATCTACGATCTATACAGGCTGCTCCTTATAAGATATAGCCTCGCTTAGATCAATCTGACTTAAGTCAACTATCGGTCGCTCACCTGCCTTCAAATTGGCTTGTCAAAACATGGATATATGAAACACTGGATGAATACCCAACATCTATGAAGTTAAATCTAGTTCATAAGCAACCTTGCCGATCTATTGTTTGATCTTGAAAGGCCCGGTGAATCTCAATGCTAATTTGCCTTTCAAACCAAATCTGTGAAAACCTTTCTAAGGAGAAACATTTAGGTACACCAAGGCTCCCTCGTCATATGTGAGATCACTGTGATATGTATCTGCATATTTTTTTTTGCCTATCCTAGGCTCTTTTAAGCCTTTGGCGAATCTGTCGTACCTTCTCGGTATGATCAACAATAATTTTAGGCCTTATAATGTCCTAGTCCTTTGGCTCAGCCTAATAAGATGGTGAATGACACGGTCTGCCGTATAAAGCCTCAAATGGTGTCATCTCAATGCTAGCCTGATAACTATTATTGTATGTCAACTTACATAACATTAAGTACTCCTCCCATGATCCGCCAAACTCAAGTACACATGCCCTGAGCATATCCTCGAGAGTCAGAATCAACCTCTCAATCTGCCCACCAGTATGAGGGTGAAAAGTTGTGCTAAACTATAAGCGCATACCATACTACTCCTGCATACTCCGCCACATCCTAGACCTATACATAGCATCTTTGTCTGACATAATAGTTAATAGTACCTCATGTAGCCTTATAATCTCTCTCTCGAACAATACACTCAACTGGTCGAATGTGTAATAAGCTGCAACTGGTATAAAATGTGTAGATTTCATCAATCTGTCTACAATCACCCAGATGGAATCATGTCGACGGACAATCCTCGGCAATCCTCTAAGAAAATCCATGGCAATGTCTTCCCAGTTCCATTATAGAATGAGAAGCGACTGTAACAATCCTCCAGGTCTACGATGCTCTACATTCACCTGTTGGCAAATCCTACAATTCTTGATCAACTCCGATACGTCCGCTTTCATCCCAGGTCACCAAAAATGTCTCTTCATGTCATAGTACATTTTGGTCCTACTCGGATGAATAGTGACCCGGGAACGGTGTGAATCCTAAAGAATTTTATCTCTCAGCTTTGCCACTGCTAGTATCCACAATCTGCCTTTGAGTCTTAAACAATGGTATGTCATCTATGTCTAGTCAGTACACTCAATACTATGGGCTAACTCACTGAATCTTGGGTATAAGATGTCAGCTCTCTGTACCTCTAATACTTTCTTCTAATACTTTCTGAGTAGATACTTTATGAAGCCTCATTTATGCACAAATCATTACCCTAGTATTAGTAGGAATATCTAACTGTATCATCATTACCGCTTCCTTGAGTAATTCATACTCATGTGCCATATGACATCTAACAATTTCGACATCTCCAACCGGCATCCTACTCAGTGCATCAACAACTACATTAGATTTTCTCGGGTGATATTTTAAAGAAAAATTGTAGTCTTTCAAAAATTCCAACCACTGGCGTTGTCTCATGTTAAGCTTTTTCTTTGTGAAGAGGTATCTAAAAATTCTTATAGTCAGTATAGAGTGTGAACCTTTATCCATACAGATGATGCCTCTATATCTTCAAAGCAAACACTACCGCCACCATCTCAAGTCATGAGTGGAATAGTTTTTCTCTTGTATCTTTAGTTGTCTAGATGCATAAGCTAACATGCCTCTATCCTGCATCAACACACAACCTAGACCTGTATGAGAAACATCTTTATATATCAGGAATCCCCATCCAGCCTCTGGCAATATCAACACCAGTGCAATAGTCAACAATCTCTTTAGCTAAGAAAATGCCTCCTCGCATTCCTTAGACCAATCAAACTTGACGTCCTTCTCGATCAATCTGGTCATCGGTGTAGCGATCTTCGAGAAATCCTTCATGAACCCGCGGTAATATCCCGCTAACCCCAGAAAACTCCTGACCTCCGTAGCTGACTTCGGCACAAGACAATCCATAATAGGCTAAATCTTATATAGATCTGCAGCAATACCTGCTTCTCCAATAACATATCCCAAAAACTTGACTTCTAACAACCATAATTCACACTTGCTGAACTTGGCGTAGAGTCGATGCTCCCTTAAGGTCTGTAATGTCACTTTGAGGTGCTACTCGTGATCTTCTCTAGTCCTCGAATATATCAATATATCATCGATGAAAACTATCATGAAATGATTAAGAAATGGGCTCATCACTCGATGCATCAAGTCCATAAACATGGCAGGATTATTTGTCAAACCAAATGGCATAACTGTAAATTGATAGTGTCCATATCTCGTTTTGAATGTCATCTTAGACCTATCCTCATCCTTGATCCTAAGCTGATGATACCCTGATCGTAGGTCTATTTTGAAAAAATACTGTGCTTCTCTCAGCTAATCAAATAAGTCATCAACTCATGGTAAGAGATACTTGTTTCTGACTGTGACCTTCTCAATTGTTTATAATTGATACACAGTCTTAAAATACCATTTTTCTTCTTCACAAACATGATTGGTGCTCCCTATGGTAACATAGAAGGTGTGATGAATCCCTTATCTCCAAAATCTTGCAACTGACTCCTCAACTAATCTAACTCTCTCAAAGCCATGCGGCATGGGGGTATAAATATAGGTCTAGTGCCTAGTACCAACTCAATGATAAATTATATCTCTCACGGTGGTGGTAAACCAAGAAAGTCTTCCGAAAACGTGTATGAATACTCGCACACAATCGAAATCTCCTCAAGTTTGGGTCCTAGACTCTCTACTACGGTGTATAATGACACCAGAGTCTTCATCTCTCCCCTAGTCGCAACTCGACCTCTATACCCTCGGCTCTCAGTGTTCCACCACTATACGTAAACATCGGACACCCTGGGATCTTAAATATCACTATCTTATTAAAACAATCAATATAAGTGTGATACGATGCTAGCCAATCCATCCCTAATAACGCGTCGAGGTCTAAGAACTCGAGCGCACTAAAGTCTGCAAGTAACTCTACCCCACCTATCTCTACTGGACATCTTTTAACAAGACAATTAGGCATATATCTGGCTATAGTACTTAAAATCAAATGTATGCTAACTCTAACCGGTGTCAAACCTAAGATTCTTATCATGCGACTAGAAATGAAAGATATTGTAGAACATGAATTAAACAAAACATATAATTGTCTACTACAAATGGAAACCATACCCTCAATGAGCCTCCGTGTGGCATCTGCATCAAGCTGAGTAACCACGAGTACGCCCTCTCGATTCTGTAGTGAAATCACGGCTGCTAGCTGTGGACACTCTCGAATCATGTGCCCAACCTAACTACACCTAAAACAAGTGGCTGGTCTACGCTGTCCCTGAACCTAATCCTGGGCCTATACCTATCTTTGCCCCTATTTGGAAACTCTCTCGACCTCTTTCTCTACTTTTGCCTTGACCTTCATTATCCTATTAAGTTTCTATTGAGATAGTTCCACTTCTTGATCTTCTCAAAGTTCCTCACTCTATCGGAGTAGGTTGGTTTGAGTAAGATGAAGTCCCTGACAAGTTGGACCTTGACTGATATGCTGGAAGATATGGACATGGGGAAATGGTAGTCTCAGATGTCTTTACTACTGGAAGAGTGTGCACCATTGGAGTTGTTGCATTCTTCGATCTTGCGTCGATCTACTATCGTGCTCTGCAAGTTGACAACGTTTATGACACCAACAACTACATTAATAGCACATATATACATATAGAAAATTAACATGTATACATATGAGACATCCCCATCTTACTTTCGCTCACTTCCTAACTAATGTTTGTAGGTAAGGATCATCTGGTTTTCCACAACTAAGATTTATGTTTTCTTGTTTAGATCTTTATTTATTACTCATTGGAAGAGTTAGGCATTTTGCTACACATTGTTGCTTTGGTATCACCTTATGGAATGATTATTTTCCACAATCCTAAGCTCTATAAACTTAGGCTCTCATAAGCTTTATAAACATAGAATATGATACCATATATGACTATGATATTCCAGATTTCAACAATTCCATAAATTGTCTAAAATATTCTAAAACTAAGGCTCTAATACCAACTGTGACGACCCCTTTTCAAATTAGGGCACCGCCCGACCTAATCACGTCATTAAGCCCTAATCTCACCCTATAAGACCTAACAATGGACTAATTAGCCTATCACAAAACCATTTACCTAATTATTATTTATTATTTATTTTGAATATAAACATATACTTATCCTATGTCAATTCATGAATCTGAGTTAATTAAAGCTTTGTTTACTTAAAAGTTTATTCAGTGGAAATCTTAACAATCTGGCGAAAGCTTATAACATGAATCTTAACAATTGTGGAAAAATTAGGGAATAAAGATCACATGCATATATATGATGAAACAATGATATGTAATATCATGTGTCTGGCCAAGGTACTACTCACTCAAACTATAATATACAATCCCAAAAGCATGTCGTATACATACAAAAGTAATATATAAAAAATCAGAACCTACAAAATCAGGTATACCAGTGTTCTACTGGCTCAGAGGTAGTCGTCGATCTTCGCTTTGCCCAGTCTGCTATTCGATGGATCTACACCTACCGCCACAACGAGACGGTGAGTACAGGAAAATAGAAAGTAGTACAGAGAGACATTTGTTCGCTTTCCTAATTATGCAACAAGTACCAAAAAGCATGACAATAGCAATTATGTGGAAAAGAGAACATACAAAGAGATAATTCAGCTAAAAAACATGAAACTGACACATGGCTAAGTAGTAATGATCTATGGTCGGTCGGTCGCGATCTTCATCACATCAGCCTTTTCCATTATATAAGGATGGAGCTGAGCTCTACATTAATATGAAGGTCTGAGCAGTGCTCTTGCCTTTATAACCTTACGCTGGTGCCAGTCACCTGCGATATATGCTTGTCAACAACCTTAGGACTCATTTCTCGTATGTTGCGCAAGATAGTGGAGAGATCCCAATCACCCTAGAAGTCTAGTGACCACGTATGTCCGATAGACCTCTATATTGTAATGACCCTAAATACAAGAACCACTTTCATATTTCAAGAAATAACATGGTTTGAGAACTCAATAAAGCAACCGCATATCTAATACACAAAGGAAATATATTACAATACTACGTAACACCTACCTAATAACATGTTATTTCACTGGCCACATGTATCAACAATTAACAATGACATTACACATGATTTGGAGTCAATGAAATCATCCGATCGACAAATTGTACCATGAAAGCAACCTTATGTAATGAGAAAAAACAACAAGTCATAGCATATTCAATACAAAGATAAATCAGTCCAAATGACTGGAAATGAACATGTAAATATGAACGAAATGTAAATAAATATCTCAATCATTTTACTTATAATCCACAAAATTTTCTAAGCTACTCTCATCTCCTAACACCTCGAAACTCGTATTTGAATCTTCATAACACTTCCCTAGTTTCCTGATATCAAACTAATCCAAATAAGTTGGGTTTAAGTCAGGTCCAATGGGTTTAAGAACTTTAACCCGAAACAACATTTTAAGACTAAACAATACTAGAACTTTAGTCTTATATTGCAGTACGATTTTAGGCATGAAATTGTCCAAATATAAGAATCTTCCACCAGTACATAGATTATTGGTCTCTATTTTAGCTTTCCAAAAAAATTTAGTTTTCAAAATCCCAATTTAGTTTCAAAACTCCAATAAGTTGGTAGGAAGTTATGCCTTTAACAATTTTAGTTTCAAAAATCTTCTATTACATTTCAGCACCTATTTGTAGAGCACTTTTGGACATAAAAACATTTGAAATACAACATCTCTAGGAAAGAAAATTTGTTCCCCTTTAAGTAAGCTTTCGAATGCCACCAGTTTGAGTCGATTTGAATCTAAAATCAGTAGGTTATGACCAAATTACATAGACTAATCTCTAATACAACTTGCATAAATACAGTTTTGGTTTTACAATTTCAAAAATTCATATCTTTATGATTTCAAAACCAATGTAAAAGCATTAATATAGCTGGATTATCAGCTTGAAATGAGGAATCCAAATATATAAAACAATTGTAAAATCTTAATCATCTAGCCTCTAAATTCGACGAAAAACCAGAACGTGTTTCAAGTAAATAAGGAGATATGTACCTTTTTTTATGAACACCTAGCTTAACTTGATCTCTCCTTCACCAAACCCACTTTGGTTGTTGGTCTTCTTCTTCCTCCATTCATTCTCTTTCTCTCCGGCAAGTTTCCTTCTCAATTAAGTAAATGAAATGAAGTTGACTTGGTTGTATGAGTTGATTACCAGCTTTATATAGTAAATGGATTTGGTTAATTAATAACCATTGATCTCATTGTACACACGTGTCTCGAGGATCATCTAGTGATACACCTATTAACACATCTCCTACTAACTCATGCTATGTGACACCAATATGTAACTCCATTGATGTTGAGATTAGTCAATACGTGTCTCAATAAAAATCAAGTGGCTATTGTTTTAACTTACTAACTTAGCTTCATTAGGTGTATTATCAACCATGGCCATTATAAATCACTATAAAAGCTATATATAATCCTATGCCAACTTATCATATCACTCTCTACCTAGATCCCATGTCGGCACTCAACTTGAGGCGCATTCCCACACACGTATTGACACCTCTACGTAAGTAGAAATGACTTAGTAGTCTACACATATACAATACACTAGGCATACACTACAACAAATATAATATATACCTCTTCCATCTCGCCTCATTTATGACACATCTCATTGCGGGTCCCACAAGTCACTTGATCCTAATTAAGGAGTTAAACTTAAATTAGAAACTTGAGCCATGACATAACTATTCTGTGAATTTTAAAATGCTCCAATAGATTTTGAAATAAGAACAGGTTTTTACTAATTTATGATCATGAGTCATTGATTATGATCTCAAAATGCATGTACCCTATTTAGTTGGGCGACTACTTAAAGCAGATTGCACACAATGCTTTACTTAGGAAACTACAATGTGATTTAGTCCTGAATTAAACACATGATTTTTATAATTGATGGTGTAATTGTTATTAGCAAATTGCAAAGGCTACCTAACAATACATAATTCACATTTGAGTCATGTATATGTAAAACGAATCACAATACAATTTCCATTGATTGACTAAACATGCTAATAATGCCGCTCCAAGCACCTTCGCCAATTCAGTTTCAATTCATGCATTTACAACCAATAAAAAATAAATAACTTTCATATCTTAAATGTTTTTAGTATTACTCAATAGTTGTCTTAAACATATGATAATGAGTCAAAGAATTTTGCCACGATGGGTTGATCATTACTATATAGCCTATTTGATCATTTGATAGTCCGAAAAGGTTTCAAACATCTTCATCTAGAAAGATTTAAGGATGCACCACAGCAGCTTTGGTGAGATTTAGAGCCCTTTGAAGCTAAATAAACGATGATCAGAGAGTCGTATATTAGTGTATCTATAAGAAAGTTGCTTGATGCATTTCCAAAACCACAATATACGGTCACACCTGTATTGAGAGTCACTACTTTTATGAGACCATGAATTATTTGGATTTTTAAAATTAAATTATTTGTTTCTATTTTCATGTTGTAGTAGTAAGTATATATGTGCGCAGCCATTAGTGTTAGCTCGTATAGGAAAACGTTACCGAGAGGATGCAGTGGTGTGCTATTTGTTTATATAGGTACGTAGCAAATCAAGCAAAAGAATATAGGAAGTCCATGTAGGCTCTTACCATGCTGGTGTTCTCTTTTTCTCTCAATTCTTAGGATTTTCTCCGATGTATCTATATGAGTTAAGTTCATACTTGTAAGTTAGGGGAAGTCTATAATCCCCTCCTTCCTGCCACTAAAAACATGACCACTGTGCAGTTCTTTTCTCTGCTGTCAAAATAAACAATGTCAACATCAAATTATCTTTGTCATAGCAAATTTTACTAGCAACTAAAAGTGCTTAGCGATGCATGTTGGTGCTAGTAGCAGCCATATGGTTTAGAAAAAAACATAAGATGGATTTTGGACAATGTTAGGATTGTCGAAACTACTTGTTTGTTACATGTAATACCACAACTAATTACTCATCAGATTCTTTTAGAATGCCAAGTTATATTAATAGATAAATCTTATTTCCAAATAGAAATTATGTTTCTTTCCTTAGTATAAAAGTAAACGAGATAACTGAGTCACAAACCCCCAACATCAGTAAAATATTACAAACTTGCAAAACTTGCATTTTCAATTACTCTATATATTAAGCATAAGGGTTTGTACGACAAATTGAATCCAAGAAATTTTGTGATGTTTTAGTGACATGTATGAAGAAATAGTAAAAGATGAAAGTGTGACTTCTCCAATCCATCAAGAAAATGTGTGCATCCTCTAATACAGGAATACGAAACCAAGTTATTTGATAGGTAATAATAAGAAAAAATGTTTGGTGATCTTACCTGATCATTGTTCGCCAACCACCAATTTTCTCACTTCGCATCTAACTCATTCAGACGATAGTTCAAGTCCCCAAACCAAAATATTTAACTATCCACCAAGCATGGAAACTCAATCACAAATACTGTAGACTAAAATATTATAAGCCTAACATGGTTTTACTTTCTACTTCAAAGCTTCTACTCTGTATAACTCAATGAACTAATAAAACAATTGGTTCACACTGCCTTACTTCCTTAAAAATCACGACGAAATACTAAAACAGATTAATTATTGGTTTCACATTTAGTTTAGATTAGCTCTCAAATCGACATGCAAAATAATGCATTTTTTCTGTGAAAAAAGTGAATTTCTTACTCATGTGATGGAATCTTCTCAGGTTGATCGATGTTGTCAAGGACATAAGAAAGCTGGGTATGCCATAATATCTCATATACATCAGAGTTACGCCTCTACTCATCTCCAACCTTGTGACGAAAAGTCAAATGTGAACAAACAATGCAAAGTCATGTTTGGAAGAGAGGCATGGTTTTGGAAATAGATCCCTGTAGCAGCAACAACAAATTAATATTTGTGACTTTTCATGGTTCCGTTTTTCTAAAAGATATAAGAAAAATATATATTGTTTCCCATATATCCCATGATGCCAACACCAAATGGTGAAACCTTCAAGTTATTTATGTGCCTCTGCAAGCTTTTCCAAACCCAAATCGATACAATATTCCCACCCTGCTTGCTAACGATACAAACATATTTACCACTAGATTTATTGAGATCACTTATTCCCTTTTCATCATTTTCAAATTTTGATTCCACAAAGTAATCTTCTTATTCTTTCGAAAACTTTTCACAACTATCAGAAGGGGAATCAATAACGTCAGATGAATCTTGATTTTCCATGCACACTAGTCAAAGGTTTTCAAACCTGCGATGCACTTGTTTTAATCGACTACATGGCACAGAGTCACCACTATTGAGCAACTTCAAATCATTTGGCCAATAAAAGCAAATTCAGGTAGAACTGCTTGACACTCTACCCAATTTTTTAACGCTAGAAAGCAGTTGTATTAGCATGCAAAGTGAATTCCTGGGCCAATTGAGCCTATTATTGTTCTTTATGGCATAAATTCTCTTTAATTCAGACCTTTTTGGCATATTCATAGCCCCATCAGTGTCTTGTCTCTCAATCTTATAACCATTGCTTAACTCGGTAGGATGATCGATGACCATATCTACTTCAGGCATGCCCATCTCATCTGTAAGTACATCAGCAGTAGAAGATGTCCTCAACACTAGTGATGGAGGAGCGTTATAGCTTTTATATATAGTTTTAGGTGTCGAGGACTTGTTCAGACTTTTGCAAATTATCGCCTCCCGTTTGTGGAATTTGTTTGTTATCCTTAGCACCTAGTACATTCCCTGCATTTAGAGGGATAACCTCTTAGAAGCTACAAACAAAAGAAAAAAATCAACTTCAGAATCATATCAAAAGAAGGCTTTTCAATTGTCTGACTTAAGAAAAAGATATTATGTGAATGTAATGCAGCAAAATCTCATAGAACAAGAAAATCTTTTCACATAACTATAAAAGAATTTCAAAAGCATGAAATAAAAGAAGTGAGGTCAACAAAGTTCTTTCCCACTATTTATAACAATATAAAAAATTGATTTTGATAAAAAAACTTCTTTATGGTACCAGGATTTAACGTATATAGCCATTCATAATTTTTTTCCTTTCCCTATCTTTTGGTGAAGGATCAATCTTTGCAAAAATTAAGAAAATAAATAAAATTATTTCATGCAAGCAGCAACACTATGTAAATTAATCAAATTCAAGCTTCCAAGTTAAACCTTTCAAACATTTATCAAAAAAAGTTGATAATTTTAAACTAATAATGCAACAACTGGCAAGGAATTTTATGCCCTATCAACTAGAACTTGACAAAAGCAAGGAAGAAATCAAGCCCTTTCCTAATCTTATTGATGCCAGTTATTTGCCAAGATTTTAAGAAATTAGGTTGCGCCACATCACATGATTTGTAGGAATACACTATAAAAGACTCATCCTAAAATATACACATCTGCTGGCTCTTTCAAAATAAGTCAATCATCGATCTCAAGGTCCTCAATTGAAGGTTTTCCCACAACATTTCATATGTCGATTGTCACCCTAGAGAATGGCAAAATGGCCATTGTTACAGAAGACTTAGTAAGACCATCAAATCGGTAGAAGTCCAATTGTTTTAAGTTCTTAAAAAAATGAAAAACAACATAACTGAAGTCTAGTAAATTAATCAACACTCGGACCTTACTTCATTTTTGTTTATATACTGAACGCGTAGAGTTTTTGATTTTTATCTCTTATGTCTCAAAGTGCGGCCCTCTAAATAGGTCCCTGACCAGATAAATGATGCAAAAAAGAAAATTTAAGTTTGAAATGCTCACTAGTAATTTTGATAAGATAAGTTTGATAAAAAAAGAAAAATTAATTGATCCATGGCCATAAGTAAGCATTTTTGTTTTGAAAACAAATTAGGAAACAAATGTTTAAAATGACTTCCACGAAGAAGCCTAATTGATTCCATTGAACAAACTCCAAAAATCTTTTATCAGATTATATATAATAATATAAAAATGTTGCGTGAGCACGACAAAGTCAAAAAGATATCCTTATTCAGGCTATAGTTATCAACAACAATAGGAGCAAAAAATCAAAAATTTGTTTCCAAACCCTAAAGATTGATTCAAATATTATTTGTTTTTAAATTAAAGGTTTTCTTTTGTTTTCTTATACTCATCTTTTATCTAAGCTTTAGTAAACTAAGAATGAGCTTTTCTAGTCGCATCGTAAGGCTAACAAATGAGATCGTAAATCTAGCAGTAAATCATTGACCAAGCCAGATCTTAAGCTCCCAAGCCTAGACATGACTGAATTAATTAAGAAAATGAGAGCTACCCTATCTTTTAAAAATCAAAATATAAAATTTGAGTCTTCATCCTCAGAGTCAAAATAAGACCATAAGTCCATCTTGAAACCAGTGAAAACGAAATCAAAAATAGATTTAAGAAATGCTAGAGAAATTTCTTTTACTAATATTGAACAATCCCTACAAAATTGGGAAATACCAAAAGTTGATATCCTTAATAAACTTTTATAATTGATTATTAAAATATCTAAATTTTAATTATTTAGGTTTTTTGAGGTTAAGGCTGCTAGATTATCAGGGGATTAAGGTAATCTAGGTTGGTTAGATGCCCTAATTAGGTGGGGATTGACAATATTGGTATCAGAAATTAGGTTTGGCTCAATTAAGGCTTATTGATTGATTAGTTGGGAAGTAACGCGATGGAATAGGGTTAAAAAGTTTAAAAACTTTATGATTGTGTTATTTGTGTTTTATATTTTCAAGATATCGATGGATATGGGCTTACTGACCCACTTTTCTTGCAATTTTTGTTGCGAAAAATTATAAGTGAACATCAAGAGCTGGGTTAGGGATCTGGCAAGGATAATAGGGATCTGCAATATGTAGATTCAAACATGTTTCACATCTTGGCGGGGCAGATGGTAGAGTCGATAAATATCTTACGAGCATATGTGGTGGTTCAGGCACTTATAGTTTGTGTTGTTTAGGATATTTCTACTATCACTCTAGCTGCTTAGGAGAAGTGGGCTACCTCTGCAGTTTGTCCTGAAGTTAAATCGGTTGTTGCAAATCCATCGTTGGTAGTGGAATGTCACGATAGAAAATGCGGGAAGAGTTTTTGTATCATTATATCTATGACTAAAGTGAATACTACGAGAGGTTCGAGATAGAGCTAGAGCATATGTGATTACATAGGTTTTTCACCACAAATCATAATGATATCAGAGCATCGAGGAGTCAGGACAAGACTCAGATTTTGTGGGTAAGAAAAACATTTCTCTTAGGTTTGACCCAAAGTCTTGAAAGAAAAATAAGAGTGGAGAACCATATTCTCGCCTACGATACCTATCGTCTCATCATATGTATGTCGTAATTCTTTTTAGAGTATAACTAGTAGACCATCTAAGTAGACAAACTCAATCACAGACTTTTCAGCTTTCAGCTTATAGAAATACACTTTAGTTGTAGAGAAGTGAAGGTAAGGGTCGAGGATCTTAGGGACATGCATCGAATCAGTGATCGACAACTAATTAGGAATCTTCGGTATGTAGTAAACCTACAGTTACATGTTTAGGTGTGAGAATTATGGCCACATCAGTCGAGACTATTCTCGGAATCTAAGCGTTATTACATGTTTGGGTGTGGAAAGAAAGGACACTACAAGATTGCGTGTTCATGACTCTTAGGAGCATCTTCTTATGTGTTACGCTCTTAACAACATATCAAGGAACATGTTTAGGTGGTGACTGAATGAGACTCAGATGCAAGCCATAATTTTGTCGAAGTACAATTTCAGTTTGTGATCGTATGGTAATTGATTTAAGGTTAACTCCGGTGCGAGTTCTTATTTACCTTGTACTAAACATAGTGATTGGTGATAAAGTGTATCCTCACTTTACATGTGAGAAATGTATTGTTGAGATCTCCAAACACTAGATGGTCATTGATCTACGTGTTTTGGAGTTTTTGGATTTAATGTGTTGTTGAGAATGGATTGGCTAGCCACTATGGAAGAAATTGAAACTCTTGCGGAACTATAATACAGAGGCAAGATCTAAAATTAAACTAGAGGAAATTCTTATGGTTGTAAATTCTCATATGTGTTTCTTAATGATTTACCTTGAATCCCATTTTCGATAGAGATTGATTTTGTAATTGATTTGGTTCTTGGAACTAAACCGATAACTATTCCATCCTATAGGATGGCTTCGAAGGAATTGCAAGAGTTGTTGAAATTAAGTTGAATGAGTTATTGGATAAAAGGTTTATTAACTGAAGTAAGTCACCATAGGGTGCACCAGTCCTTTTTATGAAAAAGAATGACAATAGTGAGGCATAACATTAATTATAGAAAGTTGAACATGATCACTATTCAGAATAAATATAAATTGTCTCAAATTGATGATTTGTTGGATCAACTGAATAGGGCAAAGTATTTTCTAAAATTTATTTTTGTTATGGTTACCATCAGTTAAAAGTTTGGGAAAATAATGTGTAGAAGACTATGTTCAATGCCAGATGTGGTCATTTTGAGGTTATTGTTATGTTATTTAGGTTGACTGATGCTCCAACGCTATTTATAGATTTGATGCAAAGAGTATTGAGGTTGAATCTAGATTACTTTGTGAAAAAGTTCATTGATAATATCTAGATAAACTTTAAGAATGACGAGGATTATAAATAATATCTTAAATTTATTATCCAAGCTTTGAGAAATTATAGCATGTATGGAAAGTTTAGCGAATACAAGTTTTGGTAGTCTGAGTGAAATTTTTAGATTATGTGGTAAGTACCAAAGAGATTTTCGTGGATCCACCAAGATTACGGCTATCATTGGTCGGTCGAAACCTACCACAGTGGTGGAGATATAAATTTTTCTTAGTTTGGCTAGCTATTATCGTAGATTTGTGAAAGATTTTCTAAGATAGCTACACTAATTACTAAATTAACTTAGAAAAATGTTCCATTTGTTTGATGAAGCAGAATATGATGTCGCATTTTGGAAATTGAATAAGCGTTTGACTTCAACATCATTTCTATTATTAGTTGAACTGGGGAAAGGTCTTACAGTTTATATTGATACATCGAAAGTGGGTTTGGGTTACGTGTTAATGGAGAATAGAAGTGTGATTGCTTATGCTACTTGGCCATTAAAGACTCACGAGAAAAATTATCTTGTTCATGATTTAGAATTAACAGCAATTATGCTTGTTTGGAAGGTGTGAAGACACTATTTGTATGAAAAAAACTTCACGCTATTTTTAGATCATAAAAGTCAGATGTATTTGTTTTCTTAAACAAAATTGAATATGAGACAACAACGATGGTTTGAATATTTGAAAGACTTTGATTTTAGTCTTGAATACTATTCGAGTAAAGTAAATGTTGTTGTGATGCACTAAGTATAAGGAGTGCTAAAACACTGGATGCAACTTGTCCATTGACTTACGAGTATGAGTTGCTCGAAAAAGTCATCATTATGACTTTGTAGGAGATTCCTAACATTGATGATGAACTAATTCTTGCTGAGCTTAATATACAAGTCATATTTGTTCAGGAAGTGATAGAGTGTCAACAAAGTGATAAGGATTATGAAAAGTTTAAGGAGTTTGTTGATGACAATAATAATCCAGATTCGATTGAGTCTGCAGATTAGAGTTTGAGGCTTAGAGGTAGACTATGGATCCCATCGGTGGTTGAGACTTGGGATGAGATATTGAGAATCGGTTTAGATATAACAATCATCTTGGTTGGACTAAAACGTTTCATAATGTGGAGCGATAGTATTAGTGGCCAAGCATGAAAGCTGACGTGGGTAATTATGTGAGGAAGTGTGAAATTTGTCAATAGATTAAGGTCAATAGGCGGAAACCTGGAAATACGTTACAGCCACTTTCTATGTTATAATGAAAATGGGAACATATTGTGATGGAAGTTTTTACTCATCTGTCTACTTCTCGGAGGAAACATGATGTGGTTTAGATTATTGTTGATGAGCTGACGAAGTCTGCTCATTTTCTTCTTATGTACATTTTGGATGCCTTTACAAAGCCGAGCTTGTTGTGTGGGCGGGAGGTGGTTGGCTTGTTTGGAGTGTCGTTGATGATAGTTTCTGATCGTGATGTTCGGTACACATTTGGGTTATGGCAGAGCATGCAGGAACAACTCGACACTCAAATACATTTTAGTATTGTATTTCATCTATAGGTAGATAGTCAGACTGAAAAATTAATCTATGTGTCAGAGGACATGCTCAGAGCTTAAGTAGTTAGATTTGAGGGTTCTTGGGAAGAATACATACATTTGTGTAAGTTCTTTTATAATAATTGTTGTTAATCGTCTATTAAAATGACTCCGTTTTAGGCATGGTATGGGAGACCTTGTCATTTTCCTACCGGTTAGGTTGAACTGGAGAATTTGGTGGAGTTATGGTCCCAAATAGTTAAAGATCACACTGAGGTTGTGCAATAGATTTGTCTAAGATTGAAAATGGTTAAGGAAAGATACACAAATTATTATGATCTCTATCACCAATTTATGATATATATATATAGTTAAGGAGATTGGGTGTATTTAAAAATCTCCCCTCGCAAAGGCCATTATAGGTTTGGACTGAAAGGAAGAATTTCTTTCAGATTTATAATATTTTTTGGAATTATGAAATGGATTGTGAAGGTTGCTTAAAGACTTGTAGTACAACCTCAATTAGCAAGAGTTTATGAAGCATTTATGTGTCGATGTTCAAGCGAAAAGAACCTGATTCATATCATATAGTAGAATGGAATCAGTTTGATTATTAGGGTGACGTGTTGTATGTAGAGCAAACTATTTTAATTAGGGATAGGAAGGTCCAAAGGTTTTGGAATAAATGCATTTCACTAGTTTTGGTAATAAATAAATTTCACTATGATTTGCAGTTAACACGGGAATGAGAGATACATAGGATAGTCAAAATATTGACATAAATATTAGTTTTGAATCTCACGATGAATAATTGGTTTTAAGTTTAAAAATCCAAGTTTTAGACTTTAAATAGATTTAACTAGTTTACTTTGGCCCCACTTTAATTTTTGAGTGAAGACAAGTTTTTTGAAAGTTTTGGAGTGTAATGGAAAAATCTTCAATTTTTGGTTGAAGTGGAGTATTTTTAGGGTTTAATTTAGAACTAAAATCGAAGAGATAAATACAAAAATTGAAAAAAGACCAGAAAATGCATTGTTTTATATAGTTGGGGATGTAAACTAAAGGGTAGTTTGGTCATTTGGTGACCCTCCTTTTAAAAATCGAAATGAAGAACATGATTTTTTTCTTTGTTCCTCATCATTCCATCTTCTCCATCACCATTTCTCTTCTCTCTCTCTCTCTCTCTCTCTCTCTCTCTCTCTCTCTCTCTCGTACCTATGAGAATCGACTTGAATGGATTGTTGGTGGTTGTGATGGTGTTCAAGATGAGGTAAGTTTAATGGAGATTTGAACTTTTTAGTTTTGGACAGCGGGGACTTATTTTGTGTATATGGATTCGAATCGGAGATGTGTGATTGAATTCGTTGATTGTGTGAGAGGGATAGGAAAGGAGGAGATCGAAATAAAAAAGAATTTACAAAGATGAGGCCATGTTGAATGAGTTGGAGGGAGGAGGGGGGACACCGTGGAGAGGGGAGCAGTGAGTTGCCCTGTCCAACTCCAATGTGGTTGGGCAACCCAAACGGAAAAAAAGAACAAGAATGAAACGTTTTGTTCATGGAGGTGAGCCGGAATCGGTTCAGCGATAAACCCCTTCCTCCAAATAAATTAATGAAAAAAATGGTTTAAAAGTATAAAAAATAAATAAATCCCTAGAAAATTAGGGAAAATTTGATTTTTGGACAAATTCATGAAAATTGAGGATTTTTATGAAAAATGAGGATTTATGGATTTTCTCAAGAATTTTTACCGAGTATGTTCTTGTAATGCATGTTATGATACCTAAAAATGTCCAAAGTTTAGAAAAAAAATTTATGGCTCTAGGTTAATTTTCGATTCTAAATCACAATTATCCTGACATCCAAGGATATGATTTGGAGAGGTTTTATTGTTTTCGTGTTGAGGAATGACCCATAAATATATAATAAATTAGAAAAATTGTATTTAAACCTAGACATTGTAATTTTCAATGTTGAACAATAATTTTGTGTCGAAAATGAAATTCGGGCATCGGATAATATATTTTGAAAATATTTTAGTGGTTTTGGGATGCGATTGAGTCAATTTAAGTACAGTTAGTTGGAAACAACTTGTGGAATGATTTTGGGATCTTATCAAATTTATCAATGCATTGTAGGACCACGATTGGAACTCATGTGAATTAGCTTACTAATTCGGAGCGCAAGGGAACGTGGGTATCACGTTTGTAAGGTTAAGTAAATCCCATGGTAACCTTTACATTGTATGATTATAATCTCATATAAATTGCATTGATCTTTGAAATTGCATTTTTGTTGTACATGCATACACGGTTTAGGAGGATAAGACAATACGAATTTCCTTATAGTGTTTATCTGACTGTATTACATGGTAGAACTATTTAGTGTTTGCCTGACTATGTGTATAGGGTATATTAAGCTACATGGCTGTGTATTACAAGGTAGAACTTGTAGTGTCTACCTGTGTACAAGGTATAACTATATTATGCTTGAGGAGGTAGAGCCACTAATACTTTGCATTACACGATTATCATAAGATCACGGTGAACCATATAATACTTTGATAGAATTAAGGAACGAGACTTGTTTGGTTATTCTCCCCGCGCGTGAGTCCTTATTACTGTTTACTTACCACTTTCGGAGAACGTCATCTGATTGTGGTCGGATAACAAAAATAGGATGGATTCACGGTTGTATTTAAAATCTTTAGATTATATTGTTGTTTGAGTTCTTTGGATTATAATGCATTTGATTATTACAAGTGTATTGGATAGTGTGGGATTTACTTATCTGCATTATCGAATTTTTATAATCGGGTAATGACAGGTTCTAACGACGACATGGGAAAAGAAAAAGCTTTATGATTATTAATGACTTGCTCAGTTCCTTTCTATCTATGTATTTATTATTTTTGAATATAAGATATTGTATAAATAGGATTTTAGGTTCGCGTAAGGTTATGATCTTCTTTGGAATTGTTATAATGGTTTTAGGGCTGATTGGAATGTTGTAAAGCTAAGGTAATTATGGTTAAGGATTTTGAAAACCTGGGATAGTTTAGAATGAAGAAATAATCTTTATTAATGAGGTATATATTGTTATGGGGTGGATTGTGAGTCTTTCGGCATTTGTGCCAAGCTGAGCAGGTTTGTTGAATACTATTAAAGGTCGGGGTTTTTTTATGTAGGCTTAAAAATAGGGGAGGTGCTAGCGAATATTTTTTATGGAATTATAAGTATAACGTAATCAATCCAATTAAATTTTGAGGTTTAAGATTCACTTTAGAATTCATTGCGGTTAATAAAGTTTTATAATTGGTGATTACAAGATCTTAATTTTAATTATTTAGGTTGTTTGAAGTTAAGACTGCTAGATTATCAGGGGATTAAGGTAATCTAGGCCGGTCAGATGCCCTAATTAGGTGGGATCTAACAAGACTAAAGCATTCCATAAAAAAGTATTATTCTCCAATGGAGGATCATTTGAATGGGCAATTAAAGAATTAAAGGACTTGCCCAAAGAGTTCCTTAAGATTTTTAGACTCCATGACCATTTTATCTTCATTTTGCAGCTTAATTCTAATGATGATATAGGAAATCCATAATGTCTTGGGAATGTAGTTGCTAATGATAAACCTCCTACCTATGGATCCTACTGAAATTGAATGTGGCTACCACTGCCTACTATTTTTTTGAAGTTCAAAAAAATTCCATCAATCATAATGGCTCAATACATATAATAGAACTAGACAAGACAAGGAATCAATTACCTTGATAAAGCACATTGGTTCGCTAATCCTAATTGTTCATAAGAGCATTCAACTGCCACAGAGTTGATTTTGAAAAACTACGACTATAACAATGGAACACTATAAAATCAATGATTGTTGTTTTGACAAATGTTTGGAATGCAACAGTAAATGGACATATAAAGACCATAAATAAAAATAAAACTTCCAACAAGGGAAGACAAAAAAAATACTTTCGACAAGGGAAGACAAATATATATTGAAAAAGATAACCTAATAAAAAGTATCAAATGAACAACGCTAAACGTAGATCCATGCACGAGCAATAGAAGTGGAGATAAAGTTGAATTATGGTAGGATTATGATAGATGCACACATGAAAGAGGAGCAAGTTGTGCCAATGATAAATTTGATAAATGATATAGGATTGAAACTCTCAGTTCTATTCAGATCTACGTTTTTGTTTTGAAAATATAATGTTTTAAACACTGTTATTGGAGCCACTGCCATTAAACGAGAAGATTGGTGGTGGTTCAAACACAAAAATCGCAAAGAAACGAAAAAGAAAAAAATGGATTTTTTGGTTTGAAGGTGGCGGCTATTCTTCTGAGTTATTCAACTTATTAGTTTGGGTACCACTTCCTACTTATAAAACAATTTGCCTGAAAAATGATGAAAAGATTTAAAGAGATAAATTTCACTTAGCTTTAAATATGCAACCAAATGAAGAATCAAACTCCACAAATAATTTCTACGGCCATGCCTACTTGAAATGACTTCAGCCCATAGAGAATTATAGTCTCAATACTTGGACCTTATTTTTCAATGTGATAATTATCCACCATAATTGTTCACCTATAAAAAATCTCCTTCATTTGTCAATAGCTTTTGAGACACCCTTCGGTAGTTGGAACATTTAAAGGAAATAAGGAGGAAAGGCACCCAACGCCTAACGTATAACTATGAACGTGTCCCTTTTTGAAATGAGACTATTATTCCAACTGTCAAGCTTATTGTCAATTTTAAGAAACACTTGACTCCAAAATGAAGAACAAGAATGGTTATAATGGATCTCCTTGATGCAAATCTCGTTCTCCATTCATTAGCGTCGCAAAAGACAAAAGTGCAAATAACCAATAACCTATTTCCTTCTTTCTCCCACATACATTCTTCTTTAGCTTGCTCAAGAAAGTCATAATCCATTAGGTCAGGGTGGAGACATTGATGACCCAAAAAGGGACAAAAGGTTGAGGGTTGAGAATGAGCACTGCTTAAGGGTTAATAAAATAGCGCAATTGCAAATTGAATAGAGGGAAAGATGAGTAATTGAAGACAACAAATGTGTTTTTTGATGGGGAAGGAGAAATCCCAAGGAAACCTACTCCAATCAGAAAACAGAAAACCCAAACAACAAATGAAATATTTTCAAATAAATCCAAGCAACAAACCCTAAAAAGAGAGAGATAAAAGATGAGAGAGAATGAAAGAAAGTAATAGCAAAAGTGAAAGAGATTGAAATGAAGACGACCAAACATTACCTGCGACGAGACCCTGGTCGACCGGCATGATTAGCTAGATGTATGCTTCACTGATTATTAATTGGTTATTGTGGTCATGCTAGAGTGAATTTGTCAGATCGACTGAAGTCATAGAGATTCGAGTTTGGGGGTATTTCAAAAAGTAATGCGGGTATACTTTTTTTTATCAAATAGGGAAGGTTTCTTTAAAATTACAAAACTAATGTATTTCTCCTTTTCAAAAGGTGTTATTGATGATGACGTGGTGTGCACGTGGTGTTTTGTTGGTGACGTGGAACTTTATATGAATAACTCCTTTGAGAATGAGTAACTCATACAAAATACTAAGTTTATGAATTACTCATTCTCAAAAAGAGTTATATGTTCAAACTAACAAGTTTATTAATTACTCCTTTTGAGAATGAGTTATTTCTTCAACCCATTGATACAAACGTCACGCATGTATCTTGATGTGGACAACTCATGCAAACGCCACACACATATCTTGATTTGGATAACCCATGTAAATATCATGCACGTAACTCGATGTGGGCAATCCATGCAACCTCATGCAATTCATGCAAACCAAGCAAACGTCATGCATGTATGTCGAGGTGGGCAATTCATGTAATCTCGTGCAATTCATGCAAACCATGCAAATGTCATGTACGTATCTTGAGGTGGGCAACTCGTGCATCCTCGTGTAATCCATGCAAACCATGCAGACGTCATTCACGTATCTTGAGGTGGACCGCATTAAAGTTTTGTAGAGAAAGAAAGTTATATAGATAGAGACGATGGTGGTTTGTATCAAATTCAGCCATGTCTACAAATGTAGATGGACACGTACAAGGCTTGTGGGCCTGCATTTATGGAAGTCATCGTGCACACTTCGAGATACACTACGCATATTATGCACCAAAAATTATTTTGCACACATTCATTTTTACGTAGGTCCCGCAGGCCATTGCATAGGGGTGTCACTTGGGGTGTCATTCTAATATTTTCCTATATTATGTATAAATATATAAATAATATATATTTATATAATATTATATATGTATGGCCTAAATGTCCAAGTGGCCATGAATGACGCCCATTCGTGTTATTTGTAGGGGGTGCAGTTTTTCACATTAATAACGCATTTTCAAAAGGCGAAATACCTTACTTGATGAATAAAACGAAAAGCAAACCTATTTTACTAATTTCAAAACCGAACTCCCTTCCTTTTTTTTCTTTTTTTTTCTTATCTCTTCTTACTTTTTTTTTTGTTTATTCGTTCTTTCTTCACCCAAATCAACAAAATTGATCCTATCAACTTTTTTTCCTTTTCTTCAACCAAACTTAAATCACTTCCAATGATATCAAACGATAAATAATAAATTCATCAAAACTATCATGCATTAAACCTATAAAACACCCAAAATCAAATAAAACTTAATTGTTAACTTGTCTTAAATTAAGATTCTCAACTAGGTTGAAATTTCTCCTCCACTTCAAACCACCTCTACACCAACTCATGAACAAGGAGGCTCTCTCTCCTTTTATACTATCATTAGGTGGGTAAACCACCACCACACTATTTTATTTATTTAATTTTTATTAAATTTTTCATTATCTCTCTATAAACTACAAAAAGTTGACACCTCATAATTCTAATTTATTTTTTAAAAATCATAATTTTTGAAATGACTAAAATGCCCCTTATGACTTATTTTAGGCATTTCACTTAAATAAGTTCAATTAGACTGACATGAATCGATATCGGAGACCCACCAAAATACCCGTGTATGCAAGCATCTTGAGAATTACCTCACTCGCAAATCGACGATCAAAATAAAATAATCAAATTGCATACATTTTTATTTAAGATGGGTAATACATATATCATCCAAAAATTAAATACCTCGGTGTCGACTCCCAAGGGTTGACAGAGTGTGCCACATCACAACAGGTCCAGGTTACAGTCTGAAATGTCATGTGGCATGAGCTAAAATTTTTAAGGTCGTTACAGTCTTCCCAACTAATAAGAGTTTTTTCCTTGAAATTAAAATGTCCCAAACGAAATTACTTAGCGGAACCAAAAGAGAAATAGGAAACTCTCGCTTATATAAGATTTTCGTTCCCACGTCAATTCTTCATCTCCGTGGTGTTGTCACTTGACGAGAACTTACAGAATGTCCTTATTCCTCAAACTTTGTACCTTGCGGTCTAAGATTTGTGTAGGTTGTTCCTCGTAAGTAATATCCTCGACTAGGTCAATCTGAGTTAGGACTACTACTAGTCTGTCTCTTTCTATCGACCAATCCAATCTCAGCATCGAAATATAGAACACTAGATGGACGCCTACCAACTGCGATAGCAACTCAATCTTATATGCAACCTTGTCAACTCTCTCTTTGTGATTCTAAAAGGACCTATAAACCTCGGCGCGAGCTTTCATTTGATTTCGAATCGTTCGCGACCCTTCAGTAGTGAAATGTTTAGATAGAAAAAGTATCCCATTTTGTACTCTAACCTATCTCGGTACTTCTCAACATATTTCTTTTGTCTCTCTTAAGCTCCTCGAAGACGCTGACGTATCAGTCGTATCTTCTCTGTATGATCTACCACAATCCCTAGCCTGACTATCACTATATCCTCGGGCTCTGCCTAACTTGTTGGCGATCTACACGGCCTGCCATAGAGTGCCTCAAACGGTGTCATCCCGATAATAACATGGTAACTATTGTTAGTGGCAAATTCACACAAATGTTGATATTTCTCCCATGACCCACCGTACTCCAACACGCATGCTTTGAGCTTGTCTTTTAATACCTGAATTAGTCTCTCTAACTATCCATTAATTTGCAAGTGGAATAGTGTACTATGTAGTAACCTCGTGCTAAATTGTGCTTGCATGTTCCCCATGACATGGATGTGAACTGCGATCATCTGTCTGACACAATAGATAATGGCACCCCGTGAGATTTGACAATCTCTCTCTCATAAAGTACGCTCAACTACTTGAACTCGTATTTAGTAGAAACCAGCAAAAAATGTGTAGATTTGGTCAGTTTTTCCAAAATCACCAATATCATGCTTGTGCGGAGATCGAGGTAAACTAACTAGATCTATGGCAATATGCTCCCACTTCTGCTCAGGAAAGGGAAATGGCTGTAACAGTCCTTCAGGTCTCCGATGCTCAGCCTTAACCTGCTAGCAAACCCCGCAACTCCCGATGTAATGCCCTACATCTACCTTCATCCTAAGCCACCAAAATAGACATTTCATATCATGATACATCTCGGTCCTAACCGGATGAATGGTAAACTATGAGTAGTGAGCCTCCCGAAGTATCTCTGTACGTAACTTAACCATTGATGGAATCCATAGTCGTCCCCTATATCTCAAGCACGAGTCTATCGACTGACTCCACTCTTGATGATCTAAACTCTCTGCCAACTCATGGAATTTTCGGAACTGCTCATTGGCCTGCTGACCCTCTAAAACCTTTTGAATAGAGACTAGCTAAGTCATTATCTGTCTACAAATATGTGCATTTACAGTAGTGGGAATGTCAACTGAACCCATCATATATGACACATCGAAGGAATGCAAACTCATGTGTCATCTGACAAATAACAACCTCTGCATCGGATCTCTTACGGCTCAATGCGTCCACTGCTACATTCGCTTTCCCGGGATGGTGCTCTAAGGAGAAGTCGTAATACTTAAGAAACTTTAGCCATCTGCGTTGTCTCATATTCAGGTCCTTCTACGTAAAGAGATATTTTGAACTCTTATGATCAGTGAATAAAGTAAATCTTTCTCCATACAGGTAGTGTCGTCAAGTCTTCAAAGCAAATACCACTACCACCAACTCTAAGTCATGCTCCGGGTAGTTTTTCTCATGAATCTTCAGCTGTCGAGATGCGTAAGCAATCGCACCATCTCCCTGCATCAAAACACACCCTAATCCGACCTGTGACGCCTCGGTATTCACAATCATGCCCTTTCCTACCTCTAGCAGTACTAGCACTGGAGCTATCATCTTCCTCTCTTTTAGTGTCACAAAAGCTTGGTCATATATATATCTCGTGCCACTCAAACTTGACATCCTTTTAAGTCAACCTCTTTATCGGTGTCGCGATCTTAGAGAAATCGCGCACGAATCTCCGATAATACCCTACTAGAACTAGAAAAATGCTGCGAATATATGTTACTGAATGTGGGATACGACAATCAATCACTATTTGGACTTTCAAAGTATCCACTGATACTCCACTAACTCCAACTACATTTCTAAAAAATCTGACTTTTGGCAACTAGAACTCACACTTGCTAAACTTAGCATAAAGTCAATGCTCTCTTAGGGTCTGTAAAACTATCATGAGATGACCCTCGTGATCCTCATGAGTCCTGGAGTAGATCAGAATATCATCTATAAATACAATCACGAAATGGTCCAATTATTGTCTCAACATGCGGTGCATCAAGTCCATAAACATCGTCGATGTGTTCGTCAACCTAAACAGAATGAGTGCAAACTCATAATGACCATAACGTGTATTGATGGAAGTATTCTCTCTATCCTCATCCCTGATCCTGAGCTGGTGGTACCTCACCTCAAGTCAATCATGAAAAACCATACTGCGCCTCTCAACTTATTAAACAAGTCATCTATTCGGGGAAGTGGACATTTGTTCTTGATCGAAACACAATTCAAGTGCTTGTAATAGATGCAAAGTCTCAAACTTCCTTCTTTCTTTTTCATAAACAATATTGGAGTGCCCCATAGAGACATGCTAGGATGAACATATCCTAAATTCGTCAATTCCTCAAGTTGGGTCCTCAGCTCCTCTAACTCCTTCGGTGTCATTCTGTTTGGAGGTATTAAAATCGGCTTCGTCTCAGGGACTAAGTCAATAATAAAGTTGATCTCTCGTGGTGGTGGTGGTAATCCGAGTAAATGCTAAGAGAACACATATGGAAACTCATACACCATGAGCACCTCTTCAATAGTCACCATCAATTTCTCTACTGTACTCAAAAGATTGGTGAATGTCTCCATCTCCTAGCACGTAGCAATTATACCTCAAGTACTCTGAAGCTGTGTCGAATCTCCACAAAAACTAAACTCTGACTACTCAGGGATCTGAAATGTGACTGCCTTACTAAAGCAATCCAAGTATGCATGATATGTTGCCCGCCAGTCCATCCCTAATAACACATCAAACTTTAAGAACTCTAGTACTCTGAGGTCTAAAGGCATCTTGTATCCCTCTATCTCGATGGTACAACTCTTATAGACCATATTAGAGTAAATCTTGTCCTCGACAGTCGTGCTGAGGATCAAGTGGGTTCTAAGTCTAATGGGTCTCAACCCTAACTCATCTACTATCTTACTGGAAATAAAAGACACAGTTAAACCAGAATTAATCAAAGTATGCATCATGCGATGCAAATAAAAATATATATAAAAAGTATTTTCTTTTATTTGAGGGCTTTTGGGCTCTCTAAACCAGGTCTGGACCGAATCGGACATCGTTCGACCATGTAAGATTGGGCCTGGCCAATGTCGGGCTGAATTTGAGGACCGAACGCACACATTTATGAGCGTGCGTCCTCCCCTAATCCCCCTAAAATCACCAGTTGGTGATTTTGGGTGAAACCGACTCTCTTCCTTTTTTTCTTTCTTTTTTTATGTTCCTATCTCTTTTTTTTTGTTTATGCCTTCTTTCTTCACCCAAATTAACAAAATTGATCCTATCAATTTTTTTCTTATTTATGTCTTCAACCAAACTAAAATCACTTCCAATGATATCAAACAATAAATAATAAATTCATCAAAACTATCATGCATTAAACCTATAAAACACCTCAAATCAAATAAAATTTAAGTGTTAGCTTAAATTAAGATTCTCAACTAGGTTGAACTTTCTCCTCCACTTCAAACCACCTCTACACCATCTCATGAACAAGGAGGCTCTCTCTCCTTTTATTCTACCATTAGGTTGGTGAACCACCACCACACAATTTTCTTTACTTAATTTTTATTAAATTGGCCATTATCTCTTCATAAACCATAAGAAGTTGACACCTCATAATTTAAATTTATTTTAAAAAAAATTATAATTTGTGAAATGATTAAAATGCCCTTATGACTTATTTAAGACATTTCACTTAAATAAGTTTCATTAGACCAACTTAAATCGATATTGTCGACCTACCCAAATACCCGTCTCCGCACGTCTCTCGAGAATTACCTCACTTGCAAATCGATGATCAAAATAAAATAATCAAATTGCATACATTTTTATTTTAGATAGGTAATACACAAATCATCCACAAAAAAAATTTCTCGGTGTCAACTCCTAAGCGTTGATCGAGTGTGTCATATCACAACAGGTCTAGGTCACAATTCTGAAATGTCACATGACGTGAGTTAAGATTTTTAGGGTCGTTACAGAATCGTTCAAGAATATTCTCAATATATTGTTCTTGCAACAAAGCAAGAATTCTTTTACAACAATTCATATGACACTAAAACAATTTGTGCATTTAATAACACTTAATTATATGGGTTTTAGGCTTTATTTGGCAAGGCTTGCTGATAATCTAGCTGATAGCTGATAATCTACTAGCTGGTAGCGAAAAGCTGATAATCTAGCTGATCAATTAAAAATTGTTTGGAATGATAGCTGATTGATTAGCTGATAAATGCAAAATGACAATAAATGACATATGACATAATTAAGTATATTAATTATATAATCATATAATTAATTGTTATAAATAACTCTGTATTTTATTTACAAAATACAAATTAATAACATAAAATAAATTATTTTATTTAGAAAACTAAATTATGTGTGTCCATAAATGCTTACATAAAAATAACTCCACATTAATTTATAAGAGTTCGCAAAAAATAAACACATGTAAATAAAATACAATAAACGACTTGGATAACTATACATATATCTAACGCATCATCATAATTGAGAAGCAATGTTATTGCGAATATTCTTCATTTTTATAAAATAATATTTTTAAAAAATATGTAGGATAACCTACCACTCAAAGACTACATTAAAAAATATTTTTATAACATCTAAAAATATTTTCATAACATCTAAAAATATTTTTATACTCGATGTTGTTAAAACTTATTTAATATGTAACGCTGAACGATTGAGAGATAGCCAACTCCCAAAGACAAAAAAAAAAGCAACCCTGAAAATCATTAACGTGATATATCAAATTTGTTTGTATTTATCCATTATTTGGTTTCTAATTTCGCGAGCTATTAATGTTCGCGGAGTTTGTTTAAGTATTTGCGTATTTTTTTTTACTAATTTGCAAGTGTATTAATTTATTAATACTGTAAACAATAAGGGTATAATCGTGAGAAAAAATCCAAACGACGGATTTTTGGTTCAAATGCTACTAAGAGTAGCGTTTCAATTGGGAGCTTATCATCTAGATTATTTTTAAAATAAGCTCCAAACCAAACACAACTTAACAAATAAACTAGCTTATCAGCTAGATGATAAGCTAGTTTGTGCTTACCAAACAGAGCCTTACATGGGTGTATTCAATTGAGATTTTAATAGACTTTTGGTTACTTTTATTGACTAAAAAAGTTTAGGGGTAATTCAATTAAAACTTTTAGAGAGTCTCTAAAAGTAAAGTGTATTCAATGTAAACTTTTATAGACTTTTAAAAAGTCTCTAAAAGTTGTGGGGTATTCAATTTAAACTTTTAGAGAGTTCATAAAAGTAAGGTGTATTTAATTTTTGGTGACTTTTGTAGATTGGTCACAAATCTCGACTTTTGTAGACTTTTTGTATAAAAATACACATAAAGAAGTCTTCAACTTCTCCTCACCTCAACCCATAAACTTTTAGAGACTTCTAATTTTTGTTGGTTACATTTTCAATATGGACTTCATTATTCACAATAGGTCTTTTTCTTACTAATTATTTTTATCAACTTCTCCAATCACTCCACAACTCTTGAATTTCATTACTCACCCATTATACTCTAATATTTATGTTGATGAAAATGGATTGATGTCATTATTAACAAAATTTTATGCTTGCATCACTATACATTTTTTATATTACTTTTTTTGACAAAGAAGTTTTGTTTATTTAGTGTATTATTATAATCTCAAAAAAGTGTAGTATTATTATTTTTGAAGAAAATAATTGTTTAATTTTTTTAAACTGCAAGAAGTGCATTTTTTAGAATTTAAACTATCATTATTAAGGAAAAATATATTTTTTTTTGCTTAAGTCAAACAAAAAAATAAATTGTAAAATTCTTACACTAATATTTCCAATTATCTTTTCTTAAAAAAAATATTTCCTTGGAGTTCTAATTATTGCTAGAGTTGTTATAATAGAATTAATTTTGGTTCTCGTTGATGATGATGATGATGATGATGATGTGGTCATTAATTGTTCTTGCTCTTTATTTTTAGGATTGTATTGGAGCTATCGATGGTACCCATATTCCAGCAATGATTGTTAGAAATGATAGTAGCAACTATCGCAATCGTCATGGCTTCACTTCCCAAAATGTCTTGGCTACATGTAACTTTGATTTGGAGTTCATATATGTTCTTAGCGGATGGGAAGGATCGGCGCATGACTCAAGAATATTGACTGATGTTTTATCTATGAGAAATAGACTTAAAGTACCACAAGGTATGATCTAATTAATGTCAAAATTACTTGTTTTTATATTCTGTTATTTAAGTACCACAAGGTATGATCTAATTAATGTAAAATTACTTGTTTTTATATTCTTATATTTAATTTATTTATTTTTAGTATGTTTTTAGGTAAATATTTTTTGGTGGACTGTGGTTTTCCGAATCGGCGTCACTTTTTAACTCCTTTTGCGAGGTGTTCGTTATCATCTTTCCGATTTTACCGGGTAAGGGCGACATCCTGAAAATGCTAATGAATTATTCAATCTTCGACATGCATCTTTGAGGAATGTGGTTGAAAGGTTGTTTGGCATATTCAAATCACGGTTCACAATTTTTAAAACAGCTCCTCCATTTCCATTTAAAATTCAAGCGGAGCTGGTGTTGGCTTGTGCGATATTACATAACTATCTTCGCAAGGAGTGTTGTTCTGATGAATTTTCAATTGAATTAGATACTGAAGATGCATTATCCTCAGATAGTGAAGAAGATGATGATTTTGAAATACTTTCTGAAACTCAAGAACAACAAAGGGAGAATGCCAACCAATGGAGGAATTTTATTGCTACTGAAATGTGGAGTGATGTTGATGTAGTAAATAATAATATGCATTAGATCTATGTTCTTTTGTTCATAATTTGTTTGTTATTTTTACAATAAAGATTTTTAATAACCTTAGTAGTTTATTTTCTCAATTAAAAAGTAACCGAAGCTTTAAAAAATATGCAAGAAGTCCATCAAAGTCAATGTTCATGAATGTTTATCAAAAGTCATCAAAATTAAAGTTTATCAAAGTCTATCAAGGATGTTTATTAACTACTAAGGTTATTAAAAATCTTTATTGTAAAAATAACAAACAAAGTACGAACAAAAGAACATAGATCTAATGCATATTATTATTTACTACATCAACATCACTCCACATTTCAGTAGCTATAAAATTCCTCCATTGGTTGGCATTCTCCCTTTGTTGTTCTTGAGTTTCAGAAAATATTTCAAAATCATCATCTTCGTCACTATCTGAGGATAATGCATTTTCAGTATCTAATTCAATTGAAAATTAATCAGAACGACACTCCTTGCGAAGATAGTTATGTAATCTCGCACAAGCCAACACCAGCTCTACTTGAATTTTAAATGGAAATGGAGGAGATGTTTTAAAAATTGTGAACCATGATTTGAATATGCCAAACAACCTTTCAACCACATTCCTCAAAGATGCATGTCGAAGATTGAATAATTCATTAGCATTTTCAGGATGTCGCCCTTACCCGGTAAAATCGGAAAGATGATAACGAACACCTCGAAAAGGAGTTAAAAACTGACGTAGATTCGGAAAACCACAGTCCACCAAAAAATATTTACCTAAAAACATACTAAAAATAAATAAATTAAATACGAGAATATAAAAACAAGTAATTTGACATTAATTAGATCATACCTTGTGGTACTTAAATAACAGAATATAAAAACAAGTAATTTTGATATTAATTAGATCATACCTTGTGGTACTTTAAGTCTATTTCTCCTAGATAAAGCATCAGTCAATATTCTTGAGTCATGCGCCGATCCTTCCCATCTGCTAAGAACATATATGAACTCCAAATCAAAGTTACATGCAGCCAAGACATTTTGGGAAGTGAAGCCATGATGATTGCGATAGTTGCTACTATCATCTCCAACAATCATTGCTGGAATATGGATACCATCGATAGCTCCAATACAATCTTAAAAATAAAGAGCAAGAACAATTAATGACCACATCATCATCATCATCATCATCATCATCATCATCATCAACAAGAACCAAAATTAATTCTATTATAACAACTCTAGCAATAATTAGAACTCCAAGGAAATTTTTTTTTTAAGAAAAGATAATTGGAAATATTAGTGTAAGAATTTTACACTTTATTTTTTTGTTTGACTTAAGCAAAAAAATATATATTTTTCCTTAATAATGATAGTTTAAATTCTAAAAAATGCACTTCTTGCAGTTTAAAAAAATTATACAATTATTTTTTTCAAAAATAATTATACTACACTTTTTTGAGATTATAATAATACACTAAATAAACAAAACTTCTTTGTCAAAAAAATAATATAAAAAATGTATAGTGATGCGAGAATAAAATTTTGTTAATAATGACATCAATCCATTTTCATCAACATAAATATTGGAGTATAATGGGTGAGTAATGAAATTCAAGAGTTGTGGAGTGATTGGAGAAGTTGATAAAAATAATTAGTAAGAAAAAGACCTATTGTGAACAATGAAGTCTTTATTGAAAATGTAACCAACAAAAATTAGAAGTCTTTAAAAGTTTCTGGGTTGAGGTGAGGAGAAGTTGAAGACTTCTTTATGTGTATTTTTATACAAAAAGTCTACAAAAGTCGAGATTTGTAACAAATCTACAAAAGTCACCAAAAAATTAAATACACCTTACTTTTATGAACTCTTTAAAAGTTTAAATTGAATACCCCAAAACTTTTAGAGACTTTTTAAAAGTCTATAAAAGTTCACATTGAATACACCTTACTTTTAGAGACTCTCTAAAAGTTTTAATTGAATACCCTAAACTTTTTTAGTAAATAAAAGTAACCAAAAGTCTATTAAAATCTCAATTGAATACACCCTTGTAAAATAAAGTCTATCAAAGTCTACCAAAGTTTTAAAAATCTCTAAAAATCTATAAGTCTCTAAAAGTCATCCACTTATAAAAGTAACTAAAAGTCTATTAAAATCTCAATTGAATACACCCCCCTTAATGAACCTCTATATTAAAGCTATTAGGCGATTAAAATACATGCCTCAACCCATTCTCTCACCTCTCGATCAAAGATTTGAAATCCTAGCTAGGGTTTTCTTTCTCTCCATCTTCACTTTCGGCTCCATGACTCTCAAAGTGAGTTCCGTAATTAAGGTTTTGTGGTAGATCATCAAGCAAGTTCGCGGACATGGAAGTTCAAACTTCTTAGTTCGATTCAGTAAGCTCTCCATCATCTTAATTTGTCTTTGCTCTCTCACTCTCAATCGCCTCTACTGCTCCATCATCGAACGAGTTCCATTATTAGGGTTGTTTGGTAGATCATCAAAGTGAGTTTGCGGACATGGAAGTTCAATCGTCCTAGTTAGATAAGGTAAGCTCTCCATCATCTTGATCTGTCTTTGCTCTCTCACTCTCAATCGCCTCTACTGCTCCATCATCGATCGAGAGGTATGATAATTTTGTTCTAGATTCTCTGTACCTTCTTTTCCTATCAAAAAAAGATGAACAATATAGATAAAGCACAAAATCATAAGGTTAGTGCTATCGGTTGACTCAGTCATTCCAGCCACCAGTGCAGTCTTGGCACATGACCCTGCGTTCTATGTGAATTGGCTATTTTGGATCAATAATTGGTTAATTAGGCACAGATTTGTGAATGATTGTTTCTTTCTTATTATGCCGATCGATTATTGCATTGCGATTAGGTATAGATTTGAGAATGATTGTTATGGATTAATTAATTAGTTGCTTTGTTGTGTTTTTCAAAGTAACTTCATCTTCTCACTATTTGATTTCCCATGGGCATTTGTTTTCTGTGATATAAAATGGAGAGCTCTTTTATTAGCTCTCTTGTAAAATGTGCATTGCATCCATCTAATTGGATTATTTGCTTGGAATATGTTCTTTAGTTTGTCTTCTTGAATGAAAATAATTGATGTAACATCATTAATCAAGTTAATGTTGTGTAATTGCTAGCTTTCAAGTTGTGGTGTTGAGATTTCAACACAGTTGAAAGTATAATCTCTTTGGTGTAAGAGGTTGGGGGATCGAGTCTCAATGGGGTCAAGTTAAAAGATAATAAGTCGATTTCTTTCTTATCAAAAAAAGAGAAAGATGTGTCTTGATTCTTATTCATTGTCATTTTGTCATTCCAAGTGCAGAATAGTGACTTTCATGTCTAATACCCCTCAAAGGTACTTATTTTCGGATCCTTGTTGAAAAATTTTAATGTTTGATAGTACGGATAGTAAGCACTCTAGAATGAAGTAACACGACCATTTAAGCCTTTTTCTCACTTGTTTGTATTGGATGGATCATGATTAGAGGATTCGTTCTTATGTAATATGGTTTCTCTATGAGCTTAATTGGTTAATGGATTATGATTATCGATGAGTGAGGAGCTTGAACATTTGAGGGAGTGTTCTTCGATGAGTGGAGGCATTAGATCGATATGAAGCCCGAGATGAGGAAGCGTGCGATGTACTCTCCAATGACTCACTAAGTATCAAATGACGTTTGGCGCGAGTTCCCATGATTGTGAAGCCAAATTGGATGTCCTCCTTGTATTTGGAATTTTGTCAAACTCCTTGAGTGCACCAACTTAAGATGGGATTTTTAATAATTGAGGTTGGATTCGGGCACAATGGGTCATGGAGAGAGGGAGAGTAAATTATGATTATCGATTTCCAACCAAATATCGATGAAAAAGAAATAGGTGAGGTAGGTCGAGAATCGAGTGAAGTTGGGAGAAAAAGTGAGCTTAGACAATGGCTCTCAGGTGGGTTGTTAAATCTACCCACCCCAACACTGGAGCGTGCTCTACTTTAACATGGGGCGCGCTCCCATGTCTTGGTTTTAAACCCCCGACTCGGGCCCACCGCAGCGCACTCCGAGGCAAATTTCTGAGTTTTTCAACTATAGAAAATTTGTCCCTGGTGTTGCACTAATTTCATGAATCCGTTTGAATTAACTTCTAAACATATTCGTGAGGTTATTTCCCATCTAAGACATGTTCCTAACTTAAGACTCACTTAACACGCCTCGATTATTAGACCTTAGTCTATCACCTAGGCTCACCCATTCTCCAAATTCAATCTAACTCACTTTATGTATCACGGACTTTGGTACCCAAATTTCTTTGGATTTGGTAGACTTAACTTCTAGGAGTGTTTCTTTTGGTACCCATGCCTTAATGTTAATCTTATTTCTAGAGTAGGTTCCTTTTAGTTTAGGATATGCTTTGAACTTATAAGACCTTCTAGATTCCCTTTGTTGAGCTTCTAAATGTAGATACTTTTGTTTCTCTAGGCTAAGCTCTAATTTCACATTCTCATTCTCATTAGTGACATTTGAACCCAACATTGTCCATTCATCTAATCTCTCTTGAAGAACTTGGTCTTGATTTTTTAAGGTCGTATTCTCTTCAAGAATGCTCTCGTTCATCTCAAGACTTCTATCTAGTTTGTTTTGAAGGCCCATAAACTCATTTAGTGCAAGTTGAATCATGTTCTTGAGATTCACATTCTCTTTCATGAGATTGTCCGAGCCTAGTTCAAGATTCTTACTAAAAGTAGACAATTCATCAATAAATGAATCATGAAAGCAATCAACATTAGTGAGTGAGTCAACAATAAGATTATTTTCATGTACATGAGAGTGCATAGACCTATCATTATTATCATCATCATTATCATGATTTTGCACATGAGAATCCATAGGTTTAAGATCTTCATGAAAATAAGCATCTTTATCATCAACATGTGTATAAAGAATGTGTTCATCATGTATCGATAAAGAAACAAGAGAGTCACTAGAAAACAATGAATCATGACATTTGCTAGAATACAATGAGAAGTTGGAATCATTGCCATCACTACAAGTTTCTTTTAATTGTCTCCATATTTCCCTATGTAGCGGCCCATTTTCCAAATGAACCTCCACGGGGGCCAATGCAAGCCCACAACCTCGCACCAGTTGTGTCCTACATGCAATCTCCTCCACCATTTAGTGATTATTAACCTCAATAAATAACAATTTATAGTTTAAATTGTTAATCAACTCAAGTCATCTGTTATAATATCGATTGAAACCTTAATAAAACATAGTGAAAGTCTTTTATCATGACAAATCAAATATTAAAACATCAAAGTTATGCATGTAACCCTGATACCTAGTGTGGAAAACCCATAAGTAATTATATATAAAAAATTCACCTCAAAAGTCTCAAAATATAAAAAATATAGGGTCCTGAAGTGTCTCATAGTTCCCAAATTCCCAAAATAAAAAAGTAAATATAATATAAACGTACAAGTCTGACTCAATATCTCTAAATCACACGTACTCTCCAAGCTTACCCTTGCCACGACTCGTACTCGGATCTCCACTCAAGTCATCACAAAAGGCAGATGACGAGTCCAAAGGGAGTATTCCTAAGGAAATTAATTGAGCAATACTGAAAGTAAATACTGGAATTTAAACAAAACTATTAAATAAACATTCGGAAATAAATACAAGCAATTGTGATCATCGTATGGATAAGTAATAGTGAAAGTTTAAAGTGTGTTCCTAGAGCCTAGGGAGACTCGTGCCATACTTCGGACTCTCCGCAGATTACTGTTGGTGGGTACCACTCAAGCAAGGCCAATATCTAGATCCACAAGGTGGTCAATGTAGAACCTATGAAACACCTATACATGCCCCACGCGACCCTCGGGTCGAACTATTCACCGAGATCCCAGATACACGTGCTATGGCCTAGTGGACATAAACACAGGAATGGTACGGAGGGAGAACCTCAACGTCCATCCATTCAAACCAAAACCAAGAATAAAGTATTGAAGGATAGAATTTGAATTCAAAAGCAAAAATAAGGTAATGCTCAAGAAATTTCAGTTAGGATACTACATACCTCAACCTGCACTCAGTGTCTCGATAAATAACCTCTGGTCTGGCTCCGCCGAATCCCCAATATCCAAATTACCGCCTGAAATGACCTATTTCCATTTATAATATATTTTTAGTTAATTGGATGTATTTTATGTTACTTAGCAAAAATATTCTAAAATTTGCAATATCTAGCGCGCTAGATTTATGGACAGTTAAACGTTATTCGACAAAAAGAACATTAGCGTGCTATATTTTCCACCTAGCGCGCTAGGTGACCTTAATAGAACACTAATGAGGTTTTGGACAGCAGTTTGGTTGAAAATTTTATTCTTAAACATCACCACCACCAACAACAACTATAATGACATATTTTACTTAACTTCATAACACTTAAAACCCGCCAAAACAACCACTTAACAATCCATATTGGATTCACTTAAACACCTCTAAAATGGTACCAAAAGATGAAGAAAATTGAGGTGTTAGTGAAACCCACCTTGCTTTGATGAAGCAACCACTCCAAGCTCCTTAAATCACCAAGTTTGAAGCTTTAAAACCTTTATTTTTGCCCTTCGATTTTTAGATTTCTTGATAAGGAGAGAGAAAAGGTGGTAGAAAGTCAAGTTGCCTTTTATACCATGCAAGCACCTCTCCTCACTTGTGCATCCCTATGCCATCCAATGAGCATTATTTGCTCCATTTTCCAACCTCTAATGACTCATAATGTGACTCCAATGGCACACTTGCCCTTGTTCTTAACCCAAAAGTCATATTTCCAGGTGTTTCGACGCCCGATTTCGTGTTCCGAAATGCAACATACGCATATTACCATGACCCTATCCACCAACTATGCATTACATATTATTATTTAACTCATTTTATTCATTTCATGTGTGTATTATTTCCCCTGACCTAATATTTAGTCTTTTAGCCTACACGATACCTGCGTCGACACGCATATCAAGGCGAATACCTAACATGCAGTCTCACAAGTCAAGTGTAATATAAATACACACATTACGATGCCGTTTAATCTAGTTCGAAATAAACATAAAAAATTAGAAAAATCAGCACACAAAATAACTCTTTACCTGGCCCAAGCGCGCTCTAGCCTAGTTACGGGTCCCACGAGCGTCTGCGTTGTCAGCCACGTCTGCAACCACGTCATTAATAACGGTGAATTAAATTCAGGCCATCATAGTTCTTCCCAACAAGGTGAAACTTTATCCCGAAATTTAAATTAAACTTAAACACTTACCTGCAAATAAGTGGGGATACCATAGTCGCATAGTAGACTCAAGTTCCCAGGCGAGCCCCTCAGTCCCTTGATGCTTCTATCGAACCAAAACCTTCGGGGATCTCCCTATTCCTCAAAATCAGAGTCCTCCTATCCATGATTTCCACAAGCTTCTCCTCATATGACACGTCAGGTCGCACCTCAATATGACGTACATCAACTATAAGCCTCGGTCTTTACATAGCCAGCCACAACATGGAAATATGAAACAGTGGATGTACCTCTGCTTATTACGGTGAAAATTTCAGATGGTATGCCACTCTGTCGATGTGTTCCTCCACGTTGAATGGTCCAATGAACCTTGAAGCCAGCTTCCCCTTAATTCCAAACCTCTGATGACCTTTTCAGGGAAAAACCTTCAAATACACCTAGTCCCCAACCTCGTAGCTCAGACCCTCAAGGTCCTTGTCCATAAATTTCTTCTGCCTATCCTGCGCTGCTTGAAGCCTCTTTGTTATTTATTTCACTTTCTTAGTATGGTTAACAACAATTTCAGGTCCTATAGCCGTTGTATCCTCTAGTGCTGCCCAATATGGTAGTGACCTGCAGGGCCTACTATAAAGTGCCTCAAACGGTGGTATCCTGATACTCGCCTTATAGTTGTTGTTGTAAGCAAACTCACACGAAGGCAAATAATCCTCCCACGATCCACCAAACTGTAAAATACACACCCTAAGCATATCCTCAAGAATCTGAATCAAACTCTCTAACTGCGCGTCAATCTAAGGATGGTACGCAGTGTTAAACTATAAATGAGTGCCAAACTGCTCTTGCATACTCTTCCAAAGCCTCGAAGTAAATCTTGGATCTTTGTCAGAAATAATGGAGACCTTTACACCGTACAATCTGACAATCTCTCTTCCAAAAATAATATCAGCCGTATAATTGAATATCTCATGGCGATCGGTATGAAATGTGCCGACTTCATCAACCTGTCAATAACTACCCAAATTGCGTCGTGTCTCCTCGTAATCTGCGGAGGCCACTAACGAAGTCCATGGTCACATGTTCCCACATCCACTTAGGAATGGGTAGTGTTTGTAGCAACCCAGTTAGTCTCCTGTGCTCAGCCTTCACTTACTAGAAAATATGACAACTCCAAATGTATCTACGCACATAGGCTTTCGTCCCAAGCCACCAAAATAATCTCTGCAGATCGTGATACATCTTGGTCCGACCAGGATAAACTGTATATCGTGATCGATGTGGATACTTAAGAATCTTATCCCTGAGCTTTGATACTGGTGGTATCCATAAATGACCTCAGTGTCTCAAGCACCCGCCTGAATCCTCAAACCACTTAGTGCACCCCGGATCTAGAGTCAGGCCACTGATCAGCAAATATTGGTCATCAACTCTTTGCAACTCAGCAACCCTCTCAAAAGACTCCGTGGGAACTCGCATATGACAGCTAATATGTAGCTCAACAATAGCCTCTGTCACACATAACACCGACGCTGCCTCAAGCAACCCGTGCTCATGTGTCATATGCAGCAGTACCGTATGGCTCTCAATGTCGCTCCTACTTAGTGTATCAGCTACGATATTCGCCTTACCTGGATGATTCTCAATTGCGAAGTCATAGTCCTTCAATAACTCGAGCCATCTCTATTGTCCCATGTTCAACCCCGTTTGAGTGAACATGTACCTCAAACTCTGATGATCCGTGAATAACACGAACCTCTCACCGTATAAGTAGTGCCTCCAGGCCTTTAGTGCAAACACGACCGCCGCAAGCTCCCAGTCATGCACTGGATAGTTTCCCTCGTGAGGTCTCAACCATTGAGATAAATAGGCCACTGGGTGTCCATTCTGCATCAACATGCAACCCAACCCAGTACCAGATGCATCAGTATAAACTGAGAAACTGCTACTTGCTATAGGCAAGGCCAAGACTGGAGCCTAAGTCAACTTCCTCTTCAGCTCCCAAAAATCGTCTTTACACTTTTGTGACCAATCAAATCTAACATCTTTTTTGGTCAACCTCGTCATTGACGCCGTAATCATCGAAGAAATCCAAAACGAATAGCCTGTAATATCCTGCCAAACCTAAGAAACTCCAGATGTCAGATAGAGACTCGAGTGTTTTCCAGTTGATAATCACCAAAATCTTGTCACCATCAACTCATATTCTTTGATCACTGATGACATACCCCAAGAACCTCACCTTACGCAGCCGAAATGCGCACTTGCTAAACTTGGCATAAAATATGTGCTTTCTTAGTGTTGTCAACACATCTCTAAGATGCCTCTCGTTCTCCACACGAGTCCTACTATAAATCAGGATGTCATCAATGAACGCAATGACGTATTGATCTAGAAATGGTCTCAAAACTTTATGCATCAAGTCCATGAAGATCGATGGTGTGTTAGTCAGTCAAACGAGATGACTATAAACTCGAATGGTTCGTAACGCGTACTAAAAATGGTCTTCTCTACATCCTCCTCTCGAATCCTCAACTGATGATATCCTGATCATAAGTCGATCTTCAAGAAGAAGTTGGCCCTAGCCAATTGATTGAATAAGTCGTCAATCCTAAAAAGTTTGTAGCAATTCCGAATCATCACCTGATTCAACTTCCAGTAGTCTACACACATCCACATCAAACCATTTTTCTTCTTTACAAAATGAATTGGAGCTCCCTAATGTGACATGCTAGGGTAAATGAAACCCTTTTGCAATAAATCCTTTAACTGGGTCTACAACTCATTGTGCTTCGATGTTGACATCTTATATGGCCTGTTGTAGATTGGCTGAGTTCCCAGAATTAGCTCAATGATAAACTCAATAGCTCTCGGTGGTGGCAATCCTGGCAAATCATTAGGAAACACGTTTGAAAACTTACAGACAATAGGGACATCCCCAACCTTAATCACCATCGTAAGCTTTGGCTCAACCATAGCCGCGTACCCCTCCATCTCCTGTGACGTAGCTAATCTGCCTCGAATGACAAGTAATGCAGTCACATCTCCAGGTAAAATGTAAACTATGGAATCCCTTCTATGTCAAATGTCACAGTCTTGTTGAAACCGTCGATTTGTGTGTGATAAGATGATAACCAATCCATACTGAACATCGCGACGAATTCCAGATACTCTAACATTCTTAAATAAGCCAGTAGCTGATGTCTTTCAATATCCACAACACAACCCCGACAAATTCGGTTAGGGTAAATTGTTGGGTTTTGGGGTTCATACGTAGCGGAGATTACAAAGCAATTTTGACAAAAATCCCAACAGGATCCAAATCTAATTCCATTAAAAACGTTTAAACCAAGAAAACTTAATCATACCTCAGTCGCAATATACCTTTCTGAAGATTCATCGATCTCTAAGGCGCTGCCAACGATGAACGCCCTCTACCAGCAGTCCACACATGAACGGCGGCCAAGATTTGAAGTGCTAGCTTTGAGAGAATACTAAACCTTTTGTTTCTCTCTAAAATGACCCAGAGCGAACCAGAAAACCCTAAGTCGTTTCTAAAATGAAAATATAGTTTCGACCCTTAATCTTTCATACGTGTGTTCTAACTTAAAGCGTCTTTTATACAACCCTAGTATATAGACAGTTAAGTAAATTACACATATACCCCTACTTAAAGAAATATAAGTCACCACAAGAACGTTTCTGTCATGAATTTTATCATATAAAATTCATTTTTCTAAACCATCTTAAAATCTCGCAAAGACATTCTTAGTGTGCGACCCAATAGGCTCATACAATGTTGGCAGTGTACCAAAACACATTTTGGTATACAAGTCATAAGCGGCCTCTAGCAAGACATTATGACTACCCAAGTTGTACGAATATCAAATCGATACAACCTAATCAATAGTGTATATAACATCCTTTTGTCACACGATATCCTTTTGATCAAAGATAAGGCATGGAATTGTCATCCAACATGTTCAATCGTACTAGTCTCGATCTCTAGGTAGACCGAAAACATCCAAGTGACATTGATCAATATCAATTCACTTAGACTAGACCTTTTAACAGTCAAACACATCGAGGGATCCACTGGATATCTCTCTTTATATGAGAGGGACAAATTTTATCTTGATTACACAACTTCATCACATTGCTCACACAGTAACCAATCACAACCTTTACAATCGTCCGGTCAAAGATAACGTTTAATTATGTCAAATCACTGTGTTCCTAATGTTGAAGTCTCTGGTAATCTCAAGTCAGATGACTGAGAAATATACCTATCATGAGAAACAACTATGACTTAATCCATGTGATGTTCTCAAAGCGGGTCGATCCAGTACTTTGTTCCCTAACAAGTACTCGTGATCTTGATTCGTATCCTGATATGTATAATCATCTTATGATCATCAATAAAGACTCACACTAGTCTTAATTCATTATAGTTCCCAGTATAATGATAGATTAGGGACATTTAAGATATTTTAGTAAATACCCATGGATCTTATTATAATGTAAACATGCAAATTAATTATAATAAACAACAAATGAAATCCTCTATTTTATTAACCAAAAGTATTCATAAAGACAATTAATGGATTAACCTGGGGCACATGCCCCAACATAAATCTTATCCCCAATTACCACTGAGAACAAGATGTGTATCTAAGGTCTGTGCAGGTAATCATAACTCTTCTACCATGCGTCCTGAAATAAAAGACAATGTGCTACTAGAATCCATCATAACATGCATGGAAATACCACAAACAAATAACATACCCTTAATAACCTATCTGATCGCTTCCCTGTCCGGTTGCGCGACCCTAAAAGCTACAATCTGGGCCTTATCTCGGGCCTGCTCCGTCTGTGGTAGTAGTGGTGCTGGTCTGGTACAATCTGCTATAATATGTCCAACCTAACTACATTGATAACACGCATAAGTCTTTGATCTACAAAACTCCACTGACTTTGTGCCTTAACTGGCCTTGACTCTGGTCTCTTTGACCTCTATCTTACCTATACTGTTGTCTAGGCTGACCAACTAGTGCAAAAGCCATAAAATATGTCGTCCGGCAATCATCACATTAATCTCGATCATCACGATGATCTCTGCCACCTCTAAGACCCTGATCAGACTACCAATCACCTCAGCGAGGTCTCTGGACCCTACTTCTATCTGCCCTAATTTGTTCTCTGTCTCTTCGATCTTTGATCAGACCAAAAAATCAAAACTGACTGACTTTATTGTCTCTGCTAACTCTGCAGCGCAACCTGAACTACTAATCAACTGGCCCTCTTAACCATGTATGTCTCATGTGTGAGGGACCTATCATAAATTTATGCCAATGTACGAGCTCCACTAGATACAACCGTGCTCGCAATCCTCTCATCCAAACCTCAGACAAAATAATATATATGTAATCGATCTGTACATGCTATGTCCATGGAGTACGACAATAGATATCAGTACCTCTCCATGTATATCGTGATAGACATATCACCATGAACCAATGACAAAATCTCATCCCTCAATCGGACCCTAACCTCTATAGGTATATACTTAAATAACACTCATAACTCTGCCCAAGTAGTCACAACATGATGAGTCGCGATATAGGTAGTCCACCATACCGCTGCATCAGCTCTTAAGCAAAAACTCGATAGTCTCAGCCGATCAATTTTCTCGACTCGAAGCAACTCATGTAGCCACTCATAAGATAATAGCCACCTCCCGGCTATCTTTAGGTCCCCGGCTCCATAGAAGTATCCTGGCGAGAACCTAATAAAATATTTCATCATTTTAGCCTTAACTGTCATCAAACTTCCAGAAGTATATGCCATTGTTGGTTGCTTAGTAGTCGCAGGTGTAATGACCACTGTAGTATCCACTGGTACTACAACTGGCGCAGCTATCTCTGCTAGGGTCTAAGATACTGTTGCCTGCACCTGAGTATTAGCTATAGTAGGAGCTACAATTGCCTGAGTAGTAGTCATCGGTGCAACCAAAATGGTAGTAGGAGTTATAGTAGTCTCCCGAGAATCCCGAGCTCTCATCATGTCTATCAGTAACGTGAATCTATAATCCATAGTCCGCACCAATGACTCCAACGTCAAAGTCGGCCTAGTTGGATCACTTGTATCACTGACCTCTGGCTAAGTAGTATCTAAAGGTTGTCCATTCATCGGTATCATCATCGAAGAACGTGCATCTAGTTAGCCTTAGTACAAATATACGTGTATCGTATGTATTATACAACCATAAATATAACATATATATCTCAGATGTCTACCCATCTCACCTCACTTCTCAACTATGACTCTAAGCAATTCCTTTGGGTTTCCACATCTAAAGTTTATTCATTAGGTTTATCCACAAATTAAACCACAAATGTAACTATATCAGATTAAACTTCCAATTTCTCGAAGTTCACCAACCTTGCTCTGATACCAAAATGTAGCGGCCCATTTTCCAAATGAACCTCTACGGAGGCTAATGCGGGTCCACAACCTGGCCTACCAACACTAGTTGTGTCCCACATGCAATCTCCTCCACCATTTAATCATTATTAACCTCAATAAACAACAATTTACTGTTTAAATTGTTAATCGACTCAAGTCATATGTTATAATATCGTTTGAAACCTTAATAAACCACAGCGAAAGTCTTTTATCATGAAAAATCAAATATTAAAACATTAAAGTTATGCATCTAGCCCTGATACACGTGTGGAAAACTGATAAGTTATCATAGATAAAATAATACACCTTAAAGGTCTCAAAATATAAAAAATATAGAGTCTTGAAGTGTCTCACAATTCCCAAATTCCTAAAATAAAAAGAAAGTACATATAATACAAACGTACAAGTCTAGATCAATATCTTTAAGTCACAGGTACTCTGCAAGCTTACATTTGCCATGACTCGTACTCGGGTCTGCACTCAAGCCATCACAAAAGGCGGATGACGAGTCTATAGTGAGTATTCCCAAGGAAATTAAGTGAGCAATATTGAAAGTAAATACTAAAATTTAAACAAAACTATTAAATAAACATGCAGAAATAAATACAGTCAACTATGATCATCGCATGGATAAGTAATAGTGAAAGCTCAAAGTGTGTTCCTATAGCCTAGGGTCAGACTCGTGCCATACTTTGGACTCTCTACATATTATTGTCGGTGAGTACCACTCAAGCAAGGCCAATATCTAGATCCGCTAGGTGGTCGGCATAGAACCTACAATGCACCTATACATGCCCCGACGCAACTCTCGGGTCGAACTATTCACCAAGATCCCTGACACACGTGTTATGGCCAGGTGGAAAAACACATAAGAATGGTACGGAGGGAGAGCCTCAATGTCCGTCCATTTAAATCAAAACCAAGAATGGAGTATTGAAGGATAGAATTTGAATTCAAAAGCAAAAGTAAGATAATGCTCAAGAAATTTCAATTGGGATACTACACTCGTCAACCTGAACTCCGTGTCCCGATAAATGACCCTCGGTCCGGCTCTACCGAATCCCCGATATCTAAATTACTGCCCGAAATGACCTATTTCCATTCATAATTGATTTTCAGTCAATTGGATGTATTTTATGTTACTTAGCAAAAATATTCTGATATTTGCAATATCTAGCGCGCTATGTCTTGGTATTAGCGCGTTAGATTTCTGGGCAGTTAAATGTTCTTCGATAGGAAGAACATTAGCGTGCTATATTTTCCACCTCGCACGTTAATCTTCGTCTAGCGTGCTAGGTAACCTAAATAGTGCGCTAATGAGGTTATGGACAACAATTTGGTTGAAAATATTATTTTTTAAACATCCCACCACCACCAACAACAACAACAACAACATATTTTACGTAACTTCATAGCACTTAAAACCCACTAAAACAACCGCATAATAGCCACTTAACAATCCATATTGGATTCACTTAAACACCTTAAAAATGGTACCAAAAGATGAAGAAAGTTAAGGTGTCAGTGAGTCTCACCTTGCTTTAATGAAGCAACCACTCCAAGTTTCTCAAATCACCAAGTTTGAACCTCTAAAATCTTTGTTTTTACTTTTCAATTTTCGGATTTCTTGATAAGGAGAGAGAAAATATGGTGGAAATGAAGTCAAATTGATTTTTATACCATGCAAGCATCTCTCCTCACTTGTGCATCCCTATGCCATCCAATGAGCACTATTTGCTCCATTTTCCAACCTCTGATGACTCCTAATGTGACTCCAATGGCACACTTGCCCTTGTTCCTAACCTAAAAGTCATATTTCAGGTGTTTCAACGCTCGATCTCGCGTCTAGAAACACAACATACGCGTACTACCATGACCACCAAATATGCATTACATATTATTATTTAACCCATTTTATTCATTTCATATGTGTATTATCTCCCCCGACCTAATATTTAGTCTCTTAGCCTACTCGTACCCGCGTCGACATGCATATCGAGGCGAATACTTAACACGCAATCTTGACGTCAAACGTAATATAAATAGACACATTACGATGCCATTTAATCTAGTTCAATGTAAACATCGCAAATTAGACAAATCAACATGCAAAATAAATATTTACCTAGTTCCAGACGAGCTCTAGCCTAGTTGCGGGTCCCATGAGCGTTTGAGTTGTCAACCACATTTGTAACCACGTCATTAATAACAATGAATTAAATTCGGGACGTCACACCCTAGATGAGGTGCATAAGGAAAGGTTTAATATTAATGTCATTGGGAATGTTAAAAAGAAGAATATGCCTAATTTCATCATTAAGTCTCATTAGCCTCTTTTCTTCCATATTCTATTTCTTCTTTAGCTTGGGCACTTCAACGTCATTCACTACTCTAAGTTGAGTGTATGGACCATTTTCTAAAATGTCCCACATCTTATGTGATTGGACTCTAAAGTGTGTTCTAAACCTAATCCTCTAACTCCTAAAAACAAAATCCTTAAGTATAAGCAGAATGGTAGCATCAACACTGAAAGTCATGGCCATTGATCTTTAGCTCTAAGATGTAAGTCTGAATATGAAGAGCACTCGTTTTGATACCAATTGAAGGTCACCCAAAAGGGGGTGAATTGGGTGTGATGACCAATATAAAACTTTTCCAACTTTCGTTGCTAATCTCCTAAGTTCACTTCAAAAGTGTAGCTAGATGAGCACATGTATTAGTGATAACTGTAGTAATGTGGCGGAACGTTTCAAGTGAATGAAATGCTACGCTAAGAGAAGGGGGTAGAAGAGATGGAAGTACACAATTGATTTATTGTTGTTTGATCCTTCGGATCTACGTTCACTACCTAACCTCCCAGGTTAGGATTTTGAACCAACACTTATATTCCAATAAATGAACAACCCTAAGCTTGAAACTTAGTGCGCTTAGTCTCCACCACGTCTTTTACACTTGCCTTACCTCAATTAGGACTTTTACAAAGTCTCAACTAGGAATTTGACTTGCCCAGATGCAACTAGGCCTTTACCTTGCTTATTCCCCGATAGGCTTACAATCACTCCTACGTACCAATAGGATTCACAACTTGGTCTATTCACCAATAGACCTTACAACCTTTACAAATTAAGAATGATGTGTTGCTTACAAGAAGTAAAGCGATATAAGATGTTGATTTCTCACAAGCCAAATGTAATCCTAAAATGAAGTAATGCAAGTGAGACTTTACCAATTGAGATGCCTTCTAAATCAACTTTTATAGGCTAACTCTCAATATTGAAACCAATAAAAAAATATAGATTAAGCTCAAGTTGGCTCCAAGAAATGGCTAATTGATGCACAAATGCGAAATGCAAGTTTAAGCTTAAATTATGTAATCAAGATCTAGGGTAACAAGTAGATTAATATTAATAATGAAACCCTTCTAAATTTGTTGTCAAAACAACATAAACGTGGAACCGCAGACAAACAAATATAGATTATGTACAGTCGTCGATTTCAAGTCAATTCAATGCACATATAAAAATTCATGATTAAGCTTAAGTTGTGCTATCAAGAATCTCGGGTTACAAATGGACTTAAGATTAAGAACAAAACCCTTGTGAATATGTTGTCAAAACAACATAAGCATGAAACCACAAGCACAAATATAGATTAAGAACAATTAGGTTTCAAGTCAATCTATTACACTATGAATAATCACAATTAACTCTAAGTAAGTGCGCTTCCAAATCTGAGTTCACATAATCAAAATTAAGTTCAAAACCCCTTTTTAATAGTATCACACACACTTCAAAGAAAACAACCAACATAAGTATAGGATAGGCTTTATGTGTTTTTCTAGTTCTTCATGCACAATAGTGATTCAAATTTCAGCTTAATAGGTGCAAGTTCATTCTAGGTCTTATGTAGACTTTATAATGAGCTCAACACACTATATGAACATATTAAAATCATTTACATATGGTTTCTACACAAATCCTTAAATTTAAGATATAGATTAAGCAAGATAGTGTAAGGAAAAGTAAGATCTTACAACCCAAGATGTGATGATGATTTAGATCGATTTGGACAACGTGTCGAGGACTTTAGAACACTTTTTTTTGCCTCACTTGATTTGCATACGATCAGCCCCAAAAACCCTCAAGTGAGTGGGTGAGTATTTGATCTTCACTTTTGTGCTGAAACTCCATATTATTGCTCTTATTTGTATGTGTGAGTTAGTTAGATCAAATACATGTTCAATATGTTTATAGGGTTCTTTCCATACCCTTTTGACTATTTTTGTCCGTTATGGTGATCTAAGGGTCTAGATTAGTCCACCAATTCAAATTAAATGTATAGGTGTTTGACTTTAAAAAAAGCTATCTGGCTAATAGGGAGCGTGCTCCACCAAATCCTGGGGCACGCTTCCCATTTTGGTGGAGCACGCTTCAGTAATAGGGGCATGAAATTAAATAATTCTGGTTTTGCGCTCTAAACCCCTTTCCCTGGTTGCGATCCCCCAAACCCTTTCACATGGTATCTACAAGTTTGATATGACCTAAGGAAAACACCAAAATCATTTAAATAATTTTACAAAGATTAAAACGAAGAAATCCATGTTTCACTCAAATATTAGGGAGTTTTCTGCAAATATTTTTAAGTGAACCGAAAACATGTCTAAACTGATATTGGTGCATCTAAAATCAAAACCAATAATTTGCACACCTCAAGTTAATGCCATACAATTCATTTGCATGACTTGAAATATTTTTCAACTAACAGACTCAAAAATCACGAGATCATGAATTTACGTTCTTGAAAAATAAGAAATTTGTAAAATTCATGAATCTAACGCATTTGGCTTATGTAGTTGAACTCTTATACCTTACAAATTATGTACATAGCTTCATATATGCTTTTTGATGCCTTTCCTTGCCTTGATCAAATTACGAGCTCTTAATGTCTCATTTCTTCCATTTTATCCATTCTATTTGACCTCGAATTAGTTGATAGCTTTTGAACTTGTGAGTTCTAACAATGTTGAATTGCGCTGAAATACTTGGCAAATGTATTAATACCATTTCACGTTGTTTGTTCACATCAAAATCTCAGGACATAGTCTAAGTAATGAAACACTTAGTTCAACATGAGTGACTCAGATTCAGAAAATGAAGAAGATCACATAAATCAAGTTGTATCAATTTTTAATCTTCATGCAACTTAGGTAGTCATAATGCCTTGCTAGAGACCTCTTATAACTTATGCACTAAAAGAGTTTTAGTTCACAACCAGTTTTTCATGAACCTATTGGTTTGCACTCAAAGAACGGTTTTGCATATTTTCAAATGGTCCACATTGATGAATTTTATGAGATAAATTCATGTTAGAAAAACCCTTTCGATTTGTTACATTATTGCTTATTTAAGCAGGGGCACATATGTCATTCAGGTTAAACCATATATACATTGGTTATATAAATATGTGTTTAAGTGTGAGCATTATAAATGTACAAAAGAGGTTGAAACCCTAAAAATGAATTTGAATTTCTTTTTTGGCTATTGATGAGTTCTCTGGAATTTCGGTAGAGGAGAAAAAAGATTTTCAAGATCTCTCGTAGAAGCACGTCAAATCGTGGTCACTGTTCATGTGTAGATTTCTGGTAAAAGGCATTCATGTGAATGTCTTGAAAATTGATCAACACAAACATGGAACTAGCAATCAAGGTATGATTTCAACTATGATAATCAAACTAATGGATTTCATTTGATCCTATTATGTAGTTGAGTTTTTATTAATAATACAGTTACAACACTGGAAGGTACATGTTACAATAGAAAACAAATAAGTTCTAATTGTTAAAAGAAGCGGCTAAACGAACCTTAAAACTTGCTCAACATAGCCACATTACTCAAGCATACCCCGATTTTGAATTTTAATTGTTGAATGCACTCCACTTTTCTTTCTTTTTTCTTAAGATTCCCAAAATGCTCCTGCTCATTCCCATCGCACTCACCCTTACTCCCACCTCCACACTCTTAATCCTTTTTTTCTCGATTTTGGCCATTATAGAGCACTTATACTAGGTCAAAAGTGTCGTAGGTATGTTTTTCTCATCTAAAACTCCAACAATTATATTAAAATTACAAAAAATTGTGGGTTTTTCAACAAGTATCAAAAAGCACGATAATAGCAACTATGCTAAAAAGAGAACATGCAAACATATACTTCAGCTAAACAACATGAAACTGACACATGGCTAAGTAGTAATGATCTAGGGTCGGTCAGCCGTGATCTTCATCACATCAACCTTTTCCACTATATGAGGATGGAGCTAAGCTCTACATCAATGTGAAGGTCTACGCAACGTTCTTGGCTTTATAAACTTTCGTTGGTGCCAGTCGCCTACGATATATGTTTTCCAATAACCTCGGGTCTCGTACCCCATGTGTTGCGCAAGTTATGCTTGCCAATAACCCTGGGACTCATTTCCCATATGATGCACAAGATAGTGGAGAGATCCCGATCGCCTTGGAAGTCTAGTGACCCCGTATGTCCGACAGACCTCTATAATGTAAGGACACTAGATACAAGAACCACTTTCATATTTTAAGAAATAACATGGTTTGAGAATTCATTAAAGCAATTGCATATCTAATGCATAAAGGAAATAGATTACAATACTATGTAACACCTACCTAATAGCATGTTATTTCACTGACCACATGTATTAACAATCAACAATGACATTGCATATGATTTGGAGTCAATGAAATCATTAGATCGACAAATTATACCATGAAAGCAACCTCATGTAATGAGAAAGAACAACAAGTCATGCCATATTGAATACAAAGGTAAATCTTTCCAAATGACTGGAAGTGAACATGTAAATAGGAATAAAATGTAAATACATATCTCAATCAGTTTACTTACAATTCATGCAATTTCGTAAGCTACTCTGGTCTCCCAACACCTCTAAACTCGTATTTGAATCTCTAGAACACTTCCCTAATATCAAACTAATCCAAATAAGTTAGGTTTTTGTCTTGTCAAATGGGTTTAAACTTTAACCTAAAATAACCCTTTAAGACTAAACAATACTAAAATTTTAGTCTTACATTAGAGCGCGATTTTAGGCATGAAATTCTCCAAATATCAAAATCTTCCACCAGTACATAGATTGTTGGTCTCTATCTTAGCTTTCCAAAAATGTTTAGTTTTCAAGACTTTGATTTAAAACGAAAGAAATATCATATTTCTACTAAACATAGCTCTAATCGAAATCTAACTTGACTAGCAGATTTAGAAAATCTATTTCTCCCAATATATACTTGCAAAAAATGTTGTTTTTGATCACAAGGCAGCAACCATACCCAATAACAACATACTAAAAATCAGCTTATTTGGATAAGTAGGTAGGGAGTTATGCCTTTAACAATTTTAGTTTCAAAAATCTTCAACTACATTTCAACACTTACTTGTAGAGCACTTTTGGACATGAAAACATTTGAATTACAACATCTCTAGTTAAGCAAAAATTTTCCTTTTGAGTAAGCTTTCAAATGTCACTAGTTTGAGTCGATTTGAGTCTAAAATGTGCAAGTTATGACCAAATTACATAGACTAATCCCTAATACAACATGCAGAAATACAATTTTGGTCTTACAACTTCAAAAACTCATATCTTTATGATTTCAAAACCAAATTAAGAACTTTAATATAGCTGGATTATCAGCTTGAAATGAAGAATCCAAAATATATAAAACAATTGCAAGATCTTAATCATCTAGCCTTTAAATTCGAACAAAAGCCAAAATGGGTTTCAAGTAAATAGGGAGATGTACCTAGTTTGATGAACATCTAGCTTAACTTGATCTCTCTTTCACTAAACCCACTTTGATTGTTGGTCTTCTTTTTCCTCCATTCCTTCTCCTTCTCTCTAACAAGTTTTTTTCTCAATTAATCAAATGAAATGAAGTTGACTTGGTTGTATAAGTTGATTACTAGCTTTATACAATAAATTGATGCGGTTGATTAATAACCATTGATCTCATTGTCCACACGTGTCTCGAGGCTCATCTTGTGATACACCTATTAACACATGTCCCACCAACTCATGCTATGTGACACCAATATGTAATTCCATTAATGTTGAGATGAGTCAATACGTGTCTCGATGAAAACCAAGTGGCTATTGTTTTAACTTACTAACTTAGCTTCATTAAGTGTATAATCATCCATAGCCATGTATAAATCACTATAAAAGCTATATATAATCCTACGCCAACTTACCATATCACTCTCTACCTCGATCCCACGCTAGCACTTAACTCGAAGCACATTCCCACACACGTATCGACACCTATACGTAAGTAGAAATGACTTGGGATTCTGCACTAGGCATACACTACAACAAATATAACATATACCTCACCATCTCGCCTCAATTATGACACATATCTCATCGCGGGTCCCACCTTACGGGTCACTTGATTCTGATTAAGAGATTAAACTAGGATTTAGAAACTCAAGCCATGACAATTCTTCTCAACTAATGAAAATCTCATCCTCGAAATTAAACTTGAGTTAAATTTATACCTTACTCGAAAAGGCACGGAAACTATCTCGCATATAGTATTTCCGTTCCTAAGTGAGTTTCTAGTCTCCATGGAACTGCCACTTCACTAACACCTTTGAGATAGACTTGCCTCTCAACCGTTGTATCCTCCGATCTACGATCTATACAGGCTGCTCCTTATAAGATATAGCCTCGCTTAGATCAATCTGACTTAAGTCAACTATCGGTCTCTCACCTGCCTTCAAATTGGCTTGTCAAAACATGGATATATGAAACACTGGATGAATACGCAACATCTATGGAGTTAAATCTAGTTCATAAGCAACCTTGTCGATCTATTGTTTGATCTTGAAAGGCCCGGTGAAACTCAATGCTAATTTGCCTTTCAAACCAAATCTGTGAAAACCTTTCTAAGGAGAAACATTTAGGTACACCAAGGCTCCCTCGTCATATGTGAGATCATTGTGATATGTATCTGCATTTTTTTTTTTTGCCTATCTTAGGCTCTTTTAAGCCTTTGGCGAATCTTTCGTACCTTCTCGGTATGATCAACAATAATTTTAGGCCTTATAATGTCCTAGTCCTTTAGTTCAGCCTAATAAGATGGTGAATGACACGGTCTACCGTATAAAGCCTCAAATGGTGTCATCTCAATGCTAGCCTGATAACTATTATTGTATGTAAACTTACATAACATTAAGTACTTCTCCCATGATCCGTCAAACTCAAGTACACATGCCCTGAGCATATCCTCGAGAGTCAGAATCAACCTCTCAATCTGCCCATCAGTCTGAGGGTGAAAAGTTGTGCTAAACTATAAGTGCATACCATACTACTCCTGCATACTCCGCCACATCCTAGACCTATACATAGCATCTTTGTCTGACATAATAGTTAATGGTACCTCATGTACCCTTATAATCTCTCTCTCGAACAATACACTTAACTGGTCGAATGTGTAATAAGCTGCAACTGGTATAAAATGCGTAGATTTCATCAATCTGTCTACAATCACCCAGATGGAATCATGTCGACGACAATCCTCGGCAATCCTCTAAAAAATCCATGGCAATGTCTTCCCAGTTCCATTATAGAATGAGAAGCGACTGTAACAATCCTCCGGGTCTACGATGCTCTACATTCACCTATTGGCAAATCCTACAATTCTTGATCAACTCTGATACGTCTGCTTTCATCCCAGGTCACCAAAAATGTCTCTTCATGTCATAGTACATTTTGGTCATACTCGGATGAATAGTGAACTGGGAACGGTGTGAATCCTAAAGAATTTTATCTCTCAGCTTTGCCACTGCTAGTATCCACAATCTGCCTTTGAGTCTTAAACAATGGTATGTCATCTATGTCTAGTCAGTATACTCAGTACTATGGGCTAACTCACTGAATCTTGGGTATAAGATGTCAGCTCTCTGTACCTCTAATACTTTCTTCTAATACTTTCCGAGTAGATACATTATGAAGCCTCATTTATGCACAAATCATTACCCTAGTATTAGTAGGAATATCTAATTGTATCATCATTACCGCTTCCTTGAGTAATTCATACTCATGTGCCATATGACATCTAACAATTTCGACATCTCCAACCGGCATCCTACTCAGTGCATCAACAACTACATTAGATTTTCTTAGGTGATATTTTAAAGAAAAATTGTAGTCTTTCAAAAATTCCAACCACTGGCGTTGTCTCATGTTAAGCTTTTTCTTTGTGAAGAGGTATCTCAAAATTCTTATAGTCAGTATTGAGTGTGAACCTTTATCCATACAAATGATGCCTCTATATCTTCAAAGCAAACACTACCGCCGCCAACTCAAGTCATGAGTGGAATATTTTTTCTCTTGTATCTTTAGTTGTCTAGATGCATAAGCTAACATGCCTCTATCCTGCATCAACACACAACCTAGACCTGTATGAGAAACATCTTTATATATCAGGAATCCCCATCCAGTCCTCTGGCAATATCAACACCAGTGCAATAGTCAACAATCTCTTTAGCTAAGCAAATGCCTCCTCGCATTCCTTAGACTAATCAAACTTGACGTCTTTCTCGATCAATCTGGTCATCGGTGTAGCGATCTTCGAGAAATCCTTCATGAACCCGCGGTAATATCCTGCTAACCCCAAAAACTCCCTGACCTCCGTAGCTGACTTCGGCACAAGACAATCCATAATAGGCTAAATCTTATATAGATCTGCAGCAATACCTGCTTCTCCAACAACATATCCTAAAAACTTGACTTCTAACAGCCAGAATTCACACTTGCTGAACTTGGCGTAGAGTCGATGCTCCTTAAGGTTTGTAATGTCACTTTGAGGTGTTACTCGTGATCTTCTCTAGTCCTCGAATATATCAATATATCATCGATGAAAACTATCACGAAATGATTAAGAAATGGGCTCATCACTTGATGCATCAAGTCCATAAACATGGCAGGATTATTTGTCAAACCAAATGGCATAACTGTAAATTGATAGTGTCCATATCTCATTTTGAATGTCATCTTAGACCTATCCTCATCCTTAATCCTAAGCTGATGATACCCTGATCGTAGGTCTATTTTGAAAAAATATTGTACTTCTCTCAGCTAATCAAATAAGTCATCAATTCATGGTAAGAGATACTTGTTTCTGACTGTGACCTTCTCAATTGTTTATAATCGATACACGGTCTTAAAGTACCGTCTTTCTTCTTCACAAACATGATTAGTGCTCCCTGGTGACATAAAAGGTGTGATGAATCCCTTATCTCCAAAATCTTGCAACTGACTCCTCAAATAATCCAACTCTCTCAAAGCCATGCGGTATGGTGGTATAAATATAGGTCTAGTGCCTGGTACCAACTCAATGATAAATTTTATCTCTCACGGTGGTGGTAAACCAAGAAAGTCTTCCGAAAACACGTCCGAATACTCGCACACAATCGGAATCTCCTCAAGCTTGGGTCCTAGACTCTCTACTACGGTGTATAATGACACCAAAGTCTTTATCTCTCCCCTAGTCGCAAATCGACCTCTATACCCTCGGCTCTCAGTGTACCACCACTATATGTAAACATCGGACGCCATGGGATCTTAAATATCACTATCTTATTAAAACAATCAATATAAGTGTGATACGATGCTAGCCAATCCATCCCTAATAACGCGTCGAGGTCTAAGAACTCGAGCGCGTTGAACTCTTCAGGTAACTCTACCCGCCTATCTCTACTGGACATCTTTTAACAAGACAATTAGGGTAAATCATATATCTGGCTACAGTACTTAAAATCAAATGTATGCTAACTCTAACCGGTGTCAAACCTAAGATTCCTATCATGCGACTAGAAATGAAAGATATTGTAGAACATGAATTAAACAAAACATATAATTATCTGCTACAAATGGAAACCATACCCTCGATGAGCCTCCGTGTGGCATCTGCATCAAGCTGAGTAACCACGAGTACGCCCTCTCGATTCTGTAGTGAAATCATGGCTGCTAGCTGTGGACACTCTCGAATCATGTGCCTAACCTAACTACACCTAAAACAAGTGGCTGGTCTACGCTGTCCCTGAACCTAATCCTGGGCCTATACCTATTTTTGCCCCTATTTGGAAACTCTCTCGACCTCTTTCTCTACCCTCTTAAGTTTCTCTTGAGATAGTTCCACTTCTTGATCTTCTCAAAGTTCCTCACTCTATCGGAGTAGGTTGGTTTGAGTCTGATGAAGTCCCTGACAAGTTGGACCTTGACTGATATGCTGGAAGATATGGACATGGGGAAATGGTAGTCTCATATGTCTTTACTACTGGAAGAGTGCGCACCATTGGAGTTGTTGCATTCTTCATCTTGCGTCGATCTACTATCGTGCTCTGCAAGTTGACAACGTTTATGACACCAACAACTACATTAATAGCACATATATACATATAGAAAATTAACATGTATACATATGAGACATCCCCATCTTACTTTCGCTCACTTCCTAACTAATGTTTGTAGGTAAGGATCATCTGGTTTTCCACAACTAAGATTTATGTTTTCTTGTTTAGATCTTTATTTATTACTCATTGGAAGAGTTAGGCATTTTGCTACACATTGTTGCTTTGGTATCACCTTATGGAATGATTATTTTCCACAATCCTAAGCTCTATAAACTTAAGCTCTCATAAGCTTTATAAACATAGAATATGATACCACATGTGACTATGATATTCCAGATTTGCAACAATTCCATAAATTGTCTAAAATATTCTAAAACTAAGGCTCTAATACCAACTGTGATGACCCTTTTTTCAAATTAGGGCACCTCCCGACCTAATCACGTCATTAAGCCCTAATCTCACCCTATAGGACCTAACAATGGACTAATTAGCCTATCACAAAACCATTTACCTAATTATTATTTATTATTTATTTTGAATATAAACATATACTTATCCTATGTCAATTCATGAATCTGAGTTAATTAAAACTTTGTTTACTTAAAAGTTTATTCAGTGGAAATCTTAACAATCTGGCGAAAGCTTATAACATGAATCTTAACAATTGTGGAAAAATTAGGGAATAAAGATCACATGCATATATATGATGAAACAATGATATATAATATCATGTGTCTGGCCAAGGTACTACTTACTCAACTATAATATACAATCCCAAAATTATGTCGTATACATACAAAAGTAATATATAAAAAATCGGAACCTACAAAATCAAGTATAGCAGTGCTCTACTGGCTCAGAGGTAGTCGTCGATTTCTCTTTGCCCAGTCTGCTATTCGATGGATTTGCACCTACCGCCACAACGAGATGGTGAGTACAGGAAAATAGAAAGTAGTACAGAGAGACATTTGTTCGCTTTCCTAATTATGCAACAAGTACCAAAAAGCATGATAATAGCAATTATGTGGAAAAGAGAACATACAAAGAGATAATTCAGCTAAAAAACATGAAACTGACACATGGCTAAGTAGTAATGATCTATGGTCGGTCGGTCGCGATCTTCATCACATCAGCCTTTTCCATTATATAAGGATGAAGCTTAGCTCTACATTAATATGAAGGTCTGAGTAGTGCTCTTGCCTTTATAACCTTACGCTGGTGCCAGTCACCTGCGATATATGCTTGCCAACAACGTTGGGACTCATTTCTCGTATGCTGTGCAAGATAGTGGAGAGATCCCAATCACCCTAGAAGTCTAGTGACCACGTATGTCCGACAGACCTCTATAATGTAATGACCCTAAATACAAGAACCACTTTCATATTTCAAGAAATAACATGGTTTGAGAACTCAATAAAGCAACTGCATATCTAATGCACAAAGGAAATAGATTACAATACTACGTAACACCTACCTAATAACATGTTATTTCACTGGCCACATGTATCAACAATTAACAATGACATTGCATATGATTTGGAGTCAATGAAATCATCCGATCGACAAATTGTACCATGAAAGCAACCTTATGTAATGAGAAAAAACAACAAGTCATAACATATTGAATACAAAGATAAATCAGTCCAAATGACTGGAAATGAACATGTAAATATGAATGAAATGTAAATAAATATCTCAATCATTTTACTTATAATCCACAAAATTTTCTAAGCTACTCTCATCTCCTAACACCTCGAAACTCGTATTTGAATCTTCATAACACTTCCCTAGTTTCCTGATATCAAACTAATCCAAATAAGTTGGGTTTAAGTCAGGTCCAATGGGTTTAAGAACTTTAACTGAAATAGCATTTTAAGACTAAACAATACTAAAACTTTAGTCTTATATTGCAGTGCGATTTTAGGCATAAAATTGTCCAAATATCATAATCTTCCACCAGTACATAGATTATTGGTCTCTATTTTAGCTTTCCAAAAATTTTTAGTTTTCAAAATCCCAATTTAGTTTCAAAACTCCAATAAGTTGGTAGGAAGTTATGCCTTTAACAATTTTAGTTTCAAAAATCTTCTATTACATTCCAGCACCTATTTGTAGAGCACTTTTGGACATAAAAACATTTGAAATACAACATCTCTAGGTAAGAAAATTTGTTCCCCTTTAAGTAAGCTTTCGAATGCCACCAGTTTGAGTCGATTTGAATCTAAAATGAGTAAGTTATGACCAAATTACATAGACTAATCTCTAATACAACTTGCATAAATACGGTTTTGGTTTTACAATTTCAAAAATTCATATCTTTATGATTTCAAAACCAATGTAAAAGCATTAATATAGCTGGATTATCAGCTTGAAATGAGGAATCCAAATATATAAAACAATTGTAAAATCTTAATCATCTAGCCTCTAAATTTGACTAAAAACCAGAACGTGTTTCAAGTAAATAAGGAGATATGTACCTTTTTTTATGAACACCTAGCTTAACTTGATCTCTCCTTCACCAAACCCACTTTGGTTGTTGGTCTTCTTCTTCCTCCATTCATTCTCTTTCTCTCCGGCAAGTTTCCTTCTCAATTAAGTAAATGAAATGAAGTTGACTTGGTTGTATGAGTTGATTACTAGCTTTATATAGTAAATGGATTTGGTTATCTCATTGTACACACGTGTCTCGAGGATCATCTAGTGATACACCTATTAACACATCTCCTACTAACTCATGCTATGTGACACCAATATGTAACTCCATTGATGTTGAGATTAGTCAATACGTGTCTCAATAAAAATCAAGTGGCTATTGTTTTAACTTACTAACTTAGCTTCATTAGGTGTATTATCAACCATGGCCATTATAAATCATTATAAAAGCTACATATAATCCTATGCCAACTTATCATATCACTCTCTACCTAGATCCCATGTCGGCACTCAACTTGAGGCGCATTCCCACATACGTATTGACACCTCTACGTAAGTAGAAATGACTTAGTAGTCTACACATATACAATACACTAGGCATACACTACAACAAATATAATATATACCTCTTCCATCTCGCCTCATTTATGACACATCTCATTGCGGGTCCCATAAGTCACTTGATCCTAATTAAGGAGTTAAACTTAAATTAGAAACTTGAGCCATGACATAACTATTCTGTGAATTTTAAAATGCTCCGATAGACTTTGAAATAAGAACAGGTTTTTACTAATTTTTGGTCATGAGTTTTTGATTATGATCTCAAAATGCATGTACCCTATTTAGTTGGGCGACTACTTAAAGCAGATTGCAGACAATGCTTTACTTAGGAAACTACAATGTGATTTAGTCCTGAATTAAACACATGATTTTTATAATTTATGGTGTAATTGTTATTAGCAAATTGCGAAGGCTACCTAACAATACATAATTCACATTTGAGTCACGTATATGTAAAACGAATCACAATACAATTTCCATTGATTGACTAAACATGCTAATAATGCCGCTCCAAGCACCTTCGCCAATTCAGTTTCAATTCATGCATTTACAACCAATAAAAAATAAATAACTTTCATATCTTAAATGTTTTTAGTATTACTCAATAATTGTCTTAAACATATGATAATGAGTCAAAGAATTTTGCCACGATGGGTTGATCATTACTATATAGCCTATTTGATCATTTGATAGTCTGAAAAGGTTTCAAACATCTTCATCCAGAAAGATTTAAGGATGCACCACAGCAGCTTTGGTGAGATTTAGAGCCCTTTGAAGCTAAATAAACGATGATCAGAGAGTCGTATATTAGTGTATCTATAAGAAAGTTGCTTGATGCATTTCCAAAACCACAATATACGGTCACACCTGTATTGAGAGTCACTACTCAAATGAGACCATGAATTATTTGGATTTTTACAATTAAATTATTTGTTTCTATTTTCATGTTGTAGTAGTAAGTATATATGTGCGCAACCATTAGTGTTAGCTCGTATAGGAAAACGTTACCGAGAGGATGCAGTGGTGTGCTATTTGTTTATACAGGTACGTAGCAAATCAAGCAAAAGAATATAGGAAGTCCATGTAGGCTCTTACCATGCTGGTGTTCTCTTTTTCTCTCAATTCTTAGGATTTTCTCCGATGTATCTATCTGAGTTAAGTTCATACTTGTAAGTTAGGGGAAGTCTATAATCCCCTCCTTCCCGCCACTAAAAACATGACCACTTTGTGCGCTCTTTTCTCTCTTTGTCAAAATAAACAATGTCAACATCAAATTATCTTTGTCATAGCAAATTTTACTAGCAACTAAAAGTGCTTAGCGATGCATGTTGGTGCTAGTAGCAGCCATATGGTTTAGAAAAAAACATAAGATGGATTTTGGACAATGTTAGGATTGTTGAAACTACTTGTTTGTTACATGTAATACCACAACTAATTACTCATCAGATTCTTTTAGAATGCCAAGTTATATTAATAGATAAATCTTATTTCCAAATAGAAATTATGTTTCTTTCCTTAGTATAAAAGTAAACGAGATAACTGAGTCACAAACCCCAACATCAGTAAAATATTACAAACTTGCAAAACTTGAATTTTCAATTACTCTATATATTAGGACAAATTGAATCCAAGAAATTTTGTGATGTTTTAGTGACATGTATGAAGAAATAGTAAAAGATGAAAGTGTGACTTCTCCAATCCATCAAGAAAATGTGTGCATCCTCTAATACAAGAATACGAAACAAAGTTATTTGATAGGTAATAATAAGAAAAAATGTTTGGTGATCTTACCTGATCATTGTTCGCCAACCACCAATTTTCTCACTTCGCATCTAAGTCATTCAGACGATAGTTCAAGTCCCCAAACCAAAATATTTAACTATCCACCAAGCATGGAAACTCAATCACAAATACTGTAGACTAAAATATTATAAGCCTAACATGGTTTTACTTTCTACTTCAAAGCTTCTACTCTGTATAACTCAATGAACTAATAAAACAATTGGTTCACACTGCCTTACTTCCTTAAAAATCACGACGAAATACTAAAACAATTAATTATTGGTTTCACATTTAGTTTAGATTAGCTCTCAAATCGACATGCAAAATAATGCATTTTTTCTGTGAAAAAAATGAATTTCTTACTCATGTGATGGAATCTTCTCAGGTTGATTGATGTTGTCAAGGACATAAGAAAGTTGGGTATGCCATAATATCTCATATACATCAGAGTTACGCCTCTACTCATCCCCAACCTTGTGACGAAAAGTCAAATGTGAACAAACAATGCAAAGTCATGTTTGGAAGAGAGGCATGGTTATGGAAATAGATCCCTGTTGCAACAACCACAAATTAATATTTGTGACTTTTCATGGTTCCGTTTTTCTAAAAGATATAAGAAAACTATATCTTGTTTCCCATATATCCCATGATACCAACACCAAATGGTGAAACCTTCAAGTTATTTATGTGCCTCTACAAGCTTTTCCAAACCCAAATTGATACAATATTCCCACCCTGCTTGCTAACGATACAAACATATTTACCACTAGATTTATTGAGATCACTTATTCCCTTTTCATCATTTTCAAATTTTGATTCCACAAAGTAATCTTCTTATTCTTTCGAAAACTTTTCACAACTATCAGAAGGGGAATCAATAATGTCAGATGAATCTTGATTTTCCATGCACACTAGTCAAAGGTTTTCCAACCTGTGATGCACTTGTTTTAATCTGCTACATGGCACAAAGTCACCACTATTGAGCAACTTCAAATCATTTGGCCAATTAAAGCAAATTCAGGTAGAACTGCTTGACACTCTACCCAATTTTTTAACGCTAGAAAGTAGTTGTATTAGCATTCATAGTGAATTCCTGGGCCAATTGAGCCTATTATTGTTCTTTATGGCATAAATTCTCTTTAATTCAGACCTTTATGGCATATTCATAGCCCCATCAGTGTCTTGTCTCTCAATCTTATAACCATTGCTTAACTCGGTAGGATGATTGATGACCATATCTACTTCAGGCATGCCCATCTCATCTGTAAGTACATCAGCAGTAGAAGATGTCCTCAACACTAGTGATGGAGGAGCGTTATAGCTTTTATATATAGTTTTAGGTGTCGAGGACTTGTTCAGACTTTTGCAAATTATCGCCTCCCATTTTGGAATTTGTTTGTTATCCTTAGCACCTAGTACATTCCCTGCATTTAGAGGGATAACCTCTTAGAAGCTACAAACAAAAGAAAAAAATCAACTTCAGAATCATATCAAAAGAAGGCTTTTCAATTGTCTGACTTAAGAAAAAGATATTATGTGAATGTAATGCAGCAAAATCTCATAGAACAAGAAAATCTTTTCACATAACTATAAAAGAATTTCAAAAGCATGAAATAAAAGAAGTGAGGTCAACAAAGTTCTTTCTCACTATTTATAACAATATAAAAAATTGATTTTGATAAAAGCGACTTCTTCATGGTACCAGGATTTAACATATAGCCATTCATAATCCTTTTCCTTTCCCTATCTTTTGGTGAAGGATCAATCTTTGCAAAAATTAAGAAAATAAATAAAATTATTTCATGCAAGCAGCAACACTATGTAAATTAATCAAATTCAAGCTTCCAAGTTAAACCTTTCAAACATTTATCAAAAAAAAATAGATAATTTTAAACTAATAATGCAACAACTGGCAAGGAATTTTATGCCCTATCAACTAGAACTTGACAAAAGCAAGGAAGAAATCAAGCCATTTCCTAATCTTATTGATGCCAATTATTTGCCAAGATTTTAAGAAATTAGATTGCGCCACATCACATGATTTGTAGGAATACACTATAAAAGACTCATCCTAAAATATACACATCTGATGGCTCTTTCAAAATAAGTCAATCATCAATCTCAAGGTCCTCAATTGAAGGTTTTCCCACAACATTTCATATGTCGATTGTCACCCTAGAGAATGGCAAAATGGCCATTGTTACAGAAAACTTAGTAAGACCATCAAATCGGTAGAAGTCCAATTGTTTTAAGTTCTTAAAAAAATGAAAACAACATAACTGAAGTCTAGTAAATTAATCAACACTCGGACCTTACTTCATTTTTGTTTATATACTGAACGCGTAGAGTTTTTGATTTTTATCTCTTATGTCTCAAAGTGTGGCCCTCTAAATAGGTCCATGACCAGATAAATGATGCAAAAAAGAAAATTTAAGTTTGAAATGCTCACTAGTAATTTTGATAAGATAAGTTTGATAAAAAAAAGAAAAATTAATTGATCCATGGCCATAAGTAAGCATTTTTTGTTTTGAAAACAAATTAGGAAACAAATGTTTAAAATGACTTCCACGAAGAAGCCTAATTGATTCCATTGAACAAACTCCAAAAATCTTTTATCAGATTATATATAATAATATAAAAATGTTGCGTGAGCACGACAAAGTCAAAAAGATATCCTTATTCAGGCTATAGTTATCAACAACAAAGGAGCAAAAAATCAAAAATTTGTTTCCAAACCCTAAAGATTGATTCAAATATTATTTGTTTTTAAATTAAAGGTTTTCTTTTGTTTTCTTATACTCATCTTTTATCTAAGCTTTAGTAAACTAAGAATGAGCTTTTCTAGTCGCATCGTAAGGCTAACAAATGAGATCGTAAATCTAGCAGTAAATCATTAACCAAACCAGATCTTAAGCTCCCAAGCCTAGACATGACTGAATTAATTAAGAAAATGACAGCTACCCTATCTTTTAAAAATCAAAATATAAAATTTGAGTCTTCATCCTCAGAGTCAAAATAAGACCATAAGTCCATCTTGAAACCAGTGAAAACGAAATCAAAAATAGATTTAAGAAATGCTAGAGAAATTTCTTTTACTAATATTGAACAATCCCTACAAAATTGAGAAATACCAAAAGTTGATATCCCTAATAAAGTTTTATAATTGATTATTAAAAGATCTAAATTTTAATTATTTAGGTTTTTTTAGGTTAAGGCTGCTAGATTATCAGGGGATTAAGGTAATCTAGGCTGGTTAGATGCCCTAATTAGGTGGGGACTGACAATATTGGTATCAGAAATTAGGTTTGGCTCAATTAAGGCTTATTGATTGATTAGTTGGGAAGTAACGCGATGGAATAGGGTTAAAAAGTTTAAAAACTTTATGATTGCGTTATTTGTGTTTTATATTTTCAAGATATCGATGGATATGGGCTTACTGGACCACTTTTCTTGCAATTTTTGTTGCGAAAAATTATAAGTGAACATCAAGAGCTGGGTTAGGGATCTGGCAAGGATAATAGGGATCTTCAATATGTAGATTCAAAAATGTTTCACATCTTGGCGGGGCAGATGGTAGAGTCGATAAATATCTTACGAGCATATGTGGTGGTTCAGGCACTTATAGTTTGTGTTGTTTAGGATATTTCTACTATCACTCTAGTTGCTTAGGAGAAGTGGGCTACCTCTGCAGTTTGTCCCGAAGTTAAATAGGTTGTTGCAAATCCATCGTTGATAGTGGAATGTCACGATAGAAAATGCGGGAAGAGTTTTTGTATCATTATATCTATGACTAAAGTGAATACTATGAGAGGTTCGAGATAGAGCTAGAGCATATGTGATTACATAGGTTTTTCACCACAAATCATAATGATATCAGAGCATCGAGGAGTCAGGACAAGACTCAGATTTTGTGGGTAAGAAAAACATTTTTCTTAGGTTTGACCCAAAGTCTTGAAAGAAAGATAAGAGTGGAGAACCATTTCTCGCCTACGATACCTATCGTCTCATCATATGTATGTCGTAATTCTTTTTAAAGTATAACTAGTAGACCATCTGAGTTGACATTAATGGGCTCAAGACAAACTCAATCACAGACTTTTCAGCTTTCAGCTTATAGAAATACACTTTAGTTGTAGAGAAGTGAAGGTAAGGGTCGAGGATCTTAGGGACATGCATCGAATCAGTGATCGACAACTAATTAGGAATCTTCTGTATGTAGTAAACCTACAGTTACATGTTTAGGTGTGAGAATTATGGCCACATCAGTCGAGACTATTCTCAGAATCTAAGCGTTATTGCATGTTTGGGTGTGGAAAGAAATGACACTACAAGATTGCGTGTTCATGACTCTTAAGAGCATCTTCTTATGTGTTACGCTCTTAACAACATATCAAGGAACATGTTTAGGTGGTGACTGGATGAGACTCAAATGCAAGCCATAATTTTGTTGAAGTACAATTTCAGTTTGTGATCGTATGGTAATTGATTTAAGGTTAACTCCGGTGCGAGTTCTTATTTACCTTGTACTAAACATAGTGATTGGTGATAAAGTTTATCCTCACTTTACGTGTGAGAAATGTATTGTCGAGATATCCAAACACTAGATGGTCATTGATCTACGTGTTTTGGAGTTTTTGGATTTAATGTGTTGTTGAGAATGGATTGGCTAGCCACTATGGAAGAAATTGAAACTCTTGCGGAACTATAATACAGAGGCAAGATCTAAAATTAAACTAGAGGAAATTCTTATGGTTGTAAATTCTCATATGTGTTTCTTAATGATTTACCTTGAATCCCATTTTCAATAGAGATTGATTTTGTAATTGATTTGGTTCTTGGAACTAAACCAATAACTATTCCATCCTATAGGATGGCTTCGAAGGAATTGCAAGAGTTGTTGAAATTAAGTTGAATGAGTTATTGGATAAAAGGTTTATTAATTGAAGTAAGTCACCATAGGGCGCACCAGTCCTTTTTATGAAAAAGAATGACAATAGTGAGGCATAACATTAATTATAGAAAGTTGAACATGATCACTATTCAGAATAAATATCCATTGTCTCAAATTGATGGTTTGTTGGATCAACTGAATAGGGCAAAGTATTTTCTAAAATTTATTTTTGTTATGGTTACCATCAGTTAAAAGTTTGGGAAAATAATGTGTAGAAGACTATGTTCAATGCCAGATGTGGTCATTTTAAGGTTATTGTTATGTTATTTAGGTTGACTGATGCTCCAATGTTATTTATGGATTTGATGCAAAGAGTATTGAGGTTGAATCTAGATTACTTTGTGAAAAAGTTCATTGATAATATCTAGATAAACTTTAAGAATGACGAGGATTATAAATAATATCTTGAATTTATTATCCAAGCTTTGAGAAATTATAGCATGTATGGAAAGTTTAGCGAATACAAGTTTTGGTAGTCTGAGTGAAATTTTTAGATTATGTGGTAAGTACCAAAGAGATTTTCGTGGATCCACCAAGATTACGGCTATCATTGGTTGGTCGAAACCAACTACAGTAGTGGAGATATAAAGTTTTCTTAGTTTGGCTAGCTATTATCGTAGATTTGTGAAAGATTTTCTAAGATAGCTACACTAATTACTAAATTAACTTAGAAAAATGTTCCATTTGTTTGATTAAGCAGAATATGATGTTGCATTTTGGAAATTGAATAAGCGTTTGACTTCAAAGATCATTTCTATTATTAGTTGAACTGGGAAAGGTCTTACAGTTTATATTGATACATCGAAAGTGGGTTTGGGTTACGTGTTAATGGAGAATAGAAGTGTGATTGCTTATGCTACTTGGCCATTAAAGACTCACGAGAAAAATTATCTTGTTCATGATTTAGAATTAACAGCAATTATGCTTGTTTGGAAGCTGTGAAGACACTATTTGTATGAAAAAAACTTCGCGCTATTTTTAGATCATAAAAGTCAGATGTATTTGTTTTCTTAAACAAAATTGAATATGAGACAACAACGATGGTTTGAATATTTGAAAGACTTTGATTTTAGTCTTGAATACTATTCGAGTAAAGTAAATGTTGTTGTGATGCACTAAGTATAAGGAGTGTTAAAACACTAGATGCAGCTTGTCCATTGACTTACGAGTATGAGTTGCTCGAAAAAGTCATCATTATGACTTTGTAGGAGATTCCTAACATTGATGATGAACTAATTCTTGCTCAGCTTAATATACAAGTCATATTTGTTCAGGAAGTGATAGAGTGTCAGCAAAGTGATAAGGATTATGAAAAGTTTAAGGAGTTTGTTGATGACAATAATAATCCAGATTCGGTTGAGTCTGCAGATTAGAGTTTGAGGCTTAGAGGTAGACTATGGATCCCATCGGTGGTTGAGACTTGGGATAAGATATTGAGAATCGGTTTAGATATAACAATCATTTTGGTTGGACTAAAACGTTTCATAATGTGGAGCGATAGTATTAGTGGCCAAGCATGAAAGCTGACGTGGGTAATTATGTGAGGAAGTGTGAAATTTGTCAATAGATTAAGGTCAATAGGCGGAAACCTGGAAATACGTTACAGCCACTTCCTATGTTATAATGAAAATGGGAACATATTGTGATGGAAGTTTTTACTCATCTGTCTACTTCTCGGAGGAAACATGATGTGGTTTAGATTATTGTTGATGAGCTGACGAAGTCTGCTCATTTTCTTCTTATGTACATTTTGGATGCCTTTACAAAGTCGAGCTTGTTGTGTGGGTGGGAGGTGGTTGGCTTGTTTGGAGTGTCGTTGATGATAGTTTCTGATCGTGATGTTCGGTACATATTTGGGTTGTGGCAGAGCATGCAGGAACAACTCGACACTCGGATACATTTTAGTATTGTATTTCATCTATAGGTGGATAATCAGACTGAAAAATTAATCTATGTGTCAGAGGACATGCTCGGAGCTTAAGTACTTGGATTTGAGGGTTCTTGGGAAGAATACATACATTTGTGTAAGTTCTTTTATAATAATTGTTGTTAATCGTCTATTAAAATGACTCCGTTTTAGGCATGGTATGGGAGACCTTGTCATTTTCCTACCCGTTGGGTTGAACTGGAGAATTTGGTGGAGTTATGGTCCCAAATAGTTAAAGATCACACTGAGGTTGTGCAATAGATTCGTCTAAGATTGAAAATGGTTAAGGAAAGATGCACAAATTATTATGATCTCTATCGCCAATTTATGATATATAGTTAAGGAGATTGGGTGTATTTAAAAATCTCCCCTCGCAAAGGCCATTATAGGTTTGGACTAAAAGGAAGAATTTCTTTCAGATTTATAATATTTTTTGGAATTATGAAATGGATTGTGAAGGTTGCTTAAAGACTTGTAGTACAACCTCAATTAGTAGGAGTTTATGAAGCATTTATGTGTCGATGTTCAAGCGAAAAGAACCTGGTTCATATCATATAGTAGAATGGAATCAGTTTGATTATTAGGGTGACGTGTTGTATGAAGAGCAAACTATTTTAATTAGGGATAGGAAGGTCCAAAGGTTTTGGAATAAATGAATTTCACTAGTTTTGGTAATAAATAAATTTCACTACGATTTGGAGTTAACACGGGAATGAGAGATACATTGGATAGTCAAAATATTGACATAAATATTAGTTTTGAATCTCACGATGAAAATTGGTTTTAAGTTTAAAAATCCAAGTTTTAGACTTTAAATAGATTTAACTGGTTTACTTTGGCCCCACTTTAATTTTTGAGTGAAGGCAAGTTTTTTGAAAGTTTTGGAGTGTAATGGAAAAATCTTCAATTTTTTGTTGAAGTGGGGTATTTTTAGGGTTTAATTTAGAACTAAAATCAAAGAGATAAATACAAAAATTAAAAAAAGACCAGAAAATGCATTGTTTTATATAGTTGGGGATGTAAACTAAAGGGTAGTTTGGTCATTTGGTGACCCTCCTTTTAAAAATCGAAATGAAGAACATGATTTTTTTCTTTGTTCCTCATCATTCCATCTTCTCCATCACCATTTCTCTTCTCTTCTCTCTCTCTCTCTCTCTCTCTCTCTCTCTCTCTCTCTCTCTCTCTCTCTCTCTCTCTCTCTCGTACCTATGAGAATCGAATTGAATGGATTGTTGGTGGTTGTGATGGTGTTCAAGATGAGGTAAGTTTAATGGAGATTTGAACTTTTTAGTTTTGGACAGTGGGGACTTATTTTGTGTATATGGATTCGAATCGAAGATGTGTGATTGAATTCGTTGATTGTGTGAGAGGGATAGGTAAGGAGGAGATCGAAATAAAAAAGAATTTACAAAGATGAGGCCATGTTGAATGAGTTGGAGGGAGGAGGGGGGACACCGTGGAGAGGGGAGCAGTGAGTTGCCCTGTCCAACTCAAATGTGGTTGGGCAACCCAAACGGAAAAAAAGAACAAGAATGAAACGTTTTGTTCATGGAGGGAGGGAGGAAGGGGATGACCCCTGAACCGGAATCGGTTTAGCGATAAACCCCTTCCTCCAAATAAATTAATGAAAAAAATGGTTTAAAAGTATAAAAAATAAATAAATCCCTGGAAAATTAGGGAAAATTTGATTTTTGGACAAATTCATGAAAATTGAGGATTTTTATGAAAAACGAGGATTTATGGATTTTCTCAAGAATTTTTACCGAGTATGTTCTTGTAATGCGTGTTATGATACCTAAAAATGTCCAAAATTTAGAAAAAGTTTTTATGGCTCTAGGTTAATTTTCGATTCTATATCACAATTATCCTGACATCCAAGGATATGATTTGGAGAGGTTTTATTGTTTTTGTGTTGAGGAATGACCCATAAATATATAATAAATTAGAAAAATTGTATTTAAACCTAGACATTGTAATTTTCAATGTTGAACAATAATTTTGTGTCGAAAATGAAATTCGGGCATCGGATAATATATTTTGAAAATATTTTAGGGGTTTTGGGATGCGATTGAGTCAATTTAAGTACAGTTAGTTGGAAACAACTTGTGGAATGATTTTGGGATCTTATCAAATTTATCAATGCATTGTAGGACCATGATTGGAACTCATGTGAATTAGCTTACTAATTCGGAGCGCAAGGGAACGTGGGTATCACGTTTGTAAGGTTAAGTAAATCCCATGGTAACCTTTACATTGTATGATTATAATCTCATATAAATTGCATTGATCTTTGAAATTGCATTTTTGTTGTACATGCATACACGGTTTGGGAGGATAAGACAATACGAATTTCCTTATAGTGTTTATCTGACTGTATTACATGGTAGAACTATTTAGTGTTTGCCTGACTATGTGTATAGGGTATATTAAGCTACCTGGTTGTGTATTACAAGGTAGAACTTGTAGTGTCTACCTGACTGTGTACAAGGTATAACTATATTATGCTTGAGGAGGTAGAGCCACTAATACTTTGCATTACACGATTATCAAAGATCATGGTGAACCATATCATACTTTGATAGAATTAAGGAACGAGACTTGTTTGGTTATTCTCCCCGCGTATGAGTCCTTATTACTGTTTACTTACCACTTTCGGAGGACGTCATCTGATTGTGGTCGGATAACAAAAATATGAGGGATTCACGGTTGTATTTAAAATCTTTAGATTATATTATTGTTTGAGTTCTTTGGATTATAATGCATTTGATTATTACAAGTGTATTGGATAGTGTGGGATTTACTTATCTGCATTATCGAATTTTTATAATCGGGTAATGACAGGTTCTAACGACGACAAGGGAAAAGAAAAAGCTTTATGATTATTAATGACTTGCTCAATTCCTTTCTATCTATGTATTTATTATTTTTGAATATAAGATATTGTATAAATAGGATTTTAGGTTCGCGTAAGGTTATGATCTTCTTTGGAATTGTTATAATGGTTTTAGGGCTGATTGGAATGCTGTAGAGCTAAGGTAATTATGGTTAAGGATTTTGAAAACCTGGGATAGTTTAGAATGAAGAAATAATCTTTATTAATGAGGTATATATTGTTATGGGGTGGATTGTGAGTCTTTCGGCATTTGTTCCAAGCTGAGCAGGTTTGTTGAATACTATTAAAGGTCGGGGTTTTTTATGTAGGCTTAAAAATAGGGGAGGTGCTAGCGAATATTTTTTATGGAATTATAAGAATAACGTAACCAATCCAATTAAATTTTGAGGTTTAAGATTCACTTTAGAATTCATTGCGGTTAATAAAGTTTTATAATTGATGATTACAAGATCTTAATTTTAATTATTTAGGTTGTTTGAAGTTAAGACTGCTAGATTATCAGGGGATTAAGGTAATCTAGGCCGGTCAGATGCCCTAATTAGGTGGGATCTAACAAGACTAAAGCATTCCATAAAAAGAGTATTATTCTCCAATGGAGGATCATTTGAATGGGCAATTAAAGAATTAAAGGACTTGCCCAAAGAGTTCCTTAAGATTTTTAGACTCCATGACCATTTTATCTTCATTTTGCGGCTTAATTCTAATGATGATATAGGAAATCCATAATGTCTTGGGAATGTAGTTGCTAATGATAAACCTCCTACCTATGGATCCTACCGAAATTGAATGTGGCTACCACTGCCTACTATTTTTTTGAAGTTCAAAAAAATTCCATCAATCATAATGGCTCAATACATATAATAGAACTAGACAAGACAAGGAATCAATTACCTTGATAAAGCACATTGATTCGCTAATCCTAATTGTTCATAAGAGCATTTAACTGCCACAAAGTTGATTTTGAAAAACTACGACTATAACAATGGAACACTATAAAATCAATGATTGTTGTTTTGACAAATGTTTGGAATGCAACAGTAAATGGACATATAAAGACCATAAATAAAAATAAAACTTCCAACAAGGGAAGACAAAAAAAATACTTTCGACAAGGGAAGACAAATATATATTGAAAAAGATAACCTAATAAAAAGTATCAAATGAACAACGCTAAACGTAGATCCATGCACGAGCAATAGAAGTGGAGATAAAGTTGAATTATGGTAGGATTATGATAGATGCACGCATGAAAGAGGAGCAAGTTGTGCCAATGATAAATTTGATAAATGATATAGGATTGAAACTCACAGTTCTATTCAGATCTACGTTTTTGTTTTGAAAATATAATGTTTTAAACGCTGTTATTGGAGCCACTGCCATTAAAAGAGAAGATTGGTGGTGGTTCAAACACAGAAATCGCAAAGAAACAAAAAAGAAAAAAATGGATTTTGGGTTTGAAGGTGGCGGCTATTCTTCTGAGTTATTCAACTTATTAGTTTGGGTACCACTTCCTACTAATAAAACAATTTGCCTGAAAAATGATGAAAAGATTTAAGGAGATAAATTTCACTTAGCTTTAAATATGCAACCGAATGAAGAATCAAACTCCACAAATAATTTCTACAGCCATGCCTACTTGAAATGACTTCAGCCCATAGAGAATTATAGTCTCAATACTTGGACCTTATTTTTCAATGTGATAATTATCCGCCATAATTGTTCACCTATAAAAAATCTCCTTCATTTGTCAATAGCTTTTGAGACACCCTTCGGTAGTTGGAACATTTAAAGGAAATAAGGAGGAAAGGCACCCAACGCCTAACGTATCACTATGAACATGTCCCTTTTTGAAATGAGACTATTATTCCAACTGTCAATCTTATTGTCAATTTTAATAAACACTTGACTCCAAAATGAAGAACAAGAATGGTTATAATGGATCTCCTTGATGCAAATCTCGTTCTCCATTCATTAGCGTCGCAAAAGACAAAAGTGCAAACAACCAATAACCCATTTCCTTCTTTCTCCCACATACATTCTTCTTTAGCTTGCTCAAGAAAGTCATAATCCATTAGGTCAGGGTGGAGACATTGATGACCCGAAAAGGGACAAAAGGTTGAGGGTTGAGAATGAGCACTGCTTAAGGGTTAATAAAAGAGCGCAATTGCAAATTGAATAGAGGGAAAGATGAGTAATTGAAGACAACAAATTTGTTTTTTGATGGGGAATGAGAAATCCAAAGGAAACCTACTCCAATCGGAAAACAGAAAACCCAAACAACAAATGAAATATTTTCAAATAAATCCAAGCAACAAACCCTAAAAAGAGAGAGATAAAAGATGAGAGAGAATGAAAGAAAGTAATAGCAGAAGTGAAAAAGATTGAAATGAAGACGACCAAACATTACCTGCGACGAGACCCCGGTCGACGGGCATGATTAGCTAGATTTATGCTTCACTGATTATTGATTTGTTATTGTGGTCATGCTAGAGTGAATGTGTCAGATCGAGTGAAGTCATAGAGATTCGAGTTTGGGGGTTTTTCAAAAAGTAATGCGGGTATACTTTTTTTCATCAAATAGGGAAGGTTTCTTTAAAATTACAAAACTAATGTATTTCTCCTTTTCAAAAGGTGTTATTGATGATGACGTGGTGTGCACGTGGTGTTTTGTTGGTGACGTGGAACTTTATATGAATAACTCCTTTTGAGAATGAGTAACTCATACAAAATACTAAGTTTATGAATTACTCATTCTCAAAAGGAGTTATATGTTCAAACTAACAAGTTTATTAATTACTCCTTTTGAGAATGAGTTATTTCTTCAACCCATTGATACAAACGTCACGCATGTATCTTGATGTGGACAACTCATGCAAACGCCACACACGTATCTCGATGTGGATAATCCATGTAAATATCATGCACGTAACTCGAGGTGGGCAATCCAAGCAACCTCGTGCAATTCATGCAAACCAAGCAAACGTCATGCATGTATCTCGAGGTGGGCAATTCATGTAATCTCGTGCAATTCATGCAAACCATGCAAATGTCATGTACGTATCTTAAGGTGGGCAACTCGTGCATCCTCGTGTAATCCATGCAAACCATGCAGACGTCATGCACGTATCTTGAGGTGGACCGCATTAAAGTTTTGTAGAGAAAGAAAGTTATATAGATAGAGACGATGGTGGTTTGTATCAAATTCAACCATGTCTACAAATGTAGATGGACACGTGCATGGCTTGTGGGCCTGCATTTATGGAAGTCATCGAGCACACTTCGAGATACACTACGCATATTATGCACCAAAAATTATTTTGCACACATTTATTTTTACGTAGGTCCCGCAGGCCATTGCATATGGGTGTCACTTGGGGTGACATTCTAATATTTTCCTATATTATGTATAAATATATAAATAATATATATTTATATAATATTATATATGTATGGCCTAAATGTCCAAGTGGCCATGAATGACGCCCATTCGTGTTATTTGTAGGGGGTGCAGTTTTTCACATTAATAACGCATTTTCAAAAGGCGAAATACCTTACTTGATGAATAAAAAGAAAAGCAAACCTATTTTACTAATTTCAAAACCGAACTCCCTTCCTTTTTTTTCTTTTTTTTCTTATATCTTCTTACTCTTTTTTTTTGTTTATTCGTTCTTTCTTCACCCAAATCAACAAAATTGATCCTATCAACTTTTTTTTCTTTTCTTCAACCAAACTTAAATCACTTCCAATGATATCAAACGATAAATAATAAATTCATCAAAACTATCATGCATTAAACCTATAAAACACCCAAAATCAAATAAAACTTAATTGTTAACTTGTCTTAAATTAAGATTCTCAACTAGGTTGAACTTTCTCCTCCACTTCAAACCACCTCTACACCAACTCATGAACAAGGAGGCTCTCTCTCCTTTTATACTATCATTAGGTGGGTGAACCACCACCACACTATTTTATTTATTTAATTTTTATTAAATTTTTCATTATCTCTCTATAAACTACAAAAAGTTGACACCTCATAATTCTAATTTATTTTTTCAAAATCATAATTTTTGAAATGACTAAAATGCCCGTATGACTTATTTTAGGCATTTCACTTAAATAAGTTCAATTAGACTGACATGAATCGATATCGTAGACCCACCAAAATACCCGTGTATGCAAGCATCTTGAGAATTACCTCACTCGCAAATCGACGATCAAAATAAAATAATCAAATTGCATACATTTTTATTTTAGATGGGTAATACATATATCATCCAAAAATTAAATACCTCGGTGTCGACTCCCAAGGGTTGACAGAGTGTGCCACATCACAACAGGTCCAGGTTACAGTCCTGAAATGTCATGTGGCATGAGCTAAAATTTTTAAGGTCGTTAAAGTCTTCCCAACTAATAAGAGTTTTTTCCTTGAAATTAAAATGTCCCAAACGAAATTACTTAGCGGAACCAAAAGAGAAATAGGAAACTCTCGCTTATTTAAGATTTTCGTTCCCACGTCAATTCTTCATCTCCGTGGTGTTGCCACTTGACGAGAACTTACAGAATGTCCTTATTCCTCAAACTTTGTACCTTGCGGTCAAAGATTTGTGTAGGTTGTTCCTCGTAAGTAATATCCTCGACTAGGTCAATCTGAGTTAGGACTACTACTAGTCTGTCTCTTTCTATCGACCAATCCAATCTCAGCATCGAAATATAGAACACTAGATGAACGCCTACCAACTGCGATAGCAACTCAATCTTATATGCAACCTTGTCAACTCTCTCTCTGTGATTCTAAAAGGACCTATAAACCTCGGCGCGAGCTTTCATTTGATTTCGAATCGTTTGTGACCTTTCAGTAGTGAAATGTTTAGATAGAAAAAGTATCCCATTTTGTACTCTAACCTATCTCGGTACTTCTCAGCATATTTCTTCTGTCTCTCTTAAGCTCCTCGAAAACGCTGACGTATCAGTCGTATCTTCTCTGTATGATCTACCATAATCCCTAGCCTGACTGTCGCTATATCCTCAGGCTCTGCCTAACTTGTTGGCGATCTACACGGCCCGCCATAGAGTACCTCAAACGGTGTCATCCCGATAATAGCCTGGTAACTATTGTTAGTGGCAAATTCACATAAATGTTGATATTTCTCCCATGACCCACCATACTCCAACATGCATGCTTTGAGCTTGTCTTTTAATACATGAATTAGTCTCTCTAACTATCCATTAATTTGCAAGTGGAACAGTGTACTATGTAGTAACCTCGTGCTAAATTGTGCTTGCATGTTCCCCCATAACATGGATGTGAACTGCGATCATCTGTCTGACACAATAGATAATGGCACCCCGTGAAGTTTGACAATCTCTCTCTCATAAAGTACGCTCAGCTACTCGAACTTGTATTTAGTAGAAACCAGCAAAAAGTGTGTAGATTTGGTCAGTTTTTCCAAAATCACCCAGATACAATCATGCTTGTGCGGAGATCGAGGTAAACTAACTAGATCTATGGCAATATGCTCCCACTTCGCTCGGGAAAGGGAAATGGCTGTAACAGTCCTTCAGGTCTCCGATGCTCAGCCTTAACCTGCTAGCAAACCCCGCAACTCCTGATGTAATGCCTTACATCCACCTTCATCCTAAGCCACCAAAATAGACATTTCATATCATGATACATCTCGGTCTTAACCGGATGAATGGTAAACCATGAGCAGTGAGCCTCCCGAAGTATCTCTGTACGTAACTTAACCATTGATGGAATCCATAGTCGTCCCCTATATCTCAAGCACGAGTCTGTCGACTAACTCCACTCTTGATGATCTAAACTCTCTGCCAACTCATGGAATTTTCGGAACTGCTCATCGGCCTGCTGACCCTCTAAAACTCTTTGAATAGAGACAAGCTAAGTCATCATCTGTCTACAAATATGTGCATTTACAATAGTCGAAATGTCAACTGAACCCATCATATATGACACCTCGAAGGAATGCAAACTCATGTGTCATCTGACAAATAACAACCTCTACATCGGATCTCTTACGGCTCAATGCGTCCACTGCTACATTCGCCTTCCCGGGATGGTGCTCTAAGGAGAAGTCATAATACTTAAGAAAGTTTAGCCATCTGCATTGTCTCATATTCAGGTCCTTCTGCGTAAAGAGATATTTTAAACTCTTATGATCAGTGAATAAAGTAAATCTTTCTCCATACAGGTAGTGTCATCAAGTCTTCAAAGCAAATACCACTACCACCAACTCTAAGTCATGCTCCGGGTAGTTTTTCTCATGAATCTTCAGCTGTCGAGATGCGTAAGCAATCGCACCATCTCCCTGCATCAAAACACACCCTAATCCGACCCGTGACGCCTCGGTATTCACAATCATGCCCTTTCCTACCTCTAGCAGTACTAACACTGGAGCTATCATCTACCTCTCTTTCAGTGTCACAAAAGCCTGGTCATATATATATCTCGTGCCACTCAAACTTGACATCCTTTTAAGTCAACCTCTTTAGCGGTGTCGCGATCTTAGAGAAATCGCGCACGAATCTCCAATAATACCCTACTAGAACTAGAAAACTGCGAATATATGTTACTGAATGTGGGATACGACAATCAATCACTGTTTGGACTTTCAAAGTATCCACTGATACTCCATTAACTCGAACTACATTTCTAAAAAATCTGACTTTTGACAACTAGAACTCACACTTGCTAAACTTAGCATAAAGTCAATGCTCTCTCAGGGTCTGTAAAACTATCCTGAGATGACCCTCGTGATCCTCGTAAGTCTTGGAGTAGATCAGAATATCATCTATAAATTCAATCACGAAACGGTCCAAGTATTGTCTCAACACGCGGTGCATTAAGTCCATAAACATCGTCGATGTGTTCGTCAACCTAAACAGAATGAGTGCAAACTCATAATGACCATAACGTGTACTGATGGAAGTATTCTCTCTATCCTCATCCCTGATCATGAGCTGGTGGTACCTCACCTCAAGTCAATCTTGAAAAACCACACTGCGCCTCTCAACTTATTAAACAAGTCATCTATTCGGGGAAGTGGACACTTGTTCTTGATCGAAACACAATTCAAGTGCTTGTAATAGATGCAAAGTCTCAAACTTCCTTCTTTCTTCTTCATAAACAATATTGGAGTGCCCCATGGAGACATGCTAGGATGAACATATCCTAAATTCGTCAATTCCTCAAGTTGGGTCCTCAGCTCCTCTAACTCCTTCGGTGTCATTCTGTTTGGAGGTATTAAAATCGGCTTTCGTCTCAGGGACTAAGTCAATAATAAAGTTGATCTCTCGTGGTGGTGGTGGTAATCCGAGTAAATGCTAAGAGAACACATATGGAAACTCATACATCATGAGCACCTCTTCAATAGTCACCATCAATTTCTCTACCGTACTCAAAAGATTGGTGAATGTCTCCATCTCCTAGCACGTAGCAACTATACCTCAAGTACTCTGAAGCTGTGTCGAATCTCCACAAAAACTAAACTCTGACTACTCAGGGATCTGAAATGCGACTGCCTTACTAAAGCAATCCAAGTATGCATGATATGTTGCCCGCCAGTCCATCCCTAATAACACATCAAACTTTAAGAACTCTAGTACTCTGAGGTCTAAAGGCATCTTGTATCCCTCTATCTCGATGGTATAACTCTTATAGACCATATTAGAGTAAATCTTGTCCTCGATAGCCGTGCTGAGGATCAAGTGGGTTCTAAGTCTAATGGGTCTCAACCCTAACTCATCTACTATCTTACTGGAAATAAAAGACACAGTTGAACCAGAATTAATCAAAGTATGCATCATGCGATGCAAATAAAAATATATATAAAAAGTATTTTCTTTTATTTGAGGGCTTTTGGGCTCTCTAAACCAGGTCTGGACCGAATCGGACATCGTTCGACCATGTAAGATTGGGCCTGGCCAGTGTCAGGCTGAATTTGAGGACCGAACGCACACATTTACGAGCGTGCGTCCTCCCCTAATCCCCCCAAAATCACCAGTTGGTGATTTTGGGTGAAACCGACTCTCTTCCTTTTTTTTCTTTCTTTTTTTATGTTCCTATCTCTTTTTTTTTGTTTATGCCTTCTTTCTTCACCCAAATTAACAAAATTGATCCTATCAATTTTTTTCTTGTTTATGTCTTCAACCAAACTAAAATCACTTCCAATGATATCAAACAATAAATAATAAATTCATCAAAACTATCATGCATTAAACCTATAAAACACCTCAAATCAAATAAAATTTAAGTGTTAGCTTAAATTAAGATTCTCAACTAGGTTGAACTTTCTCCTCCACTTCAAACCACCTCTACACCATCTCATGAACAAGGAGGCTCTCTCTCCTTTTATTCTACCATTAGGTTGGTGAACCACCACCACACAATTTTCTTTACTTAATTTTTATTAAATTGGCCATTATCTCTTCATAAACCATAAGAAGTTGACACCTCATAATTATATATTTATTTTTAAAAAAATTATAATTTGTGAAATGATTAAAATGCCCCTTATGACTTATTTAAGACATTTCACTTAAATAAGTTTCATTAGACCAACTTAAATCGATATTGTCGACCTACCTAAATACCCGTCTCCGCACGTCTCTCAAGAATTACCTCAATCGCAAACCGATGATCAAAATAAAATAATCAAATTGCATACATTTTTATTTTAGATAGGTAATACACAAATCATCCACAAATAAAATTTCTCGGTGTCAACTCCTAAGCGTTGATCGAGTGTGTCATATCACAACAGGTCTAGGTCACAATTATGAAATGTCACATGACGTGAGTTAAAATTTTTAGGGTCGTTACAGAATCGTTCCAGAATATTCTCAATATATTGTTCTTGCAACAAAGCAAGAATTCTTTTACAACAATTCATATGACACTAGAACAATTTGTGTATTTAATAGCACTTAATTATATGGGTTTTAGGCTCTATTTGGCAAGGCTAGATGATAGCTGATAATCTACTAGCTGGTAGCGAAAAACTGATAATCTAGCTGATCAATTAAAAATTGTTTGGAATGATAGCTGATTGATTAGCCGATAAATGCAAAATGACAATAAATGACATATGACATAATTAAGTATATTAATTATATAATCATATAATTAATTGTTATAAATAACTCTGTATTTTATTTACAAAATACAAATTAATAACATAAAATAATTTATTTTATTTAGAAAACTAAATTATGTGTGTCCATAAATGCTTACATGAAAATAACTCCACATTAATTTACAAGAGTTCGCAAAAAATAAACGCATGTAAATAAAATACAATAAACGACTTGGATAACTATACATATATTTAACGCATCATCATAATTGAGAAGCAATGTTATTGCGAATATTCTTCATTTTTATAAAATAATATTTTTTAAAAATATGTAGGATAACATACCACTCGAAGACTAAATTAAAAAGTAACCGAAGCTTTAAAAAATATGCAAGAAGTCCATCAAAGTCAATGTTCATGAATGTTTATCAAAAGTCGTCAAAATAAAAGTTTATCAAAGTCTATCAAGGATGTTTATTAACTACTAAGGTTATTAAATATCTTTATTGTAAAAATAACAAACAAAGTACGAACAAAAGAACATAGATCTAATGCATATTATTATTTACTAAATCAACATCACTCCACATTTCAGTAGCTATAAAATTCCTCCATTGGTTGGCATTCTCCCTTTGTTGTTCTTGAGTTTCAGAAAGTATTTCAAAATCATCATCTTCTTCACTATCTGAGGATAATGCATCTTCAGTATCTAATTCAATTGGAAATTCATCAGAACGACACTCCTTGCGAAGATAGTTATGTAATCTCGCACAAGCCAACACCAGCTCTACTTGAATTTTAAATGGAAATGGAGGAGATGTTTTAAAAATTGTGAAGCATGATTTGAATATGCCAAACAACCTTTCAACCACATTCCTCAAAGATGCATGTCGAAGATTGAATAATTCATTAGCATTTTCAGGATGTCGCCCTTACCCGGTAAAATTGGAAAGATGATAACGAACACCTCGAAAATGAGTTAAAAACTGACGTCGATTCGGAAAACCACAGTCCACCAAAAAATATTTACCTAAAAACATATTAAAAATAAATAAATTAAATACGAGAATATAAAAACAAGTAATTTGACATTAATTAGATCATACCTTGTGGTACTTAAATAACAGAATATAAAAACAAGTAATTTTGACATTAATTAGATCATACCTTGTGGTACTTTAAGTCTATTTCTCCTAGATAAAGCATCAGTCAATATTCTTGAGTCATGCGCCGATCCTTCCCATCCGCTAAGAACATATATGAACTCCAAATCAAAGTTACATGTAGCCAAGATATTTTGGGAAGTAAAGCCATGATGATTGCGATAGTTGCTACTATCATTTCCAACAATCATTGCTGAAATATGGGTACCATCGATAGCTCCAATACAATCTTAAAAATAAAGAGCAAGAACAATTAATGACCACATCATCATCATCATCATCATCATCATCATCATCATCATCATCATCAACAAGAACCAAAATTAATTCTATTATAACAACTCTAGCAATAATTAGAACTCCAAGGAATTTTTTTTTTAAGAAAAGATCATTGGAAATATTAGTGTAAGAATTTTACACTTTATTTTTTTGTTTGACTTAAGCAAAAAAAATATATTTTTCCTTAATAATGATAGTTTAAATTCTAAAAAATGCACTTCTTGCAGTTTAAAAAAATTATACAATTATTTTCTTCAAAAATAATAATACTACACTTTTTTGAGATTATAATAATACACTAAATAAACAAAACTTCTTTGTCAAAAAAAAATATAAAAAATGTATAGTGATGCGAAAATAAAATTTTGTTAATAATGACATCAATCCATTTTCATCAACATAAATATTAGAGTATAATGGGTGAGTAATGAAATTCAAGAGTTGTGGAGTGATTGAAAAAGTTGATAAAAATAATTAGTAAGAAAAAGACCTATTGTGAACAATGAAGTCCTTATTGAAAATGTAACCAACAAAAATTAGAAGTCTCTAAAAATTTCTGGGTTGAGGTGTGGAGAAGTTGAAGACTTCTTTATGTGTATTTTTATACAAAAAGTCTACAAAAGTCAAGATTTGTAACAAATCTACAAAAGTCACCAAAAAATTAAATATACCTACTTTTATGAACTCTTTAAAAGTTTAAATTGAATACCCAAAAACTTTTAAAGACTTTTTAAAAGTCTATAAAAGTTCACATTGAATACACCTTACTTTTAGAGACTCTTTAAAAGTTTTAATTGAATACCCTAAAACTTTTTTAGTCAATAAAAGTAACCAAAAGTCTATTAAAATCTCAATTGAATACACCCCTGTAAAATAAAGTCTATCAAAGTCTACCAAAGTTTTAAAAATCTCTAAAAATCTATAAGTCTCTAAAAGTTATCCACTTATAAAAGTAACTAAAATTCTATTAAAATCTCAATTGAATACACCCCTTAATGAACCTCTATATTAAAGCTATTAGGCGTTTAAAATACATGCCTCAACCCATTCTCTCACCTCTCGATCAAAGATTTGAAATCCTAGCTAGGGTTTTCTTTCTCTCCATCTTCACTTTCGGCTCCATGACTCTCAAAGTGAGTTCCGTAATTAGGGTTTTGTGGTAGATCATCAAGCAAGTTCGCGGACATGGAAGTTCAAACTTCTTAGTTCGATTCAGTAAGCTCTCCATCATCTTAATTTGTCTTTGCTCTCTCACTCTCAATCGCCTCTACTGCTCCATCATCGAACGAGTTCCATTATTAGGGTTTTTTGGTAGATCATCAAAGTGAGTTCGCGGACATGGAAGTTCAATCGTCCTAGTTAGATTCGGTAAGCTCTCCATCATCTTGATCTGTCTTTGCTCTCTCACTGCTGCTCTATCATCGATCGAGGGTTATAATAATTTTGTTCTAGATTCTCTGTACCTTCTTTTCCTATCAAAAAAAGATGAACAATATAGATAAAGCACAAAATCATAAGGTTAGTGCTATCGGTTGACTCAGTCATTCCAGCCACCAGTGCAGTCTTGGCACATGACCCTGCGTTCTATGTGAATTGGCTATTTTGGATCAATAATTGGTTAATTAGGCACAGATTTGTGAATGATTGTTTCTTTCTTATTACGCCGATCGATTATTGCATTGTATATATTTGAGAATGATTGTTATGGATTAATTAATTAGTTGCTTTGTTGTGTTTTTCAAAGTAACTTCATGTTCTCACTATTTGATTTTCCATGGGCATTTGTTTTCTGTGATAGAAAATGGAGAGCTCTTTTATTAGCTCTCTTGTAAAATGTGCATTGCATCCATCTAATTGGATTATTTGCTTGGAATATGTTCTTTAGTTTGTCTTCTTGAATGAAAATAATTGATGTAACATCATTAATCAAGTTAATGTTGTGTAATTGCTAGCTTTCAAGTTGTGGTGTTGAGATTTCAACACAATTGAAAGTATAGTCTCTTTGGTGTAAGAGGTTGGGGGATCGAGTCTCAATGGGGTTAACTTAAAAGATGATAAGTCGATTTCTTTCTTATCAAAAAAAGAGAAAGATGTGTCTTGATTCTTATTCATTGTCATTTTGTCATTCCAAGTGCAAAATAGTGACTTTCATGTCTAATACCCCTCAAAGGTACTTATTTTCGGATCCTTGTTGAAAGATTTTAATGTTTGATAGTACGGATAGTAAGCACTCTAGAATGAAGTAACACGACCATTTAAGCCTTTTTCTCACTTGTTTGTATTGGATGGATCATGATTAGAGGATTCGTTCTTATGTAATGTGGTTTCTCTATGAGCTTAATTGGTTAATGGATTGTTTGGCAGAGTTCTGGAAAGTCATTAGTATTAGAGAGCATTGTTGGGAGGGACTTCTTACCTCAAGGATCTGGTAATCTATGGGAACGAGGGGTCATGTTGCTTTGTTCTTATAAGTATATTAATGATTGGTCGGTCTCGTTAAGATTGAAAGGTGTAATCCAAAAAAAAGAATAGCAATGCCATGGATCGAGACCATTCGATCATTGGATTTATATACACGAACTTTAGGAGAAGAAACTGAAGTTATTTCAATATAATAAAGACCAATAACTAATTATATCTAAGAGATCATACAAGGAAAAACATAAATAGTGCAGAATAGATGGAGCAACTTTCTGTGGATATAGATGGAGCACAAGCAATGCAAGCTAGTAATATAATTATGTTGTAGGTTGTAGGTTGTAGCTAAGGCAAGGCTAATTGTGTTGTAGCTAGGCTGATAATAGCAAGTGAAGTATATATAGCACTATATTTATAAGCTCTAGATTCAAACAAATGCCCTTAAGTTTTGCTAATATTACTAGCCAAGTTAAGGAGTGGTCTTATATTATAAAGTCTCAAATGGGTGCCTTCATTTATATGTTTATTCATGAATCTAGTAACAACCATCCCATGAACATGATTGGATGTAATTTTTTAATTAGACCTAGTTAGAGCAAGTGAGAGCAACAATAAATCTTCGTGTTAGACTTCAAAAGAAATCTAGATTAATTATATGCCCTTTATCAAAAGAAATATACAGCCTGATAGGACAGAGACATTCAAAAATTCACTCAGCCATAAATTATTTAGGCCATGAAACAAGTTTAATTGTGGGATCAGATTTATGAATGTATACTATATTGATGCATAAATTTTATGCAGAGGTAACATAACATGACAGAAGCATGGTTGGATGGAATATGGAAAACCAAAACTCAAAACTAGTGCATGCCTTTCATTAGATGGGAAAACTTGGAATATACTCAAATATTGGTTTTTATTTTGCAATTAATTATTTTTCCAATGTTTTGTTTTTTCAAGAATTAGTAAAGATTTTGACGTAACTTTGAGGGGGATGACCACTCACTCTTCTTCACTCATTTTAACTGATTTTCAGTGATTTATGAGTAGCTTTGTTGCTGATTTGGCTTCTATGTGGTGCCAAAAATGGCAGTTAGTGGAGTTTTTGCAGAGGTTTTTGATGGGGAGGTGTTCAAGTACTACATCTAGAACAATTTAGGCTTTTTTTAACACCTAATTCATAGAGATTTTTAAGTAATCCCCATGTATTAGGCGATCAGGCTTTTTATAACACCTAATTCATAGGGTTTTTAGTAACCTCTATGTATTAGGCTATTAAAACTCAAAACCAATCTCATCGACTCATCACTCATAATTGACTTGCTCTATCGACTTACATATAGGGTTTCTCTTAATTCCTCTATCTCGCGTGAGCGATCGATTCACGAAAGGATTGTGCTAGGTACTCTTATTGTGAGTTTGATTATGCCAGGTACTTTGATTCATCGACTCATATTTAGGATTCACATATAAGGTTTCTCTCAATAATTTTTCGATTCCTCTCTCACGTTTTTTTCTTCGGAGCCCTAATTTCAAATGCGATTGGTTTCTTGAACGAATTCATTTGGTTTTTCAGACCTGAATTTGAAGTTCCTCATTTTAAAGCATCGATTGATTGATTGTATGTATGTTGTGAAGAATCGATTCATGATTTGGAAGTTTGGATCATTTGTTTGGGGAATGTTTGTTTGTTGAGATCATCTAAGCTCGGCGAATGGAGGAATTAGGAATGTACTGAGATTTTTTCGATCTGTTTTTGTCTCACCTCTCTTTTTGTTTGATTTTTGTTTCGTATAGGCAGACGTGAGAATGAAAGATTAGTTTATTGATGCCTCTATTAACTCGTCTATTATTGCTCTGACCTCGATTACTAATTTTTTTTTTTCACTTTGTTTTTGCAGATGGGGGAAGCTGGATTTCCAATACAAGTAAATCCTAGATGCCCTAGAGTAGTATTTTGGTGATAATAGTTATGTTCAACTCTCCCAAGGCATATATTACTCATCTTCACTTAGATGTTTATTGTGTTTATATATAAATGCATGTTTGTGAACCCTATATAAAAGTATCTTATAGTGATCATGATCTAGTGATTTCGTTTATTCTTTTTAATATCTAAATTTCCTCTGGTTTTGTTTAACCTTTGCTTACTTTCCACTTTAAATTTGTGGTCACTTACTCAGAAAATTTTTGTCACTCGCTACTTGCTAGAAGATTCCTCCTGTGCATTATAGACCTCAAATCTGGTATTGAGTTAATAATCTAATCCCTAATTTAAAGGGTTTAAGGGGTCAAATTCTTGGTTTGTGGGTCTGACTGGAATTGAGATTTTTGTTTCAATTATATTTGTAGGGTGTAAGAAGACTCCGCTGGAGTGATTAGAAAAGCCCAAAATTGGTGGTTTGTCTGTGACTTCCCAATTCCCATTAGTTGAAAAGCGAAAAATGATGGCTTATTAGTAGAGCGTAATAGTTGCGAAGTAGAAACAATGGGGCACTAACAAGGAAAATCATGTACGATTTCTTTCACGCTTTTTTTGCCTAAATTTTCTAGAGTATCCCCCTTTTGCTGTTGTTTTTAACAATTATCTTATTGTGGTACTGTTTTGCTTTAATATTGTAAGTATCTGCCTTGTAAAATGTCCATGTGTGCTCAATTTTGCTGCCTGGTCTTGTCTATTCTCGAGTTGCCATGTAAAAGGACAATACTACTATGAACGCTTTATTATTAATTATTCTATGCATATATATTGAAATTTGTCAAATACATGTCAGAATTTACATGCATAGATCTAGATACATAATCCAAGGATTTATGTATGTGAAAGAATAATTGTCATGGATGATACATGCTGTTTTTTATGGTTTGGTTGTTGTCTTTAGTTAATTGGGCGTATTTTTCAATTTTTGTTCTCTTCATGCCATATGTGTTGTATGTGTAAACTTTTGTATTTGTAAAAGCTCTTTATGCATATAAATGCAAGTTTTTTATAAAAAGAAGTTTGGGGACGGAATTTTCATTTTAGTTTTTTCTTTAGGAGAAAGCTATGGTGGTGACTCTTTGATCTTTTCATTATTAAGGTGTTAAAGTTTTTAATTCATAATTCTGATTGAAAGATTTGATTTTATTCTTAAGTCTTTGTTTATTTATGACCAGTAGTAGGAGTACTTAATTGCCTAGTATATTATATGGGTTCCATTTTAAACTTAGCAATTGGAATTAGATGCGCAATATCTACACCTTTAAGAAGACAATTTATTCCATTGAATGTGGAACTCTAATGGGGCATCAGTTGTGGAATAAGGCGCACTGTGGACACTAAAGAAATGTCATTAGTTGGGTCCATCATTAGTCATGTAGGCGGCGGTGGATTGGATATTCTTAGCTATCCAAAAAAAAGGGCAATAAGAACAATGAAGATCAACAAAAAAAGGGCAATAAGAACAATGAAGATCAACAGTAGGTCCTGCTTTAGGTCTCTTTTTTTTTTTTTCACAAAAAGGCACTTTCTCCTTAAAGAAACCAAATGCGGTTGTGTTGAGATTCACTACTCTTTAGGCTTGGTAGATCAGTTTACTTGCTACCCTACCTTTGAAAACTTGCAATCTCACTTTGCACTTCAAGTCTTGCAAAAGTTGCTTGAACAGTTGAGTTGGTTTGAGAGTCTTGGTTACCCAATCTTTCTATTTATTATGCACTATATTTGCTGCCCTTTGTTGTGTCAAATCACTTGGCCCACTTTCCTACGTTTAGGAATTGGGGTGGAAGGAAGGTAGTTATTGTTGTAAATTAGATGACCCTTTAACTAAGCTTATAAATGATCACATTGTCAAGCATGACTCTCACATTGAATTGTAACATCAAGCATGACTTCTACATTGAATGTAACTTGTTCACTCTACATAACTTGTATTTAACTTCAATGTATAATCACTTATCTATGTATTGTCATGTAACTTGTAATCCTCTCCAATGTACACCAACTCTTCCATGTATTGTCTATGTTGCTTGTGATGTGTTGTATGACTTGTGGTGTATGTATAACTTGTACACATTGAATAAGTACAATTATCATCATCACCAAATGGCCTATATAAAGGGTGCCAACTCCATTGTAATTCACACACCAATGTTGGAATGGAAATCTCTACATTTCTCAACTCTAGCTCTCTTCTCTCTTGTCTCTTCTTCTCTACTTGTTATAGTAGTTCTTAGTTTATGCCTTCTATACTTAAGTCTCTAGCAAGTCCAACTTAAGTTCTAGTTGGCTTACAACTTAGTTTACAACACGTTATCAGCACGAGCTTGCTCTAGCATTAAGGAGATCTTGAAGTTCAAGAAGGCTTGTTAAGGAGACAAAGCTAGGAAGGTATAACTTTTATTATTTAAATAAGTTCAATTTATTTCTATATAATCATGGTTGCTTCCTTTTATTACATGCATCACTTCTATATGCATATTTTATTCATATACCATGCATTATAACGTCACCAATTGCGAAAGTATGCTCTGTAGTTGCGTCTTGTACGATCTTCTACATCAGAAATCAAAAGTCAATGTGTGACATATAGTTTTTCTCTTAAAACTACAAACGATTAGTTATTGTTCTATTCTTGATTTTATAATACAAATAATGTTATAAGTTTGAGTTGATAGTGGGTAAGTCTTGTCCCCGGTAAAGCTAAACATTGAAAGGGAGACGGGTTATCCCGTTCGAGGAGGCATGGTATTAAGGAGACTATGTCTCGCCACCCAACCTGGAGGTTGTCCCACCAACTCATACGAATAATACATTTTGTTTATTAATGAATCAAGTTGTGAACATATATTTAATCATATGTTATGTTTTTACATAAAAAGGGGAAAACTATTTTATATTAAATTTATTTTCAAAATATTATTCAACCATAGTTGAATTTGTTGCCTTATTATATTACCGACAAAAATTACTTGTCATGGCAATTAGATACTACAATTTGTGAATAAAGCATATATGCAAAACTGCGTGTTATACACAATCATTCGCCAATTTCTCTTTAGAGATTTGAAAAGTGAATATTTCACTTTATATATATATTCACCTTATGGAGTTAGGAGTTATATATATACATACCACAAAGGTAATGCTCCAAAAGCTCAAAATGAGCGGCTGAGTTTCATGCTACAAAATTTAATCAGTCAAATATTAATTATAATTTCACAATTTTAATTACCTCTATGTTGAGGCTATGTGGAAATATGACTGATGAGAATAAAAATAAGGTCACGTGGCCCGCCTTAATTTGTTGCTGTAATAAATATCGAGTGCGCACGTTAATCCAATAAATATTAAGGATTGATTTCTTGTCTCATGGTAGCTGAGTAAAATAATGAGATATTATAAATATAATACCGCTCCCGTCCAATTAGTTCAGCTTCAAATTAAGAAGCATATGTTGGATATAATGATCATGATCGCAATAATAAATTTATGGACGTGGAAAAGGTGAAAATATCAGGTAAAGGTCGTATTGACAATTCCACCAAAAAAATTGGAACAAAAGTGGTGCACCACTACAAAGGAAAAATAATTATTGACAATGAGCGCTCATAATTGTGACATTTTTTTGGTCATATATGAAAGGCTATTTTGCCTAAATATTGTCATATATATACTCGAATATTTTTTTGACCTTTACCATGCCTTCAAAATCAAAGGCGAAATATTATGAATTTTATCATTGAAAATGGCTCGATAAAACAAGCACATCAAGATGTGTTTAAATCGTGACCTAAATATAGGCGATGAGTTTATGTCTTATGTATCGCGCTACATGCATGTACATTATAATATAAAAGTGAATATTTCTCGAATTCGAACTTAGCGGAGGCTAATGTTCAGACAATATCGGGTACAACAATTTTATTGTTAATGTCTTATTCGAAGAAGTCTACTCAGAATAATAGAAAATTTATCTATATGATTTAATCGAGTATAATATTCCCTACTAGTAACTTCGGAATATATAAGACACATTAAAACGAATGTCGTCATAAATCAAATGACATTCTTAATGTGGAAAGATCTATTTGATTATCCATAATCATCAATAATGCGAAAATATCATAAATTCGCACGGACATCTTTTATCGAATCGAGTTTTTTTATCACCGTGGAGATTATCTCAAGGCAAATCATTAGGAGACTTATATTGATTTAACTCTCCATTAATCATATTATAAGATGCCTTGAATCCCTGATAGGGAATTTATTTATAGCAAGTTTTGCTAATTGTCACTTTGATGAAGCAATTTTCCCACCATTAGGGGGAGATATAAGCCAATTTAAAAGGAATGACGTGAAATTGCTTGAAACACATCAAATTGCATTAAATTTGTTGTATTATGATCCATGTATAAATTAATATGAACTCGAAGTTCAAAGGATCATTCAGTAGCAACAAATTATGAACCAATTACTTGATGCAAGTATTATATACAAAAGAGTGACAATTATATGCTTCAACATTAAATGGTTCATATAAAAAATGATGTCCATGTGCAATAAAATGCACAAGATGTCTCACCCATGTGAACATGAGGGGGAGAATCAAAATGAGTTATTGGTTAGTGTATTGCACTCTTTTTCCCTTTGCTAAGGTTTTATCCCACTGGGTTTTCCTTGCAAAGTTTTTAATGAGGCAATTCTAACAATATTAAAACTCTTTATCAAGGTTGGTTAGTGTATTGCACTCTTTTTCCCTTTGTTAAGGTTTTATCCCACTGAGTTTTCCTTGCAAAGTTTTTTTAATGAGGCAATTCTAACAATATTAAAACTCTTTATCAAAGTTGATTAATATGAGAGCAATGTGTATCATTATTATGCTCCGTATAAAAAAAATTATGAGAGCAATGTACTCTTTTTCTTATACTAGATTTTTTCCTACATGGTTTTTTTAGTAAAGGTTTTAATGAGGCATATATATTCTCTCAAAGTGTATCAATGTGTTGCACTATTTTCCTTAGCTTTGGTTTTGTCCCATTGGGTTTTCCGAGCAAGGTTTTTAATGAGACAATCAACAATATTATACTACAAATCAAGATTGACAAGAACATTGTACTCTTTTTCCTATACTAGATTTTTTCCCACAGGGTTTTTCTAGTACAGGTTTTAACGAGGCATATTCTTTCGGCAAGTGTCATCCAAGGGGGAGTGTTGTAAATTAGATGACCCTTTAACCAAGCTTATGAATGATCATATTGTCAAGCATGACTCTCACATTGAATTGTAACATCAAACATGATTTCTACATTGAATGTAACTTGTACACTCTACATAACTTGTATTCAACTCCAATGTATAATCACTTATCCATGTATTGTCATGTAACTTGTAATCCTCTCCAATGTACACCAACTCTTCCGTGTATTGTCTATGTTGCTTGTGATGTGTTGTATGACTTGTGGTGTATGTATAACTTGTACACATCGAATAAGTACAATTATCATCATCACCAAATGGCCTATATAAAGGGTGCCAACTCCATTGTAATTCACACACCAATGTTGGAATGGAAATCTCTACATTTCTCAACTCTAGCTCTCTTCTCTCTTGTCTCTTCTTCTCTACTTGTTATAGTAGTTCTTAATTTATGCCTTCTATACTTAAGTCTCTAGCAAGTCCAACTTAAGTTCTAGTTGACTTACAACTTAGTTTACAACGGTTATTTCCTTTTATTAGAAGTTCTCGGCCTATAGTAAGTTCAACTTCACAAAATTGGTGGTTTGTCTTTCACTCTTGTAACATACACATAATGTAGTTTATTGTTTTTTTAATGTATATAATGTTGAGAACTGGATTTTGAAAACTTAGGTTAGTTGAAACTTGCGTATGGTGAGTTTGTGAGTTGGTTTGCTAGACACCATATATGAATGGGGGTTGAATTAATTGAACAACTTCAAATTAAGCGCCACCACTAGTAGTAGTTGCAGTACTAGTAGCTAATGATCGAATAATAAGCTCATATAGTTAATAACATGACTTGCTTTTATTAATTAATTAATTTTCTTAATTCAATTTTATTAGTAGTGGGATTAATTTTGTACTTAATTCATTTTCATTGTTTTTGATACTCAATAAAATGACTTGCATTTTTTGCACCAAGGCCATTCGCCTCCCCTACTCTCTCCTCGCTCTCCTTCACCATCCAAGACATCTGGTCTCTCCTTTCTCTATTTCTATTCGCTTTTCTTCTGATAAAGACTTTGACTTTGTTTACGAAGTCAAAAATGTCCTATCTTTGTGGTTCATTTGTTGACTCATTTTTGTGCATTTTCTTTGGTTTCAGTAATCGCGCCTTCTGTTACAGCCAATTGGAGCTCCATAAGCATGAGTCTTCACACCCAACATGGCGTTTGCTTCAACCATGTCCTTTATATCAAAATTAGAGGACAACCATTTTTTATTGGCGACAATATAATAAATGTTATTTCTAGCTAAAAGTATATCGTCCACATATAAGGATAATATCACAAACTGTTGATTTGAATGATTGATACATACAATAGTTTTTATCAATCATATGAAATCAAAAGATGTTATGACTTAATAAAATCTTAATACTATTGTCTCGAAGATTGTTTAAGACATATATTGAATTTTTGAGCTTGCACTTTTTGCGCTCTTGTCCTTTTACAATAAAACTTATTAGTTGTTGCATGTATATGTCTTCATTTAATTCTTCATTTAGAAAAGCAATATTTCACATCCATTTGATGTAATTTTAAATCCATATGTGCAACAATAGTAAGCAATAGAGGAGTAGAGACAAATCTTACAACTGGTGAAAAGTTCCTCATAATATATTCATTCTTGTTGTGTAAATCTCTTATCCATTAAAAGTGCTTTAAATCTCTCAATTGATCCATCTGCCTTACGTTTGATCTTGAGAATCCATTTGTTTCCAATTAAGTTATGTTCAGGGGGTAGATCAATCAAGTCCCAGACATGATTATATTTCATAGACTCCATTTCTTCATCCATTGCTTTTAGCCATTGTTCCTTAGCTGATGATGATAAAACCTCATTAACACTACGTGGCTCAATTTCATCAAGCGAGCCATCATAAAAGCATGACCCTCAATTTTAAAACGTCTTCGAGACACACTTTGACGACTACTTCTACGTAATTCTTCTGTATTTGAAGCTTCTATTGGAATGTCACTCCCACTAGAATCAATAATATGAGCCAAATTTGGATTAGTCTCAATCGCATTTGAATCTAGTTTTGGGATTACATTCTCTGAAGAATCATCAACTTCATAAAGAGTGAGATCTCTTATTAATTCATTTTTGCTAGGAAGCTCATTTTCTAAAAATGTGACATCTCTTGATTCAAATTCAATAAAATTACCATCTGGTTGTTCACCAAGGAACATAAGCCCTTTTGAACGTTCAAAATATCTAACAAAAATAGATTTCTTTCCCATTGGTCCCAATTTTCCATATTTATTGGATGAAGAGTGAACATAAGTTGCGCAACCCCAACGGCGCAAATTTGTAAGATTGGGGTTTTTCTTAGTCCATAGCGTATATGGTATAGAAGTTACTGATTTTGATGGTACTAGATTTAATACATGAGTTGCGGTTAGCAATGCATTTCCCCAATATGAAATTGGAAAACTTGTTTGTGCCATCATTAATCGAACCATATTAATAAAGTTCGATTAAGCCTTTCTGCAACACCATTTTGTCGTGGAGTGCCAGAGATGGTAAGTTGTCTAATAATCTCTTTTTCATCGCAATATTCTTTAAATTGATCTTATAAGTACTCATGTCCTCGATAGGTTCTTGACATTTTGACATGTTTCTCTAATTAATTTTCTACCAAAGTTACATATCTTTTGAAGCAATCAAATGCTTCATTTTTATGTGAGATAAAAAAACATGACCAAAATGAGTAAATCATCAATAAATGTGATGAAACATGATGCACCATGTCGCGCTCTAACATTCATTAGATCATATATGTCTGAATGTATTAATTGCGATGAATTATCAGCTCTTACAACTATTCTGAATGGTTTTCTAGTTGTTTTTCCAGCTAGACAATGTGTACAAATAAGAAGGTCAACCTTTGCAAGTGAGCCTAAAAGGCCTTCTCTTGCAAGTCTATTCATTCGATCTTGTCCTATATGACATAATTTAGCATGCCATATATTTGTATCTAAATTAACAAAGACTGAAGATGCATAAATGAGAAAACAACCATTATTATCATTAATTTTAATATCACCTTCGATGTCCAAAATAATGAAACCATTCGATAAGTATCTAAAATCATAAACTGTGGTGTCTAAAAACATAGTGAAACTATTGTTATTGAAGTTCAAACTGAAACCTGAACTAAGTAGAACGACCACGAAATTAAGTTTTGCCTTATTTCTAAGCCATAGAGGATATCATGTAGAAGTAGTGTACGTCCATTGCGTAGCTTTATTGACAGGTGTCAATTCCTTGAACAGCTACACGCGCGTTATTTCCAATATATTTATCCATTGTGCTCCCACTGGGATGCATCGATACTCAATAAAAGCTTTGTGGTCTTTCGCTACATGGCTTGTTGCTCCTAAATCAATAATCCATAAAGGATTAGAGTCGACAAATAAAGCATTGCTAAACATAAAGCAATTGTGAGATGCATTAAAAGAAAATATATGATATTTTCTTAGTTTAGCACATTTCCTTGCAAAATGTTATTTTTGTCCATAGTTGTGACATGTCATCTCTTTCTTGTCATTATTTTTGCCACTTCGCTTGTGATTGATATTTTTTGGTTTCAAATAGTGATCACCCATGTGTTTGCCTTTTTTAGCAGCTTTTCTCGCCTACCTAACCTATAAGTTTTGAAGAGAGTTTTAGGAACTTGATAGCTCAATCATAGCCTGATTAGAAGTTTTAGTTGCTATCAAGTGTTTTCCATCCAATTCCGCATGACAAGGTATTTTGAGATTATTAAACATGATAATTAGTTCATGCAACCCTGTTGTGGATATTAACTCAAATCTATTCTTCAAGGCAATCCATATTTCCCGAGCGGTATCATACTGCTCAAAATCACTTTTTAGATTATTTTGAAGATAGCTCAGCAATGTTATGCTAACAATCTCAATTCTTGTAATTCCATATTCGAAGTGCTTCACGATCTTTCTTATGTTTAGCAGTCATACCGACCTCAGGCTTCATGGTCATTTGATCAAGAGTCTCTGAGACATCTTGCTCTTTGAGGATGCATTGCATCTTTCGATGCCAAATGTCATAATTTTCTTCATTGAGGTCTTCGTCATTGTTTATTTTAGCAACTATACTTTTAGTTATTGAAGCCATGGATTCTAAAGACAAAAACATAATAATTAGATTGATTACTTAATTTATAATCAATCACTTTATTTGTTGCTAAATTCAATTTAAATAATAAATCGTAATAAATGGGTATAAGATCAAAAGCTCGCTATGCTTACAATCATCACTTATAATCCTAAAAATAATTATTATTACTTAAAGTAATTCCCGCAAATTTTATTTACCACTTTATGTCATTAATCAATTATTAATGCAAAGTGACATAATATAACCTTTACAATAATAGCAATGTGCATCAATTGCAATTCCTTTAATGGATATGAACATAAGACAGTGCTACTTTTAAATTCCTTTATCATTTGGTGTTATATTATCAATAAGTTCATAAAAAAGTTCCAAAATAAGAACTATCGAGAAAATTCCTTATAAATGAACTCCACCATGGATTTTTAAAGAACCTTGAGGGAGCTTAGTAGCATCTAACCTCATTTCGTATGGATCAACTAGTATTTACATATACAAGAGATTAGGATTGTTGAGATTTACAAATATCTATTAGTTATCAAAACATTATCCTTTTCCAAATATGTAAAGCGTGGCCCAACGTGGTCAACAAGTCAAACTCACCATAGAAATGCATAGGGTCGTACTTCCTAAACTGTCTACTTTGTATTTCCTCATATGACATTCCACTAACAGTGTCTGGATAAGCCCGCCGCAACAATCAGTTCAACTCTGGGACGAACTATAGAGGTAGCATGTTCATCTTGAGTGGTGGGAATGGTACTAGCAACATCCTGAGCAACATGAACCACAGGTTCTAGGGTTGCAACATGTGCTCGTCTAATATTCAACAACTTTGACATCAGCACTACCAAGTTCTGAATTATATTTGAATCCACAAGTTGTAGACCCCCGGTACCTTCGCTAGATCCCTGACTCAGCTCTTGCTACCTACTCATAGATTTTTGTAATAAAAATTGCAAGAAAAATGGTTAAGCACAACTATGTCCATAAGAATTTTGATAATATAAAACACATGACACAATCATAACGTTTTTAAACTTTTTACCCCTATTCCAACCCATTATTTCCCAACTAATCACTCATTTAACCTCAATCAACAAGATTCCTTTAGAATCCTAGGCTCTGATACCAACATTATCAGACTCCACCTAATTAGAGCATCTAACCGCTTAGACTACCTTAATCCCCTGATAATCTAGCATCCTTAACCTCACCATCAATAAAAACATAATCAATAGTCGTAATAATAAAATATAAAGCCTTATCAACCGTAAAGGATTGTAAATGTAAATCTTAAACCTCAAAGTTCATTTAAGTTTATTAAATAATCTCAAGTCCGTAAATATTCTTTGATAACCACCTCCTCTATATCTAAACCTACACCAGGCCTTTAAAAATCTTCAATAAAATCTACTCAGCTTGGTGGAAATGTTGAATGAATCACAATTCACCCATAACAATATATATTACATTAACAAAATTATATATTCATTCTAACATGATTCAAAGTATCAAAATCCTTAAACCAACATTACCTTAGCTTCACCATTTTCCTAATCCATCTGAAAACCGTTACATCCATTCCAAATGAGATCCTAACCATACATGAACCCGAGAACCCATTTATACAATAGATTATATTCAAAATCTGACACCTTTCCCTTTCCTTTATCGTCGCTCACACATGTCATTACCAATTAAAAAAACTGGATAATGTCGATAAGTAAGTCTCGCACTATCCAGTACACATGTAATAATCAAATGTATTGTATTCCAAGAACTTAAACGAACAATAATATCACAAAGAATCGTAAATATAAAAATATATTACACGTCTCGTTTATATTGACCGATAACAATTAGATAATGTCTTCGAAAAGTGGTGGGTAAATTGTAATAAAGATTCATTAGTTTGAGATGAAGTCCCTCGAGAAGCCACGCCCATGGAGTATGATCCTAGCCGGCATCATGAATCCTCCAACACATGTGTCTACAATAATAAGTGACTCCAGCCACAGAGCACCACGATTTTCATCCTACCATACATATAGCCAATGAACACAATGGGACCCTCAAGAGCCTTCCTTCCTCTCGTAACCATGAACTCATTACCAATAAATGTGCAACGATAAACTAGTGCATGCAATTAAATTCGAGAAACACTTATACAATGTAAATGCTACTATATGATTTACTTACCCTTAAAAATGCGATACTGTAACTTCTTGCACTCCGTGTCAATAAAATTCTCCCCACAATGCTCCAATTGCGGTCCTACAATTCCCTTATAAGTTTTGCAAGATTCCACAACAATTCCACAATTTTTCCAATTTGTTATATTTAATTTGGTACAATCTCGTCCCAAAAACCCCAGAATCACTCTAAATTAAATTTTTGGATGTCTAGATCTCAATTTTGACTTCAAATTGTGGTTTGAATTGAAAATTAACCATGACTAGGATTTAAAATAATTTAATAATTTTAGGCATTTTAATGCATAACACGCATTGCGAGGTAAAATCCTCAAGAAACCCTAAAATCCTTATTTTTCATAAAAAGCTCCAATTTCCATTAATTTGTCTAAAAATATGTTTTTTTCTTATTAATCCAATTTTCGAGGATTTTTATTTAAGTTTTTTTAGTTTTTAAACATTTATTTTTTATTTAATTAGGGGGAATAGGTTTGATCCCTAAACCGGGTCAGTTCAGCCCAAGTGAGCCTAACTTGGTTCGGAGGTCGTCCCCTTCCTCAACTTTACTCTTTTTCATTTTTTATCACTATTACTTTTCGAATTAAACGAATCCCTCCTCACCTTTCATCACACAATCAACACAATCATAATCTCATCGTATTCGTATCTAAAACCAATCCCCACAGTCCCTAAATCGAAATTTGAATTGAAAAATTCACCTTCCACATCACTACTATCACGTCTCCTCTTCTATCACAATTCGATTTAGATGAAGTGATAAAGGAGAGAAAGAAAATAATGAGAGACGATGAAGAATAGTGTAGGGGAAAATTGAAAACGACTTGAAGGAGACGATGAGATGAAGATGGAACAGTTGAAGAGACAAAATAAAGGAGAAGCCCCTGTCGTGGTTTCGTTTTGTTTAAAGGGCCGCTAAGGGCACCCCACCTATTAATGAAGGCACCCAGTTAATGCGGGCACAAATTGATTTACCTTGGGCACCCAAAAATTAAATCCAAAATACCGAAAATACCCCTCGTGCAAAAAACCCTTGCACCCCACCACCACCACCACCACCACCACCTTCACCGAACCGTGAGCACCCAACCACCCCCACCACCACCTTCACCGAACCCTGAGCACCCCACCACCTTCACCGAACTGTTGTGCAAGAACCCATTTGGTTTGAATCGACCAGTGAGAGGAATCTCCAAAATCGTGTTTCCCGTGTCTCGCCTTGTGTTTCTCCTTCGGTTTACGGCTTTTTTACAGTTCGTAGGGTCGTGGTGTGAGCCGATTTCGTCTCAAAGTTAGGGTTCGGTTGAATAGTTAAAGAAATGAGAATTCGCGGTTCTCGGCCACACAGGCCAGAGACCGTGCTAACTGTCTCGGCCTCGCATGGCCGAGACAGAAGCTACATTTTTGGGAACTCGAAGTCTCAGCCACAAAGGCGGAAGAGTTCACAGTGTCTCGATTACGCATGGCGAGAGTACTCTAGTTCTCTCGGCCGAGACATGACGAGAGCTACAATTAGTGGTAGGTAATGTGGTGTCGGTGGTGTACAACCGAGAATGTGCTCATACTCTCGGTTGTACACTGGCGTACCATACCGTGACCTAAGTACACCTCTCGGTCCTTTAGGACCGAGACATCACCATACATCTCGGTCCTGCGAGGCCGATACAATCGCGCACATCGACAGAAACTTCGGATAACCGCAAAAAAAAACACAATAAATTTGCAAAATTACTTCAACTTCGACCTCCTCTTGCACCGTAGCAGTACAATCCTCCATTATATAGTGGAAACAAGTTCGGATTTGAGCAAATTACCAAACCCTACGTTGACAAACAAATCATCGTTTTCACTGTTTTCCACAACTAAACAGTTCTAATAAACTATCATATGGTTGTCAAACATTGTTAACTCGCTGTCGGATGATGTCAATCCGCAAGAATCGATAAAAAGCCGACAAACGCAGTGTGGATTTGTGGTTCAACCTTGTGGTGGGGTGCCTTTTTTTCTTTGTCAAAATGATTTGTGAGGTTTGAATCACTATATATACAAGGGCAAAATAGTCTTTTCCACTTTTGCTGAAATTTTTACAAAAACTTTGGGTGCCTTCATTAAATGGTGGGGTGCCCTTAGCGGCCCTCTTTGTTTATAAATCAAAAAGTGTGCAAATGACCAATATACCCTTCTGTTATTATCCTTAACAATATATATACCTCCAATGCCCTTTTGGATCTTTTTGATTTTTTATATTTATTTCATGTTTAACTCTTCAATTTTTTTCAAAATAAACCCAAAAAATACCCCAATTCAACCAAGAATTGGAGAACTTACCAATGTGTTATGAAGTTCTCGGACTACCCGTCTCGCACACAATTTAAGGCGTGGGACCTACATCGACTCGTTAAATCAAATTAAATGTACAAATTTGAATTTTTAAACCTAAATACAATTATTTTTCATGAAATTTGAAATGATAATTCAGCTCAATATTTTAACTCTCTCGTAACTCATTTTCACACGTATCTCGAGATAAAACCCCACGAAAATATCAAATTTACTCGGTTCACTTAAATTTTTGCAACATAACCTATAGTACAAAACAATAGGCAAAAATCACACAATAATAAAATTACCTGTGAATCTCTGTTTTATCGGTCCTCAGCTCCCGACTCGCAGCCTAAACCCTATTTAGGATTTGTTAATCATGGATTAGCCGTAATTACCGATTTAAATTTTTTGTGATTTGACATAGTCGAAGTAGGATTATTCCTTTTTATCTCCAACAATTAGATACATCTCTAATTATTCAAAACACAAGATATGATGTGCATATACCAAATAGTCAAATTGATACAATGTTTTTACCAGCTCTACGAGCTCTTTTTTTGTCTTTTGTTTTTTTTTTTTTTTTGTCATTGTGGGCCACTGACACGTGTCGAGTGCGCGCAATAATTTTTCGTACTTTACTATTAATTTGTAGTAGTGGTAAATGGGATATAGTCTCCACAAGGACTTTTCAAATCTTTTAAGAATTAAGGCTACCTGTCAGGTCCCGTCTCACTAAGTTATTACCTAGCCTAATTACTCTAATTAGGCACCTAAACCATACCATTAACTATATGCAAAATTCTTTTCATTTTAATCTATCGTAAAGCTCCAATACTAAAATTTATATCCTTAATGAAACTCAATACTTATTTTACTTATTAGGAGAAAATTAGGAAATTATACGGATTGTCCTTCATATTTTTATAAAAACTTTGGCAGCACCTCACCTAAAAATGGCTTGCCGAAAAACTTTCACATAATAGGCAACAAAATTGAGGATAGGCCTATAAGAACTCATAACTTCCCACAGTTCATAAGATATATAAATTGAAACTTTAAATACTAACTTAGGGTCTCCAATACTTTAGTTACAACTTTATAATCCCAAAATAAACCAAATCTAAGTCATAAAGCTTTTAACTTACTTCAAACTATAATAGGACACTCTCATAAGCTATTTAAAAGTATTTCACGACTTACACTCACCCCAAACCCAAAACAATATATAAAGTGATTACAACAAAAAAATTAAACTATTAAACTTAAAACATTCACCGACGATCTTCGAGTTTTTCCCATTATGTCTGGTCTTCACAGAGAACTTGAAATCATCAAAAACAACTCGAAGATGTCAAGTAAGTCAACTCCTACAATGCTTTGTACTCCTGTAAATACTAGCATGAATGAGACATGTAATTGCATTTCCAAATAACAACAAAATGTATATAACAACGTGGATCCCTAATTTCATGTTCTAAGTTCATAACAAGCGCGTCCACTCACAATGAACCTAGAAAAATCATATGAGTTCAATGCATGCTACTCCAAAGTCGACATTACTCGCCTTAGACGCCTACCGTACGTCTAGTATGGAGTGGAGCACATCATACTCTTATGACCATAGTAAGGGCAACTCTATCCAGATGTTCATGTATGTATGACCAAGAATAATGCGAAATGCAATGCAAACTAAACACAAATGCAATTACAAAGATAAATTCCATAAATAGTAAAGACAACATTAGGATTTGCTTACAACCAAACCAACTTTGAGCTAACTTCTTGGGATTCTCGGAGCATCGATCACCTTGAAAATAATTCCAATAGCTTCCTTGCATACCCAAATATGTTGTGTGTCAAGCTTCTAGTGAAACAAAATCATAAAACCCAATGAAAACTACGGCCAAAATAAGCTTGAGAACAATTTCCAAAAATATTAATTTATATAACTATTTCAATTGGCTTTCAACTAGCCAATTTGGAGTAACTTTTTAACCTTGAAAACCTCAATATTTGTCATGATGATCTAAAAGGAACTTGTAGTACTCATGTCCTACTTTCCATAGACTCCAAGAAAACTCAAATTAGATCATCGAATGAGAAGTTAAAAATTTTCCAATATGGTCTGTCAACTAAGCAAACTTTATTTGTTTTGAACTAAAAAACTTCTCCCAATCAATATTTTGTAAACAAAACCACTCAATACAAACATTGAAATATTTCCAACATCAAAATATTTCCACAGCCTGTGTAGTCAAATTGGGTTAAAACCAATAATCAATTCATTCATAAACCTAATGTAGATCAATATCAACTTTAAAACATCTCCAAAATAGTTATCAAATAAATTGCACTTATTTCGATTCATCAAAATCTTAATCCACGATAATGGAAATTATCCCAAATTGATCCAAATCAATCTAATACATTAATTCACAATTATTTCGACCCATTTCCATCAAAACCCTATGAAAGAAATCGAGAAATCATGAGAACTCAAACTGAATTATGGAAATGCCCTGAATTGATAATTTACCAAATTTTAAGCCGAATACCTCATCTCAATCGAGGAAACTTAGCTCGAATTGAACGTCTCGCGACGCTCTATAGTTTTATGTAAAGAAATTGAGCGAAAATCGGATGTTGGTAGCTCATGGAGCGAAAGATCGAGTTGAAACGGGTAGGGAACAAATGGATGAAATGTTATGTTAAAATGTTTATAATGAAATTCTTATTTTGACATGTTTTGATTTTCTTCACTCGTATACAATCCGATTTTTCACCAAATTGAACCAAACTCTCTACAAAATAACTCATCTTCATAAAACATCCATAACACTGGTTTGGTCTTACCAAAACTCAAGAAATCTTAACTTTGTCCATGACATATTGAACCCTTATAGACCAATTCTCTTGTCATACTTAGCCAAACTTACATCAATTTGGATTCAATCTCAACTTGAACCACCACCAAGTGACATGAAACTCGAGGTAAGATCTTGCACCAATTTCGTTCTTATTTTACATTGTCATTGATCCCAACTTGCATGTAAATCTAGGCAAAATCTACAAGTGATACTTAATACTTATTTAATTTGTTTTTGAGTAATTAATAATTTTTTTCAATTGTGCCCTTCAGACACATACTTACCACCCCGACTATGATAAATTGAGGATACACCTCAACACACCCGATTTCGCGACAAAATACCATATAATACACATACTACGCACACAACACACAAAAATTAAATATACTTTATGATCTCTAGTTGGAAACATGTAGATCCCACCTTGATACCTAATCTCCAAATAAAATCCAAAATACTTAATTAGTCGTCTATTCAAGTTTATGAAATTCTCAGATTTCACACTACCCTAAAGTTTTATCGGATTTAATTTATTTTAATTTAATTTATTTATTTAAACGGGAGTTAAACACTTAATAATATGCAAACAAAATAAACAATTAATTAAAATAGCTAAAATATAGACAATTTAAATTTGATAAACTAATCTAATATAATTCAAACTAATAATTCAAATAATCAATAAATTAATGTAAATAAAATATCTAAATAAATATTTAAGTAAACCCCCACTATACATTATAAAATATTTGGATTGCTTTCAAACAACAAAACATGACAATACTAAACATTATAGTTATAATTATATCACATGGAATCTTTGGATCATAAATCATAATTCATAATAGGTTGATAGCCTTTAGCTAGCCACCGAATTTCCTAATTCAATGGAAATGCCACATTCTTATTATTGTAAATCTACCAATTGGATAAAACGCAACATCGTAAAAGTACGATAGCATTACACTCAATGAAAATAATGCATAATCTAAGCCAATATTAACTGAAGCTGAATAATAAATAACTTAGAACAAAATCACCTAGAACATGCACTCGGAAAAAGCCTTACAGATTAATTCTAGTTACTACTTCTATAATTGTTGTCAATAACAATAGACATAAAATCGAACACTATATATTAAGTAACATATTGGCCACTATGTACTCAACATAAAGAATTACTAGTTGTAATACGCAAAAAAAAACTTGTTTAATCCGTGATTGACGTGTATGACTCGATTTAAAGCATTAAGTACGTAATTCAATAATTATAACTACATACAATTCAAAATATATTACATGTATAGGTTTTGAAAATAAACAATGAAAATATGCAATTAAAAGACATAATTAAATAAATAAATACCTCTTAATCAAAGCTCTAATGTTGCTTCACATATAAAACTAAACTTAAAAGACAAGAGTAATGGAAAGTTAAGAAGAGAATAAGAGAGAAAAGATAGAGTTATTTCGAAGCTCTTTGGTAGTTTCCCTAAGAGTACACATCCTAGATAAATACAAGTTTCTCATTCTTATCTAAAAATTATGTCACTAACCTAGCGATTTGTCAGCAATTCCTAAGTCGTATACAAATCACTGAGTTTAGCTCTCTCTACTCCACCGCTTTAGCTGGCGATTTCTAGTCCATTCTCCAATTTGTTATGGATTCATGGGCTTTTTTTAGTTGCCGATTAAGGTGGCAATTGTAAGTGTAAACTCTAATCACTAGTTAATCGCTAGACATCTTTTCCTATTTGACTATTTTACCCTTCTTCTTACTTTCTTCCATTTCTTTATTTTCTTATTTAAATCCTAAAATCGCAAAAACAAGATAATACCTAATGTAATATCATCATTTATATATAAAATCAACCTTAATTACACTATAAAATGTGTCTAATTATTTACTTGTCAAATACCCCCAAACTTAGCACTTGGTTCTCCCAAGCAAAGAAGTACTCTTAATCATATTCTCGTTTCATTCCTATAAACTGATTTCAATCCAATTCATCTTCACTTTAAATAATGTAACTTTTAAAATAGAAGTGATTTCCAAATAAAAACATATTACCTGCAAGTAAATGAAAGTTATGATAGAATAGAATGATTTAGACAAAGCAAAACATCTCTTAATGATAATTCAACTAACCAATATAACACCCTTTTAGAACTTAAAGTTCATTACCAAGGCCAGTATACAATATATGTTTTCTCAATCTCCACTGACAAGCATCAAGCTTACGATAACTGGAATAGAATCTCAAAAAATAAAAACCAATAGATTAATCTTTATTTTCAAAAAATACTTTATAATAGTACCACAATCAAAATCAATATGAATTTTACCAAGATGCCAATGAACATGTCATTTAAAATATGTTAGATTAATAAATACTTTATTCTACTCTAGGTTCAAGTACTCGAGTTAAATACTTTCTTTGAAGGGTTTAAGAACATCCATCTTTCTCATCTCTCATTTTATTTTCTATTATATTCTAATTATTTCTTTTTAACATATTACTTTTAGTTTTGAGTCCTTATTCAATTTCCTTTGGACATTCTCACATTTTCCAACTATAGATTCCTTGCTCCATCTCCTTTAGAATCTATAGGACTCTATAAATCTATATTTGTAAACTCTAGGTAACACTTCTCACTATCTACTAAAGTTAGAAAAAATATTCTTTCCAACTTATAGTATTTCATTAGTTTCTAACCCATTTCTTCTTTTAATTGTGGCATAATAACTTTCTATATATATATATACTATAAAAATACTTAACCAATAGCTTTTGTATTACAAGATTCTTAAGAATTTGTTTTGTTCATCTAGTACCATTGTTTCGATCTTCTACCCATTATCATGGCTAACATAAAGTATTCAATTTAGTGTATACATCAACTAGTAAAGTTAATCAAAAAGAGTACAAAATTGATTCCTTCTATCATAAAATTCACTTGGGTAATAAAATATCACTTCCATTAAAGAATCTATTATATGTTCACTTATCATTCTTACTAAAAAACAAAATAAAATGAAAGTTATACTTACTTGAATTTGGAAGAAAAGAAAAAATTGCATCAAATCACTTGAATATCATATCAAAATTTATAATTTTTTGGATCAATTCTAAACTTATCTTCTACTTTTCTTTCTTTTCTTTGCTTTCATTATCATTAAGTCATACTTCATCTAAAATACCCACAAACTCATTCCAAACCTTGTCCTTAAGATTTTAAAATTAAGTTGGGTTTTCAACATAACAACATACCACATGAAGTATAAACGACTTGATATATGTAATAAAGATGTAAAGAAATATGCAAATATTGAATTCAAAATTTTCAAATGAATGTAAAGTAAAAGGGAAAATAAACTTTTAATAATAAAAATTTGACCAAGAGAAATACATTATATCATTCAGTCATTCATTGTATACAAGAGACAAAGTTTACACATGGTGGTGTCTAGAAGTAAGTTCATTGTCTTCATCATCTTCATCCATTTCTGTAGAGGTTGGAAAACATAACTATCAGCTGGATTATAAGTCACAGCTAGAAATTACAACCGCAAAGATGGGATGTCGACACTTCTCCTTGAGTCCTGCAAATATCTATTTCAGACATAGAATAGTAACGTTGTAACCCTCTCATTAGCTACTATCGTTTCTTCATTACGATAAATCTTCGTCTTGCTACACATTAATGAAGAAAATATGGTCTGTACAAATCCTGTCCTCTTAGACTATGATGAAGATGGTGCCGAACTTGTAGGAATATTCGATACGTTCATCCCAACCATTAATCTTGTTGCTCTATGTGTGTCTTCTCTTATCTTCCTTCTGTTTTCAGTTATGTTTCACTTTCTTGTTTCCCTCACATTAATTGCATTGAATGATTCTCGTTCATCCTCTAAGTCATTGTATCCTACCACCGTTTTCATTTATTGTGCTCCTGCATAATTTATGGTCTTCTTAGGCAATACATCAAATTCGGTATTGAAACCTAACCTGACTTTCCTACATAATTTAGTGTTCGAAATTGGGAGCAGTAATCATTCATTCTTCGTAATATGCATGACAAACTTCATAGAATTATGTATAATTTTTCCAACATCAATATAGTCATTCTTCATAACTATATGCTACAATAGAGCAGCTCAGGGTTCTTCACTTCGAAATGTTGCTTGGTTGAATAAAAATATACATCTATAATATAACTCCAACTCTTTGTATTCTTCCAAAATATGTGGTTTTAATAAATTTCTGGTGGCCTTTGCTTTCAAGCTCCTTCCCTGGAGGTATCTCTAACGCATCTTTGGATTATATAAAATGGATAGGATTCCTTTTTTTCATAAATTTCATTAGGGTAATCCTCCTTCGTTCACGGTCTATTTTGTGGTAGACCGAACAATCTCTTCAACCACGCATGTGAAATATCATTTTTCTTCCCTTTAACTACTACTTTGTCTCATTCCTTACTAACATGCCTATTTGCATAAAATTGTCATACAATTTTTTAGTATTCTTTTTTTCTCTTCTCGCATAGTCTTGCAAAAGCCACTCCCAACCCCCTATCTCTAATGATTCTCACAATTATGTCCTCATACTTGCTCATATTTTGAATGTTGACCCATTTCTCAAGAATGAATACTCTATTTTTTTCACTATAATATCTCCTCTGAACTTAAGGTTTCACAAACAAAGAAGGGTAATAAGGCACTAAGTCATTGAGATTCAGATTCTCAAAATATTCTTCCTCATCAGACGACATTGTAGATTGTTCTCTAAGTTCAACCCTCCCAGGTCTATGTTTTCTAATACTAAGCCCGGTAGGTATATTATTCTTTAGGTGGCTTACGTATTTTTAATTTTGTTTGGGTTTCACTACCATTTCCCCTTGTCTTATTTACTACTCCTATCTCTTCCTTCACCTCCTCCCGCCACAAAGTAACTTGACTAATGATGAAACAAGTAAATTGAAATCCTGAAATCGAAAATATAAACTAAAAAAGTAAAGAAAACAAGTTTATGAAAAATGTTTTATCATAGAGTTTTTGAAAGAGTTGAAAATGATTCATATAAAACAATTGTATCGACATATCCCCATAATAAGTATGTATATATTGGAAAAAATCACAAAGGCCCCCAAACTCCTTTTAAAAAAACCAAACTTTTATTGATAATGTACGTAAAAGCCATGTCCAAAATAATTTGCAATAAAACCTAAAAAGTACATATGTTTGAAAATATATCAAAAATTAATTTTTATTCGAGATATCGAAATAAAAAATATTGTAGAGTATCGTTTCATTACTTTCTTGAGAGTGAATCTTTTAAATAATTTCTCTATTAGTTCCTTAGATCCCCTTTCCAAGCTCCAATTTCGAACAAAACACTCACCAAGCCTTAAGTAGGTTGTAAGAACTTGGATTCAAAATTCATAGGGTTGAAACACTTTGAAGCAAGATGGGATGCACTTATTTAAACTTTAACTCAAGCTTTGAAGGGTTGTATCTATGCGAAAATTGATAAATAAAATGAATAGGTGCAAGGGTTTTAGGTGTGAAATGTTTATTATTGGAGATTTAGGGTTTTATTTTTAAAAATACAAATTCTTGCTCAACGAATTGTGGTTTAAATGAAATCTCTGACAAACCGACATTGAAATCACTAAAATTTTTCTAAGTGGTCCAGTGATTAGTCCAATGAATCCTAGTATAAAATAGAAATCACTGACAAATCGCTAAATCAATTTTCACTTAAAAACCTGCAAACTGCTAGCAATTTACCTAGCAATTCCTAGGGTTAATTTGTATCGTTGGGAAATCGCTGAGTTATTTACTACTATTTTTCCAATATATTTTATATTCGATTAATTATCATACTTTGCAATCATAATTAAGGTAGAATAATGTGTATTCAACAAAATATATTATAAAAATGAATTTGAACTTTTATTAGGGAATAATATACTAAATAAATGCTTTATTATTTAAAATAATTAAAGACAAATAAGATTCAGTTGAAAAACAACTCGATCCATTCCCTTCTCAATTGGGATATCCTAAAAGAAAGTTAAAAGGAGAGATAATAAATATGTTGGGTTTTGGGGTTCATACGCAGCGGAGATTACAAAATAATTTTGACAAAAACCCTAACAGGATCCGAATCTAATTCCATTAAAAACGTTTAAACCATGAAAACTTAATCATACCTCAGTCGCAATATACCTTTCTGAAGGTTAATCGATCTCTAAGGCGCTGCCAACAACGAACGCCCTCTATCAGCAGTCCACACACGAACGGCGGTCGAGATTCAAAGTGCTAGCATCGAGAGAATATCAAACCTTTTGTTTCTCTCCAAAACGATCCCATAGCATACCGAAAAACCCTAGTTCGTTTTAAAAACGAAAATAGAGTTTCGGCCCTTAATCTTTTATATGTAAGTTCTAACTTAAAGCGTCTATTTATACAACCCTTGTATATAGACGGTTAAGTAAATTACACATATACCCCTACTTAAAGAAGTATAAGTGTAATACACCACAAGGACGTTTCCGTCATGAATTTTATCATATAAAATTCATTTTTCTAAACCATCTTAAAATCTCACAAAACCATTCTTAATGTGCGACCCAATAGGCTCATACAACGTTGGCAGTGTACCAAAACACATTTTGGTATACAAGTCATAAGCGGCCTCTAGCAAGACATTATGACTACCCAAGTTGTACGAATATCAAATCGATACAACCTAATCAATAGTGTATATAACATCTTTTTGTCACACGATATCCTTTTGATCAAACATAAGGCATGGAATTGTCATCCAACATGTTCAATCGTACTAGTCTCGATCTCTAGGTAGACTGAAAACATCCAAGTGACATTGATCAATATCAATTCACTTGGACTAGGCCTTTTAATAGTCTAACACATCGGGGGATCCACTGGATATTTCTCTTTATATGAGAGGGACAAATTCTATCTTGATTACGCAACTTCATCACATTGTTCACACAGTAACCAATCACAACCTTTATAATCTTCTGGTTAAAGACAATGTTTGATAATGTCAAATCACTGTGTTCCTAATGTTGAAGTCTCTAGTAATCTCAAGTCAGAGGACTGAGAAATATACATATCATGGGAAACAACTATGACTTAATCCATGTGATGTTCTCATAGAGGGTCGGTCCAGTAATTTGTTCCCTAACAAGTACTCGTGATCTTGATTCGTATCCCTATACATATAATCATCATATGATCATCAATCAAGACTCACACTAGTCTTAACTCATTATAGTTCCCAGCATAATGATCGACTAGGGACATTTTGGATATTTATGTAAATACCCATGGATCTTATTATAATGTAAACATGAAAATTAATTATAATAAACAACAAATGAAATCATATATTTTATTAACTAAAAGTATTCATAATGACATTTATGGATTGACCTAGGGCACATGCCCCAACATTTCCCACTTGCACTAAGGCCAATCATTCATGCATCTAATGCCTAATGATCTAACGTGACCATCATGTTTTGCTTATGGAAGAGTTTTTGTCAATGGATCCACAACGTTGTCTTCAGTAGGTACTCTGCAAATCTTTACATCTCCCCTCTCAATAATTTCTATGATGAGATGAAAACGCCTGAGTATATGTTTGGATCTGTGGTGTGATCTAGGTTCATTGGCATATGCTATTGCCTCGTTATTGTCACAATACAAATAAACAGGGTTAGCAATACTTGGAACCACACCTAGTTCAGAAATGAACTTTTTGATCCAAACTACCTCCTTTGCTGCATCGGACGCTGCAATATACTCGGCTTTTGTTGTAGAATCTGCCACGGTCTCTTGTTTCGAACTTTTTCAGCTTACTGCACCCCGATTCAAAGTAAACACATATCCAGACTGCGATCTAAAATCATCTATATCAGTTTGAAAACTTGCATCTGTGTAACCATTTACAACTAGATCATTTTCAAAACCTCCATAGACCAAGAACACTTCCTTAGTCCTTCTTAAGTACTTAAGGATGTTCTTTACCGCTATCCAGTGACTCTCATCGAGATCCGACGATATCTCGCTTGTAGTGCTCAAAGCATATGATACATCAGGTCGAGTGCATAGCATGACATACATGATAGATCCAATAGCTGATGCATATGGAATCTTATTCATACGATCTCGCTCATCATTTGTCCTAGGACATTGACTCTTGCTGAGACTTATGCCATGAGACATTGGCAACAATCCTCTTTTAGAGTCTTGCAAACTGAACTTATTCAACACCTTGTCTATGTAAGCACTCTGACTTAGACCGATTAGCCTTTTAGATCTATCCCTATAAATCCTTATCCCTAAGATATAGGCTGCATCTCCTAAGTCTTTCATTGAGAAACACTTCCCTAACTAAGACTTGACACTCTACAATGTTGGGATGTCATTTCCAATGAGTACTATATCATCAACATACAGTACCAGAAAAACTACACTCCCGCTGACCTTCTTGTATACACAACGCTCATCTTCGTTCTTAAGAAAACCAAAATCCTTGATTGCTTCATCAAAACGAAGATTCCAACTCCAAGAAGCTTGCTTTAATCCATAAATAGATCTTTGAAGCTTGCATACCTTCCTAGAATTCTTAGGATGTACAAAACCTTCAGGTTGTATCATATACACGTCCTCAAGCAGCTTTCCATTAAGAAATGTTGTTTTTACATCCATTTTCCATATCTCATAGTCATAATATGCAACAATGACAATTAAAACTCTTATGGATTTAAGCATGGCTACTGGCGAAAAAGTTTCATCATAATCAACACCTTGAGTCTGCTTGAAACCTTTTGCTACAAGTCTTTCTTTAAAAGTATGCACTCTGCCATCCATGTCAGTTTTCTTCTTGAAAACCCATTTACATCCAATGGTCTTACCACCTTCAGGTAAATAAACCAAGTTCCAAACTTGGTTATCATACATGGATTGCATCTCAGAGTTCATGGCACTTAGCCATTTATCTGAGTCTGGTCCAGACATAGCCTCTTGATAAGTGGTGGGCTCATTTTGATCCATAAGCAACACATCACGACTATCAATAATGAGAAATCCGAATCTCTCTGGCTCATGTCTTACCCTATTCCAGATTTACGTGGGCCTTGTGTCACTTGCGAGGTTCAACTAGTTCAAAACGTTGTTGAACTTCCAATAGCGGTTCAGTGTTTATCTGTGATTCTTGAACTTCTTCAAGATTTATTTTTCTCCCACTAGTGTCTTTTGAAATAAACTGTTTTTCCATAAAGGCACCATACCGAGCAACAAACACTTTGTTCTCAGCGGGATTATAAAAGTAATATCCTTTTGTTTCCTTAGGATACCCTACAAATAAACACTTGTCAGATTTAGGTGCTAGTTTTTTTGAGACTTGTCGTTTTACGTAAGCCTCACAACCCCAAATCTTAAGGAAAAACAAACTAGGTCTCTTCCCGTACCATATCTCATATGGTGTTTTATCAACCGCTTTAGAAGGAACTCGATTTAGAGTGAAAGCTGCAGTTTGTAATGCATAACCCCAAAAGGATAATGGAAGATTTGCATGACTCATCATAGATCGAACCATATCTAATAAGGTTCGATTTCTCTTTCAGAAACTCCATTCCATTGTGGAGTTGCTGGTGGAGTCAATTGGGAGACAATCCAACAATTTTTAAGATGATCATCAAATTCTTGGCTTAATTATTCACCACCTCGATCTGATCAAAGTGTTTTGATAGTTTTACTAAGTTAATTATGCACTTCATTTTGAAACGTTTGAAACATCTCAAATGATTCAGCTTTATGTTTCATAAGATATACATAACCATATCTCACTTTGAAATCATCGATAAATGTAATGAAGTCGATAACCTCCTCTAGCCATTGTGTTTATAGGACCGCATACATCAGTATGTATTAGACCCAATAAATCACTTGCCCTTTCACTGTGTCAAGTAAAGGGACTTTTAGTCATCTTGTCTAGTAAACAAGATACGCATGTTTCATATGTTTCTAAATCAAATGAATCTAGAAGCCCATCTTTATGGAGCTTCATTATGCGTTTCTCGTTTATGTGTCCGAGACAACAATGCCAAAAATAGGTTTGATTACATAAATGACATTTTTCTTCCTTTTCTTTTGGGTGTTTTGAAGCAGGAACATGCCGGATCTTGACTTGTTCCATAGGCTTTCCAACAGTGCGAATGACACTTGGCAAACTCTAGCCTTGCCTTTGCCTTTCTTCTTCATTCCCTTTCCCTTTTAGACCATCAACATATTACTAGAGGGTTTCTTGATATTTTGTTCAACAGTTTTGAGCATCAAATGCAACTTTGAAATTGATTTCTCCATATTATTCATATTGTAGTTCATCACAAATTGTGAGTAACTTTCTGGTAATGAATTCAGGATCAAATCCGTAGCCAACTCTTGGCTTATTGGAAATCCGGTCTATCAAACTGGTCAACATAGCCCTTCATCTTCAGAACATGAGGACTAACTGACGCACCCTCAGTCATCTTGCAAGAATGTAGGTTCTTGAATGTTTCGAACCTTTTTGTCTAGCTTATTGTTGGAACATTTCCTTAAGCGTTTCGGCCATGTCGTAGGCTTCCATTAGTTCCATGTCCTTCTGAAGTTCAGGAACCATAGTTGCTAGCATAATACATGCAACATCGTAGAATCGTTGACATGCTTATTATGCGCATCCTTCACACTTTCGTAGCATTGGCCGGTGGGTCCTCGGGGATTGGAGCATCCAGGACATACAACTTGCATTCATGCTTGAGAACGATTCTCAAGTTTCGAACCGATCAAGAAAGTTAGTCCCAGATAGCTTATCCTTCTCAAGGATGGATCGCATGACAAGGGATTATTGTTACTTGAAGAGGCCATTGATCTACAATAAAGATTATGGAAAGTTTATTTTAGTATAGAGGAATAGACTCCCACTAAATTAACAACCCTCTTAAAACGTACTGTTTATTTAGGGGACTAAAATCCATATTTCACCTAATTCTATGACAGCTATGGCATGAAACACAAAACTAGATTATTTAGGTAGGTAACAATTACCAATTACATCTTATGTAATTTTTAGATCCTTTTATGAGATATGAGACATCTTATGTCTTAACATGTTTTTATCTCATCATTTGCCTAAAGCTTAAAACTATTTTGATGGCTTTATTAAGTCGGACCATTTTAAACATTAAGGTAACTCTTACCCAACTTGTCTCACCAAGATAATACAATACACCCAACTATGGTTGAAACTATATTAGTGTGATCGAGGTCTTGACAAGTGTTTAAAATGGATGGCACGAGACTTAAAATTTAATAGAAGGATTTTATTCAGTTTTAGTGATTTTATGTAAACAATGAAATATCATATATTTTATTGATTTGTTCAATCACTAAACAATTTGAAATTTTTTTTTATACTTTTCACTAACAAAAGAATTTTCGTACGCTAGGATTAGTTAGACGGCGGTCCCGCTGGCCGGTCAGCGGGACGAGGTACAGGGGGCAACGCCACGTTTTTTTTTTTTTTAGAAGACGAATCTCAATTCCGAAAATTAAAATTCGCTATAGAAAATCATAATTTTTTGCTGATTTTATTATCATAAATTAACCCCTTAATTTATCCGAAATTAAGTCAATTAAAACATTTTAATTAACCCGGGCCCACATCTAACTAATCATCTTATCCTAATCCAATTATGATTTAAGATATTTGAATCCTAGTATATCACCAATAACAAGATTCTTGATATTTACCTCTTATTCTAATTTGTTATGTATTTTTATCAAATAGAAACTTCATAACAAAATAGATATAACAAGATAAATAAATAATTTTAAAAATTAATTATTTATTTTGGATTTAAGATATTTGAATCCTAGTATATCACCAATAACAAGATTCTTGATATTTATCTCATATTCTAATTTGTTATCTATCTTTATCAAATAGAAACTTCATAACAAAATAGATATAACAAGATAAATAAATAATTTCAAAAATTAATTAATTACAAATAAATAATTTCGAAAATTAATTATTTATAAATAAATAATTTCGAAAATTAATTATTTATAAATAAATAATTTCGAAAATTAATTATTTGCAATTTCGGTCCTCATCCAAATAATCACAAACATGTAATTGAATCATGAACTACTATCCCAATCGAACCTAATGGTGTCATGGATCACAGAACACGAAATTCAATTCATTAAAATTATTTGAATTAACCTAACATGGTTACTAGCATGTACTGAAACGATTTTAATTAAATCACGAATATGTGTATCATATACATAAAACATGATAATAAATCTCAAAGACAACTTATGTATATCACATATACATCAACTATTAACATGCTTTCAATCATATATCATGTATATATCAGAAGAAAACATGCAATGAATTTAATGGAATCGAACTCGAAGGCTCTGATACCACTGTTGGGTTTTGGGGTTCATACGCAGCGGAGATTACAAAACAATTTTGAAAAAAACCCAACAGGATCCGAATCTAATTCCATTAAAAACGTTTAAACCATGAAAACTTAATCATACCCCAGTCGCAATGTACCTTTCTGAAGGTTGATCGATCTCTAAGGCGCTGCCAACGACGAACGCCCTCTATCAGCAGTCCACACACGAACGACGGACGAGATTCAAAGTGCTAGCTTCGAGAGAATACCAAACCTTTTGTTTTTCTCTCCAAAACGATCCAGAGCATACCAAAAAACCCTAAGTCGTTTCAGAAACGAAAATAGAGTTTCGGCCTTTTGATCTTTTTTCCGTGTATTCTAACTTAAAGCGTCTATTTATACAACCCTTGGATATAGACGGTTAAGTAAATTACACATATACCCCTACTTAAAGAAGTATAAGTGTAATACACCACAAAGACATTTCCGTCATGAATTTTATCATATAAAATTCATTTTTCTGAACCATCTTAAAATCTCGCAGAACCATTCTTAGTCTGCGACCCAATAGGCTCATACAACGTTGGCAGTGTACCAAAACACATTTTGGTATACAAGTCATAAGCGGCCTCTAGCAAAACATTATGACTACCCAAGTTGTATGAATATCAAATCGATACAACCTAATCAATAGTGTATATAACATCCTTTTGTCACACGATATTCTTTTGATCAAACATAAGGCATGTTATTGTCATCCAACATGTTTAATCGTACTAGTCTCGATCTCTAGGTAGACTGAAAACATCCAAGTGACATTGATCAATATCAATTCACTTGGACTAGGCCTTTTAATAGTCTAACATATTGGGGGATCCACTGGATATCTCTCTTTATATGAGAGGGACAAATTCTATCTTGATTACACAACTTCATCACATTGCTCACACAGTAACCAATCACAACCTTTATAATCATCCGGTTAAAGACAACGTTTGATAGTGTCAAATCACTGTGTTCCTAATGTTGAAGTCTCTGGTAATCTCAAATCAGAGGACTGAGAAATATACCTATCATGAGAAACAACTATGACTTAATCCATGTGATGTTCTCATAGCGGGTCGTTCCAAGATTTTTTGTTCCCTAACAAGTACTCATGATCTTGATTCGTATCCCTATATGTATAATCATCATATGATCATCAATCAAGACTCACACTAGTCTTAACTCATTATAGTTCCCAGTATAATGATCGACTAGGGACATTTAAGATATTTCTGTAAATACCCATGGATCTTATTATAATGTAAACATGCAAATTAATTATAATAAACAGCAAATGAAATCCTCTATTTTATTAACTAAAAGTATTCATAAAGACATTTATGGATTGACCTAGGGCACATGCCCCAATAAAATATACGAACTATCCTAAATCTAGTAAAATGGAAAGATATTTTGGAACATCCTAAAAACTAAACACCGCATTAATTACTATTAATTGTGATTTATCAATAATTTAATGTTTGGTTTATACCAAGTTAATGAGATTGGCCAGTGGTATAACACCAAGAATCGATTATGGTAGTCTAATTAATAGTAATATATGATGTAAATAGGAATTGTGTGTTTGTGACGACCCCTTCTTTAAAATAGGGAATTGCACAGCCTAATCTCGTAATTAAGCCCTAATCTAAGCCACATAACTTAAATATGTATTAGTCAGCCTTTTGTCATATTCTTCTCGCTAAAGGTGTTTAGGATAATTATTACAATATGTCACATTATTATCGGATTTCATAGTAAATTAAAGTATTTTTTTCCAATTAAAAATACCCAGCGAAAGTCTTAACAGTTATGTGGAAGCAATTATTAAAAACCCTAAGCGTGGAACCCAGGAAACAACATCACATGCATATAAATATCGTAAAGATGATAGCACAGTGAGCTAGTTAAGTGTCAAGTCGAGGAACTAACCGCCCAATGCAATATATAACCCAAAATGTATAGAAGAGACATAAAGTAAATAATACATCAAAAGTCGAGACCTACAAGATATTAAGTAGAAAATCGATGAATGCTCAAAGATAGTCTATTATCTTCTCCTTGTCTCGCCTACTGTTCGATAAATCTGCACCACCATCATAAAAAGGGACGGTGAGTACAATATGTGATAAAGTAATTAATGGAGATTCTTATGTACATATGCAAACATAATCGATTGGTATTTAAAAGCATAAAAGTAGCCAAAAAGTGCTAAAATAAAAAAATGATAAAAAATACCACAGTTAAATAAAATGAGACTGACACAGGCTAAGTAGTAATGATCTAGGTTTGGTCGGCCACGAGTCCTATCACATAGGCCTTTATTCCACTATCTCAGGGTAGAGTTGTGATCTACACCTCTATCGAAGGTTTGAGTTGAGCTCTATGCCTCCTTAATCACTCATTCATATATTTTTGCTTACTACCCGGAGTCTCATTGACCCGTGTGACGAGCAAGTGTAGTGGTGAGTGTCTACAATCCTGGTAGTCTAGTGACTCCATATGTTGTGTATCCCATATCGTGCAATGGATCCTAGATTCTACCACTACTTTGCACTTTCAAGAAAGACTTGCATCAAGGATTTTAAAACAATGCAATATGCTTTGAAGCCAACAATCATAGAATACAAGTCCATATACACTCCAATTTCATTACTCTAATCTAATTGCATGTTGTTCTTGATCACTTTTTCATCAAAAACAATAAGAATGACATATAATAAGAGAAGAAAGTCAATGATTTCATAAGCAAATGATATCATAATAAAATCACCCATATAATGAATAGAATATGAAACAAATTCATGATATAAAAATACAAGGTATTTCATAGTCAAATAGACAGTAAAATAGAGCATAATCAGAATACAATGTAAAAAAAACCTCTACAAGATTACTTACACTCTATGCAATAGTCTCATAGTACCCGATAGTTTGACACCTAGTGTCCTGCGCTTATCACGCATCTCAAGTCATGCCATAGTTTGCATCATTAAATATACTTAATAAACTTAAGATATAGTTTGTATTCATTAAGTCACATTAAAGCATAATTCCTTTGAAACTTTCAAGTTAATATATGTTATCTTAGTGTATCCGCACTTCGCCTACCCAACACCTTCGTCGACAAGCATCCCAAAATGAATACCTATCATACACACCCAAAAATGATAATTGACACACACTTGTGATGTGGTATGACACTTAATAATTTAAACCATGCAATTTAATCAACTAATCATACAAAAATATACTTAATTATACCTAGTTAGGCGTGCCCTAGCCCTATTTGCGGCGTCCGCGTGTGTTTGAGCTAGTGTTCTGATATGAAATTATCAAATAAACACGATTAATAAAATATTAGGCCATCACAAAAAGAATCATGAGTCTAATATCTTACGAGCTGTACGACATGGACCAAAATTTCCTCCACAAGCATAAGTATGGCAATGAGCCATAATGGATTGTATTTCTTTTTATGGAATACATTTTCGAGTGGTTTGGTTAGAATAAAATTTTCATATATAAGGTTCATCCCATAAATAATGTTTAGAATCGTGTTTTATCTTATTCTTATGGGCTATTATAAAGTGGGGAGATAGTCTATTAATAGTAAAATAATTGCCTAGATCTGCATACCATGGACTATTGATAACTATTTTGTATAAATATTCATTTAAAAATTTATATTTTAATGGTATTGGGGGTTCTCCATTTTTCAATCTACTTAGATGGTATGCTAATAAGTTTTATGCATTTTTCTTGTCTTTTATAGTAATATTGCATTCTTGTAACAATAAGATCCATCTTATTAATATTGCTTTAGCATCTTTCTTTGCCATCAAATATCTTAATGTGGCATGATCTGGTAAACTATCACTTTTGTTCCTAATAAAAATGGTCTAAGCTTTTCTAATGCAAACATAACTACTAAGAGTTCTTTTTTATAGTGGTATAATTTAGTTGGGTGGGATCCAAAGTTCTAGATGTGTTATATAAGACATGAGAATCCTTTCTTATCTTTTGACCTAAAACAACTCCTACTGCATAATTACTTGCATCGCACATTATTTCGAAAGGTTGTGACCAATATGGTAACTTTATTCCTGGTGTGGTGATCAAAGCTTCTTTTAGTTTATTAAAAGTTGTCTTGCATTCAGTTGTGAACTCAAAGGCGACATCTTTTTGCAAAACTTTGCGTAAAGATTATGTTATTTTAGAAAAGTCTTTCACAAAACGCCTATAAAACCGTGCATGACTAAGAAAAGATCTTACTTCCTTCACAATAGTGGGGTAATGTAATGTCTTAAGGACTTGTATTTTAGCGGGATCTACTTCTATTCCTTTTTTACACTATATGTCCTAGTATAAATCTTTGATTTACCACAAAATGATATTTTCATAATTTAATACTAGATTCTTTTCTTTGCATCTTTCAAATACTTTAGTTAGGTGAAGTAAACATCCATCGAAAAAATTACCATATATGGTAAAATCATCCATGAAAACTCCAATAAAATGCTTAACGTAGTCTAAAAACATATTGATCATATACCTTCGGAATGAAGCAGGAGTGTTACATAGACCAAAAGGCATACGTCTGTAAGCAAATGTACCGAAGGGGCGAGTAAAACACTACAAAAAAACAACAAATCAGAAACGGAATTTTCCGTCTCTGATTTGCAAAAATTCCGTCTCTAATTGCAATAAAAAACGGAACAGAGACGGAATGCGTTCCGTCTCTGAAAACGTCGTCGCTGATGCGATCAGAAATGGAAAATGGATTCCGTTTCTGATTAGAGACGGAATAGAGACGGAAAATATCCGTTTCGATTAGAGACGGATTTAGAGACGGAAATTAGAAACGAACGAGACGACGAACGAAAATGGAATTTATTTCGAAATGGTACATTTGTAATTGCATTATGTCTCGATTCGTTGCTATTAGCAACGGAATCGAGACGGAATTAATAAATTTATGAATTCGTCTCGATTCCGTTTCTAATCGACAACGAAATCGAGACGGAATCGAGACGGAATGCAAATGGTCGTCTCGATTTCGTCTCTAATTAGAAACGAAATCGAGAGACGGATTATTTCGTTTCGATTAAAATCTCTATATCCGTTTCTATTAGCGACGGAATCGAGAGACGAATTCTTATTTCGTCTCGATCCGTTTGTGATTGATACATATATTTACGGAAAATTAGAGATGAAATAGCAACGGAATATTTGAATTTCGTTGCTAATCCGTCTCTAATTTTCTGTTTTGTTTAATTATGACACGAAACATAATCCAATTGGTTCTCCAACCTAAAAATTCAAATTACAACCCGATATGACCTACTCCATCGCTTTGCACCCCTCCAACAACTCCTTGGGGGTGCTAACATCCTACAAAAAAGCCAAATTGCACATCCATACATCGACAATATATATCAACAAATATTCAAAAGAGAAAGAAAAAATGTGAAACTCAAAATTAGCCAAAAAATTTATATATCCACGGAAAATTGTCATGTATTACAAAAGCTCCAAAATTTGGAAGTATACACAAAAACCACCAATCCTATTATTCAACAACCAAAAAAAAAGAACACTTACAATCCTATAAATATGCTTATAAAGAATTAAGTTTAATAACCAAGAACAAAATCCATCTAATGTTCAACACATCCAATCACCAACACTCCAACATGGTAGTCGAGAATAAGAATAGCAAAAAGGACTTCATATAATAACTATAACGAAGCTTTGAAGCATTTCTGATTCTCCATCTGAGGGCAACAACCAGTGAGTATGCACCTGAAAAAAGTAGGCAAATGAGAGATTATTGAACTAAGGATGTACATTGGAAGCGAATGAGAAAAATGGTGGATTTGAAGAAACATAGAAATTAATAATAATCATACATAAAAAGTCGGCTTCGAACCTATTTTTTAATTTCTTTACGATTGAGTTTGCTTTGGTCTTTTATCAATTCAACACATATGTAGGTAGAGAGGAGTACTAGAGCTAATAAGGAACATGAAAGAAAATTAACTCATATTAAACATTAAATACAACACCATAGTCAATACATGAAGTTCCTTATGGAGACCCATTTTCATTCAATTCAAAAGAAGACAACAACGACAACAAGTCGTAATAAAACACTGAAACAAAGTAGAAACAACACACACATTATTGACTTTGATTTAGTTCTTTGAAAATTAAGATGAAAGCATTAACAACATTATGGGGATTGTAATAGGTGCAATGAGAATAACATGGAGCTTTTAGCATTAAAATAAGAAGAATTGACCATCATGTAAGTTGAGTTGGATTATTTATCGAGCTTTGAAAGGCATGCATTTCAACATGTATATGATAATGGTGAAGTGCAAGAATGCTAAAAGGAAAAAACTGAAAGTTAAGCACAAACCTTTATCAATGCAACATTCACATCCATCAAATTTGATCATAAACTCATCATCTCATCCCATCTAAAACTGTTGTGTGCTCCAAAACAAACCAGCCATGTGTTCCTACTCAAAAAAAAAAAAAACCAGTTGAGATTCAAGAAATGCAGTGAAGAAAAGAAAAAAACCATACAATGTTGAACAAGAAAGCTTCCAAAAAAAAGTAGGAGCAGCAAGCAAATGCAGTCAAGGACTGAAGTTTTGTTGTTGTTGTGAGTTTGGGGTGTCACTGTAGCTATTTTTCTACGCATAGGAGATGGCGAAAAATGTATGTATAAGATGGACCTATCATGTAAGTTGAGTTGGATTATTTATCAAGCTTTGAAAGGCATGCATTTCAACATGTATATGATAATGGTGAAGTGCAAGAATGCTAAAAGGAAAAAACAGAAAGTTAAGCACAAACCTTTATCAATGCAACATTCACATCCATCAAATTTGATCCTAAACTCATCATCTCATCCCATCTAAAAACTGCGTTGTGTGCTCCAAAACAAACCACCATGTGTTCCTACTCAAAAAAAAAAAAAACCAACCGGTGAGATTCAAGAAATGCGGTGAAGAAAAACAAAAACCATACAAATAGATAGTATACGTACATTGAAATGTTGGGTCACTTCCTTGATCTGCTTTGCAATTAAATAAAAAACATAGCGAGAACTCCTTGATAAACGGCCCTCACGGTGCCCTCTATTTTCCTATTTTCCCGGCCTCTCTATTTTCCCATCAATCTTGATAGGAAGTCATCATCTCATCCACCAACAACTCTTTGTGTGCTCCAAAACAAACCGACCATGTGTTCCTACTCTCCAAAAAAAAAAAAAAAAAAAAAAAGGTGAGGTCCTCTCTGCGGTGAAGAAAAAGAAAAAAACTCACAAATAGAATAAGAAAGCTTCAAAAAAAAAGCTCACCACCGAAAACGAAGCGAGATAGGAATGAAGTTTTGTTGTTGTTGTGACTTTGTGGTGTTCTTGTAGCTATATTTCTACGCATTGTATCCATAATCCTAGCTAATGCGGTCAAAATTGAAAAGAGTTACTCATTGATTCCATTTGAAACATAAGAGAGAGGATCAAGCGCCTTCATGCCGAATCCAAAGAAACATTTCATCACCAAAGAACACCAAAAGCTCACCGAGATCACTTCCACCATCCTACCATTTCACCAAAGAACACCAAAAGCAAATAAGAGTGTTAAAATTAGTGCTTTAGCCTACATAGTTTCTATTTATGTTATTTATTTAATTATGATGTGTGCAGTTCAAGATTTAGAAACTTCCTATTTCTTTTTTAAATTGGGGAAGCTCATACTTCTTAGGTGTTTAGTTTAGTTCAGATGAACTTATTTAAGGTTTACTAAGTTTCTATCGTTAAAGTGTTTTGTCTAGGAAAGTTAAAAGATTTATGAGTTTATGTAATTTAGGAGTTACTATTTTGGTTTAGTTTTCTAAACTATTTATTACGTGCAACTATTTTTCATGAAATAAAGAGACCAAAATTACTTTTCAAGTTGTGTGTGCAACAGTGTTTAAGGAGAACAAAAACATGGTATTTTGGACTCCTTTGTTCATTCTCTCATATGTGTAGAATACAAGTCAATTGTAATTTCTATCTTTCATTGGCTTTAAAACCAAGAATATTTACCAACTTAAAGTTTGACTTTGAGTTTCAAATTATATTTTTGAACATAGCCATGAGATTTTATCACTCAACAACCTCAGTTTAAAGTTAATAGACTTGAATGGAAAAAAGTCGAGAATTTTGAAAACTTCTATGATTGTTTTGACGCAATTCAAGTTTCACAAAAACCTCTATATTTAAGAAATTAATTTCCATAAGGGATTGTCTTACAAACCCTTGCCTTAAACTAACTTGAAATGACTTCAATTGGACTTTGATTATTCAATAATACTTTAAAACAATAGGGAAAGTGTCTACAAACTTGTAACACCAAGTTTGGACATTTGTGCTAAGTTAAGTAGCAATAGGGTATTTAAAATGAGTAAACGACGCCTCTCGGGTTTATTCCTTCGCATCAAGCCTTCGTATATAGTAACAATGAGCAATTTGGGACTATGTGGACTTAGTATAAACTTGTTTAGGACACATTAAAGTTGAGATTGGATCTATGCTATATAGAAAAGACATAGATTGGTCTTCGCATCACACGGGCCGACTTCCTCAATCAAGCCACAATCACTATATTTTGGGATCAGGAAGGGCATTTCTTTTAGTTGAAAGATTTGCATACACAAAACCCAATGAAATCCAAAGTAAAAGCAGCATAAATGAAGGTCCTTGCCTTGGAATAAAAGCCACCACTGCTAATCATTGAGCTGGTTTGTTTGACACAAGCGAGATTCAAGAAATCCCCTATATCTACTTGGCTAGAAAAAAAGCATTTAAGACTAAATGGAAATGTCCTAATTAGTACGCGAGTTCGAATCTCCCATGGCATTGCAATCATATTATATCATAACATATATTCTTAATCATAGAACCCCAAAGACTCTACTTACAATAATCTGAGTTTTAAAATAGGCATCTTTGTCAATGAGTTGGGTTTTTGAATTAGATTTTCTTGAATGGGGTTTAGCCCAACAACAAAACAATTAGCACAAAAACCAAACAAATTAAAACACAGCCAGATGATTGAAAAAATTAACTTTCTAGAAACCTAATATACTTTAGCCGAGTAAGATGAGGTGCAGAAAATGCCATTCAACTATCACTAATGAAAAACGAAATGAAGAAGAAGGCAGCATAAAGAAAAAATGTAATACCTAATGTTGGTTTGAGTCAAAGATGAAAGGTCCATCTTAGCTTTGTCATCAGTCCCAGTAAGGCGCTGAAGTGCTTGATTGTCTTTCAAAAGATCAATGCCATCGTCTCTCTTGCTTGTCTCAATGAGGTCCCAGCAAGGCAATCTCCAAACTCTCTGTTACAACAAGTGTATAAGTAGGTCAACAACTAACAAATAGCAACATGTTGAAAACTGCAAAAAACGAAATAAGGAACTTCATCATCAGTACCCTCCACTACATCAGGCTTCAACAAACCACCATGAATTGCGGGTACATTCATTGTTCATTAATCCTCTGTATATCTTAGTTGCCTTGGAAGCCCAGTTCATGCATAAGTTATCATGGATTTTATTTTTTATACATTTTCCTCCCAAAAAAAAAAAATTTAACCTCAGTTTAAGTAAAATATACTATAAGTACAGAATGTTTGCAGAATTAATCCATGGGAGAAGAAAACATCTTTGGTTTGTTGTGTAAAATCTTATGTCGTTGCGGGTTCTCTCGAGTGCTATGATGAAGAAAGTGGTAGAATTGACGAGGGAGCAACATCTTCATGCCATAGCAAATGAATTTGGGAAATCGATAAAATGTCATTTTCAGGTCATACGTGTTGAGAACATGTAGGCTCTTCTTCTTCTAGGGACATGCGATAATAGAAGAACAAGAGCCTACATGTTCTCAACACGATGAGCAACGAAAAACGAGCCTTTATCGACTTCCCAAATTCATTTGCTATTGCATGAAGATGTTGCTCCCTGTCAATTCTACCACTTTCTTCATCATAGCACTCGAGATAACCTGCACCGCCATAAGACTTGCACACAACACCCAGCATGTTTTCTTCTCCCATGGATTATGCAAACATTATGTACTTATAGTATATTTTACTTAAAAACAAAAAAAATTTGGGGGAGCAAAAGGTCAAAAAATTAAAATCCACGATAAATTATACGGAATATCAATCTAAAAATGCACAAAAAGAAGTGTCAATCATAAAGTAATTCGAAGAATTGCTAAAGTTGTCTACACTATAAAATGTTTAATCTAAGAATTTACACAAACAACAAGTGAAATACCTATGTATCACCAACTTTGCTCATCTCTCGAGAGCCACGCTTACGTCTCACGCTCAACATTGTCCCCTTGTTGTGGTGGATCGACCGATCTATTTGCGGCGGTATTCTTTGGTCATGAGGTGGCGGTGGTGGTGGCGGTGGTGGTGGTTGTTCTTGAGAGCTAAGCCTACTTCGTCCATGTTCATCCCAGAGATCTTTGCTGCATGAACTCCATAACCTTTCATAATTGCTCATTAACGACATTGAACTTTGCCGCGCACCACATCCGGCATCTCCAGACATGCTAGCACCAGGGATCTCCGTATCTCCTCTTCTTTCTCCCTACGGACCCGAGTCGTAGACATGTCCTTTGGAACACTCACCCGCCACATTGAGGTACACCGCTCATCATCCACCGATTGGTCCGGTGTAGCCTGGGTCAGCTCCTGACGTCTGCTCTGGAGCCTATCCTGCATATATGCACAACAAACAAAATACATGATATGGGTTAAAGTAAACTTAATAATATTTTACATATCATTTCTATACTTACATAGAACCGCTCTGATCTAGTATCGATGAATGTCATCCTGTCCTGATTAACGGTGTGGAGATGCAAATACAAGTCATTCACAGTCCATGGCGTCTCGGATGAATCAGCCTGCGTGCAGGACCAAGCATAGTGAACAAGTGTATAAATGTAAAAAATATCCAAGATGTTACAAAAAACTTACCAATCTTTCTTGGGTAGTCACAAAGACACGGAACCACCACCGTGCTTCGAGGGTCCGGTCCAGGGCCTTCCGACCTCGGTGTTCCTATTCTCCGTCGATTGCTAGACCTGGCACAGAAGTCCTCGCTCTCCCGATCTTGCAAGTATCTCCTCCATGCCTCATCTGTAACAAAAACTGGCTGCACACGATTCTTCTTTAACTTGTGCATCAACGTTGTGTACCTTGTGCCTGCAAGCCTGTCGTACGCCGCTCGCACGAGAACCTCGGGAATCGCGTCATCCCATCTAAAAAATACCTACAAATTGGCGATTGCTATTGTTACCTCGCATTGAGAAAATAGTATACATCATAAGGCATTTAGTAGTCTTGTTTACCTTCCATTGGCGCCAGTATTGGTTTTATGATGAGGCGGTGCCGACTTCCAACAATACCACTTCAGAATCATCCATCGTTTGAAAACTTTTGTCATCCTCCGTGCACAAAAATGCGAAGGATGCAACTCCTGTGTTTCATGAACATGCATATCACCTTAACTACTTCTTCAATAATTGACATCCATATTGAAAACGACATATAAGAGTCAAACACAAACTTACGTATCATTGGCAATCAGTCTGATAGGGATCCCCTGCACGCGAGGGGGCTCCATCCCTGTCCTCTGAGGTGGCCGCGGAGGGCCTGTCACCTCCAACCACTGCTCTTACGTCTTTTGTGGGGATCTTTGCCGGTGATCTTTGTGGTGGGGGTGCAAGGCCTCGTGGGTAAAGGAGTCCTTGATGTCGGAGATGGTGCGGGGAAGTGTATATTTGGCATAGTCCTTGATGACGACGATGATGGTACGACGACCCCGACGGTATGGAAGGGGAAGGTGACGCCATGCGGGCGTATCGTGCTCGAGAGGCCGAGAAGTCGGAATCGATAATGCGGTATCGACCCGCGACCTCGGCCGCCACGACCTCTATGGACCCCTCGTGTGGCACGACCACGAGGGCCGGTTGGTATTTCGCCGCCGGATGTCGGTCTTTGCACCTCTTCCGCACTTTGACGATGGCCTCCTAATGGCAAACCTCGACATCCCCTATGACCACCTCCGCCATGATACCTAGCAAAATAGCAATAAAACATCAGAGAAGGAGGGCATACAAAAATTAGAAATTAAGTCTAAATTATTGGACTTAATAACACAGGATCCATGCTAATAAAAGTAACTACATTATTGGACGTTGACATATCATATACATACGTTATTCGCTATCATCCGTTTCAAATTCACTCTCATGAGTAGAAGGTGAGGATTCTTCTTCTGAATCATCTCCACTATAAACTTCTTCGCTTGGACCCGCTTCAACAATGAATCGAGTCCCAGTTGGAACATCCAGATTGTTGATATCGGCGATTGCATCATCGACTACACACGTGGTGGGCATCCCATCTTGGAAAGCAATCTCTGCCGAGCCCTGGTCATTATCGTCTTTGCTAGTTTCCTCGTCAGCGAATTTTGGCTGACAGCAACAAACTGCTAGCCATTCTTGTCGATTGTTCCTCATAGAAGGGTACGAAAGGTAGTAGACTTGAGTGGCTTGCATTGCTAGTACAAATGGCTCGTAGTTGTTATATCGTCGACTTCGATGAACCTCTACCAATTGAAGTGTTGGGTGAGTCCTCACACCATGATTCGGTGTAGGGTCATACCATTCACACTTAAACAAGACCACACGTTTGAGGCCGGTATACTCAATCTCCACAACCTCTTGCAGTACTCCATAATAGTTATGGGAAACATCGGCGTAGTTTGAACCCTTCACCAAAACACCGCCGCTTTCTGCGTCGATCTATTAACGTCATATGTTGCGGAGTGGAACTTATACCCATTAACGAGGTAACCAGGGTAGACAGTACATGATCGACTAGGACCAACGGAAAGATCAACGAGCGTCTCGTCAACTATAGAATTCCGAGCCTATTCAAAAAAATTAGAGATGCAATATGACACATTACTTATGGAAGAAACATTTGAATCTATAACGTACAAAAGTAATGACCTTACATATGTTTGAAACCAAATGGGGAAGTTGTGCTCTAGACTACTATCAACTTCCGACTCCCCCATTGCTTGAGTGATTTCATCGATGAATATCCTAGAAGAAACGAACATGTAAGTCGGTTGTCTTACTAAAATATGAACAATGAATGTACTGCATTATTGAATGAAAGTGACGGACATACTGAACGTAAGGAGCGATCTCTGGACAATTGAGCAGTATGTACGAATGAGCGGCATTATACTCCTGCTCTGTTAAGTACCGCTCCTTCGACTTGCCCATGGGTCGACCAGGATAAGTGAAAATTGAGAAATTGCAGACGAAGTTCGGTGTGGGCCCGAGACCTCCATCGTCGTTACGTGGCACTTTGTCATGCAACGTAAAGACGTGATCTTCGAAGTAGTAAGAACAAAAGGATGTGACCTCTTCGACCAAATAAGCATTATACATGGAGCCCTCAACCTTCGCTTTGTTTTGCACATTGTTCTTCAAATGTTTAAGGTACCTGTATGAATGTCATAGGAAATGTTGATATAAAACCTATTGAATGGAAAAATAATTTCAAGGGCTCAAGATAGTACCTCTCAAATGGATACATCCATCGAAATTGAACGGGACCGGCCAGATGGGCCTCGTAGGCCAAGTGGATTGGTAGGTGTTCCATAGAGTCAAATAAGCTTGGAGGGAATATTTTTTCCAACTTGCAAATGATTTTTGGTATTCCAGACTCTAAGACCTCCATATCTTGGATACTGACACATTTCGCAGTTAGGGATCGGAAAAAAAAGGCTTAATTCACTAATTGCAAACCAAACCGGGTTTGGGAGGAGTTCTCTGAATGCAATTGGTATCAACCGTTGCATGAATATATGACAATCATGGCTCTTCATGCCGAACATTCGCAGTTTCTTTGGATCTACACATCGACCAAGATTCGATACGTAACCATCAGGAAAACGCAACTTTTCAACCCACTCACACAATTTTTGTTTTTTTCATGTATCAAGAGCATAACACCCAAGGACGTAAGTATTTGTCGCCGAATCAATGTGTAGAGAAGGTCGGTGACAATATTCACGAATATCTTGCCTCGATTTTGCATTGTCCTTACTCTTGCCCGGTACACACATAATAGTGTTGAATATGTTGTCAAAAACATTTTTTTCAATGTGCATGACATCTAAGTTGTGGCGGATCAAGTTTGTCTTCCAATACGGCAAGTCCCAGAATATGCTTTTTTTCCTCCATCCCGAATTCTTAGCTATCTACCCATTCACAGATTCAGCTCCGATTTTTGTCACCTTCATCAAGCCAAACGATTCAATTTCTGCCAAAATTTCTTCACCAGAACGCAAAGCGGGCTGATCATCATTTATGACCATTTTGCCTCTAATGAAATTTTTTTTGTCTTTCCTTAATGGTGATGACTTCTCCAAGAAACGACGATGACAGTCGAACCACGATGTCTTACCACCATTTCGCAATTGAAATACAATTGTATCCTCCATACAATATGGACAAGCGTACTTACCGTGTGTGCTCCAACCGGACAACATGCTATATGCAGGGAAATCACTAACAGTCCATAAAAGGGCAACTCGCATGAGAAAATTTGTCTTGGTGGAAACGTCGTATGTAATCACCCCATTGTTCCATAAATCTTGCAACTCTTTCACAAGCGGCTGAAGGAACACGTCGATTTTCTGCTTTGGGCTGGTCGGTCCAGGAACGATAACCGTTAAGAACATAAACTCAGATTTCATGCACATCGACGGTGGAAGGTTGTAAGGAGTCAAAATCACGGGCCACGAAGAGTACGATTTCCCGAAAAGCCCGAATACTTGAAAACCATCAGTGCACAATCCTAAACGAACATTCCGAACCTCGGCGGCGAAGTCTCTATTGACGTCATTAAAATGTCTCCAAGCAATCGAATCGAAAGTGTTGCATAACATCTTCGGCGATGAATGATCTCCATGCCATCGCATATGTTTTGCGGTTGACTCGGACGCATACAATCGTTGCAACCGGGGCCCAAAGGGAAGTAGTACATTCTTTTGCAAGGGCGGTTTTTTGTGTTCCGACCACGACCTCGTCGATGTGCAACATATCGTGGTTTCCCACAAAATTTACATGACGTCAACTCAGAGTCCACTCCCCAATAAATCATACATTAGTCCTCACAACAATCTATTTTCTCAACAGGTAGACCTAGACCTCGCATTAGTCTTTTAGTGGCATAAAAATTTTCAACCAATGAGTTGTCATTTGGCAAACAATCCTTCATGAGTTTAATGATTTCATTATACCCTCGTTCGGATATATGATGTTCAGACTTGATCGCAAGTATGCGGACAACGTTGTCATGGTTTCGCAACCAGGCCACAATTGTTCCCTACTTGCATCAATCATGTCATATAGTTGGCGTGCTTGGGGGTTTGGTGATTCTTCCACGTCATTCCAATTGAAACTTGGACCTGCCACGTTGTGTAGCATCTCGCGGTAAGGTGTCGGATCGTATCCTCCCACATCAGCATCATCAATATGGCTATCCATTTCGTGAAAATTTTGCGGGCCTTCATCTCCGTTCTCACCATGTTCGTACCAACTGTGATATCCCGGGACAAATCCATACCTACATATGTGGTACTCAACCGTTTCGACGTCCAGGTACGGTACAAGTCGACATTTCTTAAAATTGCACGGACATCTAATCTTCCTTTCACTTTGGTATGTAGGACAATGTTGTTTTGCAAATGATATGAATTCTTTAACCTTCGCCGCGAATTCAATTCGAACGTAACCGTTGTCGAGCCGGTTGTACATCCAGTCTCTACTTGTAGACGACATTCCTATTCGAACGTAACCGTTGTCGAGCATTTGTCTATTCAAGTAATGAAATAATAATGATTAAGATGATAGGAAATCTCACTAATTGGAGAATATTGTAAATCGGAATAGCAATCAAGACCATCTAGAAGAAATTGATAGCTAAGTGAAAGAACGAGGTTCTTGTTGAACTCATGAATAGAGAATAAATTGACAAAGTTAGGAAGTCATTAATTTTCTAACTAGTCGGCGTTACACGATGTCTCGGGTTTCATTTATGATCGTATTGTAATGTAATGTCTCTTTTCATATGATGATAGATGTAATTAGATCACTCTAGTCTTGGAATGACTTATATAATTATAGGTTTTATTAAGAAATGCTAGAATGGCGATAGATCAAATTTACTTTAATATCTAATGTTGTCCTTAATTATTATCTTGCTAAGTATTAATGTTTGAATGCAATTCAAGGCACGAAATGCAAAGTACAACAACATTTATTCGATATTCCTCTAACTGGATTATTTACCTCATCATATATATGTAAGATGCCTGGATTAGAAAGTAATTGTTTTAACTTTTCATTGAACTAAGGATAGGGAGTTGAAAATTCAAAGTGTTTTTTATCTATACCAACTATGCTCATTGGAAAGTAAGGATGAAGTTCTACATTAGGGTGAAAATTAGACTTTTGTGGGAGTCAATTGAGAATAGGTACAGTCCACCGAACAGGGCCATGAGAGAATACATCATTGAGGAGACCAAGATTGAGCTCTCCAATAATCAAGCCATGAATAATTTTTATTCCTCGCTTTATGAGAACAAATTTAACAGAGTTAGGGCTTGTCAAACAACTAAGGAAGTGAAGGAGAAGCTTAGGGTACATTATAAAGGTAAACATCAAGTGAAGAAAAATGTTGATAATCGAGGGGCACTATGAGACTTTCAGAGTTGGCTCCGATGAAGACATAGCCACAACCATCACTTCGTTCACTAAGCTCTTGAATGAGATCAAGAATCATGCAAAGAACTATGATCAAAGTAATACCTAGTATATTCAAATTAGATTTTCATATTTCGATCATTGCACCCATTATCAATTTTTTGGCATTTCGAATAGCATAACCAAACATAATAAAATAGCAAGGAATAAAAAACACCCCATTCATGATAAATTTGAACAAAAAGATCGAACGAAAATTCTTGATTTCATTAGGCGAAAGGAAGTGGAAACTTGTTCTTTTTATAAATGTTAGTTGAACATCTACATAACACCTCAAGAGAGACACCAAACATATAACAAAGACATCAATATATCACTTATGATAGCTGAATAATTATACACATCAAGATATCATACAATAGCAAGGGAGACATACTGGTAAAGTTACAACCAAATCAAATTTATTTAAATTATACATTTAAATAGGTAAACCAACATCAAGATATGATAAAATAGCAAGGAACACCTACATAACATGTCACTACCAATTCACCAAAAATAATGGTTCGAGAGGAAAGAGGGAGAACTCACCAATCAAGCACAGCGAGGCGCAGAATGAATGAGAGCACAATACCACCGAACAAAGATCGAAGAGGGGACTGAATGAGAGCACGAAGTGAGACCCGAGAGGAGCAGAGGCGCGGACTGAAATGGTGCAAGACAACCGAACACGACCAGAGCAGGGCAGCCCTACCAGGGAGCAATGTAGTGCGAGGACGACTTGTTGGGGGTATGGGATTTGGGGGGCGGTGACTGGAGACAGACGGAGAGACCGAGAGAGAGAGAGTTGAGAGCAACGAAACAGAGACGCCGATTTGTTGGGGGTGGAGATTTGGGGGCCGGTGACCGGAGAGGCGGCGCGACCAGAGAGGAGAGACGAGAGTATGGAGGAGAGACGACGAAGACGATGAGATCGAATCGCGCTATTCCGTTGCTTGGTTAGGGCTTTCGGTGGTGGGGAGGAGGAGACGAGAGGGGGTTTTGGAGGGAGTAAAGAGAAATCTCGAGATTTGTTGTCACAAATCTCGAGATTTGATGAACGGGTATAACAAAATAAAGTTTTGGCGGGAATGGTGGCGCCATTTTTCAGAGACGGAATTTAATTCCGTCTCTAATTCCGTCTCTAATTCCATCTCTGATCCGTCTCAAATCTGTCTCTGAATGTTTCCGTCTCAATTCCGTCGCTAACTTTTTAATTTAGAAACGAAAATTATTTCATTTCTAATTCCGTTTCTGATTTAGAAACGGAACTTATTTCCGTTTCTAATTCCGTTTCTGATTTGCTGTTTTTTTGTAGTGAAAGTAATGTTTTCTTGATTTTTTGGAGCTATAGGAATTTGATGAAATCCTAAACATCCATCTAAACAATAATAAGAGATTCTTCCGGCTAGTTTTTTTAATATTCGATCTGTAAACGAGAATGGATAGTGATCTTTTCTAGTTGTAGCGTTTAACTTCCTATACTCTACGCACACCCTCCTACTGTTTTGGATTCTAGTTGGTACCAATTCTCCATATTCATTTGTTATCACTGTGATCCCTTTCTTTTAAGGAACTACTGGAACTGGGCTAATCCAATTAATATCTATTATTTGAAATATCATTCCTACGTCAAATAATTTTAATATTTCATTATTTATTACTTCGATCATTGGTGGATTCAATCTACGTTAAGTTTGTCTATAGGGTTTTGTATATGTTTCAATATTGATCCTATGCATACATGTATTATATATATATATATATTCCTTTAACATCAACATTGCTTTGTTGAACTCTTTCTGAACATTTATTAATTTCTTTTCTTCTATATATGAAAACTTATTATATATTATAACTGGTAAAATATTTTTATTTTCTAAATATGAATATTTTAAATGATCCAACAAAACCTTTAAGTCTAATTCTAAAGATTTTGCTATAGAAGGTAAGAGTTTCGAATGAGTAATATGTATATCCATATAGTTAGAGAGTCTCGGGATTTCATTCTAAGATTTGAAGGCATTAATTATCTCTCTTGTCTTTTCATCTATCTTAACATTCTCATTTAAATTCTTTATTACTTTTTCAAGCTTGTCTAATTTATTGCTAAGGAGAAATTGGATTGACTTGGTTAACAAAACTTTTCAATCAAATTATAAAATCAAAACGGATGCCAATGAAATGGAGAAGAAGCACGCTTGTGTCAATCTTCAAAAACAAATGAGACATTCAAAGTTGCTCAAACTACCGGAGAATTAAACTTATGAGTCACACTATGAAATTTTGAGAGAAGATATTTGACAATAGGCTAAGAGAGAAACAACAATATCAGATAACCAATTTGGCTTTATGCCTGGGAGGTCAACTATGGAGGTGATTTTTCTTGTAAGACAATTGTTAGAAAAATATAGAGAAAAAAAAAGATCTTCATATGATATTTGTAGATTTAGAAAAAACATATAATAAGGTACCTAGAGATGTTCTTTGGTGGGTTCTATAAAGAAAATGAGTGCATGCTAGATACATAAACACTATTAAGGATATATACGATGGAATAGTAACGAGTATAAAGACATTTGGAGGAGCTACAAAAGAATTTCTCATTATTATGATAAGACTACATCAAGGATTGGCTTTAAGCCCCATATCTATATACTTTAGTTATGGATGAACTAACTAGGCGTATTCAAGAGAATATACCATGGTGTATTATATTTGCAGATGATATTGTCTTAGTGGATGAAGTAAAAGATGGAGTGAATAGAAAATTAGAACTCTGGAGGAATATATTATAATCTAAAGGCTTTAAGTTAAGTATGACAAAAATCGAATACATGCATTGCGAGTTTAGAAACACTAGACATCGAGATGATAGAGTGGTAAAATTAACGGAAGTAGAAGTTCCTAAGGTGAACCACTTTAGATACCTAGGATCAATCATACAAAATGATGGTAATATTATGAATGATGTCACACATAAAATTCAAACTGGATAGAAGAAATGGTGGAGTGCAACATGGGTTATTTGTGATCGAAATGTTCTTACTAAGTTAAAAGAAAATTTTATAGGATCGCAATTAGGCCAGCTATGCTCTATGGAAGTGAATGTTGGGCGGTAAAGCAACAACAATTACATAAAATGAACGTAGCAGAGATGATGATGCTTAAGTGAATGTGTGGTAAAACTCGTAAAGATAGAATAAGAAATATAGAAATTCAAAGACAAGTAGGAGTAACACCAATTGATACAAAGATTAGGAAATGGCGGTTGCGGTGGTTTGGTCACCTACAAAAAGGCCCTACAAATGACTCCTCTAGAAAACTTGACTCAATAGAAATTGCAGAAATTCGATGATGTATGGGTATACCAAAGTTAACATGGGATACATTAATTATGAGAGATTTGAATGGTTTGGAAAGCTCACCATGGAGCCGCACTTAATCGAACACAATAAAAAAGTTTGATACATGTAACCGACCCCAATTAATTTGGGACCGATGCTATGTTGTTGTTGATAAGTCGTTAATTATTCATATTATATATAGTTTATTTAGATATTTTTATTGTTGAGTATCCAAAATATTGGCTTAATTATCTTTATTTTTCATTTTAAAGAATTTTGGGGTATGTGATTAAATTCGTGGCGAAAAATCATGCGGAATGGAGTATATGTAGTGATTAGTACCAGTGGATCAATCTTGAGACACGCATTGCACTGGAGATAGAGAGGTCACCTGAAGGCCTTTAATGCACAAAGGGACACATGTGGGTCACTCGTGTTTACAACCATTCAATAGTCCTCCAAATGCGCGCTGGGCACATTCCCATATCGACGAACGCCGCGTGAGATTTTCTTTTCTCTCCACCAGCACCCACGTGGCTGCCTTCCATTCGCAACTGCGTGGCACGCATCATCACAACAGCGTGCCAAGTTAGCGACCAAAATAGCACATCATCTCACCTCAGCTGCTATTGATTCTGCCTCGTGATTTGTGCCCCACCAACTCCCAGATTTTCGGTACGAGCTTCCTCCCTCCCCGCCCCACGTGTCTGCCACTCATTGGTCTTGCACGTCCAGCAGCACTCCTTCCTCGCTCCAGCTGCCTTAGGATGCTCCTCAGGAGCTGTACCCGTGTTGTCTCCCATTAATTTGCACGATTTGTGCGATTTTCTTCTCCAACGCCTCAACTGCCACGTGGCACCTTGCTACTCGTCCTTTACGCCTGCACAGAAGCCTCTTCACCAATGCGAGCATGCCATGTCAGCACGCACAACAGATACCTCGAATCACGTTACGACACGTGGCGGAGACCTTCAAATAACTCTCAACTGCAACCAGATCGTCTTCGGTGCACATGTCACGAGACTAACCCCCAAAATTAATTTCTCTCTTTTAGAGAGCAAATTAGAAAGCTTTTTGGTATTAGGAATGGGGTATTTTTGGAGAACACACTTTTTGAACGGCTACATTGCAATTTTCTTTTTTCTTCTCCAACAAATCATTGTTCTATTGCTTTCTTTTTGAATTTTAATGAAGATTTCAAGCATTATGTCCGATTAGAGGTGGAGCAAACTACCATTTTGGCATAAAAACACATGTAAGATCTATTTGTTTATTTATTTAAATTGCATTTTATAGTATTTTATTTCGTTTGCTGTACTTTAAATAATTGAGGTTAAATTCATGCTTAAATCTTAATTTACTTGCCAGTGAGTTGTAAGCACCCGTACTTATGCAATAAGACAACACTAGTGGCAATTGACACTACCAACTGATTGGCCTCTTTTGAGATCAGTTGAATACCATGGAGATCTAGACTAAATCGGAAACATTAGTGATCAAGTTGTCTAGGTGTAGTGCCTTCACAAAGCCCATTAGGTCAACACATTAAACCCAATTCGCTTGAGTATAGAGAAGTGTGAGGACCCGCGTACGTTACTAGGTTTATAGCTATTCTAAATTACTGTGAATTGCATGCTTTATTTAGATTGATGACCATATGTATAATTATGCCAAAATGTGGAAGTTTTTGATACAAATGGTTTAGGTTGTTTTTCCTCATTGATTTTTTCACTCAACATTTTTATTCCTTGTTTTTAGTTAATTCTTGAAAATATTTTTGTGAAATCCCCCGATTTACTTTTAAGTTCCTTAGCCTAGGTTGGAAACTTGGTCTTTGGGATCAACCCTATGCTTTCCACTACTGCAGTTCTTATGGATATTAGTAATCTCATTGGGATTATATATTTTGACACACTCGACATGTGTCAAATTTTGGCGTCGTTTACGAGGACCAAGTTATTTCTAACTTATTATTTTGTTTTTCCTTTTTAGGTTCACCTTTATGTCCCACAGTCTTCGTCGATCGCTGTCTACTGGATCTTTACTTCCTTTTGATCCAGAGATCGAAAAGACTTGCCGTCGAAACTCGAAAGAAACTAGGCAAATGAACCAATCCTCAAGAGTTCAATTGAGCGACGAGCAACCCCCTCCGATGGCTGACCATATTGGAAATCCACATGCACCAGTGAGACGGTAGAGGCGTATCGTACCCCAGTATCAACCGCTCGATCAAAGAGTAGTTGATCCCACTCCACAAAGGCCACAAGCCAACCCTTGGACACAACCTCAAGCCTATCGTCGAATTACCATTAGGATGGTGAATGATGAGATACAAGATCTCCTAGCTTATCAACCGCACCGCATCTCACTCCCAGCTCATAGGGGTAATTTTGAGCTCAAATTAGGTTTCATAAACCTTCTGCCCGTATTCCATGGACTGGATCGTGAGGATCCAATGACCTTCATCAAAGACTTCCATTCTAAGTGTAGGACCATAATTCCCTCTCGAGTCGATGAAGACAAAGTCAAACTCTCGACTTTTCCTTTCTGTCTAAGGATAAAGCTCAAGACTGGCTCTTTTATCTCCCCTGGCTCCATTACAAATTGGAACGACGTGATTTATGCATTCTCCAAAGAGTTTTTCCCTGAATCTAGATATTCCCAACTTACTAGAGAGATATGCAGTATCAAAATGAAACGGGGCAAATCTTTTGGCGATTATTATGGTCGTTATAAGCACTTGCTTGTGCATTGCCCCCAACATGGACAAATCAACCTCTCCATTGTTCGTTTCTTCTATACCGGACTTATGCCCCTTGAGAAACAGATGATTGACAATGCTTGTAGAGGAGAATACATATGTAAGACCACTAAGGAGATTTTTGATCAGTATGACTCTATAGCAAGTCAATCTCGTCATTACATTGATGACGAGGAAGTGGGACCTTCACGAAGTCTTTATGATGGAGTAGGGTCAAGTTCTGCCAATAGCAAGCTTGATAAATTGACTGATCTCATGGAGCGATTCCTCATCTCAGGAAAAGCTCAAGTTAAAGCTTGCAGCTTCTGCTCAACCAAGGACCATTCCACTGACTCTTGTTCCACCTTGTTCGAGAACGAACGAGCAAACGCTATAGGTTGTAGATTTCAAGGACCACTGAGGAATCAATAAGGTAACAATTTCAGTAACATTTATAATCATGTCGTCAAAAGCCCTATCATAGCTATGGACCTCAGAACCAAAACTACCTCCAGTATGTTCTAAAAGGATAACCTCTTCTTCAACAGTCCCAACCCGCTCATAATTCGGGGTCTTTAGAAGAAATGATGAGGACAGTCATTGCTAATCAAGAAAGACTCTCTAAAGACTTAGCCCAACTTAAAAATGACATAATCGTGAGTCATGCTGCGAGCATTAAAATTCTCGAGGTTCAACTAGGGCGTACGGATGAGAAATGCAAGTTGCCCTCTCAACCACATCCGAATCTTAATGCAAATGTCCACGCCATCACACTTCGTAGTGGTAGAGAGTTAGAGGAGACCCCTAAAGAACTCAAGCCTAAAGATGCTGCCCTTAAATCCAAAGAAGTCGAGTAGGAGCTCGAAGTTCAACCGTCTTCTACTGAAACGGTAAACTTGGATAAAAAAGCGTAACCTTCTCTCAAAATCCTACCCCCTTTCCTTCAACGCCTCATTAAGAATAAAAAGAGAGAAAAGAGAAGGAAATTTTGGAAATCTTAAGGAAAGTGGCAATAAACATCCCACTCTTTGATGCCTTAACACATATGCCTCGCTATGCTAAGTTACTCAAAGACCTATGTACCAATAAAGGTCGACTCAAAGTCAACGAGAAAATCACCATAGGTGAAAATGTTTCAGCTATCCTACGCAAAAAGTTGCCCACCAAGTGCGATGACCCAGAATGTTCACTGTTCAGTTTAGATCCAGAAAGTTGTGTGTGACCTCGACACCTCTATCAATGTCATGCCATTATCCATATATGAGACATTGAAGGCTAGCCCTCCGAAAGATTCTAGAGTTGTAATACGTTTAGCAGATCGGTCCGTCGTTCGTCCTGTGGGTATCTTGGAAGACATCCTGGTGAAGGTTGGTGAGCTCATATTTCCCGCTGACTTCTATATCATCGATATAAAGAATCAGCCATTCCCTATTTTTCCTCAGTCTTGCTTAGCAAGCCTTTTCTTAAGATTGCGAAGACTAAGATTGATGTTCATAGTGGTTCCCTTACCATGGAGTTTGATGGTGAACTTATTAAGTTCAACATCTATGATGTGATGTGCCATCCTTGCGATACCTCTTTTGTAGTGCTTGCCTTGGATAATATGGACTCGTTTATCTAAGAGATCTTTCTTGTGAAAGGTGATGATATGAAATGGTGTTAGAGAATCATCTCAACACCGATTCTTTGAGAAAGCAATACTTCATCCTCGATACTGAGATCGAGAAGCTGATATCTGAGTTGGACTCTGATCCACTCCATTTTCCCACCCTAACATATCTTGAACTACCTACTTCGAACTCTACATTTCTCCCCTCTATGGAGTGAGCCCCCACACTGGAGCTCTAATCACTACCTAGTCATCTCAAATATGTGTTTTTAGGTGAGAATGAGACTTTACCTATGATCATCTCAACTAAACTCACATTACCAGAGGAAGAGAAGCTCATATATGTAATTCAAGAGTTCAAATAAGCATTAGGGTGGGTGATTGCTGATATCAAAGGTATTAGCCCTTCCACATGCATGCATCAGATACATATGGAAGAAGGGTATAAACCTTCACGAGAAGCATAACGACGACTGAACCCACCGATGATGGAAGTGGTTAAAAATGACATTTTAAAGCTCCTTGACGTTGGGATGATCGCCCAATCTTTAACAGTAAGTGGGTCAATCCCATTCAGGTGGTTCCCAAGAAAATGGGGATAACAGTGGTCACAAACTCAAAGGGCGAGTTAGTCCCAACTCGCGTCTAAAACGGATGGCAGGTTTGCATCGATTACAGGAACCTTAATGCTTCTACTCGGAAAGTCCACTTTCCATTACCTTTCATCGATCAGATGTTAGAGTGTTTAGCAGACAAGTCCCATTACTGATGCTTGGACGGATAGTCTAGTTTTCACCAGATTCCTGTAGCACATGAGGATCAGGAGAATACTACATTCATCTGTCCTTTCGGCACATTTGCTTACCGGCGCATGCCCTTTGGGCTATGCAATGCACCAGCTGCTTTTCATAGGTGTATGATGATCATCTTCTCTGACTTCGTTGAGCACTTCATCGAAATATTCATGGATAATTTCACCATTTACAACGATTCATTCGATTTTTGCCTTAGTTACCTGACTAAGGTTCTTCACCGAAGTATCGAGAAGAACTTGATCCTCAATTATGAGAAATGTCACTTCATGGTGGATCGAAGTATTATCTTGGGTCGCATTATTTCTGCTAGGGGTATGGAGGTGGACCCAGCAAAAATTGAAGTAATTCAAAAATTGCCTTACCCCACAACTGTACGAGAAATCCGATCATTTCTTGGCCATACCATTTTCTATCGGCGATTTATTAAGGATTTCTCCAAAATTGCACAACCTTTATGTCGCCTTCTTTAGAAGGACGTGCCTTTCGATCTCGACAAGGCATGTAAGAGTGTATTCGATGCACTTAAAGACTCCCATATTTACTCATGTGATTCGAGCTCCGAACTGGGAGCTACTTTTTGATATCATGTGTAATGCCAGTAACCACGCTGTGGGAGCTGTGCTTGGGCAACGAGTCGAGCGTGCTTCACATGTCATATACTACACCTCTCGAACCCTTAATCTCACCCAACTGAATTACACCACTACCGATAAGGAGCTTCTAGTTGTCGTCTTCGCTTTGGAGAAATTTCGGCCTTACCTCTTAGGTACTAAGGTGGTCTTCTATTCCAACCATGCAGCCTTAAAGTACCTAATAGCCAAAAAGGAAGCTAAACCTCGTCTCGTTTGATGGATATTCTTGTTACAAGAGTTTGATATCGAGATTAAAGACAAAAGTGGTTCTTAAAATCTTGTTGCTGACCATCTCAGCTACATCGAGAATGGTGAAGCACTTGTCTTGCTTCGAGATGATTTCCCTGATGAACATCTCTTAGTTGTCTCTAATGAACTCCCTTGGTTTGCGGATTTGGCTAATTACATCGTTACATGATAGTATTCACCTCACCTTATGCGAGCCCAAAAAAATAAGATTCGGAGCGACTCTAAACACTATGTTTGGGACGACCTTACATGAGTAAGTTTTGCTCAAACCGGTAATCTGTCGATGTGTCTCTCAGAATGAGACACAATCTATCTTGGCATTTTGTCACTCATACGCCTATGGCGACCATTTTGGTCCATGTAGGATAGTTATGAAGGTCTTGGAGAGTGGGTTCTATTGGCCCACCATTTTTATGACTCATCTTTATATGTCAAGACCTATGCCAGATGTCAATCGACCGGTACCTTGAGTCACCGGGATCAAATGCCACTGACCTCGACCTAATTTTGCAAAATTCTTGATGTTTAGGGGATTGGCTTCATGGGGCCATTTCCAACGTCACATGGTTTTCTCTTTATCTTACTAGTGGTGGATTATGTATCCAAATAGGTGGAAGTTAAAACCACTCACACCAATGATTCATCAATGGTATGCGATTTCTTGAAATCACGGATCTTTTCTACTTTCGAAGCTCCACGTGTTTTGATTAGATCAAGGTACCCATTTTTGCAACCGCATGGTTGAACATCTCTTGCGTAAGTACATGTTATACACCGTACGTCTATGGCCTACCATCCTCAGACGAGTAGGCAAGCGGAGGTGCCAAATAGAGATATTAAATCCATTTTGGAGAAGAACGTAAACCTGTTACGGAAGGACTGGAGCATGCACCTTAATGACGAGGTATGGCCTCATCGAACGGAGTATAAAACACCAATCAGAATGTCATGTATCGCTTAGTTTTCGACAAATCGTGCCACTTGCATCGGTCGAATTGGAGCATAAATCATTATGGGCCGTCGAATAGCTCAACATGGAACTTGATGCAACGGGAAAAGAGAGAAAGTTGGAACTCCAAGAATTGGAGGAGATTTGGAATGATGCCTACAAATCTGCTCGAATCTACAAAGATAAAATCAAGGTGTTCCATAATCGCAACTTATCTCGCAAAACTTTCATAGTTAGCTAAAAGGTCTTACTTTATAATTCTAGATTAACTCTCCACTTAGGGGAGTTGAGGTCACGATGGCTCGGACCTTTTATTGTTACTGACGTTTTTGGACATGGTGCAATTGAGATCAGGGGCACAGATACCGAAAAGTTTTCAAAGTGAATGGGCATTGACTGAAGCCATTCTACAAGAACTTCCCACAACACAAGATCGAGAGTGAGACTCTAGTAGTTGTAGAGTACTTTGACTAAGAGAGAGTCAGACTGAGTCTAGTCAATGACGTTAAAAAAGATGCTTTTGGAAGGCGCTCCAAGCTTCTATCCCTTTTCTTTTTGATTTTCTATTTTAGCATTTTTGTGGTATTCTTATCATTATTTCTTTGTGACTTTTTACAGGTGTTGCAACCTTTTCATAGTGCATCGAATTTCGAGAGCCCGATATGGCTTCTACAGCTCATCACATTGTTCTATACCTACGGTTATTCACATTGAGATATGGTAAGGTTACACGTCTTTATTTTGTTTACTTTTTATTCGTAGATTTAAAGTTAGTGTTAGTGTTAGTCTTCTGCATGATCTTGTATCATTTCCTTGGTTCTATATCTATCATGTTCTTTCATCATCTTATGTGTTTCCATGTGCACCTCTTGAATTGCTTTTAACCTTGAGGACAATGTTCGGAATAAGTTTGGGAGTACTTTAGGATTTGTGGATTAAGTTGGATGGATTTATGTGCGAAAGACCACATGAGAGATCATTTAAATTTCTTTCAATTATAGGTGGCTATATATGGTTGTCGGATGATATTGGTGGTGTTTGGTATCTCTTATTCATTCATTTCTTCCATTTCTTTTTCGGCCATATTTCACTTTCTCATTTCATTAGGAGTTGATACACTTTCATGCATGTATTTAGCATAATTTTCATTTTATATTGTTTAGAGTCACCTGAGACTTTGTTTCATGCTTTTGGTTGTGGATGAGTACTTTATGGTTGCCCTTTTGGCTTGAAACTTATGAGAAATTAGGAGCAATCTGACATTCTTATGATTTCATGATTAGGGACTTATTATATTGGTTAAGTTTTATGCTAGATACCAAAGGGGGCATACGGTCAGAATTGTGCAAGTCAAATTTCTATGGTGCTGAACGAGGATGTAACCCACTCGAGGCAAAATTCCTATGACTGAAATACTTTTGGGGAAATGATTTAGGTCATTTTTGAATTTAAACCCTTAGCCTTAAACATACCCATCATTTTACCACTAATTAGCCCATTTGAGCCGAAGTAAACTTGATTTCCTTGATTACCTATCATTAAACCCTTAGCCATTAGCCTTTTATCATTTTACCTAGTTGAAAACTAGACTTAGAATTGGAATCCTTAGAAAGAGACACGAGGAGAAAAAATTAGAGAAAAAATTGTTTACATACCCAAATTAAGGGCAAATTCATGATTAGAGAGTCCCACCTAAAACGACATCCACAGGAAATGGAGCAAGGAGCCGAGTGGTTGGAAAAAGGTGAGGACTGCACATGTTGAATGAAAAATGAATTAAAGAACATTTTAGTTATATTCAGGTTCTCAGGGAATTATTTGATAGTATAAGTTCTAGTTTTCCAATGTTTTTGCATACATTTTATATCACTTCCTTGGTACCCTATCTTAGCCATGTTACACCTATTAAAGTCCTATTGATTCCCATTGATGCTAAGTTTACAGTATTAGAGAGTGTGGTTGCATTTCTGTGTATGGTATTTTTGAGCTTTGATCCGCTATTTCTATGGAGATTGTAAACTTGCGTGCTTGAACGCACAGACCATGAAAACTCGTGAGTAGTTGATGGCCTTTGTCTTGACCATATCTATGTCCTTAAAGTGTGATCTTAGTTGTGTTTGGGCTGCGATTCTTGACATATCATAACTCCGAAATTTCCTGAGTGGCTTGTTAACTTGGCGACTATGTATACCAAAGGAACTCCATGAATTATGAATCGGGTGTACGATTTGTTGAATCAGTGCATAGTTATATTAGGAGTCTAGTTTATTTGTGCGTGTGTAATTTACACATTTGCTCAGGACGTGCAAAATCATAAGTTTATGGATATTTGATAAGTTGTTAATTATTCATATTATATATAGTTTATTTAGATATTTTTATTGTTGAGTCTCCAAAATATTGGCTTAATTATCCTTATTTGTCATTTTCAAGATTTTTGGGTGTGCGGCTGAATTAGTGGCAAAAATCCATGCGGAATGGAGTATTTATATGTAGTGATCAGGTACCAATGGATCAGTCTCGAGACACGCATTGCACAAGAGATAGAGAGGTCACCAACACTTTAAGTAATGCAACAAAAGACACATGTGGGTCATCAACCATTCTTGTGAAATCCCTCGATTAACTTTTTAGTTCCTTCGCCTAGGTTGGAAACTTGGTCTTCATGGATCGATCCCGAGCTTGCTACTACTGCAGTTTTTGTGGTCATTAGTAATCTCATCGAGATTATATATTTTGACGCACTCGACATGCATCATGTTTCTAAGAGATTGGTATATTAAAAGATCTAACATATCTATGGTGCATACAGATGAAACATCTAAACGATACTTCATACTGTCGTAGCTGTTGAAGTTTACCTTTCATCATCATCTTTCCATCGTTATGTTCCATTAAAAACATTTATTTTGGCCTTTGCCCTTTTTAGGAACGAACACCTTAGGATAAGAGAGGTTTTACTAGAGAATTGGTTTACGCGTGCGGAACGCGACAATAAAATATATTTCCTAAACTAACTATTTTATAAATAACGGTAAAGGGTCGTTCCCATAGAGATTGATATTCTTTCTAAGGTTCTAAAAGAAAGAAAAATGATGGGGTTTTAAGATAATGAACAAATTTACCAATGAATGAAAATACCTAGGTCAAGACATACAAGTTTGGTTCGATAAAAGATTGAATTTGGTCTTCAATCTATGTAAAATATGCAAATCAAAAGTATCATAGTGTAACTAAAGACCCAGTAATATACGCGGTTCCTCACACTTCTTTTTCTCGATAGCCAAGGTACGACAATGAATACTTCCCTAACCAAACGTATAACCCTATACTCAAGCGAATTGGGTTTAATGCATTGACTGCGATTGGTTTTGTGAAAGCACTCACCTAGACAACCGGATCACTAGTATGTTCGATTTAACCTAGATCCATAAGGTATTTGACCGGATTAGTATAGTCACTTACCATTTGTGTGGTCTTATTGCATAAGGACAGATGCATATTACTCATTAGCAGTTAAATCATGGTTTAAATCTAAATTTAACCATAATTAATCAATAAATGACAAAGAGAATAAAACACCAATAAAAAGCAATGAAATCAAAATAAATAAATTTCACAAATCTATAGATAAGAATAGTCAAACTCCTTCATAATCTTGCCTAGGCCTTGAGATTAGTCTCTCATGGTTGAACAAAAATATAAAATAAAAAAACAAAGAGATCGATTGTGGTAAAAAGTATATCCCATGGACATTTCATGCATGTACATCAATCTATATACATATCGCCATTGCGTATCAACTCTTCTACCAATTAACGCACGCACGTTTAAATATGTGTCCCCTTTACTCTGTCTTCTACATCATCACCCTTGTTCTTCACATGTAGGCCCACCAAGGTCGCCTCGAGATGCGTGCTAGCATGGTTTTCGATGTAGAACGGATCCGAGAATAAAAATACTCAATTTTACATAGTTTTTTCCCCCGGATTCAATAGCGCAATCCATTAAACCTGAAAATAGTAAATAAATATAATTAGGCTAATATTTTGGAGATTTAAACATAAATAAATATATTAATACCTTAAATAATAGTACATGTTTAACGACTTATCAAATACCCCCAAACTTGGGACTTTGCACGTCCCGAGCAAAGATGTAAATGACAAAGCAAACTAGACTCATAATATATTTATGCACTAACTAAACTAATTAATCTTATACTCAATTCCAAATTCATGAAGTTCTTTTGGTTTACATAGTCGCCAAGTTAACAAGCCTCTCAAGAAATTTCGGAGTTATGATATGTCTAGAATCACAATCCAAACACAATAAAGCTCACACTTTAAAGACATAGACTCGGTCAAGATAAAGGCTATCAACTACTCAAGATTTTTCTTGGTATATACACTTAAGCACACAAGTTTACAATCTCAGTAAAAATAGTGTATCAACACTTAAAAAGTACCATAGGCGAGAAATGCAACCATACTCTCCACTATTGTAGACTTAGCACCAATGGAGATCAATATGACTTTAAGTAGGTTATAATGAATTCAAAGCATTGGAGTAACTCACTTAATCTAGTTATAAGAACCCAAACTAAATCTTTTTATTTAAGTAGTTTTCATAGACTTTAACCTTCATTCAATTTATATATATGGTCTCAATTTTTTGTCCGCATTATTTTTTTCTCTAGTAGTACAGCCCCTACTCCATTTCCTATGGAAATCGCTTTTCTTACTTTTTTCCACCACAAGATTCCATGCTCCATTTTCTATGGAACTTGTGGGACTCTCTATATTTTGTTGTAAGAAAACTCTTCTTAGCCTTTCTCACTTTCACTATGATTAAACAAATTCTCCAATGTGGGTAAAAGTATTTTTACTTGCACAATTATGACCATCTAGCCCTTTCGATATCAAGCACAAGGCTTAGCCCTCATAGTAAATCCTTAACATGAAATCATAAAAGTGCCGAGATACTGGCTAGAGTGAGTGTTTCTCCTAATTTTTCCTAAGTTTCAAGTTAAAGAGGCAAACCATAATTTACTCATCCACAACCAAAGGCATCAAACAAAGTTTCGGGTGACTCTAAACAACAACAAAAATAATAATAATAATAATAATAATAATAATAATAATAATAATAATAATAATAATAATAATAATAATAATAATAATAACAATAATAATAACAATAACAATTATACTAAATACATGCTTGAAAATGTATCAACTCTAATGAAATGAGAAAGAAGTATGAAAGAAAAATAAATGGAATATAAGAGAAATGAGAGAATAAGGGATACTAAACACCACCTACCATCTTTCAACCGCACATAACATCATATAATTCAAAAATTCAAATGATCTCACATGCAGTCTTTCCCAAAGAAATCTATCCAACTCAATCTGTAATCCCTAAAGTATCCCAAACTTATTAAGAACCTTGTCCTCAAGGCTCAAAACAAGTCATGGAATCCATGCAACAAAAAGGAAAAAGAGTGGTGAAAAAGAATATGGATAAATAAATAACAAGATGATACAAAGGCATGCATTTTTTTAAGCATAGCAATAAAAGTCTCCAAAAACTAGTGAATGAACAAAATCTCTCAGGTCTAGGTGACTAAGGAAAGTATGGAAAAAACTCTTCGTAATAAGATCAAGAACTAATAAGCATAGGAGTTAACTTAAATAATTTCCACCAAATATTACGAGCACGATGTCTTTCAACTAAGGGTGAAATAAAAACAATGGTGGAATGAAGTCTAGAGTTTTGGGTATACTTAAAGACTCGCCAGTAATGCGGTAACTTAAGTCGGTTTATGTCTTAACCAAGTCTCAAAACACCTAAAATCATAGTAATATGTTAATTTCCTATAAATGCTCAAATTATTCCAAGAAAATGTTATCCAAAGCCAAATCTAACAAAACTTAGGTGGTATGCCAGTGCTTTTAGTGCTCATCAAACATTCATAACACCTGCAAAAATCCAAGAAACCAAGTTAAGGTTTTATTGAACATAAAAAACTAAGAACTAAACTAAAATTGAAATAAATGCAAGAAGTAAAAGAAATAAAGTTGGGCTGCCTCCCAACAAACACCTTTCTTTTAAATATATGGCTAGACTTGATGTGATTTATCATGTGATGCCCTCTCCTTTTGAGATATCAACAATAAATGGTACATTTATAGCTTTAGGCAATGCAACATGCATGCCTTCCTTTAGACTTGGGAGCTCATTTGGGACCTTTAACACATGAGATTTTGTCGTATCATGATCCTCTAACACAAAAGGTGTTGGCAGCATAGAAAATTTGCAAACGCTCCTTTACTTCCACTCCTTTGTAAGATTCAACAAATATGCATGGGAGGGTGGGTGGTTTCACCAACAATTTTTGTTGGTCTTCCTCGCTATCTTTTATGTGGTTCCTCCGGCTTTTATGAAATGACTTCAATTTTCATCTCATTTTCTTCCTCTTGATCTTGTGCAATGATAATGTATAGTTAAGTTTGAAAGACTTTAAGTTCATCCTCTATTTTGCTCCAATAGTCCACCTGTGTATCCTCATTCACCTCAACACTTTTCAATGTATAAACACTTACATTCTGCTTTGAGTAAGAAATTAGTTGTGTATTAGACAACTCTTTCTCATCAATCATATTATGAAGTGTGGTATTCATTTGAATAAGTTGAGTTTCCAAATATTGCAACCATGGATTCATATACTAAAATTGTTGAAGCACTTCATGAAGGTGTTGTTGACTAACTATTAATTGCTTCATCATATCTTCCAAAAAGATGCTTTGTTGAAATTGTTGGTTACCTTAATGACATTGTTGATGAACTTGTTGAAAAGCTAGTTCTTGGTTAAAGATCAAGTCATTTAGCATGACTTGTATAGACCTCTCTATATGTTGAGGAATTTGTGGACTTTGCATGAGCTCAAAGAAGTCGGCTATGGTGATGCATAGCTAGAATAGTGATGCTTCTCATACTTTGGTAGTAAGGACAAACATATCTCAAATGATAGTAATCCGCACAAATCTCATAAACCTCGACCTGTTGCACAAAAGAATGCATGTTAGAAATCGATGTCCATTATGTGACATACCTACCCCATTTACATTGTAATAATGTGAGTATTCGAATCAATCATAATTGTGGAAGTAGGAGGCCATCATGGAGTTGCTCACATTCATGTTAAGAACAATGGACTAATTAGACAAAATAAATAAATCAATCAATCAATCAATCAAAGAAAGGAAAAAAATAAATCCCCGGCAACGATGCAAAAAATTGATGTGCACCGAACACGTCAATAAAACATATTACCTAGACCAACTATTTTGTATATAGTGGTAAAGGTCGATCCCATGGACATTTCATGCACGTACATCAATCTCTATACTCCTCGCCACACCAGATCAATTCCTCTACCAATTAACGCAAACACGTTCAAGTATATGAAGCCTCTACTTTGTTCGCCGCGTCATCACCCTTGTTCTTCACATGTGGGTCCACCAAGGCTACCTTGAAATGCATGCTAGCATGGTTTTCGGTGTAGAACGGATCGGGGCATAAAAATACTAGGTTTTACGTAGTTTCTTTTGCCTCGGATTCAACCGCACAATCCATTAAACATAAAAATAATAAATAAATATAATTAGGCTAATATTTTGGAGACTTAACCATAAATAAATATATAAATACCTTAAATAATAGGCATACTTAACTACTTATCATTGGTCTTATTGCATGTATATGACATAGAAGATTGCTAGGAAAACTATATCATTAACCTTAATGAATACATCCTCTAATACTCCTATAGGTTGAACAATATATATGTTTGCTAATTGTACTACTATACCAATTTCTTCTAAGGGTATGTTTGTCATTTGAAAATATATTGATAAAGGCATAAACTTAATCGAGGTGCCTAGATCACATAATGCTTTAGAAACCCATATATTTTCTACTGTGTATGAAATGAAAAACATTCCAAGATCAGAACATTTAGGGGGTAATTTCTTTTGGATTAGTGCCAAAACATGTTCGCATATACTACCACATTCTTTAAAGTGTTTGAAAGTTCTTTTTCTTCCTCTAGTTTCTTAGTGTTCTTATTATTTTCTAAACTGTTGGGGAATGGTGGTCTTACTATACTTGGTTTATTCTTATCGAGTTCACAATTGCTTTCTTTGGGAATTTTATTGTCTTTGATTTCATTTTTTTTTTAATTCTGCTTCCAAGTCTTTTTAGGGAACTAGTTGTCTGGTACATTTGATTCGTTCATTTGTTTACCACTTCTCAAAGTTATTGCTTTTGCATATGAACTACGATAAGGTTGAGATGTTAATTTCCCTTGGTTAACCAATGGACTCATTTGCATTGTCATTTAACTCAATTGATTTTTTAGTGCAGCTATATCATCTTATAAAGTTTGAATTTTTTGATCTTTTGCTTTATTTGAATTTTCTAATGTAATGGTTCTATCAGTTAATGCGGGTGCTCTATATCTTTAATAATTTTAATTATCTATACCATTACTTATGTTTGGTCATAGATGATTTGTGTAGTTACTAGAAATGTAACTAGGTTAAATAGGATTATCGTAACGATTCATCACGGTGCTAGCCTCTTTAATTTTATTTTGTTGCGTCAACAGATATTCATCATATAGATGATCAGTCTCACTACAAAAGCTACAGGTTTTACTTTGAACTGATCTATCTTTTAATAATAGCTCAACCGTGCTTTTTAACTCATCAAATTTATCATCGGATGTCTTAATTGTTTTTCTATTAATTTCAATCTCTCTCAAAACAAAACCTCACTTTTGTCTCACACAAGCTCTCTTATCCTCTCCTAATTGTTTAGCCATTTTGTTAATAACATCTTTTGCTAATGTTAGTGCTATGTCGATTAAAGATCCTCCACATTCCGTGTCTAGGAACCATTGTTCTAAGTTGTTTAGTCCTTAAAAATATTCTAAAAATGTTTTTTCTCTAAATCCGTGTTATGGACATAATGATATCAATCTTTTGTATATATCCAAAATTTTACCAAAAGTCTATTCAATTTCCATCATAACATTACTAATTTATTTTCTAACTTAATTAATTTTACATGCCGGAACATATTGAAAAAAAAGGCTTCTAACATCTCGGACCATGTAGTCATGGAACTTTAAGCAAGGTAGAACAACCAATCTTGAGCTTGACCTCTTAAAGTAGAATGTAAAGCTTTTAAATTGACATATTGTAACGGCCCGCTTTAATTAATCCCGATTAAGCGGCTAATTACAAATTAATATCATAAGCTAAGACCTACGTGGACGTCATAGGAAAAGTCTATGACACGCCTAATCGGGAAATTCGTTATTTTTGTGTGGCAAATATTTAATTATTTTGTTATTATTTAATAGTTCGCGCCGCGTTAATTAAGAATTTCGCTTAGTCGCGTTGTGCGCGTGTAGTGACGAGAGTGTGCGACGTCGCGGTATGCGCGTAACTCAGGTGTACGGGGTAGTATGGGATTTAGCTGTCACATCACACCTCACATCACATCACACATCACATCAAATGTCACATCAACTATTCCTCATCATTTCTTTTGTCCTTTCCCTCCAAATATAAAAAAAAATCTCCTTCCTCATTGAAGAGAAAAAAACGGACAGAGAGGAAGAGAGGGAAAGAGAGAGAGGATAGAGAGAAAATAAAGAGAGAAAGAGAAAGAGAGAGGCGCTGGTGGGGAGAGAGAGAGAGAGGAGAGAGGGAGAGTGACGACCAGAAGGGGAAGCTCCGGCGAGGAGTGAGACAAGCAGCGATGGCGAGCTCGGCGGGCAATGACGGCAGACCGGCTCGGCGGCGGGGCGGCGGCGTGAGCTCGGACCCCCATTAATCAAGTGAGTAGTTAATGTTGTTGTTGTTGGAGTTGTGTTGTTGTTGGTTGTTGTTGGAATTGTTGTTGTTGTTGTAATAAAAAAAAAAACACAGCAACAGAGACTCCCGTCTCTGTGAAGAAGAAGGGGTGCGGGAGGGGTGCACGCACGCGTGCGTGCTTGCGTGCAACCCTCGGGCCGGTTGGGCCGGTCCGGGCCCAACCGGACCCGACCCGGGTGGGCCCGAACCGGGTCGGGCCGACCCGGTTGGACCGGGTTTGACCCGGTCCAGGGACCCACCCCTATATTAAAATAATATAATATAAATTTTTAATTTAAAAATAGTTTTAAATTAAATAAATTATAGAAAAATAAGAAAAATAGGTGAAAAATTATGGGAAAAACCCAGAAAAATCAGGAAAAATATTAAAAATGTTTTAATTGGCACCAGGAATTTAGGAGACCATAGTCGGGTGTCGGGTACGTATCTCGAGGTGAGTGCGGGACATTTCGAAGGCGTTTTGCGATTCGTTTGAGGTAAGTAATCCCACGAGAAAATTAGTTAAAATTCAATTTATGCATTTGCTTTATTTTGCATTCTAAATTATTCCATTGCGCTATTTATTGTTGTTCAATTATTGTTCATCCACTCCCACGTGTGTATGTGTGTTTGTCGACGGGGTCGGCATGGCACGGACTCACACCCCGGGGCTAGCTACCCCGCGTTGTTCGAGTAATTGGCCATGATAGGGCTACGCGGTGACTATTCTCGCGAAAAGCCGTAGGTTGAGAGATGTTTGACGTAGTCTTAAGTCTACATCAATGGTTCCTCTCGAGAGATGTTTGGACGAGGTCTTCCGTTCAATGGTTCCTCTCATTCGACCGTGAGATGTTTGGCGAGGTTGTCGTCAATGGTTCCTCTCGGTTTAGCTACGAAGATTCCCGGATGTCGACCAGGGTTCTCTGTCACGCTACACTCGTGTCCAAATATGACTTCTCAACGACTTATTTTCATGCAAATTTCTTATTGTTGTCCTTCATTTAAATTGCATGAATTGTAGCAGTTTCATTGGAATTCGTGAATATTAGCTAAAGTTTTCTGGGATTTACTCACCTGGGATTTGTCATTATTTTTTGTGACAAATCGCAGATCTTGCGACGAGCCGAGGCAAAGGAGTCTTAGGCGACTTCGCCTAAGTAGGAAGAGGCCGCCACTTTTTGCGTAGGTAGTTGTATGTATCTATTAACTACTTTATGCTATTTTGGGAAAGACTTGTATACCTGATACATGTATATGCTCATTTTTAGTACCTTTGTTGCTCTTGACATACATGGTATCTATTACCGGGATTCCACACTATAGGGTTAATTATACAAAGGCAAACTTTTCTTTTATACGGCGTTTGCATGTTTTTAAAAGGCTTCCGCTTGATATTTAATAATTTAATAAATTGTTAATAACTTAACTTAGTCAATTTGATGAGAATATCCATAAAAATTTCATAAATACTAAGTTAAGACAAATAAGGTATGTATAAAGGTGTATGTCGCAGGCAGTCAAAATTAAGTGTGCGGTGACGTGGCATGCTTGGTGACGTGTCTGGCGACGTGGCGGTACCCGGTTTGCGTTGGAAATTGGGGCCGTTACACATATTCTAACTCTATATTTTTAGGTTTCATTGACATCATCACAAAGAGCTCAAATGCATCTTCCTCACTTTTGAATAGCATGGTACCGCCTAAAGCGGCATCAACCAAAGTCTTTATATTCAGAGTCATGTAATAATAAAACACTTGTAATTAAGCTCATTTCTCTAACCCATGCCCTGGACACTTCCTTAACATATATTTCAATCTCTATCATGCTTCATCAAGTGATTTCAGCTTTTCTTGCTAAAAAATAGTTGATTTCTTGCTTCTGTTCCACTACTTTCACAGGAAGAAAGACTTTTGGAGAAATCTCTCATTTATACCAGCCCATGATGTGAGACTCCCCTCATTCAGCCCTTGAAACCACTCCTTTGCTTTCTTAGAGAGTGTAAAAGGGAAAATCTGGATTCTAATAATCTTCCTTGGTACATGGGTGATGTGAATCGTATCATACTTTTATAAGAAAATTTTCACACGATCCATCAAATCCTCATTAGACAAACCATTGAACAAACTATTATGCACCATGTTAATTAATCTCGGTTTTAGCTCAAATGGTTGGTTATTATTTGCAATCCTCATCACTGTATTATATGTTTCTTGCACATCTAGCTTGAAGTAATCCCAAAGACACCTTTGCCCCCTTTGCCAATTATGTTTGCTTTGATTCTTTGTCATTTTAGTTTACTTTTGTTTCTTTTTCGTCTTTGCTTTCTTTTAAAAACTTTGGAGAGTTAGATTGAGCTCACATTTGTCAGGTACTGATACATGTTGAGCGTTTACAATAAATTTCTGCCTTTATTATACTTTTAAATTTGTAGTAGTGGTAAGTGGGATCGTCTTCATGAGAATTTTCTGAAATTTCTTAAGAAAAAGGGTTTAATTTTTAAATTTAGTTTAATTAATTTAAATAAAACAAGAATTAAAATTACTAATTCAAACTATAATAATCAAGCTAACTAATTAGACTAACTTAATTAACACAAACCAAAATTCACTCATAGTCAAATCAATTCAATTCAGCAGAAAACAATATAAATTAAAGATCTAAACAAACATCCAAAATGATAAAACGTTAATCCGTTTTGCATCCAAACACATTACTTAAATCATAGTCATAACCATACTTTAATCTCTTTATAAAGTATTATATATCATTAAACTGTAATAATAAGTAAGTATATAGCTTTTAGCAAACCATCAGTTCTCTTTATATCACTAGAAAAGCCACATTCTGATTTTATTGAATTAATCCTTCAAAAGCTCAAAGAAATTAACTTTATGCAATAAAACCGCATAACGTTCCATGAAAACCTAGAACTACTTAGCCTAATACCTTTAGAAAGCCACTTCAATATTAAATTTAGATCTCAATCCGCCTAGGACATCTAAACTCTAAAAATCACTTTAAACAATCCCAGTTAGTACTTTAAATTAAATATATAATCATAATATCACAATACACATTTGCAACTATGCATGTAATACCAAGTTCATGATTGTGATTCGTAAATAACAATATATTAAATTAGTGAATTAAATAGTGTTATTGGTTTAAAGCATTAAGCATAAAACATTCTCTATTATGGTTGCATTACAAAACAAATCAAGTTCATGTTTAGAATTTATTTAGATTAATAAACTACTCACTCATATTTACAATAAACAATGCAATAAAATAAATAAAAGTCAATAATAAAAACACCGCTTAATTGAATACTTTAATATTCAAAAATCTCTAAAAGCAATGAATGATAATTCTCAACTAAAATTTAATAAAACTAATTAATACGACTCCAAGAGCAATCAAGGGTCCCTAATTTTGAAGCCTAGAGTTCATATATATAGTATTCTAAGTAGTACATCGTGACGACCCCTTCTTAAATTAGGGCACCGCCTGGCCTAATTGTGTCATTAAGTTCGAACCTTTCCAAACCTTATCCTTTCTTTTCTTTTTCTTTCCCAATAAGCATTTCATTATTCACATATATACTAGTAATTCAATTAACTAAAACTTTTTTACAATTTAAAGTTTATTCAGCGAAAGTCTTAACAAATTAGCGGAAACAATTAATTTAAATCCTAAGTGTGCGAAAAATCAAAAAATCAATGATCACATGCATATATATAATATAATAGCGATGACCATATATACATGTATCTGGTCAGGTAATTATCTCACAACCCAATGTATATATCCCAAAAATATCCAAAAGACATATAAAAGTCATACATCAAATCAAAAACCTATAAAATCGGATATAGCAGTGCTTTGCTGGCTCGGAGGTAGTCGTCGATCTTCTCCTTGCCTGTTTTGCTACTCAACGAATTTGCACCCACCGTCATAAAAAGAACAATGAGTACAGGAAAGTAGAAAGTAACACTAAGAGACATTTATCCGCATTTCCAAATATAAAATAAGTATCTACAAGCATAATAATAACAACTATGCTGAGAACAAGATCATGCTAATAGATACTTCAGTTAATAAATATGAAACTGACACATGGCTAAGTAGTAATGATCTAAGGTCGGTCGGTCGTGAGTCTTATCACAAATGCCTTTATTCCACTATCTCAAGGTGGAGCTGAGCTCTACACCTCTATAATCACTCACTAGTGCCCCTTACATGTAATGCATACTTGTTAACAACCCCGAGTCCCATACCCCGTGTGTTGCACAAGCAAGTGATGAGATCCCAAAAACCCTAAAAGTCTAGTGACCCCAGGTGTCATGCAAATCTCTTTCATATCGTGGTCCTAGATATAAAAACTGCTTTCATAATTATGACACAATTTCGAATTCCAACAATAGGATTGCATATTTAATGCATAAAGGAAATTGAATGTACAATAGTGTAAACTACCATGGTATTTCATTTGACTAAATGTAACGACCTATTACATTAAGCTGGTGATTAGTACTAATCTAAATCTTAATTACCCCTAGTTAGGCTCGTGGTTAAGTCTAACGTACATCGATTAGCATATGCATGTGTTTGATGATTTGTATTTGTTTGGACACTACGAAAATGTATCAAAATAGCGATGGGGCAACCCCTCGCTATTTTAGTACACCCCGTTGCTTAAGAGGGTTAGCTACGAGATTAGCAACGGGGAAGTCCGTCGCTATTTTTTTGGCGACGGTGTTAGAGAATAGCGACGGGAACTCGTCGTTAAACCCGTCGTTCAACCCGTCGCTAAACCTCATTGCTATTTTGGAACGTCTATTTGGTCAACCAACGATTCTTGCCACATCACCTAAATTAGCGACGGGATCTCGTTGCTAAGCCCGTCACCTTTTATGCCATGTGGTCTTATACCAATCCAGGTAAGAGGAAAATAGCGACGGGAAGCTGCCGCTATTCCCGTCACTATTTTAGTATAAATAAAAAAAAACAATTTAATAAAAATTATAAATAGTTTAATTTAAAATTATTTTATTTTGAAACATAGTTTTAAAAAAAAAATTAATAAATTATAAAACATTATTATTGTAAGTAAATAGTTTTTATATTATTTATTAAAATTAACATTGAAATGATTTTTTATTTTAATAAATTATAAACCATAATAATTTAATTTAATAAAAATTAAATTGGTTTTGTTTATTTGTAAACATTATGGAACATTTTTATTTTTATTTTTATTTTAAAACATTACCAAAAATTGTAAATAAATCTAAAAGTATTTTCTTTGTTGAAAAAAAAAACAATTATTTTGAAGGTTCGACTCTCAAAAAAATATTAACAAACTAAATTAAACAATTAAAATGAATATATATAACAAAAAGGTACACATGTATGTAACATGTACAGTGGGATACAAATGTACGTCTGACTACAAAATATGAAAGAAAGGTATAAAGTGATCTAAAGTCTAAAAAAGTGTATACATCAGACTTAATCATCGAGATCATATCGGTCTCTGAGTCATCATCGGCATCTCTTGGAGGCACGAATGAAATCCCTAGTCTGTCCATTGGAGCCTACTTCATACAGCCTAAGCGTCCCTACACCTCTGGCAACTCCTCACGACCTAAGATGTTATCCTGCATATCATGTAGAGGATTTGTCTACATCTCCTTAATTTCCTTCCTCAGCAGCTCAATTGGCTCATTATGAGCAAAAATAGACCGAGAAGATCCAGCTCCAACTCCTGCATGTCTACGCCTCGACCTCGATGGTGTCCACCCTAATCCGTATGACCGTCCATTATCTTCATGCTCCACGACAAACAAATATAACTCAGTCTCATCTATTGGCATATCAGGCTTTGACCGTGTGAGCTTGATGCATTTGTTGCATATTGTCGTCTGAAATAAGAATTTAAACATTCATAAATAATCTATATAAGTCATTGATATTAATCATTAATTAACCAAACAATTACTACAAAACCATTTTCTTACGACAATTATCTCTACTCTCTCATTTAAGAAAGTAACGTTGTCATGATCTTTGGTGTGGAAGTATATGCATATCTCTAAGGCTGTCGGGGGTCGACCTAATTTCCCCTCCTACAAAACATATGTTTAATTAGGATTAAGTAGTATATATTTATATATGAACTTATCAAAACACAACTCACCAGCCTCTCTACATGCTGATAGATGGATATGGAACCACCTGTATGCACAACAACACCTATATCGGGTCCCCTATCTCCATTCTCCTATTCTTGCTTGCTCTCTCAGATTTCTTTTTGAAGTTAGGGGTGGACTGCATCTTCTTGTAATGCTCGAAGATCTCGATAGATATATGACTCGACTTCTTGTCTTTGGAACACATCTTGCTAATGAAGGTGGAGTAACGAGTGGAAATCTGCCTATCGTACGCCTCTCTAATAGCTGCATCATCCGATGGATCCTAATCAAAAGAAAACAATATACAAAAATGTTGTTTTTTGTTTATATATTCAATTAGTAAAAGAAATAACTTTTGGTAAAGAGTTATTACCTTCCACTGATTCCAGTATACATCTCGCATGTGCTGGGGAACATGCTTCCATAAGTTGCCATCTTTTTGCAAGGAGTACTTGTATGCCGTGGTCATCTCCCGTGCAGCTCTGTCTGACGGGTGCAACTTTTGTTCACTAAATTGAAAATTTATGTTAGACCTTATTTTGGTCTATTAACAAAACGTCTTTAGTTATATCTAAATTACATATACTTACTATCTATCATCCTTGACAATCACAAATATTCACCCCTGCTTGCGTAGAAATGTTGCCTCTAGGGACTTTAGTGACCTGATCACCTCATCGTCGTCCATGTGAGGTTGTGTCGATGGAGGCATCGCTAGAAGGGTATGGTGCAGAACTCGGTGACTCTTAGGCATATAAATTATATGAGTCTGGTCGTGCAGTCGTGTGATGGTTGGGCTAATGTGATGGAAATGTTGATCCCCCTAATGAAAAAGTAGGCCTATAATATGGTTGTGTGGCAACATGACTAGCGACGGTGGCGTCGATAGTGAAGAAAGGAGTGTAGAGTACATCAGCATGGTGGTTAGGTCATCGACAAATACATATAGTAAAGGCCTATAGTACATTGAAGAGGGTGGTGGATGTAAAATAAGAGGGGGGTGCCTGATGGAAGAAAGGGGGATCTGCTGAGAGGGGTGAAATGGGTATATGATATAAGGGGGTCTACGGAGGATGATGCTACTGAAGATCTTCATATTGGGGATGCTGCATTTGACTAGACTCTTGAGCAACATCTTCAGGAGATCGAAAGTCTGAACGATCTGAACGGCGAGATCGGTTATCTCTGCTGCAACCGGACCGTCCACTTGAACGTTCACCGGAATGTCCACAGGATCTCTCACCGTGTAATGAATTGTATAGTCTGCCTGACATGACTTTATTAAAAAAAATAAAACTAAGTTAGAAACAGCTATATATAAATTTTCTACATTTTATATATTACATAACAAGACAACAAATATAAGACTATGTTACGTATTCCTTTACCTAAGAGAAACTAATTATATCATGGTTTGTTGTCACCGTTCCTATCATTCGATGAAAACTCGGGATTATCGGTATCATCATCTTCCTTGTCGACGTCTGACATATGTGCGCCGCTAAGATTAGCTAGCGAGATTTCAATATTATTGTCAATATCAGCCTCAGTATCATGCTCGGGTAGTTGCTCTTGAAAAACGTCTTCTTGGGTAGGCGCACTGTCATCGTTCTCAACTAAGTTGTGTTTATCGATGAACTTCGGTTGAAGTCTATACATGGCTTGCCAATTGTTCGGCGTAATTCTTACACTCGGGTAAGAAAGATAATACATTTGACTACCATGCATTACTAGTATAAAGGCTCGTACTTATTCAGTCGCAGATTTCGATGTACGTCGTTGAGTTTTAAGAAACGGTGAACTCTTGTCCCCACGTTTGGCTTGGGATCGAACCATTCACACTTGAATAACACGGTACATAAAGAACCACCATATTCGATTCTTCTCACTTCTACCAAATTCCCTAGAAGTCGCTATCACATTCTACGTAATTTATGCCTCTAACGCACACCCGCTACCATGAGTATCGTTGTTTGCACTATATGATACTATATGAAACTTGTAGTCATTAACAAGATACGCGTGATATATGGTGCAAAATCAACTTAGGCAGTACGAAAGCATTAGAAGAGTTGGATCTTGAATATATAATAATGTCTACATTCTGTACAATTTTGTATGATGAACTTCATTTTCAATTATATTACAAAAAAAGAAATGTGTCAATATGGATTTATTAATGACTTACAAAATGTTGGAACCAAGTTGAGAATTATTTCTCAAAATGTTGGTAGATTGCTTTGTGTGATATTCAGCTATTTCGAACGCAACTCCGATATGTATATCCTTATAGAAGATGAAAGAAACTAAGAATTACGATTGAAAAGAATAAGACTACACAAATCACATGAAAACTTTGTACTGTAACGTATTTATGTATACCTCATGAAAGGAGCAACTTCGGGACAATTTAACAACACATAAGCGTGTGCGGCGCTACATTCATCATCCGTGAGATAACGCCTCTTTGATCTCCTAATGGCTCGACCCGACTCGTGAAGATTGATAAGGTTCCATTAAAATTTTGACTTGGGCCGACTTGACCATCATAATTACGAGGCGGGCGATTGTGCAATGTGGAGACGTGTTCCTCAAAATATTATGATAAAATGTTGTTGCATCTTTCACTAAATAAGCATTGTAAATTAAACCCTCAACCCTTACCTTATTCCTAACATTATTTTTCAAATGTTTCAAATACCTACATTTATAGAGTTAAACTAGTTAGACATACATTTCAATTGATTTTAATTATGTACAGTAAAGTATGAATAACTGGGGACAACAATCAATTCGCTCATAAGGCAAACCCAAGTGCATTAAACCTTTACATTTGTAAAAGCTATCTACTAAACAGTTGTCTTCAGGCAACATGTCTTTATAGACCTGCAAGATTTCATTGAATGCTTGCTTTAAAATATGGTGATTGGACTTTATCGTCAACAAAAGTGTAATTGCCGAGAGTTTTGTTATCTTCTTACAAGCCGACCAAAGCGGTTGATTCGCTGCATCATTCATTTCGAATAAGTTTTTTGCTTCTGGGTTAAGCTCTTTCATACGGTTTCAATCAAAACTCGATCTTGTGTGGTCATGTATCATTTGATGATATGACGTCGCATATTCGTCCATTGGATTATCACATTCATCATCCATATCGTTTATTAATTCTTCCTCCCTATGTTTGGTCCAACAATAATAATCAGGAACGAATCATTAACTCACTAGATGAAGCTCTACGGTGTTTACATCGTAGTATTTCTCGTTGCGACATTTTCAGCAAGGACATCGAATTTCCCTTCGTTGAGAAAAGTGGTGCAGTGTTGCATGACATTTTATGAACTCCATGCCACCCACAAAATCCAATCGTGTAACCGCCTTCAATGCGGCTGTACATCCAATCTCGAGACACAGATATCTTGAAAGACCTAAACAACCCTAGCTAATTAAACACACATACACACCAATCACTATAAACATTTTCATCGAATGTCAAACCTAATTAGTCGAAATGCTACATTTGCACATATTCTGCATCATATATGTCATATTGTTTAGTCGAATGTCAACCGTAATTAGTTGAATTGGTAACAATATACTTTGTGTAACATTATTATATATTATAGCTACCATAATTATTAAATTTTAACTATTATATTTTGTTTTGATTTATTTTGCCATAAATTTATTTGGCTTAATTATGTTTTTTTTTTCATTATATATACGGTAAATACTTTGTTTTCTATTCATTAAAGTTTTAAAGTACATTAATATAATTGTACTCATAGTATAAATTATTATAATTCTCTTTCAATATCTATACTATACATAATGCCAATCCTCATTCCTATCCGATTAAGCCTAAAATTCATTTATTTTCGAAATTTTCCTCAAAAGATTCTATCTTATTAGTTGGAATAATTAGCAAAAAAAATAAAATTAAGGGTATTTGAGTAAATCTCGATTCAACTAACTTTTTTTTTCTAATTGGTTGGGACTTGAAAGTTTAAAAGTGGAAATTAAAGGAGAGAAAATAACATGTGAGAGAGAGAAAAATATTTTCTAATTATTAGTTAGTTAGTTACTACTAAATTATCTTCATCTAACCTTTAACCGTTCCCTCTAATCTTTAACCGTTCTCTCTTAATCATCTACATGCAATGCACTTGCCATACACTAGTATATATAGTGTAATTATTAATTTTAAGTGGTTTTCTCTTACAAATATATAGTATAAGTTTTATATATAGTATAAGCGTACATCCATATAATGTATATATATATATATCTACCATAATTACTAAATGTTACATGTTTTAATTTGTTTTCGCTTAATTATGTTTCTTTTGAATTTATATACAGTAAGCACAATTTTTTTCATTAATTAAAGTTTTAAACTACATTAATATAATTTTACATATAGTATAAATTATTAATCTTTAAGTAGCTTTCTATTACAAATATATAGTAAAAATTATATATAGCATAATTAGTACATCCATATAGTATATATAAATTTTAAAATGCTTCAATTTGATTTAACAATTTTGGTTTAATCTAGTTTCATTTTTTCAATAACATATAATATTAGTATTATTTATATATAGTATACAATTTAGTGTTGCTATATATTTTTATGTTCAATGAATCATATATTTCCTCATTATTTTTAAAGTGGTTTAAACTTATATATATATATATGAGTCCTTTATTTTTGCCCTACTTAAAATGTAACTTGTTTAATTGATTTTTATCATTTAAATAAGATTTTATTACTAAAGTCTACGTCATTAATATTTCATTTTTATTTTTTAACAGTATCTTTAATGCAACTAAAGATGCTATATAAATATATAATATTTCACTTTTTCTTAATTAAATTATAGATCATTACAAAATAAATACATACATCACAAAATAATCGCAACAAAAACTAAATTACATTCACATATATATCACCATAAAAATCATACATTTCACCTTAAGTTAAAATTCATACAACTATATTAATAAAAATCATCCATATATGTCACTATAAAATGTTATACTAAAATTTTATTCAAAAACAATTTTATTTTTCACCAAATTATTTAAATGTAAATATTTCACAAATAATAAAAACAATTTCATATAAACCATATTCAGAAATAATTACATATAAATTACTCAAACAATTTCATTTGTCACCAAAAAATCTTATTCTAAAAAAAATAAGAAAAATAAATAAATAATATATACCTAAAGCCCACAGAATGCGACACTAAAAGAGAGGGTGCCGGGGTCGGGCGAGAGAGAGGAAAGGAGAGGCGACGGACGGTGGCAGTGACGTCGAGGGAGAGAGGCAGGAGGGCCAAGGCAGCTGACCAATGAGGGAGAGAGGGATGACGGTTGGGCTAGGCTGCGGACCGAGGGAGAGGAGGGAGAGAGGGGAGCCGGAGGCGAGAGAGGAAGGCCAGAGTGGAGGGAGAGAGGCTGTAGGGAGAGAAATGGAGAGAGGGAGAGGGAAAGGCGAGATCAAGGGTTTAGTTTCAATATGTAGCGATGGGGACACGTGGCCAAACCTATCGGCACCATGTGGCAGGCAAAAGCCACGTGACGCCTTTGAGCAAGAATTTCCTCGCTCAAAGATTAGCGACGAGGAGCCATCGCTATCCCCGTTGCTAATCGGGTCAAATATTCAAATATGCGCCCCTTCGCTAAGTCGTCGCAATTTGGCGACAGGAGATAGCCCGTTGCTATTTCCTATCACTGTTGCTCGCATTTTTTGTAGTAAGATTGTTTAAGGAATTTTATAGGTTGTAATATAACAAAGGATTTATATATTAGCTTATAATTGGAAAATACATAATAAACAATAAATTTTCGGTACGGAATGAATGTGTACACCCATAAATACTCTTAGGCTATATTGGATATATAAATATATATATTCAAAAACTATAAGTTGGTTTGAATAATATAGATCACCGGATCACCTCGAGATAAGCATGAGTGTTGATGATGTCAACATGTGTGTCACCATAAGGAGTGTCATGTTAGCACATCAATCATTTAAACAATCTCGAGATAACATGGTTTTATCTAAAAAAAATCCATATATTTAAACTAAAAACTTTATACTTACCTCCATAAATTGATCGAGTGAGAAAGAGAGCTGAGGGTTTAGTGATTATGATCCTAGGAAATCACTCAAAGAGCTGATTCAATGTGGATGAAGGAGATTAATCAACTGGAAATTCAAAGATCACCACTTTAGTAAGTTTAGTTTTTATGTCTGTTGAAGTTCAATTCAATGATAGTGATGCAATCTTTATGAATTATGTTGTTTGTTGGCAGGAAATGGTTTATTACCTCACAAAGGTCATCCCTAATGAATTTTGGGAGTGTTTGTGATTGTTTTATGGATTTATTGATGGAATAGTGGTTGGTGCCTTATGTATAGTCAAAACAGTACTGGGTCGAGCATGCTCCACCTAGCAGAGGAGTGCGCTCCCTTCATCAGTGAAGATGAACTCAGCTGATGGAGCGCATTCCACCCATTGAGGGAGCATGCTCTCACCCTAGAAAACAATGAATAAACTGAGTTTTTATTAGAACTTCTTGAGGACTTAGAGACTGAACTATGGGTTCTAAATATAGGGTATTAGACCTAAATTGATCACAAATGGTTTTTGATAGGTTGGATCCATGAGAAAGTTTGAGTGCCCAAAAAGTTAAAAATTTTAATACGAAACCTAACCCAATGTAGGTACAGATTCTCTTATTTATTAATGTTGTCTGGCTATCTTAGAATATGTAGTTCATATAGTTTATGGACTGAAATGTGGGACTATGTACATTGTGATGTTTTTTTATTAAATGAAAAACAATGTCTGATGTGATCTATGAGAATAACTCCTAAGGACAAAGCAAGGTTGTATAGGATACGGAGATGATCTCCTGGTCTATACGTAACTCCTACTCGGTTAGATAGGTTATGTGGGTTATATATTCACTAGAGGATTTTGGAAAGAACCATTTGGCATTAATGGATTGTCTAAACAACACAATAGCCAATGTGTTGGTCTAGTGATCGCATTAATAGCGTCAGTGGATAATCGACCCTAGTTTTATAAATAAAATGGGAATCACGATGTAATAGTCATTTATAGTTTGGTTTGCATCCATTATTTATTAAATTATATGCTTTTCATATTCCTGTTAGTTAACATTGGTGCATATTGTTATTGCATAGTGTTCTTAATTATTATATGGAATATTGATGGCTTTGTGAGTCCTTACTTACTGAGCAAGTTGGAGCACTCATCCCAAATTTAATATTTCAGTTTCGTAACCTAGCGTTTCACCGAAGGGCAAGGAGAATATTTAAGTGTCTTGTTATGTTCTTTACGATGTAATGAATCTTTTTGTACCTATATAAATCGTTTGATATATCTTGTTGTATATAAACAGGGTTAGGAGGTTTGTAATCGAGGTTTTGGATTTTGATAAACTCTGTATTACCGTATATTGTTTGAATATCATTTTTTTTTATTTTTGATGCTTATACTTTGTATTTTTTATTTAATGTTCATATATTGTTTAAGTTTATCAGGTACAAACGGAAAGGTTGTTGGCTCTAGTTAAGTATGGCTGGGTTATCGGGGCTTAATTAGGGTTTTAGGTTCGAGTATCGCACTAATCGGGATAGGGGTGCTATAGCTTGGTATCAGAGCGTAAGGTTTTTCACTTTTGAATTAAGCGTTAACTCGTGATAGTATTTAGTATCATAGACAAGGCTCTAACCTTAATTTTACTTTCAAATTATTTTTAAAGTAAATGATAGCATATTCTAGTATACTAGAACCTAAGTTTATTGACTTTAGAAATTGTCTCGAGTTATAAATAAGCTTAAGGTTTTATAAACGGTTTTCATCATGTTTTGGAGGAAAATGAAAATGAAAACATTATTATACATTATTTGATGCACATATTGTTATTTACTATGTAGATATGATTTCCTTGTATTCTCTAAATGTTACCTAATGATCTTATCTCTCCTTTGACTTAAAATCTAATGGCAAATCAGGGAGAGGGTTCATAGAGGTCTGAACTTCAGGGTAATAGGGAGTCTGGGGATTGGAGAAAATATAACACAAAGCAACAAATGAAGGAGCTTATGGAGTCTTAGGCAAAACTTATGGCTATGCTGATGGCTCAGATGAGACCACCAGTACAGTGATCGAGACACAGCCTGCGAATAATCCTGAGATTAGTAGAGCTGAGGGAGGAGTTGAGATAGTGTCAGCTCCAACCCAACCAGCATTAACACATACTAAGGTGTCAAAAATAGCTGCCACGGTTCCAATTAATTTTGAAAAGGCTTTTTTTCTCAAAACATGCAAATAATTTGTGAAATACGATATTATGAGATTGAATAGCATAATGGAGGAAGGGGTAGTTGAGACCTGGATATTGGAGATGGAGCAAAGACTCATTGCTGTAGATGTTGAAAACCGATTTAAAACTAAACTTGTTATATTTTTGTTGATAGATTCTGCACAAAAGTGGTAGAATTTCCTAGAGAGAGAAGGGAAGACTTTCACCACTTGACCACAGTTTAGGACTATATTCTACAGGCAATATTTTCTGAAATCAGTCAAGGATAGGAAAAAAATAGAGTTTATTCAACTGAAATAGGGAGCTATGTTTGTATGGGAGTATTATGGGAGAGAGGAGACTCATTGAGTTGAGTGAATTCTCTCTTGAGATGGTAAAGCTAGAGGAGAACAAACTAGAATTGTGCTTTGGTGGGCTGAATTACGATATCAGAGTTATGGTTTCCTCTCATCCTTGCACTAGCTATGCTTTTATATTTGAGAGTGCGATGGAGGTGGAAGCAACTATTCTAGCCAAACCTTCTAAAATAGTACCTACGCCACCACTAGCACCACAGTTTCCTGGAAGTTAGAGAATCTAGGAATTTTCTTCTTTTAGGCCAAAGAAAAAGCAGAGGAGTGTAACTTAAGTAGATACACATTAAGGGTTCGTAGGGATGACTTTTGTTAGTGCATCGGTCCCACCAATTTCTCAGGCTTTAGTAAGTCAAACCACCTTTATCGCCACCTCAGTCTGGAGGTAGAGGTAAGAGCTGAGCACAGTGTTCATAGAAAAAACCGAGTAGTTCGGGGCAGGTTTCTTAGGCCAGTAGTTTTCCTCAAAGGGTTTCGACAATATGTTATCGGTGTGGGCAATCAGGGCATATTTAGAGAGAGTGTTCCTTATCATCGGCTACATCAGTGGGTAGTACAACACCGCCTGCATGAGGATAGACTCAAGTAGTGGCTGGGGTAGATACAAAGGCAAATAGGAGACTTGTGGAAGGTATATTGAATATTTATGGTTGAGATATGTATGTTTTGATTAATGTTGGTTCTACAGCTTCCTTTATTGCGGGTGTAATGGTTAATGAGTTGAAATTGAAACCTATTAGAGCTAGTACATTGTTGATTCAGAGCACAACAGTGAGTGAGATGGTCTATCCTAACCTAATCTGTGAGGGATGTGTCAAAATTGGGTAGAATGAACTCCCAATTAATATGTGGGTGATGGTCTATCCTAACCTAATCTGGAAATTGATGCCTTACTAGGGATGGATTGGTTGTCAACATACCATGCCAATATTGAATGTTTCCATAAAAGAGTAATCTTTCAAATCCCTAACCTTTCTAATATTGTAGTATTTAAAGGCTATAATCCTTTACGACTTGCAACTCATGGAAGGGAGGCTACTTTTCAAGATTTAGAAGTTATGGCGGGAGTTGTCACATTTGGAAAGCCTAAATAGGAACTTAAGGTTGGTGAGATACCCATGGTTTATGAATTTCCAAAAGCCTTTCCATCTGACTTGCTTGGACTTCCATCACCACGTGTCATTCACTTCATCATTGATCTTATCCTGGTACCAAACCTATATCTATTCCTCCATACCATATGGCATTGAAGGAATAACGTGAGTTGCATACTCAGCTTGAAGAGTTGTTATAAAAGGGTTTTATCCATCTTAGGATGTCACGTGGGGAACACCAGTTCATTTTGTGAAGAAAATGACATAAACCTTATGTATGTGCATTGATTATAGATAGCTTAATCGAGTGACTATTAGCAATAAATATCTATGACCCAGGATCGATGATTTGTTTGATTAGTTGAAGGGTGCTACATATTTCTCGAAGATTGATTTGATGTCCGATTATCATTAATTACGGATCAGGGATGGCGATATGCACATCGAGTTTATAGTGATGTCGTTTGGAATCACTAATGCTCCATCTATGTTCATGGACTTAATGCATAGGGTGTTTAAGCCCTATCTTGACCAGTTTATCATCGTGTTTATCAATGATATCTTGATATACTCGAAGATTGAGTAAGAGCATTTGCACCACCTCGAAGTTATATTACAAACTCTAAAGGATAATCGGTTGTATGCTAAGTTTAGTACGTGCAAATTCTGGTCTTCAGATGTCAAATTTCTTGGACATGTGGTTAATGTTGAGGGTATATATGTTATCCAGCGAAGGTCGAGGCAATTAGAGATTGGCTTACTCCTACCATAGCATCAAATGTTCAGAGTTTTCTGGGGTTAGTGGGTTATTACAGACGGTTCATTGAAAGATTCTCTCGTATTACTCTTCCAATGACTTGGATAACACAAAAAATATTGACTTTGTTTGGTCAAATGAGTGCAAGGCTACCTTCAAAGTTTTGAAGGATAGTTTGACTATGACTCATATTCTTTCATTACCTGAATCATGGAAGAAATTAGTGATTTATACTAATGCTCCTCATTCAGGCTTGGGTTGTGTGCTGATGAAGGAGAGTATGGTTGTAGCATATGCTTCAAGGCAACTCAAGGTTCATTAAAGAAATTATCCAGTTCATGATCTTGAACTAGCTACAATTGTTTTTCCGTTGAAGACTTGGAGGCACTCTTTGTATAATGAGAAGTTTACAATATTTTCATATCATAAGAGTCTGAAATACTTGTTTACTTAGAGTGAACTGAATATGAGGCAACGTAGATGGCTTGAGTTCCTCAAGGATTATGATTTCACTCTAGAGTATCATTCAAGCAAAGCAAATGTAGTTGTTGATGCCTTGAGTAGGAGAACAATCTGCAGAGAGAGTGTAACTACAGCTAGAGCTTCTCAATTTAGACTTTATGAGGAAGCTTCGATGATGATGATTCGTGAAAGTCTAGTTGGAACATCATCGGCAGATAAAGCTAGTTCCAAATCTACTAATTAGTTCTTCTATGCTCAAATTCGAGATGAACCGAAGATGATTCAGCGGGTGGTTGATTGTCGAAAAGCTGATCAGGATTATATAGTACACTAGAGGTTAGTGGCTGTAGATCATCCTGATTAGTCAGTTTCTAATGGTGGGGCATTATAATTTAGGGATACATTATGAATTCTAGCTAAGGATTAGTTGAGGCAAGAGTTGCTATGGGAATCTCATAGACCTCATTACTTTATTAATCCAGGATTAATCCAGGTAACACTAAGATTTAGTGGATTAGTTGAGGAAGACTAATATTATTGAGTTTGTAAATAGATGTGAGAAATGGGAACATATATCGATGGATATTGCTTTCATTGTATTTGAATTAGCATAAACGCATGATACGGTATAGGTTATAGTTGATAGGTTGACAAAATCTGCGCATTTCTCACTAACTTCCCTGCGAGATCTTCTTGATCAATTATGTGAGGTGTACGTACATGAGGTGTTTAGATTTCATGGAGTTCCAATGTCGATTCATTCGCATAAAGATAAAAAACTCATGTCCAAATTATGAAGTGAATTGCAGAGACAGTTGGGAATTGTTCTTAACCTTATTACGATATACCATCCGCAGACTGATGGTCAGACTGAGTGGTTGATATTGGTGCTAGAGGATTTGCTTCGATATTGTGTCTCGGAGTTTGGTGGTAATAGGGAGAAATATATTCATCTATGTGAGTTCTCTTATAACAATAACTATCAAGCTAGTATAGGAATAGCTCATTTTAAAGCTCTGTATGGTCGGCCTTGTTGTTCACCTACGTGTTGGGCAGATATTGGAGATACAGTTATGTTAGGATCAAAGTTGATTCAGGACTACATAGAGAGCATTCAATAGATTCGCAAGCGTTTGACTACAACACAGCTGAGACATAAGAGATACGTAGATACACATCATAGGTTTTTTGGACTTTTCAAAGGACGATCTTATCATGTTGAAAGTTTCACATATGAAAGAATTATATTGATTTGGGTTGCAGCGTAAGCTAGCTCCTGGGTACATTGGGTCATTTAGAGTTTAGGAAAGGATGGATCATGTTGCTTACAGGTTAGAGTTACCTCCTCAACTAGCCAGAGTTCGTAATGTCTTCCATGTGTCTATGCTTCATAAGAAGGAAACTCATTTCTCTCCAAGGAATGATTGGAATGAATTTGATCTTCAGAAGACTTATCTTACGAGGAGCAATCGATTCAAATACTTGATCATAAGGTTCAGGGGTTAAGAACCCAAAAAACTCATATGGTTAATGTGAACTAACCTGGAGCGAAAGTCCTATATGAAGGAGCATTTTCCATTTCTCTTCGAAACTACAAGTAACTTTAAATCTACTTTAATTGCGAGGACAAAATTACTTTAAATTAGAGAGACTGTAACGACATGTTACCTTAAATAAGTGATTGCACTAATTCAAATCTTATCTAACCCGAGTTAGGCTCGTGAATAAGTTTGACATATCTCGATTAGCGTAAGCGTATATTTGCATGATGATTTATGTTTGTTTGTATTGTTAAGGAGTTTTTTAGGTTTTTATGTAATATAGTATTTATATACAAGCCTATAATTGGAAAATACATAATAAACAATAAATCGTTGGTACACTAAGTGTGACGATGGGGTCATGGAATGAATGTGCACACCAGAGAATACTTATGGATATATATATATATATATATATATATATATAAATATATATTAAAAACTAAAAGTTGGTTTGAATAGCATGGATTGTCAAATCACCTCGAGATGAGCATGAGTGTTGATGGTGTCAACATTTGTGTCACCTTAAGGATTTTCATGTTAGCACATCAATCATTCGATCAGTCTCAAGATAGCGCGATGCGTATCTTTAAGGAAGTCCATATATTTAAACAAAGAACCTTATACTTATCTCCATAAATCGATCGAGTGAGAAGGAAAGCTAAGGGTTTAGTGATTCTGATCATAGGAGATCACTTAAGGAGCAGATTCAACGTGGATTGAGGTGCTTAATCAACTGGAAATCCAGAGATCATCACTTTGGTAAGTTTATTTTTTATGTTTGTTGAAGTTTAATTCGATGGTAGTGATGAAATCTCTGTGAATTATGTGGTTTGTTGACTAGAAATGGTTTATTACTTCATTAGAGGTCCTCCCTGATGAATTTTAGAGTGTTTGTTGTTGTTGTTTTATGGATTTGTGGATGGAACAGTGGCTGCTGCCCTGTGTACTATCGAAAGAGTATAAGGGGGAGCGTGCTCCACCTAGCAAAGGAGCACGCTCCCTTCATCAGTGAAGATGAACTCAACTACTGCTATAGCTCACTCCACCCACTAAGGGAATGCGCTCCCACCCCCAGAAAATAACAAATAAACTGAGTTTTTATTTAAATTTTTTAAGGACTTAGGGACTGAAATATGGATTCTAAATATAGGTTATTGGACCTAAATTGATCACAAATGGTTTCTGATATATGTTAGATCCTCGGGAAAGCTTGAGTGCTCAAAAATTTAGAAATTTAAATATGAAACCTAACCCAAAGTAAGTACGGATTTGTTTATTTATCAGTGTTTCCTAGCTATCTTAGTATATATAATTCATGTAGTTTACGGATTGAAATGGGGGGCTATGTACCAATGATGTTTTTGATTAAATGAAAAATTGTGTATGATGTGATCCACTAGAGTAACTCCTGAGGATCAGACCAAGTTGTATAGAATACGTGGATGATCTCTCAGTCTATACGTAACTCCTACTTAGAGATAGATTGCATGGGTTACACATTCACTAGAGGGTTTCGAACAGAACCATTGGGTATTAATGGATTGACCAGACAACATATCGAACAGTAGGTTGGTCTAGCAATCGCATTATGGCATCATCGGGTAATTGACCCTTGTTTTTAAATAAAATGGGATCACAGTGTAATAGTCATTTACAGTTTGGTTCGCATCCGTTATTTATTGAATTATATGCTTTCCATATTCTTGTTAGTTAACATTAGTGCAAATTGGTATTGCATAATGTTCTTAATTATTATATGGATTGTTGATGGCTTTGTGAGTCCTTACTTACTGAGCACTTTGGAGCGCTCACCTCGAATTTAATATTTCAGGTTCACAACCTAACGCTTCAACGAAGATCAAAGAGAAGATTTAGGTGTCTTGTTATATTCTCTATGATGTAATGAACCTTCTTGTACTTATATACTCTATTTGATATATTTTGTTGTATATAAACATGTTTGGGAGGTTTGTAATTGATGTTTCATATTTTGATAAACTTTGTATTATTGTATGTTGTTTGAATATTGAAAAAGTTTAAATTTTTTGTTGCATATCCTTTGTATTTCTTATTCGATATTAATATACAGGTTTAGTGTTTCTAGTACAAATGGAGAAGTTTCTGGTTCTATTTAAGTTTGGGTGGGTTACCATGGCTTAATTAGGGTTTTAGGCCAAGTATTGCCATAATCGGGATATGGGATGCTACACTAAATATATGAAGAAATAAAGAATGACATAACACATGATATAGAGTTAATGAAACCATTAAGCAACAATCGATGCCATGATAGCAAACTCGCAAAATAAGATGAATCAATAAGTCATTGCATATAGAGTACCAAAAATGATTCAGTTTAAATAACTGAAAATAAATAGAAATACTAGATTGAAATATAAATAAATATATCAATCAGTTTACTTACAATCCACGTAATTTCCTAGGCTAATTTGACCTCCCACACCTCGAATCGCGTACCCGAACCCCCAAGACTTTTCCATAGGTTCTTGATATCATTTCATATGTTTTAGAGTATGTTAATACCTTCAATTCGGGTACTATAGTTGATTAAATTATTTAATTTGGAATTAGAAATTGTTGATTATGTGCTGTCAGAGCACTTTGTGCACTGAATAGCATACCCAGCATGCTAATGACCCATTAACTACCCACCATGCTAGTGCCCCATTAACGCACTATACATAAGTAGCACGCTAGCTTATCATACTTAGTGCTATGTGCAGGAAAACTTAGAGTTCTGCGCTTTGAATTCTTTTTCTCCACATAGGGCTATTACTAACACCTTGAACCATTTGTTTTAACTCACACAACAATCAAAACCACCACCGCAGCAACTCTGACTCATAATTACATCAAATTCAACTAAAGTAATGTTGTAAGCTTGACTTACCAAATTGATGAACACCTATATCTTGATAAACCACCTTCTAACACCAAATATGCCCACCCACTTTATCTTTCTCTAATTTTTCTTTTTCAGCAAGTAAAAATGAGTAGATTTGAAGTTCAAATCCACTTAATATACATGTATAGATAAGGTTGATTCCTAGCCATTGATCTTGATGTGTATACTCATCTCGAGACTAATCTAATTGCCTACATCTTGACATAATTTCACTAACTCTCCACTTACCCATAATGACACTAAATGAAACTTAATTGGTCTCTAGATGTATTAATACGTAACTCGAGGAATCATTAAGTGGTTGTTGTTTTAACTTTCTAAATTAAGCACATTTCATGTAAATCAAACTGTAGTCACATCTAATTCAATTAAATTAAGCCACATAACTTAACCCACAATCACCACGTCACTCACTATCCCAGTCCTATACTGACATGCATCTCAAGGCACATTCACGCTCACGTCTCGACACATTAACTTTTGTAAGAATGACTGAGTAGTCTACACATATATAATACACCAAGCATACATCAAAACACATATAACAAATACCTCGACCACATCACCTTGGTTAGTGCACGTATCTCGATGTTGGTCCCACGTCGGGTCACTGATCCTAATTAAGGGATTAAACTTGAATTAGAAACTTGGGTCATGAAGAATCTTCCTAACTATGGAAGTTTTTTTCCTTGAAATCAAAATTCAGTTAAAGTTATACCTGACTTAAATAGGTACGAAAATATATCTCGCAAGTAGTCTTTCCATTCCCAAGTGAGTTCCGAGTAACTATGGAACTACCACTTGACTATGACCTTCAGGATAGACTTGCCTCTCAATTGATCTACCCTTCGATCTAGGATCTATACTGGCTACTCCTTATAAGATACATCCTCACTTTGGTGAATCTGACTCATGTAAGCAATCCCTTACACCTACTTTCAACTTAACTAGTCAAAACATATAAATAAAGAAGAATGGATGAATCCCTTATATCTGTGAAGGTAACTCAAATTATATGCAACCTTCCTGACCCGTCTTCTAATGAACTCCGATATATCTGCATTCATCTCAAGCCACCAAAAATGTCTCCTCATGTCATGGTACATCTTGGTTCTACAGAGATGAACAATGAATCGGGAATGATGTCAATCCTGAAAGATTTCATCCCTCAGCTTTGCCTTTGATGATATTTATAATCTACCTTTAAATCTCAGACACTAATATGTTGTCTTTGTCCAATCAGTACAATCAGTACTTTAAGCTAACTCGCTAAATCTAAGGTAAAAGATATCGCCTTTATAACCCTCTGACACTTTCTATGTAGACATTGTTTGTAGCCTCATCTTTACACAAATCATCACTCAAGTTTTAGTGGGAATATCTTACTGAATCATCATCGCCGCTGCCACAAGTAACCCATAATCAAACGTCATATGGCATTTAACAACTTTGATGTATCCGGTAGGTATCCTACTCAGCGCATCAGCAACTACGTTAGCTTTTCCTGGATGATACTCCAAAGAAAAGTTGTAGTCTTTCAGAAACTTAAACCATCTACGCTATCTCATATTCATCTCTTTTGTGTGAAGAGGTGTTTCAAACTCTTATGATCAATGTAGAGTATGAACCTTTCTCTATATAGATGATGTCTCCAAATCTTCAAAAGAAATAACATTGCTGCCAACTAAGTCATGAGTAGGATAATTCCTTTCATGTATATTGAGTTGTCAATATGTATAAGTCGTTGTGCCTTTGTTCTGCATCAACACACAACCTAGACCTATATGACAAGAATCTATATATACCTGAAATCCTTGTCCAACCTTTGGCAATATCAACACTAGTGAGGTGGTCAACAACTTCTTCAGTTGAGCAAATGCCTCATTCCAGTCCTTATAACAATCAAATTTGATGTCCTTTTCGTCAATCTAGTAAGTGGTGAAGTGATCTTCAAGAAATCCTTTACAAATTTGTGATAATACCCTACTAATCCTACAAAACTCCTAATCTTCGCAGCTGATGTCAATGTCGGCCAATTCATAATAGCCTAAATCTTGGTCGGGTCTACAACAATACATGCTACTCCAATAACATGTCCCAAGAACTTGACCTTTGATAGCCGAGATTCATACTTGCTGAACTTGTGGTATAGTTTGTACCCCTTCAAAGTCTGCAACGTCTCCCTGAGGCACTGCTCGTGATCCTCTCGATTCCTCGAATATATCGATACATCATCGATTAAAACTATCACGAAACGGTCTCATCACATGATGCATCAAATCCATAAACATGGAAGAGGCGTTGGTTAATCTAAACGCCATGACTATAAACTAATAGTGTTCGTAACTGGTGCTAAAAGCTGTCTTGGACCTATCCTCATCCTTGATCCTAAGCTGATGATACCCTGATCTTAAGTCTACCTTAGAGAAGATACATGCTCCTCTCAGCTGATAAAACAAGTCATCAATCCGTAGTAATGGATACTTGTTCCTGATTGTGACCTTATTCAACTGTATGTAGTTAATACACAACCTCAAAGTACCATCCTTCTTTTTCACAAATAGAACATGTGCTCCCTATGGTGACATAGAAACTGTGATGAATCCTTTCTACCCAAATCTTGTAGCTAACTCCTCAACTCCTTTAACTCTCTCAAAGTTGTGCGGTACGGTGGTGTATAAATAGGTTTGGTGCATGGTACCAACTCAATGATAAAATCAATCTCTTTTGATGGTGGTAAACTAGCTAAGTCCTCCAAAAACATGTCTGGGAACTTGTAAACATCTGGTATGTCCTTAAGTCTAGGTCCCTGACTCTCTGCCACAACATACAATGTTACTAGAGTCTCCATCTCTCCACTAGTCGCTAAGTCGACCTCACGCACTTGGCTCTTGATGTACAGACTCTATAGGTAAATATCGGATATCTTGGGATCTTAAATATCATTGTCTTAGTGAAACAATCTATATGAGCATAATATAGTGCTAACTAATCAATCCCTAACAACGCATCGAAGTCTAAGAATTCAAGAACCTTGAAGTCTGCAGGTAACTTTACCTTGACTATCTCTAAAGAACAACCCTCAACAAGATAATTAGGTAAACCTTATCCCGACTGCGGCACTAAAAATCAAATTTATGCTAACTCTAAACGGTTTCAACCAGGAAATGTCTATCATGCGACCATAAATGAAAGATAATGTACAACCCGAATGAAATGAGACATAAATCTCTACTAGAAATGGAAACCATACCTTCAATAAGTCCTCGAGTATCATTTGTATCTGGCTGATTTATCATGTGTACTCCCTTGTGACTCTTCTGTGGGAATACTATTTTCGACTGTGGACAATCTCTCACTATATGTCCAACCTAACCATGCCTATAGCAAGTGGATCGGTCTGCGTTGACCTTAAGCCTGATCTTAGGCCTATCCCTATGATTTCCTCGACCTTTACCAGCCTATTGTTGTTGTCACTGGTGGTGATGAAAGAGTTAGTAAATTAGGAATTGGCAAAGTTGATCTGCATAGAGGTGGAAATGGGGGTCTACCAATTATAATTTATAGCGGAACTGGGTGTGACGCATAGGATACAAGCGATGTGGCTACTCCCAATCCCTGAGAACTCATGTCCCATCTCCTCTGTCCCTTACCCATATGTTTTCTCCTCTCAAACTCCACGGTCTAATATGTTGATAATGTTGGTCCCAACGGTGTCCTATCAACAACTCTACTCAGGTAGTAGGTCTCATGAGAAAGTCCATACTCGTAGATCTCATCCAAGGTCCTAGTACCTGAACTAACCATATAAAATCATATATCTGGCCTTAGTCCATCTCTGAAATGGTACACAACCTCGGAGTCATCTTTCACTAAATCCCTAACAAATTGTCTTAGATAGCCAAATCGATCTCTGTAACTCATCACCGACTCATTGGATCCCTGTCTTAGATTCATAAAACCCTTCCTCAACCTCTTCATCAATGCAGGTGGGAAATACTAGTGATATAACTTTCTCTTAAAGGCATCCCAAGACTCAAAGTCTCCATCGGTGTCTTTTGTAGCGTATACGACAAAATCTCAGCTCGAAGTCTGTCCTTAATCCTAAAGAATCTATGAAGCTTTTCCCGAGATAAGACCCACTTCTCAATCTTCTCAAAGTCTTTCTGACCCGTCAAAATACACTAGCTTTAGTCTTATGAAGTCCTTCACCAGCAGAACCTCTGCTGACGAACTCGAATATGTAGGCGTGGGAGACGATGTATCAACTATCTCTATAGCTAGTGCTTCATTATCGATATAGTTTGTACTATTGGAGCAGCTTGTAGTAGTAGCAATAGTAGGGTAGTAGTAGTAGTAGTAGTAGTAGTAGTAGTAGTAGTAGTAGTAGTAGTAGTAGTAGTAGTAGTAGTAGTAGTAGTAGTAGTAGTAGTAGTAGTAGTAGTAGTAGTAGTAGTAGTAGTAGTAGTAGTAGTAGTAGTAGTAGTAGTAGTAGTAGTGCTATCATTATCGGTATAGTTTGTACTATTGGAGTAGTTGGTGTCGGCAATGTGGGGGTATTAGTAGTAGTAGTAGCAGTAGTGGTGTCGGCAATGTGGGGGTAGTAGTAGTAGTAGTAGTAGTAGTAGTAGTAGTAGTAGTAGTAGTAGTAGTAGTAGTAGTAGTAGTGGGGTAGTAGTAGTAGTAGTAGTAGTAGTAGTAGTAGTAGTAGTAGTAGTAGTAGTAGTAGTAGTAGTAGTAGTAGTTAGTAGTACTATTGGAGCACCTGGTGTCGACAATGTGGGGGTAGTAGTAGTAGTAGTAGTAGTAGTAGTAGTAGTAGTAGTAGTAGTAGTAGTAGTAGTAGTAGTAGTAGTAGTAGTAGTAGTAGTAGCGGAGCAATAGCAATGTTGTTCCTGAGCAGCTACTCGGCATCTGCAAGTTGATAGAAAATGTGAATCAGCTACGATGTGAGTAACACAAATATTTACATATAAAAATAGACATGTACATATAAAAAACCCCAATCTCAATTTACATATAAAAACTGACATGTACATATAAAAAATCTCAATCTCACTTTCACGCACTTCCCATCTAATAGCTTAAATGTAAGGATCATCCGATTTCTACCTCTAAAGTTTATGTTTTTTTAAGTTTGTGCATAGCTTATTGAGAAATATTGGCTTTTGATATCAACTATAACATTGGTATCATGTTATTGAATAAACTATATTTTACCGCCTAGGCTCATAAACCTAGGCTCTGATACCACCAGTGACGACCCCTTCTTAAATTAGGCCATTGCTCACCCTAATCCCGTCATTACACCGTAATTTTTACTTAATAGGACATAACAATGTATTATTCAGCCTTTCCAAACCTTATCTTTTATTTTTTAACTACTTTCCTAATAAGCATTTCACTATTCAAATATATACTACTAATTCAGTATTAACGAAAAAAACTAAAATTAAAAGCTAATTCAATGAAAGTCTTAACAAATTAGCAAAACCAATTAATTTAAATCTTAAGTGTGTGGAAAATCAGGAAATCAACGATCACATACATATATATATATATATATAATAAAATGAAGATTGCGATGTATACATGTGTATGGTCAGGTAACTATCTTACAACCCAATGTAGACATTCCAAAAAATATCCAAAAGACATATATAAAAGTCATACATCAAATCAAAAAGCTACATAATCGGACATAGTAGTGCTCTGTTGGCTCAAAGTAGTCATCAATCTTCTCCTTACCTGGTCTGCTACTCGAAAGGATCTGCACCCACCATCATAAAAAATGGTGAATACAAGAAAGTAGAAAGTAACACTGAGAGACATTTATCCACATTTCCAAATATACAACAAGTATCTAAAATCATAATAATAGCAACTATGCAAAGAACAAGATCATGTTAATAGATGCTTTCATTAATGAATATGAACCTGACACATGGCTAAGTAGTAATTATTTAGAGTCGGTCGATCTTGAGTCATATCACAAATGCCTTTATTCCACTTATCCCATGGTAGAGGTGAGTTCTACACCTCTATAATCACTCACAAGTGCCCCTCTTATGTGATATATACTTGTTAATAACCCCGGGTCTCATACCCTATATGCTACACAAGCTAGTGGTGAGATATCGACAACCCTGCAAGTCTAGTAACCTCAGGTGCCATGCACATCTCTTTCATATCGTGGTCCTAGATACAAGAACTACTTTCATAATTCAAGGTATGACAAGATTTCAGAATCCAATTATAGGATTGCATATCTAATGCACAAAAGAAATTGAATGTACAATACCGTAAACTACTACCTAATAGCATGTTATTTTATTTAACTAAATATCTCAACAATCAAGAATGACTTAGCGCATGATATAGAATCAATGAAACCATAAACCAATAATTGATGTCATGATAGCAAACTCAAAGAATGAGATGAATCAACAAGTCATTGCATATAAAGTACCAAAGACATATAGAGTACTAAAGAATGATTCAGTTCAAATAATTGAAAATAGATAGCAATACTAGAATGAAATGTAAATAAATATATCAATCAGTTTACATAAAATCCACACAATTACCTAGGCTTATTTGGCTTCCCAACACCTCGAATCGCGTACCTGAACCCCTGAGACTCTTCCCTAAGTTCTTGATATCATTTCATATGTTTTAGATTGTATTTAGACATTTAATTCGTATATTATAGTTGTTTAAAGTGTTTAAGTTGAAATTAGGAAATTGTTGATTTTGTGCTATCAGAGTACTTGGCGTGCAGGGTAGCCTACCCAACGTGCTAGTGCCCCATTAGTGCGCTATACACAGGTAGCGCGCTAGCTCATCATACCTAGGGCACTTTATGAAGGAAAACTTAGAATTCCACACTTTGAATTTTGAGTTTTCTCTACACATGGCTATTACTAAAACCTAGTAACTCACACAACAATCCAAAACCACCGCCACAACAACTCTAACTCATAATTATATTAAATTCATTAAAACTAATAGTGTAAGCTTGACTTATTGAATTGATGAACACTTATATCTTGATCTACCCCTTCCAATACCAAATTTGCTCACCCACTTGATCTCTCTCTTATTTTTCTTCTTCACCAAGTAAAAATGAGTTGATTTGAAGTTCAAATCCACTAATACACATGTATAAATAAGGTTCATTCCTAGCCATTGATCTTGATGTGTATACGCATTTCGAGACTAATCTAATGGCCTACATCTTGACATAATTTCACTAACTCTCCACTTACCCATAATGAAATTAAATGAAACTCAATTGGTCTCTAGATGTATTAACACGTAACTCGAGGAATCATCATGTGGTTGTTTTAACTTTCTAACTTAGGCACATTTTATGTAAATCAAACTATAGTCACATCTAATTCAGTTAAATTAAGCCACATAACTTAACCCACAATCACCTCATTACGCATTACCCAGTCCCACACGGGCACACATCTCGAGGCGTGTCCCCATTCATGTCTCGATACATTAACTTTAGTAGGAGTGACTTAGTAGTCTACACATATATAATACACTAAGCACCCATTGCAACACATATAACAAATACCCCGACCACATCGCCTCGGTCAGTGCATTTATCTCGATGCAAGTTTTACGTCATGGGTCACCGATCCAGATTAAGGGATTAAACTCATATTAGAAATTCAGGTCGTGACATACATATCCCAAATAACTCAAACTATTCGTAGTTATCTAATATTCTCAAAGTCGACTCTAGCAATTCCTGATCAATTCCACTTAAAACGTAAATCGATGGCCAAATCCTTGAAAATATGTCTCTTTGCTTCACCAATTTGCCTCGCGATTTGTGTGCAAACTATAAATTGCTGGCAAATTGCCAGCAATGATTTATGGTTGATTCTTGATTTGCTAGATATTCGTTGTATATTTCTTCCACTTGGTTAAATCCTTCTTTTTCTTCCCTTTTTCATATATTTCTTCATATATTCCAATTATAACTTGAAATCACAAAAATAAGAGAAAAACTAGTGTAATGAAGCACTCTGATGTCGGATGGATTAAGTCAGTAATGAAGCACTCTGATGCCGGATGGATTAAGTGCATGGGAAAGGTCAAACTTGCATGTGAGAGGTCCGGTACATTTAGGGGAATGTTACAAAGAGTTGGGAAAGCCAAAGCTACAAAGCTTTCTTTGACACCAAGAACCGAAGAGGAAGAGGAAACGACTAGGACTCAAACTGGTACAAAGAATGTGGGTGTCATTTCCTTATTAACATCAAGGAAAATGCGGATTCTTTGTGGTATGTCACTGTGGTGTATGGGAGGCATAATCACGACCTAGTAAAAAACTTGGATGGCCATTAATTTGCAGGAAAATTGGATATGGGTAAGCAGGTGGTTGTGGTGCAAATGACTAAGGGGAATGTGAAGCCAAGAGATATCCTTAACACATTGAAGCAAAGGGATGGAAATAATGTTTCGACTATGAAGACAATATATAATGCACCACGAAAATTCTAAATTGAGGATGCGGGTGGGAGGACTCAAATGCAACACTACAAAAAATGGTAATTTAGAAACGGAATTAGCAACAAATTAGATTATGTTGCTAACTATAAATGGTTTGAGATGGAATTGAGACGGAATCATTCAGAGATGGAATATCGAGAGATTAGAGACGGAATAGAGATGAAATTAAATTCCGTCTCAAAAAATGGCGCCAACTTTCCCACCTAAAGTTTAGTAGTTTATAATCGTCCATTACGTCTCGAGATTTATGCATGATTCGATGCAGACAATTGGAAAATGGGAACGGAAGATTAAAATAACAAATCTCTCTCTTCCTCGAACTCTCTCCCTCGTCGAACCCCTGATCCCTTCCTTCCCAAACCCTAGAATTTTGAATCACCGTCAACTCTCTCTCTCTCTCTCTCTCTCTCTCTCTCTCTCTCTCTCTCTCTCTCTTCATCGAAACTCTCTCTTTCATCGAACCCTCTCTCCCAAACCCTGAAATCTCTATTCAATGTTCTCCACAGTCAACTCCTCTCTTCACGGTTTCATCTGACCTCTACACTATCGAGGCGAGTCATGGCTTCACGATTGGTTGGGGTTTGAGTTGATGTTTGCCTTTGCGATTGAGACGACCAATTTTTGTGGTGTCTTCCGGAGGTCGTGCCGTCTGCCATCGCTGCTTCTGAAGCACTCACCGTCATCTAAGCTATTCATCACCGTCGTCTACTATGTCCCTCATCGTCGTATATTGGACACCCAGGTGAGATAATCCCTTCATTGACATACCCTTTTCGGATTCTCACTTGTTTCTCACTAGTTTGTAAGATTTCGATGACTTTTGGTGGTTCAGTTGGTGAAAATTTTTTATGTTTTAATGGGTATTCTGGTTTTATTATTTTTAGAAATTTAATTAGATGCCCATGTTAGATAATCCCTCCATTGAAATATCTTTTTTTATTTTTTCTTGTATCTCACTAGTTTCTAAGATTTCGATGAGTTCGTGTGGTTTAGTTGGTTATAATTCGTTGTTGCTTTGATGGGTACTTAACAGGTTCTAGTGAACATTTTTTTATCGGTTTAATATACATCAAGGCGTTTGTTAACAAGCTTGTTCGATCCCCGCAATTATAAGATTGTCGTATGAGGAATTTTTTTTGGAGGTAGTTTGATGTGTATTCTAAGACCTCCAAGTTGTTTATGCATTTATTCACGCAATGAGTTTGGTTAGGAACAACGGATAAATGTAGCCTCGAAACCAGAGAAAACATGGCTACTTTGAATAGTGCTGCAAAGTCATGGTTGTCTTTAATTGGAACTTGGAGGGAAAAAAAGTTAGGGAAAAGGTTTGGTTTATAAAGTATGACTATGAATTTGTAACTATACTTTAAAATTTTAAAGTAGAACTTGTAAGTCTCTTTGACCTGATATTGCTTTACATCATTGCTTTTTTTTGCTTGCTGTCTTTGCACAATTCTCTTATCTTATCCCATATTGTGTCAAGTTAATAAGGAAGCATGTTTATGATCTTCAAACATATTCATATAGCGTGGTGGTCTAAAAATAATATTTATAATCCATACAATGATTGACTTACATGTGAGCAACTTGCCACCTAAAATTTTAGTCTTAGCATGATTACATCTATGTTGGATATATCTGAATGATTATAATTTATAGAATTACAAGTCATTTTTGCCTTCATGTTTCATTTTATGTCATTATAATTAAAAATATATAGTAGTAATGGTCTTTTTGGACACTTTATTTCTACTTTTAGAGTTTTACTTTTGTTCTTCTTCCTTGTGTATGAGATTGGTTTTTTTTCTAGCATTGTCATATTTATTTAGATTGGTAGCTTATTTTTTCATATATTTGATTTTCAGGGTTCGAGTTTGATTGTGCAGAAATTGTTAGTGATCGACTTGCACTACTAGGAACTTCTTCACTTCAAGGTACTTGTTCGATAAATATAGTTTCTTAGAATTCTCTATAAGATTGTATAACAAGGTTCTTGTCTATATGGTTGTTGTGAAGCATTTGGACTGTTTGTATTGTAAGCCTCTCTAAGGGCCGTGCGGGCATTCCTTAAATCTTTATTTCTTTTTCCTTATTCATTTATGATTTTTTTTGTAAGTAATTGCTTATACCTTTGATCTTTCTATGCAAGAAAACATATATTGAAAGTAGAGTTCTTGAAATCACGTAAAATAGTAGTAAAGCTTAAGGTACCCTTAAAATCTTGCACACATAATGGAGGTTGCATTACCTTTAATCAATGGTCGTGAATTTGACCTTTAATAATGGGTTAATCAAGTTATTGTATATGCATCCACACAAATTAATTTTCTTAGCATTGAAAACATACAAGTGCATTGATTTACTTGATATCAGCCTAATGAAACTCACTCTGACTTCTGAGGATGTGATTTTGCAAGTTCTAGTATGCACTCAGCCTCTTTTAGACATAATGAAGCTATGCATTTACAAAACCTTTTCACTTGTTTGAACACCCCTACAATTCTCTTAATTACACTCTTATATTGTTGCATTAAACATGCATTGCCCTGAAAATGTCCCATTGTTTTCAAAGAGCCTATATATAATGTCTTATAGTTTTCTAAGTAATTGACATTGGTGAGTTTTTTTTTTATATCTTGTCAATCTTTGGAAAGTTAATTTTAGTGATACCAGCACTGAACGTTTTACCCTGTGATGGATGTTGCTAGGATCAACCTATTTTAGCAATCTTGCTTTTCCATTTGGAGATATGGCTCTCTTTATAAGTAGTTTCTTTTAAAAGGAATGATATATTAAAAACGCGATGCTTATTTGTAACTATAGCCATAGGAGAGGGAGTTCAATTCTTCTTGTTTTAATGCTAAAAGCTCTATGTTATTCTCATTGCACCTATTACAATCCCCAGAATGTTGTTAATGCTTTGATCTTAATTGTCAAAAGACTAAAGCAAAGTTAATAGTGTGCATGTTGTTTATGCTTTGTTTCAGTGTTTGTAAGGATTTGTTGTCTTTGTTTGAATTGAATGAAAATTGGGTCTCCTAAGGAACTTCATGTATTGACTATGGTGTTGTATTTAATGTTTAATATGAGTTGAGTTTCTTTCTTTTCCTTATTAGCTCTAGTACTCTCTACCTATATATCTCTTTAATTGGCAAAGGACCAAAGCAAAGTCAATAGTAAAGAAATTTAAAAATAGGTTCCTAGCCTCCTCAATTTCCAAAGAAGATTCTAGAAGTAAAAGCTTTAGAGAGAGTTCTTACTTTCTATGTATGGTTATTGTTACTTTCTATGTTTCTTCAAATCCACCATTTCTCTCATTTGCTTCTAATCTACTATCGAGTTCAATAATCTCTCATTTGCTTGCTTTTTTAGGTGAATTTTGGAGTTCCCCCCGAGAAGGCTACTCCGATTCCTCATTCTCCTTCAGTTTTGGTAGATTAGGCTGGACGCTCTCCAACATTCCATCCATTCTCTCTCTTTTAAGGTACTTCTTTCATCCATCCATTCATTCATTCAAACCTGGAAGATCTCTATTTGAGGACTTTGATTTGGCGAACTTCGATTAGAGAACTGGCGAGTTCTTAATTTCACTATAATGGAGGATTTTGATGAGACCAGTTCCATTTCACTTGGATTTAGGAGGTTTGGTATGATGTTCATTTGTTTTGGTATTGGTTTTGGTATTGATGTAGAGGATCGTTAGGGAAGTGGATGAGCTATACAAAAGTGAGAAATCATTGCTCGTAGTCGAAGTGCATCGCCATTTGTCTGGATTGCATTCTATTGCTCTAAGTGATTTGGAAAGGTAAAGTTTTGTGCTATATTTTCTTTTTGATTTATATTCTTTGATCTCTTCATGCCATATTTTTTCATGTATTTGCTAGTATATTTGGTTCAATTGTTTTTCACTGATCACATTTGATGAGCTTATCAGCTCTATTTTGCAAGGTTTTTCAATTATTTCTCACAGTTTAGATGACTTTGTGAGTTTTCTTTGATCATTCTTCGCGGTTTTTTTGTGATTCTGAAGCTTTTTGGGAGTGATATTTTGGGGGGTTTTGTTGTTGGGAAGTTAGGGATATGGAGTTGAAGAAATTTGGGGGAGATTTGCTCCAATCCTAATTAAATCAGAACCAACAACTTACCTCATCAGCCATGAAAACACTAACTAATAGGCACATAGTACTGTAATTAATATTCCCGCTAAGTAATCCCATATGAAGCAGTACATGTAGTACTACAATGATGATGAGGAATATTGTTAGCAATAGTACTTGAAAATGTGAACCGTAACTTGTGTGTATATGCGTGTGTATAGATAAAACAACCAAAAAAGTAGGTATAGATGAATAGTACCTTCTATTATATATTTTCTACTACTAGCTAGGGTTCTAAAAACTAGGATTACTCTTTGAGTTGATCTGGCTATTTCACCTAAAAAGTCAAGAAATTTGATCCTCTAACCTTAAGGAGGTACAAGTGAACAACAATGGGTCCCAACGTAATGTTTGTTTTAGTTATTCCACTTAAAACGTCCTAAGATTTGAGTGTGTAAGTCTCTAACCTTAGGGAGGTAAGAGTGAACAACTAATGGGTCCTAATTAACATAACATACACCAAAGCAATGTTTGTTATATTGTTAGCTTTTTTTGTTAATTTTTTTTGTACAATATTATGTTAAGTGTTAGTTTGTTACAAAAATATTATTCTTAATGCTTTGGTATATGTATGTACCTATTGGCCATCATTGGTATATGTATTTGTTGAAAATGAAATATTGGGAGCTTTGATCCTATATGGTATTTGTATGCCGCTTATAACTTATGAGTTATGATTTCTTGAACTCCTTGTTGCTTTTATTTTTACGATCAAGTGTCCTACTATGTTTGGTATCAGTCCTAGGAAAAGCTAGGTCTTATGAAAGTAGAAATCAACAAAAGGAATTGAAGCCATAAACATACATGAAGTTAGACACATTTTTTCTAAAATTAGGAGTATTAAATTCAATCCACAAACATACATGAAGTTAGAACTTAACAAATGTAAAGTTTGTTTTGTTTTATGTTATTTGTATCAAACTACATTTATTCAATGCATACAAACAAAGCTTTTTGTTCATGTAGTTAGTGAGGTTCTCTGATTCCCCATTCTACTAAATTGTGTAAGTTGGACACACAAGTAGACCTGTACCATCGAAAATTATTAAACTAGTTGACTAATTTAATTGCACAATTACAATATGAATGCCATCTACAAGTCGAGACTGGATGTACAACTGTCTTGACAACAGGTTCATTCGAATTGAATTCACGGCGAGGGTTAAAGAATTCATAGCATTTGCTAAGCAACATTGTCCTACCTACCAAAGTGAAAGGAAGATTAGATGTCCTTGCAATTATAAGAAATATCGACTTGTACCATACCTGAACGTTGAAATGGTTGAATACCATATATGTAGGCACGGATTCATTCCGAGATATCACTGTTGGTACGAACACGGGGAGAATGGAGATCAAGAGCCTCCAAACTTCTACTAATTTGATAACCATATTGATGATGCTTGACGGGGAGGTTTTGATACGACAACTTACCACGAGATGCTACACAATGTGGCAGGTCCAAGTTTTAATTGGAATCACATGGAAGAATCACCAAACCCCCAAGCACGCCAACTATATGATATGATTGAGGCTAATAGCGAACAATTGTGGCTGGGGTGCCAAACCATGACTAAGTTGTTCGCAATGGAAGATTACTTGCGATCAAGTCAAAACACCATATCTCTGAACGAAGGCATAATGAAATCATAAAATTTATGAAAGATTGTTTGCCAACTGACAATTCATTGGTTGAAAATCTTTATGCCACTAAAAGACTAATACGAGGTCTAGGTCTTCCAGTTGAGAAAATAGATTGTTGTGAGGACCAATGTATGATTTATTAGGGAGTAGACTCTGAATTAACATCATGTAAATTTTGTAGAAAATCACGCTACATTGCATAACGACGAGGTCGTGGAAGGAACACTAAAAAAACCCTTGCAAAAAAATGTACTACTTCCCTTTAGGCCTTCGATTGCAACGATTATATGCATTTGCGTCAACGGCAAAACATATGCAGTGGCATGGAGAGCATTCCTCGCGAAAATGTTATGCAACATTGTTCTGATTTGATTGCTTGGAGGCATTTTAATGATTTCAACAGAGACTTCGCCGCCGAGGTTCGGAATGTTCGTTTAGGGTTGTGCACTGGCTTTCAAGTTTTTGGGATTTCAGGAAAATCGTACTCTTCATGGCCCGTGATTTTGACTCCGTACAATTTCTACCGTCGATGTGCATGAAATTTTAGTTTATGTTCTTAACGGTTATCATTCCTAGACTAACCAACCCAAAACAAAAAATAGACGTGTTCTTTCACCTGCTTGTGAAAGAGTTGCAAGATTTATGGAACAACGGGGTGATTACTTACAACGTTTCCACAAAGACGGATTTTTGTATGTGAGTGGCCCTTTTATGGATTGTAAGTGATTTCCCTACGTATAGTATGTTGTCCGGTTGGAGCACACATGGTAAGCTGGCTTGTCCATATTGTATGGAAGATACAAATGCCTTTCAATTGCAAAGTGGTGGAAAGACATCGTGGTTTGACTGTCACCATCATTTCTTGTTAAAGAACTCACCATTCAGAAAGACAAAAAAATTTATTAGAGGCAAAATGGTACTAAATGATAAACCACCCGCTTTGCTATCTGGTGAAGAAATTTTAGTAGAAATTGAATCGTTAGGCTTGATGAATGTGACAGAAATCGAAGTTGATTATGTGAATGGGAGGATAGCTAAGACTTTGGGATGGAGAAAATGAAGTATTTTCTGGGACTTGCCGTATTGGAAGACAAACTTGATCCGACACAACTTAGACGCCATGCACATTGAGAAAAATGTTTTTGACAACATATTCAACACTATTATGAGTGTACCGGGCAAAAGTAAGGACAATGCAAAAGCGAGACAAGATATTCGTGAATATTGTCACCTACCTTCTCTACACATAGATTCGGCGACAAATACTTACGTCCTTGGATGTTATGCTCTCGATACATCAAAAAAGCAAAAATTGTACGAGTGGGCTGAAAAGTTATGTTTTCCTGACGTGTATGCTTCGAATCTAGGTCGATGTGTGGATCTAAAAAGTCGCGATTGTTCAGCATGAAGAGTCATGATTGTCATATTTTCATGCAACGTTTGATACCAATTACATTCAGATAATTCTCCTAAACCCGGTTTGGGTTGCAATTAGCGAGCTGAGCCTTTTTTCGATCCCTGACTGCGAAAAGTGTCAGTCTCAAAGATATGGAGGTTTTAGAATATGAAATACCTAAAATCATTTGCAAGTTGGAGAAAATATCCCCTCCAAGCTTCTTCAACTCTATGGAACACCTACCAATCCACTTGGCTTACGAGGCCGTCTCTGCCCGGTCCAGTTCAATTTCGGTGGATGTATCCATTTGAGAGGTAATATCTTGAGTTCCTAAAATTTTTTTCCCATTCAATAAGTTTTAAATTAACATTAACTAAACTTTGATAGTTACCTTAAGCATTTGAAAAACAACGTTCGAAACAAAGCGAAAGTTGAGGGCTCGATGTGTAATGCTTATTTGGTCGAAGAAGTCATATCGTTTTGTTCTTACTACTTCGAAGATCACGTCTTTATGTTGCACAACAAATTGCAATGAAATGACAATGGTGGTATCGAGCCCGCACCGCATTTTGTGGGCAATTTCTCAATTTTTACTTATCCTGGTCGATCCTTGGGCAAGTCAAAGGAGCGGTACTTAACAGAGAAGGAGTATAATGCCACTCATTTGTATATACTGCTCAATTGTCCAGAGATCACTTCTTACATCCAATATGTATGTCTCTTTCATTCAATAATGCAATACATTCATTATTCATCTTTTACCAAGACATGATATTTACATGTTTGTTTCTTGTAGGATCTTTATCGATGAAATCACTCAAGCAATGGGGAGTCGGAAGTCGATACTAGTCTAGAGCGCAACTTCCCCCTTTGGTTTCAAACATATGTAATGTTATTACGATTGTAGGTTATCACTTTGTTTATTTCTTTCATAAATAATGTGTCTTAAATTTCTAAATTTTCAAGAATAAGCTTGAAATTCCATCATAGATGAGACGCTTGTTGATCTTTCGGTTGGTCTTAGTCGATCTTGTAATGTGTACCCTAGTTACCTAGTGAATGGGTATAAGTTCCACTCTGCAACATATGACATTAATAGATTGACGCATAACAACGGTGTTTTGGTGAAGGTTTTAACTACGTTGATGTTTCCCATGACTACTAAGGAGTACTAAAAGAGGTTGTAGAGATTGAATATACTGGCCTCAAGCGTGTGGTGTTGTTTAAGTGTGAATGGTATGACCCTACACCGAATCATGGTGTGAGAACTCACCCAATACTTAAATTGGTAGAGGTTCATCGAAGTTGACGATATAACGACTACGAGCCATTTTTCCTTGCAATGCAAGCCACTCAAGTGTACTACCTTTTGTACCCTTCTTTGAGGAATGAGCGACAAGACTGGCTAGCAGTTTGTTGTTGTCAACCAAAATTCACCGACGAGGATACGAGCAAAGACGATAATGACCAAGGCTCAGCAGAGATTGCATTCCAAGATGGTGAACCCACCACGTGCGTAGTCGATGATGAATTCAGGATTTCAACAATCTGGATGATCCAAATGGGACTCGCGTCATTGTTGAAGCGGGGCCAAGTCAAGAAAACAATGACTTCATTGTCGGTAGTGGAGATGATTCAGAAGAATAATCATTAACTTCTAGTAATGAGAGTGAATTTGAAATGGATGACAACGAGTAATGTATGTCTATGTTATGTCAATGTTTGATCGACGTTACGTGAACTTTCTAAACCTTTCTTCACGATTGTTTAAGATTGGTGTTTTTTAGGTTTTATGGCTCTGCACATTACCTCAAGGCGGTCGAGGGATAGCTTCAGGGGGTCCTCGTCCAGACGGAATAGGTGTAACATAGAACCCAGGAATCGATATACCGACTGGACCTCATGGACCGACCATACTAGGGGGTCGAGGAGGCCGTGGCGGTTGAGGTCATAGGTCGGTTCCTGTCCTATCGATTTCGACTTCTCGTTCATTCGATCACGAGTTACAGTCAGCGTCACCTTCGCCTTCCATACCGTCCGCGTCGCCTGTATCATCGACATCGTCGTCTGGAACCATACCAAATCGCCCATTGCACTCACCATCGGCAACATCGAGACATGACACTCATGTACCGCTGATGTCTGCTCCTCCAGCCACCGCATCACCAAAGGGCATGGCAGGCTTGAAATTGTATAGGTGCTCCGCGAGCACCTCAAAGGACAAGGACCGAGCCCCCTCGCGTGCATAGGATATCGATTACACTGATTGTGAATAATACGTAAGTTTGTATTTGATTAATTAATGTATTTCTAATTATCCATGTAAACTATTCAATAAGTTTTCAATATGTTATGCATTTTAATGAAACACAAGGAATTGCATCCTTCTCATTCTTGTGCACGGAGGATGATAAAGTTTTCAAGAGATGGATGATTCCAAAAGGGTATTGTTGGAAGTCGATACCGAATCATCATAAGGACCACTACCGGCGCCAATGGCAGGTACGCAGGACTAATAAATGTCTTAGGATTTATACAAATCTTCTAATGTCTCGTAACAATTGCATTCGCCATTTTATAGGTATATTTTAGATAGGATGATACGATTCACGAGGATCTCATTCGTGCGACGTATGACACGCATTGATGCATAAGTTAAAGAAGAATCGTGTGCATCCAAACTTCGTTATAGATGAGGCGTAGAGGAGATACTTGGAGTACTGGGAGAGCGAGGATTGTCTTGCCAGGTCTAGGCAGGCATTTGTGAATAGGAACACTGAGGTCGAAGGACCTGGGACTGGACCCTCGAAGCACGGTGGTGGCTCGGTGTCTTTTTTTACTACTAATGAAAGATTGGTAAGTGTTTTTATACTCTTGTTTATTTTTTCATTTCTACACTTGTTCACTATGCTTGCGTTTTCTTTTAATCTTATTTTTTAAATTTCTTACACATTGATGCTAGTTTAACTCATTTACATTGTACATATTTCATTCACTTCAGTTCATTTCACTTCTATGCAATTGATTTGTGATTGGCGAATATAAGTGCACCGACCTCTTAGTAATTGACATATTTAACATTTTTATAACTTTTGTATGCAGACTAATACATCCGAGATGCCACCTACTGTGAATGAATTGTATTTGCATCTCCACACCGTAAATCACGGCAGGGTGACATTCATTTATACTAGATCGGAGCGGTTCTATGTAAGTATAGAAATACGAGCTAAATAGTATTCAGTTTACTTAAAAGCATATCATTTAAGTTGTTTATTGTTGATCCATGCAGGCTAAGCTCCAGAGGAGACGTCAGGAGTTGACCTAAGCTACATCGGACCAACAGGTGGATGATGAGGCGATGTACTACAATGTGGTGGGTGAGTGTCCCAGAGGACGTGTTTACGGTTTTGGGTTGTTAGGGAGAAAGAAGAGAAGATATGCAGATCTTGGTGCTAGCACATCCTAGATGCCTGAGATGGTGCCACGTCAAAGTTCGATAGTGTTGTCGATCAATTACGACAGGTTGTGGCGTTTATGCAGAGGCAATTCGGGATGACCATGGACAGAGCAGGCCTATCTCAGCCACAGCCACCACCACCACCACCTAATGAGCAAGAGCAACAGCAAACAGGTCCCGCTGATCCACCATAGCAACAGGAAAATGTTGATCGGGAGATGCAAGATTGGCTTATGAGAGAATAGTAGCTTGGGGATACTTAGGTATTTTTTATGGTAGTTTGCGTAACTTTTGATATGGTAGTTTTGCTTTTATGGATATCTTTTATATTTGTTTATAGAACTTAAATATCTTTTATAGTTGTTTATAGAACTTTTAGATTGATAGTTCTTTTTGTGCATATTTAGAGGATTGGTGGTTTTTCGTGGTTGTTATAGAACAATAGGATTGGTGATTTTGTGGATACTTAGGTATTTGGAACATTTATCATACTTGACAACATTTCGTGGATATATAAATCTTTTTTAATGTCGAATTGTACATTTTTTTCCTCATTTGAATCCCTGTTGTTGATATATATTGTTGATGTATGTATGTCAAATTCTGCTCTTTTGGGGGATGTTAGCACCCCCAAGGAGTTGTTGGAGGGTGCAAGCGATGGAGCAGGTCCTGTTGTTGTATTTTCAGATTTAGAGGTTTTGGAGAACCAATTGGATTCTTCTTAGTAGTGAAAAAAGGCATACAAACGAAATTGAGATGGATTAGCAATGGAATTAATGGATTTTGTTGCTATTCCGTCTCTAATTGACGAGGAAATAGCTGCGAAAAATTGGGCAATACTAAATTTAGACACATAATAGAGACGAATCAACAATGAATCAAAAACAAAAATTATGAATTCAATGTCTAATCCGTTGCTAATTAGTAATGGATAAGACACGGAATATATGCATTCCATGTATGATTTATTGCTAATCAGAAATGAGTCGACACGGAATAAAACTAGAACCATTCAGTTTGGGAGAAAGTTCATTTCTATTACGTCTTTGTTTCGTTTCTAAATACGTCTCAAATTCGTCTCTAATCAGCAACGGAATACATTTCCGTTGCTAACTAAATTAGCGTCGACAACTTTAGAGACGAAATTGATTCCATCTCTGTTCCGTTGTAGAATATAATTAGAGACGAAATTTATGATAATCAGCAACATAAATTCTCGTTTCTGATCAGCTGTTTTTTTTAGTGCAACAACTATTGCACATATTAGAGAAGAATAAGTGGATGTCATGGCATAGGACATCTCGATACGAATGTCGTCACTGATTTATTTTGGTCACATCCTGATTCAATCAAGTTACTACGGTGTTTCCCGTAGGTTCTTTTGATGGATTATACTTACAAAACAAATAGGTATCAGATGCCATTATTGGAAATTGTTGGTATCACTTCAACTCATTTGACATTTTTAATTGGGTTTTCTTTCATATCGTCAGAGACTCATGTAAATTATGTTTTGGTACTTGAGAACTTGAGATCCATTTTGAACGGGTAGCCTATACCTGACGTGTTTGTCACAGATTGGGAGTTAGGCCTTAATAGTGCTATCGAATAAGTATTTCCATCATTGCCACACATTCTTTGCTCTTGCAACATCAACAAAGTAGTGTTGGCCAAGACTAAGAAGGTGTTTGGGGGTAACGAAGGCTTCACTCATTTCATGGATTGGTGAACGAGCGTGTTGTATGCTAAGTTGGAGGCCTTATTGGAAGTTAAGATGAATGACTTACGTTGTGAGTTCGGTCATGTGAAGGGTCTTACTGATTACTTGGATAACACGTGGGTGAATATCTACAAGGAAAAATTTGTACCGGCATAGACAGATCGAATTATGCATTTGGGAAAATAGCGACGCAGAGGGTTGAGTCTGTGCATTCCATTTCGAAGCTACATCTTGACAGCAGTCAGGCAAATTTTGAGACTTTGTGGAGTGTAGTTGATGGTTTTCATGGCCCAATAATTAATACACGTTTAATTCGTTAATAAGGACACAATGACCCATGATATGGGACCCGCGGCAAGATACGTGTCACTACTAAGGCACGATGGCTGAGGTAAATGTTATATTTGTTGTGTTGTTTGCCTAGGTAATGTGTATGTGTAGACTACTAAGTCATTTACGGGTATGCAGATACCGAGACGAGCAGGGACGCGTCTCGAGTCACGAACCGACGTGGGCCCCGAGGCAGCAGCTCGTGGGGTAAGTGTAACTAGTTGAATTTCATTTTGTTAAAAAGAATGAAAATGAAATGAGATAAATATATATATATATATATATATATATATCAATGGGCCAAAGTAAAAAAAACATATATATCACTAGATCTATATCTAGCTAGACACACACATCTCTATAAAAAGGGTGTCCAATATTGGTGTCACTTGAAAGTGACATAAGGGACAAGTAGTGTAAGCAAGTCCACCCGATGTGCCTTGAGATACGTGTGTGGGTTGAGATGTGTGGCTCACATTTAAGCTACCCAAATCATATATATGTATATATATATAACTTTGGTCAAATGAAACAACAAATTCCAACCTTATCTTATCTCATTCTATCTCTCCAAACTAACAAAATTGAACGAAACAGAGAGAAGGAAAACAAAAAGGGCAGTGAGGAGAGGAGGATGAAGAAAGAGAAATAGAGAGACCATGAGAGTGAGAGAGAGAGAGAGAGAGAGAGAGACCGATAGCTCGACGACGAGAACGCAAGGTGAGTTGATTTCGCATTGTTGTTGTTGATTTGTGTTGTCGTTGTGGTGGTTCGAGATCCCGAACTCGGACGAAGTGCCATGACAGTTCGTCCGAGCTCAAGGAGGGCAATGGAGTGGTCTCCCCTGCAGGAAACCCAACCTGGGGTTGGGGATGGATGCCCAACCTCAGTGAAAAAAAAATAAAAAAAAAAATAAAATTATAGAGCAGCAACTTTGGTGCGATGAGGAAGAAGATGGGAGTCGGGTTGGGTCGACCCGAACCCATATGGATCGGGCCGAGCCGACCTTGACCCGATGGGGATCGGTATGGGTTGACTCGGACCCGCCCCAATAAAAAAAAATAATAAGTATATATATTAAATTATTAAATTAAGTTAAACTGATTTTTAATAAAAGAAATTCCAAAAAATAGATAAAATGCTGGAAAACTCAGGAGAATTCCAGAAAAATTAGGAAAAATTCAAAAAAATTATATTTGGAAAAATAAATAGAAATTGATAAATTTCTATGAAATATACAAGATTTGAAATTTTGGACGCGACTTTTACGGGTTTACCTCGAAAAGCGCAAAATTGCCAAATTGGTCTCGAATTCTATTTCGACCAATTTAAGAATTTTAAATAATGAGTTGTTAATCTAAATTGACAACTTGTCAAATGTTAGGACCGTAAAGGAGCTATTATGGGGTTTGGGTGCGTACATCGACGCGACGAAAAATCGGATAGCTTAGGAATTCTTATGTGTATGTAAGTAAACTGATAGAGACATTTATTTACATTTCATTCCATTTATTTATTTATTTTCAGTTATTCGAACTGAATTTCCTTTAAAATCCATATGCTATGACTTGTTCAGTTCTCATTTTGTGATGTTGTTCATAACATCCTATGTTGTGTATATCATTGATTCCAATTCCTATACTTTGTTATGTTGATTGTCATGTTTGTCATTGTTCAGTGATATAGCATGCTATTAGGATATTTTGTTTATTTTGACTATAATCCTTTGTGCATTAGTATGCAGTTACATCTCTTGGCTTTCATTACCGAGTCATTATTGAAAATGAAAGTGGTTATCGTGGTTAAGGTCATTTGATGATAGAAATTCAGCTTTCAAACGGGGGTCACTAGACTTGTCGGGATGTTAGGGAATTCTTCCACTACCTTGCATGACACACGGGGTAACGTGCCTCGAACGAGGGTAACCGTACCTCGGGGTTTGTTGGCGCAAGAATAACTTGGGTGAACATGACGAGTTTTAAAACTCGGGTATGTTAGCAAGTATACATTCCGGTGACGACTAATTCACTTGGAATAGAAAATGCGTAATCGTAAGTACGACCTTTTGAAATTATGATATAGAGCTCAATTTGTAAAAAATGACATAGAGCAAAGCTCAAATTGTAGTAGTAGACATGCTGATGTGATGAAGATCACGGCCGACCGACCCTAATCCATTACTACTTAGCCTTGAGTCAGTTTCATATTTTGTTAACTCAAGTATCTCTTTGCATGATATTTCTTTCAGCATAGTTTCTATTTAAATTATGTCATTTGATACTTGTTGCCTGTTTGGGAATGTGGGTCGATGTCTCTCAGTATTACTTAAATAATTTCACGTACTCCCCGTCTAGTTTGTGACGGTGGGTGCAGATCAGCCGAGTAGCAGACCAGACAAAGAGAAGATTAGTGACTACCTCTGAGCCACTGAAGGACTGCTACGACATATTTTTGTACATTTTGCATTCTTTGTATTACGTTCTTAAATACATATTGTTTTCACTTTTGGGTTGAGTGATACGAACATCTGACCATACATATGTTTTATGTATCACCACTTTTTTATATATGCATGTGATTTATATTTCCTAATTTTTCCACAATAGGTTAGGCCTTATGATCTCATTTCCACTAGTAACTTAATAAGACTTCCGCTAAATAATTGGTTAGATAAAAAATTTAAGTAACTCTGATTTATAGACAACCATAGGTTAGTCACCAGAACAATTAAATTAACCGTAGGTGGTATCATAAATGGTAGGTGTTTAACTAAGGCTGACTAGTTCCTTGTTAGGTCCTATAGGGGAAATTAGAGCTTAATTAAGGGATTAGGCCTGGTAGTGCCCATATTTGTAGTTGGGGTCGTCACAATGGTCTTCTTAAGATCCAACATAACAACATCAAGGCATCATTTTAGCTTAGTTTGAATGTGGTGAAACATGAATATGTTGACACTTTGTATTATCGGTTGCGTGGATATGTCTCGCAAATGACGCTTAAGTTAATTAGAGATGAATTAGAACATGGTGAGGATGTTGGACATTACTCTACTCTTTATGGTTGTGAGATACATACCACGCATGGTCTTCCTTGCGCACACAAGATAAACTTCCATAAATTTGTTGATTCACCCATCCCACTTGAGGACATTCATGTATACTAGCGAAAGTTGAGTATGGTACCAGAAAATCTTGTGGATCTAGCTGGGTACAATGTCAACAATGAAATTCAAAGAGTGTTGGAAAAGTTTCATGCATGCACTGACGAGGACGATTGCATTAGGTTTATTCAACAGCTTAGAGAGATTAATCGGCCTTCATCTACATAAGGAGTTTTTCCACTTACAAAAATAAAGACAAAGGGAAGGACATCGGGGTTTACAGTTGGAAGTTTGCTTAACAAAGGAAAAAAGAAAGGATCAAAGAGGAAATACAATGAAGAAAATAATACGACAAGTGTAACGGCCCGAAAGATTCGACTAGTGCCACGTGTCATTTTAGGGTCGTATGTGGGACCCACTTGCTGGGATATGTATGTTCAAATCTCCAGAGTGGAGATGCTAATTGTTGAAAAACGTATACGCGGAGATTTCGGTGAGTCGAAACACGAACGGGGACGCATCTCGAGTCGCGTGCAACATGGGACCGAGATAGTCGCGTTATGTGGTTTAAATGTGGTCACGTTAAAATCATATACAATGGATACGCCACGTGATGCGAGTGGCGCGAGTATCGAGATTTGGGAAATGAGGTGGGTTGGTGCCTCGATATGCGCGCTGCTCGGTTTTCAGGACACTTTTGATTTTGAAATCAAAAAGAAAATGTATATATATATATATATATATAAAGAAAAAAAGAGGACAAGAATCGGGAGGTGAGAAGAAAGAGAGAGAAAGCTAGAGAGAGAGATGGCGGAGAGCGCCGACGCGGAGGGACGGCGACGGCGGCTCCCGGTGCGACCACGGCGGATCGGCTTCGGCAGGCGGCGACGAGCGAGCGGTGTCGTCGTGGCTCGGTGGAACGCGGAGCGACAACGCTTCGCGGATCGCAGAGCGACGAGCGGGCGGCGATTCTTGGCGCGAACAATGCGGGCATGGCGAACAACTCGCGGACGACGGCGCACGGGAGAGAAAGCGATGGCGGACGGCCAACACGGCGAGCAAGAAGAGCGGCGGTGGACAGATCGGCGCGAGTGAGGAGGCGCGACGACAACGGCTACGCGGGTGGAGACGATCGGTTGTGAGAAGCGGGCGGGAGATGGTGGCAGGCGGACGGCACATGCGCGGCCGCGGCGAAGCAGCGCCAAGATAGCGCGGCAAGCCAAGAGAGCGGCAGCGAACGGCCGGCAGCCGATGCGATGCGATTAGGAGATAGCGCGAACGGCAGCGGCAGCGAGCAGCGAAGCAGCGCAATGGCGAACAACAGCCGGCGGCCGGCGACAGCGAATGGAATGGCGGCGCCGCGAGAGAAGCGGTGATGCGAACCAACGGTGATGCCAAGAATCGCGTGATTGGCGGTGGTGGCACGGAACAACAACGCGATGGCATTGTCCGACTGATCGGAGATGCGAATCGACGAATGTCGACGTCGACGACGCGATGAAGGTGAGATGTATTTCACCTAATTTTAAATTGTGATTTGCATGATTTAGTAGCTAAATGTACGAATGGACACCAGGGACTTAGGATGCTATAGTCAGGTGTCGGGTGCGCATATCGAGACGTGAGCGAGCGCGTTTTGAGGTACATAAGATTCCATCTAAAAGTCACTGAGGGTTTACTTTTCTATCATTGATTTCATGTTCTCGATTATTGGATGTTATTCCCCCTATTCCTTGTTATTGATTTCCGTGACGCATTCGGGTTGGGGGTTGAGACTTTTGATATTCGTGTTTACTTATGGCACACTAGGCTGTACGCGGGTTATCAGGTGAAAGGAAGTGGGGGCTTCTACTGAAAGGATCCTGGGGGTATGGAAACCAGGTGAAAGGAAGTGGGGCACCCACCGAAAAGATCTTAAAGGTTCGACGTACAGTTTAGTATGACCGGGAGGAGTACACGATTTGTTTCTCTCGTGTTATTTATTCATGTGATGATCTTAGCACAGTTGCCCGTTTAGTTTCGCATGAGTACTTGACATGTTGATTGATATCTGTTTATTTCTCTTATAAATGCTCGGTGTACTTTGTTGGAATCTTACTAACTGTACTTTCCATCTTACTTTTTGTGATGGTCGAGTGCAGACCCTGCTAGTAGGGGCAAGGACATATTGGGCGACTTTATCTGACCGCCCACGGTCGAGGACCTACTAGTACGTGTGATTTTGATATTTTGCTTACGTTTGGGAAATGGGAGACTAAATAGATACTGTACTTGTATATATTACTGTTTAATATTGTCGCATATGTACGGAGTACTTTCCCCGGGTTTTCCACGATAGGTGTTGCTCTGATAATAAATTTAATTATTTTACTTGTTTTAAATTTAAGACTTTCGATGTTGTTTTAATGATTAAACTGTTGAACTAAATTGCTTAACGAAGGCAGTTAACACGCATATCAAGGAGTCGTGTTGTTGTAGCAAAGGGCGTCAGTGGCGCGTGTGACCCAATGGGTCAAGGATCCGACAGGACCATTGGGGTAGCGCCTCCCCCGTGGGGACCTCGGGATTTGCGGGCCGCCACAACAAGATTGCCAAGCAAGTTTGAATATGTACTATCGAAAGAATAGACATCTAGTTCGAGGAAGAAGCAAAATAAACAAGGGCCTAAAATTTGTTGGACACGTCGGATGACCCCAAGGTGTATCCAAGGTTGGTTATTCTCATTGCATACAACTGGATTGGTTGCCATATGTTAAGAGCACTATTGATGTAATGGGTGATGATAATTGTAGATATCGATGTGTTGCCTCCGGGCTCGGACTCTCCGACGTAAATGGTTGGAGGTTAGTATGTAGAACGATGTTTGATGAGATAACGGGATATGAATCTTTTTGGCGGGAAGTACTTGGAATGAGTTACGATAATGTAAAGAGTGTCGTTTATTGTCCATATAATCGGGTTGGTGCTTCTTTTCACGAATGGCTTACACTTCCGACATGGGGTTGTTAATATCAACAGCCTTTAACGTCATTCTCATAAACCTCTCGCATGATAGTTGCTCCGCATTTCTTCCTATGTGTAGTGTCCAACCGCCATCTTTTGATAGTATTCTTATCATTGACATGATTAATGATAAGAACATGCATTGGGTTAGGGTACGTTTGTACATTAATTTGTACTTCACATGATGTAATATTCAATTATGACTTATTTGATAATGTATTCTTTGTTGTACTTTATGTTTTACAGATGAAGTTGATTGTGAATACACCACTTCCACCTTTATATTCATCGTGGGAAAGGTATGCTGAGGAATGCGCTAAAGGTTGGCCTGAAGGAATCATAATTCGAGAAATAATGTCGGTGGTGACTTCTCAACTAGGAACTCCTTCCATAGTAGATTTAGGTTCACCTTAAGAACATTCATTGTAAAAAGAATGTTTCAGTGTACAAAGGATTAATTCATTTATTTCATTAGTTACTACATTAAATTAATTTGTCATAGAACATGTGTTATTTGTTGATCTATTTACGAGCATTGGTTCATATTGAGAAGGTTATCAAGGTGTCATAAGACATGTTATTTTTAATTTCAATTGTGGTAGACCTTAATCTCGGTACCACTGGTCCGAGATCTAACAAATATCTCGCCATGCTATAATCGACGTTACCGTAACCTTCTCGGTTACTACATATTGAGAAGGTTCTAAATTTTTGTAACTGAACGTAATCTCAGTACTACAACTCCGAGATCGATACCCTTATCTCGCATGCAGTAACCGAACGTAACCTCTTCATCTCGGTTACTACATACCGAGATCGTTTTTATTTTTTGATTATAGGTTACGTCACGGTACACAGGCGCCGAGATTCATTTTAATGTTTCGTTCACAAACAACCGAGATAATAATTAATTGAGTACTGTACACAACTCTCGGTCAATGGCTTACAAGATTAACCCAGTAATCTCGGCCTTCCTTGAGCAAGACTTGTCCTAAATGTCGGACGGAGCTAACCGAAACATGATAAAAAATTTGTCAACACTAAACTCGGTAAGATGTACGCGTAAGCTATGCACCATTCTCGATCCTGAGGGAACGAGACTAGCCTAATAGTCTCGGACTTGAGTAACCGAGATTGTGTTCTGATCACTTAAACTAGCTTATTTAACTGAGACTGTGTTCTGATCACTTAAACCTAACAATCTCGGCCTTCCTTGTGTCTCATTCATCACAAAACATTCACATCACCAAAACTCAAACAAGTAATATTAACCATACATTCAACATTGAAGACTCAAATCACAAGTTAGTGGCCTCATAAACTTCATCACAAAACATTTCATGAACAATTAGTGACTTCATGCCTTCATTCACATCACCAAAGTAAACTTCAACAATTAAACAATAATCAAATTCCATAAACCCAATACTAATGTAAAACAAAACAACTACACACCCTCAATGATTTGGCTTCTTCAAGTTCTTCCTGGTGTATTCCTTGCCAAGCATTCTCTTTGGGAGTTAAGCATCGACCGGTGGCGGTGGAGTATTAGACGGGGTAGAATGTGTAGAAGTATTGTCGTGCTAGGATTGCCTAGGGCCTGGTTGGGTAGGTGCTGATGTGTCGGTCGCGGTGGTAGCGGTGGTGGCGGTGGCCACGGTAGTAGTGGTGGTAGTGGTAGTGTAGTGGCAGTGGTAGGATCGAGAGCCCTCCCAGACAGGAAATTGACGATGTCACTTGCCATTTTTCTCGCAGACTCCAATGTACACAACCCCGTCAGGGTGTCCATCCATCGCAGTGTCGCATCCAACGCTCGCCTATTACGCTAATGAAAACAAAAAAATAGGTTAATGTTAGAAATTGCAATAAATTTAAAGCACATCTAAAAAACACATTCAATAACTCCAATAGCTCGTTGTCAGTGATAGTTGTGGCAACAAGGTTTTCATCTTTGAAGCTCGGTTTTTCGATAACTGGGTGTGACACTTTGAAGAACCAAGGTAGATAGTCCGGTGTAGCCAAAAACTCAAACTGTGCCTTCTCACTACGAACTTTGGGGGCCAACAAATGGTTACGCTTGCGTTTTCCAATTATCTTGTTAGAATCCATACTTGACAGAGTATTTGAGTGTAGATGGGCCTCGATGTGCTTCCAATGGGCGGTATGGAGGATCTGGTATAGATTGCACGTGGGCAAGCCATCTCAGAATCCTCTCTGGATGGTAGGGCTCCATCACATCCATGTACTTCAATATGCCATTATAGAAGGCCATCGGGTGCACAACTCTATTATCCCTGTAATTAACATAAGGGTCCCAAGTGACCTAATCAAAATAAACAACTGTAATTAGTAAACATAAACTAACTTTAACGTTTACTAACACGATTGACTAACTAACTCACCTCGCTTAGCCGCAACCTGTCCAACGTTCTCCTGATGGACCCAAGCTTGTCAAGATTTATCACCGTTTCGTGCTTTTGAATCCATCTACAAATACGAGGTTGCACGTAGTCCATGTACTTTGCATTGGGTGTGGCGAGCCCGAGTTTGAAGTGGTCGTACATCCATCCCTGCAAATACATATAACGTTAGTTATTGGGAAAATGCAAAACCTGATTCAAATGATTCAAGTACATAGATTTACACATATACCTCAAGTAATGTGAGGTAGCCAGCAATCTGAGAAACGTATGCTCTGGTGGCAACCCCCAATTGTTGGTACAAGTAAGCTAATGCAATTGCACCCCATGCATACTTGCCCCATCATCCAAATCTTATAAAAGCTTCAACATCTTGATAGATACCCAATATCCACTCTTGTCCGCAAAAAGGTTCAAGAGAGTAGGTACAACAAGTACGCCCGGGCAGTGCATTCCACGGGTGGATAAGTAATGTCAGTCGAACTAGCTTTGGGGGCACCATCAACTCTTCAACCAACATTTTTCGCACTGTGAGCCCTTGTTGATGTTCACTTCCTCCTCGACATCTTCAATGCTAACCCCAAGTAGTTTGGACACCAGCTTAATTAATCGCATCCAAACGAGATTCCTCGTGTACCTCGCGAAGTTCTCAACCGCAACCACTTTGCTTGTGACAAGAATCTTTGGGAGAATGCTCACATCCTCTAAGGAAATCGACATTTCACTTAATGGTAAGTGAAATGTGTTCGTCTCTAGTTGCCACCGCTCCACAAATGCAGATATAACCTCCTTGTTAGCCTTGCGATATGAGTAGTCTATCGGCGTATTCAACTCGAACCGCTGGATAATCCTCTGAAGGCCCTCAGTGTCAGGGTGGCACGACTGTAAATCCCATTCTTAGATATGAGCACCGTGATTACACTTGAGTATCGGGCGATCCTACAACAAGAAAAGAAAATTTTCATCAGTTATATGAAAACCTTAATTTTTAAGTACTATATTCAATGAAACTATACATACATCATTGCTCCAAACCGTTAATGCGACATGATCTTTAAAGCTATTTAGCAATGATTCATTTAAAGACCACCGTGGAAAGGTGCATAGATTTCCAATTACTCTTGTGACTCCCCTTCATTCCGACTACCTCCACCACTAGTACTCCCACCTACATTACTATAATGCCTACTAGTGGTGTCAGCTGGTGCAGAGGACTCCTTGCTACTAGACTCTGGTGCATTCAACTTTACCTCGGGCAATGACAAGATCTTTGTGTTGACGCGTGTCGACGTTCTTTGCCCAATCAGCAGTATTATTTCCATTTCCCTTCACGTTGACGTTTTGTTTCACTTTCCATTGGGGGTCTCCGGCCGCCTCGCCTGCGGTTACCTCTCGACGCGTCAACGCCAGCCTCCTCCCTACTCATGTGGTCATAGAACGAGCCATACCTGATAAGACAATAACATGTCAGCACCTACAATAGAAAAATAAATGAACTTAAAAAAACAGACAAAATTTTACCATTTTTTATAGTCTCGGTCAAGCAGGTTCGAGAAAACAACACTAATCTCGGTTGTCTATAACCGAGACAGTGTTACTAGTCTCGGTATTCAACAATCGAGACAGTTGGAGCAGTCTCGGTTGTACATAACCGAGACTAACCAAATTACACATTTTGAACAACTCTTGGTATGTGGTGTCCGAGAGTAATCCATGTGTCAGTGTACTTGGGATAATACTACCTAACCAAAATCTCGGTTATTGTTAACCGAGACAATCGAAGATCACATATACTACAACTTTCGGAGATTACCCCCGAGCCTATAAGGTGATTCTCTGTAGTAAGTAACTGAGACACTACAATAACTACAAAAAGACCTACGTCTCGATCATGCTTTACCGACATTGGGCTATCTTCTCGGACCTGTGTGGCCGACAAGCACGGGTTTGCAAATTCAACAACCTAGCAAACGAAATACATAAAACAAACCAAAATCCAACCAAAATCTATCAAAATCAAGTTTATACATACCTATAACATGTCGAATAAACGCCTCCTCTGACTTGGTACCCTAAAATCGAGCCCTAAAATGTGCCAAACAACTCTAGATCTCTCAAACTGGAAGAAAACCACCACTTCAAAGAGCAAGAATCAGATGAGAACGTACGAAGGAAGCGATTGCACTTGCCAAGGATCGATATTGTGATTTAGGATTCGAAAATTTTTCGGTTCCTCCTTATGCGTTTTATCAAATTGGTGGATTGGTGGTGGGGTGCACTTGGAGGCAATTTCGAGATTTCATTCAAGTTTTTTGGGTGCCTTTAGTAAACCACTTAGTGCCCTCAACAATGGTGTGTCTTCACTAATTGGTGGGGTGCACATAGCGGACCTCATTGGAAAATATATAATACAAGTACTATATTAAAGATCACATATTTAGTTGGCTTGAAAATTAAATTACCACATTGCCTTTGAAATTTAACTTTTTAATTAAGTACATAAGGGTAGTTTTAGAAGGATTTGTCAAATAAACTTTGCGATTAACCGTTTAAGGTTTGCTATTATAATAGTATATATATATATATATGCTTGTGAATTGCCTCGTAAATCATCTAGATCCATTAAGAAAAGGAAGCTTTGAGGTTTTAGTTGATGGAGTTCTCTAAGGAGTTATGGGAGAGGGATCAAATTCACCATTAAATTGAAGAAATCAAGCTAGGAATCAAACAACAAATTAGGTAATGAAGTTCATCATCTCTACATGCTTTAATTTTAAGAGCATAGGGTCTTGAATTAGGAGGTTGTGATCAAAATAAATTTGAAAACCTTTTTCACTGATTTTATGAGTTAAATGAAGCATCAAGTGAGTCCTTGAACCTTGATTTTTGAAATTAAAGGTTTTTGATCAAATTAAATGTGTTAGTTCAGTTCTGATTTTTGTGAGATTTCAGAAGGTAAATGATATCATCTCCAAAATCTGTTTTCATAATTGAATTCCTCGTTTCAAGTCGATAATCAGCTATTAAGAAGTTCCCAATTTGGGTTTAAAACCAAATAGTCATGAATTTTTGAAGTTTTATCATGTGTTCTTCACTAGATTTTCTCAATGCATGTTTAACTTAATGAATCTACATATAGGATCAAAGGGCTTTTATTTGATTTTGTTGTTGAAGTCCTTTTAAGGTTTATTTTGATCAAATTAAGATCATCTTTGAGTCCCTAAGCTTGCATTTCAAAATTAGAGGTTTTTGACGAAATTTGGGTTTGAATCTCGAATTGGTTTGTCACTGTTTTTAGAAGGTAAATGTTATGTTTTTTGAAAATGGTTTACATATTTGGATTCCTTGTGAAAACCATTAAATTTGTTATAAAGAAGTTCAAAATACGGAGTTGAATCGACAAAGTTACGATCGATCAAATATTTTATGTTATTCGTGTCGATGAATCTAGTTTTTCCTAAATTCTGCTATGAAGGAGTTTTTATTCTTCAAATCTGATTTCATTTTTGAAATCCTTGCAAAGTCTCGCTTGTCTAAGTAAATTGGATTTCCATATTTGGTTTTAATTTGATCAAGTTATGTCAATTTGAAGTTATGTCGATTAAAACTTAAACTGCTTAACTTAGTCTAACGCTCGATCTAATGCCTTAAACCCACTTTCAAACATATTAAATGATATCAGAAGTCTACTAGAGACTCAAGAGTCTAAATGCGAGTTTTGGGACGTCGAGAGGTCGATTTAGCTAGGAGACTATTGTGTGGAGTGTAAGTAATCTTTTTGAGGTTCTTGTTTAATTACATTTAATTCCAATTATTGGTTTCACATTTAATTTAACTATGAAATATCTTATATTTTGATATCATGAATTTGTTTCATATTCTACTCAATTTATGGGTGTTTTTATCATGATATCATTTGCTTATGGAATCATTGACTACATTCTCGTATTACATGTCTTTCTTACTACTTTGATGAAATTGTGATCGAGAATAGCATGATATTAGGATTAGAGTAATGAAATTGGAGTATATATGGGCTTGTATTCTATGATTTGTTGGCTTTAAAGCATATTGTCTTGTCTTGAAATCCTTAATGCGAGTCTTTCTTGATATTATAAAGTAGTGATATAATCTAGGGTTCCATTGCTCGATAGAGGATGCGCGGCATACATGGTCACTAAACTACCGAGGTTATCGGCACTCACCACTACACTTGCGCCACACGGGTTATGAGACTCGGGGTAGTCGACAATAATATATGAATTAGTTATTATGGAGTCGTAGAGCTTAGCTCCAACCTTCGATAGAGGTGTAGAGGACAGCACCACCCTGAAATAGTGGAATAAAGGTCTATGTGATAGGACTCACGTCCGACTTGTTGGGTTTTAGGGTTCATACGCAGCGGAGATTACAAAACAATTTTGACAAAAACCCCAACAGGATCTGAATCTAATTCCATTAAAAACGTTTAAACCAAGAAAACTTAATCATACATCGGTAGCAAAATACTTTTATGAAGGTTGATCGATCACTAAGGCGCTACCAACGACGAACGCCCTCTACCAGTAGTCCACACACGAACGACGGCCAAGATTCGAAGTGCTAGCTTCAAGAGAATATCAAACCTTTTTATTTCTCTCCAAAACGATCCAGAGCGTACCGAAAACTTTAATTCATTTTTAAATGAAAATAGAGTTTCGGCCTTAAAAATTACATCCGTGTGTTCTAACTTAAAGCGTCTATTTATACAACCTTTGTATATAGACGGTTAAGTAAATTACACATATACCCCTACTTAAAGAAGTATAAGTGAAATACACCACAAGGACGTTTCTGTCATGAATTTTATCATATAAAATTCATTTTTCTGAACCATCTTAAAATCTAGCAAAATCATTCTTAGTGTGCGACCCAATAGGCTCATACAACGTTGGCAGTGTACCAAAACACATTTTGGCATACAAGTCATAAGCGGCCTCTAGCAAAACATTATGACTACCCAAGTTGTACCAATATCAAATTGATACAACCTAATCAATAGTGTATATAACATCCTTTTGTCACAAGATATCCTTTTGATCAAACATAAGGCATGGAATTGTCATCCAACATGTTCAATCGTACTATTCTCGATCTCTAGGTAGACTGAAAACATCCAAGTGACATTGATCAACATCAATTCACTTAGACTAGGTCTTTTAAAAGTCTAACACATCGAGGGATCCACTGGATATCTCTCTTTATATGAAATGGACAAATTATATCTCGATTACACAACTTTATCACATTGCTCACACAGTAACCAATCACAACCTTTATAATCGTCCGGTTAAAGACAACGTTTGATTGTGTCAAATCATTGTGTTCCTAATGTTGAAGTCTCTGGTAATCTCAAGTCGGAGGATTGAAAAATATACCTATCGTGAGAAACAACTATGACTTAATCCATGTGATGTTCTCATAGCGGGTCATTCTAGTACTTTGTTCCCTAACAAGTATTTGTGATCTTGATTCGTATCCCTATACATATAATCATCATATGATCATCAATTAAGACTCACACTATTCTAAATTCATTATAGTTCCCGGTATAATGATCGACTAGGGACATTTAGGATATTTTTGCAAATACCCATGGATCTTATTATAATGTAAACATGCAAATTAATTATAATAAACAACAAATGAAATAATCTATTTTATTAACTAAAAGTATTCATAAAGACAGTTAATGGATTGACTTAGGGCACATGCACCAACACAACTAAACCTAGATTATTATTACTTAGCCTGTGTCAGTCTCATTTTGTTTAATTGTGGTATTTTCTAGCATATTTCCATTTCAGCATCTCTTCGCTACTTTTATGCTTTCAAATTCCAAATGATTTTGTTTGAAATGTACAAAAGAATCTCTAGGAATTACTTTATTACATATTGTACTCACCGTCCTTTTTATGATGGTGGGTGCAAATCCGTCAAGGAGTAAGCCGGGCGAGGAGAAGATCGATGACTATCTCTGAGCATTCGTCGATTTTTTACTTCTTATCTTGTAGGTCTCGACTTTTGATTTATTATTTATTTTGTCTCTCTATGCATTTTAGGTTGTATTTGCATGTGATGTTGCTTATTATGTTATCATCATTATGATATTTATATGCATGTGATGTGGTTTCCTAATTTCCACCCTTATAATTTTTTACTAATTGCTTCCAAATAACTTTTACGACTTCCACTAAGTATTATTAACTGTAAAAAGTTTTAATTAACTCTAAAATTTAATAATAATGTGACATGTGTATTACTTATTCTAAATGAGTTTAACGAGGAAAATAAAACAAAAAGGCTGACTACGTAATGAAGTCCTACGTGGCTGAAATTAGGGTTTAATTACGGGATTAAGCCGGGTGATGCCCTATTTTAAAGGAGTCGTCACACTACTATGGTAAGAATAACGAAGATCCCTAAAAATTTATAAGGGAACGCCACCACTGATGGCGCGACGTTCATGGAATTAAGAACAAGTTGATTTTTTTTTTGGATTTTGATTATGTTTCCAACCGTGGGTGCCTATCCCCACTTAGTATAAATAGATAGCTTCATTTTTAGGATAAAACTTTTTGTAATTAAGTTTTATAGAAGAAAAACCTTGGTGTTGCTCTACCATTCATTTATAGCTAGGTTGAAGGCGAAGCAAACTCACTAGTTTGCTTATTGTTCTCGTCGTGTGAGATCTTTTGGTAATTTAATTCATTGATTCAATTTTGTTTATTTTACTTGTTCTTGTTTTATTGATTAAGGGGTTCAAGCCTAGGGTGCGTAAATAGCCATTGCATGCTTTTAAATGGAAGGCTAATAGTCATCGATTCAGCTGAGTATGTGATATCAACTAAGTTGACATTAACGGTCACTTACCCATTTTCCGTAAAAACCTTTCGGTTTTTAAGTGAATAACAAATAGATCTAATTTAAATCAGGAGCAATTACAATCTAGTTATCTGGGATTGGTGTCCCAAAGATCTAACTCAAAATTAACCCAAATCCGTAACCATATGGGTTATCTTTGAGCTACAACTCAATATACGCTTGCAGCAGCAAAAGAGAGAAGAAAAAAGAAATTTAACTTTTGTTATCAGGTGCAGCTTCTAAGTGAGCCAAATATCAGATCGCCTCATAACAAGAACTCAGGAAATCAAACCAGAGCCTTGGAAAAAACGAAAGTTCCACCTTACAAAACAAAATCAGTAGAACAACATAAATGAGACTGAAAGAAATTTTTACACGGCTAACCCTTTTAACACAATAAGTGCAGTAACAAAATTGGACGAAGATACTTACAAGCCTTTTGACAATCCAATTTCTCCAATGACTTGTTAAGAAACAAAATAAATCTAGAAGCCTCCGCTCTAACTCCCAACCCAAACCGTAACAAAGATCAATCAAACGGATCAAACGGATATAACATTGCAAATCTTATTGAAACCTTAGATGAACAGCACAACTCATTGGACTATTGAAGAAAAGGGGAAAAAAAAAAGGAAATCAAATATTGAGATAATAATCGAATACAAAACTTAACGAACGACTATTGGCGGAGTTATAGAGAATTGAAGCCAGGATAAGGAAAAGGAGTGATCGAGTATTTTGAACGAAATCCAAAAGAGAAAGAATCGGATAGAGTAGAGAACATACCTCAATCAGAGGAGACTAAGAGTTCAAGCACTAGTTAGGTTAATATATTTAGAGAGAGACACGTACACATATACATATATGTGCGCACGATTTACACTAGCTATTGTTGGTCGTCAGTTCCATAAAAAAGATCATCCAAGATAGGTGTTTTCATCAATCTAACTTCATTTCATTTTTCATTCATTCAAGTCGGGCTGTATACAAATACACAACTGATACAACACAAACCTTCCCAACAACTCCAACAAAGTGACAATTTCTCAAATCTGTTGCACGACCTCTGCAAATCAAAAACTGAACTTCAAACCTTTGAGTTGCTAAACTTCTTCCAGCAGACTCAATCTTCATTCCGAAATAGACAAGGCAATGGAGTGGTTGCATTAAATTATGCTAGGGTCAAATTCTTTTGTTGTGCAGGAGAAGGTTGTTCATTCATCCCTGTAGGTATTGTTGAAAACAAATAACTCAATATTATGTAAGTGTTTTATTCATTTGCATAGGTTGGTCTCAAATAAAATGCATGAAGTTTTTTTTTTCTTTCTTTTTTTTTATCTTTTTGAAAAGTTTTTCAAAAATAATCCTTAATCTAGATAGCTTCTAGCAAAAGTAGTGAGGTTGACGAAACAGCTCCTGACCTTAAGTGCTTACTAAATCGAGATGCGCAGTAAGCATCAAAAAACAATTATTCGGGTATATTAAAGAAGAAGCTAACCATGGGAACTCAATCACAATTAATGACAATGGGAAATGACTCTTCAATTACCTGAATCCTTCTCCAATTTTCTTCTACTACGCCATAAAAGCCGAATAGGCGTACCAGAAAAACCAGCATTTGCACGCAGTTGTTTTTCCATGTACCTTCTGTATGTACTGGGGAAAAGCTTGGCATCATTAACGAAGAAAACAAATGTTGGTGGGCGAATAGCAGCCTGCAGAAAAGAAATTTCAGTAGGCTACAGATACTTCATCAGGAATAAGCATCATATTAACAGCTTATGAAAAGCTTTCTCAAGTTCCACCAAGTACCACATTGCAAAATAAAAGATTTCCATTATAGCGCACGAATATTTTAGCCAGTAAAAAGAAGATACGTGTAGATATGCAATCAGAGCAGAAGAAAGAAAATTGGGCCCACCTGCGTAGTGTAGTATACATGTCCTCTTTTGCCTGCTCTGCTTCTAGAGGGTGATTTGAAAGCAAGTGCCTCTTGTACAACTTGGTTAAGTATGGATGTACTAAGTCTTCGTGACCTCTCTTTCTCTACCATAGTAGCAGCAAGAATGATCCTGACATAATTCTAATGGTAAGACTCTTAAGCGATTGAAAGAACTCAAAAGGATCAAATAATAGCTCAGAAGATAATTGCGAAGTTTGATTATCAAACATAATTAAAAATGACATTGGACTTCAATTTATGCCACGCTTCAGAGAGTTCTTTTTCTTTTGCAAGATGAAACAAATTTGAAATCGAAAGATAAAATACAATGAGTGCGACAAGTTGATCGGCGAAACCTAGATACAAGAACTGTCAAGCCTGCTAACAAACAGAACAGCACAAAAGCCAGCATACAATTTATGCCACTCAGTTTATGCCAAAATTTCTAATAATTTAGTTATTTTGACTCATTACTGTTATCCAAGAAAAAGTTTTTAAAAAAAAATTAGGACCCTGTAATCCTTCATTTAGCATTTACATTTTTTTGGAAGACTCTGGCTGTGTCAACAAAGTTCAAACTTAATATGTACCATGACATAGAAAGGTCAAGTGAACACCAGCTTCTAGAATGAATATGTAGAGATCAATAACCGCCCTTTAATTCTAGGTTCCTTAATCACTCATGAACAATAGATTAACCTTGAGCAAGATTTGCATGTTGCTCAAGATGTCCCTCCTATTGGATATTTCCTTTCTATTGACGCTTCCCTCTAGAAATTGTCCATGGTGTTAAGGCTGGTTTAAAATGACTTAAAACGCCTTGAATACTTTCACTTCAAATATAGGATTCCATGAGCATGAATAAATAGGTTCTCACATGTTCTACACGTTGAGTGATTCTTTTGATGAGTGATCTGAATGAAAAATGAATAAGATTTAATGCATACTAGCCATTTGTAATTTTTAGACCTGTGAGCATATTATTACATTATGCTCCATTGCCAAGTTTGTGTGATATGAATGAATAGTTTAATTTTCAAAAACTTGTTTTCCTATGTATGCTGAGAACATTTTATTAGACTAAATACAGTAACAAGATAAGGGCACCTAGATTTACCATTCTTGCTTTCTCAAAAGCGAACTTTGCATTAAACCCTTATGTAAACCATTTGAGTCCTAGCTGTCTTTTTGTGTCTGAACCTCATTACAAACCAGTTCACATTTCCTTTGCTAAATCTTCCAATTTTTCTTATTGAACACAAAAATTGCAAAATTACTTGAACTTGTCTGCATTACCTATTACTTATGCTAATGATAAATGTGGAAAAATTATCCTCAATGCAATGACGTTGATTCCACTACCCATATTTTTCAGGAAAAAAATGGAAAAGCAAAAAAAGAACAATGAAAGGAGTTATAGTGTAGTTTTGGGCCAAGCAACTTGAGTAGAAAAAGTTAAGCGCCTAAATGGTTGAAATTTGTGTTACTAAGATTGTATAGTTCCCTTCAATTTTGAACCTACAAAACAGAACCTATTTTCCAAACCTTAACTAAAATTCATTACAACTCAAATGGAGTCCCTTTGGTATTTGTGTTAAATACTCTGCTTATGGTAAAAAAATTTCAAGTAGTGACTCGAGTGATTTTTCAATTCGTAAACATTTGGTCCGCATAAAGTGAAACTTACGAAAGCGTATTGATTCCTATTGTATTTGATGATAGAAAACTAAGAAAAGTTGTTTGCTCCTCCGAAGCCCAAACAATGGATCAAGTGACTTCCTTGGGAAAAGTATTAGTGCAAGACCTCATTCCACGCTTCTACGAATTGCACTTCAATAATGGTCATGTCATCCATCATTACCTCATTTTACTCACAACTATACCTCTATTTCTACAGTGAACCAACAATTCAAGGATCTTGATGCTACCCTTGACCAATTGAAATCCTAAATTTGCAAAAAACAATAGAATATGAAGGTCGCAACTGAAGGTAGAGGCAAGAATGTTGAGTTCTCGATTGAAAACTGAGTTTATCACAAATATGACCTCATAAGCTGAATTCCTTGGCACTCTGTCGCGACAAGAAATTAAGTCCTCAGACCCATTGGAAATTCTGGCTTGAGTAGGGAAGGCCACATATCAAATCCACCTTGCTGATAGCGCTACTATCCTTTCTGCCACAGTATTTCTAAATAACAAAGCATGCGCTAATACTCATCTCATTTAGCACTTGCCCTCTCATTTTCATTTATTTGGAGTGCCATGTGGAGCTTGGATCAATTCTTGGGGCACAACCTATTTCTACTGCATCGAGACCTAATGCGCTTATTAAGTGGGTGGGATATCCTGAAAGTGATTTCACCTTGGAGCCTCATGTTGCTATTTCAACCTTCAGTAAAAAGTAAAAGTTTGGTGGGCTATTGATAAGCCTCCAATTTGAATTACTTATAAAAAGCTTCTTGTGAATCAAATCCAAGATGATGTCATGACATCCCCGAAGCATGACATAATATAGAAACTGAACTAGTAAACAAGTGGCAGTGACACAAGGAAAAGTAGTAGAAGACCGGAGCAAAAACTTGTGAAGTGAACTTGGTCAGGAAACAAAATGTAGAAAAGAACCTTTTAAAGGGTTTCAGAGAGAGATTGAGTTCGATCTCTCTCAATTTCTTCTACTTATTTCAATTTGATTTAAATGAAGTATTCAGACTTTGGGGTCTTATCCTTGTTCAACAAAAGAAACAGCCTTGTAACACATTGAAATAATTTTAATGTTTCCACTGTCCAATAATCAAATGGATTATATAGAGTATCAATTCAAAAGAAAAGGAAAAGAAATTAACAAAATAAAATTCTATTTAAGAATCTGATATAATCAGTACAACAAAATATACTCTAGTAATATTTTTTTTTTGGGTTGTAGCAAGGCCTTTTTCGGAAAGGGGCCAGTCTACTAATAAATTATAGTCAATGAAAGAACAACCAAAAAAAACACTCCAGAATAGCATGCATGACAAATCCACTCGCAAAATATTTAACAATTTTTAAACTTTTAACATGGCAAAATCAGAATATAGTGATGTCTAAAACTGCGAAATAAAATACGAAGATACAAATACATATCGTGAATACGCACGCACATGAATGAATTCATATTTCAACATATAGTTGATGACTTTTGATCTGCATAAATTGTTAAATGGCAGGAAAACATACTTTTCAACGCTAAATCCAGACGTTGCAGTTGAATATACTATAGGGGCCCAATCAAGAATTCTGAGCTTCTCTCTTACATCTTGTTCATAATATGTTGTTGTTTGCTGATTTTTGTTTGGTATGGTGTCCCACTTGTTCACAACAATCACACACCCTTTCCCCTCTTTCTCTATTCTATCTGCAATCTTGTAATCCTGACAAGTAGGAAAAATGATTTCACAAAAAAAAATAATGAGAAAAAATCAATACTTTATGCGTAAGATGGAAGGAAACATACAGAAAAAAAGAACAAAAAGAAAATACATCCAGCTCCCATCACGAAACCTGTTTTATATAAGTTATAACAAATTTGCTTTATACAATATAAATTTGAATATATCATAAATTTTGTTGCAAAAGAAGTAATGATGCAAATAAAGGTGAACATGACAGAGGTAAGATTGAAATAGCATATGCAAGATGGCTTTTCAGTTGTTAGAACTAACCAAATGGCACAAATTAATGAGTAAAAATCTAGACTGAACCTGTAGAGATGCTGTCAAGGCATTAGCACCTTAGTATATATAATAATAATAATATAAGCAACTAATTACAAATACACTTTTGCTCCAAAATTGGTTCTTAAATGAAATTATGAAAGTGCTAAAGCTAACCAATGAACCTTTGTGACAAAGCTAGTTCTTAAATGAAAGTGCTGCAATAACATGTACGTTTCCATAAATTTTCACCTGTTCGAGCCTAAGGACTTTCATGTAAATGCTAGTGACATCCTAGTTTCGTCATGGCACATTAAAAAGTCAAGAGTTTTATTAGGAGAATGCTAGGGTTACATATTTTTCATTCATACATTTGCTAGACGGCTATCTTTGTCCTTGAGACAAGCATCGATCATTGCACAACTAAAGGAATGTCAACAATTATGTAGCAAAAGTATGCATCAAAAGTATGACACCCAAACATTTTCCTTTGGGTAAATAGTCAGATTAATCCCAAACTTTTTAGTTTTCTTAAAATAATCCCAAATTAAAGACACTCTTGGAAAAATCCCAAACTATGAGTATTCTCTCAATTTTATTCCAAGGGACATCTTCAACAATAAAAATCAAACAAAACAAGCTAATAATAATATATGAACCTATACCAATGAAGGCACTCGAGGACACATCGAACTTCTCAAAGTAAGATAATTGGATTAGGATACCAGCGCTTCGAGGTAAGTGAGGGTTCTTTTATCATCAATCATGCCTTAATATTAAATAGGTTAGGATCCATGATAGCAAATTGTTGATACTTGCTTGGAATCTATCTTAATGATCGTAATTGAATTGCTTTCTTATCAAGTCCCTTTAAACTCTAGTACTTGAATGTCAATGGAACTGATATGGTTGAAATGAATGCATGCTTATACTATTCAGACTGAAGGGTCAACGACCACAGGTGCCTTCCTCCATGATTAATATGTTTCCTTGTCTGTAGTGCAAGATTCAAGTGACCTCATGCTTTCTAGGCAATGGCAGTAGGATTCACAGGTTATTAATATCTAGTTTCCACTTCTCTTAACTCTATGGCATTCATGGTCTCCGTTTATCCTTATTAATATTATCATGTTACGGCAATGTTACTTTATCTTGCATTCTATAGTATGCTAGCTTATGATATCTTGAAATGCCCGAAATGATACTAGGTTTCATAAAGAATATTTGTTACGTGCTAGTTATGAATGTGCTACGTATTACTTTAATGATTGATGATAGAGCAGTCTAGCGCTTTACTGAGCCCGTTGATTATATAGCTCACCCCACTTCTCCCCTCCAGGTTGTGTTACCTGGACTCGGAGACGAGTATCCGACATAGGTACATATCTAGAGGTCGAACCTGCAATTCTCTAAATTAAAGGATACGGGGACTCGGCTAGTAAGTGCCCAATATTTGGACACGAGTACTTGGATAAGGCAACAACAACAACAACAACAACATAGCCTCAGTCCCAAATTAACTGGGGTCGGCTACATTGATCAAACTTTTCCATTGTGCTCGATTAAGTGCAATTGATGGTGAGCTTTGCAAAACATTCAAATCCCACTTAATTAATGCATCCCATGTTAACTTTGGTCTGCCCCTGCCTCGTCGAATTTCTACAGTTTCTATTGAGTCAAGTTTTCTAGTTGGGGCATTTGTAGGCCATCTTTGCAGGTGACCAAACCATCGCAACCGCCTTTCCCTAATATTTGTATCAATTGGTGCTACTCCTACTTGTCTTTGAATTTCTATATTTCTTATTCTATCTTTACGAGTTTTACCACACATCCACCTAAGCATCCTCATTTATGCTACGTTCACTTTATGTAATTGTTGTTGCTTTACCGCCCAACATTCACTTCCATAGAGCATAGCGAGCCTAATTGGGGTCCTATAAAATTTTTCTTTTAACTTAGTAAGAACATTTCGATCACAAATCACCCATGTTGCACTCCGCCATTTCTTCCATCCAGCTTGAATTCTATGTGTGACATCATTCTCAATGTTACCATCATTTTGTATGATTGATCCTAGGTATCTAAAGTGGTTTACCTTAGGAACTTCTACTTCCCCTAATTTTACCACACCGTCATCTCGACGTCTAGTGTTTCCAAACTCACAGTGCATGTATTCGGTTTTCGTCCTACTCAACTTAAAGCCTTTAGATTCTAATGTATTCCTCCAGAGTTCTAAATTCCTATTCACTCCATCTTTAGTTTCATCCACTAAAACAATATCATCTGCAAATAGTATACACCATGGTATATCCTCTTGAATATGTCTAGTTAGTTCATCCATAACTAAAGTAAATAGATATGGGCTTGAAGCCGATCCTTGATGTAGTCCTATCGTAATAGGAAATTCTTTTGTAGCTCCTCCAAATATCTTTATACTCGTTACTACTCCATCATACATATCCTTAATAGTGTCTATGTATCTAGCATGCACTCTTTTTCTTTCTAGAACCCACCAAAGAACATTTCTAGGGACCTTATCATATGCTTTTTCTAAATCTACGAATACCATATGAAGATCTTTTTTCTTTTCTCAATATTTTTCTAACAATCGTCTTACAAGGAAAATCGCCTCCATAGTTGACCTCCCAGGCATGAAACCAAATTGGTTCTCTGATATTGTTGTTTCTCTCCTTAGCCTATTGTCAATTATCCTCTCCCAAAGTTTCATAGTGTGACTCATAAGTTTAATTCCCCAGTAGTTTGAGCAACTTTGAATGTCTCCTTTGTTTTTGAAGATTGGCACAAGCGTGCTTTTTCTCCGATCCATTGGGCATCCGTTTTGATTTTAAAATTTTATTGAAAAAGTTTTGTTAACCAAGTTAATCCAATTTCTCCTAAGCATTTCCAAACCTCTATGGGTATTCCATCTGAGCCACATGCTTTCTCTATTTTCATTCTTTTCAATGCCTCTTTAACTTCTACAATTCTAATATTGCGTGTATAGTTTACATTTCTTTCTTGGTGTGGGTTTTCATCTATTATAGTATCAACTTGGCCATCATTAAATAAACTATCGAAGTAACTTCTCCATCTCTCCTTAATATCCTCCTCGCGCGTTAAAACATTTTGATTTTCGTCCTTAATACATCTTACATGACTTAGGTCTTGTTTCTTTTTTATCTCTTAATTTGGCTAGCCTATATATATATTTTTCGCCATCTCTATTACCTAACCTTGTATATAGATCTTCCATGAAATTTGTTTTAGCTTGACTAACTACTTTTTTAGCTTGTTTTCTAGCTTCTCTAAATCGATTATACACATCTTCATCTTGACACTTAGGTATTTTACTATACATCTCTCTTTTAGTCTTAATTGCTCGTTGGACATCCTCGTTCCACCACCATGTTTCCTTCTTTGGAGGTCCCAAGTCTTTAGATATACCTAATATATTTGATCTCACTCTCCTTATGCAACTACTCATTTCTAGCCACATTGTATTAGCATCTAAGTCAAGATTCCAAACATTTTCCTTTAGTAGTTTTTCTCTAAACTCTACTTGTTTACAATGTTTTAGGTTCCACCATTTTATTCTAGGGTCGCTAACTCTTTTATTCATATTACGTCGTTGTGTTAGCCTAATATCAAGTACTACTAACTTATGTTGGGTAGTAAGTGCTTCACCAGGTATAACTTTGCAGTCTCTACATATTTTTCTATCTATTTTTCTTGTTAAAAGAAAATCTATTTGACTCTTGTTATGACCACTACTAAAAGTAATTATATGCGACTCCCTCTTCTTAAAACTAGTATTTGCTAAGACAAGATCGTATGCTGAAGCAAATTCTAAGATTGATTCTCCTTCTTCATTTCTATTACCGTAACCAAAACCTCCATGAACTCTCTCAAACTCATCGTTACTTGCCCCACATGCCCATTTAAATCTCCTCCAATAAAAACCTTTTTATCTAATGGTATACTCTTGCATAAATCCATCCATATCGTCCCAAAACTTGCGTTTGATGCTCTCGCTTAATCCTACTTGTGGTGCATATGCGCTAAGTATGTTAATTTTTTTCGTCTCCAATAATTAATTTAACTAGAATCAATCTATCCCCCATTCTTTTAACCTCTACGACCTTATCCTTATAATCGTTATCCACCACAATTCCTACTCCATTGCATTTTCAATCTATACCGGTGTACCACATTTTAAACCCTGTGCTTCCTATTTCTCTACTCTTTTCTCCTACCCATTTTGTCTATTGGAGGCAAGCAATATTGACTCTCCTTCTAATCATGGTATCTACTAGTTCTATTGACTTTCCCATAAGTGTTCCTATGTTCCATGTTCCTAAACGAATTTTTTCTCCCCTTTGTATTTGTTTTCCTTTTCTATTTCTATTTTGTCTAAAAGATCTAGTGTTCATATCTATGATTTTGTTTTTGTTTTCGTGTTTGTTTTGAACTAGCTTCTTTACCCACACCCGTCCTTTGTGTGGGAACCCTTGCTCATTTTTCTTCATATACGGGCGACGATGTGAAGGGACTAACTTCTTTACCCACACACGTCCTATGTGTGGGAACCCTTGCTCATTTTTCTTCACACACGGGCGACGATGTGAAGGGACTAGCTTCTTTACCCACACACGTCCTATGTGTGGGAACCCTTGCTCATTTTTCACACCTGTGAAGCTCATTTCTCATTTCTCCCTACACCTGGGCTCCGATGAATCGCGTCGCTAGGTGGGAACGCCCCAACGTTTATATTAGTTTGATCCATTTCATGAAAAGTGACAAAAGTTTTACGCTGGCTGTCAACCTATCGCAACCCTCCTCCATTTCCCAAAATGGAAAATGAGCTTGGTGCCTCCCTCCCTCACTTTTAGGGTATGAAAAGTGAGTTTGGGACCTCCCTTACCCATTTTTCGGTATGAAAATATGGGCGTCAGAGTCCTCCTTTATCCGGACTTGGGACCGGCTATGTAGCGTACATAGTGTACGACATAGGAGGATAAGGCAAAAGATATAAATATATACATATATTTTGATGTATACATTAATTTATTATGGATAATGTATAGCTTATTAGGCAATTGTTTATATTTTTTTATGGAAGGAGGGGGCAAATGTGGGCCATGTGGCCCATATTTTAAGAAAGCAAGAAAAGACACAACATTGATGGTACGTGGGCCCATACATTATGTGCTCATGTGTAATGTACGCATCATTTAATAAATAATCATGTGGGCCATCTTGATGAAAAAAGTCTTTCCTCTATCTCTCTCGATAGATTAAGGTATCTTTTTAGGGTTTCTTCTTCTTCCACCTACTGCATCTTCATGGTGGCTCTCTGCATCCTTCTCTCATATCTCAAATCTGCATCCCTCTCTTTCATCGACGCATTTCTCGCTATCAAATTTGTTTCTCACCATCAGATCTCTCTCTCTCTCTCTCTCTCTCTCTCTCTCTCTCTCTCTCTCTCTCTCTCTCTCTCTAATCTGACGCGTATGATCTCAGATCTGCTGCGTCGACGCGTATCTCGTGTCTTTGTCGAATCGTGTCGACGCGGGTACCCCGACTGAAAGTGCCGAGTCTAGGTATCCTAGCCTCCAGGTACCTTAGCGTCTGCTCAAGCTAAAGGAAAAAGAAAAGGTTGTAGTATAGAAGATCTTTTTTTCTTTGCTTGTGAGTTTTTGAGGTACATTATATCAATCTTTCATTTGAACAACAACGTATTAAAACAAGGTTTTATTTGGGTAAATGTTTTGGCACCCAAAGTACTTTAGTTGGTTGTAAGGCTATTTACTCTTTTCATTTCATACTTCAATAGGTATATATATATGGAAGGTTTTTGATTCCGCATTTAGTGCCTTAGTATTGTCTTGTAGATAGTCTATATGTTGTACTTCCGCAAGTTAAGGCTTACTACACCTCCACTTGGGTCGAGGCGATATTCGTGTATTGGTGTGACTAATGCGTGTATTATACGATACCTAGTTACTTGGAGGAGGCATGGTTTAAAAAATCGACAAACTTCGCCAAAGTTCGGGCGAAGTTTGTTGATGTTGAGGTGAGCGAAGTGAAGTTCAAGGGCAATTGAAAAATTGAAAAACTTCGACTCAACTTCGGTAACTTCGACCGAACTTCCAAAACATCGATTGAAGTTCATAAAACATGAAGTAAAATTGTTATGTTTCGTGGAAGTTGAACAAACTTCGATTGAAACTTCGACATAAACTTTGGAAACTTCGTCTATGCTAAAAATATACTTAAAATTTGGAATATCCTCCGCTGACATGAGTTTTACGCATTATTGTTGTATGATTAAGTATATTCCTAGCATCTCTACGAAGAAACTTGAGTTTTCTAACTTTAAAGTGAAATTCCGTAAACTTTCATACGCCGGTGAATTTTTGTCAAACTTTTATCGTCGAATTTAACTTCCTCGAATTAATTCCGAATTTTACATGAGCGAAGTCATAGGCGAAGTCGAAGTTTCGAACCTTGAGAGGAGGAATTAGCCTAAGTGAAAGGAAAAGGAAATTATTAAATAATGTAAATAAAGAATAATGGCAAGGATTGTAAATATACATGAGGGCATATATGTAAAGGACATAAAAGATGAACTTAATGTGAGCTCTAGCATCATCCTGGCACTTAAGCTCGTCTTGATGAGATGAAGGGTTGGACTTAGTCCACCAAACCCTAGCTTCTCTAATAAGCTATACAAACCACTTTTAGGGCTTCTAGCCACTTTATTTGCATAAGCTACGGGAGAAATTGAGAAAAGAACCCTAGGAAAATTTGTTGGTGGATTTGGCGGAGGAGAGGGAACTCACATCAAATGCACACAAAGCTAGGTAAATGATTCATCTTTATTCTCTAATCTTCCACTCTTTGATTTGGCTTTTTTTTTTTTCACAAGGATTAAGGTAGGAGATGAATCATGATAATCGGGTTTTGAGTATCTATTCTCGGATTTGTGTTGTATCCAATGTTTTCAAGTGGATTTACAAAAATTTTAATGTTCAAATGTTGTTCTTCACGTTTCCAATGGTTGTATATGTGGATTGGGAGCCTTCCTTGATGAATTGATGCAATTGATGCAAATAGGATGAGTCTGCAAGAAACAAGGATGAGTTAATGACGTGATGAACACATGGGTTTTCATGATGGGTATGTGTTGAATCCGAGATTGCCACCTCAATTAGCGGGAGTTCATGATGTGTTCCACATTTCTATGTTGCGAAAGACGCCGACTAAGCATACCCCAGTAGTCAATTAGAGTGAACTGGACTTGAGGGAGGATGTCATATGAAGAACAATCGATACAGATCCTTGACATGAAGATTCAAAAGCTTCACGACAAGGAGATCCCACTAGTTAAGGTGCGGTGACAATTCCATGGAGATGAAGAACTAACTTGGGAGCGAGAGGATTATATGGCGGAGCATTTCCCAGATCTCTTCGAATCTTAAGGTATGACTTCCTTTTAGTTTCAAGGACGAAACTTCCCACAATTGGGAATATTGTAACGCCCCTAATTTTCCAAATATGTAATATAGTCCTGACATAAAAATAAATTAATAGATATGCACAGTATTAGTGTATTGGTGTGACTAATGCTTGTATTATATGATACCTAGTTACTTAGAGATGGAATTAGCCTAAGTGAAAAGCAAAGGGAATTATTAAATGATGTAAATAAAGAATAATGGCAAGGATTGTAAATATACATGAGGGCATATATGTAAAAGACATACTTAAAGTGAGCTCTAGCATCATCCTAGCACTTAAGCTCATCTTGATGAGATGAAAGGTTGGACTTAGTCCACCAAACCTCAGCTTCTCTAACAAACTATACAAACCACTTTTGGGGATTCTAGCCACTTTTATTTGAATAAGCTACGGAAGAACTTGAGAAGAGAACCCAGGAAGCTTTGTTGGTGGATTTGGTGGAGGAAAGGGAACTCACATCAAGTGCACACAAAACTAGGTAAATCATTCATCTTTCTTCTCTAATCTTCCACTCTTTGATTTGGCTTTTTTTTTTCACAAGGATTAAGGTAGGAGATGAATCATGATAATTGGGTTTTGAGTATCTATTCTCGAATTTGTGTTGTATCCAATGTTTTCAAGTGGATTTACAAGGGTTTTAATGTTCAAATGTTGTTCTTCATGTTCTCAATGGTCGTATATGTGGATTGGGAGACTTCCTTGATGAATTGATGCAAATATGTGATGAACACATGGGTTTTCATGATGGGTATGTGTTGAATCCGAGATTGGTGGTGATTGTGGCTTTGGTTTTGATTGTGGAGTACTTTGATTTTCGGATTTCACAAATCCTTGATGGTTTGGTAAAGTTTTTTTTCAAGTTTTCAACAAGAACAATTAATAGATTTGAGCCTTGATGTTTTGATATCAAATCGATGGTTTTGTTGTTAGAAAATGTGTTTTGGGACCCTATTTACTAAATTTTGAGCCAAGGGAACGTCAGGGAAGGTTTGGGGGAGTTTCAAGGGTCGTCGGGACTCAATCGGAGAGTCGGAGGGCAAACAGCCCGCATCGCGGCTGCCGATTCCTGCAAAATTCTGAAAAATTTCAGTTTTTACCTCGACTTTAAACGGCCATAACTTCTTTGTTTTAACTCCGATTTTGACGTTTCGAAAACCGCTGGAAAGTGATGGAAAACTTAACAACATGAGATTGATAAACCACTCAAACTGAGTTTTTAACTTATTCGAAAGTGTGGTGGAAATTAAGAGCACCATTAAGGTCTTAAATGCGAGTTCGAGTACAAACTCCGAGTATGGGCCTACCCATAGTCCAAAATTCTTAATAAACTTATCCAAGAGTGTGGTGAACCTAATAAAGTGTGTATAAAATGTAGATACTCGAGGAACACCGTGGGAACTCATAAAAGGTTCGGAATTAGGATTTAGCAGCGCTTAAGGTAAGTGGGGTTTATTATCAATCACGTCATGCTAATAGATATGCTAAGATTTTATTTTAGTAATTGGTATATGAATTACTTGGAATCTGCTTGATACCTTTCATTGATATGTTGCTTATCATGTCCCTTTTTGTTACTCTATCTCTTGGATGCCTGTGGAACTGATATACGTTGAATGAATATACTTGGTACCCCGGTTGAAGGGTCGTAGGCATCCGGTCCCTCCTCCGATATGACTCATGTGAACCCTAGGCTGTTTGATCCGCAGTGTAGGGGGAAGGATAAGCTGTGCAAAGTCAATAGGTCTTTAGACGTGTGAACCTCGTGTTGTCTAAGCCGCACCATTGGGGGAAGGATAAGCTAAGACCTACTGCATGATAGGACTATTGGCATTCAGACTTGTGAACCTCTTGTTGCCTAAACCACAACATTGGGGGAAGGATGAGCTATTGCCCATTGTCCAGTTGGATATATCAGTTGTCACTTCTTTTGACTCTAAAGGCATTCGGTATCATCGTTATCCTTGTTGAAGTATCGGTTGGGCATTGTTGTTCATTTATCTCGCTATATTATTATGCTTGATTATGCATGTCTTTAATGCCCAAAAAATGATAATGGATTTTATGATCGGAACTGTTCAAACACAGTTTGATTTTATTACTAGGTATTACTTTGATGATTGATGGTAGAGCAGGCTTCTGCTTTACTGAGCCCGTTGATATATTTTGCTCACCCAACTACTTTCCCCCACAGGTACCTCAGCTACTGCTCGGGACAAAAGAAAGGGCAATGCCTTAGCATAGAAGCTCTTTTCTTGTTTGCAAGGTTAAATAATAATTATCTATTTGCTTTCAGACTTTATGTAATAAACAAAGGATTTATTTGGGTAGAAGTTTGAACCCATAGTACCTGATTCAGTTTATGTTTAATTTGGTATGCAAGACTTCCACATTTAGTTCCACATTTTATTAGACAACAAAGGCTTTGTTATATTCCGCACCTATCATCACTGGGTTATCTCGAGGGGTTTGGCGATGGTTTAGGCTGGGCGATCCAAGCCCACCGGGGTTTGGGTCGTCTTAGGCAGTCTAGGCTAGGCGATCCGGGCCCACAAGGGTTCAGGTCATCAAATTCATATCATATACCAAATTCACCATGGGTAGTTTCCACCAATCATTTTAAAGTCAATAAATGTGAATTGCCTGTATTTGATTTCTTTGTTTCTTCTTGGTACTCAAAGTAGTGAACTCCATTGAGAAATAGCTAACAATAAGAGAAGGCAAAACTTTAGATCTATTAATTTAAACAATCAATCAACAATTCATGAGATTGCAACCCTAATAAAATATTGGAAAATGTATGCGCGAACCTACCAAAAAAAAGAGTTTGGTTAAAACAAACCTTAGTTATGTTGTAACAACCCCAACTGATAATTTCACCCCACCTATTTTTGTAAAAAAAAAAATAATTGATGTACTATCTTAAAAATAATGCAATCTTCCTACCTTATTAGCATTAGGGCGTGCGTGAGGAAAACGTTAGAGATGAGTAATTTAGAAAGATTGAAAATTCAATTATTTAAAAAAAAAATAGGCGGGGTGAATTTGTAGTAAGGGTTGCTACAACATAGATAGGGTTTGGTTTAACCGGACTCCAAAAAGAAAATGTATGCACGAACCTACCAAAAAAAAAATATGCACGACCTACTCTTAGTCGAGGATCGAAACTTTGATTTCTCTTTATAATTCACCCTTTTGATAATTGGAATTAATTCGAAGAAGTTTAATTCGGCATGGAGAATTTTGGTAAAAATTTGCTTATTTAGAGAAGTTTAAGAATTTTTTATTTAAATAGTTAATAAACTAAAAGTTATTTCGTGGGATGTCAAAACAAACACAATTATGCATCTATACCTTAAAAACTCACAATTTAATGGTTTTAAGTCTATTTTATTGACATTAATCATGCAAATTGTGTATGGCATATCACTTTTAAGGATAATCTAACTTGATTCTTCTCACTAATGTGAGGTAAGTATAAACCTTCACTGTGCTGCATACTTATTCGATTTTTAAAAAATTTGCAATAACTCCTTGTTTTTAGCGATCCATATCAATTTGTACCAAAGTTGTCGATTTTCACATAACTTCAGCAAAACTTTGTAGTTTTTAAACTATCTATGAACTTTATTTCGACCCATTCAACCTCAATAAACTTCGCCTAAAATTCGGGTAATATATTGAATTTTCATTTCTTGCTCTTGGCACACAGTTGTTCAAGTCCCTTGATTTGCGCATCGATGTTTGTGCGCACAAAAATCAATGTAAATTTAAAGGACACTAACAATTGCGTGTAAAATGTGCATGTCAAAAGTGGGTCACCCTAGCATTCTCAAATCTTAAGTAAGAACTAACTATACTTTCATACAACTAGAAAACTTTAAATCCTCATTCCTATCTGAACTTCATCGCAAATCAAACAACATAAGAAATATATTCATACAATTCAAAATCTATTTGCATATTGCATCACAAAGAGTGCATTTTTAGAAAAGGTAGAGGAATAACGTACCCCTAATTAAAAACTAGCCAATAAATCTCAAATTGTTAAAATCTGAATGAATAGATGTGTCACCTATGCTAGGCAACTTCCTCAAACCAAACAAATGGAGATAAATTACTACAGGCAAAATTCCCTTTGCAAAGTAGAAAAAGGTTCACAAAATTTCAGGCATTTTAAAATGCCAAGTTCAATAGGCTTCCTCAAGCAAAGGGCTTGGTCTAGGGGGGTGCATGAGAGGCGATCGCCCAAGGCCCCCATTCATGTAAAAGGCCCAAGTAAGTTGTGATGTACTTTGATTGGTCATCATAACTTACATGCAACTAAGTATTATACTTGACCTTTTGAGTTTTCAAGAAGTAGGGCTCTCTCTCGATCTCAACAATCTCGTCGAAAACTACAAATGCCACTGGCATTTATAACTACAATATGATGCACATGTATTGCATATAGACATGCCAAATGCATGAATGTTTAGCTTATAGAGGTAACAATAGCAAAATACCTGCTCAGTTATACAAGCCAAAGCCTCAATGACAAGAGTCACAACATCTGAAAGACGAATAGCGCGAAATGCTCGATTAACTGATAAAGCTTCTGTTGAACTACCTGACGAAGCCACGGCAGCTTTTCTTCTAATTCCAGCAGTGTCAATAAGTTTGAATTTCTGAGGAAAGAAACAAAAAAAAAAACCTTTGAATAATGACAGGCCACAAACAAATACAGATAAAAATAAATATGCAGCACCTACACAACAATATTAGTCAGTCAATCGAGAGGGAGATGTTAAAATTAGTGCTTTAATCTACACAATAGTTTCTATTTTCATTATTTAGTTTTATTTAGTGCACATTCTAATTTCTAGTCCTTAAGGAGTTTCTATTTATGTGTGCAAGAGTTTTTTAGTTGTCCTATTCTATTGGAAGTTGCTATTTTTTTTGTGTGTAGATTAGAATTAGAAGTAGAGTTATTTAGGACTTTCTATAATTCACTTTTGTTTTTAATTATATATGATGTACCACTGTTTTTGTGAAATTAAGAGAAATTGAAATTTAGTTTCAAGTGTTTCATATTTTTGTGTGTGCGGCTGATTTTTAGGGACAACCAAAACAAGATTTTCGGACTCCATTGATGATTTCTCTCCTTGCATAATTTTTCAATTGTTCTTCCTATCTTGGTCTTCAAAACCAACAAGAGAGGAAGAAAAAATAAATAAATGAACAATACTAGCATTACAAAGCCAACTGCTCAATCACGACACGCGCGCACACACACAAAAAATAATAAAATAAAAACTTGTTTCCAACCAAACCAAAATAAATGAATAAAAACTTGCAAAATAGTGTTGCAACGATATTTAACAATGGCCTAATTGCTAGTGAGTTATTTAGTCTAAAACAAAGTCGTACGAGGAAAAGCAAATTTGGACTCTTGATATGCTGAAAGTGCTAATTTTGTCAAAAACGTCTATTTTATAAATGATGTAGAGAAATTTAAAAAAAAAAAAAAAAAACGTACTTTTCATGTAATAAAATGCTACTAAATCGCCCCAAAAAACTAACTCCATAAACAATTCATAACAAAGAACATAGAATTCAAATGATATTTAACTTAAAAATGCGTTATTGAGAAATAAGCAATGGCCTAATTCAAAGAACATACAGTCAAAAAGAACAATTGTGAGCCTCCTTCATGACTGCCATTTGGATATCTATAGATATTTAACAATGGCCTAATTGCTAGTGAGTTATTTAGTCTAAAACAAAGTCGTATTAGGAAAAGCAAATTTGGACTCTTGACATGCTGAAAGTGCTAATTTTGTTTAAAACGTCTATTTTATAAATGATGAAGAGAAATTAAAAAAAAAAAAAAAAAAAAAAAAAAAAAAAAAAAACGTACTTTTCATGTAATAAAATGCTACTAAATCACCCCAAAAAACTAACTCGATAAACAATTCATAAACACCTATGTGACAAAGAACATAGAATTCAAATGATATTTAACTTAAAAATGCATTATTGAGAAATAAGCAAACCTGCCCATCTGGTCCAACAAATTCGGTATCAATAGCATCACGAGTAGTTCCACTAACAGGGCTGACAATCGTTCGTTCCTCACCGACTAATGCATTCAAAATGCTACTTTTACCAACATTTGGACGGCCAACAATAGCTATTGAAGGCACATAATTATCCGTTTCATCAAGAATCTCCAAGTCCTGGCCATCATTGTATAAGAAAGTATTCAAAAAAAATAAATTAAATTGCTTGGAAGTGGCTTCGTATTACTCAATATATTTGATATGACAAAGAACAGTCATATTGAAATACCTTTAGTCATGGATAAGATAAAAAGAACTAAAAAAATATATATGGATGAATAGCAATACCTCAACTATTTTAAGATCTGAACATACAAGTTCTAGAAGCTCTCCTGTTCCAGTACCAACTAAAGCAGATATAGGTAGAAGTGGAAATCTACATGACCGACAAGAAAATAATTGCATTGTATCATTATAAAAAGTTAAATACATGAGAAATAAGATAAAAAAATGATACTTAGTCCATTGGATGCTTATAACGTGTATATATGAATCACAACAAATTTCCAATTTATCAAGTCCATAAAAAGCATATTTGAGTTCCTTGGCACACGCATCTACATTATGGAAGTTACTTATTTTCCAATTCCAGTTATATGCACAAAAAACTTGTAACAACTGCAAAGCATAGGTTTTAAGATCCTATTTTACAAAAAGGATAATGGTTTAACTTCCAACATTGTATTGACAACAAGGCCATTTTGTCAGAAAAACAAAACTCTTTTTCATGCACTAAGTTGACAACAACACTTTTTTTAAGAAAAACAAACTCCTTTTCATGCACTATAATACAAAAATGATAATGGATTAACTTTAGAAAATGGAGATGCCAAAGGCAATAAAACATATCATTACACAATAAGACCATTTTGTTAGCCAACATTGTATTGACATAATTTCTAATATTGCCAATCAAGAAGGTGAAGTATAACTTTGTGCTATTGCAGCATCTTTCCAGGTATGCAAGTCTTCTAAAGATATCCTTTCCTTTATCCAATCAGTCTTCCATTCCATTTAAATAAAGCATGACTAGAACATCATACTGATAAGATTATCAATAACAATTAATAAGCAAACCAATAAGAAAAAGCTTACCCTAACGACCAAAATTCTGACGCTTGCAAGATTCCTTTGCGTGGAGACTCACACTTATTTACAGCAAGAATGGTAGTCTTTCTTGAATAGTTCCTACGCAACCAATCCGCTATTTCCACATCTCCTGTTGTAAGGCCTGCCTGTTCGCTAAAATTTATATAGTATGCAAGCTAACATTTGAGCTATCTAGGCTCATAATCAAGAAAATCTGCTATAAACCATAAAAATCAAGTTTATTTGAGCATTTGAGGCATATCTTATTCAGTCTGTACAGTTCATGTACGGGTATTAGCTTGGTATAAATTGTTGGCAACTCCATAATAGGTACCTTTCAAGATCAGTGGAAAGTAAAACACAACATTTTCAAGGAGACAAAAGAATATTTATTTATAATTATAGATAATCCACCTCCTTTCCAAGTAGTGAAAGAGGTAAGGAGAGTGCAAAGTAAATTTGAATGGAGAGCAGTTTAGGAGAGTCCGATTGAGCCTTTATGATCAAATAAGGTCTAGATAGCTTTGGTTTCTACATGTCAAGAGCACTCCAAGTTTCTAGCCACCTAGCCATACTCAACAAAGTAGAAGCTTTTAGCAGAATATACCTATGTTTGACTTACTCCACCTATGTAGAACATCATATGCACTACATAGCCAGCTTCAAGTTCGCATAAAGGAGGAGGGTTCCCATCGCATTATCAATACTCGAAAAATGGGGTGGAAAAACCCAAGACCATTTTTCATACCCAAAAGCTCATTATCCAATATTCATACCCAAATTATACAGAAATTCAAAGAAAAGTAGGAGCAGCACCAATTGACGCAAAGATTAAGGACAGTTATGGTGGTTTGGGCACATCCAAAGGTGACCTACAAATGCCCCCGTTAAAAGACTTGACTCAATGGAAACTGAACATATTAGATGATGCAGGGTAGACCAAAGCTAACTTGGGGCGCATTGATTAGAAGGGGTTTAAAGGACTTGGAAAGCACACCATCAATTGCGGAATGGAAGAGTTTGATCCATGTCCCACCCCAAATAATTTGGGATTGAGGCTTGTTGTTGTTAATTCCTATTTGTGACTTTAGCGACTCGTTGCAATCACTAATTGTAAAAAAAAGTCAAGAATTAAAGACATGACAAGCCTACTAGAAAACAAGTTTTTGGTTCATGTCATTGGTTAATAGACACTAAGTTTTTGAAAGCACGCCACCAATTGCATTAAATCGAGTGGAATGGAAGAACTTGATCCATGTAGCCAACCACAACTAATTTAGGATTGAGGCTTTGTTGTCATAGGAACAATTACAGAAGAGGGTCATTTTTGATATACCTGGCCATCAACCAAAAAGATTATAACAGCAGCCTCTTCTACTGCAAAAGTAGCTTGTCTCTCTATCATTGATGGCATCCTAGCTATAGCTGCCTCCCTCAAGGCAAGTGAAATTCCCTCCATGCCAATAGTTGTTGAAATTGCTAAATTATCTTTTATGTCATCATGTGATTTGGAAACAGTAAGAACACCTCCAGTATCAACCACCATGAATTCACAGTCCCCCCAAAATGCTCTTCCATACAAACGGTCTCTCGTAACACCAGGTTCGTCCACCACAATAGCATTATTCCCCTACAAATATTTAGAAAAAAAAAATCACATGACTAGTTAGCAATTCCTACATAAGACAAATACAAGATGTGATTCAACATAAAAGACAAACAAAGATAAGTAAATTCACAAGAGTTGATCAAAGAATGAAAAGAAATACCCCAACAAGTCGATTAAACAATGCAGATTTACCGACATTTGGCCTGCCAACAATTGCAACTCTCGGAAGGAGATGGTTAGGAATCTAAAAAAGAAAAATGATAATATGTATAGTCAATTGAGATATAATATAATAAAATTTAGTAGGATAACCATAAAAGATGCGCGTCCAAGATACCAAAGGCACGACTAAAAATTCAAATGATAAATGAAAGAAATAAGCACTTTCATAATGATTCATTGGATTCTATCCTCATACATAATTATATGGCAAAGTTTTGGAATGTTCTTTTTTTTCATCTATATAGGTTTCCTTCTTGTTTTTATGGTTAAGGGTGAGGATAACCGAAGGAGGTTACAAGTTCTTGGCTTTAGAACTTAGAAGGCATCTATCGCCCAACTATAAGAATTACTTGTCACTCTCTTGATACATAGCTTGCAAAACAAATTTAGTTATCAAAAACAGTAGATTACCTAATCCGATACACCTCATCTTAAAGAATTTAGATGATATCCTTGAATTGTTACCTGTGAATAATAAGTGTTATTTTAAAAATTCTAAGTTGAAAGTAATCATTACAAAATACATTGTAATCATATGTATCATGTTGCGGAAAGGAAGAAGATTACTAATTCATACTAATCAGTGTTGCAAAAGAAAAGTAAGGAAATAATTTCCAAACAAATAGCAGACAATCAATTGAGCGGTAGATCGATCAATTGATTGAACTGAATTGATTAATTGGTTGGCTAGTTGGCAAGTTTTTGGAGAGTTTCTATGATTATGAATATCCCTGTAACACTTAAGTATCAATGAAATCATTCCGTTTCCTTTCCTACTGTAGATGTAATTCATATGACCAAACCATATAAATCTTTGCATCTAATCTTCTAGTTTTATTTTTCATATCTTGGTATTAGAGCTTTAAGGCTTGATTGGAAATTTGTCCCTGGCCTTCGCTGCCATATGCACTTTGGCTAAAAATCAGATTTTGCCCTTCAGCGCTTCAATCATTCTTAGGTAGGGGAGAACAATTAGTTGACAAGGCAATTGTAGTAAATATTTTTAAATATATGGAGTTCAACCAAGATGAGATATAAAAGCTACGAGCATTACTTGGCAGTTCTGATAAGCCAATTTGTCCATTTAGCTGATTTCATAATTTTATTGGGTAGGTCTAAGATAAATCATAAATCACTTTCAAAATCTCGAATTATCGAATCTAGAGCAATCAATCACATGATCAACTCTTCTCATGCCTTTCACTCCGATAACCCTTGTCTAAGAAATAAAAATAAGCTACTGTAAATGGATCATTAACCATTTGGCACTAAGATCAAGAAGTTTTGATCAAAAAATGCTAACCAAACTGTCACCTGATACTATCAAAAAGAAAAAAATCAATCATGAATCCTTTTGTGTTCACACCCTGCAACAAAATGGTTTGGTTGAAAGAGAGAACACTTGATAGACATGTGTCTTCTAATTATAAATATATTTCCTTGTCGTGTTGTTGACCTTAAAAGTCTGACGGAAGTATTGTCCCAGTTTTATACCATCCTTAGACGTCAAACAATCTGGCTTCTAAAATATTCCATTATGTTACCTTTGTTTATATCAATAATCCAAATAGGGGGAAGATAGATCCAAAAGCTCTCAAGTGTCTTCATGAGGTATTTCTCCATTCAAAAAGGGTATCAATGTTATCCATCCATTTCTTGAAAATTTTGTCCCTAGATGTCACTTTCAATAAACACAAGGCGTATTTTCTCGCTCTTTCCTTTGGGGGGAAATCTATCAAGGAAGACATGGATCAAAATTTGTTACTTCCTTCTTGACATAGAGTCAGCCCTTGAGCCACCAATTAAGTCAAAGTTACCTTTTGAGTTAGATTTGTTACTCTGTGTTTTACACGACCTTACAAATTGTTCCATCAATGTTCAAACATTGTGATTCAAATATATCATGCAAGGGTTTACTCCACCTTCAAATATGACACAATCAATGCACCTAATGGAATCCATGATATAAAGGATGTGCTTGTTCAATTTCACGACTACAATTCCTTATATAGATGAGGTACTAAGTATTGGGCAAAACCTCAAGATAATGCAACAAGTAGTATATCAGATTTGTGAGGACACCATTAGCAGCTTTCACTCTAACTTTCTTAAAAATGTGATAGTATTGGAGACTAATTGCACACTATGTAGCCATCACTTTCTATATAATGGACCTAAATATGACTACTAGTTACGACGAGTTACTACAATCAAACTGAAAAAGACCATGTAAGAAGGACCGACAACATTGGAAGAAAAAGTTATTGAAGAACTAACCAATTTTAAGGAAAAAATGTCAGATCAAATCATAAATTGCAAGGCGGAAAGGCGGTGCCTAAACTTTCCCTACCTAAGGCGAGGCGGCACTCATGCATAATTTTTTTTTTATTAAGAGTTCCTTAAATTTTGTTAATTATCTATTCGCTCCTTTCTATCGACTAGGAGTAGTACTAGTAGTCATTGACTTTAATATTCAATATTTACTTTAAAAAATACTAACTAAAGACAATAATTTCAAATGATGCATATATGCCATCAATTATCAATTATCGAACACATTTTGTTTCTGAAATTATTCTCCCTAAACTCATAGAAAGTTATATATGGAAGTTTTTAGCTTAGGGTACGGTTTTAATCATTTGGGGGTTTATATTGGAAGTTTTCTGAATTTATTTTCATCTCCATGAAGCCTAGGTCACCGCCTAGGCAGTTTGAGCCAAAAACACCTAGCTAGCGACTTGCAATCACTGGATCATGATAAAATAGCGACAATGTATAAGCTAGAATATATGTCATTTCAATTGCCTACACAAAGAAGCCAATAGTAGCAACAACATAACCTCAATCCAAAAATTAGTTGTGGTCAACTACATGGATCTAACTCTTCCATTGCGCTCGATTTACTGCAATTGACGGTGTGCTCAAGGTTCGAAACTTCGACTTCGCCTATGACTTCGCTCACTCAAAATTCGAAATTAATTTGAGGATGTTAACTTCGACGATGGAAATTTGACAAAATTTGCTCGGTGTACAGAAGTTTATGGAATTTCACTTTAAATGTTAGAAAACTCAAGTTTCTTCCTAAAGATGTTAGAACTATACTTAATCATATAACAATAATGCATAAAACTCATGTCACCGGAGGATATTCCGAATTTTAAGTATATTTCTAGCATAGACGAAGTTTTAGTCGAAGTTTGCTCAACTTCCACGAAACATAACAATTTTACTTCATGTTTTATTAACTTCCATCGATGTTTTTGAAATTCAATCGAAGTTAGCCGAAGTTAGCCGAAGTTGAGCCGAATTTTTGCAATTTTTCAACTGCCTCTGAACTTCGCTTCACTCACCTCAAAATCGACAAACTTCGCTCGAACTTTGGCGAAGTTTGTCGATTTTTTAAACCTTGGGTGTGCTTTCAAAATCATTTAGACCACTCCTAATTAATGTGTCCCAAGTTAGCTTCAAGCTACCTCTACCCCCTTCGAGTTTCTTCAGTTTCTATTAAAAAAAATTTTGGTAAGGCCATTTGTAAGTCGTCTTTGGAGGTATCCAAACCAATGCAACCGCCTTCCTTAATCTTTGTGTAAATTGGTGTTTTGAGTGAATGAAGTGGTCCTTAGCAAAGGGGCATGAGTGAATAGCAGTCTAATTGTGAAACAGAAGTAGTAGGCGCTACTTTTTTTTGAATTCATGTATTTCTTATTCTAGCTTTACGAGTTTTACCACACATCCACCTAAGCATCCTCATTTTTGCTTAGTTCATTTTATTTACTTTTTGTTTCTTCACCGCCCGACATTCACTTCCAAAATGCATAGCTGGCCAATTGTGGTCCTATTAGATTTTCCTTAAAACTTGGAGGGAAATTGGAAATATTTCTATCACAAATCACACATGTTGCACTCCTCAATTTCTTCCATCCAAGCTTCAATTTTGTGTGTGACATCATTCTTAATATTACCATCATATTGTATGACTAATCCTAGAAAAAGTGGCTTCACCTCAGAAACTTCTATTTCCCTAATTTTACCACTCAAAAGATTCATAAAGCAACATTTGAAAATGTAATGGATGTCGTGTGATGCTAAGAAACTTATTCTGATAGTATAAATTAGGTAAATAAATATGTATAGTGTGGTAAAAGGATCCATGATATGATGGCTGAAAGTGGACCAATTAAAATTATGTAAGATTCCTCATAATGTGATGGACGCTTCATGTCTAAGATAAATCACTCAACAAAATCAACACTAGTTTATATTTTACGGAGATTAATAAGGGTTTAACCGGTATGTACTTCATAGGAGCAGTTAAACGGGCCCCACTTGTTCTTAAACCTACCCCATTTACAATTTTTTTGCATCTTCCGCACTAAATGACCTAATTGCCTTTCGATATAAACCCTCATTTGTCAATCTACCCCACTCACACTTTTCACTCTAGTCTTTCCTGCGCCATCGACCGCATTCATTCCGATACTCCGGCGAAACCACCAAAAAATACCTACATTCACTCAATAAGTGTGGTGTCATCTCTTTTGCATTTGATTTTATGAGTTTTTAAGGTTTTGGGGGATTTTTAAATTCAGTTGTCGAGTTGTTGGTGTTTAGGGCATCGATTTTAGGCTTAAATCAAAGTTTTTTTGCACAAGATGTAGATGGATTCTAGAAGAGCAAGAGATCCAAAAAACAATATGGTAATTTTTGCTCAATTTGGTGTCCTTTTGTGTCATTTCATTTTTTCCATGATCGTTGTTCTCGCCTTTGTCGTTCGGTAGTTCATGACCGAGACACACAGTATGGGTCCCGGTCGTGCAGGGCCGATACTCATAGTTCAAGTCTTGGTCCTGTATAATTGAGACCTTGCCACGAATCGAGACCAATTGTAAGGACTCAAACGGAGACGACCAAGACCCATTCACACATCTCGGCCTTATGAGATCGTCCCATACCGACAACCCAACTCTAAACCAAGGTTTCAAAATCGACAAAAATGGGTCGGCGCACCTTCTCAAAGTGGTATCAAGTAAAGAAACGTGAGAGAGAAGGGATTGAAGGGTTATGAGAACTAGGGGATTGGTAAGGAGATGAGGTTTATGTGGTTAAGGACGAGGGTAGTTTGGAGATTTCTAAAAATAGTGCAATAGATTTAGATATTGAAATTCAGATTCATGGTATGTGTGAAATGGGGTGGGTTGAGGAATAAATGGAGCCTGTTTGACCGCTCCCTTTCTTTATTTAGAACCTTATGTTATTCGAAAATAAAAATTATCAAACTTCATTAACAATTTGCAAGAAAATATTCAATTTAAACGAGATAACTGGATGTATTTATTTATGAGTCAATTAATTAGAAATCATAATTAGAGCGTGTGAATAAGTTCAATTTCTTATTTGAGCGTGAAGTCAGATTGAAACTACAAATTTGATACATGCATACTACACACCTTCTTTCCCTCTTTCAATTTCCCATTGATAGTAAATCGCAGAAATTAACAAAGATCAACATGCGTGGCCAACAAGAAGATTGATTACTGAATTTAAAATAAAATATACGAACCTCTTAAATACCATATTTCTTGCAATACATAAAATCTAAATTTCAACAATAAATGCATACTGACATTTCCATTTGAGCCTTTTAGCATCTTTTTCTTTCCTGGTTTTTGTTTCTGATAGCTTGCCTCATCTTCTGAACCACCATCAAAAAGAAAATATGTTATGTTTTAATTTCAATAAATTGATATTGGAATAGTTAAATAGAGAAAATATAAAATTATCAATCCAAGAATAAAGGAGGCAAAGAAATTTAATTTTCAATACCTCGTAAACTATGTCGCGTAGTTACCAAAAACTACCAGTCGTTAGGAAAGTTTTACTTTCCACTTAAACACGAGTTCCTTACAGACATGACAAGCACTAGCAGTTTTTCAGATTTTTCACAGACGAGTGATGGACCATGGGTGCTTCTATTCTAGTTCATCACAGCCGCATGTTTAGTGTAAGAACAATCACATTTCTGGGATACTACATCAACAACTAAGTGGCAATATCACATTAGAGTATTATCCAACCCAAAAAAAACAGCAATATTCCCAAATGCTAGAACTTGGGCAATTGACTTTCTTCTAGAAATAACAACAATATCAGTAAGAAACATAAAAGAAAACAAATTTAATAAATTGCTATCCTTTCTACTGAACTTTTTTGGCTTTCTCCCCCTTCATCTATTACTATATATAATGCAAATACCCTCTAGGATTGTGGTGAGACCAAAATAGCCTTACTACCAAAAATACCCATACAAATCCTTTTCCAGCTCTTGGACTTCCATCTTATATCCTCAAGAAGGACAAAGATGTCCTTTTTTACTGAGACCTAACTCAATTTTTTGAGTAAATTAATTCTAATGACCTAACTTTTGCAAAACTTTCATAGCTTCAAACAAGCAACTTCTTCAGCACAACTACTCCCGCCTCCTCATGCATGCTAATATGTCTTGGCAGCTTTTCATGTGAAGCCTTTTTGCCACCGTTCTTTCCAAACATACCCTTAAAACTCTTTTTATAACTAATCCCAACAATTCAGTGATTTGGTTCCCTAAGAATTAGGACTATGAACTGTTTCAACCTCTACATATCCAGCAAATATCCCCGAAAAGGTGTGGTTTCACGCACATCTTTCCAATATTTATGATTATCTTCTGTGTTCCACTAGGGTTCTACCCCCACATTGCAGCAATGTCGCAAGTCACAACCAATTGGAAGGGAAGCAATAATGAAGGATTGAAGATTTGGAATTGGGTTGTCTTTCTTATTGTAGTTTACCTTTTTATTAACAAAGAAATGACTTTTGTGTGAACAAATAAATATCAAATAAAGCTTGGGGTTTGAAGGTGTTGGTTTTGATTGGTATAGGTTTAGGGAAAAAAAGAGAAGCGAGCAAATGAAAATGGGTGTTGCAAGTGGGCATGGATTAATGTAGTTTGAAATGTGCATGAGAAAAGAAATGTAGTTTCAGTGAGCTTGAGGACATTGAATGACGAGGAAATTGTAAAAGTGATGTATTATATTAGGAAGGAATAAATGACAACACCATCTTAGAGGAGCAACCTCTTAGTGCAATCCACGTAACAAAGCAGACCCCTAGCCCTTCATTTATTTTTAGTGTCCTAACAAATTAGCAGTAGAGATTGAAAAACGATCCATTTTCATGGTTTTAAAAATCTACAAAGTTCCCCGAATTTCAGCGAATTTTGTCAATTTTCAAAAAGAGGAAAAAAGATATACATGTGTATGAAAAAAATGTCAAAAATTGCCGAAACGTTGACATAATTCGGGGAAGTCCTACATAATTTGAGGAAATCCTACCAAATAGTGGCAAAAAATGTAAAACTTTCAAGACTACATGGAAGTTTCTTAAAAGTTTTAGAGAAATTTTGCATAATGTACCAAAACCAATCTAAAATGAAACCTTAACACCACAAAAAGGAAAGACGTCAGCGAATTACATATTGTATTGTGAAATAATGTTATATAATTGCAAATCACATGTTGTATTGTAAAATAACTATTTTAAATTATTGTATTGTGAATCTTATGCATTACAAGTGTATAATTGTATTTTTAACACCTTTGAAGAGAAATTTTAGTTTTTAGCATCTAGAATGAAATTCTATACACCGGCAAATTTTGCGCAACTCCTCGTCAAATCAAACTTCCTAGAATTATTTTTGTACTTTAAGCGGGCGACTAATAAGGCGAAGTCGAAGTTTCAAACCTTGTGAATCTTGGAGATGACAACTGTAGGGATTAGGGTAATTGTAACTTACTTTTTTGTTACTTTCGGTTACTTCATTTCTTTTTTTATAATCTTCTATCTTAGCACTCAGTGACCTTCTGATGTAGCAAGAATTCTACAAATTTCTCGCTACAAAGAAAAGAAGAAATTTGTTTTCCAATTTGTTGTCTCAATGAATGCCCGAATCGAAGAAATGCTAGTTTCTTACTTGTTCTCTTCCACGACACACCAAGTGACGAAACAAAACACATGAAAAGAGAACTCTATCTCAAAAACCGAAATTTTTTATTAATCAATAATCCACCACAAAAATTATAGACACGATGCCTTTAGGTAGGCTAATCACATTCCAACTAGACTCCTAAAGCAAATGTGACTTCTAATTCCATAATAATAAAATTCCTATTTAGACTCAACTCAGTCTCTAACTTCTAATTTCACTATAAGACTTTCTAAAAAAATAAAACTACTAATAATCCTATTACACTTAAAATACAAATACAATTAAATAATAAAAATTATTGTTGGAGTATATAATCCCACATCGGAAATATAATAATGTGTGGTATATGAGTGAAGTAGATTGGATCCTAGCACAAGCCAATTGATTTTGTGCAAGATGGGCTCCAACCACATTTATATACCCGCGTGTGCACGTGTGGCCCAACACTCTCCAAGGCCATGAATTTCTTCATGGCATCAGAAAAGGATGATCCTAGGCTCGTGTTTGAAGACCTGGTTGGCTAGCAGTGGAGTTTAGACCCATTTTGGGGACCTAGGGCCTCTAACAATAGGCATAGGCATGTTTGTACGTACCTCTAAGAGTAGGTATGTGTTTGGCGAGTGACAACTGGTCCAGACCCTGTTGCACTTAAGGGGGAGTGTTGGAGTATATAATCCCACATCGGAAATATAATAAGAGTTTGTATGGTATTTAAATGGAGTAGATTGGATCCTAAAACAAGTGAATTGATTTTGTGCAAGATGGGCTCCAACCATGTGTGCGCGTGTTGCCCAACACTCTATAGGACTATGAATTCCTACAATTACTATTTACGTTCTTCACCATTCTCCCATGATTCAAAAAGAACTCGTCCTCAAGTTTTAGTCTTTTCCCTTGACTTGCAAGATTCAACAATGAGATTCAGGAACAAAGTCAACTTTTCTCTACCACAATCATGACAAACACATCCGCCACTTGAATGAACACATTTCTGAGAAACAATATTAACAACTTCCATCAAATTGAAGTTGTCAACGGATGCACCACCAGCACTTGCCATTGTCACAAGTACTAGAGGATTTGTAGATTGTGGAATAACTTTGACGACAAGATCCTCATCTCTAAAGAAAACCTTGTCATTGATGAACTCTTTGTCATCATTTTCAGACTTTGGCGCCTCATCAAAGTTGACTTGTTCTTCCTTGAAGAAAATTGAATCTATTTTTCCATCACAATGGAGAATGATAGTACAATTTTCTATTTCCTCTTCTTCAGATTCAACACCAGTGAAATTTCTCAACACATTTGTTGTCTTCTTGACATCATTGTTGAAGGATACACCGGACTCTGATACCAACGATGTAACAAGGATTCCAAGAATTTCTCGCCACAAAGAAAAGAACGAATTTTCTTTCCAACTCATTGGTTAGGCGAATGCCCGAATCAAAGAAATACCAATTTCTTACTTGTGTCCTTCCATGACACGTCAAATAACGAAACAAAACACAAAAAAGAACTTTATCTAAAAAAACACAATTTTTCATTAATCAATAATCCACCACATAAAATTATATACACAATGCCTTTAAATAGGTTAACCAACTAGACTCCTAAAACAAATATGACTTCTAATTGGATAATAACAAAATTCCTATTGTGACTCAACTTAATCTCCAACTTCTAATTAGACTTTATCGACTAACAAAATTACTATTTTCATTCTTCATCACCTTTCAATCTAATCCATGCATTTCCCCCATTTTTTGGGTCCTCCTTATGAGTTTAGAATCAAATGGAGGAAATTCAATTTGGACCTTGTATTAAAATTTTCACCTGCCTTCATGCTTTTATTCAATTTTTTGCTCTATGACATGGCCACTTCATCTTGTAAGTCTCCAAAATCTCTTTCGTTTAGTTTATTTCCCATTTGGAATGTATAGACAAGGCAATCCATCTATCTCCCCCACAAGGTAAGTGCATGAGAAAGTAACAAGAAAACCACTCTTTTGTTGCCAGCAGTATCAACGAATAATTATTAAATATAACTAATGATCATTTTTACTATTCGAAATTAATCAACGAGCTGTTGAAAGAAAAAGGAATTGATTAATGTGTTTTTTCTTCTTCAAAGATCCTTTTTGACTATGTTCCTTAACTTGTAAAGCCGATGAATGGTTATGCAACATGTTCTCATTTTTTTGTGTAGTCCATTTAATTTTTTGAATTATTGCAAAAAATTGCACTAAATCGAGCGCAATGGAAGAGTTTGATTCATGTAGCCGAACCCAATTAATTTGGGATTAGGCTTTGTTGTTGTTGATTTGCTAGAATTTGTGATTTTCATGTTGTTATTGGTTTTTTTTGTTTCACACATAGTATTGAGCATTAACCGCACCGACTAACCCATGCTCGTGCAGCGTCAAGCTCCATATGATGGCGGCCCTCCAAAAGTAATTTTTCTCATCCACAATACTCGAACACAAGACCTTGCTTAAAGGGAACCGAGTCTCTTACCACTTGAACCAACAGGTTGTAAAGATTGCTAGACGTTAAGGCGATCCCAATGAAAGTTCCCTAGCCCAGGCGAGGTGGTGCCTAAGCGACCAAAATATATTTATTTAGAGGTCCTTGAATAATTATTTAATCACTTATAGGTCCTCAAGTAACATTAGTTGTCTATTAGTCATGTGATGCCATATTCAATATATACTTCAAGAATACTAATAAGCCTTTAGGCCCCTTCGTGTCACAGCTTCGCCAAGCAAAGTCGTGCAATTCCGATATATCAAGCTTTGATTCACCTTGCCGCCAAACTCGCATGCTTCACCAACGCGTGAAACCAAGCATGACAGTGGATACCTCAAACACCTATTTTTTTCCAAGTCGATCTTACAAGAGAAGAAAAAGACTTATTTGCCCCCACTTAAACTTCACAATCATTTGACTCTCCTATCCCATCTTTTTTTTTGGTCGACAAAATAGGGTTTGATTCATGTTCCATCTCCTATCTTTACCTCCCATCAAGATGAGAACAAATCTCAGATTTGCAGAATAGATCAGATGCGCCTCTCTGTGTGCGTGTGTGGGTGATAAGAATAGATCTCATTTCTATATAAAGAAGAAACCCAAGCCCTGGACCATGAGGAACGGATCTCATATATGTATGAAGAAGATGAAACCTTTTAAGGAGGTATAATTGTAACTTCCAAAATCAGTAGAAAAAAAAATATAAAATTTTCATTACCTGAATCGAACAAATAGGAGTGAGTTTGCCAAGTGCAGCTTGATGACGATTGATGTTTAAGGTATCGCTCCCCCTCCAAACAAACAGGCCCTTAGGTCTTTATGCAACATAATTTATGTTAATATTTTGTTATTGGGCATGTTTTCATACTGTCAAACTTAATTGTAATCACCCCCTTCAACTTTCTAAAACATTACTTAGAAGGACACTACCCGACTAAGCTTTGTTAAGGAGGTTTTGCCCCAAAACGCCAAGGCAATGCTAGGGCGACGCCTCGCAATCACTAGCGGGTTGTTGTTATTAGTTTTTGGTTTATGAACAATTAGTAGTCGATCGGGGTATGTCAAGTATTTTCATGGTTTGAAAAATCAACAAACTTCCCCAAAATATGTCGATTTTCAAAAATGGGGAAACAAAACTCATGTGCATGAAAAAAATTGTCAAAACTCTCCAAAAAAACTCAACGTAATTCGAGGAAGTTCGACATAATTTAAGATTCAGGGAAGTCCTACTAACCAGTGGCAAACACTGCAAAACTTCCATGACGACATGGATGTTTTGGGAAAGTTTATGGAAGTTTCGGATAAGTTTTAAAAAAGTTTTGCAAAAAGTATCAAAACCAATCTAACATGAAAACTTAATACCACAAAAGGGAAGTAGTCAGTGAATTGCATTTTATATTGCGATATGTAATTGCAAATAGCATTTCATATTGCGACCCTTATGCATTAAAATTGTATGAGTAAGTGTATTTTTCACACATTAAAAGTAATTTGAGTTTTTAGCATTTAGAATGAAATTCCATGAACTAACATACACCGTCAAAATTCTAGCACAACTTCTTACCCTCGTCAAATTAAACTTCCCTAAATTATTACCAAATTTTAAGTCGACGAATTACAAAGCAAAGTCGAAGTTTCTAACCTAGGGCATTTTCTCCTTACAATTTAGTAGCACGTCAAAGCATTACTTTGAGAATAAATCGATTGATTGATGGGGTATTCAAGAGGAAGAATTACTTCGAAATAAATCAATTGTCAATCACACCTAAAGCATGTGTCGTAGGCTTGTGATAGGTAATCTCAAACAAAATTGCTATAGAAGCTTGGAAATGTTTAGGAGAACTTGAATTGACTTGGTTAACAACTTTATTTAATAAAATATTAAAAACAAAAAATGCTAATGGATAAAAAAAGAAGCACAAGCATTCCTAAATACATTTTCAAAAATAAATGAGATATTCAAACTATCTCAAATAATAGAAAATGTATGCTTACGAGTGTCATACTATGAAACTTAGAGAGAGAACAATTGACAAATGGTGAGGAGGGAAACAATAAAATCAAAAACCAGCCTTACAAGAAAATTAATGCTAATAACTAAGAAAAGCAAAATGAGCTCCATAGAGATTTGTAAACTTAGAAAAAAAAAATATGATACAATTCCTAGAGATGTCCTTTGGTGGATATTAGAAATGTACACACTCTATATATTAGAAATATTATGAAAGATATGTTTGGATGAGCGTTAACACATATAAAAACAATTAGAAGCTTCACAAAAGAATTTTTCATAGCCCCAACCAAGTGGGTCGCTCACTCATTTGGTATGGAGTCACTTGTGTAAGAGTTGGGGGCTCGAGTCTCAATGGAGGCAAGTTGGTTTCTTTCTTATCAAAATAATAAATAAATAAATACATCTCATTGCTATAGTCTACAAGAAGAATTTTCCTTAAACTCCAAGACGATATTGTTTTAATAATTGAAGCAAGAAACTATGCGAATAGGAAATTAAACCTTTGAAAGAACACGTTAGAGTCTCAAGGCTTTTAAGCTGAGTAAAACTAAGACCGAAAATATGAATTTCATGAGTTGTCAAGAAAATTGAGTAGAACAATTAGGAGAAATGAAAACTCCTCTTCCAAAGATGAACCACTTTAGATATTTAAGATCACTCAAACAAAAGGATGCACATATTAAAGATGACTAAACATACATAAAATAATAATGGAGATGAGGATACTTAGATGATCAATGTGTGGTAAAACCCATAAAGCTATAATAAGATATATTGATATTACATAAGCAAGAGTAGTACCAATAGAGGCAAAAATTAGAGAAGGTTGGTTGTGATGTTCAAACTGACATGATGTTCAAACTGATCCGCCAAACCCATAGTTAGAAAACTTAACACTGTAGAAACTTAAGGAAATATATCGTACTGTGGTAGACCTAAGATAATTACAACAACAACAACATAGCCTCAGTCCCAAATTACCTAAGATAATAAGGGATGATTAATTATGAAGGATTTTCAAGAATATCAAAAACTATAGAAATTGAAGGAAATCGATTGTACTGTGGTAGACCTAAGATAACTAGGGATGAATTAATTATGTAGGATTTTCAAGAATATCAAAGCATGCTACTAAGTATCAGTTGTATTAAAACGAGTTGAATGGAAGCATTAGATCCATGTAGCTAAACCTAGCGAATTTGACAAAGAGGCTTTTGTTGTGATTATTTGCTTAATAACGAATTTGAACCAACAATGAAGTGCACAAATATAAGAAAAACAACAAGATTACATAATCCAAGTATGGATAATCAAATGCATCTATAGTCAAAAAGACAAATTGTCAAATACATACAATAGTATTAACTATGAAGTAAAAATTTGACAAGTCTCAACTATCTAAATCAAACACGAAAACAAGTACTTCAGAATACAAAAACTAGCAAGTATAAGCCTCCAAGTATTGTATAAATCACCAATCATCATCTTCAAAAATAAGTTTTTCGAAAAAAAATAAAACACGGTGTTAGTGTCTCAAATGTTGTTGGAGTCTCTCCGTAGTTATGCTTCCAAAAGTGGAGGAAGCGTATGGGTTATAGGTGAAGAATTGGCGGTTTTTAAAGTAAAGATGCATATTTAATATTATAACTTATAAATTCCTCCATTTTCTAGCTGCTCCTTAAGTTTTTGAATATATGCTATCTAAAGCACATAGGCAACATCTTTAGATTTATAGAGCTAGAAAGGTTGTATCTCAAACCTAGCACAAGAATTTCAACTCACAATTTTTAATACCAATAATGTAGAAATATTTCAAACAAGTTAAATAAACAGCGAGTTAATAAAACATTCCCTCTTCCCCATGTCCATCAAAATTAAGTAAATAGAGCGCACCTATAATCAATTCCCGGGACAGAGACAGCGAGTGTTCCCTGACAGCGTCCTTTGCTTCTTTGTCAAGTGCTCGGAGATCAAAAGAAACAATATCACCACCATCGCTTTCCTCCTCACTTTCAAACCCGTCTTCTTCTTCTTCTCCATCCGCAACGAACCCTTCTTCATTAGAGGAGGAGCGACAAAGGGGTTGGTAGCGTTTTGCGGAGGGAAACGAAGGGTTTGAGAGAGATGAGAAAGCGCTATTGGTGAATGGAGGACGGCGGGATACGAGTGGAGCAAAGTGTGTTGGACAGAAAGTTGGAGCTCTGGTGGAAATTGCTTCACAGAGAACGGAAGTAGTGATGGGCAAGGATGCAGTCATTCTATCCTCTCTCTCACTCACTCTCTGCTCGACTAGTTCCTCTACCCTCCATCTTTGATTGAAATTAAAAAAAAAAAAAAAAAAAAAAAAAAAAAAAAAACATTTATTTTTTGGTTCTTAAATTTTGAGTCTTTTAGGTTTTTGATCCATAAACTTTTATTAATATACATTTAGTCCTGAATTTTCATTGTTATACATTTGGTCCTTGAGATTTTGAGTTTTTATGTTTTTGGTCCCTGAATTTTGAGTTTTTAAAGTTTTGAGGGAAAATTAATTTTTTCTATTTTTGTTGGTCGATGTAAGTTGTTTGGTTCAATAATATAAACCACTTTACTATTTTTGACTAGTCACGACACTTTTGTTACCCGCGTTGGTGGAATTTAACACTTTAAATGGTGGAAATGACTAAATGTAGAATCATTGTAAAAGTTCATGAACCAAATATGTTGTAATAAAAGTTTAAGGATCAAAAGCATAAAAAACACAAAGTTTAAGGATCAAATCATTAATTTTGCCAAATATATATATATATATATACTAGTTTCAGGTACGTGCTACGCACGATCGTGCCCGCTCGCTACGCTCCCGGGAATTTATTTTTAACAATTTACTAAGTAAATTTAAAGTTTGGGACTGAGGCTATGTTGTTGTTGTTGTACTAAGTAAATATAAAATTATAACTTAAATTTAAAATTTATCCGAAATGACCAAATTATAAATGAATAAAGTAGATAATGAACATTTCGAAGTAAGCAATCGAATATTCAAACAACTTTATAATTCAAAAAGAAAAATTATGCATCCTAATAAAAATCTAGATAAAAGAATCATATTTCCACCGATATTGATTTTCCATCAACATCATCATCATCATCCCTGAAAATAAAAAAATTTAGAGTTAGTATACCACATTACATTTATTTAGCAAAAATAATTTATACGATGAAGTATTTATTTAATTAAAGTTAAAATAACTTACTTGATCAAATACTATTTTCTTTGTTCTTTTTACTCTATGAATCTTCCAAATAAGTGTCACTTCTCTTCTTTTTAATTTCTTTATCCACGTCTTATTGATTTGTTTGAGGCTTTGAATGACATATGTTTGTTACTGTGTAACCTTCTTGCCCTTTATTGAAATTGAAGGAAGTTAGTTTTACAACGAATGTAAAACTTCATCCTACAATTTTCTTAAACTCGTGTGGAACATTATTTTTGAGTCTCGTATCCTAATTCAGATAAAAAGAGAAAATTTAATGCAAGAAATTAATGGAAGAAAAAAAAAAGTTAATGAAAGTTATACTTTAATATAATGCTTGAACCAAATTTAATTAAATGTTTAAGAATTTTAAGCGTACCTTGGGTGATTTCTCTAATACGTCATTTACGACTTCCTTACTTATGATTTTATTTCGTATATTTTCAAATAAGATGAATGTTGCAGATCCCGAATCATTTTGCACTTGCACTTGTAGTTTAACCCTTAAGAAATTTAATTTTCACTTGCAGAATAGTTGAAAAACACAAATACAAATGATTTTTAAAAAAGTATAATATATTGATAAAAAAAATTATTTATACCTTGGCATAGGCGTTGCCGTATTGATGTTGAAATTAGTACAATAATATGTTCCATCTATGTCATCTTCAACCTCCTATTACAGTTTCTATAAGAGTCTTAATACCATGGACTTTGTATTGAAGTAATAGAAACTTTACAAAGTAAGGTCAACACCAGCTGTATGAATCAATTAAGTTGTAAGCAATTTAGTTAATGTGTGAAGAAAATTAAATCAACATATTATAAATTTATTTTAAATATTTAGCATTATATACTTTTTCGTCTTTTGACCTGTGGGATTTAATTTTTCCGATAGTCATGGTTTCCATTTTCACATCATCTACCTCGAGTTCTTTATTTTGTTCTTCAATCGTTTGAACTTTTGTCTTATTTGGTGCATCTTTGCAACTAACATATAGATGAAAAATAAATAAATTATGTCATGTACTTTTCATTATTTAATAATATAAAGTAAATAAAAAATGTTACCTTTTCATGATTGTTTCGACTTTTGCAAATTTTGGATTCATGTAAATTTTTGTTGCACCGACAATGAAAGTGATAGTTGACCTGATACCATAATTTTTACAATGTAACAAAAAAAAGTCATTGTACAAAGTGAAACAAAATAGGACAATTTGTTTTGAAATAAAATATATAGATAATAGATTTATATAATTGCCTTTATATTTTGGTTTAACCGACTTTGACGTAATGATGATTGTTGGTGCCTCGGATGACTCGTCAACGTTAATTAATTTTTTTGCCTCGATAGCTTTTTGGTCCCAGAATGTAATTTTGAATTCATTGTTCCTACAAATTTTACGAAAGACAAATATAAAAAATAATGAAGTAAACTTACGTAAAGAATTATTTATTTATTAAGAAAAACATACATGATATCTTGAATTTGTAAAACCATTTTTTTCACAATCTTATCCTTGCCGGGTAGTTTTTGATCTTCTATATCGCATATACCGATCACACGTCTGAATATATCTGAAAAGAAAATAATAGAAACATAAAAAGTTGTATAAATCATGATGGTAAAAAAATTTAAATATGTGTTTTGTTTTTCTTACCTGAAAAAATTTAGTGTTTTTGCTTATTCGTCGACACAACTCGTTGAACGGTACAATCTCAAACTTGTTATCTCTAAATCGTATGTTGCCTGAATATTCTTCTATGGATGTACTCAATGTAAAATTGATAAGAAAGTCGTGACTCACTACTTGACTCACTACCTTGAAGTCATTTTTTCTTTGGAACCAAACTAATGTTTATGGATCCTTGTATGTGATCTTCCCATAAAAAATAAAAAAAAAACTTGTTAATCAGACCTTTATTTTACAAGTATTTAGGAAGCCTTTAAAAAATAAATAATAAAACAAAGAAACAAAAAATTTATAGTTACCCACATTCTCATCTATTAAAATAATATCTAATAATAGTATTGCACTATTCTTTGTATTAGTCGAGTTCCATTTTCGTATAACTTTTTCTCACTTTGAAAGCATTTGTTGATTTGTCGATATCTTTTATTAGAATGATCTCCATTAGAAATCTTTTCAAGTAAGAGAAAATAAGTAAGTATTAAAAATGACGATGCAATGCATATAAAAATATAATTTTAAATTTAGTAATGAAACGCGAGATCAATTGTTAAAGAGTAAACGACTCTCAATTGGTGTAAAAGAATATCAATTAAAAATAATCAACTTGTTTTTTTTTTTTTAGTAATATATGTATCTATTAAGTAATGAATTTTTCTTAACAAAAATTATAACATCTAAGTAACTATTGTTGCCTTATAAAAATATAAGATATAAAAAAATATAGATATATAAGTATTTGCAGATAGAAAGAACAAAAAAGAAGAGACATAATATAATAAAAAAACACAAAGGAGAAGACACCAAAGGAAGAGAACAATCAAACATGGCAAGAAGACAAAGCAGAGAGAGCTCAAAAGATATGGCAGATAGAGAGAGAGAGCAAAGAGAATTGTTAAGAAAAAATTAAGAGCATTGAAGATTTATGAAGCAAAAAGTGATTACCCTTTTCTATTTATCCTCCTATTTGTTAGCAATAGAAGTAATAGCTATTTAATACAATATGAAATCAATCATTCTTAGGTAGGACTCTTATCTCTTTTTGTTTTTGGAAGCCGATTTAATTTGATTAAAAAATCTATTTATCTATTTAATACCACCGGTTGTATTAAGATATATTTTGATTTAGATAGCTATTTAATAGCTAGCTTATTCTAATTTGATTAAAAAATCTACTTACCTATTTAATACCACCGGTTGTATTATGATATATTTTGATTTAGATACCTATTTAATAAATTTGGGACTGAGGCTTTGTTGTTGTTGTTGTTGTATACCTATTTAATAGCTATTTAGTAGCATAGTTTTTCTATTTGTATAAAGTTTTGATTTAGATAGCTATTTAATAGACATTAAATTGCATCGATTCTATTTAATAGATATTTAATAGCAATATGAAAACAATGTTTGTTAGGCCTCCATTTCTTTTTTTAGAATCGGATTCTAATTTGATGAAAAAGTTATATTTAGGTATTTAACACCACCGGATGTATTTGGAAATAATTTTATTTAGATAGCTATTTAATCGCTATTTAGTACCACCGTTTTCTATTTGCATGTAGTTTTGATTTAGATAGACACATATTTAATAGACATTCTATTTATATTTGTGACTTGTATCCTACTAATATATAAAAGCATCATTTAATTTTCTTTTGTGAATTAAAATTAAAAAAGTAAATATGATAGATATATATGGATAAAGAAGTAAATTTCATTACCACTCAAAAACTTGTTATTCGTGCTTTTATATATATGATAGATATATAGGAGGATTAGTTTTAAAATTTCCCAAAGGCTTCCAAAATGACACGGCCGGTCGTGGTGAACTTCCTAAGATACCATTACCACTCTTCACCCCGAATCCAATAAAAGTTTTTTCCATCTTGCCACACCCCAACCAACCTCCATCTTCTCATCCACTTCACCTTCTTGTCTACGCAAGCTACTTTTTGCCCCGACCCATGCACACTTCATGGTATTTGCCATTTATAATTGCTATAATTGCAAACTCAATAATAATTCGATGCCTTGTTCGGCAGCGCACAAAGGATGATTCGCTGGCAAAAAGGGAAGCAGCACAAAGCATGAGCCGTTGTCATTTGCGGCAGCTGCACAAAGCACAAGTTACTGGCCTCTGTGGCAGCGGCATAAACGAGGAGCCGCTGTTGAACCGGGCAGCAGCACAAAGCATGACCTGAATGTTCCAATGTCCATGTTGTAAAGTGCTTTTTGTTGGTTGATTTATGTTGAGGCATTATTAGGCATTGTATTAACCAAAGTAGAGTGCTTCTATGTACTTCTTGTACTTGTTATTTGTGTCTCATCTAGAGTTTGCCTTAATAATGTTTTGGATTTAATGTGTTCCATATTACTTTCCTTATGTACATACCAAAAATTTCTGCAGTGACTATATGCTTGTTATTATGCATTTTTTTCTCCTTTTGGTACAATTAATTGTAGCAACCCTTATTGGTATCTATATCTAGATATAGACTTTTGGGTTCAAGCTAGTCATATCAATAACTAAGGTTTTTTAGGAACCAAGCGGCAAAGAGTTGATGAGAAGTCTTCGGGTGCGATAGTGAGTTGTTGAGTGTACAAGGAGATAAGGTGGGGTGTGGGGAGCTGGGCCAGAGGCGAAACTATAAATTGAAGGCTCATTATGGAAAATTATTTAGTGTAACTCAGTATGGGATATGCAAGTTGGGCACTTAGTACTTGCGCACGTCCCTTGATGTTCATCGAGATGCGTAAGTGCACGCATCCTAAAGCACATTGAAGGGACGCACATAAGTGCACGTCCAACCTGCATGTCCGACCAAAGTACACTAGCATTTTTCGCCGCTCAATTATGAAGACTTAATAAACCACTATGTAATTCACGCGCAAACACACTCGCGCAAAGTTCTTACTTTAAATGACAAAAAGCTAGCCAATGATAATTTTAAATAATTTTGGTTTAACATTTTCTTTATATGTTTGAGTGTTACAGAGAGTTGTGGGTCATTGCCACTGCATGAGTGTTACTGTCTATGGAGTAGTTAGTTGTGACCTTGTTACAGTTGGTATCGAGCCAGTGAGAGGGAGCTAAGTGAGCCAAATCCACTTTCGAAGACATGATCTTCTTTTATTCACTTGTGCTAGTGGCAGAGAGGTCGGCACCTGTGTGCGGTCCAGGAGTCGTTTCGAGTCCAATACTGACATCAGTAGCACTCCCATGAGTTGACTAAGCGGATGTTGCACCAGTAGACCATAGTTAAGTAGCTCTCTTGTTCTTGGCTGCTAAACGAGGAGCTGGGTAGATAGAGAGGAATCGAAAGCTAATAACAAAATGAAAAAAAGAAGCAAAAACTCATATCCGATTAATGAAAGGAATGACTAAATGTCAAAGGCACTGAGGTGCTACTACTTCTCGCATGAGTGAATGAAGTGGCCCTTAGGAAAGGGACAAGATAGTACATATTATATTTGGTAGGAACGGCGGGGATTAGTATGAGTAGATAAATGAAATAAATAAATATGAGACCAACAAGAGAATGCCCCGGCTGTTCAGTGATCGAGATTCTCCATCGTTCTTTTAGTGGGGGAGGGGGCAGAAGAGTGCGGGAAATGACCCATCAATTATAGAAGTAGGATCTTTGGCAAGCAATAAGCACTTAAATTGTCTAAAATCACTTTTTGTAAGAGACTTTCTTAAGATCGGGCTTTCGCCCATTATCCAAGATTCCCCACTGCTGCCCCAGTGGGAGTCCGAGCCGTGTCTCAATCACGCTTGTTGCGAGCCAAAGAGTAACTTGTTGTAATAAATAGGAGCAATTGCTTCATTTGGTTAAGCAGTGGATCCAGGGATTAGTCAGCTAAGTTATCTTACTCTTTTGATAGGTCTGTTAAGCTGGTAAACCCCTCTCAGACAAGAGAAAGTGCTTATCCTATAGTCTTCCCTATTATTATGGGTTCTAAGAGTCTTCCATCCCAAATTCCATCATCATGGCCATCTGGTTCACCGTGAAGGTCAAGTGAGAAAAAAAAACATCTTGGAAGACGGAATAGTTGGAGATATGAGAAAAGAATAAAGAAAGATCACCACCGCCTCTCTTGAGATGAAGTTGTGAATGGCGCCCGTATCGACCATAGCCCTTGTGGGCTGACAATTTTTAAAAAATCTATGCACAACAAATCAGTTTGGGATATATAAGTTTTATTCCTTTATCACGTTTTTTTACTTGTCGGTCATTGGTGGCCGAAAATATGGTTCGGTTCACGAACCCGCTTGACCGAGACATCGAAATGGATGAATTTGAACATTACGCTTTCAAAAAATCTCCGTAGTAGTCAAACTAACAATACAAGATTGAAAATCCAAACGACAATTTACACCGAACCTTAATTAATTATAAATCTCCGTAACATTCAAAATGACTATAAAAAGGGTCCATCCATAAGTAAACAACAATTAAAACACAACACAACATTTGCATATACATAGAACATTCGGACGAATTGGCAAAATTTCTAAATGTTTAGCCGTCTAGGTACAAGCTTACACCTACGGTGTATCTAAGTCTACAACAGGTATGGTGGCTTCATGATCGGCGAGCTGCAATGGGCGCGATGTCTCGAAAAACGAATCCATCTCGCCAACCTTTGGCGCAGATCCTCAACGTACCGATCCCACGATGGATATAAGGATGGCGGTGCATTCACACGCAACCGCACTTTTGTCAAAGTGAACAGTAGAACATAGAAGATATTGTCACAAACCCGATTAAGGGGAAATAAACCAATTCACAAAAAAGTCATAGAACTTACCCTAACCCAATGGATATTCCTTTCATTCGCCATTGCAATGATAAGTCTGTTGTGCAATGACGACGTTGGAGTACTACGTAGAGGTAGGAATGTGGAGGCACTCCCATGCGAGAGGTTGACGAGAATGACATTGAATGCGGTGGATACCAACAATCCCATGTCCGGAAGTGTCAACCATTCTTTGAAAGATGCCCCTCTTGATTCTCCTCGGCAATGCACCGCATTTCTGACAGCTCGAAACTCGAGCCAAGCACTTCCCGCCATAGGTATTCATACCCGATAATCTCATCGTACATCCGTCTACGCACAATCCTCCACCCGTCCACGTCCGCGAGTCCAAGCCCGAGGGCTATACACCTATATCCACAGCTTCCCATCGGAAACCACATCGATAATGGCATCAACATGTGGCAACCAATCCGGTTCTAAGCAATGACTATAAGCCATGTTAGATCCACTTTGCGTGCGTCGATCCGGCACGACGCATTTGTGGAACCTTGCATTTCTTCGCCTAGAAGCTTTTGTGGAGTGGGAGGACTCAAATCCGATTGGAGATTGGGGTGCCTCCCACACCGGGGTGCCTCCAGTTGGAGACCCCGGTGTCCTCACACCCGCATCCTCAACTTCCCGCTCGCACTCCACAAAAGACGAAGGTGGACTAATCTCCCCGAGCCGCTCACTTTCACTCCTCCCCCGCATCCTCAACTTCCTCCTCCCTTTTATCCAATCTTCCCGCGGTGTCGTGATTGTGCCTCCCACAAATCACGACGACATACCATAAGGAGTCGGCATTCTCCTTGACGTTAATTTGGAAAGGGCATCCACATTTCTTCGTACTAGTGTGAGTCCTCGCCTTTTCATCATTCCTTGATTTCTTTAAAAATTTTGCCGCTTTCCCTTCCCAACTCTCTCGAGCCGGTCCCCTATATGTCCCGGACACACACAGGCAATTTTCACCCTTCCCTTCGCTTAACGCCCCTTGGCGTCCGAGCGCTTCGTTACTAACACAAACTTGTTCTCGCCACCAATCGGTTGAAGCCATGAAATTGCCGCTTCTCGAGAGGGAATGGCTTAGAAGGTGTAAAAGTGTCCTTATAGTCCGGAAAATTACAAGATAACGGCATTACACTGCAATACAAACAAGTGTAACATTATAATCAACCAAAATGTACAAAGACAATCACAAAAAAACCTAAAAAATCGGTTCTCGGTTGTACAAAGTCTTGAAACTTTCTTCATAGTCTCGTTTACGTGAGGCGAGAGTTACCAAGTACCTCGGTCGTTCCGGCACCGTGATCTACCCTAAACATCTCGGTCATCCGAGACCGAGACATAACCATACATCTCGGTCCCGCGAGGCCGAAAGAATCGCGCACCCGACAGATACTTCGGATAACCGCAAAAAAAATCAGGTGCATTTCACGCTTCTACGATTGAGTACGAAACTGAGCCCTAATTAGGGAATGGCAATCTCGTTTCGGCCTTTCCTTCTCTCTCCCTCATCAACAAACTACAATCACTTGCTAATATACTTTTCTCATGCCTTTTTTTGTTCATGGTTCGATATTCTTTATCTAGGAACATAGCGTCCAATCCAAGGACTGTAGGACGACGAAGGGCTTAATACCATACCAGGTAAACTAACCCAACTATGGCAAGGCCTCTTTAAGGTTTAGGTTAGTCAATCCGGCCCAAGACGCGCTCCTCCGAACCATACGTGGGACCGGTTTCTGCCTCATACAGCTCGGTGAAGATCAGGTGAACAAAGGAAGTAGGGTCGCTTTAGTTACAAGCGAATGCTTCCAGATGCGACCTTGCTTCATAAGAATGACTAGGCGTAAATGGCACGTAGGTGGTGAATCGAGAAAGTGAAAGTTTGTCCGATCTTCAAACTCTTGTATGCACTCGCTACTCGTTCCTTTTTCTCTTCTTCTACTCACGGATGGCTTCTACCGGCTAGTTTCTTTCAAGGCAACGTAGGGTTTATCATTCTAAAATAACAAATCTACTCATTCAATTAATAAATGTCAACAAGGCTAAGAGACCCTTAAAAAAGTGCAACATGAAAAAAAAACTAAGTCTATCTACAATATGATCCAAATCATACAAAAAACTTTAATTAATGCCCCATCGATAACATGCATCTTCAATATCTCTAAAACACAGACCCTTAAAAACATTCTGAATTAAGTAAAGTCTAACAACAATTCAAAAAACTAGTATAATCTAACCATATATAATAAAAAATGCAAACGAGACAATAAATCACTACTAGAGAATAAGTTGGAACTACTACTAGTCAAAGCAAAAAATAAAAAATAAAAATACATAAATAACTTGCCAAACAACTTTATCACTTAATTAACTTTAACAATTTGTAATTATGCAAAAAACTATGTAATTATGCAAAAAAGTATTTTTATATATAATATAATTTCTTTAGAAAATATGGGGTGCCTTTCAGGGATAGCCCTAGTGGGGAGTAGGAAGTGAAAAAATGAAATCATGTGTTTAGAATTTAATTTAGATGAGACCCTTTTATGTAATTTTAATTAGGTACACTTTTAGTTCAAGAAAATATAAAAATTTAGTAGGGGTTATGACGGCCCCAAATTTCGAGGCAAACAAGGCACACCACATCGTCGGACATGTTCCAGGCCATGTCACGTCACTTGCAAACCTGTTCATCTTATGATTCAACTTAGTCAATTTCGTTGTTTAAAAGATTATTTCGTCGAAATATACTAAGTTAAGAAATTTTACAACTTAATTTATTTATTTTGATTCTTTTTAGGTTATTTTTAGTAGCATAAGTCTTAATAATATGCAATAATTAATGTAAATGAGTTTTGCAATAATTAAAAACCTACGGGGTGGAAACCCGATAAAAGGATGTCATGTATATCGATAAAAGTGACAAAAAGTATAGCAAGTGTCAATCTACATGTATCAGGTAATAAGCCTCCCAAAATGATCCCAATATATATATATATATATATATATATATATATATATAAGCACCTACGAGTAAGCCAGTGGAGACGCTCCAGATCGAGGTAGTCACCAAGCACCGCCTTCCCTCGATTCGTCGTAGGATCTACAACTTGCCACCCAAAATAATGAAAAGTTCCAGTGAGTAAATCCCAGAGAATTTAGTTAGTATTTACAAGAAATCCAAGAAAACGACTACAATTCATGCCTATAAAGTAAATGAACAGGAATGTAAAACATGAATATAAGTCGTGAAAAAATCAAGAATATGGAACTTGAGTGTGGTGTATAAATGTCGAGCCCTGGTATACAAATACTAAAACGAGAAGGCCATGGAGGCGACAAAAATCCACACCCCTTTTCACGGTCAAAATGAGGAACTTTGTTGGTCGGAAGGTAGACTTCCGCCTAATGCCTCAAGGAGAAGAACTTAGTGACGAAGGCGAGCCTCATGCCAACTCACTCTCGAGATCATCGACTCGCGGAGAGGAATATTACGCGTAGTTTAAGGTATGATCAACGTTGTAGCGACAATTGGATCGTCATCAATGAGAAAATCGAAAATGGGTCATACCGTCCCTTCGACCATACACAGACACGTGTGGGAATAAAATAAACACGCAAGCCGACTTGACAAAAAGTAATGTGAAATAAGTAATTTACAAGGAAAATAAATAAATTCTAAGTTGACTTCTCGTGGGTTTACTTACCTCAAGCAATCACAAATATTTTTCCAAAATATCTCACTCATGCCTCGAGATATGCACCCGACACCCGACCTAAGTCCCTGGTGTCCAATTATAACACTTTAGTTATTTTAGAGTCACATTAAGTGAATTTATAATGTGTGACCAAAATTTGAAATTTTTGTTTCATATAATTTAATTTTGGTACACTTTTTGAGTTATATCGAGGTGCCAAGCGCTCGAAAAATTCTTGAAAACTACTTTTCTATCTTTTCTCATTTTTTATATTTTCCCGATTTTTCTAGATTTTTCCAAGATTTTCTAGCTATTTTTCCTTTTTTGAATTTATTGTATTTAAAATAGTATTTTATTTAATTTTTAATTAATTAAATTAATTTAGGGGTGAGTTGTGCCCGAACTAGGCCTAGTTCGACCCAATAGGGGCTATCTGGGTCATGGTCGGCTCGGTCCGACCCGCTTGGGTCTGGGCCAAGTCGGTCCGACCCGTCCTAGGCCTGGGCTGCCTAGCTCACCTGGGCCTGGCAAATCGACCAACATGATCCTGGGCAGCCAGGCTCGGCCCGCCTGGCTACGTACCCCCTTTATTCCTCCCAAATTCGTCTAGAGACGAATTCTGATCTCCTCTTTTTTATATTTTAACACAATAATAACAACAATCACCACATCAACAACAACAACCACGACAACAACAATAATATAACTACCTAATCAACATTAAAGCCAAAATTTCTCCACCAAAAAGTTTACAAAATCAACAAAACTCACCTCGATTTGGAGATCGTCGCGAGCGCCACGAAGAGGAGCGAGCACCACGAGAGATGTGAGATCGAGTTGAGGGAGTGATGGAGAGCTTGGTGATTGGGAGTTGGAAAAGAAAAAGAAAATAGGGGTGGAAAAGGGATCTCGGGTAGAGAGAGGGAGGGTGAGGAGAGAGATTTTTTAAAATGAGAGAGGAGAGAGAAAGTAAGGTATGGTGTGGGTAAGTGATTGATGGGTGATGTGATGTGATGTGTGATGTGACAACTAAATCTCGAACTACCCTATACACCACCGTTGCGATCACACCTCGACGTTGTACACTCTCATTACTATATGCGCACAACGCGATCGATGTAATTCTTGACTAGTGCGACGCGAATTATTAAATAATATTAAAATAAATAAACACGCGCCACACAAAAGATAACAAATTTCTCCTTGTTAGACATGCCCTAAATTTTTTCGTGATTTCCATGTGGGTCTGAGCTCGGGTCATAATCTGTAATTTGTCAGTCAATCGGGATTAATTAAAACGGGCCATTATAGGGTTAATTAAAGCGGGTCGTTACAATCTTCCCAACTAAAAAACAATTTCATCCCAAAATTCAAATTTAATTAAATCTTTATCTTAGAACAAATGGGGGTATCGTTCCAGCACGGTAGACTCTCTCTCCCAAGTAAGACCATCGTTCTTATGATATTGCCATCGAATGAGTATAAGTGGTATTTCCTTCCTTTTGAAAGTATGTACCTTGTGATTCGCTATCTCAATGGGGTGCTCCTCGTATGTCATATTTAGTCTGACCTTGATCCTAGTTATATCAACCATCAGTCTCGGTCTTGATCTAGCCAACTTCAACATAGAAATGTGAAAAACATCATGACCCCCTGACAACTAGCTCGATAATCTCAATTGATAAACGACCTCCCCAACTCGTTGGACTATCTGAAACGACCGATGAATCTCGGTGCAAGCTTCCCCTTAATCCCAAATCTTTGGTGCCTTTAAGGGAGAAAATCTCAAGTAAACCCAGTCATCAACCTCGTAACTCATCCCATCACGATACTAATTCACGTACTTCTTCTGTCTATTCTGAGTAGCCTATAACCTCTGACGAATCAGCCTGACTTTCTTTGTGTGAACTACAACAATCTTAGGCCCAACAACAACTACGTCTCGAACTTTGTCCAACAAGGTGGTGATCTGCAGGGTTTCCTATATAGTGCCTCAAATGGTGGCATCCAATACTGGCTTGATAGCTATTGGTGTAGGCAAACACACAAAGTGGCAAAAACTTCTCACATGACCCTTAAACTAAAGTACACAAGCTCTAAGCATGTCCTAAAATATTTGAATAGTTCTCTCTGATTGCCCGTCGGTCTATGGATGAAAAGCCGTGCTGAACTATAATCTAGTACCATACTACTCCTATATGGCCTGCCAAAGCTGCTAAGTAAGTTGACTGTCTCTGTATGACACTATAGATAATAGCACTCCGTGCATTCTAATAATTTCTCGCTCAAAGAATGTGCTCAGATGTGGAAAACTATACTTCATGAAAATCGGAATAAAGTGCATTGATTTCTTCATTGATACACGACTACCCAAATAACATCGTGCTTGCGCAAGGTCGTCGGCAACCCACTAACAAAGTCCATAGTGATGTGCTCCCATTTTCACTATGGAATAGGTAGTGGCTGCAGTAGTCCTCCAAGCCTCATGTGCTTAGTTTTAACTTGCTGACACACCTCACAACTCCTCACATACTAGCTGACATCTGCCTTCATCCCTAGCCACCAAAATAATCGTTCCATATCATGGTACATTTTGGTTCCGCTAGGATGCACTGTGTACCTGGATTTGTGAGCCTCTTGAAGAATACCATCATGTAACTCTGCCATTGTCAGAATCTACAATCTACCTCATTTTCTCGAGCACTCATCAATGGACTCGCACCAATCTGGGTAATTTGGACTCTATGCATGTCCTGAATCTCTGATACATCACATCGACACTCTAACACTCCAAAATGAATGTGATTGATACTATCGATTTTCTCATCTGTCGACAAATATGTGCCTCTGCAGTATTTGGAACCTCTGACAAACTTATAGCTGCTGCCACCTCGAGTAAACCAAACTTGTGGGTCATTTGACAAATCATTGTCTCACTGTCTGGTCCTCTCCTACTAAGGGTATCTGCTATGACATTCGCTTTCCTAGGCTGATACTCGATGGTGAAGTTGTAATCCTTCAGCAACTCCAACCATTGTCACTGTCTCATATTCAGATCATTTTTAGCGAATAGATACTTCAAACTATTATGATATGTATATAATGTAAACATCTCATCATAATGGTAGTATCTCCATACTTTTAGTGCAAATACGACAGTTGCAAACTCTAGGTCATGCACTGAATAATTCCTCCCATGGGTCCTCAGCTGACATGACAAGTATGCTCTTACTCCGTCTCCTACATCAGTATGTATCCCAATCCGGTGCCACAAGCATCTGTGTGAACTATCAACTCCTTGCCCGGTATTGGCAACACTAACAACGGTGCAAAAGTCAACTTCTTCTTCAACTCTATGAAGGTTGCCTCGCACTCTTTGGACCAATCGAAAACCACATCCTTCTTGGTAAATCGAGTCATCGACGTTGCGATCTTAGAGAAATCCAATACAAAGCGTAGATAATATCCTACCAATCCCAAAAAGCTCCTGATGTCTGTCACACACTTTGGTGTAAGCTAGTCGATGATAGCATGAATCTTACTTGGGTCCACTGATATCCCTCTATCGCTGATAACGTGTCCCAAGAATCTTACCTCAGAAAGCCAAAACTCGCACTTACTGAACTTGGCGTACAATATGTGCTCTCTCTCAAAGTCCTCAACGTCTCTTTGATATGCCTTTCATGGTCCTCATGAGTCTTGGAGTAAATCAGATGTCATCGATAAAGACTATCACGAATCGATCCAAAAATGGCCTAAAGACTCGATGCATCAAATCTATGAATATAGCCAGCGCGTTTGTCAACCCAAATGGCATGACAATGAACTCAAATAACCCGTAACACATGTCAAACGCCGTTTTGGGTATATCCTCTTCTTTGATCCGTAGCTGATGATATATTGATATTAGATTAATCTTGGAGAAGAATTGTGCTCCAGCAGACTTGTCGAATAGGTCATCGATCCTAGGCAAGGGATGCATATTCCTGACTATCACCCGATTCAACTTTTGGTAGTCTATGCACATCCTTATGCTTTTTATTCTTCCTCACAAATAGGACTGGTGCTCATACTCGGGTGTATGAAACCCTTATTCGACAAATCCTCTAGTTGAGCCCTTAACTCCTCGTGCTTTAGTCGTGACATATGGTAAGGTTTGCTCGCTACGGGTTTGTATGCCTAACACTAACTCAATCATAAACTTTACCTGTCCGAGTGGGGGTAATCCATGTAAATCCTCAAGAAAAATATATGGGAACTCGCATACTACTGGGACATCTTTAAGTCTGGCCACTAGTCTCTCGTCAGGATCTACTATCCATGCGAGGGTCTCTATCTCTTGGGTGGTTGCTAACCTACCTCTTGTGATCAGAAGTGATGTCGCGACTTTGGTAAAGGTGAACTCATGAATCCCTAGTATTTGGAAAATGACGGTCTTCCTAAAATAGTCAAACTGAGCATGGTATGCTGGCAACCAATCCATGCCTAAGAGTATATCAAACTCTAGGTACTCTAATACTTGGAGATCTATGGGAAACTGATGACTACCAACTTTGACAGGATAATCTCTACAAATCCGGTTAGGATATATCTTATCCACAGTGTTCATGCTAAGAGTAAGGCGGGGGCTAACGCTCTTGGGTATCAAACCTAACTCTCCTACTATCCGTCCCGAAATAAATGATAATTTACTACCAAAATCTATCAATGTATGCATAGGTTGACAAAAAATAATCAATTTACCCTCGACGCGCTATCGAGATGCGTCACGATCTGGTACGACAACTGTGTGCACCTACTCACTCGCTTGCACTGGCTGAGCTGCTAGTGGTGGCACTAGCTCCCTGGTACACTCACTCTTGTAGTTCCCCTTTTGTCTATATTTGAAACATGTGACATTCTGCCTATGTCAGGATCCATGACCCTGCTATCCACTAGCCCTATGGCTCTGTCCTTGCCATTGCAGACTCCCGTCTCTACTTCTTTAGCCCTAACCCTGAGTCTATCTCTGCGGCTGCCAGAGTGACATCTGTGGCTGTGCGATAGCATGATTGCTGATCGTCTTACCACCATCATGTTTGCACCTTTGTCCCCTCTTACCTCTCTAATTGCGGTTCCTCTTACCTTTCTTATCTGATCTCCCTTGGCTCTTGTGGCAGTCCTGATGTACTGGAGTAATGACGATGTCGCTTCACATAAAAACGACTCGTGGACCAATGCCCTCTCATAAACGTCTTGTACAGTCTTAGTCCATATCGACACAATCATACCTCCAATCTCTGATCGAAGTCCTCGAGTAGTGGACCTAAAGTCGCTTGGTCCTAGCTACGTTTATCGCAAACTAAAGCAGGTATTTGAATATCTCCATGTACTACATCATCATCCGATTACCCTGACTCAGCGTCAAGAACTCCTATCTCAGTCTCAACTGAACTTCGATAGTGATATACTGATAGTAGAAAACATTTTTGAGCCTTGCCCAAGTACTCGACTCTCCATGGTCGGCTGTGTGGGCAGTCCATCATACTACAACATCTCCCCTTAACATGAACCCTAAAATCCTAGCTTGTATGATGTCATGAAATCTCTCGTGCGTAAGGACCCATTTCCCAGCTACCTCTGGGTCTCCGCTTCTATAATAATAGACTGGCTGGAAATAAATGAACTCCTTAATCAGGTTTGCCTCACCTGATAAAGAGGTCACAAATGTATTCTCTTGGGGCATAATCATTGTCGGTGCCACGACTAGTGTAGTCAGTGGTGTAGTAACTGCAGGCAATATCTCGTAGTAGTAGTAGTAGTGAGTGGGGTCGCTTGAATAGTCGAGGCGACAACTGGCTACTCTACAATGGCGGCGCCAGCGAGTGTAGCAGAGCCGGTATGGCCGCTGCTTATGCTCGAAGCAATCGAAGAGTCTCTTCAAGCTGCAAGCTGTGAAGTGCGTCCGTGCCGCGCAAGATCTGATCCGAGTCGGTGGGTGTCGAGCCGCTCGTCTGGCCCCCTCATCCGTATAAGGAACTGGTTGTCCATCCATGTTGAATCTGCAAATCGTGAACATGCCGTAAGTGAGCATCGTAATACGCGTATATAAATATTACAATCAATATATGCACATATAAGTCCTGACACTACCCTCTCACTTTGCTTCCCAACTAAAGTTCTAAGTCAGAATCTTCGAGTCTCCATATCTAATATTTGTTGTTAAGTTTTATTTGGTTGTATTAAATTTTTCCCTAAGTTCGCCTGAACCTAGGCTTTGATACCAACTATGACAGCTCCAAATTTCGAGGCAAAGCGGGCACCGCTACGTCGTCGGACATGTCACTAGGCCATACCACGTCACTTACACACTTGTCTATGACTGCCCCCGAACGAACCATCTTGTGATTCAAATTAGTCAATTTCGTTGTTTAAAAGATTATTTCGTCGAAATATATTAAGTTAAGAAATTTTACAACTTTATTTATTTATTTTGATTTTTTTAGGTTATTTTTATTAGCGAAAGTCCAAATAATATGCAATAATTATTGTAAATAAGTTTTGCAATAATTAACAACCTATGGGGTGGAAACCAGGCAAAAGGATACCATGTATATCAATAAAGACGACAAAAGGTATAACAAGTGTCAACATATATATATATATATGTATCAGGTAATAAGCCTCCCAAAATGATCCCATATATATATATATATACAAACACCTACGAGTATGCTAGTGGAGGCGCTCCGGATCAGAGGTAGTCACCAAGCACCGCCTTCCCCCGGCTCCTCGTAGGATCTACAACTTGCCACCAAAAAATAATGACAAGTTCTAGTGAGTAAATCCCAGAGAACTTCAGTTAGTATTCACAAGAAATCCAAGAAAACGACTACAATTCATGTATATAAAGTAAATGAATAGGAATGTAATGAGTGTAGTGTATAACTATCAAGCCCTGGGACACAAATACTAAAACGAGAAGACCTTGGAGGCAAGGAAAATACACACCCCATCTTCACGGTCGAAATGAGGAACTATATTGGTCAGAAGGTAGACTTTAGCACAATGCCTCAAGGAGAGGAACTCTGTGACAGAGGTGAGCCTCACGCTAACTCAATCTCGAGATTATGAACTCGTGGAGAGGAATCTCACCCGTAGTCTAAGGTATGACCAACACCGTAGCAACAATCGGATAGTCATCAATGAGAGAGCCAAAAAGAGGTCATAGCGTCCCTTCGACCATATAAAGACACACGCGGGAATAGAGTAAACATGCAAGCTGAGCTGACGAAAAGTAATATGAAACAAATAACTTACAAGAAAAATAAGTAAATTCTAAGCTGATTTTCTCATGAGTTTACTTACCTCAAGTAATTACAAATGTCTCTCTAAAATGTTGCACTCACGCTTCGAGATGGTCTCCTAAGTCTTTGGTGTCCAATTATACCACTTTAATTATTTTAGAGTCACATTAAGTTAATTTATAATGTGTGACCAAAATTTGAAATTCTTATTTCAAAAAGTTTAATTTTGGCACACTTTTCGAGTTATACCGGGGTGTCAAACGCTCGAAAAACTCTTAACAACTACTTTTCTATCTTTTTCTCATTTTTATATTTTTTCTGATTTTTTGGATTTTTTCAAAATTCTCTAGCTATTTCTCCTTTTTTTTGAAATTTATTGTATTTAAAACTGTATTTTATTTTAAATTTTAAATTATTTTAAATTAATTAAATTAATTTAGGGTGGGTTGGGCCTGAACCGGGCCGGTTCAGTACAATCGGGACCACCTAGGTCCAGGCCGGCTCGACCCGACCGTTTGCGTTTGGGCCAGGTCGGTTTGATCCGTCCTTAGGCCTAGGCTGGCCGCCCTGCTGGGCTACCCACCTTCTTTCTTCCTCCCGGATTCGTCCATAGACGAATTTGTATGATTTCATATTTTTTATATTTTAACACAACAACAACAACAACAACAACAACAACAATCACCATATCAACAACAACAATAATACAACTACCTAATCACCATTAAATCTTAAATTTCTCCACCAAAAAGTTTACAAAATCAACAAAACTCACCTCAATTTGGAGATTGTCGCAAGCGCCACGAAGAGGAGCGAGCACCACGAGAGATGTGAGATCGAGTTGAGGGAGTGATGGAGAGCTTGGTGATTGGGAGTTGGAAAAGAAAAAGAAAATGGGGGAGGGAAGAGGGAGCTCGGGTAGAGAGAGAGGGTGATGAGAGAGAGATTTTTTTAAAATGAGAGAGGAGAGAGAAAGTAAGGTATGGTGTGGGTAAGTGATTGATGGGTGATGTGATGTGATGTGTGATGTGACAACTAAATCCTGGATTGCCCTTTACACTCGAGTTACACACATACCGTGACGTTGTACACTCTCGTCACTATATGCGCACAACGCGATCAATGTAATTCTTGACTAGTGTGATGCAAATTATTAAATAATAATAAAATAAATAAACACGCGCCACACAAAAGATAACAAATTTCTCCTCGTTAGGCGTGCCCTAGACTTTTTCGCGATGTCCATGTGGGTCTGAGCTCAGTGTCATAATTTGTAATTTGTCAGTCAATCAGGATTAATTAAAACGGGCCATTGCATGATTGATATATGGTAATGGGGGGAGGGCTAATATAGGCCTTAAATTTATTATGATCTAAAACCTATTTAAAAAAAGAATGCATATCTCATATGAAGTATATTATGCTGAACTTTTATATAAGTTTACTCCTCAAGTTCCCCTGAATAAGGGAAGATAACGGCGGTGCGTCATTAGTTTATATTGTTCAAGAATTAGAAATTGTAATTCAAAGTGACTGTATACTATCATAATCGATCGTTAGTAGGTCACTTACATTTTCTTTCCCTAAATCTCTCACCATCCACTAGTGATTGATTTTTTGAGAAAATCAAAGTCATGCTCTAAAAAGTTGTATAGATCTTAAAGTATGTTACAGTGGAGGGGCTTGTAGTGATTGATATATAATTCAAACCATAACGTTGTAGTGATTGATATATAATTGAAACCATAACTTCAAAATGATATTTTTTTGTGAAGTTTCAGGAAAGCATCAACAAAAGCATCGACTGTGTCGTGTATCTCAACGCACCTACACAAGAAAATGGTACACTTCAAACAAGGTCTCATGGAAAAAATAGAGTTTTTCATAAAAAATTAGGTGGTTAGGTTACTCAGAGCAGATACCTATATGACTAAGGCACAAATCTCGGTGAAAAAACCACAAGATGTAAGTTATAAGTCTCAATCCTACATGGCTAAGGCCCATGCTATTGTTCTCAGCTTTGAGTCATCGAACCCCATAAATGAGAAGAACGTAAAAATTGACAAAACTCTATTACAAATCTATGAAAAAAGAGCAAAAAACTTGAAAATATGAAACTGAAGCTCCAAATCAAAGCCCTAAAAAAAATTCACGAAATATATTTAAAATATGTCAGGACATGTTTTCATTAAGCCCTGATTTATCCTAATTACCATAATTACCCTGCTAAACTATTTAGTTGTTTCAAACCTTGAAATAATTTTTATTTTAACCATTTATAGCTTCAAAATATGTATTAGATTCTCAAACAAACTTCAATTCTTAGATTCATTAAGTGGAGCAAATTAAGAAATCATATTCTTTGATTTCCAAGATTTTATAAAAATTTCGATAGAGCCTCTTCTGAAAGTGGCTTGTCACCACTGAAAATGATAAACACCAGATTAGGGAAAGCCTATAATGAGTCACCCGTAGTTCACAAGGTAATATCAAAATGAAATTAAAAGACTAAATCTAAGTAAAACCATAAGTTTAAAGTTTTACAAGCCCAAAATGAAGATAAATTGCTCCACCAACTATATTTGCACCTTAAATGATTAATAATTGTCTCATGACTCTCTCAAAGCATCTCATGAAGTTTAAGTAACCAATCAAAGGTGTTTCACGCCATACATTCACATTGAGAAGCCCATACATAATATACAACAAAAGCAATATACATACGATAAGGAAAAGGGCTGAAATCAGCAGAAATCCTCGAATTTCCTTTTTCTTATGATTTTTGTTCATAACTAAACCTGGCCAGTCATTTTAGGAACTCTAAAAAGTAGTGCATGCAAAATAAATAGTATCAAAAAAGTAAACATTTTACCACTTCATAAAATGTGCAATAAGAAAAGTTAATATGGAACTAACATGATACCAAGAATTAAAGAAATTATGAATATGAAGTGAATCCCTATGTTTTTTTTCGTAGTTCACAATTAAGTTGGACTGCTCAAAAGTGAACCAAGAAAAATAATAAGAGCTCAATGCATGCACAAAATCAACTATACTTCCTCAAGCACTTGTTTGTACAAGACGTCTCATCGTGAGTCCCATCCATAAACAAAGGTTTAGTTCCTCATGCGCTTCCTTATATAAGCCACCTCACCATGAGTCCCACCAACAAATAGAGGTTTAGTAAGCTTTTTTTATTATAGGAATGCATGATCACTAAAAAAATCTCTTTACCGTGCAAGATTATAGTCCATATTAATGTAAAAGCAAAAATAGTATTTAACTACAAACAAACCAACTCAAAATTGGTTATAAGATTCCTTACATGTGAATTCATGGCTTCATCATCCTTTTGTGTGACCTACAAGTTATTTTACCCACATTCGAGGTCCTTAATTCAATTTGTACTATTTTAAAGCCATTTCTTATAATTTCCCAAGTCATGTTGGTGTTTAAGATCCTTCAAATTCTTGAGAACTTCCAAACTCCATTTTCTTAACATAGTCTCTAATTACGGTCAAAGACCATTAATTCACCTCAAAAACCCATTTGTAAGTTTTTTTTTGGAATTCAATTTGTAATTTTAAGCTTAATCAACCCCAATCACGCCTTAAGAGGCAAAACCCCAGTACAAAGTTTCGAAGAAAATCCCAAATTTTTTATTTTTCATAAAAATCCATAATTTTTATTTATTTGGCCAAAAAAATTCTGATGTTTTTCTAAACTTTTTGAAATGTTTTTTCTATTTATTTTTATGAATATGGTACTTAAGATGTCGGAGTCTACTTGTCTGTATGGTGAGGCCAAGCCTTAGCTCAGCCGATGCCATTGCACTCAAGGAAAAAAAGAATAGGAAAATTGTAAAAACAAATGAATTAAGTGAGATAATATATCATATGAAATGAATTGCATTTATTATTGATTTAATTGGTGGATCGAATTGAATTGAGCTTCTTTGATAGAATGTATGGTTTAATGAGTATATGGAAACTTGTTTGAGTTTCAATTGAGGCATTAGTTAAATTTGTAAGTTGGGCTAATTGATGAATTAAATTAGGATTCATTAAAGTTCCTAATCAATTGTTTGGATTATGCATAGTCTACAAATTGTCAATTTGACTAAAAATCCTAATGAAAGATCAAGTACGAGATTGGTTGTTCCATCTTCCTTAAAATTCAATTACTACTCAGAGTCTAATGTTAAAAGCTTTCGTAGAGCAATATATACTAGCAAGAAAGATTAGTTCATATAGGTAACAAATCACGGTCACAAAAATGAAAAATAGAGAAAATTTTTAATGAGTTTTGGGATGTATTTCAAATACTTATTTTTGTTGTCCATGACATGGATATACTAAAAAACATTATTGGTATATTTCTATGAAGGAGTCAATTACTTTGAACAAAAACTATTAGACATTGTTTGTGGTGGATCTTTATTTGAAACAACACCAACAAGCAAAAGAGCCTATTAATAAAATGGAAAATCAATCTTAAGCAATATGACGAAAAGAATGAAACCACCAAGAAGAAACTTTATGAAATCAATAATAGATAAATAAACTATTTTGAGGGTAAATTGAATGAGTTAACAAGTATGGCTAAGTTGTTACTGAAAGATAAAACAAATCAAGTTAAATCACGTGTATTCCATAATGAAGTTACACATCCTATGTAATGATCCATTACCTTAAGTTGGTAATTAATATTAATCCAAATTCTAATTAATCTGAGTTAAACTCGTGGTTAAGCCCAGCTTGTCTCGATTAGCGTGCGAGTGCGATTATTGTGTTGTATTGTGCTTGTTTGGTGTGAAAATAATAAATAAAATTGATGATACTTCTAGGGTGACACACGTAAATCATGGGGGATCAGATAGAGAAACGTGGAAGCAAGGTGTACGCTTAAGTGTACTCATTGGCGTACATGGAAAGCAGAAAAGCCGTAAAATATATAGGTATATATATATTTATATATGTTAGTATATAAATATATAGAAATAAAACTTATAGTTGGAATTAAATAAGTGGAAAATTATGGGAAACTTTATACCGTGTGTGGGTCGAGGGTGACGCACATTGGTCATGAAGTAACGTGCACGCCCGAGTGTACTCGTCGGCGAGCATGACGAAATCATAAACACATAAATACATATATTTATGTATATATATTTTTATATATGTTGTATATACAAATATATATATTTAAACTAAATAAAGTGGTGGGCATCTAGTGACACTTGGGGTCGGGAGTGACGCACGTAGAGTGTACACTAGTGTGCACGCTCGAGGGAAGTCATCCGCGTGCGTCGTGAATCTTAAATAAAGAAATACATAGGTGTATGTATTTATATATAATTGGTATAATAACTTATGGTTTTGATTTAATTTATTCAGGATCCACCTCGGGAAGCACAAAGTGCGAAACTCGAGAATTGTTTTGCATCCGTTACCTATTAATTTATATGTTTTTCATATTCTTGTTAGTTATTAATTGAATCATGTTGTTATTGCATGTTTTCTTTGAATATTATATGGAATTTGATGGTTATGTGAATCCATACTTACTGAGCAAGTTGGAGTGCTCACCCAATTAATAATTACATGTATAGCAGACGAGCACTACGACTACGGGATGGAGAAGTTTTAGGAGTCTTGAACTTCTCTTCAATGTTGTAAGTTTCCATTGTCTTATATATTGTATTGAATTACATTTTGTAATATCATATGGGTGAGAGTTTTGTATAACCGATGGTTATCTCGATTTTGTTTTAAATACTGTATATCTTATTTTGAAACTGAGAAAAAAAAAGGTTTTGAGTTTCCGCTACGTACTGTATTTGTCTTACTCGATAATTGATATACATTATTGGAGATCAAGTGCAGGTGGTAATGCTGCTGGCTCTGGTTAAGTCCGGTAAGGGTAATATGGGCTTAAGCATGAAAATGAGAATTTGAAAATTTCACTAGTTTTTGAAATCAAACATCTCTATATAACTGAATTAATGAAAATCATTTTCATTGATTAAAAACCTAAAATTTTAGCAAAATTTGAAAAATATGAAATTAAGAATTGAAGCCAAACTAAAACTTCCATTTGATCATAAACAACATTACAAATGCTTTGAAATTGATTATACACAAAAACCCCATGTTTCATGCTCAAATCCCATGATTCTTGAATGCATTGGAATGTAAGAACATTACCTAAGGTTCTAGCTTCGTTGAGTGATGTTTAAACCCTTCAATTCAAACTCCAAGTTGCTTTGTTTTGATCTCTTAAGTTGTTGATTTTTTTCCTGCCATTTCTTGCTATGAAGGAACTCTTCTGCATGAAGAGGACATGCATTAACTCTTGCTTATATACTTACCTATTTCATCTTGTATGCATATCCATCTCAAGACATATCAAGTGGTCTAAAATTACTCCTACCACTCCACTATACCAGCCTTGTAAACACCAAATTTTACAAAATGTCCCTTACTGATTGGTGGTAGCACACATCTAGAAGTATGTCAATGTATGTTAATTTATTTCACAACTTAGGTTACATTTCTCAAAACCCTTCTATAGACCAATTTAATTTATAGGCTAAATATATTAACTATTTTTATCTCAATTAAATAAATTAGGACTCACCTTAAGCTCCCTACCCCCGGTCTCATGATGCATGCATTTCGAGGAATGTCCCCACTCGCATCTCGACACCTATTAATTAATAGGAATGACTTAATAAGTTTACACATATATACTACACTAGGAAAATATCATGACAAAATTAAAATATACCTCGACCACAAGCCTTGGTCAGTGTGTATATCTCGATGTAGGTCCCACATCACTAGTTGGTGATCCTAACTACGGACAAAATTAGGATTAGAAATTTAGGTTGCGAAAAATCTTCCCAACTAATGGGAATTTCATCCTTAGAATTTAAACTGAGGTTAAGGTTATATCTGACTCAAAAATGTATGAAAATCTATCTCGGATGTAGTTTTCCCGCTCTTAAGTGAGTTCAAAGTCATCATGGAACTATCACTTGACAAGTACTATTGGGATAGACTTGTTCCTAAACTAATATACCTTTCAGTATATGATCTGTATTGGCTACTTCTCGTAAGTAATATCTCCGCTAAGGTCAATCTGACTCAATTCAACTATCGGTTGCACGCCTGCCTTTGACTCAACTAGTCAAAGCATAGAAATATGAAAGACTAGATGAATCCTTGACATTTGAGGAGGTAGCTAAAGCTCATATGCCACTTTCCTGACCTATTTCTTAATCTTGAATTGCTCGATGAATCTCGGTACTAACTTGTCTTTCAACCCAAATCTGTGAAGAACTGTCATCGCCAGAATTTCTAATATGAGTTTAATCTCTTAATCAAGATTAGTAACCCATGACGTAGGACTCGCATCGAGATATGTATCATGACCGAGGCAATGTGGTCGAGGTATATGTTTTATTTTTATGATTTATACATAATGTATTGTATATGTGTAGACTACTGAGTCACTCCTACTTGTGTTTAAGTATTGAAATATGAGAGGAGACACGCCTTGAGATGCGTGTTTGCATGAGACCGAGGTAGAGAGTGATGTGGTAAGATTATTTAGGTTTAATGTAAATTAAATAATGTTTTTAAGGCTATTGTTGATTATAAATTAAATATAACCTAAGTTAACATTTTAAAATAATAGCCATGCGATGATCATCGAGATACATATTGACATATCTAGAAACCAATTGAGTTAGAAATTGGTGTCACTTAGCATGATATCATGGAGAGTAAGTGGGAAATGTGTCAATGTGCACATGAGGATTAATAGTTATTAATCAACCATATCCATTCTATATAATTAGCTAGAGATAAACTCATGCAATCAAACCAACTTCATTTAATTTCTTAGGAGAGAAAAACCTTGCTAGAGAAGGAGATGTTGTTGGAGGAACAAGAAGATCAGCAATTAGGTGGGTTTGGTGAAAGAGTGATCAAGCTAAAGCTAGGTGTATTCACTAACACTAGAAACATAGTTAATTAATTGAATTCGTGAATTCATGTTATATATAGCTATTTTTATGTTGTTTTATATTTCTTAGAACTTTGGAGTTGTGTATGAGGGTTCTTAAGGCATTAGTGTAGCCTATGCGTAGAGAAAACTTAGAATTTTGATTTCAAATTTCTGGGTTTCCTACACATAGCGAGCTAACTTTGGATGGCGTGCTAGAGAAAGCTTGGTAGCACTTTAATGAGACCACCAGTGCGTTAATCAAAGTATCCAACACGCTCGGTACTATGACAACATAAAAATCTGTAATTTTCTAAACTTTCTTAAACATTATAAATAAGTCTAATACCTTAACTAAAGGTCCAAACATACTCAAAAACATGTTATATGATTTCAAGAACCTAGGGAAGTGTCTCGGAGGTTTGAATACAAGATTTGAGGTCTCGAGGAGGCTGGCATAGCTTAAAAAATTGCATGGATAGTAAATAAATGGATTGAGATATTTATTTACATTTCATTCTTGTTTATATGTTCATTTCCAGTCATTTGGATTGATTTGCCTTTGTACTCTATATACCATGACTTGTTTTCCTTTCTCATTTCATGAGGTTGCTTTTATGGTATAGATTGTAAGTTAAAAAATTTCATTTACTCCAAATCTTGTGCTATGTCATTTTGATTGTTAATACATGTTGCCAGTGAAATAGCATGCTATTAGGTAGGTGGTACATAGTGTTGTAAATCTATTTCCATTATGCATTAGGTATGCAATTGCATTGTTGGATTCTTAAACCATGTTATCCCTTTAAATATGAAAGTAGTTCTTGTATCTAGAGCCATTTTATGATACAGGTCTGGCAAACATACATGGGTCACTAGACTTCTAGGATGATCGAGGGATCTCTTCCACTATCTTGTGTAACATACGAGAAATGAGTCTAGGGTTGTTGGCAAGCATAACTTGGGTGACATCACGGGGTATGGGACCCGGGGTTGTTGGAAAGTATATATCACAGGTGACTGGCACTAGTGAAAGGTTATAAAGGCAAATAGTACTACTCAGACCTTCATATCAATGTAGAGCTCAGCTCCATCCTTATATAGTGAAAAAGGCTGATGTGATGAAGATCGCGACCGATCGGCCCTAGACCCATTAGTACTTAGCCATTTGCCAGTTTCATTTTGTTTGATCAAAGTATCTATTTGCATGATTTCCTTTCGGTCTTTTAGATACTTGTTGCATTTTTAGGAATGTGAATAAATGTTTCTCAACGTTATTTTCTACTTTCCTATACTCATCGTTCTTTTTATGATGGTGGATGCTGATCCATCGAGTAGCAGGCCAGGCAAATAGAAGATCGGTGACTACCTCTAAGTCAGTGGAGTGTTGCTACACCAGATTTTGTAGGTTATAACTTATTGAATATCTTTATATGTCTTTCTATATACTTTGGGATTGTATATATTATGGGTTGAAAATATAACACCTTGATTAGATACACAATGATATAATATTGCCATTTTATTGTATATATATGCACATGATCTTTATTTTCATGGTTTTTCCACATTGTTAGGTATCACATTAAAAGCTTCCGCTAATTTTTTAAGATTTCTGCTAAATAAACTTTTAAGTAAGTAAGATCTTAATTAACTTTGATTTTTGAATTGACATAAGATAAGTAAATGCTAATATGTATTTGAAAACAAATTTAATTGTTAAGTTATAAGCTTTTGAAAAGGCTAACTAATTCCTCGTTAAATCCTATAGGGTGAGGTTAGGGCTTAATGATGCCGGGCGGTGCCCTAATTAAGAAGGGGTAGTCACAAGGCCCTTCCAAGGGGAAACCTTTAAGTAGATTAAGGCTACCTTGGTGTATATGAGATTTTTGTGATACTTGCCTGCCTACTTCTTCATCCTCTCTTAGGCACCTCTAAGTCTTTGACGATTCTGCCTTGCTTTCTTGATGTGATTAAAGAAAATATTAGGCCTCACTAACAATCGGTCCTCTGGCTTAGCCCAACACGATGGCGAGCGACACAGTCTACCATACAAAGCCTCAAACGGTGCAATCTCAGTGCTAGCTTGATAACAACTGTATATATACAAACTCACATAATGGTAAATACTCCTCCTAGGATCCGCCAAAATCCAATACATAAGCTTGGAGCATATCCTCGAGAACCTAATCAACCTCTTAGTTTGAGGTTAAAAATTGTGTCGAACTATAAGCATGTACCATACTACTCCAGTATACTCCACCACATCTTAAATGTATACGTAACATCTATGTTCGACGTGATATTTAATGATACCCCTTGAAGCCTTATAATCTCTCTATCGAACAATACGTTCAACAAGTCAAATGTGTAATGAGTTGCGACTGGTAAAAAATAAGTGAAATTCTGTTAAGGCATGTGCCTTAGGTCAATCTACAAACATTGTTTATCTTATAATTTTAGTTAATAAAATAGAGGTTTTATTTGCTATTTGATTATAAGTGATTGCATGTTTACCTCATAGTAAGATCCATGGGTATTTATTGAAATATCCTAAATGTCCCTAATCGTTTATTATACTGGGAACTATAATGAATTAAGACTAGTGTGAATCTTGATTGATAGTCATGTGATGATCATGCGTATAAGGATACAAATCAAGAACTTGAGTACTTATTATGGAATAAGATACTGGATTGACCCGCTATGAGAACACCACATGGATTAAGTCATAGATCTTACTCATGATAGGTATATCATTTAGTTATTCGACTTGAGATCACCATAGAATTCAATATTAGGAGCATGATAATTTGACACAATCAAATGTTGTCTTTAATCAGACAATTATAAAGATTATGATTGGTTACTTTGTGAATAATATGTGAAGGTATGTAATCAAGACGTAATATGTCACTCTTATAGAGAGAGATCTCAGTGGATCCCTCGATAAGATATACTGATAATGGCCAAGTCTATGTGAATTGATATGATCAATGTCACTTAGATGTTTTTCAGTTTACCTAAAGATCGAGACTAGTACGATTGAACATTAAGGGTGACTTTCCATGTCTTATGTTTAATCAAAGGATATCGCATGACAAAAGGATATGAAATACATTATTGATTAGGTTGTATCGATGTTAATATTCATGCTACTTGGGTAGTCATAATGCCTTGCTAGAGACTGCTTATGACTTGTGTACCAAAATGGTTTTTGGTTCACTACCAACGTCGCATGAACCTACTGGGTCGCACACAAAGAATGGCTTTGTACAATTTCAATTAGTCCAGAGTAATGAATTTTATATGATAAAACTCATGACATAAAAACCCTTACGATTTGTTATATGATAACTTATTAATAGGGGCATATGTGTAATTTGCTTAAACTGCGTAAATATAATAGTTGTACTACGAATAGGATTTTAAGTGAGGGCTTATCTACACATATAAATAAAGGGTGAATCCCTAAAAAAATGAGATTTCATTTTACAATTTTTTGGGTTCTTTGGATTTAGGGAGAGAAAAAAATTCGTTTTTCAATCTCTCTTAGGCTAGCACTCCGAATTGTGGTCACCACTTGTGTGTGGATTTCTAATAGAGAACGTGCACCTGAATGTTTTGAAAATCAAATAATCAAAAGGAAAATCATAGAATAAGGTATGATTTACTTATGTAGATTTAGTTTAATGGAACTTATTTTTTATCCTATTGGGGTTTTTCAATTTTTTTTTTGAATTTTCCGTTATGTATGAAACCTAAAAACCCAACAAATTCGTAATCTATCCACAATCACCCATATCGAATCATGTCTCCCGTAAGTCCACAACAGTTCTCTTATAAAATTCATGGCAATGTCTTCCCACTTTCATCGTGGAATGGGAAATAGGTGCAATAATCCTTTAGGTCTACGATGCTTAGCCTTCACTTGCTGACAAATCCTATTATTCTTGATGAACCCTAATATGTCTGTCTTCATCCTAAGCCACTAAAAACATCTCTTCATGTCACGGTACATTTTGGTCTTACCTTTATGAATGGTGAATCGAGTACGGTGCAACTCTTGAAGAATCTCATCTCATCTCTCAGCTTTGGTACCTTTGGTATCCGCAATTTGCTCATGTATCTCAGACATTGATTGGATGTCTCTGTCCAATCAATAGAATCTACACTTTTGCGCTAACTCTTTGAATTTCGAGTATAATTGGTTGGTCCTCTGACCCTTTGACACTCTCAATGTAAACATGGTTTGTAATCTTATATTTGCACATATCACGACCGGAGTATCTGTAGGAATGTTTGAGTGACTTGCTATTGCCGCTGCCTCGAGTAACCCATACTCATGCATCATATGACATCCGGTAATCTCGGCATCTCTAGTCGATTTCCTACTCAGTGCATCTACAACTACGTTAGCATTTTTTAGGTGGTACTCCAAGGAAAAGTCGTAGTTCTTCATGAACTCAAACCATATGCGTAGTCTCATGTTCAACTCTTTTTGTGTGAAGAGATACTTTAGACTCTCGTGATTAGTAAGGAGTGTGAATGTTTTCATACAATTGATGTCTCTATATTTTCAAAGCATACACAACTATTACCAACTCCAAATCATGTGTTGGATAGTTCTTCTCATGTATCTTTAGCTGTCTGGAAGCATAAGCCACTATACCTTTGCCTTGCATCAATACAAAACCTAGACTTGTATCAAAAGCATATGTGTATACCATATATCCTTGTCCAACCATTTGAAACACTAACACTTGAGCGGTGGCCAACAACTTCTTTAGCAGAGCAAATGCCTATTCACACTCCTTAGACCAATCAAATACGACGTCCTTTTATGTCAATCTAGTAATAGGTGAAGTGAATGGGTGAAGCAATTTTTAAGAAATCCTTTACAAATATATGGTAATACCCTACTAAATCCAAAAAACTTATGATCTTTATAACTGACATCGATGCCGGCCAATCCATGAGAGCTTGAATCTTAGTCAGATCCATTCTAATCCTCGTTGCTTTAACAATGTGACCCATGTACTTGACCTCTGAAAGCCAAAATTCACACTTGCTGAACTTGGTGTAGAGTTTGTTCTCCCTAATGTATGCAATATCTCCATAAGGTTCTGCTTGTGATCCTCTCAAGTCCTCGAGTATCAGAATGTCATCAATGAAAAAATAATGAAACTCTAAAGAAATGATCTCAAAACCCAATGCATCAAATCCATAAACATAACGAGGGTTTTGGTCAGCTCGAATAGATGAACGCGAACTAATAGTGTACGTATCTAGTGTGAATGCTATAGCATCCCCTATCCTGATTAGGATCGACCTAGCTAGAAACCCTAATTAAGCCCTGGTACACCAATTGACTCAATTAAAGTAACAATATAGTCATCCTCCATACCTAATAATCATAATTGAAATGTATTGTATATCAAATAAATTATTAATTACGCAGCAAAATTACAAACTTTTTCGATAAAACATACGATACATAAAAACTAGTATAAACCTCGGTCATAACATCATATACCTACTCTATTTATTACAAATAGTAATTCAATATAATATATAAATAGTCGGGAAAATGATTTCACCGTAGAGAAGATTATAAACTCCTAATCTTCTCCGTTCATGAGTCGAAACACATGTCGATAACCTGAAATGTTAATTAGGGGATGAGTGCTCCAACTTGTTCAGTAAGTGATGCTCGTAATAATATCAACTATCATCTAATTATCAATATATTAATGAATAGAAATATGAAATCAAAACATATCTATTTAGGCATTGAAAATGATATAAATAACATATAACGAAATGAAAGTTCAATGGTCAATTGCAACTATACCCATGACTTGTATTTTTTAAATTCTTTGCATTCAAAACAAGAGTTGTAGACTTCCGTCACCTAGGATTACAACCTACAGAATCACATGTCTATGATTCTGTGGTGTATTTAAGTATAACATAACTACCCACTCTTGAATGGAAAGTAGCAATCCATTAGCATCACAAGTCTGAGGAAAGGGTATTGGTTAGTCCCCCAATACCTCAGTCATCAACCTTAGTCGGATTCCCCCATTGCACCCTTCTCTGAGTTCACCTTTTGATATAAAACAATAGGAAAACAACAATCGAGTACCTAAAGGTTGTTGAAGTCAAGGTGTCGGTAGCTAGTCAATCACCTTCATTGTCACTCCAGTCCGATTAGACCATCGTACCTCTTTTCAAATAATTTCTCATAAAACAATTTAAAAATACATTCAAGTCATGGTACATTGTCTTATTTCCCTAGTCCATAAACTACTTGCACTAAATATAACTATTTTAGGATGCATAATTTGTAAAAGCACGAGTCCCACTTACCTGTACTGAACTTTCCTAACTTTATAACGACTTACCCAACTCTCAAGATCTATAAACCTTTCTTCGTCTACCAATCACCTAAAACACAATGATAGTCATTAATTTGGGTAGAATATTGTTTATTAGAACCCTTAAACTAGTTCCATTTGAATTCAAAACCAATTTGCCAATTTTAGGCCAATGTGACCATTTCATGTTTTTTGAGGTAAAAACCCGGTATAAAGTCTCACCTGAAATCCCAAATTCTTTAATTTCATAGAAATTCACCAATTTCTATTTATTTGAAAAATATAAATTTTTAGGATTCTCCTTCAATTTTCTAGAATTTTTTCCATTTTTTTCAGAATTTATTTCTTTTTTATGTTTGTTTATGAAATGGTTTGGGTAGAATCGGGCCGAATCGGGTTCTGCTCAATCGAGCCAAAACAGGCCTTGTTTAGGTCAATCCCTTCTCCCTCCTTCAATAGAATAGATCAATCCGTTCTTTTTCTTTCATCTTTTCTATTTTATTAATGGGGTTATTGCCTAACCCAACCCCAACCAAGTTTGGGCATGGGAAATGACTCCCCTGCCATCATCTTCCTCGTCCAAATCTCCATCCCAACTTATCAATATTACAGCAACAACCATCAATGACACCACTAACAACATCAATGCCATCAACAACAAAACAACCACAATAACACAACATAACTCACCTTCATCGACCTACTTGTTTGATCTCTCCCTCTTCTCAGCTTCCCTTCTTTCTCTCTATTTTCGATTTCACTCTTTGTATCTAGAAATTGAATTTAAATGTAGTGTGAGACTTCACCTAATTAAGGCATGTGACTGACCTAGATTACCTTAATCCCTAGGTAATCTAGTAGCCTTAGCCTCTCCATTAATCAATAATTAAAATTAAGATCTTGTAATCATTAATTCTAAAACTTTATTAACCACAAAAGATTTTAAAGTGAATCTTAAACCTTAAAGTTCCATATAAAAATAATTATATAATCATCATAGTTCATTCAGATTAACTACATTATCCTCAAATTCATAAAAACTTCCTAGCAGCACCTCCTCTATTTCTAAGCCTACACATAAAATTTCGGCCTTCAAAAATCTTCAACAAAACATGCCTAGCTTTGGTGGAAATGCCAAATGACTCACAATCCACTCATAACAGTATATATTGCATTAACAGAATGTATATTCATTCTAACCTAATTTAAAAGATCAAAAATCTTAAAATAATATTACCTTAGCTCCAAAAATAGTTTTAATCCTTCCCAAAACCGTTCCAACCATTTCAAAATAGATCTTATTTCCACACAAACCCAAAAATAATTTATAAAATATATTATATTCAAAAATGCATACAAAGAGGTAAAGCAACTATCAAGTCACCGACAATCTAACAACTCTCCCTTTCCTTTGTTGTCGTTCGCACCTGTCATTACCTAATTACAAAAATTTGATAATGTTAGATAAGTAAATCTCATACTATTTAGTACACCTATAATAATCAAATGCATTATATTCCAAGAATTTAAACGAACAATAATATTGCAAGGAATCATAAATATACAAGTATGCCATCCATCCCGTTTCTGTTGACCAACCACAATTAAAAGATGACTTTCTAAAAATGGTGGGTAAACAGTAATGAAGATTCATGAGTTTGAGAGGAAGTTCCTTGAAAAGCCATGCCCTTAACTCTAGATGGAGTATGATCCTAGCCACATCATAAAAACAACCCATCCTAAACAAGTGTCTACAACAATCAATGACTCTAGTCGCAGAGCACTACGTTGTTCATCCTACCACACATATAGCCAATGATCACAATCGGACCCCCAAAGGCCTCCTTCTTCTCGTGTTCGTGAATGCATGACCAAAAAATATGAAACGATAAACCATGCATGCAATTATAATCGAGAAATACTCATACAATTTAAATCTTACTATGGGATTTAGTTAACCTTACAACGCAATACTGCAACTCTCTTGAGCTTTGAGTCGGTAAGCTTGTCCATACAGAGTCCCAATTATGGTCCTACAATTAATTTGTAAGTCCGATAAGTTTCCATAATAGTTATATAATTTTTCCCAATTATTTGCACTTAAATTGGCCAAATCGTGTCTTGAAACCCTTAAAATACTTCCAAAATATATTCTCCAATGCCTAAATTTCATTTTTAACTCAAAATTATTGTTCTACATCGAAAATTACGTTGTCTATGCTTAAACATAATTTTTTCCAATTTATTATATATTTATTGATCTTACAATGATTCGAAAACCCCAAAATCCCTCAAATCAACTCATTGGATGTCCGAATCTCAATTTTGACTCCAATGTGTGATTCAGAATAAAAAATTAATCTAGGCTAGCTTTTAAAACAATTTTCACAATTTTGGGCATTTTCAGGTTTCGTAACACGCATTAGAGAAAATACTAAGTATAAATCCTCGAGAAAATTCCAAAATATTCGTTTTTCATAAAAATCCTCAATTTTTCTTAAATTTGTCAAAAAAAAATCCTATTTTTCATTTTTTACCCTAATGTCAAGGGACTTATTTTATTTTTTTATCTATAGAACATTTTTTTTTATTTTTTATTTAAATTTGGGGGAAGGGGTTTTATCTTTGAACCGGGTTCAATCCCTAGGACGAAACAGAGAATTATCTCTACTAGACCCCCCAAGGTTCAGAGAATTTTAATTTTTTTAGTTTGGGGTCTCGGCATGATTCATCCTTGCCTAGAACCCCCATAGTCGAGGATAGAGGAGACGACTTATGGCTCATTTTTCCTCGGACGAACTATTTTTTACAGTTCATCCTAGCCTCCTTTTTTTTTCAATTGATCGATCTGTTATATATATTATTGAACACAGTAACACAAGGTTAGTTTGTATAGACTATGGTTTGTAGTATACTTAACCATAGTTAGTACAATATTGTTAAGCTAACCCAACTGTAACAACTTGGTTAGGCAGTTAGGGTTCAGTTAATGTATATATATTCATCTGTAACATATTGAGCAAGATAATAAGATTTTTCATCATTTTTTGAGACAGAGCTCATAAGCTCTTATGCTCTTGTACATTGTTTCTTGATCTTCCTCTTTATGTTGATCTTCACATGGTATTAAAGCTAGCTATAGCTCAAAACAGTGCATCTTCTAGTAATTATGTGAGAAGTTTAAGATCGACATTGCCAGATGTTATAGTAAGTGACAGAGCTTTGAAATTTAGTCTTCCAATGAAGTCGGATGACATAAATTACATCCATTGGAAGGTTCAGATCCTTGCAGCCATTAAAGCTCTTGGTCTTAGCTTCTTAATCATTGAACTAGCAGCTTCTTCTACTTCAAATAAGCCTTCTTTTTCCTTCACATACATTACTATTCAAGAAGATGAGGTACGAAGCCAACTTGATTCAATCTTGATGGTATGGTTATTTTTAAATATAGATAAATCAGTCATTGGACATGTTACTGAATATGAATCTGCTTATGAGATCTGGAGTGTTTTAGAAAGATCATTTGCTCAGTCTTCCATGGATATGGCACTTTAGTTGAAAAATAAGTTAAATATATTGAAGAAAGGTTTTAGTTCTATTTTCGATTTTGTTGTTAAAATCAAGAACACCGGAGCTAAGTTGAAATCAATTGGATTAAGTGTGATAGAATTTGATCTGATTCAGTCAGTCCTAATGGTGTAGGATAAGAGTTTGACTCTGTGATTGTTGTAATTTCTTCACAATAGAAAACCATTTCCATTCAAGATGCACAATATTTGTTAATGTTTCATGAACAATGGATTGCATAGTTTAATTCTATTTCTTCCATTGATTTTCCATCTCATCTGCAAACTTTGCTTCTAATACGGGTGAGAAGAGGCCACAGTTTCATAAGTTACCTGGAAGTCATCACAATGGAGGTCGTAACATTGGTATTTTTAGAGTTGATTTTAGTAATCAGAGAGGTGGTAGAACTGAAATGGAGGTAGAGAAAATAACAAAATGTTTGGTCAAATTTGTTCTAAAACTGGTCATATGGTTTTGCAGTGTTATTAAAGGTTTGATCAAACCTATTATGGTCCTAACAAACATAACAATGAAAATCAAGGTGTAAATCAATTTAATCAAGTGAAAAGGTCTTCACAGCCTTTCACAGGTTCTCATCAACCTTCTGCACCGAATGCACCTCAACAAGCTCACCTTCATCAGTTTCAAGGTCTTATTGCCTATCTTGATTCGGTGGCTGATTCAAGTTGTTATATGGATTCTGGAGCATCGTCCCACATGACCTCAGATCATTCAACCTTGTCTCATAGAACTGATTACATAGGTAATCAAAGAGTTACTATTTGTAATGGTGATAAACTATCAATTTCTTCAATTGGAATAAGTTCTCTATCTACTATTATTGCATCTTCTCCTAATTTGACTTTGAAACAAGTTCTTCTTATTCCTAGTCTTGCTAAAAATTTGGTTAGCATTTCTAAATTGTCTAAAGACGATAATGTAGTCACCGAATTTACATCTGACTTATTCTATGTTAAGGATAAGGCTACGAAGAGAACTTTGCTTCATGGCAAGCTTAAAGATGGACTGTACTATCTTCTAAGATCACTTTAGCCATCCTCTACTGCTATGTCATTGCCAGGTTCACCTCTGTCCTTTGCTATACATTTGTCTCAATTGTCTTCATGTAATAATCTTGTCATATCAAGTTTGACAGCTACTGTTGATACTTGTAATAAATGGCATGCTAGACTTGTCCATCCCTCTTATTTGGTTCTTCAAAAGGTGTTGAAGTATGTACTTCTCATGTTTCTAAAGTGGAATTGCCATTTTGTGATTCTTGTAAAGTTGGGAAATTACAAAAACTACCTTTTCAGTCTCTTGATATTACAGCTACCCGACTATTAGAGTTGGTACACTCTGATTTTTGGGTTCTTGCATCAATGCTTTCTACTACATTCAGTAGATTCACATGGTTTTATCCCTTAAAGCTTAAGTCTGATGCCTTTGAAGCCTTTGTTCATTTTCATAAGACAACTGAACTTCAACTTGATACAAAACTTGTTTGTTTTCACAATTCATAAAAAAAAATTGATTTTCCATTAACTTAGCTTCCATTATTCTTCAATAATGCCATAAACACTCATGTCTTCCCTATTCAATCTTCGATTTCAGTAATGAGAGAGAGATAGAGAGAGAGAGAGAGAGTAACAGTGAAAGGCGAATATAATTCGAGAAATGAAAATGATGACAATGATGACTCCCTTATTCATTTTGATCCAAATAAAGAAAAACAATCCAAATGACCAAATTGCCCTTTGCATTTAATCCATAACCATATAAAATAGTACCTTTATTTGTAATTTGGCATTTTTTCATATTTATCTCTTCAATTTTGAGTCTGAATTAAACATTGAAAAATACCACATTTCGACCAAAAATTGGAGAATTTGTCAAAGTACTCCAAAACTCTCGAAAAACTTTTCTTGCACGTTTAATGTACAAATTTGAGTTTTTAATGTTAAATTCAATTATTTTTTTGCAAAACTTCGAAACGAATGCTTACGTCAAATATTTTAACTATCTCAGAACCCATCTCGACATGTATCTCGAGATAAAACCCAACAAATATCGAATTTTCTCGGTTAACTTGAATTTTGCAAAATAACATATTTTATTATACTCAACACTAGGCATACATCATAGAAAAAAAAATTACTTAAATATCACAATTTCACCAGTCTGTAGCTCTTGACTCACGGCCAAAACCATAATTTATCTCTGTTTGTCCTAATTAGCCGTTATTACCGATTTAAAATTTCAAGATTTGAAAATCTTCCCAACCAATAAGAATTTCGTCTACGGAATTAAAATTAAACCAAATTTACTTAGACTAAAAGAGATTCGAAAAATGCTCTCATTCCCAAGTTAACTCCGAACCACCGTGAAAATTCCACTTAACCAAAACAAGTGAAATTTCTTTATTTCAAAGCTTTCGAACCTTTTTTTATCCATAGTCAAAATATGTTACTTTTCATATAACACTTCACCTTGCAAATCAAACTAATTTCATTCAACTATGTGATGCGAATCGATTTCCTTCCACCTAAGCATAAACACGTGAAATATGTTATAAACTTTAGCTAAAAAGACGGTACTACCAATCCATACACAACTTTCCTAATCTGTTTTACAGTCTCAAAAGGTCTTATAAATCAAAGAGAGAGCTTTCCTTTCAGTCCAAATTTGTAATGGCCTTTGCAAGGGGAGATTTTCAAATAAACTCAATCTCTTTTGCTATAATTCACAAACTGGTTATAAGGATCATTATAAATTTTATGTCTTTCCAGAGCCATTTTCAATTTTAGACGAATTTGCTGAACAACCTCAGTGTGATTTCGAACCATCTATGGTTTAACTCGGCCAAGTCCTCCGGTTCAACCCAACCGGCAGGAGAACAACAAGATATCCCATACAAAACCTCAAACGAGCCACCTTGACACTTGATTGACAATTTCTATTATAAGAGAAACCACAAATAAGTATACATTCTTCCCATGAACCTCAAAGTACTAGTACACAAGCCTTGAGCTTGTCTTCCAACATTTGAATCAACCTTTCATCCGACCATCCATCCTAGGATGAAATACATTACTAAAATAAAATCGAGTGCCGAACAATTCTTGTATGCCCTGCCATAACCTCGATGTGTACCGAGCATCAAGTTAAGGGAATATCATCAATGGCACTCTAAACGAACGAACCACCTCTCACCCACACTATAAGCTCAACTATGTAAAGGTATCGAAAAGTGATATAGGAAGAAAATGAGTAGACTTCATCCATCCATTAACAATAATAAAGACCACATCATGTTTCCTCCATGGAGTAGGTAGATGAATAACAAAATCCATCGCAACATACCTCTAGGTTTTCGACTATCGACCTTGACCTGTTAGCAAATCTCACATCTCATCACATAATCAACCACATTCGCTTTCATCTATGGCCACAAATACAATTGCTCCACATCATGATACATTTTGGTCCAGCCAAAATGAATGCTATATAAAAAATAATGAGATTCTCTTAATATTTCATCCTAAACCTTAACCACCGATGGAATCAAAAGTCTTCCTCTAAACTTCAAACTTAAAATACAGACATAACTCAATCTGGATTATTGTCGTGAACCGCAAACTCCTTAAACTTCATATACTCCACATCAACTTGCTGAAACTTTCGATAAAGTCATCGCGATGACCTTTTTCAAGAAATCATACTCACAAGTCAATCACCTCTTCCATTCCCAAATTGAATCATCACATTCTTTTGATCATATGAATTCAACATTTTTCTAAGTTAATATAGTGATTGTCATAGCTATATTAGAAAAATATTTCAAAATCTACAGTAATAGCCAGCTTAAACCTATAAATTTCATTTTAGACAACCCAAAAGTCTAAAGTAAACCCGTTGGCTTACTACCTATAGAAGATTCCTAAATAGTTGATGGTTTTTGGCTTAAAACATGTCCCTTAGACCTGCAACTGTTACCTCTATTTCTCTGCGACTGAAATGTACCACTTCGAGTTAAAGGCTGAAAAGAATGTGACCATTTCTATCCTGACCCTGACAGTGTCAAATCAAAGGGTCTATTGGTTATGCTAAGAAAAGGACTACGATGCACATATAATGGAACCATAGGTGTCGTTGGTGTGAATGGTGGTTCTCCACTCTTTTCTTTCTTTTGGAAACTTGAGTCAAACTTTGCTGAAAATCTTTTCTTACCCTTGAAACTTGAGCTTTGTCCTAACTCCAAAATGCCTTGATATTGTCATGATTCGCGTTGAAAATTTGGTATAGTCACATAAACTCTGGCCCTATCTCGAACCTCTCGCAAAGTGTTTGGCTAAGTCACACATATAGTGGTACCTAGCTTTTCCTATAAGCCATACATATACTTGTGTATCTTCTACTTCTCCGTCATTCTCCACTCCCTAACAAACCTTAAAAGATAATTAAATTGAGCATCGTACTGAGCCAATGACATATCTCTCTAAACTAGATAATCAAACTCTAGTTTCTTTTATAAAATCAAACTTTTATCAAAGTAGTGCTTAGTGAAATCCCTGAGAAACTCAGCCCAAAGTCTCGAATACAGGATGTCCTTCATGTAAAGATCTCCACCAAATCTCAACATTGGCCTGCGAATAGTACCAAGATATTGAAGCTCTTAAATGTCAACATTTAACATATTATGAAGCTTATGATTGAGAACCCAACTCACAACATTCCTCAAGTCCAATTCACCATAGAAGTACATATGGTTGTACTTCCTAAACTCTCTTCTGCATTTCCTCTTGAGACATTCCACTAACCATGGTTAGACCAGCCCAAATCAGAATTGTAACAATTGGTTCAACTCCAAGATGAACTATAGAAGTAGCCTACTCCCTATGAGCGGCTGATGTTATAGTAGGAACTTTTTGAGGTTGGACTAAGTATTTCATTTCTTAAACTCCATTTTAACATTTTGATGTCAATAAACAACATGAAAAAGTAATAACATATTTTTCAAGTATTTCGGTGCATCCAACATTGTTAGAACTCTTAAGTTTAAAGGCTTTTAATTTGAGTTCAAATGCAATGCATGGAATGGATGAAATGGAACAAATGAGACTTGAAGAGCACATAATTTGATCAAGCCAAGGAAATTCACCGGAAAACATATATAGAGCTATGTACATCATTCATAAGGTATATGAGTTCAACTACATGAGCCAAATGCATTAGATTCACGCATTTCATAAATTTCATGTTTTTAAGAACTTAAAGTCATGCATTTCATGATTTTCAAATCCGTGAGTTTTAAAACATTTCAAATCATGCGAATGTGTTCTATGGCATGAACTTGAAGTGTATAAACTATTGGATTTGTATTTTTATGCATCGGTATAGTTTTTGAATGATAAGTAAAATATTTATAGATAAGCCCCTACATGTTTCATGAAATTGGAATCTCCCATTTTTGAGATTTTTGAAATCATTCGGGAGTCCAAACGGGTCCAATGACCCATATTAAACATTTCCACATTGTTCTTAGAGGTTTAATTGAGTCATAAGTGAATTAGGGAGTCACTAGCCTAAACCAAAAAACTATTTAGCCTCTGGTCCATGCTGGTTAGCATGCGAATAAGATCCATTAGCACGCTACGTCATCGAGCGCGCTAATGACGTCACCTAGCATGCTAATGATTTCACCTAGCATGCTAATGATGTCGCCTAGCACGCTAATGATATTAGTTAGCGCGCTAACTACATATAGCTTTTTAAAAGCTTACGCCCTTTTGCTTACATTTGAACAAAAGATTGATTTTGAGCCTTTAGATCACTACAACAACAACAAAAGGCAAAAGGGTATGGAAAAAATCCTATAAACACATAGAACATGTTTTTGATCAAATGAACTCACATATACACAAAAGAGCAAAATATGAAGTTTTTGAAACACAAGTGAAGATCGAATACACATACTCACTTGAGGGTTTTTGGGGCTGATCTTATGCAAATCAAGTGAGGCGAAAAGAAGTGTTCTAAGGTCCTGAACATGCTGTTCAAATAGATCTAAATCATCTTCACATCTTGGGTTGTAAGATTATATTTTTCCCTACACTATTTGTGCTTAATATATATCTTATTGTTAACAATTTGTGTGGGAATCATATGTTACTGATTTAAACATGTTTATATAGTGTGTTGAGTCTAGTATCAAGTAAATATAAGACCCATAATGGATTTGCACATATTGAGCCAAAATTTGAATGACTTTTGTGTATGCAAAACTAGAAAAACACATGGAGCCTAACCTATACTTATAGTGGTAGTTTTTCTTTAAAGTGTATGTGAAATACTACCAAAAAAGGTTTATGAACTTAGTCTTGATTTTTTAAACCCAAAGTTAAGAGTGCACTTACTTGAGCTTAATTGTGGTTTTACATAGTGCATTGAACTGACTTGAAACCAACTTATGCTTAATCTGTATTAGTTTTTGTTGTTTCATGCCTATGTTATTTTGACAACACATTTACAAGGGTTTTCGTTCTTAAACATTTTCTATTTGAGACTCGAGATTTTGATTGCACAACTTGAGCTTAATCATGATTTTTCATATGTGCATTAAATTGCCTTGAAACTGAATTATGCTTAATCTATATTAGTTTGTGTGGTTTTATGTTTATGTTGTTTTGACAACATATTTACAAGGGTTTAGTTCTTAGTATTAATGTATTTGTGATTGACTGCACAACTTGAGCTTAAACATGCATTTTGCATTGGTGCATCGATTAGCCATTCCTCGAAACCAACTTAAGCTTAATCTATAATCTTCTTTGTTGGTTTCAATATTGAGAGTTAGCCTATAAAATTTGATTTATAAGGCATCTCAATTGGCAAAGTATCATTTGTATTACTTCATTTTAGGATAACATTTTGCTTGTGAGAGAAATATATCTTATACTACTTTACTAGTTACAAGCGATAAATCATTCTTAATTTGTGAAGGTTTAAAGTTCTATTGGTGAATAGACCAATTGTGAATCCTATTGGTATATAGGAGAGGTTGTAAGCTTATCGGGGAATAGGCAAGGTAAAGTCCTAGTTGCATTAAGGCAAGTCAAATTCCTAATTGAGACTAGGTGGTTATAAAAGTCCTTATTGCGGTAAAGCAAGTGTAAAAGACCTAGTGGAGACTAGGCACAATAAGCTTGTGAGCTTAGGGTTGTTCACTTATTGGAATATAAGTGTTGGTTCAAAATCTTAACTAGGAAGGTTAGGTATTGGATGTAGATCCGAGGGACCGAACCATTATAAATCGATTGTGTACTTCCATCCCCTTCTCTTAGTGTTGCATTTCACTTACTTGAACCATTATGCCACATTGCTATTGCTTTCACTAATACACGTGCTCATCTACCTTGACTCATGAAGAGAACTAAGGAGATTAGCAAAGAAAGTTGTAAAAATTTTAAATTGGCCATTTCATCCAATTCACCCCCTCTTGGTAGATCTTCAATTGGTATCAGAGTGGGAGCTTTTCATATTGGGATTTACATCCTAGAGCTAAAGTTCAATTGCCATGACTTTCAGTGTTGATGCTATCATTCGACTTATGCTTAGGGATTTGGTTTTTAGGAGTTGGAGGATTAGGTTTAGAACATAGCTCAGAGCCCAACCACATGTGATGTGGGGCATTTTAGAAAATGGTCCATACAGTCCATTTAGAGTAGTGAATGATGTTGAATTACCCAAGCCAAAAAAGAAGTGGAATAGGGAAGAAAAGAGGCTAGTGAGACTTGATGATGAAATTAGACATATTCTCCTTTCTAGCATTCTTGATGACATTAAGATTAGACTTTCTTCATGCACTTCATCTAGGGAGATATGAAAAAGATTAGAAGAAATTTGTAATGATTGTCATGATTCTCACATCTCATTGTATTCAAGCAAGTGTGACGATTTATCATCATCTAGTGACTCTCTTACTCCTTTATCTCTTCATGATGAATACATTTACATTACTACACTTGTTGATGATAAAGATGCTTACATGCATGAAGATCTTAGAATTATAGAGTCTTGTGTGATAAATCATGATGATGATAGGTCCGTGCACTCTCATGCTCATGAAAGGGATTTTATTGTTGATTCATTTAGTAATATTGATTGCCTTCATGATTCTTTTTTTTGATGAATTGTCCACTTTGAGCAAGAATCTTGAACTAGATTTAGACAATCTCATTAAAGAGAATGAGAACCTCTAGAACATGATTCAACTTGCATTAGATGAGTTGATGACTCTTCAACGCACATTTAACAAAAGTCTTGAAAAGAATGAGAACACTCTTGAAGAGTACTTGTTTTTAAATAGTAAAAATCAAGCTCTTCCAGAAGAACTAGATGGATTGACAAAGTCGGTAACAAAGGCAACCAATGAGAAAGAAGATGTGAACTTGGAACTTAGCCTGGAGAAACATAAGTATCCATATTTAGAAGCTCAACTAGGGAAGTCTAAGAGGTCTTACAAGTTCAACCAATCCCATAGAGTATATAGAACTTATTCTAGAAACAAATTTCACATTAATGTATAGGTACCGAAAGAACCACTCATAGAAGCTAAGTTTACCAAATTCAAATAAATATGGGTACCAAAATCCATGATAGATAGAGTGTAATAGACTTACTTTGGAATATGAGTGAATCTAGGTGATAGATTGGTATGTGCGAATTAATCTTAAGTTAGGTGTCTCGAGTGAATCCGAGTTTAGGAAAATTTGTAAGGAACAAGGCGAGGACCCTAGTCTCTAGACCTAAGAACCAAACTATCATAGGCACCATATGAGTCTTTAGAAATAAAAAGAATGAAATGTGTGAGATAATGAGAAACAAGGCTAGGTTGGTTGCACAAGGTTATAATCAAGAGGAAGGCATTGATTATGATGACCTTTGCACCAGTAGCAAGACTGGAAGTAATTTGAATTTCCTTACTTAAGCTTGCTACAAGGGTTTCTACTATACTAAATGGACGTTAAAGTTCATTCTTAAATGGCTTCATCAATGAAGAGGTATATCTAGAACAACCACCAAGTTTTGAAAACCATGCTTATCCAAGTCATGTCTATCGTCTTCAAAAGGCTTTCTACATATTGAGACAAACTCCTAGAACTTGGTATGATAGGCTATGTGCATTTCTCCTCAACAAAGGGTTCATTAGATCCTACATTGTTCATTTTGATAAAAAAAGATAATATGCTCATTCGTTCAAATTTATGTTGATGATATCATCTTTGGTTCATCTAATACACATTTATGTGATAACTTTTCATCTTTGATGACCAATGAATTCAAAGGATCATGATTGATGAACTAACATACTTCTTAGGTTTGCAAATTAAGCAATCCAAATATGGGGTTTTTATAAATCAAGTGAAGTATGTGAGGGACATGCTAAAGAAGTTCAAATTTGATAATTTGAAGGCAAGTGATACTCCTAGTAGTTCCACCACTAAAATGGACAAAGACCAATAAGCAAAGCCTGTATATCGTAAGTTTAATGTATGTCTAAGTGATAATTTGAAGGCATGTGATAAGTAGCCTCCTAAACTTGACCGCTAGTAGACCCGATATTATGTTTATTGTGTGTCTATATGCTAGATTTCAATATGAACCCAAGGAATCACATTTGAAATGTCTCAAGTGTATATTTCGTTATCTAGGTGGGACAAAAGACTTGGGATTATGGTTCAATGAGGCCAAGAGTTTTGAACTCCGAAGTTTATTGATTCGACTATGCAATGAGTCTTATTGATAGGAAAAGCACTTCAGGATTTTGCCATTTGCTAGGAAATTCACTAATATCATGGTCCAACAAAAATCAAAATCCTATTGCTTTGTCCACCACCGAAACCAAACAAGTGGTTGCCGAAAGTTGTTGTGCTCAAGTCTTGAACATGAAACAACAACTTGAGGACTACCAAATCCAAGTTGGTGATGCTAACATCTTTTATGATAACACTAGTGCAATCAATATATCCAAAAATCTGGTGTTATAATCCCGTACCAAACACATTGAGATTAGACACCATTTCCTTCGAGATCATGTCAAAAAAGGCGATGTTTAATTGTTTCATGTGTCCATTGAGGAATAACTAGATGATATTTTCACCAAGCCATTGCCAAAAGACCAATTTTCCAAGATTTGTTAAGAATTAGGCATGATTAGTGAATTTGGCCTTCTAAGCACAATTTAGCTCATCCAAACCTTTTTTATGTTGTTAGTGAAGTGGCCATGGAGTATGCGATGAATCAAAGTTTTCCATCAAAAATCTTAAGTTTCTAAAAATCGGATCCCATAGAGCAATTAGCGCACTAGGTCTGACTAGGTAACACGCTAGTTCTTCGGGCTAGCGCTAACCGATCCACCTAGCGCGCTAGCTAGTAAGTCTGTCATGAAACGTTTAACACGACACAGGAGTCTTCGTTTGTCCCCATTCGCCTCGTTTCGAGATGAGAACAGTGATCGAGATGATGGGGTTTTGAGGATTGCGAGAGAGATCGTGTGGTTAGAGATGCACGAACGGGGTGAGATTGGGTTCATATCACCTTTTCAATCGATTGTTCAACAATCTCTGAATCTCTCTATCTTCCTCTTTCTCTCTCTCTCTCTCTGTCTCTCTCTGTACTTGCCCTTCTCGACGACCACCGAGGGGGTCCCGAGTACCACCTCCTTTGCCTTGGCTCTGGTCCCGACCAGCCATGTGAGGAGTCTTCGGTTGTGTCCCCATTCGCCTCGTTTCGGAGAGGAGAACGGTGATCGTGATGATGGGGTTTTGAGGATTGCGAGAGATATCGTGTGGTTAGAGATGCATGGACGGGATGAGATCGGGAATTTTGGGTAGGAAAATGTTGTTTTGGGTAGCTTTGATCGGATTCAGATGTTATCTTTTCTTAATTATATAAACTTGATACAAATAACAATTCTTTTTTAGGATAATTATGACCTTAGGGAACTTAGTTGCATATGCTTAGGAGGAGCTCTAGTTTGATCATGTTAGGGGGAATATCTAGGTTATTACATGAGTGAGAGTTCATTTTTGCACATCATATGTAAACGTTTAACTCATGTCTATGTCAGTTTATATTTGTGCTCCATTGTTTCATCTTTCATATTTTTGAGAATGTAATTCCATGAGTGTTGTATATCTTCGACTTATCGTTTATGAATAAATGGCATTCCTTTTATCTCTTACTTCGTGTGTATTCTAAAATTGCATGAATGGATAAATTGTCTTTACTTTCTTATATTCATCTTGACGCCTATTGATAGGGGAGAGACTTGTTATCAAAAAGTGAAGAAATATATACATTGAACTTGACTATTATGATCTTGATATGCCCTTAATGTCTATGTTAGTTTGTTAAGTTCACGTTGTTTGTTATCATCAAAAAGAGGGTGCCTGTTGGACTTAGTGTTTCATTACTTAGACTCTATTCTAAGATTTTGATGTCATTAAACAATGTGAAAACGTACTAACACGTTTGTCAAGTATTTTAGCGCTTAGTGTTTCAACGCATCCAACATTGTTAGAACTCTCAAGATCGAAGGCTACTAATTCGAGTTCAAATGGAATGAATAGAATGGAAGAAATGGAACAAATGAGACCTAAAGAAATCATAATTTGATCAAGGCAAGGAAAGTCACCAAAAAGTATATATGGAGCTATGTAAATCATTTGTAAGATATAAGAGTTCAACTACATGAGCCAAATGCATTAAATTCATGCATTTCATAAATTTCATGTTTTTAAGAACTTAAAGTCGTGGATTTCATGATTTTTGAATCCGTGAGTTTTAAAATGCTTTAAATCATGCAAATGTGTTCTATGGCATAACTTGAGGTATATAAACCATTGGATTTATTTTTGGATGCATCGGTATGGTTTTTGAATGATACGTAAAATATTTGTAGATGAACCCCTACATGTTTCATGAAACTGGAATCTCCTATTTCGGGACTTGTGAAATCTTTCGAGGAGTCCAAACAGGTCCAATGACTTATAATTAAAATGTTCAAGGTGTTCCTAGAGGTTTAGTTAAGTTGTAGGTGAGTTAGGGAGTCTCTAAACTAAACCAAAAAATATTAGCCTCTGATCCATGCTGGTTAGCATGCTAATAAGATTCATTAGCGCGCTAATGATGTTACCTAGCACATTAATGATGTCACCTATGTCACCTAGCACGTTAATGATGTCACCTAGCGCATTAATGGAAAGAACCCTATAAACATATAGAACTTGTTTTTGATCAAATGAACTCGCATATACACAAAGAGAGCAAAATATGAAGTTTTTGCAACACAAGTGAAGATCAAATACACATACTCACTTGAGGGTTTTTAGGGCTGATCTTATGCAAATCAAGTGACGCAAAAAAATGTTCTAAAGTCCTCAACATGATGTCCAAATTAATCTAAATCATCTTCTTATCTTGGGTTGTAAGATTATATCTTTCCCTACACTATTTGTGCTTAATACATATCTTGTTGTTCATGATTTGTGTGGGAACCATAACTCTCTGATTTGAACATGTTTATATAGTGTGTTGAGTCTAGTATCAAGTTTAGATAAGACCTAGAATGGATTTGCACATATTGAGCCAAAATTTGAATCACTTTTGTGCATGCAAAACTAGAAAAACACATAGAGCCTAACCTATACTTATAGCAGCTGTGTTTTTTTAAAGTGTGTGTGAAACACTACCAAAAAGGGGTTATGAACTTAATCTTGATTTTGTCAAAGCCCAAAGTTTAGAGCGCACTCACTTGAGATTAATTGTGATTTTATATAGTGCATTAAATTGATTGGAAACCAACTTATGCTTAATCTATATTAGTTTTCGTTGTTTCATGCCTATGTTGTTTAGACAACACATTCACGAAGGTTTTCGTTCTTTGAAATTATCTATTCGAGACCCGATATTTTGATTGCACAACTTAAGCTTAATCATGATTTTCACATGTGCATTGAATTGACTTGAAATCGACTTGTGCTTAAACTTGCATTTTGCATTGGTGCGTTAATTAGCCATTACTTGGAACCAACTTGAGCTTAATCTATACTTTTCTTTGTTGGTTTCAATATTGAGAGTTAGATTATAAAAGTTGATTTATAATACATCTCAATTGGCAAAGTCTCACTTGCATTACGTCATCTTAGGATTACATTTGCCTTGTGAGAGGAGAACATCTTACACCGCATTACTTGTTGTAAGTGATAAATCATTCTTAATTTGTAAAGGTTGTTAGGTCTATTGGTGAATAGACCAGTTATGAATCCTATTTGTATATAGGAGAGGATGTAAGCCTATCGGGGAAGAGGCAAGGTAAAACCCTAGTTGCGTCAAGGCAAGTCAAATTCCTAGTTGAGACTAGGTGGTTGTAAAAGTCCTTATTGAGGTAAGGCAAGTGTAAAAAACCTAGTGGAGACTAGGCACACTAAGTTTGCAAGCTTAAGGTTGTTCATTTATTGGAATATAAGTGTGGGTTCAAAATCCTAACCGAGGAGGTTAGGTAGTGGATGTAGATCCGAGGGATCAAACCACTACAAATCGATTGTGTACTTCCATCTCTTCGGCCCCCTTATCTTAATGTAGCATTTCATTCATTTGAACCATTCCGCCACATTACTATAGCTATCACTAATACACGCGTTCATCTAGCTAAGATTTTGAAGTGAACTTAGGAGATTAGCAAAGAAAGTTGTAAAAAGTTTAAATTGGCCATCACACCCGATTCACCCATTCTTGATTGATCTTCAACATGAACTACAGGTGTCTGGGCTGCTATATATGCTCGTAAAATATTCAACAACTTTGACATCTGCCTCACCAGGGTTTGAAACACATTTGAGTCCATAGGTTGTGGATTCCTATTGCCCTCGCCAGATCCCTGACACAACTCTTGCTGTACTATAGACTGACAACATAACTATATCCATCGATATCTCGATAATATAAAACACAAATAACATATATCATAAAATTTTAGACTTTTAACCCTATTCCATCCCATTACTTCCCAACTAATCACTCACTAAACCTCAATCAACAAGATTCCTTTAGAATCCTAGGCTCTAATACCAACGTTGTCATACCCTACCTAATTAAGGCATTTGAATAGCCTAGATTACCTTAATCCCACAATAATCTAGCAGCCTTAGCCTCTCTATGAATAAATAATTAAGATTAATATCTTGTAATAATCAATTATAAAAACTTTATTAACCACAAAATTTTTTAAATTGAGTCTTATACCTCAAAGTACCATAAAAGAAATAATTATATAATACTCAAAGTTCATTTAGATTAACTACACTATCCTTAAAATTTCGTAAAAATTTTCGACGGCACCTCCTATATTTCTAAGCATACATCGAAAATTTTAGCCTTCAAAAATCTTCAACAAATCCTTATCAACTTTGGTGGAAATGTTGAAGGACTCACAATCCATCCATAACAATATATATTCATTCTAACCTAATTTAAAAGATAAAAAAATCTTAAACTAACAATACCTTAGCTCCAAAAATAATCTCATTCTTCCTAAAATTGTTGCAACCATTACAAAATAGATCATATTCACACACAAACACCAAAACCCATTTATACAGTATATTATATTCAAAAACTATACATACATCGAGATAAAGTAACTATCAAGTCACAGACAATCTGATAGCTTTCCTTTTCCTTTGTTATCGCTCGCACCTGTCATTACCCAATTATAGAAATTTCATAATGTCAGATAAGTAAATCCCACACTATCCAGTGCACCTGTAATAACCAAATGCATTGTATTCCAACAATAAAGATTCATGAGTTTGAGAGGAAGTCCCTCGAGAAGCCATGCCCTGACTTTTCATGGAGTATGATCCTGGCCACTATCACAAAAACTACCCATCCTAAATAAGTTTCAATAATGATCAATGACTCTAGTTGCAGAGCACTATGATGTTCCCCTACCACACATATAGCCAATAAACACAATGAGACCTCTAAAGGGCTCTTTCCTCTCGTGTCCATGAATGCATGACTAAGAAATATGTAGCGATAAATCGTGCATGCAATTATAATTGAGAAACACTCAAACAATGATAAAGTTACTATAGGATTTACTTAACCTTACGAATGCAATACCGCAACTCCCTTGAGCTCCGACTCGGTAAGCTACTCCACACAAAATCTTAATTGCGAACCTATAATTAATTTGTAAGTCCGGTAAGTCTCCATAATAGTTATATAATTTTTTCCAATTAGTTGCACTTAAATTGATCCAATCGCATCCCAAAACCTTTAAAACACTTACAAAATATATTCTCCAATGCCTGAATTTCATTTTTGACTCAAAATTATTATTCGACATCTAAAATCACGTTGCCTAGCCTTAAACATAATTTTTCCAATTTATTATATATTTATCGATCTTACATCAACCCAATAGCCCCAGAATCTCTCCAAATCAACTTCTCAAATGTATGGATCCCAATTTTGACTCCAAATTGTGATTCAAAATAAAAAATTATCTTAACTAGACTTTAAGACAATTTTCACAATTTTGGGTATTTTCAAGTATCGTAACACGCGCGCATTATGAGAAAACTACCTAGTATAAATCCTTGAGAAAATTTCAAAATTCTCATTTTTCATAAAAATCCTCAATTTTCATCTATTTGTCAAAAATTCCTATTTTTCATAATTTCCTAATTTCTAGGTAGTTATTTTAACTATTTTATTTTTAAAACATATTTTTATTTTTATTTATTTAAATTTAGGTTTTATCCATGAACCAAATCCGATTCGGCTCAAATGAGCCAAACCCGATTAAGGGGTCATCATCTTCCTCCCTTCCCAGGATGAAACAAAGAATTTTCTTTTCCCAAACCCCTATGGTTAGAGAAATATTTATTCTTAGTTTGGGGTTTGGGCATGATTCATCATTACCCAGACCTTCTATGGTCGAGGGATAGAGGATACAACCCAAGGGGGTCGTCTTCTTCCTTTGACGAACTGCTTTTTACTGTTCGTCCGAGCCTCATTTTTTTCAATTGATCGATCCTCTCCTTCTTTTTCCCCGCAATTAACACCACTACCTAATGAATTCACTTCGAGTTTAAACCTAAAGCTAGTCCTTATACACCACAATCGTTTATTTCCCAATCCAAATAATGAAAAATGATGAACTGAAGATAATTGATGAAATGAAGATTATTTTGTGTGTGTGTGCATGTGAGTGAGTGAGTAAGAGTAGAGAGAGTGAAATGATGAAGATAATTGATCAAATGAAAAAGATGACTATGACGACTCCCCTATTGATTTCAATCCAAATAAAGAAAATAAGCCAAATGACCAATATGCCATTTGCGTTTAATCCTTAACAATATAAAACAATACCCTTATTGGTAATTCAACATTTTTTAATTTTTTTATATTTATCTCTTCAATTTTGAGTCCAAATACCTCGAAAAATACCCCATTTCGATTAAAAAATTGAAGAATTTATCAAATCGCTCCAAAACTCCTGAAAAACTTGTCATGCATGCAAATTAAGGTATAGGATCCACGTTGACTCGTTAAATCCGGTTAATGTACAAATTTGAGTTTTTAAAGTTAAATTCAATTATTTTTTGCGAAATTTGAAATGAATGTTCACGTCAAATATTTTGACTATCTCGGAACCCATCTTGACATGTATCTCAAGATAAAACCATGCAAATATCAAATTTACTTGGTTATCTTGAATTTCGCAAAATAACTTATTCCATAGGATGCAACACTAGATACACATGACATAAAAATAAAATTAGTCAAATATCTCAATTTATCGGTCTTTAACTCTCAACTCGCAGCCAAAACCATAATTTATCTATGTTAATCCCTAATTAGACGTAATTACCGATTTAAAAATTTCAAGATTTGACATATGAAGAGGCTGTGATCAGTTTCAGATAAATATAGTTTGGATTTCCTCGAGATTCGTATGCACGAATCTTGAGGAAAATCTAAAGATTCTTTTCTTTTCCTTTATATTTTCATTTCCTTGAGATATATGTTAGTATCTCGAGGCCAATCTTGATGGTTGTTTACCAAATCAATATAACCTCTTGATCGACTTAATTTGAACAAATACATTGATCTCCTCGAGATATGCAACACATATATCGAGGAAAACTTATGGCTAATCGTAATCAATCCATGTATCACTTGATTGTCCTAAAGATGTGATGGCATGCATTTCGAGGCTTGAGAAAACTCATCCAACATCAAACGTTCCACATATTCACCTCTTCGACTCTCAAGCTATGCGTATCTCAAACCAAATCCAATGTATGATTTTATTTAATTTAGACTATAGATTCATTTATATATATAACCCATATATATACAAATACATATTCACCTATGTATATTCGCTCCCATAAATTCGTCGCACGCTCCAACGATGACGGTCGAGCGTGCACATTATTGTACAAATAAAATATACTATACTGAGATTGAGAATGGTTTTCAACTATGTCAATAACTTCTTCCACTGCTGGAAGCAACTTTTAGATCTCTGTCTGGGGAATAAAAAATTGAAACACCATATCTCTTACATATCCAAATACATATATCTTGCTCAACTAGTCAAAAAAATAACATAACCTCACTAACAAGAAATTGTAGACTTCGATCAAGCATCAACAATTCATACATCATTATGTTAACGCCAAACTCTAGTTAATTTTGTTACATAACCACTAGTTATGTTATCCTTCTACCATCAAATTCATATAAAAAATTTAGTTAACCCTTCGGGTTTCTATTATCCAGTCTCAACCTACTGAATTATTCTCATATATCTTTCAAATATAACAACATATATCATCACATCACATAATCCATAATTTTCTTGTATACCTCAATATGATATGGCATTGCATGTATAACCAATATAAAGAGATGCATGAGATCATCAAAGTAATTCTTGCAAAAAATTCTTTCCTGAATTGGTATTTTCATTTCAGAATCTAATGCGTCCAACACAATTCCATTAGACAGTCTAATCGGAATATTAATCCTTGATTGCCAAATTCTAACATATCAAATGATTCCTATTAGACTTCTTAATCACCTTATCACCCAGTTAATCATACATTTGGCGCAGCTCCTATCAGAGCTTCAAAGAACAAATTTGTAATTATTAATTCCCATAACTCAGTTGATGATGAGCTTGCGCATGACTTTATTCTATCATCAATGTTACACATCTATCTCAAGAGATAGAATTGAGAAGTTCCTATTATAATTACAATTCCAGTTCTTTTCTCAATTCAAAGCATTCATAATATCAATCATTTTGTGTGGGTGATTTCTCATAGTGATTTCACTATATTCAAGAACTTAGGTTACTTATTTGACCTTTAATTCATTTTACTCTGGCAACTATACTCTTTAAACTCCAATAGCTTGAAGATCTCCCAATCAAATTGCACAAACTTTTTGATTTTCATACTTCTCATTTTTCTTCTAGTATTTCCTCTAAGATTGTCTAATCTTAATGATAACTAAAAGACTCTCTAAAACCCTTTCACATGGATATATATATATATATGTATTTCAAAACCTACGATGGATGCATGAACTCACGCAACGTATTCAATTGAATGGATTCACAAATAAGTTGGGATCTACACCTATATTTTATTATCCTAAGTCCCAGCTCTAGGATTTATCTCTGTAATTCATTCCATTCATTATTTGAAATACATCATAAGCTTTTATTCTACAAGCGATGCCTTAATTTGTTTGGCACAACTACCGAAATAATTATTCAACAATAATTCATCATGAAATTCCATGAATTATTTAATAATATAAACTACAATCTCTTGCCTCGTTGTGTCAACACACAACTACCTAAATAAAGGTATTAGAATAAATATCTAATTCTTCCATAATCCAGGTATAATCAAGCAAATTATTGTTGTCCAACCATGTTCCAATTTTCTCTTAAAGCATCCTTGCATTATTTATAACTCATCTCAATTCCACTTTTTGGTTAATTGAAAATACAACATAACGATATCACAAATCTTTCTATCCTTACTTTATCATTTAATTATTTCACGATAACACTACTTTTCTCACTATGTGTCGAATATAGGCCAATTATTTAATTGTCTCAATCTTAGTCAAGTCCAATTTATCGTTAAAGCTCACATGACTTTGCGATATTGCTTGTGCCTTTGCTAAGTCTTCAACCCTTTTTATATTATCATTGATAACTCAATGATAATCTTATTCTAATAGAGTTCAACAGCTCCATTTCTTTATTCATTTATTAGTATAACACGAGCTCTAGTGAGTCTTCATGGCTTCCACCATGACTTCTATCATAATCAAGCCATTGCCTGACTTCATATTCTTATAGTTCTAATTCTGATATTGAATCAATGATAACCATATCTCAATCAGCTCTTGAGAACAACTAATTTAATGTGATAAATCCAAATGAGTTGTCCATTCTGGACAATGAATATTCATCGTTGATTTCCCTAAAATTGACTCATTGCTCGAGTTGAGTTCCAAAACTCATACAATCTCCATATTACACTAAGTAAAATGGAATTAATCAATAGTTTAACTTCAGAATCAAGTAATTGATGAATTTAATCTCAAATTGTGACAAAATTCCAAAATAATCTGATAAAAAATATCTTGAAACTTTTAGAGTCACGATTTTCGTTAATCAAGCTTGAATTCTTATTAAGAATCTAATAAATTTCTATAACAAGTTCAAACCATTTGAATAGTGAGTGATAACTTATTTCTATGAATCGTCATTCATTGATATTTAATTTTTTTTTCCAATTTTTGATTAAAAGTAGCAATTAGTACCAACCTTTTAATATACTGCTTACTTATTCACTCTTAGTATCGTAAAATATTCCTTAGATTCATTGACAACTCATTCTCCTCAATATAGACTATTCTAGTCACTAAGATCATACTAGAACATCTAATTAGCTTACAACCATTTTCTAACCTAAACTATACACCTTCTTACAAATTTCTCGACTTTAAATTCTCATATAAAACTATCATGAAGTGATAGAAGTCCAACAAATAAGATAGAGTTGACTATCAATGCGGATTTTCCATAATCCTTCAACTTTTATCTGTTGTTGTGAATTTTCATTTATTATTTAATTACACCATTAAGATCCTATTAGAGAGTATGGTTAAACCACAACAACACTAATAAACGTTCCTCATTGAATAACCTTTAATCTTGTTTAGCTAGTCTCAATTCTAGTTTATTTTCCACACAACGTGAATAGTCGACTTTAAGTTTCACTGTAAATCACTTCTTTATTAACATCTATTCTCCTAATATCTGTCTCAAAGTCTAGGTCCAATAAATCCTTCTTTACTGACTATCATTATTCAAATAATATCAGTGAGAATAAAGACCATTAGAGACTATCCAATAGCAGAAGAGTTCATTTTTAGACATCATAAGAGTCTTAATATTTTTCCTTGTTCCATAGGTTATTGAGATTTTGGTTTCAAAAACCCTAAACCTCAATCCTTTCCCATTTATAACGTTTCAAAATCTTTTCTTGTTATAATATCTTGAAGTCTTGGTTTCCCAAGAACTCTCACCATCTATTCATTGCATCCCAAGATAAAGATAGGAGATAAGACATTCAAGATAATGCATAGGAAAGACATTGCACGTGTATATATATATATATATATATATATTGCATAAATATAATACATCACAACACATGACATTTCTCAGTCTTTTATCTTTCATTACCCTCAAAAGAACGATAAAAACTATTCATCAGGCATGAAGATAATCAATAACTTGATTATTAGTTCAAGTACTCTCAAGTTACGAAAATTTAGATTCTAATATCATAATATTAAATTTGTATCAGAACCAAGGCTCTGATACCAACTGTAGCATCCCCTATCCTCATTAGGGCGATACTTGGTCTAAACTCTAATTAAGCCCTAGTACACTAATTGGACTCAATTAAAATAACAATACAGCCTTCCTCCATAGCAGATAATCACAATTGCAGTATATCACATATCGAATGAATTATTAAAAATGCAACAAAATTTAAAACTTTTTCGATAAAACATATGATATACAAATATCAGCATAAACCTCGGTCGTAACACCATATCCCCACTTTATTTATTGCAAAATAGTAATTCAATACAATATATAAATAGTAGGAAAATCACTTCACCGTAGAGAAGACTATAAACTCCTAAGCTTCTTCGTTCCTGAGTTGAAGCACACTTCGACAACTTGAAATGCTAATTGTGGTATGAGCTCTCCAACTTGCTCAGTAAGTGATGCTCATAAGCATATCAACTATCATTTAAATATCAATGTATCAATGAATAGCAATATGAAACAAAAAAATATCTATTCAGGCATTGAAAATGATATAAACAATACATAAAAAATACCAGTTCAATGGTCAATTGCAAACGTAATCATGACTTGTATTTTTTAATTTCTTTTGCATTCAAAACAAGAGTTTTAGACTTCCTTCACCAAGGATTACAGCCCATAGAATCACATGTTTATGATTCTATTGTTTATCAAGTATAACATATATACCTACTCTTCAATGGAAAATAGTAATCGGTTAGTGTCACGAGTCTGAGGGAAGGGTATTGGTTGGCCTTTCAATACCTCGGTAGTTAACCTTAGTCGGGTTCCCCCATTTCACCCATATCCGAGTTCACCTTTCGATATAAAACAATAGGAAAACAATAATTGAGTACCTCAAGGCTGCTAAAAGGAATGTGTCGGTAACTAGTCAATCACTCTCATTGTTACGCCAGTCTGATTCGCCCGTTGTACCTCTTTCCAAATAATTTCACATAAACGGTTTAATAATTCATTTAAGTTATGGTACATTGCCCCATTTCCCAAGTTAATAAACTATGTACACTAAATATAACTATTTTACAATGCATAATTGATAAAAGTACAAATCCTACTTACCTATGCAAGACTTTTCTAACTTTATACCGACTAACATGACTCCCGAGATCCATAAATCTTTCCTCGTTGACCAAGCACCTATTATACACTAATTTTCATTAATTTGGGTCAATATTGTTTAATTAAAACCTTTAAACTGGTCCCATTTGAATCAGGAACCAATTTGGTACTTTTTACGCCAATACGACCATTTCACATTGTTTAAGGTATAAATCTCGGTATAAAGTCTCGCTCGAAATCCCGAATTCTTCATTTTCATAGAAATTCATCAATTTTTATCTAATTTATCAAAATATTATTTTTCAGGGTTTTTCCTCAGTTTTCTAGAATTTTTTCCTTTTTTTCAGCATTGATTCCTTTTTTCATTTGTTTATGAAGGGGTTTGGGCAGAAAAGGATCGAACCGGGTTCGGCTTAACTGAGCCGAACTAGGCTTAGTTTTGGCCAACCTGGCCCTTTTTCCTCATCCAACAGAGAAGATCAATCTATTCATTGTTTTTTTCTTTTTGATTTCATCAATGGAGTTGGAGCCAAACCTAACCACATCCAAGTTTAGGCAGGGGAAACGACTCCCCTGCCATCATCTTCATCGTCTGACTTTCCATCCCAACTTATCAATAACAAAACAAAAACCATCAAAATAGTACCAACAACATCAACACCATTAACAACACAACAACCATAACAACACAACGCAACTCACCTTCATCGACCTATTAGTTTAATGTTTCCCTTCTTTCGGCTTCCCTTATATCTCTCTATTTTCGATTTCTCTCTTTGTCTCTCGAAATTAAATTGAAAAGCAGAGAAGTGGAGAATAGTTTTGAATGTATATAATTTAAATGTCCTTAAGATTCATACACAAGAATCTTAAGGCAAATCTAAAGATTCTTTTCCTTTCTTTTATATTTTGATTTTCCTCGAGATACGTATTATGTATCTCGAGGCCAATCTTGATCTCCTCGAGATGCATAACACGTATCTCTTGTTAGATCTTGTAGCAAACCATAATCAATCCATGTACCATTTGATTGTCTTAAAGATGTAATTGCATGCATATCAATGCATGGGAAAATTCATCCAACATCAAACGTTCCACACATTCACTTCCTCGACTCTCACACTAGGCAAATCCAATGTATAATTTCATTTAATTTAAACTATAATATTCATTTATATTTATTTATATATGTAACCCACATATATAAATATATATTCACCTATGTATTTTCGGGCCCATAAATTTGTCGCGCGAATGACAACAGCTTGGCGTGCATACTATTATACATCCCATATGTATCACCCTCGACCCTGCGTGTCATTAGGCAACCACCAATTATTAATTATTTATTCATTTCAATATATTTTTATATATACAATTAAATATAAATATATAAATATATAAACACGCACATATATATATTCATGCGTTTATAATCTCGTTATGCGCGCTAACAAGTGCATTTAGGCTCACGCTACCCTACGACTCTTGTGCGTCACCTTTTACCTACACTCGGTATATTAGGCGTCCTAATAAATTTTCCAATTAATCAATTATAAGCCTATTAATCTAAATAATTCAATAAATAATACTACAATCCATATAAACACTAAATGACATGCAAATCTATGCACACACTAATCGAGACAAGCCGGACTTAACCACGAGCCCAACTAGGGTTAATTAACATTTAAAGTAACACTAATCACCTTGCTTGAGGTAACGAGACTTTTTAATCTCCTTAATTTAAGACAATACAATTTTGTCTTCGAAATTAGAGGAAACGTATAAGTTACAAGTAGTTCAGAAGAGAAATGGAATTTGCTCTTCCATTTATAACTCTCGTTCCTGAATTATTTTCCTTCTTCATGGCACAACTATGTTACTATAATCCAAATCTATTAAGTCCTTTTCATAGATGAGACTTTCAAATGCATAGAGAACTTTGTCTTTTAAACTTTCTAACAATCTATGATGCTTATCTCATCAACATTTTTATTTTAACTTGTAGTTATATATCACCTAATTTTCCATATCCTATCTGTGTAGCTCTTAATTATCTCATTTTTCACAAAATCTATACCTCCAATCTTAGTTTTGTACATCAACGTACAATAAAATTGAACATATTCAACTTTGCCATTCAATGATGTAATCCACCTGATTACCTTTATTTCAAAAAACTCTCAAAGAGGAATCCGTTTTCTTTCAGTGATTAACATCATGAGACACAAGCTTAAAATATTTATTCCTTAGAACCAAGATCAGCTACTCGATTTCTTCATTAACATAAAGAAAAATATACTGTACTGAGATCGAGAATGGTTTTTCACTATATTAATAACTTCTTCTAACGCTGGAAGCAAATCTCGGATCTCCGTTTGAGGAATCAAAAAGTGAAACACCATATCTCTCACATCTCCAAATACATATATCTTGCTCAATTTGTCAAAAGAATATCATATCCTCCCTAACAAGAAATTACAGATTTCGGTCAAGCTGTCAACTACAACTTATACAAAATTATGCTCAATTCAAACTCTAGTTAATTTTGTAACATAACCACTAGTTATGTTATCCTTTTACCATCAAATATAGACAAGGATTTACTTAACTCTTTAGGTTTCTATTATCCAGTCTTAACCTACTAAATAACTATCATATTTCCTTATGAATTTAACAACATATATTATCACCTCAGACAACTCACAGTCTTCTAGTATACCTCAATATGATATGACATTGCTTGTATAACTAATATAAAAAGATTCATGAGATCATCGAAGTAGTTTTTGACTAAAATTCTTTCCTGAACTGGTATTCTCATTTTAGAATCTAATGTGTCTAGCACAATTCCATTAGGCAATCTAATCGGGATATTAATCCTCGATTGCCAAGTTTTGACATATCAAGTGATTCCCATTAGACTTCTTAATCACCTTATTACCTAATTAATCATACATTTGGCTCAGCTGCAATATGACCTTCAAAGAACAAATTTGTAATTATTAATTCCAACAACTCTGTTGATGATAAGCCTAGCGCATGACTTTATTCTATCATCAATATTACGCATATCTCTCAAGAGATAGTACTGAGAAGTTCCTATTATAATTATAATTCCAGTTCTTTTCTCTATTCAAATTATTAATCACATCAATCACTTCGTGTGGGTGATTCCTTAGAGTGAATTCATTATATTCAAGAAATTAGGTTATTTATTTCACCTCTAATTCTTTTCACTTTAACAACTATACTTTTAAACTCACATAGCTTAAAGATCTCCTAATCATATCGTACCAACTCTTTGGTTTTTATACTTCTTATTTGCCTTCTTGTGTTTCCTTTAAGATTCTTTAATCTTAAGGATAACTAAAAGACTCTCCAAAACCTTTTCATATGGATATATCTGTATTTCAAACCCTATGATGAATGAATGGACTTGCACAACATATTCAATTGAATGGATTCACAAATAAGTTGGGATCTATACCCATATTTTATAATCCTAATTTTCAGCTATAGGGTTTTCTCTATAATTCATTCTAATTCATTATTTGAAATACATCATAAGCTTTTATTCTACAAGTGATGCCTTAAATTGTTTGGTACAACTATTGAAATAATCATTTCATAGTAGTTCTTCTCAAACTTCCTTGAACTATATAATAATATAAACAATAATTTATTGCATCGCTGTGTCAACACACAACTACCTGAGTAAAAATATTAGAATAAATCTCTAATTATTCCCTATTCTAGGTATAATCAAGCAATTATTGTAGTCCAACATTATTTCAATTTCCTCTTAAGGCATCCTTGCATTATTTCTAGTTATCTTAATTCAACTTTTATGTTAATTGACAACACAACTATATCACAAATCTTTGTATACCTTGCTTGTACCATTCAATTATTTCATGATAACACTACTATTCTCACAATGTGTCGGATATATGACAATTCTTTAATTGTCTCAATTTTAGTCAAGTCCATTGACACATAATTCATATTCAACACATGTCTAAGTTACTTAAATTTAAAGCTTTGTATTTGCACTAGCGATCTTTGGTGTAAACTAATTTATTGTTAGAGTTCACATGACTTTACGTTATTTCTTGCGCCTTGCTAAGTCTTCAACCTTTTTTATATTATCATTGATAACTCAATGATAATCTTATTCCAAAAGAGTTCAATAACTCCATTTCTTTATTCATTTATGAACATAACACGAGATCTTGTGAGTTTTCATGGTTTCCACCATGATTTTTATCATAATCAACCATCGCCTAACTTCATATTCTTATAATTCTAATTCTTATTTTGAATAAATGATAACCAGATCTCAATCGGATCTTTAGAACAATTGATTTCATGTAATAAATCCAAATGAGTCATTGATTCTAGGCAATGAATATTCATCCTTGATTTGCTTAAAATTGACTCATCACTCGAGTTGAGTTCTCAAACTCATATAATTTTCATGTTACACTAAGTAAAATGGAATTAATTAATGCTTTGACATCAAAATCAAGTAATTGATGAATTTAATCTCAAATTGTGACGAAATTCCAAGATAATTTGATAAACAAATCTCTTAAAACTTTTAGAGTTACAATTTTCATTCATTAAGCTTGAATTCTCATTAAGAATCTGCTAAATTTTTATAACAAGTTCTAACCATTTGTAGATATTTAGAAATTTATACAATTTTCCATTAAGAGTAGCAGTTAGTACCAACCTTTTGATATACTACTTACTTATTTACTCTTAGTATCGTAAAGTATTCGTTCAATTCATTGAACACTCATTCTAACAAATTTAGACTATTAAAGTCTATAAGATCAGACTAGAATAGCTCGCTAGTTCATATCCTTGTTCTAACCCAAATGATCAATGCAAATGTTCTATAATCATTTAAATCTTATCTCTTGTTATGTATCTTCACTTATAATGTGATTACGCCATTAAGATCATCCCGTTAGTAAGTGTGGTTAAACCACAACAATACTAATAAACTTTCTCATTGAATGACCTTTAATCTTATTTAGCTAGTCTCAATTCTACTTTATTTGCTACTCAAGGTGAATCGTCACCTTTGAGTTTTACAGGAAATCACATCTTTATTAACATCCATTCTTCTAATATTTGTCTCAAAGTCTAGGTCTAATAGATCCTTCTTCACTATCTATCATTATTTAAACAATATTACATCCAATAGGAGAAGAGTTCATTTTTAGTCATCATAAGATTCTCAATGTCTTTCCTTGTTCCATATGTTATTGATATTTAGGTTTTGCAAACCCTAAACCTCAATACTCTCTTATTATATAATGTTTTCACAATCTTTTCTTGTTATAATATCGAAGAAGTCTCGGTTTCCCAAGCACCATCTATTCATTAGACCTTAAGAAAAAAATGGGAGATAAGAAATTCAAGAAAAGTATAGGAAAAACATTGCATGTATATCTATCGCGTAGATATAATACACACAACACATAACGTATCTTAGTCTTTGATCTTTCATTACTCCGAAAAGATTGATAAAAACTATTTATCAAGCATTAAGTTAATCAATAACTTGATTATTAGATCTAGCACTCTCAATTTATGAAACTTTAGATTCTAATATCACAATACAGATTTCTATCGGAATCGAGAATTTGATACCAACTGTAGCATCCCCTATTCAGATTTAGACGATACCCGGCCTGAAACCCTAATTAAGCCTCGTTACACCGTCAAACTTAATTTAAGTAATAATACAGCTGTCCTTTCATACGTGATAATCACAATTACAATATATTGTATATCGAATAAATTATCAACAACGCAACAGAATTAAAAATGATTTTGATAAAACATACGATATACAAAAACTGGCATAAACCTCAGTCGTAAGACCATATCCCCATTCTGTTTATTACCAAATAGTTATTCAATACAATATATAAACAATAGCAAAATCACTTCATCATATAAAAGACAATAGGATCATAATCTTCTCTGTTCCTGAGTCGGAGTGCACGTCGACAACTTGAAATGTTAATTAGGGAATAGGTGCTCCAACTTGCTCAGTAAGTGATGCTCATAATCATATAAACTATCATCTAAAAATATCAATGTATCAATGAATCGCAATATAAAAGTAAAGCATATCTATTCAGGCATTGAAAATGATATAAACAATACATAACGAAATGCAAGTTCAATGGCCAATTGCAAATGTACCTACGACTTGTGTTTTTTCTAATTTCTATTGCATTCACAACAAGAGTTGTAGACATCCGTTGCCCAGGATTATAACCCACAGAATAACATATCTCACATTTTATAGTGTATCAAGGTATATCGTAGCTACCCACTCTTAAATGGCAATTAGCAATCAGCTAGCGTCACGAGTCTAATGAAAGGATATTGGTTGGCCTTTGAATACTTCAGTCGTCAAGCTCAGTCGGATTCCCCAATTGCACCCCTTCGATTTCACCTTTCGATAAAACATTAGGAAAACAACAATCGAGTACCTTAAGGTTGCTGAAGGGAAGGTATCAGTATCTAGCCAACCACCTTGGTTGTCACTCCAGTCCGATTTGCCCGTCGTACATCATTTCAGATAATTTCTTATAGAACAGTTTAATAATACATTCACGTCATGGTACATTAACCTATTTCCTAAGTTCATAAACTATGTGCACTAAATATAACTATTTTATGATGCATAATTGATAAAAGTACGAGTCCCAATTACCTATGCCAAACTTTCCTAACTTTATACTGACTTACACCATTCCCGAAACTCATAAACCTTTCCCCGTCGACCAAGCACCTAATATACACAAGTTATCATTAGTTTGGGTCTAATATTGTTTAATTAGAACCATTAAACTGGTTCCATTTGAGTCTGGAACCAATTTGCCACATTTTAGGCAACTGTGACCATTTTACATTTTATGAGGTAAAAACCCCGGTATAAAGTCCCGTTTGAAATCTCGAATTGTTAATTTTTATAGAAATTCATCAATTTCTATTTATTTTATCAAAATAGTAGTTTTTAAGATTTTTCCTCAATCTTTTGAGATTATTGCCATTTTTTCAAAATTTATTTCTTTTTTCTTATTTATTTATGAATGGGTTTGGGCAGAACTAGGCCGAACTGGGTTTCGACTCAACCGAGCCGAATAAGGCCTTGTTCAGGATAACCCCTTCTTCCTCCTTCAACAGAACTGATCAATATGTTCTTTTTTTCTTATTTTTGGTTTTATCAACGGGGTTGGGGAACCCAACCCCAGCCATGTTTGGGCAAGGGAAACGACTCCCCTGTCATCATCTTCCACGTCCGACTCTCTATCCCTACTTATCAACAACACAAAAACAACAACCATCAACGCCATCAACAATACCATAACCACAACAACACAACATAACTCACCTTTATCGACCTACTAGTTCGATCTCTCCCTCATCTCAACTTCCCTTCTCTCTTTATTTTCGATTTCTCACTTTGTCTCCCAAAATTGAATTGGATATATATAAATATATATAGTTTAGATTTTTTGAGATTCGAACTCATGAATCTCATGAATCTCGAGGTAAATCTAAAGATTCTTTTCTTTTCCTTTATATTTTGATTTCTTCAAGATGTGTGTTACATATCTCGATGCCGATCTTGATGGTTATTTACCAAATTAATATAACCTTTGGACCGACTTACTTTGATCAAATGCATTGGTCTCCATGAGATACGTACACATATCTCGAGGTGGATCTTGTGGCTAACCATAATCAATCCATGTACCACCAGATTGTCCTAAAGATGCGATGGCATGCATCTCAAGTCATGGAAAAATTCATCCTACATCAAATGTTCCACATATTCACCTCCTCGACTATCACGCTATGCGTATCTCGAGGTAAATCCAATTTATAATTTTTTTTTGATTTGAGCTATAGGATTTATTTACATATATTTATATATAACCAATATATATATACAAATAAATATTCACCAATGTATTTTCGCACCCATGAATTTGACACATGCATCAACGACGTACGTAAGGCGTGGACACTATTGTATGTCCTACACGTTTCACAATTGACCCTGTGTGTCACAAAACCCCCACCAGTTATTAATTATTTATTCAACATATATTTATATATACAATTACATGTATATATATATATATATACAAACATATATTTATATAAATAAATATATCCATTCGTTTATAATTTTGCCATGCAAAGCAAATACACTCGAGAACGCACGCTACCCCACTACTCGTGTGCATCACCCTTGAACCACACTCGATATATTAGGCATCCAAATAATTTCTCAATTAATCAATTATACGCCAATTAATATAATTAATTTCATAAAAATACTGCAATCCATACAAACACCTAACGGTACGCAAATCCATGCACAAGCTAGTTGAGACAAGTCGGGCTTAACCATGAGCCTATTTCAAGTTAATTAAAATTTGGAGTAACATTAATCACATGCTTAAGGTAAATGGTCGTTACAAATGATGTATTGGACCTATCCTCACCCTTGATCCTAAGTTGATGATACTATGATCGTAAGTCTATCTTGGAAAAAAATCAGTGCTCCTCTTAGGTGATCAAATAAATCACTAGCCCACGACAGTGGATACTTGTTTCAGATTATGATCTTATTCAACTACTTGTAGTCGATACATAGTTTCTAACTACCATTCTTTATTTTTGACAAAAAGGATGGGTGCTCCCCATGGTGACGTCGAAGGGGTAATTGATCCCTTATTTCCTAAATCTTGCAGCCGATTCTTCAATTCCCCAAACTTTCTTGGGGCCATGCGATGCATCAATAAAGAAATGAGTTTAATTCCTGGTTTTAACTCGATGATGAATTCTATCTCTCATGGCGGCTATTGTCTAAGTAAATTTAGAGGGAAAACATCTAGGAACTCGCGCACTATAGGAATATCCTCCAATATGGGTCCCTGACTCTCAGCTACTGCGTACAACGCTACTAATGCCTCCATCTCCTCAACAGTTGCAAGTCGACCTCTTGTAGTAACAACTCTTAATTAACTAGCTCGATGTTTAAATATTGGACGTCCTGGGACTTCAAATATAACTATTTTATCAAAATAGTCAATATTAGTATGTTATGCTTGTTGTGCTTGCTACAAGTATAACAACTTGCTTATAATAATAGTGTAACCAACTTACGTTGACTACGAATATAGTCCTAGGGAAAGGTGTATGCACTCACTTTGTACTTAGCTAAAATTACTCTATAGCTAAGAAAATCCTTTTAGTTGGTTTTTATAATTAAAATAAACTAATATATACTAACAAATCAATGCAAATAACCTTAACTCTTATATCAAGACTATCTTACTTCACAACTTCACTAAGGTAATGAAATACTAAGCTTTTCAAATTACTTTATCATCTTTATTATATGTGTGCAATGTCTAATTAGAATAGACAGATTTCCTTCAAATCCACTTTAACCCACTGTCATGACGAAAAAGATTCTAATGTGCAAATTAGAATTCCACCTTTCGATGTGAATAATATAAACTCCACATTGCTTTAATGTCCCAAATCTTTAGATTTATAACCAATTAAGTTTACTATCCGTGCCTCCCTAATCAACGACTATCACTCGATGTTGTGTATTTTACTATTGTACCTTCCATATCCTGCTTAAAAGCTTTAATGACCATGATAAATTCTAAAACCTAATATCAACAAATACATGATCAAGATGTTCATAGAATTACGCTCAAAATCAATACAAATTCTAATCATTGCACTTTTTATATTTCTTCTCTACTCATGTTTATAGCATAACATTCATACCATATGATCCATTTATCCCTAAGATTAATAGACTACTCACACTTTATTGAAACAAACATGAACTTAGTGGTATACATTGCAATCAGAGATATAATGAAATAACTTCAATTAAATCAATAAAAAAAATACTCGAATAACCACAAATGAATTTTCAATGTCTTCTTTCTACAAATTGTCTTAATACTCAAGAAATAAAATAAACATATGCTAAACTATGTTAATGGTGGCTAATCTCATGTATGTCACATGTTACTATGTTTTCCTATCTATTTATACTTCCTAATCATGTTTCCAAACAATTAAAAACCCTACTTAACAACTTCACATGAATAAAACTCTACTTTCTATTTTCTTCTTTTCTCGGTGCTATCACTAAAATCTCGACACTGTGTCTTCATTCCTACAGTGCCCCCACTGCGCCATCCCTTATCTTCACGGTGCTGCCACTGTGCTGAGCTTCCTGATCAACATTTCACCACTTGCTTGCTCTCCCACACTGTGCATTTGTGTCCCACATTGTACCTTGATGTTCCACAATGCCAAAACTACTTAGCCACAATGCTAAACCTCATGTGGTGTGTTTTTGCTACATTTATTCTTGAATTCATTCATTTCATTCCTTTATGCCTTGTTTACCCAAGGCACTTCAACTATAATTAGAGGTCGAGGGAATGTGTAATTGCTGTTGGAAAATGAAAAAAAGAGGTATCCAATGTTGATTTTCTTTTTGTACCTAAAAAGAACCTACTTCTAGATGAGAAGAGTACGCGTACTAGCGCGCCACAAAACAAAACAGCTGTGGAAAAGGCTAGTACGCAACGACTTTCTTTGATGGGCTCGTTTTGCTTTTCTTGCTACGCTCACTAGTGCTAGCTTCATGCCCACACTGCTCATGGTTAACCAAATAACTAAAAATAATGATTTTTTGCTTCTAACAAAGTTCACTACGATCCCACCCTAGGAGCGATCGAGTAGCTCCACTCCTCTCCCCATTCCTTTAGGAGAAGATCGTCATTGGTCTTTTTGCTTTTTAACATAACATTATCGGTCGCCTCTGGTCCGGTAAGTCAGTCACCCTGTAGCTGCTCCGATGAAAGTGAGATCACTACCGGCTTTAAGAATAGGGAAACATTACTCTTAAATGCAGTCGTTCTCTTATATACGATACCAAAAGATGTGTTCCTCATTCTTTTAGAGCACAACGCGCAGAGGATCCATTGAGAGTGGTCTATTGTCTTGATAGGGAACAATACGATCTTTTCCCCTATTGTATTGACTCAATAAAAAGAGAGGTAAGTACTACATATGACCCCTACTATTTGATCCAATATTGACCAAGGACGGGCCCTGACTTCTATAGGTCCTTGCTTTGATCCTCCGTAGACAAAACATACATTACAAGAGGTTTTTTTAACATGTTTTTATTTCTTTGTTTGCAGATTAATGCCTATGTAGAGTAGTTGTATGATCGTACGTCATCCCTCATAGAAGCTTTGTTACTCCCCTTTTATGTAAGGGGAAAACCCTAGGGGGTAAGAAAATCGTTGTTCTTTACTACGCCCCAGTCATACATAAAGTCTTACCTTATGATACTGGGGAAGTAAAGGAGGTGCTACTAGAGAAATTCGCCCGGACTGAGATGAGAAAGAACGTAGGAGAAGGAACTCCTATCGTTCCATAATGGAACGTAAGGAGTTTTGAAGCTCGTTGCGCGTTAAAGCGCTGTAGTTTTCTTGCACTGTAGTGCACTAGTGTGCTCTGGTCTTATTCAATGCAATAGAAAGAAGAGAAGGCTTGAAAAATGTAGCAAGGTGTTGGGGATATTCTTAGCTTCTTGTAGCATTCTGCATCTTCTTCTTAAACAAGTGAATGGGGAGGGTGCATGGCGAATGGAACCTAAAAATGCATTGACACCATCAATTTGAGCTCATTTAGGAATATTTACACTCAATATAATACTAAACTAACCCTATATATAAATCTAAATAATCATTTATCAAATACCTCCAAACTTAAGATTTTGCACGTCTCGAGCAAAAGCGTAGTTTACTAAGTTTCCTAACTACTCCTATAACTCTAGTACACATTCATTTTACTTCATTCAAGGATTATCCTTTAATTTACTAAGTTTCAATTTAATAATCCACTCAAGAGTTTTTTTCTTTTCAAAAACTTATATTTTAAAGATAAGTAGCTTTAACAACACATACAACTCACTTTCAAAACACCAAAGTAGATCAAACCAAAACCACCACTACTCACAAGTTTGTTTTACCTTGACACTCAAGTAGTAAGTGTACAATCACATGATTTCTCATTAAGCTCATGAATTCACAAATAAGCATAGATCAAACTAATTTTGGTAGACTTAAGCACTTCAAGTGTCTATAGGACTTAACATAGTTGGAAAGAAAGCTTACCTCAATAAGGTTACTGCACTCGAGCTAAATCTTTTATTTGAAAAGTTTAATTTAAAATCCTGCCTTCTTTTCTTATGTTTATCTCACTTTTCTTTTCTTTTTCTCCATTTTGTTTTTTTATTTCTCACAGTCCCTGGTCATTTTCCTATTGACTTTGTTTTTTCCTCACTTCCTCGAGTTCTTATTGGGGCATGTGCCCTAGGTCAATCTACAAACACTTTTTATCTTATAATTTTAGTTAATAAAATAGGTGTTTTCATTTGTTGTTTTATTATAAGTGATTGCATGTTTACGTTTTAATAATATCTATGGGTATTTGTTGAAATATCTTAAAATGTCCTTAGTCAATCATTATACTAGGAACTACTATGAATTAAGACCACCGTGAATCTTGATTAATGGTCATATGATGATTAGGCGTATCGAGATATGAATCGAGATCATTAGTACTTGTTAGGGAATAAGGTACTGGGTGACCCACTACGAAAACACCACATAAATTAAGTCATTGGTGTTACTCATGATAGCTATATCATTTAGTCCTTCAACTTAAAATTACCAGAGACTTTAATAGTACGATAATAGTTATTTGACACAATCAATGTTATCTTTAACCAGATGATTATAACTATGTGAATAATGTATGACAGTGTGTAATTGAGATAGGATTTTTCCTTCTCGTATAAAGAGAGATATTACTGGACCCTTCGATATGATAAACTGATAATGGTGAAGTCCAAGTGTAATTGATCTGATCATTGTCACTTGAATTTTTTCAGTCTACTTAAAGATCAAGACTAGTACAATTAAATATATTTAATCAAAGGATATCGCATGACTAAAATATATGATAAATTTTATTCATCATGGTACGATTAAATATATTTAATCAAAGGATATCACATGACTAAAACATATGATATATATTATTTATTAGGTTATATCGATTTTGATATTCATGCTACTTGGGTAGTTATAATGTCTTGCTAGAGACCGCTAATGACTTATGTACCAAATGGTTTTGGTTCACTACCAATGTCGCATGAGCCTATTAAGTCGCACGAAAAGAATGGCTTTGCACAATTTCAATTATTCTAGAGTAATGCATTTTATATGCTAAAATTCACGATATGAAAACCCTTACGATTGGTTATATGATAACTTATTAATATGGGTGTTTGTGTAATTTGCTTGAATTGCTTAAGTACAATAGTTGTATTACAAATAGGTTTTTTAAGTGAGCTTATCTACACATATAAATAAATGTTGAAACCCTAAAACAAAATAAGATTTCATTTTTGCTATTTTTGAGTTCTCTAGATTTTGGGAGAGAAAAACATTTTCTATCTCTCTTAGGGCTAGCACTCCAAATTGTGGTCACCATTCGTGTGTGAATTTTTGATAAAGGCGCTTGCATGAATGTCTTGGAAATCGAATAATTATAGAAGGAAATAACAGATTAAGGTTTGGTTTCCATTTGTAGTTCTTGTTTAATAGAAATTATTTTCGATCCTTTTTGAGTTTTTCAAAAACTATTTTTGAATTTTCCGCTGCGTATGAACCCCAAAACCAATAGTTCTCTACTCCATTTCCTATAAAAATTGTGGGGCTCTCTATTATTTTTATTTTAAAACTCTTGTTAGCACTTCTCACATTCACTTTATCAAGCAAGTTAACTCCAACTTTTCATTTAAAATACATATTTCTTCCCCTATTTACACTAAGTCTTCATTTTTTTTATTCAAGTAAGATTCACACTTATTATAGAATTCCTTTGCTAATTAACCTTTTCCATAAGAAGTGTTCTACTATTATCCTAGCTTTTGTTTTTAGTTCATGGTCTTCCCTAACTCTAGGTTTCTAATCATGAAATCATACCATTGTTGCTACATCTCATATTTTCTTCAAAGATTTTAAAACACTCTCTTGAGTTTCATATTAACAAGACACTTGTATTTTTACTCATCCTCAATTAAAGGCATGAAAATGCAAATGAATTACTTATTCATTATATATTAATATATATATATAACCTAATCTATATTAACTAAATATTTAAATAATAAGTAAATGAAACAAATAATACATTACCATGCTTTCTTCTTTAACTGCTTCAATAACAAAATTTAAACGATCATACTTGTAATGTTTATCCTTATTTCAACCTTTCTTACCACTTCCCATAGTGTAGTGTAGTGTTGATGCCCCTAAACTTAAACCAAACCTTGTCCCCAAGGTTAAAAAATAAGCCTTTAATCATGAAAACACTAAAACACACAAATATATAATAACATAAACTAAACATCAAATTTAAACAACTAAATATTTAACAAAACATCCCAAATTTAAAGTAAAATGGTATCGAAGTGTGACGACTAGTAACCTTAAGCTGGTGACTAATACTAATCTAAATTCCAATTAACTTGAGTTAGGCACGTGGTTATGTCTGGTGTACCTCGATTAGCATGTGCGTGTGATTGCATGATGGTTTCTATTTAATTGGAATGCTAAATGAAATTTATAGGTTGTGATTAATACAAGCCTATAAATGGGAAATTAGTAAATAAATAATAACTTTCTAGTACACAGAGTGTGATGAGGTGGTCGTGAAGTTAATGTGCACGCCCGAAAACACTCGTAGTCATGTCTGGTGAATTATTGGCAAGAAAATACATGAGATATATATTTATATATATTTGATATATATATATATTAAAACTACAAAGTTTGGTTTAAAATATATGGATCTTTTGATTAATCTTGATATGAGTGAAAGTGCTTCATGATGTATAATTTTGTGTCATTATAGGGAGTGTCACTTGAACACAACAACCACTAGATCAGTCTTGAGATAGCGCGATACGTATCTTAAGGAAAATCCATATATATAAATCAAGATTCATCATTATCTCATAAGATCATTCAAGAAAATAGTAGAGTGAGGGTTTGGTTTGATTCTGAGAAGGATGACTCGGGGAGCCGAATCAACATGAATTGAGGAGCTTAAATGGATAAAAACCAGAGATCATCACTTTGGTATGGATTATTTTTGTGTTAGTTGAAGTTTAATTTGATGGTGATGATGAAATCTTTGTGAATTATGATATTTGATTATTGAAATAGTTTGTTACCTCAGTAGAGGTCCTCCCAGATGATTTGGGAATTTATTTGAAGTTGTTTTGGAGATTTGGTAATGAAACAATAGCTGCTGCCATGTATTCTATCGAGAAAACATAGGATGCAGTGTGATCCACCTAGTAGAGGAGCGCGCTCCCTCCATCAATTGGGATAAACCCAGTTGGTGGAGCGTGCCCCACCCATTAGGAGAGCACACTCTCACCATTGAAAACAAAGACTATGCTATGTTTGACATAAAATTTCCTAAGGTTTTAGGGACTTATTTAGGGGTTATAAACATAGGGTAATATACCTCTATTGATTACAAATGATTGATGATATGTTGAGGAACACTAGGAAAACGTGAGATAACTGAAAAATTAGGGAATTTGATAATAAAGACTTAACCGAGGTAAGTGAAGATTCGTTTATTTGTCAATGTTGCCTGGTTATCTTAGTATATGAAGTTCATGTAGTTTATGAATTAAATGGGGGCTATGTACACTGTGATGATTTCTAAATTAAATGGAAAACAATGTCTAATGTGATTTATAAGAGTAACTCCTAAGGACAAAGACCAAATAGTATTGGACGCGAGGCTGATCTCCCGGTATATATGTAACTCCTACTCAGTTAGATAGGTTGTGTGCATTACATATTCACTAGAGGGTTTATGATAGAATCACTGGCATTAATGGATTGGCTAGACATCGCATATGCGCAATGTGTTGGTCTAGCAATCGGATTAATGGCGTCAGTGGGTAATCAACCCTAGTTTTATAAATAAAATGCGAATCACAGTGTAATAATCATTAACAGTTTGCTTTGCATTTTTTATATATTGAGTGATATGATTTCCATACTCTTTTTAGTTAACGTTGGTGCATATTGTTATTGCATAATGTTCTTGATTATTACATGGAATGTTGATGGATTTGTTAATCCCTACTTACTGAGCAAGTTAGAGCACTTACCCCAATTAACATTACAAGATAAGCGACGAGCGCTACGACTACAGGATGGAGAATATATAGGAGTTTTGATCGTCTCTTCAAAGTAATGAGTTCTCCCTTGCCTTATATTTGTATTGAATTACAGTTTTGTTATATCACAAGGGATGGGAGATTTGTTTAACCGAGGTTTATTCCAGTTTGATTTGGTACTATGTATCTTATTTTGATTATCGAAAAAGTTTTAAATTTCTTTTGCATTTATTATTTATTTTATATTGATATTCAATATAGATTGGTGTTTATCAAGTGAAGGAGGAAAGGCTGTTGACTCTAGTTGAGTCTGGTTAGGTAATTTGGGCTTAATTAGGGTTTCAGGCCGTATATTTCCCTAATCGGGATAGGAAATACTATAGCTTGGTATTAGAGCCTAGGTTTAAAGGCTTTGTTTCATTGAATAAACTCCAATATAGTTTAGTATCAGAGACTGGTCAGAGCATACTCCAAAGCTTAAAGTGATCAATTCTAGTACAGTTTGGTATTAGAGTTAGTTTCAGAGAACAACTTTATTACTTGGAAATAAGTGATAACTCGGATATAGTGGGTATCAAAGTTTAAAGTTATTTAATTTGATATACCTTATTTTAAGAACCTAAGTTTATTAACTCTGAGAGTTGTCTCGAGATATGAATAAGATTAGGGTATGATAAACGATTTTTATCTTGATTTCAGGGGGTAACCAAAAGATAAAAGACTAAAATATGTTATTTGTTGTTCTACTATATCGACGTGGTAGATATAATAGTTATGTATTTCATGAACAATAATAAGATGGTTAAAGTTCATCACTTTCTTGCAATATGAGAAAGCATTGGAGGTAAGAGTTCATGAGAGTTTTAATCTCGAGAAAATTTAAAAGGAAGATGTAAGGAAAACTTATAAAAATGAAATTAAATTCATTCTCCTATTAACTATTCTTAAAGGTTTTTGTTCTAACTGATATTATTAGACAAATAATCGTTAGTGGAGAAGTATTTATTAGATCAAAACCTTGCAACGTGTATTATGAGAATGGAAATTATAAAACAATGGAGTGTTGAATGACTTTTGGTGGAACTTAAAGATGGTAGACCACTTTGAGAAGTGATGTAATACTAGTACTAAAACTAAAAGGAAAATAATGAAAGCTATTTAGGATATAAATTGGTAATTAATGCTTAAAGCCTATTTGAGGTTAGCAAAACACTAATGTAAGTATACTTTATAAGTTGTTATGAAGTAATAATAAAATATATGGTGTGAAATCCATATTGGAATGACAAGTAATTTGTTGGGTAACGAAAGAAAAAGTGAGAAGTTAAACTAGTAAAACTGAGAGATAGCTTTATTTAGAGCATAGTAGTGAGTTGGTAAGATATCCTAGTCTAATCTCTTAGACTGACATAATCTTAATTAGGGAGAATGAGTTTGAGAATTTGAAGAATCCAAAGAATAATGTATGGTAGTGGGAATAAGTATTCATTGCCCATAATTATTAACTCATTTTGATAATAGAGTGAAATTAGTTGTTCTCAAAAGTTAGTTGAGATCTGGTTATCACAATGATATGATTAGAGTTTAAGGATATACTTAAAAGATGATTGCATGCGATTGCTGAATCATTTTAAGTAGATGGTGGAAACCACACGCTATGTTCAAGAATGAAGGGTGTTAAGTTGTAAAACCCTATTTTAATCAAGTTGTTAGAATGTTATCAATAATAACATGAAGTCTTTGAAGACTTGGAAGAATGCAAGAGCATTATCATACACAATTGTAATCAGTAATGGTAAATTGGTTCAAACCAAATTTTACATATACCAATACTAAGTTTTAAAGGTTAATAAATTATATGAACATTGAATGTTAACAACTGATCAGGGGGTTTGACTATGATTGAGGTAGTATGATATTGTCATATATTCAACCCAAATGTAAAAAAGAAAAGTAATTTTAAAATAATTGAATATTACGAACGATTGATTCAGAGGTTTTTGATATCAATGTGTAATTCATTCAGTTAACTCAAATATGAAAATTGTTATAATCTAAATCAAATGCAAGGATGCCTTGGAGGAAAAGGGAAGTATAATTTCACTATAATGTTTGCTTAATAATACTGAAATTGGGAAGAAGTTAGATGTTCATCCTTAGACTTTTACTAAGGTAGGAATGTGTGTTGACACAATAAAGCAAAATTATAGCTCATACTTCTTGTTATATATATAGTTCCAAATTTGTTAGGAAAACTATTGGACATTGATAATCTCGAGATAGTTAATTTGGTAGTTGTACCAAATATCGAAAGGCATCACTTGTAAATAAGAAAAAAGGTTATTGAGATTCTTTTAATCATTCTTAGAGATTAATGAGAATCTTAGAAAAATCATTAAAAGCAAACCTGAAAATAGAAAACCCAGTGGATTGGTGTAAGGTCCAAGCAGTGAATTTCAAATTATAGAAGTTTGAAAAGTGTAATTTTCAGAGTGATGAAAATAATAGGTACGATAGATACCTTGAAATTTCCTAATTTTTAGGAATTCACTTTGAAACATCACTTATCAAGGTGATTGTGTTGATAATCCCTTGATAGAAAAAGACAGGGGTTGTAGTTATGAACAAAGGTACTCAATAATATTTTTTGAGTGAGATGTTTACTAGTGATCAATTGAAGTCCTACGCAGGAATATCATCAGCTAAGTTGGTTAGATTGGTAACTACAAGTTTATTCTTTAGAGCTCAGACTGGAGCTGAGCTAATGACAATCGATTGAGTGATGAAATTATTAGAAAAATTGCTTGAGATTATCTAATAGATTAAGGGTTGACTACTAGTCATGATATTTTATATGGATTATTTCATATCAAAATATTAAGCATGTAAGGAAAGTTCTTAAAGCTTGAATCAAAACGTATGCCAAGAATGTTGTGAAAATCTTATGAATTTCTTTAAAATATCCCTTCAGGCGAAATCCAAAGTCATTATGATAGGAATGAGTTATTGATGACCTGGAATAAAAATTGACATTATCAACATTATATAGAAATATGATATATATTAGTAGGAGGAAGCTGGGTGATATTAACCTGAAGGGTTATATTATTCTTGCCTTATATGAATAAAAAATTGATGCTCAGGAATTCATGATGGATTCACCTAAGTTGTGATGACAACGGAAGGTTATTGATGGTGTAATTGTAAAACCATAAAGTTTTAAAATTTCTTGCCAATATTGTAGTTTAAATTCTTGGGGAAGAATAGGCGAGATATTTATGTGTAGAAGGAGTTAAGAGTTATGGAGAACCGTGATTATTATTTCGGTATGAAACCAAAAGTTTGCTTCCTAATGGGGAAGATATGTATAATAGCTGGGAGAGACCTTTCTCAATCTTAACATAATATATCTGCAGTTGATCTTAGTTTAAGAGAATATAATTTTTGAGCTGATGACTTGACATATGTTAAATATTGGAAAATATATTTTACTGTATGAGTTCTCTAATATTAATACTATTAGGCTAAATATGAAGTTGATGTGTTTACCTTAAAAAATTTGTATACTTTACTTCGTTGTCAATTGATGTAGGACGAGAAGTCAAAATACAAGTTAATTTGAGCCTAAGAAATTTAGAACTACTCATGAAGGTGTTAATAGACTGTCATTATACAATTGCACCTCATATGTATGGAGAAAAATGTAGCTATGTTTGAGCTTCTCAATTTAGACTTCTTTAGGAAGCATCTATGATAATGATTTGTGTAAGTTTAGTTGACACGTCATCGGTTGAGAGAGCTAATTTTGAGCTACTAATATGATATTATGAGTTCATACTCTGACTGATTTGGAGATGATTCAATGGTGATTGATTATTAGAAAACTAGTCAGGATTATATAGTATGTCAGAAGTTAGCACTTATTGTAGATTAACCTGATTGGTAAGCATCTGATGATGGCGCGTTATGATTTAGGGATAAATTGTGGATTCTAGATTAGGATCATATAAGGCAGGAACTGCTATGAGAATCTCATATATCTCTTTACTTTATTCATTAAGGTCACGATAAGATGTATCACGAAATGAGGCTTGTTGATTGTTAACCTAAGATGAAGACTGATATTGTTATGAGATATGAGATATGTCAGCAAATTAAGGCTGAACATAGGAAACCTGAAGGGTTACTGCATTTGCTGCCTATTCCTGTATGGAAATGGGAACATATATCGATGGATTTTATTTTCGGTCTTCCTTTGAGTCGGCATAAGCATGATACTGCATAGGTTATAGTTAATAGGTTGATGAAGTCTGCACATTTCTTACCAATTTCCTATATGAGATCCTCTTGACCAAATACATGAGGTTTACGCATGTGAGGTGTAAGATTTTATGGAGTTCTAATGTCGATTATTTTGGCTAAAGATAAGATATTCACATCCAGATAGGGAGTGAGTTGCAGAGACAATTGAGAATTGATCTTAACCTCAATATGATATACTACTAGCATACTGATAAGCGATATAAGCGATTTACTTTAGTGTTGGAGGATATACTTCAAGTTTGTGTCTTGGAGTTTAGTGGTAACTAGAAGAAACACATTTCTTTGTATGAGTTCATTTAGAACTACATAGAGGAAATGTAACAGATTCGCTAGCGTTTGACTCTAGCACAGGTAAAACATAAGAGATACACCAATAAATAAAATAGGTTGTCAGAGTTTTCAAAGGACAATTATGTTATGTTAAAAGTCTCACCTATGAAAGAATTGCATAGATTTGGATTGTGAGGTAAGCTAGCTCCAAGGAACATTAGGTCATTTAGAATGCAGGAAATGATTAGTCTTATTGCTTACAGGTTAGAGTTTCCTTCTCAGCTAGCCGAAGTTCACAATGTCTTAAACGTGTCAATGCTTTGTAAAACGAGACTTAGTTCACTCCAAGGATTGATTGGAATTAATTTGATCTTCAAGAAGACATATCTTACGATGAGCATCCGATTCAGATACTTAATCATAAGATTTAGAAGCTGAGAACCAAAGAGGTTTTTTTGGTTAAAGTGAAATGACAATTTTACGAAGATGAGGAACTAACATAAGAGCAAGGGAATCCTATATGAGGAGCAATTTCCATTTCTCTTCAAAACTAAATATAGTTTTAGGTTTACTTTAATTTCAAGGAAGAAATTGCTTTAAATTAGGAGACTATAACGACTAGTCACCTTAAGCTGGTGATTAATACTAATCCAAATCCTAATTACCTCAAGTTAGGCTCGTGTTAAGTTCGGCATACCTGATTAGCGTGTATATGTAATTGGGTGATGGTTAATGTTTATATGGAGTACTAAATGAGTTTTATAGATTGTAGGGTTAATAGGAGATTAATACAAGCATATAAATGGAAATTAGTAAGTAAGCAATAAGTTGCAGATACACTAAGTGCGACGAGGGGGTTGTGAAATGAATGTGCACGCTCGAAAACACTCGTAGGCATGTTCGGTGAATTTATTAGCCAAAAAATACATAAGATATATATATATATATATATATATAATTGATATATATATTAAAATTACAAAACTTGGTTTAAAATATATGGATTGTTTGATCAATCTAGAGATGAACGTAAGTGCTTGATGGTATTAAAATTCTTATCATTTTAGGGAGTGTCACTTTAACACATCAACCATTAGATTAGTCTTGAGATAGTGCAATGCGTATCTCGAGAAAGTCTATATATATAAATCAAAATTCATTTTTATCTCGTCAAATCATTCGAGAAAGCAATGGAGAGATGGTTTGGCTTGATTCCGATCGAGAGGGGTGATTCATGGAGCTGAATCAACATGAATTGAGGGCTTAAACTGATTAAAAGATGAAGATCATCACTTTGGTATGAATTATTTTTTTGTTAGTTGAATTTTAATTTGATGGTGATGATGAAATATTTGTGAATTGTGGTATTTGATGATTGGCCATTGCCCTGTGTTCTGTCGAGACAACAAAGGGTGGAACGCGCTCCACCTAACAAAGGAGCTCACCTCTTCATCAATTGGGTTGAACCTAGTTGGTGGAGTGCGCCCCCACCCCTGAATACATCAACTTTGTTTTGTTTAACATAGAATTTCCTAAGATTTTAGGGATTTATTTAGAGGTACTAAAGATAGGGTAATAGACCTATATTGACAACAAATGATTGATGATGGATTGAGGAACACCAAGAAAACGTGAGATAACTGGAAAGTTAGAGAATTTAGTAACAAAGACTTAACCCGGTGTAAGTGCAAATTTTCTTATTTATTAATGTTGCCTGGTTATCTTAGTATATGTATTTCATGTAGTTTATGGACTAAATGGGGGGCTATTTACACTGATGATTTTTAAATTAAACAAAAAACGGTGTCGAATGTGATCCATGAGAGTAACTCCATAGGATTGAGACTAGGTTGTATAGCATGCGGGTTGATCTCCTTGTCTATATGTAACTCCTACTTAGTTAGATAGGTTATGTGGGTTACATACTCACTAGAGGGTTTCAGATAGAACTATTAGGCATTAGTGAACTTGCTAGACAACACATATGCGCAATGTGTTGGTCTAGCAATCGTATTAATGTCGTCGGTGAGTAATCTAGTTTTATAAATAAAATGGGGATCACACTATAATATTCATTAACATTTTTCTTTGCATCCATTATGTATTGAGTTATATGATTTCCATATTCTTGTTAGTTAACATTTGTCCATATTGTTATTGCATAATGTCCTTAATTATTATATGGAATGTTGATGGCTTTACAAATCCCTACTTACTGAGCAAGTTAGAGCGCTCGCCCCAATTAACATTACGAGATAATCGACGAGCCCTACGACTATGGGATGGAGAAGATATAGGAGTCTTGATCTTCAATTCAATGTAATGTGTTTTTCCTTGTATAATATATTTGTATTGAGTTACATTTTTATAATATCACAAAGGATGGGAGATTTTTTAACTGAGGGTTATTCCTATTTAATTTGGTATTGTATTTTGTATTTAGATTATTGAAAAAGTTATAAATTCCTACTGCATTTATTATTTTTATTTCAATATTTGATATACAGTGGTGTTTATCAACTGAATGAGGAGAGGCTGTTGGCTTTAGTTTAGTCTGGTTAGGTAATCTGGGCTTAATTAGGGTTTCAGTTGGGTATCGCCCTAATCGAGTTAGGCGATGGTATACAATGTATTTCTCATCTCCCCGGTATAAAGAAATATTAAGACACTGAAATCGGAACTGCGTGTCTTCATCATCATTTGCCTCATCAACTCCAGTATAGGATGATGTTAATGGACACTACACCTTCCTTCTATGCACCATATCTCGATCAAATATGTAAGCTAGTGCTACTAGAAAGCCAAAACACCTATCAATAGGTCCCATCCGTCTGCTCCTTTCATATATAGCTACATCCTTTTGATGATCGACAAGCAACTTGAAATTCTGCTATCCATTCTTTTTTGTTTTACTTATATCTCCTCAAGTCTTCACGATGCTAAGCCTTATCCTTTCTATACTGCACCTTATCTAGGCAATCCACAATATTTGCTGCCGTAGAGTCAATTCCTCTGGTGGTGGTACTAAAGGCTTTCGTGGAGGAGGTGGCAGAAGAACCTCAAGACCATCCAATTCCTGCTCCTCTTCTCCATATCCTTCATCTTCCAATTCCTTGGCTAACTTCGCTACTATTGCTGGGGCTATTGCTGCATTATCTTATTTTTGCTTGGCCAATAGCTCGACCTCAAGTCTAGTTCACTTGGCTCTTTCCATCTCATCCTCGGAATCTTGGAAATTGGGCTGAGATTTCGGTGTAAGCATAATGCCTCATCTATGGTTGTTTGGACCTCAATATCAAATTTTTCATCTCTAAGCAATCTAACTCCAACCTTCAAGCACAACTGAGTGATCAATATTGGAAGCACCAATTTGTTGTCTCGCTCTAACATAATAAACTTCTTTAGATTGTTGTAGATGTTCTTGCCAACATTGATTTCCCCATTCTTCATAATCTCATATAAACACGCTACTTTTGGCTTGTTGATATCTCCTTGTTAAGTGGTGGTGTATAAAGAAGCAACAAGGAGATGTTGCCACATTCAGTAGTATTTCCTAACATTCCCTTTCTTGATGTGCTTCTACATATTCTCAACTCCCATTACCAGCCTTGTTGTCCTTGGACAACAATGCTCTCTCTATGGCTTTTAAAGGGTATAAGTTATAGGTTTCTCATTCAGATCATCCGAAACTCGGGTCAGCTCCAACCATACTTAAATGCTTCGATCCATAGATGTTATTAATCCCATGCACATTAAATGGGACAAACACCCGTCTCACCTTCACTGGCTCATTCTTCCTAGTGAACTTCAAATTGGCATAAAATTCATATACCATTTCACTCACTCCTCTAATTTTATTCTTTATATAATCTTGAATGAGATGTTTCCAATGTTGTTGCCTAATAAGATTTTTCACTCCTTTGTCATACTTAGATGACAAATTTATACCTCTATAATAAGTGATTATTTAGAATTTTATATGGGGTTAGTTTAATAGTATATTTAGTATAAATATCCCTAAATGAGCGTTAATTCATTGTGTTATTGCATTTTCGCAGAATTAAGGTGTAAAGCAAAAAAATGATAAAAAATGGAGCAAAAACCCATGAAAACATGATTGGTGCCATGGCTATACATGGTGACATTATGTAGTACTAAGGCTCAACGTGGGAAAGAAAGTCACTGCGTGGGAGAGCAAAAAAAGTGAAGAAATCAACTCTGAAGGTCCGGTCCAGTGGCGACACTGCGGCACACAAGGAATGACGCTTGGGACTAAAAGTGATAACGCTGGGCATAAAGGACCTCAAAAGAAGTGTATGAAGTGGCGGCGCGTGGCTTACAAAACACATTAATAACAACGTCAAACTTGTGGAATATAAAAAGTTGGATTTTTATTTTGAGTTCAATTGTAAAGTATGGTTTCTAATTGTTATTACGAAGTATAAATACAAATAAGAACGCGGTAAACTCACCACGTATCGATTATTTGTCACCATTAGAGTAATTTAGCATAGGTTTACTTTGGTTTTGAATATTAAGGAGTTTTATTTAGAGAAAACATTTAAGACTCCATTGGTGCAATTTAAGTTTGGTTTCATTTGTGTGATTAAAAATATTATATTTATATTCATATATGATTTTCCATGATTTCAATTATGAATTGTGATATGTATGTTTTAATGAAGTGTGAATAGTTTATTTATCTTAGGGATTAATGGATCCTATAGTATGAATGTTATGCTTTGAATATAGGTAGAAAGTGATTATAAAAAGTGTAATGGTTATAATTTGTATTGGTTCTTAGCATAATGCTTTAGACATCTTGATCATGTGTTAATGAAATTCGATTTTAGAAGTTATCATAGCTATTGAAGCTTTTAATTCATACATGGACAATACAATCGTAAAATATACAACATTGAGCGATAGTTATCAATTAGGGAGGCACGAATAGTAAACTTATTTGGTTATGAATTTAAAGATTTGGGACTTAAAGCAATATGGAGCTTATGTTATTCACACCGATAGGTGGAGTTATAGTTTACACATTAGAGTATTTTCCGTCATGACAATGGGTTAAAGTGTATTTGAAGTAAATCTGTCTATTCTAATTAGGCATTGCAAACAACATATTGAGATGTGAAAGTGGTTGAAAAGCATAATATTAATTACCTAGGTGAAGTTGCGAACTAAGATATCCTTAATATAAGAGTTATAGTAAAGTTTGATTTGATTTGTTAGATTAATTTAGATTAGTATAAAACCAATTAAAAATGAATTTCCTTAGCAATAGTTCAAAGTTAAATAGGTAAAAAACTAGTGCAAAAGCCTTTCCCTGAGGACGATATTCATGATCAACATAAGCTGATTGCACTATTACAACTAGCACGTTGTTAATCTTGTGGCACGCACATCGAGTTTTTGATGTTGTTGCTGGGGATAAGTAGCCTTTAGTATTACTTAGTTAGTTTGAATAGTTGCTAAGTTTTAATTTAAGTACTTTACCTTTAAGTTAAAAAAAAACAGTCTTAAGTTTGAAGTTTGACTTTTTGCTCTTGATCCATTTCTGTTTTCTTTTCAAGGATAAGTAGTGCGTGCATAACAAAGGAGAGAATGATCTAGTGCCTTATGACCCTGAGATTGAAAGAACCAACAAAGGAAAGAAAAAGAAAGGAATCAAGATGGCGGGGGAGAAAGCAAAAAACCAACAACTTGGTTGCAGGAATAACCTACTCATAGGTGATTTCGTAGTGCATGATAGAGTGCGCGGACATAGATGGCTTCATGACTACTTCAAAATAAAAGTTTATGAGACTTTCGATAGAGTGATGAGGCTTCAAACCAACACCATCGAGTTCGAACTGAGACCGTTTTGATAGACGTGGTGTAAAATAGCCTATTCAATGGGTTATCTAATGAAGATCTAGTTACACATGTTGAGAACTTTTTGGTGAAGTGTAATATCGTGCAAATTACCAGATTTACAGATGAAGTGATAAGAATACAACTTTTCCCATTTTCATTCTATGAAAAAGCCAAATCCTGGTTCCATGGGCTGAATGCAGGGAGCATGACCTCATAGGCGGAATTCAATGAAAGATATCTTGACAAATTCTTTCCCCCAGTAAATGTTAGCAAAAGGAAGTTTAAGATTAATTATTTCAAGCAAAAAGACACCGAGTCTCTTGGCGAGGCTTGGGAAAGATTCGAAGAGATGTTTAGGAGATGTCTGGGATACGGACATGTGAAATGGGTACAACTCCAGATTTTCTACTATGGGATGAACCACAACATGAGAATGCTAGTAGATGCCGCATCAAGTGGCTATCTACTTACCAAGGATGAGGATGGAGCATTGGATCTCCTCGATCTTATGTCTCAAAATTCTACCACAGATACTCATTCCACATTAAGGAAACTAGTAGGCATTTATGAGATTGAATCATAAGCTGCAATTATGATACATTTATCAAATCTGAGTAGTCAAATGGTGAAACTTCAAATGGTCCACAAGTAAACAACCCATTAATCACCAAGGCATGAACCAAATGGACACCAAGGTCCACAAGACTAAATTTAGGCCAAAAGGAATGGCTCTTTAAGGGTTTTATTAAGGATACAACAACAACAACCCAAACTTCTCATACAGAAATTTTGATAATGCATTAAAGTTACCTTAAGGCTTCAATCGACAAGTCCAACAGGGGAAGCTGGGGTAGAGTGAAAAGATTACTTCACTGAAGTCAATTAAGAAGTATTTGCATGTCATGGACATGAGCAATAGGAAGCGCCATGAGAAACATGAGAAAGAAATGGAAGGAGGGATGCAAGCCATGAAGAGTATGAAAATAAGCAATCAAAATCCATCAAGAACTTAGAGAGACAAATTGATTACTTTACTATAGCCTTGAACTCAAGAAAAGAAGAATAGTTTCCTAGCAACACAATCACCAATCCTAAGGAGAACATGAGTGCTATTTACATGATGAGCACTATAGCAATAAAGGAGCCAAGACAATAATAAATGATGTACAAGCTAGAAAGTCAACACTGATAAGCATGAAGAGATGTATGAGAATAACATGAAAGTGAGGTAAGATGAGCTTGATGGTTCAAGAAACCAAGAATCAATGCCTTGAAGAAAAAGAAGGGGAAGCAACAATGGGAAGCTAAGAAAAGATAAGGGACCTTCTGGAGAAGGCCCACAAGGAAATGACATCAAGTTGGTTTCAAAGAAGCTAGAACCAAAGTTCAGTTTTTTTCCCAAGGCTACAACCTATTAAAAAGAGATCTTGGAGAGATATGCATACCAATAAACATATACGGACACCAATTTAGAAATGTTTAATGTGATACAAGAGCCTAATTTAATGTCATGCCACTAATGAACATGTGCACACCGACTTAAAGATCAATTGTACCGATACCATGAATTTGAAAGTAGTAAATGGTAACTTGACACCTAAAATAAGGATAATCTTAAATGTGCATGAGAAAGTGGAAAATATTCCATTCATTTCATATTTTGAGGTCATGAACCACAATATGGGCGATGATGTGTCTATGATACTTGGGCGGCCATTCTTGAACATTGTCAAAGAAAATTTGTACATAAGAGAGATGAAGAACACGATGAGTATCGTTGAGGAGATGCTATTAAGAAGGTTGTTTTTGTCGATGGTGAAAAAGTACATGCGAATGGGAATGACATCATAATCTCCAATTTGCAAGATGGAGCTTCTCAATTTAGACTCGGACTAAATGATTAAAAAATGTGTCAATCTAATGACGTTAAATTAAGCGCTACTAGGAGGCATCCTAGGGTTTTTTTTTTAAATTCTCAAGTTTATAAAATTTCAGCTAGTAGTTAACTAAATAATTACAATTAATGCATTTTTTACTTCTAGCTTTTAAAAATTTATATCGAATGTGCAGGAAACATGATTCACCGAGGCGATGATTCATCGGAATGGAAATGTCTCGCTAACTCATTAAAGAGCAAAAGAAATCATAGGAGTTCAAAGCGGTAAAGGTAAGGTGCATGAGCAAATCGAAGGTAAAATTTATTAATTTATAGTTTCATGGATTTTATATGGTCACGACATCTTATGTGAGTGATATAGAAAGTCGAAGGAGCGACATATATGAATTAATGAAACAAATTCCCCAAGTATGTTAGTAGATAAGCCAACATCGTAGGTATCACCCATGAAACTATGGGGATTGGTCACAGCTACGAGATCAGCTGGTAAAAATTAAAACAAACACCCAACTGCGTTGTACAGTGGCGCGCGTTGTGCCTATAAGGTACGTCGTCGCTGTCGATATAAGAGGTTTAAACCCCCATTTTTTCTCATTCTTCACACTTGCACTAAGATACCACCCCAACCACCAAGCATACATCCCTTTAGAGCCAACGTTTGATCACTTTGGAGTGAGATTATAGAGTTCCTAGTGATTGAGAGTGAAAGAAACAAGTGCATTGTGGATTTACACAAGTTGGAGAGCTAGGGCTTTGATTTCTAGATTTTGATTTCAATGAGAGCTAGGGTTCTAGTTTGTGAAAAAAGTGAGAGGGCTTGGATTGATAAAGACTTAGAGGAATGTTCTACAAAAAAAATAAATACGACATTGAGGTAAATTAACAATTTCATCTAGTTATTCTATAAATTTTTGAAAATTTTGATGACATTGTATGAAATAGTGGATTTGAGGTTTTAGGATAGCTTTTGTAAAATTGTGTGAATGTGAGCATTAATGGTACCCATGAAGACTTAGTTGATCTCTTTGCATTATTTGGCATTTGCATGATTCGTGTGATATGAGTTTTGATTTTTAGGTGATTTGAAGACCCGAGTTGCATTGCATTGTTGCTTAGTTGTTTGAAGTTTGAAGAAATAGTAAGAACAATGAAACAAGTTAGTCAAACTAGAGAAAATAAATTTAAGGTATATATCTCAAGAAATCCTAATGAAGAGGAGCCTAGACATTTTAAATCTAAATCTTTATTAGTAGAAAGGCCAAGGTCTTATATGCGAAAATACTATATAGGAAGTTCATTTATGAAAGTGGGATTATTTGTTGACCAAGTATTATAATAGAGTAAATAACCTCATTAGGCGGCGAAATTGGGAGCAACTCACTTAAGATTGTAGAAAGAATGATGTTAAAGGAGTAAGTGGGATTGTCTTTGAATTTTATGCAAATACAAAGTTCACTACCAAAGATGAACCAATGAAGGTGTGAGAGATTTTTGTTCCTTTTAATATACGTGAGATCAATACCATATATTGGTTGGAGTGCTTAAGTTTTATGGATGTGAACCGACTTTCCGACATAGTTATATGAGAGACCCTTTAACCTATACCCTTTTAGAGCCATAAAGAGCGCATTGGTTGCCCACGGGACAACAAGGCTAGGTCATGGGAGCTAAGAATGTGCCAAAACACCTTAAGAATTGGAGTTTTAAAAAGTTTGCATAATGTAACACCATTTCCTTATCGCATCAATATACCCCACTTCTCATCAGGGTGAGATCAACAAGCCAAAAGTGGCTTGTTTTTATGAGATTACAAAGAACAGGGTAGATCAACATCGGCAAAACCATCTACAACAATTTTAGGGAGTCAATCATGTCAGAAAGTGACAACAATTTGTTGTTTCCTATCTTTAATTACTTAGATGTGCTTGATAGGAGAAGAGAGACTGAGAAATAATGAAGAATTTGATATAGAGGCCCACCCAACCATAGATGAAGCTTTCATGCTCATATTGAAATCATCACTCGTTATCAAGAATTTGAGCAGGAGAGAGAAAGTCAAAGGAGCTAGACAGGTGGCTAAGTTGTTAGCTAAAAGGCAAGAGGATCGATAGCTGCAGCAACTCTAGGAAAAATAGCCCAAGACCTAGAAGATGAAGGACATGGAGAAGAGGAGGCGTAATAGCAGTATGGGCTTGCTGAAGGCTATGAATTTGAAGACCCAAAGATTGGAGAGAATGACTTGGATGGTCTTGAGGTCTCTCAACCACCTCATCCACCACAGCATCAGTACCACCACTAGAGGACCTGAATCCATATTAGCAGATAGTGTGGATAGCAGGGATGATGAGATAGTACCAAGAGGATAGGGCGCATTACCAAGCAGTCGTGTTAAGATTTGAGTATGATATGGAGAGGAAAGAGCAATATCGACAAAATGGGCAGCATAATTTCATGTTGTTGTCGATCATCAGAGAGACATAACTAAGTATGAAAGGAGTAGATGAATGAGTCCTTTTGATAGGTCATTAGGCTTTCTAACAACACCGGACTACGTGTTTGATTAAGATTTGATCCAGAGTGGGCGGTTGGAGCATCCATTTACACAATCCTATGTTGCAGATGATGATGATGATGATGATGCGCTCCTGAAGTTAATGTATTATGATTCCTTTAGAACTGAAGAGTTGAAAGTGACATCGATACCATTCATTTTTTACATTGGGATATTTTGTTAACTATTTACTTGTTTAAGATCTATGTTTAGTTTAGTTTACTATAACTTGTTATTATATATATTTTTGTGTTTTAGTGTTTTCGTGTTTCACGCTTACTTTTAAACCTTGAGGATAAGGTTTGGCTTAAGTTTGGGGTCATCGACACAACATTACACTATGGGAAGTGGTAAGATAGGCTAGGAATAAAGGATGAACACTTGCATGTATGATCGTTTAAAATTTTAATTTTTAAGTAGTTAAGGGTGAAAACAAGGTAGTGTAAAAATATTTTTATTTTTCTTACTATATGAATGTTTAAGTAGAATAAATTAGGTTATATATAGTAATATGTAATGAATAAGTAGTTCGTTTACATGTTCATGCCTTTAATTATGGATTAGTAGATTACAAGTATCCTGTTGATATAAAACTCAAGGGAGTAAATTTAAATTTTGAAGAAGATATAATGAAATGTAGCAAACACCGGTTTGATTTCATGATTAGAAACCTAGATTTAGGGAAGATCTCGAACTTGAAACAAAGCAAGAAATTATGACATTTCTAGTGAAAAAAGTTAGATCTCTAAGAATTTTTTATAATAAGTGTGAATCATACTTACAAATACAAAGTAAATAAAGACTTAGTGCAAAGAGGGAAAGAAATAGGCATTGTAAATGAAAATTTGGGGCTAACTTACTTGATTTAGTGAAAGTGAGAAGTGGTAACAAGAGTTTTAGAAATAAAGAAGAAAAATAAGAGAATCCCACAAGTTCTATAGGAAATGGAGCAGAGAGCTTGATGGTGGTAAAAAGTGAGGAAGAATGAAGTCCATAGGAAAAGAAGCATAGATTGTAAAATAAAAATGAAAAGAAGAAGAAAAATAAAGAAAAAAGAAGGTGGAAGTAAAATAAAACTATTCAAATAATAGATTTAACTCGAGTACAAGTAGCTAGTTGAGTTAAGTTTACTTTCCAACTATGTTAAGTCATATATACTCTTGAAGTACTAAAGTCTACCAAATACGAGTATGACTTATGCTTAATTGTGAATTCCTAAGCTTAAAGAGAAAACATGAGATTACATACTTGAACTTAAGTGTTGAGATGAAATAAATTTACGAGTAGCGATGGTTTTTGGTTATGATTTGCTTTAGTGTTTCAAAAGTGAAGTTATATGTATTGTTAAAGCTGAATGTCTTACAATAACAAGTTTTTGCAAAGGAAAACTCTTGAGTGGATTATTAACTTGAAACTTGGTGAATTAAAGGATACTCAATGAACAATGTAAAATGAATTAGAACTAGTTATTTGGAAGACTTAGTAAAATACAATTTTGCTCGGGATGCACAAAATCCTAAGTTTGGAGGTATTTAATAAGTGATTATTTAGACTTGTATATTTGGTTAGTTTAATAGTATATTTAGTATAAATATCCCTAGAAGAGCTTTAATTCATGGTGTTATTGCATTTTTAGTGAATTAAGTTGTCAAGGAAGGAAATGAGCAAAAATGAAAAGAAACAGAGCAAAAATCCATAAAAGCATGGTTTCCGCCGTGCCTAAACATGGTGGCGTTGTGGAGTACTAAGGCACAGTCTGAGAAGGAAAAGTACGTCATGGGAGAGCAAAAAAAAGTGAAAAAAATAATGTATGGAGGTCCGACGTAGTGGCATCGTTGTAGTACACATGGGATGACCCCGAGACAAGAAGTGACAACACCGAGAGGACAAAAGCTCAAAGGAAGAGCATGCAGTGGCGTCGTTGTGGCTTATAAAACATGGCACCGACGCATTAGTAACAATGTCAGACTCATGGAAAATAGAATGTTGAAGTTTTATTTCGAGTTAAATTGTAACGTAGGGTTTCTAATTATTATTAGGAAGTATAAATAGGTATTAGTACATGATAAACTCACCACATATCAATGATTAGCCACCAATAAAGTAATTTAGCATAGGTTTACTTTTATTTTGAGTATTAATGAGTTTTATGTGTAGAAAATATTGAAGACTCCATTGTTGCAATTCAAGTTTGGTTTCATTAGTTTAATTGAAGGTAATATATTTATATTCATCTCTGATTTGCCATGATTTTTATTATGAATTGTGATATGTTTGTTTCAATAAAGTGTGAGTAGTCTATTTATCTTAGGGATCAATAGATCTTATGGTATGAATGCTTGCTTTGAATATGAGTAGAAAGTGAGTATAAAATGTGTAATGGTTAGAATTTTTATTAATTTCGAGTGTAATGCTTTAGACATATTTATCACACGTTTATTGTATTTAGGTTTTAGAAGTTATAATGGTCATTGAAGCTTTTAATAGGGACATGAACGGTACAACTGTAAAATACAGAACATCGAACGATAGTTGTTGATTAGGGAAGCATGGATAGTAAACTTAATTGGTTATGAATCCAAAGATTAGAGACTTAAAAGCAATGTGGAGCTTACATTATTCATACTGATAGATTAAGTTCTAGTTTGCACATTAAAATATTTCCTGTCACGATAGTGGGTTAATGTTTGAAGGAAATTTGTCTATTCTAGTTAGACATTGCACACAACATAAGATGTAAAAGTGGTTGAAAAGTATAGTATTAAATTACCTATGTGAAGTTGTGAACTAAGATATACTTAATATAAGAGTTAAAGTAAAATTTGATTTGATTTGTTAGACTAGTTAAGTTTATTATAAAACTAATTAAAATGGATTTCCTCGGAAATAATTCAAAGTTAAATAGGTAAAAAATTAGTGCAAAAACCTTACCCTGAGGAAGATATATGTGATCAACTTAAGTTGATTGCACTATTATTATAAGCGAGTTGTTATACTTGCCGCAAGTATAACAACTCGCACGCATATCACTCTCTCACAAATGAACTCCATATGCTGAATATTCTCATATCTTTCCTTGGCCTTTCTACTAATGATGTGTTTTGACTTAAATGGCCTAGGATCCTACTCATTGGGATCTCTTGAGGTTGATGCCTTGATGTCATTTATGCTCACTTGACTAACTTGCCTCCTTATTCTCGGCATTTTCTCAAATTTAAACAACTACACAAAAATGCAACTAGCAATTCGGGTCTTGAAATCACCTAAAAGTCAAGATTTATGTAACATGAATCATTCACATGCTGAATAATGCAAAAATATAAACTAGGTCTCCATGAGTGTCATTGATACTCAATATTTACACAACATGAAAATCTTTATCTAACAACCTCATATCCCCTATTCATGCAATTTCATCAAAACTTCTAAAAATTTCAAAGCATAACTAATGAAATTGTAAATTTACATCAATGGCAGACTACTTTTTGGTGTAGAACACTCCTCCAAGTCTATATCAATTAAAGCCCTCTCACTTTACTAACAACTTAGAACCCTAATGCTCCTTAAAATTAAATTCTCTAATCAAAGCCCTAGCTTTCCACCTTGTGCAAATCCATAATGGATATTCTCTTTTCCCCCTCAATCACCAGGAACTCTCTTTCCTCACTTAGAAATGATCAATCCTGGGCTCTAAAGTGATGCATACTTGGTTGGTTTTAGTTGGGTTCGGATGCAAGTGTGAAGGAAGTGGTGAAAATGAGGTTTTAATCCCCTCTATTACACTTGCGGCGTGCCTTAAGAGAATTTCTTAAAGACTTAGAAACTAAACTAAAGATTCTAAATATAGGGCATTAGACTTATATTGATCACAAGTGGTTTGTGATACGTGTTGGATCGCCAGGAAAGCGTGAGTGACCTAAAAAGTTAAGAAATTTGGATACAAAACCTAAATCGAAGGAAGTATTGATTCGCTTATTTATCGATGTTGCCTGGATATGTTAGTATATATAGTTCGTATAATTTATGGATTGAAATGGGACTATGTACACTGTGATGTTTTTAACTAAATGAAAAATGATGTCTAATGTGATCCACGAGAGTAACTCCTGAACTAAAACCAGGTTATAAAGGTTGTGGGGTTGATTTTACGGCCTGTATGTAACTCCTACTCAGTTAGATAGGTCGCATGGGTTACATATTCACTAGAGGGTTTCATATAGAACTATTGTACATTAATGAATTGACTAGACAACACATCGGCCATGTATTGGTCTAGCAACCACATTTATGTGGTCAGTGGGTAATCGACCCCGGTTTTACAAATAAAGTGGGAATCAAAGTGTAACAGTCAATGATGGTATGACTAGCATCCATTATTTATTGAATTATATAATTTTCATAATCCTATAGTTTACATTGGTGCATATTGTTATTGCATAATGTTCATTATTATATGAAATGTTGATGGCTTTGTGAATCCTTACTTACTGAGCAAGTTGGAGCACTCACCCAAATTTAATATTTCAAATTCGCAACCTAACGCTTGATCGAAAGGAAAAAGAGAAGAGTTAGGTGTTTTGTGATTTTATCTATAATGTGAAGAAGCGTTTTGTACATATATACATTGTTTGATATTTTTTTTTATATATATTAATAGGGTTTGGAGGTTTAGAAGTGAGGCTTTGGGTTTTAATAAACTCTGTGTTTCTGAATATTATTGATTATCAAAAAAGTTTTAATTTTCCACTACATATACTTTGTATTGTTTATTCGATATCGAGATACAGATTGAGTTTATCAGGTACTGACGAAGAGGCTGCTAGCTCTAGTTAAGTCTGGCTGCATCACTGAGGCTTAGTTAGGGTTTTTGGGCGAGTATTGGAATAATCGAGATAAGGGATGCTACAACTTTGTATCGGAAATTTATGACTATTGAATTAATGTCACGGCCCCATAATTAATACACGTTTAATTCGTTAATTAGGACACAATGACCCGTGACGTGGGACCCGCAGTGCGATACGTGTCACTACCGAGGCACGGTGGTGGGGAAATGTTATATTTGTTGTGTTGTTTGCCTAGTGTATTGTATATGTGTAGACTACTAAGTCATTTACGGGTATGCGAGATACGAGACGACGAGCGGGACGTGCCTCGAGTCGCGTCTTTGACGACGGGGCCCGAGGTAGCGGCTCGTGGGGTAAGTATAATTAGTTGAATTTCATTTTATAAAAAAAAAAAATGTGGGCCATAAAAGGCCACATCTACCAATACATATGTATATATAAAAAGTTGGTCAAATGAAAATAAAAAAAATAAAAAAAGTCTAACCTTATCTTCTCTCATTCTATCTCTCCAAACAAAAAAAATAAAATAAAATAAAAACGCAACAAAGAGAGAAGAAACGCAGAGAAGAGAAGAGAAGGAAAGAGAGAAGAGCCGGGAAGAAGAAATAGAAACTGGGAGAGAGAGAGACCGGGAGAAAGATAGAGAGACACCGAGATATCGAGCTCCAAGGTGAGTTGTTGATTGTTGTTGTTGGGGCTGTTGTTGTTGGCCGCCATGTTCGGCCATGGAAGGCTCGGCCTCCATGGCCGAAAGGCATGAGGAAGAAGATGGCAAGGGGTCTCCCCTGCCATCAACTTCTGATGGTTTGGGGATGGACGCCAAAGTCCTAGCGCCTCACAAAAAAAAAAAAAAAAAAAAAAAAATTTTAACCGAGCACGAGTGCTCAGTGAGAAGAAGATGGGATCGGGTCGGGTCGACCCGAACCCATGTGGTCGGGTCGAACGACCCTGACCCAATGGAGACCGGGTCAGACCGACCCGGGTCCAGCTGGATCGGGTCGGGTCGACCTGGATCCGGATGGACCTGGTCGGGTTTGACCCGGACCCACTGTTTTATATATTTTATTGTATATTTAATTATTTAATTAATTAAACAGTTTTAATATATAATAAATTTCAGAAAATAGAAAAAAAAAATTATGGAAAATTCTAGAAAATTCCAGAAAAATGGAAAAAAAAATATTTTTGATTCAAATCTATAAAACTTCAATATTTTCATAAAAAGTGAAAAATCCGGGAGTCGGTCGAGGCATTATACCGGGGTTTTACCTTGAAAAACGTGAAATCGACAAATTGGTCTCGATTTCAATTTTGATCGATTTCGACCAACTTATTAATTGTGAATAAGTAATAATAACACTAAATTGATAAATTTTCAAATGTTAGGATAGTAGAGGAGCTATTACGGGGTTTGGGTGCGTACATCAACGCGACGGAAGCCGGATAGCTTAGGAATTGCTGTGTGTATGTAAGTAAACTGATTTGAGACATTTATTTACATTTCATTCCATTTATTTATTTCTTCTCAGTTATTCGAACTGAATTACCTTTGAAATTCATATGCTATGACTTGTTCAGTTGCTCATTTTATGATGTTCATCGCATACTCTGTTTTGTATATCATTGATTCCAATTCCTATATTTTGTCATGTTGATTGTTGTGTGTGGAAGTCATTGATATAGCATGCTATTAGGATAGTTTGTTTATTTTGACTCAAGTACTTTGTGCATTAGTATGCTAATACATCTCTCGGATTCTAATGCTATGTCATTTTTTAATATGAAAGTGGTTCTTATGGTTAGGGTCATTCGATGATAGAAATTCAGCTTTCATACGAGGGTCACTAGACTTGTCGGGATGTTAGGGAATTTCTCCACTACCTTGCATGACACACGAGGTAACGTGCCTCGAACGGGGTAACCGGACCTCGGGGTTTGTCGGCGCAAGAATAACTTGGGTGAACATGACGAGTTTTAAAACTCGGGTATGTTAGCAAGTATACATTCCGGTGACGACTAATTCACTTGGAATAGGAAAGGCGTATCGTACGTACGACCTTTTGAAATTATGATATAGAGCTCAATTTGAAATGAAATGATATAGAGCAGAGCTCAAATTGTAGTGGACAGGCTGATGTGATGAAGACCGCGGCCGACCGACCCTAATCCATTACTACTTAGCCCTGAGTCAGTTTCATATGTGATTAACTCAAGTATCTCTTTGCATTATGTTTCTTTCAGCACAAGTTTCTATTTAAATTATGCAATTTGATACTTGTTGCCTATTTGGGAATGTTGATCGATGTCTCTCAGTATTACTTAAATAAATTCATGTACTCACCGTCTAGTTTGTGACGGTGGGTGCGATCAACCGAGTAGCGAGACCAGAGCAAAGAAGATTGGTGACTACCTCTCGAGCCGGAGGACTGCTACGACCTACTTTTGTACGTTTTGTATGCTTTTGTATAACTTTTTTTTATGTACATGCTCATTTGCCTTTTGGGTTGAGTGATAGGACTATAGAACTGGACACATGTTATATATATCACCATTTTTATTTATATATGCATGTGATCACTATTTCCTGGTTTTTCCACAATAGGTTAGGCCTTAGGATTTCATTTCCACTAGTAACTGAATAAGACTTCCGCTGAATAATTGGTTGGATAAAAAAAAAATTTAGTAACTCTGATTTACAGACAACCATAGGTTAGTCATTAGAACAATTAAGTTAACCGTATGTGGTATCATAAATGGTAGGTAGGTAGGTGTTTAACTAAGGCTGACTAATTCCTTGTTAGGTCCTATATGGGAGATTATGGCTTAATTAAGGGATTAGGCCGGGCGGTGCCCTTATTTGTAGCTGGGGCCGTTACAATTAAGTGGTAACTTTGATATAGTTTGGTATCACGGACCAGGCTTTGATTTTGTTTTCACTTACAAATTGTTTTCGAAATAAGTGATAGCATTTTCCTTTGTAGCGAAACCTAAGTTTATTGACTTTGAGAGTTATCTCGAGTTATGAATAAGCTTAAGGTATGATAAAAAGTTTTTACCGTATTTTTGGGGGAAAATGAAAATGAAAAAATTATTATGTTATTTGCTGCACATATTGGAATTTACTATATTGATATGATTTTCTTGTATTTTTTGAATGTTACCTAATGATCTTATCTCTCTTTTGACTTCAAAATCTAATAGCGACTCAGGGAGAGGGTTCACAGAGGTCTAGACCTCAGGGAGATAATGAGACTGAAGATCAATGGAAATCTAGAATGAAGTAGCAAATGAGGGAATTTATAGAGTCCTAGGCGAAACTGATGGCTATGCTAATTTCTCAGATGGGACCACTAATACAACGACTTGAGGCACAACCTGCAATAAGTCCAAATGTTAGTGAAGCTATGAGAGGAGCTGAGACAGTAGAAGCTCCAACTCAGCCATTATTAGCATGTATTCAGGTGCCGAGAGATAGTTGCTATAGTGCAAGTGGATTCTGAAAAGGCTGCATTTCTCAAAACATGAAAAAAATTTTTCTGAAATACGATATTATGAGGTTTGATGGCACAATGGAGGAAGATGTAGCTGAGACCTAGATACTAAAAATGGAGCAATGATTTGTTGTTGTAGTGTGGAAGATCGATTTAAGGTTAAACTGGTCACATTTTTGTTAATTGATTGTACAAAAAATGGTGGAATTCCCTAGAGAGAGGGGAAGACTGTTACCACTTGGCCATAGTTTAGGACCTTGTTCTATAGGCAGCATTTCTTGAAATTAGTCAGGAACAGAAGAAAACTACATTTATTGTGATGCCCCAAATTTTGAGGCAACCTTGGAAACCGCCATGTTGCGTTATACGTCACCAAGCCCTGCCACTTCATGGCCCGCTTATCTTTGACGCCTCGCGACCTAACTGGCTGCTTACGCTTTTCTAACTAATACTAGTTTAGCTAATTAATATACATTTATGTATTAGTGCTTTAATTAGTCAATTAATGAATTTATCCAATTATATTAAAATTTAATAGCGGAAGTCTTTAAGTGAATAAATTATGCAATATTTAATAATCTTAAGTGATGGAAACCCAACAAAAACATACCATATATATATCAAAGGCGAAATAAGTATAGAAAAATATTCATATACATATTTAGTGTTCTACAGTCCTTAAAAGCTGATAAAAATATAAATACATACATATTGTAGTTACACATGAGCTCGCGTCACTATCTCAAAGGTAGTCGCCTAATACCTCCTCGCATTTGCCCTTGCTCGTCAATAGATTTGCACTCAGTCAACCAACAAAGAGAGTGATGAGTCCAGTGAGTAAAATCCCTAGAGAAGTCCACACAATATTTTTATGAATAAATTGATAAACTACGAGACATGCGAATATAACACCTAACAACAGTAAATCATATTCCCATGAATGTAGGCAGCATACGACAAACAATACCAATGGCATATAATAAACAACACATACTAAATAAATAGTCTTTGAGATAAAGCATTAATAATTAAACAATTGGATTATCACAAGAAAGCCCTGACCCGAACCACACGATAGTCGATAAAATAGGACAAAAATCATGTATATACTTACAGGCTTACAAGTATTAATAAGTCCCTCTAGACGCTATTTCAAGTCAAATGAACAACTTAAATCCCTCATGACGATCGTAGATTTATTCTATTACCATTGACATGAGCACTAAACACATGTAACCCATGAAAGTGATTTAGCCACAACCAATATATACACAAACCAAAATAACAGTAGTTATAAGTCGTTAATTGCATGATATTATATATATTATTTATATATTTTTAATTATTTAGTCTCCAGAATATTGGCATAATTATCCTTATTTATTATTTTCAAGGTTTTTTGGGTGTGCGGTTGAATCCATGGCAAAAAAACTACTTAAAATAGTATATTTACATGCAGTGGAACAGCTACCTAACGATATGCCTCAAGTTCCGCATTGCACAAGTTTTTAGTAGGTGACCTGCAGGCCACGTAACGCAGAAGAGTAACACAGTTAAGTCACTCGGCACCACTGTCACTCATGACGCCTCGAGACACGAACCGCACACATGATTTGGTGATGAGAGAAGTTGAAGAGACGTGGCTAAAGACACACTCAAACCACTCACGCACCAGCTGCTATTGGATTGCCTCAAGATGCATGCATTGTTGTCTTCCGTATATGCGGTCGATTTATGGATTCTTCCGCCCTGCTAGCTGAACGCCACATGGAACACAGCTACTGGTCCAACACGTCATCAACAGCTCCGTCTCCTGGCATCAGCAACCATGGGATGATCCAGAGTTGCGGGCGGTGATGTCTCCCACATCATTGGATTAATTGCACGACTCCTCATCCCAATTGCTTGCGCCACGTGGCATTCTGCTACTGGCACAGTGTGTGCACACCAGCCTCCTCTCCTACCTAGCGCCCTAAATGTTTCCTAGGGATACATATCATGCTGTCTCCTACTAATTCACAGAGTCCGTGTGTTCTCTCGCCCATTTGCGCCTGCCACGTGTCGCCATTCTGCACGCCAGCCAAGCTTTCTCCTAGAATCCGAGGAGGGCCGCTAAGGGCACCCCACCATTTAATGAAGGCACCCAGTTAATGTGGGCACAAATCGATTTACCTGGGGCACCCAAAAATTAGACCCGAAATACCTAAACTACCCCTCGTGGAAATCCATCTGCACCCCACCACCCCCGACACCATCTTCACCGCTTTGGACTCCAAGAACCCGTTTTGTGTGAACCGTCCAGTGGGAGGAATCTCCGAAATCGTGTCTCCCTTGTCTCGCCTTGTGTTTCTCCTCGGTTTGACGGTTTTTTTGCAGTTCGTAGGGTCGCGGTGTGAGCCGATTTCGTCTTGAAGTTAGGGTTCCGCTGAACATCTTTGAACACACAGTATTTGCGCGAAATTGGTCGTTTGAAGGTACGTTTTTAGTGTAATTAAGTTACATTTGGTAGAGTAGTTGTGATTTACAGTGGTGGTTTGTTCATTAGTGTAAGAACTGGGAATTCGCGGTTCTCGGCCACACAGGAAAGAGAATGTGCTTACTCTCTCGGACAAGCATGTCCGAGAGAGAAGCTACATTTTGGGGAAGTCGAACTCTCGGCCACAAAGGCCGACAAATATCACAGAGTCTCGGCTACTCAAGGCCGAGAGGACTCTATGTCTCGCGGCCGAGACGTGACGAGAGATAGAATTACTGCTAGGTAATGTGGTGGCGGTGGGGTACATCAGAGAATTTGGTCATACTCTAGGTTATACCATGGCGTGAGTGTTAGAGTAGGCTCGGTCGTGATTGGCCGAGAGCAAGGCGAATTGAAATGGTCAACACATCTCGGTGGCGAACAACCGAGATCGTTTCATTGGACTCGGTTGTACACTGACGATATATTAGAGGAATTGTCGGTCATTGGTGACCGAGAATATGTGTTGTTTCATAAACCTGCTTGACCGAGACATAAGAAATGGATGATTTGGACATTTTTGTTTTGTAAATTTAGTTTGGGATCTGTTCCATGCGCTTGTATGTTGTAATTTATTCAGGTATGGCTCGTCCGAAGCTACCGGTGACTAGGGAAGAGGCTGGAGCTGAGGTCCCGAGGCCTAACCGGGGGCGAGGTGGCCGGAGACCCGAGACATCATCGTACCGGAAAGAGAATGAGAAGGAGAATGAGGATGGTAAGGGCAAGGCGAAGGTAGATGGCACTCGTGGAAGGTTACGTTTGCACGATGAGGGTTCGACCCTCAATGCTTGGGCGACTTTGAGGATCTTGTTGTTGCTTGGGAGAAGAAGATGAGGGCATGCATCGGAGTCCGGTGCGGTGACTCTTCGAGGCGGGGAACATGATATAAACGGATCGTAGTGTGGGGGGAGCGATAGAGGTGGAGCGGCCATGATGAAGGAGAGCGGAAGTGGGTGTTGAAGCGCGTGCTCCATTCCCCGTGGTCTATAGACGGGCGTTGTTGAAGAGCTTCAAGGATCATGTGGCTTTATCGATTTGGAGGAATGAGGTAAATTCAATTTCATTGAAATGATAAACTTAACGAGTCATGGTCTTCACATAATGACGAGATGTTTTTACATTTGCAGGAGCGGCCCGTTCTTAAGTGTATCAATCACGGAGCTCAAATAGCGGAATGGGATTTACTGATCGTGTCACCGGACACGGCGGGACTTCGAGGATTATTCGGCGTTCGGGGTAGAATACGCGATAGACTCGCTCATACCGAAAGGCCAACAAGGAGCTAATCTCTGCATTTGTGGAGCGGTGGCAGCCGGAGACGAACACATTTCACCTACCTTTTGGTGAAATGTCTATCTCAATAGAGGATGTCGAACTCCTCTGAAGATCCTGTGACGGGCAAAGTTGTTGAAGTGGAGAACTTTGCTAGGTACACGGAGGAATCTCGCTCGGACGCTATCAAGATGGTTTCGAACCTACTTGGGGTTAGCGTCGAGGAGGCCGAGGAGGAGGTGAATATCAGCAAGGGGCTCACGGTGCGCAAACATTGGTTGAAGAGTCGATGGTGCCCCAAAGCTGGTTCAAGACCCAGAAATTATCCTACTGTGGAATGCACCGCCCGAGCGTACCTGCTTTACTTATTGTCGTGCACTTTTTTTGCCGATAAGAGTGGGTATCGGGTGTCTATCATCGCGCTTTGAAGCTACTTGAGGACTTGGACGACGTAGGGAACTACGCATGGGAGCGGCTGCGTTGGCCTACTTGTATCGACACTTGGGGTCCGCAACGAGAGTGCTAGTGTCTCAGATTGCTGGCTATCTCACATTGCTTGAGGTTTGTTACAAAATATAATTAATTATCATTCTGTTTTTCAATGAGGCCAACTTGCAATTGTGGACTAACTAACATTGTACGTATTTGCAGGGATGGGTGTACGACCATTTCAAACTTGGTCTGGCCACGCCCAATGCGAAGTACTTGGACTACGTGCACCCTCGTGTCTCCAGATGGATTCAAAAGCACGAGACGGTTGCGAATGTTGACAAGCTCGGGGCCATTAGGAGAACCTTGGATAGGTTGCGACCAAGTGAGGTGAGATGCTTATCCATGTCCTCTGATGAATGATTTTGTTTGGTAATTTATTTTACACACACTTGTTGTTGAATTATTTCTAGGTCACTTGGGACCCATATGTGAATTTAAGGGAAAATGGAGTTGTGCAAGCGATGGCCTTTTACAGTGGGAAGATGAAGTACATGGATGTGGTGGAGCCCTACCACCCGGAGAGGATACTGAGACAGTTTGGCCATGTGCAATCTATACCAGATCCTCCGTACCGTCCGTTGGAAGCACACAGAGGCCCATTTGCGAACAAGTACTCCGTCAAGTATGGGTTCGAACAAGACAATTGAGAGCGATGGAGGAACCATGTGTTGGCTCCTGAAGTTCGGGGCGAGAAGGCAGTATTTGAGTTTTTGGCTACACCAGACTACCTCCCTTGGTTCGTCAAAGTGTCTCATCCTGTTATCACGAATCCGAGCTTTGAGGACCTTGTAATGGTGGCCTCAACCATCGCAGACAACGAGATACTTGAGGTATTGGAATGGTTATACGTATTAAGCATTTATAAGTAATTCCGAAATGTGGTTGAAAGACAGTAACCGGATATTTTTCATCAGCGTAATAGGCGAGCGTTGGACGCGGCGTTGCGATGGATGGACCTCCCCCGAGAGATGTCTACGTTTGACTCGGCGAGGACCACTCGGCGACATGGTCAACCTCCTTTCGGGAATGACTTTAAGTCCCACCCCACGAGTACATTTCCGCGACCGCATGGCGCACAACCACGACAACCGGCCCTCTGAACAAGGTCCGAGGCACTCCCGACATGGTAGCACTTCCACACCCTCAACCCAGGGCCACGGCTCGGCTGCTAGAGGCCGATCTTTGGGCCTCAGAAGAGAATGCATGGGAAGGAGTATCGAAGGAAGAATATGAAAAAACCCAAGCAATGATCAGCCGATAACTTCGGGATAGACATTTGTACTACATTTTTATGACATTTTTAAATGGTTGATGTGTTCCCGTTGCTTGTTGAGTACATTTGCATGACAATTTATAATGTTTCAGTGCCCATTTTATTTGGTTGGAATTTGTGTTTGTATCCTTCTGATATCTCGGTCAAGCAGGACCGACATCCATTTATATTTTTCGGTAGTGATCATCGGAGACGATAAGTGGCGTTATCGGTATTGCGTGTCGGAGCTTTTGCGTCAAGTCTCGGAGGCGTACGGCCGACACTTTACCATTCGTCTCGGGCATGCATGACCGAAACGAATGTTCCGATAACAGTTCAATTTGCAAATACAAATAACTTTAATGCATGACCGAAACGAATGAAACTGCACAACAATACCCGAAAGATAGGGTAAATTCATTCATTGTATATCCACGCAAGTTGAAAGCTAACTTTCAAAATAACTAAATGTACAGACGATAAATTTAGAGGTACCAGTTGTAACACTACGGTGTACTTAAATCTACAACGGATATGGTGGCATCAAGTAGAGTTGCAATGGGCGCGATGTCTCGGAATACGAATCTATCTCGCCAACCTTTCGCACTATCCTGAACATACCGTACCCACGACGGGTATAAGGATGGCAATGGTGCATTCGTGCTCAGTAACACCTGGCAATTTGAACAGTATAACATGACCATATTGTCGGGAAACAACAAAACAAGTCAACCAAATTCGCATCACTTACCCTAAGCCAATGTATATTCCTGTCATTAATCATGGCAATGACATGTCTGTTGTGCCCGGTGGATGGTGGAGCACTACGTAGAGGTAGAAATGTGGAGGCACTCCCACACGATAGGTTGACGAGAACCACATTGACTGCAGTGGCTACCAACAATCCCATGTCTGGAAGTGTCAACCATTCTTGAAAAGTTGCACCAACTTGATTCTCTCGGCAATGCACCGCAATCTTGACACTCTCGAAACCCGAGCCTAGCACTTCGCGCCAAAGGTTTTCATGCCCGATAATCTCATCGTACATCCTTCTACGGACGATCCTCCACCCGTCGACATCGGCTAGTCCAAGCCCAGACGCAACACACCTATATCCACAATTCCCATCGGCAAGCACATCGAAGATCCCCTCAACATGTAGCAACCATTCCGGTTCTACGCAATGACCGTAAGCCATGTTAGTTGCACTTTGCTTGCGTCGACTACCACGACGCAGTTTAGGAACAACTTTACTTTTCTTCTGCCTAGAACTTGAGGCCTCCTGAGTCGATAGCACGTACTCAAACTCACTCGGCAACCGTCTCGTAGATGAATCGTCACACTCGTGTTTTCTCTTCGAAGACCCCGGTGTCCTCCCTTTTGTCTTAATTTTTGCCGGCGGCACAACACAGGTAGACGAAGGTCGACTAATCTCCCTGAGCTGCTGAATAATCCTGAGTCGATCGTCCTCATTACTGCAAGCATGAAACTTTTCCAACACCCTTTCAATCTCATCGTGCACGTTTTACCCAAACGGGTCCACCGGACTCTCAGGTATCATACTCAACTTTCGCCAGTAAACATGAATGTCATCGAGAGGGATGGGCGACCCAACAAATATATGATGGTTCAGCTCATGTGCACAAGGAAAGCCATGTGTGGCGCGTATCGCGCAACCACAACGAGTGGAGTCGTGACCAACATCCTCTCCACGTGTCAATTCATCTCTAATTAGCCTAAGCGCCCGTTGAGAGACATAACCGCGCAATCGTCGATACAACTCAACAACGTACTCATGTTGGACGACATTCAAACTTAGCTCAAACGATGCCTTGATATTGTTGTGTTGGATTCTAAGGAGTCCATCCACCACATGCCATAGAGTCTCAAAATTGGCTTTATTTGTTCCCAGGTGTACCTTCGAGTAGAATGCGCAGACTCCACCCTCTGCGTTGTCGTTTCCCCAAAGTGCATAAGTCTATTTGTCCAAGCCGCTACAAATTTCTCCTTGTAGTTCTTTAACCATGTGTTGTCCAAGTACTCCGTAAGACCCTTTACATGCCCAAACTCACAACGCAGGTCATTCGCCCTAACTTCGAATAAGGCCTCCGAGTTGGCATACATCACGCTCGTCCACCTATCCATAAAACGCGCAAAACCATCGTTCTCCACAAACATCTTCTTAGTCTTGGACAATACTACTTTGTTGATGTGCCAAGAGCAAAGGAGGTGAGACGAGGCCGGAAATACTTCTTCTATGGCACTAATAAGGGCTAAGTCTCTATCGGTAACAAACACGTCAGGCTTAGGCCACCCATCCAATATGGATCTCAACTTCTCAAGTGTCCAAACATAATGCCCATGATTCTCTGATGATAAGAATGCGAACCCAACGGAGAACGTCAAGTGCGTACAAGTGATGCCAACAATCTCCAACAAAGGCATTCAGTACCTATTTGTCTTGTACGTGCAATCCATCAAAATAACCGATGGAAAACACCTGACCAACTTTATTGAGTCGGGATGTGACCAAAATAACTCCGTGACAACATTCGTAACGGGATCCTTCCTATGCCATGACAGCTACTTATTCTTCTCCAATATGTGCAACAGTTGTTGCATTTGAGTCATCCCACCCGCATCCTCATTTCGGGCTTTTTGTCTTGCATTATATATAGTCCTCATTGTCGATACGTTACTAATGTCTCTTTGCTTCAACGTATTTAGGATGTCTCTTGACTTCACATTCCCTTTGTCATTTGCACTACAACTTCTGCTCCGCCTTATCCAATCTCCGGCAAAAGAATGGCCGTCCAAGTTTTTTGCGGGCTCGTGATTGTGCCTCCCATATAACATGATATACCACAACGAGTCGGCATTTTCCTTTACGTTGATAAGGAAAGGGCATCCACATTTCTTGGTACCGGTTTGAGTCCTCGCCGTTTCCTCTTCTTCAGTCTCATTTCTTGGTTTCAAAGCAATTTTTGCTGCTTTACCTTTCCCAACTCTTTGTGACATTCCCCTATAAGTCCCTGACCTCTCACAGGCAATTTTCACCCTTCCCCTGCGCTTAATGCCCCTGGCGTCAGAGTGCTTCGTCACTAGCACGAACATGTTCTCACGGCCTATCATTTGAAGCCATGAAACTGTTGTTTCTCTAGTTGGGAATGGCCTACAAGGTGTAAACGTGTCCGTGTAGTCTGGAAATAGGGAAGAAACCGGCATTACCTGCAATACAAAGAGTGTAACATTATAAACAACCGAAATGTACAGCACAATCACAATAACATCCAAAAAAACTGGTTATCGGTAGTACAGGTCAGCAACTTGCTTCATAGTCTCGTTCACGAACGACTGAGAGTTCATGAATACTCTCGATTTCACCCTTCCGTGAGAGACGGAGACCAATCGGTCCTCTACGACCGAGCCATTACTATACATCTCGGTCCTGCGAGGCCGAAACAATCACGCACCCAGACAGAAACTTCGGATAACCGCAACAAATACACAATAAATTTGCAAAATTACCTCAAGTACGACCTCCTCTGGCATCGAAGCAGTACAATCCTCCATTATATAGTGGAGGCAAGTTCGGATTTGAAGAAATTACCAAACCCTACGTTGACAAACAAATCATCATTTTCACAGTTATACACAACTCAACAGTTCTAAAAAACACGAATATGGTTGTCAAACATTGTTACCTCGCTGTCGGATGATGCCAATCCGCAATAATCGATCAACGCTCGCCAAATTCAATGTGGCTTTGGGGTTCAACCTTGTGGTGGGGTGCCTTTTTTTCTTTGTCAAAATGATTTGTGGGGTTTGAATCACTATATATACAAGGGCATAATAGTCTTTTCCCCTTTTGCAGAATTTTTTACAAAAACTTTGGGTGCCTTCATTAAATGGTGGGGTGCCCTTAGCGGCCCTCAATCCGAGCCTACCACTTTACACTTCAGCATCGGCTTCCTCCAATCAGTTGACGTGTGTCATGCACTACAAATAAGGTGTTTTTTTTCCGCACATTTACAATTTATTTCACAAAATAGGGTGTTGTACTTTAAATTAACAAAAATAGCTAATAACGTCTTTTGAAAAGACGTTATTGCTTTTGTAGTTTGTGAGGTGGCGGTGAGGTGGCGGGGCATAGGGGACATAATTTGTAAAGGTTTGTATAAAAAGGAGCTATCTATACATTTGTCTAGCCACCTCACCGCCACGTCACAAACTTCAAAAATAGCCAATAACGCTTTTTGAAAAGGCGACATAGCCCAGGTTTAGAAAAAAAAGAAAACCACACTTATTTTTCGGGGTTTAAAGTAAAAGGTAAAGTAATTTTATAATTTTTTCACAAAAATTAGTGACAAAATATAAAAAATCTGAAGTTGACACTTGCAAGCTACGGAAAGTAAATTTGCACACAAGTAGTTGCAATACTTCCAAATAGTTCTTGCTAAAATGTAAAATAAAACAACTAACCATATATTATAGTTCTATGTAGGCCTTGGGGCAATCAATTCAAATTTATAGATTGCAAAGGCCAAGAATCCATAGGATCCTGTACGAAAGAAAGGATCACGACTATTGTTGTGGCAAGGTTACATGAGAAAGGAAATCATAGAATCTAATGAATTGGTATTTAATTTTTGGAGGAATCACGGCTATTTTATTATGCGATGAAGAGTGGCTCGATATAGCAATATCTAAAATATAGATGGAGAGCCTCCTCCACGAAAGCTCGAACCCCCGACTTCTTGCATATAAGATCAAGGCCCCATATCCTAATAGTGAGCTAACCCACGTAATTGATAGTTAAGCGATCTCGACAATGACAACCAATTTTGAATATGCACTAAAGCAGTTTATTTTCGTATAAAAAAGAAACCAGTTTTGAATTTTTTTGATTAACCATGTATATCTAGATTTAAATAGTATTATTTACCCTGAAATTGGTGAAATAGACCATCAGGCCCGACATTTGGCAGCCGTGGGGAATCCAACTTAAGATCGTGCACGTAACCCACATAGTCCTACCTTCACCTTACCACTAGAGCAACTCGTCGGGGTTAGAAAGAAACAAACTTACCCACAATGACTCGAACTCCTTACTTTGTACATTAGTGTTCATACCAAATTAACCAATAAGTAAAACCAACTTTCGGGCGGCTCATGTTCACGCGTCATACGTGGCATGTGGTTCACGGATAACGCCCACGTCAGCGAAAAAATCTACCCAACTAATAGCGCCTGTTGGAAAGGCGACATAGCCTAGATTTAGAGAAAAAGGAAAAAAAAAAAAAAAACCACACATATTTTTCGTGGTTTAAACTAAAATGTAAAGTACATTTGTAAGTTGTTCTCATAAATTGGTGACAAAATATCAAAAATTTGAAATTGACACTTGCAAGCTACGGAAAGTAAATTTGCACACAAGTAGTTGCAGTACACCCAAATAGTTACTGCTAAAATGTAAAATAAAATAAATAACCATATATTATAGTTCTATATAGGCCCTGAGGCAATCAATTCAAATTTATAGATTGCAAAGGCCAGGACTCCATAGGATCATGTTGAAAAGAAATTACTTTTAACCTCAAACGACTGCATTAAATTAAGGTGTATACACAAATTAGCAAAACACCTAACTTGGTAAAGCTCTGCCCTAGCCATACTCACATTGAAGTCCCTCTCTTTATATTCTTTCATATGATTCGGCTTGAGATTTTTCTTTAATTAATTGATTATTATATCAATAAGATTGATTAAAGTTATTGATTAAGCACCGAATTTTAAGTCACTCACTTAAAGAAATTGGATACCGTACCCTAGACTATTAAAATTAGTACTTAAAACTCACCAAAAATAAAAAGTAAAGCACCAACCAACTTGGAGGTAAATGAACCAACCCAGGGTTTCATGCATTGGTTAGGACCTAGCTAGCTACTAGTTGTTCAATGAATTGAAGTTCCTTAAGGTTATAAGTTCGAATCTTCTAAATTTTCAAGATATATATATTTCACATTGATGAGTTTCTGTTATAGAATATTATAGAGTAATCACAGATACCACATCATAATAATATAGAAAACATGAGAAATAAGTTTTATCCATTAGAAAGTTGTATACATCAAGTTCGTTCACCCAAAATATAAGATGAAACAAATGACCATGAAACCAACAAAACTCATCACGCAGGTCTATTACGACGGTTATGTTGACGTTGTTGCTCGGTGATGCAAACCGGGCGTACTCTATGTCTAGTTGGACGATGTGTTTGTACATCCGGTCGAGGTAGTTGAGGTCGTTGGTCTTGCATTGAATGACGTCGCGTAGATTGATGCTCTTCCTGTGGTGTTTCACTCTACTCACCTATGCTATTGATGCTCCAAAAATAGGAGGCGGAACCATCCCAAAATATTGGCTTCCTATATGCGGCTGGGGAAAAGGAACATGAGGCTGCGGCATGGTCAACTAGTTCATGAATGAGCCATCTCCACTATAAAGCATATTGTAATTATAAGGGGGTGGAGTATATGGACTCGGCATGTATTGAGGTAGTGACGGATACATTTGATGTGTAGGCATTCCATGGTCCACATATGATGACGACGGCCCGGGTGCGTAAGGATAAAATTGTTAATGAGGAAGATTAACGATCGACGACCTTGGTACAACTGCTTGGTGCTTCTTCGTTGGGATGTATGTCCTCATCAGTTTCATTATTTGCGTCGTAATTATCGTCATCGTCATCATCATTATAGGCATTAATATCTTCATGTAATTGAGTAATGAACCCCTCTTCCATGTCCTCATCCTTGTGGGGATTGCATATGCAGTCTTTCCATCATTAAGGCTGCGTTTGGCATGCCGTCACGTTCATCAAGAACTTGCAAATGAATCGTACGATCTTGAAATGAGTGGACTGACTCAAACGTCAAACATATATCAACCGTTGCAGTTATGGGTAAATGGGCCACCGTCTCCCACATCAAGTCGAAGTGTGTCGTATCATGCAACAACACATGAACGAAATAATGTGAGCCTCCGGAGGATTATCATGTGGCGATAAGTCATCTGAACTATAGTCTATGTTGATGAGATAGTGAACGCGTTACACACGTCATCCATCATTTCAAGGCCACTCGACCTAAACTTAACCATCAACACTGCTGATGGGGGTGAGCTGTACGCGATGCCATTTAACCCATTAACAATTTCACCGTACGCATAGAATAGAAAAGGGATGTTTCTTTGTGACATGACCTACATAAGTTTGCAAACTTTGATGTAAAAATGTTAAAGACAAATGCACAAATATGTTAAGGGAAATAGTTGACAATCATGTGGCGATAAAGCGCAATCGAACTTTCTGATGTAGAAGATCGCAATAATAGCGCAACTACAGAGCATACTCATTCTTAATGGCGCAACTACTGAGCCTACTCATTCCTCTCTGTTAGAGGATCGTCTTAAAGTTTTAAACGCACTTTTGAATAAATAAAAATATCAACCATTCTTCATAAACACAATACCTATGTCCCTATGTATCATGCAAATCATAACCTAACCTAAATAAATAATTATGAAAATACTAAATTTGTGAACTCAACAACAGAATAATAAAGAGTATAATAAATCAACTTTAAGAAAACTAATCTAAACTACTAAAAGTAATCCTTTACCCAAATAATGAGTCATAACCTAACCTAACCTAACCTAACTCAACTAACAAACCTAACCTAACTAACTGTACTAACCTAAAATTCCCCAACAACAGAACTGAAGTAAACTAATCACAGTTTATTAACCTAAGTAACCGTAGCAAACATGTACCCAAATAATAAATGAAAACTAACCACAAGTAACTCGAACTAACTAAGTTAACCTAATCTAACATAAAATAACCAATTACCCGTAGGAACATAACGAAGATGGTATATTTAGGATAGAGTTGGACTATATGTCCTTAATAATGTTTTGAAAACCTAGATAGAAAATAAGACAATTTTCTTTTTATCAATTACCCATCATGTTATACAACATTACACCTCTATAATAGCTAATTCTCTATCCGAGTTGTAACCTTTCATATAACAACCTCACTTGAGTGTACGTGGCTAATAGTCCACTTATTTCCCATTCATATATTAAAACAAGTAAAAATGAGTTGAAGCATATCCATCTGTTTAGTTATGGCAACATGAACATCCTTAACATGATTTTCAAATACATGACAAACGTTTTGTCATGATTTACATATATATATATACATTTGTTCCAACCTTCAACTCGCTTTTCTAAATTCATTGATATTGAATCAATCGAACGCACTTCTAACACTTGTTCTACTTTTTGAAGGCCTTGCGATACATCCCAAGTTCAAGATTTTTCATATATAAATGTAACTAATGTATCTCCTTCGTAACAGATTTCCCCATAATGTCCATGAACAGTAGCTCATTGAGTAGCCAAATAGGGCTTAGCGGATCTTATTACTAAAGAGCCAACAAGAACAACGAGAACCTGACCAGATTTTGGTATGGTCAAATTGGATATTTTTGTGACAACTTCCTCGAATTGGCTTGCATTTCCATAAATGATATAATTGACAACTCGAAGTTGCATATATATATAGCTCAGTTATCAGCATTAGCCAAATAAACATAGATTAGAAGTTTCGGAAAATTCTTGGGTTCGACTCTAGTTGAAAAGAGTCAAAAGTAGCTGCATTGATGCATACCTAATTTTGTGCATGACATTGTGGTGTTTTTTGTGTCGAGGTTCAATGAAGGCCGTGACGAATCGCACACAAACAACCAAAAATAAACTAACTTAATTGACTTAGCAAACTAAACATACTAACTAAATGGAACTAACCAAACTAAACTAGCACACAAACAACCAAAAATAAACTAACTTAATTGACTTAGCAAACTAAACATACTAACTAAATGGAACTAACCAAACTAAACTAACTAACCTTAACTAACCTAACTACCTAAACAAAACAAACTAACTAAACTAAAATAACTAACTTAACAAACTAAACAAACAACCAAAAATCGATTAACAAAACTACTAAACGAAACTAAACTAACCTCATCCACCTTCTCCTCCGTTGGGACGTATTTTTGCCCGCCGCCTCAGCTCCGCGCACCCCTGCTGCAGCTCAGCGCACCCCTACCGCAGCTCCGCGCTCCCCTGCCGCAGCTCCGTGCACCCCTGTCGCAGCTCTGCGCACCCCTGCCTTAGCTGAGTTTTATCCGCGTGACACCCTGTCGCAGCTCTGCCAACTCCCTGCTCAGCTGTCGTCGCTCCGCCGCGCCGCTCCGCTCCGTCACCTCCGTCTCCTCCTTCTACACTGCTGGTCGACAGCTTCTGATCTTCGTCCCGACCTGTCGCCTACTGATCTATGTCGCCAACACCAGTTGCTTGACACCTTTACCGGACTCGGCCCTCCCCTCCTTAAATACCCGACCCACCCCCCTACAACATACCCGTGACCTACCCTAAACCCTAGCCTGTACCCTTCTTCCTCGGGCAGACCGGACGCAGAGATTCTCTGGGTTTGGTCTGTGTGAGGAAGAAGGTCCAGTACACAGATAGTGCCTTCTCAAAAGGCGCTATCTGTGTACCCCTATGTGTCATGTCCATGTGGCAATGTACACTAATAACGCCTTTTGAAAATGCGATATCAGTGTACTCCGTGCCACGTGGCCATGACATATGGATAGCGCCTTTTGAAAAGCGCTATCCATGTGTCCACGTCAGCAACACGTGTGATCGATTGTGATAACGCCTTTTGATTAGGCGTTATTGCCTATTTTCGAAAAAAATTCCATTTTCACCACATTTCCCTCATTTAAATTAATTTAATATGTACTTTTGTATTTTTTTCCTACAAATAACTCTCAAAAGACACTAGATCTTCCTTGGCTCACGTGTCACGCCCATACTCCAATTTCAAATTCTCTCTCTTTCAGAGTGCAAATTGGAAGGTGTTTCTACATTAGGATTTAGTTATTCTTTGGAGAACCTACTTTTTGGACGGCTACTTATTGCTATTTTCTCTTTTCTTCTCTAAGAACCATCGTTTTCTTGTTTTTTCTTGAAATTTTTTTGGAGTTTTCAATTAATATGTTCGGCTAACTTGGTCGATTTAAACTGGAGGTGGAGCAAACTACCTTTTTGGCATGAACATATGTGAGATCTACTTAAATTTATTTAAATTGCATTTCATAGTATTTTACTCCCTTTGTTATAGTTTGAATAATTGAGGTTCAATTAATGTTTAAACTTTGATTCCTTTGCCAGTGAGTTGTAAGCACCCGTCCTTATGCAATAAGACCACACTAATGGCAATTGATCATACCAATTAATTAGATCATCAGCGATCTAATTGTCCAAGTGTAGAGCCTTCATAGATTCGCTTGAGTATAGGGTTATGCGTTTCACTAGAGAAGTTGTCATTGTCGTACCTTGACCATTGAGATAGGGAAGTGCGAGGACCCGCGTATGTCATCGAGTCTATAGCTACTCTAAATTACTTTGAATTACATGCTTTATTTAGATTGATGATCATATGTATATGTAACGACCAGAAAATTTGACTTGTGCCACGTGTCAAGTCAAGGTCTTAAGTGGGATCCACTCGTCGAAATATGTATATCCGAATTCAATTTGAGATGATAATGCTAACTATGCGAGGAATTCGGTGAGCTGAAACATAAACGAGAACATGCCTCGAGTCGCGTGTCGACTAGGGATACACATCGTGATGCGTGTAGCGCGAGTATCGAGATTTTAAAAAATGAGGCGAGTTGGTGCCTCGGGATGCGCGCTACTTGGTTGTTTAGTTGTCTCGAGATTCGTGTTACACATATCTCGAGGACACGTTTGATTTGAAATCAAAAAGAAATAAATAAATATATATATATATGGGAAAAGAAAGGATAAGATGGAAGAAAAAAAAAGAGTGATCAGGAGAGATCGCGATGGAAAGAGAGGGAAGAGGAGAGGAGATCGGCTCGGAGGCGGACGGCCGGGAGCAATTAATTAGCCTTATAGTATTTCATTTCTCTCCATTGACTGTTGTTGTTTACTGTTTTGAAATAGCTTTATTGTTGTTCACTGCTTTGTGATGATAGCTATCTGTGGACTTGTTATTGATTGACTAGGTCCATTGGCAAGCGAGTCGTGGTTACTGTTTATCTGCGATATGAGCTCATATCCGGACGCCGTTGATATCTCCCAATTGAGTGTACGTTGGGGGCTCTTATCCGGGACGTGCCCTAAACCCAAGTCCGCTGGGCTTGTACCGCGACTCAACGACTTTTTCTCGGGACTCCTTGTTATTGGGCAGCACTCGTCGATGGATTGTTTACAGTCTTGTATATTCATGCGTTCTTAATTTCTTTCGTTCTATTTGCATGAATTCGACTGCTTTGGATATCATGAACTGTTGCTTTGGATATTGGGAAATGTTATGTATATGTCCTACTGGATTTACTTACTTGGGCTCGTCATTCTTATGTTTGACTGAGTGCAGGGCCGCGGACGAGTAGCAAAGGGAAGGCTTCATAGCTAGGTGATTTTTGTATATTTTATAATTACTTTCCTCTGATGATATTTACTGGGTTCCATAATTAGGTTGCCTAACTTTCTATATTATTGTTGAGTTATTTAAGGTATTAGTTGCTTCCGCTAAATTGTAAAACTCGAAAGACATATTAATAACTCAACTGTAAAATGTTGAGTGTACTGACAATGATGGATTTGAAGGTTGACTAGGCTCTCGCTGACCTTGCGAAACTGGCTCGGGGGTCCACGTGAGTTTAGGCCGGGCGGGGCCCAATTTGTGGAAATCGGGGTCGTAACAGTTGGTATTAGATCCTAGGTTCAGGCGAATCTAGGGGAAAGTTTAATGGGCGAAATAAGATATAAAATCAGCGGAAGTTAGGAACGGTTGAACTTAGAATGGAACCCTATGATCCTGGCTTAAGTCTTCGTTGGGAAGTGAGGAGAGTTGGAAAAATTAAACTTTGGACTATATGATACAAAGAATTGTATATACAAACGTTTATACAAATGAGCTTTTGATATTCTTTCGTGAAAAGCTCATTCGGAGAGTTTGAACCACTTGGTTATGTTCCAAATGGAATCAGTTCAGTGATTGATGTTCCATTTGCATACGTGATTTCATTTTTAGTAAATCAACAGTTTTTCCAGTTGATTACAACATTGTGGACAAATTGGTCAAATTATTGGGGTTGCCTCGAGATTCCTGTTGCACGTATCTCGAGGACACATTTGATTTCTTTTTGAGAAAAAAAAATATATTAGCGAAGATTTGTGAGACTAGTGGGGTTACACAGACTCTAAGAGAGCAGAGTGTTGAGATGACTTGAGAGCTAACGATTTCATCACGTACGTACTCCTTAGCTTTGACGAAAGCTTTGGAGTAGTAGTGTTGGATCCTTTTTAGGACCGATTGAATACCATAGGGATCTAGGCTAAATTTGACACACTAGTGATCTAATTGTCTAGGTGCAGAGCCTTCACAAAACCCATTACATTCAACGCATTAAACCCAATTCGCTTGAGTATAGGGTTATGTGTTTCACTAGAGAAGTTGTCATTGTCGTACCTTGACCATAGAGATAGGGAAGTGTGAGGACCCGCGTATGTTATCGGGTCTATAGCTACTCTGAATTACTTTGAATTACATGCTTTATTTAGATTGATGATCATATGTATAATTATGCCAAAATGTTGAAGTTTGTGATGCCGATAGTTTAGGTTGTTTTTCTTGATTGATATCATCACTTAGCATTTTTATTCCTTGTTCTAGTTAATTCTTGAGATCAGATTTGTGAATCCCCAAATTTACTCTATAGTTCATTAGCTTAGGTTGGAAACTTGTTCTTCGTGGATCAGCCACGTGTTTGCCACTACTGCAGTTCATGTGGTCATTGGTAATCTCATTAAGATTATATATTTTGAAGAGTTGGACGCATGCCAAATTTTGGAGCCTTTGCCTAGGACCAAGTCACTTTTGACTTAGGTTTTGCTTTTCCATTTTTGTGTTAACCTTTATGTCCCACCGTCTTCATCGATTACGGTCCACCGGATCTCTACTCCCATTTGATCTAGAGATCGAAAGACTAGCCATTGAAAATCGAAAGAAACAAGGCAAAAGAACCAATTCTCAAGAGCTCAACTTAGCGACGTGCAATCCCCTCTAATGGCTAACCACATTGAAAATTCTCCACTTGATGGTAGAGAGGAACACTTAGATGTTCCTCCGAACATTTTGTAGTTTATGGTGCACTTCACGCACTAGTGGCGCAACAAAGGCTTATAGTACCTTAATATCAACCACTTGATCAAAGAGTGTTTGATCCCGCTCCATAAACGCCATAAGTTGACCTTTTAGCACAACTTCAGGCCGAACATTGCATTACCACTGGGATGGCGAATGATGAGGTACATGATCTCCTAACTCATCAACCACACTGCATCACATTTCTAGCTCAAAAGGGCAATTTTGAGCTCGAACTAGTTTCATAAACCTTCTCCCTATCTTCTATAGACTGGATCATGAAGATCTAGTGACCTTCATCAAGGACTTCTATTTTAAGTGTAAGACCATGATTCCCCTTAGAGTCGATGAAGACAAAATCAAACTCTCGACTTTTCTTTTATGATTTAAGGACAAAGCCCAAGACTAGCTCTTCTATCTTCCCCTAGTTCCATTAAAAATTGGAATGACATGATTTCTATGTTCCTCAAAAGGTTTTTCTCTGAATCCAGATCTTCCCAACTAACTAGAGAGATATGTAGTATCAAAATGAAAGGGCGAATCCTTTGGTAATTATTAAGGTTGTTATAAGCGCTTGCTTGTGCGATGCCCCCAACATGGCCAAAATAACCTCTCCATTGTCCCTTTTTTCTATATGGGACTTACGCCCCTTGAAAATTGCATGATTGACAATACTTGTGGAGGTGACTACAGATGTAAGAAAACTTAGGAGATGTTTGATCTGTACAACTCTATAGCAAGTCAATCGCGTCATTACATTGATGACGAGGAAGATGGACCCTCATGAAATCTTTATGATGGAGTAGGGTCAAATCCTACCAATAGAAAGATTGATAAACTCACTAATCTCATGGAGCAATTCCTCACCTCTAGAAATGCTTAAGTTAAAGCTTGCGATTTTTGCTCAGCCACATACCATCCCACTAATTCTTGTCCTACCTTGTTTGAGAATGAACAAACAAACGCTATAGGTGGCGGATTCTAAGGACCACAGAGGAATCAATGTGGCAACAATTTTAGTAAAACTTATTATCATGCCGTCAAAAGCCCGTATCATAGCAATGGACCTCAAAATCAGAACTACCTCCTATATGTTCCAAATGGACAACCTCTTACTCAATAATCCCAACCTGTTCAGAATTTATGATTTTTGAAAGAAATGATGAGGACACTCATTGCCAATCAAGAAATATTCTCTGCAGTCTTAGCCCAGCTTAAAAATGAAACAATCACAAGTCATGCTACAAGCATAAAAAATCTCGAGGTTCAATTAGGGCAATTGGCTCTATAAGTAAGGCGAACGGATGAGAAAAGCAATATGCCTTCTCAATCATATCTGAATCTTAATGTGAATGTCAATGCCGTCATACTTCATAGCGGCAGAGAATTAGAGGAGACCTCAGAAAACCCAAGACTAAAGAGGCCAAGCTAAAATCCAAGGAAGTTGAGCAAGAGCTTGAAGTTCAACTATCTCCTACTGAAACTGTAATCTTAGATAAAAAAAAGCACAACCTTCTCTTAAAATCCTACCCCGTTCCCTCAATGCCTTATTAAGAATAAAATGGCGGGAGAAAAAAAAAAAAATTCTGGAAATCCTAAGTGAAGTGGCGATAATGTCATAGCACATATGCCCCACTATGCTAAGTTGCTTAAAACCTATGTACCAATAAAGGTCGACTCAAAGAAAACAAGAAAATCACCGTAGGTGAAAATGTTTCAGCTATCCAATGCAAGAAGTTGCCCACCAAGTGTAAGGACTCGAGCATGTTCATTGACCCTTGCACAATTGGTGAAGTTGAGACCCATAAAGCTATGTGCGACCTCAGTGCCTCAATCAATGCCATGTCATTATCCATATATAAACATTGAAGGCTGGCCCTCTAAAGGATACTGGAGTTGTCATACATTTGGCATACTGGTCCGTCATCAGTCCTATGGGTGTCTTAGAAGATATCCGTGTAAAGGTTAGTGAGCTTGTATTTCTTGTTGACTTATATATCATCGATATGAAAAATCAACCATGCCCCATTTCTCCTCAATTTTACTTGACAGGCCTTTCCTTAACACTGCCAAAACTAAGATTGATGTTAATAGTAGTTCTCTTAACATAGAGTTTGATGGTGAACTTATTAAGTTCAAAATCTATACGATGCCCCATCCTTGCGATACCACTTTTGTAGTGCTTGCCTTGGACAATGTGGACTCACTTGTCCAAGAGACCTTTCTTACGAAAGGTAATGATATAAAAGTGGCGTTAGAGAATCATCTTAACACCGATTTTTTGCAAAAGCAACCCTTCGTCCTTGATATTGAGATCGATGTGTTGATCTATGAGTTGGACTCTGTTCTACTCCATTTTCCCACCTTAGCATATCTTGACTTAGCTGCTTTGATGTCTACACTTCAAACCTCTATGGAGCAAGCCCCCATATTGGAGCTTAAACCACTGCCTAGTCATCTTAAATATGTGTTTTTAGGTGAGACTTAGACTTTAATTGTGATCATCTCAACTAAACTCACATTACCAAAGGAAGATAAGGTCATAAATGTGCTTTGAGAGTTTAAAAAAGCTTTAGTGTGGACGATTGCTGACATCAAAGGTATTAGTCCTTCCACTTGCATCCATCAGTTACATATGGAAGAAGGGTCTAAACCTGTACGAGAAGCAAAATGGCGATTGCACCCATCGATGATGGAAGTGGCCAAATGGGAGATTTTGAAGCTCCTTAACACTAGAATGATTTACCCGATCTCCGATAGTAAATGAGTTAGTCTCGTTCAGGTGGTCCCTAAGAAAACGAGGATCATAATGGTCACGAACTCACGGGGTGAGTTAGATTGAACTCACGTCCAAAATGGATGGCGAGTTTGCATAGATTACAAGACGTTTCATGCTTTTAATCAAAAATACCACTTGCCATTGTCTTTCATCGATTAGATGTTAAAGCGTTTAGTAGGCAGGTCGCATTACTGTTGTTTGGATGGATACTCGGGTTTTCACCAGATTCTTGTAGTACCTGAGGATCAAGAGAATACCACTTTCACCAGTACTTTTGGTACCATTGCTTACCGATGCATGCCCTTTGGGTTGTGCAATGCAGCTGCTACCTTTCAGAGGTGTATGTTGAACATCTTCTTTGACTTTATCGAGCACTTCATCGAAGTATTCATGGATGATTTCATCGTTTACGGAAATTTATTCGATATTTTCCTTAGTCACCTGACTAAGGTTCTTTACAAATGTATCGAGAAAAACTTGATCCTTAATTATGAGAAATGTCACTTCATGGTGGATCAAGGTCTTGTCATGGGTCGCATCATTTCTGCTAGGGGTGTGGAAGTAGACCCGGGAAAATCGAAATAATTCAAAAACTACCTTACCCTACTGCTGTACGAGGAATCCGATCATTTCTTTGCCATGTCGATTTCTATCGGTGATTCATTAAAGATTTCTCCAGAATTGCACAACCCTTATGTCGCCTTCTTTAGAAGGACGTGCCTTTCGATCTTGACAAAACATGTAAGAATGCATTTGATGCACTTAAAGAGTCTCTCATTTTTACTCTTGTGATTCCAGCTCATAACTAGGAGCTACATTTTTAGATCATGTGTTATGCCAGTAACCACGTTGTCGGTGTTGTGTTGGGTAATGAGTTGGGCGTGCTTCATATTTCATATACTACCCTTCATGAACTCTAGATCTTGCCCAACTGATTTATACCACTACCAAGAAGGAGCTTCTAGCTGTCATATTTGTTTTGGAGAAATTTTGGCCTTATTTTTTAGGTACTAAGGTGGTTGTCTATTCTGAACATACAGGCGTAAAGTACTTAATGGTAAAAAGGAAGCTAAACTTCGTCTCATTCAATGTATACTCTTATTACATGAGTTTGATATCAAAATTAAATATGAAAATGTTGCTGAGAATCTTGTTGCTGACCATCTCAGCTTCATCGAGAATAGTGAAGCACATGTCCCACTCCGAGATGATTTCCCTGATGAACATCACTTAGTCATCTCTGAAAAACTCCATTGTTTCACGGATTTGGTTAACTACCTTGTTACACGAGAGTATTCACTTCACCTGACACGAGCCCTAAAGGATAAAATTCAGAGTGACTCTAAACACTATGTTTGGGATGACCCAAACTTGTGAAAGTTTTGATCAAACCGGGTAATCCATCAATTGTCTCCCAGACTGAGACACAATCTATCTTGGCATTTTTTCACTCAAACGCCAGTGTCAACCATTTTAGTCCACGTAAGACAGCTATGAAGATCTTGGAGAGTAGGTTCTACTAGCCCACCATTTTTTACGACTCTTATATATATGTCAGGACCTATTCTAGATGTCAATTGATTGGTAACTTGGGTCACAGGGATCAAATGCCACTGACCTCAATCAAATTTTGTGAAATTTTTAATGTTTGGGGGGTCGACTTCATGGGGCCATTTCCACCGTCACATGGTTTTCTCTATATCTTACTGGCGATAATTACGTATCTAAATGGATGGAAGTTAAAGCCACTCGCACCAATGATTCATCAGTGGTATGCAATTTCTTAAAACTATGGATTTTTTTAATTTTCGACCTCCACATGCTTTGATTAGCGATCGAGGTACCCATTTCTACAATTTTATGGTTGAGAATCTCTTATGCAAGTACAATGTTACATAACGTACATTTACGGCCTACCATCCTCAGACGAGTGGCTAAGAGGAGGTGCCAAATAGAGAGATTAAATCTGTTTTGGAAGAGACCATAAATCCATCGCGGAAAAATTAAAACATGTGCCTTGATGACACAACATGGGCATATCAAACGTCATATAAAACGCTATTTGGGAAGTCATTGTAGCGCTTAGTCTTCGGCAAATCCCGCCATTTGTCGGTCGAGTTAGAGCATAAATCATTATGAGCTATCAAACATCTCAACATGGAACTCAACGCAACCGGTAAAGAGAGAAAGTTGGAACTAAAAAATTGGAGGAGATCCAAAATGATGCCTACGAGTCCGCTCAAATCTATAAAGATAAAAACCAAGGCATAACATGATCACGATCTCGCGAGACTTTCATAATCGGTTAAAAGGTCTTACTTTATAATTTCAGATTAACTCTCCACTAGGGAAGTTAAGGTCACGATGGCGAATACCTTTTGTTGTTACTGATGTTTTTAGACATGGTGCAGTTGAGATCTAGAGCATGGATATATGGAAAGTTTTGAAAGTGAATGGGTACCGATAGAAACTATTTTACGAGAACTTCACACAACACGAGATCGAGAGTAAGACTCTAGTAGTTGTAGAGTACTTGGATTTAGAGAGAGTTCGACTGAGTCCAGCCAACGACTTAAAAACAAGGTGCTCTTGGGAGGCACCCTAAGCTTCTATCCCTTTTTCTTTTTGATTTTCTATTTTAGTATTTTTTTGGCATTCTTATCATTATCTTTTGGTGACTTTTTACAGGTGTTGCGACCTCTGCATAGCGCACCGGATTTTGAGAGCCTGATATGGCTCTTACGGCTCACCGCATTGCTCTATACCTACGGTTAGTCAAATCGAGGTTTGGTAAGGTTACTCGTCTTTATTTTGTTTACTTTTTGCTTGTAGATCAATGGATTAGTGTTAGTCTTATGCATGATCTTTTATATTTCATTACTTCTATATCTATCATGTTCTTTCACCATCTTATGTGTTTCCATGTGCACCTATTGATTTGTTTTGAACCTTAAGGATAATGTTCAAAATAAATTTGGGGCTACTTTATGATTTGTGGATTGAGTTGGATGGATTGCTATGTGAAAGACCGCATGTGAGATCGTTTAAATTAGGTTGCCTTTTTGACTTGAAACTTAGGACAAATTAGGAGAAACACTCACTCGAGCCCGTAGCCCAAAATTCTTATGATTTCATGATTAGGGAGTTAGTATGTTGGCTAAGCCTTGTACTAGATACCAAAGGAGGCAAACGATCAGAATTGTGGAAGTCAAATTTCTAGGGTGCTAGAATAAGGATGTAACCCACTCAAGGCCAAATTCCTATGACTGAAAAACTTAGGGGAAATGATTTTTAGCCATTTTGGATTTAAACGCTTAGCTTTAAACTTACCCATCATTCTACCATTATTTAGCCCATTTGAGTCGAATTAAACCTGATTCTGATTCTCTAGATTACCTATCATTAAACCCTACATATATCCTTTTACTAGTGGAAACTAGTCTTAGACTTCAATGGTTTTAAAAAAAGAAGTGTGAGAAAAAATCTTCTTAGAGAAGAAAAATTGCTCATACTCCTAAAAGAAGGGAAAATTCATGATTAGAGAGTCCCATTTAAAATGGTATCCACAGGAAATGGAGTAGGGAGCCGGGTGGGTGGAAAAAGATGAGGACTGCACATATTGAATGGAAAATGAATGAAAGTGTAATGTTAGTTACATTCATGTTCTCAGAGAATCATTTGATAGTCTAAGTTCTAGTTTTCCAATGTTTTGCATATCCTTTTATCACTTCCTTGGTACCTTATCCTAGCCATTTTACAGCCTATTAAAGCCCTATTGAGTCCCATTTGTGTTAAGTCTACAATAGTGTATATTGTGGTTGCATTTCTTACCTATGGTACCTTTTGAGCGTTGATGCGATATTTTTGTAGAGATTGTAAACTTGCGTGCTTGAATTTATAGACCAAGAAAACTCGTGAGTAGTTGATGGCCTTTGCCTTGGCCTAGTCTTTGTTTTTAAAGTGTGATTTTAATTGTGTTTGGGTTGCGGTTCTTGAGATATCAAAACTCTGAAATTTCTTGAGTGGCTTGTCACCTTGGTGACTTTGTAAACCAAAGGAACTCCATAAATTTTGAATCGGGTGTAGGATTAGTTGAGTAAATGCATAGTTATATTAGAAGTTTAGTTTATTTGTGTGTTTATCATTTACACCTTTTCTTGAGACGTGCAAAGTCATAAATTTAGTGTATTTGATAAGTCATTAATTTCATGATATTAAATATATTATTTATATATTTTTTTACTGTTGTGTCTTCAAAATATTGGCCTAATTGTAATTATTTATTATTTTTAGGTTTTTGAGGTGTGCGGTTGAATTCGGGCTAAAAACTACTCAAAGTAGTGTATTTACATGCAGTGGAACATCGACCGAAGGATCTGCCGCAAGTTACGCATTACACAGGTTAGTATTAGGTGATCAGCAGGCCAAGTGATAGAAGAGTAACACAATTAAGTCACTGGATACCACAGTCACTCATCACGCCTCGAGATATGGAGTGAACATATGATTTGGTAATGAAAGCAGTTGAAGAGATACAACTAAGGACAGACTGAAGCCACTCACGCACTAGCTGCTGTTAGATTGCCTCGAGATACGTGCATTGTTGTCTCTCATATATTCGGTCGATTCGTGCGATTCTTTCTCCGTACCAGCTGCACGCCAAGTGGCATACAGCCACTTGTCCAGCACGTCATCAACAGTTCCATCTCCTCGCATCAACAGCCATGGGACAATTTTCGAGATACAAGTGTTGATATCGCCTACATCTTCGCCTTATTTGCACGACTCCTTACTCCAGTTGCTTTCTTCCACGTGGCATTTCACTACTGGTCCAGCGTGTGCACAGCAGCCTCATCTCGTACACTGCAGCCCTTGATGTTGCCTTGGGATACACTTCATGCTATCTCCCACTGATTCGCCGTCCTTGTGCGTTCTGTTGCCCATGTACACCTGCCACGCTTTGACGTTCTGCATGCCAGTTCAGCAGCATCTTCCTCCAATCACCAGTGGACACATGTCATGCACTGCAAACAACTCTCAACAGCCCCCAAATCTTCCTCGACGCATGAGTCACAAACCCACACCCCAATTTCCAATTCTCTCTCTTGCAGATAGAAATTAGAATGTGTTTTTACATTAGAATTTATGTATTCTTTGGAGAATCTACCTTTTTAACAGCTAAATATTGCTATTTTCTTTTTTCTTCTATATAAACCATTGTTTTCTTGTTTTCTCTTGGGGTTTTAATGAAGTTTTCAAACAATATGTTCGGCTAACTTTGTCGATCTAGACCGGAGGTGGAGCAAACTACCCTTTTAGTATAAACATATGTGAGATCCACTTTGAATTATTTAAATTGTTTTTCATAGTATTTTATTCCTTTTGTTATAGTTTGAATAATTAAGGTTAAATTCATGTTTCAACCTTTATTCCTTTGCCAGTGAGTTGTAAGCACCCGTCCTTGTGCAATAAGACCACAGTATTGGCAATTCACTTTACCAATTGATTAGCCTCTTTTGGGATTGGTTGAATACCTTATAGATTTAGGCTAAATTGGACACACTAGTGATCCAGTTGTTTAGGTCTAGTGCCTTCACAAAGCTCATTACGGTCAACGCATTAAACCTAATTCGCTTGAGTATAGGGTTATATTTTGACTAGAGAATTTGAGATTTTGCTTCATTTCATCCAAAGAAGAGGCAATGGAGTGTAGCTAGAGTAGCTACACAGTTAGGGTTTGTAGGGAAAACATTTTTTAGTGTACCTATCCTACCAGTTTCTCAGGATTCAGTAGGCAAACCATCTTTGCCACCACCTCAGTTTGGCGGTAAGACCAAGAGCAGAGCATAGTTATCACATAAAGTAAGTGGATCGGGGTAGGTTCCTCAAGCTAGTATTTTTCTCAAAGGGCTTCTATGATATGCTATCGTGTGGGCAGATGGGGCATATTCATAGAGAATGTTTTATGACAAAGGCTACATCGGTAGGTAGTACAACAACATCGGCATGATGGAAAATTCATGCAGTGGCTGAGGCACATCCAAAGGCCAATAAGAGACTTGTGGAAGGTATATTAATCATTTGTGGTTGAAATAAACATGTTTTGATTGATGCTGGTTCTATAGTTTCTTTTATTGCTGATGCAATAATTGATGAGTTGATATCGAAACCTGTTAGAGCCAACACATTGTTGATTTTGAGTATAAAAATGAGTAAGAAAATTTATACTAACCTGATATGCGAGGGATGTGCAGTTTAAATTGGAGAGAATGAACTCCCATTTGACTTGAGGATAATGGAGTTCTAGAGTATGATGCACTACTAGGGATGGATTGGTTATTAGCATACCATGGCAATATCGACTATTTTCACAAGAGGTTAATCTTTCAAATCCCTAACCTTTATGAAATTATAGTCTATAAAGGCTATAATCCTTCATGACTTGCAACTCGTGGAAGGGAAGCTACTCCTTGAGATTTAGAAGTTATGACGGGAGTTGTCACATTTGGAGAGCCTGGTAAGGAACTTAAGGTTAGTGAGAAACCTATGGTTTATGAATTTTTGAAAGTCTTACTATCTAACTTGCCTAGAATTCTAGTGCCACTGTCATTAACTTCATCATTGATATTATTCCTAGTACCAAACCTATATCTATTCCTCCATACCATATGGCACTGAAGGAATTACGTGAGTTACAGACTCAGTTTGAGGAGTTGTTACAAAAGGGTTTATCAATCCTAATATGTCACCGTGGGGAGCACCTATTAAATTTGTGAAAAAAAAAGATGAAACCCTACGAATGTGCATTGATTATAGATAGCTTAATCGGGTGACTATTAGAAAAAAATACTAATATCCACGATCGATGATTTTTTTATCAGTTGAAAGGTGCCAGACATTTCTCGAAGATTGATTTGAGGTGTGGTTATCATCGATTGAGGATCACAGATGATGATATCTCAAAGACGGTTTTTATTACTCATTATGTGCATTTTGAGTTTACAATGATGTCGTTTGGGCTTACTAATGTTCCTGCTAAGTTCATAGACTTGATCAATATGGTGTTGAAACCCTATCTTTACTAGTTTGTCATTGTGTTTATCGATGATATTTTGATACATTCAAAAACTGATAAGAGCATTCGCACCACCTCGAGGTACATTGCACACTCTAAAGGATAATCAGTTGTATGCCACATTTAGTAAGTGAGAATTCTAGTCTTTAGAGGCTAAATTTCATAGACATGTAGTTAATGTTGAGGGTATATCTGTTGATCCAGAAAAGTTGAAGCAATCTAGGATTAGCTTACTCTTACCACGGTGTTAAAGGTTCGAAGTTTTCTTGGGTTATCAAGTTATTACTGATGATTAGTTGATGGGTTCCTTCGTATTGCTCTGCCAATGACTCGACTAATACGAAAAGGCGTAGATTTTGTTTGGTCAGATGAGTGCAAAGCTGCCTTCAATGGTTTGAAGAATAGTTTGACTACAACACGTGATCTTACATTGCCTGAATCGAGGAATGAGTTAGTGATTTACACAAATGTTTCTCATTCATGTTTGGGTTGTGTGCTGATGCAAGAAGGGAGAGTTATAGCTTATGCTTTAAGGAAACTCAAGGTTCATGAAAGAAATTATCCAGTTCATGATCTAGAGCTAGCTATAGTTATTTTTGGCTCAGAGATTTGGAGGCACTAGTTGTATGGTGAGAAGTTTACAGTATTTTCAGATCATAAGAGTTTGAAATACTAATTTACTTAAAGTGAATTGAATTTGTGGCACCATAGATTGCTTGAGTTCTTCATAGATTATGACTTCATTTTGGAATACCAAAGCAAATGTGGTTGGTGATGCCTTGAGTAAGAGAAGAACAAGCATAGAGAATGTAGCTACTGCCAGAGCTTCTTAGTTTAGACTTCTTGAAGAAGCTGCAGTGATGATGATTCGTGAAAGTCCAGCTGACACATCATCAACTGAGAGAGCTAGTTCTCAAGCTATTAATATGTTCTTCTATGTTCAGATTCGAGCTGAACCGAGATGATTCAGTGGGTGGTTGATTGTCATAAAGATGATTATGATTATATAATGCATAAGAGGTTAGTGGCTTGTGTAGATCATGCTGATTGGTCGGTTTTTGATGATGGTATGTTACCGTTCAGGGATAAATTGTGGGTTCTAGCTCAGGATTAGTTAAGGCAGGAGTTGCGACGGGAATATGATAAATCTCTTTATTCCATTCATCCAGGTAACACTAAAATGTATCACGATATGAGACATGTTTATTGGTGGCCTAAGAGGAGGATTGATATTGTTGAGTATGTAAAGAGAAGTGAGGTATGTCAGCAAGTTAAAACTGAGCATAGGAAACCTAGAGGGTAACATGTAATTTATTTGTTAAAGGAAATTTTTTTAGCATATTTATATTGGTTAAGTTGGAATTTGTTATTTGTGAAAGTAAATCTATGTTTACTAAATATTAGTAGTGGTTGGGAGTTTGTATAGTGTCATTCACTTAGTTTTGTAGCACTAATTGAACTTATTGATTGAAATTCTTCAATTTTAGAAGTAAGTAGTAATATATGTGTAGTAGGAGAAGGGAAAAATATTGAAAAAAAGGGAAGTCATATTAGTGGAATGAAAATCTCTTTTTGAGCACTACTTATGGACTTCAACATATACTTTGAAGAAGAAGCATGTGTTTAAGAGTGTGAGCAACATGTAAGAATTAATATTCTAAAAGATAAGTGGATGGTATATTTTATCAATATGTGTGAGAATGATTATTAGTGTCGATAACATTACTTTGCATTTGTGTTGTTCCATTTAGAGAAAGCTTAGGATCAATTTTCTCTTAAACAAGAACATGCACTATCAAATCTCTTGATGTTTCTTTGATGTCATTTAAGAACTTCTTTATCTTAGACATTGTGACTTTTACATCTATTTCTCCAAGATATTATTTGTGATGTAGAAGAATTGGTGAAGGCGGTAGTATTTATGTTCATGTAGTTGAAAGAATATAGTGTGTGACATGTCGACGCTTATGCTATATGCAATAGATATTTTGCACATGTTGTTATTGTATGCATGGTCTAGAAGAATATTGCAAAAATATTTTAAGTAGTTTTTTATTTACTTCAAATTTTTATTATTTAAATGTGTGCTTATCTGAAAGTACATGTAGTGTAATGATGGGGAAGATGTAGATATGTAGGTGGTACATATGTAACTATAGTAGACGCATTGTTGGTTATGTAGCTACAGTAGAAGATGAGGTGTGGGAGGACATTTGTTTTGGTTATATACGTTTATGGTGTAGGCAATACAAATGCTGTTGAAGATGTTAAAGTAGTTCAAGTTAAAGAAATAAAGTAAGGTGTATAATAGATGCAGTAGTAGGGATGCAGTCCTATGATGAGGAGAGTGTCACATGTATGCATTAAATAGTAGTGTGAAAGCATAGTGTTGGAAGGGGATGCAATTACTTTTGTTTTCGTTTTGTATATGTAGCTATTGCAGTGGTTTTTTTTTATTTGGTAAGACATTTTGTCTTATTGGTATGGGAGAGGAGGATATAGGGTAGGTATAGGTGACTATTAGTAGTCACTATGTTATTTTGGTAATGTAAAAAAGTTCTATTTGAAGGAGAATCTAATAGTTGGCTTTATTTGTCTTTAATGAAGTAGTTGTAACGGTTTTCATTATTTGTATCGAAATCTATAATGTTGGGATATGAGGGTAGGATAAAGTAGGTGGGTGGTAATGTGGGTGGTTTGTTATAAAATAGGAAGAAGATGAGAGAGGAAGTGGAACAAAGAAGTTTCTTTCACAAAATGTTAGTACATTCATGAAATAGCAGTATGTAGAGTTTTGTCTTATTTTTAGAAGGAAAACACATCATGTTGGAGAAAATGGTTGCAAATGAAAATGGCATAGCTCATTTTGTCGGAGTATGTCAGGCAAAAAAATAATTAACCTTAACAATGTGTTTTCTAATGTTTACATTGTTCAATGTTCCTTTGCGATTTTCATTTGCAACCATTGTCTTAAAGATTTTGTTATCATAGATTGTTGAAGAAGTAAATATGCATTGTTTTTATTCTACAAGTAGTGCTTGCATATTAGTTAGGAGAGGATAAAAGACATAACATACATAGTTTTTCGATTCTTTTAGTGCGTTGAGTACATGTGAAAAAGATTATGAGCAATATAGCAGTAATGACTTTTGAAATGGCCTAAGTTACATTCTATGTTATTCTATAGAAAATTAGACGATGATGTTGGTGTAATGGTATGCAGCCATAGGTCTCGTAAGTGGTGGTAAAAGATATGTAACTTCTCTTTCGCTCATCTTGTATTTGTTAGTTTTTTCTTTCTTTGATAAGAAAAACAAAAGAAGGAATTTTATATGTTTGTTGCCTTTTGTTTATCATGTTTTTGTTTCTTAATTATGTGATAGGAGAGGAGGATAAAAGGCATTAGTAATATTTGTCTCTCGACAAACTATTAATTTGTTTCTTCATTTTTTGTCGACTTTGTCAAGGACCTTATACTACATAACTTTTATATGGACGTCAATTGCTATTATATTATGTGTTCTCTCTTTATCCAATCGATTACATGAACCATTAATTGGAGTATTTTACTATGGTGCATGGCATATTCATGATTGAAGGGTTTTGATAGATGTTGTTAGTTAACATACATTTAAATCAAAGTTTATTTGTGTAAAAAAGTAATGCATTGTTGTTTCCTTTTAATAATTGGAAGTTGCTATCGTTGGGTAGAAGTTACATATAAGTAATACTTTGTTAAAAGTTTAAATGCATATCTTTATAGACATTATGTGATCTGTTGAGAATAACTCATTCATATGATTTAGGTAATGTATCTTTGTAGTCATGTTATTTTATGTTGGTAGTAACATTTGGCTGGGTGATTTTTGTAGAGGATGAATAGCTTTCTTTCACTGGTTAACGTTACTAAGTGGATGGTAATTGAAACTTTGGTTCTTGTGGTTATGTGCAAGGGAAATAAGTTATTTTAGCATTATAGAATAGATTTTGGTAGGAGTTGCGCAATAGTTGAATATCAAGAATGGCACACGTTTATTTTAGAGTTGTACAGTTTCATTCATTTGTTTGGAAGTTATCCATTTTAAAAATTAGTAAAAAAGAGATTGAACGTGTTGTTATATTTGACATTTTCAATATGCATTATATAATGACAGTGCGTGTGTTTTGATTAATTGTGGTAGTGAAAGTCAGAGTGTTTGGGCTATATGTATTTGTAATTCATTTGTTTTATTGTTTGATATATTGTTTATGTAGTATTTCATATGAGTTCAATATTTTTTTTTTATTTTTTTTCGTATGTTTTATTATGTCATATGCCTCACATATATTATTTTATATGGAAAGAAGGCATTTTAAGTAAACAACTGATATTAAATAAACAACAAATTAAGAAAAGAAGTAGATATTGAATTTGATAGTGAAGGCTATGTAAGTACCTATTTTATAAACAAATGCAGTGAAGGAACATCAACCTGGGTTTCTTATAATCGATAGAACATGATTGTTATTAGAACGATTGCTATCTGATTTGACAAATCATCCATAACATATTAGTTGTGAAGTTCATGCTGTAGTATGATATGAATAAGAAAAACACCTAGGTGAGTAATTATTGTAGGAGTAATCAAATCTATATATACAATTTAATTTTTGTAGCCTAATAAGGGCTTGGGTTGACGTAGTTGTAGTAGATATATATATATATATATATATATATAATTAAATTATTATTTACTTTGAATTTGGACTAGTAAAGGCGCGCAAAACGTAGGTACATATCGGTTATTGGAAATAAATGTAATTATAGCATGGCAGAGATGTAGGCAGAGTAGCGAGAAAGTAAAGTAGAAGATTAAGTTTTGATGTTCACATATCAAAGTGAAGGTAATTGAAATAGAATAATGTTGAAATAGTAAACATTCATTTTGTAAGGTCAAGTACATTGATGAACAATAATAATTATTATGTATGAAATAATATCAGTTGTTAAGAATATATGATTATTGCATTTATAAGTATTGTAAATTTAGATAGAATGAAATTTATAATTATAAAATGATCTAGGGTAAAGAAGTAGAAGATAAAATAGTATGAGCTTCATATAATGAACAATTTGCATTAAAATGCTTTGTAATAGATTTTGAAATATTTTTTAGGTTGATGACAGATAAAAGAGATTATCATATAACAATAAAGATAATTTTGATGATGAAGAAAAAGAGTTGATTTTGATGATAAAAAATAGATAAATTTATGACATGCAATATTCAAGTAGTGAAGGTAAGTAAGACAAAGACATGTGGTCTGAAATAAAAAAAATTGTAATCTATCATCTACACATAATGTTGAGAAAGAAAAATGACTTTAACATAACGTTTGTGGAAATTATGAGCAGGATAGAAGGTAAAAACAAAGCATTTGCAAATTTCAACATTTCATTAAGAGTAATAGGTTAAATAATTGCATGAACAATGTATTAAACAAAGTTAGGTAATTGATATAGATAGATATTACCTTATTTCAATAGATTCTTTTTCATTATGGATTGATCAACTAAAGACAACAACTTTTTGTATACAATGCTTTTGGTTATGGTGAAGGTTTCTTCATCATATGATGGTTTTATAAAAATTTGAATAAATGTGGCTGTTTTGGCACGCGACATTTCAACATTAAGTTATGCATGAGAAAATACTGGTTGTGGTAAATAAATATCTTCTAGTTCCAAAGTTTCTCTTTGAGCTTTGTCAATCGTCATTTCAAAACATAAATGAATGAAAATTTTTTGTTTTTTAAATGGAAATGGTGATGTATCATTTTCATTTGGAATGAAGGGAATTGTGGGCAAAAAATCTCGTTTACCTTGATAGTCCCCACAAGCAATTTCAGTATCGATAACATTTTTCCCAAAGTGTTTTCATAATAATCGTGTACCATTACATAATCATTCAACCAGATTGATATTGCGTAATTACATAACTGGACAATTGTTTTAGAAGTAATTGATGTAGAGGAATATAATTCGGTATAAGACCATTAAGGATTTCTTCTTACACAATATTTTTATTATTTTCAAAGGTGTCATCAAAGCTATAATATGTTATTGCTTCGTCGAGAAATTTTTATATCAATAAATTATTAATTTCATCAACAAAGTCATTTTTCGTTGTTAAGATTGTTTTATTTGATAACATATATGGTTCACTTATAGTATTTATATCATTGAATACATTACTAATTAGTTTTGTAATGATATTTTGTTGTCTACATAAGGAATCGTCATGGAAAATAGGATTTCAATGTAATTTTCTCTATTTGTTTTTTATGTTCCATTTCCAAGTCGAAGTAAGAAATCATATAAACTTTTATCATACTTGAGATGCATATTTTCGGTCAGTTATATTTTTACAAATGAAGGCTAGAGATATGATGTTGTTATAGTTGAATTAAGTATTTGGTCTTTTGTTCCTTTATGAACAACAAAACGAATTTGTTTGATTAGTCAGTTCTTCAAAAGACCTATCAGACTATAGAGTGAATGATTTGATCAGTGAATGTTCGATTCCTCCTTCAACTTGGAATTGATTTACAAAAACAAAAATTGTTAGGACTAATGTTTATGTCTACATTTAGAAAGATTTTTTTTCTTGTCTTTTATTTGAAACAAAAATTTGTAGTTCTTCATTTATTTCTCTAGAGATATTATCATTCTCATATAAAAGAATGGAAATTTTTTAAATTATAATCATTTATGTTCTTCGCCACTGAATCTAAGATACAATGAATATGATTTAATGACTTTTCTCACTTGTCGAAATATCTTATTTAGATTGCTAAAATCTTCGCACATTTTAATTTTAAATTCTTCCCATGAATATTGTGGTTTTCGGGATTGCAATGAATTATAATTGTTGCAAATAATTTGCATAAAACAATATGACATTTATCTATAAAGTAGTGCGACTTCATGAAAAAATTTGCACATACACCATTGATATGTTTTAAGGAGTTGAAGGATGTCCAACCAAAGATATGATTTGGCAAAAGACGCAAGTAATATCTTTCACCTTCGATTGGATTTGCAGTGACAATTCTCACAATAACTTTTTTTTTGTTTACTCCTAATTTTATGTTGACGATTCCATACATAATGTTCAGGGAGTTCTCGATATAGTAGACCACGACATAAATTTTCATTTTTATTCATTTCAAAGTATTGTGTTAACATTGATTTCGAGATGTTCTCGTCTTCAACAATGTCATCTAAGTGATTATTATTTTTAATGGTTATTGTACATTTTCCTTCTAAATGTAATTTTAATGTAATTATAGCTGAATGTATTTTATTTAGTGGATAACTGTAAATTGTCCACATTGCTTCTGGAGGTGAAATCAAACATGCACATCAAAATCTTTCAATATCATCAACGATATTATCATTGATTGTATCATTAATTTGAAATGTGATACGATCGTGACCTTTGTAAATATACTTATATAAGTATTTTACAACTTTTATGGTTGAACAAATTTCAACATTAAGATGATAATCATATTTTTAAAGCAAGAAAAAATTGTATGGTATTACCCAACGATTATCTAAGTAGCAATTTCTCACTTTAATTTTTATACTATAATCATGACGTCGATATTTTGGATAAGAATCTTTGCCAAAATATGTAATTGAATAAAATGGTTTAGGATAATAATTTTTACATTGACGATTTTTTGTCACGCAAACATGTGTTGATTTAGGAAATCACGTGGACCGTGTAACATAAGTTTAACAACTACTTTTTATAGATGGCTATGGTTTTATTTGTTTGGCAATTTATCACTAACAAATCGATCGAACATGGACGAGTCTAATATTTTTGAATTGGATGCAAGTATTATTAATAAATGAGCATTGGGAAGTCCTCTTTTTTGGAATTCTATAACATATGCATATGTAGCAACCGGTCTACATATTTTTTTAAACAAGTCATTCTTTAATTCTTCTAATTTTGATTTGAAAATGAGGCTAAGTAGATTGGGTTTATTGTGAAGTTAGTCATGAAATTGTAATTTTGTTTAATTTTTGGCCAATTAGGATTGTAGGCAATTGTAATAAATAAATTCAGTTTACTAAATCATTGTTCCAAGGTCATTAAACCCATATATCATTTTCTCATATCTCTAGGTCGACTAAAAAATGACATAGGAAGTTCAATTTTGCGACTTGCTTTGGATCCTTGGTTGTTATAGTGTGTACGCTATCCATAATAACTTGATATAATTCAGCAAGTATTTTTTTTTTATTTGAAAAAAATGTAACCTAATCTTTGTGTTTCTATTTTTACATGCATGTCAACAACATATTGTTGCAAAGGTTGTCCACAATGTAATAAAAAGACTTACTTGAAGGCCTAATTTTAAGCTTATAATAGTAGTAAGCTCTACATAATATAGAGTTTCCTTTTGCGTTGAAAAGAGTGTTGAGAACAATAAAGGAGAAAGAAAGGAAGAAGAGTTATAATGTATGTTAAATTATGTATTACTTGATGAAAATGACAAACATTAATTACGGAAGGTGTTGTACATAAATTTAGAAAGGATTTTATGACGCATCTGATGTTTCCTTTCTCATCAAATCTTCAATTGTATATATATTAGTTGCCTCGATCAAATGTTTTTCAGAGCCAACCACTATCACCATATGGAAAAAATTAATGGATATTGCAATTCATCATAGCAGCCAAGTTAATATTGCACTTTAATACTACTAACACCATAACTATGAACAACAATATCACATTTTATTCGTTGACAGTCCAAAGTATCATCAATGCAAACTACAACAACTTCAGATGTTATTGAAGAATTATAAACCCGTTGATCTAATTCAATATTAGCTTTGATATAAATATTAAATTTTTTCTAATTTTCAACATGTTTTAGATTTTGGAAGAAAGTGCATTATGGATTTACTGCAAGTATAGAGATTGTGACGACCCCAGTTCCGAATAAAACTGCCCCGCCCAGCCTAAACCTACGTGGACCCCCGAGTCAAACCCCGTAAGGTCGACGCAGGCCAGTCAACCTCAAATAATTACGCTCTTAATAGATTTATATTTTTAACACTGAGTTATTAAGTTTTGTCTTTTATAGAATAGTTTGCAGTGGAATTAAACTTAAGATAAGAATAAATAACTCAGATTTTTACAAAAGTGAAACATCCTACAGTGTGGAAAACCCGAAATCATCGTATAAACATGCATATCCTATTTCACTCGATCCAATTATTTCCCAGTGTATTCAAAAGCAATAATATACATTAAGTACAACAAAAATGACAAAACATACAGTTGTGAAAGGATGAAACCGCTCCAAAATGTCCTCAAAGAAAACCACCGATCACCGGTCATTTCCCTTTGCTCGTCTATGTCCGCTTTGCACCCACTATCACAAACTAGATGGTGAGTACAATAAAGTAGAAATTAATAACCAAAAGGATATAAATATTAATTCACGAATCACATAAAAATAGTCCAAATATCATGCGGGTATTAAAAAATAAATAAAAATAAAGAATGGGCATGATAAAAAATTGACATACATTCATGATGAATTATGAGTGCCTAGGAATTAAAAAGGCAACTAAGTGGTCTTAAATCCATAAGAATCTACAAAAAACCACAACAATCCAGTATTCGGGGAAAACTCACATTTGGTTAGGTAGCTGCACCCACGTAGGTAATATTCGCGTTAGCCAAACTAGCTATAATTCCAAAAGTACCTTCCCGACACATTTGGGCTATAGACACTCAACCAAGGAATAATGAATAGAATCCCAACAAAGAGGCATTTATCAACAAAGCCAATAAATACGGAAAATGAATTACTGTGCATTTCCTTAACTGGTTTAGTTACATATCTCGGACCCGTGATATCCCGCCCTTGCAGCTCGAACACGCTCCCAAAGCTAATAATCGAACTCTCGATACCTTCCTTTAGGTTTATGAGGTCCCAAAACATGTTTTAGACCAAATTATAGTGTTTTAGAGATTTTGGAAAATTTCAGATTTTAATGCTGCAGGCAATTAGCGTGCTACTTTAAACCCTTAGTGCACTAATCCATGTTAGCGTGCTAATTTTTTTTACATTAGAGCACTAATTGTGAATTAGCGCGCTACCTCACAGATCTAGCACACTAATCAATATTAGCGCTAGGTGAGAAATCTAGTGCGCTATATGCAATAGAACCTAGAATTCTGCATTTTGAATTTTGAGTTTGCATCACACGTACGCCTTGTTTATTTTTTTCATACACACTAGTAGGGGTCCGCAACATCAACCACAACATAAAAACAACAACAACAACAACACCAAATACATGAATTGAATGAATTGACCAAGCTATGTTAATTAAGTACCTAGCTTGATCTTCTTCCTCACTTCACTAATTTCATGAGCTTTCTCCCACCTCTGGAGCACTCCAGCAGTCCCTCTTCTTCTCTTCTTGCTTTCCAAATTGTTTAGGATGGAAGTGAAGTGATAAGTTGGTTGAGCAATGTGTTATATATGATTGAATTTGATTAAACATTAGCCTTACATCTATGTGCACTTTCATATCATAAGGCTTATCTTGTGGACCATCCTCTCCCAATTGTCCTTCAAGTAATGCATGAATGACTCCAAAATTTGAGTCACTTGGTCTCTAGATGGTTTAATACATGTTTGATGCACATCATAAGACCTTTGTTTTAATTCACTAACTTAGGCTTCTATTTATTTATTCAATGTGACCACGCTAAAGCCTTTACACCCCTATAAGTAATTCACATTACACTTACCCCATAAGCAACCACCTCAGTCCCACGTCAACACGTAACTCGAGTTATGGCCTCGCTCATGTCTCGGCTCACGAATGCCCCGCATATACCTTACTCGCAAATCCGGCACAACAAAACAAACATATATTTGGACATTAGAAACTCACATTTAGTTATAAATAAATAATAAATATACCACAAAAAAATAAATTTTACCTTGGTGTCTATTCCAGAGGTTTCGACAAGTGCGTCAAGTCATGATGGTCTAGTCCACGATCCTGAAATGTGACACGTGGCACGTATAAATTTGAGGGTCATTATAGTGTCCCCACCTTATTAGAATTTCTTAAGCCAATCTGACTCAAGTCTACCGTCAATCGCTGTCCTTCCTTCGACTTCTCAAGTCAAAGCATAGAAATGTGAAACACTAGATGAACTCTGGCGAGCTAAGGCGATAATTCCAACTCATAAGCAACCTTACCGATTCTTTGCATAACTTTAAACAGACCAATAAACCTAGGTGCAAACTTTCCTTTGATTTTGAATCATTTGTTACCCTTCAGAGGTGAAACTCTCAAATATACATAGTCTCCCTCAGCGTACTGCAACTTGTCTTGGAACTTGTCGTAGTACTTCTTCTGCCTATCTTGTGCACTATTCAACCTCTGACAAATTTTCCATATCTTCTTAGTGTGATCCACAACAATCTCTGGCCCAACAGTCACCGCATCCTCTAGTTCTGCCCTACAAATGGCGATCTACATGGCCTACCATATAACGCCTCAAACAATGCCATTTCGATATTGGACTTGAAACTATTTTTATAAGCAAATTCACACAAATGAAGACACTATTCCCAATATCCTCCGTACTTCAAAATATAAATTCTGAGCATGTTTTCTAACACCTGATTTAGCCACTCGCACTGCTCGTCTATATGTGGATGGTACGCTGTACTCATGCGAAACCTAGTGCCAAACAGTGCTTACATGCTCTACCACAACAATGAAGTGAACTATGGTCCTCTGTTTAACACTATAGACAATGGTACTCCGTGTAATCTGACTATCTCTCACTCGTAGAGACTACTCAATATATCAACTCTGTATGTAGTGGAAACTGGTATAAAATGTGTAGATTTTGTTAACCTGTCCATAATCACCCATATACTATCGTGTCCCCGAGGAGATCAAGGTAAACTATTGACAAAACCCATAGCAATGTGCTCCCATTTTCACTATGGAATGGGAAATGGCTGCAGCAAACCTCCAGGTTTCCTATACTCATCCTTAACACGCTGGCATATCTCACACGCTTGAATAAACTTCGAAACATTAGGCTTTCATATTCGATCACCAAAAGAGACGTCGCATGTTTGTGTACATCTTGGTCCAACTCGGATGAACATAAAATCATGAACAGTATGAGCCTCCTGAAGTATCTCGATACGCAACGCAGCCACTGATGGAATCCACAGTCATCCTCGAAACCTCAAACATGAATCTATCGATCGACTTTAGTTTGGATGATCTGAACTCTCAGCCATATCGCTGAATTAATGATACAACTCGTCAGCAAGCTATCTTCCCATACAGCCTAAATCAAAATAGTTTACATCCTCATTTGACCACAAATCTATGTCTTATAATAGCCGATATCATCTGAACTCATCAGCTTGAATCCCTCGAATAACGCATACTTGTGAGTCATGTGGCACACTACTACGTCAGCATTTGACCATTTACTACTCAAAGTATCAACAACGAATTGGTATTCCCTGGATTATACTTAAGTGCAATGTCATAATCCTTCAGGAACTCCAGCCAACGTCTCTATCTCAGATTCAATTCTTTCTGAGAGAATAGGTACTTCAAGCTCTTGTGATTAGTGAACAAAGTGAACTGCACACCATATAGGTAATGTAGCCAAATCTTCAATGCAAACACCATAGTGGCTAACTCTAAATCATGCGTCAGATAGGTCTTTTCATGAACCTTGAGTTGTCGAGATGCAAATGCAATCACTTTGCCCTCTTGCATCAATACACAACCCAAACCAACATTCGAAGCATTTGTATATACCACCAAATCTTTCCCTGAAAAGGCAATGTCAACACTGGTGCAGTCGTTAGCTTCTTTTTCAAAGTAGAAAATGATTGTTTGCAACTCTCATCTAGTAATATTTCACATTCTTCTAAGTCAATCACATCATTGGTGCAGCAATTCCAGAAAAATCCTGTACAAAACGACGATAATAACTAGCTAATCCCAAAAACTATGTATCTCGGCCACTATAATCAGTGTAGGCCAATTGATTACTACTTTAATTTTAGCGGGATCTGTAGATACTCTGCTGGCTCCAACTATATGCCCAAAAAATTTGACTTCATGAAGCCAAAACTCGCATTTACTGATCTTGGCATATACCGATGTTCCTTCAATGTTTGTAGAATTGCCCATAGATGTTCCTCATGATCCTTATAAGTCCTAGAATAGATGAAATTATCATCAATGAATAGAATCACAAATCTATCTAGATACGCCTTCAATACTCTATGTATGAGATCTATAATCATAGCTGGTGCGTTAGTCAAAGCAAACGACATGACTGTAAACTGATAACGACCGTATCTCATACTGAATGCAGTCTTCTCCCTATCTTCAGCTTTAATTTTGAGTTGATGATAGCCTGATCACAAATTGATCTTAGGGAACTACTAAGCTCGCATCAGCAAGTCAAATAAATCATCAACGCGAGGAAGTAGATACTTTTTGTTCATAGTCACCCAATTCAGCTGCCTATAATTGATGCACAATCTCAGGCTACCATCTTTCTTCTTCATAAAAAAGTCAGCCACCTCATGGTGACATGCTCAGGTGAATGAACCTTAATTCCAACAACTTGTTCAACTGAGTCCTCAATTTCACCAACTCTTGAGGAGCCATTCTATACAGCGGTATAGAAATAGGTTTAACTCTAGGAACTAAGTCGATGATATAGTCAATCTATTTTGGCAGTGGTAATCCAAGTAGATCCTCTGGAAATACGTCAATGAACTTGCACACTATCTACACGTCACCAATAGAAATCTTTAATCTCTCAGTAGTACTCATAACACTCGCAAGTGTCTCAAGTTCACTACTAGTGGCTATCCTTCCTATGGTATCAAAAGTAAAACAACTGTTCCCTGAAATCATATCTCCGTCCTATCTGACAATGGAATCATAACTGACTTGCTATAGCAATCAATAAGAGCATGATATGCACCTAGCCAATCCATACCAAGCAAAGCATCAAACTTAAGAAATTCTAAGACTCTCAAGTCTACTTATGACCCTTATCTCTACCGAATAGTCGACACATAACAAGTTCGGGTACATCTTGTCCCCAACAATTGTGCTTAGGATCAAGGGTCTATTAAGCCTAGTAGGTCTCAACCCTAATGTATATCCCATGTGTCCATAAATAAATGAAACAGTTGAAACCATAATCAAACATGGTATGCATCAAAATACCACAAATCAAAATCATTCCCTTAATGAGATTTCGGGAAGCTCATTGATTTCGCTTAACAACAACATGGAGTTTCTTCATCTATTGCTGATGATGCTACGTCTGTGCTCGACCTAGCTGTGGACACTAACTTTGAAGATGACCTATCTGACCGTATTTAAAGCATGTACATTGCTCATTTCCTTTGTCCGGATCTATTCTCGACCACGATCTCACTTTTTGTGCCCGTATAGACCTCTGTGTCTGTCCACTACCTCTATTCACATCCCTGCTATCAGAAAGCTGCCTTTGTGTCTACTGTATGGATCAGGTAGTCTGTGGTGATTGGCTAGCAAAACACGGCGCTAGTACAGGTGAAACATAGTAGTCTTAGCAGGTCTTGCTGTCATTGTAAAGGATCCAATACTTTGGGCTCTACTATCTCTAAAGCTCAACTTTTCCTCTTCCCGTTCCTGTCTTTATCCGATCACTAGTCTCAATGTGTCTCCAATCGGGTAAGTCTAGCCTCTTCAGGATGTGTACATAAAGAAACCTCCCTAGCCAAGCTCCTCTCATAAGCCCTCTGCAATGCGTCTAGCTCAGTGGAGACAATGACACCTCCAATCTCAGGTAGCAATCCATTAGTGAAATGCTACGCCTGGTCGCATCAAAATCCCTTCTAGCATACAAAAGGAGCAGTAAATAACATCCCATGTAGCCCGTAATAGACTTATCAGCGTATTGTCTCAATGAGGTGAACTAGTTCCTCTTCTCTCTCAGTACTGTAAGAGGAAAATACTTCAAGTTGAATTGCCTCTTGAAGTCTACCCAATCCTTGGGCATTCCTCTGGTAGCCACCATCGTAGTCCACCAGTTGTCGGTATCTCCCAAAAGTATCGATGAAGAGATAGAGGCTTTCATGTGCTCCTCCGTAGCAATGATACAGTGCACCTTCTCATGGCTCTTCATGAACTTCTCTATAGCCTCCAAATTTGTACCACCAAAAAACTCTGTAGGATTATGCCTCTTAAACTCTCGCAACTACCTAGCCTCCGCAGTTGCCTTAGTGCCCTTCTCTACTGATGTAGCATGCACTATCTCAGTCTATATAAGAGGTACAACTGCAATCCCTAGTATGACTGCAATAATCGTAGTAGCTGCAGTAGTAGTCGCAACAATCGGTGTATTTGTCTCTTGAATAACCGGCAATGTCGATGAAGCTGGCGGTGACGGTGTAGCCGTAGTCGGTGCCCTAAGTATCCTCAAAATCTCCTCTAATCGTAGATCCTGGATGCCACTCTCTCTAACAAAGTATGCAACTCCTCAGCAACCATAAATCGAGGACTTGCAGACCCACTATAATCACTAGGTTAGGCCCGATCCGTCATCGCTATCTGCAATAGAAAGTGAATATTTGAATCAATGGATAGTTACTGATATAATATATTACAACATAACAAATATAACATATAAAATCAAGTTTTATTTTTTCCCAATTCTCCTTATTTCCCAACGATGTTTCTAAGTCAGGATCGTAGGGTTCCACTTTAGGGTTCCAATTGTGTCTAATGTTATTAACATCTTAACTGCTCTGATACAAACTGTGATAGCCCCAATTCACCATAAAACTAGGCCTCGTCCGGCCTAAACCTATGTGGCACCTCAAGTCAATCCTCGTAAGGTCGACGCAGGCCTAGTCACCTCAAATAGTTATGTTCTCAATAAATTTATATTTTTAACATTTAGTTATTAAGTTATGTCTTTTATAGAGTAGTTTGCAGTGGGATTAAACTTAAGACAAGATTAAATAACTAAGATTTTTACAAAAGTGAAACATCCTACAGTGTGGAAACCCTGAAATCATCATATAAACATGCATATCCTATTTCACTCGATCCTATTGTTTCCTAGTCTATTCAAAAGCAATAATATATATTAAGTACAACAAAAATGGCAAAACATACAATCGCGCAAGGAAGAAACAACTAAAAAAGTCCTCAAAGAAAATCACCGATCACCAGTCCTTTCCACTTACTCGTTTATGTCTGCTCTGCACCCACCGTTACAAACTAGACGGTGAGTATAGTAAGTTTGAAAGTAATAACCAAAAGGATATAAATATTAATTCATGAATCATGTAAAAATAGTCCAAATATCAAGCGGTATTAAAAAATAGATAAAAACAAAGAATGTGCATGATAAAAAGACTGACAGACATTCACGACAAATTATGAGTGCCTAGAAATTAAAAAAGGCAACTAAGTGGTCTTAAATACACAACAAACCACAACAATCCAGTACTCGGGAAAACTCACTTTTGGTTGGGTAGCTGCACCCCCACAAGTAATATTCGCGTTGGCCCAACTAGCTATAGTTCCAAGAGTACCTTCCCGACACACTTAGGCTATAAACACTCAACCAAGAAATAATGAATAGAATCCCAACAAGGAGGCATTTATCAACAAAGCCAATAAATATGAAAAATGAATTACTATGCATTTCCTTAATTGGTTTACTTATATATCTCGAACCCGTGCTATCCCGCCCTCGCGGCTCGACACGCTCCCAAAGCGAATACGCGAACTCTCGAGACCTCCCTTAGGTTTGTGAGGTCCTAAAACATGTTTTAGACCAAATTATAGTGTTTTAGAGATTTTGGAAATTTTCAGATTTTGATGTTGCCAGGGCAATTAATGCGCAACTTTAGACCCTAAATGCGCTTATCCATGTTAGCGTGCTAAGTTTTTTTACATTAACGAGCTAATTCACAATTAGCGTGCTACCTCACAGATCTTGTGCACTAATCAATATTAGCATGCTAGGTGAGAAATCTGGCACGCTATGTGCAGCAGATAACCCAAAATCCTACATTTCAATTCTGAGTTTGCTTTACACATACACCTTGTTTATTGTTTCAGAATCCTCATACACACTAGTAGGGGTCCCCAACATCAACCACAACACAAAATAGCAACAACAACACCAAATACATGAATTGAATGAATTGACCAAGCTATGTTAATGGAGTACCCACTTAATCTTCTTCCTCAATTTCACATATTTCATGAGCTTTTTCCCACCTATGGAGCACTCCAGCAGTCCCTATTCTTCTCTTCTTGCTTACCTTATTGTTTATGATGGAAGTAAAGTGATAAGTTGGGTGACCAATGTGTTATATATGATTGAATTTTATTAAACCTTAGCCTTACATTTATGTGCACTTTCTTAAGGCTTATCTTATGGACCATCCTCACCCACTTGTCCCTCGAGTCATGCTTGAATGACTCCAAACTCTAACTCACTTGGTCTCTAGATGGTTCAATACGTGTCTCGATGGACATCATAATACCTTAAATTTAATTCCCTTAACTTAGGCTTCTATTTATTTATTTAATGTGACCACGCTAAAGTCTTTACACCACTATAAGTAATTCACATTACACTTACTCCATAAGCCACCACCTCGGTCCATATCAATACGCAACTCGAGGTATGTCCTTGCTCATGTCTCGACTAAACAAATGCCTCGCGTATACATTACTCGCAAATTCGGCACAACAAAATAAACATACATTTGGACATTAGAAATTCACATTTGGTTATAAATAAATAATACATTTACCACAGAAAAACAAAATCTACCTTGGTGTAAATTTCAGAGGTTTTGACAAGTACGTCAAGTCATGACGGTCCACTCCACGGTCCTAAACATGACATGTGGCATGTATAAATTTAAGGGTTGTTATAGAGATCAACTTTTTTACAATTCTTCATCCATTTTATCACATAGGTTTAATCGATTTTTAACTTTGTAATAAGTATCGTAGAAACAAAATTGCAATTACGAAGGTTGCACTTCATTGGTAGTAATTGATTTAAATAATGATATACTTGTCCTTGTATGCGAAATGCGGAGATACCTTTATTACTTTTATAGAAGTTTTGGCCATATTTTACACCGTAGGAAGTAAATGCAAATGTGTTATTATAAGTACGAATATGTGTACGAAATTGTGCTGACTCATCATTATTTGAAGTGAGTAAATCATATAATGAATTAGGAACATTTTTGGTATGTAAAGAAATATGTCCTTTGAAGCAGCAAAAAGTTTTTGTTTCATGATAAAATATTTTTGCGTGATAGTAAACAAAAAATGTTGGGAGTGGAAGTATATGAGCAATATTTAATATCTGTGGAATGAATGTCGACTTACCATCATCCCTAGTAACATTAGAGCAAGTACCTTGTACATTGCATGTGTTGTTGTTTGTCTTTGGAGGTAGCTTCCTTTTCCAACTTGTATAAAGTGCCATGTTCTTTGAATCATAATAATTTCATTACAATAGAAACATCTCAATTTATGAAGGAAGAATATGTACGAAGCAGTTGCATGAAATAGTAAATGTGTATATTGAATAAGTCAAAGTAATAGTAAGAATAATGCTATATAGTTACATATTTGGAAGGACTAAATTTATACATATAAAAGAAGATAGTAATACTTACATTTATTTTTGATGAAGAAGTGATGTTGTATGAAGAAGTTATTGGAGTTACTTGCTCTGAAGTGCTACATTCACCAATAGTATCATATTGCAAAGAAAGTATTATTGTTCCACATCGATTACTATCCATAATTTGAAAAATTTGTAATAAAATGAGAATATAGACATTCCACTCAAAGGTAACAAAGGAAACTAAATAATGGTAGAAAAGAAAATGAAATACATTTAAATTAGTATCTATAATTACTCTATATATTTAATTCATGAAGCAATAAGAGTTCTACTATGACATGTGTATTTATAAGATTTTTATGAATTATTGCATTAATGTGAAATTGTTGTGGTCTATATGTCCACAAATTGAACATAAAAAATATACAAACGAAGATCGAAAGAAGGAAAATAAAAAGAATAGATTGATGTATATATATATAGCACTAAGGAAATGGTAGTAAGAATTGAAATCATTCTCAAAGCATTAGATTGAATTAGATAGGTATATCGATTCCTTTTCTTTACAAGTTCATTAAAATAAAAAGTGTAAGTCATTACATATAAATGTAATACCTTAAGTGTCATATGTAATATCAAATGTCAAGATTTGTATGTTATATATTAAGGAAAATGAGATTGAAATTTTTATTTATGATTGGTCTACAAATCAATTCAATGGAAGCAAAGAAATAGAAACCGTGAAGAATAATAACAATATAACTATAATGTATGAATGAGACATTTAATTCCTTTGAAATTTGAGCAATTACAGCAACAAATGTATTTACCACTATCAATCGTACTCACCTAAACAATTGATTTATGCTTTCTAAGGATTGTCGAACACAACAACATAAAGCAACACAAAGTTAATGAAGACGTTAGCAAACGAACTATAGGTAAGTGAGACGTTCAAGCAATAAAAAGTGACAAAGGAGAAACGAAAGTGAGAGATGCGGCTGTGGATCAATATGTAGGGTAATGCAGATAGGGAAGAGCGAAACAATGAAGAAGAAGAAAAAATATGAGGGCTTACTCCCCAATTGCTGTTGTTATGTACAACAACGTAGTAAGAAGACCATTTTAACCTTGCATGTTGATGTCCAACACATTGCTTTCTACGACAGATTATTGAAAAGACAACTTTACCCATGCATTTTTATCTTCAACACATTTGTTTGTATGAGAGCGTAGTGCGTAGAATACTTTATCCTTGCATTTTTATTGTAACAACGAACAAATGACTCACACTTTCTGGCTTTTTGTGCAGGCAACTACTGCATATCAAATCGATGAAAAGTAATAATGACTGTCAAATAAAATGACATATTATACGTGAAATTTGGACGAACTACATATGAATATTGGCACTTGATTTTAAGTAACAAAAGAAGCTACCAACAATAAAACGTAATAAGTTAAAATCATTACTACAAATAATAAGGTATAAGTTACGATCGTCTCCTGTATAAGAAAATAAGATTCTTTAGGAAATAAGTACCTATAACTAAACATATGTGCAAATTATATTACTTACATTTACATAATGATTTGAAATACAGAAGCATAAAGCGTTGCAGTTTTAATTACGTATGCCTAGAATAAATGTTGCCAATTTAATGGCCCAAAAGTATCAAGTATACGAGTGTCCAGAATGAAGCGTTTGATTCATGTGTAGCATGACAACTTGCTTGCTCAAAATTTGTGGAATTGCAACAAATGCAGTGAAATTCTATTAGTAAAAGATAAATATTCTTAAAGTGAAATTTTAGAAAAAGTTGAAAGGTACTACAGAGTCTATGGAGGTCATTGGCTCCTGCATGTTCATGTTGTATCGATGCAACAAGTGAGTATCTAAGTAATCTACTCCATCGACGATCATACCCTTAGATTAAGTCATCATCGACATTCCACTCATGTACGCTATATGGTTGTGACCCGTGACCATTGTGCGATGCATATCTTTCATTCCTTCTATAAAATCTTTTTGTGTGAAATACAATACCTGCACAAAAATAATTCTTTGTATTTCATTATCTCTAACTAACTTCATAATACAAAATAAATGGGCAAATAATTATATTACCATTCTTTTAAGGAAGATTACGTCAGGATTACTGATATTGTAACATTTATGGAAAAATTGTAGTAGAGAGGTGTATACATCGTTTGTACTCAATCCAACAGTTGTGAGTTCTACATATTGATAAAATTTTTCATTCTTTGACAAAGAATTTATAGATTTTGATACAAGATATGTTAAAGAAATCTTTCAATGATGTCTCGCCCACCTTTGCAAAAATGTCAACAATAACACCTGATGGAAGAAATTCGAATGAAAGTATCGGTGTATCCCTAGATACATTAAATTGAAGATGGTTATGCATAGTATGCACATAACATTCATATGGCAAAATAATTTATCAATATGTAGTTACCAATAGAATATAATTGCTTGCTCTCAATAAGTTGCATTTGTTCGGTAAGAGTAAAAATAACTTGATATAGATGCAATAATATAAATAAAGGAATTAGTAATTCAGTAAGAAAGAAGTGAAGTTCATGTCATAATAATTTTCATACTACCTCATCTTAATATGAACAACAACTCTATCAAATAATTATCTTAATTCACATGTTATTTATCATTGTAACTGTGATGAATTCATCACAAGAGTAATAATTATTAAATATATGTAGTTATGAAAGAATCCAAGCATGATGAAAATAGAAGAGATAATTACAGTTGTGAAGAATATAAAATAAATTCATAAAACATTGTAATTGTAGTTGAATGTAAGGTTTGTAATTGTAGGTTGATTAAAAATGCATTTGAAAGTTCTATTCAATTAAAATATGGGTGGTTTTCATTCCCATCATAAATATAGGCCTACTTTTTCAGAATATTAGTAAGTATGAACTATATGTTCTTAACAAATAAGCGAAACATGATGAAAATAGAACATATAATTGAAGTTGACAAGAGAAGATAATTAATTGAAGAAACATTGCAGTTTCACTTCAATGTCACTTTCCTATTTCTAGATTTTAAAAAAATATTTTTAAGTTCATTACAATTGGAAGAAGTATTTTAAGTCCACCATGAATATAAGGCTTGTACTCTATCTATAGTCCCCATCATTTTGGGACAATATTGTTTAATGTCATCTGCAATTTTCCCTTTTTGAAATTGTATGTGCTCTGCATACTTTAGCATAATTTCCCAAACTCTCATATTCTCACTGTAAATTGGTTTTTCAATGACTTAAATGAACAAATAAAAAACTTCATCATGAAGTGTAACAAAGTGAAAGTGAAATTGTTAGGAGTCATTGGGAAATTGAAATACTTTTGTAAAAGATTAAAATGTCAAATAAACAATATAAATAAAAGCGAACAAAAATAGAAAAGATGAAGAATTCTTTGATAAAGATAGCATTGTATGGAATAAAGGCAACAATTCCCCTGACAAGTGACCAATTAGACCGACAAATTCCTCTATATTTATCATGCAAAGTAACCAGAATCCTTAATTTCTTCTATATAACAGGATTGTACAGACGAATAGAGAGGCACATAAGAGCGACGAAGAAGTTGGCTGAGGAGTTGTACCTAAGAGAGAGGTCAAAATGATGTGTGAAAGGAAAGGAATACAGCCGTGTATGGCTAAAGGGAGAGCGTAAGTTGGAGATGGAAGAGTGTAGACGATGAGGAAGAAGACAAAAGATGAGGGCAGAGTTGTCAATATACAATGAGCATTGCCCACCACTTTAACTAAGGGGCGAAACTGGGATGTCACTGTACAACGAACAATGTCATTTTCCATATTGATAAGTCATCAGTATTTCCATAGGGATGACTTGTTTGCCCGCCAATTTCACTAAAGGGCAAAAATGGTTTGTTACTACACAATGAACATTGTCATTTTCCATGTTTCTACAGTATATAAAAATATTAAACCCTCTGTTGTTTGTTAGCGGCTTAATTTTTTTTTTTTTTTTATTAATTCTTGAAATCCTTATTTTGACGCGTTTTGGCTTCCGACACTCGTTTTAGATCAAGTTTTTCACCAAATTGAATGAAACTCTTGACAAATAGTCTATCTTCATAATACGTCCATAACAATGGTTTTCAACACGCCAAAATCCTAAAAATCTTAACTTTTTTTCATGATATGTTGAACCCTTATGACCAATTTTTTGCCATACTAAACCCAACTTACATTAATTTGGACTCAGTCTCAACCACAACCACACACCAAATAATATGAAACTCGAGGCAAAGTCATGTACCAAATTTATTTTTATTTTACAATACCATTGATCACCAACTTACAAGTAAACTAAGGGAAAATCCCTGCGTGATACTTAACACTTGTTTACTAGTTTTTGAGTGACCAATGATTTTTATTGCACTTGTGCCCTTCAGACACACTTACAACCCCGATTATGACAAATTGAGGATACACATCAACACACCTAAACATCATGACAAAATACCACATAATACACACACTAGGCATTCAACACACAAAATTAAATAAACTTAATGATCTCTGGTCCATAATGCATAGTTCCCGCCTCATAAGCTTAAACTCCAAATAAAATAAGAAATTACCTAATTAGTCACCTAATTAAGTTTATGAAATTCTCGGATTTCACATATAGCTTGAGGACCAATTAATTAGACTATCGATCTCATCAGGTGGAATTATAGCACAAAACTTTCTACGGACGCACTTACCATTCATGATCATTGACTAGAAAAAAGGTGAGGTTATTAAAATAATTGAATAAAAAATGAACATAGTCATTAGAATTAAGTGATAGCATGTTACAAATCCTCTAGATTTTACTTCTTGAAATCAATCCATTATGATATGATGTTGGGATCAACTTTTAAGTAGGCCTACATAAAATACCCTACTTAAGGCACGTCCACCCACACAAATATAAGAACACCATAAAGATATTTAGAACTGCAAAAAAAAAAACTTTTGTTAATCGATCTGGTTACACTAGTAAATAAACAAGTCATACATCTATGTACGTGATAAAGCCCTGCAAGCTCAAGGCCACGTTCTAGCTCGCCTTCATGATTAGCTCTGTAATAAGGAAAGATGAAAAAAATAGGGAAAGAAAAATATATGAACAAATTGATACCAATTGGGATCTAAGTAGATGAAGAGTAGTAATTGTGCATGGTGACCTTAGACCTCCCAAAAACACAATCCCTAATCAAGGATGGCAAATCATTTACATTAATGGCACCATTTTGGACTAAAAAAGATACAACCTCTTAAAAATAATTATAACCACATAGGATGATAACATATTCAAGGAATCAAGATAAACAAAAAAGACCATATATATTAGTCTCAATCGAATATAATTAGTCAATAAAGTTGGGAATCTATGAGAGAATTTGAAAAAAAAATAGAAAGATAGACATTTAGAAACCAAAAACTTTCTCATATAACCCTGGACCTCGATGGTACTAGTGATCTAATTTTGGGATGAGTTTCAGAAGTAAGTAGATATCCATCTCCTTATTCAACTCTAATTATGCTCTTTAATAAGAGAAAAAAATATTTTAGATTTGTTTGTCATTATCGATCCACCACATGTAGGCCGACATGTGGCAAGCACAACAACCTTCTAGTCGATCCATCAAATTATAACATCAATTTTTTTAACTAATTAAAAAATAATAATACCAACCTTAACGACTTTGATTGATTAAAACTTCTTTGTTGACCATACTATTAATTAGCTAGCTTAAGGTTATCATCATTATCTTAATGGGGAAGATCAGTTGAGCAACATCTTAATTAACACAAAAAGAGGACCATATTTACCACTCACTTGAGTATTAACTACAATGATTGGCCATTATTGACTGTCAAGGATCAGGTAACCTAATAAATGCATTGATTGGTTTGAATTGACAATAATCTCATTAATATATTTATTGGATATCGATGATTATCCTTATTGACCATAACCTCTACAACTAGTTATGACCTGAAATGGCAAGAAAAATAAATCATATAATCCTTTTAGTAAAGTATGATACTCTTTAAATCATAGCTAGAATCATAACTTATAATTTGTTTTAGAACCATTACTGTTTCGCCAGAACATGAGAATAAGCAATAAGCTAGCCACCGAAGACAAACAACAAAAGGCTAAGATGACAGATAAAAGGCTATTAGCTAGAACTTGTGATGACTTTAGAGGTATATTAATCAAGGTAAGTGGAGTTAAATCTATAAGAATATGATTAATGCTTTAATCAACTAACATTTGGGATTCTCAAATATTCTTATTCCTATAATCCAAGTTAAGCTACTTCAATATTTAGTTGACTCGATAAGAATTTTGACAAAAAATCATATAAGATAAGATGATTAGATATTCAGACATTTAGCAAGGACGAGTTCTACTTAAACATGATGTGTGGAGTTGAGAAAATCTTAACTAGGATGGAATATGACTTTTGTTTGCAAACTTTTTGAATTTGGTGTATGACTAGTACTAGTAAGTTTAAGCGGGATGGGACATTTGAATTTACAAAAGGCTAAGAGTACATTACATGATGAAACTTTGTGTAATAATGCTATATGGGTTGGATCATATTCACTTATGCTTGAGTTAAAATAGTATGGGACGTTGTAACTTACTGAATGCGAATAAGGTTCTTATCTGGATTATGCAACGTCTGTTTGAAATAAAGTGGAAACATAAACAAACTACAATCCTATGCACTTACCCTAGAAAATTAGGTAGTAAACCTATACAATAAAATGTGCTATTGAATCACAATTGACCAACCAAACAAATAGATCTCCATTAAAAATAAATTGAATGTGTTTCATGTCTATATTATAATATTCATAAGCACGATATATCTTAAAAAGAAAAAAAGAATTATGATCATATATATTGATCCAAGAACTTTTCAATCTCGAGGACAAAACTGCTCAAAGCGGAGGAGATTGTAACACCCCAAAAATTATGAATATCGAGATATGTATTATATTTTATCGAAACACACATTATCTTGCTTTATTATACTACATTAATGCATTTGGATGAATATTGAGTGGTGCATTTTGTTGATACATCATTTGCATCAATGTTTGTTTGCATCTCATGATTAATCATAAATAATAATTAAAATATTATAATAGGGATAAAATTGTCTTTTCAATAAATATAGTGATAAGTAAAAAGTAGTTAGCTTAAGGAATGAAATAGTCATTTTAGTAAAAGGTGAAAATAATAAAATAATATTGCGGTATAGAAAGTAATTATCATAAAGTAAATAACTTAGTAAATTTAATCTGCAGAAGAAAATTTGCTATTGTAATCAAGTAAAGGATAAAAAGCTTTTATAAATTCTATCTTTACGTTATGATTAACAATGACAACGAAACATCTTTAGGAAAAGAATGGCAAGTTTCCTTATCTTTATCTTATCATTATAATTGACAATGACACTTCAACTTAATCTTTAAATAAAGAATAAGAACTTTCTAAAAAGTTTTTTTAACACTATGATCGATAACTACTTTTGATGATTTATCTTATCATTTACGAATTCATTATAAAGAACAAATCTTATCTTTATCATGTCATTATGGCTTGTGATAATGTCTTTTGTTTTATTAAGCTTATTTCTCTCCATAAATAGAAACGAGAATGTGATTCATTCTCACATTCTGTTTTAGTTTCTATCTCAATCCGTTTATGCGCTCTCTTGGAGAAACTTTAAGAAATATGTTGTAATCCTCATGGGATATTATGATTCTTGTTGAGGTAATCCTCTTTATTTTGCATTATTAATTCGATGTATGTGCCTTTACATCTTTGCATCTTTATTAGTATTAGTACGCTAACAACAACAACAACAACAACAACAACAACATAGCCTCAGTCCCAAATTAACTGGGGTCGGCTACATGGATCAAACTTTTCCATTGTGCTCGATTAAGTGCAATTGATGGTGAGCTTTGCAAACCAGTCAAATCCCTTTTAATTAATGCATCCCATGTTAACTTTGGTCTACCCCTACCTCGTCAAATTTCTACGGTCTCTATTGAGTCAAGTTTTCTAGTTGGGGCATTTGTAGGCCGTCTTTGCAGGTGACCAAACCATCGCAACCGCCCTTTCCTAATCTTTGTATCAATTGGTGCTACTCCTACTTGTCTTTTGTCCCTTTGTGTTACCTCTAAACCAACCCTTATATAACATTTATACATGTTTATTATGATTTGAATTTCTATATTTCTTATTCTATCTTTACGAGTTTTACCACACATCCACCTAAGCATCCTTATTTCTGTTACGTTCACTTTATGTAATTGTTGTTACTTTACTGCTCAACATTCACTTCCATAGAGCATAGCTGGCCTAATTGCGGTCCTATAAAATTTTCCTTTTAAGTTAGTAGGAACATGTCGTAGTATTAGTACGCTAACTACTAATATATTTTTATCCACATGTGTGATTCTTGTCAATTTTTTTTTTGAAATCCATTGGTGTGGTATTATCAGTCCACCAATATGGTCAAGTGTTGACGACCCCTATTGATGTTGATATTTGGCCTTGGTGTGGTTTGAGTCGACACGTACGGCTCCCTGGGTCCACCGGTGTGGTTTATGCTTTAGGCATATTAAGCTCCGCCCTCGGATGTGGTTTAATTTGATACTTTTATGATATTCTATTATACGTGTTGCATTAATGGTGCTTGATTTAAGTATTATTAGGTGATTGACTTATTAAACTAACAATTTTAGCTATTTAGCTAAATGAGTTCAATCATGGGCACGAGAGATTCGAGAAAAGAAGTTTAAACACATAGTAAAATGTATTATTTTTATGGTGTAAGAAAAAGAATAGATATTTTCTTGTCAAACAACTATTGGTGGTTTTCCTATTAATAAGATATACTCGATTCCATAGTGCTTGTGGGCCATCCATATTGAAATCCGGTGTGCGCATGTTGAAGTCGAGGTGTGACAGAACCTACCACTACATTCACATCTTCTAAGACTCCTGTAGGATATACAACAAACTTATATGCTAGCTGGATTATTATCTGCATTCAACATTTTTTCGCATTGCTTGGTGGTTTCGGTTGCTTTGGCCCATCAATTTCGACTCCACTCATTAGAGTGATCTTTCTAGCATCAACCAAATGTTGTGTAAGTTTTTTTCCTTCCCTATTAGCTTGATTCTTGGATCTAACTTGCTCGATTTGCCTTGCCATCTTACTGAAAGTCGTATCAAACTATTGGGAATAAAACTCAAACAACTTCCAAATCTTTACTAAAGCTACTGCCTTCTCTTATGGGGGGATTGTTGCTCTTTTAATACATCTAATTGATGATTATTATAGTTGAAACCATACCTCTGATGCTCATAACCTTTCTCACGATTCACATAACATTTTGATTGACTTGAATATTTTTATCTCTTAAGGTGGTCCTAGAAATTGGACAGCTGCGCATGACTTGATGTCTCCCCCTCAAACGTGAAGGACATGCATTTGTAATGTGTGTGTACTTTAAACATATTTGTTTGATCTTTGTAAAAATTGCTTCATCATTAATTTCAATTCTAAAATCTCTCTTTCCATTTCTATTATCTCGTGAATTGACACCAGTTTGACTTCGATAAGTGTTGTCTATTACACTGTGTAGCTTAAAATAATTTGCTATTTTTTAATGTTTCTTTTTGCTTCAGAGGGCATAAGTTTTGAAATAATTCCATTGCATACTATGTCTTCCCATCGTTTCTCATCATTAGTTAGTCCTTCGTAGAAGTTCTCTAATAATGATTTTTTTAGAAACTATGTTGTGAGCAAGTATGGTAGAGTCTTTAGAACCACTCCCAATACTCAAAGAAATATTCTTCTTCCTTCATATAAATAGTGGAGATCTTTCTTTTAATGAAAGCAATCTTGCTTGCAGGGATATATTGTTCTTAAGATTTGACTTGTAGATCATTCCTATAGTGGATAAATCTAGGTGATAAGTGGGACAACCACTCATGAGCATTAATTTTTAGAAAAATGGAAAAGCCTATAGCTTAACCAGATTAAAGTCGATATTAATAGGTTTCATACCTATCATAACCCATCCGAATTCCACTGAAATTTATGCGGATCCTTATCATCGTTTGCAAAGAATTTTGGAAGTGTATGTAGGATCCTCGTAATGTGTAATGAGGTTTGTTGGATTAAGGTAATTTCTTTGTGTATTCAAAGGATTAGCTAAAAAATATTAGAGCGTGTCATTTTCACTGATATAAGGAAAATTGATTGCTTTCTAAGGGTTGTCTACTTACTTATGATTAGAGTATGATGATATAGGATAGTTTATAAAGTATGTTCATAACTATACAATTGAAGTAACATGTTTGGATGCAAAACGGATTGATATTCCATTCGCTTAGGAGGTTTGTTTAGATGTTTATTTTAAATCATTTTCCATTTAATTAAATTGCTTTGAATTAAGTGTCTTTCATTTATGTTAATTAAGTTACTATAGTTATTTAAGTTGATTTCTATATTTAAAGATTATCAGTTTCAATTTTGGTTTTTATTAAGTTAAATAAAAAATAATAATAAAATCTCTTTCTTAAGGAATTTGCAAAATTATGTGAAGACGATCCCAGCTACTACTACTACAAGATTTACAAGTATAATAAGGTGGGAAATTTATTATACACGTTCGCCATGTGTCAATTTTTTGCTTCATTGTTGGGATTTTAAAATGATTTCTTAAGAATCTTTTTTGTTGCATGTCATATAATATGGCAGACATCGAGTAACAACTTACTTTTATGCAAGCCAATAAAAATATCACCGCTTACGAACCTATGTGTATTAGTTTTCTAGTGAATTTTCTCGATTTTGAATTAAAAATGGGAATTCATCAATTTTTTACCTCATTTTCAAGGTGAAGGTAATGAAAATCTTCAACAATTTATTAATAAGAAATACACACGTACGATAAGTGTGATAAAACTCATGACTATAGAGTTAGCATATGTCAAGCTAAAGGCTTTCCTTTCTTCTTTAAGATGTCAAGCTCAACATTGACTATTGTATCTCCCTTAAAAATTCATAGCCACATGGTAACCTTCTTAGATCAATACATTCCAAGCATATATAATTAATTTAGATAAAAATGAATTAGTACTGCTACGATGGAAAACGAAGAAACTTTTAGTGAGTTTTGGGATATATACCAAAGATTGATATCATTATATCCATAATACGAATTTACAGAGAAAACTTTATTAGAATAATTTTATGAAGGACTAAACAACTTAGAATAAAGATTCCTAAACATGGTATGTGGAGGATCTCTATTCGACATAACACCAACAGTAGCAAAAGACATAATTAATAGATTGGCAAAACAATCAAAATAGTATTACGAGAAAAACAAATTTATGAAAAATCATTCTTGTGAAATTAATAGAAGCATAATCAAGATACCGGATGATAAATTAGATGAACTTAAAAGTATGGTTGAATAATTATATTAAAAGATAGATCAATTGTAAGTAAGACTCATGCTTTTTGGAAAGAGGCCACTCATTTATATGATAAGTGTCTATTGGTGCAACAAAATAAAATTAAATAGGCTAACACAATGATGAATCATTATAATAATCCTAATTAAACTACTTATATTTCTACCAACAATGTAAATTACCTAAGACCAACCATAAATAACGGTGCAGAAAATCGGGATGATAAAAATATAAAACACTCGCATTAACCGTTAGAACAATAGCATTAGAAGTTTCAAATAAAGAAAAATATAAAAAAACTCAAGCCTTACAAGATGACATAGTTGAACTAAAATACCAATTAAGTCCAATGGCAATGTAAATGAGTCCATCGATTAACCATGGCAAATTACTGTTGAGTTACTGTCTCAACCTTACCCCTAAGCTATATGCAAAAGTGATAACTTTGAGAAGCGAAAAACAAATGGAAGAACCAAAGATGCCAGAACAACTAATTCCCCAAACGACTTAGAAACAAATTAGGAAAAGAAATTGAAATTAAAGATAATAAAACTTCAACAAAAGAAAGTGTGATTTTGAAAAAACAAAACAAGTATAGTAAGACCGCCATTTCCCAACTGTTTAAAAAATAATAAGAAGGCTAAGAAATTTCTAGAAAAAATAAATCCGTAAGACTTTAAGAAAAGTGGTAGTAAACATACATTTATTCAAAGTCATACAAAATGTACCTAAATATCAAAAATTTATGGAGAACTTATTCATTAATAAAATCAAACCCAATGAAAAAAGTAAGTGTATGATAACATGTGTTAGCATGAATCCTAGAGAAACTTCCCCTTAATTGTTCTGAACCTAGAATATTCTTTGTTCCTTGCACAATAGAAAATATAGAGATATCTAAAGTATTATGCGATCTAGGCGACTCAATTAAGTTATGCATTTGTCAATTTATTTGCAAATGACAAATGTACCCTTAGAAGAAATTGATATAGCAGTACAATTAGCTGATAGATCTACTATTCAACCTATAAGAGTAATAGAGGATGTACTAGTTAAGGTTTATAATTTAGTTCTCCCATCCAATTTTTATGTCATAGACATGAAAGAAGACCATTATCTAGTACAACTTATTTTGTTCTAGGATGCCCATTCTTAAAAAAGGCGAAAGCCAAAATAGATGTTTCTAATAGAAATCTAATAATGGAAGTAGATAATGAAACAACAAACTTTATCATCTATGACACTATGACGTATCCCTTAAATACTTCATCAGTATGCAATTTAGATATGTTAGATCCTATAATAGACAAAACATTTAGAAACAATAAGTCATACAAGCTTGAAAGTGATAGAGGATTTAAATGACTCGATGATATAGATGACAAAACATGGGAGATAATCAATGTCTTAAAATCTTATAATGCACTCCCTAAACTCTCTTAATATATGGATCTACCTATAACCCATTTGAAACTTTTACCCTTTATACTAAAAGCTCAAGACTTAGATCTAAAAGTTTTATAAGATCATTTAAATATATATAGTTAGAAACTAATAACACCTTACCAATCATAATATCTAATAAATTATCAGATCTAGAAGAGGAAAAACTAATAAATGTCCTCAAAGAATTTAAGAAAGCAATTGGGTGGATAATAACATATATTAAAGGAATAAGTCTAGTTACATGCATGTATAGGATTAATCTCGAAATAGATACAAAACCCTCTAGATAAGCTCAATGTAGATTGAACCCACCCATTATGAAAGTAGTAAAGAAAGAAAAATTAAAATTATTGGACGCGGGAATGGCATTCCCAAAGCACTTAGTACTTAGGTTAGTTCGATACAAGTAGTTCCTAAAAAGATAGGTATCACAGTTATAACAAACAAACATGGAGTATTAGTAGCAACTAAAATCCAAAATAATTGGAAAGTGTGCATAGATTATAGGAAGCTAAACGTGGCAAATAGAAAAGATCACTATCCACTTGTATTTATAAATCAAATGTTAGAAAGACAAGTTGGAAGAACCCATTACTATTGTTTGGATAGATGTTCAGGATTCCATCAGATTCCTGTAGCTCTAGATGATCTATAAAAAGTACTTTTACTTACCCTTTTGGTACATTTTCTAATAGATGTATGTGTTAGACCCTAGGTTATTATTTTTGAGTCGGTCTTTACTTGTTGGCAATATACTATCAAAATAAGAGTTCTGTTAGTTGGTAGATACTGCAATCTAGATAGCAACCTAACTAAGCAAGATGTCCGAGTGTGATACAACTCATTGAAAGGCTACAATGCGGATTCTAGTGAAGATTACAACATCAAAGTCAGAGTCGAAGACAAAGTCATATCTAAAATGGAAACAAAAATTGATTATAAATTAGATACAAAAACATAGCAACTATCAATATCATTATATAACAGTAAATAATATCGATACTGCAATGAGTGAACTTTGGATGGGTTACAACTATAAAATCCGAGAAAAAAGTGCACAAAGAACTAAAGAACTTTATAGAAATGACGAGTCAAGATTTGTTGAACATTGGATGATTCTAATAATATTTACAATTGGAGATTGAGGAGATTTCTGAGTTGTACTATATTTAGGACTGAGTTCCAAAATATGGTAGATAGACTGAGCCTATAAATACTTAAAATTGCCATTATGTGGATCATCTTTTGTTACTTGAGTTTGGTGTGATAGAAATATAATTATGTTGGTTGTACAACTATCAATTTGATTAATTAATTGTTTAGGCTGAGCCTACATAAAGGAAGACATTCAAGTATTACTGCAACATCAATTAGTTGTTTAATTTTAATGCATTTTTATTTGTTCATCACTAATTCGTTAATTCCTCAGTTCCTCTGGTTTCCAAAACTTTAACAGAGGTATCAAAGCTTTGTCACTTTGTTATTTCAACAAGCATAGAAGAGTGGGATTTTAAAGAGTTTTCTCACCATGGGATCGATTAATGAGTTGTGATGAAAATGATCTGGCGAAGGAACGAACTATGCCTATTGGAAGGTTCGAATGGTTCACTTTGTCTCTACTATTGATGAAATTATTAGAGAATTGCTTGAGAGAGAATACATTGCTACAATGCAACCAGATTCAGATGGAAAACCTATTCCAAAACCAGCATCTTTCTCGATAGACGCCGTGATGAAGGACAAGGTTGACAATAATAAGGTGATCAATACCATCTTAAGTGTTGTTAATGTTGAATGCTTCAAATTAATGGAAAATTGCACTACTACAAAGGAAGTATGGGATGTTCTGAAGACATTTTTTGAAAATATGAACTTTTCAAAGTTTCCAAGTTACAACAATTAAGTTCTATTGACACATGTCAAGTGTGCCCAATAGTTTCCCGTATTTTTCTATTATTTGTAGTAGTGGTAAATTGGATATCATCTACACAAGGATTTTGCAGATCTCTTGAGAAATAAGGCTCCCTTAAAGTTTTATTAGATTTAATTTACTTTAATTTAACCAACCTAATTAAAACGGGAATTAAACACTATCAATCTAAAAATGAAACAATCAGTTAATTATAATAATTAAACTATAAGCAATTAAAATTCAATAAACAAATCTAATGCAATTCAAACAAACAATCGAGAAATCAATATAAATTAAATATCTAAATAATACATCTTAGACAATGATATGTCAACTGTTATATCTGGACATTTTCATTAAAGCATATTCATAATCAAATAATCATATTTATATAATGATCCTAAATCATTAAAATCTAATTACAATAGGTTTATATCCTTTAGTAAACTATCGACTTTTCTATATTCAATGGAAATAAGCCATATCCTTACCCTAATAACTCTACTTATTTGATAAAAGTCAATAACCTAGAATTACAATAACGTCAACACTCAATAAAATTCATACCTAATCCAAACTAAATAAAAACTTGAATTATGCTAGTGATTGAATAACCTAGAACACAATCACCTAGAAATCCACTTGATAATTTTCCCTATAGATTTATCCTAGTTACTACTTCTATAATTATTGTCAATAATCATAGACATAGATTTAAATACCCTATAAATTAAGAAACATATTGGCCACTATGCACTAAATGCAAAAAAATCATTAGTTGTGATACAAAAAACAACTTATTAAAATTGTGATTGATGTGTGTGATTGGTTTAAAGCATTAAGCACATAAACTCTTCATTATGACTAAATCGATGAATAGTTACAATCATGTCCAGAGTAATATTTAGAATAATAAGCTTCTCACTCATATTAATATTAAAAATCACTATAATCAAATAATTGAAAGACATTAATGTAAAATACTTCTATTAAATAAGTCTTGAATCTCCAAAGAGTCCAAAATCAATAAATAATGAAATACACTAATATTTAATTGAAAATACTTTAAAACTAATAATGGATAAAAGAGGGCGCTTAATTTCGAAGCCTTATGTCTTTTTAATAGTTTCCCTAAGTGAACAAATCATAGATAAACTCAATTCTTCGTATTAGTCCAAGAACTCGTCACTAACCTCAACAATTTATCATCAAGTCCTATGTTGTTCACAAATCACTGAGTTAATCACATGAAATATCTCTCTGGCTCTACCGATTCATTCAACGATTCGTTTGTAAATCTCAATTCGCAGGATAATTGCTTGCTCTTCTCTGAGTCCAATTCAAGCAACGATTTTTGTAAGATCTCGTATTGCTGGCTCATCATTGGACCATTTCTTCGGTTGACTGTTTTGACTTTTCATCATTTTTTTCTTCCATTTCTTCATTTTTCTAATTAAATCCTTAACTCATAAACAAGACAATACTCAGTGTAATATCATCATTTTCATCTAAAACCATCTAAATTACACTATAAAACATGTCTAATTAATGACTTGTCAAATAACCTCAAACTCACCACTTTGCTATCTATAGCAAATGAATACTTTCAATCATATTCTCTTTTCATTTTTTACATTTTGATTTCAATTTAATTCATATTAACTTAAAATAATAGAAGTTTTAAATAAAAGTGATCTTCAAATAGAAACATATTACCCTAAAGTAAAAGAAGTTCTATAGAATAGAAAGATTTTTTTTAAAAAAGAACCATCCCTTAATGATAACTCAACCACCCTATGCAATACCCCTTAGAACTTAAAGTTCAATTAATACCAAGGGCATCACACAATATAAGTTTTCTCAATCTCCACTTACAAGCATCAAGCTTACGATGACTAGTACATAATCTCAAAACACAAAAGCCACTAGATTAATTTTAATTTTACAAAATACTTTATAAATAATACCACAATCAAAATCAATGTGAGTTTTGCCAAGACACCAATGAATATATTGTTTAAAATGTGTTATATTAAGAAATACTTTAATCAACCCTAGCTTCAGCACTCAAGCTAAATCTTTTCTTTGAAGAGTTTAAGAACATTCGTCTTTTTCATCTCTTTTTTCCTACTTAATTCTAATTATTACTTTTTTCACTTTTTAATATATTTTTCATTTGACTTTTGACTTTTGAGTCCTTGCCCCATTTCCTGTGAACATTCTCACATTTTTTCACTATAGAGTCCCTATTCTATTTCTTATGGATTCTATAGGACTCTTTATATATTTCTAAACTCTTGTTAGCACTTGTCACTCTCCACTAAAGTTGAAGAGAGTATTCTTTCTAACTTATAAAATTAAACAATTTCTAACACATTTCTTCTTTCGACTTATGAGATAATAACTTTCTATATATATATATATATACTATAAAAATACTTAATCAATAACCTTTGTATTACAAGATTCTTAGAAATCTGTCTTGTTCATCTTGCAATATTGTTTCAATCTTCTACCCATTCTCATGACTAACACAAGACAATCAATCCTTATAAACTCATACATTGCATATACATAAGCTAGTAAAGTTAATAAAAATGCTATAAAAATATATTGATTCCTTATATCATATAATTCACATGTGTAATAAAAATATCAGTTCCATTCAAAACTTTATTATATATTCATTCCATAATGTTTTATTCTAACTAAGAATAAAGTAAAATGAAATTCATACTTACTTGAACTCGAAAGAAATTTGAAAAATTTCATCATTTCACTTGAATATCGGATCAAAAGTTCAAACTTTGGATCAATTCTAAACTTTTCTTCTACCTTTCTTTCTTTCCATGCATTTTCGTTATGCTTGTTATACTTCACCTTAAATACCCCAAACTCATTCTAGACCTTGTCCTTAAGGTTGGAAAATTAATTTGGATTTCAATAAAATAAACATACCTCGTGAAGCATAAATGAATTGATATGTGTAATAAAAAATTTAATGAAATAGACAAATATGTAATTCTATAAACTTCAAATGAATGGAATGCAAATAGAACATATTTCATTCATAGGCAAAAACTAAAGCAAGTGTAATACAATTAATCATTCATTCATTCATTTCATACAAAATAAAACAAACTATATGTGGCGATGTCCAGAAGTAAATTCATTGTTATTTTCATCTCCTTCAACCATTCTTGTAGAAGGTCGTGAAACATAACTATAAGTTAGGTTGTAAATCCCAGTTGGAAATTGCAACTACAAAGATGAAATGTTGATACTTCTCCTTGAATCTTGCAAATGACTGTCATGCCTTCTTTTAGACATAGAATGATGATATTGTAAAGTCCTCTCGTTTGCTGCTATCATTTCTTTATTTCAATGAATTTTCATTTGGCTACACATAAGTGAAGAAAATATGATTCGAAAAAATCCTGTCATCTTAGGCTGTCATGAAGATCGTGTTGATCTCGTATCAATACTTGGCACATTTACTTAAGCCATCAATTTTGCCATTTTCTATGCATCTTCTTTTGTCTTCCTTTTATTTTCTTTGATGCTCTGACTTCTTCCTTCTCTCGCGTTTATCATATAAAATTATTATTTTTCATCTTTTGAGTCATTTTATCATAATGCTTTCTTCATTCTTTGTACTCCCACATCATTTATTGTTTTCTCACAAATACATCAAACTCCCACATCATTTATTATTTTCTCAGGCAATACATCAAACTCACTATTGAAACTCACCCTCGCTTGCCTACACAATTGAGTGATCAAAATTAGGAATGGTAGTCATTCATTTTTATAGTCTTAATTGCACTTTTTGTAGAATCTTGTATAATCTTTCCAACATCGATATAACCTTTCTTTACCACTCTATGTAAAGTAAAATAGGTTCTAAGGTTCTTCACTTTAAAGTTTAGTCTGGTTGGATAAAAACATGCATCTATAATATAACTCCAACTATTTGTAATTTTTCTAAAATTGATAGTTTCAATAAATTTCAGGTGTCCTACATTATCAAGCACAAATCCCTTTCCCAGAAGTATCTGCAATGCTTCTTGGATCATCTCATAGGGATAAGATTTCCTACTGACATAAATGACATTCATGTAATCCTTTTCCATTCTCTATTTGTTTCGTGGTAGATCGAAAAATCTATTCAATCTCACATGCAAAATATCAATATTCTTCCCTTGCACTACTACTTTATCCTATTCATTACTAACATGCCTATTCATAAAAAATTGTCGCACAATTTCCTATTACCCTATTTCTCATCTACACGCACAATCTCTCGGAAGTTGCTCCCATCATTGATCTCTGATGATGCTTACAATATTATCCTCATACTTGCTTACATTTTGAATATTAAACCCTCTCTCATGAATTAATACCTCTTCTTATCTATATAGTATCTCGTATGAGCTTTAGGTCTCATAAACAACAAAAGGTCATAAGGCACTAAATGACTAGGGTCTAGATTCTCAAAATATTCTCCCTCATTATATGATAATGGAGATTGTTCTCCAAGCTCAAACTTCCCAAGTCTAGGTTATCTAATACTAACCTCAATAGGTACAATATTCATTAGGCGGCCTACATACGTTTATTTGGGTTTTTCTTGCACTACCCCATTTCGTTTATCTTTCTTACTACTCCTACCTCATCCTCTACATCCCTCCTCTCGCCATAGAAATACTTAACTATGATGAAATAGGTAAATTGAGATTCTGTATTTGAAAATTTCAAACTATCAAGATTTGGAAAACTAATTAAAATAAGGTTTTATCATTGAATCTCGAATGAGATGAAAATAATACGTCTAAAATAATTTAATCGACATATTCGTATCATAATTATGTATATATTGGAGAAATTCATAAAGTACATCCAAACTCATTTAACAACCCATATCCAAATAGAAAATTTGTATCTAAATCCATTTTTCAAAAATCATTTTGCAATAAAAACTCATCAACCACATTTGTCGAAATTATCATAAAAAACTCATTTTAAAAACATCGAAATAAAAGGAACGCTAAAGTATTAATTTATTACCTTCTTGAGAGTGAATCCCCAAATAATATGCTCCATTAGCTCCTTAAAAAATACCCACCTAAGCCTTAACTTGGTTGTATGAACTTGATTTCAAGATTTCTAGGGTTAAATTATTCATAAACAAGTTGGGATACACTTAAAAAAGCTATAATTCAAGGTTTGAAGGGTTGAATCTAGACAAAAATCAATTAACAATCAAATGGGTGCAATGGTTTTATGTGTGAAAGAGTTTATGGTTTGGCGATTTCGGGCCCTATTTTTATAAACACGGATTTGTATTTAACCAATTTAAGTTTAAGTGGATTCACTAACTATTAACAAGTTAAATTGCTAAAAATTAGTTTTTGTTGTCCATCGACTAGCTTAACGATTCTTAGTGTAAACGTGAATCATTGACTTATTTTTACACCAAATTTTTGCAAATGAGACTGATTTCCCCAGTGATTCCTAGTGTTATTTGGTATCACTAGCAAATTGTTGACCAATATCTACTATTTTTCCTATATATCGAATATTTTATTAATTCTTCACACATATTCATCATATTTAGGGTATAATTGATCAGTAATAACCAAGAAATATTATAAAATGAGATTTTGTTTGATAACTAAGAAACATTATACTACTAACTAACTACTTTTTTACTAAATACTATTAAAGACAAATATAGTTCAAGTGAAAGACAACTCGATCATCCTCCTTTCAGTTGGAAATATCCCCAAAGAAAGTTAAAAGGAGAGAGAAAATACATATTCTAACTATCATAAATCTAACTAATATAGAAAGGCAATCATCTATATACATATGGGCCGCTTCCCATAAAGCACTATTGTTTATAGTTATCATCTCGACTAGATAGATAAGATCACTCATCGTTCAACTTGAGCAAGTCAAGCAGTTAAACAACCAATTCTTGATCATTGTTGACATCTTTAGCTTCTTTATCATTCTTAGCTTTCCTATAACATCCTTCGATAGGTCCGCTAAACTTGTAGTAGTTGTCATCCTCAGGGTAATCATCACGGTAGTTATTAACCCCTTCATAGCATCATCAAAATTGTCTTCTTTGACATAATCATTCATCTTGTAACCATCATGAAGCCACATATAATCATTTCCCATCTTAAGCGTAACTATACATTTATCAACATCAAGAACATCTCCAGCCTTATTGAGAAAATTTTGTCCCATCAATATCATGTAATTTTTTTCAATCTTTGCTACCATCAAGAAGTTGGTGAGATACTTGAACTATTCTACTTGTACTGGCACATTCATCGACATTCCTAGTGGAAAGATCTTATCACCATTTGGTTGATTAACACCCAAAGGTGGTATGAAATCAATCTATAACATGGCCTTTTTGAACCATTATTTTGGTAAGATATTTATATCAGCTCCCGTGTCAAGTAGAACACCAGGAAAACTAGCATCATTGATCAGCACGTGGAGGAAGAGTTTCCCTAGATCATCTTTGAAAATCTCAATCAGCCGTCCTAGATCTTGAAGCTTTAGTTGCTCATTTGAAAATTTTTCTTCCACCGATTGCTTTGCTTACACTTCCAATTGTGGCTCTTCAAGTTGTTGCTTCTTCGATTTCTTCTTCTTATTGCATGGCTTTGTATACATGTAAAGTTTAATGGTTTCATCCTTAACGATTTCACTCAAGTTGATGTAAACATTGAAATTCTTTTCATTACATTTTGGAATTTATTTCTCAACCACACCACAAGATTAATGATCTCTATATCCTGTTCAACGAATTTTTTATAATAAATCTTTAACCTATGACCGTTTGTTTTAAATATTTTCATTTTTCAAATCTTTCTATTTCTACTACACCATGAGATAGTAAATTAATAACCATAAAGGTCTTATCCATCTTGAACAGAGTTTTCTAAAAAATAATTGTAGTCTTGAACAAAAGAGTAGAACTTTATCTCTTACTTGAAAATTTTTAGGAACTAATTTCTTATCATGAAATGCTTTGGTTTATCTTTATAAGTTGATACATTTTATACGTGCAATTTCTAAGTTTTTCTAATTCTTGAAGACTGAACTTACGTCGATTTCCTACTTCATCATAATTGATGTTACATGCTTTTATTGGCCAATAGGCTTTATGTTCTAGTTCTACTAGTAAATGACATGTTATTCCAAATACTAACCTTTAAGGTGTCATACATATGGGCTTCTTAAATGTTTTTCTATATGTACATAATGAATTTCTAATATAAGACTACAATCCTTACGTGTTGGACTAACTATTTTTTCTAGTATTGAGTTACTTTCTTTATTTGAAGTTTCAGCTTTTCCACTAGTTTATAGGTGATACGCAGTAGATGTCATATGTGTGACATTGCACTTATCAAGTAAATTAGCAACTAATCAATTACAAAAATGTGAGCCTCTATCACTAATAAGTGCTATAGGTGCTCCAAAAACTATAAAAACTTTTGATCTTAGGAACTTAACCACTATTTTTGAATCACTAGTTGAAGTAGTTTTTCCTTCTACCCACTTAGACACATAATCTACATCAAGTAAAATATAAGCATAACCATTCAATGGTGGAAATGGTCCCATGAAATCTATACCTCATACATCAAATACTTATTAAAAAAAGAATAGAAAGTAAACGCATTTGATTTTTTTGTCCTAAGTTTCCTATTCATTGGCAATTTAGACAAGATTATTTATAAAGAAACAATCATAAAATAAAGTGGGCCAAAAGAATCTAGAATCTAAAATTTTACAAGTAGTTCTAGATGGACCAAAATGTCTTCCACATGTATAAGTATGACAAAGAGATATAACAAGATTATACTTTCGACTGTGCTATATATCTTCTAATTATTTTAGCCGGTCCAAAATTTCCATAAATAGGGATCTTCCCGTAAATAATGTTTATAATCCTTTTAAATTTTATTCTTTTAAGCTCTCTTCAAATAAGTTGATAACCTATTGGTAGTAAGATAATTAACTATATCAGCATACTATGGCTCAACAATCTTTATACTATACAAATGTTCATCAAAAAATTTATCCCTTAATAGTATAAGTGGTTCTCTATTTTCTAACCTACTTAAATGATCTGCTACTAGATTTTCGGTTCCATTCTTATCTTTTATAGTAAGGTCGAATTCCTATAAAAGTAATATGTATCTTATTAGTCATGGTTTGGAATCTTTTTTGCTATTAAGTATTGCAATGTTGCATGATCAAAATAAACTATCACTTTTGTTCCTAATAAATAAGGTATACATTTTTCTAAGGCAAACACTACAACTAAAAGATCATTTTCAATAGTGGTATAGTTATGTTTAGCTGGATCTAGTGTCCAAGAAGCATAATATACAACATGAGAATCTTTTACTACTTTTTGACTTAAAACACCTCTAACTACATAGTTACTTGCATCACACACTATTTCAAAAGGTAACGACCAATCCTGAGATTTAATTACAGGTGTGGTTGTTAAAAAATCATTTTACTTATTAAATGTTATCTTGCAATCATTGGTAAATTCAAAAGGAACGTCATTTTGTAAAAGTTTGTATAAAGATTGTGTTATTTTAGAAAAATCTTTCACAAGTCCTCTATAAAATCCAACATGGCCAAGAAAGGAAAATATTTCTCTCATTGTAGTGTGGAAAGAAATGTTTTGATTACTTGAGTTTTGGTTAGATCTACCTCTATTCCTTTATGTGACACTGTATGTCCTAATATAAGTCGTTCATGTACAATGAAATGACCTTTTTCATAATTTAAAACCAAATTCTTTTATATGCATCTCTTAAGCACTTTAGCTAAATTAACTAAATATTCATCGAAAGAATTACCATAAACAATAAAATCATCCATGAAGACTTCAATAAAGTTTTCACATAATCAGAGAAAATACTAAACATACACCTTTGAAAGGTTGTAGGTACATTACATAAATCAAGTTATAGGCACACATCTATTAGTAAATGTACTAAAGGGGTAAGTAAAAATTGTTTTTTCATGATCTTTCGGGGCTACAAGTATTTGATGAAATCCTTAATAACCATTTAGATAGTAGTAGCTAATCTTTCTAACATCTTATCTATAAACGGGAGTGGATAATTGTCCTCCTAGTTGAGGCATTCATCTTTCTATAATCTATACATACCATCCAACCGTTTAGAGTTCTAGTTGGTATTAACTCTCCATGCTCGTTTGTTATTACTATAATTCCTTTCTTTTTAGGAACTACTTGAATTAGGCTTACCTAATTGCTATCAGCTATTGGAAAATATCATTCGTGCATCTAATAATTCTTATATTTCAACTTTTACAATGTCCATCATATGCGCATTTAATCTATGTTGAGCATGTCTAGAAGCTTTTGTGTCAGTTTCTAGATTTTTCCTTTTGATACACATAGAGAGAATTATTATTTTAATATTAGTTGTGGTCCATCCTATTGCTCCTTTAAATTCTTTTAGTACATTTACTAACATATCATTTTTCTCAACTCGTCAGTTTATCATAAATTCTCATTGGTAAATTATTATAGTCCCCTAAACAAACGTATTTTAAAGGATCTGTTAAAATTTTTAGATCAAATTTAGAGGCTTTAACTATAAAAGGTAATGTTTTTAATGAGATCTAGGTAAATTTAGATAATAAGTAAGTTCTAGTAGTTCTTTGTATGATTCCAAAGAACCTATTGTCTCTTTTATTTCCTTATCTCTATTATTATATTCCTCTAAATCTTCTATTACCAATTCCTATTTATCTGTTTTGTCTTTTTTAAAAGATTTGTCTATTAACGGGTCTATCATATCTATAGTGCATTAGGAAGAGACATCCATTGGGTATTTTATTACATCATATATATATATATATATATATTAAAATTCATAATATCATCATCTACTTTCATTATTAAAAGTAACGACCCAAAAACCTAAAACACCCATCCCGATGGTAATTTAGTAATTTCACAAACCCTACAGTAAATTGGTCCCACTATATAAATCTAATTGTAACCTATATCCTCTCTTTTGTTTGAAAACAAACCACGTTAGAGAGAAAAATGATTGAAGCTTAGTGAAAGAAACACACTTGAAGGTATTACCATATCCCATATCTCCTCTTCTATTGTTAAAACTAATTGCAAGTTTGTGTTTACTTCAATAATGGTGAAAAACTTATTTTGGGGTTAAATTTGTGAGCTTTTAATGAAGAACCTTAAAAAAGGTGTTGACACCATCAAAGATGGGAGTGGCGGCATAATCACCACTGTTGTTGAATGAAAGAGCGCGGCAACAACGCTGCTGTCGCTGCGGATTAGAGGAAGGAAATGGCAGGGTTGTCGCTACCGCCACTGCCTAAGAAAAGGGCCTCCATTGAAAGGCCTCTAAGTGAAGGGAAAGGGGAGGGGATTAGAGCCCCCCCAATTACCACTGTTGTAGGTAGGGACGTCCCCTGCACCGCCTAGCTAGGACGTGTCCCTGCCCAATGCATTAAGGGCCTATTTGTCCCCTATAAATTAGAGCAGGGGCCATGCTGTCCCAGACCGTCAAAAGGTGTTGACTGGTCAACACGAAATTCAAAAATAATATTAAATAAATAAAAATAAAACACAATACAATAAAAAAATATAATATAAGTAAACAAAAATAATATATACAAACATATATAGTAATATAAAAGCAAATCTTTGCTTTCAAATATGGCACTACCACGTCCTAAAGAGAGACCGACCAGGTCCCACCTCTCCACTCTTGCACCGAGCGATAGGGGACCTGTGAGACCCACACTAGTGGGACCCAAAGTTCATTTAATGGCAAATTGGAATTTAAAATGTGACTTATCGTTAATGTGACATATCTTAAATTGTATAAATTCGCAAAATGATTCACATAGATCCCCGTATGCGCAAGGACCGAGAGTGGATATCGAGGCGAGTCGAGGTAAGTAGGGAGCTTTGCTCAAGTATCAAATATGAAATATTATTAGATAATTAAGACTCATGATTTTAAATTCAAAACTAAGGAATGGGTTGCTTTATGATATTGACTTTATTTTACTTATCTATGGGATGTACATGTGTTGCACTAAAAAAATGAGATTATGTCTGCTCGGACAAGGAGATGGAATTACTTACTCTCGAGTAAGGAGTTGGATGACCCTCTCTTGGGTAAAAAGTTGGGATTATTCCTCATGGCTAAAGAGATAAGGTTAAATTACTAAGGACATGAGCGGTGCTAAACTTCTCATGAAAACCCTAAGTGATCTTGGTGTATATATCGACAATGGCTTGGACAAACTTACATTTGGGTTGATGGGACCATTGAGGGGACATAACGACCATTGTGTTGTGATCTTCATCACCTCGAGAGTAGGGAAATCAATCACTGAAATCAAGTCAATAACTAGTATGCATTAAATGGAACAATGACTTAAGATTATTATTATTATTATTATTATTATTATTATTATTATTATTATTATTATTATTATGGTTTAATGCATCTTAGAACTTGTCCTAAATGAATAGAATGAATGATTTACATTTAATTATAGATATGAATCTTATTTCCATGCTCTATACTAAATGCTTGATGATTTGATTTTAACACCATGCTAGATCTTACATTTTTACTAAGTAGTACTTGTGTGTTTGATGTTTGAGCGAGGTTTTCCTCTTATTGAGCTCAGTTGCCCCTTTTAGATCATCCCACTTTCTTTCCAAGTATGTCCACATCTGCTTTAGACTGCAACAAGGGAAGTGAGATAACTTGAAAGTCTTCCCTTGCATTGTGAGCCTCATGTGCTCCTATTATTTAGTTATTTGATTTAATGAACTTATGAATTTGTTGTAACTTAAGACATGTTAGGTAGTTTGAACCATTCATTGTCGTAATTAGAACTTATGGAAGCTTTTAGCGATATAGTGAATTGAATAGACTTTTGAAAACTTATTTCGCTGGTCTTTCTTTAATAGCTTTATGGATAATTTATTTCCTTGTTTCCTCATTTATTATCCATTTTTAAAGCTATTGTCTTTCCGTAGGTTTTGTTTAGTCGGCTAAGCTGTTGCTTGGGCTTGGTTCAAGCATCGGGCTTAGGTAATGGTTTGGGCCGTGCGACCCTTCCCCAAGTCGGGGAGGTCATCACATTAATGTCCATTTTCAAACATTAATCTTTGCTTTAGCTACTTTCAAAAATGGTCTTCTTAAAATTAAAGAAGTTCTATTACACAAATTATAATATTTATATATAAAACATAAAAATATGCCGAGAAGACTAAGTCGTTAACCCTGACTAGTACATCTTATAATAACCCTACCAGTTTAACAGTGGATATATCTACTAATTGTACAACTATACTAGTTTCTTCTAAATGTAAATCCAACATTTGCAAACAAATAAATAAAGACATAACATTTAAGGAGGATCCCATATCACACAAATCTTTAGTAATTCTTATATTTTCAATAGTACATGGAATGAAAAATATTTAAGGGTTAGAACATTTAGGAGATATTTTATTTTGAATTAGTGTTGTTACATGTTCTCATAGACTCACTTTTTCATTAGCCTTAATCTTTTTAAAACATAAACCTTTTATAAATTTTTGATAATTAGGTGCATTTTGAATGACTTCAAACCGAGGGATATTAACTACCGGTTTCTATAATGTATCATAGATTTTTTTTATTCTTGTAATTTCATAGCATTTTTATTATCTTCTAAACGATGAGAGAATGGTGGTTTTATATTAATTGGTCTATTTTTATCAAGTTCATCACCATTTCTTGTTTGGAATCCTATTACTTGTTACTTTAATTTCTTTCTCTAATTCTACTTCTATTTCTTCTCTAGAAATCATTTGGTCTGGCATTTTAGGTTCATCCATTGCTTACCATGTCTTAATATTATGGGTGGTTCTTTTTCGTATAAAGTAGAATACGATTGAGATGGTAACTTCCCTTGATTTACAAATTCACTCATTTCAGTTTCCATCTGACTCAATTAGTATTGCATCTCGGTCATATCATTTTGTAATGTTTGAATTATTCAATTTTTCTCTTTCTGAATTATTTGACGTTTTATAACTTTGATAACCCTAATTGTTAGTACAATTACCTACTTTTGGCTGTGAGTAATTTGTATAACTATTAAAGTTGTAAGTGGGATCAACAAATCCATCATATTGGTTCATTACATCATTAGATTTTCTATTTTGGTTTGTTGTCTCAAAAGCCATTCATTATGAAAAACACAATGTTTTACCTTGTTTGATCTATCCTTTAGTAATAATTCAACCATGGCTTTTAGGTCATCTATCTTATCGTTTGATCTCTAATATGTCCTTCTATTCATTTAACTTAGATTTTCATTAATATATTCACTGTTCTCACCATATTGTTTAGATTGTTCAGCCATTTTATTTATAACTTTCTTGCTAAAGATGATGTTGTGTCGAGCAAACACCCTTCACATACTATGTCTAAGAATCTTCGTTCTAAGTGATATATCCTTCATAATAATATTGCATTACAGTTTTTATGCAAATCCATGTATTGGACATAATGAGATCAATCTTTGATACCTATCCTAAAATTCATCAAATGTTTCTCCAATTTCCATCCTAGCATTACTAATTTTTTGTGTATATAAACTAATTAGTCTTACTAGGACATATTGATCAAGAAAGACTTGTAGCAACTTTGACCAATTAGTTATGGAATTTTGAGAGAGGTAAATTAATCAATAAAGATTGGCTTTTAAGGTAGAAGAAAAATCTTTTACTGTAACATAATCTATTTCTATATCCTTAGGTTTCAATGTGCCTACTTTTTACTCTCTAATAAAATTTTGAGCATCTTCATTATCTTCACCACAGAAACACGATGAAGAATTTATGAATCTTAACTTCAATTTGAGTTCTAGAAATTATATAGTAAAAGTTATGCATATAAGTTCATCGTGACATTCCAATCAGATTGCCTATTAGTCAGTTCTTCCTCTTCTTCAACCATATTATATAACACTTAACAAGAATGTTCTAAGAGATTTTTTAAAAATAGCCGACAATGATGCCAAAAATTAACACGTGTCGAGCATGCACAATAATTTCCTATTTCCTATTATTTGTAGTACTGGTGAATGGGACATCATCTCCCTAGGGATTTTGCAAATCTCTTCAGAACTAAGGCTACCCTAAAGTTTTATTGGATTTAATTTACTTAAATTTAACTAATCTAATTAAAAAGGGAATTAAACACTATCAATCTAACAATGAAACAATCAATTAATTAAAACAATTAAACAATAAGAAATTTAAATTAAATAAACTAATCTAATGCAATTCAAACAAAGAATCGAGAAATTGATTTAAATTAAACATCTAAACAATGCATCTTAGACAATGATATGGAAACTATCATATCCGAACATTTTCATTAAAGCATAGTCATAATCCAATCATCATATTTGTATAATGACTCTTAATCATTAAACTCTAATCACTATTGGTAGATAAACTTTAGAAAACTATCGACTTTCCTATATTCAATGGAAATAAGCAATATACTTACCTTTGTAACTCTAATTATAGGATAAAACTCAATAAGTAAGAAATTACGATATCAACACTCAATAAAAGTCATACCTAATCCAAACAAAAAAAAAATCAGAATTATGCTAGTCATTAAATAACTTAGAACACGATCACCTATAACATCCACTCGAGTATTTTTGCCCCATTGATTAATCCTACTAATTACTAATTATATAATTGTTGTTAGTAATCATAAACATAGATTTAAATACCTTATAATAAGAAACATATTTATTGACTTTTGTGATTGGTTGTGATAAAAAAAAATAACTTATTAAAACCATGATTGACTTATGTGATTTGTTTAAAGCATTAAGCACATAAATTATGCATTATGACTAAATTGATGAATGGTTTACAATCATGTCTAGAGTATTATTTAGAATAACAAACTACTTATTCAAATTAATGATAAACATCGCTATAAACAAATAAATGAAAGACATTAATGTAAAATATACCTATTAAATAAGTCTTGAATCTTCAAAGAGTCTCCAAAAGCAATGAACAATGAACTAAATAAACCTAATTGAAAAAACTTTAAAACTAATAATGGCTAATAGAGGGCTCTTACTTTTGAAGCCTTAGGGTCTTATTTATAATTTCCCTAAGTGTACAAATTATATATAAACTCAAATTCCTCATATTAATCCAAAAACTCACTAGTGACCTCAATGATTTGTAAACGAATCCTATGTTTAAAAATCATTGAGTTAATCACTCAAAATATCTCACTATACACCATCGATTCATCCAACTATTCATTTGTAAATCCTAATCCGCTTGCTCATCGCAGGCTCTTCTTTGCTTCCGATTTAGGTAGTGATTATTGTATAATATCATATTGCTAGCTCATCGCTAGACCTTTTCTTCAATTGACTATATTGAATTTTCTTCCTCTATTTCTTCCATTTCTTCGTTTATCCTAATTTAAGCCTGAAATCACAAAAAATAAGAGAATACGCAGTGTAATATCATCATTTTCATCTAAAACCATCATAAATTACAGTATAAAACATGTCTAATTATTGATTTCCATCTATGCTTGATCGTTTGAGATGAAAGAGGATGAAAACATTACCTCTTTCAATGGTTTTTTATGATACATTGCTAATAAAGCTTTTCAACTTCGAGAAAAGTATAATGATGAGCAAATAGTATAAGTTTCTCTTTGTGCTCTCGCTTTATAATTTGACTTGAAGATTATTTCAATCGAATAGTGTCGTGATATTACTAAGATATCTTTTGATGAATTGATGGAGTCTCTATAAACATATGAGGTGAATATATTTTAAAAATCTAGTTCTTCAAAGGAGAATTATGTGCGATCATGGGAGGCTCTTGGAATGTATACTTTAGCTTATGATCTGACCCTATCAAGTGTAAATTAATTATGTGTGTATAGGGAAGGAAACAGAGCGGCGGACTGGATGGCAAACCATGCTTTTGTATATGATTCGAGCACCTATGTGATCAGGGATATGCCCATTGGTTTACAAAACACTCTCCTAGAGTACATATCTCTAGTGTAATGTTTCCTAAACATTAACTATCTAGTTGTGTATCTTAGGCCCTTTAAGCCCCCTCTTAATCAAAAAAACATTGTTCTTTTAGGAAAGCTTATCGTGTTAAGACAACTATTTTTGATGACTCTATAGGAGATGAGTTTGCTATGATGGCAAAGAAGTTCTCAAGATTTTTCAAAAATTATAAGAGAAATTATGCTAGAACAAACTACAAGAAGGATATTATCAGCAATAAGCCTTCTACTCATGATAAGAAGATAGATGCTAAAAATAAACTCAAGGGCATTAAGTGTCATAAGTGTGTAGGAGTTAGACATTCTGATTGAATGTCCTACTTACAAGAAGAAGAAGTCCTTGAATGTTTCTTGGAGTGATGATGACTCAGATGATAAAGGTAAAGAGTCAAATGATTTTGCTACTACACTTACTGTTGTGTTGACATAGTCAAATGTTGTTGTTGCTTCTCTATCTATTGTTAGTGTTTCTAAACTTGATTTCGTAATATTTGACACGGAAAAGAATAAGGAAAGGGCCAAGGATATATGTTCTGCTATCAATGATGGGGATTCTGTAATAGATCTTCAAGCTTCTTATGTTCTATTTTTTGCTGAATGGACATCTCTTTATGATTAGAATTTTGACTTGAAGATGAAATTCTTCTCTGTCAAATTGGATTACAAGCCTTTTCAAAGAGATCACATGACTTTTCATGCACTTTTAAAAGTTCATGAGAATGAAATATCTATATTGAAGAAAGCTCTTTCTGATTCTAAGGCTATTACTACAAAGTTCCATTATGGTTCTTATAAATTCAACAAAATGATGCAAATTGGTCAATCTTTATAAGTTAAGCATGGACTTGGCAATATTGAAGGATTTGTAAATGCTCCTACCATCTTTGTCAAAGGTACCATAATAAATGAGTGTCAATCAAGTAAGACTTAAGTTGACACATCAAAGAAAAAAATATTTTGCCACAAAAGGTTGCTACAAGCGTAAAGAAAATGTGATACTTGTTGCTGACATCAAACACTTCCTCTTACATGTCATTATTATAGGATTGTTGGTCATATTCGACTACGATGCTATCGCATGCTTAAAGATTTAGTACATCTCAGAAGAAGAAAACATCTAAGAAGGTTTTAAGAGTTAAATATCAAGTTTTGAAAGTTAAATTTCATAAGGATATAATAGAGCACTTGCAACTCTCGACAACTACGACCGCATTATTGTATTGGAATAGTGGTTGTTCCATTTACGTGACTACTAACAAAAACTTTGTTACAAATTATGAATAACATAAGGAATGTGATGTTACATTTGGTAACATAATAAGAAAGGCTAGGATGTTGGCAAATGAACTCTTAATATTGTGGGACTGCTAATCTTAAAGGAGTTTTAGATGTTGATGGGTTGAAATCTATTTTGATTGACATAAATCAGTTGTGTGATCAAGAATATTTTATCAACTTCATTAAAGATCATTGCTAAATAATCAATGAAGAAAGATAATGCATCATCTATAGGATCCATAAATAAAAAAATTGTTATATGATGCTTCAATATTCCTTATAACCTCATGAGCTACAAGTTATGTACAACTCTATTTCTCTAACTAATATAGAGCTTTGACATAGAAGGCTAGGTCATCTTAATTTCAAGCAACTTAAGAAATCGCTCTTTCATCATGCTATATGAGGTATTCCTAAACTATCATTTAAGTCTGATTCTATTTGTAAGGCATGTCAAATGGGTAAACATCATTCTTCTTCACATGTTGGTCTTAATGACATATTGACATCATTTGTATTAGAATTAATGCATATGGACTTGTTTGGTCCAATGCAAGTTGAAAGTCTTGGGAGAAAAATAAATCTTTTTGTCATTGTTGATGACTACTCAAGGTTTACTTGGATTCATTTGCTACATGATAAAGCAAAAACATTTGATGAATTTTAGAATTAACTAATCGAATTCTGAGTGAGAAAAATGGTGAGGATGTATCCATTGAGTGACTTCGTAGTGATCATGGAAGAGAGTTAATGAATCAGCAATTTGTTAATTATTATGCTAAATTTGGGATTAAGCATGAATTTACTACTCCTAAGACATCATAATAGAATGGGTTGTTGAAAGGAAAAAATGCATAATTTAGGAGATGACGAGAGTCGTGCTAGATGAGAAAAATCGCCTAAGAATCTTTGGGGGGAAGCATTAAATACTGCCACCCGCATTATGAACAGAGTTTATTTTAGGCCACTAACTACAAAATCTTCATATGAAGTCTAGAAAGGCAAAAAGCCTTCTCTCAAACATCTTCATGTTTTGGCAGTACCTATTTCATATTAAATGAGAGATCACTTGGAAAAGTCTGATTCCAAAAGTGATGTTGGAATATTTCTTGGATATTATTAGAATAGTAAAGCTTGTAGAGCTACAATAAGCAAACTGTGATTATGATGGAATCTATAAAGGTCATGGTTAATGATTGTGTAAGAATAGAACAATTGTCCTTTCAAAAGGATGATGATGTTGAGCTACCAACACCAACTAGCTCAGCACTACTACTTAGTCTACTGCTAAAACATCTAATTCAGATATCACTACTCTATTTGATGAAGATGATAATGATAATGATGTTTCAAAATATCCTACTATTATAGAACTTGGTTCTACTTCTACATCTGTCATTCCACATTCAAGGATGCTGAAAGATCATCCAATTAAGAAAATTATTGACTCAATTATTGATCTATTGCAAACTAGAAGTATTCCTCTAGTTTACTATAGGAATATGGTTCGTTTTGGTTGTTTTACATCTCAAATTGAGCCTAAAAACTTCAAAGAGACTCTAATGGATGAATATTGGGTAAATGCTATGCAAGAGGAACTCCATGACCTATGAATGTTAATATCACTAGTACTAAGTGGATATTTTTCAACAAGACATATTAGAATAGTATCACTGTTCGCAACAAAACCAAATTGGTTGCATAAGGATACACATAGGTTGAAGGTGTTAATTTTGATGAGACGTTTACTCCGGTTGCTAGATTGGAATTTATTCATCTACCATTAGCCATTGCTTGTAACAAAGGGTTCAAGTTACAACAAGTAGATGTCAAAAATGTTTTTTAAATGAGTATTTGCGAAAAGAAGTCTATGTTGCACAACCTAAAACATATGAGGTTCATGATAAACCTAATGATGTTTATCATCTAAAAAATGCAGTTTATAGTCTGAAGCAAGCACCACAAGGTCAGTATGAATTAACTACCTATTTGCTGGAAAAAGGGGACAATAGAGGGCCTACAGAAAAGACACTATTTCTTAAAGAAGAATAAATAGTTTGTAGATTGTAAATATATGTCAATGATATCGTTTTTGGGATTTAATAAAGAAAGAATTTGAGATGAGCATGGTTGGACAACTAACTTACTTCTTAGGTCTATAGATTACTCAATCTCAAGACATATATTTATATCCCAGAATATATGAGCTCCAGTGAGAAGATTCATAAGGATGACAAGGGTGTTGATATCAATCCTACATTATACGAAGGCATGATTAGTAGTTTATTATGTCTTACTACTAGCATACTCAAAATTTCTTTTAATGTTGGGGTTTGTGCTCGCTATCAGGCATGTAGCATCCCCTAACCCGATTATGGTGATACCCGCACTAAAACCCTAATTAAGCCCATATTAACTAACCAAACTTAACTAGAGCCAGCAGCCTGTCCTCCTTCACCTGATAAACACCACTCTATATCGAATATCGATACAAAACAAATATTATACGCAACAAAAATTAAAAACTTTTTCGATAATCAAATAAGATATTTTAATAAGATACACAATATTAAATAAAATCGAGAAAAACCTTGGTTATATAAATCTCCCATCCTTTTTGGTATTACAAAATTGTAATTCAATACAAATATATAAGACAAGGAAACTCATTACATCGAAGAGAAGATCAAGACTCTTATATCTTCTCCATCCCATAGTTGTAGCATTCGTCTATTATCCCGTAATGTTAATTGGGGTGAGCACTCCAACTCGCTCAGTAAGTAGATTTTCACATAGCCATCAACATTTCATATAATAGTCAATAACATTATGCAATAACAATATGCACCAATGTTAACTAACAATAATATGGAATACATATAATTCAAAACATAATGGATGCATAGCAAGTATCAAGGACTATTACACTGTGATCCCCATTTTATTTATAAAGCTAGAGATCAATTACCCACCAACGCCATTAATGCGAATGCTAAACTAATACATTGCACATATGTGATGTCTAGCTAATCCATTAATCCCTAATGGTTTTATCCCAAATCCTTCTAGTGTGTTTGTAATCCATGCAACCTATCGAATTGAGCTGGAGTTATATATATGCTAGGAAGGGAACCCATCTCCTAGAAACCTATTTTCAAAATCAAGAGCTATAGCTGTTGTCACATCACCCACCATTTTCCATTTATTGAAAACCATCATAGTGTACATAGTTCGCATTGTATTCCAATAACTACATAAGCTACATATACTAGAATAGACAGGCAACATTGATAAATGAGCGAATCAATACTTACATCAAGTTAAGTGTGCATTTTCAAACTTTCTATATTTTTGAGTCACTCACGCTTTTTCGATGTTCCAAAACCTATCACCAATCATTTGTAATCCATTTAGGTTTAGTACAATACAAATGGAACCCCTAGTCCAGTCCCTAAGTCCTTTAGAATTCCTCATAAAGATACAACACAGTTGCTATCTTCTGGAGTGAAGGCGCGCTCCCTCACTTGGTGGGGAGAGCTCCACCAACTGTGTTCATCATAGTTGATGAAGGGAGTGCGATCCTTTGTTAGGTGGAGCACGCTCCACTATGCAGTCTCAATAGTAAACAAGGCAACAACGTCTATTTCTCTACCAAATCCACCTATTAACCTTAAAAACTATCCTAAATGATTAGGGAGGACATCAAGTGAGGTTGCAAACCATTTCCATTCAACAATAACCACAATTCACAGAGATTTCATTGCCCACTATCAATTGAGCTTTAATGAACTCAAAAACAAATCTTACCAAAGTAATGATCAATGAATTTTAATCCTTTTAAGCTCCCCAATCTCATATAATTCAGCTCTTGAACAACCTCGTTTGATCTGAATCAAACCGAAACCCTTGGTTGTCTCTCCCGAATGATTGAATTGAGAGGATATGAACGAGTTTTTTATTTGTATATGGACCAGTAAATTGATGTGTTAAACGCTCCTTAAAGTGACACCAATTTTGATACATCAAGCACTTACGCTTATCTTGAGGTCGATCAAACGATTCATATAAATTAAAAGTAAACTTTATAACTTTATATATGTATATTTATATATAAAATATATATATATATATATATATATCATGTATTTTCTCACCAATAAATTCACTGGACATGCCTACGTTTATTTTCAGGCTTAAGCATTAATTTCACAACCCCCTCTTCGTACTTGGTGTACCGATAATTTATTGTTTATTTACATATTTCTCCAATTATACATTTGTATTAATCCATATATTAAACTCACAACCTATAAAATTTATTTAGCAATTCAAACAAAAAAAATCCATCACGCAATTAAGAACATATGCTAATTGAGGTACTTTGGACTTAACCACGAGTCTAACTCAGGTAATTAGGATTTGGATTAGTACTAATCACCAGCTAAAAGTAATATGTCGTTATAGTCTCTCTAATTTAAAACAATTTCATCCTCAAAATTAAAGTAAACTTTAAAGTTACTTGTAGTCTTGAAGAGAAATGAAAACTGCTCCTTAATATAAGATACCCACTCCCAAGTTAGTTTTTCGTTTTCATGAAATTGCCATTTCACTTTAACCAAAAGTATTTCTTTGGTTCTTAGCCTCTAAATCTTATAATCAACTAACTGAATTGACTGCTTATCGTAAGATAAGTCTTCCCAAATATCAAATTCATTCCAATCAATCTTTGGAGTGAATGAAGTCTCCGTTTTACTAAATATAGATTTATGGAAGACGTTTTAAACTCCAGATAACTGAGGAAGCAAATTAATCTTATAAGCAATAGGACTAGTCTTTTCCTGTTCTTTTAAAGGCTCAATTAACCTAGAAACTATTTTACCTCATAATCTAAACCTATACTACTTCTTTCATATGTGAGACTTTCAATATAACATAATTATCCTTTCAAAAATCCAACCAACTATGATATTTATCGGCATATCGCTTTTCTTTTAGCTGTGCTATAGTCAAATGTTGGCAAATATGCTACATTTCCTCTATATAGTTTTAAATCCATTCTGGCTCTAACAAACTCTAATCTCAACCCTGTTCAAACACTAGGTTAATGACATGGTTGACCATCTAAAGCTTCAAAGGAGCATTCTAATGCTTGCTTTGCAATTATTTTTACAAATGAACTCACACAGAGATGTATTTTTTCCAGGGTTACCACCAAACTCCAAGACACGAGCTTGAATTATATCCATAGCACTAAAATTAGTCACTTTGGCTGCCTATCAAACAACTATAATATACCGTACTCGAGGTTAAGAATAGTTCTCAACTGTCACAATAATAGCCTTCCTGGTTTCCTATGCATATCCTTAATTTGCTAACATGTCCCATGTCTTTTTACAACTTAACAATATTAGCATTCATCTCAAGTCAACAATAAATACGGCTTATTTCGTGATGTATCAATAAAGTGATCTAAGAGATTTTCACTTCCTTTCCTGCCTCAATAGATCATGAGTTGGATTCCATAATCTACCCATGATCCATAATGCACCATTATCAAAAACTGACTAATCAGGATAAACTATACTACTCATTAATCTTTGACACACTATATAATCCTGATTAGCCTTCTGATAACTAATCAACGCTCAATCATCTCCAATTTAGTAGGATTCAAACTCAGAATATTAGATTAGTAGCTCTAAAATTAGCTCTCTTAATCGATGATGTGTCAGCTAAAATTACACAAATCATCATCCCGATGTTTTCTCAAGAAGTCTAAACTGAAAATCTCTAATAGTAGCAACAATTCTTTTATATTTATGAGTAGCAACTGTATACTAATAGTCTGTTAACATCTTTCTATATAGTTCACTCAGGCTCTAATTAATTTGTATGATTACTTCTCATCCTACCAATTTACGATGAAGTACAATATACAAGTTTTTCAAGGTAGACACCTCAACTTATATTTAGCTTGATAATATCAATACTAGAGAACTTGCACAACAACATATTTCTTCCAGGATTTAACATCTTTCCATTCATAAGCTTTAAAATTTATAGTTTCTTGAACTAAGATCAGCTACAAATATTTTGTATTAAAATTGAGAAAGGTCCTTCCCATCTATTATACATCTTTTCCCATCTAGGAAGCAAACTTTCGGTTTCTTACAAAACTAATAATCGTGGTTCTCCACAACTATAAACTCTTTCTATGCACATATATCTCATTTATTTTTCCATGAGAATTTAAACCATAATACTAATAATAAATTTTTAGACTCTATCGGTCTTACATTTACATCATCAATGACCTTCAGTTTTCATCACAACTTAGGTTAATCCAGCAAGAATTCATGAGCATGAAATGTCATTCATATAGGGTAGAATAATATAACCTATTAGGTTAATATTACTCAGCTTTCACCTGTTGATATATCTCATATTTCTTTATAAAATTGACATCATCAATTTTCATTCCAGTTACCAACAACTCATTCTTATCATAATGACTTTGGATTTCACCGAAATGAACGTCTTAAAGAAATCAATGAGATGCTCGCAACATTCTTACCTCACTTTCTATTCAAATTCTAAGAATTTTCCTTACATGCTCAATGTTTTGATATGAGATTATCCATACTAAATATCAATAACTAGTAGCCAATTTTGTCCTACTAGACTATCTCAATCAATTTTTTCAATAATTTCATCACTCAATTGATCATCATTAGCTCAGCTTTAATCTGAGCTCAAAAGAACAAACTTGTAGTTATCAATCTAGATAACTTAGCTATGATATACCTGCGCAGGACTTCAATTTAGTCACCAGGTAAACATCTCACTTAAAAGATTTAACATAATAGCTTTTACTATAACTACATCCCCTGTCATTTTTTCTATTCGAGGCATTATCAACACAATCACCTTGATGATTGATTGTTTAGAGTGAATTCATAATACTTTGGAAATTTGAAGGTAGCTATCTTACCTTTAATTTCTATCACTATGACAATTCCACTTTTTAAGATTCTACGGTTTAAAATTCATTACTTTAACCTTAAACCAATCCACTGGTATTTATATTCTTTAGCCTATCTTTTAATTATTCTTTTAAGATTCTTATTAATCTCAAAAAATGATTAAAAGACTCTTCATAACATTTCTTCATTTTACAAGTTATGCCTTTCTATATTTGGTACAACTATTAAATTAGTTGTCTCGAGATTATCAATGTCCAATAGTTCATCTCCTTAGTCTTGAACTATTTATATAGCTAGAAAATATAAGCTATAGTTTTGCTTTATTATGTCAACACACATTCTTACATAAATCATAAGTGTTAGGATGAATCTCTAATTTTTCCATAATTTAGATAAAATCTAGCAAATATTATAATCAAAATATAGTTCAACTTTCCTCCAAGGCATCCTTGTATTTGATTTCAATTTGTAACAATTATCAAACTTAAGTTAAATGAATAAATTACATAATGATACTAAAGATCCCTTTATCAATCACTTGTAATATTCAATTATTTCAAGCTTATACTTCCATTTTTACCTTATGTTGAATATATGAAAATTTCATATTGTCTTAGTTACAGTCAAATCCCCTAATTTGTTATTAATATTCAACATTCATATAATTAATTAACCTTCGAAACTTAGCACTGACACTTTGCAATATCTGGTGTGGACTAATTTACTAGTACTAATTTTCAATTATGGATAGTAATTGCTTGTGCATCATTTAAGTCTTCAAAGATTCCATGTTATTATTGATAACACAATAACAACTTAAATGAGTTAGGACTTAAAATCTAACACTTTTCATTCATGAACATAGCATGAGTCCTATTGAATTCTATCATCCACTTAAAATGATCCAGTAATTGCCTGAAGTCATTTTAAGTATATCCTGAACTTTGATCATATCACTGTGAAAATCAAATCTCAACTAATTCTTGAGGACCATTGATTTCACATTATTATTAGAATGAGTTGTCAATCCTACGTAATGAATTCTCATTCCTTCTACTATATGTTATGTTCTTTTGATTCCTCAAATCCTCAGATCTATTGATTACTCATTCTCCCCGATTTATACTAACCTGTCTAATGGATCAGACTAGGATATCATACCAACTCACCGATACGCTCTAGATTTAAGAAATCTTTTATTTTACCAATTTAAAAGATATCTTCAATCTCACCTTTCATTTTCCATGAAATTACATGTTATTCCAATATGTATTTGCACCATAACTAGATTCCTACTTCATAATAGCTTATGAAGTTTAAATACATTAGTGATTTGCAAACCTCAATTAAGCCTTTTTCTTCAACCACTAATTCATTTACTAAATAACTTTCATTATTTTCCTACAAGTCTAAATACTAGTATTACATCTCTTCTCAAAGTGGTCCACCACCTTTGAGTTCCACCGAAAGTCATTAAGTATTCCATTATTTCATAATCTCCATTCTCTTAACGTATGATTCAAGGTCTTGATTCATTAGATACTTTTCCATTGACTATTATTTGCTAATAATATCAGTGAGAACAAAGACCATTGATAACATTAATAGGAAAAAAGTTTACTTTCATCTTTGTAAACTTTCTTATGACTTTCCTTTTAATCTCCTCGAGGATAAAATTCTCATGAATTCTCACCTCCAATACCTTATCATATCATGAGAAATAAATGGTCTTTAACCATCTTATCATCGATTAGGAAAGGCATAACTCCTATATCTCCCACGTAGATATAGTATAACACAATAAATAACATATTTCAATCTTTTATCTTTCGGTTACCCCCTCTAAAATCATTATAAAAACCATTTATCATACCCTATGCTTATTTATAACTCGAGACAACTCTCAGAGTTGAATAACTTAGGTTCCATTATTAAGGTACTCTGATATACCTTAAACTTTGAAGTAGGCTATCATTCACTTCGAAAACCATTTAAAAGTGAAATTAAGGTTTAAGCCTTGTATATGATACCATACTGTATCACAATTACCACTTAACTCGAAACTAATAAACCCAAGACTTTGATAGTAAAGCTGTATCAAAGTTATCAAATGTAACAAAGCCCTTAAACCTAAACTCTGATACCAAGCTATATCAATTCTAAGATCCATAGGCTACGATACTAAGTTATAGCTTCCACTAACTCAATTAGGGTGATACCCGACATGAAACCCTAATAAAGCCCATATTACCTAGCTAGACATAACTAGAACAAGCTACTTGTCTTCTTTCACCAATGTTAACTAACAAGAATATGAAAGGCTTATAGTTTAAAACATAATGGATGCAAAGCAAGTATCATGGACTACTACACTGTGATCCCCATTTTATTTATAAAACTAGGGTCGATTACCCACCGACGCCATTAATGCCAATTTTAAACCAACACATTGCGCATATGTAATGTATAGCCAATCCATTAATCCCTAATGGTTCTATCCAAAACCCTCTAGTGTGTTTGTAATCCACGCAACCTATCGAATTGAGTTGGAGTTATATATAGGCTGAGAAAGGAACCCATCTCCTAATAAGATATTCTCAAAACCAGCAGTTAAGCTGTGGTGACATTACCTACAATTTTCCATTTATTGAAAACCATCATAGTGTACATAGTCCACCATTCCAGTCCAACGACTACATGACCTACATATACTAGAATAACCAGACAACATCGATAAATACGCAATCCATCCTTACCTCAGGTTAAGTCTCCATTTCCAAACTTTCTAAGTTTCCAAAACACTCACGTTTTCTTGGTGTTCCATAATCTATCACCAATCATTTGTAATAAATTTAGGTCTAGTACACTATAACTAGAACACCTAGTCTAGTCCCTAAGTCCTAAAAAATTCCTTATCAAAATACAACACGGTTGTTGTCTTTATAGGTGGGAGTGAGCTCCCTCACTAGGGTAGAGCACGTTCCACAAATTGTGTTCATCACAATAGACGAAGGGCGCGCATTCCTTTATTAGGTGGACCGTGCTCCACCTTACACTGTCTCGATGGTGAATAGGGCAACAATTAATTTTCTCTACCAAATCCACCAAACAACCTTAAAAACTATCCCAAATAATCAGAAGGATCTCTAGTGAGGTTACAAACCATTTCTAATCAACAATAACCAAAATTCATAGAAATCTCATCATATGCTATCAATTGAACTTAAATAAACTCAAAAACAAATCCTACCAAAGTGATGATATGTGAGTTTTAATCGTTTTAAGCTCTCTAATCTTAACCAATTCAGCTCTCAGAACAACCTTTTTCGATCTTAATCAAACTCGAAATCCTCGTTTGTCTCTTTCAAATGATCAAATTAAGATGATAAGAATGAGTTTTTTATTTATATATGGATTTTCTCGAGATATGCATCACCCTATCTTGAGATCTATAAACGATTGATGTATTAAAGTGACACTTATTAAAGTGACACCAATTTTGACACATCAAGCACTTACGCTCATCTCGAGGTTGATCAAATGATCTATATAAATTAAACCAAACTTTATTACTTATATATATTTATTTATCAAATATATATATAATTCATGTATTTTTTTGCCAATATATTCACCAAACATGCCTTCGAGTGTTTTCGGACGTGCACATTAATTTTACAACCCCCTCATCGCACTTGGTGTTCTGACAACTTATTTTTTATTTATATATTTCTCCAATTATAGGTTTGCATTAATCATTCTATTAATCCTACAACCTATAAAATTCATTTAACAATTTAAACAAACATAATTCATCACGTAATCACACGCACATGTTAATTGAGGTACGCCAAAGTTAACCACGAGCCTAACTTGGGTTAATTAGGATTTGGATTAGTACTAATCACCAGCGTAAGGCAACATGTCATTACAAGGCATGTATGAAAGAGTCTCATCTGGTTTCTGTAAATAGGATTCTCATTATATGCACATAATAAATGACTTTGGTATACTATTTATTAAGGGATGTGCAATTGACTTGATTGCATATAGTGATGCTAATTAGGCTGGAAATATCGATTATCGAAAAATTACTATAGGTGGATGTTACTACATGGGTTTTAATCTAGTTTCTTGGAATAGAAAAAAACAGAATTGCATTTCGCTATCTACTAGTGAAGTTGAATATATTATTGCTCGCAATTGTTATATAGATGTAGCAAATGCTCAAAGACTATTGTATTGCTTCATATAAGTTTACAGTTTACTATGATAATAAAAGCACCATTGATATTTTGAAGAACCCAGTTCAACACTCTAGGATGAAACATATTGATATTTGTAATCATTATATCAGGGATCTAGTGGAAAAAGATCAATTTGTATTCAACATGTTCATGTAGAAAAATTATTAGCTAATATAATAACAAAGGCTCTTAACATACATACTTTTGAGAGATTGCACCATGAAATTGGCATTTGCTCTCACTAGCATGGGTTCTTACTAAAACCTGGCAGTTATATGTGTATATGTAGATATCTATGTGTTTGACATTTTAATTATGAACAACTTTTGAGTTTGACCAAGAAAATGCCATTTTAATTTCACGAGAATGCGTGTCATTTCTATTAAGTTTGCTATAAAAAACTAGTCGTTACACCTAATCAAAAGGGACTAAAATGTTCTGTTAGACATAAGGGATTAATTTTATGAGGGATTTAAGAGAGATTTCAGTTCTAAATTGGGTTTATATTTGTTGATTTTATGTGATTATCTTGTTTCCATAAATCAATCTTCCCAATTCAAGTTTTTCTCTCTCAATGTGACCTTATTTTTCTTCTCTACCATTTTCTTATACTTCTTGCTTCGAATTACTGCAAGAATGTGTCAATCAACTTCTTCTACCCCACACGATGACTCTACTACAACGGTTAATTTTCTAACGCTTGAGATGAAGGGTATCTACTATCAACTTCCATTAAATAAAATGTACATCAGTACATCATCAAATCCTCAAAATTTTATATAGATTATAAGGGTGAAATTAGGGGCAGTTTAACATGACAATCTGTAGGGTAATCGGGCTCTTCCAAGAAAGCCAGAACTGCTACTAAGGGAAAGAAAAATTTGATGACGATGACTCATTAGAGAGGATTTATGATGTAGCCAAGGCCATCAATAAGGCCTCTGACCAAATAAAGATCGTGTTCATTTCATAGTACTTTGTTGTACCTATTCCATTTGCATTTTGTCATTTTTGGTTGTTGGAATATGCAGAGATATTCAAAGATACAATGAGGAGGAAATATTGGTATTATCAACCGATCAATGTGTTATATTTTCATGATACTGGGTTAGACATCTTGCAGATACAAATTGGTATTTGCGGTCTGATAAATCATGAGGCTTCTTGATGTGTGTGCCACAAGTATAACAACTCGCTTGTAGTAGTATTGTAATCAACTTACGTTGACTACTAATTTCATCCTTAAGGAAAGGCTTTTGCATTAGTCAGTTACCTATTTAACATTGAGTTATTGTTAAGGAAATCCTTTTTTTTAAATGATTTTATACTAAACTACTCTATGTAACAAAACAATAGAAACTTTACTTAAACTCTTATATTAAGGATATCTTAGTTCACAACTGTACCTATGTAATTTAACATTATGCTTTTCAAACACTTTTACATCTCAATATGTTGTGAGCAATGCCTAATTAGAATAGACAGATTTCCTTCGAATCCACTTTAACTCATTGTCATTACAAAAAAGATTATAATGTGCAAACTAGAACTCCACCTATCGTTGTATATAATGTAAGATCCACATTGCTTCAATGTACCAAATCTTTAGATTCATAACCACTTAAGTTTACTATACATGCCTCGATAATCCATAACTATCTATCGATGTTGTTTATTTCACCGTTGTACTACTCATGTCCATATTAAAAACTTCAATGGCCATGATAACTTTCAAAACCTAATATAATTAAATACGTGATCAAGATGTCTAAAGCATTACGCTCAGAATCAATACAAACTCCAACCATTGCACTTTTTATATTCACTTTCTACTCATGTTCATAGCATTGCATTCATGCTATAGGATCCATTAATCCCTAAGATTAATAAACTACTCATACATCATTGAAACACAAATATTAAAATTTATAATTGAAGTCATTCCAAATCATATATGAATACAAATATATTACTTTCAATGAAACTAATGAAACCAAACTTGAATTGCAAAAGTGGAGTCTTCAATATTTTCTCCACACAAAATTCCTTAATACTCAAATCAAAGTAAACTTATGTAAAAATACTCTATTGGTCGCTAATAATTGATATATTGTTATTTTATCATGTCCTAATACCTATTTATACTTCTTAATGACAATTAGAAACCTTAGTTTACAATTTAACACAAAATAGAACTCTAATTATCTAATTTTTTCCTATTTGACGTTGTCACTTATGTCCAAGCATCGTGTGTGTTAAGCCATGGTGCTATCACTATGGTGCCTCTGAGGGCTATTTTCTCACCTCCTATGACCTCGGTGCTATCCCCATAATGTCTTGGCGACGTCCCTTATGTTTCACAGTGCTACCACTGCGCCAAACATCCAACTTTGATTTCTTTACTTATTTTGCACTTCCACGCTATGCCTTAGCACTCCACAGCACCACCATGTGTAGCCATAACACCAACTATACTTTTGTGGGTCTTTACTTCGTTTCTTCTCATTTTTTCTCATTTCCTTTCTTAACACCTTAATTACCTGAAAATGCAATAACAACATTAATTAGTGCTCATTTAGGGATATTTAGACTAAATATACTTCTCAATTAAACCTATATATAAATCTAAATAATCACTTATCATATACCCCCAAACTTGAGATTTTTTGTGTCTCGAGCAAAAGTGTATTCTACTAAGTCTCTTAATAACTAGTTCTAATTCAATTTACATTGTTCATGGAGTATCCTTTAATTCACTAAGTTTCAAGTTAATAATCCACTTAATAATTTTTTGTTTGCAAAAAATTGTATTGTAAGACATGTAGCTTTAACAACACATATAACTTCATTTTTGAAACACCAAAGTTGATCATAACCAAAAACCATCACTACTCATAAGTTTATTTCACCTCAACACTCAAGTAGCAACTATGCAATCTCATGATTTCTCATTATGCTCAGGAATTCACAAATAAACATGGATCATACTCACCTTTGGTAGACTTTAGTACTTCAAGAGTCTATAGGACTTAACATTATTGGAAAAGAGACTTAACTCAACTAGCAACTCGTACTCAAGCTAAATCTTTTATTTGAAAAGTCTTATTTTACTTTCGCATTCTTTTCTTTATTCTATCTTCTATCATTTTCTTTCCTTTTCATTTTTATTTAACGGTTCTTGCTCTTTTTCCAATGGACTCGATTTTTCCTCACTTTTTCCAACCTTAAAGTTCTCTGCTCCATTTCCTATAGAACCTATGGAATTCTCTCATTTACTCTTTTATTTCTAAAACTCATATTAGCACTTCTCATTTTCACTTAAGCAAGTAAGTTAACTTCATTTTTTCATTTACAATACTTATTTCTTCCCTTTTTTGCACTAAGTCTTTACTTGCTTTGTATTATCAAGTACGATTCACACTTAGTATAGAATCGTTAGATATCTAAACTTTTCCACAAGATGTGTTCTAGTTTCTTTTGTTTGTATCAAGTTAAAGGTTTTCCTTAAATATAGGTTTCTAATCATGAAATCACACGTTTTTTGCTACATTTCATTATTTTCTTCTTCAAGATTTTAAAACACTTTCTTGAGTTTCATATCAAAAAGATACTTGTAATATACTCATCCATAATTAAATTAATAAATTTTCAAATGAACTACTTATTCATTACATAATAATATATATATAACCTAATCTATATACTTAAACATTTAAATAGTAAGAAGAATGAAAAATTTATACACTACCATGCTTTCCTCTTTATCTGCTTTAAAAAATTAAAGATCATACATACAGTGTTTATCCTTATTTTTCAGCCTATCTTACCACTTCCCATAGTGTATAGTAGTGTCAATGCCCCCAAACTTAAAACAAACCTTGTCCTCGAGGTTTAAAAATAAGGTTGAAAAACGAAAACATTATAACACACAAACATATGTAATAACACAAATATCCCAAATTCTTAAAATGAATTTTGTCAATGTATCTCTCATCTCCCCTAGTCTAAAGGACTCATAATATACAATCATCATTTGTATCATCATCATTTGTATCATCATCTCCAACGTAAGATGTCAATGGACGCTCCACCCTCCTACTCTAAACCAAATCTGGATCAAACACATAGTCCATTGATGCTTAAAAGCTAATTGACCTAGTAGTAGGTCTCATCCGTCTGATCCTCTCATATCTAACTATGTCTCTCTGATGATCGACAAACAACATGAAATTACAATGCTCGTTTCATCGGAAATGCTTTCTCCTTTCCATATCTTGCTCATATCTTAATAAAATTGCTTGATATTGCACCTTGTCCTCTCGATTTTGTCTCTTCATCTTTACTATCCACATCCTCAGCTGCTATAGAGTCAAATCGTCTAGTTATGGTACCAGTGCATGTTATGGAGGAAAAACCTTGAGAAATTTCAAGTCATGCTCTCTAATATGTGGGTCTACAAACTCGCCTCAGAAATCCATGTTGCTATTGCTCCTCTTATTTTCTGTATCTTTCATCTTCTAGCTTATAGGGTAACACTATTGTTGTTGATGCTGCTACTTGATCCTCTTGTCGTTTGGTCAGCAATTTGGCCTCAAGTCTAGCTCCATAGCTATCTTTCTATCTCTCATTCTCAGTGTTTTGATAATCAGGTGGTGATTTCAATGTGAGCATGAAAGCTTCATCTATGCATGCTTGGGCCTCGATATCAAATTCTTCTTCATCTCTCAATCGAAGATCGACCTTCATGCACATCTGAGTGATCAAGATAGAAAATAACAATTTTTTTTCTCTCTTTGACACTATAAAATCCCTTAGATTATTGTAGATGATGTTGTCAATGTTGATTGCCTCACTTTTTGTAATCTCATAAAGATAAGCCACTTTTGGCTTGTTTATCTCACTCTATTGAGAAGTGGGGTATAGCGATGCAACAAGGAAATGTTGCCACACTCGGTAGACTTTCCTAACACTCTCTTTCTTTATGTGATTTGGCATATTCTCAGCTCCCATTACCCAGCCTTGTTGCCTTTAGAGAACCATTGCACTATTTATGGTTCTAAAAGGGTATAGGTTATTCCATATAACTTATTCGAGAAAATAAGTTCGGCTCCATACAAACTTTAGTGGCTCTAATCCACATACGCTATTAATTTCACATCTATTAAAGAGACAAAAAATCACTCTCACCTTCACTACCTCATCCTTGATAATAAACTTCGCATTAGCATAAAATTCATAAAAATCTTACACACTTCTTTAAGTTTTTTCTTTCTATAGTCTTGAGTAAGTTTCTCCCAATTTTGTTATCTAATAAAGTTATTCACTTGATTATCATATTTTGACGGAAAATTAATCCTTCTTTTACAAATGAACTCTCTATGTTGGATATCCTCGTATAGGTCCTTGACCTCTCTACTTATGAGAAATTATGATTTAAATGGTATATGACCTTTTATGGTATCTCTTGAGGTAGATGCCTCAAAATCATTTACTCTAGCTTGGCTAACTTGTTTCCTTGTTCTTGCCATTTCTTTAAATTTCAAACAACACAAAAATGAAGTGCAACTAGTAATTCAGGTCTTCAATTTACCTAAAAGTCAGAATTTATATCACATGTATCATACATACGCTCAATAATGCAAATACATCAACAAAGTCTCAATGGCTAATATTAATATTCAATGTTCACACAATCTTGGAAAACCTATCATACAACATCAAATTCATAATTCATACATTTTCCAGTGTAGAACATTCCTCAAAGTCATTATTAATATAAGCCCTTTAACTTTTCTCATCAAATAGAACCCTAGCTCTCTTTGAAATCAAAGTCCAAAATCCAAGCCCTAGCCTTCCAACTTATGCAAATCTATAATGCATTTGCCTCTTTCACTCTTAACCACTAGGAACTTACTTATCTCACTTAGAAGTGATCAAACGTTTGGCTCCAAAGGATGTATGCTTGGTGGTTGTGGTGGAGTTTTAGTGCAAGTGTGAAGAATGAAGTGAAAATGGGTTCAAACCCCATATAATGACACCGTAATAGTGCCTGTTGGGGCATGTGTCTTAAGTCATTCTACAAACATTATTTATCTTATAATTTTAGTTCATAAAATTGAAGTTTTTATTGGATTCATTATAAATGATTGCATGTTTTCCTTATAGTAAGATCCATTGGTATTTGTTGAAATATCGTAAATGTCCATAACTGATCATTATACTGGGAACTATAATGAATTAAGACTATTGTGAATCTTGATTGATGTTATGTGATGATCATGCGTATAGAGATATGAATTATGAGCACTTGTTAGGGAACAAGATACTGGACCGACCCGCTATAAGAACACCACATGGATAAAGTCATAGGTGTTATTCATGATAGGTGAATCATTTAGTTTTTCGACTTCAGATTGACATAGACTTCAATATTAGGAGCATGACAATTTGACAAAATCAAATGTTGTCTTTACCTATATGATTATAAAGATTGTGATTGGTTACCGTGTGAGTAATATGTGAATGTGTATAGTCAAGATAAAATTCATCACTCTCGTATATAGAAAGATATCAGTGGATTGCTCAATATGATAGAGTGATAATGGCCAAGTCCATGTGAATTATTATGATCAATGTCTTTTGGATGTTTTTGGTTTACCTAAAGATCGAGACTAGTACGATTGAACATTAAGGGTGACTTTCCATGCCGTATTTTAATCAAAGGATGTTGCATAACAAAATGATATAATATATGTTTTCGTTAGGTTGTATCGATTTGATAATTAAGCTACTTAGGTAGTCATAATTCCTTGCTAGAGACCACTTATAACTTGTGTACCAAAATGATTTTTGATTCACTACTAACATTGCATGAACCTATCGGGTCGCACACAAAGAATGGCTTTGCCCAATTTCAATTGGTATAGAGTAATAAATTTTATATGATAAAATTCATGATAAAAAAGCTCTTAAAATTTGTTATATGATAACTTATTAATATGGGCATATGTTTAATTTTCTTAAACTTCCTAAATACATTACTTGTATTATGAATATCATTTTAAGTGAGGGCTTATCTACACATATAAATAAAAGGTGAAACAATAAAACAAAATAAGATTTTCGTTTTTGCTATTTTCGAGTTCTCTAGATTTTGGGGGAGAAAGAAAAACATTTTCAATATCTCTTGGGGCTAGCACTTTGAATTGTGGTCACCATTCGTGTGTGGATTTCTGATAGAGGACATGCACTTAACGTCTTTGAAATCAATGATCAGAGAAGGAAATTGTGGATTAAGGTATAGTTTGCTTTCGTAGATCTAGTTTAATAAAACTTATTTTCGATCCTACGGGGGGTTTTTCAAATTTGTTTTTGAATTTTTCGCTGTGTATGAACCAAAAAACACCCAAAAGTGGTATCAGAGACTTAGGCTCAATTCTATTAAACGTTTGCATATTTTCTTTGATGTATATATTAGTCATTGGAAATGACATCCCAATTTTGCAGAGTGTCAAGTCTTGGTTAGGGAAATGTTTCTCAATAAAGGACTTAGGAGATGTAGCCTACATCCTTGGGATTAAGATCTATATGGATAAATTTAAAAGGCTGATCGGTCTAAGTCAGAGTGCTTATATAGATAATGTATTTAATTGGTTCGATATAGAAGACTTTAAAAGAGGGTCATTGCCAATGTTTCATGGTATAAGTCTCAGAAAGACTCGATGTATGAAGCCTAATAATAAGTGAGAGCGCATGAATATGATTCCATATGCATTAGCTATTGGATCTGTCATGAATGTCATGTTATGTACCCGACCCGATGTATTCGAGGGCAACAAGTAGACATTAGTCTGATCTAAGTGAGAGTCACTAGATAGTAGTAAAGAAGATTCTTAAGTACTTAAGAAGAACTGAAGAAGTGTTCTTGGCCTATGGAAGTTTGGAAGACGAGCTTGTTGCAAATGGTTACACGGATGTAAGTTTTCAAATTGATATAGATGAAGTAAATACCCAACAGCGCCACCACCGCATCAAGGACATAGTTAAGTGTTTTTTTTTTCTTTTTACTTGCTGCCCTCTCAACGTCGTCAATAGCATCCATGGCGTTGTGGTTAATACTCACGGCATCGAGCTGTCTGCCAACATGCTTCATGTTTATTTTTTGTTAACTCCTCTCTGGTGCTCCTTTGACTTTGTGTATGACTCATATAAGATTTAGTGACCACATAATGTCAATGTAAATATAAAAATTAATAAATTCAACCTTTTATTTGCCAATGCACCTTACCTTTGCTGCTTTGAACTCTTTTCAATCTTTTGCTCTTTAATGACTTAGCGACACATTTCCATTCTGATGAATCATCACTAGGCAAATGATCTTTCCTACACATTTGACACAAATTTTCTAAAGTTAAAACTAAAACGTTTTAATTGTACTTATTGAACTAAATAACTAACTACTAACTAAAATTCTAAAAACTTGAAACTGAAAAACCTCTGGTCTGCCTCCCAGTAGCGCTTAATTTAATATCATTAATCTGATGCCTTTTCGGTTCATTTAGTTCGAGTCTAAATCGAGAAGCTACATCTATTAATCGAAGATTATGATGTCATTCATGTTCACCTTACTTCACCATCGACAAATACAACCTTCTCAACGTAATTGCCCTCATTGATACTCATTGTGATTTTGTTATCTCTTGTGTACAAATTTTCATTGATAGTGTTCAAGAATGGTCGCCCAACACATCATCGTCCATATTGTAATTCGTAAACTTAAGATTCGTGATGAATGTGAACCTACCTACTTTCACATACATATTTAAGAATCTCCCTAGAGTTGATATTAAGGTTCCATTTACTACTTGCAAATTCATCAAATTGGTACAATTAATCTTCAAGTCAGCATGCAACATGTCCATTAGTGGCATGACATTGATTGAGGCTCTTGTATCACATAAGACATTTATAAACCGGTGCCCTTCAATGTTTATTTGGTATGCATATCTCTCTAGGATCTCTATTTTTGATAGATTGAACTCTCGAGATGAACTTTAATTTTGGTTTTGATTTCTTCGGAACCACCTTGATATCTTTGCCTCGTAATGCTTCTTTGAAAGGTCCTTCATCTTTTTGCTTGTCCTTCCATTGTTGATTTCCTTTCTTTTTCATAAGGCATTGATTATTTATTTCTTGAAACCATCAAGTTCATCTTACCTCACTTCCGTTTCATTAGATAGCTTAACTCTTTAAGCATTTACTTTAAATGTCTTACCATTATTAGATATTAACTCTACAACTTTATAAGGCCAAGTAGTAACTACCTTGAATGGTTCTGACCATCATGATCTTATTTTTCCTAAAAAAAATTTCAATCTTGAATTGAATAATAATACTTGTTGTCTTAGCTCAAAGGATCGATATTAAATCCTTTTGTTGTGCCATTTTCTTGATTTCTTTTCTATAAATTGGCATTTTCATATGCGTCTAGTCTAAACACATCTAGTTCCATCAATTGAAGTAATTTGGCCTTCCCTGTAGCTTATAAAATCCATGTTAAGCTTTTTAATTGCCAAGTATGTTTTATACTCTAACTCTATGAGTAAGTGACATGCTTTTCCATAGGCCAACCAATATGGAGAAGTGCCTATTAATGTTTTAAATGTTTTCTTGTATGCCCACAATGCTTCTTTATGGTGGAATGCCAATCTTTTCTATTAGTTTTTTAAGGTTTTTCCAAGATCTATTACCCTACTCTATTACTTACTTCAACTTAACGTTTGTTTAAGGATGATAGGCAAGTGAAGTTTTATGTCTAACTCCATATTTTTTTAACAATGTGTTTAAGGCTCTATAGTTGAAATGTGACCCCATGTTACTGACTAGTGTTAAAGGCGTTCTGAATCAGCAGAAAATGTTTTCTCTATGAATTCTATGACCACTTTTGCATCATTAGTTGTGGTTGCTACGGCTTCTGCCTATTTGGATACATAATCTAATGCTAATAGTATATATTGTTTCACATTTGAAGTAGGAAATAGTCCCATGAAGTCTATTCTCCATACATCAAAGAGCTCAACTTCATAAAAAGTGGTTTGTGGAAACTCATGTCTTCTAGAAGTATTTCTAATTCATTGGCACTCATTGCAAGTTTTTACAAAAATATATGAATCCTTAAATAGATTTGGCCAATAAAATCAACATTGTAACACTTTTGTTGTTCTTTTTTAAACTCCAAAGTGCCCCTATATGGTGATGAATGAGATACTTCCAAAATTCTTTCAAATTCCTCCTCTGCTACACAATATCAAATTAGTCCATCATTACATCTCTTAAATAGATATGGCTCATCCCAGAAGTACGTCTTCACATCACTTAGGAGTTTCTTTCTTACTGTAGTTGTTAAATTTGGAGGAAACATTCCACATGCCAAGTAGTTAACATAGTCTGCGAACAATGATCCCTCTTTCTGAACCTCAACCTTTTACACTTCTTCTGATTTCTCTAGCTTCTTGATTGCCATTGTATTGACCTTTTTGGCTTGTACATCACTTGCTCTTTTATTGGCTCTTTTGTTGTCGTAGTGCTCATTATGTAAATAACACTCACATTTTCCTTTTGATTGGTTACGGTGTTGCTAGGAAAATATCCTTCTTTCCTCGAGTTCAAGGCTATAACAAGCTATTCAATTTGTCTTTCTAAGTTCATTATGGATTGTGATTGCTTATCATCCATCCTTTTCATGGCTTGCTTCACTTCTCCCATCTCTTTCTCGTGCATCTCATGACACTCCTAATTGCTTGTGTCCATGGCTTGCAAATACTTCTCTATTAACTTCAATGAAGTCATATCTTCGCTCTGCCCCGGTTTCCCCTGCTGGACTTATTGATCGAAGCCTTGAGTTATCTTCAGTTCATTATCAAGATTTACGTAAGAGAAGTTTGGGTTATTATTGTGCCTTTAGCAAAACCATTGAGGATCCATTCCTCTCAGCCTGAAGTTGTTCCTTTAGCTATGGTTTTTCATTCAGTTGATATAGTCATACTCCAATCCTCGCTATATGTCCATTTGGTTAACCATCATGCCTTGGTGATTAATGAGTTGTTGTGCTACTTGTGGACCTCGATGTCCCATTTGAAGTTTCACCATTTGACTGCTCGGATTTGATAATTGTGCCATAATTACAACTTAAGAGTCAATCTTATATACCCCTAATGGTTTCCTTACTAAGGAATGAGTAACGACTATAGAATGTTGAGACATAAGATCAAGGAAATCCAATGCCCATCATCATCCTTTCTTAGTAGAGAACCACTTGATGCGGTATTAGTAGTGTTCTTGTGTTGTATTTAATCCCATAGTAAATAAATATGGAGCTGTGCCCATTTCACATATCCATGTTCGGGATATCTCCTTAACATCTCTTTGGTTATTTCCTAAGCCTCGCTAAGAGATTGGGTGTCTTCCTGCTTGAACTGATTAATCTAAAGTTTCCTTCCATTGACCTTCACTGGGGGAACTTGTCTCAAATTTTTGGTTGATTTTTGCCCAAGAGGTCATATTTTGTGCATTCAACCTTTAGAACTAGAATTTGGCTTTTCCACCCAATGAAAATGAGAAAGTATCATCTGAATCACCTCATTTGTAACTCCGATGATTTGTATGGTGTCTCACTTCTCAAAAAAATTCTCAACATATGCAATTGGATCTTTATTGGATAACCTGTTGAATAGGCAATTTTGCACCATGTTTATCATAGACAGTCTATGTTCGAACTCGGTGGTGTTAGCTGGAAGCATCATCACTCCATTATAAGTCTCCTAAATATGTTGCTTGAAATAGTCACGAATGCATCTCCATCCTTTAAATCTATCCTACATTACTAAATCACCTACATGTTGGTTATTTCGACTGCCATAATGTTGGTTTCTTGCTTGTTCCTTCGGCATCTTGATTCCTTTATTTTCTTTCCTATGTTCATTTTGTCAATCTCAAAGTCATATGGCACTAGGTCTTTCTCTCATTTGCTATGCATGCACTAGTTATCCTTGAGAAAAAAACACAAAAGATCAAGTGCAGAAAGTCAAACTTGAAACTTAAGCCTATATTTTTATATTTTTTGTTTTTATGAACTTGAGAGTAAAGTACTGAAAATAAGACTTAGCTTCTTTTCAAAATAACTAAGTAATAATAAGCGGCTACCTATCCCCGATAACGTAGCTAAAAACTTTATGTGTGTGCCACAAGTGTAACAACTTGCTAGTAGTAATAGTGTAATCAACTTACGTTGACAATGGATATTGTCCTCAAGGAAATGTTTTTCCACCAGTTGGTTACCAATTTAAGGCTGAATTAATGCTAAGGAAATCCCTTTTTTAAATGAATTTATACTTAACTACTCTATCCAAAAAACAATAGAAACTTTAGTTTAACTCTTAGATTAAGTATATATTAGTTCACATCTTTACCTAGGTAATTTTATACTATGCATTTCAACCACATTTACATTTCTATATGTTGTGTACAATGCTTAATTAGTATAGACAGATTTCCTACAAATCCACTTTAACCCACTATCGTGACAGAAAAGATTTTAATGTGTAAACTAGAACTCCACCTATCGGTGTAAATAACATAAGCTCCACATTGCTTTAATTTCCCAAATCTTTAGATTCATAACCAATTAAGTTTATTATCTGTCCCTCCTTAATTAACAACTATCTATCGATGTTGTGTATTTTATGATTGTACCATTCATGTCCGTATTAAATTCTTCACTGGCTATAATAACATCTAAAACCTAATATCATTAAACACGTGATTTAGATGTCTAAAACATTATGCTTATAATCAATACGAATTCTACCAATTGCATTTTTATATTCATTCTCTACTCATATTCAGAATATAGCATTCATACCATATGATCCATTGATCTCTAAGATTAATAGACTACACACACATCATTGAAACACACATATTAAAATTCATAATTGAAATCGTTGTGAATCGATATGAGTATTCAATGAAACCAAACTTGAATAGCAAAAGTTGAGTCTTCAATGTTTTCTCCGCATAAAACTCCTTAATACTCAAAATCAAAGTAAACCTATGCTATAATACTCTAATGGTGGCTAATAGTTGATATATTATTAGTTTACGACGTCCTAATACCTATTTATACTTCCTAATTACAATTAGAAACCCTACTTTTCAATTTGACTAGAAATATAACTCTAACTTTCTAATTTTTCCTATTTAACGATGTCACTCATGCCTCGACGCCTTGTGTGTTAAGTCACGACACTGCTACTCCACCGCCTCTATGTGCTATTTTCTCACCTCTCGTGATCTCGATCTTGTCCCCATGATGTTCGACCACTGTCCATTATGTTCAACAGTGTCGCCACTGTGCCAAACATCTTACTTTGATTTATTTACGTTTTTTACTCTCCCACACCATGCCTTTCCATACCACACTATGCCTTAGCACTCCACAGCGCCATCATGTGTAGCCACGGTGCCAATGTGCTTTTGTTGGTTTTTGCTCCGTTTCTTCTAAATTTTGCTCATTTCATTCATTTACACCTTAATCACCTAAAAACACAATAACACCATTAATTAGAGATTGTTTATGGATATTTATACTATATATACTTCTAGATTAAACCTATATATAAGTCTAAATAATCACTTATCACTTCTACAATGACTCCATTGAAAAGGAATTCTATAACAATCTTTCTAAATATTTTAGGGACGTTGTTGCGGACAAGGTATTTGTTCATGGGTCCTTTCTCAATCATTAGCATGCCAGGACATTTAGGATTGGAGACACCTACTGACAAGTTAGGTTCGATGCTCAAAGTTGAAGATGTTGTCTCGATGCTGACTAGAGGGATTTTTACAACACGGTCATCTGACAACGCTTTTAGGTTTCCTACTACCAAACTAACTTGCGAGGCCTATATGTTGTTGAAGGTCTTGATTACAAGTGTAGTGCCCACTCCTCACTAGTCTAATATGTTTAAGGAGAGAGTTCTACTATTCTATGCTTTTCCCTTGGGGAGATCTATAACTTTGTGATGCGCTTAGGGAAGAAGCAAAACATGGTATATCTACCATGCTTCCCAACTTCACTATTTGGAAGATACTATGTCGCTGCACAAAACAATGACAAGTTGGGCAAGGTGGTGGATGAGGTTAATCATCAAATGAAGTCTAACAATAAAATATTGATATTTACTTCTCATGCCTACTGGAAGAAGTCCTCAGCTGCTCCAACTGCTGCTACTATCTAGTCCACTGCGGATGCTTCTATTTAGACCTCCGCAACCAAGCCAATACTGAAGTCTAAAGAATTATAAAAAGAAAGATTATTGCTATTCCTAAGAATGGGAAACTAGTCCTATCAAATTGCAATCTTCAGAAGAGGAAATTGCAAAAGGGGAAAATTTTCTTCCTACTGCTGCAGGACAAACTAATATGTTACATGTTTCACTATAAGGTGCTAGTTCATCTACTACACTTCCTAATAAATCAAAGAAAGTCATCTCACCACTGCATTTCACAATATGGGACATGATCAAGGTAATTTCATTGATTGACACCTTGACCTAAGTGTTATTACTTATGTTACTAGTATAGGGACAAGTACACTTAAGTCCTTTATGATGAATTATGAAACTGATGGCGATGATGTTGTAACACCAAGTGTAGTTCCTTGCGAGAATGTAACTAAACAGGTATAGTCTCTAGTAACATAAAAGATTTCTCCTGTAAAGTACTTGACTTTTATTTACCTCGAGGGCATTTTGTTACCTCTAGTTACTACAACAACGATACATATTGTTGAGGCTCTAGTAAATGATGTTTTGCTACTAGAGCTAAGTATGTTAGTCCATCGTCCTACTCATATTGATAATGAGGATATTGAAGTCAATCAATCCATTCCTACTATATCGGCGAATCCAATAACTCAAGTCGGTGTTCTTGCTAAACCTACAACTTCTGCTCCTACTACTATTGCTATGACACAGATAGACACTGTTGCTGAAGATGACTCTACTCCAACTTAAAATTAACCTATGCGTGAACCAAGTTCTCCGATGTTGATGAGACCACAATTGCTTCTATTTGATTACTTATTTGATTGCATTGCATATCTGACTATCTACAGAGAAGATGTAGTTGCATAAATATGATCAATGCAAGAAAAGTTGAACATTGCTGATGCCGAACTTCGTCGTTTGAGGTGTCTGGTTAAAACTCAACTTGCAATCTCTTTGATGTTATTTAGTCTCAAAGGGGAGTGAGCAAGAGAATGTAAGTTTAAGTCTTCATTCGTATTAGAAGTGCATGAACTTGATGTATTAAAACCGCATTTCATGGTTGTACTTATTGGCTAGTGACTATAATCTTTTTAAGGTTACGAATTTTGTGTATTGTTACTTTAATCCATTGTTAATAGCATATTTTATGGAGTTCCTCAAAAATTTGATTATCTTACTAAGTTACTATTTTTAACCAATCTATGCCAAACGAGTAGATTTTTAAACCTTACGTTATTGTCTTTAGGTCGATCTATCCTTATTGGTAGTATATTGTTAAATAGGAGTTGAGTTAGTTAGGTAGATGCTAAAATCAAGATGGAAACCCAACTAAGCAAGATGTCCAAGGCTAGATACAACTCGGAGAAAGACTACAATGCAAATTCTAGTGAATATTACAGTATCAAAGTCATAGTTGAAGGCGAAGAAAATCTAAAGTCAAAGTAGAAATGACGTACAAGTTAGGTATTAAAACATATTAACAACCACTATTAGTCTACAACAGTGAAGAAGTTTGATATGGCAAGCAGAGAACGTGGAGATGGATTACAACTATAAAATCTAAGAGAATTTTGCATAAAGGAGTGAAGAACTTTATGGAAACAACTAGTCAAGATTTTGAAGAAATAGAAGACTTAGTTATTGAACATTGGATGATTCCAATAGGATTTCCAATTGAAAACTGAGGAGGTTTTTCAAGTTATATTATATTTAAAATTGAATTCCTAGATAGTTTAGATAGACTTGGTCTATAAATACTCAAGATCGCCATTATGTGGATATCATTACTTCAATTTTGTGAGATCAAGATGTCATTATAGTGGTTCTATACATTATCAAATTGATTAATTGATTGTTTAGGTTGAGCCTACATAAAGGAAGACATTCAAAACTTACTGCGATATCAATTATGTGTTTAGTTTTGAAGTGTGCTTATTAGTTCATCACTGATTCTTACTCTCTTGAGTTCTAGTTTCAAAAACCTTAATAATATGCCTTTTGGAATATGTAATGCACTCGCTACATTCCAAAAAAGTATGGTACTATCTTCTCAAACTAAGTTGAATATTTTATTTAAGTTTTCATGGATGATTTTACCGTATACGGTAATTTTGTTAATGAATGCTTACTTCGTTTAACTAAAGTACTTAAAAAATGTATGGAAAAAATGTAGTATTAAATTATGAAAAATGTCATTTTATGCTAAATAATGGACTTATATTAGGACATAGTATCAACAAAAGAAATAGAAGGAGATCTTGCTAAAATCCAAGTTATAAAGACATTACCCTACCCTACTACTATGAGGAAGGTAAGATCTTTTCTTGGCCATGCAACATTCTACAAATGTTCTATGAAAGAATTTTCTAAAATAACGCAACCTTTATGCAAACTCTTGCAAAATGATGTTACCTTTGAATCCACAACTAAATGCAAGATAGGTTTTGATAAACTAAAAGGTTCCTTGATTACCATACCTATAATAAAGCTACCAGATTGATTACAATCTTTCAAAATGATGTGTGATTGAAGCAATTATGCGGTAGGAGTCCTTTTAGGTCAAAAGTTAGAAAAGGATTCACATGTGGCATATTATGCATCAAAAACTTTGGATCTGGCCCATCTTAACTATACCACCACAGAAAAAGAACTCCAAGAAATTGTGTTTGCATTAGAGAAATTTAGACCATATTTACTAGGAACAAAAGTAATAGTCTACTCAGACTATGTTGCATTAAGATATTTGATGGCAAATAAAGATGATAAACAAAGACTAATAAGATGGATCTTATTGTTACAAGACTTAGATCTTATTATAAAAGACAAGAAGTGTGCCGAAAACATAGTAGCATATCATCTAAGTAGCTAAAAAATGGAGAACCCCAAATACCATTAAAAATGGTTTTCCAAATGAATATTAATATAAGATAGCTATGAATAGCCTATGGTATGCCATTATAGTCAACTGTCTCACTACTAATAGGCTATCACACCAATTAACAAGAGCCCAAAAGAATAAGATGAAACAAGATTCTAAACTTTATTTATGGGATGATCAATACCTATGGAAATTCTATTTCGACCAAACCATTCGAAGATGTATTCCACAAATGGAAATACAATTCGTCATGGCTTATTGTCATACTTATGCTTGTGGAGGACATTTTAGTCCACGTCGTACAACCATTAAAATTTTAGACTCAGGATTCTCTTGGCGTACTTTATTCCACGATTTTTATGTTTATACAAAGCTTGTCCAACTTGTCAAAGAATAGTAAGTTTAGGACGTAGGAACTAAATGCTTTTGTGTCCTATTTTTTATGAAGCATTTTATGTTTGAGGAATAATTTATGGGACCTTTTCCACCATCTAATTAAAATATTTACCTTTTATTAGTCACTAAATCTAATGATTCTAAAATAGTAGTTAATTTCCTAAAATCAAAGATCTTGACTATTTTTAGAGCACCTAGAGCATTAATTAGTGATAGAGGATTACACTTTGCAATAGAATTGTCACTACTCTACTCTACAAATATAATATTACACATAGAACATCTACTGCATATCACCCACAAACTAGTGAACAAGAAGAAATCTAAAATAGAGAAATTAAGTAAATTTTAGAAAAGATAGTATGTGTTACATGTAAAAACTGGTGTCTTCATTTAGAAGATACATTATGAGAAAATAGAACTGTAATTAAGACACCCCAGAGGTATGACACCTTAAAGGTTTGCTTTTTGTAAAACATGTCATTTACCAGTAGAATTAGAAAAGTAAAGCATACAGACAATCAAAACATTTAATATGAATGTTGATAATGTAGGAAAGCAATGTAAACTTAGTATCCAAGAATTGGAAGAACTGGAAAATAATGCGTATGAAAGTGTTTCAATTTATAAAAATAAAACTAAAGCATTTCATGATAATAAATTAAATATTAAGAGTTTTAAAGTGGGATAAAAGTTTTACTCTTTTATTCATGTCTTCAATTATTTCCTGGGAAACTTCGTTCACGATGGACGAGACCTTTTGCAATTACACACATATTTCCCCATTGTACCGTAAAGATAGAAAGTAGAGAAACATAGAGAATCTTTAAAGTTATTGGTCAAAGACTAAAGACTTATCATGAAAATTTAGTCTCGTAGGATATGGAGATCATTCACTTTGACCCAGTTGATAATTCAATAGATGCATTAAATATTTTGGAGGAGATATTGTAACAATAAGCTTTAATAAAACAATCAAGATATTGATGGTTAGTAAACCAAAAAGAAAGTATAATGAGAAATTAAAAAAAAAGAACAACAACCCACCAAAGACCCATACGAGTGTGACAAGGACGACCTTGACTTCGAGGAATTTGGTGAAAATGGAGACCTTTCAAAACTATTAGAAATGGATCCAAGGCACACCTACCTCAATGTAAGAATTAACGAAATGTCCTTTTATGTAGTTTAACTTGATACTTGAACCGATATCAATCTTATGTATGCACATTTCTTTCTTCTAACAAAATTGAGGATTCTTTCAAGCCCCCTATTAAGGTGTACAAGCCAAATGACACTTTTAATTTCCCCATAGAAGAATATAAAAATATGTCCATATGAGTGGGTAGGCTCACCTTTATTATGGATTTTCTAATTATGCAAACAGCTACACCACATGATCAATATTTTTGAGTAGACCATTCTTATTGATTGTTGGAGCTATCATCGATGTATGTGACAACGTAGTTACACTTAGGATGGAAATATAATTCCAAAGTGGAAAAGAACTTTACGACGATATTGAGGGAGGGAAATTTAGTAACGCTAACAAGAGCAATGAAGAATGACATTTTTCACACCATAATGAAGATATTCTCACACTTGAATCAAAGGTCGATTCCTTTACACTTAACAAAAATCGATTCCTCTCTCAGTCGAGCCAATAATAATAAATAATAGTTATATGGGAGGCAGTCCATATTCCTTATTTCTTTAAGTTATTTTAGTTTTTCGTAGAAAATCCAACATTAGTATAGTCTGAGTTTATTCTCTCTCATTTTGATTCTCTTTTGGAATTATTTTACGACTCAAGTTCCAAGTAGCTTCAATAAGAAAGGGATGATCGATTTGTTTTTATTTTGATGAAATTTATGCAAGTTTGCATTATACACTTTGTTTATTTTTTATTTGATTATTTGTTTATTTATTTAATTAATAGAATTATTAGTTAAGTGCATATCTCGATCAAAGTTTTAGAGCACATTTTCGAGTTATCAGTCAATTTCACCTTTATTTTTATTTTTTATGAACGATTTATAAGTTAATAATAGAATAAATTGAAACAACAGTAACTTAGGCTTAGCAATTCCCTAGAAAATAAAAATAATGTTGGGAATCACTGGCCAAACTTGTGATAAAAACCAGTCATATTAAGCCAAAATTTGAGTTTGGTGATTCCTCAGCAACACACCACTTCAATAAGAATCGCAACTTAGATCGGTAGGCCAATGGACCTCATTATTAACCTATTCTCCTAGAGATTTCCTAGCGATTCCATTTATAAAAGGATCATTAGGCATGATTTTGGGTTTTTAAAACTTAACATAAATCGCCACAAACCCACAATCATTCCCACACTCAAACTGTCATGCCCTTTCCCCTCATAATTGGTTTCTTACCTATATTCAACTATCCTAAGCTCAATTTTAGTGTGCTTAAGTGATTCTCAACTTAAACTAGTTCCATTTAACACAAAAATCTTTGAATTTAAAAGAGTAGAGTTGAGCTAGGGTTTAAGGAATTTTAACTTGGAGCTTGGAAAACCAATCTATACAAGTTCAAGAGCACATATCTTATGAGATTCACTCTCAAAAGGTAATCACGACAAACCCTAGCCCTTTATTTTAATGAAATTTTGATTTTGTTGGATTTTTGAAAATTCTTAAATAAATTTCAAAAATTTTTATTGAAATTCATCTTAGTACAATGAATGAAAGATTTAATTTGTTCTATTAGATTAGGTACCATAATGGCAATGACCTTTGGTTTACGAACTGCATATTTGTGAAATTTGTGGAGTTCTTAGAAAATTGTTAGCAACGAGTTTGAAGTTGAGTTTGCAACAAATCAAAGGTGTAATCATCAATTTCTTTGAAAATCATTTTGATATATTTGATTTCATATCCTTGACTTCCATAATTTTAAAATAATGTGAAATCCGAGGATTTTAAAAACTTAATTAGATGACTAATTGAGTATTTCAAATTTTATTCAAAGACTAGGTATCCATGGTGGAACCCACATTTTTTGGACTAGAGATCATAAGGTATATTTTTATTTTTTGTTTTATGTACCTAGTGTGTGTATTATATAATATTTTGTAGCGAAGTCGGGGTATGCTTAGGTGTATCCTCAATTTGTCCTAATAGGGGATTTTAAGTGCATGTCTGATGGGCATGAGTGAAAATAAATAATGAGTTGCTCAAAACTAATTAACCAAGTGTCAATCCTCATATGATGGATTTATTAGGTTTGCGTGCAAGTTAGGATAAATGGTATTATAAAATGAGAATGAAGTTGGTGCAAGACCTTGCCTCGAGTTTCCTATTAATAGGAGGTGGTCGGGGTTGCGATTGAGTCCAAATAGGTTTAAGTTTGCTTTAGTATGGCAAGCAAATCTATCTATAAGGGTTAAATATTCATGGACAAAGTTAAGATTTTTGGGGTTATGGTAAGACCAAAACTAGTGTTATGAAAGTTCTATAAATATGAATTGTTTTGTCGAGGGTTTGGTTCAATTTGGTGAAAAAATGGATTGAATACGAACGTCGAAGCCTAAATAAATAAATAAATAAAAAGAACTTAAGCTGCTGAAAAGCAACTATGGGTTTATATATATATAATAAAATCAAATGAAGTAAATTGCTTTAGAAACTTTTCAATAGAACATTTTGTCAGTTCGTCCCCTACCCGTTTCAACTCGATATTTCACTATACGAGATCCCAATATGTGATTTTTGCCCTATTTCTTTTCATAAAATTGTAGAGCATCGCGAGACGATCAGTTCGAGCCAAGTTTCCACTATAGAGATGAGGTATTCGGGTCAAAATTTAGTAAAATGTCAATTCATGGTATTTTTTATAGTTCAGTTTGAATTCTCGCGATATGTAGAATTCTTTTGTGGAGTTTTAATGGAATTGGTAGAAATCATTGGGAATTGATGTATTTGGTTGATTTGGATCAATTTGGGATTAGTTCCACTAGCGTGGGTTGGGGTTTTGATGAATGGAACTAATGCAATTTAGTTGGTAACTATTTTGGAAATGTTTTATAGGTGATATTGATTTACATTAGGTTTTCTAGATGAATTGCTTTTTAGTTTTAACCTAATTTGACTCCACGGGCTGTAAAAATATCTTAATGTTAGTATTGAGTGGTTTTGTGGTGTTTGTTGTCGAGTTTTGAGGATTTAATTACAAAATATTGATTTAGAGAAGTTTTTCAGTTCAAAACAAATAAAGTTTACCTAGTTGATAGGCCATATTGGAAATTTCATAACTTCTCCTTTAGTGATCCAATTTGAGTGTTCATGGATTCTATGGAAAGTAGGACATGAGTATTACAAGTTTTTTTAGGTCATCATGACAAATATTGAGGTTTCCAAAGTTAACAAGTTACCCCAAGTTGGTTAGTTGAAAGCCTGTTGAAATAGTTATATAAATTAATATTTTTGGAAATTATTCTCAAACACGTTTTGGCTACGATTTTCATTGGGTTTCGTGATTTGATTTTATTTGAAGCTTGACCATAATATAATTGGATGTGCAGGGAAGCTATTGGAACCATTTGCAAGGTTTTTCAATGATTCAAGTAACCTAAAAATTAAGCTTAAAGTTGGTTGGCTATATGTAATCCCTATTGTGGTTTTTACTATTTATAGAATTTATCTTTACCAACATTTGTGTTTAGTCTGCATTGCATTTTGCGTCATTCTTGGTCATACATACATGGCATCTAGATAGAGTTGCCCCCTGCTTTGGTCAAAAGAGTGTTTGGTGCTCCACTCCAAACTAGACATATAGTTGGCGTTTAAGGTGAGTAATGTCGACTCCCACTATTATGAATTGAACTCATATGACTATTCTAGGCTCATCGTGGTAGGTCCACTTGTTATGAGCTTCAAACAGGAAATGAGGTATCCACATTGTTATATAAATTCATAGTTATTTTGAAATGCAATTACATCTCTCTATATATTTAGACTAACATTTACAGGAGTACAGAGCAGGAGTTAACTTACCTGACATCTTCGAGTTGTTTTTGATGATTTCTCTATGATGGCAAAAAAGAACAAGCAAGAGTCAAAAAACCTTGGTGATTATTTTCATGTTTTAAAGTTTTATTCTCATTATAATTACATTATATATATTATTGTTTTGGGTTCCGGGGAAAGCGTAGGTTGTAAAATAATCTCGAATAGGTTAAGTGAGTCTCCTAAATTAGTTTGAAGTATGTTGAGAGGTTTTATATTTAGTTTCAATTTATTTTAAGTTTGTTAAGTTAGAAATAAGGTATCAAAGACTTTAAGTTAGTATAATTGATTTAAAATGATATATATTATGAACCATGTGGAGTTGTGAGTCTTTCTAGGCATCTCCCCATTCTGCTATCTATTAGATGGTTTTTTTGGCGGACCACGTTTAGGAGAAGTGTTGCCAATTTTTTTTTAAAATATGGATGTGAATTCTTAATTTGCTTTAATAATCAGTTAAGGATGTAAATAATGATATGGAACGTTTTAAGGATTAAATTGAAAAGTATTTTGAGATACAAAGATGATTGTATGGTTTAGGTGTCTAATTAGAGTGCTTAGGCTAAGTAAGCACTTAATGCGATAGTCCTAACAAATAAGTTTTGCAAAATTCTACACTTTTATGCGTAATTGTTTCAAATTTTTCGATAGCAATACGATTTTCAATAGAATAATCGCCTTAAGTCTATATTTTATCAAATACAAGATTTTGGTTTATCGGCTCATAGAAGTGATTTGATCATTATGAAGGGAAGAGGTAAAGGAAGTGGTAGGTTAGGCTACTAGAGAAAAGGAAAGGAATCATAATAGAAAAACCCAAGAAAAATCACTCGAGCCAACAAATGTCCATTCAACCCACGAGGATTAGCATTAGGGAATCAAGAACCATGAGGTCGAGTTGAGAACACCTACCCCACTTAGCTATAATAAGGATTCTGACTACTTAGACCCAAACACATAAGTCCCTTATGATCTCATGAGATTTTTCAATCCCAAAGCACAAAATGATACTTTTAAGATGAGAGAAGAGTAATCATACATGGGAGAGGATTCCAAATCCAAAATGCGCATAAATATGAAGAAAAAATCATAAGTGTCATTCAAGAAAAGTAATGGGAACATTTTTTTTTAATTACAAAGGTAGATTAAAAAGGGGATGCTCATAGTTAGTTTGCCAATTCTACGCAAACAGTTAGATGAGTGAAAATCCTAACAAAATGATAGTTTAAGTAAAGAAGATAAACATTTCATCCAAAGCAATAGACTTTATAGACTTCCAGATGTCGGAGTTTGATGGTAATCCAATTACTCCAACATCATCTATGACCATAAGGAAACTTACCCATCCACAATACCTCAATAAGCCTTAGAGGTAATTCCCAAATGGGGATTCGCTCTCGATTTAGATGGCCATCTAATATTCATAGAAACCACAAAATTTAGGAAAATCACCAAATGATGGAGCTACATTATAGATTCCTACTTATACCCTACTACGCAACATTTTAAAGTGAAAAACCATAGAGCAACTTTCCTTTACCACATTGTTGCGAAAAAAGGGTATATCAACATTGGGTATGTAACCTACGATAAGATGAGACAGGCTATATTGACCATGAATTGTGGTGGTCTATCTTTTCCTATTTTGATTACCTAGCTATGTATGAAAGTTAAGATTGGTTTCAATGATATTGAATCTGATGTGCTACACAACAATGATGCTATAATAAACTGGATGAGAGTAGTTGAGAAGTGTAATGATTAGAATATGAGAGGGTCTCGATGAAATGAGGAAGTCTAAAATTGAAAATAGGACTAATAGATAGAGAATACACAAAACCACATAAGAAGAAGCAAGTCGAGCAACAAGTTTGATGGGTCGATTAAATGTTCCAGGCGTAGAGGGCAGTTCTACATTTTCGACAAAGGCTAAAAGAAAGGATTTTTCAAATCCTTCTTTTTAGTTTTTAGGCATAATGAGATGTAAATTTTGAGGAATCATGAGATGCTAGATAAGAATAAGAGAACTTTTCATGCCACCATTCCTTGTGGAAAAGAAGAGAGGTCAAAATCTTGCTAGATCCAAGGAGGAACATTGACATTCTTTCAATGCAGTGAGATTTACATCACGAGTTTATAACCCCTATGATAGCTACACTTCACAACCTATTGCAGCGAGGAATGACAAGGGAGCTTAAGAAACTGACGATAAATTTGCCTCTTCTTAATAATATGCCTTGTAATTTTTTTAATATTTGCTTGTATGTGTGTACTATGAACTTTGTTTGAACTATTAGTGAGAAATGAATGATTTACTCCATTACATCTCTCTATTATGTGATATTTGTTTCCCTATTTTGAAAATAGTTTATGTTTCATATTTAATTCTTTTATGCTTCATGAGGTATACTTGTTTTGTTGAAAAACCATAATTTATTATTAAACCTTGGGGACAAGGTTTGGAATGAGTTTTAGGGTATTTAGGTAAGTGACCTATAAAGAAGCCAAGTATGAAAGACTCGAAAGGTAGAATTTATTTACTATTCAAAGTTGATCAAAAAGTTAAGTTATTCAAATTTTCCACAATTCAGGTAATAATTCTTCATTTCCTTTAATTTGAAATATAAATTGAATATAATTTGAATTTAAATAGAAGTGATGTATTTGTGTTACCCATGAAAATGAGAATTTTATGATAGAAAGGAATTGTTATACCCTATTTGACTCCACCTAGATTGTGTATGCATTAGAGGAGTTTAGAATGGATTGATTATTTTTTGTTGGACATTAAAATGGGTAGAAGATCAAAATAATGGTGCAAGATAAAAAAGACATATTTCTAAGAATATTGTTATACAAAGATAATTGATCAAGTAATTATATATATATATGAAAAGAAATTATGCCACAAATGAAAAAAAAAAAAATAAAATTAGCTAATAAACATTACCTAGTTGAAAATAATACTTCCTTGACTATAGTGAAAGTAAGAAGAGATAACAAGATTTTTTAAAGAAAAAAAAAAAAAGACCCATAAATTTCAAAGGAAATGGATAAGGGAATCTAGTCATGGGAAAAATGTGAGGAAAAATTCTTATAAAAAAACATATTTCAAAGGAAATGGAGTAAAAACATATTTCAAAGGAAATGGAGTAGGAAACTGAAGGAATATAAAGTAGAATATGATTAAGAGTATTTCTTTGCTCGGGATAGTGAAGAGCTGAGTTTGGGGGTATTTGATAAGTCAATAATTAGAAATATTTTATAGTACATTTTAGGATGATTTTAGATGTAAAAGAATTACACGGGTTTTTCTCTCATTTTTAATATTTCAATTAATAATTGAAATATTTGAAGAAATAAAGTAAAAATGTAAGAATATGAAGGATTTGATCAAGTGAAGAATAATACACAACGATTCACTAGCAAATCAAGAAAGAAATGGAAAATAAAACCAATGATTCTCGATCGATTCTTTATTTGTGCTAGGAATCGCTACTTAGATTAGTGGAACACTGAGACTATTCTTAAGGGATTTTCCCAGCTGATTCCACTTAAACAAGAATAATTGAGGAATAACTAGTGTTGATTTCATGAATTTTTTATTACAAAGAGGATTTTGAGTTGGTACAGGATATGTATTACATAAGATACTATATATATGAACCCTAGACTACAAAATAAGGGCCTTTGATAGTTTTAATACTTTTAACTTTAGTTTGGAGGCCATTCTTTATTGTTTTTATTGCTTTTGAAGAAAATTAGATGTAAGCTTTCAATTAGATATTTTACTTATGTCTTTCAATTATTCCATTATGATGTTATTTATGATTAAGAGTAAGTAGTTTATTAATCTAAACAAACTTTGAACATGAACTTAATCCATTTTGCAATGTAGTCATGATAATAAGATTTTGTGCTTAATGCTTCAAACCAATCGTATTCTTTAATTTACTGATTTTATAGGTTGATGATTATTAAAGTGAAAACTTATCTCTGATCCCTATAACATTTCTTACGATTCACATAACATTTTGCTTGACTTGAATATCTCTCCCGAAGAAGTCCTAGAAATTGCTCAACTGCGTTGACTTGATGTCTCCCCTTCTAATGTGAAGAAAGTTCATTTGTAACATGTGTGTACTTTGAACATATTCTAAAAACTTTTACTTTCCCTAATCCATGTAAAAATTGCTCCATCATTAATTTCAATTCTGACATTTCACTTTCCATCATGTCGTCTCGTGAATTAACGTTGGCTCGACTTCGATAAGTGTCATCTATTACACCGTATTACCAAGATTGGTTTTCTATTTTCTCAATGTTTCTTTTCACTTTAAAGGGTGCGACTTCCGAAATACTTCCATTACACATTATTTCTACCCATCATTTCTCATCATTACTTAGATTTTCATAGAAGTTCTGCAATAATGATTTTTCTGAGAAACCATGTTGTGGGCAAGTGTGGCAGAGTCTTTATAATCATTCCCAATAATCAAAGAAATAGTGTTCTTCCTTCATATAAATAGTGGAGACTTGTCTTGTAATGAATGTGATCTTGCTTACAAGCATATAGTGTCCCTAAAATTGGAGTTGTAGATCATCCCAATAGTGGGTAGATCTAAGTGATAAGTGGAACAACCAGTTATTATCATTGCCTTTTAGATAAAATGGAAAATCTTTCAGCTTAACTAGATTAGTTACGATGGTAATAGGTTTCATACCTACCACAACCAATTCGAATTCCACTAGAGATTTATGTGGATCCTCATCATCTTGTCCAAAAAAATATTGGAATTTTCAGGATAAGCCAAGTTTTAAAATGAGGTCTCTAGATTCGGTAGGGAATTCTATACAAATGGGTTGAAAACCTTATAGGGATTGGTTGACTTTCCTAAAAGTGAGATTTTTTCATCTTGGCTCATTGCTTTTTCATTTTACCTAGGAATTCCTTTGACATGATCCTTAGCAATGGTGTTAAAAATTGATAACTTGTCAAAGGCACCAATAATAGTCTCGAAATCACTAATTACTAAAGATTCGTAGATAGGCAAGTATGTGGTCGAACCCACAAAGACTACGAAGAATACCTAGGTTATGAATTGAAGGGAAATAGGAGTGTTTTCTAACAAGCTTATCCTAAAAGAAATTCAATTAACAAATTATCCTAAGATAACTAAAACATGCATTAAAAATAGAAATAATAACTCGAATTGTAATGAACTATTACGAAAAGTAGGTGATTAGTGTTAACCTAAATCCTAATTGAGTTGAGTTAGGCTTGGGTTAAGTTTGATATACCTCGATTATCATGACGTGGACTCATATAATGGTTGGTGCTTGTTTGGAATGTTTGGTAAATTTATATGCTGTAGTATAAAAAGAGAATTTATATATAAGCCTATAATTTGAAAATAATCAATTAAATAATAAATTACTGGTACACCTAGTGCAACAAGGGGATCTTGAAATCTTGAAATCTATCTTCATAGTTACATTCAATCAATTGATGGCAGAGTAGTTGAGGGTTTGTTGTAAGAGAATGATTGAATTCAGAGAGTTTCAACGGAGTTGAGGAGATTCAACCATTGCGAATTCAGAGATCGTCACATTGGTAAGTTGTTGGTTTTGAGTTTCAAGTTGAATTCAATGTTGATGGTCATTCCTCGGTGAATTGTTGTTATTGATCACTGTAAATGAAAATATACCTCATTAGATGTCCTCCCTCGTGTGTTAGGAGAGAGTTTTATGTGGTTTTGATGACTTAGTAATGGAATAGTGGTCGTTGCCCTGTTCACTGTCGAGATAATGTAAGGTGGAGTGTACTCCCTCTAGTAAAGGAGCACATCCCTTCATCGGTTGAGATAAACCCCGTTAGCGGAGCGTGCCCCACCCCAAAAAAACAATTGTGCTATGTTTTGCTTTGAATTTTCTAAGGTCTTAAAGACTGACTTAGGGGTTCTAAATATGGGAAATTAGGCCTTTATTAACCATAAATGGTTTGTGTAGGTTTTGGAACATTGGGGAAAGTTTGAATGTCCTGAAAAGTTAGGGAATTTGGAAACAAAAACCAAAACCGAGTTAAGTATGGATTCGCTTATTTATCAATGTTGCTTGGATATATTAGTATATGTAGTTCACATAGTTTATGGACTAAATGGGGGACTATGTACAATATGATGTGTTTATTAAATGTAAAATAGTGTTTAATGTGATTAGCAAGGGTTTATCCTTAAATTGAGGTTCGTTTATATAGGACATAGGTATTATTCCCGACCTCTATGGTAAATCCTACTTTGTTAAATAAGTTAAGTGGATTACATATTCACTAGAGGGTTTGGGATAGAACCAATGAACATTAATGGATTGGTTAGACAACATATCGACAATTGTATTGGTCTAGCAATCGCATTAATGGTTTTAATGGGTAATTGACCCTAGATTTACAAATACAATGTGAATCACAGTATAATAGTCATTGACGGTTTTACTTGCATCCATTAATTATTGGATTATATGTTTTTCTTAATCTCGTTAATTATCAATGATGCATATTTTTATTGCATATTATTCTTAATTACTACATGAAATGTTAATGGCTTTGTGAATCCTTACTTATTAAGAAAGTTGGAGCGCTCACCCCAATTAATATTTCGTGAATACCAATAAGCGTAATGACTATTAGACAGAGAAGGTTTATGTATCTTGATCTTCTTTTCGATGTAATGAATCTTCCCTTATTTTGTATTATTATATTGAATTAGAGTTTGTAATATCACAAGTGTAGAGAGGCTTTGTATAACTGAGGCTTATTCTGATTGTATTTAGTTTTGTATATCACGTTTAATTATCAAAAAAGTTTTAATTTTTTATGCGTTTACTACTTGTTTTATCGTCGATATTCGATATAAAATTGTATAATCATGTATTGAAGGTGAGGCTGTTGGCTCTAGTTAAGTCTAGCTATTGTATCAAGGCTTTATTAAGGATTGAGGCAAAGTATCTCCCTACTTTGGATAGGTGATTCTACATGAACTATATAAAGAAAGCATAGATTAAGAATATTTTCATACCTTGCAAAAATTTGAATTAATCATCGGTCAATAAAACTTTTTTTCCCTATTGAATTAATATAACTAAGCTTAAGTGAATTCACTAGGTTTTCCATGGTCAATAGGAGGAATGTGCAACACAACTAAATACTAACTAGACTCGCAAAACCTCGAGAGCTTCGCAGATTTTCAATGAACTAGCAGCCTTACACTCTATGAAAACATGTTCCTTAAGTGGTAACTAGCATGAACTGCTAACCTCTCTTTACCCTAAAAGCATAAGAGCACATCGATTGCAAACATACGAGGCTTTATTTGTCATTTAACCTAATCCCCTTATCGACTGATGGTAAAATCACTAACAAAGATCTTCTACACTCAAACATGCATCGGCCACTACATATGACGAATGTGATCAATCTAATCAAGTATAATAAATGCAATCAAGGTTACAAGAATCCAATAAATTTATCAATTCAATAAACAAAACCTCCTAAATCCAATTTATAAGTGTGAAAAACCCTCAGTCTAGAGAAGACTTGGTGACTACCACTCATACAAATAAATTAAAGCAATTAAAATAAACCAAATAGTACCTTCAATGCATATTAAGAACTCTTGTAACTCTTTAAATCAAAACCAAAATGTATCCAAAAGTAAAAATCACATCCCCTTCCTTTTTCTCCAACCTTAAGTGTCTATGAAACAAAACACTACAAAAAAATAGCAGATCAGAAACGAAAATTTTCGTCTCTGATTTGCATAAATTCCATCTCTAATTGAAATCTACAATGGAACAAAGATGGAATAAATTCGAAATGTGATTCCGTTTCGATTTAGAGACGAATAAATTTCGTTTCGATTAGAAACAGTTAGAGACAATTAGAAACCACCAAATGAAATGGAAATTTTTCGAAATGGTACAATTGTATTCGCATTCCATCTCTGATTCGTCTCTGATTAGCTAAAATGTTGTCAATCCACCAAATCTGAAACTATATATCTTTTGATTTGTCCACCACTGTATGTAGAAAACTTCAAGGCACTAGGAATCACAGAAAATGCACTTTGATACTCTATTTTTTCATTCATTATGTTTGGATATGAGTCAAGAGTCGTGTTAGCATCGTTAGGTCATTCCTAAGGGGTTTTAAAGGCATTGGCCTTCCGAGTGGAATTTGAGCTCTATTTTTCTTTTCGATCTTCCCAATGCTTCGTACGTAACATCTCTAGTGAGTTTTCTTCGATCCGATCAAGTTTTGTCTAGTAATTCCTTAAGATTTTAGCACTTTTGAAGGCCTTGGGAAGGTGTCGAGCCTATCTTTAGCTTTTTGACTTGATTTTTATGAGAAATCCTTTTATTTCAATAGCATGCAATTACCCTTAAGATACAAAAACAAAGGTTTTAGAGTATAAATGGATATAATAGTCATGGAATTCATAGTAACAACATACAAAAAATATAGCACAATTGGTTACTTATTGATAAGTAAATAATTAGACATGTTTTATAGTACATTTTGGGATAATTTTAGATGTTAAAGGCTATATTACACAAGGTTTTCTTATGTTTTTGATATTTCAGGTTATAATTAGAATATTTGAAGAAATGGAGCAAAAAGAAAGAGTATGAAGGATTTGGTCAAGTGGAAGAAATATGCAATGATTCATTGGCAAATCAAGGAAGAACTTGAAAATAAAATCACGATTCCTGAATGATTCTTCATTTGTAGTGGAAATTACGACTTAGATAAGTGGAACATTGAGGCTATTTTTCCAAGGATTATCCTAGTGATTCCAATTAAAACAGGAATTGTTGTTGTCGATCTCGTGGATTTTAGATTACAATGAGGATTTTGAGTTTGTTTGGGATATGTAGCACCTAAGATACTATATATATGAACCCTAGATTACTAAATTAACACTTTTTACTTTAGTTTAGAAGTCATTCTTTATTTTTTTATCACTTTTAAAGAAGATTGGGAGATTCAAGATTTGAATTAGGTATTTCTAGTAATGTCTTTCAATTATTATGTTATGATGTTATTTATGATTATGAGTGATTAGTTTATTAATTTGAACAGACTTTGAACATGAACTTAGTCTATTTTTGCAATGCAGTAATGATGAGATGATTGTGTGCTTAATGCTTCAAACCAATCGTATTCTTTAATACACTATTTTTATAGGTTGTTATATACGGATTGCAATCATGGATCTATGTTTTTTGTGCATCACGACCAATGTGTATTATGATGTTTTGATTCATTATCTAATTAAAGTAGTAACTAGAATTGTTTGAAAGGTTTATTACCATTTAGATGTCTTAAGTGAAATCACATAGCCATGGACTTGGTTTTAGGGATACCGACAACTCAGAAAGGGCATGTTGCGATTTGGGTGTTTGTAGATTATTTGACTAAGTTATTCTACTTCATCCCTATTTCCATAGAGTATTGATATTCAGGTTGGGAGGCATATACTTAGATGAGGTCGTTAGATTAAATGGAGTCCCGATGTCTATTGTATCGATCTTGATCCAAGATTTATCTCTCAATTTTAGAGTGGGTTTATGTACCAGATGGGGATTCAGCTCAATTAATGTACGATCTTTCACCCTAAGATAGATGGGTAGACAAAGAGATTGATTCAAATACTTAGGATATGCTCCGAGATTGTGTGCTGGATTTTTGCGGCAGTTAGGAAAGTATATTAAGTTGTGCAAGTTTGGGTACAACAACAGTTTCTAAGTAAGTAATGCCATGTCACCATTTGAGGCATTTTATGGGAGACCATGTAGATCTCCAATTTATTAAACCGAGATCGAAGATGTCGTGTTGAGTAGCCCAGAACTTGAGCAAGACCAAAGTGAGAGGATAAAACTAATTAAGCAACAACTGAAGACTACCCAGAGCCGCCAAAGGATAAAACTAATTAAACAACGATCGAAAACCTCCCAAAGCCGCCAGAAGAAGTATGCTGACAAGGACCATCGAGAAATTGTGATCAAAAAGGAGAATTTGTACTACTAAAAGTTTCACTAATGAAAGGGCATTACCAATTTGGTTAGAAGGGAAAATTATCTCACAGGATCATCGAGCCATTCGATATCAAGAAAGAATAGGACTGGTAGCATATCGCCTCGAGTTACAACCATAGTTAACTGGAGTTCAATGTCTTCTATGTTTCTATATTAAGGAAGACACATAACAAACATGCATCGATGATCGATTGAGGCAGATTTATTCGAGGGAAGATGTGTCCTACGACGAGTAGCCGATTTAGATCATTGATAGAAAAAATGCATAAGCTTCGGAAGAAAGAAGTCTCATTGATGAAAGTCAGGTGGCAATCCCATTGAGAACAAGAGTCGACTTGAGAGCAAGAGGACTATATAATGGAGAGCTTTCCATTTCTTTTCAAACATAATGTATGACTTTATTTTACTTTCAAGGATGAAAGTTCTTTAAAATTAGGGATTTTGTGACGACCCAAAAATCCCAAAGACCGGCCCTAGGGGCAATTAAGTAATTTCATAAACTCTACAAAAAATAACTCCACTATATTAATCAAATCGTAAACCCTAGCCCCTTTTTGTTTAAAAATTTAACCATGGAAGGAAAAAGGGAGATTGAGGTGTTAAAAGTCTAACTTAAGAAGAACACCAAATCGAAGGTACACGAATCTCCCTCACCCTTTTAATCTTTTTTTAAATGAAGATCAAACTTGAAATTGGCAAAATGGTGGAAACCACCTTGTGGGTGCTTTGTGGTTCGACAAGGCAATTGCAGTGGCTGCAGTGACTTCGATGTCATCACCAGCGACGGTTTCATTGTTGTTGCCACCGGGTATGGCGCACCCCCTCTATCCATACGAAGGAGAAGGGGAAGGGGTAGTGTCGTAACCACCCCCCACGGTGATGCTAGCCCTACCTGGGGAGGGTGCCCAATGCCGATCGACGCTGGGGCCTTCTCCCTGGTGGTTAGGAAGCCATAGGCTATTGGCTCTATATCGGTCAACAATAGTTGACAAATCAACTATTGTTGACTGGTTATCCCTAAAAAATATGATAAAATGAAATAAAATGAAAATAAAATAGAATATAACAAAATAATAACAGATATTTGCTTTCAAATGGTGCACTTTCATGTCTCCAGGGAGACCAATCGAGTCTCACCCCACAACTTTCACATCGGGCAACGGGGGACCTGTAAGGCCCAAACTAGTGTATCCCAAAGACCAATAGATGGAAGATTTAACTAACTTCAAATTAAAGCATTTAACGATGAGATGTATTATGGCCGCATAGTATCGTGTGAAGGTTCACCTCGGGCCCCGAGAGTACCAAGAGTTGTTATAGGCGTCTCGACGAGTCGAGGTATGCGGGGGCTTCATTCAAGCATTAAGTATGGCTTGGTATTAGACAACTAAGTAACATGTTTTTAAGGAAATATTTGGGTTAAGGGTTGCATCGGGGTATTAGTTTATTGAGTCATTCAATCTATGGAATGTGAATGCATTTATTTCTCCATTTATGTCATTAATTGCCCCAGGATATTTGTGAAGTCCCCACCGAGGGCCTAATTAGAAACTTATCGTATATAAATGCCTTAGGATATTTGTTGTACCATTGAGGGCCTTACTAGTTAATGTCCAAGGATGTTTTGTGGAATTCACCACCGAGGGCTTTACTTGTCTAATTGAATGCATAAATGTGTCACTCAAGTATATGAGTTGGAGTTCCTACTTGTGTAACTTAGTGATAAGGGGACATGTATCGGTGGCGGCTTCGGATGAACTCACTTTGTTGTGATGCTACTCGATGGAGGACGCAATGGCCATTGCGTCCAATATTATTTTGCATTAAAGCAAACGTGAGGGACTCGGTCACCGAATTTCTACCAATACCTAGTATGCATTCAATGAACCAATGACTTATAATTATTATTATCTTTTATTGTATATCCTTATGGACCCCTTGCATGATTGATTTGAAATCTGTTATACTCAAAATGAATCTTGGAACTCATTTTGAAAGTTATGAATGCATGAATTTTTCCTTGTTGATGAAGTCGAACAATGCTCTCATGTTTCTACATGTTTAAATTTGAATTTGATCAATACCTACAAGTTTTCTACTTAATGTTTGAGAATTGGTTTTATCTTCATGTTAGATTTTAGGTGATTAGTAGGTAGTACTTGCATATTTAATGTTTGAGCAAGGTTTTTCTCTAATTGACCTTTGTTGTCCATTTTAGCTCACCCTACTTACTCTCTAGGTGCGTCTACATTCGCTTTAGCTCATGACAAAGGAAAGGCACCCGCTTGAAGTCTTTTCTTACTTTGTGAGAAGTTGCATGTTCCTATTATTTATTTATTTGATTTCAATAATAATAAACTTGGGTTGTAACTTAAAGTTGGTTATTTGGGTAGTTTGAAACCCTCATTATTTAGTTTGGACTATTTAAAAGCTTTATGGTAGTATTAGAAGCTATTTGGTATGATTTAACCTATTTAGATAGTTGAACACTTATCATCTTGATTTTATGATATATGGAACTCTAGTTTTGATTTTTACTCTTTCATTTGTTATTCAATATGGTTAGTATGTTATTCCACATGTTGAAATAGGCGTGTAAAACTATTATTTGGGCATGGTCCAAGTTTCGGGCTTGAGTAATGGTTTTGGTCAGGCGATCTGACCCTAATTCAATTTAGGTTCGTTTCAGTTGGTATTAGAGAATAGGATTAGAATCTAAGGAAAATATTTAGATTAGTGAAACCTAAGTATATAGAGTCTTTAAGTTTAATGATCGAGTTTACGTCGAACAACTCGATGGTATGCGACATCGGTTTAAGTCGACTTAAAGTGCATAAAAGGCCAATCCTAGGATAGGAAAGGGTTGAAAACATGAAATAAAACATTAATATAATGTTATTTGTTTTGTAATGTAATATTTATAGCATTTAGATATTTTTGCCTACTCTCTTAACTTGTGGGATGAATCTTTTTTTTGTTGTTCTACAGTGCACGATGAGTAACTATAAAGGGACATCCAACAACCTGAGGGAAACTAAAGAAAGGGAAGAAAGGAAATGGCGCAGTTAGATGGAACAGCGCATGTCTACTATGACCAAGGCACATCAGAAGGCCATACATGACTTGACCACCATTGGGAAAGGAACATGGCACAAATCTTAGAACTATTGCAAAATAAGAGGAATAATGGAGTAGTCGGACATGCACAAGTGGGATTGTGCCTAATCCTCTATTAGCACCGATACATGAGCACCACCCCATAAAGGAAAGTGATGATTTTGTCATAGCTACAGCTGCAGTAACCATACCCATAGTTGATGGAGAAAATGATGCATGTTAGAGGGGCAAGATCCAGAAGGAGTTCATGAAATATAATATACTACTCTTCTACGGGGACCCTGATCCTATTGACGCGGAAGCTTGGATACTTTGTATGGAAAAGAGGAAAGATACTCTCGACATTGATGAGAGGACAATGGTACCGTTGCTGGCTTTCTTGCTAGAACACAAGGCGTATAAATAGTGGTTATCTATCTCAAGAACTCGAAGACCAAATATGATTTGGCCGCAGTTCAAGCGTTTGTTCTATGATGAATGGTTCCCACAGACCATCACAACAGACGGGATTAGGAAGTTATTTACCTTGGTACAAGGAAATATGGTAGTGGCTGAGTACGCATTAAGATTTAATTAGCTGGTCGAGTTTTCATATGATTATGTTCTATCCGAGGTGACTCGTAAGAGACAATTGGTCGATAGATTGAAGAAAGACATCATGTTATAGCGGCAACATCAAGATCAAAGACAATCAAGTAGCAGGCTTATGATCAAGCCTAGCGATCGAGCACTTGAGTATGAGTCAACACTTCCTGATGAGGATAAAGTGCAATCTCGAGCGAGATTTGATCGATATAATTATGTTAGTGCAATTTTAGCAGTTATCAAAAAGGTTAAAGAGGAAACTTCAAGAAGCAAAGATTTGGGGGATCAACAAGTCACTATTCATCTTCAGGGATAGCTATGAAGGCAATATGCACTCCGACAAGAAGCACCACTCAGTCACATGCCCCTGCACCCTCAACTACCCAGAGTGTGGCATTTAGGGCACCATGTTCACCACATCAAGGCAAGGGTAGAGGGCCCTGGCGAGTGCATCATTAAGTATAGTGCAGCCGCCCCAAACTTATCCAAAGTCACATATTATAGGTTACACATGTGGGATTGTTGGGCATCACAAGAGCTAGTGCCATATCCCAACACTATCTGAGCGGAGTGCCATTCCACTTGCTCAAGGGAGAGTCCATGCCATAGCTGAGTAGGATCAGGAAGCCACGTGACAACTGGTCGGAGGTACGGTTTCAATTAATGGTTAAAACATGCATAAATTATTTGATTCTGGTTCTAATATTTCGCTTATATTGGGGACTATGGTTTATGCTTTTGGGTTGACACTAGTTAAAGCACACACTTACTTGGTTTTGAGCATAGTTTCTACCGAACGGATTTGATCTGAATATGATATGTGATGGGTGCATAATTAAATTGGGGATCACACGATGCCATTTGACTTACAAGTCTTATAATGCCTAGAGAATGATGTGGTACTTGCTATGGACTAGTTAGTGGAGTATCACACCAAAATATATTATTTCCATAACATTGCGACCTTTCAGATTATGGGCATTTCACCGTTTGAGTTTACAAGTTGTATATTGGCTGCTGTTACAACCAATAGTAGGGTTGTGACTTTGGTTGAGATAAGGTCCATTGCAAGTTTGACTATCATAGGAGAAGAATGACGGAAAGTTCTAATTGAGAAGATTCCAGTAGTTAGTGATTTTTCGGATGTCTTTCCCTCAGACCTCCCGAGAGTTCCACTTTATCGAGATATAGACTTCACGATTGACCTTATACTCAGTACGAGACCAATTTCCAAGGCACCTTACTATATGGCACCCTACCGAGTTGAACGAGTTGAAGATGGAGTTAAAGCAGTTGACTCAGAAAAGCTTTATACCTCTAAGTGTATCACCATGGGAAGAGTCGGTGTTGTTTGTCAATAAGAAAGACGAAAGTTTGAGGATGTTATTAATTAACGACAATTGAATAAGGTGACTATTTGGAACAAGTATCCACTTCCTAGGATCGATGACTTGTTCGACTAGTTGAGAGGAGCAAGATTCTTTTCTAAGATAGATATAAGATTAGGGTACTATTAATTGCGTATACGAGAGGAAGACATACGAAAGATAGCATTTAGTACTTGTTACAGGCACTTTCAGTTCACTATGAAGTCGTTTGGGCTTACCAATGCACCGACGACATTCATGGACTTGATACACCGAGTTTTTAAGCTATTCGTCAACCAATTTGTGATCGTGTTTATTGATGGCATCATGATATACTATAAGTCTGAGTTTGATCAAATGAACCATCTCGGGAATATGTTGCAAACCTTAATGGAACACAAACTTTATGCTATGTTGAGCAAATATGAGTTTTGGGTTTCAGAGATGAAACTTTTGGGACACGTTTTGAATACAAAAGGAATATCAGTTGATCCTATGAGAATTGAGGCGATCCTTAGTTTCCCACAACCCACTAATGCTTCCGAGATATGGAGTTTTCTAGGAATAGCAGTCTATTATCGACATTTTATGTAGGGTTTCTCGTCGATCGCTTCATCGCTCACCAAATTAACCAAGAAAAACATTGTTTATGTGTAGGATGATTCATGTAAGGAGGCTTTTAAGTTGTTAAAGAATTGTTTGATTACCGCGCCGATATTGATTTTACCAGAGGCAGGCAGAAAGTTATTAGTGTACACCGATGCATCAGTAACTTTTGGAAGGATTATTGATGCAAGACAACAACGTAATCGCTTATGCATTAAGAAAGCTGAAGGTACATAAGAAGAACTATCCAGTATATGACTTGGAGATGTGGCAGTTTCGTTTGCCCTGAATTTATGAAGGCACTACTTTTATTAGGAGAAATTCACTACAAAAGTTTGAAGTACCTATTGACTCAGAGCGAGTTGAACATGCGACTAAGGAGATGGTCGGAACTCTTGAAAGACTATGATTTCATGATCGAGAACCACCTAGGGTAGGCTAATGTTATGGCAAATGCTTTGAGCCGTATATGACTGGTGATAGAGTTTGAGACCGTAAAGAATGTACATAGATTACCCGCAGATGGCTCAGTTGTTGGCTCAAATGTTTTAGAGGTCGAGCACGAGTTCAAATGAGAGTAGTGCAAGTGGCCATGTTTAGAGTGGTTGACTTTCAGAGATTGAATTCAGACTATGGGAAGTATAAGTCACTTATGGATACAACTAATGATGCGGATTGGAGACTTTCAACTGATGGAGCATTAGGATTTCGAGGCAAATTGTGGATACCATCTCACTGGCAGATGAGAGATGACTTACTCAAGGAGGCACGCAAATCTTGGTTAATCGTTCATCCCGGAGGTAACAAGATGTATCAAGACATGCGGAGGATGTATTGGTGGTTAGGGATTAAGGTGGGCATCACTACTTACATCCAGGATTACGAGATTTGTCGGCAAATGAAGGTAGACCACTAACAATTGCAAGGATTCTTGCAATCATTACCTATTCCTTAGTGTAAGTGGGAAGATATAGCCAAGGAATTTGTTTTGGGGCTACCAATAACTTAGAAAAGCATGATGCGGTTTCAGCACCATACAACTCAATCTCGGTACGACCTTTTACCCTCAAATAAATGGGCGGACCGAGAGATTGATTTAGATACTTGAAGATATGCTATGAACTTGTGTGCTAGATTTTTGAGGTAGTTGGAAGAAGTATATTCTGTTGTGCAAGTATTTGCATGGCACCATTTAAGGAACTTTATGGGAGACCGTGTATATCTCCAATTTGTTGGACCAGGTCCAAGACGCCGTGTTGATCAGCCAAGAACTTGTGCATGACCAAACCTAGAGGATAAAATTAATTAGGCAATGATTGAAGACCGCCGTAAGCCACCAAAAGAAATATGCTGACAAGGACCATCGAGAAGTTGTATTAGAAAAAGAGAATTTGTATTATTGAAAGTGTCACCAATGATAGGGCATTATTGATTTGGATTGAAGGGAAAGTTATCTCCAAGGTCTATCGAAGCCATTCAAGATCAAGAAACGAATAGACACGATAGCATATCGCCACGAGTTACTATCACAATTAGCTTGAGTTCATAATGTCTTCCATGTTTCTATGTTGAGGAAGACAAATAACAAACATGCATCGATGATCGATTAGGGGCAGGTTGATTTGAGGGAGGACAATCATATGACGAGCAACCAATTTAGATCATTGATAGGAAAGTGCATAAGCTTTAGAAAAAAAAAGAAATCTCATTGGTGCAAGTCCGGTGGAAATTTCATAGAGAACAGGAGTTGACTTGTGTGCAAGAGGACTGTTTAATGGAGAACTGTCCATTTCTTTCCGAACCATAAGGTATGACTTTATTTTACTTTGGACGACGAAAGTTCTTTAAAATTGGGGATGTCGTGACGACCCAAAAACCAAAAAGACCTACCTTAGGTGTAATTAAGGAATTTAATAAACCCTACACAAAATAACCCTACTATATAAATCAAATTGAAAAACCAAGCTACCTTTTGTTTAAAAATCTAACCACGCAAGAAAAATGGAGATTGAGGTGTTGAGGTCTAACTGAAAAAGAACCCCAAATCGAAATTACACGCATCTCTCTCACCCTTTTAATCTTGTTTTAAATGAAGGTCACACTTACAATAGATAAAAATGGTAGAAACCACCTTGTTGGTGATTTATGGCATCGACGAGGCGACTGCAGCGGTCGATAACAGCTTCGATATCACCACCAAAGATGGATTCACTGATGCAGCCACTGAGTGAGAAATGATGAGGCGACTACAGCGGTCGACGAGGCGACTACAATGGTCTCACCCTTTGATCCTCGTATCGAGCGACGGGGAACCCACGGGACCCACACTAGTGGATCCCAAAAACCAATAAATGGAAGATGTTATTAACTTTAAATTAAAGCATTTATTGATGAGGTGTATTATGGTTGTATAGTGTCGTGTGAATGTTCACATCGGGCCCCGAGCGTACCAAGAGTTGTTAAAGGCATCACGGCGAGTTGAGGTAAGTGGGGAGCTTCGCTCAAGCATTAAGTATGGCTAGATATTCAATAACTAAGTAGCATGTTTTGAATGAAAGACTGGGTTAGGTTTGCATCGAGGTATTGGTTTGAATATTTGATTCTATGGAATGTAAATTCATTTGTTTCCCCATTTATGTAATTAATTGCCCTAGGATGTTTATGGAGTACCTACTATGGGCTTGATTATCAAGTTATCTTATATAAATGCCTTAGGATGTTTTTGTACCACTAAGGGCCTTACTAGTTAATGTCCCAGGATGTTTTGTGGAATTCACCACCAAGGGCTTTACTTATCTATTGGAATGCATAAATGTGTAATTTAAGTATATGAGTTGGAGTTCCTACTTGCGTAACTTAGTGATAATGGGACATGTATCGGTGGCGGCTTCGGATGAACTCACTTTGTTATGATGCTACTAGATGGAGGACACAACAACCATTGCGTCCAATATTAATTTGCATTAAAGGAAATGAGAGGGCTCGGTCACCAGATTCCTACCAAAACCTAGCATGCATTGAATGAACCAATGACTTAGTAATTATTATCTTTTATTTTATATATCTTGTTGACCCCTTGCGTGATTGATTTGAACTCCGTTATGCTTAAAATGAATCTTGGAACTCATTTTGAAAGTTAGGAATGCATGGATTTTTCCTTGTTTATGGAGATGAACTATGCTCTCATTTTTCTACATGTTTTAGATCTTATCTACATGTTTAAATATGAATTTGATCAATACCTACATGCTTTCTACTTAATCTGTGGAATTGGTTTTAACTTCATGTTAGATTTTGCATGATTAGTAGGTAGTACTTGCGTATTTAAGGTTTAAGTTAGGTTTTCCTCTTATTAAGGTATGTTGTTCATTCGAGCCCACCCCCACTTACTCCCCAAGTGCATCCACATCCGCTTTAGCTTGTGACAAGGGAAATGCACCAACTTGAAGTCGTTCCTCATTTTGTGAGAAGTTGTAGGTTCTTATTATTTTATTTATTTGATTTTGAGAACAATAAACTTTGGTTGTAACTTAAAGTAGGTTATTTGGGTAGTTTAAAACCCTCTTATTTATTTTGGACTATTTAGAAACTTTATGGTAGTATTAGAAGCTATTTGAGATGATTGAACATATTGGATAGTTGAATACTTATCATGTTGATTTTATGATATATGGAGTTTTTATTTTTATTTTTACTCTTGTCCGCTGGTTGAAATAGGCATGCCAGACTATTATTTTGGCATGGTTTAGGTATCGAGCTTGAGTAATGGTTTGGGTCGGGTGACCCGAACCTAGTTCAGGTGAGGGCTCTTTCTATTAAATTAAATAACAAATAACAAAATCCATTTCTAAAGGAATTTCCAAAATCCCAGTGGAGACAATCCCACTTAACACTACTAAAAAGTTTACAAGTATAATAAGGTGAGAGATTTATTGTACACGCTCGACACGTGTCACTTATCACCTACCTATACCCCCCGAGTCAGCCTTGCAAGGTTAACACATGCCTCGTATGCCTCTATTTCCATTATTATAAGTTATTCGGTGATTTAAAGTTAAATTATTGTGATTTGTAAGTTTTATTAGTTTAATAGCGGAAGCAAGACTTATATAAATCTAATCAATTTACATACATAAAATCAGACGTCCTAATAGTGTGGAACCCAACAATGTATAGATAACATGTTTAATAGTGTAAAAGCAATATACATGTATCGGTATCACTCACAACATAAGAAATCACCAAATGTTATCAAAACAACATATATATATATATATATATATGCAAGTACAATACAAAAGCTCAAAACCTTTATGTAAGCAAGAGAAGAAAACACTCCGAGATCCTAAAATGAAGTCACCAATCACTAAAATTTTGTCCTTGCTTGTTTGCAGATATGCATTGTCTCCGTTTGAGACATTTCCTATGAGTTAAGCCAGTAGAGTTTCACTCACAATTCATGAATTTGAATAAATAAGTTTGAGTTTCATGTAGGGATTTAAAAGTCATAAAAGTGAATAAAAGTGCATGATAAATGGACTAGAAAAATAAAGGACGACGTCTAAATGTCCATCGAAAGCTGGTGCAACTACCCGACTTCCTAAAACCATGACTTTTCAAGTCAACAATTTCAATTCGGTGTAGCGTAGGGCATCAATGGACACCCAAATACCTTGCTCACATTTAATACATATAATCAAGTACTCGGGATAAGGTCACATTTGTCCATCTAACACCAAACCCAATAGTACCATCTTCACACACTCAACCTTAGACACTCAAAGATATATAATAGAGTCCCAAAAAATTGAATAACAAGAAATAAACTCGAGAATATGAAAATAATTGAAATTGATCCTCTTGTTGGTTTACTTACCTCAATCTGCACGAAAAACCGTTCTCGTGGCTCCCAAACGTAACCAAAACTAGCACCTAAGCTAGATGTTAATCCACTAGAGCCATGGTATCATTCAGGGTCAATTTCAATTGAGTTAGAGTCTTATAAACTTGTTTTGGATCTATTTATTCGATTTATTCCTCTAATGGTTTTACTTAGTTTATTTGAAGTTAAAGTTTCTATAAATAACCCAACAAGGGAATGCACAAAATGTCCCCTCGCACGAGACGAGGTTGTAACCCTAATGTTATTTAGTGAAATCCTAAATTAAAAAACCATTTGGAAAAATACAAGTCAATTTTCAAAAGTTAGTTTTTTTCGAACTCTTTATAACTTGCATAAGTCTTTAAAACCTAAGTATTTCTCAAAAATCAGGCTAGACACCTTGAAAAGAATAAAAGATCAACATGCAATAAAAACACATCAAAAAAATGTACAATAAAATTTTTTTTTGAGCTTCCAAAACATTTCGCCCTCATAAGTACTTACAAATGAAATTATGTTCCATTGGTGGTGCATTTTAATTCATAGTTCAAAACAAGGGCATTAAACCAAGATGGAAATCTTGGATTGGCACAAAACTCCTTAGAAATCAAATTCATCACATAAACATGTATTTTGGAGAATTAGGCCATGTTTGGTACCCCAAAGAAGGTTGATAGAGTCTCGGCCAAAATACAAAAATTTGGGGCAAAACTATATTTGGCACCAAAGGCGGCACCATTCGCAAGAAAAATGAAAAAAAAAGGGTTTTGAACCCCATCTTCCTTGCCGACTCCCGAGCCTACATCTATCCATATAGGGCTTCAAAATCTACTAGGGAGTGACCTCAATTAGGTTTTACCTCAATTATAAACATTCATCCTCATTTATCAAATAAAATTTTCCATTCAAGCACAAAACCCTCGAATATAAAGTTCAAGATATTGAAAACCAAAACTTCGAAATTTAAACTTGACGACCATTAAAAATTCAATGACTAGATCAAATAGAAGATGGAAATGGACTCAAGTCGCCATTAAAACCACCAAATCTTTTTGCATGTAAAAAACCCAGTTTTTCATCGAACCGCACAAGAACTAATTAGAAAGGATGCTTACTCTGAGTTAGTTCTTACATGAAGCTTGGTTCTCATTTGATTCTCTAGCACCAATTCACTCCTTTGCATCTCAATTCACAACTCAAACTAAGAATTTAAGTTCCTTCTCTTATTTTTCGCCAAGCTTCTCTTTAGTTTAGGAATTTAGGATTTGTTTTTGCATGAAAATTAACAAGGGCCCTAGTCCTTATATTTATTTATATGGTAATACTACCATGGGAACCACAAAAATACTCATGTCATGGGAACCATATTTACAACCATTGGATTCTAATCTAACATATTAATATATAAGTCATCAATGCACAAAACATTTAATGCACAACACCTTTAATGGCATGGGTATATATTTGGGCTCCATTATATATACCTTATTTCAGACAATAGCCATTAGATCTTTATTAGATAAGTACTTTTTGGAGATCTCTAGGCCCATCTTATAGTTCATGACATTTAACACCTCATTCATTAGCTTAGGTGTAAAAAAAATTTCATTAGCTAGTTCATTTGGCTAAGTATCATATTCATTATATTTCATACTTAGCACAATTATGGGATTTCATAACCTTATACTAATTAGCATCAACCTAAGTTCCATCAATATATGGTCCTACCCATACCTATTACGCACGCATCTTAATAAATTATCACTCACGAATTCAGTAACTCAAAAAGGAAAATTTTGCTTTTATGGGAATAAATAAATAATACATAGATAGGATCCTGATTTTTCAACCAACACTTCCTCATGGGTGAGACCCCTTGTAATGTTTACCTCATCCTCATCTTCTTCATGACTAATTGATAAGTTGCCAATTTTGCTACATTTAATGTGATATTACTATAAATTTAAATACTGTTGTCTCCATTTATACTTTAAAACACTTATTTTTGTGTTTTCGGGTAAATACTAGCTATTGAACAAAAATGAGTGATTCCCCACAAAAGTCCAGTCAAAAGCTGAATAAAGGCTCAACGGCTTCTCGACGCATTCAATTGTACAAAAACCGCTAAAGAATTGATGTTCAAAAATTGATTGAATAAAAGGAAACTCATTAGAGACATTGCATATGAAGCCTTGTGAAGACCCTAAAGAGAATTGGAGCGCAAATGCCATGCAAACACCCAGTGCCTTTATAACGCCTTGGCAATGTACATACAACGTTGGCACAATGCTTAACTCAACTCGGGATAGAATCAAATTAAAATAGAGTATCATAGCGTCTTTTAAGCAATTCACAGTGCCTAGGAGTTTACAACATACGATGCTAGACAAATCCAAATATTAACAGTTTCGTATTTTGCATATTTACAAGATTCACAATTAAATTTCCTCTTATCACACTTCTACTATAAATAGGAAACCCTGAATAAATTTAAACTCTTTTAGATCTTATATAACTCTTAGATTTAGGAAGGTTGTTAGATCTCTAAATACCTTAGGAAGGGAGAAGTATTCTTTCGATTTTGTTTGTAAGTTTTATTTAGATTTTAGTTTTTGCATTGTTTTCTATTACTTGAATAAAGAGTAGTGTTGACTATATGTCAATGAGTGGCTATGTAGTAGTGTTGACTATATGTCAATGAGTGGCTATGTTCCACATTCTGGACCAATATGATTGAGTTCTAGGGATTTCAAGGATTCGAGAGGTTTTTGTGCTTTCAATTCTAATATTGTTTAATTCCAATTTTCATATTCTTGATTATTGTTATGAGATTTTTGGTTATAGATTGAAACATTAAGTTTTTCCTTTATCATTGTGTAAGTGCATGTGTGCTCCGATTCGAGTCAAAAGCTGTCTCTATTTATCTTATTGTCGCTCAGTAAGGGGGATCATGCTAGGTTGCTATTGGGGCCTTATTTTTGGCAATCGATTTACCTTTGTGTCATTAAGATATGAGAATGGTAGCAACTCATGCTAGTTAATCCTTATTATAGGTCTTCTCACTGAGTTTTGCTACTAGTTCGTTGAAAATTTGTGGTGCACCAGAGATTTTGTAGGTCTAGTTAGTATGTGGTTCTGTCACTAGTTCCTTCCATTGACATGAAGAGAACGAGGTGGCGAGAGTCAATATAAGTCAATCTATGAAAATTTGTACTAAAGCAATCGTAAAATGAAGTGTGAATTGAAATTTAAAGGATCAGATTCGTTCTCCAAGCAATTGATTTTGTTTTCTTCCTTTTAACTATTAGTGCAATTAAGTTTTTATTTTCAAGAAACATTCATTTTTACCCAAAAAGGAACATCCTAATCCCTGTAGGTTTAACCTCGTACATGCTTCATTCGAAATCTATAGTAGTTAGTGAATTATAGACTATTATTAGTGGCTTTGACTTGGCATACCACAAACCCAGAGCAACTTGAAAACTAACTCAATCGCCACCGTATGAGACTTCTCTTAATATTTCACAAACTTCTCGACCGCAACCCCCTTGACTGTTTTAATGCTCACATCCTCCAATTCGATAGATGTTTCACCAAAGAGTAAGTGAAATGTATTCTTTTGTTGTTGCCACTGGTAGCAAATCTAAGATCAGCTCCTTGTTGCCCTTCTGATATGAGCAACCTATGAATGGAGCCAACCCGAACCTCTAAATGATCCTCTATGGCCCTCAGTGTTAGGGTGGCAAGACTGCAAGTCCCATTTAACTATTTAAGCCTCATAGTTTATTCATTTGAGCAATGGTCAATGCTGCAACAACAAAATAAACTTCAATAACACATTATTGTTTAAAAAAAGAATGAATAATAATTTCATTCAAAGGAAATGAATCCTTAAAAAAATCATACATCGTTGTTACTAAATGTTTTTGCAACATGATTATAGAAACTATTTAATACAGAGTGTTCGATAAGACCACTAGAGAAAGGAACAGATGTGTCATCTTCAGGATCCTCGATATTCCCACTAGCATAACAATTGCTACTCTCGATATCGTGGTGTTGGGCCATGATGGTTTCTTCTTCTTCTACTCTGTGGGCCTCACCACTAGACTTGGATGCCTCGTCCCCACTTTCAGCACCATTGACCCTAAGGTCCCGCATGGAAACATGAAACACCTTTTTCTCGGACACCATCCCCCGCTAGTCAGTGTGCACGCGTGATATGCATGTTGCAAGTATAACAACTCGCTTGTTGTAATAGGGTAACCAAATTACTTTGACTACGTATATCGTCCTCAGGGAAAGGTGTATATGCTTACTACGTACTTAGCTAGAATTACTCTATTGCTAAGGAAATATTTTTAATTGGTTTTATAACTGAATTAAACTAATATATACTAATTAGTCAATGCAAGTTACTTAAACTCTTATATTAAGATTATTTTAGTTCACAACTTCACCTAGGTAATGAAATATTGTACTTTTCAACTCACTATATCATCTTCATTATGTGAGTGAAATGCCTAATTAGAATAGGCAAATTTTCTTCAAATCCACTTTAACTCACTGTCATGACGAAAAAAATTCTAATGTGCAAACTTGAAACTCCACTTGTCGGTGTGAATAACATAAGCTCCACATTGCTTTAATGTCCTAAATCTTTACATTCATAACCAATTATGTTTACTATCCGTGCCTATCTAATCAACAACTATCGCACGATGTTGTGTATTTTATGATTGTATCGTCCATATCTAGCTTAAAAGCTTCAATGGACATTAAAACTTCTAAGATCTAATATCAATAAACATGTGATCAAGATATTGGAAGCATTACCCTCATAATCAATAAAAATCCCAACAACTGCACTTTTCATATTTATATTCTATTTATGTTTATAGCATAACATTCATACCATAGGATCCATTGATCCCTAATATTATTAGACTGCTCACACTTTATTGAAATAGATACATGCAAATAATGGTATTCATTGCAATAAGAGATTTAATAAAATAACTTCAATTAAGTCAATAGACAAAATACCCAAATCACTACATGTGACTCTTCATTGTCTTCTCCCCACAAGTTGTCTTAATATTTATGAGTAAAGTAAAACTATGCTAAACTATGTTAATGGTGGCTAATCTCTTATATGTTGTGACTTTACCATGTTTTCCTATCTATTTATATTCCCTAATCACATTTCCGAATTATTAGAAACCTTACTTTACTGCTTAAAACGAAATAGAACTATTATTTCTATTGTTTTCTCTTTTTGGCATTGTCACTTAAGTCTCCATGTTGTATGTACACTCCCACTGCGTCGCCATTACGCCAAGCATCATATGCACATTTTCTCTTTTTAGTGGTCTTGATGCTGTCCCTTTGACTCCTAACACCATCTCTATGCTTACCACTGGCCAAGCTTCCTGATCACTTTTCTCCACTTCTTTGCTCTCCCACATCATGCATTGATTTCCCAAGTTGTGCCTTGATATTCCATAGCGCCAACTTATGTAGCCACAAGGCCAAACCTCCTTAAGTGTGTTTTTGCTTTGTTTCTTCTTGCATTCGCTCGTTTCCTTCATTTAAGCCTTGCTTAATTGAAAATGTATAAACACCATCAAATTGAGCTCACTTAGGGATAATTATTCTAAATATACTACTACACAAACCTTATATATAAATTATCACTTATCAAATACCCCCGAACTTAACATTTTGCACATCCCGAGCAAAAGTTTATTTTTCTAATTCTCCTAACTACTCATATTACTCTAGTTCATATTCATTATATATTGTTCATGAAGTATCCATTAATTCAACTAAGTTTCAAGTTAATAATCCACTCAAGAGCTTTTCCTTGCAAAAACTTATATTTTCAAAATCTGTAGTTTTAACAACACATACAACTTACTTTCGAAACACCAAAGTACATCACGACTCAAACCATCATTACTCACAAGTTTGTTTCACCTCGACACTCAAGTAGCAAGTGTAAAGTCTAATGGTTTCTCATTAAGCTTAGGAATTGACATATAAGCATATATCAAACTAATTTTGGTAGAGTTTAGCACTTTAAAAGTCTATAGAACTTAATATAGCTAGAAACGAAAATTTAACTCAATAAAGCTACTAGTACTCGAGTTAAACCTATTATTAGAAGAGCTTTATTTTAACTTTCGCCTTCTTTTCTTTATTTTTATCTATCTTTTATTTATTTTCTTCTCCTTTTTTATTTTTTATTTCTCACGGTCCCTGCTCATTTTCTATGGATACTGTTTTCCTTACATTTTCTAACCATCAAGTTCTCTGCTCCATTTCTTGTAGAACTAGTAGGACAATCTATTTTTCTTTCTGAAAACTCTTGTTAGCACTTCTCACTTTCACTTTATCAAGCAAGTGAACTCCAACTTTTCATTTAAAATGCATATTTCTTCACCTTTTTCCACTATGTTTTTATTTACTTTTTATTCAAGTAAGATTCACACTTATTATAGATTTCCTTAGAGATTCAACTTTTTCCACTAGTAATGTTCTAGTATTATCCTTGCTTTTGTTTCTAGTTTATGGTCTTCCTTAACTCTAGGTTTCTAATCATGAAATCAATTCATTGTTGCTACATTTCATATTTTCTTCAAGAATTTTAAAAACACATTCTCTTGAGTTTCATATGAACAAGACACTTGTACTCTACTCTTCCTCAATTAAAGGCATGAACATGCAAATGAATTACTTATTCACTACATATTACTATATATAACCTAATATATATTAATTAAACATTAACAATGTAAATAAATGAAATACATAATACACTACCATGTAATCCTTTGTAATAGCTTCAAAAATAAAATTTAAACGATCATACATGTAGTTTTTAATGGTAATTCACCCTTTCTTACCACTTCTTATAAGGTAGTATAGTGTTGATGCCTCCTAAGTTAAACCAAACCTTATCCTTAAGGTTTAAAAATAAGCCTAAAATATGAAAACACTAAAACACACAAACACATACAATAAAAAAATGTATAATATAAGAACTAAACATAGAATTTAAACAAATAATATTTAATAAAATACCCCAAATTTAAAGTGAAATGGTATCAATGTATCTTTCATATCCTCAGGTTTAAAGAAATCCTAAGACACTTACATCAGGACTCCGCGTCATTGTCGTCATCCGCATCATCAGCTCTAGCGTAGGATGGCGTTAATAGATGCTCTACCCTCTTGCTTTGCACCACATATGGATCAAACACATAAGTTGGTGTTACTAGAAAACCTAAAGAACTATCAATAGATCTCATCCATCTGCACCTCTCATACATAGTAATGTCCCTTTGATGATAGTAAACAACATGATGTTCCAATGTTTTTTCCTTTTTTCTTGCTCATATCTCCTCAAGGCTTCACGATACTGAGCCATGTCTTTTTGGTACAGTCTATTCATCTCCATAATTGACATCCTCTACTTCTGTGAAGTCAAGTCCTCTAGTGGTGGTATTATTGGCAGTGGTAGAGGAGGCATTGGAAAACCTCTGGACCATCCATGTCGTGCTCTCCAATCAGTGGTTCTACAAACTCGTAGCCCTTAACAATCCCTGTTGTGCTCCTCCTCATCTCCATAACCTTCATCATCTAACTCCTGGCTAACTCTACTGCTGCTACTATTACTATTGCGTTATCATCTTGCTACCAACAACTCAGCCTCTAGTCTAGCTCCCTTCGCTCTTTTCCTCTCATCCTCGGAGTCTTGATATCCAAGTAGTGATTTTAGTGTTAGCATAAAAGCCTTAACAATGGTTGCTTGGGCATAAATATCAGATTCTTAATCTATATGCAATCTAACTCCGGCCTTTAAGCATAACTAAGTAATCAATATCGAAAACAACAATTTGTTGTATCACTCTTACATAATGGACTCCCTTAGATCGTATAGATTATCTTACTGACATTTATCTTCCCATTCATCATAATCTTATATAAATAAGCCTCTTTTAGCTTGTTGATCTCACCTTATTGAATGGTTGGGTAAAGAAAAAAACATGGAAATGTTGCCACATTTGGTAGAATTTCTTAGTAGTCCCCTTCTTGATGTGCTTCCAAACATTCTCAACTCCCATTACTTGGCCTTATTTTCCTTGGACTACTAATGCACTTTCTATGGTTTAAAAAGGTATGGGTTATAGGGTTTCTCATATAAGTAATTCGAGAAACTTGGTTTGGCTCCAACCATACTAGAGTGTTCAAATCCATAGATGATATTAATTCACACACATTAAAAGGGGACAAAAACCTTCTCACTTTCATTGGCTCATTCTTCCTAGTGAACTTCAGATTGGCATAAAATTCGTATACCATTTCACTCACTCCTCTAATTTCATTCTTTATATAATTGTAAAGGAAATGCTCTCAAATTTTTTGCCTAATGAGGTTATTTACTCATTTTTCGTACTTAGCCAACAATTTTATACCTCTCTCTCAAATGAGTTCCCTATGTTGAATATCCTCATATCTTTCCCCTGCCCCTCTACTAATGAAGTATTTGGACATAAAGGCCTAGGCCACCTCATTGGGATCTCGTGATGTTGATGCCTCAAAATCATTTATGCTCACTTGACTAACTTTCTTCCTTGTTCTCTACATTGTCCCAAGTTTAAGCAACTACACAACAATGCAACTAGCAATTCGGGTCATAATATCACCTAAAAATTAAAATTTATATCACATGATTTATTCACATGGCAAATAATGCAAAAATATAAACTAGGTCTCCTTGAGCATCATTGATGCTCACTATCCACATAACTTGAAAATCCTTATCCAACAACCTCAAATCCACCATTCATAAAATTTTATCAAAATTTCTCAAAATCTCAAAGCATAACTAATGATATTGTAAATTTTACCTCAATTTCGAACTACATTTTGGTGTAGAACACTCCTCTAAGTCTTTATCAATCAAAGCTCTCTCAACTCACTAACAACTTCTAGTGCTCCTTGAAGTCAAATTACCAAATTCAAGCCCTAGTTTTTAACCTTATGAAAATCTACAATGCATTTTCTTCTTTCAATCTCAACCAATAGGAACTCTCTTTCCACACTTAGAAATGATCAATCTTAGGCTCTAGATGGATATAAGTATGAAGGAAATGGTGAAAATGGGGTTTTAATCCCCTCCATAACATTAGCAACATGCCTAAATAGGCTTAGTGTCATGATAGCGCCACGACGGCGTTCACATCCCTGCAAAATGGTTTTTATGTGTATTGGTGGCGCCCAATTGGGACGTGCTCACTGCCCAAGTCGCTATTTGTATTACACACGACATCGACCTCTGAGTCCACTTTTTTGTCTATATTTTATATTTATTCCTATTTGGCGCTTCCCCAACTTTATGTATTACAACACAAGATGTTGTGATCACGTGAAATCTATGTTAATATAAAAACTCCTTAAAAACTTACATGTGATTTACCCATGTACCTTACCTTTGTTGCTTGAACTCCTTTACTCTTTCACGCTTTTCAATGAGTTTATCATGACATTTCTATTGCGATAAATCATCACTCGATAAACGGTCTTATGTGCACAGTTAGTACAAGTTTTTGAAAGCTATAAAACTATTACGTATGAATTGTACTTACTAAACTATTGACCAATGATAACTGATAATTTATACTTATATATAGGTTTAGTTTTGTAGTATATTTAGTATAAATATCCTTAAATGAGCTCAAATGAAAGGTGCTTATGCATTTTTAGGTAATTAAGGTCGTAAAGGAAAGACACGAGCAAAAATAAGATGAAACAGAGCTAAAATCTACCAAAGCATGGTTGGTGTCATAACATGAAGGTGTCGCAAAATGAGAGCACGAGGGAGAATGTGGAAGACCTAGGAAGGGCGAGGGAGAGAAAGAAAAGTGAAGAAATCAAGGCATGAAGTTAAGCATTGTGGTTGTGCTGTGGACACAAGGGATGGTGCCGAGGTCACTGAGGCAAGGAAAAACACATAAAAGAGGCGGCATCGTGGCATAACACACACGACACTGGGTTTAAGTGACAGGACCGAAATGGAAGAAATTAGAAAGTTAGAATTCTATTTAAAGTTAAATTGTAAATTAGGGTTTCTAATTGTATTTAAGAAGTATAAATAGATATTAGGACATGGTAAACACACCACATATCAATAATTAGCAGCCATTATATTATTTTAGCATAGATTTTACTTATTCTTGAGTATTAGAATGATTTTTACAGAGAATAAATTGAAGACTCACGTGTGGTGATTTAGGTATCCGCTATTAATTTATTAGAAGTATTTTCAATATATCTCTATTTCAATAAATTCCACTATGTGCAAGTTTTTCTCAGTCATATGTGAGTGGTCTATTAATCTTATAGATCAATGGATCTTATGGTATAAATGTTATGTTATGAACATGAGTAGAAATTGAGTATAAAAGGTGCAATGTTTAGAATTTGTATTTATTCTGAGCGTATTGCTATAGACATTTTGATTGCATGTTTATTGATATTAGGTTTTAGAAGTTATCATGGCCATTAAATCTTTTAAGCTAGATACGAATGGTACAATCATAAAATACACAACATTAAGCGATAGCTATTGATTAGGGAGGCATGGATAGTAAACTTAATTCATTATGAATCTAAAGATTTAGAACATTAAGTCAATATGGAGTTACGTTATTCACACCGATAGGTGAAGTTCTAGTTTACACATTAAAATATTTTCCGTCATGACAGTGGGTTAAAGTAGATTTGAAGGAAATATGTCTATTCTAATTAGACATTGAACACAACATGATAAAGATGATAAAGTGGTTGAAAAGCATAATATTTCGTTACTTAAATGAAGTTGTGAATGAAGATATTTTTAATATAAGAGTGAAAAGTAAATTTCATTGATTTGTTAGATTAGTTAGTTTAGTTAAACATGATTTCCTTAGCAATGAATATATTGTAGCTAAGTACGTAGTGAGGACATTCATCTTCCCTAGAGGACGATATCCATAGTCAACTTATGTTGAGTACACTATTACTACAATCAAGTCATTATACTTGCAGCCGATGTCAAGTTTTTGGCATCGTTGCCATAGATAGCAACTTAAACTTAGTTAGTTTGAAAAGTTGCAAAGTTTTATTTTAAGTACTATACTTTCAATTTAAAAAAAACAAAAATAAAAAAATAAAAGGCTTAAGTTTCAAGTTTGACTTTCTGTACTTAATGTTTTGTATTTTCTTTTTAGCGATAACTAGTGCATGTATAGCAAGGGAGAGAAGGACCTAGTGCCTTACAACCCTGAGATTGATAGAACCAACAAAGGAAAGAAAAGAAAAGAATTAAGAGGCTAAGGATTAAGTAAGAAACCAACAACCTGGACGCGAAATAACTAACCCGCGGGTGATTTCGTAGTGTAGGATAGAGTGCAAGGATAGAGATGCCTTCATGATTGTTCAATCTAGAAGTTCAAGAGACTTGCAACAGAGTGATGAGGCTTCCAGCCAACGCGACCTAGTTCAAACTACACCGCCTCTGATAAACATGGTGCAAAATAGCTTGTTCAATGGGATAGCTAATGAAGATTTAGTTGCACATGTAGAAGATTTCTTGGAAAAGTGCGACACCGTACACATTACCGAAGTTACAAAAGAGGTGATCAAGATGAAACTTTTTCATTCTCATTGCATAGAAAAGCCAAATCCTGTTTCCAAGCAGTAAATGCGAGGAGTATGACCTCATGGGCGAAATCAATGAAAAATTATTGATAAGTTCTTTCCGTCAGTTAAAGTTAGTGAAAGGAAGCTGGAAATTAATAAATTCAAGAAAAAGATGTTGAGAATATTGGCAAGGCATGGGAAAGACTCAAAGAGATGTTGAGTAGATTTCCAAGACATGGATATGTGAAATGTGCATAACTCCAAATTTTCTACTATGAGATAAACCACATCACAAAAACACTAGTAGATGTCAAAGCATATGGTTCTCTGCTAACCAAGGATGAAATAGAGCATTGAATCTCCTTGATCTTATGTCTCAAAACTCTATAGCAAAAAATCATTTTACAGTGGGAAAACCAACAGACATATATGAGATTGATTTTCAAGCTGCAATTATAGCACAACTATCAAATCTGAGCAATCAAATGGCAAACCTTCAAATGGGACACCAAGGTTTGTAAGTGTAGGCCATATAACAACCCATTAATCACTAAAGCATAGTGCTTAACAAAATGGACATGTCGCAAGGAATAAAATATGAGGACATCAACTTCATGAATAACCAAGGCTATGGGTTAGAGGAATGGCTCCTCAAAAGCTTTATTAAGGATATAAAACCACCCAAACTTCTCATGTTGAAATCCAAATAATGCAGTCAATTTACCACAATGCTTTGATCAACAAGTCCAATAGGGAAAGCTAGGATGGAGTGAAGAAATGACTTCTTTCAAGTCAATTGAGAAATACTAGCAAGCCATGGACATGAGTCATAGGGAACGTTATAAGAAGCATGAAAAAGAGATAGAATGAGTGAATCAATTCATAAAGAAGATGAATGATGAGAGATCACAATCCATCAAGAACGGATAGAGACAAATTGGATAGTTAGCCATTGCTTTCAGCTCAAGGAATGAAGGACACTAAACAAAGCAACACCATCACCAATCCCAAGAATAAGGTTAGTGCTATTCACGTGATGAGTACTACGACAACAAATGAGCTAAGAAAAGATCAAGTGATATAAAAACTAGAAAAGTTAACAATTTGGCTATGATAATGCATGAAGAGATGCATGAGTATCGAACGAAAGTAAAGAAAGATGAACTCGAGGGATTTGGGCAACAAAGAATCATTTCCTTGAAGAGTGAAAAGAAGGGAACAAAACAACAAAAGGAAAAGCATAAAGATAAAATCCTTCTAAAAAAGCACCGGAAGGCAATGTCATCAAGGTAGCTCCAAGGAAGCCAAACCAAAGTTCAAGTTCATCCCGAGACTTCAACCAATCAAAAGGAGAGATTCGGGAGATATATGCATACCAATAATGGACATGTTATGTGATACAAGAGCCTTAGTTAATCTCATGCCACTAATGGACATGTTGCATGCCAATTTGAAGAGTAATTGGCTCAATATGACAAATTTGAAAGTATTTGATAGAAAGCTGATACCAACAATTGGAAATCTTTAATGTGCATGTGAAAGTGGGTAGATTTATATTCATCGAGGATTTTGAGGTTATGAATCACAACATGGACGATGACATGTATATGATACTTGGGCGACCATTCTTGAACACTGTTAATGCAGACTTGTACACAAGAAATAAGAAGATCACGATAAGTATCGATGAGGACGATGATGCTAATAAAGTTATATTTGCCGATAATGAAGAAGTACATTCGAGCGGGAATGACATCATAATATATGTTTTACCATGTAAGTATCTCGATTTAGACTTGAACTAAACAAGCAAAAAGGTGTCAAACTAATGATGATAAACTAAGCACCACAAGGAGGCGGCATGGTGGTTTTTAAATTTCGGTTAGTTATTTAGTTTATTATGTATAATTAACACATTTATTTCTAACTTTGAATTTTGTTTCCAAATGTGCTGCTAAGACCATTTTTAGGGTGATGATTCATCAAAATGAAAATGTCTAACTAATCTCATTAAGAGCGTAAAGAGCAAAGGAGTTGAAGCAGAAAATGTGAGATACATGTGCAAATCACGAGTAAGTCTTTATATAATTTTTATATTTTCATGAATTCCATGCGATCACGGCATCTTGTGTAAGTGATGCACAAAGTCGGAGGAGAGCGAAAGAGAAATAATCAAAAAATATATATGAGACATGTAGGCAGACTGCTCGACACTATGGCTATGAGCCACGACATTGTGGGTATTAGTGACTTCGCCAGTATGGCACCAGGAGAAGCACAACAACACGCCACAACATCTTTAACACTATGGTGGCTTTGTCATGGTGTCATGCCTATTAATGCATGACACTAGTGTTGGGGAGGGGTCTTAAAACCCTTTTTCTCCATTTTTTTCACATTAGCATCAACACCTTACTACAACCACCATGTATACATCCCTTTAGAGCCAAAGTTTGATTAGTTCTGAGTGAGATAAAAGAGTTCTTAGTGATTTAGAGTGAAAGAAGTAAGTGCATTATGGATTTGCACATGGTGGAAGGCTAGGGATTGAATTTTGGATTTTGATTTCAAATAGATCTAGGGTTCTAGTTTGTTAGAGAAGTGAGAGGTCTTAGATTGATAAAGATATGGAAGAGTGTTCTACACTGAAAATTAGTCCAGCATTGAGGTAAAATCTACAATTTCATTAGTTGTTATTTGAATTTTGGAATTTTAATGAAATTGCATGAATAGTGGATTTGAGGATGTTGGATTAAGATTTTTCAAGTTGTGTGAATGTTGAGCACTAATGCTTCCCATGGAAACATAGTCTATGGTTTTGCATGATTTGGCATATGAATGATCCGTGTGATATAATTTATGATTTTTAGGTGATTTCAAGCCCGAATTACTAGTTGCATTTGTTGTATTGTTTCATGAATTTGAAGAGAACGTCTAGAATAAGGAAGCACGTTAGCCAAGTTAGAACAAACAATTTTGAGGCATCAACCTCAAGAGATTCTACAGAAGATCCTAGACCTTTTAAGTCTAAATATTTCATTAGTAGAGAGGTCAAGGATAGATATCAAGATCTTGAACATGGGGTGTTCATTTGTGAAAGAGGAATAAATTTATTGGCCAAGTATGAAAAAAGATGTCAAAAACTTCATTAGGCGACATAATTGGGAGCGTTTCACTCAAGATTATATATAGAACAAGTTAGAGGAATGATTGGAATTGCATATAGATTTTATGCTAATGCAAAGTTCACTAGGAAAAATGAGCCAGTGAAGATAAGATGGTTGTTTGTCCCCTTTAATGAGCGTGAAAAAAATATTATCTATGGATTGGATCACTTGAGTGGAGCTAGAGTTGAATAAAGTTTCCCAGATGATTTATATGAGAAACCTTATACCTGACTCGTTTATAGCCATTGAGAGAGCATTGGTTGTCCAAGACATCCCTACTAGGTAATAAGAGCTAAGAATGTGTTGAATCACATCAAGTAGGGGAGTGTTAGGAACTATAACAATATGGAAACATTTCCTTATTTCTTCTTCGATTCGGCATGCCAAGATAAACAAGCCAAGGGCAGCTTGTTTATATTAGATCATAGAGAATGGGGAGATCGATGTCTGCACAATCATCTGCACTAATCCTAGAGAGTCTATAAAGTCGAGACTATGAAATGATGAAGAATTTGACATTGAGGCCTAAGCAACCATGGATGAGGTTTTCATGCTTACATTGAAATCACCACTTTGAAGTCAAAACTTCATGGAGGAAGGAGAAATAGCAAAGGGAGGTAGAAATGAGGCCATGTAGTTGGTAAAATGGTTGGAGGATAACGAAGCAACAGCAGCAGCACTAGCAGAATTAGCACAAGAATTAGAAGATGAAAGATATAGAGAAGAGTAGGAGCAACAACAGGGGTTCGTTGAAAGCTACCATTTCGTAGACCTACTAATTGGAGAGAAAGACTTGGTTGGTCCAGAGGTTCTTCCTCCCCCTCCTCTACATAAATACTAGTACTACCAGTGGAGGACTTGACTCCATTGCAAAGGAGGATATGGATTGCTGATATGATGAGATAGTATAAAGAGGATAGGGCATAGTATCAGGCAACCTTGTTACGATATAAGCGGGATATGCAGAGAGAGAGTAAGATCGATGGAATGGGCAACGAAACTTCATGTTGTTTGTCGATCATCAAAGAGACTTAGCTAAGCATGAGAAAAGCAAAAGGATGAGACTGACTAATAGGACTTTTGGTTTTACAAAAGCTCCGGCTTATGTGTTTGGTCAGGATGTGGTGCAGATTAAGAGGGTGGAGCATGCATTGACAACATCTTACGTTAAAGCTTATGAGGTAGATGATGATGATGACGCGCATTCCTGATGTATGTATCTTAAGATTTCTCTAAACCTAGGGAGATGAGAAATACATTAATACCACTTTACTCTAAATATGGGATATTTTGTTAACTATTTAATTGTTTAACTTCTTTTTTTAGTTTAGTTTATATTTATATAATTTGTGTTATTATATATGTTTGTTTGTTTTAGTGTTTTCTTAGTTTTAAGCTTACTTTTAAACTTTGAGGACAATGTTTAGTTTCAGTTTAGGGGAATTAACACTACACTACACTTGGGGAAGTGGTAAGAAATGTTGAAATAAAGATAAAACCTGCCTGTATGATGTTTAAAATTTACTTTTGAAGTAGTTAAAGAGGAAAAGCATGGAAATTTCTTATTTATTTCATTTACTTACTATTTTAACATGTTTAAAGAATATAGATTAGGTTATAAATAGTAATATGTAATGAATAACTTGTTCATTTACATTTCCATGCCTTTAATTAAAGATGAGTAGAATACAAGTGTCTTATTGATATGAAAATCAAAAGAGTGTTTTTAGAATTTTTGAAGAAAATAATGAAATGTAGCTACAACAGTATAATTTCATGATTAGAAACTTAGAGTTAGGGAAGATCAAGAACTAGAAACAAAAGCAAGAAAATTACTAGAACACTTCTTTTGCGAAAAGTTAGATCTCTAAGGAATTCTATATTAAGTGTGAGTCTTACGTGACAAAATGAAGCAAATAAAGACTTAGTGCAAATATGGGAAGAACTAAGCAATTTTAAGTGAAAAGTTTGAGTTAACTTGTTTAATTAAATGAAAGTGAAAATTTCTAACAAGAGGTTTAGAATAAAAAAATGAGAGAGTTCCAAACGTTTTACAAGAAATGGAGCAGAGAACTTGATGGTTGAGAAAAGCAAGGAAAAATAGAGTCCATAGGAAAAGGAGCAGGGACTATGAAATAAAAATGAAAAGGAGATGAAGAAAAGAAATAAGAGAAAAATAAAGAAAAGAAGGAAGTGAAGTAAACTTTTCAAATAAAAGATTTATCTTGATTGCAAGTAACTTGATTGAGTAAAGTTTCTGTTCCAACTATGTTAAGTCCTATAGACTTTTTAAGTGCTAATGTCTACCAAAAATTAGTTTGATCTATATGCTTATTTGTGAGTTTCTGGACTTAATGAGAAATCATGAGATTGGACACTTGATATTTGAGTGTTGAGGTGAAACAAACTTGTGAGTAGTGATGGTTTTGATTGTGATCTACTTTAGTGTTTCGAAAGTAAGTTGTATATGTTGTTTAAGCTACATGTTTTGTAAAATATAAGTTATTGCATCTAAAAATTCGAGTGGATTATTAACTTGAAACTTAGTGAATTAAAGGATACTTCATAAACAATGTAAAATGAATGAGAACTAGATATTACGAGACTTAGTAAAATACACTTTTGCTCGAGACATGCAAAATTCTAAGTTTGGGGGTATTTGATAAGTAATTATTTAGACTTATATATAGATTTGGTTTAGTAGTATATTTAGTATAAATATCCCAAAATGAGCTCTAATTAATGGTGTTTATGTATTTTCAAGAAATTAAGGTGAAAAGGAAAGAAACGAGCAAAAATGAGAAAAAATAAAGCTAAAACCCACCAAAGTGTGGTTGATGTCATGGTATGAAGGTGTGGCGTTGTGAGAGCATGAAGGATAGTGTGGAGGACCTAGGCATGGCGTGGGAGAGAAGGAAAAGTGAAGAAATCAAGGAAGGAGGTTTCGCACTATGGTGGTGCTATGGAGCTTAAAGGATGGCACCAGAGGCTTGAGGGATAACACTGAGGTCACTGAGGCAAAACAAAAACTTAAAGGAGGCACCGCGATGGCAGCATTGGGGCATAACACAAAGTATCGGGGTTTAGGTGACAATGCCAGAATGGAAGAAATTAGAAAATTAGAGTTCTATTTCGAGTTCAATTGTAAAGTAGGGTTTGTAATTATGTTTAGGAAGTATAAATAGATATTAGGACGTGGTAAACCACCATATATTAACCATTAATAGCCATTAAATTATTTTATCAAAGGTTTTACTTATTCTTGAATATTATGATGATTTGTGGAGAGAAGACATTGAATACTCACGTGTGATGATTCGGGTATTAAGTTATTGATTTAATTGAAGTATTTTCAACATATCTCTAATTTCAATGAATACCACTATATGCATGTTTGTTTCAATGTTGTTTGAGTACTCTATTGAACTTAAAGATTCAATAGATCCTATGGTATGAATGATATACTCTGAACATGAGTAGAAATTAGAGTATAAAAATAGCAATTGTTAGAATTTATATTGATTCAAAATGTAATGCCACAGACATCTTGATCACATGTTTATTGATATTAGGTTTTAAAAGTTATCATGGCCATTGAAGCTTTTAAGCCGGATATGAACAGTGTTGGGTTTTGGGGTTCATGCGCAGCGGAGATTACAAAACAATTTTGACAAAAACCCCAACAGGATCCGAATCTAATTCCATTAAAAACTTTTAAACCAAGAGAACTTAATCATGCCTCAGTCGTAAAATACCTTTCCGAAGGTTGATCGATCTCTAAGGCGCTGCCAACGACGAACGCCCTCTTCCAGCAGTCCACACGAATGGCGACCGAGATTCAAAGTTCTAGCTTCAAGAGAATACCAAACCTTTTTTTTCTCTCCAAAATGATCCAGAGCGTACCAGAAAACCCTAAGTCATTTCTAAAACGAAAATAGAGTTTTGGCCCTTAATCTTTCGTACATGTGTTCTAACTTAAAGCGTCTATTTATACAACCCTTGTATATGGAATGTTAAGTAAATTACACATATATCCCTACTTAAAGAAGTATAAGTGTTATACACCACACCACAAGGACGTTTCTGTCATGAATTTTATCATATAAGATTCATTTTTCTGAACCATCTTAAAATCTCGCAAAACCATTCTTAGTGTGCAACCCAATAGGCTCATACAACGTTGGCAGGTGTACCAAAACACATTTTGGTATACAAGTCATAAGCGACCTCTAGCAAGACATTATGACTACCAAGTTGTATGAATATCAAATCGATACAACCTAATCAATAATGTATATAACATCCTTTTGTCACACGATATCCTTTTGATCAAACATAAGGCATGGAATTGTCATCTAACATGTTCAATCGTACTAGTCTCGATATCTAGGTAACCGAAAACATCAAAGTGACATTGATCAATATTAATTCACTTAGACTAGGCTTTTATCAGTCTAACACATCGAGGGATCCATTGGATATCTCTCTTTATATGAGAGGGACAAATTCTATCTCGATTACACAATCTCGATTACACAACTTAATCACATTGCTCACACAATAACCAATCACAACCTTTATAATCATTCGGTTAAAGACAACGTTTGATTGTGTCAAATCACTATGTTCCTAATGTTGAAGTCTCTAATAATCTCAAGTCAGGGGACTGAAAAATATACCTATCATGAGAAACAACTATGACTTAATCCATGTGATGTTCTCATAGCGGGTCATTCCAGTACTTTGTTCCCTAACAAGTACTCGTGATCTTGATTCGTATCCCTATACATATAATCATCATATGATCATCAATCAAAACTCACGCTAGTCTTAATTCATTATAGTTCCCAGTATAATGATCGACTAGGGACATTTAGGATATTTCTGCAAATACCCATGGATCTTATTATAATGTAAATATGCAAATTAATTATAATAAACAGCAAATGAAATCCTTTATTTTATCAACTAAAAGTATTCATAAAGACAGTTAATGGATTGACCTAGGGCACATGTCCATAAATCTCCAACTTGCACTAGGGCCAATCACACATGCATCTAATGCCTAATGATCTAACATGACCATCATGTTTTGCTTGTCAATAGCTTTTGTCAATGGATCCGCAACGTTGTCTTCAGTAGGTACTCTACAAATCTTCACGTCTCCCCTCTCAATAATTTCTCTTATGAGATGAAAATGTCTGATTATATCTTTGGATCTGTGGTGTGATCTAGGTTCCTTGGCCTGTGCTATTGCCCCGTTATTTTCACAATACAAACAAACAGGGTTAGCAATACTTGAGCCACACCAAGTTCGAAATGAACTTTTTGATCCAAATCGCCTCATTCTTTGCATCGGACCCGCAATATACTCAACTTCATTTGTAGAATCTCGCCACGCTCTCTTGCTTGAACTTTTCTAGCTTACTTCACCCCCATTCAAAGTAAACACATATCCAAATTACGATCCAAAATCATCTATATCAGTTTGAAAACTTTCCTCTATGTAACCATTTACAACTAGATAATATTCAAAACCTCCATAGACCAAGAACAATTCCTTAGTCCCTCTTAAGTATTTAAAGATGTTCTTTACTGCTATCCAGTGACTCTCACCAGGATCTGACTGATATCTGCTTGCAGTGCTCAAAGCATATGATACATCAGGTCGAATGCATAACATGGCATACATGATAGATCCAATAGCTGATGCATATGCAATCTTATTCATACGGTCTCCCTCATAATTTGTCTTAGGGCATTGAGTCTTGCTGAGACTTATGCCATAAGACATTGACAACAATCCTTTTTTAGAGTCTTACAAATTAAGCCTATTCAACACCTTGTCTATGTAAGCACTTTGACTTAGACCGATTAGCCTCTTAGATCTATCCCTATAGATCCTTATCCCTAGGATATAGGCTGCATCTCCTAAGTCTTTCATTGAGAAACACTTCCCTAACCAAGACTTGACATTCTGCAATGTTGGGATGTCATTTCCAATGAGTAATATCATCAACATACAGTACCAGAAAAACAACTACACTCCTACTGACCTTCTTTTATACACAAGGCTCATCTTCGTTCTTAATAAAACCAAAATCCTTGATTGCTTCATCAAAACGAAGCTTGCTTTAATCCATAAATGGATCTTGGAAGCTTGTATACCTTCCTAGAATTCTCGGGATGTATAAAACCTTCAGGTTGTGTCATATACACGTCCTCAAACAGCTTTTCGTTAAGAAATGTTGTTTTTACATCCATTTGCCATATCTCATAGTCATAATATGCAGCAATGGCAATTAAAATTCTTATGGATTTAACCATGGCTACTGGCGAAAAAGTTCCATCATAATCAACACCTTGAGTCTGCTTGAAACCTTTTGCTACAAGTCTTGCTTTAAAAGTATGCACTTTGCCATCCATGTCAGTTTTCTTCTTAAAAACCCATTTACATCCAATGGTCTTACCACCTTCAGGTAAATCAACCAAGTTTCAAACTTGGTTATCATACATGGATTGCATCTCGGAGTTCATAGTACTTAGCCATTTATCTGAGTCTGGTCCAGACGTAGCCTCCTGATAAGTGGTAGGCTCATTTTAATCCATAAGCAACACATCACGACTATTAGTAATGAGAAATCCGAAACTCTCTCTGGCTCATGTCTTACCCTACCAGATTTACGTGGGCCTTGTGTCACTTGTGGAGGTTCAACTGGTTCAAAACATTGTTGAACTTCCAGTAGCGGTTCAGGGTTTATCTCTGATTCTTGAACTTCTTTAAGATTTATTTCTCTCCCACTAGTATCTTTTGAAATAAATTGTTTTTCCATAAAAGCACCATACCGAGCAACAAACACTTTGTTCTCAGCGGGATTATAAAAGTAATATCCTTTTGTTTCCTTAGGATACCCCACAAATAAATACTTATCAGATTTAGGTGCTAGTTTTTCTGAGACTTGTCGTTTTACGTAGGCCTCACAACCCCAAATCTTAAGGAAAGACAAACTAGGTCTCTTCTCATACCATGTCTCATATGGTGTTTTATCAACCGCTTTAGAAGGAACTCAATTTAGAGTGAAAGCTGCAGTTTGTAATGCATAACTCAAAAGGATAAAGGAAGATCTGTATGACTCATCAAAGATCGAACCATATCTAATAAGGTATGTTTTCTCCTTTTAGAAACTCCATTCCATTGTGGAGTTGTTGGTGGAGTCAATTGGGAGACAATCCCACAATTTCTAAGATGATCATCAAATTCTTGGCTCAAATATTCACCACCTCGATCTGTCAGAAGTGTTTTGATAGTTTTACCAAGTTGATTATGCACTTCATTTTGAAACGTTCGAAACATCTCAAATGACTCAGCTTTAAGTTTCATTAGATATACATAACCATATCTGCTAAAATCATCAGTAAATGTAATGAAGTACTGATAACCTCCTCTAGCCATTGTGTTTATATGACTGCATACATCAGTATGTATTAGACCCAATAAATCACTTGCCCTTTCACTGTGTCCAGTAAAGGGACTTTTAGTCATCTTGCTTAGTAAACAAGATACACATTTTTCATATGTTTCTAAATCAAATGAATATAGAAGTCCATCTTTATGGAGTTTCGTTATGCGTTTCTCGTTTATGTGCCCGAGACAACAATGCCAAATATAGGTTTCATTCAAATAATTTGACTTGAATCTCTTTGTGTTTATATTAAAGACTGGAGTATTAGTGGACCTTTTTATGTTTAGAATACAAAGGCCATCACACAAATCAACATTTGCATAAAATATGCCTTTACGAGAAATGGAACATCTATTATTCGCAATAATAAAATCAAAATCGTCCATATCCAAACATGAAATAGAAATGATGTTTCTACTCAAGGCAGACATAAAGTAACAATTATTTAAAGTTAAAATAAGTCCACTAGGTAAAACTAAGTCAAATGATCCAACAGCCAGGGCAACAACTATTGCTCCATTCCCTAGCAAAGGATGACTTATCCTTTCTTCAACTTTCTACTTCTGGTGAGTCATTGCACATTTACCCAAATATGAGATCCACATCCGGTATCTAATACCCAGGAATCACTAGTAGATAAATTAACTTCGATAACATAAATACCAGTAGTGGTAGTCGCACTACCTTTTTTCTTCTTTAGATCTTCCAGATAGAGTTTGCAATTTCTGAACCAATGTCCAAGTGCATGGCAGAAATGACAATTTCCTTCTTTTTCTTTTGGGTGTTTTGAAGCAGGAACAGGCTGGGGCTGGACTTTTTCCATAGGCTTTGCGACAGGTGCAACAGTAGACTTGACAACTTTAGCCTTGCCTTTGCCTTTCTTATTTATTTCCTTTCCATTTTGGACCATCAACACATTATTAGAGGGTTCTCGATATTTTGTTTAGCAGTTTTGAGCATCAAATGCAACTCTAAAATTTATTTCTCCATATTATTCATATTGTAGTTCATCACAAATTGTAAGTAACTTTCTGGTAATGAATTCAGGATCAAATCCGTAGCCAACTCTTGGCTTATAGGAAATTCGAGTCTATCGAGCTGGTGAACATAGCCCTTCATCTTCAGAACATGAGGACTAACTAACGCACCCTCAGTCATCTTGCAAGAATGTAGGTTTTTGACTATCTCGAACCTTTCTTGCCTAGCTTGTTGTTGGAACATTTCCTTCAGCTTATAGCCATGTCGTAGGCTTTCGTTAGTTTCATGCCCTTCTGAAGTTCAGGAACCATAGTTGCCAGCATAATACATGCAACATTAGTAGAATCATTGACATGCTTATTATGCGCATCCTTCACAGCTTTCATAGCATTGGTTGGTGGGTCCTCAGGGATTGGAGCATCTAGGACATACAACTTGCGTTCATGATTAATAACAATTCTCAAGTTTCTAAACTAGTCAAGAAAATTAGTCCCAGATAGCTTATCCTTCTCAAGGATGGATCGCAGTGACAGGGGATTATTGTTACTTGAAGAGGCCATTGATCTATAATAAAGATTATGCAAAGTTTATTTTAGTATAGAGGAATAGACTCCCACTAAATTAACAACCCTCCTAAAACATATTGTTTATTTAGGGGACTAGAATCCATATTTCACCTAATTCTATGACAGCTATGGCATGAAACACAGAACTAGGTTATTTAGATAGGTAACAGTTACCAATTACATCTTATGTAATTTTAGATACTTCTATGAGACATGGGACATCTTATGTCTTAGCATGTTTTTATCTCATCGTTTGCCTAAAGCTCAAAACTATTTTGATAGCTTTATTAAGTCGAACCATTTTAAACATTTAGGTAACTCCTATCCAACTTGTCTCATTAAGATAACACAATATACCCAGCTATGGATGAAACTGTATTAGTGTGATCGAGGCCTTGACAAGTGTTTAAAATGGATGGCATGAGACTTAAAATTTAATAGCGGGATTTTATTTAGTTTTTGTGATTTTATGTAAACAATGAAATATCATAATTTTTATTGATTTGTTAAATCACTAAACAATTTGAAAAATTTTATACTGTTCACTAATAAAAGAATTTTCGTGCGCTAGGATTAGTTAGACGGCGGTCTCATTGGCGATGATCTATTGCCGATCAATGGGATGGTTCACTTGGCCAATGATTGCAGGATGGGCGCGCCCGGCATTTTTTTTTTTTTTTTTTTTTTTTTTTAGAAGACGGATTTCAATTTCGAAAATTAAAATTCGCTATGGAATATCATATTTTTCGCTGATTTTATTATCCTAAATTAACCCCTTAATTTATCAAAATTAAGTCAATTAAAACATTTTAATTAACCCGGACCCACATCTAACTAATCATCTTATCCTAATCCAATTAGGACTTAAGATATTTGAATCCTAGTTTATCACCAATAACAAAATTTTTGATATTTATCTCCATCCAAAAGGGATAACGAAACTGATTTTTCTAATATCTCATAATCTAATTTGTTATCTATCTCTTATCAAATAGAAATTTCATATCAGAATAGATATAATGAGATAAGTAAATAATTTCGAGAAATAATTATTTGCAATTTTGATCCTCATCCAAATAATCATGAATATGTAATTGAATCATGAACTAGTATCCCAATCAAGCCTAATCATATTAGTTTCGAATTAATATTCAGACTTATACAATTTAAGAAACTTAAAACAATGTAACCTAAATATGCATACTGAATTACAGAGATTTCATCCATGCATCAATACACGAAAAATAAAGATTATACCTAATGGTGTCATGGGTCACATAACACAAAATTCAATTCATTAAAGTTTTTAGAATTAACCTAACATGCTTACTAGGATGTACGAAACCGATTTCAATTAAATCACGAATATATGTATCATATACACAAAACATGATAATAAATCTCACAAAAAACTTATGTATATCACATATAAATCAACTATTAATATGCTTTCAATCATATATCATGTATATATCAGAAGAAAACATGCAATGTTTTTAATGGAATCGAACTCGAAGGCTCTTATACCAATGTTAGGTTTTAGGGTTCATACGCAGCGGAGATTACAAAACAATTTTGACAAAAACCTCAACAAGATCTGAATCTAATACCATTAAAATAATTTAAACCAAGAAAACTTAATCATACCTCGGTCGCAAAATACATTTTCGAAGGTTGATCGATCTCTAAGGCGCTGCCAACAACGAACGCCCTCTACCAGCAGTCAGCACATGAACGGCGACCGAGATTCGAAATGCTAGCTTCAAGAGAATACCAAACATTTTTGTTTCTCTCTAAAATGATCCAGAGCGTACCAGAAAACCCTAAGTCGTTTCTAAAATGAAAATAGAGTTTCGGCCCTCAATCTTTCGTACATGTGTTCTAACTTAAAGCATCTATTTATACAACCCTTGTATATAGACGGTTAAATAAATTACACATATACCCCTACTTAAAGAAGTATAAGTGTAATACACCATAAAGATGTTTTTGTCATGAGTTTTATCATATAAAATTCATTTTTCTGAACCATCTTAAAATCTCACAAAACCTTTCTTAGTATGCAACCCAATAGTCTCATACAACGTTGGCAGTGTACCAAAACACATTTTGGTATACAAGTCATAAGCGACCTCTAGCAAGACCTTATGACTACCCAAATTGAACGAATATCAAATCGATGCAACCTAATCAATAGTGTATATAACATCCTTTTGTCACACGATATCCTTTTGATCAAACATAAGGCATGGAATTGTCATCCAACATGTTCAATCGTACTAGTCTCGATCTCTAGGTAGACTAAAAACATCCAAGTGACATTGATCAATATCAATTCACTTTAACTAGGCCTTTTAACAATCTAACACATCGAGGGATCCACTAGATATCTCTCTTTATATGAGAGGGATGAATTATATCTCGATTACACAACTTCATCATATTGCTCACACAATAACCAATCACAACCTTTATAATCATCCGGTTAAAGACAAGGTTTAATTATGTCAAATCATTGTGTTCCTAATGTTGAAGTCTCTGGTAATCTCAAGTCAGAGGACTAAAAAATATACCTATCATGAGAAACAACTATGACTTAATCCATTTGATGTTCTCATAGCGGGTCATTCCAGTATTTTGTTCCCTAACAAGTACTCGTGATCTAGATTTGTATCCCTATACGTATAATCATCATATGATCATCAATAAAGACTCACACTAGTCTTAATTCATTATAGTTCCCACTATAATGATCGACTAGGGACATTTAGGATATTTCTACAAATACCCATGGATCTTATTATAATGTAAACATGCAAATTAATTATAATAAACAACAAATGAAATCCTTTATTTTATTAACTAAAAGTATTCATAAAGACAGTAAATGGATTGACCTAGGGCACATGCCCAACAAACAGTACAACCGTAAAATATAGAACATCGACCGATAGTTGTTGATTAGGTAGCACGGATAGTAAACGTAATTAGTTATGAATCTAAAGATTTGGAACATTATGGAAATGTGGAGCTTACATTATTCACACCGATAAGTGGAGTTCTAGTTTGCACATTAGAATCTCTTCTGTCACGACGGTGGGTTAAAATGGATTTGAAGAAAATTTGTCTATTATAATTAAGCATTGCACACAACATGATAAAGATGAAAGAGTGGTTGAAAAGCATAGTATCTCATTTCTAGATGAACTTGTGAACTAAATAGTTTTAATATAAGAGTTAAAAGTAAATTGCATTAATTTGTTAGATTATTTAGTTTAGTTATAAAACCATTTAAAAAGGATTTCCTTAGCAATAGATTCATTGTAGCTAACTACGTAGTGAGTCGTACACCTTTTCCTAAAGACGATATTCGTAGTTAATGTAAGTTAAGTACACTATTACTATAATCGAGTCGTTATACTTATAACCAAGGTCAACTAATTAACTAACTGAAATTTAAAAACTTTATATTTAAAACCCTTGGGTTGTCTCCTGGTAGTGTTTAGTTTAACGTATTTGTCTAATGTCTTATTGCTCATTTAGTCCCAGTCTAAATCAAGATACTCTAATTGTAGATCGGAGATAATAATGTTATCCTTATTTGGATGTATTTCTTCTCCATCAACAAAGAATATCTTCTTTGCATCATCGTCATCGTCAATACTCATTGTGATTTTCATCTTCCTAGTGTACAAGTTTGGAGTGGCAGTGTTCAAAAATGGCCTCCCAAGTATCATAGACACATCATCATTCATGTAGTAATCCATAACCTCAAAATCTGTGATGAACATAAATATGCCTAGCTTCACATGCACATTCAAAAATCTTTCTATAGTTGGTATCACTTGCCATCAAATACTTGCAAATTTGCCATATTAGGACAATTGATCTTCAAATCATCATACAACATGTCCATTATTGGCATGACATTGACTAAGGCTCCAGTATCATATAAGACATTTATAAATTGGTGATCTTCAATTCTTATTGGTATGAATATTTCTCCCAGATCTCTCCTCTTGATTGGTTGAAGTCTTGGTATGAACTTGAATTTTGGTTTCGTCTTCCTTGGAACTACCTTGATGCTTATTGCCTTTCGATGTTTCTTTAGAAGGTCTTTAATCTTTGTAGTTGGCTTTCCATTATTTCTTCACCTTATTATATTTCAAGGCATTTATTCTTTTTTGCTTGAATCTTTTGAGTTCATTTTGCCTTACTTCCATTCCATTCTCATACATCTCTTCGTGTTTCCTTATAACCAATGTGTTGACTTTTGCTGGCTTGTTTCTCACTTGCTCTTATATTGACTCATTCATTGCCATAGTGCTCATCATGTGAATAACACTAACTTTCTCTTTGGGATTGGTAAAAAATTGTCATTCCTTTCTTGAGTTCAAGGCAATGGCTAACTAAAAGCTTTGTCTCTTTAAGTTCTTGATTGATTGTGATCTCTCATTATCCATCCTCATCATGGCTTGCTTCACTCCTTCCATCTTTTTGTCGTGTTTCTCAAGGCATTCCCTATCGCTCATGTCCATGGCATACAAGAGTTTCTCGATTGACTTCAATGAAGCCATCTCTTCAATCTGCCCTACTTTCCCATGTTGGACTTATTGATCAAATCCTAGAGGTAACTTTAGTGCATTATAGGAATTTTCATACGAGAGTTTTAGGATGTTTTGTATCATTGATAAAACCTTTGAGGAGTCATTCCTCTCATCCCGAAGTTGTTTCCCTAGCCTTGGTTGTTCATGAAGTTTACTTTTTCATACTTCATTCCTTGCTGCATGTCCATTTGGTTAACCACCATAACGTGGTGATTAATGGGTTTTTGTATTGCCATCACTTGTGGATCATGTTGTCTTATTTGAGGTTTTTCCATTTGGTTCCTCGAGTTGGATAGTTGTGCCATAATCATACCTTGTGAAACGATCTCATATACACTTGCTCATTTTCTCATTATGGAATGAGTACCTATTGTAGATTTGTTAGACATAAGATCTAGGAGATTCAATGTTCTATCTTCATCTTTAATTAGTAGAGAACCACCCATTGCGGCATCTACTAGTGTTCTTATGTTGTGGTTCATCCCATAGTAGAAAATCTACAATTGTGCCCATTTCACGTATCCATGCCCTAGACATCTCCTCGACATCTCTTTGAGTGTTTCCAAAGAATCTCTAGGAGACTCGACATCTTTTTATTCAAAATGATTGATCTCCACCCATGAGGTCATACTCCATGCATTTCATTTTTGGATCTAGGATTTGGCTTTTCCTCCCAATGAGAATGGAAAAAGTCTCATCTCGATTACCTCTTTGTAACTCTGATAATGTGCACGGTGTTGAACTTCCCTAAGAAATTCTCTACATGTGAAACTAAACCTTCACTGGCTAGCCCATTGAACAAGCTATTTTGCACCATGTTGATTATAAGTGGTCTAAGTTTGGACTTGATGGTGTGGGTTGGAAGCCTTATCACTCCGTTGTAAGTCTCTTGAACTTCTGGTTTGAAATTGTCACGAAAGTGTTAAGTGATTAGTTACACTTATATATAGGGTTAGTTTAGTAATGTGTTTAGTATAAACATCCCTAAATGAGCTCTAATTTGGCATTTTAGCTATATAGGTCGACACTGTGGGGCATCAAGGCACAGCGTGGGACATCAATGCTTGATGTGAGATAGCAAGGAAGAGAAAAATAGTGATCAGAGGCCCGGTGCAGTGGCAATGCCATGAAGGTTAAAGGATTGTGTCGAGGAGTCAAAGGGACAACGTCGAGGCCATAGAAGAGAGGAAATCCATAAAGATTGATCGCCGTACACTACAAGAAAAAAAGTAAACAGCAACAAACTAATCTGTTGTTGAATTGGTACGAATTTGTTGCTAAGGGACTCAGCAACAGATTAGAGGTGTTGCTAAACTCTTTGTCGCAGATTGAAGTTAGCAACAGATTTTGGTTATGTGTCTGTTCAACAATAGATTTGTGACAGAAATCTGTTGCTGAACAGCAACATAAAAAAATTTGTTGCAGATTGAAAAAAGAGGTTTTGTTGCAAATCTGTTGCTGATTTGCACAGTCAGCACAAGCGGCGGCTGTTGATGATTTGTTGCAAATCAGCGACAGATCAGCAACAGACAGTTTGATGACTTTGCAAATCAGCAACAGACCAAGTCTGTTGCTGATTTGGAATGGTAATTTTTTTTTTATAAAATTACAGTTCACTGTAAATAGTAAATGGAATTCTACTTGAAGATAAAATCAAAAAAAAATAATAATATTTCTTGCTGCAATTAAAACTAAAATTGAAAAATTATTTGTATATTATCAAAATTTGACAAAACAATATCTACAAAGTGTGGAGATTAATATTTCATAATGAACTAGTAGTATATTATATACTACTAGATGAACATTATCCAACAAAATACAAAATACTGCACAAATTAAGATGGCAACACAAATTAATTTACATATATATCTACAATATAAATCTCACACCCTTACCCAATTGTGTCACCTATACAAGATAGACATTATACAATTTATGGGGCTAGGAGTGCGTGTCCCATCCAAATCCTGAAAATGAAAAGGAATAACTTGAACAATATTCGAAATGCAATCAAAATATTCAAACACAAATGAAAAAATCCTAAAATTAAGCCTTGCTCATCGACCTCATACATAAAAGATCGTCCGCAGTGACACACAAAAATTTTCAACTCAAAAGGGAATGAAAGAACTTCCATACATGACATTCCATGCATTTTTTCAATTTCTTTCCTCTTGTACATTCATTCATATATATAAGAAGTTAAAAACATAAAAGAAGACACCATGCAGCCCACAAATGAACCATTCTAAAAACATTTAGACTTCAATATTTTCATCCATCAACTAACATGCATTTAGACACGTAATGGTTATATACAAACATTTTACCTCCTAGTAAAGCAAATGAGTAGGAAGAAATTAGATCAAAGTTTGAACATAGACAACAACAATAGAAAAATCAAGCCAAGTTAATTTATATTATGTATATAGAAGCATGAGAACAAATCTCAAAATATGTCACTAGGTTATGTGTTGGGTTGCATGGAGACACTCAATTTGTTAATAAAAGGGTTGTTAAGTAGACTTATTGACCATAAAAGACATTACTTAATTAACCAACTAATCACAAACAAATGACGAAGATCGTGTACTTAGAAAACATGGCGTACTACAGTGTCTTGAAGGCACCGTTAACTTACCCCATAATACTAAATAAATATTTTTTTTTCATAAGAGACGTCCAACTTTTTTAATTCAATGAATCACATATAATACTAAATAAATATTCAAAATAAGGAATGGACTTTTGAATATAATCCTAAGTAAATTGTGAAAAGTCCTCTTTTATAACACTAGTGCCTACAAGAAACTTGTCTTAAACAATATATATTTGGTAGATAATCTTATATTGTTAAGTTTTTGTGAGGTGTCTGCGTACTCCAACAAACATTGAATCTCATGCCAAGTATTTTCTCATTTTTTCAACAGAATCAGAGAGACTTATTAACAAGTTATATGTGGGCATTGACGATACCAAATCTAGGGATATATATGTGTACGTGGAGTGTTCACTCGATATTCTAAGTTAAGTATCACTATAATGCCAATATTAAACTATGTATGTCATGCACATTTATTTAAGGTACGTGCAATAGTTTATGAAAAACATTACGAACTAAGCTTACAATATTAAACTATAATGCCAATATTAAACTATGTATGTCATGCATATACCAAAGGATTCTCTAAAACTTGCAACCCTATTGGTGAGGTAAGTTTGCCTCCTTATGCAACACTCATATCAAACGTGACCGTTGCACATACCTGCAAAATGAAGCAATCACATCGACTACATTAGAAGGGAAAAAATGTTTAGATATACATTACTCAAGAATAACAGTTTACCATTGAACAAGATAGGACATCCAATCACTCTTGCCGTGGCGATGGTCGCGGAGGCGGCATAAGTTGCTCCATAAACTCATCATGATCATCCAAAAGATGACGTTGATCCTCAGACATCCTTCTATGTGGAGAGATTAAATGCCCAGATCGGTGATCATGTAGGTGCCCAGATTGAGAAGGTGTTATCTCAGTCGTTAAATGACCAGGGTGGTCGTCACTCTGAGGACCAGAACGCTCTGTTCCTAGTGATGGTGGAGTTCGCGGTGTCGGAGGCACGTGGGGCCTAATGCCAAGATGTTGCATCAACAATGCCTCCATACGTGCTAACCGGTCCTGCATCTCTCGAGTTTCTTCTTGGCGTTCCATCTTGTCTCTCTGCATTTGTTCTTGTCTTTCCATTCGCTCCTTTAGCAATGTTTCTTGCAACCTTTGGTGGTCGCGTTGGAGCTCTTCCAACTCATGCAGTCCGTACGCCGGTCATCGAGATGAGCTTGCTCCCCCTGAAGATATGTTGTGATGATAACCTTGGGACCCCTAAGCCGTATACACGTCCCTTGACCTCTTGCACCACCTCAAGATAAATGGCATCCTCGTCAATCGATGTGTCGGGGGTCTGGGTCGACATCTCCTCCAATCTCCGAGTGAGTTCAGCCTACATTAAAAAGAATGAAATTATAGTTAACTCTACTGGTTTCTTTTAAATTGATGGGCTACATGTGCTGTTTCGAACTAGTTACATATATGCAATTCATATTACTTACATCAATCTTCGCGGATCTCTGATCTACGAATGATTGTCCGTCATGGCCATGGGTGTGGAGGTGTCGAAACATCTCCTTCCATGTTGGACGACGTTGAAGCTTCTTCTCCTACAACATTGTTACAGGATTAATAGTATTTATCTCGGTTCACGCAAAAACTCACTATTTCTATATATATACGTACCAATGTATCACCATGCTGTCTAGCGGATATACTTCCAGCGCTATGCAGCGAAATACCAGTGCCCGGCCCTCCCACCTCGGACTTTCTATTGCTGCTCATCTGCTCGAATTTTTTCTTGAATGTTTCATCTGTTGCTCGCATTCGCTTGTAATGGTCGAACACCTCTTCTATTAAGTAAACAGGTGCTATTCTTTTCTTCGTGATGAGATATATATTGCCCGTGTATCGGATGGCTGCCCTCCGACACCAAGCATCATATATCGCAAAAGACATTGGCAAGTCCCAAGTGAAGAACACCTACAGAAGAAGAAGTATTATGAAAATATCATCATTTCTATGCTCATATACTTGTTCCACCGCTATTGACGACCAAAAGGTTGATGTGAAGTTACCGACCTTCCAACGCAGCCAGTATATATCTCGTTGGGCTTGTGCGACATATTCCCATTTCCATCCTTCTTTCAAATATCCGTTCTTAAAAACTAAACTCATCTTCTTTGCCGCCACGGAAGAAGGGTGTAACCTACCATTTCGTCATTTAAGTTAGTATAGGAAAAATTCATCTATTTCTATATATTGGACGTAGATTTTTTGTCAAGAGTAACGTATAAGCCATGCTCAGCAATGAGATAAGTAAGATGGTTTTAGACATCCGCGGGGGCTGTCGGAGGTCTGAAAAAATCAGGGATCTCCTCAAGCCGGTTGTGGTATCGATGACCGCAACCTGCTACTGGATGGCCTCGCGAATGAATGACGATGTGGTGCTGGGGGCCGACAAGATGTAGAATTGTGTTCGTCGCCAACTCCAAGAGAATGTGCGGGATGACATTCAGGTGATGGTGTGGCATGATGTGATGAAGACGGCCTGATACCATGGTCATGTGGGTATACATCTGCTGGAGGTGATGGTAAAGAGTGGTGTGATGAGGATGGAATGAAACCAAGCTGAGGTGGGAGGGTATGAACCGGAGGTAATGGTGTGCCATGTTGATATGGATTTGGATGACCGGGAGGCGATGAGGAGGTATAATGTGATGACGACGGTCCGGGGGCATAAGTGGGGTATGGACGAGTCACGTGTGACCATCCGTGAGTATAATGTAACGAGTAACGACCATCCGGATGGGTAGGTGTAGCATGGTGCGACAGGGTGTCTCGTCCAGTAGTGTTAGTCTCCTCTGGATGTCTATTGATGTCCTCCACGTCCTCATCCTCTGGATTACCACGCCCCCTACGTCTCGCCATATAAAATGGTATATATATATATATATCTATTGCATAAACAAATAATTTAGTTGAGTCATAATTTAAACATTTATAGAGATACAATTTATATATCTTGAAAATCATATTTCAAGCAAGTTGATAGATATATTGGACTAAAGAATCACATCAATCACTCAAACTCATTTTTGCTTCCAATGTCTGATGACGATGTGAACTCATCTTCTTCATCGTTCGCATTAGTCTCAAATTCATCGTTGTCAGACACAATTTCACTTATCGGACCAACAGCTACCGATGCAAAAGGATCTACATCTACTTCCACGATGTCCATATTCTCATTTTGATCCGCTTGAAATGCATTGTCCGAGATTTCCATTTATGAACTAATCACATTGCTTTCATCTACGAACTTTGGTTGAAGCTTGCATATAGCTAACCAATCACTTCATAACCCTCTTTCGATAGAAGGGTAAGGAAGATAATAAACTTGATGTGCTTGCATTGCCAATATGAAAGGCTCGTACCTATTGAACCGACGGTTTTTATGAACTTCTACCAACCCCACCTTACGAAGAAGTCGTGTACCATTTTGAGTATGATCAAACCAGTCACACTTAAACGGCATTGTTCGAAGCAACCCATCATGGTAATCAATTCGAATTACATCTCGGAGTACACCATAATAATCAGTATCGTTCCCACCTTTGACGCGTACACCACTATTTTTGGTCGTTTTGTTCGTACCGTATGAAAGTGTGTCAAACTTATATCCATTAATGAGGTATCCAGGATAACTCGTACATGAACGCATTGGTCCTTGAGAAATTTGACGAATCACCTCTGGCACATCGTTTTGTTCAGCCTAGTAGACGCAAATTTACAATATTATAATCAACCAAGAAAGGTAAAGGGACGTATGCATATATAAACAATTACGTACATATTGCAAGAACCAGCCCGCAAATTGTTGCTCAAGTTTGATCTCAATAGCTTCATCGGTGATGTTCGGTTCTTGAAAACGAACGATTGACTTGAAAATGCAACGATAAATGATATGAGATTATACACTACATAGAAAAAATGTCAATCTAAAATGACATTGATTTTTAATACCTTACGAACGGAACTACTTCCGGACAATTTAGTAACACATATTGATGAGCTGCAACATACTTCTCCGACGTGAGGTACCGTTTCCTTGCTTTGCCCAAATGGCGCCTTAATGAAGGAAAATCGAGAATGCACCATTGTTAGCAACACTCGGCCCTACTACACCAGCATCATTTCGTTGGATTCTTTCGTGCACAGTACTAATATGATCCTCGAAGTAGAAAGAACAAAAAGAATTTGATTCCTCGACTAAGTAAGCATTACATATCGACCCTTCAACTTTCGCCTTGTTTCTAACATTATTTTTCAAATGCTTGAGATACCTATATGATGAGAAGAAACATTGGGACATTATGTCCATCAAATTAGGTAGCAATAACCAATATAACCTAGCTAAGATGTTACGTATTTCATACAGTAAATGTAGATTGTTCGAAAAATTTACCGTTCGAATTGATACATCCACCGGAACTGTACTGGTCGGCGATATGTGCCTCGTATGCCAAGTGTACGGGGAGATGCTCCATTGAGTCAAAAAAACTCGGCGGGAAAATTTGCTCCAACTTGCATAATATTTTGGGAATGTTAGAGTGCAACAGCTTGATTTGCGCCATATTAAGGTTCCTAGCAGTCAAGTCTCGGAAAAATAAACTTAACTCGCTAATTGCAATCCACACTTTTTCCTCTAGTAGCTCACGAAAGGCAATAGGAATCAACCTCTGCATGAACACATGGCAGTCATGACTTTTCATGCCAAACATCATCAATTTGTGCGAGTCGACACTTCGACTAATATTTGAAGCATACCCATCAGGGAAGCGTAACTGTCTAACCCAATCACACAATACTTCTTTCTTATGTTTATCGAGTGTATAAGACGTTCTGGGATAAGAATTTGACGCAGGGTCATATTCGAGGAAAAGTCATTTACAAATATCTTTTACATCTAGTCTCGACTTGGCATTGTCCTTACTCTTCCCAGGGACACTCATAATTGTATTAAAAATGCTGTCGAAAACATTTTTTTCAATGCGCATGACATCCAAATTGTGCCTAATGAGATTCGTCTTCCAATATGGTAAGTCCCAAAACATGTTTCGTTTCCTCAGCCCTGAATACTTGGCAATCTCTTTGTTCACATGAATAGCTTCGATTTCAGTTACTTTCATAAGTCCCAAAGCTTCAATTTCAGCCAGAATTTGTTCCCCCGATTTTAATTTCGGTGGTCCTTTTCGACAAGTTGTATCGCGTTTGAATCCGTTCTTATCACTTCTTAAGGTGGACCCACGTGGTAGGAACCGACGATGACAATCAAACCAAGAGGTTTTTCCACCATGTTTTAATTGGAATGCATCTGTGTCATCCATACAATAAGGACAAGCTCTCTTTCCGTGTGTGCTCCAACCAGACAACATACCATATGCAGGGTAGTCGCTAACAGTCCACATTAGTGCAGCTCGGAGTTTGAAGTTGGTCTTGGTGGAAATGTCGTAGGTAAGTACCCCATCATGCCACAAATCTTGCAACTCTTTTATCAAAGGTTGTAGGAAGACGTCAATCTGATTTGAAGGATTTGTCGGCCCCGGTACGATGACGGTTAAAAATATGAACTCCTTCTTCATGCACATTAAGGGGGGTAGGTTGCAAGGAGTGAGAATTACAAGCCACGATGAGTATTGTTTTCCAGACTGGTCAAATGGTTGGAAACCATCCGTACACAAACCTAAACGAACATTACGAATCTCGGCACTGAATTCGATGTGCACATCATTGAAATATTTCCATGCGGTAGAATCGGAACAATGTTGCATGACGATGCTATCTGAAACGTGTTCCCCATGCCAACGCATATGCCTCCCAGGCGCTTCAGACGCAAATAAGCGTTGTAATCGAAGTGCTAGGAGGAAGTAATACATTTTTTTCCGAGCCCACGGCACGCCACTCCGTCCATCACTTCTAGTTTGTTCGTACCTTGACTCACCGCAAAACTTACACGTCCTCAAATCTGAATCATCGCCCCAGTAAATCATGCACATGGACTTGCAACAATCAATTTGCTGGACTGGTAGCCCCATTCCTTGCATTAGTCGTTTCATGTTGTAAAAGCTATCGACTAAACAATTGTTACTCGGCAATGCATCTTTACAAAATTGAAGAATTTCATCGAACGCCTTTTCAGAAATATGATGTTCTGCTTTGATTTTTAGGAGTCTCGCGACGGCCGACAATTTCGTCATCTTCTCGCACCCTTGCAATAGCGGCTGACTCGATGCGTCCAACATATCATACAAATTTTCCGCTCTAGGAGTTGGTCGTTCCGCATGGCTCTAATTAAAACTCGGACCAGCCAAGTTGTGCACCGTCTCATGATATGACGTACAATAATTGACCGTCTGTGTCCCTTCGTGGTCATCAATTCTCATCGTATTGCTAGGTTCATCAGGCACATTTTGAGTGTACATATTATCTTCTTCCCCGTGTTTCGACCAACAGTGATATCCCGGAACAAAGCCCTGACGAAGAATATGAAGTTCTACGGTGTCAACATCATAGTATGAACGATTACGACACTTCATATGGTTGCATGGACACCGAATTTTTCCCTCAGTTGCGAATGTTATGCAGTGCGTCTTCGCGTATGTGATGAACTCGTTCATACCGTTGATGAACTCTTATCGAGTGAAGCCATTTTCAATACGACTATACATCTATTCTCGATTAGTAGACATCTCGATCCTAAGTTTTTTCAACCAATCATTGGAAAAAATCTTATCAACTCTTAAATAAATTTAACATATATAAATCCTACAAAATAACTATATATTCAGAAAATAATCTAATTAATATTCTATAAATTGGAATATAAATAACCTTGAGATTTTAATATAGATACATACTTATAAATTTTATCCTTCACCATCATGATTTGAGCAATCTGTCAAGTGTATTGGTGTTTGGTTTTTTGGGATCGGCTTCCTTTTGTTTGGAAGGTCAAGATCGTTTTAAGAAATTTTTGTTTCAGTTTATTTACCGTTTTACCCTTAATTTGTTGGTTTTCAGTTGCGTCGTATTCAACTTTTCCTGATTTCATGATTCCTTAATTTTGTTTTACCAATTAATGATAGATATATACTTCTCACAATGTTAAAGCAACATGAACCTTTTCTACTTTGATGTTTGCAGACGGTAGCTTCTTTTTCCACATGTTGTCATGAAATAAATTAAAAAGCCCAATAATAAAGTGAATAAGAATTGGAAGTTCTTAATTTATTCAATTTATATTAAACTATTTTTTTTACACAAGTCGTAGTTCACAAGTGATACCTCTGCAATCTCTTTTCTTCAACTATGATAACTAAGTCTCTTCTACTACCTTCAAGAATCATGTAAATTTCATACTTACATTCAAGATTCAATAATTTTTGCATATTTTTATAAATTAATAAGTATTTCATATTGCCATGTATTTCGTTATTTTGTAAAAGTCTTGGGTGTTGTAATCAAGAAGGGATAAAAACTTGATCTTTGTTCACAACTTTTGTCACGTACTTTTTTTTTTGTACAATTGCTAAATTGTTGTAAAGTAGTTTGATGAAATGGGTTAAATTTGGTTTTATTTTTCATTGTTGTTGTAATAAGATTTTTAAATTTGTATGTTCTTATTCATGCATATATACTTATAAAATTTTAAATACAACAACAACAACATAGCCTCACTCCCAATTATAAAAACTTAAATAAAAAATTAAATATATTAAAAGTGTTGCTACCTCATTAGGATACATTTTACATTCAAGTTGCTAAATTTTAACTCCATTAGTTTGGTGATGCGCGTGATTAATGTGAAATATATAAACTATATAAGATAACTTAAATATGCACGTTACAAGGAAATTAAAATTTTATAGAGCAAAACATAAAAACATATAAAAGCACTTAAAAAATGCACAAGTTAAAACGTCGTTACGCACTCGTCGTCACTGCGCGGACTCTAAGCAGAGTAGATAGGCGTTTTAGACGCTTTTAGAGAACGTCGTTACGTTGTGGCTTGTGTGAAGTTTGTCAGGCTCTCACTTTGCTTACTACCATGGATATAATTAAGGGTCTACTAATCAATGTGTGGCCACATTGAAATATATGTGGCTAGAGAATGATGGGCTATAAGGTTTTAAATTAATGGATGGTTGGTTTAATAGAAAGAAGATAATATGATGTGATGGCGCATGGGGCATAGTGCATGCATTTTAGGAATGCTTGTCTGCATACATGTATAGAACAACATTAATTTAAAATTTGTGTTCCTATAAGGTCTATAATAGTTAAGTCGTTATAATATTTTTTTAACATTTTCATTTTACTTATTTTTCCATTGCATTAAATAGGAAATTAATGCATGTGGTTTTATAATCCATTATTATATTTAATGTAATACGAGGGGTAATATAATAATATTAACATAAAACTAAAGGAATTCTTAAATTTCGTGCATTATCCTTAATCGACCGGAAAAAGTATAATTGAGAGGAAAAAACTAATGACGCCCTCATTTTTTTTTGTGAGCACAAGGCCATAAAACGGTTAAGAAAACTTCATTATTTTACTAAAGCTAATGCATTCCGGACATCATTTACACTTGCACACAAAATAAAACGGGCCTTATTAGTATGGCACCTGCTCGTTTAAAACCTTACCTTAGTCAACGTTTTTGTTGATTTGTTATTGTATAGCAACAGATTGTTCAGTTCTTTATTCGTTGTTGTTTAGCGACAGATTGTTCTGACGTTGATTTGTTTCCGTTTAGCAACAAAAAATTGAGTTGTTGATTTGTTGTTGTCGCGTTGTCGCTACTTTAAATTTCGGTAGTCATATAAAATAAAAAATCAACAAAAATAGCATAATAGATTTTCAATAAAATGCAAACCGCAAATGATACCTGAAACTCAGTCAAGGAGAAGCCGAAGGTGACCAGCGGCTGCGGAGGAGTCGGGCCAAGCGCCGCGGCTGCGGCGGGCCCAACGAGCGGCGGGGAAGATTGCGGAGGCGACCAGGTGGAGGGCGGCGGCTGGAGGAAGTTCGAGCTGCTACGGCGCGGATCCGACCTGCAGCGGCGGCGAGGCCGCCGATGAACGGCGGTGCGGTTGACGAGGCACAGCGACGCTGGTCCGAGCAGCGGCGGTGTGGGTCCGTTCGGCAGCGGCTTAGGGTGCGAACAGCGGCGGCGCAATGGTCCAACCCTTGAAAATTCATTTGACTTGCATATATAATGCATTTGACTTGCATTTGCATTAAAAAAACAAACTTAATTAGAAGGAAATTAGCTTCATTTGAAATTTAATTGATTGGAGATGAAATAATTATATATGCACATAAACCCTTGAAAATTCAAGATTTAATCAAAATCATGATTGTTCGTCATCATTAAACCAAATTTATGAAAAAGCCTAAATTACCAAATGTATACACATTAATTTTTTTCCCAAACTATATATTCTTTATTTAAATGGTTCAAATCAATTAGAAATAAAATATTTAAGGGCAAGTATCTATCACAAGGGAAATTAAGTTACGACTGCAATTCTCACCATGAATTGAGTTTCCAAAAAAAAATTACTTTTGCCCTTTTCGTCACAAAGACATCATTGTAGTTTGTAAATGTTGACTAAAAATAAAATTTACATTTAATTTTCTTCAAAGTTCAATGCATATTTACTTTAAAGAAATAACAATAAAAAAATGTCTACACCCGTCCCCGTACGTCCATTGACACTAGATAAAAAATATTGCCTAATTGACATTGATTCGATCACTGAACAATCATGAACATCCCATACTTTCTTGTGTAACTCGCATATCATGAGTTAACAATAGATCTTAATTAACCCTTTTAAGTCTTTGTTAATCAATTAACTAATCCCCCATTATATCGAAGGCAAATTTCCTGGCGTTCCTATATATTTTAAGTTTCCATGTATAATCGAGATATATCTTTTAATTAAAAATGGGGTTTTCCTAAACTACCTTCAAAGTAATTTTTTTTTGCTCTAGCCTATGACAAAATCGAAAGTAGGGGCACATTAGGAAATTAAGCAATGTTGCCATTAATATTGAATAGATAGATAGATATATAGATATAGTATACATATAGATATAGATCTTGAAAAATATAATTTTTGGGTTCAAAAGTTTTTTAAACGTGGTTTTTATTTTTTTTATGTAAAGGTGTTATTTTCAAGTAAAAATAGAATCCTTTATTTTAGGAAACCGCCTATTTATCAATGGTTCTGCACTTAATGGAAACTGTTAATTAATCAATTCGCAAGTTTTTCCTAAGTGCAATTTGCAACAAAAAGCACCAATGTAAAAGGAATTTTTGTTAAATTACTACATTACCTTAAAATTAAACAATTTGGATTGGTTACTTAAGAGCACTATTGGGTTTTTTATCCAAATAGGAGAGCCCCTGGTTTGAAAAAACCATTTAAAAAATAGTGACATATCAGCAACAGACTAGTATGTTGCTGATTTTTTTGTTGCTAATTTGTCGCTAATCAGCAACAAATCAGCAACAGATTATTCTGTTGCTGACAATCTGTTGTTGATTTGTCGCTGATCAGCGATAGAAATGAATCCGTAGCAGATCTATCACAGATTTAGCTACAGATCAGCGACAAACTAGGTTTTGTAGCTGATCTGTCGCAGATCAGTCACAAAATGGGCGGAAAATTAATAGCGAGAGAAATCAGCGACAGATCAGTGATAAAATACAATTTGTCACAATTTTGTCACAAATCAGTCACTGATTTGTTGTTTTTTGGTCAACCGAGGCAAACGCTCTTTCTGATGCAAAATTGTTGCTGATTTATTATTGTTTAGCAACAAATTCAATTTGTTGCAATGTTTTGATGCTATTCCACATTTTTCTTGTAGTGGTAGTGGTGACACCATGGGAATCTACACAGCGACGGGACTTAAGTGGCAGCTCCAATAAAAGAAAAAATTAAAATGTAGTGTTATATTTTGTGGCTAATTGTTAAGTAAGGTCTCTAATTGTTTGGAAACTTGATTATGTAGTATAAATAGATAGGAGAATGTTTTAAATAGATAGCATATAATAGATTAGACACCATTAACATGGTTTATCATAGGTTTACTTTATTCTTGAATATTAAGATGATTTTTCGAGAGAAGACATTGAAGACCACGTGCACTAATTCGGGTATTGTTTTTATTAATTTAATTGAATTTATTTCATTACATCTCTAATTTCAATGAATACTACTATGTGCATGTTTGTTTCAATAAAGTGTGATTAGTTTATTAATCTTAGAGATTAATGGATCCTATGGTATGAATATTATGCTATAAACATGAATAGATTAGAATAAAAATATAAAAATGTAATGGTTAGAATTTGTATTGATTCCGAGTGTAATGATACAAACATCTTCATCATGTGCTCGCTAATATTTGGTTATAAGAGTTATCATGGCCATTGAATCTTTTAAGCAAGATATGGACTGTACAACCATAAAATACAAAACATCGAGCGATAGTTGTCGATTAGGGTGGCACAAATAGTAAACTTATTTGGTTACGAATTGAAAGATTTGAAACATTAAAGCAATATGAAGCTTAAGTTATTCACGCCGATAGGAAGAGTTCTACTTTGCACATTAGAATTGTTTTCATCACAATAGTGGGTTAAAATGGATTTGAAAAAAATATGTCTATTATAATTAGGCATTGCATACACATAATAAAGATGATAAAGTGAGTTGAAAAGTATAGTATTTCATTACTTAGGTGAAGTTGTGAATAAATATTGTCTTAATATAGGCATTGAAGAAATTTCCATTGATTCATTAGTATAGGTTAGTTTAGTTTAATTATAAAATCAATTAAAAGGATTTCCTTAACAATAAAGTAATTGTAACTAATACGTAGTGGGTGCATACACTTATTAAGATCCGAATTCCTAATCTGAGTTTAATATCGTTGTCAAGATCAGTGATACGTGAGGTCGGACCCGCATCGAGATATGTTTCTTAAATGAGGCAAGGTAGCCAGGTATATGTTATATTTTATTACGGTGTATGCCTAGTGTATTGTATGTACAGACTACTAAGTAACTCCTACTTATGTATAGGTGTCGAGACGTGAGTGGAGATGCATGTCAGCATGGGACCGGGGTAGAGAGTGTGATGTGGCAAGTTTATTTAGGCTTAATGTAGCTTTAATATAATTTTTAATGTGGCTATGGCTGATTATATGTTAAATGTAACTAAGTTAGCATTTTAAAACAATAGCCATGTGATATTTTTCAAGACACATATTGACAAATCTAGAAACCAATTTGGTTACAAATTAGTGTCACTTAGGGAAAGTTAGTAGAGAGTAAGTGGAAAATGTGTCGAGGTGTATGCCACTAGATAAGTCTCAAGATACTGTGCACATGAAGATCAATGGTTATTAATCAACCATATCTATTTCATATATATAGCTAGATATCAACTCAAGCAACGCATTCCATTTCATTTCAATAGCTTTTGTAAGAAGGAAACTTGTTGAATAAGAAGAGATCAGCAAGAAATTAGTAGGTATTAGTGGTTTGAAGGTGTAGGAATTGATCAACTAGGTGGTTCACTTAACTAGGTAACTCAATTACACTAGCAACTTAGTCAATTTGATGAATTCATGAAATAAATAAATGTATGGTTGTTTTTATGTTGTTGATTGACGTTTTGGGCCTCTAGAGGTGTACGTGGGAGTTCTTGAGGCATTGGTGAAGTCTATTTGTGGAGGAAACTCATAATTCTAATTGCAACTCTAGTTTTCATGCACATAGCGCGGTAGGCAGGTCAGCTAGCGCGCTAACTTTGGATAGAGAGCTAGAGAGATTTTGTAGCATACTAATGAGGCCACTAAAGCGCTAATCAAATCACCCAGCATAAAAATTTGCGATTTTCTAAATTTGCCTAAACATTATAAACAAGTATAATACCTATGTAAAGGTCCAAACACACTCAAAATCATATTATATAATATCAGGAACCTAATGAAGTGTTACGAGGTTTTAAATACGAGTATTGACTTGTTGGAGGCTGGAATAGCTTTGGAAATTGCATAGATTTTAAGTAAAATGATTGAGATAGTTATTTACATTTCATTCCTATTTATTCGTTCATTTCCAGTCATTTTGACTGATTTGCCATTGTACTCCATGTACAATGACTTGTTGTCCTTTCTCATTTCATGAGGTTATTTTCATTGTATAGATTGTTGGTTAAATGATTTTATTGACTCCAAATCATTTGCTATGTCATTTTCGACTATCGATAAATGTAGCATGCTATTAGGTTGGTGTTACGTGGTGTTGTGAATCTATTTCCATTATGCATTAGATATGCAATTGTTTTATTGGATTACAAAACCATGTTATTCCTTGAAAAATGAAAGTAGTTCTTGTGCATGGGACAATTTTATGATAGATATCAGACGCGGCATATAGGGTAATTGGAATTTCTCCACTATCTTGCCCAACACACAAAGAATGAGCCATAGGGTCATTGGCGAACCTAACTTTGGTGACATCACGGGATATATGACTCGGGGTTGTTGGCAAGTACACATCACAGGTGGCTGACACCAACGAAAGATTATAAAGGCAAAGAGCACAACTCAAACCTTCACAAAGATGAAGAGCTGATTTCCATCCTTATATATTGCAAAGGCTGATGTGATGAAAATCACAGCCGACCGGCCTTAGATCATTACTTCTTAGCCATGTATCAGTTTCTCTTTGTTTAGCTAAAGTATCTTTTTGCATGTTCTCTTTTGAGCATAGTTGCTATTATCCTGCTTTTTAGATACTTGTATATTTGGATACTTGTATAGTTGTTATTATCAGTGTTACTTTATACTTTCTTGTACTCACCGTCCTTTTTATGATAATAGGTGCAGATTCATCGAGTAGCAGACCAGCCAAAGAGAAGATCAACAATTACATATGAGCCAATGGAGTGATGCTACATCAAATTTTGTAGGTTTTAGCTTTCATGTATTACTTTTATATGTATTTCATATATTTTGGTGTTGTATATTATTGGTTGAGAGACTAGTACCCTTACCAGATACAACATCAACAACAACAAAATAGCCTCACTCACAAATTAACTGGGGTCGACCGCATGGATCAAACTTTTCCATTGTGCTCGATTAAGTGCAATTAATGGTGATCTTTTCAAACCATTCAAATCCCTCATAATTAATGCATCTCATGTTAAATTTGGTCCGCCCCTACCTCGTCAAGTTTCTACAGTTTCTACTAAGTCAATTTTTCTAGTTAGGGCATTTGTAAGCCGTCTTTGCAGGTGACCAAACCATCGCAACCGCCCTTCCCTAATCTTTGTATCAATTGGTGCTACTCCTACATGTCTTTGAATTTCTATATTTTTATTCTATCTTTACTAGTTTTACCACATATCCACCTAAGCATCCTCATTTTTGTTACGTTCATTTTATGTAATTGTTGTTGCTTTACCGCCCAACATTCACTTCCATAGAGCATAGTTGGCCTAATTGCGGTCCTATAAAATTTTTCTTTTAACTTAGTAGGAATGTTTCAATCACAAATCACCCCTATTTCACTCCGCCATTTCTTCCATCCAGCTTGAATTCTATGTGTGACATCATTTTCAATGTTACCATCATTTTGTATGATTGATCTTATGTATCTAAAGTGGTTTACCTTAGGAACTTCTACTTCCCCTAATTTTACCACTCCGTCATATTGATGTATAGTGTTTCTAAACTCACAATGCATGTATTCTATTTTCATCCTACTAACTTAAAGCCTTTAGATTCTATCGTATTCCTCCAGAGTTCTAATTTCCTATTCACTTCATCTTTAGTTTCATCCACTAAGACAATATCATCTGCAAACAACATACACCATGGTATATCCTTTTGAATATGTCTAGTTAGTTCATCCATAACTAAAGTAAAGAGATATGGGCTTAAAGTAGATCATTTTGTAGCTCCTTCAAATGTTTTTATACTCATTACTATTCCATTATACATATCCTTAATAGTGACTATGTATCTAGCATGCACTTTTTTCTTTCTAGAACCCACCAAAGAACATCTCTAGGGACCCTATCATATGCTTTTTCTAAATCCACGAATACTATATGAAGATCTTTTTTCTTTTCTCTAAATTTTTCTAACTATCGTCTTACAAGAAAAATTGCCTCCATAGTTGACCTCCCAAGCATGAAACCAAATTGGTTCTCTAATATTGTTGTTTCTCTCCTTAGCCTATTATAAATTATCCTCTCCCAAAGTTTCATAGTGTTACTCATAAGTTTAATTCCTTGGTAGTTTGAGCAACTTTGAATGTCTCCTTTGTTTTTGATGATTGGCACAAGCTTGTTTCTTCTCCAATCCATTGGCATCCATTTTGATCTTAAAACTTTATTGAAAAGTTTTGTTAACCAAGTCAATCCAATTCCTCCTAAGCATTTCCAAACCTCTATGGGTATTTCATATGGCCCACATGCTTTCCCTATTTTCATTCCTTTCAATGCCTCTTTAACTTCTAGAATTCTAATATTGCATGTATAGTTTACATTTGTTTCTTGGTGTAGGTTTTCATCTATGATAGTATCAACTTGTCCATCATTAAATAAACTATAGAAGTAACTTCTCCATCTCTCTTTAATTTCCTCCTCGTACGTTAAAACATTTTTATTTTTTCCTTAATACATCTTACATGACTTAGGTCATGTTTCTTTTTATATCTTAATTTGGCTAGCCTATATATATATATTGCCATCTCTATTACCTAACCTTGTATATAGATCTTCCATGAAATTTGTTTTAGTTTGACTAACTACTTTTTTAGCTTGTTTTCTAGCTTCTCTATATTGATTGTACATATCTTCATTTCGATAGCTAAGTATTTTCCCATACATCTCTTTTTTAGTCTTAATTGCTTGTTGGACATCCTCGTTCCACCACCATGTTTCCTTCTTTGGTGGTCTCAAGCCTTTAGATATACCTAATACATTTGATCTCACTCTCCTTATGCAACTACTCATTTCTAGCCACATTGTATAGGCATCCGAGTCAAGATTCAAAAATTTTTCCTTTGGTAGTTTTTCTCTAAACTCTACTTGTTTACTGTGTTTTAGGTTCCACCACTTTATTCTAGGGTCGCTAACTCTTTTATTCATATTATGTCGTCGTGTTAGCTTAATATTAAGTACTACTAACTTATGTTAGGTAGTAAGCGCTTCACCAGGTATTACTTTCCAGTCTCTACATATTTTTCTATCTATTTTTCTTATTAAAAGAAAATCTATTTAACTCTTATTATGACCACTACTAAAAGTAATTATATGCGACTCCCTCTTCCTAAAACTAGTATTTGCTAAGACAAGATCATATGCTGAAGCAAATTCTAAGATTGATTCTCCTTTTTCATTTCTATTACCGTAACCAAAACCTACATGAACTATCTCAAACCCATCGTTACTTGCCCCGACATGCTCATTTGAATCTCCTCCAATAAAAACCTTTTTCATTTAATGGTATACTTTACATAAATCCATCCATATCGTCTCAAAACTTGCGTTTGATGCTCTCGCTTTAATCCTAAATGTGGTGCGTAGGCGCTAAGTATGTTAATTTTTTAATCTCCAATATTTAATTTCACTAGAATCAATCTATCCCCCATTCTTTTAACCTCTACGACCTTATCCTTATAATCATTATCCACCACAATTCCTACTCCATTGCATTTTATATCTATACCAGTGTACCACAATTTAAACCCTGTGCTTCATATTTCTCTACTCTTTCCTCCTACCCATTTTGTCTCTTGGAAGCAGGCAATATTGACTCTCCTTCTAATCATGGTATCTACTAGTTCTATTGACTTCCCCGTAAGTGTTCCTATGTTCCATGTCCTAAACGAATTTTTTCTCCCTTTGTATTTGTTTTCCTTTTCTATTTCTATTTTGTCTAAGAGATCTAGTGTCTGTATCTATGATTTTTTTTTAGTTTTGTGTTTGTTAGGAACTAGCTTATTTACCCATACTCGTCCTTTGTGTGGGAGCCCTTGCTCAATTTTTTCACATCCAGGGTGACGATGTGAAGGGACTAGCTTATTTACCCATACACGTCTTATGTGTGGGAACCCTTGCTCATTTTTCTTCACACCCAAGCAACGATGTGAAACACACACTTACTCATGTCTCACTACACTCGGGCTTCGATGCAGTGCGTCGCTAGGTGGAACGCCTAAATGTTTATATATGTTTGACCCATTTCATGAAAAGTGACAATTTTTACCCTTACGAGATACATGATGATATATTATCATAGTTTCATTATATATATATATGCATATGATCTTCATTCCCTGATTTTTTCATAATTGTTAGGTGTCATTTTAAAATGCTTCCGCTAAATAAACTTTAAGTAAGTAAACATTTATTTAACTCTGATTTATGAATTGACATAGGATAAATAAATGTTTATTTGAAAAAAAACTACTTGAGAAATAGTAAGGTTTTTGAAAGGCTGATTAATTCCTTATTAAATCCTACATGGTGAGATTAGGGCTTAATGACGAAATTAGGTTGGGCGATGCCCTATTTTTTGAAGGGGTTGTCAGAACACCTTTCCTCTAAGGATGATATCCATGGTTAATGTAAGTTGGTTACACTATCACTCTACAAGCGAGCTGTTATACATGGGGCACGCACATCAAATTTTTAGTTTTGTTGATGGGGATAGGTAGCCACTTAGACTTAGTTTGAAAAGTTGCTAATTTTTTATTTTAATTACTTTACTTTCAAGTATATAAAAACAAAAAGAAGAAAAAATAAAGGTTTAAGTTTCAAGTTTGACATTCTACATTTGATCCTTATGTTTTATTTTCAAGGATAACTAGTGCATGTGTAGCAAAGAAGAGAAGGACTTAGTGCCTTATGACCCATAGATTGTAAGAACTAAAAAAGGAAATAAGAAGAAAGGAATCAAGATGACTGGGATCAAGCAAGAAACCAACAATAGGGCTAAAGAATAACCAAACCGAAGGTGATCTGGTAGTGCAGGATAGAGTGCGAGGAGAGAGATGTCTTCATGACTACTTCAAGCCGAAGTTCAAGGGACTTATAACGAAATGATGAGGCTTCTAGCTAATACCATCGAGTTTAAAGTGAGATCATCTTCAATCAACATGGTGCAAATAGTTGTTGGGGCAAGCACCCTAGGTAATATACAAACATTATTTATCTTATAATTTTAGTTAATAAAATTGAGGTTTTCATTTGGTGTTTAATTACAAGTGATTACATGTTACTTTATAGTAAGATCCATAGGTATTTGTTGAAAAAACTTAAATGTCCTTAGTCGGTCATTATACTGGAGAACTATAGTGAATTAAGACTAGTGTGAGTCTTGATTGATGGCCATGTGATGATCATGTGTATATGGATATGAATTGAGACCATGAGTACTTATTAGGGAACAAGGTACTAGACGGACCCACTATGAGAACACCACATTGATTAGGTCATAGGTGTTACTCATGATAGTTATATCATATAGTCCTTCAAAATTGAGATTACCATTGGCTTCAATATTAGTAGCATTGTAATTTAACGCAACCAAGCTTTGTTTTTAATAGGACGATGATAGGTGTCAGGGCATGTGCCATAGGTCAATCTACAAACATTGTTTATCTTATAATTTTAGTTAGTAAAATAGAGGTTTTATTTCTTGGTTTATCAAAAATGATTGCATGTTTACCTTATAGTAAGACCCATGGGTATTTGTTGAAATATCTAAATGTCCCTATAGTCTATCATTATACGGGGAACTACCATGAATTAAGACTAGAGTGAATTTTGATTAATGGTCATGTAATGATCATGCGTATAAGGATACGAATCAAGATTAAGTCATAAGTGTTACTCTGATAGGTATATTATTTAGTCCTTCGACTTGAGATTACCATAAACTTCAATATTAGGAGCATGATAATTTTACGCAATTCAGTGTTATCTTTAACCGGTCTATTATAGAGATTGTGATTGGTTACCATGTGAATAATATGTGAAGGTGTGTAATCAAGATATAATTTGTCACTTTCGTATAGAGAGAGATATCAGTGGATCCCTCGATAAGATACACTAATATTGGCCTAGTCTATGAGAATTGATATGATCAATGTCACTTGGATGTTTTTCAGTTTACCTAAAGATCGAGACTAATACGATTGAATATTAAGGGTGACGTTCCATGCCTTATGTTTAATCAAAGGATATCGCACGAAAAAGAATATGATATATGTTATTAATTAGGTTGTATCGATGTTGATATTCATGCTACTTGGTTAGTCATAATGTCTTGCTAGAGATCGCTTATGACTTGTGTACCAAAATCGTTTTTGGTCCAGTGCCAATGTTGCATGATCATATTGGGTCGAACATAAAGAATGACTTTGCACAATTTCAATTGGTCCAGAGTAATGAATTTTATATGGCAAAATTCATGACATAAAAGCCCTTACTATTTGTTATATGATAATTTATTAATAGGGGCGTATGTGTAATTTGCTTAAACTGTTAATTACAATAGTTGTATTATGAATAGGATTTTAAGTGACGGCTTATCTATGCATATAAATAAAAGGTGAAACCCTAAAAACGAAATAAGATTTTCGTTTTACAATTTTCAAGTTCTCTGGAATTTAGGGAGAAAAAGAAAAATCATTTTCAATATATCTTAGGGCTAGCACTCCAAATTGTAGTCACCGTTCGTGTGTGAATTTCTGATAGAGGACATGCACTTAAACGTCTTGAAAATCAAACAATCAAAAAGGAAATCATGGAATAAGGTAAGATTTACTTTCGTAGAATTAGTTTAATGGAACTTATTTTTGATCCTGTTGGGGTTTTTCAAACTTTGTTTTGAGTTTTTCACTACATTTGAACCCCAAAAACCGAATAGTGGTGTCAGAGCATTAGGCTCGGTTCTATTAAACATTTGCATGTTTTCACTGATGTATATATGATATATGTGTGAAAACATAATCTTGATTAATGTATATATAATATACATATAGATTCTATGATAATTGTTATCAAGAATTGATTTTAAAGCATGCTTTTAATTCATGTATATTGATACATCACATAATATGATTCAATGACAGTATTCATGTTTAGAATATTTCGATTAACATATATTTTTATATTAAATTATATGAATTTTGTATGTTCATGTTAGACTTCATGTTTTGGTTAATATAATTCTGATATTGAACACATATTTTGTTTTGTTCAATAATTATGTATGTCTCCATGATAGAGGTCATGATTAGGTTAATATGATTAATTTAATATGATTCTATGTTGAACGCATGATTAATATCTCAAAATTGATTTTGATCATATATTTCATCGTAGTAATCGGTTAGTATATTCCTACAAGATAAGAGATAGACTTGTAATTGAATTAGAATTACAAATCCTATAAGATAGGTGATATATAAAACAAATCCTAAATGGATTAGGATTATAAGTATCATAAATCATAATTAGATTAGGATAAGATATTAAGTTAATGGTGGGCCCAAGATAATTAAAAACGTTTCAATTAATATTTTCATAATTAAAATAAGGGGCAGTTTTAAATGATTGGATTGAATAAAATTATGAGAAACTTTATGCGATTTTCAATTTTTGGAATTGGGATTTGTTGTCTAAAAAAAAATGGGGCGCTCGCTTCGTACCTGTCCATTGACCGGTCATGAAACCACCGCTCACCGGTGACCAAACAATGGATCGCCATTTACTATTTGTAGCATCCAAAAAAAATCATACAATAGTCAATATTAGTTTGACTTCCTAATTTTAGTGATTATTCAAGCATTGTAATTTATGATATTTATCTTATTTCATTATAATCACTAAAATAAACAAAAAAATCCCACTTTTGAATTTTAAGTCAAGTGTCATCTATTCTCAAACACTTGTCAAGGCTGTAATTACATCAATATGGTTCTGCCTTCGTAGAATGTATTGTGTTATCTTGGTGAGGCAAGTTAAGTAACGATTACTCTATTGTTTGAAATGGTTAGACTTGATAAAGCTATCAAAACGATTTTGGGCTTTAGTTACTAGATGAGATAAAACTTGCTAAGACATAAGATGTTATAATCTCATTAAATAACTAAAAGTTAAATATGATGTAATTGGTAATTGGTACCTACCTAAATAACATAATTTGAAGTGTCATGTCTCAGCTGTCTTGGAATTAGGTGAAACATGGACTTTAGTCCTATAAATTAGCATAGCATTTTTAAGGAGGGTTGTTAATTTAGTGAGAGTTTATTCCTCAATACTAAAATGAACTTTTGCAGAATCTTTGTTGTAGATCTATGGCCTCTTCAAATCACACTAATCCCTTTTCATTGCGATCCATCCTTGATAAAGATAAGTTATATGAGACAAACTTTCTTGACTGATTTAGAGACTTGAGAATTGTTCTTAAGCATGAACACAAGTTGTATGTCCTGGATGATCATATTCTTGAGGAACCACCAGCCAATGCTTTAAGAGCCATGAAGGATTCACAAACTAATCATGTTAATGACTCAACTAATGTTGCATTCATTAAGTTGGCAACCATGGTTCCTGAACTTCAGAAGACATGGAACACAAGAACTTACAATATGGCTACAACGTTTAAGGAAAAGTCCCAAAACAAGGTAGGCAAGAAAGGTTCGAGATAGTCAAAAACCTTCATTCTTGCAAAATGGTTGAGGGTACATCAGTTAGTCTTCATGTTTTGAAAATGAAGGGCTATATTGACCATCTTGACAGATTTGGATTTCCCGTAAGCCAAGAGTTGGCTACATTTTTTATCATGAATTCATTGTCTGATAGTAATTCATAATTTGTAATGAACTATAACATGAATAACTTGGAGAAATATATCTTAGAGTTGCATTTGATGCTTAAAACTGCTGAACGGAATGTCAAGAAACCTATTCCTAGTGTGTTGATGGTTCAGAATGGAAAGGCTTTGAAGAAAAAAGGTAAAGGCAAGGCTAAAGTTACCAAGACTGTTGTGACTATCACATAGCCTATAGAACAAGTCAGGTTGTTTTCTACTTCTACTTCACAATCCCTTAAGGAAAAGGAAAAAGGGGAAAATTTTCATTTCTGCCATGCACCTGGACATTGGTTTAGAAATTGCAAGCTCTATTTTGAAGATCTAAAGAAAAATAAGTAGTGCAATTGCTGCTTCAGGTATTTTTGTTATTGAAGTTACCTTGTCTACAAGTAATTCTTGGGTATTGGATATCGGATGTGATCTCACATTTGTATTAATCTATAGGGTATCACCAAAAGTAGAAAGCTAAAGAAAGGAGAAGTCATCTTACGAGTTGAGAATAGAGCAAAGGTTAATGCGTTGGTTATAGGATTCTCTGAGTTAATTTTATCTAGTGGTCTTTTTTTAGTTTTAAATTATTGTTATTATGTCCCTGCATTGAGGAGAAACATCATTTCAGTTTCATGTTTGGATTTGGATGGTTTTAATTTTATTATTGCGAATAATAAATTCTCCATTTCTCGTAAAGACATTTTATATGCGAATGTTTATTTGTTTGATGTTCTTTATATTTTAAACATGAAAAGGTCCACATATACTCCCATTCTTAACGTAAATACAAATAGATTTAAGTCAAATAATTCGAATCAAACCTACCTTTGGCATTGGCGCCCTTCCCATATTAATGAGAAACGCATTTCTAAATTCCATAAAGATGGAATTTTAGATTCATTTGATTTTGAATCATATGAAAAATGTGTATCTTATTTACTAGGCAAGATGACAAAGAGTCCTTTTACTAGATACAGTTAAAGGGCAAGTGATTTATTGGGTCTAATACATACTATTGTATGCAGTCCTATAAACACAATGGCTAGAAGGTGGTTATCAGTACTTCATTAAATTCACTGATGATTTTAGTAGATATGGTTACATGTATCTCATGAAACGTAGAGGTGAGTCTTTTGTGATGTTTCGAACATTTTAGAATGAAGTGCAAAATCAACTTAGTAAAACTATTAAAACACTTTGATCAGATCAAAGTGGTGAGTATTTAAGGTAAGAGTTTGATCATCATCTTATAAACTGTGGGATTGTCTCCCTATAACTCCTCAATGGAATGGTGTTTCCGATAAAAGAAATCAGAGTTTATTAGATATGGTTCAATCTATGATGAGTCATGTAGATCTTCCTATTTCCTTTTAGGGTTATGCTTTAGAAACTATTGTGTTTACACTAAATTGTATTCCTTCTAAAGCGATTGATAAAACACCACATGAGATGTGGTTTGGGAAAAGACCAAGTTTGTCCTTCCTTAAGATTTGGGGCTGTGCGGTTTTCGTACTACGAAAAATCTAAGAAAATTATCAAGCAAATATACTAAGTGTATATTCATTGCTTATCCTAAAGATACAAGAGGATATTACTTTTATAATCCCGCTGAGAACAAAGTGTTTGTTGCTCCGAATGGTGTCTTTATGGAAAAAGAGTTTATTTCTAAAGATAATAGTGGGAATAAAGTAAGTCTTGAAAAATTCAAGAACCACAAATAAACACTCAACCGCTAATGCGAGATCAACTAAGTCTTAAAGTAATTGATCCTCCACAGGTATCACAAGGCCCTCGTAGGTCTGCTAGGTAAGACAACGACCTGAGAGATTTGGATTTCTTATTATTGATAGTAGTGAGGTGTTGCTTATGGATCAAAATGAACCTACTACTTATCATGAGGTTGTTTCTAGCCCTGAGGAAAATAAAATGGCTTAGTGCCATGAATTTTGAGATGCAATCCATGTATGATAATCAAGTTTGGAACCTGGTTGATTTACCCGAAGGTGGTAAGACCATTGGATGTAAAAGGGTTTTCAAGAAAAAAACTGACATGGATGGCAATGTGCATACTTATAAAGCACGGCTAATAGTAAAAGGTTTTAGACAAACTCAAGGTGTTAATTATGATGAAACTTTTTCTCTTGTAGCTATTCTTAAATCCAATAGAATTCTAATTGGCATAACTGCATATTATGACTATGAGATATGGCAAATGGAAGTCAAAATAGATTTTCCAAATGGAAAGTTACTTGAGGATGTGTATATGATATAGCCCAAAGGGTTTATTCATCCTGAGACTTTTAGGAAAATGTGCAAGCTTCAAAGATCTATTTATGTATTAAAGCATGCTTCTCAGAGTTGGAATCTTCATTTTGATGAAGCAATTAAGGAATTTGGTTTCATAAAAAATGAAGATGAGCCTTGTGTATACAAAAAGGTTAGTGGGGGCGTGGTTGTTTTCCTAGTGCTGTGTGTTGATGATATATTACTCATTAAAAATGACATCCCAACCTTAAAGAGTGTCAAGTATTGGTTAGCAAAGTGTTTCTCTATGAAGGACTTAGGAGATGCAGCCTACATCTTTGGGATTAAGATCAATAAGGATAAATCTAAATGTTGATCGATCTAAGTCAGAGTGTTTATATTGATAACGTACTGAATAGGTTCAACAAGCAAGACTCTAAAAGAGTTTCATTGCCAATGTCTCTTGGTATAAATCTCAGTAAGACTCAATGTACAAAGACTAATGATGAGCAAAAGCACATGAATATCATTCCATATGCATCAGCTATTAAATCTATCATGTATGCCATGTTATACAGTCGACCTGATGTATCATATGCTTTGAGTGCAACAAGTAGATATCATTTCGATCCCGATGAAAGTCATTGATAGCAGAAAGAACATTCTTAAGTACTTGAGAAGGACTAAAAAAGTGTTCTTGGTCTATGGAAGTTTGGAAGACGAGCTTCTTATTAGTGTTTACACAGATGCGAGTTTTCAAATTGATATAGATGATTTCATATTGAAGTATGGATATGTGTTTACTTTGAATGGAGGCTTAGTGAGCTGGAAAAGTTCGAAGCAAGAAACTGTCAGATTCTACAACAGAACCTGAACATATCGCAGCGTCCGATGCAACTAAGGAGGCAGTTTGGATTAAAAAGTTCATCTCAGAACTTGGTGTGGTTCCGAGTATAGCTAACCCCATTTCCTTATATTGTGACAACAACGGAGGGATAGCACAGGCCAAGGAACTAAGATCACACCATCGATCCAAACATATACTATGACATTTTCATCTCATTCGAGTAATCATTGAGAAGGGAGACGTGAAGATTTGCACAATTCCTACAAAAGACAATGTTGCAAATCCTTTGACGAAGGCTCTTCCATAAGCGAAACATGATGGCCATGTTAAGTGATTAGGTATTAGATACATGAATGATTGGCTTAGTGCAAGTGGGAGATGTTAAGGCATGTGCCCTAGGCCAATTTATAAACATTGTTTATCTTATAATTTTAATTAATAAAATAAAGGTTTTATTTGCTTTTTTTATAAGTGATTGCATGTTTACTTTATAGTAAGATACATGGGTATTTGTTGAAATATCCTAAATGTCCCTAGTCGATCATTATACTTAGAACTATAATGAATTAAGATTAGTGTGAATCTTGATTAATGGTCATGTTATTATCATATGTATAGGGATACTAATCAAGATCATGAGTACTTATTAGGGAATAAAGTATTGGACCGCCCGCTATGAGAACACCACATGGATTAAGTCATAGATGTTACTCATGATAAGTATATCATTTAGTATTTTGACTTGAGATTACTATAGACTTCAATATTAGGAGCATGATAATTTGACATAATCAAATGTTGTCTTTAACCGGATAATTATAAAGATTTTGATTGGTTATTGTATAAATAATATGTGAAGGTGTGTAATCAAGATAGAATTTGTCACTTTTTAGAGAGAGATATCAGTGGATCTCTAGATAAGATAGACTGATAATGGACAAGTCCATGTGAATTGATATGATCAATGTCACTTCGATGTTTTTCAGTTTACCTAAAGATCAAGACTATTATGATTGAACATTAAGGGTGACTTTTCATGCCTTATGTTTAATCAAAGCATGTCGCACGATAAAAGGATATGATATACGTTATTAATTTGGTTGTATCGATGTTGATATTCCTGGTACTTGGGTAGTCATAATGCCTTACTAGAGACCGCTTATGACTTGTGTACCAAAATGACTTTTGGTTCACTGCCAACGTCGCATGAACCTATTAGGTCGCACATAAAGAATGGCTTTACGCAATTTTAATTGGTCAGAGTAATGAATTTTATATGATAAAATTCATGCCATAAAAGCCTTTATGATTTGTTATATGATAACTTATTAATGGAGGCGTATGTGTAATTTACTTAAACTGCATAAATACAATAGTTGTATTACGAATTAGTTTTAAGTGAGGGCTTATCTACACATATAAATAAAGTGTGAAGCCTTAAAAATGAAATAAGATTTTTCATTTTACAATTTTTGAGTTCTTAGGATTTAGGGAGAGAAAGAAAAATCATTTTCAATCTCTCTTGGGGCTAGCATTCCAAATTGTGGTCATCGTTTGTGTATGGATTTTTTATAGAGGACACGCACATGAACGTTTTAAAAATCGAACAATCAAAAAGGAAATCATGAAATAAGGTATGATTTACTTTCGTAGATTTAGTTTAATGGAACTTATTTTCGATCTAGTTGGGGTTTTTCAAAATTTGTTTTGAATTTTCCTCTCCGTATGAACCCCTAAAACCTAACAATAAGGATTGTGATTGGTTACCATGTGAATAAAATTTGAATATGTGTAATCAAGATAGGATTTGTCCCTCTCGTATGGAGAGAGATATTAGTGGATCCCTCAATGTGATAGACTGATAATGGCCAAGTCCATTTGAGTTGATATGATCAATATCACTTGGATGTTTTCAGTACACCAAAAAATCGAGACAAGTACGATTGAACATTAAAGGTGATTTTCCATGCCTTATTTTTAATGAAAGGATATCGCACGACGAAAGGATATTTTATTTGTTATTCATTAGGTTGTATCAATTTTGATATTCATGTTACTTAGATAGTCAAAATGCCTTGCTAGAGACCGCTTATAACTTGTCTATCAAAATGGTTTTTGTTCACTGCCAATGTCGCATGAACCTACTGGGTTGCACACAAAGAATGGTTTTGCTAAATTCAATTGGTTTGAGTAATGAATTTTTATGACAAAATTCATGACATAAAAGCCCTTATGAATCGTTATTATGAAAACTTATTAATAGGGGCGTATGTGTAATTTGCATAAATTGCCTAAATACTATAGTGATATTACAAATAGGATTTTAAGTGAGAGCTTATCTACACACAAATAAAGGTAGAAATCCTAAAATGAAATAAGATTTTGGTTTTTGCTATTTTTGAGTTCTCTAGATTTTAGGAGAGAGAAAAACTTTTTAATCTCTCTTAAGGCTAACACTTGAAAATTATGGCCATCGTTCGTGTGTGGATTTCCTATAAAGGACACGCACTTGAACCTCTTTGAAATCAAACACTTAGAGAAAGAAATCATGGATTAAAGTGTGGTTTACTTTTTTAAATCTAGTTTAATGGAACCCAAGAGCGGTATCAGAGCCTTAGGCTCGGTTCTATTAAATGTTTACAGGTTTTATCTAATATATATAATATATGTGTGAAAACATGGTCTTTATTAATGTATATATGATGAACATATAGGTTCTGTGGTAATTGTTATCAAGAATTGGTTTTCAAGCATATAGTTAATTCATGTATTTAATACATATGCATGATTTGATTTAATGATTGAATCGAAGTGTAGAATATTTCGATTAACACATGTTTTTTTAATATTGAACGATGCGAATTTTGTATGTTCATTGTGGAATTCATGTTAAGGTTAATGTGATTTTTGTGTTTAATACATATTTCATTTTTGTTCAATAATTATGTATATCTCAATGATAGAAATCAAGATTAGGTTAATACGATTATTTTAACATGATTATTATGTTGAATGGATGATTAATATTTCATTTCTTGATTCAATTGCTTGTTTTGTATGAATAAGAATCGAAATTGATATTGATATATATCTCATTATGGTTATATGTAAGTATATTCCAATTAGATATGTGATAAACTTGTAATCGGATAAGAATTACAAGTCCTATAAGATAGTGGGATATATAACAAATTCGTATTGGATAAGGATTCAAAGTATTTTGAATTCTAATTAGATTAGGAAAAGATATTAAGTTAGAGATGGACTCGAGTTAACAAAAAACGTTTTAATTAACATATTTTGGAATTAACTTAAAGAGAAATTTTAGGTGTTGTTCAATTTTTGGAACTGAAATATGAACTACCGCTCACTAGCCAGCCAGCGAGACCCCCGCTAACTATTCTTAGCACAAGGAAGTTCAAATGATAGTCAATATTAGTAAAATTTCCTAACTTGTTTAGTCATTGTACATGCATGATATTTACCTCGTTTAAATTATGATCATTAAAACAAATAAAAATCCATCTTCCAATTTTTTAGTCAAGTGTCATCCATTCGCAAATAGTTTTCAAGGCTTCGATCATGTTAATATAGGTCTACCTCCGCAGAGTTTATTGTGTTATCTTGATGAGGCAAGTTGAGTAATGATTACTCAATTAATTGAAATGGTTAGACTTGATAAAGCAATCAATATCTTGACATGAAACTCAATCGCCAAATTCAAAAGGAGAAATCTACCTTAAAGCATGATTTAGGTAATTTCTGTTTTGATTTCGGTCAAGATATTGATGTTTCAAAATATACTACTCCCAAACATCGGCCAAAGCATTCTAAGAAATCCAAAACTTTTCCCCACTTCTATAAACCACCATATTATTCCAAATCTATATCAAAAGTTCGCTATTCCAAACAAAAACGCCCATCTTATGCTGTCAGACATAAATCAATTGATCCACATACCAAAGAAAATGTTTGTTTCAAATGTGGTCGACCTGGCCATTATGCTAACAAATGTCGTGTTACCCCAATGAAGATTGGCCATGTTGCATATTCTTCTTCGTCTTCTATTGACAAAAAATGTCATTGTGCTTCCAATCTTCCTCATACATCGTCATCATCTTCGTCTAATCCAGAGATTAATGTTCTCACTGCCTATGAAGACCTTCTTCTTGCAATTGGTGATAATATTACTGATCCTACTTTGAAGTTACAATACTTCAAAAAGATTGTTCCCAATGAAGCCTCCGCTTCAACATCCACAATTCCAAAATTGGATAAACGCCAACAAAAATTCACCGAACAATTATCCATTGATGACTCTCATTTTACTTTTTCCAATCTTATGGAAATTGTAAACAACAAAAAATCAACTAAACAACCTACCATTCAATCTCTCCAGACTGAAATTAATCAACTTAAAAATGAGATTAAGCAATTAACATCCCGTATTGTTCGACTTGAGCAAACTGATGTTGAAACTCATTATCCATTTGATGAGAATGATATTTTCTCTCTTTCTAAACCTTCTTCCAACTTCCAAAGATGGTATACGCTATCACTTTTACAGCTTAAAGATTTCATCAGAAAATGTAATGCAATTATTGATTCAAAGTCTTGACCTAAATTGCATTCGTGAAGGTTTCCTTCCTCTCAAATACTGTACCCATAGCAAAGAATTCCATAGTATTTCTGTAGCCAATGGACAAAGCACTCGAATCAAATATGAAGTTCCTATAGCTCATATTTGTAATCAAGGAATTTGTCTTCCATTAACATTTATTATTATCCCTGGTCTCAAACAAGATATGTTACTCGGCAGACTCCATTTTTAAGAAAAATTCAACCTTTCTCTCGCTTTCGAGATTGGCATCTCAACTACCATTCAAGGAAAATCTATTCAGCTTTCCTTTTTCCCAACCTCCTAATAATTCAAACATTGACCTCCTTATTCGCCAAATTGAATATAAAACTATTCATATTGGTTATCTCAAAAATGAAATTTTATTATTAAAAACAGATCGATCTTACAGTCTCCTGTTTTTAAAAGTAAACTTTAATCTTTCCAATCTAATCTTGAACAACAATGTTGTTCTGACATTCCCAATGCTTTCTGGTCTCGAAAACAGCATATTGTGCGCCTTCCTTACATTCCAGAATTTCATGAATCAAAAATTCCCACGAAAGCTAATCCATCACAAATGGATTCTCGTCTTCATCAAATTTGTCAACAAGAAATTAAAGATCTACTCAACAAAAAGCTAATTACTTCTTCCAAATCTCCATGGAGTTGTACCGCTTTTTATGTTGAAAATGCTCCAGAACTTGAAAGAGGTGTTCCCCGCCTGGTTATTAATTATAAACCTCTAAATAAAGTTCTCCAAACCATTCGTTATCCCTTGCCAAATAAATCTGATTTGTTAAAAGCAACTACCTCTGCAGTAGTCTTTTCCAAATTTGATTTAAAGTCTGGCTTTTGGCAAATCCAAATCCATCCATCTGATCGTTACAAAACCGCATTTAACACTCCATTTGGGCAATATCAATGGAATGTTATGCCATTTGGTCTTAAAAATGCTCCATCTGAATTCCAAAAGATTATGAATGATATTTTTAATCCATATAGTTCCTTCATCCTTGTTTACATTGATGATCTATTGGTTTTCTCTCAATCTGTAGATCAACATTGGAAACACCTTCAAACATTCCAATTTCTAATTAAAAAACATGGATTGGTACTCTCTCAAAAGAAGATACATCTTTTTCAAACAGAGGTCACCTTCCTTGGTTTTAAATTAGCCAATCAAACTCTGACTCCGGTCAATCGAGTTATTGCTTTCGCCAATAAATTTCCAGATCAATTGACTGATCGTCTCCAATTACAGAGATTTTTAGGTTGTCTAAATTATCTCTCTGATTTTTATAAAAATGTTGCAAACGATAAACAATGTCTACAAGATTTATTATCTTCCAAGAAACCTTTTCGTTGGTTGCCTGTACATACTAATGCAGTTCAACTTATTAAACAAAAGGTCCATTCCTTACCATGTCTCCATCTGGCCATACCACAATATTTTAAAATTGTCCAAACTGATGCATCTAACATTGGTTATGGTGGCATCCTTTTGCAACAAAACCCATCTAAGCCAAGAGCAATTAGTTTGCTTCACTTCCAAAACCTGGAAAGGTGCCCAACTCAATTATTCCACATTTCAAAAAGAAGTTCTTGCCATTGTTTTGTGTGTTCAAAAATTCCAAGCTGATTTGCTAAATCAAAAGTTTTTAATTCGTGTTGATTGTCAATCTGCAAAAACTATATTTTTCAAAGATGTTAAAAATCTTGCTGCAAAATAGATTTTTGCTCGCTGGCAAGCTATATTAAGTATCTTTGATTTTGATATACAATATATACCAGGTACTACCAACTCTCTTCCTGACTTTTTGTCTCGCGAATTTCTTACTACCCCCTCTGTCCATTATTTACAGATGTCCAAAAAAGCTGCCTACGCTCCGTCCAACAGATTCAAACCACTTGACCAACCAGAACCCAACTGTGCTTATCTCACCATCAGTCAAAATTTAATATGTCCTCTTGACAAACCATTAGCTAGCAAGTCCCTTGCTACCCAAATTGCTTGCACACTCCCTCCCGCCTCCATTTTCTTCCAGATCGCCCATATGCCACAATCCAATTTTATGAATCCATCCTCACCATTACCCAAATCCATTCAATTTGACCATAAGTCCCGTGAAAACTCGTTGAAATTGACTTTTCAAAGCTCAAGATCTTAAGGGTTTTATCTCATTGATGATTGGTGTGACCATTTTAAGTTTATCACCAAAACTCCATTTGCTTATAAAGAGATTAGTATTAATAAAGATAAGCCTGCTGTATCTATAAGTTATAAAGATTATATCGCTGCCTGGACCAATATATTATTTTACAAGGATCCTGATCACCATTCGTGGTATCTATCCTTTGCCCCAACTTGCCCAAAATCTTTTCCCCAGTGGTGGATTATCAATTGGTGGACAAAATTTGGACCCCATGAATTCATCTTTCCAAAACAAGTCCAACAACAATTTACCACAGATAACCTTCCAATGCTTCAATTTTTATGCAAATATAATATTCCATGGATTTTAAAATGGGAATATGAAACTGCTTCAGTTTCCATTTATGAACCAAAAAACACCAATACCAATAAGGTCAATTATCTCTCCCAAGCAATTTCGTCCAAATGGTGGAACAAGTTCAATTATACAACTGCTCTAGCTGCTCCAACAATCGCTCCACCAACTCCAGCAAAAACTACCAAATTACCATCTGCTTCAACATCTTACAAAGATGTTGTGTCCAAACCTTCTTCTGAAATGGCTCTCATTTTGGCCAAATTGCAACAAATTGAAGATGACAATAAAGCTTTAAGACAAAAAATTCATGAAGATAACCAACAAATTCGCCATGAAATTGAACAGGTTACTTCCAGGTGTTCATCTTCTCCATCAGTTCGTAGCGTTCATCTATCTGATGACGACGCCTAGCCAGATCTCTCCAGAATTTATCCAACCAATTGTTGATTATCTCCTATATTTGGTTTATCCCAATGGAGTAGATATTCAATACTCTTCTCAACCATTTTGTGGATGTTTACGTTGCCTACTTAAGTAGACGTCCTTACTCCATGACCATCCATTTAGCCAATATTTGTTTCGCTGGACATCAGAAGATACTAATTACATCCTTGCAATATGGTATCTTTTAAATTGTCCCCATATCTCCATCTTTGTTGATTTTCAGGCAGTGTTTCGCTTTCCTGAATACGTTTTCGCCCCATTATGGAATTTCATCCATAATTCACCTGTTACCAATTTCTGCCACATAATTTATTATCGTGGTGAAGATCCCATTTGCTTTCGTCCTGAACTAAACTATCAAGCTGACTAAGTTGTTCCTGGACGTGTCCAGCCTTCTGGCCCATGCCATTTTCCATTTTCAAGCTCAGGCTTCCTGTTGTAAATTCCATTGGTTTTTATGACAAACCTGCCTTCCATCTCCAGGATTTGTAATCCATCTTTTGATCTTTGATCAATCTTGCCTTGCCACGTTGCAATGTCTTTGCCCCGCTACTTTGTGAAAAGTTATGCTACCCCGCTTTTGTGAAGGGTCGTGTCCTGTAGACCTTTAATGTTTGCTTTTTCCAAAGGTCGCTTTATCGTAGACCTTTAATGTTTGCTTTTTCCAAAGGTCGCTTTCTTCGTAGACCTTTGTTATTTACTTTTTTGAAGAGTTGTTTGTAGGATTGCTTTTGCAAAAGCAATGCGTCTATAAATAAGGAAGTATGTTATGTATTAAGGAGAGCGAGATAAGAGTTTTAAGAGTCTTCTGCTTTGTTAAGTCTGTAAACATAGAGTCCTATTACTATTTGTATCCTGCACCTTATATATATACTAATACCTCTGAGTTTCCATATAATTTCCGCATTACTTCCTACTATCGATCATTTGAAACCTACTACCCCGTTCAGTTTTCCTACATCGCAGGCCGTTCACTTGGTATCAAAGCCATAGATCGTGCTCGCTTTCAGCCATCCACTGTAAGTATATGTTTTTATCAATATCAAACTTCTTAATAGTTTGCCTTCTCTTTTGTTTTCAAGGAAGAACTTTTACTTGTGTTTCTTTTAGTTGGATTTTCGTCTCGAGCTTTTCTTGATCGTATCTTATTTGATACTTGTCGTTTTTATCGTCAGCGTTGTAAGACTCGCAAAAGGAACGTAAGTTTCGAGCAAGAAAATCGTTGACTGGAAATCGATTTGTTTTTCAAAATATTTTATCATCATGAGTTCTCTGCGAAGATCTTTATCTAAAGTACTTTCTTTCTCCTCTTCTGATAAATCTGCATCTAGTTCAACCTCTTCTTCTTCTCTACCTCGAGTCTATCACTCAATTACATAAAAAATCTAAAAATAGTCATGAAATAGTATATGCTAATCTAGAACAAGCTTTGCAAAATTGGTCCATTCCAAATGTCCAACCTTTCATGGTGTATACCAAAGGTGATTTCTCCCCAAAGCAAAATTACATTATCAAACTTGTTGAAGATACTATTTCTTACGCATGTAAGATGGACAGAATTAGTTATTCTCTCTCCGTAAAAAATTGCTTCCCATGCCTCAACTCATAAATATCTCCATCTCGGTTTAATACAAAGTTGCAATTAAACCATTAGTTGCTCTCGGTGTTAACGCCGATGTCATGGTCTCTGTCGTCGAGACAAACGACATCTCAATTTCAAAGATTCAATTTTGGGAATCATTGAAGGTAGCCTTTCAAAAGGTCCTCTATATTTTGAATGCGCTCCAAACTTCACAATTGATCTCCAAAATGAACCCACTCTTGTTTCACGAGCTCTTGCTCTTGGAATTTCTACCAAAGGTTTTACCTTATCCAAGACCATATCAAATGTTGCAGCTTGTTTATCGACTTTATTATAAAGTCATGCATACCATTATACCGGATATTGCATATAATCAACTCCAACAACAAACCAATTCTACCATTTTTCTTACCAATGTGAAAAATACGGTCATTGATAGACAAAGAATTAGCCTCAAAAGAAATTGCTTTTCCTCATCAACGACGACATCGACACAAATAAGGAAGAACAAAGAATCGAGACATGTGTCTCAACAAATATCCCAAATTATTGAACATGAGGATGGTAAAGTTGATATTTTATTTGCCCCAAGAACATCAACTTCTACAATTTCATCTTCTCACTTTTCTCAAGGTACGTACTTCTCGTTGCACCATCAAAAACCAGTTCCGACGGTATAGCTTACCCAGTTAATACTGTTGAACCTACAACAACTAATGATGATAATGTCAGCTTTTCAGATTTCGCTGATTATCATATTAATGTTGTAACCATTGAAGATCATGTTGATGATTTCGTCATGGATTTGAAATGCTTAAGCAACAATTCTTAACCCATCCATTTAAACCTGCTTTTTGTAAGCTGGTTCCTTTCAAATATCAATCCATTTTTAGAGAAAAATATTTTGCTTATATCACTTTACAAAAGCAAAACATTTCTTTCTTTGATTGGTTAGCTCTTCAAAGTCCCAAAACTGCTGCCCAAGTGAATGTTATTTGGGAAACAACAAATGGTCGAAAATTTGATCAAACCAATCCACCTTTAGCCGCCATAAAACATAAAGATTTTAAGGACGCTCCATTGAAAATCACTCCTGATTCAGAAGGACCCATTACCAAAAAAGATATAAATAATATCATTGAACAAAACAATTATACTAATTTATATCTTTCTACAATCAAAACCTCTACTATATCCTCCACAACAACAGTCTCGCCCAAACCAACAAAGGTTACCACAAAACCTTTCTTTCCACCATCGGCTCTCCATCTATGCCTTCATATAAAACTCCTCTTTCCTCTCGAATTTTTTGATGTCCTAACATCTAAGCTTAGCCAATTATCCATCTCCAACTCGGCATCAACCTCTAAGCCAGCTGAGCCAGCAGCGCAGCCGCCGCCTCCTCCTTCTATATCTTCCCCCTCTCGTTCTCATCTTAAAGAACCCAAAGACAAGAGTCCTGCCATCTATACTTTAGCTCCTGCTGCTAATAGTTCCTCTCCTCCGTCGACAATTGATGAGAAACAAGAGTCCAACGACTCTCAACCTGATGACTCCTCCTCTAATTATGAATCTAATTCAGATTCTAATCTTCCTGAAATCCACAAGATTTTTCGTCGTCGCAAAAATACCAGACATCACTCAAATCATCAATTTCGTCAAAATAGATATCCATTATCCAAACAATATTACTCTCGACCATCTCCATCAGACCTGATTCTTGAAGAAAAGGTCAAACGAAATCAAAAATATTATTAAATGTTTCTTTACCGAAAAACATGATGAAATGTTTTATCTAATATATATAATATATAATGTGAAAACATGGTCTTTATTAATGTATATATGATGAACATATAGGTTCTGTGGTAATTGTTATCAAGAATTGGTTTTCAAGCATATAGTTAATTCATGTATTTAATACATATGCATGATTTGATTTAATGATTGAATCGAAGTGTAGAATATTTCGATTAACACATGTTTTTTTAATATTGAACGATGCGAATTTTGTATGTTCATTGTGGAATTCATGTTAAGGTTAATGTGATTTTTGTGTTTAATACATATTTCATTTTTGTTCAATAATTATGTATATCTCCATGATAGAAATCAAGATTAGGTTAATACGATTATTTTAACATGATTATTATGTTGAATGGATGATTAATATTTCATTTCTTGATTCAATTGCTTGTTTTGTATGAATAAGAATCGAAATTGATATAGATATATATCTCATTATGGTTGTATGTAAGTATATTCCAATTAGATATGTGATAAACTTGTAATCGGATAAAAATTACAAGTCCTATAAGATAGGTGGGATATATAACAAATTCGTATTGGATAAGGATTCAAAGTATTTTGAATTCTAATTAGATTAGGAAAAGATATTAAGTTAGAGATGGACTCGAGTTAACAAAAAACGTTTTAATTAACATATTTTGGAATTAACTTAAAGAGAAATTTTAGGTGTTGTTCAATTTTTGAACTCAAATATGAACTACCGCTCACTAGCTTGACCAATGAGACCCCGCTAACTATTCTTAGCACAAGGAAGTTCAAATGATAGTCAATATTAGTAAAATTTCCTAACTTTTTTAGTCATTGTACATGCATGATATTTACCTCGTTTAAATTATGATCATTAAAACAAATAAAAATCCATCTTCCAATTTTTTAGTCAAGTGTCATCCATTCGCAAACAGTTTTCAAGGCTTCGATCATGTTAATATAGGTCTACCTCCGCAGAGTTTATTGTGTTATCTTGATGAGGCAAGTTGAGTAATGATTACTCAATTAATTGAAATGGTTAGACTTGATAAAGCAATCAAAATGATGTTGGGCTTTATGAACAAGTTGAGATAAAACATACTAAGAAATAAGATGTCATAATGTGATAAAAATAGCTAAAAGTTACATTTGAATTGGTAAAGGTTACCTACCTAAATATCCTAATTCAAAGTGACATGCCTTAGCTGTCTTGGAATTAGGTGAAACATGGAGAAGAAATAAGTTGTATGGCCTCTTCAAATCACGTAATCTTTATAGTAGATCTATGGCCTCTTCAAATCGCACTAATCCCTTATCACTGCGATCCATCCTTGAGAATAAATGAGTTGTATGTGAAAATTTTTCTTGGCTGGTTCAAAAACTTGAGAATTGTTCTTAAGCATGAACGCAAGTAGTATGTCCTGGACGATCCTATTCTTAAGGAACCACCAGCTAATGCTTTATGAGCCGAAAAGAATGCACATACTAAGCATGTCAATGACGCAATTGATGTTGCACGCATTATGTTGGCAAGCATGGTTCCTCAACTTAAGAAGGACATAGAACACATGGAAGCTTACAACATGGCTACGATGCTGAAGGAAATGTTCCACAATAGGTTAGGCAAGAAAGGTTAGAGACACTCAAGAACCTTCATTCTTGCAAAATGGTTGAGGTGCGACAGTTAGTCCTCAAGTTCTTAACATGAAGGGTTATATTGACCATCTTGACAGACTTGGATTTCCCATGAGCCAAAAGTTGGCTACGGATTTAATCTTAAATTCATTGCTTAATAGTTTTCAATATTTTTATGAACTATAACATGAATAACATGGAGAAGTCTATCTAAAAGTTGCATTTGATGGTTAAAACTGCTGAGCAGATTTCAAGAAACCACTTCTAATATGTTGATGGTTTAGAAAGGAAAGGCTTTGAAGACAAAAGATAAAGGCAAGGCTAAAGTTGTCAAAGCTGTTGTGACTATCACAGAGCTTGTGGAACAAGTCAAGCCTAAGGTTGCATATACTTCATAGTCCTAGAAGGAAAAGGAAAAAGAAAAAAATTGTCATTTCTTACACGTACCTGGGCATTGGTTTAGAAATATCAAGCTCTATGTTAAAGATCTAAAGAAAAAATAGTAATGCGACTATTGCTTCATGCATTTACATTATTGAAGTTAACTTTTCTACTAGTGATTCTTGATTATGGGATATTGGATGTGGATCTCACATTTGTATTAATATGCATAGGCCCGCCAAGGAAATAAAGCTAAAGAAAAGAGAAGTCATCCTACGAGTTGAAAATGGAGCAAAGGTTAATGCGTTGGTTATAGGATTCTATGAGTTAATTTTATCTAGTGGTCTTTTTTTAGTTTTAAATGATTGTTATTATGTCCCCGCATTGAGGAGAAACATCATTTCAGTTTCATGTTTGGAATTGGATGGTTTTAATTTCATTATTGTGAATAATAAATGCTCCATTTCTTGTAAAGACGTATTCTATGTGAATGTTGATTTGTAATATGGTCTTTGTATAATAAACATGAAAAGGTCCAAAGATACTCCTATTCTTAATGTAAGTACAAAGAGATTCAAATAAAATAATTCGAATCAAACCTACGTTTGGCATTGTTGTCTCAACCACATTATTTTTAAACTCCATATAGATAGACTTTTAGATACATTTTATTTTAAATCATATGAAACATGTGTATCTTGTTTACTAGGTAAGATGACAAACGTCCCTTTATTAGACATTGTAAAAGGGCAGGTGATTTGTTGGGTCTAATACATACTGACTTGTGCATATAGGGATATGATTATGTGTATCTCATGAAACATAAAGGTGAATCTTTTGAGATATTTGAGTATTTCAGAATGAAATGCAAAATTAATTTGGTAAAACTATGAAAGCACTTTGATTAGATCAAGGTGGTAAATATTTTAGCAAAGAATTTGATGATCATCTTAAAAATAGTAGAATTTTCTCAGTGTTAATTCCTCCTTTAACTCCATAATTGAATGATGTTTTTTATATGAGAAATCAAACTTTATTGGATATGGCTTGATCTATAATGAGTCATGTAGATCCTTCTATTTCTTTTTGTGGTTATACATTAGAAAATGCTACATTTACACTAAATCGTATTACTTCAACAATAGTTGATAAAACACCATATGAGATGTGGTTTGAGAAAATACCAAGTTTGTATTTCCTTAAAATTTGGGGCTGTGAGGTTTTCAAACAAATTTTAGTCAAATCTACGTGTTAAGGAATGTGCCCTAGGTCAATCTACAAATATCGTTTATCTTATAAGTGATTGCATGTTTACCTTATAGTAAGATACATGGGTATTTGTTGAAATATTCTAAATCTTCCTAGTCGATCATTATACTGGGAACTATAATGAATTAAGATTAGTGTGAATCTTGATTTATGGTCATGTGATAATCATACGTATAGGGATATGAATTAAGATCATGAGTAGTTATCAGGGGAAAAGGTACTGGACAGACCCGCTGTGAGAACACCACATGGATCGAGTCATAAGTGTTACTCATGATAGTTATATCATTTAGTCCTTCGACTTGAGATTACCATGGACTTCAATATTAGGAGCATGGTGATTTGACACAATCAAACATTGTCTTTAACATGATGATGATAAATATTGTGATTAGTTAATGTGTTAATAATATGTGAAGGTGTGCAATCATAATAGAATTTGTCACTCTTGTATAAATAGAGATATCAATGGATCCCTCGATATGATAGACTGATAATTGCCAAGTCCATGTGAATTAATATGATCAATGTTACTTGGATGTTTTCAGTTTACCTAAAAATCGAGACTAGGACGATTGAACATTAAGGGTGACTTTACACGACTTATGTTTTATCAAAGGATATCGCATGACAAAAGGATATGATATATGTTATTCATTAGGTATCGATTTGAATATTAATGCTACTTGGGTAGTCATAATGTTTTGCTAGAGACCGCTTATCACTTGTGTACCAAAATGGTTTTTGGTTCATTGCTAATGTCGCATGAACATAGTTAATCTCACACTAAGAATGGCTTTGCGCAATTTTAGTTGGTCCAAAGTAATGAGTTTTATATAATAAAATTCATGACATAAAAGCCCTTACAATTTGTGATATGATAATTTATTGATAAGTGCATTTGTGTAATTTGCTTAAACTACCTAAACATAATAGTTGTATTGCAAATAGGGTTTTAAGTGAGGGCTTATCTACACATATAAAGAACGGGTGAAATCCTAAAAATGAAATAAGATTTATGTTTTTGCTATTTTGAGTTTTCTGGATTTTGGGAGAGAAAAAAATATTTTCAACCTCTCTTTGGCTAGCACTATAAATTATGGTCTCCGTTCATGTGTGGATTTTTTACAGAAGATGTGCACTTGAACGTCTTGGAAATAAAATGATCAAATAAGGAAATCATAGGTTAAGGTACGGTTTACTTTTGTAGATCTAGTTTAATGGAACTTGTTTTCGATCCGTTTGGATTTTTCAAAATTGGTTTTGAATTTTTCACTACATATGAACCTCAATACCCAATGGTGGTATCAGAGGGTTAGGCCCAGTTCTATTAACCATTTGCATATTTTCTATAATGTATATATAATATACGTGTGAAAACTTGATCTTAATTAATGTATATTTATGATGTACATAGAGGTTTGTGATTATTGTTATCAACAATTTGTTTGAAAGCACGTTGTTAATTCATTTATATCGATACATACTCATAATTTGATTCAATGATAGTATTCATGTTTTGAATATTTTGATTGACATATGTTTTTAATATTGAACGATACGAATTTTGTATGTTCATAGTAGAAGTCATGTTTAGGTTAATGTGATTTTAGTGTTATATGCATATTTCATTTTTTTCAATAATTATGTATGTCTCCATGATAGAAATCATGATTAGGTTAAAATGATTAATTTAATATGATTCTGGTGTTGAATGCATGATTAATATTTTGAAATTGGTTTTGATCATATATCTTAATATGGTTATCCATTAGTAAATTTCTATTAGATAGGAGATAAACTTGTAATCGGACAAGAATTACAAATCTTAAAAGATAGGTGAGATATATAACAAATTCGTATTGGATAAGGATTCAAAATATAATAAACTCTAATGGTGTGTTCGGTTGGGTTGAAAGGGTTGCTTGATAGGGTCGGATTAGGGAGCATTGGATTACATGACTATGGATTAGAGTTAATCCAAAATTGGAGACTTGCTCGGTTGGCATGATATGATTTTAAGTGATATAAAGAAAATTCCATTTTTACCCATCCCCATATAAACACCCCCAAAGCATCATCTAGTTCTCACTTAATAGAACTGAAAGACGAGATCGAATCCTCACCATTTCGACCGTCGATGAACCCTACTCGTTGTTGCAGATTACGTCGGGGAAGAAGAACAACGAAACAGGTATGTCAAACTTCATTTTCCTTTTTCCTTTTTACTTTTGACTATTTCGAACTCCATTCTCCATCCTCCACACTCCATTAATGGCGGACAATGTTGGGGCATGTGCCCTAGGTCAATTCATTAACTGTCTTTATGAATACTTTTAGTTAATAAAATAGAGAATTTCATTTGTTGTTTATTATAATTAATTTGCATGTTTACATTATAATAAGATCCATGGGTATTTACAGAGATATCCTAAATGTCCCTAGTCGATCATTATATTATGAACTATAATGAATTAAGACTAGTGTAAGTCTTGATTGATGATCATATGATGATTATACGTATAGGGATACGAATCAAGATCACGAGTACTTCTTAGGGAACAAAGTACTGGACCGACCCGCTATGAGAACATCACATGGATTAAGTCATAGTTATTTCTCATGATAGGTATATTTTTCAGTCCTCTGACTTGAGATTACCAGAGACTTCAACATTAGGAACACAATGATTTGACACAATCAAACGTTGTCTTTAATCGGACGATTATAAAAGTTGTGATTGGTTACTGTGTGAGCAATGTGATGAAGTTGTGTAATCGAGATAGAATTTGTCCCTCTCATATAAAGAGAGATATCTAGTGGATCCCTCGATGTGTTAGACTGTTAAAAGGCCTAATCTAAGTGAATTGATATTGATCAATGTCACTTGGATGTTTTCAGTCTACCTAGAGATCGAGACTAGTACGATTGAACATGTTGGATGACAATTCCATGCCTTATGTTTGATCAAAAGGATATCGTGTGACAAAAGGATGTTATATACACTATTGATTAGGTTGTATCGATTTGATATTCGTACAACTTGGGTAGTCATAATGTCTTGCTAGAGGTCGCTTATGACTTGTATACCAAAATGTGTTTTGGTACACGCGCAACGTTGTATGAGCCTATTGGGTTGCACACTAAGAATGTCTTTGCGAGATTTTAAGATGGTTCGAAAAATGAATTTTATATGATAAAATTCATGATAAACGTCCTTGTGGTGTATTACACTTATACTTCTTTAAGTAGGGGTATATGTGTAATTTACTTAACCGTCTATATACAAGGGTTGTATAAATAGACGTTTTAAGTTAGAATACACATACGAAAGATTAAAATGCCAAAACTCTATTTTCATTTTAGTAACGACTTAGGGTTTTTGGTATGCTCTAGATCGTTTTGGAGAGAAACAAAAGGTTTGGTATTCTCTTGAAGCTAGCACTTCGAATCTCGGTCGCCGTTCGTGTGTGGACTACTGGTAGAGGGCGTTCGTATTTGGCACCGCCTTAGAGATTGATCATTCGTATTTGGCACCGCCTTAGAGATTGATCATCCTACCTTGTTTTGTAATCTCCGATGAACCCCAAAATCTAACAAAGGTATATTGAGTTCGATTCCATTAAATTCATTGCATGTTTTCTTCGATATGATTAAGTTTTTCATGGTTTAAACGTTTTTAATGGAATTAGATTCGGATCATGCTATTGGGGTTTTTGTCAAAATTGTTTTGTAATCATCAATTACATGTTTGTGATTATTTGGATGAACCCAAATAATTAATTTTCAAAATCTTGTTATATCTAATTGACTTAATTTTGGATAAATTAAGGGGTAAATTTAAGATAATAAAATCAGCAAAAAATCTGATTTTCTATAGCGAATTTTAATTTTCGAAATTGAAATCCGACTTCTAAAAAAAAAAAAAAAAACTGGGCGCCCCCTGTACCCATGAACCACCGCTTGACCTACCGCCATTGAGAACGTCGTCTAACTAATCCTAGCGCACGGAAATTCTTTTATTAGTGAACAGTATAAAAATCTTTAAATTGTTTAGTGATTTAACAAATCAATAAAATATATGATATTTCATTGTTTACATAAAATCACTAAAACTGAATAAAATCCCTCAATTAAATTTTAAGTCTCACGCCATCTATGTTAAACACTTGTCAAGGCCTCGATCATACTAATACAGTTTCAACCATAGCTGGGTGTATTGTGTTATCTTGGTGAGACAAGTTGGATAAGAGTTACCTAAATGTTTAAAATGGTCCGACTTAATAAAGTTATCAAAATAGTTTTAAGCTTTAGGCATATGATGAGATAAAAATATGATAAGACATAAGATGTCCCGTATCTCATAAAAGTATCTAAAAACTACATAAGATGTAATTGGTAACTGTTACCTACCTAAATAATCTAGTTCTGTGTTTCATGCCATAGGTGTCATAGAATTAGGTGAAATATGGATTTTAGTCCCTTAAATAAATAGTGTGTTTTATGAGGGTTGTTAATTTAGTGGGAGTCCATTCCTCTATACTAAAATAAACTTTGCATAATCCTTTTGTAGATCAATGGCCTCTTCAAGTAATAATAATCCCCTGTCACTGCGATCCATCCTTGAGATGGATAAGCTATATAGGATTAACTTTCTTGACTGGTTCAGAAACTTGAGAATTGTTCTTAAGCATGAATGCAAGTCGTATGTCCTAGATGCTCCAATTCCTGAGGACCCACCAGCCAATGCTACGAAAGCTGTGAAGGATGCGCATAATAAGCATGTCAACGATTCTACTGATGTTGCATGTAGTATGCTGGCAACTATGGTTCTTGAACTTCAGAAGGACATGGAACTAATGGAAGCCTACGACATGGCTATAACGCTGAAGGAAATATTCCAACAGCAAGCTAGGCAAGAAAGGTTCGAGACAGTCAAAAACCTACATTCTTGCGAGATGACTGAGGGTGCGTCAGTTAGTCCTCATGTTCTAAAGATGAAAGGCTATGTTGACCAGCTTGATAGACTCGGATTTCCCATATGCCAAGAGTTGGCTACGGATTTAATCCTGAATTCATTACTAGAAAGTTACTCACAATTTGTAATGAATTACAATATGAATAATATGGAGAAATCAATTTCAGAGTTGCATTTGATGCTCGAAACTGCTGAACAAAATATCAAGAAACCCTTTAGTAATGTGTTGATGGTCCAAAAGGGAAAATGAATGAAGAAGAAAGGCAAAGGCAAGGCTAGAGTTGCCAAGGCTGTTGCTACACCTGTCGCAAAGCCAGTGGAACAAGTCAAGCTCCAGCCTGATCTTGCTTCAAAACACCCAAAAGAAAAGGAAGGAAATTGTCATTTTTGTCACGCACCTGGACATTGGTTCAGAAATTGCAAACTATATTTGGAAGATCTAAAGAAGAAAAAGGGTAGTGCGACTACCACTACAGGTTTTTATGTTATTGAAGTTAATTTATCTACTAGTGATTCTTGGGTATTAGATACCAGATGTGGATCTCACATTTGTATAAATGTGCGGGGACTCACTAGAAGTAGAAAGTTGAAGAAAGGAGAAGTCATCCTCCGCGTAGGGAATGGAGCAAGAGCTGCTGCCCTGGCTGTTGGATCATATGACTTAGTCTTACCTAGTGGACTTATTTCAACTTTAAATAATTGTTAATTTGTGCCTGCCTTGAGCGGAAACATCATTTCTGTTTCATGCTTGGATATGGATGGTTTTGATTTTATTATTGCGAATAATAAATGTTCTATTTCTCGTAAAGGCATATTTTATGCAAATGCTGATTTGTGTGATTGTATTTATATTCTAAGCATGAAAAGGTCCACTGATACTCCAGTCTTTAACATAAATACAAAGAGATTTAAGTCAAATGATTTGAATGAAACCTATCTTTGGCATTGTCGTCTCGGGCACATAAATGAGAAACACATAACGAAGCTCCATAAAGATGGACTTCTAGATTCATTTGATTTAGAAACATATGAAATGTGCGTATCTTGCTTACGAGGCAAGATGACTAAAAGTCCCTTTACTGGACACGATGAAAGGGCAAGTGATTTATTGGGTCTAATACATATTGATGTATGGGGTCCTATAAACACAATGGCTAGAGGAGGTTATCAGCACTTCATTACATTTACCGATAATTTCAAAGCAGATATGGTTATGTATATCTAATGAAACATAAAGTGAATCATTTGAGATGTTTCGAACGTTTCAAAATGAACTGCAGAATCAACTTGGTAAAACTATCAAAACACTTCGGTCAGATCGAGGTGGTGAATATTTGAGCCAAGAATTTGATGATCATCTTAGAAATTGTGGGATTATCTCCTAATTGACTCCACCAGCAACTCCACAGTGGAATAGAGTTTCTAAAAGGAGAAATCGAACCTTATTAGATATGGTTCGATCTATGATGAGTCATACAGATCTTCCATTATCCTTTTGGGGTTATGCATTACAAACTACAGCTTTCACTCTAAATCGAGTTCCTTCTAAAGCGGTTGATAAAATACCATATGAGATATGGTACGGGAAGAGACCTAGTTTGTCTTTTCTTAAGATTTGGGGTTGTGAGGCTAACGTAAAACGACAAGTGTCAGAAAAACTAGCACCTAAATCTGACAAGATTTTATTTGTGGGGTATCCTAAGGAAACAAAAGGATACTACTTTTATAATCTCGCTGAGAACAAAGTGTTTATTGCTCGGTATGGTGCCTTTATGGAAAAATAGTTTATTTCAAAAGATACTAGTGGGAGACAAATAAATCTTGAAGAAGTTCAAGAATCACATATAGACCCTGAACCGGTACTGGAAGTTCAACAACGTTCTGAACCAGTTGAACCTCCGCAAGTGACACAAGGCCCACGTAAATCTGGTAGGGTAAGACATGAGCCAGAGAGATTTGGATTTCTTATTACTGATAGTCGTAATGTTTTGCTTATGGATCAAAACGAGCCCACCACTTATCAGGAGGCTATGTCTTGACCAGACTCAGATAAATGGCTAAGTGCCATGAACTTTGAGATGTAATCCATGTATGATAACCAAGTTTGGAACTTGGTTGATTTACCTGAAGGTGGTAAGACTATTGGATGTAAATGGGTTTTCAAGAAGAAAACTGACATGGATGGCAAAGTGCATATTTTTAAAGCAAGACTTATAGCAAAAGGTTTCAAGCAGACTCAAGGTGTTGATTATGATGAAACTTTTTCGCCGGTAGCCATGCTTAAATCCATAAGAATCTTAATCGCCATTGCTGCATATTATGACTATGAGATATGGCAAATGGATGTAAAAATAGCATTTCTTAACTAAAGTCGCTGAGGATGTGTATATGACACAACCTGAAGGTTTTGTACATCCCGAGAATTCTAGGAAGGTATGCAAGCTTCAAAGATCCATTTATGGATTAAAGTAAGCTTCTCGGAGTTGGAATCTTCGTTTTGATGAAGCAATCAATGATTTTTGTTTTATTAAGAACGAAGATGAGCCTTGTGTATACAAGAAGGTCAGTAGGAGTGTAGTTGTTTTTCTGGTATTGTATGTTGATGATATATTAGTCATTGGAAATGACATCCCAACATTGCGTAAATGTCAAGTCTTGTTAGGGAAGTGTTTCTCAATGAAAGACTTAGGAGATGCAGCCTATATCCTAGGGATAAGGATCTATAGGGATAGATCTAAGAGGCTAATCGGTCTAAGTCAAAGTGCTGACATAGACAAGGTGTTGAATAGGCTCAATTTGTAAGACTCTAAAAAGGATTGTTGTCATGTGTGGGGCATGTGTCCTAGGTCAATTCATTAACTGTCTTTATGAATACTTTTAGTTAATAAAATAGAGAATTTCATTTGTTGTTTATTATAATTAATTTGCATGTTTACATTATAATAAGATCCATGGGTATTTAGAAATATCCTAAATGTCCCTAGTCGATCATTATACGGGAACTATAATGAATTAAGACTAGTGTGAGTCTTGATTGATGATCATATGATGATTATACGTATAGGGATACGAATCAAGATCACGAGTATTTGTTAGGGAACAAAGTACCGGATCGACCCGCTATGAGAACATCACATGGATTAAGTCATAGTTGTTTCTCATGATAGGTATATTTTTCGGTCCTCTGACTTGAGATTATCAGATACTTCAACATTAAGAACACAATGATTTGACACAATCAAGCGTTGTCTTTAACCAGACGATTATAAAGGTTGTGATTGGTTACTTGTGTGAGCAATGTGATGAAGTTGTGTAATCGAGATAGAATTTGTCCCTCTCATATAAAGAGATATATCTAGTGGATCCCTCGATGTGTTAGATGTTAAAAGGCCTAGTCTAAGTGAATTGATATTGATCAATGTCACTTGGATGTTTTCATCTACCTAGAGATCGAGACTAGTACGATTGAACATGTTGGATGACAATTCCATGCCTTATGTTTGATCAAAAGGATATCGTGTGACAAAAGGATGTTATATACACTATTGATTAGGTTGTATCGATTTGATATTCGTACAACTTGGGTAGTCATAATGTCTTGCTAGAGGTCGCTTATGACTTGTATACCAAAATGTGTTTTGGTACACTGCCAACGTTGTATGAGCCTATTGGGTTGCACACTAAGAATGTCTTTGCGAGATTTTAAGATGGTTCAGAAAAATGAATTTTATATGATAAAATTCATGACTGAAACGTCCTTGTGGTGTATTACACTTATACTTCTTTAAGTAGGGGTATATGTGTAATTTACTTAACCGTCTATATACAAGGGTTGTATAAATAGACGTTTTAAGTTAGAATACACATACGAAAGATTAAAATGCCGAAACTCTATTTTCATTTTAGTAACGACTTAGGGTTTTTGGTATGCTCTAGATCGTTTTGGAGAGAAACAAAAGGTTTGGTATTCTCTTGAAGCTAGCACTTCGAATCTCGGCGCCGTTCGTGTGTGACTACTAGTAGAGGGCATTCGTATTTGGCACCGCCTTAGAGATTGATCAACCTTCAGAAAGGTATATTGCGACTGAGGTATGATTAAGTTTTTCATGGTTTAAACGTTTTTAATGGAATTAGATTCGGATCCTATTGGGGTTTTTGTCAAAATTGTTTTGTAATCTCCGCAGCGCATGAACCCCAAAATCCAATAGACAAACCCTAGAACATTCCAATTTATTCACTCCCGTTAGGAAGAAGAAGACCGATTTTGTGTATAAGTGATGACAGAGTTGAGATTATGAGGGTTAAAAAGTGTTTTAATCAATTGTTTGTGGTAATATGATTTGATGATTTTGTGTATGGCTCTCTAAGTGAAGACCGATTTCTTTTCACTGTCACTAAACCTCTGCCTCCTCTCATTTTATTTAGAGATGTTGTTTGGTAGTGATAAGAATTGCCTGTAATGCTAATATGTTTGTGCAATTTTAAGGGTGTGTAGTGTGTACTCTTTGGTTAATGGCTTAGAACTGTTGTGCTAATATGTTTATGCAATTTTAAGAAAGAAGTACTCTTTAGAACAAAGAGAGAAAAAGATCTCACCAAATGCAAACGGTAGTGCAGGATTTAGAGCAAAGCAATGGCAAGAAATAAATTGCAAATAAATGAAAAGCTACTACAGTTGATCATTCATATAATATATTTACATTACAGAATGCAGACACTACTTGTTATATGCATATATTATTCTAGCCAATTAATAGATCATTTATTTGTCATATTTTGATAGATTGTGGCTGAAGTATGGTGATTTCATGGTTTAAATAAATGAAAAGCCAGTACAGTTGATCAAGATGCCTTAGGAAGAACATTAAGCAAGACCAGCCATCACCTCTTCTCAAATTTAGCTTTATATTGATGAGTTTATATTGATTTTTTTTTTATGATATTATGTGTACTATTTTTGGGTTTTGTTTTTATTGATTCCATCTCAATTTTTGTGGTATTGTCATCCCTACATTTGATTTATTTTTTTTAATTTCTTATGCTTTATTATCTTGTTTGTTTGCCCCTTTAGAAGACATGGACAAAACATTTTCTCAAGAATGTAGCCGACGCACTGGCTTCCAAGCACCTAAAAAACATCCTATTAACCACCCCGACCTTCCAAACTACTTTCTCAATCAAATACAACAAAGAGTACACAACGTGGTAAATGAAAGGGTAAGCAACAAGTTGCACATGACATATATCAATCAGAATCAACGAATGAAGTGAAGGCATCCCGACGTAAGTCGGTGCATGCCGGGGATTTCACTCTCATTAATGCATTGTTTGAGATGGTGAACAGTGGGGCTTACAAATCGAGAATTAGGTTCAAGTAGGGATACCTTACTCACCTTAAGCAAGCTATAAGGGATGTTTGTCCTTGCTTAGGGATTAGGGCAAAGCCACATATCGAATCACATTTGAAAAGTTTAAAGAAAGAATGGTTTATCGTGAATGACATGATCCTCGGCATAAAGCATGGATCGAGTGATTTTGGGTTTTATTCTATATCAAACATGATCGTCACTTCAAATGATGTTTGGGATGAATACATAAAGGTACAAATTTTATTGTTTCTAATGTCACTTGCTCTTATTTGTTATATATAATTTTTATGTTCTAAACTATAATATTCTACCTTTTAATTGGTTGCAAAACTTTCCGAAAGCCAAAGCATGGCAATACAAGTCATTCCCCCACTATGACAAATGTCGTTAAATATTTGGGAGTGATAGGGCGACAGGGGAGGACGCGGGTGGTCCGGATGATGTCTTAGAAGAAGAAAATGAAGTTAATCATTCTAGTGGCGAGACTGACAATGAAACAACGCCCGAAGTGGAAGTTGGGAAAACTTAAACCTCGACGAGGACTTGAGCTGGTATACTAAACCTCAACAACCATGGAGTGAAGAAGAAGAAAAAGGTCACCGGCGATGAACTCCTGGCAGAGTCTACGAATGCGTCGGCGTTGATTATGGCAGAGGAGATTTCGAAGGCGACACTGGGGATTAGCGATACAATCACCGCAGAGAGGGACTTGCAAAAATTGGTATTGGCAGCTATGGATGAGGTACTCGAATTGTGGCATGTTGAGAAAGCCATTTATGCAGTCAAGATCATGGGACGCAACGAGCTTATGGAAGCTTTCATGTCATTGTCGATACCATATCGCATTGAATGGCCATGCCATGTTTAACTGATGACTTATTGCTTGTCACCTATTTTGTTACATTGGTGGACTTATCGGTAGATACTCTTTAGCAATATTTTGCGGGATGTTTGGCTCATTGAACTTTTTGTTGAAAATTGAAACTACTTTGTTGGCATGTTGGAGAAGTTTTTGGTATAACTTCCTTGATACTACTTCGCTTTGAAACTAGTATGCATGACTTGTTCGTTTTTTTTAATGTTGGGTGGTACCTGATGTCCCCATGTTAATTTTTTGTATAAGTTTTGAACCTACATCTCTTTAGATGGAATATCAAATGCGTTTACATTTTCAAGTTGTATTAATTGAAGCTAATTTTCTTTTGTAGGCCATTGTGAAGAAATTGTTGTCTTTTTACGTAAACTAGTAAACAATGACAACTTGCAGTGAATATGATTATTGAATTGGTAAGGAAAATAGTATGCTAATAAACAATCATCTCTTCTTCTAAACTAATAAATGTGGTTGACAAGTTCCAAAATAAACTGCAAATAAGATTAATCCTACAAGTATAAGAAGAAGGAACGTAGTTTAATGCTACAAAGTTCCAAAATACGCAGGTAGTCTTTCAAATGTAACACTACAATCAATATGGATACAAAATTCCAAGAAGTTATTCTACTCCACAATTAATACGGATACTCTACGATTCATAACTTCCACCTACAAGCTGGTATAAACACAAATGGCGATGAAAAGATTAATGGTTTCCTCTTCTTCAGGTGGTGACCGCGGTGGTGAGGGTATAACTAGCTCGTCATACTCTTCGAACCATTTCATTGGAGGGTTTGGCGGTGGAGGAATGTCGTCCAAAAGGAAAGTGCCTAATCTAGTGTCTTCTCATCATAAACCTTAAGTTTTCCAGTCAAATTGCCCTGATGATATCAATCGATCGCTTTAATTGCCTCCTCTTTTCTGTTGAAATGATCGTAATAAAAGTCACGATGATTAATCCCTTATTTGTAGCATTCATACCATGTCCCATACACGCCAATCTCCTACCTACAGAACACAGTATACCACCTCCTATATGAAGTCATATCCCTGTATAATACATTATATTACTAATAGAAAATAAAGAATAGTAAGGTTTGCAAATATTGCACAAGGTTTTGAAGGTTCAAAATCAGGATTCATCGTCGGAAATAATGTTTTTGCACAACATTGTTCAAGTTTCAAACCAAGCACCACAACAATCATCTTTCACAATTTAAACGGTTAAGATGAAGCCCCATGATAATAACAAAGCAACAAAGAATAAGTTTCAAGTTGGATCAATTGTAGTTGTTCCACATATCTAAGGCAAGATTGTTCTGAAACATTGTCCATGCATCTGTTGGACTGATTATGCTAATAACTTCAGGTTCTTCGTTGTTGGCATCATCGTCCGCCCCTAGTTTTTGACCCTCTGGTACCACACCGTCCAACAAGTCATATGGCACCTCTATCGTGAGGTAGTTGTGAACTAAAGTGCACGCTATAATGATCATCGTCGTCATCCTGACATCGTAGTGGCACTCCCTTCTTAGAACATCCCATCGCTGTTTCAAAGCGTCGAAACATGTCTTAATTATATTCCTTGACTTCATATGACGCATGGTATATACTTCTTTCGGTGTTGTTGCTAGATTTTTCCCACTAGCCCACTCTGAGAGATGGTAATGTTGCCCCCAAAAGGGTGCAAGGAAACCTGCACTATTCGAGTATCTGCGTAGACTAAGTAATAGTCTCCTAGAGCAACTTGTAAACCATTACTCCGAGAAAATGCATCTCTCAAAACTCTCCCATCAGCAGCCGACCCTTCCTAATGAGGGAGAATGTTGGTGATTAGTTTTTCTGGACGTACATGCAAACATGAAATTCATTGTTATGTCGTTTTAACAATTTCTAACACGAGACTTTTGAGTGTTTCAAACAATAATCGGTACGTAGGTCCTATCGATCGCACCGAGGAACCCTTGCATGCAACAAAGCAATACAATATTAGGTTGCATTCATAACTGAAATAAACTTCACACAAAAGCCTTAACATAAGTTCAATTTATTACCAGAAAATATTTCCACCTCAAATCTGTAGATTCTAAGCCAATTGTTGTAGGATGGGCAAGTAGCACATGCCACAACTGTATAATGGCTCGAATAGTCCTCCTAAAGACGTAGCTCACAGTGTCTCCTGATCTTTGGAACCATATAGAAATGACCCTGTTGGGTATGTTGTGTCCCAAAATGTGGAGGGTAATAGCAAGATGTTCATCGACTAGAATGCAACGTTTGTCTTTAAGATTCCCATGTTCATGTAACAAACGACAATATTTTGAAAACCTTGCTCTATCCATGCAGAGCATCTTGTAACATTTCTCGTCGGATTTAAAACGAGCGCATTGATCACGTCACGATGTCTATCGACTCCCAAAGTATAAGTTCGATGCACATGTTGCCTACGACTCGTAATAATTATGAATATATGGACCATTACGTCAACCACTCTCAACTAAATCAAGAAATTGTGGATGAGCAAACGCACATTTCTTGTGTAAGGTGTCAGTTGTTCGATAACCATATCCATCTACAATAGTTTCACATTAACTCCCAACTGAGGTATAATAGTAGCAAATAACTTTAGTCTACTTCAAGGCATATATACAAGACAATGGAATGAAATAATGACAAACATATACATACTGAATGATGCTAGAAGCCTAGAATAATTGCTGAACAACTATGTAATGTACAAGACCCATAAGAAATTTAGCCTGTGAGGAGATGAATCAAAAATGTTTATTTCAGTTTAATGTGATAGTGAATTTGTAACCAATTTATGATCAATATTTTTCATGAAGGAATAATACTAATTAATTCGATCTTTGGTAGCTTCTCTACATATCAACATTGTTCATGAAGAAATTTACCCTATTAGCCATTACTGTGTAGTACGTACCCTAGGCTAGCTATGTTTGTTGATTCTGGTGGTGTGTGAATTGGCTCTCTTCAATTAATAGAGATTAATTTTTTACAAGGAGGAAAGATCTTTTCTTTTAAATCATTCATGCATCCGAGATTTAAGAATTTAAGTTGTCAATCTTGTAAAGATTTTTAACAGTAAATCATATTCAATTCTATGAACTTGTTTTTACCAAACCTAGCTTACCAAGTGAGGCTTTGTCCATTTCATCAGAGTCAGACATGTATTGGCTACAATAACAATATGATATAAATACGAATGAAATAAATACGAATGAAATAATAATACATAGTACATTGTACCATCATGTTTTTACAAGCTAACTTACCAAATCATATAACTCAGATTACCAATTATAAGAAGAAACAAAAATTGCATTGACCACCGAAGTAGGTTAATTTACTTGACCTTTGGTATAGTAAAATTGAATTTCATGTTGTAGGGTATTAGAAGTTTAGTATTTCATACAACCTATAGCAATGAAAAGTGTTTGACACATCATACACAAGTTATATATGAGATTAGATGTTCAGTATGAAACGACTTGAACCAGAGCAATTGTTAAGATCATTGTGGAGACAACTGGGAGGAAGAGAAGGGATGGCTGAGAAATGACTCAAACCAGAGCAAGGTAAACAATTTCTATTGGTCGTTAGTGGGCATTAATGGCGAGAATTTTCTAGTCTACTTGGTTGTGGCCAAGTCATACGGGGGTAGGGATGAGAATGGCTAGAGACACATGATCTATAGAAACACCAACTGCATTCACGAGAGAACTATATGATCTACTTGGTTGTGAAAATTCATGTTATCATTAATTTGTGATAGTTTAAAGTAAATTTTATCTTAATTTCATCATGAAGTTTTATCTCTGATATGAAATCAATCACAGAGAACTATATGATCTATAGAAAAATCTACTTGCTAGATTTTTCCCGGTACTATATGTCGATGATATATTACTAATTCGAAATGACATCCCAACCTTTCAGAGTGTCAAGTCTTGGTTAGGGAAGTGTTTCTCATTGAGGACTTAGGAGATGCAGCCTAGATCCTTGGAATTAAGACCTATAGGGATAGATCTAAAAGTCTTATCAGTCTTAGTCATAGTGCTTATATAAACGAGGTACTGAATAGCTTCAGTATGCAATACTCTAAAAGAGGGTTGTTGCCAATGCCACATGGTATAAGTCTCAGCAATACTCGATTTTCAAAGACTAATGATGAGTAAGAGCGCATGAACACTATTCTATTTGCATCAGTTATTGGATCTAACATGAATGCCATGTTATGCACCTGACCTGATGTATCATATGCTTTGAGCGCAACAAGCAGATATCAGTTTAATCCGGTGAGAGTCACTAGATAGTAGTAAAGAACATTCTTAAGAACTTAAGAAGGACTAAAGAAATGTTATTGGTCTATGGAAGTTTGAAGACGAGCTTGTTGTAAATGGTTACACGTATACAAATTTTCTAACTGATGTTGATGACTTCAGATCGCAGTCTAGATATGTGTTTACTTTGAATGGAGGTGTAGTGAGCTAGAGGTGTTTCAAATAAGACACTATGGTAGTTTCTATAATATAAGCTAAGTATCTTACAGAGTTTGATGCAACTTAGGAGACAGTTTGGATCAATAATTTTGTCTCTAAACTTGGATAGGTTCGAAGTATAGCTATCCTCGTTTGCTTGCATTATGACAACAACGGGGCGATATCATGGGCCAAGGAACCAATATCACACCACCGATCCAAACAAGTACTTTGACGTTTTCATATTAGTCAAGAAATCATCGAGAAGGGAGACATGAAGACTTGTAGAGTTCCTACAAAAAAAATGTTGCAGATCCTTTGACGAAGGATCTTCCATAAGTAAAACATGATGGTCATGTTAGTCATTAGGTATTAGATACATGAATGATTGGCCCTACTACAAGTAGGAGATGTTGAGGAATATGCCCTAGGTCAATCTCAAACAATGTTTATCTTATAATTTTAGTTAATAAAATTAAGTTTTTGATTTGTTGTTTTATTACAAGTGAATGCATGTTTACCTTATATTAAGATCCATGGGTATTTGTTGAAATATCATAAATGTCCTACTTCATTATTATAGTGAGAACTATAATGAATTAAGACTAGTGTGAATCTTCATTTATGGTCATGTGATGATCATGGTATAGGGATATAAATCAAGATCATGAGTAGTTGTTAGGGAACAAGTTAATGGACCAATCCGTTGTGAGAACACGACATGGATGAAGTCAAAGGTGTTACTCATGATAGGTATATCATTTAATCCTTCCACTTGAAATTACCATAAACTTCAATATTATGAGCATGGTAATTTGACACACCAAATAATGTCTTTAACCAAACGATTATAAAGAATGTAATTAGTTACCATATGAATAATATGTGAAGGTGTGTGATCAAAATAGAATTTGTCACTCTCGTATAGAGAGATATATCATTGGATCCCTTGATACGATAATAAAGGCCAAGTCCATGTGAATTGATATGATCAACATCACTTGGATGTTTTTAGTTTATCTAAAGATCGAGACTAGTATGATTGAACCTTAAGGGTGACTTTCCATGCCCTATGTTTAATCAAAGGATATCGCATGACAAAAGGATATGATCTTTTATTGTTCATTAGGTTGTATCGATTTTGATATTCATGCTATTTGGGTAGTCATAATGCCATGCTAGAGACCACTTATGACTTGTGTACCAAAATAGTTTTTGGTTCACTACTAATGTCACATGAACCTATTAGGTCGCACACAAAGAATGGCTTTGCATAATTTCAACTGGTCTAAAGTAATGAATTTTATAGGATAAAATTTATGACATAAAAGCCTTTATGATTTGTTATATGATAACTTATTAATAAGGGTGTATGTGTAATTTTCTTAAACCGCATAAATACAATAATTGTATTACAAATATGATTTTAAGTGGGGGCTTATCTACACATACAATTAAAGGGTGAAACCCTAAATGAAATAAGATTTTCATTTTTGTTATTTTCAAGTTCTCTAGATTTTGGGAGATAAGTAAAAACGTTCTCAATCTCTCTTGGGGCTAGCACTCCAAATTGTGGTTACCGTCTGTGTGTATATTTCTAATAGAAGACACACCCTTAAACTTCTTTGAAATGGAACGATTAGAGAAAGAAACCATGGATTAAGGTATAGTTTAATTTTGTAGATCTAGTTTAATGGAACTTCTTTTTTATCCTGTTAAGATTTTTCAAAATTTGTTTGAATTTTTTGCTGCATATGAACCCCAAAACCCAACACTACCAAATGTACATTTATTGGTTATCATAAGAAACTAGATGATACTACTTTTATAATCCCACTAAGAACAAAGTGGTTGTTGCTCAGAATGATGCCTTTATGGAAAAGAGTCTATTTCAAAAGACAATAAAAGAAATAAAGTAAGTCTTGAGAAGATCAAGAACCACAAATAAACACTTAACCGTTAGAGGGAGATCAACAAAGTTTTGAACTAGTTGAACCTCAATAGGTATCAAAAGGCCAGGGTAAGTCTGATGGGTTACGACATCAGCTTGAAAGAATTTGATTTCCTATTACTAATGATGTGAAGTGTTGCTTATGGATCAAAATGAGCTACTACTTATCACGAACCTGTATCTATCCTTAAGGTATATAAATGTCTTAGTGCCATGAGTTTTGAAGATGTAATCCATGTATGACAACAATGTTTTGAACCTGTTTGATTTACCTAAAGGTCGTAAGACCATTGGATGTAAATGGGCTTTTAAGAAGAAAATTGACATGGTTGGAAATGTGCATACTTATAAACCATGGCTAGTAAGGTTTTAGATAGACTCAAAGTGTTAATTATTATGAGACTTTTTCTCCTGTAGCCATGCCTGAATCAATTAGAATTCTAATTTTCGTAGCCGCATTTTATGACTATGATATATGCAAATGGATGTTCAAATAGCTTTTCTAAATGAAAAGTTACTTGAGGACGTGTATATGATACGGCCTGAAGTGTTTGTTCATCTTGATAATTTTAGGAAGGTGTGCAAGCTTCAAATATCTATTTATGGATTAAAACAAGCTTCTCAAAGTTGTAATCTTTATTTTGATTAAGCAATCAAGGAATACGGTTTCATTAAAAATGAAGATAAGCCTTGTGTATACAAGAAGGTTAGTGGAGTGCGTGGTTGTTTTCTTGGTACTGTATGTTGATGATGTATTACTCATTGGAAATGACATCCCAGCCTTACAGAGTGTCAAGTCTTAGTTAGGGAAGTGTTTCTTAATGAAGGACTTAGGATATGCAGCCTATATCCTTGGCATTAAGATATATGGGGATAGATTTAAAAGGCTAATCGGTTTAAGTCAGAGTCCTTATATAGACAAGGTAATGAAAAGGTTCAGTATGCAAGACTCTAAAATAGGGTTATTGCCAATGCCTCATGGTATAAGTCTCAGCAAGACTCAATATCTAAAAGACTAATAATGAGAGAGACAACATGAATATAGTTCCATATGCATCAGCTAGTAGACCTATCATGTATGCCATGTTATGCACCCGACCTGATGTATCATATGCTTTGAGCGCAACAAGCAAAATCAATTTAATCCTAATGAGAGTCACTGATGGCAGTAAAGAACATTCTTAAGTACTTGAGAAAGATTAAAGAAGTGTTCTTGGTCTATTGATGACATCAGATCGCAGTCAGGGTATGTGATTACTTTGAATGGAAATGCAATGAGCTGGAAAAGTTCTTAGCAAGAAACTGTGGCAGATTCTATAACATGAGTTGAGTATATTGCAGTGTTCGATGTAGCTAAGGAGGCAATTTGGATCAAAAAACTCATTTTCGAACTTGGTGTGGTTCTGAGTATAGCTAACCGCATTTACTTGTATTTTGATAACAATGGAACGATAACACAGGCTTAGGATACCAAGATCACACCACTGGTCCAAACATAAACTTAGATGTTTTCATCTTATTGAGAAATCATTGAGAGGGGAGACATGAAGATTTGTAGAGTTCCTACAGAAGACAATGTTACAGATCCTTTGACTAAAGCTCTTCGACAAGCTAGACATGATGGTCATGTAAGTTCATTAGGCATTTTATACATGAATGATTGGCCTTAGTGCAAATGGGAAATGTTGGGGCATTTGCCCAAGGTAAATTTACAAACATTTTTTATCTTATAATTTTAGTTAATAAAATCAAGGTTTTCATTTGTTGTGTTATTATAAGTGACTGCATATTTACCTTATAATAAGATCCATGGGTATTTGTTGAAATAACATAAATGTCCTTAGTCAGTTATTATATTGGGAACTATAATGAATTAAGACTAGTGTGAATCTTGATTGTGGTAATGTGATGATCATGCGTATCGGGATAGGAATCGAGATCATGAGTAGCTATTACGGAACAAGGTACTACTTTAACCTAATATGAGAATACCACATCGATTAAGTCATAGGCGTTACCAATGATAGCTAAATCATTTAGTCCTTCGACTTGAGATTACCATAGACTTCAATATTATGAGCATGGTAATTTGACACAATCAAACATTGTCTTCAACCATACGATTATAAAGATTGTGATTGGTTACCATGTGAATAATATGTGAAGGTGTGTAATCAAGAAAGATTTTGTCCCTCTCATATAGAGAGAGATAATAGATGGATCCCTCGATGTGATAGACTGATAATGGCCAAATCCATGTGAGATGATATGATTAATATCGATTGGATGTTTTTAATTTACCTAAAAATTGAAGATTGAACATTAAAGGGAATTTCCATGTCTTATATTTAGTTAAAGGATATTGCATTTAATTCATTAGGTTGTATCGATTTTGATATTCATGCTACTTTGGGTAGTCATAATGACTTGCTAGAGACCGCTTAAGACTTGTGTACCAAAATGATTCTCGGTTCACTACCAACGTCGCATGAACTTATTAGGTACCACACAAAGAAAGACTTTGCGCAATTTTAAATGGTCTATAGTAATGAGTTTTATATGATAGAATTCATGACATAAAAGCCCTTACGACTTGTTATATGATAATTTATTAATAGGGGCGTATGTGTAATTTGCTAAAAGTACTTAAATACAATAGTTATATTATGAATACAATTTTAGATGAGGACTTATCTACACGTATAAATAGAGGTTGAAACTCTGAAATGAAATAAGATTATCATTTTTGTTATTTTCAAGTTCTCTGGATTTAGGAAAAGAAAGAAAAGCATCTCCAATCTCTCATGGGCTAGCACTCCAAATTGTGGTCACCATTCTTGTATGGATTTTTGATAGAGGACGTGCACTTGAACATCTTGGAAATCTAACAATCAAAGAAGGAAATAGTGGATTAATGTATGAATTACTTTTTTAGATCTAGTTTAATGGAACTTCTTTTCGATCCTGTTAGGGTTTTGTCAAAAACATTTTGAATTTCTCGCTTATGAACCCCATAACCCAAAAATAGCGTGTTCAATGGGCTAGCCAATGAAAATTCGACTTACACATATAGAGAATTTCTTAGAGAAGTGCAACATTGTGCACATTACTAAATTTACAAATAAGATGATCTGGATGAGGCTTTTCCCATTCTCATTGGGTGGAAAAGTCAAATCATGGTTATAAGGACTAAATGCATAGAATATGACCTTATTGGTGGAAATCAATGAGTGAATTTTGGATAAGTTCTTTCCCCAATGAAGGTCAGTGAAAGGAAGTTGGAAATTAACCAATTCACACAAGAATACATCGAGTCTCTTAGAGTAGTGGGAAAGATTCAAGGATATGCTGAGGAGATATCCAGGACATGGATATGTGAAATAGGCAAAACCCCAAATCTTCTACTATGGGATGAACCTTAGCACTAAAACACTAATAGATGTTGTAGCAAGTGGTTCTCTATTAGCCAAGGATGAGGAGTGAGCATTGAACCTTATAGATCTTATGTCTCAGAACTCTACAGTCAACTCTTTCCACAGTAAGGAAACCAATATATGTATATAAGATTGGTTTGCAAGCTGCGATTATGGCACAACTATATAACCTAAGTAATTAAAAGGAAAAGCTTCAAATTGGACAATAAAGTCCACAGGTGCAGGCGATGCAACAACCCATTAATATGAAGAAGTAAAATTCATGAACAACCAAGGCTATGGAAATAATTTTAAGCCGAGAGGAATGGCTCCTCAATGGTTTTATCAAGGATACAACAACAATAACTTGATTTTCTCATATAGAAATACTGATAATGCATTGAAGTAACCTTCAGGTTTCAATCAACAAGTCCAACAGGGGAAGCAAGGGCAGAGTGTGGAGATAAATTAATTGATATCTGTTGAGAAACTCATGCACGTCATGGATATGAGCAATAGGGAACATCATGAAAAGCACAAGAAAGAGATGGAAGGAGTGAAGCAATTCAAGAAGAGGATAGATGATGAGAGATCACAATCCATCAAGAACTTAGAAGAAAAATTGGTCAGTTAGCCATTGCCTTGAACTCAAGGTAGGAAGGGCAGTTTTTGAGTAACACGATCACAAATCCCAATGAGAACGTTAGTGCTATTCACATAATGAGCATTATAGCAATGACTAACCTAAGACAAGAGTAAGTGACGTAAAAGCCAGCAAAAGTCAACACTTTGGCTATGAGGAAGTAGGAAGAGATGCATGAGTACGGAACGTAAATGAGGTAACATGTACTTGAAGGATTCAAGAAACGAAGAATAAATGCCTTGAGAAATAACATGAAGGTGAAGAAATAATGAAAAGCTAGGGAAAAACATGAAGGACCTTTTAAAGAAGAAATGAAAGGCAATAACATCAAGGTAGTTCCAAGGAAGTCGGGACCTAAGTTCAAGTTCAAACTGAGACTTCAACCAATCAAAAAGAGAGATCCGGGAGAAATACATCTACCAATAAACATTGATGGGCACCAGTTTAGAAATGTCTTTACGGGAGCCTCAGTCAATGTCATGCCAATAACGGTCATGTTGCACACCAATCTGAAGACCAATTATCCCTATACGATGAATTTTTAAGTAGTTGATGACAAGTTGATACCAACTATAAGAAAAGTCTTGAATGTGCATGTGAAAGTTGGTAGATTTAAATTCATCGTGGATTTTTAGGTTATGGATCACGATATGGAAGAAGATGTGTCTATGATACTTAGGAGGCCATTCTTGAACATTGCCAATGTGAATTTGTACCTAAGAAAGAAGAAGATCACAATGAGTATTGATGAGGATGATGATACGGAAAGGATTTTCTTTGTTGATGGAGAAGAAGTGCATCCAAAAGAGAATGACTTTATTATCTCGATTCACAATTAGAGCATCTCGATTAGGACTCAGACTAAACGAGCAAAAAGGCGTCAGGCAATGACGTGAAACTAAGCGCTATTAGGAGGCAGCCTAAGGGTTTTTAAAATTTCAAGTTTCTAAATTTTTGTTAGTTAGTTAATCAGTTAGTCTAGTAAGTACATTTTACACATAATAGTTTTCTATCTTTCAAAGATTTTTGTTAAATGCGCTGATAAAACCATTTGCCCAGTGTTAATTCATCGGAATGGAAATGACTCTCCAAACTCATTTAAAAACATAAAGGAGCGAAGGAGTTTAAGCGGCAAAGATGAGGTACCTAGGTGAAACACGGTTAATTTTTTATGGAATCTTTATATTTACATGAGTTTGACGCGGTCACGACATCATGTGTTGTAATACACAACATCAGGGAAGTGCCAAATAGGAATAAATGAGAAATATATGCGAAAAATGCGATCTAAGAGGTCGACCATGTGTGTAATACATATGACGTCGTGGGTAGTGAGAATGGTGCTAGTAGGGTGCCACCAATGCATACAAAAAATACATTTAATGGTGTTGACGCCATCATGGAAAAGTCACAATGTCGTGTCTATTAAGGCACGTAGACAGTGTCATGATGAGGGTCTAAAACCTTTTTTTCACCACTTCATTTCCACTTGCATCCAAACCTAACTACAACCACCAAGTATAAATCCCTCTAGAGCACAAGATTGATCATTTCTAAGTGAGGAAAGAGAGTTCCTAGTGATTGAGAATGAAAGAAGAAAGTGCATTGTGAGGATTTGCACAAGGTGGAAGGCTAGGGCTTAAATTTGAAAATTCAATTTCAATGAGCACCAGGGTTCTAAGTTGTTAGTGAAGTGAAAGGGCTATGATTGTTAAAGACTTGGAGGAGTGTTCTACACTGAAAAGTAATTCGGCATTGAGGTAAAATTTATAATTTCATTAGTTATGCTTTGAGTTTTTGAGAAATTTTGATGAAATTGCATGATTAGTGGATTTGAGGTTGTTTGATAAGGACTTTCAAGTTAGGTGAATATTATGCATAAATGTGACTCATGGAGACTTAGTTTAAATTTTTGCATTATTTGGCATGTGAATGATCCATGTGATATAAATTTTGAGTTTTAGGTGATTTCAAGACTCGAATTGCTAGTTGCATTGTTGTGTAGTTGTTTGAATTTGAGAAAATGCGAGAAAAAAAAGGTGAGTTAGTCAAGTGAGCATAAATAATTTTGTGGCATCAACCTCACAACATCCTAATGAAGAGGAGTTTAGGCCATTTAAATGAAAATACTTCATTAGTAGAGAGGTAAAGGAGAAATATGAGGATATGCAGCATAGGGAGTTCATTTGTAAGAGAGGTGTAAATTTGGTGGCTAAGTATGACAAATGAGTGAACAACTTCAATAAACGACAAAATTGGGGGCATTTCACCTTAGATTATAGAAAGAATGAAATTATAGGAGTGAATGAGATGGTATATGAATTTTATGCCAATGTGAAGTTCACAAGGAAGAATGAGCTGTGAATGTGAAAGGGGTGTTTGTCCCCTTTAATGTGCGTGAGGTAAATAATATATATGGATTAGACCATTTAAGTATGGTTGGAGCCGAACCAAGTTTCTTAGATGACTTATATGAGAACCCTATAACCTTACCCTTTTATAGCCACAAAGAGAGAAAGCATTAGCTATCCAAGGACAACCTGGACTGGATCATGGGAGTTGAGAATGTGCTGAATGTAAAGGCCTAAATTTAATTCATCATTATTAATGACATGGTTGCAGATGTGGCAGACAGCTCGGACTCACGTGCGACCCGCAACTAGGCTAGTGCGCGCCTGAAGTTAGGTAAATAGTTAATTTTTTGTGTTGAATTGTTTAATTTGTTATGTTTATATTGAAATAGAATAAACGACATAATAATGTGTGTGATTATATTACATTTGATATGCGTGTGTTAAGTATTCGTTTCGATAAGCATGTCAACACAGATACCGAGTAGTTTAACTGACTTAACACTAGGTCGGGGGAAATAATACACACATAAAATGAATAAAATTGGTTAAACAATAATATGGAATGTATATTTGGTGGTTAAGGACATGGTAGTACGCGTATGTCACAATTAGGGACGTGAAACCAGGCATCGAAACAACTAAAACGCCACTTTTTAGGTTAAATACAAGGGTTAGTATGCCATTAGTGTCAATTTTAGAGCCATGGGAGGTTGGAAAGGGAGCAAATGGAGGTCCTTGGATGGCATTGAGATACATAAATGATATGTGGTGCCAAGTCATCTATATAAGTCAACATTACCTCATTTTCCACCACCTTTTCTCTCAACACATTTTATAATCTGGAAATTGGAAGAGAAGTAACAAGGGTTTAGTGATCAAACTTGGTGATTCAAGGAGCTTGATGGGTGAAATCATCAAAAGCAAGCTAAGAACCACAAAAACCTCAACTTTCTCTCTTTTTTATCTCAATTTTAGAGGTGTTGGTGATTGCTTAGTGGTTGTTGGGTTACTTTTTGGATGGGGTTTATTGTGATTTGAAGTTATGTTATTGGTGTTGTGGTTGTTGTTGTTGGTCTGGTTGGGTTGTTAAAAATCCAGAATTTTCAGCAGTTTTGCTTTAAAGAACGCGATTAGTGCGCTAATGACATCACCTAGCACGCTAATGTTCTTCCTGATGAAGACCACATAACTTGCTTGGGAATCAGCACGCTTATTCCCAAATCCAGCGTGCTAGAGTCTGTTGTTTTGACATTATGTTTGTTAAGTGACTTAAAACACATCTAAAGTGTGGTTTGAGGTGTGTAGTATCCCGACTGAAATTTCTTAAGCAGTATTATTTTTATTTTGAATTTACATTTGGTCTTTCACTACTTCATTCTTTGTATGTTATATGGACGGACTTTGAGGCTCTCCCTCCATGCCATTTTTGTGTGTATGTCCACTAGGCCATAGCACGTGTGCCATCTTGGTAAATAGGGCTACCCTAGAGTCGTGTCAGGCACGTGTAAGTGCGTCGTAGATTCTACGCTAACCACCTAGCAAATCTCGATACTGGCCTTGCTTGAGTGCTACTCATCGGTAATAGACTATTGGGAGCTTAAATATGGTTCTAGTCTGATCCTAGGCTCTAGGAACACACACTTTAAGCTTTCACTATTACTTATGCATGCGATGAGCACAGTTGCCTATTTTTATTTCCGCATGTTTATTTAATAGTTTTGTTTAAATTACAGTATTACTTTTCGTATTGCTCACTTAATTTCGTCGGGAATACTCATTCAGAATCATCATCTGCCTTTTTGTAAGGGTCTAAGTGCAGATCCTAGTACGAGCCGTGGCAAGGGCAAGCTACCGGAATATTTGTGATTCAAGACATCGAGACGAGCTTGTATGTTTATATATATATATTTTGTATTATTTTAGGGATTTGGGATTGTAAGATAGCTCAAGACTCTATATTGTTGATATTTTGATACATTGAGGTACATTATTGATTTATGATAGTATATGGGTTTTCCACTATAGGTATCAGAGTTAAATGCATGACTATAATGTTTATATATTGTTTGCCATGTTAAAAGACTTCTGTTGTGGTTTAATGATCTTAGCAGATGACTTGAGTTCAGTAAATATTTAAACAGTAAGTTGTTATAATTTGAAGTTAATAATGATTAAATGGTAGATGAGATGGCACGTGGGGACATAGCGCATTAATAGTTGTGGGCCCGCATCGGCCCTCGTGGCTATCCATTTGGATAATGATCGTTACATTTTGGTATCAGAGCAACGTTAAGAACCTCGAGGAATTGAAAGTTCACCCTGACATGATTAGATTTGGGGTATAATTTGAGGATAAATCTAAAGAATAAGCTGTAGATATGGAAACCCAAAGGAATTGCCTAGACCCCTAGTTGGAAAGTGAGGTGAGATGGGTAGAAATCAGGGATATATGTGTTATATTTTGAGTGTATTATATATACGATACATGTATATTTGTATTGAGGTTGACTGGATGCACGTTCTTTAATGTAGATACCGATGGACAGACAGCAATTAAATACCTATCAGCCTGTGGTTGGAGATACTAGTGATTCGATGAGACGGACCTTGACTATGGAGTCATTAGTGTGGACTATGGATGATAGGTTTGTGATGCTGATTGAGATGATGACAGCACAGGGATGCTCAGAAACTAAGTTAGCTCCGACTACAGCTTTGGTTGCACTGATGACGACCACTCAGGTAGTCGTAGCTCCTACTACGGCCGAGGCTTAGGTGCGGGTGGCAGTATACGAGACATTAACCGAGAGTTCTACAACAACAGTAGTACCAGTGGAGGCTGCAGTAGTGCATACATTGGCTACTACCTAGCAGCTAGTAGTGGCATCGACTTTTGGGAGCCATATGACATTAGAGGCTAAGAAGATGAGGGACTTTCTTAAGTTCTTGCCATGATATTTTATTGGGCCGGAGATCCAAAGGTAGCCGGAAGGTTGCTTTTATCACATGAGCGGCTACATGACTTGCTTTTGGTCGAGAAGATCAATTGGCCTAGGTTTCGAGTTTTTGCTTAAGAGTCGATGATGCGATTGATGTAGTACATAACTACAACTCATCCTATCGTTAGTACTTAGGCAGATTTCCAAACGTTGTTCATGGATGATTACATACCGATGGAGGTCAAGATCCACTTGAGGGAAGACTTTTTATCCTTGGTGTAGGGTGATATGTCGGTCACAGTATACATGTAGAGGTTTTGATATCCGTTGTTGTATTCCATGGACAAAGTAGGTGTAGATCAACTTCAGATATATTACTTTGTCCGAGGTCTGGATGAGAAGATTGCGAGCACGGTTGTATCCAATGGAGCTCGTACTTTAGCTAAGATCAATGATAAGTCCCTCGCACGCGAGACATATTTGGTTCAGAAGGTCAATCGATTAGCGATTTAAATTTAGCGCAGCGTGTGTCAAGAAAGTCACCAAAGATCGTGTTCTTTGTTTGATCAGAAGGCTGAAGAGATGGATGAGAGACCAGGATCGGTAGAGACAGGTGTCGAGTCATCGTCGAGGTGATTGGCAATCTAATCAAGGTCGTAGAGGCGACTGAGATCATCGTAATGACAAAGATCGATGTGATGATCATCGCATACTCTATGGCTTCCGCACCTGTTGATCGGCTTAAGCAACAGAGGTAAATATAGGTCCAAGAGGCCAAAGTCGAGGCCAGAGTCAAACACAAAGTCAGTGGAGTTTGGCAGATCAGGGACTCACACATGTTACCGATGTGCTCAATAGGACATATTATGGTAGATTGTACTAGACTAGCACCACTACCACCACAGATAGAGCGGGTCAGAGATAGGGCCTAATTGTAGCTTTTGGGGTCGCGCAGCTAGAAAGGGAGGCAACCAAATAGCTTATTGAGGGTACGTTATCTATTTGTGATATTCATATGCATATTATTATGGATTGTGGTAGTACATTGTCTTTTATTTCTAGACGCATGGTAGGATAGTTAGGGTTACCTGCACAGACTTTAGATACACATCTTGTTCTCAACACGGCAGCTGGGGAAAAGATCTACCCTAACCAGATATGCCAAAATTGTGTAGTGGAGATTGAGGGACATCGGCTACCGACTAATTTTAGAGTGTTAGAGTACTTGGAGTTCGATGCGATGTTCGAGATGGATTAGTTGTTGTCTTATCATGCACAGATCGATTATTTCAACAAGATTATGACATTTGACATCGAGGGATTCCAAAGTTTACATTTATCGGAGTTGCATCTGTGTTACCTATCACTCGAGGTAGATTAGCGACATCGCAGGAGATGGAGGCATACTCGGCTATGGTTGAGCCTGAACGTAAGATGGTGCTTAAAGTTGAGGATGTCCCTATTGTCTGCGAGTTTCCTAACATGTTCCCTAATGATTTGCTAGGTTTGCCAACACTGAGAGCTACGGAGTTTATCATTGAGTTGATTTTGGGGACTCAGCCAATATATGGCAGAGCGTATAGAATGTCAGCATCGGAGCATGAGGAGTTGAGAACCCAGTTAGAGGACTTACTGCAGAAAAGTTTTATTCACCATAGCATGTCATCTTAGGGAGCTCCAATTATTTTTGCAAAGAAGAAAGATGGCTCAATGTAGATGTGTGTGGACTACCAAAAATTGAATTAGGTGACGATTCGAAATCATTAACTACTTCTGAGAATCGATGATTTATTCGATCAATTAGCTGAGCCCAAGTTCTTCTCGAAGATTATCTTACGATCAGGATACCATCAACTAAATATTCGAGAGGTAGATGTGGAGAAGACTATGTTTAGTATGCGTTACGACCTATTGAGTTCACAATCTTATCGTTTGGGCTGACTAACACACCGGCGATCTTCATGGATTGATGCACATGGTGCTGAGGCCATTTCTTGATCGATTTGTCATTGTGTTTATTGATGACATCCTAATATACAGTAAGACTCATGTGGAGCACGATAGGCATTTTAGAAATATGTTGACAATACTGAAAGAGCATCGACTTTATGCCACGTTCAGCAAGTGCGTATTCTCGCTGAATGAGGTGAAGTTCTTAGGCCATGTCATTAGTGATTAGGGCATATTTGTTGATGGTGACAAGATTCAAGTGATTATTGACTTGAAGACACCCGAGTATGTATCTGACATCCAAAGTTTCCTAGGATTGGCAGGATATTATAGGCGTTTTGTGCAGGGCTTCTTGATTATTACAGCGTTGTTGAAGAGGGCTACTGAGAAGGATGTTAAATTTGAATGGTCCCAAGAATGTAGGGATGCTTTTTGGGAGCTAAAGAGAAAGTTGACTTCTGCACCAGTGTTGGCATTACCGATAGCAGGTAAAGGTTTTTTCATCTATACTATGCATCAAGCACTAGGTTGGGTGGCGTATTGATGCAAGATGGACACTCAGTGGCTTATTTATCTCGATAGTTGAGACCTCACGAGGTGAACTATCCAATGCACGACTTGGAGCTTACAGCGGTCGTGTTTGCACTGAAGGCCTGAAGGTAATACTAGTATGGTGAGAAGTTTGTATTGTACCAAAATACCAGAGTCTGAGGTGACAATTCACTTAGAGGGAGTTTAATATGTGACGGGGCGATGGCTCGAGTTACTGAATGACTATGACTTCGCCATTGAATATCATCCGGGTAAGGCGAATGTCATAGCTGATGCGCTGAGCAAGAGAGGCATCGAGAGCCAGATAATACTTCGGCATATGACATATGAGCACGGGTTGCTTGAGGCAATGTCGATGTTGTGTTTAGCAGAGGCTATTGCTAAGCTACGGATTTGCTGTCAAATGTTAGTTCCTATAGTGTCTCTAGAGCGGGTTGCTGAGTTGCAGAGAACCAATGACTGATATTTGCATATTAGTGGTCTGCCTTAGGATCTGACATGCATTAAGTGGTCTAAGGGGTCGGATGGGTGCTTGAGACATAGGGGTCGACTGTGGATACCCGGGGTATTAGAGCTCGGGCCAAGATTCTCGAGACGCACACCAGTCGCGATATAAAGTTCATCTTGGTCGGACCAAGATGTATCATGATCTGCGGAGATTTTTCTGGTGGCCAAGGATGAGGGCTGACGTGGTAGATACATCTGGAGTTGTCATATATGCTAGCAAGCAAAGGCTGAGCATAGGAGACCAACTGGGTTGCTACAGCGGCCCATTCCTCAGTGGAAGTAGGAACGCATGACCATGGACTTTATCGGTGGCCTACCTTATACAACTAGGAGACACGATGCGATTTTGGTGGTTATAGACAGGTTGACGAAGTCGGCACATTCTATATTGATTGCCATGAGATATTATGTAACACAGCTGAGTACTAACTTCGAGAGACCGATTGTCAGATTACACGGTGTACTAGTCTCCAATGTTTGTGATAGAGATCTAAGGTTTACATTGAGACTATGGAGAGTATGCGGAGCAGTTTGGCACTCGTTTACAGTTCAGTACTGCGTACCATCCTCAAACTGATGGGCGTTAAAGCGATTGATTCAGATTCTCGAGGATATGATGAGGACGTGTATATTACAATTTGGTGGATCGTGGGAAGATTACTTACCTTTGTATGAGTTTGCCTACAACAATAGCTATAGAGCGAGTATTAGGATGCCACGCTTAAGGCACTTTATGGTAGGCCCTGCAGATCACCAGCATGTTGGGCAACACCGAAAGATATAGCGGCTATAGGACCTGAGGTTGTTGTGGACCATACTGAGAAGGTAAGGCAGATCAGGCAGAGACTTCAGGCGATATATGATAGGTGGAAGAAATATGCAGACAATTATCTTGAGGGTCTGAGCTACGAGGTTGGAGGCTTGGTGTATTTGAAAATCTTGCCTTATAAAGGTCATCAGAAATTTGGTATTAAGGGGAAACTAGCACAAAGGTTCATTGGGTCGTTTAGAGTTGAGGACCACGTCGGCGAGTGGCATATCGTCTAGAGTTACCATTGTAGTTGGCATGGGTACACTTGGTGTTTCATATTTCCATGTTGAGGCTAGCTAGGTCGAGACCGAGGCCTATGGTTGATACGTCAGATTTAGGTGCACCTGACGTGTCATACGAGGAACAGCCTGTCGAAATCATGGATAGGAGGACTCACATTTTAAGGAATAAAGAGATCCCAAAGGTTTTGATTTAATGGCAGCATCACGGGACCGAGGGACGCACCTGAGAGCTTGAGTCTGCTATGCAACGACGGTATCCCCACTTATTTGTCGGTAAGTGTTTAAGTTTAATTTAGATTTCGGGATGAAATTTCACCTAGTTGGGAAGAACTGTAACGACTTGAATTTAATTCACCATTATTAATGACGTGGTTGCAAGTATATGCCTGACAGCTTCAGACGCACGCGAGCCCGCACTAGGCTAGTGCACGCTTGGAGTTATGTAAATAGTTAATTTTACGTGCTGAATTGTTTAATTTGTGATGTTTATATAGTAATAAAGAAAATTACATCACAATGTGTGTGATTATATTACATTTGACGTGCGAGATTGTGTATTAAGTATTTGCCTCGATATGCATGTCAACGTGGGTACCGGGTAGTTTAACCGACTTAAAACTAGGCGGGGGAAGTAATACACACATAAAATGAATAAAATTGGTTAAGTAATAATATGGAATGTATATTTGGCTGTTATGGACATGGTAGTATGCGTATGTCGTGGTTCAAGACGAGAAACGGGGAGTCGGAACACCCGAAATGCCACTTTTTGAGTAAAATGCAAGGGTGAGTATGCCATCAGTGTCAATTTCAGAGTCATGGGGGGTTGGAAAATGAGCAAATGGAGGTCTTTGGATGGCCTTGAGATGCACAAATGAGATGTGATGCCAAGTCATCTATATAAGTCAACATTACCTCATTTTCCACCACGTTTTCTCTCTCCTCATATTATAATCTGAAAATTGGAAGAGAAGAATCAAGGGTTTGGTGATCGAACGTGGTGATTCAAGGAGCTTGGAGGGTAAAATCATCAAAAGCAAGGTGAGAACCATAAACACCTCAATTTTCTCTATTTTTTATCTCAGTTTAGAGGTTTTAATGATTTTTGGTGGTTGTTGGGTTGTTGTTGTTTTGATGGGGTTTGTTATGCCTTGAAGGTCTATTATTGGTATTGTGGTTGTTGGTTTGGTGGAGTTGTTAAACAACCCTGAATTTTTAGCAGTTTTATTATCGATAACGCGATTATCGCGCTAATGACCTCGCGTAACGCACTAATGTTCTTCCTGATGAAGAACGTATAACTGCCTGCGAATCAGCACACTAATTCCCAAACCCAACACACTAGATTCTTTTTTGACATTTTGTCTATTAAATGACTCAAAACACACCCAAATGACTAAAAATCAATTATAAATGGAAATAGGTCATTTCAAGCGGTAATTAGGGATATTTGCGACTAAGTGGTGCTAGAGCGGGGGTTACATACAAGACTCAGAGAGTAGTTTGAGGTGTGTAGCATCCCAACTGAAATTTCTTGATCAGTACTTTATTTTGCTTTTGAATGCACATTATGTATTTCATTACTATGTTCTCTGTGTGTTATAACAAGAAGGCATTTTTTCTCGCACTTTATCATGCGCTACAATATCACCTTCGGGTTGGTTATTCCCTCGACCATGTTGTTGGTTTCTTACTTGATCTTCAACCATTTTGATTCCGTTCTTTTTCTTTTCTTTATTTGTTCTGTCAATCTCAAGGTCATAAGGCACTAAGTTATTCTCTCATTTGTTACGCATGCCCTAGTTATCCCTAAAACGAAAACATAAAAGATCAAGTTCGGAAAACCAAACTTGAAACTTAAGCCTTTTATATTTTTTCTTTTTGTTTTTATAAACTTGAAATCAAAGTACTTAAAATTAAAACATAGCAACTTTTCAAACAAACTAAGTAATTGTAAGTGCCAACATATCTCGGCAACGGTGCCAAAAACTTGATGTGTTTGCCGCAAGTATAACAGCTTGCTTGTTGTAATAGTGTAACTAACTTACGATAACTATGGATATCGTCTTAAGGGAAAGGTGTATGCGCTCACTAGGTACTTAGCTACAATTACTTTATTGCTAAGGAAATTCTTTTAATTGGTTTTTATAACTAAACTAAACTAATCTATACTAGTGAATCAATGCAAATTTCTTAAACTCTTATAGTAAGACTATCTTAGTTCACAACTTCACCTAGGCAATGAAATACTATGTTTTTCAACTCGCTTTATCATCTTCATTATGTGAGTGCAATGCCTAATTAGAATAGATAGATTTCCTTCAAATCCATTATAACCCACTATCGTGACAAAAAAGATTGTAATGTGCAAACTTGAACTCTACCTATCAGTGTGAATAACGTAAGCTCCATATTGCTTTAATGTCATAAATCTTTAGATTCATAACCAAATAAGTTTACTATCCGTACCTTTCTAATCAATAACTATCGCTCGATGTTGTATTTTATGGTTGTACCGTTCATATTTGGCTTAAAATCTTCAATAGCCATGATAACTTCTAAAACCTAATATCAACAAACGCGTGATTAAGATTTTCTTAGCCTTACGCTCAGAATCAATACAAATTCTAACCATTGCACTTTTTATATATCTATTCTAGTTATGTTTATAGCATACCATTCATACCATAAGATCCATTGATCCCTAAGATTAGTAAACTACTCAAACTTCATAGAAACAAACATGAAAATAGTGGTATTCATTTCAATCAGAGATATAACGAAATAACTTCAATTAAATCAATAAACATAATACCTGAATCACCACACGTAAATCTTCAATATCTTCTCTCCACAAATTGCCTTAACACTCAAGAAGAAATTAAACCTATGCTAAGCTATATTAATGGCGGCTAATCTCTTGTATGTTATGAGTTTACCACATTTTCCTATATATTTATACTCTTTAATCACGTTTTCAAACAATTAGAAACCCTACTTTACAATTTAACATGAAATAGAATGCTACTTTCTATTTTTTCTCTTCTCAGCGCTGTTAATTAAATCTCGACGTTATGTATATCTTCCCACAGTGCTATCAATGTACCAAGCATCGTGTGTATATTTTCTCTCTTTAATGGTCCTAGCGTTCTCCCATTGGCTCTTCGGCATCATCCCTTGACCTCCATAGCACAACCATAGCGACAAGTTTCCTAATCACTTTCTCCACTTCCTTGCTCTCCCATGCCATGCATTGATGTCCCACGTTGTGCCTTGATGTCCCACAGCGCGTGACCTACGTAGCCATAGCACCAAGCCTCTTTAGGTGTGTTTTTCCTTTGTTTCTTCTCGAATTTGCTCTTTCCTTCCTTTATGCCTTGTTTATCTAAAATGCATATACACAATAAAATTGTGGGATATTTATAATAATATACTACTAAATTAACCTTATATATAAGTCTAAATAATCACCTATCCACGTGTACCCTTATGTTGAGCAGCCTTTTGCTTCTCCTTCTGATAAGATGGAGTTTATGGCTTCCTCCCACCACGATTAGCCAGCGTAGCCGCCGCTCATTATGCTCTCATAGGCTTGCCATCGGCATCCTGCCTAGAAATAGTAGACTTTTGTGGAGCCATATCTAATAAATAAGAACATTGTAAGCATAATGCATGGGAATCATGTAAAACAAACTAGTTAATAATATGTTCTAGTGTTATACAACTGAGACCAAAACATATGTCTCAATCTCTCACAACCCTGTAGGTGCCAAAATGTCTTGGTGCCTACCCACTGAGACTAATCCCAAACATACCTTATTATAACACTTGATTCGAATAAACTAAGACAGCTTAATGTGTCAGTAATAGGTCATCGAGACCAAACATGTAAGCTCAATGATATACAACCACGGGTTTTTGGGGTCCTTCTAACTTAAGTGTTGGTTAATCTTAACCAACATAGACTAAGTGGTCTCGATAATGAACATCTAAGATCACAACTCATAACCCTGTGTTGTTGAACACTACGAGATTGCGGTAAAAACCCGTGATGGGTACAATTTCATGAAAAATTACCCAAAAAACAAAACAAATGAACAAAAAATTCAACAAAAACGTAAACTTACCTTCGTTTTCTTGATGATTCCACAACAAACCTAAACCTGAAGTTTTCACAAAACCTCTACCCCCAAACGTTTCTAATGGGCACAAAAGACTCATAAAACCCTAAATAACAACAAATCTAAGTAAAACGAGCAAGAAAATGAGGGGACTATATGGACGTAGGCGTTGATTCACAATGGCAGGGAAAACAAGAAAAAGGGAAAGTGGGTTTCGAGCATTTTTTGTTTCGATTTGGTGGTAGGATATGTTGTTTGACAAAAGAATGGAGATTTTGTCCAATTCATGGGTGTCCTTAGAGAAACGTTGAGTGCCCATGTAAATACAGTGCCATGAGTAATCGCGACTCTTTAAATATTAAATATACCATACTACCAAAATGCCACTTAGGCTCCATTTATAGGGTTTACTTTAGAGATGGTGTTTGTATTTAAAGAGTTTCTACTCTTTTAATTAACTAATGTTGACCTTAAGGGTTTTCTATTCAAACCCATTTGAGACTTTGTCTCAAGTTCCAACATGAACCACTGCGGATCAAAAGAGAAGAATGACTCAAAGTTCAAATCTTAGTAAAAAACTAGAGAAAACATAGAAGAGTTTTAAGGTTTTGAGAAAGATGCCCATCATCAAGTTACAAATCTTCATCGAAAGGCAAATAATTTTGAGTACAAAGCATTTTGAGTCACCATGTGTTCAAAAACCTACAATTCCACTAGATTTTGCCTTCTTTTCTAGTAAGTCGTCAATCCTCCCCATTTTCATTTTTGATGCGGCAAAGGAACTCAAAGAAAAGTTCTTGATCAAAAGCATAAGCCCATACTTGTTTTCCAATCTTCCCATCAACATCTTCATGTAGCAACATGTTTTCACTATGAAGAAAAAAATGTTTAAGTAGTAATGGTTGTCAAACTTAAACTTAGCTAGTGTCGTGATGTCTAGTGGAACTAGAGCATTATCTCTTCCTTACTTAGGACATACCGATCGTAAGAGTCGATAAAATGTTTTGTATCTCTTGTGATTATTATTTTCAAAGAACACATCATGTACGTTATCCTCAAAGTTGTAAATCCTTGGCTTAATTAGATTTCATACAAAAATCAAGAGCTGTAAAGTTCATGCATCTTGTATGCTCTGAACAATCTGTTACAGAGTTGTTTCATTCCTCATTTATCTAGTGCAGTTGTGTACATATAAGATTTATTCACAGCCTTACACTTATCCATCTTAGCTAACTAATTTAGTTACACTTGAATACTCACATGACTTACACTATACACTTCACTCAACTCTTTTACAGAATACACTAAATGTGTTATTCTCACATCCCCCCTCAAGTTGGAGGGTAACTCAAATACACCCAACTTGGCTTTGAGAAAATAGGACTAATGATGAGTGAGAAGTTAGGTTGGACAATCTACGATTTAATCCATTGTAGGAACATAAAGAACCTCCAAGGAATAATTCAACACTTTGTCTCACACAAAATGAACATCAAGTTCAATGTGCTTAGTATGAGAGTGAAACAAAAGGTTAGATGCTAATGCCCCAACACCCATGTTATCGGACCAGATGATGGGAATAGCAGGAAATAAAAATGAAGTTCTTAAAGAATGGACTGCTACCAAGAGAGTTCAGCTACAGTATGAGCTAAAGCTCTTTACTCAGCCTCTGTTGAGGATCTAGCAATGAAATGTTATTTTTTGGACTTCCAGGAAACTAAAGATCCCCCAAAACAAATGTAGTAATCCGCAATAGAGCGACGATCATCAGGTAAGGATGCCCAGTTCGCATCACCAAAACCAATGAGAACAAGTTTAGGAGACCCTTTAATGTGCAGAGAAGAGAACAATGAACCTTTGAGGTAGCATAAAACACGTTTGTGTGCTTGCCAATGGACCATGGTAGGAGCTTGTTGAAATCGGCTAAGTTTGTTGACAACAAATGCAATGTCAGGTCTCGTATAAGTGATGTACGGAATACCCCCCAAGATGCTACGAAATTGAGTAACATTAGTGAAGAGTAGACTGTTATCTCTATACAATTGCTTGGATGTAGCTAGAGTAGAAGCAAGTTTGAGATTATCATACCCAAATTTGTGTAGCAACTATTGAACATAAGAGGCTTGGCTCAAATAAAATGAGTTTCTCGCAACTTCTATTCCTAAAAACAAACTCAACCGCCCAAATTCTTTAAGAGCAAATACATTATGGAGCTAAGTAATGAATTGTTACACTAGTAATGAATTGTTACCAATAATGAGAATGTCATCAACATAGATGATAATGTATACCAGATGATAGATAGATAGATAGATAGATAGATAGATAGATAGATAGATAGATAGATAGATAGATAGATAGATAGATAGATAGATAGATAGATAGATAGATAGATAGATAGATAGATAGATAGATAGATAGATAGATAGATAGATAGATAGATAGATAGATAGATAGATAGATAGATAGATAGATAGATAGATAGATAGATAGATAGATAGATAGATAGATAGATTCGTGAGAAAGAGACGAGACAAAGATAAAAATAGATAGAAAGATAAAAATAAAGAGAGAGATAGAGAGACAGAAACGGTGATGGAGAATATGGAATAATAAGGAACGAAGAAGAAACCATTGTTCTTCATTTTGATTTTTAAAGGGAAGGTCATCAAATGACCAAACTGCCATTTAATTTACATCCCCAACTATATGAAACAATACCCACTTTAGTTTTTTTCCTTTTTTTAATTTTCATATTTATCCCTTCGATTTTGAGTCCAAATCAAACCCCAAAAATACCCTACTTCAATTAAAAATTGGAGAATTTTCCATTACACTCCAAAACTCTCGAATAACTTGTCTTCACTCGAAATTCAAGGCGTGGGGCCCAGGTTGACCCGTTAAATTCATTTAAAGTCTAGAGCTTGAATTTTTAAACTTAAAACCAATTATTCGTTGTGAAATTCGAAACTAATATTTATGTCAATATTTTGATTATCTCAGCACCCATCTCGACATGTATCTCGAGACAAAATCCCGTAAAACACCGAATTCACTCAATCGACTTAAATTTTGCAAACTAACAGTTTATAGCACACAACACTAAGCACACATAAAAAATAAACTTAATTATAAATCTCAATTTCACCAGTCCTTAACTCTCAACTCGTGGCAAAAACCTTAATTAGTCTTCGTTAATCCATAAGTAGCCATAATTACCAGTTTAAAATTTTGGGATTTGACATGTCCCTAATAAAATTAAGATTTTTGGGTGGCTTCTTGCTCGTTGGTCCTATTTCATTAGTTCCCGCTTTTTTTATCTCGCTTCTTTATATTCGAGAGGTATGTCCTCTTAGTAAATTTGTTATTTTAGATGGTTAGAATCATAGTTGGTCAAATTTTATGTTTTACAATTTGAGTCCTACTTGAGGAACAAGGAAATTCCACTTGTACTTGTCAAGTGGCAATTTCATGGAGATTCAGAATTAACCTGGGAGCGAGAGTCTTATATGAAATATCATTTTCCATATGTCTTTTGATCTTGGTAACCTATAAGTTTAAATTTCAAGGATGAATTTTTGATTAATTGGGAAGAATTGTGGAATCCAAGAATTTTCTAAACTAGATTAGACGACTAATTAGTGATTTTCGGATTTAATTTGAATTTTAGGAATCCGAGGTAGGACCCACGAGTGACGGACCAGAGGTCATAATGTAAATAATATTTTTGTTTGTTGTGTGCCTATTGTGTGTATTATAACTTATTCGTCGCGAAATAAATTCAAATTATATTTAAACAGGTTATCCGAGTGTTATGGAGTGTGTTGGCATTTTCTCCAATTTTTGGAGAAATTAGGGGTAATTTTCGGGGTTTAATTTAAACATAAAAACAATAAGACATGAAATAAAATAAAAATTGGCAAATTACCAATAAGGGCAATTGGCTCGTATTGGTGAGGATAATACGTGAAGGGTAAAAGGGTAAGTAGGGTACCATTTTGGTTTTAAAAACCAAAACGAATGAGGGCCGCTAAGGGCACCCCACCTATTAATGAAGGCACCCAGTTAATGTGGGCACAAATCGATTTACTTGGGGCACCCAAAAATTAAACCCAAAATACCGAAAATACCCCTCGTGCAAAAAACCCTCGCACCCCACCACCCTCGTGCAAACCCCTAGGCACCCCACCACCCCCACCACCACCACCACCACCCTCGTTCACCGAACTCCTTGTGGAAGAATTCATTTGTTTTGAACCGACCAAAGGAGAGAGGAATCCCGAAATCGTGTTCTCCGTCCCTCGCCGTGTGTTTCTCCTTCGTTGTTCGAGTTTTCTCGCATTTTGTAGGTCCGGTGTGTGAGCCGATTTCGTCTCCAAATTAGGGCTCGGTTGAAGATCGTTGAATTAAGTTACATTTGGTAGAGTAGTTGTAATGTGTGTGTGGCGGTTTTTTCAAATTTAAAAAAATTGGGAAATCGTGGTTCTCGGCCACACAGCCGAGATCAGAAATAACCGTCTCGGCCTTGGCCGAGACATAAGCTAATATTTTTGGGAAGTCGCAGCTCGGCCACGAAGACCGGAAGAGTTAATCGCGTATCGGTTGTCGACTTCCGAGAGGGTCTCAGTAGGCTCGGTCGTCATAGGACGAGAGTCAGGCGAATTGAAATGGTCAATCCATCTCGGTGGTGTACAACCGAGAAATTGAAATAGGACACGGTTATACACGGCCGATATATTGGAATACTTGTCGGTCATGGGTGACCGAAAATATGGGTTGTTTCACGAACCTGCTTGACCGCGACATCAGGAATGGATGAATTTGAACATTACAGTTTCAAAAAAATCTTCGTAATCGTCAAACTAACAATACAAGATTGAAAATCCAGCACGACAATTTGCACCGAACCTTAATTAATTATAAATCTCCGTAACATTCAAAATGACTCTAAAAAAGGTCCATCCATAAGTAAACAACAATCAAAACACAACACCAATCAAAACACATCATAACATTTGCATATACATAGAACATTCGGACGAATTGGCAAAATTTCTAAATGTTTAGCCGTCTAAGTACAAGCTTTAACCTACGGTGTATCTAAATCTACAACAGGTATGGTGGCTTCATGATCAGCAGTTGCAATGGACGCGATGTCTCGAAAAATGAATCTATCTCGCCAACCTTTGGCGTAGTCCTCAACATACCGATCCCACGATGGATATAAGGATGGCAGCGGTGCATTCACGCGCAACGGCACCTGTCAAAGTGAACAGTAGAACATAGAAGATATTGTCACAAACCCGATTAAGGGGGAAACAAACCAATTCACAAAAAATCATAGAACTTACCTTAACCCAATGGATATTCCTTTCATTTGCCATTGCAATGATAAGTTTGTTGTGCAATGACGACGTCGGAGTACTACGTAGAGGTAGGAATGTGGAGGCACTCCCATGCGAGAGGTTGACGACAATGACATTGAATGCGGTGGATACTAACAATCCCATGTCTGGAAGTGTCAACCATTCTTTGAAAGATGCCCCCTCTTGCTTCTTTGGGCAATGCACCGCATTCTTGACAGGCTCGAAACTCGAGCCAAGCACTTCCCGCCAAAGGTATTCATACCCGATAATCTCATCGTACATCCGTCTACGCACAATCCTCCACCCGTCTACGTCGGCAAGTCCAAGCCCGCAGGCTATACACCTATATCCACAATTCCCATCTGAAATCACATCGATAATGGCATCAACATGTGGCAACCAATCGGTTCTAAGCAATGACTATAAGCCATGTTAGATCCACTTTGCGTGCGTCGGCGGCACGACGCATTTGTGGAACCTTGCATTTCTTCCGCCTAGAAGCTTTTGTGGAGTGGGAGGACTCAAATCCGATTGGAGATTGGGGTGCCTCCGACACCGGGGGTGCCTCCGGTTGGAGACCCCGGTGTCCTCACACCCGCATCCTCACCTTCCCGCTCGCACTCCACAAAAGACGAATGTGGACTAATCTCCCCGAGCCGCCACTTTCGCTTTCCCCCCGCATCCTCAACTTCCTCCTCCCCCTTATCCAATCTTCTGCGTGTCGTGATTGTGCCTCCCACAAATCACGGTGACATACCATAAGGAGTCGAAGATTCTCCTTGACGTTAATTTGGAAATGGCATCCACATTTCTTCGTACTAGTGTGAGTCCTCGCCTTTTCATCATTCCTTGATTTTTTAAAATTTTTGCCGCTTTCCCCTTCCCAACTCTCTCGAGCCGGTCCCCTATATGTCCCGGACCTCTCCTCACACAGCAATTTTCACCCTTCCCCGTCGCTTAATGCCCCCGCATCCGAGCGCTTCGTTACTAACACAAACTTGTTCTCGCCACCAATCAGTTGAAGCCATGAAATAGCCGCTTCTCGAGAGGGGAATGGCTTAGAAGGTGTAAAAGTGTCCTTGTAGTCTGGAAATTACTAGATAACGGCATTACCTGCAATACAAACAGTGTAACATTATAATCAACTAAAATGTACGGCACAATCACAAAAAAATCCAAAAAAACAGGTTCTCGGTTGTACAGTTCCGGAACTTTCTTCATAGTCTCGTTTACGTGCGACCGAGAGTTACCAGTACCCTCGGTCGTTCCAGACCGTCACCTACGAGAAACCTATCGGTCCTCTGAGACCGAGACATTACCAATACATCTCGATCCTGCGAGGCCGAAACAATCGCGCACCCAGACAGATACTTCGGATAACCGCAAAAAAAACACAAAAAATTTGCAAAATTACCTCAAGGACGACCTCCTCTGGCACATAAGCATTACGATCCTCCATAAAACAACTTCGGATTTGAAGAAATTACCAAACCCTACGTTGACAAACAAATCATCATTTTCACTGTTATACGCAACTAAACAGTTCAAAAAAACCCGAATATAGTTGTCAAACATTGTTACCTCGCTGTCGGACGAGCAAGAATCGATCAGCTCTTCGCCAAATGCAATGTGGTTGTGGCTTTGTGGTTCAAGCTTGCTGGTGGGGTGCCCTAACTCCTTGTCGAAATGGTTTGTGGGGTTTGAACCATTATATATATACAGGGGCAAAATGGTCTTTTCCATTTTTGCTGGAATTTTTACAAATAAGTTGGGTGCCCTCATTAAATGGTGGGGTGCACTTAGCGGCCATCAACAGTCGTCTTCTTACTTGGCCTTTCATTTTTCTCTCCGGTTTTTTTCTCTCCGGTTTTTTTCTCTCACATCGTTCTCACTGGTTGATCTCTCCCTCTCGTCTCTCTCGTACAAAATCTTCTCTCGACTGGACTGGAAAGAACGAAGAAGAGAGGAGCCGTGACTACAGTGGGTTGTGTTGATCGATCAAGGTAAGAAAAATCGAATTGAAACTTGATTTCTTAAGGACTGTTTTGATTTGTTTGGGGATTGTGAAATCGAAATAGGGACTTTTGTGACTGTAAATTTGAGAAAGGAGATAGAAGTTTGATTCAAAAACATCAAAAACAACAACAAACACAAAACAGCCATTAAAGGTGAAAACGAGAAAAACAGTGAGGAGAGGGACAGCGAGCTTGAGGAGGAAGAAGATGGAAGACGAAGGGACGATGATGAGAAGAAGACCCTGTCCGGAGGAGATGATCTGTAATGATGCTCGTGAAGATGAGAGAGACGAGACGAAACAAAGATTGAGCCTTTGTTTCGTCTCGTTTTGGTGTGGGGAAGGGTTCGATCGGTTCAGGTGATCATCCCATTCTCAACCAAAATTAAAAAATATATATATAGTTTAAATTCGAAAAATAAAAGAAAAACCCCAGAAAATAGCTAAAAATTCAGAAAAAATAGGATTTTGGATCGAATAAATAGAAATTATAGATTTCTATGAAAAATATGAAAATCAGGATTTTTAGGAAACTTAAAGCCGGGGTTTTGTCTCGTAAAATATAATTTTGGGCCGATTGAGCCTAAAACACCAAATTTAATTCCAAAAAACTATATAAATTAGTTTTTGAGGTAAGTTAGTAATAAAATATAGTAATTGGAAATTAGATTGTGAAATTGAGTTTTCGAAAAGTATTTGGAGTATTTAAAAGAGTTTTTGAGATTTTAAATGGATTTAGACACCGACATAATTCGAAAATTATGAGAAATTGTTGAAAAATGTACAATTGAGCCGAGACTCATAAATTATGGATTTTTGTGACTTAATAGGATTTCTGAACAATGGAACCGGGAAATGTGCGGGTGAGGACTCGATTAACCAACTTGCGTTGGTTTGATTGTAAGTAAACACTATTTTTTGTTTTTTACAGTAATATGGTTTATATTTTGCACGGTGAGGGAGTGAGACTCTTAATCATGCATTCATGGCAACCGGATAGAGTTGCCCATGTTATGGGTCTTAAGAGTGTGAGGCGTGCTTCACTATAGACTAGACGTACTATAGGCATCTAAGGAGGGCAACGTCGACTCCGGGGTAGCATGCATTGACTCGTAGTACTGTTCTAGATTCATCAAGAAAGGGCCCGCTCGTTATGAGCTTAGAACAAGAAATGGAGATTCATTTTGTATATTTATATCAGTATTTTATTTATCGTGTAATACTCATGTTATCTCTTGTTATTGCATGTTATATGTAGTAAGGTAGATGTTTACTTATCTACTCTGTTTATTTTGTGCATACTCTATTTGGTGTTCTCAAAATGGCTTTTTCAGGTTTTGAAGCTAAGGAAGACCGAAAGGGAAAGAGGAAGCTAGAGGACTACTGGTGATGAGCTTTTTTTCATTTGTATGTAATGTTTATTTATATTATTTTATTTTGGGTTTTTAGTGTGTAGGACGCAAATCACTAGGGAAACAACTTGAGAAGTTTAAGAATTTAGTTGGTTTGAAATAGGTTTGAGATTTAAAAAGTACACTTTTTGTATATTTGAGGTTCTGAAACAATTTTAGTTTCACTTTGAGGTTTAGTTTTGTAACTAAGGTTTATAAGTTGCAGGTCAGTTTATAATTTCATATTGATATTGTATTGTGAACTGCGGGGAGTTATGAGACATTTTAAGTATCTCCTCATTCTGTTGTCTATTAGGTTTTAGGTGCCGACTGTCCATATTTAAATGAGGTGTTGTTGGAATTTTTATAAATATACGGAAGATAATTCGTACTATTTTCTAATTTGCTCCAATTGAACGAGTCGAGAACTGAGGTTTAAATAAAAATTATAATTTAGATTTGGAGCAGTTTAAGGATTTAATTAAGAGTCATTTCGAGGTTGGAAGTTAACTTTACGGTTTAGGTACCTAATGGGGTAATTAGGTTAGGTTAGGGCTTAGTGAGACGGGTCTGGCACTTTATCACTACCTGTATTACCCCTATATGTAGATATTGGTATCTTCCTCTCTAAGATTGAATTTTTGATGGAGAAATTAAATGTATCTCTTGTGCTCCAACATCTATAGATCTAGTATCTTTTTCAAGTTTTATTATTAAATATTGAGCTTTAGAAAAAGACCCTCTAGTATAGACTTGATAGACATCAACTTTTGGCATATCACAATTTTGTAGGGATTGTTCAATATTAGTAAACGAAATTTCTTTAAAACTTCTTAAATCTATTTTTGATTTTTTTTTCTCTAGTTTCAAGATGGACTTATAGTCTTGTTTTGACTCTAAGGATGAAGACTCAAATTTTATATTTTGTTTTTTAAAAGAAAGGACAGCTCTCATTTTCTTAATTATTTCACTCAGGTCTAGGGTTAGGAGCTTAAGATCTGGCTTGGTCAACGATTTATTGCTAGACTTAAGGTATCATTTGCTAGCCTTACGATGCAACTAGGAAAGCTCGTTCTTAGTTTCCTAAAGCTTGGACAAAAGATAAGTATAAGAACACAAAAGAAAACCTTTAATTTAAAAACAAAATAATATTTGAATCAATCTTTAAGATAAAGTAATTTGTTGGCGTAAAAAGTGAGTAAATTGAAATGGTAAATTTAATATGAAACATAAAATTAATGAAAATACAATTATATACTTACTGGGGAGAAGAATGGAGACGGTTGGCTCTGATACCAGTGGGTATCAAAGTACTTTTGGAATTCATAAATAGCTTAGTGCTATACATACACATAAGAAGAAAGTATACCAAGATTTTCAAAGTAATTTGATAGAACCCCAAACTTTAATGGACTGCACTAACAAAGAAAAGATGAACAAGAGAATTGTGAGAGAAGAAGAAGATATATTGTTGAATTGAACCACATAACAAGCAATCCCACAACATTCAAGAGGATGGACTCTCCAAGAACTCAAATGAGTTTCTAAGCCAAGACAAATGTACTGAATGCCCTTACAATATTTCTTTATCTCTATTTATAATATTCCCTCACTAACTAACTCTACAAGACTCTATTTGGGAACTTATCATTACTTTCCCCTTTAAAATCCACTTTTCCCTCAAGATGGTAGCCAAAGAAGTGATCACCGTAGAAGATAGATATGCCCGAACGTGAACCATCATGATGGGAGGTACGTGAATGAGTGCAAGGAAACGACCATGCCAGAATCCATACGAATCTTGTAGCTAAATAACAACCTACACCGTTCATAGACATGATGCTCAACCAAGCCATACTAATAGTTACATCAGTCCAAAAGTGAAATATCACCAAACTAAAGGCATTTGTCTTAATTGTGCAAGCCAGGCCCCACTCCCCTTAGACCATATCATCATCAAGACTAATAGCATACTAACCTACTCCAATGTCAAAAAGAAATCCACAAGCTGCTCATGAAAGTCAAATAGAATGTGATGAAGATCCCCATCATTGGTAATAGGAAAAATGAGGGAAAAGACTTCATAGAAGCAATACTCAAGTTAGCAAATATTTCTTCAAACACATTGAAGGCAACATGAAAACTCCTCCTTATATGTAGACCACAATAAGATTTCCATAAGAAATGTAGTAGTGATTGGATGTAAGTGATCAATAAATGTCCAAAAATGATGAGGAAGAACAATTGTAAGATCAGAGATAACATAATCACTTTCTCCACAGTGGAAGTGGTGACCACAAACACAATGAACATTATTGTGAATACCAAATGCTCTGCATGATTTATAGTTAGATGTACCCCTGAGACATCAACTGTGGGAACACAGAAGGACATTCCAGTCAACTTCCCATTAAGGGATGGCAACACTTTTCTAACAGTTGGCAACTTCGGTGATACCAGGAATGTTGTTGAATGAAGCAGCTCTTCCACCTCTCCAGTCCTTGCTTGATGGCCCATCAACGGTATTTTGGGTAGTAGTGATATAATGGACAGTGGTCATAAAACCTTCAACAATTTTGAATATGTCATTAATAAACTTGGATGTAACAACCCGAATAATCCTAGTTGTATGTCGTGTAGGACCGTGACATATCGGCTAATCCTACGTGACGATCTTGGTCAACACTCGAGTGTCGACACCGAGGTAAATTAATAATTTAGATTAACTTTACATGTGTTTGATGTTGTGTAATATTTAACTAAGTATGTAAGTTTGCACGCGAGTGTAGGTTCATATCGTGAATTGGAGCGAACGGGAGAGCCATTTCATGGTGCGTGCACGCGGACATCGGGTAGTTGGGCCTTATGGTTAGTTCGTAGCTTATGAGTTATTTTTTCTAATTCAAGATGTAAACCTAAGTCACAATGGAATAACAATTAAGTGTCTAAGTTACATATGAAATTAAGAGAGACTAGTCTAAGTTTAAATCATTTAATTAGCCTAAGCTATCCACTTGAGAAATTTCAAATTTATCAGAAATGTCTAAGTCATGTTAGACTTAGTGGGTTATTAGTAGAAAATCATAGTGGAATTATGACAAATAAACATCATGGATGGTCATTGAGATTTGGGGCAAATGAAGATACTAAATTGATCAAATGATTTAAACTTGAGGCTAAGACCTATATCTAGGACTTTTATGTTTATTCATGCATGTTGAAAAGAAAAAAATTAGCACTACTTTGGGAGAGAAAAAGGAGATTCTTTACTAGAAATCAAGGAAATTGAGGTTTAAGTTAAAGGAACAAGCCAACACGAGTTAGGGCTCGAAAGAGATTGAAAGAAACAAACCTTAGGTATGAACATCTCCATACTCTTGTTCAATTGAATGCATGTTTGGGGCAATTGGGGCTGAAATCTTGAGATGAAGTTGAATACATTAATCCTATAATGATTTTGAACCTAACTTTGTGTGTTCAAATGCTTTTAAATAAACTCAATCAAGGTTGCTATGTTTTGATTGAAATGTATAAGTTTGAGTTCAAAAATTGGGGTTTTTGAGTTGATTCTAATTGGAACTAAAATTCCTATTTATATGGTTATTAGATGCAAGGGTTTTGATTTATTTAGGATTTTTTTAGTATGGTTTTAATGCTGGACAAAATTGAGTCATGATTTGGTTGATTATGATCAACGTGTTATTGGTGATGATGCATGAATGCTATGTGTTTGAAGAAATGCCATAATGCAAAGTTGCAAGAGTAGAAGTAGATTATGAACTCCCCGATTTATTTGGATTCATTTAGACCCCTTGAACTAAGTTTTGATTAGTAAAAATCAGTTGTGTGTTGCCATGACATGTTAGTATGTTTTGTTTCAAAAAAAATAATTGTGTTGTGGTTTAATAATATGAATTGGTTGAAAGTGTTGAGAATTCATGGGTTATGATTCGTTGGACTCTTTTGATGGTAGAACCCAAAACTTTAATGGATTGAAATAACAAATAAAATATAAAGAACAAGAAAATTGTGAGAGAAGAAGAAGATATATTTTTAAACTGAACCATAGAACAAGCAATCCCACAGCATTCAAGAGATTGGAATCTCCAAGAAATCAAATGAGTTTCTGAGCCAAGAAAAATATGCTGAATGCCCTTACAATATTTATGCATATCAAATTTATAATATTCCCCACTAACTAACTTTACAAGACTCTATGTGGGACTTATCATAATCCCTTACTAAAAGTATCAAAATAATTGTACACGAGTTACAAACTTACAGTTTGAGAGTGGCTTTTGAATTCAACTCTCACTGCAACATAATTAAGTTAGTAACTAGTTGAAAGAGCTCATTTCAACAATAAGAACAAAGCCTCAAACCCAAAATAATTGAGATGAGCTACATGGATGAAACTTTTCGCACTCTGCTTGATTACGTATTTGATAAGGCGTTTTTGTAATCATTCAAATCTTCTTAATCAATGCATATCAAGTTACCTTAGTATAACATCGAATTTCTTTAATTTATAATTTATAGAATTTTTTAATTAGGGCATTTGAAGGTCAACTTTGAATGTGTCCAAACCACAGCAATAACAACCTTACACAATTTTTGCATCTATTGTTGTTATTCTTACTTTCCTCATTATTTTTTTTATTCCCTATTTCATCTTTACGAGTTTTACCTCACGTCTACTTAAGCTTTCTTCCTTTCCACTACACACATTTTATGCATGTGCTATTCTTTTATGTTATGAACCATTGAATAGGTTCTTTGAATAACGGCTTGATTTATTCATATCATCATACCGATATATATATATATATAGAATCCTAATATAATGGAAAGTAGTAAATACTTAGCAACTGCTACTTTAGGTGGTTAGAAATAAGGAAACTACTAAATATGAACTTCCTATATAATAAAATAGCAATTACTTAAAATAAGAAACCTATTAAGTAATTAACATCGTACCATTTTACCACCACATTCCCTCCCATAAAGAATAGTTTGCCTAATTGCAAGCTTATAGAATTTTTTTAAGACTTGATATTTCTATCACAAAGTACACTTGTTTCACTCCACCACTTCATCCATCCAACTTGAATTTTATGTGTGGGATCATCCTCGATATGACAAATCAATTGTATGATTGAATCCTAACCATAGTTGTCACTTATCGATCAGATATAAATCATAGAATCAGTTGTCTATGGATCTTATTCAAATCATAATTCAAATCGTAATTCTTAGGATATTGATCTTTTCTTTCCTTTCTTAAAAAGTATACAAGAATTTGTATCATAGGATTTATGTTCAAGAAAGACACTTTTAATACATCACACGTGCGCACAAAGATTCATGTTCAGGAAAGACACTTTTAATACATTAAACACACGTGCATATGCATATGGATATTGTGTACTATACATGAATTAATCATATTCTAGCCATGAAAAAAAGATTAAATTTTAAACCTTAATCCTTCAAAGAAATGGCAAACATAAAAGTTGCTAAAAGAAATAAAAAACGGAGCGCCTATTCCAATATGTCTCAGCCACTCATTATTAGTAGCCCCTAGTGGATTAGTGTGTCCCTCTACTACCCCACTTAATTATAGTGAACTTCCCAACCTAATCTTCTCATATATTTGCCCCGTACATTAACCCCAACCAAAATCAACATCCCCAAGGCCCCAACCCTCGCCGCTAATAAGTTAATAATTAAACATGTTTTATAGTGTAATTTAGGCTCATTTTATATATAAATGATGATATTACACTAGGTATTCTCTTGCTTTTGTGATTTCAGGATTTAAATTGGAAAATGAAGTAATTGAAAAAAAAGGAATAAGAGTAAAACAGTCAATCTGGAGAAGAAGTTCAACGATTTGTATTTACACTAGGAATCGCCACCCAAATCGGTGGAAGTAAAATGTCAACTATTCTACAATGAATTGGAAGATATATTAGAAATTACCAGCTGAATCGATGGAGCACAAAAGACAAATTCAGTGATTAACTCCGCGATTTGTGTACAACTTAGGAATCGCTGAGGTCGGTCATGGTTTTCTTAGATGAATATGAAGAATTTGAGTTTATCTAGGATATGTATACTTAAGGTGACTGTAAAAAAAGCCAAAGAGTTTCGAAATAGCTCTCTTCGTTTTCTCTCCTTTATTTTATTGTTTTTTCTTAAACTTATTCTACACATTTTAGTTGATATTTGAAGCTACATTGAAGCTTTGATTTATTTTAAGGCATTTATTTATTTATTCATTATGTTTTTTAATTATATAACTCTATCTATGTTGAACATTATGTGTGCTATATAGTCGGTCCCAAGTCCGAATAAAGGAGTAGGACTCTGATGCCCATTTTCTATTCTCGAAAAATGGGTAAGGGATGTCGCAAACTCATTTTTCATACCCAAAAAGTGGGGGTGGGATGAAAAATAGAGGAGGATTATGATAGATTGATAGCCAGCGTAAAACTTTTGTCAATTTTTATGAAATGGATCAAACGTATATAAACATTTTGCACTTAATCGAGCACAATGGAAAAGTTAGATCTATATAGCCGACCCCGATTAATTTGGGACTGAGGCTATGTTATTGTGTGTTTTTTAATTATATATTTGCATTTTTTATTTTCAACATGACTAAGTAGTCTATCAATCTAAACAAACCCTAAAAATGTATATGCTTTGGATCGCTAGATAGTTATAATTAAGGACTTACAAACTTAATGCTTTAAATCTATTCATACATGTCAATCACATATTTAACAAGTTTTTGCGTATTGTAACTAAAGAAGATTAATATTGCATGCATAGCTGCAAATGTTTTACGTGATATTTTTATTCTAAATTTATATCTTTAGTTATTGACAACAATTATAGAAATAGTAACTAGGATTAATCTACATGCCTTTTTTCGAGTGGATGTTCTAGGTGATTGTGTTATAAGTTGTTTATTATGCAACTTCGATTCATATTGGCTTAGATTAGACATGATTTTCATTAAGTGCCAAGCTATTGTATTTTTATGTTATTGCATTTTATCCAATACGAAGATTTACAATGATTATAATGTGGCTTTTCATTGAATTTAGGAAAATCGGTAGTTGGCTAAAGGCTATCAACCTATTATGAATTAGAATTTATTGATTCCAATATTCCACGAGTTATGATTATAACTATAGTATGAAGTGATATAACTTTTTAGTGTTTGAAAACAATCCAAGTTTATTATATTGTTTAGTGGGGGTTTGTTTAAATGTTTGTTTAAGATATTTATATTTATATTGAATTTGAGTATTTTTTTTTTTACTTTAAATTTTTTGAATTAAGTTAGTTAAGTTGGCTAATTAATTTAGTAGTTATATATTTTAGTTATTTAGTATTTTAATTCTCGTTTAATTATATTAACTAAATTAATAAAAACAAGAAAAAATACTTTCCTTTTAGATTTGAAAAATCTCTCTGGAGACGATATCTCATTTACCACTACTACAAAATAAAAGAAAATACGGGAAACTATTGTGCACACTCGAAACGTGTCAGCCGCACTCCCCACCCATCTTCTTTTTGCCATATCTTCATCCCCTTGCCCACGAAAACTTCATTTTTGCCTCCACATACCTATCGTGGATGTGGCTCTCACGCCCATTATCTTCATTTGTCCCCCTCCCTCACTTCATTTCCTTATTTTTCCCTCTAGCCACTCCCACCTCCCACTTCACACGCACGAGCACTCTATCCCACCACTTCATCTCCTTACGCCATCCTTACCACCACACGTGTGTCTGGCCCTCGCACCTACCCACCCCACTAGCTTCATCTGCCCCCAACTTCAACTTCTTCCATATCTTCAATCATATTGAGTCGGACAAGGCAGCGGAACGAAGAATGTGACGTTGCCCTATTCGACAATGGCTTAGCCTAAATTCACATTTTTATTTAGTAATTTTTTTTCTCCAGCAATTTCTCCTGATTCATAAGTTGAAAATGAAAATGGTTTATTTGCATGTGCTAATCTTATATATTAAGGTAATATTGATTCTTTGTCATTGATCTATATGTATTTACGTATCTTAAAGCTCATCTAATGATCCACATCTTGACATGTATCCCACTGTAACGGCCTAAAATCATTAACTGTGTTTATGACTTTACACAGGCTCAACGACCCGTACTGTGGGACCCACACCATGATATGTCCGTTTACCGAGGCAAGGGCCGAGGTACATTTTATATTTGTGGTGATGTATGCCTAGTGTATTATATTTGTGTAGACTATTAAGTTAATTTTCTACGAGTGTGTAGGTATGGAGACGAGCGGGAACGTACCTCGAAGTCGCTTATCGACGTGGGACCGATGTAGCGGCATATTGGGGTACGTTTAATTTATTTGAATTAAATGCGACTTTATTTGGTAATGTGTGGTTGCAATGTGGCCACATGAACATTTAATGAATAAATGGGCCTATAGTTAGGAAAATAAAGTATGAAGCATAGGATATGCATCGAGACACTCGTTATGTAACGGCCCGCTTTTATTAATCCCGATTAACCGACTAATTACGAATTAATATCGTAAGCTCAGATCCACGTGGACGTCGTGGGAGAAGTTTATGACACGCCTAATCAGGAAATATGTTATTTTTCTGTGGCGAATATTTAATTATTTTACTATTGTTAATAGTTCGCGCCGCGTGAATTAAGAATTTCGCTTAGTCGCGTTGTGCGCTTATAGTGACAAAAGCGTTCGGTGTCGCGGTGTGCGCGTAACGCGGGTGTACGGGGTAGTATTGGATTGAGTTGTCACATCAAATCACACATCACATCAAAAGTCACATCAACTATTCATCATCATTGCTTTTTGTCCTTTCTCACCAAATAACAAAAAAAAAAAAAAAAAAAAAAAAAAATGTGTTTTTGTTTAAAAACGGGAGAGAGAGATGGAGGAGAAGAAACGGTGAAGGGAGAGAAGAGAGAAAGAGAGAGCAGAGAGGGTGAGTGACTGCCAGAGAGGAAGCTCCGGCGAGGAGCTTGGCGGGGCAGCGGCGGCGAGCTCGGCGGGACAGCAGTGGCGAGCTCGGCAGTGCGGGTTGGCGAGCTCGGCAGTGGGCGAGCTCGGCGGTGGCGAGCTCAAGTGAGTTTTCGCTCATTCTCTCTTTGAATTTCAGTTCTTTGAATCGATTGTGTGGTGTTGATGTTCGGATTATTGTTGTTGTGTTGTGTGTGAAAAAAAAAAAAAAAAAAAAAAAAAAAAAAAAAAAACTGGTTCTCAAACCAGGAAGAAGAAAAAGAAGAAGAAGGTGCACACGCGCTGTGCGCGCGTGTGCAGCCTATCGGGCCGGGCCGCTGGACGCGGGCCGGGCCGCTGGACGCGGGCCGGGCCGCTGGACCGCGGGCCGGGCCGCTGGACCGCGGGCCGGGCCGCTGGACCGCGGGCCGGGCCGCTGACCGCGGGCCGGGGCGGTCCAGGGCGGGTCGGCCCGACCCAATCCAACCCCGGACCGGTCCGGACGGGTCGGGTCCGACCCGTTTGGGTCACCCGTCCCAGTGCTACAGTAAAAACAAAGAAAAGGGGAAAAAGAGAGAAAAAATTGGGAAAAATCATGGAAAATTCCAGAAAAATGAGAAAAATTATGAAAAATCATATTGCGACCAAATATATAGAATATATGAAAAATAAAATATTTGGATATTTTGGACGCGACTTTTTGCGCGGGTTTGCCTCGAAAAGCGCAAAATAAACAATTTGTCTTAAAAAGTTTTAGGAAATTGTTGTAAATTTTCATGATAAATTAAGTTTATATAAATGGACACCAGGGACTTAGGAGGCTATAGTCGGGTGTCGGGTACGCATCTCGAGGCTAATGTGGGACATTTTAAAGGCATTGGAGGTAAGTAAACCCACGAGAAAGTCAGCTTAGAATTTACTTATTTTCCGTGCGAATTATTTATTTCATATTACTTTTCGCCAGTTCAGTTTTCATGTTTACTCTATTCCCGTGTGTGTTTGTGTATGGTCGACGGGACGGTGATCTCGAGAGATGTGTTGGACGGGGTCTACCGTTCAACAGATTCCTCTCATTTGAGGCGTTGGGCGGAAGTCTAACTTCCGATCAACATGTTTCCTCTTTCGACCGCGAAGAGGGGGTGTTGATTTTCTTCACCTTCAGGGCCTTCTCGATTTAGTTTTTGTCCCATGTTCGACAGCTATACACCACACTCGCGTTCCGTATTGTTGATTATCTCACGACTTATATTCATGCTTTATATTTCAGTTCATTTACTTATATGCATGAATTGTAGCCGTTTTCTTGGAATTCTTGTGAGTACTAACTGAATTTCTCTGGAATTTACTTACCTGGGATTTGTCATTGTTTTCGGTGACAAATCGCAGATTCTACGACGAGCCGGGAAAAGATAGTGATTGGCGACTACTTTTGATTTGGAATGTTTCCACTAGCTTACTCGTAGGTGTTTGAATTTATATATATATATATATATATATATTTTTTGGGAACATTTTTGGGAGACTTTTTCACCCGATACATGTATATTAAGGCATATTATATATCTTGTCGCCTTAAATAATATACGTGGTATCATGTACTGGGTTTCCACCTCATAGGTTGTTAAATAATGCATAACATATCTACATTAATTATATGCATATTATGAAGGCTTCCGTTATTCAAAATAACATGAAGAGAATCATAATAAATAAATTAGTTTATAACTTGGTATATTTTGTTAAATAATCGTTTAAGTATCAAAATTTACTAAGTTGGAGAATTAGGTGGTAAGTTCGTCGGCCGTCAAGTTAAGTGTGCAGGCGACGTGGCATGCTTGGTGACGTGTCTCGCGACGTGGCGGTGCCCAGTTTGTCTCGGAGTTTGGGGCCGTCACAGTTGGTATCAAAGCTTAGGTTCAGGCGAACCTAGGGGAAAGTTTTGAAAATCATATGGCATAAGACATTGTGATACCAACGTCACGCTTGGTATCGTAGAGCGAGAGTTCGAGGAGCCGGAAATTAATCGAAAGAGAATAAAACTTAACAACAAACATTAGATGTGGAAACCCGAAGATCCTGACTTAGAACTTTAGTTGGGAAGCGAACATGGAACGGATAGTGTCAAGGCTTATACGTTATATATTTTGATGTGTAATAGTATATATGCGTATACGAGGCTGATACGGACGTTCGCGATTTGCAAATTCGATATGGAGGCCAGCCGAGCGGCCTGACACCTGTCAACTCGGATCAGACCTTCCACGGCACGTTCGCACTCCGTAATTTACAACTCGAAAAGATTATTCGATTGTTTCGAGCGTGTGTAGCGGCAATAGCGGCCCCTGCCACACTCGTCGTCACCACTACCGTAAAGCAGATAGTTGTTGCACCGACTGTTCCAGCGACCTCGCTTACGACTACGACTACCGAGATACTGTCAGCAGTAACTACACCATTGACTACGTCGATCGTGGCACCGACACAAATTACATCCTAGGAGATCACATCCGAGATGTTTTTATTAGCTGAGACGAAATTGATTAAGGAGTTCGTTCGTTTTCAGCTAAGCTACTGTCATGGAGGCGGAGACCCAGATGTAGCTGGAAAGTGAATAATTTCACACGAGAAACTTTATGGACTTTCAAGGATTCACGACGGCATACGGGCTAGGATTTCCGAATTTATGCTCAGGGGAGATGCCGCAGTATGGTGGACCGCCCACACAGCCGCTCACGGAGAGCCGAGTACTTGGGTAGAGTTCAAGAAATTATTTTATGACCAGTATATCCCGATCGAGATTCAGCTGAGGCAGGGTGGCCAGACGGTGTCGCAATACATGGAGAGATTCACATACCTGCTTACTTTTGCGATGGATGTAGCTGGGACCGAGCGACTTCATGTCCACTATTTTATTCGAGGACTCCGACCAGAGATTGGGGGCGGAAAACCACGCGCGTAGGGAGCGTGGATGGAGTGGGTGGTCTTGACCCACTCTACTTGGGGTCCCAGCGACCTGCGAGGTCGGAATGAGACCGGCGAGGTGGGATTAGACCCACGAGGTAGGAGACCGGCGAGGTAGGACTAGGCCTTCACAAAATTAATCTACCTGAGATTCCAGCGACCTGCGAGGTCGGAATGAGACCCGCGAGGTGGGATTAGACCCACGAGGTAGGAGACCGACGAGGTAGGACTGTGCCTTCACTAAATTACTCTACCTGGGGTTCCAACGACCTGCGAGGTCGGAGTGAGACCTGCGAGGTGGGATTAGACCCACGAGGTAGGTGACCGGCGAGGTGGGACTGGGCCTTCACAAAATTTCTCTACCTGGGGTTCCAGCGACCTGCGAGGTCGAAGTGAGACCTGCGAGGTGGGATTAGACCCACGAGGTAGGCGACCGGCGAGGTGGGACTGGGCCTTTACAAAATTTAATTATTAGTTCAAATAATAAATGTTTGGAGAGGGTGACGGTGTATCATTTTATACCTAGCCACCTGATAGGTGAGTTAGGGCTCGACCATATTTTGAGCCAACACATGTCATTATCGGCATGACAGCCGAATGTAAGAAGTTGCCATAACCAAATTGGCATAGGATGCATATTTTTGGTTGGCAAACGAAAATTGCCGAGAATATTTACGTAAGCCATTACTTTCTAGGTTAGTGTGCCACCAGTTTAAACGTTGCAACAAGTAAGGAAGGGCAGAGTCCGAGGATGTAGCTGTCGTTAGGTCTGAGATTGTTGTAGATCACACGAAGAAAATTTGGATAACTCATCAGAGGTTACAAGCTGCTCATGACAGACAAAAGGAGTACGCGAACAAAGACCATGACGGGCTAAGTTGTGAAGTGGATGATTTGTTCCACTTGAAGGTTTATCCCTTGAAGGGTCCCATTGGGGAGAGAGTCTCTACCGTGCGAATACGATACTCCACTTGTTTCAAGGTAAAGATCGAATTAAATCTGAATTTCGGGACGAAATTCCCCTTAGTTGGGAAGATTGTAACGGCCCGCTTTTATCAATCCCGATTAACCGACTAATTACGAATTAATATCGTAAGCTCAGATCCACGTGGACGTCGTGGGAGAAGTTTATGACACGCCTAATCAGGAAATATGTTATTTTTATGTGGCGAATATTTAATTATTTTACTATTGTTAATAGTTCGCGCCGCGTGAATTAAGAATTTCGCTTAGTCGCGTTGTGCGCTTATAGTGACAAAAGCGTACGGCGTCGCAGTGTGCGTGTAACGCGGGTGTACGGGGTAGTATTGGATTGAGTTGTCACATCAAATCACACATCACATCAAAAGTCACATCAACTATTCATCATCATTGCTTTTTTTCCTTTCTCACCAAATAACAAAAAAAAAATGTGTTTTTGTTTAAAAACGGGAGAGAGAGATGGAGGAGAAGAAACGGTGAAGGGAGAGAAGAGAGAAAGAGAGAGCAGAGAGGGTGAGTGATCGCAGAGAGGAAGCTCAGTGCAAGGAGCTTGGCGGGCAAATGGCGGCGAGCTCGGCGGGACAGACGTGGCGAGCTCGGCGGGACAATGGTGGCGAGCTCAGCGGTGGCGAGCTCGACCCCATTAATCAAGTGAGTTTTCGCTCATTCTCTCTTCGAATTTCAGTTCTTTGAATCGATTGTGTGGTGTTGATGTTCGGATTATTGTTGTTTGTTGTTGCGTTGTGTTGAAAGAAAAAAAAAACGGTTCTGGTTCTCAAACCAGAAAGAAAAAAGAAGAAGAAGAAGTGCACACGACCATGCGGGGGGCGGTCGAGAGCGGGTCGGCCCGACCCGTTTGGGTCGGCCCAACCCAATCCAACCCCGGACCGGTCCGGACGGGTCGGTCCGACCCGTTTGGGTCGACCCGACCCAAGGCTACAGTAAAAACAAAGAAAAGGGGAAAAAGAGAGGAAAAATTGGGAAAAATCATGAAAAATTCCAGAAAAATGAGAAAAATTATGAAAAAATCATATTGCGACCAAATATATAGAATATATGAAAAATAAAATATTTGGATATTTTGGACGCGACTTTTTGCTCGGGTTTGCCTCGAAAAGCGCAAAATAACTAATTTGTCTTAAAAAGTTTTAGGAAATTATTGTAAATTTTCATGATAAATTAAGTTTATATAAATGGACACCAGGGACTTAGGAGGCTATAGTCGGGTGTCGGGTACGCATCTCGAGGTGAATGCGGGACATTTTAAAGGCATTGGAGGTAAGTAAACCCACGAGAAAGTCGGCTTAAAATTTACTTATTTTCCGTGCGAATTATTTATTTCATATTACTTTTCGCCAGTTCAGTTTTCATGTTTACTCTATTCCCGTGTGTGTTTGTGTATGGTCGACGGGACGTGATCTCGAGAGATGTGTTGGACGGGGTCTACCGTTCAACAGGATTCCTCTCATTTGAGGCGTTGGGCGGAAGTCTAACTTCCGATCAACATGTTTCCTCTTTCGACCGCGAAGAGGGGGTGTTGATTTTCTTCACCTTCAGGGCCTTCTCGGTTTAGTTTTTGTCCCATGTTCGACAGCTATACACCACGCTCGCGTTCCGTATTGTTGATTATCTCACGACTTATATTCATGCTTTATATTTCAGTTCATTTACTTATATGCATGAATTGTAGCCGTTTTCTTGGAATTCTTGTGAGTACTAACTGAATTTCTCTGGAATTTACTTACCTGGGATTTGTCATTGTTTTCGGTGACAAATCGCAGATTCTACGACGAGCCGGGAAAAGACAGTGATTGGCACCTTTGATTTGGAACGCTTCCACTAGCTTACTCGTAGGTGTTTGAATTTATATATATATATATATATTGGGAACATTTTTGGGAGACTTTTTCACCCGATACATGTATATTAAGGCATATTATATATCTTGTCGCCTTAAATAATATACGTGGTATCATGTACTGGGTTTCCACCCCATAGGTTGTTAAATAATGCATAACATATCTACATTAATTATATGCATATTATGAAGGCTTCCGTTATTCAAAATAACATGAAGAGAATCATAATAAATAAATTAGTTTATAACTTGGTATATTTTGTTAAATAATCGTTTAAGTATCAAAACTTACTAAGTTGGAGAATTAGGTGGTAAGTTTGTCGGCCATCAAGTTAAGTGTGCAGGCGACGTGGCATGCTTGGTGACGTGTCCGGCGACGTGGCGGTGCCCAGTTTGTCTCGGAGTTTGGGGCCGTCACACGTTAACCCATCATGAGGCAAGGTGTCACATTTTTAGTCACTCACAAGTGACTTGGGGGACAAATGGGGCAATGTGCTCCATGTGATGAGCCTCTAGATAAGTGTGCACATCAAGATCAAAGGCTAGCATTTAAACCACATTATGTATATAATGTACACCCCAATTGGGATTCTTATCCTCACCACCACCACCACTAAAAACACTCTAATTTGGGAGAGAATAGAGGAAGAAGAAGACTCGCTAGAGGAAGAGAAGGAGAAGGAGAGAACCCAGTGAGTTTGTTGTTTCAGTTATAGGATGGAGTGGTGTTGGTAGGGTATATGGAAGAAGACTCAGGAGCTTGGGAGCTCCCGTGATCCCGAGGAAGGAAACGACTCAGGAGAGTCATCTCCCTTCCCTACACGAGCTGGGGTGGATCGCCAACCCCAGCTCGTGACAGAAACACAAGAAAAAATTAAAAAAATTCTTCGCTCCCTAACGAAACAAGGAGTCCCTGGTTCATTGGGGAAGAAGAGCCTAAACGAGCCGGGCCAAAGGGCTATAGGCCGAGAAAGGCCCAGCGCCTTGGCCAAGGTCAGGTCGACCCGACCCAAAGCAAAAAGAAAAAATGAGAAAAAAATGAGAAAAATGTAGAAAATTGGAAAAACAAATCTAGAAAATAGGGAAAAATTCTGAAAAATTATATTTCGACAAAATAAATAGAAAATAATGAGTTTCTAGGAAAAGTAAAATAATTGGAGTTTCGGACGAGCATTTTGGCGGTTTTTACCTAAAAAAAGGCTAAATGGGCCAATTGGCTGAAAATAAATAAAAAATTTTGAGAAATTTGTTTCGACTTCGATTTAGCCTAAAGTGTTACATTATTAAATTTTAGGGAATTAAGGGGAGAATTCAGGCGTTTGGGCATGCATTTCGAATTTGTCAAGGGATCGGATAGATTGGGACAAGCGTGTGAATTGTAAGTACAACTGCAAGAATTTTATATTTCATTTCATTCATCTTTATTGATTTATTGGTCTATTGGTATACAGTCCTACTTGAACTCGCACATCATGTTGTTCTTGTATCTATTCAGGGATGAATATTGTGACATGATGCCTTGTGAATTGTTTCGTTGCCTCGATTCCTGCACTTGACGTCATTCTTGAACAAAATTGATAAAAAAAACATGATAATGGAATAATGTGGATTTAAGTAGACTTGTATTCGATTTTCTTTGGGCTTTGTAGCCTAACTTATCTTGGTATCTTAGAATTTTAGGATTTATTTGTCTTTGAAATTAAAGTAGGGATTATCTAGTGTGCATTGCACGAGAGATGCGCGGTTCACGGGGACATGGGTCTATCGGGGTTCTGGCACTCACCACTACACTTGCGCGGCACACGAGTTATGGGACTCGGGGTGGACGACAAGCATGAGATTGATGTTATAAAGCGTAGAGCGCAACTCCGCTATTTATGTGAGATATGTTGAGCACTGCTCCATATAGTAGTGGGAAAAGGTAGGTGATAGGTCTCAATGCCGACCGAACGTAGATCATCTCGACTTAACCTGTATCTGTTTCTACATCTTTAACTGTGGTATTTACATGCATTACTTGTTTCAGCAACTTATTTCGCTATTTTATGTTTTTAAATATTATTCATTTATTTTGGAAATATGGCATATAATTCTTCAGTTAGTACTTAAATATCACTATACTCACCGTCTAGTTTGTGACGGTGGGTGTAGGTCCGTCGAGCAGCAGCAGACCGAGGAATGAGAAGATCGACGACTTCCTCTGAGTAGTTCGGCAACTCTCCTCACTCATTTGTATGTCTCGACTTTTGTTGTATTATTATTTGTCATTTTGGGTTGTACATTGGGTTGAGTGAATAGTGTCCTATATATAAGTGCTTGTGATGTTGTCTTTTCTTGGTTTTCCACACTTATGAATTTTTGGAGAATGAATGATTTCGCTTAATGATAATGGGATTAGAATTACCTTTAAATTAGATAATATATCAATACATGGATTTGGAGGAATATAGGGACGAAAGGTTGACTAATACGTAATTAAGTTTTAGGTGATTTGGATTAAGGCTTGATCACGGGATTAGGCCGGGCGATGCCCTGTTTAGTAATTGGGGTCGTCACAATTGGTATCGAGCATAGGTTCAGAGACCATAATGTATAAAATAAAAATCGTAATTGTGGAAACCAGATTACTCATTGCCTAGACACCATTAGTTGGGAAGTGAGTGATAGTGAGATAGGGGATTTCTTATATGTACTTGTTAATTGGTAGATGTATATATCTACTTATGCGTTACGTCACGTCAAAACTGATTCGCGTTTGTTCTCCATTGCAGACCCCGAAGGCTGATACACACGGGGGAGGAGATGTAACGGCCCAGCCCTGCCCTCGATCCATGCTGGACCATGCAGGTAGTGTGAGCCTGCGACTGAGGCCCGCTCACACCATCTGTGTCCCCATCACATGCCTGCCCTCGAGCCCTCACGTGAGGCACATTCTTTCACCTCCCACAACTCGAACCCGCGCCTTGGAGGCTTAAGGTTACGAGTGTGACGGACCGCATAGGCAGTGTGAGCTTGCGACAGATGGTGTAAACGAGCCTCGATCCACAGCTCACACCGCTCGCGCGGTCCGTCACACTTGTGACCTTAAGCCTCCAGGGCGCGGGTTCGAGTTGTGGGAGGTGAAAGATTGTCCCTCACGTGAGGGCTCGAGGGCAGGCATGTGAGGGGGATACAGATAGTGTGAGCGGGCCTCAGTCGCAGGCTCACACTACATGTGCGATCCAGCAGGGCTCGAGGGCAGGGTTGGGCCGTTACAATGAAAAGGTCACGAGTTTGATGAGTTGTGTAGCACTGGGCCACGATGGCTCGATGGTACAAGCCTCGATAAACTGGTGCTCTTAAGCCTCTAGGACCCAGTTCGAGACTTGGGAGGCGAAAGACTGTGCCTCACGTGAGGGCTCGAGGGCAGGCACGTGAGGGGCAAGGCTCGAGGGCAAGGCTGGACCGTTACAGGAGATATTGAGCCTAGCGATAGTTCGCCTCCTACTATAGCGTAGGATTTACAACGGCTATCTAATCGAGTGACAGATTAAGGCCAGCAATTGACCGGTTTCATCGCTATGATGACCATTCATTTTGCTCCACTGGCATCGACATCAACTTCTACGACTGCTACAACGACTGTCCGGCGCCAACACTTCTTACTGCAGCCTTAACAACTTCGATAGCCGTGACCGCACCAGTGGTGGAGACAGTTGAGGTAGTACCGTCTCCCACGCCCACATCTTCTAGCACTTCAGTAGAAGTTCAGCTGGTGAAGGACTTCATCAGACTCAAACCAGCTTATTTTTCAATGGAGTCAGGGATTTTCAGAAAATTGAGAAATGGATCCTGTCGCAGGAGAAGTTACATCGGGTATTGAGAATTGAGGATAGACTTCAAGCAGAGATCTAAACATATACGCTCGAGAGAGACGTCGACGTGTGATGGTGTATGACAATGGCCACTCACGGGAGTTCGAGAAATGGGATGTTTTCAAGCAGAAGTTTTATCGGCAGTATTTTCCACTTCAATCATAAAGCGATTGAGACGAGAGTTCATGGACTTGAGAAAGGGGCCAAATGAGCCTATGATGCAGTACATGGACCGATACGATTATCGGCGCTAATTTGTTGGGGATTTAGTGATAGATGAGATCGGGATGTGTATCGCTTCGGTGATGGACTCAGACACGATATCGGGTATTACTTTGTTAGCTCGGACGCGAGGACACTCACCGAGATCTATAAGCGAGCCCTAACGCATGAGACATACTATCTGGGCAGAGTTGCTGATAGTAGAGCACCGGGTCCAGTTTTGTCTACAGAGCAGGCCTTAGAGTATGAGAAGAGGAGACAGAGAGGGTAAGGGAGTAAAGGGATGGAACCGAGGATCTCAGAGTTTGAAGACAGCTACGCACCCACTGGTTGTGCCTCTTGTATCATCTATTGCTCCAGCATATAGCACAATGGGGCAGACTTCCCTTGCCACCTCCCATTAGACCAGCCTTACCAGCTCTCGTTGTTCCTACACTTTCTGTCCCACATGCTTCACGGTAGCAGCCTCAAGGTGGCAGAGGTCGAGGCAGATGTAGAGGCCGAGATACTAAATAGAGACCAAAACAGATGCGAAAATTGGGTCAGTATTAGGTACATGGCCTATCTCAAACTCAGGGCCGCGCAAACAGTTGACATGCTACATATGTGGACATGTCAGACACATCGTGAGAGAGTGCCCGCATCTTGCAGCAGTGTACGCACAACAGGCCTGAGATGAGGTTCACATGGTAGCCTAACTAGACGCCGACACTACACGAGGTCTTATTGAGGGTACGGTTTTTATTTGCGATCACGATTTATATGTTTTATTTGATTCTGGATCTACCGTATCTTTTATTGTTGGTATAATGATAGACATCCTAGGTTGAAACATGTTAGGCTTAGCGTACATTTGATCTTGAATACTACAGTCGGGGATAGAGTTTACCCTCAGAGTATTGTGGAGAAATGTCTTGTTGAGATAGATGGAGTAGAGCTACCTGCTGATTTTAGAGTCCTCGAATGTTTGGAGTTTGACGCGATTTTAGGAATGGACTGGTTAGCTGCATATCATGCTCATATCAATTGTTTCAACAAGATAGTGATATTTGATATCCCAAGGCATCCGTCATTCACTTATAAAGGTAGTGCAGCAAGGATTGTAGGAACCAGAGGTCGATCTGCGACTAGTGAGGAGATGGAAACATTGATTTCGATGTACACTGTACTAGAGAGTCAGGGACCTAAGTTGGAAGATATACGGATTGTTAGAGAGTTTCTTGATGTTTTCCCAAGGATTTACCTGGTTTACCGCCGCCGCGAGAGATCGATTTCATTATCGAGTTGGTATCAAGTACGAAACCGATTTCTATACCACCATATCGGATGGCACCACGAGAGCTAGAAGAGTTGAAGACTCAGCTCCATGATTTGGTACATAAGGGTTTCATCACACCTTCTATGTCGTCATAGGGAACACCCATCCTTTTTGTGAAGAAAAATGATGGTACGTTGAGACTTTGTATCGACTATTGACGGTTGAACAAAGTCACAATTAGGAACAAATATCCACTCCCAAGGATAGATGATTTATTTGATCAGTTGAGAGAGCACAATTTTTCTCCAAGATAGACCTGCGATTTAGGTATCATGAGCTTAGGATTAGGGACGATGATAGGTTCATTACAGTTTTCAGCACGAGATATGGACATTTTCAGTTCACAGTCATGTCGTTTGGGCTGACCAATGCTCCAACAATGTTTATGGATCTTGATGCATCGTGTTTTTAGACCGTTTCTTGATCGATTCATGATAGTCTTCATCGATGGTATACTAGTATACTCGAAGACGAGGGAGGATCACGAACAACACCTTAGAGAGACGTTGCAGACTTTGAGGGAGCATAGATTATACGCCAAATTTAGTAAATGTGAATTCTGGCTGTCAGATGTCAAATTTCTGGGACATGTTGTCGGAGCAGCAGAGATATCAGTGGATCCATCCAAGATTCAGACGATTATCGATTGGCCAACACCGACTTTAGTGGCTGAGACCAGAAGTTTTCTGGGTTTTGCAAGGTATTATCGCCGATTTGTGAAGGATTTTTTGAAAATCGCTTCACCAATTACTAAATTGACTCAGAAAGATGTGAGATTTCATTGGTCTGAGGAATGTGAGAAAGCATTCGCTTAGTTGAGAGGTTATTGACTATTGCGCCAGTATTAGTGTTACTAGAGGTTGGACAGGGATTCTCCGTCTATACCGATGCTTCTCATAGAGGTCTGGGATGTGTGTTGATGCAGGGTACTAGTACAGTAGCATATGCATCCAGACAATTGAAGGTACATGAAAAGAATTATCCAACGCATGACTTAGAGTTAGCAACAATAGTGTTTTCATTAAAAATATGGAGACATTATTTATATGGAGAGACGTTTACACTCTTTATTGATCATAAGAGTTTGAAGTATCTCTTCACACGGAAGGATATGAATATGCAGCGGTGCAAATGGCTAGAATTTTTGAAAGATTACGACTTTTCCTTGGAATATCATCCGGGAAAAGCGAATGTAGTCGCATATGCGCTGAGTAGGATACATGTTGGAGATGCGAAGGTTCCTATTGAAACTCGAGTTGAGATTTACGCGCAGATGAAGAGTACGGACCGTATCTACACAAAAGAAAGTGGCAGAGGGTCATAGGACCAACAGGTTGTACTCCAGGTTTAGTGAGTTAGCGTAGAGTGCAGATTGTGTTGATTGGATGGAGACATCTGACAAGTGTTTGCGCTTCAAGGGCAGACTGTGGATACCGTCAGTACTAGAGCTGAGAAAGGATATTCTTCAGGAGTCACGCCGTTCTAGATTCATTATTCATACAGGCAAGACCAAGATGTACAACAACATGAAGATGCATTTTTGGTGGCCTGGGATGAAAGCGGATGTGTCAATGTTTATTAGGAACTGTGGGATATGTCAACAACTGAAGGCTGAACATCGCAGACCCAGAGGATTTCTACAACCTCTTCCCATCCCACGATGGAAGTGGGAAGACATTGTTATGGATTTTGTGAGAGGATTGCAGAGAACCACCCGGAGACATGATTCCATCTGGGCGATTGTTGATAGAGTGACAAAGTGTACTTATTTTCTACCAGTGGTTGCACATTATATATTTTATCAGTTGAGTATATGTTTGAGCGAGAGATTATTAGACTGCATGGGGTACCAATAACTATTACGTCAGACAAAGTTGTTATGTATACATCTAGGATGTGGTGGAGTATGCAAGAGCAGTATGGTACGCGCCTACTGTTTAGTACAACTTTTCATCATTAAACTGATGGGCAGATTGAGAGATTGATACAGGTTCTCAACGATATGCTACGGGCATGCGTCTTGGAGTTTGGCGGATATTGGGAGGAGTACCTATCGTTATGTGAGTTTGTATATAACAACAGTTATCAGGTCAGTATTGAGATTGCGCCTTTTGAGGCTTTGTATGGTAGACCATGTCGCTCGTCATTGTGTGGGGCTGAGCTAGAGGATCGGGAGACCGTGGGGCCTGAGATTGTTGTCGTTCACACGGAGAAGGTACGACTGATTCATTAGAGACTCAAGGGAGCCTAGGATCGACAAAAGAAGTATGTTGACAGATATCGCGGTGATCTCACGTACATCGAGGAATCCTTTGTCTATTTAAAAGGTTTCCCTCGAAAAGGTCTTTAGAGGTTTGGAGTGAAAGGTAAACTTGCACTGAAATTTATCGTACCTTTTAGAATTAAGAAACGGGTCGGAGAGGTTGGTACGAGCTTGAGCTACCTCCACAGATGTGAGAAGTTCATCCAGTTTTTCATATATTCATGCTTCGATTAGCTGAGTCGAGAGCAGGTGATCGTTCTACCGTAGATTTGAGCCACAAAGACTTGACCGAGGATATGTCATACGAGAAGCATCATGTTCAGATCTTAGATCAAAGGGTACACCAATTGAGAAATAAGTTTATCCCAAAAGTACTTGTCAAGTGGCAGTTTCATGATGATATAGAACTCATTTGGGAACGGGAGGACTATATGCGAAATAGGTTTTCGTACCTCTTTGAGTAAGGTATACATGTTGGTTCGATTTTTAAATTTCGAGGATGAAATTTTCATTAGTTAGGAAGAGTTGTAACAGCCCAAAATTTCTAACTGTGTTTATGTCTTTAAACGGGCTCAACAACCCGTATCGTGGGACCCACACCGTGATATATTCATTTACCGAGGCATGGACCGAGGTACATTTTATATTTGTGGTGATGTATGCCTAGTGTATTGTATTTGTTTAGACTATTAAGTTAATTTTACATGAGTGTGTAGGTATCGAAACGAGCGGGGACGTACCTCAAGTCGCGTGTCGACATGGAACCGAGGTAGCGGCATATTGGGGTACGTTTAATTTATTTGAATTAAATGTGACTTTATTTGGTAATGTGTTGTTGCAATGTGGCCATATGAACATTTAATGAATAAATGGGCCTGCATCGAGACACGCGTTAACCCATCATGAGGCAAGGTGTCACATTTTTTAGTCACTCACAAGTGACTTAGGGGACAAGTGGGGCAATGTGCTCCATATGATGAGCCTCGGGATACGTGTGCACATCAAAATCAAAGGCATGCATTTAAACTACATTTTGTATATAATGTACACCCCAATTGGCATTCTTATCCTCACCACCACCACCAAAAACATTGTAATTCAGGAAAGAGAAAGGAAAAGAAGAGTCGCTGGAGAAGGAGAATGAGAAGGAGAGAACTCGAGTCGAATCAAGGTGAGTTTGTTGTTTCAGTTATGGGATGGAATGGTGTCGGTAGAGTTTATAGAAGAAGACTTAGGAGCTTGGGAGCTCTCGTGCTCTCGAGGAAGGAGATGACTCGGGAGAGTCATCTCCCTCCCTAAATGAGCTGGGGTGGATCGCCAACCTCAGCTCGTGACCAAAACACAGGAAAAAATAATAAAAATCTTCACTCCCTAACGAACCAGGGAGTCCCTGGTTTGTTGGGGAAGAAGAGCCCAAACGGACCAGCCTGGGCTAGGGTCGGGTCGACCCGATCGATAACAAAAAAAGAGAAAAAAAAAAAAAAAAAAAAAAAAGAAAAAAATTAGAAAAATTGGAAAAAATTCTAGAAAATTGGGAAAAATTATGAAAAACTCTATTTTGACAAAATAAATAGAAAATAATGAATTTCTAGGAAAAATAAAATAATTGGAATTTCGGATGAGCCTTTTTGGAGGTTTTACCTCGAAAAACGCTAAATGGGCCGATTAGCCGAAAATAAATAAAAAATTTTGAGAAATTTGTTTTTGACTTCGATTTAACCTAAAGTGTTACATTATTAAATTTTAGAGAACTAAGGGGAGAACTCAGGTGTTTGGGCACGCATTTCGAATTTGTCGAGGGATCGGATAGATTGAGACAAGCGTGTGAATTATAAGTACAACTGTGAGAATTTTATATTTCATTTCATTCATCTTTATTGATTTATTGGTCTATTGGTAGACAGTCATACTTGAACTCGCACATCATGTTGTTCTTGTATCTATTCAGGGATGAATATTGTGACATGATGTCTTGTGAATTGTTTCGTTGCCTCTATTCCTACACTTGACGTCATTCTTGAACAAAATTGAAAAAAAAAATGCTAATGGAATAATGTGGATTTACGTAGACTTGTATTCGATTTTCTTTGGGCTTTGTAGCCTAACTTATCTTGGTATCCTAGAATTTTGGAATTTAGTTGTCTTTGAAATTAAAGTAGGGATTATCTAGTGTCCATTGCACGAGAGATGCGCGGTTCATGGGGACATGGATCTACCGGGGTTCTGGCACTCACCACTACACTTACGCACACACGAGTTATGGGACTCGAGGTGGTCGGCAAGCATGAGATTGATGTTATAAAGCATAGAGCCCAACTCCGCTATTTAAGTGAGATATGTTGAGCGTAGCTCCATATAGTAGTGGGAAATGGTAGGTAATAGGTCTCACCGCCGACCGGACGTAGATCATCTCGACTTAGCCTGTGTCTGTTTCTACATCTTTAATTGTTGTATTTACTTGCATTACTTATTTCAGCAATTTGTTTCGCTACTTTATGCTTTTAAATACTATTCATTTTTATTTTGGAAATGTGGCATAGAATTCTTCTTAGTACTTAAATATCACTATACTCACCGTCTAGTTTATGACGGTGGGTATAGGTACGTCGAGCAACAGCAGACCGGGGAAGGAGAAGATCGGCGATTTCGTTTGAGCAATTCGGCGACTCTTCTCACTCATTTGTATGTCTCGACTTTTGTTGTATTATTATTATGTCATGTTGGGTTGTACATTAGGTTGAGTGAATAGTGTAGTGTCCTATATATACGTGCTTGTGATGCTGTATTTTCTTGGTTTTCCACACTTAGGAATTTTTGGAGAATGAATGCTTTCGCTTAATGATAATGGAATTGGAATTACATTTGGATAATATATCAATACATGGATTTGGAAGAACATATGGACGAAAGGCTAACTAATACGTAATTAAGTATTAGGTGATTTAGATTAAGGCTTGATTTCGGGATTAGGCCGGGGTGCCATGTTTAGTAGTTGGCCGGGGCGTCACACACACGAACTCCCACTAACTTAATCCAAGTTTCATCAATTGGCTACTCACATGGTTCCTAAATGTGTCAACACGTATTTCAAGAAAAATCTTATGATTCCCATTTAATTAACTTAACTATAGACCTTGATTTATTTGATTTAATTACTTTAGCTTTGGCCCATTATAATCCATATGGTTAGTGTTTTTATTCACCAAAATTAACAAATTTTGTGATCCTACTAACCTTCGACTACTCGACACTCGATGCCTCACATCACGACACACATTTCAAGATACGTTATAACCTATTGTTTTAATTTAATCAACTTAGCTTATGGTTACACTACCCATTTTATTTAACCAACTAATCATCCTAACGTGAATTAGTCGAGTTTTATAGTGTACCTGTAGTTCGCCTACTTGATATCCGCATTGACACGCCTTTCGAACCGAATACCCGTCACACCAACTCGCTCGATAGCAACGTACACACATGCGATGTTACAATAATATAATGTTTTAAACGCCGCATATAAACAACTATCATCTACAAAATAACATATTTCCTCTATTCTCGTGTCCAAATCAATCGAATTATCCCCATAACGCCTGAATTACGACCGTTAATCCTCAAGATTAATGCTAATCCTAGTTTAATTAATTTGGGACATTACAATTCTTCCCAACTAAAAGAATCTCGTCTCCGAAATTTAGATCTCGAGGGACTTATAATTCACCTATACCAGGAATTGAAATAGCGGCGGAAAAACTGATGGCGCCAACTCATGCTCGAACCCCGCTAGGCCATATTTCAGTATGTTGGTATCCCGCCAGTGGGCCTCTTTAACTGCCTACTAGCCCATCACCCAATAGCCCTTGCGATGCTGGCCTATCCCCTGAGTACCGACATGTGCACCAAGGCAACTCGGGTTGTCATTCACCGAGGGCTGGACCGCACGTGCTATGGCCTAGTGTACAACACAACACTATGTCTTCATATGCGTCGCTAAAAATCAACATACTGTGAAATCCGAGAATTTTATAAACTTGATTAACGACTTATTAAGGATTTTTGGATCTTAATTAAAATTTTGGATATCCGAGGTGAGACCCATGTGTTACGGACCGAGATCATAAGATAAAATATTATTTTTGTGTGTTGCGTGGCTAATTGATGTAATATACTCTATTCAGCGCGAAATAGGGTCAAATTAAGGTGTAGACGCGATTTTCGTGTATTTTGGAGCACGTTGGTATTTTCATCTACCTTTGGCAAAATTGGGGTATTTTTCGAGGTAAATTGGGTTTAAAAATAAAGAGATAAACATGAAAAACTAAAATTAAACAAAATAATATGGTGAAATGACCTTGGAGGGTAATAGATTTGTAAAAGCTTGGATAATAATTGAAGAGCAAATGGGTAATTTACAAACCCAAACCCTTAAACCAATCATCTCCTTTGTTGCTCCCTCAACCATCTTCTTCACCTCGACAGTCCTCACTGTCTCCACTCTCCTCTCTCGAATCCCTCAAGGTGCTCTTTCTCCCTCTCGGCTCTCCCACTCACTCGTCTCTCCCTCGTCTCTCCCTCGTCTCTCCCGGTCGTTCCCTCACTCTCTACCTCCCTTGGTCTCGCCTCTCTCACGGTCTCGCCTCTCTCACGGTCTCGCCTCTCTCTCCCTTCCTCGACTTGGAAATTGGTTAGTTTATTAGTTTATTTAGGTTGATGAAATTGATGATTGTTGAAGGTGTTGTTGAATGATTGAAAGTGATGAAGGAAGAAAAAAATATATATAGAGAAAGAGAGAGAGCAGCAGCAGCAATTGTGCTAGGTACGGAGGGTGTCCCTGCCATGGCGAGGCAGGGCCTAGCCATGGAAGGGCATCGAAAGCTCTGCTGGGCAGGGCCATGCCCTGCAACGCAGGGCACTGCTCTGCCAAACCCAGGGAGGACCTGGGCTTTTCCCAGGCTGATCCCTGGGATGACTCGGACTGCAGTGCACCGAGTGCTAGGCAAGGTTGAGTTTCGGATCAACCGACGCCATAGCACTAGGAAAAGTTTATATATATATATATATAGAATTTGAATCCAATGGAAAATGAAACAATTCATTTTGAGGTTTTTAATTCGAAACTTTGGTATGACAAAGTGTATGATTTCCATTTGAGACTTAAAAAGCCATTTAGGATTTAAACAATCTTGTGATTGGTTTTCAAGCCATTTAGAGGAACTTTGATCTTAATTAGCACTCAAAAGAGTTCATTAAATTCATTTCAAGTTATTTAGGCAAGTTATTACTGGAAATGGAAGTTTGAGTCTCTACATGGTTTTCAATTGGTAATATGGAGATAATTGAATAACTTTAAGTCTATTTGGGACTTGAAATCAATGTTTAGGAACTTAGAAGAGCTTTCGGGGTTTTAAATGTCTGAAACACTGACTGGACTTGTGATAATAGGATTGGAAATGAAAACGTAAGTCTTGAAATAACTTTGTTATTGTATTTAAAAGGTTTTCAGGACTTGGTTTTGTAGTTTAATATTTTTAAGAACTTGGGAACTTTAAGTTGGAATGTAAATGCCAAAGTGGACTTGTAAAGTATGCTAAATTGATTTTAAATATTGAATTGGAGTCTAAATACTAAGAGTTGAGTTGACTCAATAGGATTTGTAGAAGCTCGTGAAGCCCGGGGAATGCGCTAGTGAGGATTCGCTACCAATTTTAAATTGGTTTGGTTGTAAGTAAACACTATTCTTGATTTTTACATTAATATGGACTATCAACTTGCACGGTAAAGTTTTATTACTTGATCATGCATTCATGTCATACGGATAGAGTTGTCTGCTCGGTCTCGGGAATATCCTATACGGTTGAAACATGCCGTCCTCGATGCACCTGGTACGGTTGAAATAGGCCGTGCTCGTGTAAGACTTACCGAGATTAGGTATCTTGTACGGTTGAAACAGGACGTGCTTGAATAAAACTGTAAGGCAAGCACGTAGGGTGTATTCAATTGAGATTTTAATAGACTTTTTGTTTATTTTGCGTACACTTTTATAAGTTGATGACTTTTCTAAAGTTTGTAGATTTTATGTATAAGATTTTTAAAGACTTTGATAAACTTTTAAATAGGTAAACTTCTTTTTGTTTGGTATGACTTTTATCAACATTTAAGATTTTTAGTGACTTTTATGAATTTCTTAAACATGATTTTGATTGATACTAGTAAATTTTTTTTCGTGATTTTAATATTGAAACAAATATTTTGCACATTTATTATAAAAAAAACATGATTTTGATAATTATATTTATTTTTCTTAAGAACTATTATTAATTTTTTAAAAGTATTTTTATATTTTAATAAAAAATCATATAGACATAGTAATGAATTACGACTATCAAGATAGTAACATAATAAATAAGTAAATAAATATCAACAAAACAAATATGCAAATGAATAATCTTTTAGTGGCAAAAAAGAACCAAGTAATATCATTGTGTGTAAAAATTTTGCACTTTTTTTGACTTAAGTAAAAAAAAACTTATATCTTTTTCTTTAAGAATGATAGTTTAAAATTTTTAAAATGCACTTCTTGCATTTGAAAAAAAAATACACGATTATTTTCTCCAAAAATAATAATATTACATTTTTTGATATTATAATTATACACTTAATAAACAAAACTTCTTTGTAAAAAAATCCTATAAAATTTACAATGATGCCAAAGTGAGATCTTGTTAATAACGACATCATTTTCATTTTCATCAACATAAACATTAGAATATAATGAGTGAGCAATGAAATTCACGAGTTGTTGAGTAATTGGAGAAGTTGATAAAAACAATTGATAAGAAAAGACATTATGAACAATGAAGTCCTTATTGAATAAGAGAACCAACAAAAATTAGAAGTCTCTAAAAGTTTTTAGGTTGAGGTGAGGAGAAGTTGGAGATTTGTTTATGTGTATTTTTATACAAAAAGTCTATAAAAGTCGAGATTTGTAACCAAACTACAAAAGTCATCAAAAAATTAAATACACCTTACTTTTAAAAACTCTCTAAAAGTTTAAATTGAATACCCAAAACTTTTATAAACTTTTAAAAACTTTATAAAAGTTCACATTGAATACACCTTACTTTTAGAAACTCTCTAAAAGTTTTAATTGAATACACCTAAACTTTTTAAGTAATTAAAAGTAACCAAAAGTCTATTAAAATCTCAATTGAATACACCCCTTGTAAGACAATGTTATTGTAATTTGTTTGTTGTGTATTATTATATTATCGCTAGATATGCGATAGGTAGTGTTTTCTCTGTGTTGTTTGATACTCAACTCGCGAGACATGAGGAGTGAGATTAGTAACAGACAATTAAAAAGAGAATAGACTTGTGATATGAAAACTGAGAGTAAATAGAAGTGAAATAGACTCGGGAAGTCTAAATTTACAAAGGTGTTGTAAGTTGTTCGACACTAATATAACTGATGAAAGTATCGGTTATGAAACCAATAGGAAATTGGTTGAGCAAGAAGTCTACATGATTTAAGAACGTAAGTATTGAACATGGATTTCTTAGAAATCGTAAGTATCAAACTATTACAATTATAAAATGCTCAAGAAAATGTCAAAATAGGCTCAAATTGATGAGTTGCCATTGACATTTTGTCCGATCGCCCCTCCGTCCGTTGACCAACTGTGTAAGCTCTCTCTCGAGTCTGATCTGGCTTTGGTAGTGGTGATGCCATCGAACAATCCACTCTCAGATGTCCTGTTTGACCACATCGGAAACATCGTCACGTCTCTAACCTGTTAACCTGTCCGCCTTTAGATCTCCGACCATGACCCCGGTCTCTCTGACCTCCTGTCATGTCCTCCTAGATCTCTACCCTGCCGGTACAGCTGTGGTTGCTACTTGCTCTTGGTAATTGCAGAATCTTTGCCATATGAGCGTCATATGCCACAAGTCAGTCTTCAACACCCTGATTAGTAGTAATAGTGGTGGTAGTGGTATTAGCAGGATTGCTAGTCTGACCAATCTCTGGTGAAGTAGTAGGCTGTCCGTCCATCGTGATCCGTATCGAGAAGTGTGCGCTAGATCAACCTCGGTATATATACTCGTATCATATATATATATATATAACAATTATAACGCGTACATAAACTCTAACTCTACCCGCCTCACATCACTTCCCAATTAAAGTTATAAGGCAATCTCATCGGGTTTTCACATCTAAAGTTTATTTATTAAATTTATCCAATTCTTTTTAACTTTTCCCGAGGCTTCATCAACCTCTCTCTAATACCGACTGTGGCATTGGTATCAGGTTAAAGAACAAACTACACTCCATCCCTTAGGATCCATCAACGTCGCTTTGATGCCATTTGTGGCATCAGGTTAAATAATAGGTTCATAGGCCTCGTCGACCTTTCTCTGATACTATGTGTAGTATCAGGTTAAATAACAAGTTCTTAGGCCCTGTTGACCTTGCTTTGATACTATCCGTGGCGGCCCCGCCACCTCGGGGTGTCGTCTCTCCGTGCGCTCCTTTCCCGGTGGCCCAGCTACACGTATCCGACACCTGCTTGTCCATCTCATGTCTTGATAATCGTGTCCACATGTGTGTTATCAATTTACTGAACCAATTATTCACATTAATCTTAATTTATTTCTTTAAGTTCAACTATATGTAGCTTATTCAAGTCCTAGCCTTGCTAGTGTTTGTGTTGCAAATAGATAATCGGTATTTTACAACGGAAGTCTTTAAGTAACATTAACATGTATTTTCATTAACTCATAAGTTTTATAGAGCATCAACCCTACTGTGGTAAACTCGGACTAGCACACTGTGTATATATTTATGCGACAAAAGTAAATATATACGAGTACACATGTCTCACCAGTCTCCCATAAACCTAAAATATATAACAAAATGACAAAATAAACACCTATGAGTAGTGTGCCGAACAATGGGCGAGCTCAGAGATAGTCGCCAAGAATCCCTTTACCCTTACTCGTAGAAGGATCTGCACTTAGCCATTGCAACAAAACAGATGACGAGTCCAATAAATAAATTCCCAAGGAAATTCACTGAGCATTTATGTGATTATGTAAAAGAAATGCAAGAAATACTGTTAAATAAACATGTCGAATGTAAACAGACAACTGTAAACGGATCATCGCATGCGTAAATAACAATAAAACGCAAACATGTGTGCTTGTTCTAGTCAGACTAGACCATACTTCGGATACCCTCCCCAGGATCCTACTAGTGGGCGCACCCAACTAGCCCATCACTTGGTCCCTCTCTGTGACCGGTGTAGACCCATGATGCACCGAAAATTGTATCGACAAAGTAGTTTGGGTCGTTATCCACCGAGGACTCATGATACACATGTTATGGTCTAGCGTGCCCTAGACACATAACGAAATACCCGGTGGGAGTAAACTCAACCAACCATCCAAACAATGACACAGATATAGATAACTGAGTAAATAAAGAATAGAACCAGGAAATAGAGTAAAACAATATTGAAAGTAAGTAAATACTCAAGTGACGTTCCTGTGGGTTTTATAAACCTGATACACATTCTTCGACTTCCCCGGACTCCTGAATCCGACCCGACCTTGCTCTTCGGTACTCGAGCTATGTTCTCTCAGTCCTTGAAGTAAGTTAAGTGCATTTAAATTGGTTAACTAGGTTTTAAATCAATCTTCCCAAATCAGCCCCTAAAGACTAAATTAAGTCTCAATTTTAGTCTTATGTTACTACACATTTTTAGGCATGAAATGGTCAAAATCTCAAAATATTCCACCAGTACAAAGACTGTTGGCCTCTATCTTAGTTTTCTGAAACGGTTTAGTTTGCAAAATTTTGATTTAAAAAAAAGAGATATCATAATTTTACTAAACACAGCTCTAATTGGAATTTAATTTGACCAGCGGACTTAGAAAATTTATTTCTCCCAATTTCAAGGTTCGAAACTTCTACTTCGCTTATGACTTTGCTCACTTAAAATTCAGAATTAATTCGAGGAAGTTAACTTCGACGATGGAAGTTTGACAAAAATTCGTCGGTGTATGGAAGTTTATAGAATTTCACTTTAAATGCTAGAAAACTCAAGTTTCTTCGTAGAGATGCTAGAAATATACATAATCATATAACAATGTATAAAACTCATGTCACTGGAGGATATTCCAATTTTAAGTATATTTCTAGCATAGGCGAGTTTTAGTTGAAGTTTGCTCAACTTCCACGAAACACAACAATTTTACTTCATGTTTTGTTAACTTCCATCGAAATTTTCCAAGGTCGGTTGAAGGTAGTTGAAGTCGAGTCGAATTTTTGCAATATTTCTACTGCCCCTAAACTTCGCTTCGCTCACCTCAAAATCGACAAACTTCTCGCGAACTTCGGGAAGTTTGTCGGCGAAATTTGTCGATTTTTTAAACCTTGCCCAATTTATAGTTCCAACTAATGTGATTTTTGGTCACAAAGCAGTTAACATACCTAATAATAACATACTAAAAGATCAGCTCTTTTGGATAAGTAGTTAGGGAGTTATGCCTTTAACAATTTTAGTTTCGAAAATCTTTTACTGCATTCCAGCACCTACTTGTATAGCACTTTGGGACATGAAAACGTTTGAATTACCAAATCTCCAATTGAACAAAGTTGCTCCCCTTTGAAACAACTTTCAAATGCCACCAGTTTGGGTCGATTTGGATATAAAATGAGCAAGTTATGACCAAATTACATTGGTTAATTCCTAATAGAACATGCAGAAATTCAGTTTTGGTCTTACAACTTAAAAAATTCATATATTTATGATTTTAAAACCAAATTAAGAACTTCAACATAGCTGGATTATCAGCTTCAAATGAGGAATCCAAATATATAAACCAATTACAAATATTTAATCATCTACCCTCTGAAATTAGCCAAAAACCATAACTTGTTTCAATTTGAACTTGAGAGATGTGTACCTAGTTGATGTACCACCTTAGCTCGAGAAATTCTCACCAATCTTCCATGGACTCCTCTCCATCAACTTCTTTCTTCTCCAAGCAACCATTGATCTCCATGTATTTACGTATTTCGATGCTCATCTAATGATCCACACCTTGACATGTATCCCACTAACTCCCAATAACTCAATCCAAGTGACATCAATTGGCAACTCACAGGGTTCCTAGATGTGCTAACACATATCTCGAGGAAAATCATATGATTCCTATTTAATTAACCAAACTAAAGGCCTTGATTTATTTGAATTAATTACCTTAGCTTAGACCCATTATAATCCATATGGTTAGTGTTTTTATTCACAAAAATTAACAAATTTTGTGATCCCACGAACCCTCGACTACCCGGCACTTGATGCCCCACGTGTCGACACGCATTTCAAGATACGCCATAACCTATTGTTTTAATTTAATCAACTTAGCTTATGGTCACACTACCCATTTTATTTGACCAACTAGTCATCTTAACGTGAATTAGTCGAGTTTTCTAGTGTACCCGTGGTTCGCCTGCTCGATACCCGCATTGACACGCCTTTCGAAACGAATACCCGTCACACCAACTCGCCCGATAGCAACGTACACACATGCAATGTTACGATAATATAATGTTTTAAACACCACATAAACAACTATCATCCACAAAATAACATATTTCCTCTATTCTCGTGTCCAAGTCAATCGAGTTATCTTCGTAACATCCGAATTACGACAATTAATCCTCGAGATTAAAGCTAATCCTAGTTTAATGAAATTTGGGCCGTTACAACTAGCATCAGACAGAGATTACAAGATGAGAATTGAAGAACCAAACAAAGACTTGAGGCGTGTAATCGTTCTCTTTTAGACATGATTTTTCCCTACCGGTCGAAACCACATGTACACAATGAAAAAATTGAAACTTGCCTTCAAGATACAATCAAGTCTCTAATGGTTGTTGGATGATGTGTGTGTGACATAATTGCAACCAAGAACACTCTTTGAAGAACTTTTGAAAGAATGATGCTATGACTCAAGAACACACTTCGATTCAAAACCTTTAATGTTTCTCAATACATCTCAATGTATTTCAATGTATTTCATTGTATTTAGTGCGTACTAGATCCCTTTAATTTATAGAAAACTAAGGGATTTAGTTTCTATCTACCAAGAGGAGGTTTGGGGCAGATTGGTGCGAAGAAACGAACAAAAAGGGACCAAATAACACCTTAAAACTCGCACCTATTTGTTTTGGGCGCTGTAGCGCCGACTCGGTGCTTCAGCGCCTAAAACAGTGAGGTTTCTGTGGCTGTGTAAATCCAACAATTTCCCCCATTTTCAAATTATATGGACATATAAATTGAAAATTACACTTGGTAATAACACGACCAAAAAATATATATAGCATCATTCCGAAATCAATATATAAATGAGAAGTGTCTTTTGAACTTGAACTTTCTCACTTAGTGTAAACACTTCAAAGTTTTATTAGGTACTATGGTGAACGTATCTTGAACCAAGAACTCTTGTGACAAACCGGAAATATCACACATACCAATTTCATGTAAGCAAGAGTGTTATGTTGATTGCACATTATGGCCTTGCGCAAATCCTGTATTTCTCGAGTGCTCCAGAGTCGGTTAGGCTCATAAGAAGCGGCCACACGACTACATCCATATAAGTAAGTCTACTTAAGTGAATCTGCGAGTCACTCTATTTGACTTATTAAAACCCAATTGTCAACCTCCGTCATGCAGAACCAATACTAGAACCATTATAAATTTTCTAGTGTTTCGTAATCTTCATATGACTTGTTAGTACCACATTGAACTTATTCTGTATTTTCAAAAATTAAGTTGGGTTTCCATCAAGTGACGATCGAATTAGGCAAACCTAAGTCCCATTCCTTTTGATGTTTGAGACACCATATCTCTATTTGACCCTTTGTTGATGGATCCAAGGTTCAAAACTTCGACTTCGCCTATGACTTCGCTCACTTAAAATTCGGAATTAATTCGAGGAAGTTAACTTTGACGATGAAAGTTTGACAAAAATTCGCCGGTGTACGGAAGTTTACTGAATTTCACTTTAAAGTTAGAAAACTCAAGTTTCTTCGTAGAGATGCTAGGAATATACTTAATCTTACAACAATAATGCATAAATATGGTTTTATCAACTTCCATCAAAGTTTCCGAATTTTCTGTCGAAGTTTGTTCAGTTTCCACGAAACATAACAATTTTACTTCATGTTTTATGAACTTCCATCAAAGTTTTCGAAGTTCGGTCAAAGTTAGCCGAAGTTGAGCCAAAGTTTTGCAATTTTTCAATTGCCTTTGAACTTCGCTTCGCTCACCTCAACATCGACAAATTTCACTCGAACTTCGGCGAAGTTTGTCGATTTTTGAAATCATGAATGGATCCACTAAATTCTTGTTAGATTTTTGAGTAATTATCTTAAAAGATCGTGCCTTAGACATATATGTCTAGACTTCCATTATAAGTTTTGCTCTCTACTTTATAAATATTCCCTTGTTATCACAATTGATCATTATATCTGGACATGACTTATTCCATAATGGTATTTCCCCATTAATATTTTTGAAAGTTTCACCTATTCCTCGCATGTGCTAGGGCATTAAATTTCTGATTCAACTATGAATCATTGTTTCTTTGTGCCCCCTAGAAACAATCGTTCTTCCTAGCGTATTAACAACCAAATGGATGTAACTCTTGCAATTGGTACTCAAGTATCAAAGTAATCGATGCCATATTTTTAATTTGTAGCCCTTAGCCAACAAACAGGCCTTGAACTAATTATTTTTAGTTCTATTGACTTTTAATTCCCTTTGAATACTTAATTGCTCCATATTGTCTTTGATCTTGGTAAGAGATCAATAAAACTCAAGTTCAGTTCAATAGAATTGAATTGATCATTTCATCATTAATCGCTTCTTTCCGAAAAAATAAAGCATCCCTTGATGAAGAATCATGTTGAAACGAAACATGATCACATTTCAAATTAAGGACAAATCTTATTTGTTCCTTAACTTCCATATGCTTCCTTTAACCAAATAAGTGAATCTAGACACAGATTTACCCATCATTTGTCTTCTATTTCTCCTTACTTTATCATTCTTAGTAGAATGTGAAAACAAATCTTATAAATTCCGTGACTATTTCCATGAGAAGAATCTAGACACAACTCTTCTAGATTCCCATGATATGATTTCATAATCATTAATTGCACAAGTTATGTATCAAATATATCCATAGATATATGCACTATACTTAATATAAGGCACATCATCAGTTTGTATATGATAATTAATTATAAATTATCCTCAGTTGCATATGAGTCATATTATTAATTTCAATGACATTGATGTCATGCATTACAACAAGATTTAAATCTCAATATTGATGTCATTAGAAGAAATTTGTAAAAAAAATTATTCTAGATATCCTAGATTGAAATCCTCATCCACATGCTTTGAATATACTTAGATCAAAGAATCCAACACCACCAAGTATTAAAAATACTTATGTCAACATCAATGTATAACATGTATTATATCGAAGGCAAAAGTTTAATGCTTTTCATATACCTTGGTAATGTCTACCTATCAATAAAACTGAAATGCATTAAAGCACTCATGATGTTGGAGTCATTCCATGATCAAACAATATGCATACGTGTGATTATATTAGACAAACGAATTGTATCTTCAACACGTGATCACCAAATTAAGTATTTAATGAATCATATCTCATACTTGGATTTGTAAATCTCGCTAGATCACAAACCTTAACAATCAATACACCACTTTGTTTGAATCTTCCGGAGTTGGTTCAAGGAGGGTCTCAAGTGCATCATCAAGGATATACGCCAACTTAAGAGATGTGAGAAAGAACATCACTTTCTCTTGCCATCGAGTGAAGTTGTAGCCGTCGAACCACCAATCTTATTCGTTTGCAAAATTCCATTCGAAGTCGAAGAAGCTATTGATGAAGATAAATCTTGTCTAAAAATTGTTGGAACAAATAGCTTCGGACAGAGATTACAAGATGAGAATGGAAGAACCAAACAAAGACTTGAGGCGCGTAATTGCTATCTTTTAGACAAGATTTATCTCTACCGGTTAAAACCGCTTATATACAATGAGAAAATTGAAACTCGCCTACAGGATACAATCAAGTCGCAAATGGTTGTTGGATGATGTGTGTGTAACACAACTCCAACCAAGAACACTCTTTAAAGAACTTTTGAAAGAATGATGCCATGACTCAAGAACACACTTTGATTCAAAACCTTGTGTTTCTCAATACATCTCAATGTATTTAATTGTATTTAGTGCATACTAGATCCCTTTAATTTATAGAAAACTAAGGGATTTAGTGTATATCCACCAAGAGGTGAGTTTTGGTGCGAATCGGTGCGAAGTAATGGACTAAAACGAACCAAATAACACCCTAAAACTCGAACCTATTCGTTCTAGGGGCTGTTGTGCCGACCCGATGCTTTAGTGCCCAAAACAGTGAGGTTTCTGTGGCTGGCGCTGAGCTCGGAGCTGCAGCGCAGACATAGAACACTCTTTCTTTTATAAAAAAAATCCAACAATATCTGCGGGGCCACACCCATACGTAAAATCCATTAAGTAAAGAACAATGGATACATGACTCTTCATGTGACTCCCTCATTGATCTCCTTTCATCTCCTTCATTCCTCCTATGGACTTTACACAAGTCTCTCGATACTTGCACAGTGAGGCTCCCCTTAACTGAAATGCCCAAGTTTCATTGGTGCTTACAACTTGAAGATAAAGTGAACAACACGTTCGCTAAAAATAAAAAGTAGACGAGTTACAAATTCTTCCACTTTGGAATATGGTATACCGATGAGAACTCCAAATCTCAACTATTACAACTGATACTTGATACGTCATCACCTTAAAAAACAACCACGGTTCATCACATTGTTCACGCGATTAATGTCTCAGATCATCTACTCCGTTATCAATACATCTTCTGCTGACGTAGATAAAATCAAATCCGCAACTGATCGATTTTCGCAACCGCGCATGTTGCAACCGCCTTATCCTTACCCATACTTAACTGATTCAAATATATTCGAGGATAAGTTCCAAAATTGATTTAGAGATCAAACGTCTAATTGATCTATAAATGGTTTCATTAGCACGTGAAACACATCATAGCAGCGTCATTTACAGAACACAACTAATGACACTAACCCAATAGAAAGTGTTATCCACATTGACTAGTGGAGAGCACTTTTGAAATTTCAATGTCTATTTAAGCCACTTAGGATGAACATTCTCTCCACGTTGCTGACGTGGTATCAATGACATCTTCAATCCACATTTACCATTGGAGATGCTCTGATCTCAATAATGTACATTAGTCTCCGACGACCAAAGTGAAAATTTGCTTCGACCAAAAAAGAGAGTAAAATGTAAAAATTTGCTTTAGGGTCAAGTATTAAATGGTCGTCATTATTTCAACATATATCGAGATAGCTTTTAGGGGTTATTGAGAATTCGAGAGTGGCTCACTTTTGTACACACTTTTCTACACCAATCATGTGATCCCTTGATTTTGCGTCAAGATTCAATGCATGCATCGAGATTCACTTTTGCACACACATCTCTACAACGCTTTGTAGTTTTTTTTAATCGATGCATAATGTCAAAAAGTGGATATTTTCTTTTACTTTAAATATTGACCCAAATAAAAAAAACCATGTTTCATAATATTAATTTTACTTATAAGAATGTGCAATTAATTAATGGTTAGAGAATTGTATTAAATGTAATAATTATCACTAAAAAGTGATCTACCATACACAGCGTACATGGCTAGTGCCAATAAAATTGACTTGAAACCGTTAAATTGTAATTTTTTTAGGTATAAATGCATAATTATGCTTGTTTTGACATCCCATAAAATGAGTTTTAGTTTATTGACCATTTAAATAAAAATTTCTTAAACTTCTCTAAATTAGTGAATTTTTACCAAAATTTTCCATGTCGAATTAAACTTCTCTGAATTAATTCTGATTATCAAGAGGGCGAATGATAAGGTGAAACTGAAGTTTCGATCATTGGCTGCAGAATAGCTTGCTGAGGGTTCGGCGGGTTTGGTGGGTTCGTGGCATGTTTTGGGTTTAAGGTTCGGCGAGGGTTGAAGAAGCATCGACCACTGGGAGTAAGTGATTGGTGAGAATGACAGAAGGCGAGGGAGACATTTGGCTTAAATCCGATGCCGTTAATGGAGTTGGTGAATTCTCGGGTGGTTTGAGGAGAATTAGAGGTAAGTTTCTGATGGGTAGTGTGGTTGGGAGTACTGCAGGGGGCTTGTTTCGCCTCGGAGAGAGGTTTATGGCTGCTTAGGTTGATGCCTCTATTTTGTAGCTTTTGTTGTTGTTGTTGTTGTTGTTGTTGTTGTTGTTGTTGTTGTTTTGTTTTGTTTTTGCTTGTGCATCAATTTTTCGAGTTAATGGAGTATCGCCTCCTTTTCATCAATTTTTTTTTCTCTCTTTCACTTCTGCTATTACTTTCTTTCATTCTCTCTCTCTCTCTCTCTCTCTCTCTCCCCTCTATCTTTTTAGGGTTTGTTGCTTGGATTTATTTGGAAATATTTCTTTTGTTGTTTGGGTTTTCTGTTTTCAGATTGGAGTAGGTTTCTTTTGGATTTTTCCTTCCTCATCAAAAAAAAATTGTTGTCTTCAATTCACTAACCCTTCCCTCTATTCAATTTGCAATTGCTCTCTTTTCTCAACCTTTGGTCACCAATGTCCCCACCCTGACCTGGTGGATTATGACTTTCTTGAGCGAGCTAAATAAGAAGGTATGTGGGAGAAAGGAGGAAATGGGTTATTGGCTATTTGCACTCTTGTCTTTTGCGGCGCTAGTGAATGGAGAGCGAGATTTGCGTCTAGGAGATCCATTATAACCATTCTTGTTCTTCATTTTGGAGTCCAGTGCTGACTAAAATTGACAATAAGATTGACGGTTGGAAGTAGTCTCATTTCAAAAGGGGGCAGGTTTACAGTGATACGTTAGGCATTGGGTGCCCTTCCTACTTATTTCCTTTCAATGTTCAAACTATCGAAGGGTGTCTCAAAGGCTATTGACAAATGATGGAGATTTTTTGTGGGTGGACAATTATGGTGGCAAATTATCATGTTGAAAAATAAGGTTTGGCCATTAAGACTGTAATTCTCTATGGGCCGAAGTCATTACAAGTAGGCATGGCTGTAGAAATTATTTGTGGAGGTTGATTCTTCACCTGATTGCATATTTAAAGCTTAGTGAAATTTATCTCCTTAAATCTTTTCATCATTTTCCGGGCATATTGTTTTATATGTGAAGAGTAGTACCCGAACTAATAAGTTGAACAAATCAAAAGAATAGCCGCCACCTCCAAACCCTAAAATCCATTTTTTCTCTTTTGTTTTCATTGTGATTTATGTGTTTGAACCATCACCAATCTTCTCTTTTGATGGCAGTGGCTCCAATAATAGTGTTTATAGCATTATTTTTCAAAAAAAAAAAAAAAAAAAACATAGATCTAAATAGATCTGAGAGTTTCAATCCTACATCTTTTATTAGATTTATCATTGGCACAACTTGCTCCTCCTTCATGCGTACATCTACCATAATTCTACCATAATTCAAGTTTATCTCCACTTTTATTGCTCGTGCATGGATCTGCGCTTAGCGTTGTTCGTTTGATACTTTTATCAGGTTATCTTTTTCAATATATATTTGTCTTCCCTTGTCGAAAGTATTTGTTTGTTTTCCCTTGTTGGAAGTTTTATTTTTCTTTATGGTCTTTTTATGTCCGTATATTGTTGCGTTCCAAACATTTGTCAAGACAACAATCATTGATTGTCATAATGTTCCATTGTTGCAATCGTAGTTTTTCAAAATAAACTCTGTGGCAGTTGAATGCTCTTATGAACAATTAGGATTAGCGAGCCAATGTGCTTTATCAAGGCAATTGATTCCTTGTCTTGTCTCGTTCTATTGTATGTATTGAGCCATTATGATTAATGGATTTTTTTTTTTGTACTTCAAAAAAATAGTAGGCAGTGGTAGCCACATTCAATTTCAGTAGGATCCATAGGTAGGAGGTTTATCAGTAGCATCTAGATTCCCAAGACATTATGGATTTCATATATCATCATTAGAATTAAGCTGCACAATGAAGATAAATGGTCATGGAATCAAAAAATCTCAGGGAACTCTTTGGGCAAGTCCTTTAATTCTTTAATTGCCCATTCAAATGATCCTCCATTGGAGAATAGTACTCTTTTTATGGAATGCTTTTGTCCCAAATAAAATTAAGATTTTTGGATGGCTTCTTGCAGTTAGGAAGATCAATGCATTGGATAATCTACAAAAAAGACATCAAAAGTGGTATTGGTGTTCTTTATGCTGGGAAGACAAAGAATCAATGGACCATATTTTTGTTCACTGTCAATTTTTTCACATGGCGTATGTCATAGGTGGGATATATTCACTAGGGGGAAGTAGTAGAGCTAATTGACCTTGCAAGCATTCTTTTTCATACACAAAGCTCATTATCAAGTTAGGCAAAGAATATCAGATTGACTCCTTCATTATGTACAATACAACATGGATCATTTGGGAGAAAAGGAACTCAAGAACCTTTGAAAGATAAAGAGATAGCGAATGAGCATTTATGAGAAGAAGAACTAGACGTTTAGCTAACAACAAACTAGGTTCGACATTTTTGTTAGATGTTTGGTTAAGGAACTGCTCTTTTTATGTAAAATAATTTGAGATTTTGGGTTAGTACAAGGGAGTACTTCTGCTTCTCCGAAAATAAAAGAAGAAAATAAATAGTTTTGACTTATAGGCGTATTAAGAATGAACGATGTGGATGCTATCAGTGTGTGATTGCCTTTTCACACACTTCTATATAGTAGTTTTTTACTTTTAAGTTCCTTGATAGTACCCAATCTGTTAACTGATGCTTTTACTTTATCTTTTTAATAGAGAATGACCAAAAAATTTATAAAAAATCTACATCTCAGAGTCATTTGGCTTAGTGGTTAAGAAAGAAGACTTAATATCTTCTACGCATAAGTTTGCAGGTATAGTAGGAGCTTCACCACCATCCAATAACAACAGTCATTGGTTTTCTACTAATCCAAGCAAGCGATGGGGAGAGCTGTTTTTTCTTTTCTACACGCCTTTCTGGCTCACTCTATGCCTCGGCATCATTGTTCCTTGCAAGCTTTATGAGGTATTGGTATTCTTGTCTTGCTTGATTAATTTATTTTTATGGGTAAGAACTCTTTCATTGCTTAACATGGGTAAGTGAACCGTGAGATTGGAATTTTATGGGTATAGATCAAAGAGTTGTGCTAGTTTTGAATTAGGTTGCTTCATATTTTCGAATAATTAGATAGGTTTTGTTTTGCTTCTCCTTACATGGTTATTAGCAATTTATTTCACGAATTTACATGTTTATTATTTTATTTGAAATAAGTTTGACCTTTATGTGAGAAACGAAGTTGTAGGGCTGATGAGATGAAATAGTGAATTTATCGTGTCTATTTTGATTAATTTCAGAGGTTTTCCGAGTTGGAGTATTTGCTCGTTGGTCTTATTTCAGCAGTTCCCGCTTTTTTGATCCCGCTTCTTTATATTGGGGAGGTATGTCCTCTTAGTAAATTTGTTATTTTAGATGGTTAGAATCATAGTTGGTCAAATTTTATGTTTTACAATTTGAATCCTACTTCCTATAAAAAAAGAATTGCCAAACAGAGTAGCAAATTTAGGCTAAGCCATTGTCGAATAGGGCAACGACACATTCTTCGGGCTGCTGCCCTGTCCAACTCAACATGATTGAAGATGCGGAAGAAGTTGAAGTTGGGGGCAGATGAAGCTAATGGGGTAAGGGCGGGTGCGAGGGCCAGACACACGTGTGGTGGTAGGGATGGCGCAAGGAGATGAAGTGGTGGGATGGAGTGCGCGTGCGTGTGGGAGTGGCTGGAGGGAAAAGCAAGGAGATGAAGTGAGGGAGGGGGACAGATGAAGATAATGGGCGTGGGAGCCACATCCATGATAGGTGTGTGGGGGCAAAAATGAAGTTTCCGTGGGTGAGGGGATGAAGATAGGGCAAAAAGAAGATGGGTGGGGAGTGCGGTGACACGTTTCGAGTGTGCACAATAGTTTATCGTATTTTCCTATTATTTTGTAGTAGTGGTAAATGTGGTATCGTCTCCACGGTGATTTTTCAAATATTGTGATTTTTCAAATATTTAAGGAAAACATTTTTTTCTTGTTTTTATTAATTTAGTTAATCTAATTAAACGAGAATTAAAATACTAAATAATTAAAATCTATAACTACTAACTTAATTAACCAACTTAACTAACTTAATTCAAACAATTTAAAGTAAACTAAATTAAACAATACTCAAATTCAATATAAATATAAATATCTTAAACAAACATTTAAACAAACCCCCACTGAACAATGTAATATACTTGGATTGCTTTCAAACACTAGAACATAGCATCACTTCATACTATAGTTATAATCATAACTCATGGAATATTGGAATCATTAAATCCTAATTCATAATAGGTTGATAGCCTTTAGCCAGCTACCGATTTTCCTAAATTCAATGGAAAAGCCACATTCTAATCATTGTAAATCTACCTATTGGATAAAACGCAACACCATAGAAATATGATAGCATTACACTCAACGCAAATCATGCTTAATCTAAGCCAATATTAACCGAAGCCGCATAATAAACAACTTATAACACAATCACCTAGAACATCCACTCGGAAAAAGCCCTATAGATTAATTCTAGTTACTATTTCTATAATTGTTGTCAATAAATATAGACATAGATTAATAATCAAAATACCACATAACACATTTGCAACTATGTATGCAATATTAATCTTCTTTAGTTGTAATTCACAAAAACTAGTCAAATCCGTGATTGACATGTATGAATATATTTAAAGCATTAAGTTCATGATTCCTTAATTATAACTATCTAGCAATCCAAAGCATATACATGTCTAAGGGCTTGTTTAGATTGATAAACTACTTACTCATGCTGGAAATGAACAATGCAAATATATAATTAAAAAACATAACATAGCCTTAGTCCCAAATTTATTGAGGTTGGCTACATGGATCAAACTTTTCCATTATGCTCGATTAAGTGCAAAACGTTTATACACGTTTGATCCATTTAATGAAAAGTGACAAAAGTTTTAAGCTGGCTATCAACCCATTGCAACCCTCCTTCATTTTCCATCCCTCCCCCTCTTTTTGGGTATGAAAAATGGGTTTGGGACCTCCCTTACCCATTTTCTTGTATGGAAAATGGGCGTCAGAGTCCTCCTCCTTTATCCGGACTTGGGACCGGCTATGTAGCGCACATAGTGTTCAACATAGGTGGAGTTATATAATTAAAAAACATAATGAATAAATAAATAAATATCTTAAAATAAATCAAAGCTCCAATGTAGCTTCAAACATCAACTAAAGTTCAAAAATTGAGCTTGAGGACAAGCTCATAGGATGGGAGGGAGTAATGACACGGTCTTAATTATTTAGTAATTATTTAGTAGGTTTTTTATTTTAAGTAGTCGCTATTTTATTATATAGGAATTTTCTATTTAGTAGTTTCCTTATTTCTATTAATCACCTAAAGTAGCAGTTGCTAAGTATTTACTAGTTTCCATTGTACTAGGACTCTATATATATCGGTATTATGAGATGAATAAAGCAAGCTATTACTTTGTGAAAAAATTTTATAAGGAGAAGTAGTCACGGACTAGTCTTATTCAAAGAACCTATTCGAAGGTTCATAACATAAAAGAATAGCACATGCATAAAATGTGTGTAGTGGAAATGGAGAAAGCTTAAGTAGACGTGTGGTAAAACTCATAAAGATGGAGTAGGAAATACAAAAATTATAAGGAAAGTAAGAATAACAACAATAGAAGCAAAAATTGTGTAAGACTGTTGCTGTGGTTTGGACACATTCAAAGACGACCTTCAAATGCCCTAATTAAAAATTATATAAATTATAAATTAAAGAAATTCGATGTTATAGGGATAGACCTAAGGTAACTTGAGATGAATTGATTATAAAGATTTGGATGATTACGAAAGCGCCTTGTCAAATACGTTAATTGAGCAGAGTGCGAAATGTTTGATCCATGTAGCTCGCCTCAACTATTTGAGGTTTGAGGCTTTGTTCTTATTGTTGAAATGAGCTCTTTCAACTAGTTACTAACTTAATTATGCTGCAGCGAGAGTTGAATTCAAAAGCCACTCTCAAATTGTAAGTTTGTAACATTGTACAATTATTTTGATACGCTTGGTAGGGGATTATGATAAGGTCCCACATAGAGTGTTGTAAAGTTAGTTAGTAGGGAATATTATAAATAGAGATAGAGAAATATTGTAAGGGCATTCAGTACATTTGTCTTAGCTTAGAAACTCATTTGAGTTCTTGGAGAGTCAAGCCTCTTGAATGCTGTGGGATTGCTTGTTCTGTGGTTCAGTTCGGCAATATATCTTCTTCTTCTTCTCTCACAATTCTCTTGTTCTTTATATTTTCTTTGTTAGTTCAGTCCATTAAAGTTTGGGGTTCTATCATTGCTATCAGATCATACGATCTGATTTGTAATGGCAACTACATTGAATGCAAGTCCAGTTCTAGGAGAGACGAACGGTAAGAAGATCCCAACAATGGAGGATCTGATCCTTGAGTTGTTGGCGGATGTGAAGCGATTCCTTCATAGTTTGGAGAACAAGACACCAACATTGCCTCAGTCTCTAGTAACAGCCTTGTCGGTTGCCACCATTAAGTCTTCCTCTCTCACGAGCATGCCTCTAAAGATAGAGGAAATCGACAATCAAATCATAGTGGAGTTGAAAGAGGAGTCGTTTGAAGTGAAGAAACAATTGCTCGAAGTTAGATCTAAGGTGAAATCTAGATTCAAGGATTGATGTTGAAGATCAAAGAGCCTCTCCATCATCTTTGCATTGACGCGTCGAAGGTCTCGAGGGTTCAACAAATCAGGGAGTTCAAGGGAGTTAAAATCCTAGATCTGCTAGATCCGATATTGTTGGGGGATGATTCAAGCACCAGATCCAACCCTTTCACCACCACCGCGACCACTAGATCTATCTCCTACTTGGATTTCCGTTCCAAACCCACCAGATCTAGTTGTGTTTGGAGAGTGTTTTACTCATGCAGCTTTAGATCCACCTCCTTGGCCACCGCTAAGATCTTTTCAGATGCCGCGCTTCTCTGCGCTCCAGTCATTGTCGTCGGTAAGGGTGGTGCGACAAAGGTTATCATTTCAGCCCCAAGCAGGGATGCCTCCATGTTCGTGGTTGGTGTCAATGAGATGAAGTACAAGCCAGACATTAAGGTTTTCTGTAATGCTAGATGCACTAGAAACTGTCTTTCTCCCTTGGCCAATGTGACGGCCCCAATCGCCACAAATTGGGCCCCACCCAGCTCTAGACCTACGTGGACTCCCAGTCAACTCCCATCAGGTTAATGCATGCCTAGTCAGCCTCTATTTCAAATTATTCATCCATTGGTTGCTTATTAAGTTTGTTAATTAGTTTAAGTCTTAATATTCATTACGCAATGGAAAGTAATTTAAAGCAACAAATAAAAGTTAACTAAATTCGGGAAAAGTCCTAGGCGTGGAAATCCTGCAAACAGTGTGATATCATGCATATAACTGGTTATAAGGAGTACAATACGAATATACATGTGTCATCAAGTGTATCTCACATCCCCAAGTACCCAAAAGCATCAAAACACCAAGAATACATAGTCATATATATAACAAAATGACAAAAGAACCTACGAAGTAAGAGTAATGGAGCCAACTCTAACGGTAGCTCAGAGGAAATCACCAAGTACAGGCTCCTTCCCTTACTGCTCGAGAGACCTGCAATTGTCACCAACAACGGAGACAATTCTAGTGAGTAAAGACAGAAGAGATTCATCATTATTTCTGAGTAGTAAATTTACAATAGTCTTTAAATCATGCGGGTATTTAAAGAAGCCTGTAAATAAAAGACAAAGTGCATGATAAATAGACTAATCAAGTAAGCAGTGAAAATCAATTGGCAAGGAAGCAAAAGATAGGCAAATAGGTAATCCGGTTCAAACCGCAGGTCTTTAGACCATAACACAGCTTGAAGTCGACGCATCGGGCCCAAGGCCACTTCCAACCCTCCGACATGACTTTCTAGGCACCGCGGACTCATCGAGTCGCTTCCAACAGCCCCTTACACGGTGACCCTAGATGCTTCATCCCTTGAATAATCCTCAACAAGAAGCCATGGTGACTCTGGATGCTTAATCCGCGATTGACACAACTTGTGGACTACCTAGACCCCATGCCACTTGAAACAAGAATGGAATACAAGTATGACATGCTTTTCAAGAGATTAACAATAAGAAGTTGAAAAGAAATTATATTGACGCTCTTAATGGTTTACTTACCTCAAATGCAATAACATCCGAGATAAATGCGGCTCCCACACGTCCGTACTACACTCCCGATACCCGGCACTGACATTCTAGGCCCCTTGTACGTTTTAGAATTCATTTAGTTAAGTTTGATTATTTCAGTTCATTATAAAACAATCCACTATTTGTCTCAATATCTTTTCTATTTAACTTAGACCAAATCACAACTTTAATGTGTCCTAAACAAGCTTATGATATATCCTCGGGGTCTTTAGTCACTCATTCTTACCATATACAAAGCCTTGATGCGAAAGAATAACCCCGCGAGGTCTCTTTTAATCATTTTAAATGCCCCTTTAACCCTTAACTCGACCAAAATATCCAAACTTGGTGTTATAAGGTTGTAAACAATTTTCTTATTGTTTTTAAGTGTTGTTAAGTCATCAAAGTCCATTGGTAATCATTTCAAGTTGGTTTAATGCATTGGTTTGCAAAACAATCCCTTAGGGACCTTAAAATAATTTCCAAGAACTTGATTTTTATGCAGCTTGGATTGGGGCTAAAACACTCATAGAAATTTCCAAAATTCTCGGTGTTAGTTCATTGAAGTTTATTAACTTTAAACCAAGGTTGTTGAATGATAAAATCTCATTAATATGACAAAAAACCAAATTTGAGAAGTAAAATGTTAAGTCCTTATTTGTAATTATTGATCTCTTATTCGAAGCATGACTTGAAAACTAAGTTAGACACACCGGAAAATCATGAAACTCGGTGGACACCTTTAATATGATATGATAACACATTCTGGAAACTTTGGTTCAATTCCGACATCATTTGATGCCCGAAACACCTTAAGTCAAGAACTAGCTCATTAAGTAACTAAGTTTTACCTATTTCAAAACTCATTTGGAAAACTATTCAAAACACCTCTGAATCACTTGAAAATATTAGGGAACCTAATTTATTGTAATTCAAGCTATTCTGAAATTTTGGTTATTATTGGACTAGTGGAGGCCCCCGGAAAAGGTCTCGACATCTAAACGCGTGCATGAGGAATATCTCGACGGATTAGCATTGATTTTCAGTCCATTTTCGACAAAGAAGATGACTAAATTCTTAAGAAATACTGATCTCAAGTTGTTCTATGTATTAGCTTTCCGAAATGGTAAAGTATGCTCAAATCTAATTAAAATTGAGAGAGTTATGCTCAAAATACTAAAACAACTCAACTTGAGAGAATTTTGGACCAATAGTGTTAGGAAATTCATAACTCTCAAACCACAAAACCAAAAAACGTGATTTTTGATGAGAAGCTTGCCCAAACATCCAATAATACCACATAAAAAAATCAGCTAATTGCGAGAAAAATGAGGAATTTATGCTATCTAGTATTTCAGCTATAATTTTAGTTCAATTGATGACACCAAATCATCCCATCAAATCATTAAAATAGTCCAACGAATCAGAACCCATGAATTCTCAACACTTTCAACCAATTCATATTATTAAACCACAACATAATTCTTTTTTTTTTTTTTTGAAACAAAACATACTAACATGTCATGGCAACACACAACTGATTTTTCCTAATCAAAACGTAGTTCATGGGGTCTAAATGAATCCAAATAAGTCAGGGAGTTCATAATCTACTTCTACTGTTGCAACTTTGCATTGTGGCATTTCTTCAAACACATAGCATTCATGCATCATTCCTTAGAGCACATTGATCATAATCAACCAAATCATGACTCAATTTTGTCCAGCATTAAAACCATACTAAAATACACCTAAAGACATCAAAACCCGTGCATCTAACAACCATATAAATAGAAATTTCAGTCCCAATTAGAATCAACTCAAAAATCCCAATTTTTGAACTCAAACTTATGCATTTCAATCAAAATTTAGCAACCTTGATTGAATTTATTTAAAAAGCATTTGAACTCACAAAGTTAGGTTCAAAATCATCATAGGGTTGATGTGTTCAATTCCATCTCAAGATTTCAGCCCCAATTGCCCCAAACATGCATTCAATTGAGCAAAAGTGTGGAGATGTTCATACCTAAGGTTTGTTTCTTTCAATCTCTTTGGAGCCCTAACTTGTGTTGGCTTTATCCTTCAACTTAGACATCAATTTTCTTGATTTATAGCAAAGAATCTCCTTTTTCTCTCTCAAAGTAGTGTTAAATTTTTTCTTCTCAACATGCATGAATAAACATAAAAGTCCTATTTATAGGTCTTAGCCTTAAGTCTAAACCATTTGATCAATCTAGTATCTTCATTTGCCCCAAATCTCAATGACCATCCATGATGTTTATTTGTCATAATTCCACCATGGTTTTCTACTAATAACCCACTAAGTTTAACATGACTTTGGCATTTGTGATAAATTTGGGATTTCTTAAGTAGATAGCTTAGGCTAATTAAATGATTTAAACTTAGACTAGTCTCTATTAATTCCATATGTAACTTAAACACTTAATTGTTATTCCATTGTGACTTAGGTGTACATCTTGAATTAAAAAGAATAACTCATAAGCTACGAACTAACCATAAGGCCCAACCACCCGTTATCCGCGTGCACGCACCATGAAGTCGCTCTCCCGCTCTCTCGAATTCACGATATGAACCTACACTCGCGTGCACACTTATATAGTTAGTTACAAGTAATATACGACATCAAACACAAGTAAAGTTAATCTAAATTATTAATTTACCTTGGTGTCGACACTCGAGTGTTGACCGAGATCGTCACGTAGGATTGGCCGACTTGTCACGGTCCTACACGACATACAACTAGGATTATTCGGGTCGTTAAAGCCAAGGTTATTAATGACATATTCAGAATTTTTGAAGGTCTTATGACCACTGTCCACTCTATCACTGCTACCCAAAAGACTATTGATGGGCCATCAAGCAAGGACTGGAGAGGTGGAAGAGTTGCTTCATTCAACAACAATCCTAGTAGCACTGGAGCTGCCAAGGCTATCGTAAAAGTGCTGCCATCTCTTAATGGGAAGTTGACTGGAATGTCTTTCTGTGCAAGGTTCGAAACTTCGACTTTGCTCACTTAAAATTTAGAATTAATTTGAGGAAGTCAACTTCGACAATGGAAGTTTGACAAAAATTGACGGTGTAAGGAAGTTCATGGAAGTTCACTTTAAATGCTAGAAAACTCAAGTTTCTTCATTGAGATGCTAGAAATATACTTAATCATACAACAAGAATGCATAAAAATCGCAATACAATTGTTTAAAATAGTTATTTTGCAATAAACGCACAATTTGCAACACGCGACATCGAAGTTACAAAGCCCTTTAACTAAGGTCCCAATTCCCAAATAAAATGCCCACAAAGCCCAAGTCAAGGCCTACAGTGCCCTAAACACAAATATATTGTGTTTTGTTCTTCACTTCTGTTTTCGGCCTTCACAAAGACCAGAGTCGACCTCTCCTTCTTCAATTCTTCTTCTTCGTTGCTCCCTGCCGAGATTCCTCCCTGCTCCCCTGTCCGAGACTCCTCCCAGCCCTCTATCTCGCCTCTTCTCCTTCTTTGTTGTTGCGCTCTCTCTCTTTCTCCCTCGTCTTTTCTTCAGATCTTCTCCTTCTTCGTCTGACCTCTCTCCCCAATCCCCTATCCGAGCCCTCTTTCTCGTCTCTCCTCTTCTTCGTCGATCTCTCTTTAGTTAGCTCTCTCTCTCTCTCTCTCTCTCTCGTCTTTTCTTCTTCTTCGTCATCTGTTCTCTCCTCTTCTCTGTCTAGTGAGTCTATTCTCAAAATCCAAAAACCCAAGTTCCTGCCTCTTCACAGGGGGTTTTAAGAAGAGAAGTGTGATTGAGTGAATGAAGATGTGAGAGCCTGGCTTGTTAGGTCAAGACTGTCTCTTCTTCATTTAAAGTTCTGAGCAAAGCTGATGAAGATGTCAAATTGGACATAAGCACGTCGCTGACTCACAACTTAACCAGGTACGTTTCCAATTTTTTTGATTCCTTGTGGGGGCAAATTCGACATTTTAGTCGAAGTTGCCCCTACTTCGCCGAAACAATGCATTTTTTTCTTCACGATTTATCAGCTTCGACTGAAGCTTTCGAACTTCGGTCGAAGTTCACTGAAGTTGCCCCCAAGTTTTGCATTTTTCCTGTTGCCTTCCAAATTCGCTTCGCTCACCTGCACATCTACAAACTTAGCCCGAAGTTCGGCGAAGTTTGTCGATTTTTTAAACCTTGTTTTCGTGTTCCCACAGTTGATGTCTCAGGGGTACATCTCACTATAAATCATGTAGAGCATTTGGTATTAACAACAATGCTCATTGTGTTTGTGGTCACCACTTCCACTGTGGAGAAAGTGATTATGCTATCTCTGATCTTACAATTGTTCTTCCTCATCATTTTTGGACATCTATTGATCACTTACATCCATCACTGCTACATTTATTATGGCAATCTTGCCATGGTCTACATATGGAGGAGTTTTTCATGTTGCCTTCAATGTGTTTGAAGAAATATCTGCTAACTTGAGTACTGCTTCTATGAAGTCTTTTTCCCTCATTTTTCCTATTACCAGTGATGGGGATCTTCATCACGTTCTATTTGACTTTCATTTCATGGTTCTTACTTTGTTCGGGGTAGCTTGTGGATTTCTCTTTGACATTGGAGTGGGTTAGTCTGCTATTCACTCTTGATGATGATATGGTCAAAAGGAAAAGGGGCCTGACTTGCACAGTTAAGACAACTGCCTTCAGTTTGGTCATGCTGCTTCTTTTTTGGACTGATGTAAATATCAGTATGGCTTGGTTGAGCATCAGGTTTATGAATGATGTAGGTTGTTCTTTAGTTGCAAGCTTCATATGGATCCTGGCATGGTTGTTTCCTTGCACTCATTTACGCACCTCCCACCACGAGGGTTCAAATTCGGGCATATCCATCTTCTACGGTGATCACTTCTTTAGCTACCATCTTGAGGACAAGGTGGATTTTAAAGGGGGTGTAATGATAAGGTCCCACATAGAGTCTTGTAGAGTTAGTTAGTGGGGGAATATTATAAATAGAGATAGTGAAATATCGTAAGGGCATTCAGTACATTTGTCTTGGCTTAGAAACTCATTTGAGTTCTTGGAGAGTCCAGCCTCTTAAATGTTGTGGGATTGCTTATTTCGTGGTTCATTTCAGCAATATATCTTCTTCTTCTCTCACAATTCTCACAATTCTCTTGTTCTTTACCTTTTCTTTGTTAGTTCAGTCCATTAACGTTTGAGGTTCTATCAGATTACTTTGAAAAGCTTGGTATACTTTATGCTTATGTGTATGTATAGCACTAAGCAGTTTATGAATTCCAAAAGTACTTTGATCACATTTTTTTCTCCTTATAGGCTGACCAAGGCAAACCTTTGAAGGAACGCTACTGGGTAAAGGTATGAGTTTTTTAATTGAATGTTCTTAGATGCAAGATTAACTTTCTAGAATGGTGTAGATTGGTTGTGGGGTTACCCTTACTAATGCCAACCAATTGCTTTGAACACTCCCATTTTATGTGCTACATATATGATACATTGCTGCCAAGGATCAAAAGTTCGGTTTCGCCTTATAATTCGCCCTCTTGATAATTGAATTAATTCGGAGAAGTTTAATTCGACTTGGAGAATTTTAGTAAAAATTCGCTAACTTAAAGAAGTTTAAGAAATTTTTATTAAATGGTCAATAAACTAAAACTCATTTTATGGGATGTCAAAACAAACACAATTATGCATTTATACCTATAAAACTTGCAATTTAATGGTTTCAAGTCAATTTTATTGGCATTAGTCATGCATACTGTGTATGATAGATCACTTTTTAGTGATAATAATTACACTTAATTTGATTCTCTAACATTGCACATTCTCATAAGTAAAATTAAAATTATTAAACATACTTTTTTCATATGGGTCAATATTTAAAGCAAAAGAAAATATCTACTTTTTGACATTGTGCATCGATTGAAAAAATTACAAAGCGAGTAGAGATGTGTGTGCAAAAGTGAATCTCGATGCATACATTGAATCCTAATGCAAAGTCAAGGGATCACATGATTGGTGTAGAGATGTGTGTATAAAAGTGAGCTACTCTCAAATTCTCAATAACCCCTAAACGCCACCATCAATTACAACCCTTATTTGATTTTTTTTACAGAATGTTTGCAATTTCTCTTTGTTTTTAGCAATCCATATCAATTTATATCAATGTTCTCGATTTTGAACATAAACTTCGGATAAGTTTTGTAGTTTTTAAAGTACCCGTGAACTTTGTTTCGATCCCTTCAACTTCGATAAACTTCGCCTAAACTTCGGCTAATTTTATCGAATTTTCATTCCTTGATTGCTGCTATCTTTTCTTATCTAACTATCGTTTGACCTTTTAAACAAACCTTCACATACTTTTGTCTTTTGTAAAACATTATTATTTCTTGGGCCATTTTTCTTGTGAAAGTTGATTAATAAAGATTGCAACAGTTTTGGTTGTTGAAAATGATTTGCCTGGCTTTTTTTTTCATTGAATCAATCTCCTTCATTTTTGTTTCTAGTAGCATTAATATCCATGTTTCCAATTGCTTAGAAAAAGTATCTTTGACATTTGTTTAATCGTTTCAGTTTTTGAAGTGCTTTGGTAAAACTGCACAACATTCTTTGTTATCATTGTTAAATAAGCAAAGTTTTCAGAAATATTTCAACCTTGCAGATATAGCTGTAAGTCGGAGACCCATCTACATATGTTTTTTGATAGGACTTGACTATGTGCGTAGCTAAATGACTTCAAGTTGGATGAAACAAATGGAGGAGTGCAACACGTGTGATGTGTGATCGAATTACTCCTACCTAGTTATAAGGAAAATTTTATAAGACGACAATCAGACAAACTATGCTTTATGGAATTGAATGTTGGGTAATAAAGAAACGACAAGTGCATAAATGAATGTAGCAGAAATGAGGACGCTTAGTGAATATGTTAAATCTCATAAATATAGAATAAGAAATATTAAAATTCAATGAGAAGTAAGAGTAACACCAATTGACACAAAGATTAAGGAAGGATGCTTGCGGTGGTTTAGACACCTCCAAAGGCCTCTACTAGAAAACTCAACTTAATAGAAATTGAAGAAATTTGACGATGTAGGGGTAGACCTAAGATACTCAGAACACATTGATTAGGAAGGATTCAAAGGATTTGGAAAACACGCTATCAATTCCTCTAAATTGAGCACAATAAAAGAGTTTGACCCATGTAGCCGACCCCAACTAAGTTGGATTGAGGGAGGCTATGTTGTTATAAAACTTACAATCAATTAAACATGAAAGGTTGTTTAGATGTAAGATCTCGATGACCATAACTCGACTATGATGTTACGGACCATTTGATGCAAAAGCTATAGTTATGCAAAAGATAGCCTCAACAATGTCTTTTTTTGGGTGAACAACAATATCCTTTACGTAGATGTAGAAACTTTGAACTCTCTTCACATTCCACTTATAGCTAGGCTCTTGTTCTTCGAACTCTTTCTCTCTCTCAATATCATGAGTTGATTGAAATTCTTTTTTGTGATTGTATCTTGATTGGACGAGTACCAATCAATTATATTTTACAAGTGACATGGTTGTATTGAATGAAACTAAAGATAAACAATGTTGTTTCATGCTGTCAAAATACATGTTTTGTAGATGTGCAGCTTGTGTTTTCTTGCATTTAGTATTTAACTACACCATTTAAAATTTTCCTAAGATTTATTTAATTTCTATATCCTGTAATTCATAAAAATCCTCTCTTATTCTTATAACTAAACTCTTGTTTGTTATCATGTTTCAGGCTAGTCTATGGATTATAATCTTCAGTTATGTGGGAAACTACTTCTGGACACACTACTTCTTCACAGTATTGGGAGCTTCATACACCTTTCCTTCATGGAAAATGAATGATGTAAGTTGTTGGAAAGCATTCGACTATACTTTGGAACTTTTGCTTGTTTTGCAGTATATGGATTATTTCTTGTTGTATGAGGAGGATGCCAACAATGCAAGATGGTATTAAGTTTTCTAATTGTGTTTTAATTATTTTCGTATCTTGGTCTTACTTGCATGTGTATTACTTCTGAAGCATCAATTATTCTAATCATTTCCTAAGCTTTATTTAGCTTTTTGGATATTTTGCAGATCAAAGTGTGCATATAACTACCCTTGTTTTATCATTTCATTTATGATAAAGAGTTTTTATTGGTTGTTTTGTCATTTGATTTGATTTTAATTTTTTCAAGTTCACGTTTTTTTTATCGAAAAAAACTTAATTCTTTCAAGTTGACATTTAACATAGACTGGGTGTAAATTCTTTGATTGTCGTCATAGTTTATCATTTTTTTTCCTTGGAAGACGATAAGCTTTCATGTTTTTCCTTATCAAGTTTTATATGTGCAGGCAAGGATCGAAACTTCAATTTCGCTTTATAATTCGCCCTCTTGATAATTGAAATTAATTCGAAGAAGTTTAAATTCAACGTGGAGAATTTTGGTGAAAATTCGCTAATTTAGAGAAGTTTAAGAATTTTTTATTTAAATGGTTAATAAACTAAAAATCATTTATGGGATGTCAAAACAAGCACAATTGTGCATCTATACCTTAAAAATTTACAATTTATTGGTTTTAAGTCAATTTTATTGGCATCAACCATTTGGGTGGCTCAATGGTTTGGTATGAGATTTGAAAGTAAGAGGGCTTGGGTTCAAACCTTGGTGGGTGTAAAAAGGAGTATTGCCTCCAATTTATCAAAAAAAAAGTCAATTTTATTGACACTAGTCATGCATATTGTGTATGTTAGATCACTTTTTAGGGATAATCTAACTTGATTTTTTTCACTAATGTGAGGTAAGTACAAATTTTCACTGTCCTACACAACTTATTCGATTTTTTTGACCAAAAAATTTGCAATTTCTCTTTGTTTTTAGCCATCCATATCAATTTGTATAAAACTTGTCGATTTTTAATATTCACTTCGGCGAAATTTTGTAGTTTTTAAACTACCTGTGAAATTCGTTTCAATCCCATTAACCTCAATTAACTTCGCCTAAAATTCAGTGATTTTATCGAATTTTCATTTCTTGCGTGCAGGTACCACATACGACATTTCTTCTCACTCACGTTTGCTTCTTGTTTTACCATGTGACGTCTAACTTGACGCTTCGCAGACTGCGTCATTCAATTGCTGGATTACCAGAGTCAATTCGCTGGGCTTCTGAGGCTTCTTGGATTCTAGCTCTTTCTTACTTTATAGCCTATTTGGAAACTATTGCCATATCAAACGTATGTGATTGAGTCCTCTACGTCTCTTATCATTTTTCTTTTTACTGCTTGGATCTACAGTTGTTGTAGTTATTTATTTGAGCTACATTTGAAATTCGATTGTATTCGATGACTGCCACTCATGGTAATTGATATCTTGTTGGGTGCAGTATTATATCATTTAAGCATGAACCTAGCCAAATTGATATTGGGTGAAATGTCTTAGAGATGTGTATTAATGCTTTGAGTAAAAATATTTGGGAAAACCTACTGTGAGATTGGTATGGAGTTGAATGATAATAATTAATGGCTTAGTTGCGCCTTAGTCGTTTATACGTTTAATCATTGAGGTAGGAAGATCAATATCGCATGCTAGCTTGCATGAAGGAACTGATTAAGACGTGTTCGGCTTTTAGACAACTTGTATTTTAAAGTGGATTTTGAAGTTTGTGCTTAGTGACATTTGACAGCCTCGCAAATACCCCTGTTAGAAAACTTGACTTTATAGGAACTGAAGGTATTCGACAATATAAGGCTAGATCTAAGATAGCTTGGGAGGCATTGATTAGGAAGGATCTAAAGGATTTTGAAGGCATACCATCAACATCAAGTGCATTCTATCGAGAGGAGTGGAAGAGTTTGATCCATGTAGCCGATCCCAACTAATTTGGGATCGAGGATTTGCTGTTGTTGTTTGAAAGTGGAATTGATGGGCTTAGATGGTGACTGAAATTGCAGACAATAGTCGTCCTTAGTCATTTAAAATATATTCAGTTGTAAGCCTAACTACAATTCCTAAAGATTGTCCAATCAGGATGAGGGTATATTTATTGATAGCTGCTTAACCAGAAGTAGGGTACTCAAATTTTTTTTGTAGTTTTTGTTTATTTGGGTAATCGCTTCCTTGTAGTGGGATTGTGCATTAGAAAAGGTGGATACTGAAAAGAATGATTTTTTTTTTTTTATTTTCAAATAGTGTTAACGTCAATATTCTTGTTATGGACATTTTGGAACCATTTCCGTGTCATATGAACGTGACAATTCAAGACCGACTATTTCATCATGATAGCCCATGGACATTTAAAACCATTGGGTTTTGCAGTTTGTGCTAAGTGAAAGTATATTACTCTTTAATTTTCCTGGTTCGCTGAAAATTGCCAAGTTGTTTGCTTTATCATTCAGTGGGAATGATTGTATCCAAGCACTTGGCTTGTGAAGCACAACTTATGTTGTGATGTACTCCTTTTGAAATCTGGATTCTATTTCTGAAAATATTTGATGCATATTGTTGTTTTATGGCAATGCTCAACGATTTTCTTTGCATTCCTGCAGTTCCCATATTATGAGTTTGTAGATCGGGCATCAATGTACAAAGTGGGGTGCTTGTTCTACGCTATATACTTCATTGTAAGCTTCCCAATGTTTTTCAGGTGAGAGTTTAATTATGTCCCGTTTTGTTTTATGGTTTCTGTACACTTAGCACAAAATATCTGTGAGGCAGCTTGGACTGGCAAAGGAATGTAGTGCTGGATGACCATTCACGGATAAGTCTGAAATGATGTTGCATTGCCCTTTGTCAAAAGATGCTATTGCCATTTTGGATTGCTTCTCCTTGAGACCATATTTTCTTCCACATTTCAAATTGTGGAGCAATGAAAGAGTTTGATCCATGTCCAACCCTAACCAATTTGGAATTTTGAGGCTTTGTTGTTGTTGTTGTTGTATTTCAAATTGTGGAGCATGTTTGTGACGACCCGAATCCCCTCGAATCCAAGTCGCTTGGCCCAAGCATTCCCGAACCCCTTGAGATAACCCAACGAGTAGCGCGGTAACTCAATCAGCCTTAACCTGTGTAATACAACGAGACAATCTTCAATATAGACAACTAAGGTAATAAAGTGTGGAAAAATAACCTTTCTAGTCTATAAGGTGTGGAACGATAGTAGAAAGTCTTATAACAGATAAACAAACATAACTATGGGTTTTCAAAAGTCTACCCAAACAAAACCCCCGTTTTAATACGTCAATGTCTCAAAATAAGATAGATAAATAAGTCTTACTCACGAACAAGGAAAAAATCTCCTAGCAATGACGTTGCCCTTTCTTTTCTCTAGTGCAACCGCCGAGGTACCTGGAGGGTAGAATTGAGGTGAGTAATAAACAATGGACTCAGTACAAGCGGGATCCGCTCTACCGTCAATCATCCTAGTAATAACTAATGCATAGATAACTACCATGCAACAAGTTGAGTTTCATAAAAATCTTAAACATCATTCGGGCTTTCAAGAGTACCATAACATATATAATATTAACCTGCGAGAACAATAATAAGGTAGCCCAACATGATATTTCAACAAGAATAACAAAGATACCAAGAATGCCATAGAGCCAAAAGATGTGGAAACTAGATATATATATCAATCCTAAACTACCAAATGTCCTTTCACTGCTTAGCTTATCCTTCCCCTAATACCATCGTATGGAGTTCACAAGTCTAACATCGGATCCGAAGGAATCACTTTATTGCCTAAATCATATTGGAGGGAGGGAGATTACCGAGGCAGTGACCCTCCACATCAAGGTACCATTTCTAACATACAATCTCATATCAGTTCCACATGCATTCAAGAAATAGAGTAATAAAAGGACATGTAAAGAAAAAAACCAATGAACAAGTATCCATGTAGAATCCAATTAAAGCATCAACAATTGCTAAGTGAATCTTAGCATATCTAATACCAAGGTATGATTGAAAGTAGAGCACACTCTAGTTACCTCAAGCGCTGCTATCTTAATCCTACTCCTTTCACTTTGAGAAGTTCGATGTGTCCTCCTTGAGTGTCTACATTGGTATAGGTTCATACATCATTATTAGTTGTTTAGTTTGAGATAAGTTTACTTAATTCGTCTTAATGTCTTGAAAACATTGTTAAAACCTTGTTGAATTAATGTCACAAAGGTTTTCGAAGTCAATTATTACAGCCCCGACCCTTGCCCCGACGATATCAACCTCGATAAAACTTGATTAAACTCGAAAGATTTTGAAAATAGTTGGAAACACTCAACGCCTTCCCAACGTCTTGTAGTGTAGGTCAAGGCGTTGGGACAACGCTAAGCCGAATTCTAGCACTTGCCCAGTTCAACGCTTTAGCCATCGTCTTACTGCATGTAGGTGAGGCACTGGAAAAGCGACTAGTTGCGGGATAGGGTTTTTCTGCATGGGAGCCCCAAATCTCGTCCCCACAACCCACACTGCTCTCCAAGGGTCCAAATCCGTCAAAAACTCTGTTGTCAAACTCATACGATTTACAAGTTAACTCTTATGAGTCAACTCGGTACAAGGGAAAAACGAGTGGAGATTGCTATTAAATCACAAACCTACAAGAATCGCACGATTCATGAATCGAATTGTGTGATTCGATTTAACTCGTACGAGTTAACCTCTTAAACTCAAAAAAGGGTCGCTGGATTATCTAGCAACCCTAAGTTTCGTTTTTTTTTTTTTTTTTTTTTTTTTTTAACTCTCAAAGAGGGGAGAAATCAGCGAAATGGGAGATGAGTTAGAGAAATCAAGGTAAGGAAAGAAATGAAGATTTTGGAGAAGATCTAAGAACAAAATCAAAACGAGAAAGATCAAATCCACTAAATACACACCCTGCGAGACACATATTTGTATATAAAATAGGAAGTGTTCCACATGTTAATAAAAAACCCCTTTTCTTACACAAAATACAACTTTTCTTAGTCAACTTTCTATTAAAACTATTATATATCATTTAAAATTGATAGAAAATCAATGAGTACACAAATTAAAAGTGTTTACAAGCATTTTAAAAAATCGAAAAAAAATCTTACGATTTACGATTCGATTCACAATTCATCCATACTGATTTTACGATTTGATTCTGATTTGACAACTTTGGTAAAAAACATCGGTGAATACATCATTTAAATCACAAAAAAACTTTCATTCATCAAGAACTAGATTCATACCACAAATCCATAAAGGAAACATAAATTTGCAAACCATTTGAATACAAACCATGGAAACAACATTCAAACTCCAAATTTGTTTGAAAACCAAGCGAGGTAGAGATGACCCAAATCATCAATAAAACCCCAAGGGTCCGTCTCTAGCCCCCAAACCCCATGAAAACCATGTTTTTCCATTCAAACCATGTAAACGAATCAAAGTATTGAAATCGAGAGATGAAACAAGGGTTTTACCTAGCTTCGAAGATGATGAACCTAATGTTAATCTTCCCTCTTGGGTCCTTGAGTACCCGAAGCTTCAACACCAAATTTCCATCGCTTCTCTAGTTAGGGTTCTTGCTCTCCTTTGTTTATTCAAGCCAAAGTGGCTACATATTCTATTATCTATTATGTGGTTTACAAACTAGGGTTGTAGAGACTAGGGTTAGTTAACCAATCCACATCCTCCATCTCATTTCATCATCCTTTAGTTCTAGGACCATCCTTAAGTTCACATTAAGTCCATCTTTTTTAGTCTTTTCCAATTATTTACAAAAATGTCATTATTTGTTATTTAAATCAACTAAAGTAGTCTTTTTAATCATTTACACCAACTTAGGCTAAATTAAACTCCTAAGTCATTTAGACATTGTATAACACATACAATAGCCACATCAATATGCAGGTATCATGCATATTTACCAAAAATACCATTAGTATTAGGTCTAATCATTAGATTTGGAAATTAGGGGCGTTCTAATGTTCATGTGATTTGGATAATGAAAGTGGCCTGCCTATATATCAAATTGAAGTGTAGTTATAGGGCGTTTATGTTATGTTACCATCTTTATGGCCTATATATTACTTGATCTCTTGAACTGAACCTACAATCATGAACAGGATTGATGAGAAACCAAGTGATCCATGGGATCTGCCCAGGGTTGCTGTTGATGCATTGGGTGCTGCCATGTTAGTGACAATAATACTGGACTTGTGGCGAATCTTTCTGGGACCTATAGTTTCAGTTCAAGACGGAAAGCATTGTTTTCAACCAGGGCTGGCATGGTTCACCAGAAATGCTACGGCAATAAGGTAGAAGTGGTTGAATCAAATTCATGGAGCTCAGTTTCCGTTGTATCCATCTGTAGAAGAAAATTGACGTTGGGTTCTGATGGTTGCTTCTGTATTTCTCATGTAATCAAGCTTTTAATCCATTGCTTCCTCTTTCGGATATGACTATCCCCAAAATTCTGGTTTCTCATCGATGGACTTTGTGGGAGAACTTTGTTGAAGCATGGATGTATATGTTGCAATGATTATATTCAACACAATGAATTTTCTGTTGTGCAAGTGGTGATTCTTGATGAAATCTATCTTGATAACTGATGACTTGATGAGTTCATTTTTAGCATTCAAACGTTTACTTGTCCTCAATAGCAGTATGAGTGCTCTTTGCTGAACGCCATGAAGAGAGAAATTCAAGTTTTTCAAGAGGTTCTCATTCTGCACGCAACGCATTTTCTACTCGTTATTTTTATTATTGCAGTAATGCGAAAAAACATGTTCTGCACACATTATTTTTATACTGCGTTTGTCCATGATTACTCGTGAGTATTCTACACTCTACAGGAGACTCACCCTATAAGAGACATACTTTGGGAAGATGGGAAATTTCAATCTATATTCTGCACACTTGCTACGTTAGATGCAGACTACTTTGCTCATACCTATTAGAAAAAACAATTTTCTTAAATTCTACTCCTTCCTTTCCACAATAAGTGTCACATTTTTGGGACTTTCTTTTGTTCCACAATATTTCACATTAGGAAATCCAACAAGGATTAAATGTTTTATTTTCAATTCTAACCTCATTTTATTTACTTAATGACACAATTAGTCACATTTTCTTACACAATACCCATAATAAATGAAGTCATTTATGGGGGGGTAATTTAGTTTTCCTATGAAATTTTAATGGTAAATCAATCATCACCTTGATTCTTGTGCATAACCCAAAATGTGATGCATATTGTGGAATGGAGAGTAGTATTTTGGTGCACAACAATGGAAATTGTTTCAACAACTAACTGAATCTTTTAGCTTTGTATGTACTGATAAACTGGATGTAACTAATTTTCTCGTGTTTCCTCGTTTGAGCCATTCTTTCTATAATTTTCTAAATAATTTGTTTAAAGATGAATTTAGTTTTATGACATTTATAAGTTCCTTTTCTTCAAAAAAAAAAAAACATATATAAGTTCTTGTGCGTAGCTAATGGCTGGAATTTGGGTATCAACTCCCCTCGTCAACCTTGAAGGGAGAGGGGATTTCTAGGGCTCATACTCCAAGTGGTTGCCAATCACGAGATTCACAACCAATGGTGCACATGATGAAAGATGTCAAGGACGATAGTGGTGTGGATACTAAAGTTTCATGTGCTACAATGCGATAAAATATGAGGGCCGCTAAGGGCACCCCACCATTTCCTGAAGGCACCATGTTGTTGAGGGCACTAAGCATTTTAACCGGGCACCAAAAAATTGGACCCGAAATTTCCAAAATACCCCTCGTTCAAAACAGAGGCACCCCACAACCCCCACCACCCCCACCAGCGAACTCTTTGAGCAAGAACGAAATTGTTGAGGATCGGCCATTGCGAGGATTCCCGGAAATCGTGCGTGTTCATCCGTCTACGTGTTTCTCCTTCGTTGTAGGAGGTTTTTCCAGTTTGTAGGCTCGGGGTGTTGGGCGATTTCGTCTCCAAATTAAGGCTCGGTTGAAGTTCGTCGTACACACACCTTTGGCGCGAAATCGATCGTTTCAAGGTACGTTGATAGTCTAATTAAGTTACATTTGGTAGAGTAGTTGTAATGTTTGTGTGGCGGTGTGTTGAATGGTTCCATTATTGGAAATTCGCGGTTCTCGGCCACACGGGCCAGAGAGTGTTTTTATTGTCTCGGCCAAGCATGGCCGAGACACTTAGAGAGACAGAAGGTAAATATTTTGGAACTCGTCGTCTCGGCCAGCAGCCGGAAGAGTTCACAGAGTCTCGGTTACGAATGGCCGAGATTAATTGTGTTATCTCGGTCGAGACATCACGAGAGTTTCATTTAGTGTTAGGTAATGTTGTGTCGGTGGTGTACAACCGAGAATGTACTCTATCTCTCGATTGTACAATGCCGAGAGGGTTAGAGGCGACGCGGTCTGCACATCACGAGAGTAAGGCAAATTGAATAGGTTATGCCATGTCGGTGATGTACAACCGAGAACGTTTCATTGCTCTAGGTTGTACATCGCCGAGACCGTTGACCCATTTTCGGTCAGGATTGAACGAAAGTTTGACGTATTTCACGAACCTGCTTGACCGAGACAACATAAATGGATGATTTTGAACCTTTTTTTTAGTAATTTTTTTGTTCTATTCTAGGCGCTTAAATGTTGTAGTGTTTTCGGTATGGCTCGTTCGAAAGCACCGGTGACAAGGGAGGAGGTTGGTGTTGAGGTGTCGAGGGCTAACCGGGGGCGAGGCGGCGGAGACCCCCGACAACATCTTACCGGAAAGAGAAAGAGAAGGAGAACGTAGATGTTAAGGGAAAGGCTAAGATAGATGGAAATCGTGCAAGGAAGTTAGAATTGCACGATGAGGGTTCCAACATCGACACTCGGCGACCAAAAGATCTTGTTGTTGCCCGAGGGGAAGAGAGGGTCATGCATCGGAGTCTAGTAGCAGTGACTCATCAGCGGCGGGGAACACGACGGAAACTGATCGTAATGTGGGCGGGAGTAGTAGTGGTGGAGCTGGCCATAATGAAGGAGAGCCAGAAGTGCCTGTTGAAATGCGTGCTCCTTTCCCCGGTGGTCCTATAGACGGTGCGTTGTTGAAGAGCTTTAAGGATCATGTTGCATTAGCGATTTGGAGCAATGAGGTAATTAAAATTCATTGAACGGAGTAATTTAAAACTCAGGGTTTTCACAAACATGACGAGATGTTTTTTTTTTTTTTTGCATGAGCGTCCGATACTCAAGTGTATCAATCACGGAGCTCAGATACAAGAATGGGATTTACAGTCGTGCCACCCTGACATGGAGGGACTTCAGAGGATTATTCAACGTTCTGGGTTGAATACGCTGATAGACTGTTCATACCGCAAGGCCAACAAGGAGGTTATCTCTGCATTTGTGGAGCGGTGGCAGCCGAGACGAACACATTTCACTTACCATTTGGTGAAATGTCTATCTCCTTAGAGGATGTGAGCTTCCTCCTGAAGATTCATGTGACGGGCAAAGTCGTGGCAGTTGAGAACTTTGCGAGGTACACGGAGGAATCTCACTCGGACGCTATTAAGATGGTGTCGAAACTACTTGGGGTTAGCGTCGATGAGGCTGAGGAGGAGGTGAATATCAGCAAGGGGCTCACAGTGCGCAAATGTTGGTTGAAGAGTCGATGGTGCCCCAAAGCTGGTTCGAGACACACAAATTATCCTCTTGTGGAATGCACAGCCCGAGCGTACCTGTTGTATCTTTTGTCTTGCACCCTATTTGCCGATAAGAGTGGGTCTCGGGTGTCTATCGCGCTGCTGAAGCTTCTTGAAGACTTGGACGACGTGGGAAAGTACGCATGGGGTGCAGCTGCGTTGGCCTACTTGTATCGACACTTGGGGTCTGCCACCAAAGTGCAAGTGTCTCAGATTGCTGGCTACCTCACATTGCTTGAGGTTTGTTATAAAATAGACTTACATTGTTTTTGGTATAATTATTACTAATATTTGCATTTGCGGACTAACTAACGTTGTATGTATTTGCAGGGATGGGTGTACGACCATTTCAAACTTGGTCTCGCCACACCCAATGCGAAATACATGGACTACGTGCAACCTCGTGTCTGCATATGGATTCAAAAGCACGAGACCGTTATGAATGTTGACAAGCTCGAGTCCATTAGGAGAACGTTGGATAGGTTGCGCCCAAGTGAGGTGAGATGGTTATCCAAATCCTGTGGTGAATGATGCTTTTGTTTTTTGTTTTTTTTTGGTTACTAACAATGGCTGTTGCATTTTGATTAGGTCACTTGGGACCCATATGTGAATTACAGGGAGAATGGAGCTTGTGCACGCGATGGCCTTTTACAGTGGGACGCTTAAGTACATGGATGTGGTGGAGCCCTACCATCCGGAGAGGATTCTGAGACAATTTGGCCACGTGCAATCTATACCAGATCCTCCGTACCGACCTTTGGAAGCACATCGAGGCCCATCTGCGAACAAATACTCGGTCAAGTATGGGTTCCAACAAGACAATTGGGAGCGATGGAGGAACCATTTGTTGGCTCCCGAAGTTCGTGGTGACAAGGCAGAGTTCGAGTTTTGGCTACACCGGACTACCTACCTTGGTTCCTCAAAGTGTCTCATCCTGTGATCACCAATCCGAGCTTAGAGGACTTTGACATGGTCGCCACAACCATCGCGACACAACGAGCTACTGGAGGTATTGAAAGTGTTATATGTATTATGCATGCCCACATGCCATTTGTTTTCATCCCGATATGTTTTACATTAATACTAACCCGATTATTTTCATCAGCGTAATAGGCGTGCGTTGGACGCGGCATTACGATGGATGGACCTCCCACCGGAGTTGTGTACGCTTGAGTTCTGCGAGGACAATGGCGAGTGATATCGTCAATTTCCTTTCAGGGAGGAGTATAGGTCCCACCACCACGACTACCACTCCTGCCACCGCAACCGGCACAACCGCCACAACCGCCACGTCCGCCCTCGCCGAAGCGAGTGCCCTACAAGCGATCCCAAAGATGGTAGCACTTCTACACACTCCACCCCGGCCAATGCTCCGCCCGCCACGATCGATGCTCGCCCTACGAAGAGAATGCTTGGGAAGGAGTACCAAAGGAAGAGTTTGAAGAAACCAAAGCAATGAGTGTTTGAGGGAACAAATATATTTATTTTATTGTTTGGGGAACTACGGTGACATTTGAGATAGTTTGGATAGTTTGATGAATGTTTGATGAATGTTTGATGAATGTTTGATGAATGTTTTATGACAGTTTGGTACATTTGATGTGTGTTGGATGAATGTTTTGTGACATTGGATGAATGTTTTATGACAGTTTGGATAATTTGATGTATGTTTTACATTACTTGATATTTTTGTGTTGGATTCTAAGGATGCCATCAACCACATTCCATAAAGTCTCAAAATTGGCCTGACTGTTGCCAAGGTGTAGCTTCAGAGTGGAATGCGTAGACTCAACCCTCTGCGTTGTTGTTTCCCCAAAGTGCATAATTCTATTTGTCCATGCGGGTATAAATTTCTCCTTGTAGTTCATTACCCATGTGTTGTCCAAGTAATCAGTAAGACCCTTGACATTCCCAAACTCACAACGCAAGTCATTCATCCTAACTTCGAATAAGGCCTCCGAGTTGGCATACATCACGCTCGTCCACCTATCCATGAAACGAGCAAAACCATTGTTCTCCCCAAACATCTTCTTAGTCTTGGCCAATACTACTTTGTTGATGTGCCAAGAGCAAAGGAGGTGAGACGATGATGGAAATACTTCTTCAATGGCACTAATAAGGGCTAAGTCCATATCGGTAACAAACACGTCAGGTTTAGGCCACCCATCCAATATGGATCTCAAGTTCTCAAGTGCCCAAACATAATTCACATGACTCTCTGATGATATGAATGCAAACCCAACGGAGAACGTCAAATGCGTAGAAGTGATGCCAACAACCTCCGACAAAGGCTTTCGATACCTATTTGTTTTGTACGTGCAATCCATCAAAATTACCGATGAGAAACACCTTAGCAACTTTATTGAATCGGGATGTGACCAAAATAAATCGGTGACAACATTCGTATCGGGATGCTTCCTATGCCAGGAAATCCACTTATTCTTCTCCAAGATGTGCAACATTTTTTGCATTTGAGTCCTCCCACCCGCATCCTCGATTCAGACTTTTTGTCTTGCATTATATATTGTCCGCATTGTCGATACGTTTCTAACATCTCTTTGCTTCAACGTATTTAGGATGTCTCTTGGCTTCACATTCCCCTTTGTCATCTGCACTACAACATCCTGCTCCCCCTTATCCAATCTTTCGGCAAATGAATGGCCGTCCAAGTTGTTCGCGGGGTCGTGATTGTGCCTCCCACATATGACAATGACATACCACAAGGAGTCAACATTTTCCTTTATGTTGATTTGGAAAGGACATCCACATTTCTTCGTACCGCTTTTGAGTCCTCCCTTTTCCTATTCTTCTTCATTTCTTGCTTTCAAAGAAATTTTGGCCGCTTTCCCTTCCCTACTCTTTGAGACATTCCCTATATGTTCCGGACCTCTCACACGCAAGTTTCACCCTTCCCCGCTTTAATGCCCCCGCATCGAGTGCTTTGTCACTAGCACAAACATGTTCTCCCGCCTATCATTTGAAGCCATGAAATAGCCGCTTCTCTAGAGGGGAATGGCCTACAAGGTGTAAACGTGTCCTTGTAGTCTGGAAATAAGGTAAAACCGGCATTACTTGCAATACAAACAATGTAACATTATAATCAACCAAAATGTACAACACAATCACAAAAAAGTCCCAAAAAATAAGTTCTCGGTTGTACAGGTTCGACACTATAAACATAGTCTCGCTCATGTACAACCGAGAATTCCTTCGTAGTCTCGGTCGTCCCATACCGAGACTGCCACTATGTATCATTCACTCCATTCCGTGAACTACGTACATATCTCGGTCCTTTCTAACCGAGACGTTTCTCTACATCTCGGTCCTGCGAGGCCGAATCAATCGCGCACATCGACAGAAAATTTGATTAACCGCATAAAAACACATTAAATTTCAAAAATTACCTCAAGTTCAACCTCCTCTTGCACCATAGCAGTACAATCTTCCATTATATAGTGCAAACAAGTTCGGACTTGTCGAATTTACCAAACCTACGTTGACAAACAAATCAATCAATTTCACAGTTTTAATCAAATTAACAGTTCCATCAAAGCATCATATGGTTGTCAAACATTGTTACCTCGCTGTCGGATGATGTCAAGCCGCAAGAATCGATAAACGCTCGCTAAACGCAATGTCGCTTTATGGTTCAAGTGCTCAGATATTGGTGGCGGGGTGCCCCTGTTTCTTTTTCAAAATGGTTTGTGGGGTTTGAATCAATATAAGATTCATTACTTTGAATCAATAGAAATTGCGCAAAAGCCATTCTTTGTGCGCGACCCAATAGATTCATATGACATTAGCAGTGAACCAAAAACCATTTTGGTACACAAGTCATAAGCGGTCTCTAGCAAGGCGTTATGAATACCCAATTAGCATGAATATCAAAATTGATACAACCTAATGAATAACATATACCATATCCTTTCATTAAACATAAGGCAGGGAAAGTCACCCTTAATGTTCAATCGTACTAGTATCGATCTTTAGGTATACTGAAAACATCTAAGGGACATTGGTTGTATCAACTCACATGGACTTGGTCATTATCAATCTATCACATCAAGGGATGCACTGATATCTCTCTCCATACAAGAGGGACATATTCTATCTTGATTACACACACTCACATATTATTCACATGGTAACCAATCAGAATCCTTATAATCATCTTGTTAAAGACAATGCTTGATTATGTCAAATTACCATGATACTAATATTGAAGTTAATGGTAATCTCAATTTGAAAGACTAAATGATATAGCTATCATGAGTAACACCTATGACTTAATCCATATGGTGTTCTCATAGCAGGTCGATCTAGTACCTTGTTCCCTAACAAGTACTCATGATCTCGATTCATATCCATGTACACATGATCATCACATGGACATCAATCAAGACTCACACTAGTCTTAATTCATTATCGTTCCCAGTATAATGGTCGATTAATGACATTTAAGATATTTCAATAAATACCCATGGATCTTACTATAAAGTAAACATGCAATCACTTATAATTAAACACCAAATGAAAACCTTAGTTTTATTAACTAAAATTATAAGATAAATAATATTTGTAAATTGACCTATGACATATGCCCCAATACCTATTTGCACCATGTTGATTAAATATGATCTCAGTTCAAACTTGATGGTGTTGGCTGGAAGCCTCATCACTTCGTTGTAAGTCTTTTGAACTTCTGGCTTGAAGTAGTCATGAAGACATCTTTCTCCTTGCACTCTATCTTGCAGTACCAGATCACTTTCGGGCTGGTTATTTCTTTGGCCCTATTATTGGTTTCTTGCTTGATCCTCAACCATCTTGATTCCTTTCTTTTCCTTTCTTTATTGGTTATGTCAATCTTAGGGTTGTAAGGCACTAAGTCCATCTCTCCTTTGCTACGCATGCACTAGTTATCCTGAAAAGAAAACAAAAAGATCAAATGCAGAAAGTCAAACTTGAAACTTAAACCTTTATTTTTTCTTCTTTTTGTTTTTATAAACTTGAAAATAAAGTACTTAAAAAAAAAAAAACTTATCAACTTTTCAAACTAAGTCTAAGTGGCTACCTATCCGCGTCAATGACACTAAAAACTTGATGTGCGTGCCCCATGTATATAGCTTACTTGTAGTAATAGTGTAACTAACTTACGTTAACTATGGATATTGTCCTTAGAGAAAGGTGTTATGATGATTCCTTCTCAAAATAGGGCACCGCCTGACCTAAGTTTATCATTAAGCCCCAATCTCACCACGTAAGACTTAACAAGGAATTAGTCAACCTTTCCAAAACCTTATGATTTCCCAAGTAGTTTTTTTTTCAAATTAACATTTACTTATCCTATGTCAATTCATAAATCATAGTTAATTAAAATTTTACTTACTTAAAAGTTTATCCAACGGAAGTCTTAACAAATTAGCGGAAGCATTTTAAAATGATACCTAAAAATTGTGGAAAAACCAGGGAATGAAGATCACATGTATATATATAATGAAACAGTGATAATATATCATCATGTGTCTAGTAAGGGTACTAGTATAATATACAATCCCAAAATATATGAAATGCATATAAAAGTAATACATTAAAACCAAAACCTACAAAATCAGGTGTAGCTTCACCCCACTACCTCAGAGGTAGTCGCCAATTTTCTCTTTGGCAGGCTACTACTACTCGATGAATCCGCGTCCACCATCATAAAAAAGATGGTGAGTAAATAAAAGAGGAAAGTAACATTGAGAGAAATTTGTTCACATTTCCAAATATACAAGTATATAAAAGCAGGATAATAGATGAAAATAGATACTTTAGATAAAAAATTAAATTGATACACGACTTAGTAGTAATGATCTAAGGCCGGTTGGACGTGATCTTCATCACATAAGCCATTCCACTATATAAGGATGGAGCTGAGCTTACATCTCTATAAAAGTCTAAGCATTGCTATTTGCCTTTATAATCTTTCACTGGTGCCAGTCATCTGCGATGTATATTTCCCAACAACCCCGAGTCCCATATCTCGAGATGTCACCCAATTTATGATTGCCAACAACCTTAAGACTCATTTTTCATCTGTTGCGCGATAATGGAAAGATTCTGATCACCCTAGAAGTCTAGAGACCCCCGTATGTTGTGCCTGATATCTATCATAAAATGGTCTTAGACATAAGAAATACTTTCTTATTTCAAGGAACAACATAGTTTTAGAATCCAATAAAGCAATTGCATATCTAATGCATAGTGGAAATAGATTCACAACACCATATAACACTTACCTAATAACATGCTATTTCATTGAGGACATGTATCAACATTCAAAAATGACATAACACATGATTTGGAGTTAATAAAATCATTTAACCAACAATCTATACCATGAAAATAACCTCATGAAATGAGAAAGGACAACAAGTCATTGTATATGGAGTACAATGGAAAATCAGTTAAAATGACTAGAAATGAACAAATAAATAGAAATGAAATGTAAATAAATATCTCAATCATTTTACTTACAATCTATGCAATTTTCTAAGCTATTTCCGCCTCCCAACACCTTAATACTCGTATTTGAAACCCCATAACACTTCCTTAGATTCCTGATGTCATAGAACATGCTTTTGAGTGCGTTTGGAACTTTACTTATGATATTAGGCTTATTTATAATATTTAAGAAAATTTAGAAAATCGCAAATTTTTATGTTGTTATAGCACCAGACACGCTGGGTGATTTGATTATCGTTTCAATGGCCTCATTAGCGCACTACCAAATTCCTCTAGCACTCTATCCAAAGTTAGCGCGCTAGCTGACCAGCCTAGCGCGCTATGTGCATGAAAACCAAGAATTTCGCAATCAGAATTTTGAGTTTCCTCCACACATAGACTTCTACAATGTCTTAAGAACTCCCATGTACACCTCTAGAGCTCCAAAACATCAATCAACAACATAAAAACAACCATACATCCATTTAATTAATGAATTCATCAAATTGACTAAGTTGGTAGTGTAATTGAATTACCTAGTTATGTTAACCACCTAGTTGATCAACTCCTACACCTTCAAACCACCAATACCCACTAATTTCTTGTTAATCTCTTTTCTTCAGCAAGTTTCCTTATCTCCTAAGCTATTGAAATGAAATGGTTTGAGTTGATGAGTTGGTCTCTAGCTATATATATGAAATATATATGGTTGATTAAAAGCATTAATTTTCATGTGCACATGTATCTCGAGACTTATCTAATGTCATACACATTGACACATTTCCTACTTACTCTCCACTTACTTTCTCTAAGTAACACCAATTTGGTTACAAATTGGTTTCTAGATGTGTCAATATGTGTCTCGAAAAATATTAAAAGACTATTGTTTTAAAATGCTAACTTAGTTACATTTAATACATAATCAACCATAGCCACATTAAAATAACTATAAAAGCTTAATACATCACACTCTCTACCCCGGTCCCACGCCAATTTGCATCTCGAGGCGCATCTCCATTCAAGTCTCGACACCTATACATAAGTAGGAGTGACTTATTAGTCTACATATAAACAATACACTAGGCATGTTGGGGGCATGATCCCTAGGTCAATCCATTAACTGTCTTTATGAATACTTTTAGTTAATAAAATAGAGGATTTCATTTGCTGTTTATTATAATTAATTTGCATGTTTACATTATAATAAGATCCATGGGTATTTACAGAAATATCCTAAATGTCCTTAGTCGATCATTATACTGGGAACTATAATGAATTAAGACTAGTGTGAGTCTTGATTGATGATCATATGATGATTATACGTATAGGGATACGAATCAAGATCACGAGTACTTGTTAGGGAACAAAGTACTTGGACCGACCCGCTATGAGAACATCACATGGATTAAGTCATAGTTGTTTCTCATGATAGGTATATTTTTCAGTCCTCTGACTTGAGATTATCAGAGACTTCAACATTAGGAACATAGTGATTTGACACTATCAAACGTTGTCTTTAACCAGATGATTATAGAGGTTGTGATTGGTTACTATGTGAGCAATGTGATGAAGTTGTGTAATCAAGATAGAATTTGTCCCTCTCATATAAAGAGAGATCCAAAGTGGATCCCTCGATGTGTTAGACTGTTAAAAGGCCTAGTCTAAGTGAATTGATATTGATCAATGTCACTTGGATGTTTTCACCTACCTAGAGATCGAGACTAGTACGATTGAACATGTTGGATGACAATTCCATGCCTTATGTTTGATCAAAAGGATATCGTGTGACAAAAGGATGTTATATACACTATTGATTAGGTTGTATCGATTTGATATTCGTACAACTTGGGTAGTCATAATGTCTTGCTAGAGTCCGCTTATGATTTGTATACCAAAATGAGTTTTGGTACACTGTCAACGTTGTATGAGCCTATTGGGTCGCACACTAAGAATGGTTTTGCGAGATTTTAAGATGGTTCAGAAAAATAAATTTTATATGATAAAATTCATGACGGAAACGTCCTTGTGGTGTATTACACTTATACTTCTTTAAGTAGGGGTATATATGTAATTTACTTAACCTTCTATATACAAGGGTTGTATAAATAGACGCTTTAAGTTAGAATACACGGACGAAAGATAAAAAGGCCGAAACTCTATTTTCGTTTCAGAAACGACTTAGGGTTTTTTGGTATGCTTTGGATCGTTTTGGAGAGAAAAACAAAAGGTTTGGTATTCTCTCGAAGCTAGCACTTTGAATCTCGGCCGCCGTTCGTGTGTGGACTACTGGTAGAGGACGTTCGTCGTTGGCAGCGCCTTAAAGATCGATTAAACTTCAGAAAGGTACATTGCAACTGAGGTATGATTAAGTTTTCATGGTTTAAACGTTTTTAATGGAATTAGATTCGGATCCTGTTGGGGTTTTTTGTCAAAATTGTTTTGTAATCTCCGCTGCGTATGAACCCCAAAACCCAACAGTGGTATCAGAGCCTTCGAGTTTGATTCCATTAAATTCATTGCATGTTTTCTTCTGATATATACATGATATATGATTGAAAGTATGTTAATAGTTGATGTATATGTGATATACATAAGTTGTGTTTGAGATTTATTATCATGTTTTGTGTATATGATACACATATTCGTGATTTAATTAAAATCAGTTTCGTACATGCTAGTAACCATGTTAGGTTAATTCAAATAATTTTAATGAATTGAATTTCGTGTTCTGTGATCGATGACACCATTAGGTTCGATTGGGATAGTAGTTCATGATTCAATTACATGTTTGTGATTATTTGGATGAGGACCGAAATTGCAAATAATTAATTTTTGAAATTATTTATTTTTAAATAATTAATTTTCGAAATTATTTATTTATAATTAATTAATTTTTGAAATTATTTATTTATCTTGTTATATCTATTTTGTTATGAAGTTTCTATTTGATAAAGATAGATAACAAATTAGAATATGAAATAAATATCAAGAATCTTGTTATTGGTGATATACAAGGATTCAAATATCTTAAATACAAAATAAATAATTAATTTTCGAACTTATGGATTTATCTTGTTATATCTATTTTGTTATGAAGTTTCTATTTGATAAAGATAGATAACAAATTAGAATAAGAGATAAATATCAAGAATCTTGTTATTGGTGATATACAAGGATTCAAATATCTTAAATACAAAATAAATAATTAATTTTCGAAATTATTTATTTATCTTGTTATATCTATTTTGTTATGAAGTTTCTATTTGATAAAGATAGATAACAAATTAGAATAAGAGATAAATATCAAGAATCTTGTTATTGGTGATATATTAGGATTCAAATATCTTAAATCCAAAATAAATAATTAATTTTTGAAATTAATTATTTATCTTGTTATATCTATTTTATTATGAAGTTTCTATTTGATAAAGATAGATAACAAATTAGAATAGGAGATAAATATCAAGAATCTTGTTATTGGTGATATACTAGGATTCAAATAACTTAAATCCTAATTGGATTAGGATAAGACGATTAGTTAGATATGCCGGGTTAATTAAAATGTTTTAATTGACTTAATTTCGGATAAATTATGGGGTTAATTTATGATAATAAAATCAGCGAAAAATTATGATTTTCTATAGCGAATTTTAATTTTGGGAATTGAGATTCGTCTTCTAAAAAAAAAAAAAAAACAGGGGCGCTACCCCTCAGTACTCGTCCGTTGATTGGCCAGCAGTGGATCTAGCATTGCTGTCATTGACCGGCCAGCGGGACCGCCGTCTAACTAATCCTAGCGTACGAAAATTCTTTTGTTAGTGAAAAATATAATTTTTTTTTTCCAAATTGTTTAGTGATTGAACAAATCAATAAAATATATGATATTTCATTGTTTACATAAAATCACTAAAACTGAATAAAATCCTCTATTAAATTTTAAGTCTCGTGCCATCCATTTTAAACACTTGTCAAGGCCTCGATCACACTAATATAGTTTTAGCCATAGTTGGGTGTATTGTGTTATCTTGGTGAGACAAGTTGGGTAAGAGTTACCTTAATGTTTAAAATGGTCTGACTTAATAAAGCCATCAAAATAGTTTTGAGCATTAGGCAAATGATGAGATAAAAACATGCTAAGACATAAGATGTCCCATATCTCATAAAAGGATCTAAAAATTACATAAGATGTAATTGGTAACTCGTTACCTACCTAAATAATCTAGTTACGTGTTTCATGCCATAGGCATGTATAGAATTAGGTGAAATATGGATTTTAGTCCCCTAAATAAACAAGACGTTTTAGGAGGGTTGTTAATTTAGTGGGAGTCTATTCCTCTATACTAAAATAAACTTTGCATAATCTTTATTGTAGATCAATGGCCTCTTCAAGTAACAATAATCCTCTGTCACCGCGATCCATCCTTGAGAAGGATAAACTATCTGGGACTAACTTTCTTGACTGGTTCAAAAACTTGAGAATTGTTCTTAAGCATGAACGCAAGTTGTATGTCATGGATGCTCCAATCCCTGAGGACCCACCAGCCAATGCTACGAAAGCTGTGAAGGATGCGCATAATAAGCATGTCAACAATTCTACTCATGTTGTATGTATTATGCTAGCACCTATGGTTCCTAAACTTCTGAAGGACATGGAACTAATGGAAGCCTACGACATGGCCGTGACGCTGAAGGAAATGTTCCAACAACAAGCTAAGCAATAAAAGTTCGAGACAGTCAAGAACCTACATTCTTGCAAGATGACTGAGGGTGCGTCAGTTAGTCCTCAAGTTCTGAAGATGAAGGGCTATGTTGACCAGCTTGATAGACTCGGATTTCCCATATGCCAAGAATTGGCTACGGATTTGATCCTGAATTCATTACCAGAAAGTTACTCACAATTCGCGATGAACTACAATATGAATAATATGGAGAAATCAATTTCAGAGTTGCATTTGATGCTAAAAACTGCTGAACAAAATATCAAGAAATCCTCTAGTAATATGTTGATGGTCTAAAAGGGAAAGGGAATGAAGAAGAAAGGCAAAGGCAAGGCTAGAGTTGCCAAGGTCATTGCCGCACTGTCGCAAAGCCTATGGAACAAGTCAAGTCCCTACTGTTCCCTCGCTTCAAAACACCCAAAAGAAAAGGAAGAAAATTGTCATTTCTGTAATCAAACCTATCTTTGGCATTGTCCTCTCGGACACATAAACGAGAAACACATAACGAAGCTCCATAAAGATGGGCTTCTAGATTCATTTGATTTAGAAACATATGAAACATGTGTATCTTGTTTAATAGGCAAGATGACTAAAGGTCCCTTTACTGGACACAGTGAAAGAGCAAGTGATTTATTGGGTCTAATACATACTGATGTATGCGGTCCTATAAACACAATGGCGAGAGAAGGTTATCAATACTTCATTACATTTACTGATGATTTCAGTAGATATGGTTATGTATATCTTATGAAACATAAAGCTGAATCATTTGAGATGTTTCGAACGTTTCAAAATGAAGTGCAAAATCTACTTGGTAAAACTATCAAAACACTTCGATCAGATCGATGTGGTGAATATTTAAGCCAAGAATTTGATGATCATCTTAAAAATTGTGGGATCGTCTCCCTATTGACTCCACCAGCAACTCCACAATGGAATGGAGTTTCTGAAAGGAGAAATCAAACCTTATTAGATATGGTTCGATCTATGATGAGTCATGCAGATCTTCCATTATCCTTTTGGGGTTATGCATTACAAACTGCAGTTTTCACTCTAAATCGAGTTCATTCTAAAGCCGTTGATAAAACACCATATGAGATATGGTACGGGAAGAGACCTAGTTTGTCTTTCCTTAAGATTTGGGGTTGCGAGGCTTACGTAAAACGACAAGTCTCAGAAAAACTAGCACCTAAATCTGACAAGTGTTTATTTGTAGAGTATCCTAAGGAAACAAAAGGATATTACTTTTATAATCCCGTTGAGAACAAAGTGTTTGTTGCTCGGTATGGTGCCTTTATGGAAAAACGATTTATTTCAAAAGACACTAGTGGGAGAGAAATAAATCTTGAAGAAGTTCAAGAATCAAGGATAAACCCTGAACTGCTACTGGAAGTTCAACAACGTTCTGAACCAGTTGAACCTCCGCAAGTGACACAAGGCCCACGTAAATCTGGTAGGGTAAGACATGAGCCAGAGAGATTCGAATTTCTCATTACTGATAGTCGTGATGTGTTGCTTATGGATCAAAATGAGCCCACCACTTATCGGGAGGCTATGTCGGACCGGACTCGATAAATGGCTAAGTGCCATGAACTCGAGATGCAATCCATGTATGATAACCAAGTTTGGAACTTGGTTGATTTACTGAAGGTGGTAAGACCATTGGATGTAAATGGGTTTTCAAGAAGAAAACCGACATGGATGGCAATGTGCATACTTTTAAAGCAAGACTTGTAGGAAAAGGTTTCAAGCAGAATCAAGGTGTTGATTATGATGAAACTTTTTCACCAGTAGCCATGCTTAAATCCATAAGAATTTTAATTGCCACTGCTGCATATTATGACTATGAGATATGGCAAATGGATGTAAAACAACATTTCTTAATGGAAAACTGCTTGAGGACGTGTATATGACACAACCTGAAGGTTTTGTACATCCTGAGAATTCTAGGAAGGTATGCAAGCTTCAAAGATCCATTTATGTATTAAAGCAAGCTTCTCGGAGTTGGAATCTTCGTTTTGATGAAGCAATCAAGGATTTTGGTTTTATTAAGAACGAAGATGAGCCTTGTGTATACAAGAAGGTCAGTGGGAGTGTAGTTTTTCTGATAATGTATGTTGATGATATATTACTCATTGGAAATGACATCCCAACATTGCAGAGTGTAAAGTCTTGGTTAGGGAAGTGTTTCTCAATGAAAGACTTAGGAGATGCGGCCTATATCCTAGGGATAAGGATCTATAGGGATAGATCTAAGAGGCTAATCGGTCTAAGTCAGAGTGCTTACATAGACAAGGTGCTGAATAGGTTCAGTTTGCAAGACTCTAAAAGAGGATTGTTTCCAATGTCTCATGACATAAGTCTCAGCAAGACTCAATGTCCTAAGACAAATGATGAGCGAGACCGTATGAATAAGATTCCATATGCATCAGCTATTGGATCTATCATGTATGCCATGCTATGCAATCGACCCGATGTGTCATATGCTTTAAGCACTACAAGCAGAGATATCAGTCAGATCCTGGTTAGAGTCACTGGATAGCAGTAAAAGAACATTCTTAAATACTTAAGAAGGACTAAGGAAATGTTCTTGGTCTCTGGAGGTTTTGAAAATGATCTAGTTGTAAATGGTTACACATATGCAAGTTTTCAAACTGATATAGATGATTTTAGATCACAATCTGGATATGTGTTTATTTTGAATGGGGGTGCAGTAATCTGGAAAAGTTCGAAGCAAGAGATCGTGGCAGATTCTACAACAAATCGAGTATATTGCGTGAGTCCGATGCAAAGAAAGGAGGCGATTTGGATCAAAAAGTTCATTTCGAACTAGGTGTGGTTCCAAGTATTGCTAACCCTATTTGTTTGTATTGTGACAATAACGGGGCAATAGCACAGTCCAAGGAACCTAGATCACACCACAGATCCAAACATATACTCAGGCGTTTTAATCTCATCAGAGAAATTATTGAGAGGGGAGACGTAAAGATTTGCAGAGTACCTACTGAAGACAACGTTGTGGATCCATTGACAAAAACTCTTCCACAAGCAAAACACGATGGTCATGTTAGATCATTAGGCATTAGATGCATATATGATTGGCCCTAGTGCAAGTGGGAGATGTTGGGGCATGTGCCCTAGGTCAATCCATTAACTGTCTTTATGAATACTTTTAGTTAATAAAATAGAGGATTTCATTTGCTGTTTATTATAATTAATTTGCATGTTTACATTATAATAAGATCCATGGGTATTTACAGAAATATCCTAAATGTCCTTAGTCGATCATTATACTGGGAACTAAAATGAATTAAGACTAGTGTGAGTCTTGATTGATGATCATATGATGATTATATGTATAGGATACGAATCAAGATCACGAGTACTTGTTAGGGAACAAAGTCTTCGGACCACCAGCTATGAGAACATCACATGGATTAAGTCATAGTTGTTTCTCATGATAGGTATATTTTTCTAGGTCCTCGACTTGAGATTATCGAGACTTCAACATTAGGAACATAGTGATTTGACACTATCAAACGTTGTCTTTAACCGGACGATTATAAAGGTTGTGATTGGTTACTATGTGAGCAATGTGATGAAGTTGTGTAATCAAGATAGAATTTGTCCCTCTCATATAAAGAGAGATATCCAGTGGATCCCTCGATGTGTTAGACTATTAAAAGGCCTAGTCTAAGTGAATTGATATTGATCAATGTCACTTGGATGTTTTCAGTCTACCTAGAGATCGAGACTAATACGATTGAACATGTTGGATGACAATTCCATGCCTTATGTTTGATCAAAAGGATATCGTGTGACAAAAGGATGTTATATACACTATTGATTAGGTTGTATCGATTTGATATTCGTACAACTTGGGTAGTCATAATGTCTTGCTAGAGGCCGCTTATGATTTGTATACCAAAATGTGTTTTGGTACACTGCCAACGTTGTATGAGCCTATTGGGTCACACGCTAAGAATGGTTTTGCGAGATTTTAAGATGGTTCAGAAAAATGAATTTTATATGATAAAATTCATGACGAAAACGTCCTCGTGGTGTATTACACTTATACTTCTTTAAGTAGGGGTATATGTGTAATTTACTTAACCTTCTATATACAAGGGTTGTATAAATAGACGCTTTAAGTTAGAATACACGGACGAAAGATAAAAAGGTCGAAACTCTATTTTCGTTTCAGAAATGACTTAGGGTTTTTTGGTATGCTCTGGATCATTTTGGAGAGAAAAACAAAAGGTTTGGTATTCTCTCGAAGCTAGCACTTTGAATCTCGACCGCCGTTCGTGTGTGGACTACTGGTAGAGGGCGTTTGTCGTTGGCAGCGCCTTAGAGATCGATTAACCTTCAGAAATGTACATTGCGGCGAGGTATGATTAAGTTTTCATGGTTTAAACGTTTTAGGCATACACCACAACCAAATATAACATATACCTCCCTACCTTGCCTTATTCATGACATGTATCTCGATGCGGGTCCCACGTCTTGTGTCATTGATCTTGATTAAGAGATTAAACTCGGATTAGGAATTCAGGCCATGACAAGTGTAATCACTCACTACGTACTTAGTTACAATTACTCTATTGTTGAGGAAATCTTTTCAATTGATTTTATAATTAAACTAAACTATACTAATGAATCAATGCAAATTACTTTAACGCTTATATTAAGACGATCTTTGTTCACAACTTCACCTAGGTAATGAAATACTATACTTTTTGACTCAATTTATCATATTTATTATGTGTGTGCAATGCCTAATTATAATAGACATATTTTTTCAAATCCACTTTAATTCACTATTGTGACGAAAATGGTTCTAATGTGCAAACTAGAACTCCACCTATCAGTGTGAATAATGTAAAACCCATATTAATTTAATGTTCCAAATCTTTCAATTCATAACCAATTAAGCTTACTATCGGTGCCACCCTAATAGACAATTATCGCTCAAAGTTATGTATTTTATGGTTGTACCATCCATATTTAGCTTAAAAGATTCAATTGCCTTGATAACTTTTAAAACTTAATATCAACAAATACATGATCAAGATGTTCATAGCATTACTCTCAGAATCAATACAAATTCTAACCATTATATTTTTATATTTTATTCTAATCTATTCATGTTTATAGCATAACATTCATACCATACGATCCATTGATCTCTAAGATTAATAGATATTCACACTTTATTGAAACAAACATGCACATAGTAATATTCATTGAAATTAGAGATGTAATAGAATAAATTCAATTAAATTAATAAAAACAACACCCGAATCACTACATGAGTCTTCAATATCTTCTCTCCACAAATCGTCTTAATATTCGAGAATATAGTAAACCTATGCTAAACTATGTTAATGGTGGCTAATCTACTATATGCCATATGTATACCATATTCTTCTATCTATTTATGCTCTATAATCATGTTTCCAAACAATTAGAGACCCTAATTAACAATTCAACAAGAAATAAAACTCTACTTTCTAGTTTTTTTCTTTTCTTGGTGCTGCCACTTAAGTCTCGTCACTGTGTATACATTCCCATAGCGCCACCACTGTGCCAATCAATCACTATGCATTTCCTCTATTCTATGCCTTGACGTTGGCCCTTTGACTCCCTAGTGCATTCCCTTTACCTTCATGCCATTGCCACTGCACCGAGCCTCCTAATCACTATTTTTCTCTTCCTTGCTCTCTCACGTCGAGCATTGATGTCCTACGCTATGCCTTGATACCCTATAATGTCAACTTATATAGTCACAACACTAAACCTCCTTAGTGGTGTAGCTAATCACTTATCACTTTCGTGACTACTTCAAACAAGAAGTTTAAGAGACTTATAACGGAGTGATGAGGCTTTCAGCTCCACACCATCGAGTTCAAACTGAGACCATCTATAATCAACATGGTGCAAAATAGCTTGTTGAACGGGTTAACAAATGAAGGTTCAGTTTCACATGTAGAGAATTTCTTGGAGAAGTGTGACACCATGCACATTACTGGAGTTACAAAGAGGTGATCAGGATGTAACTTTTTCCATTCTCATTAGGAGGAAAAGCCAAATCTTAGATCCCAAGACTAAATGTAGGGAGTATGACCTCATGGGCGAAAATGAATGAAAGATTTCTTGATAAGTTCTTTCCCCAGTGAAAGGAAACTGGAAATCAATTAGTTCAAACAAGAAGATGACGAGTCTTTTGGAAATGCTTGGGAAAAACTCAAGGAGATGTTGAGGAGATGTCCAGGGCATGAATACATGAAATGAGCAAACTTGCGGATTTTCTACTATGGGATGAACCACAACAAGATAACACTAGTAGATGCCGCAACAGGTGGTTCTCTACTAATCAAGAATGAGGATAGAGCATTGAGTCTTCTAGATCTCGTGTCTCAAAAATCTACAACAAGTACTCATTCCATAGTGAAAAAACCATTAGACGTATATGAGATTGATTCGCAAGGTGCGATTATGGCACGACTATCCGACCTGAGCAATCAAATGGAAAAACTTCAAATGAGACAACTTAGTCCACAAAGTCATTGCAATACAACAACCTATTAATCACCAAGCTATGGTGGTTAGTCAAATTGACATGCAGCAAGGAATGGAGTATGAAAAAGTAAACTTCGTAAACAACCAAGGCTATGGAAACCACTTCAGGATGAGAGCAATGGCTCCTCAAAGGTTTTATCAAGGATGCAACATCTTAAAATTCTTATATGGAAATTTTGATATTGCACTGAATTTACCTTTAGGCTTTGATCAACAAGTCCAATATGGGAAGCTAGGGCAGAGTGAAGAAATGACTTCATTAAAGTCAATAAAGTAACTCTTGCATGCTATGAACATGAGCAATATGGAACGGCATGAGAAACACGATAAAAAGATGGAAGGAGTGAAGTAAGCCATGACTAGGATGGATGATGAAAGTTCACAATCCATCAAGAACTTAAAAAGATAGATTTTTTAGTTAGCCATTGCCTTAAACTCATGAAAGGAATGACAATTTTTGAGTAACACGATCACCAATCCCAAAGAGAACGTTATTGCTATTCACATGATGAACACTACAACAATGAATGAGCTAAGATAAGAGCAAGTGATGAAAAAGCCAACAAAATTCAACACTTTGGTTATAAGAAAACATGAAGAGATGCATGAGAATGGAATGGAAGTGAGACAAAATGAACTCAAAGGATTCGGGTAACAAAGAATAAATCCTTGAAAAATAATAAGGCAAAGAAATAATGGAAAACCAAGCAAAAAGATTAAGGATCTTTTAAAGAAGCACCAAAAGGAAATAACATCAATGTAGTTCTAAGGAAGCCAGAACCGAAGTTCAAGTTCATACCAAGACTTCAACCAATCAAGAGAAGAGATCCGGGAGAAGTATTTCTACCAATAAGCTTTGATTGACACCGATTTATAAATGTCTTATGTGATACGGGATCCTTAGTCAATGTCATTCCAATAATGGACATGGAGCACACCGATTTGAAGATAAATTGTCCTAATATGATAAATTTGCAAGTAGTTAATGGCAAGCTGATACCAACTATAGAAAGATATTTGAATGTGCATGTATAGTAGGCATATTTACATTCATCACAAAATTTGAGGTTATGGATTACAAAATGAATGATGATGTGTTTATGATACTTGGGAGGCCATTCTTGAATAATGCCAATGCAAACTTGTACAATAGGAAGAAGAAAATCACAATGAATATTGATGATGATGATGATGATGATGCATAGAAGATAATCTTTGTTGATGGAGAAGAAGTACATCCAAACGAGAATGAAATTATTATCTCTGATCTACGATTGGAGTATTTTGATTTAGACTCGGATTAAACGAGCAAAAAGGCATAAGACTAATGACGTTAAACTAAGCACTATTGGGAGGCAGCCCATGGGTTTTAAATTTCAAGTTTTTAAATTTTAGTTAGTTAGATGACCTTGGCTGCAAGTATAATGACTTGATTGTAGTAATAATGTACTCTAACTTACGTTGACTACGTATATCGTCCTTAGGGAAATGTGTATGCACTCACTACGTACTTAGCTATAATATATCTATTGTTAAGGAAATCCTAATGGTTTTATAACTAAACTAACTAATCTAGCAAATCAATGCAATTTACTTTTAACTCTTATATTAAAACTATCTTAGTTCACAACTTCGCCTTGGTAATGAAATACTATGCTTTTCAACCACTCTTTCATCTTTATCATGTTGTGTGCAATGCTTAATTAGAATAGATAAATTTCTTTCAAATTCATTTTAACCCACCGCGTGATGGAAGATATTCTAATGTGCAAACTAGAACTCCACTTATCGGTGTGAATAACGTAAGCTCCACGTTGCCTTAATGTTCCAAATCTTTGGATTTATAGCCAATTACGTTTACTATCCGTGCCTTTCTAATCACAACTATCGCTCGATGTTTTGTATTTTACGGCTGTACCGTTCATATCCGGCTTAAAAGCTTCAATGACCATGATAACTTTTAAAACCTAATATCAATAAACATGTGATCGAGATGTCTGTAATATTACACTTAGAATAAATACAAATTCTAACCATTACACTTTTTATATTCTAATTTCTACTCATGTTCACAACATATCATTCATCCCATAGAATCCATTGATCCTTAAGATCAATATATTACACAAACAACATTGAAATAAACATGCACAAAGTGGTATTCATTGAAATCAGAGATATATTGAAAATAATTCAAATAAATCAATAACATAATACTCGAATCACCACATGTGAGTCTTCAATGTCTTCTCTCTGCAAATCATGATAATACTCAAGAATAAGTAAAACTTATGATAAAATAATTTAATGGTTGCTAATGGCTATATGTGGTGTGTTTACCACGTTTTAATATCTATTTATACGTCCTAATATTTATTTATGCCACGACGCCACCATTGTGGTTGCCTCATTTTTGTGTTTATTTTTGCCACAGTGACCTTAACGTTGTCCCTTAAGCCTCCGACGCCGTCCTTTGAGCTCCATAGTGCCACCACAACGTGAGAACTCCTGCTTTTATTTCTCCACTTTTCCTTTCTCCCACGCTATGCCTAGGTCTTCCACACTGACCTTCATGCTTTCACAGTGCCACACCTTCATGCCATGACTCCCAACCACACTTTTTTGAGTTTTAGTTCCATTTCTTCTCATTTTTGGTCATTTCTTTCCTTTTCAACTTAATTACTTGAAAATTCATAAACACCATTAATTAAATCTCCTATAAGGATATTTATACTAAATATACTACTAAACTAAACCTATATATAAATCTAAATAATCACTTATCAAATACCCCTAAACTTAGAATTTTGCACGTCCCGAGCAAAAGTGTATTTTACTAAGTCTCATAATACCTTGTTCTCATTCATTTTACATTGTTCATGGAGTATCATTTAATTCACTAGGTTTCAAGTCAATAATCCACTTAAGCATTTTTTGCAATAACTTATATTTTTCAAAACATGTAGCTTAAACAACACATACAACTCACTTTCGAAGCACTAAAGTAGATCACAACCAAAACCATCACTACTCACAAGTTTGTTTCACCTCGACACTCAAGTAGCAAGTGTGCAATCTCATGATTTCTCATTAAGTCCAGGAACTCACAAATAAGCATATATCAAATTAGTTTTTGGTAGACTTTAGCACTTCAAGAGTCTATAAGACTTAACATAATTTGAATGAAAACTTTACTTAATCAAGTTACTCGCGCTTGAGCTAAATCTTTTATTTGAAAAGTTTATTTCACTTCCTTATTCTTTTCTTTATTTTTCTCTTATTTCTTTTCTTCTTATCATTTTCATTTTTATTTCACGGTTCCTGCTTCTTTTCTTATGAACTCCATTTTCCTTTCCTTTTTCAACCATCAAGTTCTCTGCTCCATTTCTTGTAAAACTTGTGGGACTCTCTCATTTTTCTCTATTCTAAAACTCTTGTTAGAACTTCTCATTTCATTCAATTAAACAAGTTAAGTCAAACTTTCATTTAAAATCGCCTATTTCTTCCCCTTTTTGCACTAAGTCATTATTTGCTTCATTTTATTAAGTAAGTCTCACATTTATTATAGAATTCCTTAGAGATCCAACTTTTTCCACAAGAAGTGTTCTAGTAATTTTCTTTCTTTTATTTCTAGTTCTTGGTCTTCCCTAACTCTAAGTTTCTAATCATGAAATTATACTATTGTTACTACATTTTATTATTTTCTTCAAAAATTTTAAAAACACTATCTTGAGCTTCATATCAATAAAACACTTCTATTCTACTCATCCTTAATTAAAGGCATGAAAATTCAAATGAACTACTTATTCATTACATATTACTATTTATAACCTAATTTATATTATCTAAACATGTTAAAGTAGTAAGTAAATGGAATAAATAATAAACTACCATGCTTTTCCTCTTTAACTGCTTTAAAAATAAAATTTAAATGATCATACATGCAGGTTTTATCTTATTTCAACCTTTATTATCATTTCCCCTAATGTAGTGTAGTGTTAATTTCCCCAAACTGAAATCAAACATTGTCCTCAAGGTTTAAAAGTAAGCTTAAGATTATGAAAACACTAAAACAAATAAACATACATAATAACACAAATTATATAAACATAAACTAAACTAAAAAAAGAAGTTAAACAATTAAATAGGTAACAAAATTTCCAAAATTTAAAGTAAAATGTATCAATGTATCTCTCATCTCCTTAGGTCAAGAGAAATCCTAAGATACTGACATCAAGAATGCACGTCATCATCATCATCATCATCATCATCATCTACCTCATCAGCGCCAACGTGGGATGTTGTCAATGGATGCTCCACCCATCCTACTCTACAGCACATCTTTACCATACATATAAGCTAGAGCTGTTGGAAAACTAAAAGACCTATCAGTCGGTCTCATCCTTTTGCTCTTCTTATACCTAGCTAAGTCTTTTTGATGATCGACAAACAACATGAAGTTATCTGCCCATTCCGTCAGTCTTCCTCTCTCCTTTACATATCCAATTCATATCGTAACAAGGTTGCTTGATACTATGCTCTATCCTTTTGGTACTATCTCATCATCTCAACAATCCACATCTTCCATTGCTGTAGAGTCAAGTCATCTAGTGGTGGTATTGGTGGCTATGGTGAGGAGGGGGAGGAAAAACCTTAGGACCAACCAAGTCATTCTCTCCAATTAGAGGGTCTACGAACTCGTAGCTCTCAGCGAATCCTTGCTATTGCTGCTCCCTCTTTTCCATATCCTTCATCTTCTAATTGCCGTGCTAATTCTGCTAATGCTACTACTATTGCTTCGTTACTCTCTGCCGTTTGACCAACAACTTGGCCTCATGTCTAGCTCCCTTGGCTATTTCTCCTTCCACATTGAAGTCTTGATTACCAAGCGGTGATTTCAATGTAAGAATGAAAATCTCATCCATGGTTGCTTGGGCCTCAATATCAAATTCTTCATCATTTCATAGTCTTAACATGATAGACTATCTTAGATTGGTGTAAATGATTGTGCCGATATCGATCTCCCTATTCTTCGTGATCTCATATAAACAAGCCGCCCTTGTCTTGTTTATCTCACCATATTGAGTGGTGGGGTATATAGAAGCAAAAAGGAAATGTTGCCACATTCGGTATACTTTCTTAACACTCCCCTACTTGATGTGCTTCAACACATTCTCAGCTCTTATTACCTAGCCGGGTTATCCTTGGACAACTAATGCTCTCTCAATGACTCTAAAAGGGTATAGGTTATAAGGTTTCTCGTATAAATCATCCAGGAAACTCGATTTGACTTTAACTCTACTCAAGTGCTCCAATCCATAGATAATATTTTTTCATGCTCATTAAAGTGGACAAATAACCCTCTTACCTTCACTGGCTTATTCTTCCTTGTGAACTTCGCATTAGCATAAAATCCGTACACAATTCCACTCACTCCTCTAACTTTGTTCTATCTATAATCTTGAGTGAAATGCTCCCAATTGTGTCGCCTACTGAAAATTTCCACTCATTTATCATATTTGGCAGATAAATTTATTCTTCTCTAATAAATGAACTCCCTATGTTGAATATCCAGATATCTATACTTGGCCTCTCTACTAATGAAATATTTGGACTTAAAAGGTCAAGGCTCTTCTGTGGGATCTCTTGAGGTTAATTCCTTAAAATCATTTGTTTTAAATTGGCTAGCTTGCTTCCTTGTTCTCGACATTCTCTTCAAATTCAAGCAATAATATAACAAATGCAACTAGCAATTCGAGTCTTGAAATCACCTAAAAATCACAAATCATATCACACGGATCATTCATATGCCAAATCATGCTAAAACATAGACTATGTCTCCATGGGAAACATTAGTGCTCAACATTCACACAACTTGAAAAACCTTATCCAACAACCTCAAATCCATTATTCATGTAATTTCATTAAAATCTCAAAATTGAAAGAATAACTAATGAAATTGTAGATTTTACCTCAAAGTCGGACTAGTTTTCAGCGTAGAACACTCTTCTATGTCTTTATCGATCTAAGCCCTCTCTCACTTCTCTAACAAACTAGAACCCTAGCTTTATTTGAAGTCAAAATCCCAAATTCAATCCCTAGCCTTCCATCATGTGCAAATCTACAATGCAATTACTTCTTTCACTCTAAATTGCTAGGAACTTTTTATCTCACTTAGAATTGATCAAACTTTGGCTCTAGAGGGAATAACACATGGTGGTTGTAGTAGGTTGTTGATGTAAGTGTGAAGAAAAAGGAGAAAAAAGGGTTTTAAGACCCCTCACCAACACTAGTACCGTGCCTTAATAGGCATGACACAGTGACGGGCCACCACAACGTCAAAGATGTTGTGGCGTGTTGTTGTACTTATCCTAGCACCCTACTGGTGCAGTCAATAATACCCACGTCACCGTGGCTCATAGCCATAGCGTCGAACAGTCTATCCACATGTCTCACATAATTTTTTTGTTTATTCCTCTTTGGCGCTCCTCCGACTTTATGTATCACTTACACACGGTGCCGTGATCACACGAAATCCATGAAAATATAAAAACTACATAAAGAATTACCTGTGATTTGCCCGTATATCTAACATTTGCCACTTCAACTCCTTACTCTTTTATGCTCTTTAATGAAATTGGTGAGACATTTCCATTTTGATGAATCATCACCCCATGAATGGTCTTACCATCACATTTTACAAAAAATTTCAAAAGTTAGAAATATAATGTGTTAATTGTACTTAGTAAACTAAATAACTAACCAAAATCTTAAAACCCCCAAGCTACCTCCCTGTAGCACTTAGTTTATCATCATTAGCCCGACACCTTTTTCCTCATTTAGTTCAAGTCTAAATAGAGATACTTATATGGTAAATCAAAGATTATGATGTCATTCCAGTTTAGATGTAATTCTTTGCTATCGGTAAAGACAACTTTATCTGCATCATTGCCCTCATTGATACTCATCGTGATCTTCTTCTTTCTTGTGTACAAGTCTACATTGATAGTGTTTAAGAATGGTTACCCAAGTGTCATAAACACGTCATCATCCATGTTATGACCATTACCTCTAAATCTTCGATGAATATAAATCTACCCACTTTCACATGCACATTAAAGACTATTCCTATTGTTGGTATCAACTTTCCATCAACTACTTTCAAATTTGTCGTATTGGGACAATTAATCTTCAAATTGGCATGCAACATGTCCATTAGTGTCATGACAATGATTGAGGCTCTTGTATCACATAAGAAATTTTCAAATCAGTACCCATCGATGCTTATTGGTATGCATATATCTCCCTGATCTCTCCTTTTGATTGGTTGAAGTCTTAGGATGAACTTAAACTTTGGTCTAGCTTCCTTGGAGCTACCTTGATGACATAACCTTTCGGTGCTTTTTCAGAAGGTCCTTCATCTTTATGCTTTGCCTTCCATTATTTCTTTCCCTTCTTTTCACTTTTCAAGGCATTGATTCTTTGTTGCTCGAATCCCTTGAGTTCATCTTTCCTTACTTTTATACTGTACTCATGCATCTCTTCATGCATTCTCATAGCAAAAGTGTTGTCCTTTCTGGTTTTCACACCACTTTCTCTTGTCTTGGTTTATTCTTTGTCATAATACTCATCATGTAAATAGCACTAACGTTCTTCTTGGGTTGGTGACGGTGTTGCATGATCACTATCCTTCATTCCTTGAGTTAAAGGCAATGGCTAACTGTCCAATTTGTCCCTCTACGTTCTTGATGGGTTGTGATCTCTCATCATTCATCATTTTTATGACTTGCTTCACTCATTGTATCTCTTTTTCATGCTTCTCATTAAGTTCCCTATTACTCATATCCATGGCTTGCTAGTATTTCTCAATTGACTTCAAAGAAGTCATCTCTTCACTTTGTCCTAGCTTCCCCTATTGGACTTGTTGATCAAAGCCTTGAGGTGACTTTAATGCATTATTAGGATTTTCATACGAGAAGTTTGAGTTGTTGTTGTATCCTTAATAAAGCTTTTGAGGAGCCATTTCTCCAACCCATAGCCTTAGTTATTCATGAAGTTGATGTCCACATACTATATTCCTTGCTGCATGTCCATTTGGTTAAACACTATGCCTTGGTGATTAATGGGTTGTTGTATTGCCTGCACTTGTAGACCTTAGTGTCCCATTTAAAGGTTTTCCATTTGATTGCTCGGATTTGAAAGCTATGCTATAATTTCAGCATGCGAATCAATCTGATATACGCATACTGGTTTTCTCATTGTGGAACGATTACCGGTTATAGAGTTTTGAGACATAAGACCAAGGAGATCCAATGCTCCATCCCTATCCTTAGTAGAAAAGAACCACATGCCACGAAATCTACTAGTGTTCTCATGCTATGGTTTATTCGAAAGTAGAAAATCTGGAACTTTGCCCATTTCACGTATCATTGTCCTGGACATCTCCTTAACATCTCTTTGTGTGTTTCTCATGCCTTGCTAAGAGTCTTGACATCTTTTACTTGAATTAATTGATTTTCAATTTCCTTTCACTGACTTTCACTAAGGGAAAAAACTTATCAAGAAATCTTTAATTGATTTCCCCACCTGAGGGCATACTCCTGACATTTAGTCCTTGGAAACATGATTTGGCTTTTCCACCTAATGAGAATGGAAAAAGTCTCATCAAGAACACCTTTTTTGTAACTCCAGTAATATTTACGATGTCACACTTCTCCAAGAAAGTTTCAACATGTGCAAATGGCTCTTCATTAGCTATCCAGTTGAACAAGCTATTTTGCACCATTTTTATCAGAGACGGTCTCAGTTTGAACTAGGTGGTGTTGGTTGGAAGCTTCATCACTCGTTGTAAGTCTCTTGAAATTTTGGCTTAAAGCAGTCATGAAGGCATCTCTATCGTTGCACTCTATCCTGCACTACTAGATCACCCTCTGGTTGGTTATTCCCGCTGCCTTGTTGTTGGTTTCTTGCTTGATCCTCAGCCATTTTGATTCCTTACTTTTTTTCCTTTTTTGGTTTTATCAATCTCAGGGTTGTAAGGCACTAGATCTTTCTCTTCCTTGTTACACATGCACTAGCTATCCCTAAAATGAAAACACAAAAGATTAAGTGCAGAAAGTCAAACTTGAAACTTAAGCCTTTTATTTTTTCTTGTTTTTTTGAACTTAAAAGTAAAATACTTAAAATAAAATTTAGCAACTTTTCAAACTAACCAAGTTTAAGTTGCTATCTATGACAATGATGCCAAGAACTTGACCTTTACCGCAAGTATAACGGCTCGATTATAGTAATAGTGTACTCAACTTATATCGACTATGGATATCGTCCTCAGGGAAGATGTATGCATTCACTACGTACTTAGCTACAATATATCCATTGCTAAGAAAATCCTTTTTAAATAGTTTTATAACTAAAATAACTAATCTAACAAATCAATGCAATTTACTTTTAACTATTATATTAAAACTATCTTAGTTCACAACTTCACCTAGGTAATGAAATACTATGCTTTTCAATGACTTTATCATCTTTATCATGTTATGTGTAATGACTAATTAGAATAGACATATTTCTTTCAAATCTATTTTAACCTACTATCATGACAAAAAAGATTTTAATGTGCAAACTAGAACTCAACCTATCGTTGTGAATTATGTAAGCTCCATATTGCCTTAATGTTCCAAATCTTTAGATTCATAACCAATTAAGTTTACTATATGTGCCTCCTAATCAACAACTATCACTCAATGTTGTGTATTTTATGATTGTACCGTTCATATCTAGCTTAAAAGCTTCAATGGTCATGATAACTTTTAAAACCTAATATCAATAAAAATGTGATCAAGATGTCTATAACATTATGCTTAGAATAAATACAAATTCTAACCATTGCACCTTTTATACTCAATTTCTACTCATGTTCATAACATAACATTCATATGATAAGATCCATTGATCCTTAAGATTAATAGACCACTCATATATGATTGAAAAAACATGCACATAGTGGTATTCATTGAACTCAGAGATATATTGAAAATACTTCCAATAAATTAATAGTAGAATACCCGAATCACCACACATGAGTCTTCAATGTCTTCTCTCCAAAAATCATTCTAATACTCAAGAATAAGTAAATTCTAAGCTAAAACAATTTAATGGCTACTAATGGTTGATATTTGGTATGTTTACCATGCCCTAATATATATTTATACTTCCTAAACACAATTAGAAACCTTACTTGACAATTTAACTTTAAATAGAACTCTAACTTTCTAATTTCTTCTATTCCAATGCTGTTACTTAAACCCTGGCGCCGCGTATGTTATGCCACGGTGTCGCCTATTTTTTGTGTTTTTCATTGCATCAGTGACCTTGGCACTGTCCCTTAAGCCTCTAGTGCCATCCCTTGTGCTCCACAGCGCCACTCGGGCTTAGCCTCATGCCTTGATTTCTTCACTTTGCCTTCTCTCCCTAACCCTACCTAGGTCTTCCATGCTGTCCCCTCATACTCTTATAGCACCACACCTTCATGCTACGACGCCAACCATGCTTTAATGGGTTTTAGCTTTGTTTCATTTTATTTTTGCTCATGTCCTTCCTTTACACCTTAATTACCTAAAAATGCATAAACACCTTTAATTATAGCTCATTTAAGGATATTTATACCAAATATACTACTAAACTAAACCTATATGTAAGTCTAAATTATCACTTATCATTAGTCAATAGTTTAGTAATTACAATTCATAAGTAATAGTTCTATACCTTTAAAAAACTTGTGTTAAATGTGCGGTAAGTAAGACCATTTGTCGAGTGATGATTTATCGCAATGGAAATGTCGTGATAAACTTATTAAAGAGCATGAAAGAGAGAAGGAGTTCAAGCAAGAAATATGAGGTACATGGGCAAATCACATGTAAGTTTTTAAGGAATTTTTATATTTACATTGATTTCATGCAATCACAATATCTAGTGTTGTAATACACAAAGTTGGGGAAGCGCCAAATAAGAATAAGTGTAAAATATAGGCAAAAATGTGGACTCAGAGGTTGACGCTATGTGTAATACACACGACCATGTGGGTAGTGAGCATGATGCCAATAAGGCACCACCAATACTCACAAAAACACTTTGTAGAGGCATCAACACCATCGTGGAGCTGTCATGACACCGTGCCTATTTAGGCATGTCGCTAGTATCATGAAAGGGATTAAAACACTATTTTCACCATTTCTTTCATACTTGCATCCAAATCCAACTACAACCAACTAAGTATGTATCCCTCCAAAGCCCAAGATTGATCATTTCTAAGTGAGGAAGGAGAGTTCCTAGTGGTTGAGATTAAAAGAAGAAAATGCATTATAGATTTGCATTGGAAAACTAGGGCTTGAATTTGGGAATTTGATTTCAAGGAGCACTATGTTTCTAAGTTGTTAGCAAAGTGAGATGGCTTTGATTAATAAAGAATTAAAGGAGTGTTTTACACCAAAATGTAGTTCGAAATTGAGGTAAAATTTACAATTTCATTAGTTATGCTTTGAAATTTTGAAAATTTTTGATGGAATTCCATGAATGGTGGATTTAAGGTTGTTGGATAAGGATTTTCAAGTTGTGTGGATAGTGAGCATCAATGAGACTTAAGGATACCTAGTTTATATTTTTTTACATTATTTGGCATGTGAATAAATTGTGTGGTAAAATTTTAATTTTTAGGTGATATCAAAACCCAATTGCTAGTTACATTATTGTGTAGTTACTTGAACTTGGGACAATGCAGAGAATAAGGATGTAAGTTAGCCAAGTAAGCACAAATGATTTTGAGGCATCAACATCACGAGATCCCAACGAGGATGAGCTTAGGCAAATAAGTCAAAATACTTCATTAGTAGAGGGGTCGGGTAAAAATATGAGGATATTTAGCATAAGGAATTCATTTGTGAGAGAGGTATAAAACTTTTGGCTATGTATGACAAACGAGTGAATAAATTCATTAGGAAAAACATTTGGGAGCATTTCACTTACGATTATAGAAAAAATGAAATTAGAGGAGTGAGTGAGATGGTATACGAATTTTATGCCAATCAAAAGTTCATTAGGAAGAATGAGCCAATGGAGGTTTGTTCCCTTTTAATATGCGTGAAATTAATATCATATATGGATTACAACATTTGAGTATGGTTGGAGCCAAACCAAGTTTCCTGAATGACTTATATGAGAAACCTATAACCCTTTTAGACTATATAGAGAGAGCATTATTTATTTAAGGACAACAAGGTCGAGTAATGGGAGCTGAGAATATGTGGAAGTACATCAAGAAAGGGACTGTTAGGAACTTCTACCAAATGTGGCAACATTTCCTTATTGCTTTTCTTTACCCCACCACTTAATAGGGTGAGATCAACAAGCCAAATAAGGCTTGTTTATATAAAATTACGATGAATGAGGAGATCAATGTCAACAAGATAATCTACAACAATCTAAGGGAGTCCATTTGTTGGAGTGAGACAACAAATTGTTATTTCCTATATTGATTACTTAGTTATGCTTAAAGGCCGAAGTTAGATTGCTTATAGATGAAGAATTGATGTTGAGGCCCAAGCAACCATTGTTGAGGCTTTTATGCTCATACTAAAATCTCCACTTGGTTATTAAGATTCTGAGGATGAGAGGGAAAAAACAAATATTGCTAGACTAGAGGCCGAGTTGCTGGCGACATAGCAAAAGGATAATGCAACAACAACAACAACAACAACAGTAGCACCAGCAGAGTTAGCCCAGGAGTTGAACGATGAAGAATATGGAGAAAAGGAGGAGCACAACAGGGATTTGTTGAGGGCTACGAGTTCGTAGACCCACTGATTGGAAAGCAAGACTTGGATGGTTTTGAGGTTTTTCCACCACCTCTTCTACCACCACCACCAATACCACCAAATGACTTGACTTCACGGTAGTAGAGGCTATAGATTGTAGAGATGATAAGAATTTACCAAGAAGGCATAGCTCAGTATCGTGAAACATTGATGAGATATGAGAAAGACAAACGGAATGAGCAGCGGAACTTAATGTTGTTTGTCGATAATCAGAAGGACATACCAAGGAATAAAAGGAGTAGATGGATGAAATCTATTGATAGGTCTTTAGGCTTTCTAACAACACCAAATTTTAATCCATATGTGGTGCAGAGCAAGAGGGTGGAGCGTTTATTAACACCATCCTATGCTAGAGCCGATGATGTAGATGATGACATCGATGCACAGTCTTGATGTCAGTGTCTTAGGATTTCTTTAGACCTAGGGATATGAAAGATACATTGATACCATTTCTCTTTAGATTTAGGGTACTTTGTTAACTATTATTTTGTTTAAATTCTATATTTAATTCTTATATAATATCTTTTTTTATTATATGTATTTGTGTGGTTTATTATTTTCATATTTTAGGCTTATTTTTAAACCTTGAGAACAAGGTTTTGTTTAAGTTTGGAGGCATAAGCGGTATACTACACTATGAGAAGTGATAAGAAAGGGTGAATTAAGAATAAAAACTACATGTATGATCGTTTAAATTTTATTTTTGAAGCAGTTACAAAAGAAAATATGGTAGTGTATTATCTATTTCATTTACTTACTATATGAATGTTTAAGTGATATAGATTAGGTTATATATAGTAATATGTAGTGAATAAGTAATTCATTTGCATGTTCATGCCTTTAAGTGAGGATGAGTAGAGTACAAGTGTCTCGTTGATATGAAACTCAAGAGAGTGTATTTTTAACATTCTTAAAGAAAATATGAAATTTAGCAACAATGACATGATTTTATGATTAGAAACCTAGAGTTAAGGAAGACCAAACCGGAAACAAAAGCAAGGATAATACTAGAACACTGCTGGTGGAAAAAGTAAGATCTCTAAGGAATTTTATAATAAGTGTGAATCTTACTTGAATAAAAAGTAAATAAAGACTTAGTGCAAAGAGGTGAAAAAATATGCATTTTAAATGAAGATTTGGAGTTAACTTGCTTGATAAAGTGAAAATGAGAAGTGCTAACAAGTGTTTAAGAATAGAAAAATAGTGTCCTACTAGTTCTACAGGAAATGGAGCAGAGAACTTGATGGTTGGAAAAAGTGAGGAAAATAGAATCCATAGAAAAAGGAGCAGAGACCGTGAGAAATACAAAAATAAAAAAGAGAATAAGAAAAAGAAAGGAGAGATAAAAATAAAGAAAAGAAGGTGGAAGTTAAAATAAAACTCTTCAAATAATAGGTTTAGCTTGAGTACTAGTAGCTTTATTGCGTTAAATTTTCGTTTCCAACTATGTTAAGCTCTATAGACTTTTAAAGTGCTAAACTCTACCAAAATTAGTTTGATCTATGCTTATATGTGAATTCCTAAGCTTAATTAGAAATAATTAGATTGTACACTTGCTACTTGAATGTCGATGTGAAACAAACTTGTGAGTAGTGATGGTTTGAGTTGTGATCTACTTTAGTGTTTCGAAAGTGAGTTGTATGTGTTGCTAAAATTACATATTTTGAAAATATAAGTTTTTACAAGGAAAAACTCTTGAGTGGATAATTAACTTGAAACTTAGTTGAATTAAAGGATACTCCATGACCAATGTAAAATGAATATAAACTAGAGTAATAGGATTAGTTATGAGACTTAGTAAAATACACATTTACTCGGGACATGCAAAATTCTAAGTTTAAGGGTATTTGATAAGTGATTATTTTTATATAGGGTTAGTTTAGTAGTGTATTTAGAATAATTATCCCTGAGTGAGCTTAATTTTATGGTGTTTATACATTTTTAGGTAAGCAAGGCATAAAGGAAAGAAACAAGCAAACTCAAGAAGAAACATAGCAAAAACACACCTAAGGAGGTTTGGCCCATGGCTACATAGGTTGGCATTATGGGATATCAAGGCACAACTTGGGACCTCAATGAACGACGTGGGAGAGCAAAGAAATGGAGAAAAGTGATAAGGAAGCTCGATGTAGTGGTGACGCCATGTAAGTATGGAGATGATGCTGGGGAGCCAAAGGGACAGTGTCAAGACCACTAAAGAGAGAAAATGTGCACAGGATGCTCGGCGTGTGGCAACATAGTGGGAATGTTCACACATCGCCAAGAATTAAGTGACAACGCCAAGAAGAGAAAAAAATAGAAAGTAGAGTTCTATTTCGTGTTAAGTTGTAAAGAAAGGTTTCTTATAATTTGGATATGTGATTAGGGTGTATAAATAGATAGGAAAATGAGGTAAAGTCACAACATATAAGAGATTAGCCACCATTAACATAGTTTAACATTGTTTTACTTTATTCTTGAGTATTAAGACAACTTGTGAGAAGAAGACAATGAAGACTCATGTGTAGTGATTCGAGTATTGTGTTTATTGAATTAGTTGAAGTTATTTCATTAAATCTCTGATTGCAATGAATACAACTATTTGTATGTGTCTATTTCAATAAAGTGTGAGTAGTCTAATAATATTAGGGATCAATGGATCCCATGGTATGAATGCTATGCTACAAACATGAATATAACAGAAATATGAAAAGTACAATGGTTAGAATCTTTATCGATTTTGAGTGTAATGCTACCAACATCTTGATCACGTGTTTGTAGATATTATATTTTAGATGTTTTAATGGTCATTGAAGCTTTTAAGCCAGATATGGATGATACAATTGTAAAATATACAACATCGATTGATAGTTGTTAATTAGGGAGACATAGATAGTAAACTTAATTGGTTATGAATTTAAAGATTTGAGACATTAAAGCAATGTTGAGCTTATGTTATTCACACCGATAGGTGGAGTTCTAGTTTGCACATTAGAATCTTTTTCATCACGACAGTCGGATAAAATGGATTTGAAGGAAATTTGTCTATTCTAATAAGGCATTTCACACACATAATGAAGATGATATAGTGAGTTGAAAAGCACAATATTTCATTACTTAGGTGAAGTTGTGAACTGAGTTAGTCTTAATATAAGAGTTTAAGTAATTTGCATTGACTCATTTGTCTATATTAGTTTAATTCAATTATAAAACTAGTTAAAAAGATTTCCTTAGCAATAGAGTAATTGTAGCTAAGTACATAGTAAGTGTGTATACCTTTCCCTAAGGACGATATCCGTAGTCAATGTAAGTTGGTTACTTTATTACTACAAGTGAGCTGTTATACTTGCGACATGCACATCGCACATGCACAGTGACTAATGGGAGATGGTGTTTGAGATGAGGCGTCTCATGTTCCCCTGAGGACCTTAGGGTTGTTGGTGCTGAATGTAGGGACGAGGCATCCGAGTCTAATGGTGAGGCCCGCGGGGCAGAACAAGAAGAAACCACCATAGCCTAACACCACATGACCGAGAGTAACAGCTATTGTGCTAGTGGGAATGTCAAGGATCTTAAAGATGACATATCTACTCCTTTCCCTGGTGATCTTATCGAACACTCTCTGTTAAAAGTTTCAATAATCATGTTGTGATAACATTTTGGAACAATGACATATGGTTTTTTAAGGATTCATTTCCTTTGAATGAAATTATTATTCATTCTATTTTTATACGATGATGTATTTTTGAAGTTTGTTTTGTTGTTGTAGCATCGACCGTTGCTCAAGTGCATAAACTACAGGGCTTAAATAGTTGAGTGGGACTTGCAATCTTTCCACCCCAACATCGAGGGCCCGTATGGATCATCCAGAGGTTCGTGTTGGCTCCAGTCATATGTTGCTCATATCAAAAAGGCAACAAGGAGCTGATCTTAAATTTTGTTAGCGGTGGTAGCATCGGCGAATGCATTTCACTTACTCTTTGGTGAAAAATCTATCACACTGGAGGATGTGAGCATTCTATGGATGATCCCGATGATAATCAAGGTGGTTGCGGTCGAAAAGTTTCTAAGATATTTAGAGAAGTCTCTTGTAGAGGCGATTGATATAGTTTTCAATTTGCTCGGGGTTTGTGGTATGCCATGTCGAAGCCATCAATAATAATATCGAATTCACTAACTACTATAGATTTCTAATATGGCATGTACAAGGTTGAACCCATAGGGATTAGGATGTTCGTTTTTGGATAAAAACGAGGGTTTCTTGAAAATAAAAACTCAATTGCACTAAGAATTAAAAAGAAGAAAACAAAATCAATTACTTGGAAAACGAATATGATCCTTTGAATTTCAATTCACACTTCAGTTTAGGATTGCTTTAGTACTAATTTTCATAGATAGGCTTATAGTGACTCTTGTCACCTCGTTCCCCTCATGTCAATGGAAGGAACTTGCGATAGAACCACATGCTAACTAGACCTATAAAATATTGGGTGCACCACATATTTCCAACGAACTAGCAGCATGAACGCTGAAAGAGGACCTATAATGAGCATTAACTGGCATGAGCTGCTATCCTTCTCATATCTAAATGATACTAAGGCAAATTGATTGCCAAAAACAAGGCCCTACTTGCCACCTAGCATGATCCCCTCTTATCGAGCAATAATAAAATAAATAGCGATAGCTTTTGACTTGAATTGGAGTACACATGCACTTACACAATAATAGAGGAAAAACTTAAGGTTTAAAGTAATAACCAAAAAACTCATAACAATAGTGCAATCAAGAATATGAAAATCAGAATTAAACAATGTTAGAATTGAAAGCACAAAAATATCTAAAATCCTTCGAATCCCTAGAACTCAATCACATTGGTCGAGAATGTGGAACTTAGCCACTAATTGACATATAGTCAACACTTCTCTTTATTCAAATAATAGAAAATAATGAAAAAACTAAAAATGAAATAAAACTTACAAATAAAACCAAAAACAGTCTTCTCCCTTCCTAAGGTATTCGGAGATCTAACAACCTTCCCAAATCTAAAAGTTATATGAGATCTAAGAGAGTTTAAATTCATTCTAGGGTTTCTTATTTATAGTAGAAGTGTGATAAGATGAAATCTAATCCTGAATTTTGTAAATTTGCAAAAAATGAAATTGCCAATATTTGGATTTATTCAATATCGTACGTTGTAAACTCCTAGGCATTGAGAATTCTGAAAAAAGACGCTATGATAATCTATTTTTCATTTGATTCTGTCCTGAGTCGAATTAAGCACTTTGCCAAGGCGTTGTCAAGGCGATAGGTGTTTGCATGGGATTTGAGCTCGACTTTCTTTAAGGTCTTCACAAGGTTTCATACGCAACGTCTCTATTGAGTTTCCTTTTATTCAGTCAATTTTTGTCCATCGATTATTCGAAATTTTTGTACAATTGAAGGCGTTGAGAAATCGCTAAGTCTTTATTTAGCTTTTCACTGGACTTTTGTGGGAAATCACTCCTTTTTGTTCAATAACCTGTATTTACCTTGAAAACACAAAAACAAGTGTTTTAAAGTATAAATGGAGACAAAAGTCTTGGAATTTATAGTGATATCACACTAAAATATAGCACAATTGGTGACTTATCAATAAATCATGAAGAAGACGAGAATGAGGTTAACATTATAAGAGATCTCACCCATGAGGAAGTGTTGGCTAAAAAGTCAGGACCTTGATGTGGACTTGGGTGATGTGGCGAGCTCGATCAACCCTTGGGAGTCGACACCAAGGTATTTTAGATTTATGTGATGTATTTATTATTTATTTATACCTATAAAAGCATATTTTTCTTTTTTGAGTTACTGAATTCATGAGTGAGGATTTATTAAGATGCGTACGTGACAAGTATGGGTAGGACTATATATTGATGATAGAAATTAGGTTCATGCTAATTAGTTGTATAAGATTATGAAATCCTATAATTATGCTAAGTATGAAATATACTGAATATGCAACTTAGTCAAATGAACTAGCTAATGAAACAAAAATTTTATACACTTAAGCTAATGAATGAGGTGCTAAATGTCATGAACAATAAGATGGGCCTAGAGATCTCTAAAAAGTACTTGCTCCAATGAAGATATAGTGGCCATTATCTTAGCTAAGGTATATATATAATATGGAGCTCAAATATATACCCATGCTATGGGGACACCTTAAAATGTGTTGTGCATTAAATGTTTTGTGCATTAAATGTTTTGTGCATTTATGACTTATAAATTTATATGTTGGATTAGAATCCAATGGTTCTAAATGTGATTCCCATGACATGAGTATTTTTGTTGTTTCCATGGTAGTAGTACCATATATATAAATATATATAAGGAACCTTGTTAATTTTCATGCAAAAACAAATCCTAAATCCTTAAACTAAAGAGAAGCTTGGAAAAAAAGAAGAGAATGAACTTCATTTCTTAGCTGAAGTTGTGAATTGAGACGCAAATGAGTGAATTAGTGCTAGAGAGCCCAAGGAGAAACAAGCTTCATGTAAGAACTAACTCTGAGTAAGCATCATTTCTAATTTGTTTTTGCTCACTTCAATGAAAAATTGGGGTTTTTAGTTGCAAATAGATTTCGATGGTTTTAGTGGCAACTTGAGTCCATTTCCCTCTTCCATTTTATCTAGTTATTAACTTTATAATGATCATCAAGTTTAAATTTTGAAGTTTTGGTTTTCAATATCTTGAACTTTAGATTTGAGGGTAAATGGAAATTTTGATTTGATAAATGAGGATGAATGCTTATAATCGAGGTAAGACCTAATTGAGGGCACTCCCTGGTAGATTTTGAAGACTTATATGGGTAGATGTAGGCTCGAAAGTCAGTGAGGAAGACAGGGTTCAAAACCATTTTTTCATTTTTCCAGCTGAATGGCGTCGCCTGTAGTGCTAAATATAGTTTTGCCCCAAATTTTTGTATTTTGGCTGGGACACTCTGGACCTTCTTTGGGGTTCTAAACATGACCTAATTCTCCTAAATACATTTTATATGATGAATTTGATTTCCAAGGAGTTTCGTGCCAACCCAAGATTTCTAACCTTATTTTTTGGCCGTGTTTTGAACTATGAATTCAAATGCACCACCAATTAACTGATTTTCATTTTTAAGTCCTTCTGAAGGTCAAACAATTTTGAAACTCAACCAAACTTTTAGTATACATGTTTTTAATGTGTTTTTATTACCCATCGATTTTTTGTGCTTTATTGAGGTGTCTAGCATGATTTTGAGACATACTTAGGTTTTAAGACTTGTGCATGCTATAAAGACCTCAAAATGAAATAAATTTTGAAAATTAACTTGTAACTCAACTAAGAGAGTTCCAAATGATTTTCTACATTGGAATCTCACTAAATAACATCAGGGTTATAATCCCAGCTTGCTTGAGGACTTTTCGTATATTTTTAACCCTTTATCGGGTCATTTCTAGAAACTTTAACTTAGAATAAAGTAATAAAAAACCATTAGAGGAATAAATTGAATAACTAGATCTAAAGCAAATTTATAAGACTTTAACTCAATTGAAATTGACCCAGAATGATACCAGGGCTCTAGCGGATTAACATCTTGCTTTGGGGGCTAGTATTGTTAACGTTCAGGAGGCGCGAGAATCAATTTTCATGTAGATTAAGGTAAGTGAACCAACAAGAGGATCAATTTCAATTATTTTCATATTCTTGAATTTATTTCTTGTTATTCCATTTTTGGGACTCTATTATATATCTTTGAGTGTCTAAGGCTTGAATGTGTCAGGATGGTTTGGTGCTAGATGGACAAACGTGACCTTACACCGAGTACTTGATTATATGTATTAGACATGGGCAAGGTATTTGGGTCATCATTAATGCCATACATTACACCGAACTGAAATTGTTGACTTGAAGAGTCGCGATTTTAGGAAGTCGGGTAGTAGCAAATGCTTTTGATGGACTAAGACCACTTAGATGTTGTCCTTTGACTTTTTCTAGGCACTCTTACCATTGTTATTGGTTTCTAGTCCATTTATCATGTACTTTTATTCGCTTTTATGACTTTTAAATCCCCACATGATACTTAAACTTATTTATTTAAATTCATGAATTGTGATTTAAACTCTACTAGCTTTACTCACATGAAATGTCTCATTCAGTGAAAATTGTAGATTTGCAAACAAGCAATGGCAAGAAGTCGGTGATTGGTGACTTCATCTTAGGACTCTCAGAGTGGCTTATTCTCTTGCTTACTTAAAGGTTTTGCATTTTTGTATTGTACATACATATATATATATATATGTTGTTTTGATAACATTTGGGGATTGTTTTGGTTGTGAGTGATATCGATACATGTATATTGCTTTTGTACATATACTCTTCACATATTATGCATGTTGTTTATATATTACTGGGTTCCACACCATTAGGATGTCTAATTTTATGTATGTAAATTGATTAGATTTATTTGAGTTTTGTTTATGCTACTAAACTAGTAAAACTTGCAAATCATAATAATTCAACTTTAAATCACTGAATAACTTATAATAATGGAAACATAGGCTTACGAGGCATGCGTTGACCGTGGAAGGCTAACTCGAGGGTATAGGTAGGTGATAAGTGACACGTGTCGAGCGTGTACGATAAATCTCCTACCTTATTATATTTGTAAATTTTGTAGTAGTGTTAAGTGGGATTGTCTCCACAGGGATTCTAAAAATTTATTTAGAAAGGGATTTTATTATTTGTTATTTAATTTAATTAAAATGACCCTCACCTGAACTACCTGGCCCAAACCATTACTCAAGCCCAATACATGAACCGTGCCCAAATAATAGTCTAACATGCCTATTTCAACTTGCGAAATAACATTACTAACCATATGGAATAATAAATACAGGAGTAAAAATCAAAACTAAAATTCCATATATCATAAAATCTACATGATAAGTATTCAACTATCTAAATAGGTTCAATCATCCCAAATAACTTCTAATACTACTATAACGCTTCTAAATAGTCCAAAATAAATAAGGAGGGTTTCAAATTACCCAAATAACCTACTTTAAGTTACAACCCAAGTTTATTGTTCTCAAAATCAAATAAATAAATAATAGGAACATGCAACTTCTCATAAAGTAAGGAAATACATGAAGTGAGTGCCTTTCCCTTGTTACGAGCTAAAGCGGATGTGGACGCACCTTGAGAGTAAATGGGTGAGCTAAAATGGAAAATGGAGCTCAATAAGAGGAAAACATCGCTCAAACATTAAATACATAAGTATTACCTACTATTCATGCAAAATCTAACATGAAGTTAAAACCAATTCCATACATTAAGTAGAAAGCATGAAGGTATTAATCAAATTCAAATTTAAACATGTAGACAAGATCTAAAACATGCAAAAACATGAGAGCATAGCTCATCTTCATAAACAAGGAAAAAGTCATGCATTCATAACTTTCAAAACGAGTTCCAAGATTCATTTAAAGTACAATAGAGTTCAAATCAATCGTGAAAGGGATATACAGAGATATACAATAAAAGATAATAATAATTATAAGTCATTGGTTCATTTAATGCATATTAGGTATTGGTAGGAATCCGATGACCGAGCCCCACGTGTTTTCTTTAATGAAACTAATATTGGACCCAATGGCCATTGCGTCCTCCATGTAGTAGCATCACAACAAAGTGAGTTCATCGAAGCTGCCACCGATACATGTCCCGTTATCACTAAGTTACACTACTAGGAATGCCAATTCATATATTTAAGTGACACATTTATGAATTCAATTAGACAAGTATAGCCTTCGGTGGCGAATTCCACAAAACAACTTGGGACATTAACTAGTTAGGCCTTCGATGGTACCACAAACATCCTGAGGCATTTATATAAGATATATTGCTAATTTGGACCTCGGTGGGGACTCCACAAACATCTTGGTGCAATAAATGACATAAATGGGGAACCAAATGCATTCGCATTCCATAGATTTAAAGATTCAAACCAATACCCCAATGCAACCCTTAACCCAAAATGTCTATAAAAACTCTTGGTACGCCCAAGGCTCGATGTAAACCTTCGCGTGACACTATAAACCATATTACTTCTCATTAATAAATGCTTTAATTTAAAGTTAATTAAATCTTCCATTTATTGGTCTTTGGGACCCACTAGTTTGGGTCATGTGGGTTCCCCGTCGCTGATACGAGGGTCGAGGGGAGAGACCTGGTCGGTCTCCCCTAGAGATGTGATATTTCCTTGTTTGAAAGCAAATATTTGCTTTTATTTTGTTATATTTTTTTATTTCATTTTTATTTCATTTTATTTGTTTTATGGTTGACAAATCAACAACAGTTGACCTGTCAACTATTGTTGACTAGTCTAGGGGTTGTTTGGCCTCTGGCTTGCTGACCGCAAGGGAGGGGTGCCAGTGTCGATCAGTGTTGGTCACCCTTCCCGGATAGGGCTAGCGTGCTTGTGCGGGAATGGGGGTGGTCATGAAACCACCCCTTTCCCTTCCTCATTCGCATGAGGGGGGGGGTACTACACCCCGCGGCGGTAGCAGTGAAGTCATCACTGGTGGTGACATCGAACTGCTACTAGCCGCTGCGGTCGCCTCGTAGGTGCCACAAAGCACCCACAAGTTTGATCTTCATTTAAAATAAGATTAAAAGTGTGAGATGCGTGTACCTTCGATTTGGGGTTCTTTTTGAGTTAGACCTCCAACACCTCAATTTCTATATTTTTTTCTATGGTTAGATTTTTAAACAAAAAGGGGTTAGGGTTTACAATTTCATTTATATAGTAGGGTTATTTTGTGTAGGGTTTATGAAATTACTAAATTTCCCCTAGGGCAGGTCTTTTAGTTTTTTAGTTCCTCACAAATCCCCAACTTTAAAGAACTTTCATCCTCAAAATTAAAATAAAGTCATACCTTATGGTTAAAAAAGTAATGGAAAGTTCTCCATCATATAGTCCTCCCGCTCCCAAGTCAACTCCTGTTCTATATGGAATCGCCATCGGACTTGCACCAATGGGATTTCTTTCTTCCGAAGCTTATGCACTTTCCTATCTATGATCTGAATCAGCTGCTCATCATGGGACACGTCCTCCATCTAATCAACCTACCCTAATTGATCATCGATGCATGTTTGTTATATGTCTTCCTTAACATAGAAACATGGAAGACATTATGAACTCCAGCTAGCTGTGATAGTAACTTGAGATGATATTCTACAAGACCTATTCGTTCTTGATCTTGAATCGCCTGATGAACCTGAGAGATAACTTTCCTTTCAATATGAATCAATAATGCCCGTTCATTGGTGAAACTTTCAATATTATAAATTCTACTCCTTTGAACATAACCACTTGATGGTCCTAGTCAGCATATTTTTCCAGGTGGCTCTAGATGGTCTCCAATCGTTGCCTATTAGTTTTATTCTCTCAGTTTGGTCATGCACAAGTCCTGGCTGATCAACACGATGTCAGCAACCTCAGTCTAACAAATTATTGATCTACACGGTCTCCCATAAAGTGCCTTAAATAGTGCCACGACAATACTTGCTTGAAAATTGTTGTTGTATGCGATCTAGCACAATAAAATATACTTCTCCCAACTGCCACAAAAACCTAGCACATAAGCTCGGAGCATATCCTCAAGTATTTGAATCAATCTCTCGGTCTACCCATCTATATGAAGGTGAAAGGCCGTACATAAATTGAGTTGATTCCTTATCTAGTACTGAAATCCACTCTAAAACTAAGAGGTAAATATCAAATCATGATCTGATACAATAGACATCGGGAGTCCATGTAATTTGATGATCTCATCTATGTATATGCCTCCCAACATGTATGTTGAATATTCCATGGAATTAGGGATGAAGTAGACTAACTTAGTCAAATGATCTACAACCACCCAACCGCATCATGCCCTTTCTGAGTTGTTGGTAGCCCTGAAACAAAGTCCATGGCTATGTGTTCTCACTTAGGACATTTAAATGGTAATATACCTTTCAAACAATTCTAGTTACTACTTTAACTAGATAATGAATCAAAACATCACAATATACATTGGACGCTATGCACATAAAACTTAGATCCATGATTGCATTCCGTATATAACAACCTATAAAATTAGTGTATTAAAGAATATGATTGGTTTGAAACATTAAACATAAAATCATTTGATCATGACTACATTGCAAAAACACATTAAGTTCTTATTCAAAGTCTGTTCAAATTAATAAACTATTGACTCCTATTCATAAATAACATCATAACATAATAATTGAAAGACATAATTAGAAATACCTTATTGAAAGCTTGAATCTCCCAATCTTATTCAAAAGTGATAAAACAATAAAGAATGACATCCAAACTAAAGTAAAAAGTGTTACAACTATCAAAGGCCATTAATTTAGTAGTCTAGGGTTCATATAAATAGTATTTTAAGTAATACATATCCCAATCCAACTCAAAATCCTCATTGTAATCTAAAATCTAAGAGACAACACCAGTGATTCCTGTTTTAAGTGGAATCGCTAGGAGAATCTTTGGAAAAATAACGTCACTATTCCAGTTATCTAAGTAGCGATTCCCACTACAAATGAAGAATGAATCAGGGATCGTTGTTTTTATTTTCAAGTTCTTCCTTGATTTGTCGGTGAATCGTTGCATATTTTTTCCACTTGACCAAATCCTTCATATTCATCTTTTTTTGCTTCATATATTCAAAAATCCTAATTATTACCTAAAATATAAAAAACAAAAGAAAACCATGTGTAATATAGCCTTTTACATATTAAATCATCCCAAAATGTACTATATAACGTGTCTAATTATTGACTTATCAATAAGTCACCAATTGTTCTATATTTTTGTATAATGATATTATAATTTCTAAGACTTTTATATCCATTTATACTCTAAAACCTTTGTTTTTGTATCTTAAGGGTAATTGCATGCTATTGAACAAAAACATTTCCTATAAAAATCGAGTTAAAAAGCTAAACATAGGCTTATCACCTTCCCAACACCTTCAAGAGTGCTAAAATGTCAAGGAATTACTAGAAAAAACTTGACCAGATCAAAGGAAACTCGCTAGAGATGTTGCGTACGAAACATTAGGAAGATCCAAAAGAAAAACAGAGCTCAAATTCCACTAACAAGGCTAGTGCCTTCAAAACACCTTGAGAATGACCTAACGATGCGGACACAACTCTGGACTCGGATCTGAACATAATCGAAGGAAAAATAGAGTATCGTAGTGCATTTGCAGTGATTCCTAGTGCCTTGGAGTTTTCTACATACAACAATGGACAAATCAAAGGATATATAGTTTTAGATCTGGTGGATTCGCAAGATTTTCACTATCTCGTTTGTTTGGATTTGTTTCCATTTGAGAGGGGAGAACAAGGAGGGGGATGTGACTTTTACTTTTGGATACGTTTTAATTTAGATCTAAAGAGTTACAAGAGTTCTTAATTTGCATTAAAGGTAATATTTGATTTATTTTCATTGCTTTAATTTATTTGTATGAGTAGTAGTCACCAAGTCTTCAATGGATTGAGGATTTTTCACACTTGCAAACTTAATTTATGAGGTTTTATTTATTAAATTGATAACTTTATTGGATTATTGTAACTTTCATTGCATTTATTATACTTGATTAGATTGATCACAATCTTCATATGTAGTGGCCGATGCATGTGTGAGTGTAGAAGATCTTTGTCAGTGATCTTACGACTGGTCGATAAGAGGGATTAGGTTAAGTGACAAATAGAGCCTTGTGTGTTGGCAATCGATATGCTTTTATGCTTTTAGGGTTTAAGGAGGGTAGCGGTTCATGCTAGTTACTACTTGAGGCACGTGTTTTTATAGAGTGTAAGGCTGCTAGTTCATTGAAAATCTATGAAGCTTTCGAGGTTTTGTGGGTCTAGTTAGCATGTGGTTGTGTTGCATATTCCTGCTATTGACCATGGAAAATTAAGTAATTTCATTTAAGCTTAATTATATGAATTCAATAGGGAAAAATATTTATATTGACCGATGATTAATTTAAATGTTTGCAAGGAGATACTCGACTTGAATCCCTAATTAAGCCCTGATACAACAACTAGACTTAACTAGAGCCAACAGTGTCACCTTCAATACATGATAAACACAATTGTATATCGAATATTAATGATAAAACAAATAGTAAATGCATCATAAATTAAAACTTTTTCGATAATTAAACACGATATTCCAAATCTAATAGGAATAAGCCTTAGTTATACAATATTTCCAACACTTATGATATAAAACTTATACATAATTATACAAGATAAGTGAAGATTCATTACATCGAAGAGAAAATCAAGATACCTAAACCTTCACTATCCAATAGTTATAGCTCTCGTAAGTATTTATGAAATATTAATTGGGTTGAGCACTCTTTCTTGCTCGGTAAGTAAGGATTCACAAAGCCATTAACATTTCATTTAGCAATCAAGAATAATATGCAATAACAATATAACATCAATGACTATTACATTGTGACTCACATTTCATTTGTAAATCTAGGGTCGATACCCACTGACACCATTAATGCGATTGCTAGACCAACACATTTGCCGATTTGCTATCTAACCAATCCATTAATGTTCATTAGTTCTATCCTAAACCCTCTAGTGAATATGTAATCTACTTAACCTATTTAACTAAGTAGGATTTACAATATAGGTCGGGAATCAAACCCATATCCTATATAAACTAATCTCAATTTTAAGATTGACACTTCGCCGATCACATTAAACACCATTTTCCATTTAATAAACACATCACAATGTACATAGTCCCTCATTTGGTCCATAAACTATGTGAACTACATATACTAATATATCCAAGCAACATTAATAAATAAGCGCATCCATACTTACCTCGGTTTAGGTTTTTGTTTCCAAATTCCCTAAATTTTTGGGCCACTCATGCTTTCTCGGTGTCATAAAACCTATCACAAACCATTTGTGGTTAATAAAGGCCATATTCCATATGTTTAGAACCCCTAAGTCAGTCCTTAAGACCTTAGAAAGTTCTAAGCAAAACATAGCAAAATTGCAATGTTTGGGGTGGGGTGCGCTCCACCAACTAGGTTCATCCCGATTAATGAAGGGAGCATGCTCCTTTGCTAGAAGGAGCACGCTCCACTTTGCTATGTCTCGACAGTGAATAGAGCAGTAGCCATTATTCCATTACTAAGTCATCATAACCACCTAAAACACTCCCTCAAAGCATCAAGGAGGACCTCTAATGAGGTATATTTCCATTCACGCTGATCAACAACAACAATTCATCGAGAAATCATCATTAACTATCGAATTCAACTTGAAACTAAAAAACCACAACTTACTAACATGACAATCTCTGAATTCTCAATGGTTTAATTCCTCAACTCCATTGAAAGTCTTTGAATTCAATCCCTCTCTTATAACAAACCTTCAGCTACTCTCCTCTTTGTTGATCGAATGAAACTTTGAAGATAGGCTTGAAGGTTTCACGACCCCCTTGCGACATTTGGTGTACCAGTAATTTATTATGTAATTGATTATTTTTTGATTATAGGCTTATATATAAATTTTCTTTTTATACTTCAACCTATAAATTTACCAAACATTCCAACCAAACACCAATCATCAATTGATCCCATGCACACACTAATCGAGGTATTTCGAACTTAAACATGAGCCTAACTTAGGTTAATTAGGATTCGGGTCAACACTAATTACCAGCTTTTGGTAACAGTTCGTTCTAGTTCAATTTATTATTTCTATTTTTAATTCATGTTTTAATTATCTGGGGATAATTTGTTAATTGAATTTCTTTTAGGATAAGCTTATTGGAAACATTCGTATTTCCCTTCAATTTATAGCCTAGGTATTTTTCGTAGTCTCTATGGGCTCGACTTCGTACTCGCCTAACTATGAATTTATAGTAGTTGGTGAATTCGAGACTATTATTGGTGGCTTTAACACGATATCAATATTTAATGCCATTGCCGGGGACTGTGTCAAAGGATTTCCTAGGTAAACATAAAATATGATGAGCCAAGAAGAAAAAAAAAACTTACTTTTAGGAAAGTCAACCAATCCTAATAAGGTTTTCAAGCCCTTTGTATAAAACTCCCAATCGAAGCCAGAGAGTTCATATCAAAACTTGGGCTTATCCAGAAACTTCCAATATTTTTTAGACACGATGATGAGGATCTACAAAAATCTCCATTGGAGTTCGAATTGGTTGTGGTAGGTATGAAACCTATTACTATCGTAACTAATCTAGTTAAGCTGAATGCTTTTCCATTTTATCTAAAAGGCAATGCTAAGGACTATTTGTTCCACTTATCACTCATATCTACCCACTCTTAGGATGATCTATAACTTCGATTTCAGGGACATTATATACCTGCAAGTAAGATCGCCTTCATTAAAAGACAAATCTCCACTATTTATATGAAGGAAAAAGAATCTTTCTTTGATTATTGGGAGAGATTCTAAAGACTTTGCCATACTCGCCCACAACATAGTTTCTCTGAAAAATCATTATTAGGGAACTTCTATGAAGGACTAACTAATGATGAGAAGTGATGGGTATATACAATATACAATCTGCAATGGCAGTATTTCAAAAGTTACACCTTCTGAAGAGGGAAGAAACATTGAGAAAATGGCAAATCAATCTTGGCAATACGATGTAATAGACAACACTTATCGAAGTATAGCTGGTGTCAATTCGCGAGACGACAGGTTGGAAAAGTGAAATATCTAAATTGAAATTAATGATGAAGCAATTTTTACAAGGATCAGGGAAAAATAAAGTTTGTTGAATATGTTCAGAGTACACATACGTTACAAATGAACGTCTTTCACATTTGAAGGGGAGACATCAAGTCAACACAACCGAGCAATTTTCAGAACCACTTCAGGAGAGATATTCAAGTCAATCAAAATGTTCCATGAATCAAAAGAAATGTAATAAGGATCAGAGATACGTTTTCCAATGTAATAATCATCAACCTATAAAATTAGTGAATTAAAGAATATGATTGGTTTGAAACATTTAGTACAAAATTTTGTCATTATGACTACATTGCAAAATGGATTAAGTTCATGTTTGAAGTTTGTTTAAATTAATAAAATATTTAATCATAATCATAAATAGCATCATAATGGTATAACTGAAAGACATAAATAAAAATATCTTTTTGAAAGCTTACATATTCAAATTCTCTTTTTCCTATAAACTCCTGATGAAAATCTCAACTACATTGAAGGAATGTCAATGCTCCTCCTTGGATGTACCAAAAGTTTGACCTCTTTCCTTTTCGACATGGAATGGTGGCGGGCCAAAGCTTTATTGTTCTCATCTAGCATCTCATGATTCCTTAAAATCTGATTCTCATTACGCCTAAAAATGGAAAACAAGGATTTGAGAAATCCTTTCCTTTTAGACTTTATTGGAAATGTAGAACTGCCTTTGCACCTGGAACATTTACTTGAGCCATAAAACTTGCTACTCGCCTCGTTTCTTTTTGTGTGTTGCTGTAGATTCTCTATCTATTAGTCCTGTCTTCGATTCTAGACCTCCTCATTTCATTGAGTCCCTCTCATCTTCGTAATCATTATACTTATCAACTACTCTCATCCTCTTTATTATAGCATCAATGATGTTCTTATGGGTAGCACATCAGATTCAATCTCATGGAATCCAATCTTAGCTTTCATACATAGCTAGGTAATCATAATAGGAAATAGTAGACCATCACGCTTCATGGTCCTCATAGCCTATCTTATCGCATCATGAATTGCATACCTAATATCGACACACCCTATCTTCGCGACAATGTGGAAGAGTAAAATGTCTCTATAGCTTTTCATTTCAAAATGTAACTTGGTAGGGTGTAAGCAGGCATCTATAATGTAGCACCAACATTTTGTGATTTTCTTGAAATTGATGGTTTCTATGAATATTGGGTGGCCATCTAAATCGAGAGTGAATCCCCATATGGGAATTACCTTTAAAGCTACTTGAGGTATTGTGGATGGGTAAAATTCCTTATGGTCATATATGATGCTGTAGTAATCGGATTGCCGTCCAACTCCGACATCCCGAAGTCTATAGAGTCTGTTGCTTTGGATGAAATGTTTATTTTCTTTCCTTGAACTATCACTTCATTAGGATTTTCACTCACCTAACTGTTTGCGTAGAATTGGAAAACTAATTATAAGTATCCCTTTTTTAATCTACCTTCATAATTCCTAAGAAAGTGTTCCCATTACTTTCTCTTATGATACTTCCGATTCTTTGTTCATATTTATGTGCATCTTGGATTTGGAATTCTCTATCAGGTATGATAACTCTTTTTTCATCTCAAAAGTATCTATTTTGTGCTTTGAGACTGACAAATCTCATGAGATCATAAGGGACTTGTGTGTTTGGGTCTAAGTAGTCAAAATCCTTATCAGAGCTAAGTAGGGTATGTGTTCTCAACTTGACCCCTAATGCTAATCCCCGTGGGTTGGATGGACATTTATTGGCTCGAGTGTTTTTTCTATCATGATTCCTTTCCTTTTTCTCTTATGCACCACTCCTACCTCTTCCTCTACCTCTTCCCGTCATAATGATCAAATCACTACAATGAGTCGACAAACCAAAATCTTGTATTTGATAAAAATACGGACTTAAGGCAATTAGTTTATTGAAAGTTAAATTGCGATCAAGAAATTTAAAACAATTATGCATAAAAGGGGAGAATTTTGCAAAACTTATTTGTTAGGACCAGTCTCATTAAGTGCTTACTTAGCCTAATTATTCTAATTAGAGACCTAAACCATACAATCATCTTTGTACCATAAAATACTTTTCAATTCAATCCTTAATAACGCTCCATATCAAAATTTACATCTTTTACTGATCTTGATTCTTAATCTATTTTGTTAAAGTAAATTAAAAATTCATATTCATATTTTGTAAAACTTTTGGCAGCACTTCTCTTAAAAGTGGTCCGCCGAAAAAATCACTTAATAGATAGAAAAATGGGGAGATGCCTAGAAAGACTCACAACTCCCCGTAGTTCACAATATATATCATTTTAAATCAATTATACTAACTTAAAGTCTTTGATACCTTATTTCCAACTTAACAAAGTCAAAATAACTGAAACACACTAAAAAACCTCTCAACTTACTTCAAACTAATTTAGGAGACTCACTAACCTATTCGAGAGTATTTTACAACCTACGCTCACCCCAGAACCAAAAAAAAGAAAAAAAAAACTAAATTACAACAAGAATAAAACTTGAAAACATGAAAACATTCACCAAGGTTCTTCGAGTCTTGTTTATTCTTTCCTACCTTCATAGAGAACCTGACATCATCAAAAATAACTCGAAGATGTCAGGTTAGTAAACTCCTACTCTATACTCCTGCAAATGTTAGTCTGAATACATGGAGACATGTAATTCCATTTCCAAATAACAAAAAAATTTATATAACAAGCGGCCCCACTCTTGATGAACCTAGAATAGTCATATGAGTTCAATGCATGCTACTGGGAATCAACATTACCTGCCTTAGACTCCTACAGTACGTCTAATCTGGAGTGGAGCACCTCACATTTTTACCATCGAAGCAGGGGAAACTCTATCTGGATGCCTCGTATGCATGGCCAAGAATGATACAAAATGTAATGCAGACTAAACACAAATGTAGGTACAAAGATAAATTCCATAAATAGTAAAGACAACTATAGGGATTACTTAGAACCAACCAATTTTGAGCTTAATTTTTAGGTTCCTCGGAGCGTCAGATCACCTTGCAAAAGGTTCCAATAGCTTCCCTGCACACCCAATTATATTATTGGTTGAGCTTCAAGTGAAACCAAATCACAACACCCAATGAAAACCGTGGCCAAAATACGCTTGAGGACATTTTCCAAAAATATTAATTTATGTAACTATTGCAACTGGCTTTCAACTAGCCAACTTGGGGTAGCTTTTCAACCTTGGAAACCTTAATATTTGTCATGTTGACCTAAAAGGAACTTATAGCAATCATGTCCTGCTTTCTATAGACTCCAAGAACGCTCAAATTGGATCACCAAAAGAGAAGTTATGAATTTTCCAATATGGCCTGTCAACTAGGCAAACTTTATTTGTTTTGAACTGAAAAACTTCTCGAAATCAATATTTTTGTAATTAAATCCTCAAAACTAGACAACAAACACAACGAAACCACTCAATACTAACACCAAAATATTTCTATAATCCTTGAAGTCAAATTGGGTTAAACCAATAATCAATTCATCCGGAAATCTAATGTATATCAATATCAACTATAAAACATCTACAAAATAGTTACCAACTAAATTGCATTAGTTCAATTTATCAAAACCTTAACCCATGTCAGTGGAACTAATCCTAAATTGATCTAAATCAACTGAATATATCAATTCACAATGATTTCTACCAATTCCATAAAACCGCAAAAGAATTTGGGAAATCGTGAGAATTCAAACTAAACTGTGGAAAATACCCCGAATTGGCAATTTACTAAATTTCGAGCCGAATACCTCATATCCGTCACAAAAACTTGGCTCGAACTGATCATATCACGATGCTCTATAGTTTTACGAAAAAGAAATCGGGCAAAAATCCCACTTTGGGAGCTCGCGAAGTGAAAGACAGAGTTGAAATGGGTAGGGAACAAACGAACGAAACGTTCTATTGAAAATTTTCTAAAGAAATTGATTCATTTGATTTTCTTATATATTTATATATAAATCCATAGCTGCTTGTCAACAGCTTAATTTTTTATATATTAATTCTTTAAATCCTTATATTAACGTATTTTGGTTTCTAACACTCGTATTCAATCCAATTTTTCACCAAATTGAATTAAACTCTCGACAAAACAATTCATTTTTATGCAACGCTCATAACACTAGTTTTGGTTTGACCAAAACGCCAAAAATCTAAACTTTTTCCACGAATACTGAAGCCTTATGGAACAATTCACTTGCCATACTAAACCAAAATTAAACCAATTTGGACTCAATCTCGACCTTGACCACCACCAGCTGATACGAAATTAGAGGCAAGGTCTTACACCAACTTCATTCTCGCTTTATAATACCACTTATCCTTACATGCATGTAAACCGAGGAAATCTTCATGTGAGGATAGACACTTGGTTAATTAGTTTTGAGCAACTCATAATTTATTTTCACTCGTGTCCTTCGAACACACACTTAAAATCCCCGATTAGGACAAACTGTGGATACACCTCATCACACCCCGACTTCGCGACAAAATATTATATAATACACAAACTACCCACACAACACAAAAAATGAAATACACCTTATAATATCTAATCCGAAACATGTGGGTCCCACTTTGAATACCTAATCTCTAAATAAAATTCTAATTACTTAATTAGTCATCTTATCAAGTTTATGAAATTCTCAGATTTCACATTATTTTAAAATTATGGAATTCAAGGATATGAGATCAAATCAGTCAAAATTATTTTCTAAAAACTCTACAAATTTTAGAAACATTCAATTTGTAAACCGACCATCATTGCCATTATGGTACCTAATCTAATAAAACCAATGAAATCTTTCATTCATTGTACTAAGATGAATTTCAATAAAAATTCCTGAATTCAATTAAAGAATTTTCGAAAATCCAACAAAATCAAAATCTCATTAAAATAAAAGGCTAGGGTTTGTCGTGATTATCGTTTTGAGAGTGAATCTCAAAAGATATGTGCTCTTGAACTCCTATAGATTAGTTTTTCAAGCTCCAAGTTGAAATTCCTTAAATCTTTGCTTGACTCTACTCTCTTAAATTTGAAGATTTTTGGGTTGAATGAAATTAGGTTAAGTTGAGAATCACTTAAGTACACTAAGATTGAGCTTAGGATAGTTGAATTTTGGCAAAAAACCGATTGTGACGAGAAGGGGCACGACAGTTCGGGTGTGGGAATGATTGTAGGTTTGTAGTGATTTAGGTTAAGTTTTAAAAACCTAAAATCATGCCCAACAATCCTTGTGTAAGTGGAATCGCTAGGAGAATATTTTAATAATGTGGTGCAATGGCCTACCAATCTGAGTTGCAGATTTTTGTTGAAGTGACGAGTCAATGAGGAATCGCCAAACTTAAAATTTGCCTTAATATGACTGGTTTATGTCACAAATTTGGTCAACAATTCCTAATGTTATTTTTATTTGCTAAGGAATCGCTAAGCCTAAGTTACTGTTGTTTCAATTTATTCCATAATTAACTTATATACCCTTCATGAAAAATAAAAATAAAGGTAAAATTGACTAAAAACTCATAAATGTGCTTGAAAAATTTGATCGGGATATGCGCCTAACTAATAATTTTATTAAATAAATAAATAAATAAATAAAAAATAAAAAATAAGCAAGTGTATAATGCGAACTTGCATAAAGTTTATCAAAATAAAAAAAAATCGATCATCCCTCTTCTTATTGAAGCTACTCCAAAGCTTGAGTCCTAAAAATAATTCCAAAAGAGAGTTAAAAATGAGAGAGAATACAATTAGACTATACTATTGTTGGATTTCCTACTAAAAATGTTAATAACATAAAGAAATAAGGAATATGGACTGCCTCCCATATAGCACTGTTGTTTATTATTGTTGGTTCGACTGATAGAGGAATCGATTTTCGTTGAGTGTAAGCGAATCAACCTTCACTTCAAGTGGTTTCTCATTGAGAATATCTTCAGTAAGGTGTGAAAAATGTCCTTCTTCATTGCTCTCATCAGCGTTACTGAATTTCCCTTCTTCAATATCGTCGTAAAGTTCTCTTATGCTTTGGAATGATATTTCTTCATTACTCATCCTAAGTGTAACTCTACAATCACATAAGTCGATGATAGCTCCGACGATCAATAAGAATGGTCTACCCAAAAATATTTGATCATATGGTGTAGCTGTTTGCATGACTAGGAAATTCGTATTAAATGTGACCATACCCACTTATATGGACACATTCTTTGATTCTCTATGGGGAAAGTAAAAGTGCCATTTGGCTTGTACACGTTAATAGGGGCTTGAAATGAATCCGCAAATTTGTTAGAAGAAATGTGCATACATAATATTAATATCGGTTTACGTATCGAGTTAAACTCCATAAATGGGCATTTTATTGATTCTTATGTTGAGGTAGGTGTGCCTTGGATACACTTCTAAGAGTTTTGAAGGGTTTCCATTTTCACCAAATTCCTTAAAATCAGGGTAGTCCTTGTCATACTCATATGTATCTCTGGTGGGTTGTTGTTCCTTTTGTAATTTCTTATTATTCTTTCTTTTTGGTGTATTAACCATCCATATCTTTATTGTTTCATTAGAGTTTATTGTGACAATATGCTCCTCCAAAATATTCAATGCATTTGGTAAATTGTCAACTGGGTCAAAGTTAATGATCTCCATATCCCGTGAGACAAAATTTTCATTATAAGTCTTTAGTCTTTGACCATTAACTTCAAAGATTCTCCATGTTTCTCTACTTTCTATCTCTACAACCCAATAGGGAAATACGTGTGTAATTGCAAAATGTACCGTACATCGTGAACGAAGTTTCCCAAGAAATAATTGAAGACGTGAATAAAAGAGTAACACTTTTGTCCTACTTTAAAATTCTTAATATTTAATTTATTATCATGAAATGATTTAGTTTTATTTTTATAAATAAAAGCACTTTCATACGCATTATTTTTCAGTTCTTCCAATTCTTGGATACTAAGTTTACGTTGTTTTCCTGCATTATTAACATTCATATTACATGTTTTGATTGCCTGTATGGCTTATTTTCTAATTCTACTGATAAATGACACGCTTTATAGAAAACTAACCTTTAAGGTGTCATACCTATGGGGTGTCTTAATTATAGTTCTATATATCTATAATGTATCTTCTAAACGAAGACTCCAGTTTTTACCTGTAAGGCATACTGTCTTTCTTATGGGCTCTTATTAAATGGTGTAACAGCATATTAGTAGTGAGATAGTTGACTATAACGGCGTACCATAGGCTAGTGATAGCTATCTTATATAAGTATTCATCTGGAAATCCATCTTTAATTGGTATTAGAGGTTTTCCATTTTCTAGCTACTTAGATGATTTGCTACTATGTTTTTAGCACCTTTCGTGCCTTTTATAATAAGATCGAATTCTTGTAACAATAATATCCATCATATTAGTCTTTGTTTGGCATCTTTCTTTCCCATCAAATATCTTAATGTGGCATGGTCTGAGTAGACTATCACTTTGTTCCTAGTAAATATGCTCTAAATCTCTCTAACGCAAACACAATTCCTAGGAGTCTTTTTTCTATGGTGGAATAGTTAGTTGGGCTAGATCTAAAGTTTTTGATGCATAATATACGACATGTAATCCTTTCCTAACTTTTAACCTAAAATAACTCCTACTGCATAGTTGATTGAATCACACATTATTTCGAAAGCTCGTGACCAATCTGGTAGCCTTATCATATGTGTGGTAATTAAGACATCTTTTAATTTATCAAAACCTATCTTACATTCAGTTGTGAATTCAAAGGTATCATCGTTTTGCAAGAGTTTGCATAAAGGTTGCGTTATTTTAGAAAAGTATTTTACAAAATATCTGTAGAATCTTGCATAGCCAAGAAAAGATCTTACCTTCCTCACAGTAGTGGGGTAACGTAATGTCTTTATAACTTGAATTTTAGCGAGATCTACTTCTATTTCTTTTGCTGATACTGTGTCCTAATATAAGTCCATTATTTATCAAAAAATAACATTTTTCATAAATTAATACTAGGTTTTTTTTCAAACATCTTTTAAGTACTTTAGTTAAATGAAGTAAGCATTCATCAAAAAAATTATTGTATACGGTAAAATCATCCATGAAAACTTAAATAAAATGCTCCACTTACTCTAAGAAGATAGTACCATACATCTTTGGAATTTAGCGAGTACGTTACATAAACCAAAAGGCATATTGTTAAGGTTTTGGAAACTAGAAGAAGTCAGGAGAGTAACTAGAAAAAGTCAGGAGAGTAAAAATCAGTGATGAACTAATAAACACACTTCAAAACTAAACACATATTTGATATCACAATAAGTTTTGAACGTCTTCCTCTATGTAGGCTCAACCTAAACAATCAATTAATCAAACTGATAATGTATAAAACCACTATAATGATATCTTGATCTCACAAAACTAAAGTAATGATATCCACATAATGGCGATCTTGAGTATTTATAGACGAAGTCTATCGACCCTATATAGGAATTCAGTCCAAAATATAATAAAACTGGAAAAACCTCCTCGGTCACCAATTGTAAATCCTATTGGAATCATCCAATGTGCAATAACTAAGTCTTCTACAACAACAACGTAGCCTCAGTCCCAAATTAACTGGGGTCGGCTACATGGATCAAACTTTGTCTTCTATTTCTTCAAAAGTCTTGACTCGTCATTTTCATAAAGTTCTTTAGTTCTTTATGCACTATTCTCTTGGATTTTGTAGTTGTAATCCATATTGAGGTTCTCTGCTTGTAATATCAAACTTCTTCACTGTTGTAGACTAATACTAATAGTTTATATGTTTCAATATCCAACTTGCATCAATTCCAACTTCAACTTTAGATTTGTCTTCACCTTTGACTATGACTTTGATATTGTAATCTTCACTGGAATTTGCATTGTAGTCTTTCTCTGAGTTGTATTTACCCTTGGACATCTTGCTTAGTCAGGTTTCCATCTTGATTGCAACATCTACCTATCTAACTTAACTCTTGTTTTGACAATATACTGCCAATAAGGATAAACCGACCCAAACATAGTAACCTAAGGTCTCACAAGCCACCACTTTGGCATAGATTGATCTAAAATAGTAACTTAGCAAGATAATCAAATTTTTTAGGAACTCCATAAAATGTACTATTATCGATGAATTAAAGTAACAACATACGAAAGTGGTAACCCCAAAAAGATTATAGTCACCAGCCAATAAGTACAACCATGAAATGCAGTTTTAATACATAAAGTTCATGTACTTTTAATACAAAAAAGACTTAAACATACATTCTCTTGCTCATTCCCCTTTTAGACTAAATAACATTAAAGAGATTACAGTTGATTTCTAACCAGATACCTCAAATGGCGAAGTTTGACATCAACAATGTTCAACTATTCTTGCATTTATCACATTTCTGCAACTGCATCTTCTCTGTAGATAGTCAAATAGGCAATGCAATCCTAAAGGTAATCAAACAGAGGCGGGTGTGGTCTCATCTTCATCGAGAACTTGGTTCATGCATAAGTTCATCCTGAGATAGAGCGGAATCATTTTTAGCAGTGCCTTTTTATGTCATAGCAATAGTAGTAAATGCAGAAGTTGTAGGTTTAGCAGGAACACCAACCAAAGTTGTTGGATCCGCTAATATGGTTGGAAAGGATTGATTGGCTTTAGTATCTTCATTATCAAGGTGAGTAAGAGGATGGACTACATACTTAGATCTAGTTGTAAAACATCATTTACTGGAGCCTCGATAGTATGTATTGTGGTTGTAGTAACTCGAGGTTAAAAAAATGCCCTCAAGGTTAATAACAGTTAAGTACTTTACAGGAGGAATCTCTGATGTTGCTGTTAAATCCCAAATTTTTTAAATCGGTAATTAAGGTTAATTAGAGATTAAGGAAGCTTAATTATGATTTTAGTCGCGAGTCGAGAATTAAACACCGGGGAATTTGAGTTTTATAATTAATTTTATTAATCTATGATGTTTGCCTAGTTTAGTGTATAAATTATTTTAGTTTGCGAGATTTGGGCGATTGAGTAAATTTATGATTCATAGAGTTTTTCTCGAGATACGTGTCAAGACAGGTGCCGAGATAGTCAAAATATTGACATAAATATTAGTTTCAAATTTCATGATGAATAATTAAATTTAAATTCAAAATTCAAAATTTGGACCTTAAATGGACTTAACGAGCTGAAGTAGGGATTTACCTCGATTTGCATGTAAGTTGAAATTAGAGGTAGTGTGAAATGCAATGAAGTTGTGTAAGATCTTGTTTCGAGTTTGGTGTCGGTTAACACTAGTCGAGGTTGAGATTTGGTCAAAATTGGTGTAAGTTTGGATAAGTACGACAAGAGGATTGGTCCATAATGGTTTCCATATGTCATAGATAAAGTTAAGATTTTTGAGATTTTTGTGTGACCAAAATCAGTGTTATGAACATTTCATGAAAATGGACTATTTTGTTAAAAGTTTTGTTTAATTTGGTGCAAAAGTCAGATAGAAAACGGGCGTTGGAAGTCAAAACGTGTTAAAATGGGGATTTTTGGAATTAATAAATAAAAAAAAATTAAGCAGCTAACAAGTAGCTAAGGGTTTATATATAACTAAAAATAAAAAAACCAAAAATAAAAAATCAATCGATTTCTTTTATATTTAATAGAATGTTTTCTCATAACCCTCCCAATTAGATCTTTCGCTCCGCGAGCTCCCGACATCCGATTTTCGCTCGGTTTCTTTCTGTAAAACCGCAGAGTATCGTGGGATAAAACTGCGGTAGAAAAAGGGTATTCAACCAACAGTTTGGTAAATTCTTAATGCCAGACATCTTTCCTCAATTCAATTTGAATTCTCTCGATATTTCAATTTTTTTTCACAGGGTTTTGATAGAAATTGGTTGGAATTGTTGTTAATCGGCATATTGGATTGATTTGCATCAATTCAGGATAAATTCCACTGACGTGGGTTAGATTTTTGATGAGGTGAACTAATGCAATTCAGTTGATAACTTTTTTAGAGATGTTTTAATAGTCAATATTGATTATTGGTTTTAATCCAATTTGACTCCACAGGCTGTGAAAATATTTTGGTGTTGGTATCGGGTGGTTTCGTGGCATTTATTGTCGAGTTTAGAGGATTTGATTGCGAAAATATTAATTTGGATAAGTCTTTTTTTTGTTCAAAATATATAAAGTTGCCAAGTCGACTGGCTATATAGGAAAATTCATAACTTCTCCGACGGTGAACCAATTTGGGTGTTCCTGGAGTCTCTGAAAAGTAAAACATGAGTACTACAAGTTCCTTTAAGGTCATCAAGACAAATATTAATGTTTTCAAGGTTAAAAAGTTACCCTAAGTTGGCTAGTAGAAAGATAGTATAAATAGTTATATAAATTAATATTTTTGGGAACTGTTCTCAAACGTACTTTGATCGTGGTTTTCATTCGGCTTGGTGATATTGTTTCAGTTGAAGCTTGACCCATAATGTAATTAGGTATACATGGAAGGTATTGTAACCAGTTTCAAGGTGATCCGACGCTTCGGGAACCTTGAAAATTAAGTTTGAAGTTGGATGTTTGTAAGGTTAAATAAATCCCACGGTAACCTTTACATTGTATGATTATATTTTGTATAAATAGCGTTGATCCTTGAATTGCATTTTTATTGTACATGCATACAGGGTTTTGGAGGGTAAGGTGTTACAAGTCTCCTTATAGTGTCTATATCAGGGTTATTGAACACTATATTATGCTTGAGGGGCTGGAGTCACTGATATTTTTGCATCGCGTGGTTATAATGAAATCACGCGGAATCAAATCATACTCCTATAATCTATAGGAACGATACTCGTTTGGTTATTCTCCATGCGCATGAGTCCTTATTACCGTTTACTTACCATTTTCGGAGACCGGTTGTCTAATTATGGTCAAATAACAGAAATAAGATGGATTCACGACTGTATTTAAATTCCTTTGATTATATTGTTCATGTAAATGCCTTGGATTATTATGCATTTGATTACTATAGGTGTACTAGATAATGTGGGATTTACTTATCTGATACTATCCCATTTTTATAATTGGATAGTAAAAAGTTTTATCGGCGACAAAGGAAAGAAAAAGCTTTCCGATTATTGGTGACTTGCTTAGTTTTTTTCTCTCTATGTTTGTATTACTTTAGAATATAAAATATTGTATAAATAGGTTTTTGAATTCATGTGAGGTTAGGATATTTCTGAAAGTGTTGAAATGGTTATGAGAATGACTGGAATTGTTTTAATGGTTTTAGGATGGATTGAAATGTCGAGAAGTTAAGGTATTAATGATTTAATAATGTCAAAAATAGGTTAGAATGAATAAATAATCATTATTAATGTGATATATTTTGTTATGGGGTGGGTTGTGAGTCCATCGACATTTCCACCAAGTTGAGTGGGTTTGTTGAAAATTTATGAAGGCCGACATTTCTGGTGTAGGCTTAGAAATAGAGGATATGCTGGCGAAAAAGTTTTACGAATATTGAAGGATTATATAATTAATCTTTACTGATTTTGAGGTATAAGATTCATTTTAGAATCCCTTAGTGGTTGATTTAGAATCAGATATGATAGTTACTATGATATATTTTTAGTCATTTATTAAAGGTGAAGTTAAGGCTGCTAGGTTATCAAGATATTAAGGTAATCTAGGTCGGTCAGATGCCCTAACTTGGTGGGGTTGGACAATGTTGGTATCTGAGCTTAGGATTCTAAAATAATCATGCTGATTGAAGTTAAGTGAATGATTAGTTGGGAAGTAACACGATGGAACGGGGTTAAAAAGATTAAAAAATTTATGATTGTGCTTTGTGTGTTTTATATTATCGAGGTATTGATGGATGTGGGCTTGTTGAACCAATTTTCTTGTAATTTTTATTGCGAATAATTATTAATGGATAACAAGAGTTGGATTAGGTATCTGATGAGGATAATAGGGATCCATAATGTGTGGATTCAAATACGTTTGAGAACTTGGCTGTGAAGATGTTAGAGTCGATAATTACCTGAGCTACCAACCCAAGTATTTGTGGTTGAGTGCCCCAAGAAGTTCCTAATGCCAATTCAGTCACTCAGGAAGAGCATACTACCATTACAGTTCGTCTGAGAGTTGAACCGATTGTTGTAGTTTCTGGTTCAAATTGATACATTCGTTGATATTGGAATGTCACGGGAGGAAAATTAGGAAGAGTTGGAACTATTATATTTAGGATTAATCTAAAAATTATGTGAGAGGTTCGAGATAGGGCCTATACCTATATGATTATACAAGTTTTCAACATGAATCACGAAGATATCAGGGCATTGTGGAGTTAAGACAAGAATGAAGTTTTGTAGGTAATTTTTTTTTTCCTTTTAGGTTTGACCCTAAGTTCTGAGAGAAAATGAAAGATTTGAGGATTAGTTAAGATGACACAAACATACTTTTCAGTCTTCAGGTAAAAAACGTATGCCTTAGTTGCAGAGGAATGAAGATAAGGGTCGAGGATCTCAGGGGGGTAGGCCTCGAATAAGAGATCGTCACCTATTCAGGAATCTTTTGTAAGTAATAAACCAGCAGTGACATGTTTTAGGTATTAAAAAGAGGATCAGCTGAGAGTGTTCTCAAAATCTGAGTTTGATTACTTGTTTTGGGTATATAAAGAAATGACATTACAAGAAACGTTTCTATAACTTTTAAGAGCATTATTTTGTGTGTCACAAACTCAACAACATATCAGGGAATGTGTTCAGGTGGTGACTAAATGAGGTTCGAGTAGAAATCGCAATCTTATTGAAGTTTCAATTTTAGTTTGTGGTCGTGTGGTGATTGAGTTATCCAGTGTGAGTCCTTATTCATCTTGTACTTAATACAGTAATTAGGGATAGGGTGGATCCTCATTTAATATATGAGAAATATGTTATTGAGATCTCTAGACACCAGATGGTTGTTGATTTTATGTGTTATAGTTATTGGAGTATCAGGTGTTATTGATAATGGATTAGCTAGTCATTACGAATAAATTGAAATTCTTACCATAACTATAGTACTGAGGCAAGATTTAAAATTAAACTAGAGGAGGTTCTTGTGGTTGGGGATTTGTTGACATGTACTTTGATCAATTAACCCGAGTTCCATCTCCAAAAGAGATTAATTTTGTGATTGATTTGGTTTTGAAACTAGACCAATAACTATGCTATCGTATAAGATATCTCAGATGAAATTATCGGAGTTGTAGTATCAGTTAGAGGAGTTGATGGATGAAGGAGTTGATGGATGAAGGAGTTTATTCATCGAGTTAAGTCGCCATGGGGTGCAATGGTCCTTTTTGTGAAAAAAGAATGGTAATTCGAGTCTCTATATTGATTATAAGCACAGGAACATAGTAACTATTCAGAATAAATATATATTACCTCGAATTAATGATTTGTTTGATCAACTGAATAGATCAAAACACTTTTCAAATAATTATTTTCGTTAAGGTTACTATCAGTTGAGAGTTTGGAAAGATGATATACATAAAACTATGTTTAATATCAAATGTGGTTGCTTTGTGTTTATTGTTATGACATTTGGATTGACTGATGTTCCGACAATGATTGTAGATTTGATGGAGAGAGTGTTGAGTTTATGTTTAGCTCACTTTGTGATAGTGTTCATTGATGATATCGAGATATACTTTAAGTCTCACGAGGATCATGAATAATACCTTAAATTTAATCTCTAAAATTTGAGAAATCATAAGTTGCATGCTAAGTTTAGCCAATGCGAGTTTTGGTTGCCTGAGGTAAAGTTTTTGGGTGATGTGATTTGTATGAAATGAATTTTGGTGGATACAACCAAGAATGAGGCTATCATTGGTTAGTCATAACTTATCAAAGTGACGGAGATACGAAGTTTTATGGGTTTGGCTGACGATTATTGTCAATTTGTAAAATATTTTCAAAGATAGTTGTGCCAGTTATTAAATTAAGTCAGAAAAATATTCCAATTGTTTGGTTAAATGAATGTAATGTTGTATTTTGAGAAATCGAAAAAGCGTTTGACTTCAGCACCAGTTCCTGTATTGCCTAAAGCGAGGAAAAGGCTTACATTTTAAATTGATGCATCAAAAGTAGGTTTGATTTGTGTGTTAATGCAAAATGGAAGGGTGATTGTTTAGGCTTCTTGTCAATTAAATATTCATAAGAAAAATTATTCTGTTTATGACTTGAAATTAGTGGCGATTGTGTTTGTTTTGAAACCGTAGGGATATGGGGGAAGTTTTACTCTATTTTAAAATCATAAGAGTTTGAATTATTTGGTATCTTAAACAAAATTAAATGTGAGACAATAATAATAGTTGAACGTTAGAAAGATTTTAATTTTAGTCTTAAATACCCTTCGGGTGAAGTTAATGTTGTTTTTGATGCGTTGAACAAGAGGAGTGCTGAAACATTATTTGCAACTAGTCGATTGACTTACGAGTATGAGTTGCTCGAAAAATTCATTGTTATGATTTTGTCAGAGGTTATTCAGGTTAATGATGAATTGACTTATGCTCATTTTAGAGTACAACTCGTCTCTATTTAGGAAGTGATAGAATGTCAGCAAAGTGATGTGGATTATGAAAAGTTTTTGGGGTTTGCTGGTAATAACCCAAATTGAGTTGAGTTTTTGGATTAAAGTTTGAGGTTTAAAGGCAGACTGTAAATTCCATCGGTGACAGAGATTTGGGATGAGACATTGAGAGAATCTCATCCGTTTAAATTTAGCATTCATTCTGGTAGAACTAGAATATGTTATAATATGGGGTGATTGTATTAGTAGCTAGGGATGAAAGTTGACAAAGGTGATTGTTTGAGGAAATGCGAGATTTGTCAATAAGTTAAGGCCAATAAGCGGAAACCCGGAGATACGTTGCAGCTATTTTCCATATTGTAATGAAAATGAGAATATATCGTGACAGAATTTATTGTTCATCTGCCTATTTTCTTAGGAGAAACATGATGTGGTGTGAATTATTGTTGATGGACTGACGAAGTCTGGTCATGTTCTTTTTATTTACATTTCGGATACCTTTACACAGTTGAGCTTGTTGTGGGCGAGAGATAGCTCGCTTGTTTGGAGTGTCACTGATGATATTTTCTTATCTTGATGCTCGATACACATCAGGGTTTTTGTAGGCATACAAGAATTATTTCGACATCCAGTTTTATTTCAGTTCTTTATTTCATGTTCAGGTGGATGATCAGACTGAAAGGTGGGTTTCTGTGTTGGAGGACATGCTCCCAGCTTGTGTATTGGTATTTGGAGGTTCATGGAAAGAAAACATACCTTTCTGTCAATTCTTTTATAATAAATGTTGTTAATTGTGTATTGAAATGACTCCATTTTAGAAATGGTACGTAATACATTGTCGATCTCCTGTTCGCAGGGTTGAACTGGAGAATTGGGTGGAGTCGAAGTCATAGATGGTTGGAGATCATATATAAATTGTGCAGCATATTCGTCTAAGATTGAAAATGGTTTAGAAAAGATATAAAAGTTGTTGTGATCTCTATCTCCGGTTTGTGATATAAAGTGTAAGAAATTGGGTGTATATGAAATTCTCCCATTGCAAAAGGCCATTACAGGTTTGAACTGAAAGGAAAACTCTCTTTACGATTTATATGGTCGTTTGAGATTGTGAAATTGGTTAGAAATTTTATGTATGGGTTTGTAGTACTGCCTTAGTAAGCCAAAATTGATAATGTATTTCATGCATTTATGCTCAGGTGGAAAGAATCTGATTCATATCATATAGTTGAATGGAATCATTTTGATTTGTAACGTAACTTGTTGTATAAAGAGCTAACTTGAAAACGAGAAGTGTGTATGATAGAGCATTTTTTGAATCTCTTTGAGTTCGGGTAGATTTGGTTAAATTTAATATTGAGGACGAAATTCTTATTAGTTGGAAAAATTGTCAAATCCAGAAATTTCTAAATGGTAATTACAATTAATCCGAGATTAAGGAAGCTTAATTATAGTTTTGGCAGCGAGTCGGGAATTAAACACCAGTGAATTTGAGATTTATAATTAATTTTATTAATCTATGATATTTGCCTAGTGTTGTGTATTATATATTATTTTATTTTGCGAAATTCGGGCAATTGAGTAAATTTGAGATTCACAGGATTTTATCTCGAGATACGTGTGAATACTAGTGTTGAGATAGTCAAAATATTGACATAGATATGAGTTTCTAATTTCACGTTGAATAATTGAATTTAAATTAAAAACTATAAATTTGGACCTTAAATGGACTTAACAAGCTGACGTAGGGATTTGCTTTGGTTTACGTGTATGTCAGGATTAGAGGTAGTGTGATATGAGACAAAGTTAAGTGAGATTCTTTTTTAAGTTTGGTGTCGATTGACGGTAGTCGAGGTTGAGATTTGGTCCAAACTCGTGCAAAAGTTTAGATAAGTATGGCAACAGGATTGGTCCGTAAGGGTTCATGTCATGTACAAAGTTAAGATTTTTGGAGGCATTTCAGGAAGATAGACTGTTTTGTCGAGTGTTTTGTTCAATTCGATGAAAAATCAGATAGAAAACGGGAGCCGAAAGTCAAAACATGTCAAATTAGGGATTTCTAGAATTAATAAATAAAATGAAATTAAGCTGCTGATAAGTAGCTGAGGGTTTATATATAAATAAAATGAAAAAAAAATCAAAAATTAAAAATATAAATAAATCTCTTTTATATTCAACAAAACATTTTCCCATAACCCTCTCAATTCGATCTTTCGCTCTACGAACTCCCAACATTGGATTTTCGCTCAGTTTCTTTTTGAAAAACCATAGCGCATCGCTAGACGGTTAGTTCAAGCTAAGTTTTTGTGGTAGAAACGAGGTATTTGGCTTGCAACTTGGTAAATTCTTAATGCCATACATTTTTCCTCAATTACATTTAAATTCTCACGATTTTTCCATTTCTTTCGCGGGGTTTTAATAGAAATTGGTTGAGATTGTTGTTAACTGATATATTGAATTAATTTGCATCAATTTGGGATAAATTCCACCGACGTGGGTTAGGGTTTTGATAAGGTGAACTAATGCAATTTGGTTGATAACTATTTTGGAGATGTTTTAATAATTGATATTGATTAATGGTTTTAATCCAATTTGACTCCACAGTTGTGAAAATATTTTGGTGTTGGTATCGAGTGGTTTCGTAGTTTTTATTATCGAGTTTTGTGGATTTAATTACGAAAATATTAATTTGGAAAAGTTTTTTAAGTTCAAAATATATAAAGTTGCCAAGTCAACAGGCCATATGGGAAAATTCATAACTTCTCTGTCAGTAATCCGATTTGGGTGTTCTTAGACTCTATGAAAAGTAAGACATGAGTACTACAAGTTCTTTTAAGGTTATCATGACAAATATTAAGGTTATCATGGTTAAAAAGTTACCCTAAGTTAGCTAGTTGAAAGCTAGTTGAAATAGTTATATAAATTAATATTTTTGGAAACTGTTCTCAAGCATACTTTGAGCGCAGTTTTCATGGGCTTCGTGATATCATTTCCCTTGAAGCTTGACCCACATTATAATTGGGTATGTAGGGAAACTATTGGAACCATTTTCAAGTTGATAGAACGCTGTGGGGACCTCAAAAATTAAGCTTCAAGTTAGTTGTTTTTATGGTTAAGTAAATCCCATAGTAACCTTTACATTGTATGATTATATTTTGTATAAATTGCATTTATCCTTGAATTGCATTTTTATTGTACATGCATACATGGTTTGGGAGGGAAAGGTGTTACAAGTCTCCTTATAGTGTTTATATCGGGGTTATTGAACACTATATTATGCTTGAGAGGCCGGAGTCACTGATATTTTGCATCACGTGGTTATCATGAGATCACGTTGAATCAAATCATACTCCTATAATCTTTAGGAACGAGACTCGTTTGGTTATTCTCCATGCGCATGAGTCCTTATTACTATTTACTTACCACTTTCGGAGACCAGTTGTCAAATTATGGTCGGATAACAGAAATGGGATGGATTCACGGTTGTATTTATATTCCTTGGATTATATTGTTCGTGTAAATTCCTTGGATTATTATGCATTCAATTACTACAAGTGTACTATATAGTGTGGGATTTACTTATATAATATTATCGAATTTTTATAATTAGATGGTGACAAGTTTTATCGGCGACAAAGGAAAGAAAAAAGCTTTCCGGTTATTGGTGACTTGCTCAGTTTCTTTCTCTCTATGTTTGTATTACTTTTGAATATAAAATATTGTATTAATAGGTTTTTGAATTCATGTGAGGTTAGGATATTTTTGAAAGTGTTGAAATGGTTTAGAGAACGGTTGGAATTGTTTTAATGGTTTTAGGATGGATTGGAATGCCGAGAAGTTAAGGTATTAATGATTTAATAATGTTGAAAGTCTGAGATAGGTTAGAATGAATAAAATAATTATTATTAATGCGATATATTTTGTTATGGGGTAGATTGTGAGTCCTTCGACATTTCCACCAAGTTGAGCAGGTTTGTTGAATATTTATGAAGGCAAAAATTTTCGGTGTAGGCTTAGAAATAGTGGAGATGCTAGCGAAAATGTTTTACAAATATTTAAGGATTATATAATTAATCATTACTGATTTTGAGGTACAAGATTCGTTTTAAAATCCTTTGTGGTTGGTTTAGAACCAAAATTGATAATTACTTTGATAGATTTTTAATAATTTATTGAAGGTGAAGTTAGGGTTGCTAGGTTATCAGGATATTAAAGTAATGTAGGTCGGTCAAATGCCTTAACTAGGTGGGGTCTTACATTTGCTAGAGACTCTACCTGTTCGGTTACATCCTCACAAAGAACTTCACTTAGTGTTGCAACATCTTCACCATCAGTTCCATAATTCATCATAAGGGACTCAAATGTACTTGTCCCTGCAGTAGTAACATAAGTAATAACACTTAGGTTAAAGTGTAAACTAGTGAAATTACCTTGATCATATCCCATATCGTGAAAAACAGCAGGTGAGGTGACTTCCTCTGATCTATTACGAAGTGGAGCAAATGAACTAGCACCTTGTGGTGAAACATGTAACAACTTAGTCTGTCTTACAGTAGCATGAAGAGAACCTTCCCCTCTTGCAATTTCCTATTCTGAAGATTGCAATTTGATACGACTAGTTTCCTCGTTCTTAGGAATAACACTAATCTTTCATTTTATAATTCTTTAGACTTTAGTATTGACTTGGTAGCAAAGGTCAGATCAAAAGCATCCGCAGTGGCCTAGATAGTAGCAGTAGTTAGAGCAGCTGAGGACTTCTTCCATAGGCATGATAAGTCAATATTAATAATTCTATTGTTAGGTTTCATTTGACGATTGAATTTAACCTCCTCCATCACCTTGTCCAACTTGTCATTGTTCTGTGCAACAACAGAGTATCTTCCAAATAGTGAAGTTGGGAAGCACTATAGATATACTATGTTCTGCTTTTTCCCTGAGTGCACCACAATGTAATAGATCTCCTTCCCAATGTTGAACTTCTTCCCCAAGGGAAAAGTATAGAGCAGTAGAACTCTCTCCTTAAACATATTAGATTGGAGAGAAGTGGCCATTACATTTGTAATCAAGACCTTCAACAACATGTAGGCCTTGAAAGTTAGCTTCGTAGCATGAAACCAAAAGCGTTATTAGAGGACTATATTGTAAGAATCCTTCTAGTCAGTATAGATACAACATCTTCAACTTTGAGCGTCAAACCTAGCTTGTCAGCAGGTGTCTCCAATCCTAAAAGTCATAACATGCACTTAATTGAGATATGACTAAATGGAATATAATACCCATGAACAAATACCTTATCCGCAATAGCTTCCCTAAAATCTTTAGGAAGATTGCGGTAGAATTCCTTGACAATGGAGTCATTGTAGAAGTGAAGGGTGATTATTTAGACTTATATATAGGTTTAATCTAGAAGTATATTTAGTATAAATATCCCTAAATGATATCTAATTAATGGTGTTATTGCATTTTTTGGTAATTAAGGGGTAAATGAATGAAATGAGAAAAATCGAGAAGATTCGGAGTAAAAACCCACAAAAGCACATTGGCGCCATAACTACACATGATGGTGCTACGGAGTGCTAAAACACAACGTGGTAAGAAAAGGCATGGCGTCGGAGAGTAAAACAAGTAAATAAATTAAGGCTAGATGTTTAGTGCAATAGCGACACTGTGGAACCCAAGGGACGGTGTCAGGACATCATAGGGACAACATTGAGGTCATTAGAGGTGAAGAAACACCACGAAGAGGCAGTCGAGTGGTGGTCCCATGGCTTAACACGTAAGACGTCGAGGCATAAATGACAGTGCCAAACAGGAAAAATTAGAAAGTTAGAATTCTATTTCAAGTTAAATTGAAAAGTAGGGTTTCTAATTGTCATTAGAAATATAAATAGGTATTAGGACCAGGTAAACTAAAAACATATCAACTATTAGCCACCGTTAGAGAATTGTAGCATAAGTTTACTTTGATTTTGATTATTAAGGAGTTTTATGTGGAAAGAACATTGAAGACTCCACTTTTTCTATTCAAGTTTGGTTTCATTGGTTTCATTAAAGATAATATATTTCTATTCATATCTGATTTGCAATGATTTCAATTATGAATGTAATATGTGTGATTCAATGATGTAATTGTAGTCTATTAATCTTAAAGATCAATGGATCCTATGGTACGAATGTTGTGCTATGAATATGAGTAGAAAGTGAATATAAAAAGTGAAATTGTTAGAATTTGTATTGATTCTAAGCGTAATGCTTTAGACATCTTGATCACTTGTTTAATGATATTAAGTTTTAGTAGTTATCATGCCCATTGAAGCCATTAATATGGACATGAATGGTACAACTGTAAAATAAACAAAATCGATAGATAGTTGTTGATTAGGGGGGCACAAATAATAAACTTAATTGGTTATGAATCTAAAGATTTAGGACATTAAAGCAATTTGAAGCTTACGTAATTTAAACCGATAGGTGGAGTTCTAGCTTACACATTATAATCTTTTCCGTCACGACAATGGGTTAAAATAGATTTGAAGGAAATCAGTTATACTAATTAAGCATTGCACACAACATATAGAGATGTAAAAGTGGTTGAAATGCATAGTATAAAATTACCTAGGTGAAGATGTGAACTAAGATATCCTTAATCTAAGAGTTGAACTAAAGTTTCTATTTTTTGTTAGATATAGTAGTTAAGTATAAAATCATTAAAAAAAGGGATTTTCTTAGCAATAATTCAAACTTAAAGAGGTAACCAACTAGTGCAAAAACCTTTCCCTGAGGACAATATCCATAGTCAACGTAGGTTGATTACACTATTACTACTAGCGAGCTGTTATACTTGCAGCACACACATCAAGTTTTTGGCGGCGTTGCTGGGGATAGGTAGCCACTTAGTATTACTTAGTTTGAAAAGTAGCCAAGTTTTATTTTCAGTACTTTACTCTCAAGTTCATAATAACAAAAAAATTAAAAAAAACATAGGCTTAAGCTTTAAGTTTGACTTTCTACACTTGATTTTTTGTGTTTTCTTTTCAGGGATAACTAGTGCATGCGTAGCAAAGGAAAAAAGAACCTAGTGTCTTACAAACCTGAGATTGACAAAACAAACATAGGAAAGAGAAAAATGGAATCAAGATACCTAAAGAACAAGCAAGAACCCAACATTATGGCCTCAGAAATAACCAACCCGCAGGTGATTTGGTAGTGTAGGATAAAGTGTAGGGAGGAAGATGCATTCGTTACTATTTCAAGCTTTGGAGACTTACAATGAAGTGATGAGGCTTCCAACCAACATCACCGAGTTTGAATTGAGACCGTCTCTAATAAACATGGTGCAAAATAGCCAATTCAATGGGCTATCTAATGAAGATCCAACTGCATATATTGAGAATTTCTTGTAGAAGTGCGTCACCATACACATCATCGGAGTTACAAAAGAGGTGATCAACATGAGAATTTTCCCATTTTCATTGGGTGGAAAAGCCAAATTTAGGTTTTAAAGGCTGAATGCAAAGAATATGAGCTATTAGGCAAAAATCTATGAAAGACTTGTAGAAACGTTCTTCCCCCAGTAAAGTTCAGCGAAAGGAAACTTGAGATTAATCAGTTTAAGCAGGAAGACACTAGTCTCTTAGCAATTCTTATGAAAAACTAAAGAAATGCCGAGGAGATGTTCGGGTCATATATATGTGAAATGGGCACAACTCTATATTTTTCTACTATGAGATGAACCACAGTACGAGAACACTGGTAGTTGTCGCATCGGGTGGTTCTCTAACAAATGATGAGGATGGAGCATTGGATATCCTTGATCTTTTGTCTCAACATTCTACATTTAATAATCATTCCTCAGTAAGGAAACTAGTAGGGGTATATGAGATTAACTTATAAGTTGCAATTGTGGTACAACTATCAAATTCTAACAATCAAATGCCAAAACTTCAGATGGGACACAAAGGTGCACATGTAGCACAACAACCCATTAATCCCCGAGGCATGGTGGTTAACCAAATGGACATATAGAAGGGATTGAAGTATGAGGACATCAACTTAATGAAAAACTAAGGCTACAAGAACAACTTCAGGGCGGGAGGAATGGCTCTTCAACGGTTATATCAAGGATACAACAATAACCTAAACTTCTCTTACCTAAATTTTGACAATGCACTAAAACTATCTCAAGGCTTCGATTAACAAGTCTAGCAGGGGAAGTTGGGGCGGAGTGAAAAGATGAATTCATTGAAATCAATAGAGAAGTATTTGCAAGCTATGAACATGACCAATAGGGGCGCCATGAAAAACACGAAGTAGAAATGGAAAGAGTGAAGTAAGCCATGAAAATGATAGATGATGAGTGATCACAATCCATAAAGAACTTAGAAAGAAAAATTGAACAACTTATTATAGCCTTGAACTCGAGGAAAGAAGGATAGTTTCCTAGCAGCACTGTCACCAATCCCAAAGATAATGTGATTATCATTCACATAATGATCATTATGGCAACAAATGCGCTAAGACAAGAGAAAGTGATGTACAAGCTAGAAAAGGTCAATGCAATGGCAATCAAGAAGCCAGAGAAATAATAAGAAGTGTAAAAGGTTGAGGTTTAGAAAGATGCACCATTGTTCGTACGTTAACTACTTGGCATGTGAAAGGTTTCCCCTAGATTAAACAACTGCAGTAAGAAAGAAATTCATAAGTGATGTGAAGACGTACTTCTGGGATGAGCCATATCTGTTTAAGAGACGCAATGATGGACTAATTCGATATTATGTAGTATAGGAGAAATTTGTAGGAGTTTTGGAAGGATTTCATTCATCACCATATAGGGACATTTTGGAGTATAAAGAATGATAGCTAAAGTGTTACAATGCAGATTCTATTGGCCAAATCTATTCAAAGATATTTTTATGAAAACTTGCAATGAATGCCAATGAATATGAAATACTTCTAGAAGATATGAGTTTCCACAAACCACTTTACAAGAAGTTAAGCTCTTTGATGTATGGGGAATAGACATTATAGGACTATTTCCTACTTCGAATGGGAAACAATATATACTATTAGCATTGGATTATGTTGTAGCATCTGCAACCAATAGGCATGTCTCCATATTTGTTGGTATATGGAAAAACATGTCACTTACCAGTAGAGTTAGAGTATAAAGCATACTGGGCAATTAAAAAGCTCAACATGGATCTTCAAGCTGCAGGGAAGGCCAGGTTACTCCAACTGATGGAACTAGATGTGATTAGACTAGATGCATACCAATTTATTAAAAAATAAATCAAGAAAAAGCATGACAAAAGGATTGAATATCAATCTTTTGAGCCAAGACAACTAGTGTTATTATTCAATTCAAGATTGAAATTGTTTTTGGAAAAATTAAGATCACGATGGTCGATACCACTCAGGGTAGTTGCTACTTTGCCTTATGAAGAGGTAGAGTCAATAACCAACAATGGTAAAACATTTAAAGTAAATTTTTAAAGAGTTAAGCTGCTTATGGAATGGAAGTGAGGCAAAATGAACTTGATGGTTTCAAGAAATAAAGAATCAATGTCTTGAAAAAAGAAGAAGGATGCAACAATGGAGGGCCAAACAAAAAGAGGAAGGACCTCCTGAAGAAGCCTTACAAGGCAAACATATCAAGGTGGTTCCGAAGAAACCAGAACCAAAGTTAAAGTTCATCCTGAGAGTTCAACCTATCCATAGGAGAGATCCTAGAGAGATATGCATACCGATAAACATTGAAGAGCACCGATTTTGAAATGTCTTATGTGATATGAGAGCCTCGGTTAATATCATGCCACTATTGGACATGTTGCATGCTTACTTAAAGATCCATTTTACCAATATGACAAATTTTTAAGTAGTAAATGGAACCTTGATATCAACTCATGGGAGAGTCTTGAACATGCATGTTAAAGTAGGTAGGTTCACATTCATCACAAATCTCAGGTTTATGAATCACAATATGGATGATGATGTGTCTATGATACTTAGGAGGACATTCTTGAACATTATCAATTCAAATTTGTACACAAAAGATAGGAAGATCATAATGAGTATCGATGAGGGCGATTATGTTGAGAAAGTTGTCTTTGTCGATGGTGAAGTACATCCGAATAGGAATGACATCATAATCTTTGATTAACAAATGCAGCTTCTTGATTTAGAATCGAACTAAATGAGCGAAAAGGCATCAGACTAATTGCGTTAAATTAAGTGCTACTGGGAGGCCGCCCATGGGTTTTTCAATTTTAAGTTTTAAAAATTTTAGTTAGTAGTTAGTTTTTTAGTTCAATAAGTATAATTAGCACATTTTAGTTTTAATTTTGGAAAATTTGGGTCAAATGTGTAGGAAAGACCATTTTCAAATTTGTAGGAAAGACCATTTGCCCGATGATGATTCATCATAATGGAAATGTATCGTTAACCCATTAAAGATCAAAAATAGCAAGGAGTTCAAAACAGTGAAGGTAAGGTGCATGAACAAATAAAAAGTAAAATTTATTAATTTTTATATTTATATTGATATTATGTAGTCACTACATCTTATGTGGGTCACACACAAAGTTGGAGGAGCATTGGAAAAGAGTTAACGAAAAATACATGCGAAGCACATTGATAGACAACTCGATGTGCTATTAACTACATCGCCATGGGTGTTATTAATAGCGTTGAGAGGGCAACTGGCAAAGAGAAAAAAATACCCAACTGCGTCCTCGATGCAATGGTAGCGCACTGGGGTTTTTAGGGTTCATACGCAATGAAAAATTCAAAACAAATTTTGAAAAACCCCAACAAGATCATAAATAAGTTATAGTAAACTAGATCTATAAAAGTAAACCATGCCTTAATCTGTGATTTCCTTATCTGATCATTTGATTTCCAGACGTTCAAGTGCTTGTCCTCCATCGAAAATCCACATACGAATGATGACCATAATTTGAAGTGCTTGCCTCAAGAGAGATTGAAAACATTTTTCTTTCTTTCCAAAACTCTAGAAAACTCAAAAATAGCAAAAATGAAAATATTATTTTGTTTTAGGGTTTCACCGTTTATTTATGTGTAGATAAGCCCTTACTTAAAATCATATTCGTAATACAACTATTGTATTTAGGCAGTTTAAACAAATTACACATATGCACCATATTAATAAGTTATTATATAATAAATAGTAAGGGCTTTTATTTCATAAATGTTATCATATAAAATTCACTCCGGACCAATTGAAATTATGTAAAGCCATTCTTTTTGTGCGACCCAATAGGTTCATGCAATGTTGGCAGTGAAACAAAATTTTTTTTGGCATACAAGTCATAAGCAGTCTCTAGCAAAGCATTATAACTATCCAAGTAGCATGACTATCAAAATCGATACAACCTAATGTATAACATATATCATACCTTTTTGTCGTGCGATATCTTTTGATTAAATACAATGCCTGGAAAGTCACCCTTAATGTTCAATCGTACTAGTCTCGATCTTTAGGTATACTGAAAACATCCAAGTGACATTGATTATATCAATTCATTTGGACTTGGTCATTATCAGTCTATCATATCGAGGGGTCTACTGATATCTCTCTCTATACGGGAGTGAAAAATTATATCTTAATTACGCAACTTCACATATTATTCACATGATAACCAATCACAATTTTTATAATCGACCGGTTAAAGAAAACGCTTGATTGTATTAAATTACCATGCTTATAATATTAAAGTTTATGGTAATTTTAAGTCGAAGGACTAAATGATATACCTATCATGAGTAACACCTATGACTTGATCCATGTGGTGTTCTCATAGTGGGTCGATCCAGTACCTTCTTCCCTAACAAGTACTCATGATCTCGATTCGTATCGCTATATGCATGATCATCACATGACTATCAATCAAGATTCACAATAGTCTTAATTCATTATAGTTCCCAATATAATGATCAACTATGGAAATTTAAGATATTTTAACAAATTCCCATGGATCTTACTATAAGGTAAACATTCAATCACTTATAATAATACAATAAATGAAAATCTAAATTTTATTAACCAAAATTATAAGATAAAAATGTTTGTACATTGACATATGACATTTCCTTAACATCTCCCTCTTATATTAGTGCCAATCTTTCACGTATTTAATACCTAATGACCTAACATGACCATCATGTTTCACTTGTGGAAGAGCCTTCGTGAAAGAATCTGCAACATTGTTTTCTGTAGGAACTCTGCAAATCTTCACGTCTCCCCTCTCAATGATTTCTTGAATGAGATGAAAACATTTAAGTATATGTTTGGATTAGTGGTGTAATCTTGATTCCTTGGCCTGCGCTATTATCACAATACAAGCAAATGAGGTTAGCTATACTCGGAATCACGCCAAGTTCAGAGATGAAATTTTTGATTCAAACTGCCTCCTTAGCTGCATCAGACGTTGTAATATATTCAACTTCTATTGTAGAATCTGCCACAGTTTGTTACTTCAAACATTTCCAGCTCACTGCGCCTCTATTCAAAGTAAACACATATACAGACTGTGATCTGAAGTCATCCATATAAGTTTGAAAACATGCATCTGTGTAACCATTTATAGCAAGTTCATCTTCCAAACTCCCATAGACCAAGAACACTTCTTTAGTCATTCTTAATTACTTAAGAATGTTCTTTACTGTTATCTAGTGTCTCTCACTAGGATCAGAATGATATCTGCTTATTTCCCTCAAAGCATATGATACATTGGGTTAGGTGCATAACATGACATACAAGATAAATCCAATAGCTGATGCATATGTAATCATATTCATGTGCTCTTTCTCATTATTAGTCTTTGGACATTGAGTCTTGCTTAGAATTATACCATGAGACATTGGCAATGGCCCTCTTTTAGAGTCTTAAATACTGAGCCTCTCCAGTACCTTGTCTATATAAACACTCTTACTTAGATTGATCAACCTTTTAGATCATCCCTGTAGATCTTAATCCCAAAGATGTAGGCTGCACCTCTTAAGTCCTTTATTGAGAAACATTTCCCTAACCAAGACTTGATACTTTGCAAGGTTAAGATGTCATTTCCAATGAGTAATATATCATCGGCATACAGTACCAGAAAAACGACCATGCTCCCATTGACTTTCTTTTATATGCAAGTCTCATCTTTATTTTTAACGAAACCAAATTCCTTAATTACTTAATCAAAATGAAAATTTCAACTCTGAGAAACTTTCTTTAATCTATAAATAGATCTTTGAAGCTTGCACGCCTTCCTAGAATTCTCAAGATGAACAAACCCTTTAGGTTGTATCATATACACGTCCTTAAGAAACTATCCATTTAGAAAAGTTATTTTGACATCCATTTGCCATATCTCAAAGTCATAATATGCAGTCATGGAAATTAGAATTCTAATGAATTAAAGCATGGCTATAGGAGAAAAAGTCTCATCATAATCAACACCTTGAGTCTGTTTGAAACCTTTTGCTACTAGCCGTGCTTTATAAGAATGCACATTTCCATCCATGTCAGCTTTTCTTCTTGAAAACCCATTTACATCCAATGCTCTTACAACATTCAGGTAAATCAACTAGGTTCCAAACATGGTTATCATACATGGATTGCATCTCAAAATTCATGGTACTAAGCTATTTATTTGCCTCGGGACTAGACACAGCTTCCAGCTAAGTAGTAGGCTTATTTAGATCCATAAGCAACACCTCACTACTATTAGTAATATGAAACCTAAATCTCTCAGGCTGATTTTTTACCCTATCTGACCTACGCGGGCCTTGTGATACCTATGGACGTTCTACTAGTTCAAAAATTTATTCCCATTAATGTCTTTTGAAATAAATTTCTTTTCCATAAAGACACCATTCTGAGCAACAAACGCTTTATTCTCACTGGGATTATAAAAGTAGTATCCTCTAATTTCTTTAGGATAACCAACAAATACACACTTGGTAAATTTAGCTAATGACTTTTCTGAGATTTATAGTCATACGAAAACCTCACAGCCTCAATCATAAGGAAATACAAACTTAGTCTTTTCGCAAATCACATCTCATGCGATGTTTTATCAAACGCTTTAGAAGGAACACAGTTCAGTGTAAATGCAGTAGTTTCTAAGGAATAACCCTAAAATGAAATAAGAAGATCTACATGAATCATCATAGATCGAACCATATCTAATAAAGTTCAAGTTTTCCTATTTCCTATCAAAAACACCATTCTATTGTGGTGTGGCTGGAGGAGTTAACCGTAAGATAATCCCACAAATTCTAAGATGATCATCAAACTTTTGACTCAAATATTCACCCCTTGAACTTATCAAAATGCTTTAATAGTTTTATTAAGTTGATTCTACACTTCATTATAAATGTTTGAAACACCTCAAAAGATTCACCTTTATTTTTTATGAGATACACGTAACCAAATCTGTTGAAATCATTAGTGAAAGTAATGAAGTACTGATAACCACCTCTAGCCATTGTGTTTATAGGACCGCATACATTAATATGTATTAGACCCAATAAATTACTTGCCTTTTCACTGTGTCTAGGAAAAAGACATTTTTTCATCTTGCCTAGTAAACAGGATACACATGTTTCATATAACTCAAAATCAAATGAATCTAAAAGTCCATCTTTATAGAGTTTAAAAATGCGTTTCTCATTTATGTGGTCAAGACGACAATACCTGAGGTAGGTTTGATTCAAAGCATTTGACTTGAACCTCATTATATTTACATTAAGAATAGGAGTATCTGTAGACCTTTTCATGTTTAAAATATGAAGACCATCACGTAAATTTTCATTCGCCTAGAAAACTTCTTTATGAGAAATGAAGCATTTATTATTCATAATAATGAATTTAAGCCAGCCAAATCCAAACATGAAACTGAAATGATATTTTTGCTCAAAGCAAGGACATAATAGCAATTATTTAAAACTAAAACAAACCCACTAAGTAAAATTAACTCAAAGCATCCTACAGCTACGCAACAACCTTTACTCCATTTCCAACTCGTAGGATGACTTCTCCTTTCTTTAGCTTTCTATTTTTAGTGAAACCTTGCACATTTTGCAAGAATGAAGGTTCTTGACTGTCTTGAACCTTTCTTGCCTAGACTGCTGTTGTAGCATTTCCTTCAACATCATAGCCATGTCGTAAGCTTCTATTGTCTCATGTCTTTCTGAAGTTCAGGAACCATAGTTGCCAACATAATGCATGCAATATAACTTGAGTCCTTAACATGCTTAGTATGTGAGTCCTTCACGGATCTTAAAACATTGGCTGGTGGTTCCTCAGGAATAGGATCATCCAGGACATACAACTTGAATTCATGCTTAAGAACAATTCTCAAGTTTCTAAACCGGTTAAGAAAGTTTGTCCAGAACAACTTATCTATCTCAAGGATGGATCACAGTGACAAGGGATTAGTGTGATTTGAATATGCCATAGATCTACAACAAAGATTGTGCAAAAAACTAATTTTATTATAGAGGAATGGACTTCCACTAAATTAACAACCCTCCTTAAAAACGCTATGTTAATTTAAGGGACTAAAATCAATGTTTCACCTAATTCCAAGACAGCTAAGGCATGGAACTTTAAATTAGGTTATTTAGGTAGTTACCAATTACCAATTACATCATATGTAACTTTTATTTGTTTTTATGAAATTATGACATCTTATGTCTTAGCATGTTTTATCTCATCAAGTGCCTAAAGCCTAAACCGTTTTAATAGCTTTGTCAAGTCTAACCATTTCAAACAATAGAGTAACCGTTACTCAACTTGCCTCACCAAGATAACACAATACACTCTATTGAGGAAGACCCATATTGATGTGATCGAAGCCTTGACAAGTGTCTGAGAATGGATGACACTTGACTTAAAATTTGGAAGAGGGATTTATGTTTGTTTTAGTGATCATAATTAAACAAGATAAATATCATATATTATAATGCATGAACAATCACTAAACAAGTTAGGAAATTTTACTAATATTGACTATCATACAAATTTTCTTGTGCCACGAATAATTAGTGCGACGGTCCCGCTGGCTGGTCATCCTAAAATTGAAATTGAAAATCGCCTAAAATTTCTTATTATTTTAGCCAATCCAATTGACCTAAACTGCCCCTTAATTTAATTCTAAAAATCGTTAATTAAAAAGTTTTTAATTAACTCGGGCCCACCTCTAACTCAATATCTTATCATAATGTAATTAGAATTTGAGATACTTTGAATCCTTATCCAATACAAATATTTTATATATCTCATGTATCTTTTAGGATTCGTAATTCTTATCAACTACAATATCTCTTATCTAATAGAAATATACTAATGGACAACCACAATGAGATATATGATCAAAACCTATTTCGAAATATTAATCATGCATTCAACATAAGAATCATATTAAATTAATCATATTAACCTAATCATGAGTTCTATTATGGAAATAAACATAATTATTGAACAAAAACTAAATATGTATTCAATATTAGAATCACATTACCTAAACATGACTTCTACCATGAACATACAAAATTTGCATCGTTCAATATTAAAAATATATGTTAATCGAAAAATTCAAAACATGAATACTGTCATTGAATCAAATCATGCGTATGTATCAATATACACGCTTTAAAACCCATTCCTGATAACAATTATTACAGAACCTATATATAAATTATATATACATTAATCAAGATTATGTTTACTCACATATATCATATATACATAAAAAAAACATGCAAACATTTAATAGAACTAAGCCTAAGTCTCTGATACCATTGTTGGGTTTTTGGGGTTCGTACACAGCAAAAAATTCAATTTTTTTTTGAAAAACCTCCAATAGGGTCGAAAATAAGTTTTATTAAACTATATCCATAAAATTAAACCATACCTTAATCCATGATTTCCATCTCTTATCCACACACGAATGGTGACCATAATTTGAAGTGCTAGCCCCAAGAGAGATTGAAAATATTTTTCTTTCTCCCCTAAAATCCACATAACTAAAAATAGCAAAAATGAAAATCCTATTTCATTTTATGGTTTTACCTTTTATAAATATGTGTAGATAAGCTCTCACTTAAAATCTTATTCGTAATACAACTATTATATTTATATAGCTTAAGGAAATTAGATATATGCCCTATTAATAAGTTATCTTATAACAAATCGTAAGGGCTTTTATGTCATGAATTTTATCATATAAATCTCATTACTCTAGACCAATTGAATTTGGGTAAAGCCATTCTTTGTATGCGACCCAATAGGTTCATGCGATGTTAGCTGTGAACCAAAAAATATTTTGGTACACAAGTCATAAGAGGTCTCTAGTAAGGCATTATGACTACCCAAGTAGCATGACTATCAAAATCGATACAACCTAATGAATAACATATATTATATCTTTTTGTTGTGCGACATCCTTTGATTAAACATAAGGCATGAAAAGTCACCCTTAATTCTCAATCGTACTAGACTCGATCTTTAAGTTAACTGAAAACATCCAAGTGACATTAATCATATCAATTCACATGGACTTGACCATTATCACTCTATCATATCAAGCGATCCACTTATATCTCTTTATATAAGAGAGTGAGAAATTCTATCTTGATTACACACCTTCACATATTATTCACACAGTAACCAATCATAATTTTTATAATCATCTAGTTAAAGACAATGTTTAATTATGTCATATTACCATTCTCCTAATATTAAAGTCTATGGTAATCTCAAGTCAAAGGACTAAATGATACACCTATCATGAATAACACCTATGACTTGATCCATGTGGTGTTCTCATAGCAGGTCGGTCCAATACCTTATTCCCTAACAAGTACTTATGATTTGTACTCTATAAGCATAATCATCACATGGCCATCAATCAAGATTCACACTTATCTTAATTCAATATAGTTCCTAGTATAATGATCGACAATTGACATTTAGCATATTTCAACCAATACCCATGGATCTTATTCTAAGGTAAACATACAATCATTTATAATACAAAAAAAGAAAACTTTAATTTTATTAACTAAAATCATAAGACAAACAATGTTTGTAGATTGACCAATTGCACATGCCCCAATAGGTGTTGCTACGGGGTCATTATAAAAGGTTTAAACCACATTTTCACTTCATTCTTCACACTTGCACTACACCCCCATGACAACCACTACGCATACATCCCTCTAGATCTAAGGTTTGATCACTTCTAAGTGAGATAAGTGAGTTCCTAGTGGTAGAGAGTGAAAGAGGCAAGTGCATTGTGGATTTACACAGGTTAGAAGGCTAGGGCTTGGATTTTAAGTTTTTATTTCAAAAAGAGCTAGGATTCTAGTTAGAGAGAGCAATAAAAGGCTTAGATTAATAAAGACTTGAAGGAGTGTTCTACACTAGAAATTAATCCAACATTAAATTGAATTTACAATTATATCTAGTTATGCTTAAATTTTGAAAATTTTGATGAAAATGTATAAATCGTGGATTTGAGGTTGTAGGATAGGATTTGCAAGATTATGTGAACATTGATCATTAATATTATATGTGGAGACTTTGTTGATGTTTTTACATTATTTGGCGTATGTATGGCACGTGTGATATAAATCCTGATTTTTAGGTGAATTGAAGACCCGAATTACCAGTTGCATTGCATTATTGTGTTGTTTGAAATTTGAAGAAATGGCAAGAATAAGGAAACAAGCTAGCCAAGCTAGAGCAAATGATTTTGAGGCATCTACCTCAAGAGATCACACAAAATATCCTACACCATTTAAATCCAAACTTTTCATAAGTAGAGAGGCAAAAGACCTATATGAGGATATCTAACATAGAGAGTTCATTCATAAAAGATGGATTAATTTGTTGGAAGTATGATAATAAAGTGAATAACTTCATTAGGAAAAAAAATTGGGAGAAACTTACTCAAGACTATAGAAGGAATAAAGTTAAAGAAGTGTGTAAGATTTTTATGAGTTTTATGCTAATGCGAAGTTCACTATCAAGGATGAGGCAGTGAAGATGAAAGGGATTATTGGTCCCTTTAATGGATGCGAAATTAATAGCATCTGTGGATTGGAGCACTTAACTTTGTATGGAGCCGAACTCAATTTCCTGGATAATTTATATGAGAGACCCTATAACCTATACCCTTTTGGAACAATAGATGAATCATTCATGCTCACATTGAAATCACCACTTGGTTATCATGACTCCGAGAAGGAGTGAAAGAGAGATAGCTGGGGAGCTAGAGTTAAGGAACAGTTGTTAGCCAAACAAGAAGAGGATCAAGCAGCAGCAGTAGCAACAACAGAGTTAGCCCATGCGCTAGAAGATGAAAGATATGGAATAGAAGAGGAGCAACAACAATAAAGATTTGCTAAGGCAAGTTTGTGAACCTACAGATTGGAGAGCATGAATTGGATAGTCCGAAGGTCTTTCCTCCACCACATTCACTGGTACCACAACTAGATGATTTGACTCCACGATAGTAAAGGTTGTGGATAGTAAAGATGAGGAAATGAAACCAAGAGGACACGACGTAACATTAATCAGCTGTGTTAAGATTGAGTCCGATATGGAAAAGAGAGCAATAACGATGGAATGGGTAGCGTAATTTCATGTTGTTTGTCGATCATCAGAGGGACATAGCTAGGTATAAGAGGATCAGATGGATGAGACCTATTGCTAGGTCATTTCACTTTTAAGTAGCAATGGACTATATGTTTAATCCATATTTGGTGTACAACAAGAGGGTGGAGCATCCATTGACAACATCCTATGCTAGAGATGATGATGTAGATGATGATGATGGCACGTAGAATTGATGTTTGTGTATTATGAATCCTTTAGACCAGGGGAGATGAGAGATACATTGACACAATTCATTTTAAGAATTTAGGATATTTTGTTAACTATATAATTGTTTCAATTTGATGTTTAGTTTAGTTTAATATATAACTTAAGTTATTACATACGTTTGAGTGTTGTAGTGATTTCATTTTTCAAGCTTATTTTTAAACCTTAAGGACAAGGATTATTTTAAGTTTGGGGGCATCGACACTATAATACACTATGGGAAGTGGTAAAATAGGCTGAAAAATAAGGATAAACACTGTAGGTTTGATCATTTAATTTTTTAAAAGCAGTTAAAGAGGAAAGCATGGTAGTATATAAATTTTTTGTTTTTCTTACTATTTGAATGTTTAAGTATATAGATTAGGTTACACATATTATGTAATGAATAAGTAGTTCATTTGCAAATTTATGCCCTTAATTGTGGATGAGTTGATTACAAGTATCTTTTTTATATGAAATTCGAGAAAATATTTAAAAATCTTGAAGAAGAAAATAATGAAATGTAGCAAACAACGTGTGATTTCATGATTATAAACCTAGAGTTAGGGAAGACCTTGAACTTGAACCAAAAGAAAGAAACTAGAACATATCTTATGGAAAAAGTTAGATATCTAGGGATTCTATAATAAGTGTGAATCAGACTTGATAATACAAAGCAAATAAAGACTTAGTGCAAAAAGGGGAAGAAATAGGTATTGTAAATGAAAAAATTAAGTAAGCTTACTTGCTTAGGTGAAAGTGAGAAGTGCTAATAAGAGTTTTAGAAATAAAAGAGAAAATGAGAGAATCCTACAAGTTCTGTAGGAAATGGAGCAGAAAACTTGATGGTTGGGAAAACTGAGGAAAAATAGAGTCCATAGGAAAAGGAGTAGGGACCGTTAAATGTAAATGAAAAGAAGAAGAAAAGAAAAAAAAAAGAGAAAAGAGTACGAAAGTAAAATAAGACTTCTCAAATAAAAGATTTAGCTCGAGTATGAGTAGCTACTTGAGTTAAGTTTCCTTTCCAACAATGTTAAGTTCTATGGACTCTTGAAGTAATAAAGCCTACAAAAGATGAGTATGATCTATGCTTATTTGTTAAATCCTGAGCATAATGAGAAATTGTGAGATTACATACTTGCTACTTGAGTGTTGAGGTGAAACAAACTTGTGAGTACTGATGGTTTTTGATTATGATCTACTTTAGTATTTCAAGAGTGAAGTTATATGTATTGTTAAAGCTAAATGTCTTACAATATAATTTTTTGCAAAGAAAAAACTCTTGAGTGGATTATTAACTTGAAACTTAGTGAATTAAAGGATACTCCATAAATAATGTAAATTGAACGAGAACTAGTTATTAGGAGACTTAGTAGAATACACTTTTGCTCGGGACGCACATAATCTCAAGTTTGGGGATAAGTGATTATTTAGACTTATATAGAGGTTTAATTTAGAAGTATATTTAGTATAAATATCCATAAATGAGCGCTAATTAATGATGTTATTACGTTTTCAGATAATTAAGTCGTAAAGGAAGGAAATGAGCTAAAATGAGAAGAAATGAAGTAAAAACCCAAAAAAGTATGGTTGGTGTCGTAGCTACACATGGTGGTGTTATGGAGTGCTAAGGAATAGCGTGGGAGAGCAAAACAAGTAAAGAAATCAAAATTCGATGCTTGGCGCAGTGGTAGCACTATGGAACATAAGAGATGATGCTTAGACATTATGGGGATAGAGTCGAGGTCACAAGAGGTGAGAAAATAGCCCACAAAGGTGACATAGTGATAGCGCCTTGGCTTAATACACACGACGCTGATACATAAGTGATAGAGCCAAACGGGAAAAAATTAGAAAGTTAGAGTTCTATTTTAAGTTAAATTATAAAGTAGGGTTTCTAATTGTTATTAACAAGTATAAATAGGTATTAGGACGTGGTAAACTAACAATGTATCAACTATTAGACCATTATAGTATTTTAACATAGGTTTACTTTGATTTGAGTATTAAAGAGTTTTGTATGGAGAAAACATTGAAGATTCCACATTTGCAATTCAAGTTTGGTTTCATTAGTTTCATTAAAGGTAATATATTTAAAATCATATTTGATTTGCAATGATTTCAATTATGATTTGTAATATGTGTGTTTCAATGATGCGTGAGTAGTTTATTAATCTTAGCGATTAATGGATCCTATGAAAAGAATGCGATTCTATGAACATGAGTAGAAAGTAAATATAAAAGTGCAATGGATAAAATTTATATTGATTTTGAGCGTAATGCTTTAGACATCTGGATCACATGTTTAATGATATTAAGTTTTGGAAGTTATTATGGCCATTAAAGCTTTTAATCCGGACATGAGTGCTACAATCGTAAAATACACAACATCGATAGATAGTTGTTGATTATGAAGGCACATGTAGTAAACTTAAGTAGTTATGAATCTAAAGATTTGGGACATTAAAGCAATATGGATTACATTATTCACAACAATAGGTTGATTTAAAGTTTGCACATTAGAATCTTTTGTCATGACAGTGAGTTAAAGTGGATTTGAAGAAAATCTGTCTATTTTAATTAGGCATTGCACATAACATATTAAGATGTAAAAGTGGTTGAAAAGCATAGTATTCAATTACCTAGATGAAGTTGTGAACTAAGATATCATTAATATAAGAGTTTAAGTAAAATGTCTATTATTTTGTTACATAGAGTAGTTTAGTATAAAATCATTTAAAAAATGGATTTCCTTATCAATAATTCAATGTTAAATAAGTAACCGACTAGTGCAAAAGCATTTCCCTAAGGACGATATCAGTAGTCAACGTAAGTTGATTGCACTACTACTACAAGTGAGCAGTTATACTTACGTCACGCATATAAAAAAGCCTTCATGATTTATCAGACCACATATACCAGTCTATATATGCAACATGTCTAAGCCATTGTTATGAAAATGTGACACATTGATCGGTCGATAATGCAAGTATTTCCCCCTCACTGTATCTTTGAATGTCTCTACACATTCCAGTGACTAAAAATGATCAAATGCAGATGGAGCAGGTACAACAAAATACTATGAAATGAATATGATCTTTATTTGGTCAGAGGCCTTGCTGATGGCCTTGGCTTCATCAAGAATCCTCTCTAATGAGTTAGAGGAAACCTTGTCATCGTCATCAACTTCTTCTTTCCCTTAGTAGCAGTTCTGGTTTTCTTGAAAGATCCCGATTACCCTATAAATTATCATCATTGGATAGCCCCTGATTTCACCATTATACTATCTGTAAAAATTTGAGGATCTGAAGATGTACCGATGTAGATTTTATTTGAAGGAGGATGATAGTAGATACCCTTCATATCAAGCATCGAAAGATTAGCCATTGTACTACAATCATCGTATGAGGTAGACGAAGTTGATTAAGATATTCTTGCAGTAACTCGAAGCAAGAAGTATAAGAAAATGGTAGAGAAAAAAAATGAGGTCACATTAAGAGAGAAAAGCTTGAATTGGGAAGGCTGATTTGCGAGAAGGAGATAATTACACAAAATCAATAAATATAAACCAAATTTAAAGCCAAATTCTATCTTAAGTCCCCCCTTAAATTAATCCTTTATGTCTAGCAGAATAGTTTAGTCCCCTTCAATAAGGTGTAATGATTAATTTTATAGTTGACTTAATAGAAACGACAAGCATTATAGTGAAATCTAAATGGTAGTTTCTTGGTCAAACTCGGAAGTTGTTCATAATTAAAATGTCAATCATATAGATATATGCGTATCCACCCATAACTGTCAGGTTGCATTAAGAACCCATGCTTGTGAGAGCAAATGCCAATTTCATGTTGCAATATCTCAAAAGTTTGTATGTCAAGAGCCTTTGTAAATATATCAGCTAATTGTCTTTATGTAAGAACATGTTGAATACAAATTGATCCTCTTTCCACTAGATTCCCGATATAATGATGAAAAATATCAATATGTTTCATCCTAGAGTGTTGACCTGGTTTCTTCAAAATATTAATGGTGCTTTTATTATCACAAGAAATTGTTAACTTATACAAACCATTACCATAGTCTTTGAGCATTTGCTACATCTATATTAAATGGTTACAACAATTGCTAGAAATAATATATTCGGCTTCAGTAGTAGATAGCGAAATTTAGTTCTGTTTCTTTCTATTCCAAGCAATAAGATTAGAACCTATGTAGTAACATCCACCTATAGTACTCTTTCAATCGTTGATATCCTAGCCTAATAAGCATCACTATACCCAATGAAGTCACTAGCATCTACCTTAATAAATAGTATACCAAAGTCAGTTGTTTTATGCATATAACGGAGAATCCTATTTACAACAACCAGATGAGACTCTTTCGGATAGGCCTTGTAATGACTTGTTACCTTAAGTTGGTGATTAGTACCAATCCAAACTTTGACCAACCCGAGTTAGGCTAATGGTTAACTCCGACGTACCTCGATTAGCGTGTGCGTGTGATTGCTTGATGGATTGTGTTTGTTTAAATTGTTAAATGAATTTTATAAGTTGTGTGATTAATAGAAAGATTAATACAAACATATAATTTGAGAAATATGTAAATAAACAACAAGTTGCCGGTACACAAAGTGCGACGAAGGGGTTGTAAAATTAATCTGAATACCCGAAAACACTTGTAGGCATGTTTGATGAATTTATTGGCAAGAAAATACATGATATATATATATTTGATATATAAATAAATATTTATATCCATATATAAAGTTATAAAGTTTGGTTTAATTTATATGGATCGTTTGATCAACCTTGAGATGAGCGAAAGTGCTTGTTGTGTCAAAATTGATGTCACTTTATCGAATTTCACTTTAACACATTAATCATTTATCAGTCACGAGATAGGGCGATGCGTATCTCGATGAAATTCATGTATAAATCAAAAACTCTTTCTTATCCTCTCAATTTAATCATTTGAGAGAGATAGCGGAGGGTTTCGGGTTTGATTTGGATCAAAAGAGGTTGTTCCAGGAGCCGAATTGGATGCGATTGAAAAGCTTAAAAGGATTAAAACTCACATATAATCACTTTGGTGAGATTTGTTTTTGAGTTTATTTAAGTTCAGTTGATAGTAAGTGATGAGAATTTTGTGAATTGTGGTTATTGTTCATTGGAAATGGTTTGTAACCTCACTAGAGGTTTTCCTTAATTATTAGGGATAGTTTTTAAGGTTGTTTGGTAGTTTGGTAGAGAAACAGTGTCTGCTATCCTACTCACTATCGAGACAGTGCAGGGTGGAGCACGTTTCACCTAACAATGGAACGTGCTCCTTCATAAACTAGGATGAATACAGTTGGTGGAACACGCCCCACCTAGTGAGGGAGCTTGCTCTCGCCTCTTAAGATAACAACTGTAATGTGTTTTGATGAGGAATTTTGGAGGACTTAGGGACTGGACTAGGTGTTCTAGTTATAGTGTACTAGACCTAAATTTATTACAAATGATTAGTGATAGGTTGTGGAACACCAAGAAAGTGTGAGTGACTCAGAAACTTAAAAAGTCTGGAAACGGAGACTTAACCAAAGGCAAGTATGGATTTGCTTATTTATCAATGTTGCCTGGCTATTCTAGTATATGTAGCTCATCTAGTCATTAGACTGGAATGGAGGAGTATGTACACTATAATACAACAACAACAACATAGCCTTAGTCTCAAATTAACTGGGGTTGGCTACATGGATTTAATTTTTCCATTGTGCTCGATTAAGTGCAATTGATGGTGAGCTTTTCAAACCATTCAAATGATCCATTTCATGAAAAGTGACAAACATTTTACTCTAGCTGTCAACCTATCGCAACCCTCCTCCATTTTTTAAGAATGGAAAATGGGCTTTGGGTTTCCCTCCCACTTTTCGGGTATGAAAAGTGAGTTTGGGACCTCTCTTACCCATTTTCGGTATGAAAAAATGGGCATCAGAGTCCTCCTCCTTTATCCGGACTTGGGACTAGCAATGTAGCGAACATGTTACACAACAGGTGGAGTTTATGTACACTATAATAGTTTTCAAGAAATGGAAAATGGTAGGTAATGTGACCACATCTTAACTATTGGTTTTAAGACTAGGTTTATAGGAGATAGGTTCCCTTCATGGTCTATATATAACTATCGATTAATTCGATAGGTTGTGAGGATTACTAAACAATAGAGGGTTTGAGAAAGAATTATTAAGGATTATTGGATTAGCTAGATATCATATATGCAGAATGTGTTGGTCTAGCATTCACATTAATGGCGCCTGTGGGTAATCAACCCTAGTTTTATAAATAAAAGAGGGATCGCAGTTTAATAGTCCATGATACTTGCTTTGTATCCATTATATATTAAATTATATGTTTTTCATATTTTTGTTAGTTAACATTGGTGCAAATTGTTATTGGATAATGTTATTATATAGAATGTTGATGGCTATATGAATCCTTATTTACTAAGCAAGTTGGAGCTCTCACCCCAATTAGTATTACTGGATAACCAACGAGCGCTACAACTATGGGTTGGAGAAGATATAAGTGTCTTGATCTTCTATTCGATGTAATGAGTTTCCCTTGTTTTATATATTTGTATTTAATTATAGTTTTGTAATATCACAAGGGATACAAGATTTATATAACTGAGGTTTATTTAGGTTTGATTTAATGTTGTATATCTTATTTAAATAAATTATTTGATTATTGATTTTTTTTGAATTTTCAATGCTGATAAGTATTATTTTGTATCGATATTTAATATACAGTGGTGTTGATTAGGTGAAAGAGGAAATACTATTGGCTCTTGTTAAGTCTGGCAAGGTAATATGGGCTTCATTAGGGTTTCATGCCGAGTATCGCCCTAATCGGGTTAGGTAATGCTACTGCTTGGTATTAGAGCCTACTTCAGAGCCTAAGGATTTTAGCTCTAATACAACTTGGTATCAGAGCTTAGGATTAAGGGTTTTTTTTACATTTGATAACTCTAATATAGCTTTGGTATAAGAGCTTTAGGTTTATCACTTTCGAGTTAAGTGGTAATTGCGATACAATATAGTATCATATATAAGGCTCTGACCATAATTTCACTTTTGAATGGTTTTCGAAGTGAATGATAGCCTACTTCAAAGTTTAAGGTATATCAAAGTACCTTAATATAGACACTTAAATTATTTAACTCAAAGAGTTGTCTCGAGTTATAAATTAGCTTAAGGTTTAATAAACAATTTTTATCATGATTTTGGGGGTAACTAATAGATAAAAGACTAAGATATGTTATTTGTTGTGTTATACTATATCTACGTGGGAGATATAAGAGTTATGTCTTTCCCGAGTGATAATAATATGGTTAAAGGCCACCAATTTCTCATGATATGAGAAGGTATTAGAGGTGAGAATTCATAAGAACCTTAACCTCGAGGAGATTGAAAGGAAACACATAGGAAAGTTTACAAAGATGAAATTAAACTCTTCTCCTATTAACTATTGTTATTGGTCTTTGTTCTCACTGATATTATTAGACAAATAATAGTCAATGTAGAAGTATCTAATGAATTAAGACCTTGAAACGTGTGTAAGAAGAATGGAGATTATGAAACAATAGAATACTGAAACACTTTGGGTGGAACTCAAAGGTGGTGGACCACTTTCAAAAGAGATGTAATACTAGTATTGAGACTAGTAGGAAAATATTGAAAGTTATTTAGTAAATGAATTAGCGGTTGATGATAAAATCTTAATTGAGGTTAGAAGATCACTAATGTATTTATACATTATAAGCTGTTATCCAGTTATGGTGAAAATCCATATTGGAATAACAAGTAATTTCATAGATAATGAAAGGTGAGATTGAAGATATCTTTTAAATTGGTAAAACTAAAAGATAGCTTAAATGTAGAGCATAGCAGTGAGTTAGTAAGAAATCCTAGTCTGATTCATTAAACTGGTTAGTCTAAATTGGGGAGAATGAGTCATCAATAGATTTGAGGATTTGAGGAATCTAAAGAACATAACATATAGTAGTGGGAATGAGAATTCATCGCCCATGATTGACAACTCATTCTAATAATAAAGCGAAATCAATGATTCTCAAGAATTAGTTGAGATCTGATTTTCATAGTGATAGGATTAGAGCTTAGGATATACTTAAAGATGAATTCAGGCCTTTACTGGATCATTTTAAGTGGATGATTGAACTTACTAGAACTCATGTTATGTTCATGAATGAAGGGTGTTAAGTTTTAAACCTTAACTCAATTAAGTTGTTATTGTATTATCAATAATAACATGGAATGATGATGCATGAGCAATTACCATCCACAATTATAAATAGGTAACGGTAAACTGGTCCAGACCGGATATTGTAAAGTGTCAGTGCTAAGTTTCAAAGGTTAATTAATTATGTGAATGTTGAATATTAACAACAAATCAGGGGATTTAACTGTAATTAAGACAATATAAGATTGTCATATATTCAACAAAAAGGTAAAAAGGAAAGTGTAAGCTTGAAATAATTGAATATTACTAACGATTGATCAAAGGATCTTTAATATCGTTGTGTAATTTATTCAGTTATATCAAGTTTGGAAATTGTCACAAATTGAAATCAAATATAAGGATGCCTTGGAGGAAAACTGAACTATAGTTTAATTACAATATTTGCTTGATTTTATCTAAATTAAGGTTCATATTAAGACTTCTAATTTATGTAAGAATGTGTGTTGACATTATAAAACAAAACTGTAGCTTATACTTTCTAGCTATATATAGATTAAGACTTGGGAGATGAACTATTAGAGATTGATAATCTTGAGACAAATAATTTGGTAGTTGTACCAAATATAGAAATGCATCAATTGTAAATAAGAAAAGTTATTAAGAGTCTTTTAATAATTCTTTGATATGAATGAGAATCTTAGAAGAATCATTAAAAAATAACCTGGAGAATATAAATACTAGTGGATTGGTTTAAAGTCGAAGCAGTGAATTATAAACTGTGGAAGCTTAAAAAGTTAAATTGTTACAGCGATAGAAATAAAAGGTAAGATAGTTACCTCCAAATTTCATAAGTGTTAGGAATTCACTCTAAACTATAACTCATCAAGGTTATTGTGTTGACAATGCCTTGAATAGAAAAATGAAAGGAGATGTAGTTATAATAAATACTACAATGTTATATCTCTTAAGTAAGATGTTTACTGATGACTAAATGGAAGTCCCGAACAGGCACATTATCAGTTAAGTTATCTAGATCGATAAACTACAAGTCTGTTCTTTTGAGCTCAGAATAAAGCTAAGCTAATGACGATCAATTGAGTGATGAGATTAATGAATAAATTGATTGAGATTATCTAGTAGGTCAAAAATTGACTACTCGTTATTGATATTTAGTATGGATACTCTCATATCAAAGCATTGAGCATGTAAGGAAAGCTCTTGTAACTTGAATAGAAAGTGAGGCAAGAATGTTTTGAGCATCTTATTGATTTCTTTAAGACATTCATTTCGGCGAAATCCAAAGTCAATATGATAAGAATGAGCTGTTGGTAACCTGAATGAAAGTCGACGACATTAATTTTATAAAGAAATATGAGATATATCAACAGGTGAAAGCTGAGTAATATTAATCAAGAAGGTTATATTATTCTTACCCTATATGAATGACATTTTATGCTCATAAAATTATGTAGGATTAACCTAAGTTGTGATGACAACTGAAGGTTATTGATGATGTAATTGTAAAACTGATAGAGTCAATTAAATTCTCGTGGAAAACTAAGCGAGATATATGTGTGTAGAAAACATTTATAGTTATGGAGAACCATGATTATTAGATTGGTAAGAAACCGAAAGTTTGCTTCCTAGAGGGGAATATATGTATAGTAGCTGGGAGGGACCTTTCTTAATCTTAATACAAAATATCTACTACTGATCTTAGTTCAAGAGAATGTAAATTTTCAAGCTTATGACTTGAAAGATGTTGAATACTGGAAGAAATATATTACTGTGAGTTCTCTAGTATTGATATTATCAGGCTAAATATAAAGTTGAGGTGTTTACCTTAAAAAAATTTAAATACTTTACTTCATCGTCAATTAGTAGAACGAGGATTTAATGATATAAATTAATCAAAACCTGAGTGAACTACATAGAAATATGTTAATAGACTGTCAGTATACAATTGCAACTCATATATATAAAGGAATTGTATCAACTATTAGAGCTTCTCAGTTTAAACTTATTGAGGAAACATCTATGATGATGATTTATGTAAGTTTAACTGACACATTATCGATTGAGAGAGCTAATTTCAGAGCTACTAATATAATATACTGAGTTTAGAATCATACTGAATTGGAGATGATTCAACAATGCTTAGTTATCATAAAGCTAATCAAGATTATATAATGTGTTAGAGATTAATGACTAGTATAATTTTTCCTGATTAGTTAGTTTCTGCTAAAAGTGCATTACGGATTCATGGATAGATTATGGATTCTAGCTCAGGATTAGTTGAGGCAGGAAAGGCTATGAAAATCTTATAGATCTCTTTATTATATTCATCTAAGTAATAATAAGATATATAGCGAAATGAGCCATGTTTATTGTTAACCTGAGATGAAGATTGATATTGTTAAGTTGTAAAAAGATATAAGACATGTTAGCAAATTAAGGCTGGGCATAGGAAACCTGGAGGGTTATTGCATTCGCTGCCTGTTTTTGAGTGGAAATGGGAACATACATTTATAGATTTTCTTTCTGATCTACCTTTGAGTCAGAGTAAGTATTGTGTAGTATCAGTTGTAGTTAATAGGTCGACAAAGTCTGCTCAGTTATTGCCAGTTTTCATTTAACATCCTCTTGACTGATTATGCAAGATGTTCATATGTGCGATGTAAGATTTCAGGGTGCTCTAGTGTCGACTATTTCAGATAAAGATTCAAGATTCACGCCCAAACTGTGGAGTGAATTACTGTGACAGTTAGGGATTTTTCTTAACCTTAGTACGGTATATTATCAGTAGTCCGATGGGCAACCAGAGTGATTAATTTTAGTGCTAGAGGATATACTTCGAGCTTGTGCTTTGGAGTTTGGTGGTAACTGAAAAAAATAGATTTCTCGGTGAGTTCTTTTGTCAAAATAGTTGTAAAGCAAGCATTAAAATGCTCCTTAGAAGCTTTATATAGTCAACCATGTTGTTCACTAAAGTGTTTGAACAAGGATGAGATGCTAGTTTGTTGGAGCCATAATGGATTCGAAACTAAACAAAGGAAATGTAGCATATTCGTCATTGTTTGACTACAACACGGCTAAAATAGAATAGATACGCTGATAAATATCATAAGTTTTTGGAGTTTCCAAAGGACAATTATGTTATATTGAAAGTCTCACCCATGAAAGGAGTTGTATAGGTTTGGATTGTGAGGTAAACTAGCTTTAAGGTAACTTGGGCCGTTAAAAGAACAAGAAAAAAACTAGTCGTATTGCTTACAGGTCATAATTGGCTCATTAGCCATCCCGAGTTTAAAACGTCTTCCGTACGTCTATGTTTAGTAAAATGGAGACTCTGTGCATTCCAAGGATTGATTGGAATTAATTTGATATTCGGGAAGACTTATCTTACGATGAGCAGTCGATTTGGTTATTTGATTATAAGATTTAGAGGCTAAGAACCAAAGAAATACTTTTGGTTAAAGTGCATGGCAATTTAATGATGATGAAAAACTAACCTGGGAGTGAGTATCCTATATGAAGGAGCAGTTTCCATTTATCTTCGAAACTAAATGTAACTTTATATTTACTTTAATTTTGAAGATGAAATTACTTTAAATTGGGAAGACTATAACGACGTGTTACCTTAAGCTGGTGATTAGTACTAGTCCAAATCCTAATTAACCTGAGTTAGGTTCGTGGTTAAGTCTGTCGTATCTCAATTAGTGTGTGCGTGTGATTACATGATGGATTATGTTTGTTTGAATTGCTAAATAAATTTTATAGGTTGTGAGATTAATAAAAATATTAATACAAACCTATAATAGAAGGAATATGTAAATAAACAATAAGTTCCCGGTACACCAAGTGCGATGAGGGATTGTGAAATTAATGTGCACGCCCGAAAACACTCGTAAGCATGTCCGGTGAATTTATTGGTAAGAAAATACATGAGATATATATATACATTTATATATTTGATATATATAAAGTTGAAAAGTTTGTTTAATTTATATGGATCATTTGATCAACCTCGAGATGAGCATAAATGCTTGATGTGTCAAAATTAGTGTCACTTTAAGGAGTGTCGCTTTAACACGCCAATCGTTGATTGGTCTCGAGATAGGGTGATGCGTATCTCCAGGAAAATCCATATATAAATCGAAACCTCGTTCTTATCCTCTCAATTTGATCATTCAAGAGAGACAGCCGAGTTTGATTCATATCAAAAGAGGTTGTTCCGGTAGCTGAATTGGATAAAATGAGGAACTTAAAAAGATTAAAATTCATAGATCATCACTTTGGTAAGATTTTATTTTTAGTTTATTTAAGTTCAATTGATATTAGGTGATGAAGTCTTTGAGAGTTGTGGTTATTGTGGATTGGAAATGGTTTATAACCTCACTAGAGGTCCTCCCTAATCATTTGAGATAGTTTTTAGTGGGTGCTGCCATATTCACTGTCGAGACAGTGCACGGTGGAACGTGCTCCACCTATCAGAGGAGCACATTCCTTTCATCAATTGTGATGAACACAGTTGGTAGCGCCTACCATACCCAATGAGGGAGTGCACCTCCATCTCCGAAGATAGCAACTGTGCTATATCTTGATGAGGAATCCTAGAGGACTTAGGGACTAGAATTGGGATTATAGTTATAGTGTACTAGACCAAAATTGATTACAAATGATTAGTGATAGGTTGTGGAACACCGAGAAAGCGTGAGTGACTCGGAAACATAAAAAGTTTGAAAACGAATACTTAACCCGAGGTAATTATGGATTCGCTTATTTATCAATGTTCCTTGGCTATTCTAGTATATGTAGCTCATGTAGTTGTTGGACTGGAATGGGGGACTATGTACACTATGATGGTTTTAAATAAATGAAAAATGGTGGGTAATGTGACCATAACTATAACTCATACTTTTGAGAATAGGTTTATAGGAGATGGGTTCCCTTCTCGGCCTATATATAACTCCTCCTCAATTAGATAGGTTACATGGATAAAATACACACCAGAGTGTTTGGGATAGAACCATAGGGCATTAATGGATTGGCTAGACATCACATATGTGCAATGTGTTGGTCTAGCATTCGTATTAATGGTGTCGGTGGGTAATCGACTCTAGCTTTATAAATAAAATGGGGATCACAGTGTAATAGTCCATGATACTTGCTTTGCATCCGTTATGTATTGAATTATATGTTATCCATATTCTTGTTGGTTGACATTGGTGCATATTATTATTGCTTAATGTTCTTGATTATTATATGAAATGTTGATGGCTATGTGAATCCCTACTTACTAAGCAAGTTGGAGTGCTCACCTTAATTAGCATTTTAGGATAACCGACGAGCGCTATAACTAGGGGATGGAGAAGATATATGAGTCTTGATATGCTCTTCGATTTAATGAGTTTCCATTGTCTTATATATTTGTATTGAATTATAATTTTGTAATATCACAAAGGATGGGAGATTTACATAACCGAGGTTTATTCTTGTTTGATTTAATACTGCATATCTTATTTAAATCTTATTTGATTATTGATTTTTTTAAAATTTTTGTTGTGTATAATATTTGTTTTGTATCAATATTCAATATATAGTGGTGTTTATCAATGGAAGGAGGACAGGCTGCTGGCTCTAGTTAAGTCTATTAGGTTATATGGGCTTTATTAGGGTTTCAGGTCGGGTATCACCCTAATCAGGTTAGGGGATGCTACATGCCTGATAGCGAGCATAAACCCCAACACTAAAAGAAATTTCTGGTCAACTAGTAGTAAGACATAATAAGTTACCAATCATGCCTCTGTATAATGTAGGATTGACATCAACACCCTTGCATCCTTATGAATCTTTTCGCTGGAGCTTATTTATGTTCGATAGACTTAACAATGTCCAATCTAAAATGCTTAACAAGAAATTTTGCATATTTATTCTGAGATATAAATATATGTCTTAAGATTGTGTAATCTGAAGACCTAAGAAGTAAGTAAGATCTCCAACCATGCTTTTCTCAAATTATTTCTTCATTAAATCCCAAAAATGATATCATCGACATAAATTTATGAAACTACAAACTATTTATTATTTTTTAAGAAATATAGTCTTATATGTAGACCCTATATTGTAGCCTTTTGTAGTAAATAGGTTGTTAACCCTTCATACTGAGCTTGTGGTTCTTGCTTCAGACCATAAAGTGCCCTTTTTAGATGATAGACATTATTAGGTTTATGATGAACCTCAAACGCTTTAGGTAGTGCAACATAGACTTCTTCTCACAAATACTGTTTAAGAAAGCACTTTTGACATCTATTTGCTGTATCTTGAACCTTTTATTACAAGGAATGGCTAATAGTAGACGAATAGATTCTAATATAGCAATTGGAGTAAACGCCTCATCAAAATTATCACCTTCAACTTGTGTATATCATTTTGCAACTAATTTGGCTTTGTTGCGAATAGTGATACTATTCTCATATGTCTTGTTGCAAAATGTCCACTTTGTACTAATGATATTAACATTAGTAGGTCGTGGACCTAGCTCCCTCACATCCTATCTAACAAACTTATTGAGTTCCTCTTGTATAACATTTACCTAATACTCATCCATTAGAGCCTCTGTGAAGTTTTTAGGCTCAATCTAAGATGTAAAACAAGCAAAATGAACCGCATTCCTATAATCAACTTGAGTAATATCTCCAGTTTGCACTGGATCATTAACTGAGTCAATAATTTGCTCAATTAGATGATCTTTTAGCATTCTTGACTGTGGAACGACTGATGTAGAAGTAGAACTAAGTTCTATAGTAGTAGGTGACTCTGAAACATCATCATCATTATCATCCTCATCAAATGGAGTAGCGATATCTAAATCAGATGTTTTAGTAGTAGACTTAATAGTAGGTGCTGAGAAAGTTGGTGTTGGTAGCTCAACATCATTATACTTTTGAAAGGGCAATTGTTCTATTCTTACACAATCATTAACCATAACCTTTATAGATTCCATCACAGTCGTAGTTCGCTTATTGTAACTCTACAAGATTTACTATTCTGATAATATCCAAAAAATATTCCAACAACACTTTTGGAATCAAACTTTCCCAAGTGATCTCTCATTTAATCTTAAACATGTACTACAAAAATATGAAGATGTTTAAGAGAAGGACTTCATACGAAGTTTTCGTAGTTAGTGGCCTAAAATAAACTTCATTGATAATGTGGGTAGCAATATTTACTGCTTCCCTATAAAGATTATAAGGCAGATTTTTCTCAACTAGCATGACTCTCGTCATCTCCTGAATTGTGCTTTTTCCTTTCAACAACTCCATTCTATTGTGGTGTCTTAGGAGTAGCAAATTCATGCTTAATCCCAAATTCAGCATAATAACTAACAAATTGCTGATTCACATACTCTCTTCCATTATCATTGCAAAGCCAATGGATACATCCTCACCACTTTTCTCATTTAGAATTCAAACAGTTAACTTCTTAAACTCATCAAACATTTTTGCTTTATCATGTAGTAAATAAATCCAAGTAAATATTAAATAGTCATCAATAATGATAAAAACATACTCTTTTCTCTCAAGAACTTAAACTTAGGCCAAACAAGTCCATATCCATTAATTAATACACGTGATGTTAATATGTCATTGAGACTAGCATGTGAAGAAGAATGATGTTTACTCGTTTGAGATGCCTTACAAATAGAATCAGACTTAAATAATAGTTTAGGAATACCTCTTATAGCATGATGACAGAGCAATTTCTTAAGTTGCTTGAAACTAAGATGACCTAGCCATCTACGCCAAAGCTCTGTATTAGTTAGAGAAATAAAATTGCACACAATTTGCAGTTTGTGATGCGATAAGGAATATTGAAGCATCATATAGCAATTGTTTGATGTCCGGATCCTATACATGATGCATTATCTTTCTTCATTGATTATTTGGCCCTGATCTTTAATGAAGTTGACAAATAATTCTTGATCACATAGCCGACTTATGCTGATCAAATTAGATTTCAACCCATCAACATGTAAAACTCCTTTAAGATTAGCAGTCCCACAATATTAAGAGTTTTTTGCCAACATCCTTGCCTTTCTTTTTCCATCATCAAATGTAACATCACCTTCCTCAAGTGATTTATAACTTTTAAGAAAATTTTTGTTATCATTCATATGTTTGGAACAACCACTATCCTAATACAATAACTCAGTCGTAGTTGATGAGAGTTGCAGATACATTGTCATATCCGTATGAGATTTAACTCTTAAAACCTTCTTAGATGTTTTCTTCTTCTGAGATGTACTAAATCTTTAAACATGCGATAGCATCATAGTCGAATATGACCAACAATCCCATAATAATGAAGAGGTGTTTGGTGTTATAAATTACTATCAAATTTTCTTTGCGCTTGTAGCAACTTTCCGTGGAATTTTTTTTTTTTTGCATTTGATGTATCAACTTGAGTTTTTATTGATTGACACTCATTTATTACATTGCCTTTGACAAAGATTGTAGTAGCATTTAAAAATCCCTCAGTATAGCCAAGTCCACGTTTAACTTGTGAAGATAGAACAATTTGCATCGTTTCGTTGAATTTATGAGAACCAGAATGGAACTTTGTAGTAATAGCCTTAGAATCAGAAAGAGCTTTCTTTAATATAGTGATTTCATTCTCACGCTCTTTCAAAAGTGCATGAAAGGTCATGTGATCTCTTTCAAGATTTTTGTAATGCAATTTAACAAAGAAGAATTTCATCTCAAGTCAAAATTTTGATTAGAAAGAGATGTCCATTCAGCAAACAATAGATCATAAGAAGCTTGAAGATCTACTGTAGAATCCTTATAATTTATAGCAACACATATATCCTTAGCCTTTTCCTTATTCTTTTCCGTGTCAAATATTACAAAATCAAGTTGAGAAGCACCAACAATAGATGGAGAAGCAACAACAACATTTGACTATGTTAATATAAGAGTGAGTGCAGTAGTAGAATCATTTGACTCTTTATCATTGTCATCTGAGTCATCATAACTCCAAGAAACATTCAAAGACTTCTTCCTCTTGTAAGTAGGATATTCAATCTCCAACTCCCAAACATTTATGACATTTGATGCCCTTCGATTTATTTTTACCATTTATTTTCTTATCATTTGTAGAAGGCTTATTATTGACAATATCCTTCTTATAGTTTGTTCCAACAAAACTTCTCTTGTATTTTTTGTAAAATTTTGAGAACTTCTTTGCCATAATAGTTTTTTAAACATATTCATCTCATATGTTTACAGAGACCCCATTAGTTCATCAAGAAACATATTAGTAATATCACAATGCTTTTTGATTGCAGTAATCTTTGAGTCAAACCATGAAGGAAGAGCACAAAGAGCAAGTCATACTATCCACTCGTCATTATACATTTCTTGAAGTTGAAAAGGTTGATTAGCAATGTCTCGTATAAAACCATTGAAAGAGGCAATGTTTTAATCCTATTTTATCTCAAGAAGATCAAGCATAGATGCCAAATCAATAATTAGATATGTTTATAGTATAATTTAGGATGGTTTTAGATGAAAATGATGATATTACACTAGGTATTCTCTTGTTTTTATGATTTTAGGTTTTAATTAGGATAAATGAAGAAATGAAAGAAAAAGAAGAAGAAAAGTCAAAATAGTCAATTTACGAAAAAGTCCATCAATGAGCCAACGATATGAGATTACACAAGAATCACTACTTAAATCGGAAGTAGAGAAGAACCAGCGATGAGCAAGCAAATTAAGATTTGCAAAGGAATCGTCGGATGAATTAGTGGAGCGTAGAGAGATATTTTGAGTGATTAACTCAACGATTTTTGAATATAGGATTCGCTGACAAATTGTTGAGGCTATGGTGAGTTTTTGGATTAATACTAGGAATTTGAGTTTATCTATGATCTGTACACTTAGGGAAATTATAAATAAGACCCTAGGGCTTCAAAAGTAAGAGCCCTCTATTGGCCACTATTAGTTTTAAAGTCTTTTCAATTAGGTTTAGTTTAGTTCGTTGTCCATTGCTTTGGGAGACTCTTTGAAGATTCAAGACTTATTTAATGGATATATTTTACATTAATGTCTTTCAATTATTTGTTTATATCAATGTTTATTATTAATTTGAATTAGTAGTTTATTATTCTAAACAATACTCTAGATATGATTGTAAATTGTTCATTAATTTAGTCATAATGCATAATTTATGTGCTTAATGCTTTAAACAAATGATACAAATCAATCAAGATTTAAATAAGTTTTTTTTGTGTATTACAACCAATCACACAAGTCAATCAATTTGTTTCTTAGTATAGGGTATCTAAATCTATGTTTATGATTATTGACAACATTTATAGAATTAGTAATTACTAGGATTAATATATAGGGCAAAGGTACCCGAGTGGATGTTCTAGGTGATTGTGTTCTAGGTTATTTAATGACTATCATAATTCTGATTTTTATTTAGTTTGGATTAGGTATGAATTTTATTAAGTGTTGATATCGTAATTTCTAGCTTATTGTGCTTTATCCAATAAGTAGTTACAAGGGTAAGTATATGGCTTATTTTCATTGAATATAGGAAAATTGATAGTTTTCTAAAGGCTATCTATCTATTATGATTAGAGTTTAACAATTTAGAATCATTATAAAAATATGATGATTTGATTATGACTATGCTTTAATGAAAATGTTTAGATATTACAGTTTACATATCATTGTCTTAGATGCATTATTTAGATGTTAATTTAAATTAGTTGTTCGATTTTTTTTTCGAATTGCATTAGATTAGTTTATTGAATTTAAATTGCTTATAGTTCAATTATTTTAATTAATTGATTATTTCGTTGTTAGATTAATAGTGTTTAATTCCCGTTTTAATTAGATTAGTTAAATTAAAAGTAAATTAAATCCAATAAAACTTTAAGGTATCTTTATTTCTGAAGAGATTTACAAAATCACTGTGGAGACAATATCCCATTTACCACTACTACAAATAATAGAAAAACGAGAAAGTAATATGCATGCTCGACACGTGTTATTTTTTGGCACCATTGTTAAGTATTTTTAAAATAATCTCTTAGAACCTTCTTATTGAATGACATATAATATCACAGAAGATGAGGAAGAATTGACTTTTAGGCAATCTGATTGGAATGTCACAGTTTATAAACTTATGTGCATAAATTTTACAACATAATTTTTGAAATTCGAATTGAAGTTTGGATTCATAAATTCTTTACCGTGTTTGTATGGTAAAGACAATGAAGATGCTCAAAAGTCTATTAAGGAGTTCGCACAAAAAGTAAGAACATTGAAACTTAAGGATATAGAAATGATTATGTTAAATTAAATGATTTTCCTTTTGCCTTAAAAGGCCAATCTTTATTGGTTAAATTACCTCTCTCGAAATTCCATAACCAATTGGTCAGAGTTGCTAGAAGTCTTTCTTTATCGATATGTCCTAACAAGACCAATTAGTTTATATAGACAAAAAATTAGTAATGCTAGGATGGAAATTGGAGAAACATTTAATGAATTTTGGAATAGGCATCAAAGATTGATTTCATTATGTCTAATACATGGATTTAAATTAAAACTTTAATGCAATATTCTTATGAAGGATTACATAACTTAGAACGAAGATTTTTAGACACATTATGGGAAGGGTGTTTGTTCAACACAACATCATCTTTAGCAAGAAAAACAATAAATAAAATGGCTAAAAAATCTAAGTAATATGGTGAGAACAGTGAATTAATTAAGAAAATTCTAAGTGAAAAGAATAGAAAGAAATATAAGACATCAAACGAGAAGATAGATGAAGCAAGGATAGATCAAGCAAGGTAAAATCTTGTGTTTTTGTAATGAATTAATTAATTCTAATGATGAATGCCTTTTGAGACAACAAACCAAAATTGAAGAATCTAATGCTATAATGAACCAATATGATGGATTTGTTGATCCCACTTACAAGTACAATAGTTATAAAAATTACTCATAGCCAAGAGTAGGTACTTGTATTAGAAATTAGGTTATCAAAGGTATAAAATGTCAAATAATTCGGAAAGAGAAAAATCAAATAATTCAAATATTACAAAATGATATGACTGAGTTGTAAAACTAATTGAGCCAGATGGCAACAGAAATGAGTGAATTTTGTAAATCAAGGGAAGTTACCGTCTAAACCTTATTCTACTTTATATGAAAAAACACCACCAATAATATTAAGAAGTTGTAAGTAACTGAATGAACCTAAAATGCTAGACTAAATAGTTTCTAGAAAAGAAATAGAAATATAATTATAGAAAAAAAATTGAAGTAAGAAGTAATAGGATTCCCAACAAAAAGGGTAATGAGCCTGATAAAAATAGGCCAATTACTATACAACCATCATTCCCACATCATTTGGAAGATAGTAGAAATGCTAAGAAATTACAGGAAGTAAAACAACTCTCTAATACATTATAGAAAGTAGTAGTTAATATTCCTTTATCTGAAGTCATTCAAAATGCACCTAAGTATCATAAATTTATAAAATACTTATGCTCTAATAAGATTAAGGCTAATGAAAAAGACGGTGCAGGAGAACACGTATCAGCACTAATTTAAAAGAAATTACCTACTAAATGTTTTGGCACTTTAATATTTTTCGTTCCATGTATGATTGAAAATATAGGAATTTCTTATGCATTGTGTGATCTGGGAACCTCCTTAAATGTTGTGCCTTTATCTACTTTTGGCAAATGACGGATTTACATTTAGAAAAAAACTAGTATAGTTGTACGATTAGCAGATATATCCACTATTAAACTGGTAGGGTTACTAGAAGATGTACTGGTCAGGTTAATCACTCAGTCTTCTCGACAGATTTTTATGTTTTATACATGAAAGGAGAAAATTTGTGTAATAGAACTTCTCTAATTTTAGGAAGAACATTTTTGAAAATAGCAAAAGTAAAGATTAACGTTTGAAAATGAACATTAATGTGACGACCCTCCCCCGACCTAGGGTCGGGTCGCACATCCCAAACCATTACCCAAGCTCGATGCTTGAGCCAGGCCCAAGCAACCACTTGGCGTCTTAAACAAAACCTACTGGAAGACTGTAACTTTACAAATGGGTAATAAATAAGGAATTGAGGAAATAAATTATCTACAAAGCTATTAAAGTAAGATCAATGAAATAGGTTTTCAAAAATCTATTCAATTAATGATATCCTAAAAATCTCTCATAAGTTCTAATTACGACAATGAATGGTTCAAACTACCCAACAAGTCTTGAGTTACAACCCAAACTCATAAGTTGTCCAAATCAAATAACTAGATAATAATAGCACACGAGGGTCACAATGTAAGGGAAGACTTCAAATTATGTCCTTTCCCTTGTCATGGTCTAAAGCAGATATGGATGTACTTGGAGAGAAAATGAGATGAACTAAAAGGGGAAACAAAGCTTAATAAGAGGAAAACCTCGATGAAACATCAAACACGCAAGTACTACTTAATAAAAATGCAAGATCTTGCACGGTGTTGATATCAAATCATCAAGTAGTTAGTAGAAAGCATGGAAATAAGATTCATATTTATAATTAAATATAAACCATACATTTTATTCATTTAAGACAAGTTCTAAGATGCATTAAACCATAATAGTAAGAGGTTTGAATATCATAAATGAAATTAAAGTATTCATTCATAGAGACCTACAAGAGATATAACATAATAATAATAATAATAATAATAATAATAATAATAATAATAATAATAATAATAATAATATTATTATTATTATTATTATTATTATTATTATTATTATTATTATTATTAATTATTATTATTATCATAAATCGTTGTTCCATTCAATGTATACTAGTTATTGACTTGATTCCGATGACTTATTCCCATACTTTCGAGGTGATGAAGATCACAAGTGAACGCAATGGTTGTTGTGTCCCCTCAATGGTCCCATCAAACCAACAATAAGTTTGTCCAAGCCATCGTCGATGCACGCACCAAGATCACTTAGGGTTTCTATGAGAAGTTTAGCACTACTCATGTCCTTAACCTAATCTCCTTAGCCAGGAGGGGTAATCCCTACTCTTTACCCAAGAGAGGGTCATCCAACTCCTTACCCAGAAGTAAGTAATTCCATTTCCTTGTCTAGGAGGACGTAATCCCAATATTTTTTTTAGTGCAACACATGTACATTCCATAGATAAGTAAAATAAAGTCAATATCATAATGCAACCCATTCCCAAGTTTTGAATATAAAATCATGAATCTTGATTATCTAATAACATGCCATATTTGATACTTTAGCGGAGCTCCCTACTTACCTCGACTCGCCGCGATATCCACTATCGGTCCTTGACATATAGGGTTCCATTTGAATCACTTTGCGAATCTATACAATTTAAGACACGTCGCATTAATAGTAAGTCACATTTTAAATTCTAAGTTGCCATTAAATTTACTTCGAGTCCTACTAGTGTGCGTCTTGCGGGTGACCCATCGCCTTGTGCAAGGGTGGAGGGGTGGGACCTGGTCGGTCTCCCTTAGGATGCGATAATGCCCCATTTGAAAGCAGAGATTTGCTTTTATGTTACTATATATGTATGTATATATTATTTTTGTTTACTTATAATATATATATATATATTATTTTATTTTATTTTATTGTATTGTATTGTATTTTTATATATTTAATATTATTTTTAAATTTAGTGTTAACCGATCAACACCTGTTAACCAGTCCAAGGACTATTTGGCCCCTAGTCTAAGTTCTAGGGGCCAAACATGCCCTTGGATGCGTTGGGTAGGGACGCATCCTATGTACGCGGTGCTGGAGACGTCCCTACCAGCGGCGATGGTCATGGGGGGCTTTAGGGCCCCTCCTTTCTCCCTTCACATCGGGGCCTCCTAGTTGAGGCCTTTTTCTTGGGTAGTGGTGGCAGCGAGGACCCTGCCACCTCCTTCCTCCAATCGATGGCAGCAGCAGCGCTGCTACCACGCTTCTTTGTTCTACGACGGTGGCGATCATGTCGTCGTTCCCTTATTCGATGGTGTCAACACCCCTCTTAGGGTTCTTCACTAAAATTTCACAAATTTAGCCCCAAATTAAGTTTTTCACCATTATTGAAACAAACACAAACTTGCAATTAGTTTTAACAATAGAAGAGGAGATATGCGAGATGGTAATACCTTTAAGTGCTTTTCTTTCCCCAAGCTTCAATCCCCTTTCTCTCTAACGTGGTTTGTTTTCAAGCAAAAAAAGGGCTAAGGCTTACAATTAGCTTTTTATAGTGGGACTACTTTAGTGTAGGATCTGCAAAATTACTTAATTACCATTATGATGGGTGTTTTAGGTTTTTGGGTCATTACAATTAACAATGGAAGTAGATGATGATACAATGAATTTTAATATATATATATATATGATGCACCCAATGGATGTCTTTTCCTTATGCACAATATATATGATAGACCCATTAATAGACAAATCTTTTAGAAAAGATAAAATAGATAAATTGAAATTTGGTAATAGAAGATTTAGAGGATGATGATGATAGATATCATTAAAAATATTACCTTTTATAGTTAAAAGAGAAAATAGGTTCTTTGGAATCATACGATGAACTACTGAACGTACTTATTACCTAAATTTATCTAGATCACATTAAAAACACTACCTTTTATAGTTATAGTCTTTGAATTAAATCTAGGAATTTTACCAGATCTTTTGAAATATGTTCATCTAGGGGACTATAGTAATTAACCAATGATAATTTCTAATAAACTGACAAGTTTAGAAAAAAGATAGGTTAATAAATGTACTAAAAGAATTTAAAGGAGCAAAAAGACAGACCATAGCTAATATTAATGGAATATTTCTAGCTATGTTTATCCATAGTTTCTACTTTAGCTATGTTAATCGTCATTGCAAAACATAAACAAATGGAAAATCGTCATCTTTTAAATAGAAATGAGGATGTATCATTTTGATTTGGAATGAATGGAATTGTGGGCAAGAAAACTCGTTAACTTTGATATTGCTTGCAAGCAATTTCAGCATCAATAACATTTTTATCAAAGTGTTTACATAATAATCGTGTACCACATTAGGGCATGTGCCTTAAGTCAATCTACAAACACTGTTTATCTTATAGTTTTAGTTAATAAAATAGAGGTTTTATTTGTTGTTTTATTATAAGTGATTGCATGTTTACCTTATAGTAAGATCCATGAGTATTCGTTGAAATATCCTAAATGTCCCTAGTCGGTCATTATACCGGGAGCTATAATGAATTAAGACTAGTGGGAATCTTGATTGATGGTCATGTGATTATCATACATATAGGGATACAAGTAAAGATCATGAGTACTTGTTAAGGAATAAGGTATTGGACCGAACCACATGGATTAAGTCGTAGGTGGTACTTTTGATAGGTGTATCATTTAGTCCTTCGACTAGAGATTACCATAGACTTCAATATTAGGAGCATGATAATTTGACACAATCAAATGTTGTCTTTGACCAAAAAATTATAAAGATTGTGATTGGTTACCGTGTGAATAATATGTGAGGGCGTGTAATCAAGATATAATTTGTCACTATCGTATAGAGAGAGATATCAATGGATCCCTTGATAAGATAGACTGATAATGGCCAACTCCATGTGAATTGATATAATCAATTTCACATGGATGTTTTTCAGTTTAAATAACGATTGAAACTAGTATGATTGAACATTAAGGGTGACTTCCCATTCCTTATGTTTAATTAAAGGATATCACACGACAAAAGGATATGATATACGTTATTAATTAGGTTGTATCGATGTTGATATTCATGCTACTTAGGTAGTCATAATGCTTTGCTAGAGACTGCTTATGACTTGTGTACCAAAATGATGTTTTTGGTTCACCGCCAACATCGAATGAACCTATTGGGTTGCATACAAAGAATGGCATTGCACAATTTCAATTGGTCTAGAGTAATGAATTTTATATGATAAAATTCATGACAGAAAAGCCCTTACAATTTGTTATATGATAACTTATTAATAGGGGCGTATGTGTAACTTGATTAAACTACCTAAATACATTCGTTGTAATATAAATAGGATTATAAGCGATGGTTTATCTACACGTAAATAAAGGGTATAACCCTAAAAAAATAAATAAGATTCTCGTTTTTACAATTTTCGAGTTCTCTGGATTTAGGGAGAGAAAGAAAAATCATTTTCAATCTCTCTTTGGGCTAGCACTCCAAATTGTGGTCACCATTCGTGTGTGGAGTTTTGATAGAAGGCGCACATTTGAATCTTTAGAAAATCGAACAATAAAAAAGGAAATCACGGAATAAGGAATGATTTACTTTCGTAGATTTAGTTTAATGAAACTTATTTTCGATCATGTTGGGGTTTTTCAAATTTTGTTTTGAATTTTTTGCTACGTATGAACCCCAAAAACCCAATAGTAGCCCCAGAAGATTAGGTAAAAACAACTTTTACGTACCCCTTTATACATTTGCTTATAGATGTATGCCTTTAATTTGATTTATATAATGTACCTGCAACCTTTCAAAGGTGTATGTTTAGCATTTTCTCTAATTATGTGGAAAACTTTATTGAAGTCTTCGTGGATGATTTTATTTTTTGTGATAATTCTTTTGATGAATATTTAGTTAATTTAACTAAAGTGCTTGAGAGATGCATAGAAAATAATTTAATATTAAATTATTAAAAATGTCATTTCATTGTAGATGAAGGACTTATATTAGGACATACAGTGTCACATAAAAGAATAGAGGTAGATCAAACAAAAAGTCAATCAAAACGTTACCTTCCAACACTACGATGAGAGAAATATTTTCATTTCTTGGCCATGCAGGATTTTATAGAAGATTTGTAGAAGATTTTTCTAAAATAACGTAATGTTTATGATTTATAGAAAATCTTTCTAAAATAACACAATGTTTATGCAAACTTTTACAAAATGACGTTCCTTTTGAGTTTACCAATTATTCGAAGATAGCATTTAATAAATTAAAGATTCTTTAACAACCACACTTGTAATTAAATCTCCAAATTGGTCATTACCTTTTGAAATAGTGTGTGATGCAAGTAATTATGTAGTTAGAGGTGTTTTAGGTCAAAAAGTAGAAAAAGATTCTCATGTTGTATATTATGCTTCTAGGACACTGGATCCAGTTAAACAGAACTATACCACTACTAAAAATGATCTTTTAGCGGTAGCGTTTGCCATAGAAAAATATATACCTCAGTTATTAGGAACAAAAGTGATAGTTTATTCTGATCATACAATATTGTGATATTTAATGGAAAAACAAAATTCTAAACCATGACTAATAAGATAGATATTACTTCCAGAGGAGCTCGACCTTACTATAAAAGAAAAGAAAGGAACCAAAAATCTAGTAGCAGATCATTTAAGTAGGTTAGAAAATGGAGAACACCTATACCATTAAGGGATGAATTTTTTGACGAACATTTGTATACTATAAAGACTAATGGCCCATGGTATGTTGATATAGTTAATTATCTTACCATCAATAGGTTATCACCTTATTTAATGAGAGCTCAAAAGAAAAATTTAAAGGATTAGAAAAATTATTTACGGGAAGATCCCTATTTATGGAAATTTTGGACCGGCCAAATAATTAGGAGATGTATACCACAGTCGAAAGTATAATCAATTATATCTCATTGCCATACTTATACATGTGGAGGAAATTTTGGTTCACATAGAACTGCTTGAAGTTTTAGATTTTAGTTATTTTGGCCTACTCTATTTTATGATTTTTTTTCTTTATACGAAATCTTATCCAAATTGTCGATGAACTGGAAACGTAGGACGTAGAAATCAAATGCCGTTACTTCCTATTTTTTGTGAAGTATTTGATGTAAAGGGTATACATTTCATGAGACCTTTTCCACCATCAAATAGTTAAGTTTATATTTTACTTGATGTAGATTATGTGTCTAAGTGGGAAAAAGTAAAAGCTACTTAAACTAATGACTCAAAAATAGTGTTTAAGTTCCTTAGATCAAAGGTTTTTATAGTTTTTGGAGCACCTATAGCACTTATTAGCGATAGAGGTTCATATTTTTGTAATCGATTAGTTACTAATCTACTTGATAAGCACAACGTCACACATATGACATCTACTACGTATCACTCACAAACTGTGGACAAGTTGAAACATCAAATAGAGAAAGTAATTCAATACTACAAAAAATAATTAGTCTAGCACGTAAGGATTATAGTCTTATATTAGAAGATGCATTATGTGCACATAGAAAAATATTTAAGATGCCCATAAGTATGACACCTTACAGGTTAATATTTGGAATAGCATGTCATTTACTAGTAGAATTAGAACGTAAAGCCTATTGGGCAATAAAAGCATGTAACATGAGTTATGATGAAACAGGAAATCGACGTAAGTTGAGACTTCAAGAATTAGATGAACTTAGGAATTGCACTTATGAAAATGTATCAATTTATAAAGATAAAACCAAAGCATTTCATGATAAGAAATTAGTTCCTAAAAATTTTCAAGTAGGAGATAAAATTCTACTCTTTTGTTCAAGACTTTAATTATTTCTTGGAAAACTCTGTTCAAGATGGATAGGACCTTTTATGGTTATTAATTTACTACCTTATGGTGTAGTAGAAATAGAAAGCTTCGAAATAGGAAAATATTTAAAGTACACGGTCATAGGTTAAAGCCTTATTATAAAAGTTTCGTTGAACAGGATATGGGGATCATTAATCTCGTGCTTGAGAAACAAAGTCCAAAATGTAATAAAAAGAAGTTTAATGTTTAAATCAACGCAAGTTAAACCATTAAACTTTGCATGTATACGAAGCCGCGCCATAAGAAGAAGAAATCGAATAAGCAAAAAATTAAAGAGACACAATCGGAAGTGTAACATCAAGCAATAAAAGCAATCGGTGAAAGAAAAATTTTCAGATAAGCAACTAAAACTTAATGAACTAGTCTGATTGAAATTTTCAAAGATGATCCAGGGAAGCTCTTTCTCCACATGCTGATCGATGAAGCTAGTTTTCCTAGTGTTCTACTTGACACGGGAGCTTATATAAATATCTTACCGAAATAATGGTTTTGAAAGGCCATGTTGAAGATTGATTTTTGTACCACCTTTAGGTATCAATAAACTAAATGGTGATAAGATCTTTCCACTAGGAATGTCAATTAATGTGCTAGTACAAGTAGGATGGTTCAAGTATCTCACCAACTTCTTGGTGGTACCAAAGATTGAAAAAGATACATAATATTGATGGGACAAACGTTTCTTAATAAGGCTGGAACTGTTCTCGATGTAGATAAATGTATAGTAATGCTTAAGATGGGAAATGATTATATGTGGCTTCAGGATGGTTACGAGATAAACGATTACGTCGGAGACAACAATTTTGACGACGACTATGAAGGGGTGAATTATTACCATGATGATTACCCTGACGAGGACAACTACAACGAGTTTAGCAGACCTATCGAAGGATGTTATAGGAATGGTGAGAATGATAAAGAAGTTGAAGATGTCAAGAATGATGAAGAATCAATTGATTGTAAGTTTGACTTACTCAAGCTAAACAATGAGTGGTCTTATCTATCAAGTCGAGGCAATGACTATAAACAATAATGCTCTATGGGAGGCAGCTCATATGTACAAAGATGATTGCCTTTTCGTATTAGTTAGATTTATGATAATTAGAATATTTTTTTCTCTCCTTTTAACTTTCTTTTGTGATATTTTCAATTGAATGGAGGATGATCGATTTGTCTTTCACTTGAACTATATTTGCCTTTAATAGTATTTAATAAAAAAAATAGTTTGTTAGTAGTATAATGTTTCCTAGTTACAAATCAAAATTTCATTTTATAATATTTCTTGGTTATTACTGATTACTTCTACCTTAAATATGATGAATATTTGTGAAAAATTAATACAATATTTGATATATTGGAAAAAAATAGAAATTGGTCAGCGATTTGCCGGCGATACCAAATAACACTGGGAATCACTAGGGAAATCAATCTCGGTTTGCAGAATTTTTAGTGTAAAAATAAGTCAGCAATTCATGTTTACACTAAGAATCGTTGAGCTAGTCGATGGGCAACAAAAACCAATTTTTAGCGATTTAACTTGTGAATAGTCAGTGAATCCGCTTAAACTTAAATTGGTTGAACACAAATTCATGTTTTTAAAAATAGAGCCCATCGCTAAACCATGAACCCTTTCACACATAAAACCCTTGCACCCATTCGACTGTTAATCAATTTTCTTTTCTAAATTCAACCCTTCAAACATTGAATTATAGCTTGCTTAAGTGTATCCCACCTGGTTTATAAGTAATTTAACCTAGAAATTTTGAAATCAAGTTCATACAACCAAGTTATGACTTAGGTGGGTGTTTTTTAAGGAGCTAATAGAGCATATTACTTAGGGGTTCACTCTCAAGAAGGTAATAAATCGATACTCTAGCATTCCTTTTATTTCGATGTTTTAAAAAATTAATTTTTAATGATAATTTTGATAAATGTGGTTGATGAGTTTTTATTGCAAAATTATTTTTAAAAAATGGGTTTAAATACTAATTTTCTATTTGGATGGGTTGTTAAATGAGTTTGAAGGTGTTTTATGAATTTCTCCACTATATACATAATTATGATACAAAGATGTCGATTAAATTATTTAAGACATACTATTTTCAAACTCATTCAAGATTCAATGATAAAACCTTATCTTAAATTAGTTTTCCATACCTTGATAGTTTGAGATTTTCATACACATAATTTCAATTTACCTATTTCAACGTAATTGAGCATTTCTATGGCGAGAAGAGGTAGAGAACGAAGTAGGAGCAAGATAAACGAAAGGGGGTAGTATAAGAAAACCCCAAGCAGAAGTATGCGGGTCGCCAAATGAGTATTGTATGTACCAAGGTTATTATTAGATAACCTAGACATGGGAGGGTAGAGCCTGGAGAACAATTTCCATTATCATCTAATGAGGGAGAATGTTTTGAGAATTTAGAGCTCGGAAGAGGCACTATAGAATAAAAAAAGGGTAATAATTCTTGAGAGAGGGTTCAATATTCATGATGTAAGAAAGTATGAGGATAAGATTATAAGCATCATCAGAGACTAACGATGGGAGCAGCTTCTGAGAGACTATGCATGTAGATAAGAAAGAGGTGTTAGGAAATTGTGCAAAGAAAATTGATATTTAGCATGCGAGATTGAATAGGTTTTTCAATCTACCAAGAAAAAAACAAAGAAAAAAAAAAGGATTACATGAATGTCATTTATGTCAATAAGGAATCTTATCCGTATGACATAATCCAAGAAGCATTGGAGATACTTCCGAGAAAGGACTTTGCGCTTGATAGTGAAGGACACTCAAAGTTAATTGAAACCACCAATTTTAGAAAAATTACAAATAGTTGGAGTTATAATATATATGCATGTTTTTATCCAACCAGGCAACACTTCAAAGTGAATAACCTTAGAGCCTGCTTTACTTTACCATATAGTGATGAAGAAGGGTTATATCAATGTTGGAAACATTATACATGATTCTATAAAGATTGGAATTAAGATTACAAATAATGAATGACTACCGTTCCTAATTTTGATCACTTAATTATGTAGGCAAGCAATGGCGATTTCGATAGTGAGGTGGATGTATTACCTGAGATAACAATAAATGATGCGAGAGTACATAAAATGAAGAAAGTAGTAGGATACAGTGACTCGAAAGATGAAAGAAAATCATTTTATATGAGAAATTGAGAGAAGTAAAAAGGCAGAGCATCAAAGAAAATAAAACGAAGAAAAAAGAAAATGTACAGAACGCAGAAAAATTAAAGCCTCAAAAGAATGTACCATGTATTGATACAAGTTCAACACCATCTTTATCATAGCTTAAGACGGATGGATTTTTCTGAATCATATTTTCTTCACTTATGTGTAGCAAAAAGAAAATTCATCGAAATGAAGAAATAATAGCAACAAATGAGAGGACTTTACATCGTCATCATTCTATGTCTGAGAGAAGGCATGACAGCTGTTTGCAAGATTCAAATAGAAATGTCAACATTCCATATTTGCAGTTACAATTTTCAATTAGGACTTACAACCCAGCTGGTAGTTTTGTTTCACGACGTTTTGCTGAAATGGATGAAGATGATGATGATAACGATGAATTAACTTCTAGACGCCGCCCTGCTGGTTTGTTTTGTATGAAATGAATGAATGAATGATTAATTGTATTACACTTGCTTTAGTTTTTGCTTAAGAATGAAATATATTCTACATACATTCCATTCATTTGAAGTTTATAGAATTATATATTTGTCTATTTCATTACAATTTTTATTACACATATCAATTTGTTTATCCTTCATGAGGCATATTTATTTTATTGGAAACCCAACTTAATTTCTTAACCTTGAGGATGATGTTTGGAATGAGTTTGGGGGTATTTAAGGTAAAGTATAACAAGCATAGCAAAGAACACATGGATAGAAAAAAAGGTAGAAGAAAAGTTCAGAATTGATCCAAAGTTCAAACTTTTAATCCTATATTTGATTGAGTTTATGAAATTTTTCAAATTTCTTCCGAATTCAAGTAAATATGTATTTTAATTTACTTTATTTTTCATTAGGAATAAAATATTATGGAATGAATATATAATAATTTTTTGAATGGAAGTGATATTTTTATTATAAAAGTGAATTCTATGATAGAAGGAATCAAAATATTTCTATAGCCTTTATTATTAACTTTACAGGTTGATGTATATGTATTGGATGGGTTTGGATGGATTGATTGTCTTTTGTTAGTCAGGACAATGGGTAGAAGATCGAAACAATAGTGAAAGATGAGCAAGATAGATTTCTAAAAATCTTATAGTACAAAGGCTATTGATTAAGTATTTTTATAGTATATATATATATATATATATATAGAAAATTATTATCACATAATTGAAAAAAGAAATGGGTTAGAAATCGATGAATTTTATAAGTTAGAAAGAATACTTTCTTTAACTTTAGTAGATAGTGAGAAGTACTAACAAGAGTTTACAAATATATAGAGAGTCCAATAGATTCCATAGGAAATAGAGCAAGAAATCTGTAGTGGAAAAATGTAAAAATGTCCACTGAAAATGTAGCAAGGACTCAAAAGTCAAAAGTCAAATGAAAAGATATATTAAAAGAGTGAAAAAATAATAATTAGGATGAAGTAGAAAAAAACGAAATGAAAAAGATAGATGTTCTTAAACTCTTTAAAGAAAAGATTTAGCTTGAGTGCTGAAGCTAGGGTTGAGTGAAGTATTTTTTAATCTAACACATTTTAAACGATATATTTGTTGGTATCTTGGCAAAATTCCTATTGATTTTTATTGTGGTGCTATTTATCAAGTATTTTCTAAAATTAAGATTAATTTAGTGGTTTATGCATTTTGAGATTACGCACTAGTCATCGTAAGCTTGATGCATGTAAGTGGAGATTGAGAAAACATATATTGTGTGTTGCCCTTGGTATTGACTGAACTTTAAATTCTAAAGGGTATTGCATTGGGTGGATGAGTTATCATTAAGGGATGGTTCTTTTTTTTTTCTAAATAATTTTATTCTATCATAACTTCCATTTACTTGAGGGTAATATGTTTCAATTTGAAGATCACTTATATTTAAAAACTTCTATTATTTCAAGTTAATATGAATTATATTGAAATTATAATATAAAGAATGAAAAGAGAATATGATTAAGAGTATTCCTTTGCTATGGACATGAAAGTGTTGAGTTTGGAGGTATTTAACAAGTCAATAACTAGACATGTTTTATAGTGTAATTTAAGATGATTTTAGATGAAAATGATGATATTACATTGGGTATTCTAGTTTTTGTGAGTTCAATATTTAATTAGGAAAAATGAAGAAATAGAAGAAAAAATGAAAAAAAGTCAAAATAGTCAACTAAAGAAAATGTCCAAGATGAGCCAGCGATACGAGATTACACAAAAATCGTTGCCTGAAACAGATGTAGAAAAGAGCAAGCGATTATCCTACGAATTGAGATTTACAAAGGAATCGCTAAATGAATTAGTGGAGCACGGAGAGAAATTTTTAGTGATTAATTCAATGATTTATGACCAGGATAGGATTTGCTGACAAATCGCTGACGAATTTTTGGATTAATATGAAGAATTTGAGTTTATCTATGATTTGTACACTTATGGAAAATATAAAAAAGACCTTAGGGATTCGAAATTAAGCGTCCTCTATTAGCCTTTATTAGTTTTAATGTCTTTTCAATTAGGTTTTAATTTAATTCATTGTTTATTGCTTTTGGAGACTGTTTGGTGATTCAAGACTAATTTAATATAAGTATTTTACATTAATGTCTTTTAATTATTTGGTTATAGCGATGTTTATTATTAATATGAGTGAGTAGTATATTATTCTAAACAATACTTTAGACATGATTGTAACCATTCAACAATTTAGTCATAATGAAGAATTTATGTGCTTAATGCTTTAAGCTAATCACACATGTCCATCATGATTTTAATAAGTTATTTTTGTGTATCACAACTAATGATTTTTTTATAGAGTGCATAATTGTCAATATGTTTCTTAGTATAAGGTATCTAAATCCATGTCTATGATTATCGACAACAATTATAGAAGTAGTAACTAGGATTAATCTATAGGGCAAAATTACCGAGTGGATGTTCCAGGTGATCGTGTTCTATACTATTTAATGACTAGCATAATTCAAGTTTTTATTTAGTTTGGATTAGCGATGACTTTTATTGAGTGTTGACGTTATGGTAATATCTTGTTTATTGTGTTTTATCAAATAAGTAGAGTTACAAGGGTAAGGATATGGCTTATTTCCATTAAATATAGGCAAGTCGATAGTTTGTTAAAAGATATAAACCTATTGTGATTATTAGAGTAAAATGATTTAGGATCATTATAAATATGATTATTTGATTATGACTGTGCTTTAATGAGAATTTCCAGATATGACCTTTGACATATGATTGTCTAAGATATATTGTTTAGATATTTAATTAATATTGATTTCTCGATTGTTTGTTTGAATTGCATTAGATCAGTTTATTGAATTTGAATTGCTTATAGTCTTATTATTTTAATTAATTGATTATTTCGTTTTTAGATTGATAGTGTTTAATTCATGTTTTAATTAAGTTAGTTAAATTAAAGTAAATTAAATCTAATAAAACTATAGGGGTAGCCTCAATTCTCAAGAAATTTGCAAAATCCTTGTGGAGTCAATATCCAATTTACCACTACTACAAATAATAGAAAAATACAGAAAACTATTGCGCAAGCTCAACACGTGTCAATAGAACTTAATTATTGTAACCTAAAAATTTGGACAGAGTTCCTATTTTCAAAGATTATCTTCAAAACATCCTGTACTTGCTTTGTAGTAGTGCAATTTGCAATTAGTTCAAAGTGTTCCATATTAACAACACTGAAGATGGAATTGATCACCTTATTATTGTTAACCTTCTCCTTCATCTCTAGTCTGTCCAGAGAGATGTTGGTTTCAAAACAAATTTTTCCATCTGATCTAGTTGCATTAGAGCAATGTATTCTCTCTCAAGCAATTGTCTAGCAATATCATTAATAGTAGCGATAAAGTAACCATACGAACCTTTCAGTACGCATAGTTGGTTCCTTCGCGAGATCGTTGTCGTAACAACTCATTAATCAATCCCATGGTGATAAAACTCTTTAGAATCTCACTTTTCTACACTTGTTGAAATAACAAAGTGATAAAGCTATGATATCACAGTTAAAGTATAGGAAACTAGAGGAACTAAGGAGATTAACGAATCAATGTTGAACAAATAAAGCACACATTAAAATTAAACAAATAATTGATATTGCAGTAAGACTTAAACTTTTCCTTTGTGTAGGCTCGACCTAAATAATTAATTAATCGAATTGATGGTGTACGACCACTATAATGATCTCTCAATCTCACTAAACTCAAGTAATGAAGATGATCCACACAATGGCTATTTTAAGTATTTATAACATAGTTTATCTACCATATTTATTGTAAATCTTATTAGAATATCCAATGTTCAACAACTAAGTCTTCTATTCTTTTAAAAATCTCGACTCGTCATTTTTATAAAGTTATTTAGTCCTTTATGCACTTCTCTCGGATTTTATATTTATAATCCGTCTCAAAGTTTTCTCACTGTAGTATCGAACTTATTTACTATTATAGACTTATATTGACAGTAGATGTTTCTATATCCAACTCATAATCAATTACTGTTTCGATTTCAGATTTGTCTTTGTCTTCGACTCTGACTTTGAAATTGTAATTTTCACTAGAATTTGTATTGTAGTTTTTCTATGAATTGTATCTACACACATCTTGCTTCGTCAGGTTTCTATCTAGATTGCAGTATCTACCTAACTAGCATAACTCTTGTTTTGACAATATACTACCAACAAGTAAAGACCAACCCAAACATAATAACCTAGGGTCTAACACATATGTCTATAAGAAAATGTAGCAAAAAGGTGTGTATAAGTAATGGGTTCTTTCAGCTAGTCTTTCTAACATTTGATGTAATCTTGAGCATCCATCCAAATAATAGTAATGGGTTCTTTCAGCTAGTCTTTCTAACATTTGATGTACAAATACAAGTGGATAGTTATCTTTTCTATTTGTATCGTTTAGCTTCCTATAATCTATGCATACCCTCCAAGTATTTTGGATTCTAGTTGTTACTAATACTCCATGTTTGTTTGTTTGTTATAACTATGATACCTGTCTTTTTAAGAACTACTTGTATCAGACTAACCTAATTACTATATGCTATTTAGAATACCATTCTTGCGTCTAGAATTTTTAATATTTCTTTCATTACTACTTCCATAATGGGTGGGTTCAATCTACGTTGAGCTTATCTAAAGGGTTTTGTATCTATTTCGAGATTAATCCGATAACAAGCAAGTAGCTGTACTTATTCCTTTAATATAAGCTATTATCCACCTAATTGTTTTCTCGAATTCTTTAAGGACATTTATCAGTTTCTCCTCTTCTAGATTTGATAATTTATTAGATATTATAGCTGGTAAGGCGTTATTACTTTCTAACTATTCGTATTTTAAATGATCTTACATAACTTTTACACCTAAGTCTCGAGCTTTTAGTATAGAGGGTAAAAGTTTCAAATGGGTTATAGGTAGATCCATATAGTAAGAGAGTTTAGTGAGTGCGTTATAAGATTCTAAGACATTGATTATCTCCCTTGTTTCATCATTTATATCATCGAGTCATTCAAATTCTCTATCACTTTTCGAGCTTTTTGACTTATTGTTTCGAAAATTTTATTTTATTATAGGATCTAACATATCTTTGGTGCATACTTGTGAGATATCTGAGGGATACGTCATAGCATCATGGATGATAAAGTTTACCATTTCATTATCTACTTCCATTAGTAGATTTCCATTAGAAACATTCATTTTGGTTTTTGCCCTTATTAAGAACAGACATCTTAGGATAAAAAAGGTTGTACTAGAGAATGGTCTTCTTTCATGTCTATGACATAAAAATCAGATGGGAGAACTAAATCATAAACCTTAACCAGGACATCCTCTAATACTTTTACAGGTTGAGTGGTAGATTTATCAACTAATTGTACTACTATACCTATTTCTTCTAATGGTTCATTTGTCGTTTACAAAAAAATTGACAAATGCATAACGTTAATTGATGCGCCTAGATCGCATAATGCTTTAGATATCTCTATATTTTCTATTATGCAAGGAACAAAGAATATTCCAGGATTAGAACATTTAGGGGGTAGTTTTTTTTGGATTTATGCTGACACATGTTCTCCTAGGCTTACTTTTTCATTGGGTTTGATTTTATTAGTCCATAAGTCTTCCTTACATTTTGGATATTTAGGTACGTTTTGAATGACTTCGAACAAATGTATGTTTACTACCATTTTTCTTAAAGTTTCACAGATTTATTTTTTTTCTAGTAATTTCTTAGCATTCCTATTATTTCTTAAACAGTTGGGAAATGGTGGTCTTACTATAATTGGTTTATTCTTTTCGAAATCACAACTATCTTCTTTTAGAATTTTATTATTATTAATTTCAATTTCTTTTCCTAATTCTACTTCCAAGCCTTTTTGGGGAATTAGTTGTTTTGACATCTTTGGTTCTTCCATTTGTTTACCGCTTCTTAAAGTTTTCACTTTTGCATATGACCTAGGGTGAGGTTCAGAAAATAATTTTCCACGGTTAATCGATGGACTAATTTGCATTACCATTGTACTTAATTGATTTTTTAGTTCAACTATGTCATTTTGTAAGGCTTGAGTTTTTTTAACTTTCGCTTTATTTGAATATTCTAATGCTATTGTTCTATCGGTTAATGCGGGTGTTCCATATTTTTTTATCATTCTGATTGTCTACAATGTTAGGTAATCTTCATTTTTGCTAGAAATATAAGTTGGTCTATGTGGATTATTGTGATGATTCATCATTGTGTTAGCCTATTTAATTTTATTTCGTTGCACTAATAGACACTTATAATATAAATGATTGGCCTCATTGCAAAAAACACGACTCGTACTTAGAATTGACCTATCTTTTAATATAATAATTCAACCATACTTTTTAATTCATCTAATTTATCATCCGATGTCTTGATTATGCTTCTATTAATTTCATAAGAATGTTTTTTCATAAATTTATATTTCTCGCAATACTGTTTTAATTGTTTTGCCAATCTATTAATAGTGTCTTTTGCCAATGTTGGTGTTATGTCGAATGGAAATCCACCATATACCATATCTAGGAATATTTGTTCTAAGTTGTTTAGTCCTTCATAAAATTATTATAATATTTTTTTCTTTGTGAATCCATGCTGTGGATATAATGATATCAATCTTTGGTATCTATCCCGAAACTCACTAAAAGTCTCTTCGATTTCCATCTTAGCATTACTAATTCATTTTTTATCTAAATTAATTTTATATGCTAGAACATATTAATCTAAGAAGGTTTCTAGCATTTCAGACCATGTGGTTATGGGTTTTTAAGGGAGATAGAATAGCCAATATTGAGCTTGACCTCTTAAAGAATAAGGGAAAGCCTTTACCTTGACATATTCTAACTCAATGTTCTTATGCTTTATCACACTTACTGTACTTGTGTATTTCCTAATAAATTTTTGAGGATCTTTATTACCCTCACCTTGAAAATGAGGTAAAGAACTGATGAATCTCGATTTTAATTCAAAATTGAGAAAATTAATGGGAAAAGTAATACACAAAGCTTCGTTAGCGGTGATATTTTCATTGGCTTGCATAAAATTAAATTCTTGCTTAATGTCTTCCATATGATATGACATGCAACGAAAAAGATTCTTAAGAAATTATTTTAAAATCCCTAGCAACAATGCAAAAAATTTACACATGTCGTGTATAATAAATTTTCCACCTTATTATACTTGTAAATCTTGTAGTAGTTATAAGTGGGATCGTCTTCATAGGGATTTTCCAAATTCCTTAATAAAGAGATTTTATTAATATTTTTATTCAACTTAATAAAAACTAGAATTTAAATTAATGATATTTAAATATAGAAATAAACTAAACTAACTATACAAACTTAATTAACACAAATCAAATCGCTTAATTCAAAGCAATTCAATTTCATGGAAAATGATTTAAAATAAACATCTGAACAAACCTCCTAAACGAATGAAATATCAATATGTTTTAAATCCAAACATGTTACTTCAATTGTATAATTATGAACATAATTTATAAAGTATCCTAGATTATCATACTCTAATTATAAGTAAGTAGAGAACCCATTAGAAAGTCATCAGTTCTCCTTATACCGGTGGAAACGACGTGGTCTAATATTATTTAGCTAACCCTTTGAGTACACCGAGAATTTAACTTCATGCAACAAACCTCATTACAGTTTGTGAGGATCCCCGTAAACTTCAAATATTCTTTGGAAACGATGATGAGGATCCACATAAATCTCTAACAGAATTCGAATTGTTTATGGTAAGTACGAAACTTATTACCATCGAAACTAATCTGGTTAAGCTAAAGGCTTTTCCATTATGTCTAAAATGTAATGCTTAGGTGTGGTTGTCCCACTTATCACCTAGATCTATCCACTCTTGGAATAACCTACAAGTCAAATATTAGGAACATTATATCCTTGCAAGAAAGATCGCTTTCATTAAAAGAAAAATCTCCACTATTTATATGAAGGAAGAAGAATCTTTCTTTGAGTATTAGGAGAGATTCTAAACATTCTGCCACACTTGCTCATAATACAGATTCTTAGAAAAATCATTATTAGAAAACTTCTATGAAGAACTAACTAATGAAGAGAAATGATGGGAATACACGATATGCAATGGAAGTATTTCGAAAGTTACACCCTCTGAAGCAAAAAGAAACATTGAAAAAATAGCAAATTAATCTAGGCAATATGGTGTAATAGACAACACATATCGAAGCCAAGCTAGTGTCAATTCACGAGACAATAAAGTGGAAAGAGGAATGTCAGAATTGAAATTAATGATGAAGCAATTTTTACAAGGATAAGAGAAATATTTTTAAAGTACACAAAGGTTAGAAACAATTGTCCTTCACGTTTGAGGGGGAAACACCAAGTCAACGCAGCTGTGCAATTTCTATGACCACCTTAAGAGATAAAAATATTCAAGTCAATCGAAATGTTATGTGAATCATGAGAAAGGTTATGAGCATCAAAGATGTGGTTTTGACTATAATAATCATCAATTAGCTATACTAAAAAAGCAACAATCCCCCACAAAAGAAGGCAACATCTTTCGTATAGATTCATAAGTTGTTTGAATTTTATACACAATAGTGTGATACGAGGTTCAGTAAGATGGCAAGGTAGATTGAGCAAGTTAAATCGAAAAATCAAGCAAATAGGGAAAGAAAAAACTTATACAACGTTTAGTTGATCCTAGAAAGATCACCCTGAGGAGTGGAGTCGAGCTTGATGGGCTAAAGCAACCGAAACCTCCAAGTAATTCGAAAAAGGTAAGAGCATATGCTAAACATGTAATAGAACCAACGGGCATTAACGGATTGGCTAGTGAGCACATGAGCGCGATGTGTTGGTCTAGCAATCACATTAATGAAGCTGGTAGGTAATCGACCCTAGTTTTATAAATAAAAAATGGGGATCACAGTGTACTAATCCAAAACATTTGCTTTTCATTCATTTATGTATTGATTTATATGATTTCGATATTCTTGTTAGATATCATTGGTGCATGTTGTTATTGCATGATATTCTTGATTATTATATGAAGTTTCGATGCTCAGTGTGAATCCCTACTTACTTACCAAGTTGGAGTGCTCACCCTAATTAGAATTACAGGTAGATCTGACGAGTGCTACAACTACTGTATGGAGAAGTTATATGAGTCTTGAACTTCTCTTCGATGTAAGGATTTCCTCTTGTCTTATATATTTGTTTTGAATCACATATTTGTAATGTTACATGGGATGGGTGATTTAGATAACCGAGATTTATTTCAGTTTTATTTTAATACTCCATATCATATTTTGATTATTGAAAAGGTTTTAAATTTTTGCTGCAGATATTAATTATTTTATATTGATAGTCAATATACAATAATGCTTATCAGGTTAAGAGGTAAGGCTGCTGGCTCTAGTTAAGTTTTGTAAGGGAAGGGTTTCAGGCCATGTATTGCCCTAATCAAGTAAGGGGATGCTATAGGTTATGTCACACCTTGATTTCGAGACATGCACACTCAATTTCGAGATGGACAGCCCACAGGTGCCACATAATCGAGTATAACTCATTACTAGGAAAACCAAGAGTTGTTTAATAAGAAAAGATATATTCTTTTACTTACATGATAAAAATAATACATTTTTACTGTGTTTAAACTTATTTTCTCGAGTCTCTTGTGCCCATGACTAAACCTATTTAGCTAAATACATGAAATTATTAATTTAATGAGCTAACCACTTGGTAATACTCAAATTACATACCATTAATACATCACATATAACGAAACATCACAAAAGCATCAAATTAAACCATGCCCAAGCCGGACCACAATATGCCTAAAGCATAAACCACACCGGTGGACCTAGGGAGCTGTGCAAACATTAATGGTGCTCGTCAACACTTAATCATATTGGTGGATCAATAATACCACATCACTGGATTTCAAAATCTCTATCAACAAGAATCACATGTGGATAAACATATATTGGTAGTTAGCGTAATAATAGTAATAAAGATGCAAATATGTAAAGGCACATGCATCGAATTAATAATGGATAACAAAGAGGATTACATTGACAAGAATCACAATCCCCCATGAGGGCTACAACATATTTCTTAAATTCTCTCCAAAAGAACGCATAAATAGAGTGAGATTGAAACTAAAACAAAACCTGAGAATGAATCACATTATTGTTTCTATTTATAGAGGGAAAGGAGCTCGATAAAACAAAATACAATATGACAAGTCATAATGACAGGATAAAAAAAAAGATTCATAATTTATAATAAATTTGTAAATGAAAACATAATTCTTCAAAAGTCGTTATTGATCATTTTGTTAAGTGACTTCTTAAAAACTTCTTATTCTTTATTTAAAGATTAAGTTGAAATGTCATTGTCAATCATAATGTTAAGATGAAGATAAGTAAACTTCTTATTCTTTTCCTAATGATGTTTTAGTGTCATTGTCAATCATAATGTATCAGTAGAATTTATAAAAGCTTCTTATCATTTACTTAATGACAATACCGACTTATCTTCTATAGATTTAGTTTACTAATTTATTTACTTTACTATAATTACCTTCTTAATTGCAGTATTATTTTATTATTTTATTATTTTCACCTTTTACTAAAATGATTATTTCATTCCTTAAGCTAACTTCTTTTCACTTATAAATATATTTATTGAAAAGACAAATTTAATCCCTACTATAATATTCTAATTATTATTTATGATTAATCATGGATGCAAATAAACATTGATGCAAATTATGTATCAACAAAATGCACCCCTCAATACTCATCCAAATGAATGTAGTATAATAAAGCAAGATAATGTGTGATTCGATAAATGTAATACGTATCTTGAGGCATAAAAAATGTGTATCTCGAGATTCATAATTTTTAGGGTGTTACAATGTCCTCCCTTTTGAGCAATTTCGTCCTCGAAATTAAAAAGTTCTTGGATCAATATATATGATCATTGTTTTTTTTCATTAATAAGATATATCGTGCCTATGATATTACAATAGACATGAAACACATTTAATTTATTTTTAATCTAGATCTATTTGTTTAGTAGGTTAGTTGTGCGTCAATAGAACATTTTATTGTATTTGTTTACCACCAAATTTTCCAATAAGATTGTAATTTGTTAATATTTTCACTTTATTTCAAACAGATGTGGGATAATCAAGACAAGAACCTTATTCATATTAATTGAGTTACCACGTCCCATACCATTTTAAATCAAGAATAAAAGCAACATTCAAGTCAAGATGATCCTACCCATATAGCATTATTACACAAATTTTCATCATGTAATGTACTCCTAGCCTTTTGTAAATTATGATGCCCCATCCTGCTTGAACTCACTAGTACTAGTCATAAATTTAAAGCGTTTGCCAGACAAAGGTCACAGTCCATCCTAGTTAAGATTTTCAACTCCACATATTATGCTTAAGTAGAACTCATCCTTGCTAAATGTCTAGATATCAGATTATCTTATACTATATGAATTTTTGTCAAGGTAGCTTAAATTGGATTATAGGATTAAGAATATTTGAGAATCCTAAATTTATGTTGATTAAAGCATTAATCATATTTTTACAACTTTAAGTCCACTAACCTTAATTAATATACCTCTAAAGTCATTATTAGTTCTAGCTAATAGCCTTATATATGTCATTTTAGTCTTTTGTTGTTTGTCTTTGGTAGCTAGCTTATTCTCATGAGTTGGAAAAGAAATAATGGTTCTAAAACAAATTATAAGTTATGATTCTAGCTATAATTTTAAAAGTATCATAGTTTGCGAAAAGGATTATATGATTTTTTCTCGTTACCATTTCAGGTGATAACTAGTTGTAGAGGTTTTGGTCAATAAGGATAATTATCGATATCCAATAAATATATTAATGAAATTATTATCGATTCAAACCAATCAACGCATTTATTAGGTCACCTTGTCCTTGATAATCAATAGTGGCTAATCATTTTAGTTAATACTCAAGTAAGCAATAAATATGGTCGTCTTTTTGTGTTAATTAAGATGGTGCTCAATTGATCATCTCCATCAAGATAATGATGAAAACCTTACACTAGCTAATCAATAGTATGGTCAACAGTGGTCAAAGTCAGGCAACAAAAAAGTTTCGATCGATCAAAGTCTTTAAGGTTAATATTGTTTTTTTTAACTACTTAAAAAAGTTAATGCTATAATTTGATTGATCAACTACAAGGTTGTTGAGCTTGCCACTTGTCGGCCTACGTGTGGTGGATTGATAATGACAAACAAATCTAATATATTTGTTTTTCTCTTATTAAAGAGCATAATTAGACTTGAATATGGAGATGTATATCTACTTACTTCCAAAACTCATCCTAAAATTAGATCTCCAGTACCATCAAAGTCGAGGGTTATATATGGAAATTTTTGGTTTCTAAATGTCTATTTTTCTATTTTTTTTGAGTTCTCTCAAAGATTCCCAACTATATTGACTAATTATATTCGATTGAGATTAATATATATGGTCTTCTTGGTTTATCTTGATTCCTTGAATATGCTATCATCCTATATGGTTATAATTATGACTAAGAGGCTGTATCTTCTTTAGTCCCAAATGGTGCCATCAATGTAAATGATTTGCCATACTTGATTAGGGACTGTGTTTTTGGGAAATCTGAGATCCCCTTGCACAATTACTACTCTTAATCAACTTAGATCCCAATTGGTGTTAGTTTGTTAATCTATTTTTCTTTCCTTTTTTTTTCATCTTTCCCTACTATACAGCTAATCATGGCCTTGAGCTTGCTGGGTTTTATCATGTACCTAGATATATGACTTGTTTATTTACTGGTGTAACCAAATTGATTAACACCTATGATTTTTTTTACAGTGTTGAAATGTTTTATGGTGTGCTTATATTTGTATGGGTGGATGTGCTTTAAGTAAGGCATTTTATGTAGGCCTACTTAAAAGTTGATCTTAACATATGATCGTAATGGATTGATTTCAAGAAGTAAAATTTAGAGGATTTGTGACATGCTATCACTTAATTCTAATGACTAATTTCATTTTTTATTCAATTATTTCAATAATCTCACCTTTTTTCTAGTCAATGATTATGAACTGAAAGTGCGTCCGTAGAAAACTTTATGCTATACTACCACGTGATAAGATCGAGGGTCTAATTAATGGGTTCCCTAACTATATGTGAAATCCGAGAATTTCATAAACATGATTAGGCGACTAATTTAGTGATTTCGGATTTTTTTTGAGTTTAAGTATATAAGGTGGGGCCCGCACATTATGGACCAGAGATCATTAGGTATATTTTATTTTTGTATGTTGAATGCCTAGTGTGTGTGTACTATGTGGTATTTTATTTTCAAGTTAGGGTGTCTTGATGTGTATCCTCAATTTGTCATAATTAGGGCATTAAGTATATGTCTAAAGGGCACAACTACAACAAAAATTATTTGTCACTCAAAAACTAGTGAACAAGTGTTAAGTATCACACATGACTTTTCCCTCGATTTACCTGCATGTTAGGATCAATAGTATTGAAAAATGAAAATGAAGTAGGCACGAGACTTTTCCTCGAGTTTTGTATTAGTTTGTGATGTTTGCAATTAAGATTGAATCTAAATTAATGTAAGTTGGGTTTAGTATGGCAAGAAGATTGGTCCATAGGGGTTTAGTTTAGTATATCATGGAAAAAGTTAAGATTTTTTAGGTTTTGTTGTGACGAAAACCAATGTTATGATTATAAAGACAGATTATTTTGTCAAGAGTTTGGTTCAATTTGGTGAAAAGCTTAATAAAAAATGAGCGTCGAAAGCCAAAACACGTCAAAATAGGGATTTTGGGAATTAACAAAAAAAGAAATTAAGCTGCTAACAAACAACAAAGGGTTTAATATTTTCGTAGACTATAGAAAGATGGAAAATGATAGTGTTCATTGTACAATGACATAGCATATTTTCCCTTGAGTGAAAGTGGTGGGGAAAACGAGTCATCCCTACGGAAAATGACACTGTTCGTTTTACAGTGACATCCCGGTTTCGCCCGCCTCTCTTTCGTCTGTTCAATCCTCTGAAAGAGAATAAATTAACAGTTCTGATTACTTTGCATGATAAATATAGAGGAATTCACTAGTCTAATTGGTCACTTGTCAGGGGCATTGTTGCCTTTATTCCATACAGGGCTATCTTCGTCAAAGAAGTCTTCATCTTTTCTATTTTTTTGCCTTTATTTATATTTTTTATTTGATATTTTAATCTTTTACAAAAATATTTCAATTTCCCTATGACTCTTAACATTTTCACTTTCACTTTGTTACACTTCATGATGACACTTTTTATTTGCTCATTTAAGTAATTGAAAAACCTATTTACAGTGAGAATATGAGGGTTTGGGAAATTATGCTAAAGTATGCAGAGCACATACAATTTCCAAGAGCGAAAATTGCAGATGACATTGAACAATATTGTCCTAAAATGATGGGGACTATAAATAGAGTACGAGCCTTATATTCATGGTGGACATAAAAACACTTCTTCCAATTGTAATGAACTTAAAAATATTTTTTTTAAATATAGAAATTGGAAAGTGATATTCAAGGGCAACTGCAATGTTTCTTCAATTAATTATCTTATCTTGTTAACCGCAATTATATGTTTTATTTTCATCATGCTTCGCTTATTTGATAAGAACATATAGTTCATACTTACTAATATTCTGAAGAAGTAGGCCTATATTCATGATGGTAATGAAAACCACCCATATTTCAATTGAATAGAACTTTCAAATGCATTTTTCATCATTCTACAATTACAAACCTAAAATTCAACTGCAACTACAATGTTTTGTGAATTTATTCTATATTCTTGTCAACTACAATTATCTCTTCTATTTTCATCGAGCTTGAATTCTTTCATAACTACATGTACTTAATAATTACTATTCTTGTGATGAATTCATCGTAGTTACAATGACAAATAACCTATGACTTAAGATAATTATTTGATAGAGTTGTGGTTCATAGTAAGATGAGGTAGCATGAAGTTTATTGTGACATGAACTTCACTCCTATCTTATTGAATTACTTATTCCTTTGTTTATATTATTGTATCTGTATCAAGTTATTTTTACCCTTACTGAACCAATGCAACTTATTGAGAGTAAGCAATTACATTCTATTGGTAACTACCTATTGCTAAATTATTTTGCTACATGAATGTTATGTGCATAATATGCATAATCATCTTCATTTTAATGTATCTAGGGATATACTGATACCTTCATTCGAATATCTTCCATCGAATGTTATTGTTGACGTTTTTGCTAAGGTATGCGAGACATCATTGAGGATTTCTTCAATGCATCTCTTGCATCAAAATCTATAAATTCTTTGTCAAAGAATGAAAAAGATTATCAATGGGAAGAATTCACTACTGTTGCATTGAGTATAAATGATTTATATACCTCTCTACTACAATTTTTGACAAATGCTACAGTGTCAATAATCCTGACGCAATCTTCTTTAAAGGAATGGTAATATAATTATCCGCCTTTTATTATGTATTATGAAGTTAGTTAGAGATAATGAAATATAAAGAATTATTTTTGTGCAGGTATTGTATTTCACACAACGAGATTTTACAAAAGGAATGAAAGAGATGCATCGTGCAACGCTTACAGGTCATAGCCATGCAACATACATAAATGGAATGTTGATGATGACTCAATGCAAGATCCAATGACCTCTATAGAAACCACAATTCCTTTCAACTTTTACTAAAATTTCACTTCAAAAATATTTATCCATTACCAATAGAACTTCGTTGTGTTCGATACAATTCCATAGATTTCGAGCGAGCTATAGTGCTACACATGAATCAAACGCTTCATCCTTGATACTCGTGTACTTGCTACTTTTGGACTGTTAAATTGGCAACATTTATTCTAGGCATACGTAATTAACGCTGCAACGCTTTGTGCTTCTGTATTTCAAATCATTACGTAAATGTTAATTAATAGAATTTGCACATATGTTTAATTATACATACTTATTTCATAAAGAATCATATTTTCTTGTACGGGCTGACAATTGTAACTTATGCCTTATTATTTACAGTAATAACATTAACTTATCATGTTTTATTGTTGGTAGTTTCTTTGTTACTTAAAATCCATTGTCCAATAGTCATATTTACTCCATCCATATTTTATGTATAATATGTCATTTTATTTGAAAATCATTATTAATTTTCATTGTTTCAATATGCAATAGTTACCTACACAAAAAGCCAAAAAGTGTAAGTCCTTTGTTCGTTGTTATGATAAAAATGCAAGGGTAAAGTATTATGCGCACTACGCTCTTGTACAAACTAAAGTATTGAAGATAAAAATGCATGGATAAAGTTGTCTTTTCAATACTCTGTCGTACAAAGCAACGCGTTCGATAGCAATATGCAAGGTTAAAATGGTCTTCTCACTACGTTGTCGTACATAGCAATAACAACTAGGAGTAAGCCTTCATTTTTTTTCTTCTTCTTCATCATTCTCACTCTTCCCTCTTTTCATTACTTTGTCTATTGATCCACAGTCGCATTTCTCACTTTCATTTCTCCTTTGTAACTTTTTCATTTATTTAACGTCTCACTTACCTATAGTTCATTTGCTAACGTCTTCATCAACCTTGTGTTGCTCTATAATGATGTGTTCAATCATTTTTAGAAAGCATAAATCAATTGTTCAGGTGAGTACAATTGATAATGGTAAATACAGTTTTTGTTGTAATTGTTGAAATTTCAGTTTATTTTTAATGTCTCATTCATATAATATAGTTATATTGTTATTATTCTTCATGGTTTCTATTTCTTTGCTTCCATTAAATTGAATTGCAAATCAATTTCATTAATGACAATTTCACTCTCATTTTCCTTACTATATAACATACAATTCTCATCATTTGATATTACATATGACACTTAAGGTATTACATTTATATGTAATGACTTCCACTTTTTATTTTAATGAACTTATTAAGAAAGGGGGATCGATGTACCTATCCAATTCAATCTAACGCATTGAGAATGAATTCAATCCTTACTACCATTTCTTTACTATTATATATATATATATATCAATCTATTCTTTTTATTTTCCTTATTTTGATCTTCGCTTCTATATTTCTTATGTTCAATTTGTGGACATATGTACCACAATAATTTCACATTATTTTAATAATTCATAGATATCTTCTAAATACACATGTCACATTAGAACTCTTATTGCTTCATGAATTGAATATACATAATAATTATATATACTAATTTAAGTGTATTTAATTTTTTTTTCTACTATTATTCAATTTCCTTTGTTACCATTGAGTGGAAAGTGTAACTTCTCATTTTATTACTGATTTTTCAAATTATGGATAGTAATTGATGTCAAACAAGAATACGTTCTATGCAATTTGATACTAATGGGGAATGTAGCACTTTAGAGCAAGTAATTCCAATAACTTAGTACAACACTTCTTCATCATAAATAAATATAAGTATTACTATCTTCTTTTATATGCATAAATTTAGTCCTTCCAAACATGTAACTATATATTATTATTCTTACTATTACTTTGACATATTCAATTTACACGTTTACTATTTCATGAAATTGCTTTGTACATATTCTTCCTTCATAATTAAAATGTTTCTGTCGTAATGAAATTATTAGAATTCTAAGAACATGACACTTTGTACAAGTAGGAAAAGGACGCTACCTCTAAAGACAAATAACAACACATGCAATGTACAAGGTATTTGCTTTAATGTTACTAGGGATGATGGTAATTTTGGAATTCATTCCATAAATATTAAATATTGCTCTTATACTTTCACTCCCAACAATATGTTTACTATCATGCCAAAATATTTTATCATAAAAAAAAAATTATGCTGCTCCAAAGGACAATTTCTTTACAAACCAAAAATGTTCCTGATTCATTATACGATTTTCTCACTTCAAATAATGATGAATCAGCACAATTTTTTATATGTATTTGTACTTATTGTAACACATTTGTATTCACTTCCTTCGATATCAAATATGATCAAAACTTTTGTAAAAGGTATAAAGGTATCTACACATTTTGCGTACAAGGACAAGTATGTCCTTAGATAAATCAATTACTACCAATTGAAGCGCAACCTTCGTATTTGCAATTATATTTCTATGATACTGATTACGAAGTTAAGAATCGATTAAACATATGCGATAAAATGGATGAAGCAATTGTAAAAAATTTGGTCTCTATACTTGCAGTAAATCCATATTGCACTTTCTTCCGGGATCTAAAACATGTTGCAAATTTGAAAACATGCAATATTTATATCAAAGCTAATACTAGATTAGATCAACGGGTTTATAATGCTTCAACAACATTTGAAGTTGCCCCGATTTGCGTCGATGATACTTTGGATTGTCAACCAATAAAATGTTATATTGTTGTTCATAATTATGGTGGTAGTAGCATTAGAGTGCACTATGAATTTGGCTACTACAATGAATTGCAATATCCATTAGTGTTTTCAGATGGTGATAATGGTTGGCTCTGAAGAATATTTGATCGACGCAACTGATATATATACAATTGAAGATTTATTGAGAAAGGAAACATCAGGTGCGTCATAATATTCTTCTCTAAATTTATGTACAACACCTTCTGTAATTAATATTTGTCATCTTCATCAAGTAATACATAATTTAACATACACTCAAATTCTTCTTCCTTTATTTATCCTTTATTGTTCTCAGTACTCTCTTTAACACAAAAGAAATTTTATATCATGTAGAGCTTACTACTGTTACAAGCTTCAAATTGGGCCTTCAAGTGAGTCTTTCTTATTACACTGTGGACGAATTTTGCAACAATACGTTGTTGACATGTATGTAAAAATAGAAACATAAAGATTAAGTTACATTTATTTCAATCAAAAATAAATACGTGTTGAATTATATCAAGGCATTATAGATAGTGTACACTTTGATAACAACCAAGGATCCAAACACATCGCATAATTGTACTTTTTACATCATTTATTGGTGGACCTAGAGATATGAGAAAGTGATATATGGATTCAATGACCTTAGTACAATGATTTGGTAAATTGGATTTATTTATTATAATTTTCTGCAATCCTAATTAGCCGAAAATCAAACAAGAATTACAATTTCATGATGAACCTCACAGTAGACCTGATATAATGAGCCACATTTTCAAATCAAAATTAGAAGAATTAAAAAGTAATTTGTTTAAAAAATAAATATTTGGACGGGTTGCTGCATATGTATATGTTATAGAATTCCAAAAAGAGGACTTCCCCATGCTCATTTATTAATAATAATTAAATCCAATTAAAAAATACTAGACCCATCTATGTTCGATCGATTTGTTAGTGCTGAATTGCCAAACAAATAAAACATATGTTACACGGTTTATGCGATTTCCTAAATCAAATATTGTTTGCATGACAAAAAATCGTCAACGTAAAAACAATTATCCTAAATCATTTTGTTCAAATACATATTTTGGCAAAGATTCTTATCCAAAATATTAGAATCGTGATGATGGTATAAAAATGAAAGTGCAAAATTGCTACTTTAATAATTGTTAGGTAATACTATACAATCTTTTCTTGCTTTCAAAATATGATTATCATATTAATGTCGAAATTTATTCAACCATAAAAGATGTAAAAATACTTATAAAAGATGTAAAAATACTTATATAAGTATATTTACAAAGCTCATGATCATATTGCTTTTCAAATTAATGCTACAACCAACGACAATGTCGTTGATGAAAACGAAAGATTTTAATGTGCACGTTGGATTTCACCTTCAGAAGCAATGTGTAGAATTTATAATTATCTACTAAATGAAATGCATCCAACTATAATTACATTGCAATTACATTTAGAAGGAAAACATATAATAACCTTTAGAAATAATGATGACTTAAATGACATTATCAAAAAAGACAATATCTCGAAATCAATGTTGACACAATACTTTTGAAATTAATAGACATGATAATTTCTGTGGTGTTCTACTATATCGAGAACTCCCTAAACATTATGTGTGAAATCATTAACATAAAATTAAAAATTAACGAGAAAAAGGAAAAGTTCTTGCTAGAATTGTCACTGCAAATCCAATCAAATGCGAAAGATATAACTTGCGTCTTTTGCTAAATCATATCACTAGTTGCACATCCTTCAACTCCTTAAAATTTATCAATGGTGTATGTGCAATATTTTTTTCATGAATCCGCACTACTTCATAGATTAGTAGAAGCAGATAATAGTTCGCAACTATGTTTGCGTAAACGAACGACATAATAAATGCCATATTGTTTACGAGAATTATTTGCAACCATTATAATTCGTTGCAATCCTTAAAACCCACAACATTTATAGGAAGAATCTAAAATTAAAATGTGCGAGAATTTTCAGCAATCTAAATACAATATTCCGACAAGTTAGAAAAGACATTACATCATATTCATTGTATTTTAGATTCAGTTGGAAAAAAGATAAACGATTATAATTTGACAAATTTATCCATTTCCTTACATGAAAATGATAATATCTCTATAGAAATAGATGAAGAACTATAAATTATCATTTCAAATGAAAATACTTTAGTTATACAAAAATTAAATAAAAGATAGAAAGAAGCATACAATATAATCATAAGCAAAGTATTCAAATGTGAACCTGCACTATTCTTTATAGATGGTCCTGGAGGGACATGGAGGACATTCCTATATAAAGCAATACTAGCAACAAATATATTGAAAAATGTAATTGCTTTAGCAACAATATCTTCTAGAGTCGTAGCTTCTATCTTACCTATTGGTCGTATTGCTTATTCATGATTCAAAATTCTCATTAACGTTCAAAATAACAATACATGCAACGTAAGCAAACAATCATGATTAACAAAGCTACTACATTAACAAACTTAATTATATGGGATGAAGCACGAATGTCAAATAAAAAATAATTGAAATAGTAGATCGTATGATGAAAGACATACATGAAAATCAATTACCTTTTAGGGGCAAAATTGTTGTCTTTGGTTGTGACTTCTGATAAATTCTTCATGTTGTTCAAAAAAGAAGACCAAATACTTAATTCAATTGTAGCAACATCATATCTCTAGCCTTTATATGTAAAAATACAATTGACTAAAAATATGTGTGTCTAGTATGATAAAAATTTATGCGATTTCTTACTTTGACTTGGAAGTGGAACATAGAAATCAGATCGAGAAAATTATATTGAAATCATGTGTTTCATGATGATTCCTTATATAGACAACAACTTATCATTAAAAAATTAATTAGTAATGTATTTCATGATATAAGTACTATCAATGAACCATATATGCTATCAAATAAAATAATCTTAACAATAAAAAATGACTTTGTTGATGAAATTAATACTTTATTGATACAAAAATTTCTCGGCAAAGCAATAATATATTATAGCTTTGATGACACCTTTGACAACAATAAAAATATTGTAACAGAAGAATTCCTTAAGAGTCTTATACTAAATGTAATTCCTTCACATCAATTACTTCCAAAAAAATTATCCAATTTTATAATCATGCAATATCAATTCGGCTGAAGGATTATGTAATGGTACACGATTATTGTGTTAACACTTTGATAAAAATCTTATTGATGTTAAAATTGCTTGCGACGACTATCAAAGTTAACGAGTTTTCTTGCCCAAAACTCCCTTCATTCCAAATCAAAATGATACACCCCCATTTCTATTTAAAGACGACAATTCTCCATTCGTTTATGTTTTGCAATGACGATTAACAAAGCTCAAGCAGAAACTTTGGAAGGAGTCGATATCGATTTACGAACAGGATCGAAAATAAGTTCCATTACACTAAATCTATGAAAGTAAATCATACATTATTCCGTGATTTCCTTTTGATTGTTCGATTTTCAAGACGTTTAACTATACGTCCTCTATAAAAAATTCACACATGAACGGTGACCACAATTGGAGTGCTAGCCCCAAAAGAGATTGAAAACCATTTTTCTTTCTCTCCCTAAATCTAGAAAACTTAAAAATTGTAAAACGAAAATCTTATCTCATTTTTAGGGTTCCCCCCTTTATTTATATGTATAGATAAGCCCTCACTTAAAACCCTATTCATAATACAACTATTGTATTTAGGCAGTTTAAGCAAATTACACATCGCCCCTATTAATAAGTTATTATAAAATAAATCATAAGGGCTTTTATGTCTTGAATTTTATCATATAAAATTCATTACTCTGGACCAATTGAAATTGTGCAAAGCCATTCTTTGTGTACGACCCAATAGGTCCATGTGAGATTGGCAGTGAACCAAAAACCATTTTGGTACACTAATCATAAGCAGTCTCCAGTAATGCATTATGACTACCCAAGTAGCATGAATATCAATATCGATATAACCTAATTGATAACATATATCATATCCTTTTGTCGTATGTTATCCTTTGATTAAACATAAGGCATAGAAAGTCACCTTTAATGTTCAATCATACTAGTCTCGATCTTTAGGTAAACTAAAAACCATCCATGTGACATTGATAATATCAATTCACATGGACTTGGCCATTATCAATCTATCTTATCGAGGGATCCAGTGATATCTCTCTCTATACGAGAGTGACAAGTTCTATCTTGAGTACACACTTTCACATATTATTCACACGGTAGCCAATCACAATCTTTATAATTGTCTAGTTAAAGACAACATTTGATTATGTCAAATTATCGTGCTCCTAATATTGAAGTCTATTTTAATCTCAAGTCGAATGACTAAATGATATACATATCATGCGTAACATCTATGACTTAATCCATGTAGTGTTCTCATAGCGGGTCGGTCCAGTACCTTATTACCTAACGGGTACTCATGATCTTTATTCGTATGGCTATATGCGTGATCATTATATGACCATCAATCAAGATTCACACTAGTCTTAATTCATTATAGTTCCCAGTATAATGACTTATTAGTGACATTTAGAATATTTCAACAAATACCCATAGATCTTAGTTAAGGTAAACATGCAATCACTTATACACTACAAAAAAATAGCAAATTAGAAACGGAATTAGAAACGGAAATAAGTTCCGTTTCTAAATCAGAAACGGAATTAGAAACGAAATAAGTTTCGTTTCTAAATTAAAAAGTTAGCGACGGAATTGAGACGGAAACATTCTGAGACGGATTTGAGACGGATCAGAGACGGAATTAGAGACAGACGGAATTAGAGACGGAATTAGAGACGGAATTAAATTCTTTCTCTGAAAAATGGCGCCAACATTCCCACCAAAACTTTATTTTGTTATACCCATTCATCAAATCTGGAGATTTGTGACAACAAATCTCGAGATTTCTCTTTACCCCCTCCAAAACCCCCCCTCGTCTCGTCCTCCCCACCACCGAAAGCCACCGAAAGCCCTAACCAAGCAAACCCACCGCACGATTAGATCTCATCGTCTTCGTCGTCTCTCCTCTATACTCTCGTCTCTCCTCTCTCGGTCGCGCCGTCTCTCCTGGTCCACCGGCCCCCAAATCTCCAACCCCCAACAAATGCGGCGTCTCTGTTCCATTGCTCTCAACTCTCTCTCTCTCGGTCTCTCCGTCTCTCTCCGAGTCCACCGCCCCCCAAATCCCCAACCCCAACAAGTCGTCCTCGCACTACATTGCTCCCTCGGTAGCGCCGCCCTTACGCTCTGGTCCTGTTCGGTTGTCTTGCACCATTTCAGTCCGCGCCTCTGCTCCTCTCCGGTCTCACTTCGTGCTCTCATTCAGTCCCCTCTTCGATCTCTGTTCGGTGGTATTGTGCTCTCATTCATTCCGCGCCTCGCTGTGCTTGATTGGTGAGTTCTCCCTCTTTCCTCTCGAACCATTGTTTTTGGTGAATTGGCAGTGACATGTTATGTAGGTGTTCCTTGCTATTTTATCATATCTTGATGTTGGTTTACCTATTTAAATGTATAATTTAAATAAATTTGATTTGGTTGTAACTTTACCAGTATGTCTCCCTTGCTATTGTATGATATCTTGATGTTTATAACTATTCAGCTATCATAAGTGATATATTGATGTCTTTGTTATATGTTCGGTGTCTCTCTTGATGTGTTATGTAGGTGTTCAACTAACATTTATAAAAAGAACAAGTTTCCACTTCCTTTCAGTCTAATGAAATCAAGAATTTTCGTTCAGTATTTTTGTTCAAATTTATCATGTTAGGCATTGTTTTTTATTCCTTGCTATTTTATTATGTTTGGTTATGCTATTCTGAAATGCCAAAAAATTGATAATAGGTGCAATGATCTGAAATATGAAAATCTAATTTTGAATATACTAGGTATTACTTTGATCATAGTTCTTTGCATGATTCTTGATCTCATTCAAGAGCTTAGTGAACGAAGTGATGGTTGTGGCTATGTCTTCATCGGAGCCAACTCGAAAGTCTCATAGTGCCCCTCGATTATCAACTTTTTCTTCACATGATGTTTACCTTTATAATGTACCCTAAGCTTCTCCTTCACTTCCTTAGTTGTTTGACAAGCCCTAACTCTTGTTAAATTTGTTCTCATAAAGCGAGGAAAAAAAATTATTCATGGCTTGATCATTGGAGAGCTAAATCTTGGTCTCCTCAATGATTTATTCTCTCATGGCAATGTTCGGTGGACTGTACCTATTCTCAATTGACTCCCACAAAAGTCTAATTTTCACCCTAATGTAGAACTTCATCCTTACTTTCCAATGAGCATAGTTGGTATAGATAAAAAACACTTTGAATTTTCAACTCCCTATCCTTAGTTCAATGAAAAGTTAAAACAATTACTTTCTAATCCAGGCATCTTACATATTTATGATGAGGTAAATAATCCAGTTAGAGGAATATCGAATAAATGTTGTTGTACTTTGCATTTGGTGCCTTGAATTGCATTCGAACATTAATACTTGGAAAGATAATAATTAAGGACAACATTAGATATTAAAGTAAATTTGATCTATCACCATTCTAGCATTTCTTAATAAAACCTATAATTATATAAGTCATTCCATGACTAGAGTGATCTAATTACATCTATCATCATATGAAAAGAGACATTACATTTCAATACGATCATAAATGAAACCTGAGACATCGTGTAACGCTGACTAGTTAGAAGATTAATGACTTTCTAACTTTGTCAATTTATTCTCTATTCATGAGTTCAACGAGAACCTCGTTCTTTCCCTTAGCTATCAATTTCTTCTAGATTGTCTTGATCGCTATTCCGATTTACACTATTCTCCAATTAGTGAGATTTCCTATCATCTTAATCATTATTATTTCATTACTTGAATAGACAACCGGCTCGACAACGGTTACGTTCGAATAGGAATGTCGTCTACAAGTAGAGACTGGATGTACAACCGGCTCGACAATGGTTACGTTTGAATTGAATTCGCGGCGAAGGTTAAAGAATTCATATCATTTGCCAAACGACATTGTCCTACATACCAAAGTGAAAGGAAGATTAGATGTCCGTGCAATTTTAAGAAATGTCGATTTGTACCGTACCTGAACGTCGAAACGGTCGAGTACCACATATGTAGGTATGGATTTGTCCCGGGATATCACTGTTGGTACGAACATGGTGAGAACGGAGAAGAAGGCCCGCAAAACTTTTACGAAATGGATAGCCATATTGATGATGCTGATGTGGGAGGATACGATCCGACACCTTACCGCGAGATGCTACACAACGTGGCAGGTCCAAGTTTCAATTGGAATGACGTGGAAGAATCACCAAACCCCCAAGAACGCCAACTATATGACATGATTGATGCAAGTAGGGAACAATTGCGGCCTGGTTGCGAAACCATGACAACGTTGTCCGCAATGGCAAGATTACATGCAATCAAGTCTGAACATCATATATCTGAACGAGGGTATAATGAAATCATTAAACTCATGAAGGATTGTTTGCCAAATGACAACTCATTGGTTGAAAATTTTTATGCCACTAAAAGACTAATGCGAGGTCTAGGTCTACCTGTTGAGAAAATAGATTGTTGTGAGGACCAATGTATGATTTATTGGGGAGTGGACTCTGAGTTGACGTCATGTAAATTTTGTGGGAAATCACGATACATTGCACATCGACGAGGTCGTGGTCGGAACACAAAACACCGCCCTTGCAAAAGAATGTACTACTTCCCTTTGGGCCCTCGGTTGCAACGATTGTATGCGTCTGAGTCAACCGCAAAACATATGCGATGGCATGGAGATCATTCATCGCCGGAAGATGTTATGCAACACTGTTCTGATTCGATTGCTTGGAGACATTTTAATGACGTCAATAGAGACTTCGCCGCCGAGGTTCGGAATGTTCGTTTAGGATTGTGCACTGATAGTTTTCAAGTATTTGGGCTTTTCGGGAAATCGTACTCTTCGTGGCCCGTGATTTTGACTCCTTACAACCTTCCACCGTCGATGTGCATGAAATCTGAGTTTATGTTCTTAACGGTTATCGTTCCTGGACCGACCAGCCCAAAGCAGAAAATCGACGTGTTCCTTCAGCCGCTTTTGAAAGAGTTGCAAGATTTATGGAACTATGGGGTGATTACATACGACGTCTCCACCAAGACAAATTTTCTCATGCGAGTTGCCCTTTTATGGACTGTTAGTGATTTCCCTACATATAGCATGTTGTCCGGTTGGAGCACACACGGTAAGTACGCTTGTCCATATTGTATGGAGGATACAAATGCATTTCAATTGCGAAATGGTGGTAAGACATCGTGGTTCGACTGGTCACCATCGTTTCTTGGCGAAGTCATCACCATTAAGGAAAGACAAAAAAATTTCATTAGAGGCAAAATGGTCATAAATGATGATCCGCCCGCTTTGCGTTCTGGTGAAGAAATTTTGGCAGAAATTGAATCGTTAGGCTTGATGAAGGTGACATAAATCGGAGCTGAATCTATGAATGGGCGGATAGCAAAGAATTCGGGATGGAGGAAGAAAAGCATATTCTGGGACTTGCCGTATTGGAAGACAAACTTGATCCGCCACAACTTAGATGTCATGCACATTGAGAAAAATGTTTTTGACAACATATTCAACACTATTATGTGTGTACCGGGCAAGAGTAAGGACAATGCAAAATCAAGGCAAGATATTCGCGAATATTGTCACCGACCTTCTCTACACATTGATTCGGCCACAAATACCTACGTCATTGGGTGCTATGCTCTTGATACATCAAAAAAACAAAAATTGTGCGAGTGGGTTGAAAAGTTGCGTTTTCCTGATGGTTACGCATCAAATCTTGGTCGATGTGTAGATCCGAAGAAACTGCGAATGTTCGGCATGAAGAGCCATGATTGTCATATATTCATTCAACGGTTGATACCAATTGCATTTAGAGAACTCCTCCCAAACCCGGTTTGGGTTGCAATTAGCGAATTAAGCCTTTTTTTCCAATCCCTAACTGCGAAATGTGTCAGTATCCAAGATATGGAGGTCTTAGAGTCTGAAATACCAAAAATCATTTGCAAGTTGGAAAAAATATTCCCTCCAAGCTTATTTGACTCTATGGAACACCTACCAATCCACTTGGCCTACGAGGCCCGTCTGGCCGGTCCCGTTCAATTTCGATGGATGTATCCATTTGAGAGGTACTATCTTGAGCCCTTGAAATTATTTTCCCATTCAATAGGTTTTATATCAACATTTCCTATAACATTCATACAGGTACCTTAAACATTTGAAGAACAATGTGCGAAACAAAGCGAAGGTTGAGGGCTCCATGTGTAATGCTTATTTGGTCGAAGAGGTCACATCCTTTTGTTCTTACTACTTCGAAGATCACGTCTTTACGTTGCATGACAAAGTGCCACGTAACGATGATGGCAGTCTCGGGACCACACCGAACTTCGTCGGCAATTTCTCGATTTTCACTTATCCTGGCCGACCCATGGGCAAGTCGAAGGAGCGGTACTTAACAGAGCAGGAGTATAATGCCGCTCATTCGTACATACTGCTCAATTCTCCAGAGATCGCTCCTTACGTTCAGTATGTCCGTCACTTTCATTCAATAATGTAGTACATTCATTGTTCATATTTTAGTAAGACAACCTACTTACATGTTCGTTTCTTCTAGGATATTCGTCGATGAAATTACTCAAGCAATGGGGGAGTCGGAAGTTGATAGTAGTCTAGAGCACAACTTCCCCATTTGGTTTCAAACATATGTAAGGTCATTACTTTTGTACGTTATAGATTCATAAATTTCTTCCATAAGTAATGTGTCATATTGCATTTCTAATTTTTTTTGAATAGGCTCGGAATTCTATAGTCGACGAGACGCTCGTTGATCTTTCTGTTGGTCCTAGTCGATCATGTACTGTCTACCCTGGTTACCTTGTTAATGGGTATAAGTTCCACTCCGCAACATATGACGTTAATAGATCGACGCAGAGCAAGGTGTGTTTTTGGCGAAGGGTTCAAACTACGCCGATGTTTCCCATAACTATTATGGAGTACTGCAAGAGGTTGTGGAGATTGAGTATACCGGCCTCAAGCGTGTGGTCTTGTTCAAGTGTGAATGGTATGACCCTACACCGAATCATGGTGTGAGGACTCACCCAACACTTCAATTGGTGGAGGTTCATCGAAGTCGACGATATAACAACTACGAGCCATTTGTACTAGCAATGCAAGCCACTCAAGTCTACTACCTTTCGTACCCTTCTATGAGGAACGACCGACAAGAATGGCTAGCAGTTTGTTGCTGTCTGCCAAAATTTGTTGACGAGGAAACTAGCAAAGACGATAATGACCAGGGCTCGGCGGAGATTGCTTTCCAAGATGGGATGCCCACCACATGCATAGTCGATGATGCAATCGCCGATATCAACAATCTGGATGATCCGACTGGGACTCGATTCATTGTTGAAGCGGGTCCAAGTGAAGAAGTTTTAGTGGAGATGATTCAGAAGAAGAATCCTCACCTTCTACTCATGAGAGTGAATTTGAAACGGATGATAGCGAATAATGTATGTATATGATATGTCAACGTCCAATAATGTAGTTACTTTTATTAGCATGGATCCTGTGTTATTAAGTCCAATCATTTAGACTTAATTTCTAATTTTTGTATGCCCTCCTTCTCTGATGTTTTATTGCTATTTTGTTAGGTTTCATGGCCGGAGGTGGTCATCCCCCACGTCGAGGTTTCCCATTAGGAGGCCATCGTCCAGCGGAAGAGGTGCAAAGACCGACCTCGGCGGCGAAATACCAACCGGGCCTCATGGTCAGGCCACACGAGGGGTCCATAGAGGTCGTGGCGGTCGAGGTCGTGGGTCGATACTTGCATTATCTATTCCGACTTCTCGGTCTCTCGAGCATGATACAGCCGTAGCGTCACCTTCCCCTTTCATACCGTCGGCGTCGTCTGTACCATCATCGTCGTCATCAAGGACTATACCAAATATGCACTTCCAGGTCACCATCTCCGACATCAAGGACTCCTTTACCCACGAGGCATGCACCCCCAGCCACAGCATCACCGGCAGCATCCCCGCAAGAAGACGTAAGAGCAGGGTTGGAGGTGACAGGCCCTCCGCGGCCACCTCAGAGGACAGGGATGGAGCCCCCTCGCGTGCAGGGGATCCCTATCAGACTGATTGCCAATGATACGTAAGTTTGTGTTTGACTCTTATATGTCGTTTTAAATATGGATGTCAATTATTGAAGAAGTAGTTAAGGTGATATGCATGTTCATGAAACACAGGGAGTTGCATCCTTCGCATTTTTGTGCACGGAGGATGACAAAAATTTTCAAATGATGGATGATTCCTAAAGGGTATTGTTGGAAGTCGGTACTGCCTCATCATAAAGACCAATACTGGCGCCAATGGAAGGTAAACAAGACTACTAAATGCCTTATGATTTATACAATTTTCTCAATGTCTCGTAACAATAGCAATCGCCAATTTGTAGGTATTTTTTAGATGGGATGACGCCCGAGGATCTCGTGCGAGCGGCGTACGACAGGCTTGCAGGCACAAGGTACATCGCATTGATGCACAAGTTAAAGAAGAGTCGCGTGCAGCCAGTTTTTGTTACAGATGAGGCATGGAGGAGATACATGGAGTACTGGGAGAGCGAGGACTTCCAGGCCAGGTCTAGGCAAGCAACGGAGAATAGGAACACTGAGGTCGAAGGCCTTGGGACTGGACCCTCGAAGCACGGTGGTGGTTCCGTGTCTTTTGTGACTACCCAAGAAAGATTGGTAAGTTTTTTGTAACATCTTGGATATTTTTTACATTTATACACTTGTTCACTATGCTTGGTCCTACACGCAGACTGATTCATCCGAGACGCCACCGACTGTGAATGACTTGTATTTGCATCTCCACACCGTAAATCACGACAGGATGACATTCATCAATACTAGATCAGAGCGGTTCTATGTAAGTATAGAAATTATATGTAAAATAGTATTAAGTTTACTTTAACCCATATCATGTATTTTGTTTGTTGTTCATATCTGCAGGATAGGCTCCAGAGCAGACGTCAAGAGCTGACCCAGGCTACACAGGACCAATCGGTGGATGATGAGGCGGTGTACCTCAATGTGGCGGGTGAGTGCTCCAAAGGACGTGTCTACGGACTCGGGTCCTTAGGGAGAAAGAAGAGGAGATACGGAGATACTGGTGCTAGCACGTCGGAGATGCCGGATGTGGTGCCGCGGGCAGAGTTCAATGTCGTTGCGGAGCAATTACGAAAGGTTATGGAGTTCATGCAGCAACATCTCAGGATGAACATGGACGAAGCATGCCTAGCTCAGCAACAACCACCACCACCGCCACCACCACCGCCACCTCATGACCAGCAACAGCTGGCGCAAATAGATTCGGTCGATCCACCACAACAAGGGGACAATGTTGAGCGTGAGACGTAAGCGTGGCTCTCGAGAGATGAGCAGGTTGGTGATACATAGGTATTTCACTTGTTGTTTGCGTAAATTGTTAGATTAAACATTTGCATTTGTAGAAAACTTTAGCAATTCTTCGAATTACTTTATGATTGACACTTCTTTTTGTGCATATTTAGATTGATATTCCATAATTTATTGCGGATTTTACTTTTTTGACCTTTTCCTCCCCAAAAGATTTTTTTTATGTCAAGTAAAATATACTATAACTACAAAATGTTTGCATAATCCATGGGAGAAGAAAACATGCTGGCTATTGTGTGCAAGTCTTATGGCGTTGCAGGTTATCTCGAGTGCTATGATGAAGAAAGTGGTAGAATTGATAGGGAACAACATTTTCATGCAATAGCAAATGAATTTGGGAAATCGATAAAAGCTCATTTTTCATTCATCTGTGTTGAGAACATGTAGGCTCTTGTTCTTCTATTATCGCATGTCCCTAGAAGAACAAGAGCCTACATGTTCTCAACATAGATGACCGAAAAAAAACCCTCTATCGATTTCCCAAATTCATTTGCTATGGCATGAAGATGTTGCTCCCTGTCAATTCTACCACTTTCTTCATCATAGCCTCGAGAGAACCTGCAACGACATAAGATTTGCACACACAAAAGAAACAAAGATGTTTTCTTCTCCCATGGATTCTAAAAACATTCTCGTACTTATAGTATATTTTACTTAACATAAAAAAAAATTGGGGAGGAAAAGGTATAAAAAATAAAATCCATGATAACTTATGCATGAACTGGGCTTCCAAGGCAACTAAGATATACAGAGGATAAAGGAAGAACACATTTACCTGCAATTCATGGTGGTTTGTTGAAGCCTGATGTAGTGGACTGATGATGAAGTTCCTTAATTCATTTTTTGCAGTTTTCAACATGTTGCTATTTGTTAGTTGTTGAGCTACCTATCTCATGTTGTAACAGCGAGTTTGGAGTTTGCCTTGCTGCGACCTCACTGAGACAAGCAAGAGAGACGATGGCATTGATCTTTTGAAAGACAATCAAGCTCTTCAGCACCTCACTGGGACTGCTGAGAAAGCTAAGATGGACCTTTCATCTTTGACTCAAACCAACATTAGGTATTATAATTTTTCTTTATGCTGCCTTCTTCTTCATTTTGTTTTTCTTTTCGACAAATTGTACTTAATAATTTATTTATTGTTGATATACTTGACAGTTTGCCTTTCATCACTTCTACTGCTGATGGTCCTAAACACATTGAAACCACTATTACAAGGGCAAAGTTTGAGGAGTTGTGTTTTGACCTCCTCGACAGGTATTGCAATCATTTCCATACTGAATATGTTTATAGCTGTATAGTTGTACTGAGATGCTGCCTTCTTCTTCATTTTTTTTTCTGGGATTATTACTTTTACTGGAAGGCTGCAGTTGAGAATTCCTTGAGGCCCTATGTTGCGATCGGCCTGAATGTAAACCAGTGGCGGGTGATCTACATTTTGAACGAAAGGGTTTGTTCTTAAAGAGTTTGGGATCTTGTCAAAGGGGGAATTGGGTTTTTAGGAAATAATCAAAACGGGTTTTTGATCCATTCTTGTTTTGTTGCGAGTCTTACATGTTTGTGCAGATTTAAGAAAGAATTCGTTCTTGTTAATTAGACGAAAAGTGAAAACTGAAGAATGCGGAGTATTGAAGTCATGCTAGTTTTGAGATTGCATTTCTACTTTAGAATATGTTAGTTTATAGAGTGATGGTTGAATAAGACGTAAAAAATATAGAAATTCAAAGAAAAGTCGTAGTGACAGTCGACAAAAATAGGGAAGGGCGCTTACGATGGTTTGGATACCTCCAAAGACAGCTGCAAATGCTCCCACTAGAAAACTCGACTCGATAGAAACTGAAGAAACTCGACGAGGTAGGGTTGGACTAAAGCTTACTTAGGACACATTGATTAGGATGTATTTAAATGAATTGGAAAGCTTGCCATCAATTGTACGGAATCAAGAATATATGGAAAAGTTCGATCCATGTAGTCGACCCCAACTAATTTGGGATTGGGGCTATGTTGTTGTAGATGTAGTACCTATTGTTGTTGTTGCATATAGTGATAGTTGAATGGCCTTTTCTGCACCTCATCTTACTCGACTAAATTAGATTAGGTTTCTAGAAAGTTGATTTTTTGAATCAACTGTCTGTGTTTTAATTTGTTTGGTTTTTGTGCTAATTGTTTTGTTATTGGGCTAAATCCCATTCAAGAAAATCTAATTCAAAAACTCAACTCATTGACAAAGATGCCTATTTTAAAACTCAGATTATTGTAAGTGGAGTCTTTGGGGTTCTATGATTAAGAATATATGTTATGATATAATATGATTGCAATGCCATGGGAGATTCGAACTCGCGTACTAATTAGGACATTTCCATTTAGTTTTAAATGCTTTTTTGTCTAGCCAAGTGGATATAGGGGATTTCTTGAATCTCAGTTGTGTCAAACAAACCAGTTCAATGATTAGTAGAGGTGGCTTTTCTGCCGAGGCAAGGAGCTTCATTTATGCTGCTTTTACTTTGAATTCATTGGGTTTTGTGTATGCAAATCTTTCAACTAAAAGAAATGCCCTTCCTGATCCCAAAATATAGTGATTGTGGCTTGATTGAGGAAGCTGGCCCGTGTGATGCGAAGACCAATCTATGTCTTTTCTATATAGCATAGATCCAATCTCAACTTTAATGTCTCCTAAACAAGTTTATACTAAGTCCACATAGTCCCAAATTGCTCATTGTTACTATATACGAAGGCTTGATGCAAAGGAATAAACCCGAGAGGCGTCTTTTACTCATTTTAAATACCCTATTGATACTTAACTTAGCACAAATGTCCAAACTTGGTGTTACAAGTTTGTAGACACTTTCCCTATTGTTTTTAAGTATTATTGAATAATCAAAGTCCATTGGAAGTCATTTCAAGTTAGTTTAAGGCAATGGTTTGTAAGACAATCCCTTATGGAAAATAATTTCTTAAAACTTGGTTTTTGTGAAACTTGAATTGCGTCAAAACAATCATAGAAGTTTTCAAAATTCTCGACTTTTTTTCATTCAAGTCTATTAACTTTAAACTGAGGTTGTTGAGTGATAAAATCTCATTGATATGTTCAAAAGTAAAATTTGAAACTCAAAGTAAAACTTTAAGTTGGTAAATATTCTTGGTTTTAAAGCCAATAAAAGATAGAAATTACAATTGTAAATATTCTACACATAGGAGAGAATGAACAAAGGAGTCCAAAATACAATGTTTTCGTTCTCCTTAAACACTGTTGCACACACAACTTGAAAAGTAATTTTGGTCTCTTTATTTCATGAAAAATAGTTGCACGTAATAAATAGTTTAGAAAACTAAACCAAAAAAGTAACTCCTAAAATACATAAACTCATAAATCTTATAACTTTCCTAGACAAAACACTTTAGGAATAGAAACTTATTAAACCTTAAATAAGTTCATCTGAACTAAACTAAACACCTAAGAAGTATGAGCTTCCCCAATTTACAAAAGAAATAGGAAGTTTCTAAATCTTGGACCGCACACATCATAATTAAATAAATAACATAAATAGAAACTATGTAGGCTAAAGCACTAATTTTAACACTCTTATTTGCTTTTGGTGTTCTTTGGTGAAATGGTAGGATGGTGGAAGTGATCTCGGTGAGCTTTTGGTGTTCTTTGGTGAAATGTTTGTTTGGATTCGGCATGAAAGGCAATGATCCTCTCTCTTCTGTTTCAAATGGAATTAATCGAACTCTCTTCAATTTTGATAATTTTAGCTAGGATTATGGATATAACTTGGAGAAATAATAGCTACAAAGTGACACCCCAAAGTCACAACAACAACAAAACTTCGAGTCCTAAATCGGTTACGCTTTGCCGATCCTACTTTTTTTTGAAGCTTTCTTATTCTATTTGTATGGATTTTTTTTCTTCACTCGGGAGAGGACCTCAAATGGTTTTTTTTTTTTTTTTTGAGTAGGAACACATGGTCTGGTTCGGTCTAATGGAGCACACAAAGCAGTGTTGGTGGATGAGATGATGACTTCCTATCAAGATTGGTGGATGTGAATCTTGCTTTGATAAAGGTTTGTGCTTAACTTTCGCTTTTTTACCTTTTAGCATTCTTGCACTTCACCATTATCATATACTTGTTGAAATGCATGCCTTACAAAGCTTGATAAATAATCCAACTCAACTTAATGACCCATTTAACCCCGACAGAGAGGGGGAAAATAGAGGGCGTTGTGAGGGTCATTTATCATCTCTCGTTACTCGCTATGTTTTTTTTTAAATGCAGCAGATCAAGGAAGAGGTGCACATTTCAATGTACGTATACTATCTTCAAATGAGTTTTTTTTTTCTTCACTGCAGGAGAGGACCTCAGCTGGTTTTTTTTTTTTTTGAGTAGGAACACATGGTCGGTATTGTAATGGAGCACACAAGCAGTTGTTGGTGGATGAGATGATGACTTCCTATCAAGATTGATGGATGTGAATCTTGCTTTGATAAAGGTTTGTGCTTAACTTTCAGTTTTTACCTTTTAGCATTCTTGCACTTCACCATTATCATATACATGTTGAAATGCATGCCTTACAAAGCTTGATAAATAATCCAACTCAAGCGAAGGAGTTCAATTCTTTATGTTTTAATGCTAAAAGCTCCATGTTATTCTCATTGCACCTATTACAATCCCCATAATGTTGTTAATGCTTTCATCTTAATTTTCAAAGAACTAAATCAAAGTCAACAATGTGTGTGTTGTTTCTACTTTGTTTCAGTGTTTTATTACGACTTGTGTTCGTTGTTGTCTTCTTTTGAATTGAATGAAAATTGGGTCTCCCTAAGGAACTTCATGTATTGACTATGGTGTTGTATTTAATGTTTTATTATGAGTTAATTTTCTTTCATGTTCCTTATTAGCTCTAGTACTCTCTACCTACATATGTGTTGAATTGACAAAAGACCAAAGCAAACTCAATCGTAAAGAAATTAAAAAATAGGTTCGAAGCCTACTTTTTATGTATGATTATTATTACTTTCTATGTTTCTTCAAATCCACCATTTTTCTCATTCGCTTCCAATGTACATCCTTAGTTCAATAATCTCTCATTTGCCTACTTTTTTCAGGTGCATAATCACTGGTCGTTGTCTTCAGATGGAGAATCAGAAATGCTTCAAAGCTGCGTTATAGTTATTATATGAAGTCCTTTTTGCTATTCTTATTCTGACCAGTCATGTTGGAGTGTTGGTGATTGGATGTGTTGAACCTTAGATGGATTTTGTTCTTGGTTATTAAACTTAATTCTTTATGTGCATATTTATAGGATTGTAAGTGTTCTTTTTTTTTTGGTTGTTGAACAATAGGATTGGTGGTTTTTGTGTATACTTCCAAATTTGGAGCTTTTGTAATACATGACAATTTTCCGTGGATATATAAATTTTTTTGCAAATTTTGAGTTTCACATTTTTTCTTTCTTTTTTGAATATTTGTTTATATATATTGTCGATGTATGAATGTGCAATTTGGCTTTTTTGTGGGATGTTAGCACCCCCAAGGAATTGTTGGAGGGGGTGCAGGCGATGGAGTAGGTCATATGGTTGTAATTTGAATTTTTAGGTTGGAGAACCAATTGGTTTATGTTTTTGTGTCATAATTAAACAAAACAGAAAATTAGAGACGGATTAGCAAAGGAAGTCAAACATTCCATTGCTATTCCGTCTCTAATTTTCCAGAAATATATGTATGAATCACAAACGGATCAGAGACGGAAATAAAAATTTTGTCTCTAATTCCGTCACTAATCAGAAACGAATACAGAGACGGAATCAGAAACGGACAAATCCGTCTCTGATTCCGTTGCTGATTAGAAACGGAATCAGAGACGGAATTCATAAATTTATTAATTCCGTCTCTGATTCCGTTGCTAATCAACAACGGAATCAGAGACGGAATGCAATTACAAATGTACCATTTCGAAATAAATTCCATTTCTGTTCCGTCTTTGTTCCGTTTCTAATTTCCGCCTCTAAATCCGTCTCTAATCAGAAACGGTTTTTTTCCGTCTCTATTCCGTCTCTAATCAGAAACAGAATCAATTTTCTGTTTCTGATCGAATTAGCGACGACGTTTTAAGAGACGAAACTGATTCCGTCTCTGTTCCGTTTCTGATTGCAATTAGAGACGGAATTTTTGCAAATAAGAGACGGAAAATTTCGTTTCTGATTTGCTATTTTTTTGTAGTGATAATAAAATAAAAAATAAAACCTCTATTTTATTAACTAAAATGATAAGATAAACAATGTTTGTAGATTGACATGAGGCACATGCACTAACATGGTACATGATTATTATATAAACACTCTGGTAAAAATATTATTGATGCTGAAATTATTTGCGAGGACTATCAAAGTTAACGTGTTTTCTTTCCCACAAGTCCTTTCATTCCAAATCAAAATGATACATCCCCATTTCTATTTAAAAGATGACAATTCTCCATTCGTTAATATTTTGCAATGACAATTAACAAAGCTCAAGCAGAAACTTTGGAAAGAGTCGATATCTATTTACCACAACTTATATTTTCTTATGGACAACTTTATGTTGCAATGTCTTATGCCACAACAGCCACATTTATTCGAATTTTCATAAAACAATCATATGACAAAAAAACTTCACTAGAACCAAAAACATTGCATACAAAGAGTTGTTGTATTTAGTTGATCAATCCATAATGAAAAATCATCTTTCGAAATAAGGTAATATCTATCTATATCAATTACCTAACTTTGTTTAATATATTGTTTGTGCAATTATTTCACCTATTGCTTTTAGTGAAAGGTTGAAATTTTCAAATGCTTTGTTTGTACCTTCTCTCTCGCTCATAATTTCCACAAACGTTATGTTAAAGTCATTTTTTCTTTCTCCACATCATGTGCAAATGATAGATTACTAATTTCTATTATTTTAGACCATATGTCTTTGCTTACTTACCTTCACTACTTGAATATTGCATTGTAATAAATTTATCTATTTTTTACCATCAAAATCAACTATCTTGTCTTCACCATCCAAATTATCTTTATTGTTATATGGTCATCTCTCGTATTCGTCGTCAACATAAAAAATATTTCAAAATCTACTACACAACATTTTAATGCAAATTGTTCATTATATGAAGTTCATACTATTTTATCTTCTACTTCTTTACCATAGATCATTTCTTAATTATACATTTCATTCTATCTAAATTTACCCTACTTATAAATGCAATAATTATATATTCTTAATAGCAAGTATTGCTTCATACATAATAATTATTACTATTCATCAATCTACTTGACCTTACAAAATGAATGTTTACTATTTCAACATTATTCTATTTCTAATATCTTTACTTGGATATGTGAACATTGGAACTTAATCTTCTATTTTGCTCTCTCGCTACTTTGCCTACATCTCAGTCTTGCTATAATTACATTTATTTCCAATAACTGATATCTACCTGCATTTCCCACGCCTTTAATAATCCAAATCCAAAGTAAATAACTGAATTGTTAATATATCTATATATCTATTACAACTACGCCAACCCAAGCACTTATTAGGCTACCAACATTCAACTGTATATATAGATTTGGTTGCTCCTACAATAATTACTCACCTGGGTATTCGTTTTATTCATATCATGCTACAACAAGAACTTAGCAAGTAATATGTTATCGATGATTTGTCAAATTAGGTAAGAATCATGTTCAATCAATTATAGGAAACCCAGGTTGTTGTTCCTTCACTGCATTTATTTATAAAATAGGTACTTACATAGCCTTCACTGTCAAATTCAATATCTACTTCTTTTCCCTATTTGTTGTTTACTTAATATTAGTTGTTCACTTAATATGTCTTCTTTCCATATAAAATAATATATGTGAGGCACATGACACAATAAAACATATAAAACAAAATAAAAAAAAAACAATTGAACCCCCATATGAAATAATACATATAAAACATACGAAACAATAAAACAAATAAATTACAAATACAAATAGCCCAAAACTCTAACTTTCACTACCACAATGAATCAAAACACATGTACTGCCACTATATAATACATATTAAAAATGTCAAATACAACATCACGTACAATCTCTTCTTTACTAATTTTTAAAATTGGTAACTTCCAAACAAATGAATAAAACTGTATAACTCTAAAATAAAACATCTGTCATTCTTGATATTAACTATTGCTCAACTCCTGCCAAAATATATTCTATGATGCCAAAATATATTCTATGATGCCAAAATAACATATTTCCCTTGCATAGAACAACAAGAACCAAAATTTCAATTACCATCCACTAAACAATGTTAACCGGTGAAAGAAAGCTATTCATCATATACAAAAATCACCTAGCCAAATATTATGACCAACATAAAATAACATGACTAAAATGATACATTACACAAATCATATGAATGAATTATTCTCAACAAATCACATAATGCTCGTAAAGATATGCATTTTAACTTTAACTAAGTATTACTTATATGTAACTCCTACCCAACGTATGCCACTTCCAATTAATAAAAGGAAACAACAATGCGTTACATTTTTACACAAATATATTTTCATTTAAATGTATGTTAAGAAACAACATCTATCAAAACCTTTCAATTATGAATATGTCATGCACCATAGTAAAATACGCCAATTAATGGTTCATGTGATCTATTGGATAAAGAGAGAACAAATATTACTAATGCCCTCGACAAAATCGTTGAAAAATGAAGAAACAAATTAATAATATGCCAAGAGACAAATATTACTAATGCCTTTTATCCTCCTCTCCTATCACATAGTTACAAAATAATAACATGACAAACAAAAGGCAACAAACACTCAAAATTCTTCCTTTTTTTTATCAAAGAAACAAAAAAACTAACAAAAACAAGATAAGGGAAAGATAATTTACGTATCTTTTACCACCACTTACGAAGCCATATTACTTACCCTCCAATAAAATGCAAAGTCATCTAAGACCTACGGCTACATACCATTACACCAACATCATCGTCCAATTTTCAATAAAATAACATAAATGTAACTTAGGCCATTTCAAAGGTCGTTACAGCTATAATGCTCACAATCTTTTTCACACGTGCTCGAAGCACTAAAACAATGGAAAAACTACGTACGGTATGTCTTTTATCCTCTCCTAACTAATATGCTAGTCCTGCTTGTAGAAGAAAAACAATGCATATTTACTTCTTCAATAATCTATGATCGTAAAATCTTTGAGATAATGGTTGCAAATGAAAATAGCAAAGCAACATTGAACAAGAGAAACATTAGAAAACACATTGTTAAGGTTAGTTGTTTTTTTTTTTTTTTTTGCCTGGCATACTCTGGCAAAATGAGCTACGCCATTTTCATTTGCAACCATTTTCTCCAAGATGATGTGTTTTTTCTGCTAAAAATAAGCTTAAACTCTACACACTCCTATCTCAAGAATGTACTACCATTTTGTGAAAGAAACTTCTTTATTCCACTTCCTCTATCATCTTTTTCCTATTTTATAGCAAAACACCCACATTACCACCCACCTACTCTATCCTACCCTCCTATCCCAACATTATAGATTTCGATACAAACAATGAAAACCATTACAACCACTCCATAAAGGACAAGTAAAGCCAACTATCAAATTCTGCTTCAAATAGAACCTGTTTACAATACTGAAGTAACATAGTGACTACTAACAGTCACCTATACCTACCCTATATCCTCCTCTCCTATACTAATAAGAGAAAATGTCTTCCCAAATAAAAAATACCACTGCAATAGCTACACATACAAAATGAAAACAAAAGCAATTACATCTATTTCCAACACTATGCTTTCACACTACTATTTAATGCATACATGTGACACTCTCCTCATCATAGGACTGCATCTTTACTACTACATCTACTATACACCTCACTTCATTTCTTTAACTTGAACTACTTTAACAACTTCAATAGTGTTTGTATCACCTACACCATAAATGTATATAACCAAAAAAATTTCCTCCCACACCTCATTTTCTACTGTAGCTACGCAGCTAACAATGCTTCCACTGTAGTTACATCTATACAATCTACACAACTACATCTTCCCTCTAATTATGCTACATGTACTCTTAGATAAGCATGCATTTAAATAATAAAACTTTTAAGTAAATAAAAAATGACTCAAAATATTTCTACAATAGTCTTATAGACCATGCATACAATAACGACATGTGCAAAACATCTATTGCATATAGAATAAGTCGTCGACATGTAACACACTATATTCTTTCAACTACATAAATATAAATAATGCCACCTTCACTAATTCTTCTACATCACAAATAATATCCTAGAGAAATAGATGTAAAAGTCATAATGTCTAAGATAAAGACGATCTTAAACGACATCAAAGAAACATCAAGAGAATGGATAGTGCATGTTCTTGTTTTAAAAAAAAAAATTGATCCTAAGCTTTCTCCAAGTGGAACAACCCGTTTGCAAAAGCTAATATTCGTCGATGAACAGGTAAGTTGTACCTACTAATAGATGCATAATCATTTACACAAATGCAAAGTAATGTTATCACCATTAATAATCATTCTCACACATATTGATAAAATACACTATCCACTTATCTTTCAGCATATTAATTCTTATATGTTGCTCGCACTCTTAAACACATTGTTTTTCTTCAAAGTATGTGTTGAAGTTCATAAGTAGTGCTTTAGGAGAACTTTTCATTCCACTAATATGACTTCCCTTTTTTACAATATTTTTCCCTTCTACTATTACATATATGTTACTACTTATTTCAAAAAATGAAGAATTCAAACCAATTAGTTCAACTAGTGTTACAGAACTAAGTGAATTGCATTGTATAAACTCCCAACCACTACTAATATTTAGTAAACATAGATTTACTTCCACAAATAACAAATTCCAATTTAATCAATATAAATATGCCATAAAAACAATTTTCCTTTAAAAACAAATTACATGTTACCCTCTAGGCTTCCTACGTCTAACCTTAACTTGCTGACATATCTCACATATCTTTACATACTCATCAATATCAGTCTTCATCCTAGGCCATCAAAAAATGCACCTCATATCTGATGCATTTCAGTGTTACCTGAATGAATAGAGTAAATAGATCTCTAAGATTACCGTAGCAACTATTGCCTTAACTGATCCCGAGCTAGAATCTACAATTTACCCCTAAACAGTAAAATGCCATCATAAAAAATCGACTGATCAGGATGATCTACACTAGTTGCTAACCTCATACGCGCTAAATAATCTTAATCAACTTTTTGACAATCAACCACCAATTGAATCATCTATGATTCAGCCCAGATCCAAAAGCAAAATAACATATTAATAGCTATAGAACTAGCTCTCTCAGTTGATGATGTGCCAACTGGACTTTTACAAATCATCATCACTGCAGCTTCCTCGAGAATTCTAAACTGAGAAGCTCTGGTAGTAGGTACATTCTTTGTACTTGTTCTTCTCCTATTCAAGGCATCAACAACCACATTTGTTTTGCCTATATGATAATCCAAAATGAAATCATAATCCTTAAGGAATTGAAGCTGTCTATGCTGCCTCAAATTTAGTTTACTCTGAGTAAACTAGTATTTCAGACTCTTATGATCTAAAAATAATAGAAAACTTCCCACCATACAAGTAGTACCTCCAAATCTTTGAACAAAAAAAACTATAGGTAGCTCTAAATCATGAACTGGAAAATTTTTTCATGAACCTTGAGCGGCCTTGAAGCATAAGCTACAACCTGCCTTCTAGCATCAGCATATAACCCAAGATTGAACGAGAATCATTTGTATAAATCACTAATACCTTCCTCGATTCGGGTAATGTAAGAATTGTTGGACTAAGTGGTTAGTCACTCACACTCCGACCGAGATTTTGATGGAAACAAACAAGGCGAAAATGTACTAATAAACATCTAGTGTATTTCAGTTTTTGTTAAAGGATGCAAAACAACATATCAAGGGTACTCAAGAAATACAAGTTCAAGACTCGGCATTAATGAAGAAATGAAGATGAAAGTTCAAACCGCAATTTGTAATTTCAATGTAAGGTATACAAATTCTTTCACGCAAGCCAAATGCATTAGTCCATGCATATCAAGTTTCTTAAACCATTTTTCAAAGTTATAAGTTTACTTCAAGTTTCAAAGTGGAATTTAAACATATAACTAGGTCTATGAGTTTAAACAATGTGAAACTTTGTGTGGATGGTCATTTGCATATTAGAGATCATTGTAAATGTTTTCGAAAAAGAAAAACTCATTTTTGAAAGGTCTTTGAAAAGAAAACTGTAAATTTGTAGAAAAGCCCCTAATACATTATGAAATCGTGAATTTCCGTTTTCGGGATTTGTAAAAATATATGGACCACCCAATTAGGCTTAATGACTCATAATAAACGTGTATAACATGTTATATAAGGGTTGGTTAGGTCCCGGACGAGTTTAAGGGTCGCTAACACAAAGGGACAAAATAATTATTTTGAGGTCCCCGTGAGCTTAGCGCGCTAATGATTTCATCGCGCTAAGTGCAGTTAGCGCTAGGTCTCAAAGATTAGCGCGCTAATTGCCTATCTCGACGCCTTTTTTTAAAGTCTGGAAAACACACTTTAATTTGAATTCTTGATCTATTTTGGACCCTTGGATCCCTAGAATGGTCATAAACTGTCAAGATGGAATACCTAACATTATAAAACCACCAAGAACATGGTTTTGTCAAAAAGAAGGATAAAACACACTCAAACTCAAAATCTACAAAGAGAAGAACTTTAATTTTTGTGAAGAAGCAAAAGGAGATCTTTGTGGCTGTTCTTTAGTTCTCTAATCCAGCACTTTTGAGGCTTTCAAAGGAGTACAAGAATCTCTTCAAAGCTGATCTCTTTTGTCACTCTCTTGTTTGTAAGAAAGTCCTAGATCTAAAATCTTGCTTGTGCTTAATCTACATAGTTTTGTGTATTTGATTTGAAAATCATTTTGTTGTGTGTTTGAACACCTTCTTCTTGGGTTTTGCACTCGAAATTTATTTTATCAAACCCTAAGATTGATTTGAACAAAAGTTTTGCACTTAAACTTGATTTTTGTTAAACTATTGTTCTTAGACTTGAAATCGGTTTTACATTAACATATTAAGTTTTTAAAACGATTTCACATTTGGGATTTGCAACAAAATCGGTGACATATTTGCATATTCCATTTATTCTCATACTTGCATGCATAAGAGTTGTTAGGCTCTAGGAGGCTTGCTAGTGTTTGAATTTGATACCACTTTGTGTTGTAAAGTGTATCTCATTATTTTTCAGCAACTTAATTGTATTTGTATGATTGTAAGACTTAGTGGAATCTAAGTCAAAGGGAAGACCTAGTTGAGGCTAGGCAAAAATCCTAGTTGCGGCTAGGTGGGAAGACCTAGTTGAGGCTAGGCACAAATCCTAGTTGCGGCTAGGTGGGAAGTCCTAATTGTAATTAGGCACTCTAGGCTTGTATGCTTAGGTTGTAGCAACAAATCCTAGTTGCAGCTAGGTGGGAAGTCCTAATTGTAATTAGGCACTCTAGGCTTGTATGTTTAGGTTGTAACACTTATTTGCAATATAAGTAGGGGTTAAAAATCCTAACCGGGGAGGTTAGGTAGTGGACGTAGATCATTGGATCGAACCACTATAAATTGTGTGTCACTTTCCATTTCTTCCATTCCATTCACTTGCATAGCATATATATATTCATTGATAGTGTATGCTCTATAGTTGTAATTTGCGCATAAAGTTTCAAAAGGGCAATAACTACTCGGTAACCCAATTCACCCCCCCTCTTGGGTGACCTTCAATTGGTATCAGAGGGGGTTATTGCTCAAAGTATTACTAACGTATCTTTGAGTGTTCTTTTTGTGCAAGGATGCAAACTTTAGATCCGGCTCGCCTTCGGGAAGGCAACTCTTCGAGTAGGCCTCCGTATTTTGATGGAACTAACTATGCTCATTGGAAAGTGAGAATGAAATTCTATATTAGAGCACAAAATAGACTCTTATGGGATGCAATTGAAAGTGGTTACACTCCACCGGATAAGCCCTTGAAAGAGTACACCGCCGAGGAGATAAAGATTGAGCTCTCAAATGATCAAGCCATGAATCACTTGTTTTGTGCGCTAAGTGAAAATGAATTTAACCTAGTAAGTGCTTGTCAAACGGCTAAGGAAGTATGGGAGAAGCTTGAGGTACACTATGAAGGTACCATGCAAGTGAAGAAGACCAAGTTAAGAATTCTTGAGGAGCTCTATGAAACTTTCCGAGTTGGGTCCAATGAAGACATAGCCTTCGCCATCACTCGATTCACTAAACTATTGAATGAGATCAAGAATCTTGGAAAGAATTATGATCAAGAAACCTCGGTGTATAAATTCCTTAGAGGCTTGCCTAAGGAATGGGATGCCAAGAAGTATGCTATCCAATCGGCATAAAATCTTGGAGATTACACATTTGATGCATTGTGTGGAGAGCTAACAGTCCATGAATTTGAACTTAAAGACCGAGCAAGATTGGAAGCATTAAGTGGAGGTACTAAGAGTTCAAGAAAAGATATCGCCTTGAAGGCAAATAGCTCCCCTAGTGCATCGGTAGAGATAATTGAAAATGAAGAATCATGTGATGACAATGATCTTGAGGAGGAAGTAGCTATGCTCTCAAGAAAGCTCAACAGGGCCATGTACAAGCGAGACAAGTATAAGAATAAGTTTCGAAGTGAAAGCAAGGGAGGAAAATCAAATGAAACCATATGCTTCGGTTGCGGCAAACCGGGTCACATCAAGGCGGATTGCAAATCCAAGAAGGTGTTTGACAAAGGAAAGAAGAGTTTCAAAGCAACTTGGGATGACTCATCATCATCAAGTTCGGAATCCGAATCGGAAAGCGAGAAGGCAATACTTTGTCTCATGGCACAAGGCGAGGTAAATTCTAACTCTTTTAACTTTGATAATGTTGATGATTTGTATGATGTTCCAAATCTTGATGAGCTTGGGAAAGAGTTGGAAATGGAGGTCAAAAAGACCAAACAACTCAAAAAGAGCTTGACCATTGCAATTAGTGAAATAGAGTCACAAAATGAGACCATTAATGATCTCCAAAGTGACTTAAATGAAGTCATAGAGGAGAGAGATGCTTTAGTCAAGGAAGTAGAGGACTTGACTAGCACGGTGCATAAGTTTACAAATGGTAAAGAAATGTTTGACATGATGTTGGGAGCACAACGACGTGCACTCAACAAAAGAGGCATAGGTTATGGAGCAAACTTGTTAAGTTACAAGAAATTGCTAAATGATGATCGTAGATGCTCTAAATGCAACAAGACTCATGTGGTCGGGAAATGTGCATTACAAAAGGCCAAAGTGGGTAGACTAGCATGGGTAGTTAAAAATGTTTACTACACTAACATTCTCGGACCCAAAGGTGTTTGGGTACCAAAATCTAGTGTGTTTCCCATAGTGTAGGATGCGAGGAAGTACTTGGATAGTGGGTGCTCAAGACACATGACCGGAGATGCACATCAATTTATTGAACTAAAGCGGCATGATGGTGGAAAGGTTACATTTGGAGACAACAACAAAGGAAGAGTTATTGGTCTCGGAACCGTCGGTAACAATTCACTTTCTATTTCTAACGTTTATCTTGTTGATGGATTGAAACATAATTTGCTCAGTATTAGTCAATTGTGTGACAAAGGATTTCATGTTATGTTTGAATCATCGAAATGCATTGTTAGGAATGAGAAGCATGAAACCTTATTTATTGCATATAGAGATAAAAATGTTTATGCCATTAACTTTGATGAGATGAATATGCAAAATGACTCATGTTTGAGTGCACAAAGTGAATGTGATGCATGGTTGTGGCACCGTAGATTAGACACCATTTTCTTCGTGATCACGTCCAAAAGGGCGATGTTAAACTCATCCATGTGCACACAGAGGATCAACTAGCCGATATATTCACTAAGCCTTTGCCTAGAGAACAATTTTCTAAAATTCGGCGTGAGTTAGGCATGTTTCGAGAATCGGACCTTCTACATATGTTTTAGCTATTCCAAACCTTTTTATATGGTGTTAGTGAAGTGTCCATGAAGTTTGAGGAGAATCGGAGCTATATTGCAAAAATCCAAATTTTTTGTCGAAAAATTCCCAGAGAGGAATTAGCGCGCTAATAGTTAAAATTAGCGCGCTAATGATGTACTGACCAAAAATTTCCAGAGGGGAATTAGCGCGCTAATGACACCCATTAGCGCGCTAATAGCGTACGGCCAGGGTTTCTAAAATCATTTCTATCATCAAAATTCACATCTCTCCCAAATTTTTCCTCTCCTCTTGCCGATTCTACTCTACTAGTGTCGTCTCCACCGTGATCTCCACTCCTACAAGGTGATAATCCTCTTCCTTCTTTGTCAATTTCTTCATTTTTTTTTCTCCAAAATGTCGACTCGTCGCACTTCCAACCGTCCCTCTTCTCGTTCGGTCGCCCCCACCACATCTCGTCCTACCCAAGCCACGTCCTCCCGTCGTCCTTCTAGCGGACGTGTTGTTCAATCCTCATCATCTAGTGATCAATCCGAATCCACACACCCCGTCCCAACTCCGGCAAATGCCCCACGACGTGAGGGTCGTGCCAAAGCCGTCCATGAGTCCGCATCGGTCCTAGAGTTAGTGGCTCCACGGCTAACGGATGCCAAAATCCTAAGGCCCGCCATTGTCGATGTCGCCTTTTTTGATAAGGCTCATCTCCCAATTCGGGAAATTTTTGATGCGGCGGGATGGACCACTTTCTGTGCCCACAAGGCTAACTACAACCCCCCCTTGGTTCGAGTTTTCTATTCCAATCTTGAAACTTCGAACCATTTTGTACTACGTTCGTCTGTTGGTAGCAAATCTATTGAGATTACGCCTGAAAATCTCGCTCAACGGCTTCAACTTCCCTTGCACCCTCCTACGACTACGGTTGTGTGCAAATTTCTCAGTTGGCCTTTTGACCGTCTTGAAGTTCTTAATTCCTTCCTTCGGTCAAATAGGACTTTAACCGTTTATCCGACTGGTATAACGGATACTGATTTTAAACTCGTACCTCACCTTCTCCATAAGGTACTTCACAAGGTCATTCTTCCGCGAGGTGGTAGCAAAAACTATGTCACTCTCCTTGACATGTTCATTCTGGGGCACTTACTTCGTATGATACCTCTAAGCATGCCTCATATCATCATTGGCTATATGACGAGCACGTGTAGCTCGGGTCGTCATCTTCCTTATGCTCACATTATCACATCCTACTTGGAGTCTGCCCAAGTAGATCTCGCACTAGGCGGCCGTCCCCTCACTGTATATGACACCATCGACATGGCTACGTTGAAAGCCATGAAATACCGCTACATTCGTGATAGGCAATGGGACTCGGGAAGATGCCATTCCAGATGGTCGGTATTACGGCGGCTATGAGTCTCCCCTCCCTACGGACTCTCCAGTGGCTCCTTTTGATGCGCCAGACTATTTGGAATATAGCTATCAATTTGGCGATGATGACAACGCTGACGATGAAGGAAATGCCAGCCATGATGACCATGATGGTGATGATGAAGGGGCTCAGGACTTTACTGTTCCACAGCAGCAGCAATATGAGTCGGCACAGCCTCCGATTCCTTCTACGTTCGGCGGTTTCACGCCTCCACCGAATATGTCTCCATCATCGGCGTACGTATCTGCACAGCTGGGCTACCTGCACACTTATATGACTCAGTCATTCAATGCCGTCGAGACGAGTATCCAGCATCAGAATGATCGGCTTCGTCGCATTGAGAGTCAATTGCTCCCAGGTTGGACCGCGCGTAATGATCATGCTTCCATCTCTGCACGTCCACCACCATCCTCGAGAAGGAGTGTTTAGATACACCACTACTAGATGAGCATTAGGCTCAAATTTGTCAGTCTTAGGTCTTTCGATTTTTTTGTCAAACTCAAGTTTACGCCACAACTATGTTCTCATTACTTTATGCTATCTATATCATGAATTTTTTGCGTATATCTGAGTTTTCTATATGGATATTTCTTGCTTCACTATGTTTTATCGTTTATGCATTTGTATCGCTACCGTCTATTATTTCTTGATATGCATAAAGTGAGGGGGAGCGTATATTTCTCTCGTACTGTTTCTATTGTGTTTATTTATGGGGATGTTTGGCCCCACTTTTTGATGGTATCAAACGGGGGAGAAAAATGTGGTTGAACTTGAAAAGGTTGATGTGTTTTGAACTTGCATATATGTAATATAAAATCATGAATGCGATATACATTTAGATTATGTTTTACACCTTTAAAGTTCACATTGTTTGTTATCATCAAAAAGGGGGAGATTGTTGGACTAAGTGGTTAGTCACTCACACTCCGACCGAGATTTTGATGGAAACAAACAAGGTGAAAATGTACTAATAAACATCTAGTGTATTTCAGTTTTGTTTAAGGATGCAAAACAACATATCAAGGGTACTCAAGAAATACAAGTTCAAGACTCGGCATTAATGAAGAAATGAAGATGAAAGTTCAAACCGCAATTTGTAATTTCAATGTAAGGTATACAAATTCTTTCATGCAAGCCAAATGCATTAGTCCATGCATATCAAGTTTCTTAAAACATTTTTCAAAGTTATAAGTTTACTTCAAGTTTCAAAGTGGAATTTAAACATATAACTAGGTCTATGAGTTTAAACAATGTGAAACTTTGTGTGGATGGTCATTTGCATATTAGAGATCATTGTAAATGTTTTCGAAAAAGAAAAACTCGTTTTTGAAAGGTCTTTGAAAAGAAAACTGTAAATTTGTAGAAAAGCCCCTAATACATTATGAAATCGTGAATTTCCGTTTTCGGGATTTGTAAAAATATCCGGACCACCCAATTAGACTTAATGACTCATAATAAACGTGTATAACATGTTATATAAGGGTTGGTTAGGTCTCGGACGAGTTTAAGGGTCGCTAACACAAAGGGACAAAATAATTATTTTGAGGTCCCTGCAGTTAGCGCGCTAATGATTTCATCGCGCGCGCTAAGTGCGAGTTAGCGCTCTAGGTCTCAAAGATTAGCGCGCTAATTGCCTATCTCGACACTTTTTTTAAAGTCTGGAAAACACACTTTAATTTGAATTCTTGATCTATTTTGGACCCTTGGATCCCTAGAACGGTCATAAACTGTCAAGATGGAATACCTAACATTATAAAACCACCAAGAACATGGTTTTGTCAAAAAGAAGGATAAAACACACTCAAACTCAAAATCTACAAAGAGAAGAACTTTGATTTTTGTGAAGAAGCAAAAGGAGATCTTTGTGGTCGTTTTTAGTTCTCTAATCCAAAGACTTTTGAGGCTTTCAAAGGAGTACAAGAATCTCTTCAAAGCTGATCTCTTTTGTCACTCTCTTGTTTGTAAGAAAGTCCTAGATCTAAAATCTTGCTTGTGCTTAATCTACATAGTTTTGTGTATTTGATTTGAAAATCATTTTGTTGTGTGTTTGAACACCTTCTTCTTGGGTTTTGCACTGAAATTTATTTTATCAAACCCTAAGATTGATTTGAACAAAAGTTTTGCACTTAAACTTGATTTTTGTTAAACTATTGTTCTTAGACTTGAAATCGGTTTTACATTAACATATTAAGTTTTTAAAACGATTTCACATTTGGGATTTGCAACGAAATCAGTGACATATTTGCATATTCCATTTATTCTCATACTTGCATGCATAAGAGTTGTTAGGCTCTAGGAGGCTTGCTAGTGTTTGAATTTGATACCACTTTGTGTTGTAAAGTGTATCTCATTATTTTTCAGCAACTTAATTGTATTTGTATGATTGTAAGACTTAGTGGAATCTAAGTCAAAGGGGAAGACCTAGTTGAGGCTAGGCAAAAATCCTAGTTGCGGCTAGGTGGGAAGACCTAGTTGAGGCTAGGCACAAATCCTAGTTGCGGCTAGGTGGGAAGTCCTAATTGTAATTAGGCACTCTAGGCTTGTATGCTTAGGTTGTAGCAACAAATCCTAGTTGCGGCTAGGTGGGAAGTCCTAATTGTAATTAGGCACTCTAGGCTTGTATGCTTAGGTTTGTAACACTTATTTGCAATATAAGTGGGGGTTAAAAATCCTAACCGGGGAGGTTAGGTAGTGGACGTAGATCATTGGATCGAACCACTATAAATTGTGTGTCACTTTCCATTTCTTCCATTCCATTCACTTGCATAGCATATATATATTCATTGATAGTGTATGCTCTATAGTTGTAATTTGCGCATAAAGTTTCAAAAGGGCAATAACTACTCGGTAACCCAATTCACCCCCCCTCTTGGGTGACCTTCAAGAATATGTATCATAGTCAAACTATCCTTTAAACCTTTGAAGGCAGCCTTAGACTCATCTGACCAAACAAAATCTACTCTTTTTGTGTTAGCAGAGTCATTGGTAGAGTAATACGAGGGAACCCATCAACGAATCATCTATAATCACTTACTAACCCTAGAAAACTTTGAACCTTTGACATTGTGGTAGGAGTAAGCAAATCCCAAATTGCCTCAAACTTTACTAGATTAATAGATATACCTTCAGCATTAACTATATGCCCAAGAAACTTGGCCTTTGAAGACTAAAATTTGCACTTTCTAAACATGGCATACAACTGATTATCTTTTAGAGTGTGCAATGTAACCCTGAGGTAGTGTGAATGCTCTTCCTCGCTCTTTGAATGTATCAAAATATCATCAACAAACACGATTACAAACTGGTAAAGATAAGGTTTCAACACCCTATTGATCAATTATGCGAACTTAGCAAGAGCTTTAGTGAGCCCAAAGGCATCACTGTAAACTCAAAGTGTACGTAATGAGTACTAAAAGCCATTTTTGGGATATCATCATCAGTAATCCTCAATTGATGATAAACACACCTTAAATCAATCTTCAAGAAATGTCTGGCACCCTTCAACTGATCAAACAAATCATCGATCCAAGGTATTGGTATTTTTTCTTGATAGTTACCCTATTTAGTTGTCTATAATCAATGCACATACATAGGGTTCCATACTTTTTTCAAGAAAAGAATAGGTGCTCCCCACCGTGACATATTAGGATTGATAAATCCCTTCTATAACAACTCCTCAAGCTGAGTTTGTAACTCACGTAATTCCTTCGGTGCCATACGGTACGGAGGAAAATATATAAGTTTGGTACCAGGAATAAGATCAATGGTGAAGTTGATGACACGTTATGGTAAAATTCTAGGCATGTCGGATGGAAATATTTTCGAATTTACAAACCACATGTTTCTCACTAACCTTAAGTTCCTGACCAGGCTCTCCAAATGTGACAACACCCACCATAGCTTCTAAATATCGAGGAGTAGCTTCCCTTCCATGAGTTGCAAATCGTGAAGGATTATAACCTTTATAGACCATAATTTCATAAATTTTAGGGATCTACAAGATTAACCTCTTATTTAAATAGTCAATACTTCCATGGTATGCTAATAACCAATCAATCCCTAGTAGTAAATCATACTCCAGGAACTCCATTACCCTTAAATCATTTGGGAGTTCATTCTCCTCAATTTTGACTGCACATCCCTGACATATCAGGTTAGTATAACTTTCTCACTCATTGTTGTGCTCAAAATCAATAATGTGTTGGCTCTAACAGGTTTCAATATCCACTTATCAACCATTGCACTTGCAACAAAAGAAACTGTAGAACCTGCATCAATCGAAACATGCATATCTCAGCCATAAATGATTAATATACCTTCCACAAGCCTCCAATTGGCCTTTGGATCTACTTCAGTCATTGCGTAAGTCTGCCCTCATGCTGATGGTGTTGTACTACCTACCGATGTGGTCGATGCAATAAAACACTCTCTATGAATATGCACCATTTGCCCACATCTATAGCATATTGTAGAAGTCATATAAAGAAAACTACTAGCTTGAGGAATCTACCCCGATCCACTTGCCTTCTTTGATAAATGTGCTTTGCTCTTGCCCTTACCTCCAAATTGAGGTGGTGGCAAAGTTGGTTTGGTTAGTGATGCTTGAGAAACTGGTGGATAGGTACACTAACAAATGTTGTCCTTGCAGACCCTAACTGTATAGCTACTCCTGCTACACTCCTATGCCTCTTCTTTGGATGAAAAGAAGCATAATTCAAGATTCTCTGACTTCTAGGAAACTGTGGTACTGGTGGTGGCATAAGTATGTTCCAGAAGGTCTAGCTAAAATGTCTTCTTCCTTCTCTATCGCACTCTTTAATATAAAAGGATAGCTAGTACAAGGATGAGAGGAAACCACAACTCAGATCTCGTAATTTAGCTCACCAAGGAACAAATCTATTTTGTTCTCCTCCAGTTCTACCATTTCGGAAGCAAATTTACTTAACTCAGTGAACCTCCTCTCAAACTTCCGTACATACATGGCTTCGTTTTTCAGCTAAATAATGTAACAAGCCAAATTAATTAAACTGGGATTAATGTTCATCTCAAAGATTAATGGTCATAATTTGAGTGTTACATGGATAACTCGGTTGACTCAGACATGAGAACCGAGGGAATATGTTATTTATGGATGATGGTTGTGTATATGTGGTGTTTAAAGTCATTATTATTATATTGCACCGTATGTGTGTATGTTGCTATCGATAAGTTGGTGTGACGGGGAATTACCTCGAAACATGTGTCAAGGTGCAGGGCACTGGGTTTCGGGTAGTTGAGGGATTGGTGTGACCATAAATGTGTCCATAGAAGGTTCTAAGAGCACAAACAATAGGCATTATAAGGGGCCTAATCTAAGTTAATTAGATCAAATATATAAGGACCACAGTTTGGATAAATTAATTGGAACCATTAGATTGATCTAGAGATATGTATTGGCAATCTAGGAACCAAGTGAGTTGCAAATTGATGTCACTTGGAGTACATTAGTGCAGAGTAAGTGGGATATGTATCAAGGTGTGGACCATGAGATGAGTCTCGGGATATGTAAACACATGAAAATCAATAGCTAGGAATCAATCTCACCATAATATATAAAAATAAGTTGATCAACACATGCAAGTCAGGATGAAAGCTTGCTAGAAGGAAGTGATTAGCACTGATTCATGAAGAAAATAAATCGGTTTTGGAGAGGAAAGATCAAGATAAGGTGGTACATAAACTATGTACACATCTCTTTATTTCAAATTGAAATCAGTTCAGGTTTTTGGCCAATTTCAGAGGGTAGATGATTAAGTCTTTATAATTGGTTTATAAATTTGGATTCCTCATTTCAAGGTAATAATTCAGCTATTAAGATGTTCTTAATTTGGTTTTGAAATAAAAAAGATATTAATATTTGAAGTTGTAAGACAAAAAACTAAAATTCTGCATGTTGTATTATGAACTAGCTGTTGGGTTTTGGGGTTCATACGCAGCGGAGATTACAAAACAATTTTGACAAAAACCCCAACAGGATCCGAATCTAATTCCATTAAAACGTTTAAACCAAAAAAGTTTAATCATACCTTAGTCGCAAAATACCTTTCTAAAGGTTGATCGATCTCTAAGGCGCTGCCAACGACGAACGTCCTCAACCAGCAGTCCACGCACGAACGGTGGCCGAGATTCGAAGTGCTAGCATCGAGAGAATACCAAACATTTTGTTTCTCTCCAAAACGATCCACAGCGTACCAAAAAATCCTAAGTCGTTTCTAAAACAAAAATAGAGTTTCGGCCCTTAATCTTTTGTCCGTGTGTTCTAACTTAAAGCGTTTATTTATACGACCCTTGTATATAGATGGTTAAGTGAATTACACATATACCCCTACTTAAAGAAATATAAGTGTAATACACCCCAAGGATGTTTCTATCATGAATTTTATCATATAAAATTCATTTTTATGAACCATCTTAAAACCTAGCAAAACCATTCTTAGTGTGAGACCCAATAGGCTCATACAACGTTGGCAGTGAACCAAAACACATTTTGGTATACAAGTCATAAGCGGCCTCTAGCAAGACATTATGACTATCCAAGTCGTACGAATATCAAATCGATATAACCTAATCAATAGTGTATATACCATCCTTTTGTCACACGATATCCTTTTGATCAAACATAAGGCATGGAATTGTCATCCAACATGTTCAGTCGTACTAGTCTCGATCTCTAGGTAGACCGAAAACATCCAAGTGACATTGATCAATATCGATTCACTTAGGCTAGGCATTTTAACGGTCTAACACATCGAGGGATCTACTAGATATCTCTCTTTATATTAGAGGGACAAGTTCTATCTCGATTACACAACTTCATCACATTGCTCACACAGTAACCAATCACACCTTTATAATCGTCCGGTTAAAGACAACGTTTGATAGTGTCAAATCACTATGTTCCTAATGTTGAAGTCTTTGGTAATCTTAAGTCAGAGGACTGAAAAATATACCTATCATGAGAAACAACTTTGACTTAATCCATGTGATGTTCTCATAGCGGGTCGGTCCAGTACTTTGTTCCCTAACAAGTACTCGTGATCTTGATTCATATCCTTATAAGTATAATCATCATATGATCATCAATCAAGACTCACACTAGTCTTAATTCATTATAGTTCCCAATATAATGATCGACTAGGGACATTTAGGATATTTCTGTAAATACCCATGGATCTTATTATAATGTAAACATGCAATTTAATTCTAATAAACAGCAAATGAAGTCCTCTATTTTATTAACTAAAAGTATTCATGAAGACTGTTAATGGATTGACCTAGGGCACATGCTCCAACATCTCCCACTTGCACTAGGGCCAATCATACATGCATCTAATACCTAATGATCTAACATGACCATCATGTTTTGCTTGTGGACGAGCTTTTGTCAATGGATCCGCAACGTTGTCTTCGATGAGTACTCGCAAATCTTTACGTCTCCCCTCTCAATAATTTCTCTCGATGAGATGAAAATGCCTGTATATGTTTGGATCTGTGGTGCGATCTAGGTTCCTTGGCTCACATTGCTATTGCCCCGTTATTGTCACAATATAAACAAACGGGGTTAGCAATACTTGGAACCACACCTAGTTCGAAATGAACTTTTTTATCCAAATCGCCTCCTTTCTTTGCATCGGACGCCGCAATATACTCACTTTATGTTGTAGAATCTATCTTGCTTCGAACTTTTCCACTTTCATCGCACCCCCATTCAAAGTAAACACATATCCAGATCGCGATCTAAAATCATCTATATCGGTTTGAAAACTTGCATCTGTGTAACCATTTACAACTAGATCATTTTCAAAACCTCCATAGACCAAGAACACTTCGTTATTCCTTCTTAAGTATTTAAGAATGTTCTTTACTGCTATCCAGTGACTCTCACCAGGATCTCGATGATATCTCGCTTGTAGTGCTCGAAGCATATGATACATCAGGTCGAGTGCATAACATGGCATACATGATAGATCCAATAGCTGATGCATATGGAATCTTATTCATACGATCTCGCTCATCATTTGTCTTAGGACATTGAATCTTGCTGAGACTTATGCTATGAGACGTTAGCAACAATCCTCTTTTAGAGTCTTGCAAACTGAACCTATTCAGCACCTTGTCTATGTAAGCACTATGACTTAGACCGAATAGCCTCTTAGACCTATTCCTATAGATCCTTATCCCTAGGATATAGGCTGCATCTCCTAAGTCTTTCATTTAGAAACACTTCCCTAACCAAGACTTGACATTCTTCAATGTTGGGATGTCATTTCCAATGAGTAATATATCATCAACATACAGTACCAGAAAAACAACTACACTCCCACTGACCTTCTTGTATACACAAGGCTATCTTCGTTCTTAATAAAAACAAAATCCTTCATTGCTTCATCAAAACAAAGATTCCAACTCCGAGAAGCTTGCTTTAATCCATAAATGGATCTTTGAAGCTTGCATACCTTCCTAGAATTCTCAGGATCTACAAAACCTTCGGGTTGTATCATATACACGTCCTCGAGCAGCTTTCCATTAAGAAATGTTATTTTTACTTCCATTTGCCATATCTCATTGTCATAATATGCAGCAATGGAAATTTAAATTCTTATGGATTTAAGCATGGCTACTAGCGAAAACATTTCATCATAATCAACACCTTGAGTCTGCCTGAAACCTTTTGCTACAAGTCTTGCTTTAAAAGTATGCACTTTGCCATCCATGTCAGTTTTCTTCTTGTAAACCCATTTAAATCCAATGGTCTTACCACCTTCAGGTAAATCAACCAAGTTCCAAACTTGGTTATCATACATGGATTGCATCTCAGAGTTCATGGCACTTAGCCATTTATCTAAGTCTGGTCCAGACATAGCCTCCTGATAAGTGGTAGGCTCATTTTGATCCATAAGTAACACATCACGACTATCAGTAATGAGAAATCTAAATCTCTCTGGCTCACGTCTTACCCTACTAGATTTGTGTGGGCCTTATGCCACTTGTGGAGGTTTAACTGGTTCAGAACGTTGGTGAACTTCCAGTAGCGGTTCATGGTTTATTTGTGATTCTTGAACTTCTTCAAGATTTATTTCTCTCCCACTAGTGTCTTTTGAAATAAATTGTTTTTCCATAAAGGCACCATACCGAGCAACAAACACTTTGTTCTCAGCGGGATTATATAGGTAATATCCTTTTGTTTCCTTAGGATACCTCACAAATAAACACTTGCCAGATTTAGGTGCTAGTTTTTCTGAGACTTTTCGTTTTACGTAACTCTCACAACCCCAAATCTTAAGGAAAGACAAACTAGGTCTCTTTCCATACCATATCTCATATGGTTTTTTATCAACCGCTTTAGAAGGAACTCGATTTAGAGTGAAAGTTGCAGTTTGTAATGCATAACCCCAAAAGGATAATGGAAGATCTGCGTGACTCATCATAGATCAAACCATATCTAATAAGGTTCGATTTCTCCTTTCAGAAACTCCATTCCACTGTGGAGTTGCTGGTGGAGTCAATTGGGAGACAATCCCACAATTTCTAAGATGATCATCAAATTTTAGGCTCAAATATTCACCACCTCGATCTAACCGAAATATTTTGATAGTTTTACCAAGTTGATTATGCACTTCATTTTGAAACGTTTGAAACGTCTCAAATGATTCAGTTTTATGTTTCATTAGATATACATAACCATATCTGCTGAAATCATCAGTAAATGTAATGAAGTACGATAACCTCCTCTAGCCATTGTGTTTATAGGACCACATACATCAGTATGTATTAGACCCAATAAATCACTTGCGCTTTCACTGTGTCCAGTAAAGGGACTTTTAGTCATCTTGCCTAGTAAACAAGATACGCATGTTTCATATGTTTCTAAATCAAATGAATCTAGAAGTCCATCTTTATGGAGCTTCGTTATGCGTTTCTCGTTTATGTGCCCGAGACGACAATGCCAAAGATAGGTATGATTCAAATCATTTGACTTCAATCTCTTTGTATCTATGTTAAAGACTGGAGTATCAATGGACCTTTTCATGCTTAGAATATAAAGACCATCACACAAATCAGCATTTGCATAAAATATACCTTTACGAGATATTTGAATCCAAAATTAAGTCATTTAAAACATTTTTAACTAAGCCAGGCCCACATCTAACTAATTATCTTATCCTAATCCAATTAGGACTTAAGATATTTGAATCCTAGCATATCACCAATAACAAAATTCTTCATATTTATCTCTTATCCAATAGGGATAACGAAACTGATTTTGCTAATATCTATTAATCTAATTTGTTATCCATCTCTTATCAAATAGAAATTTCATAACAAAATACATATAAAGAGATAAATAAAAATTTTTGAAGATTAATTATTTGCAATTTCGGTCCTCATCCAAATAATCACAAACATGTCATTGAATCATGAACTACTATCCCAATCGAACATAATCATATTAGTTTTGAATTAATATTCATACTTATACAATTTAAGAAACGTAAAACAATGTAACCTAAATATGCAAACAGAATTACAGAGATTTCATCCATGCATCAATACATAAAAAATAAAGATTATACCTAATGTTGTTATGGATCACAAAACACGAAATTCAATTCATTAAAATTATTTGAATTAACCTAACATGGCTACTAGGATGTACGAAACTGATTTCAATTAAATCACGAATATATGTATCATATACACAAAACATGATAATAAATCTCACAGAAAACTTATGGATATCACATACACATCAACTATTAACATGCTTTTAATCATATATCATGTATATATCAGAAGAAAACATGCAATTTTTTTAATGGAATCGAACTCGAAGGCTCTGATACCACTATCGGGTTTTGTGGTTCATACGCAGCGGAGATTACAAAACAATTTTGAAAAAAACCCCGACAAGATCCGAATCTAATTCCATTAAAACGTTTAAACCAAGAAAGCTTAATCATACCTCGGTCGCAAAATAACTTTCTAAAGGTTGATCGATCTCTTAGGCGCTGCCAACGACGAACGCCCTCTACCAGCAGTCCACACACGAACGACGGCGGAGATTCGAAGTGTTAGCTTCAAGAGAATACCAAACCTTTTGTTTCTCTCCAAAATGATCTAGAGCGTACCAGAAAACCCTAAGTCATTTCTAAAACTAAAATAGAGTTTTGACCCTTAATCTTTCGTCCGTGTTCTAACTTAAAGCGTCTATTTATACAACCCTTGTATATAGACGGTTAAGTAAATTACACATATACCCCTACTTAAAGAAGTATGAGTGTAGGACACCACAAGGACGTTTCTGTCATGAATTTTATCATATAAAATTCATTTTTCTGAACCATCTTAAAATCTCGCAAAACCATTCTTAGCGTGCGACCCAACAGGCTCATACAACGTTGGCAGTGAACCAAAACACATTTTGGTATACAAGTCATAAGCGGCCTCTAGCAAGACATTATGACTTCCCAAGTCGTACGAATATCAAATCGATACAACCTAATCAATAGTGTATATAACATCCTTTTGTCACACGATATCCTTTTAATCAAACATAAGGCATGGAATTGTCATCCAACATGTTCAATCATACTAGTCTCGATCTCTAGGTAGACTGAAAACACCCAAGTGACATTGATCAATATCAATTCACTTAGACTAGGCCTTTTAACAGTCTAACACATCGAGGGATCCACTAGATATCTCTCTTTATATGATAGGGACAAATTATATCTCGATTACACAACTTCATCACATTGGTCACATAGTAACCAATCACAACCTCTATAATCGTCCGGTTAAAGACAACGTTTGATAGTGTCAAATCACTATGTTCCTAATGTTGAAGTCTCTGGTAATCTCAAGTCAGACGACTGAAAAATATACCTATCGTGAGAAACAACTATGACTTAATCCACGTGATGTTCTCATAGTGGTTCGGTCCAGTACTTTGTTCCCTAACAAGTACTCGTGATCTTGATTCGTATCCCTATACGTATAATCATCATATGATCATCAATCAAGACTCACACTAGTCTTAATTCATTTTAGTTCCCAGTATAACGATCGACTAGGGACATTTAGGAAATTTCTGTAAATACCCATGGATCTGATTATAATGTAAACATGCAAATTAAATATAATAAACAACAAATGAAATCCTCTATTTTATTAACTAAAAGTATTCATTAAGACAGTTAATGGATTGACCTAGGGCACATGCCCCAACACTAGCATATGTAATTTGGTTATAACTTGCTCATTTAAGTTTAAATGAATCCAATGTTGTAGCATTTGAAAGCTAACTCAAATAGAAACAACTTTGTCCCTTCGAAAACTTTTAATTCAATTGTTTTCATGTCTAAAAGTGCTTTACAAGTAGGTGATTGAATGCAGTAGAAGATATTTGAAACTAAATCATTAAAAGGCATAATTCCCTAATTACGTATCTAAATGACTTGACCTTTTAATATGTTGTTATTCGGTATGTTAGCTGCCTTAGAACCGAAAATTGCAATTTTTGAAACTATAGATTGGGAGAAACAAATTTTCTAATTTCGCTGGTCATAATAGGTTTCAATTTAAGCTACGTTTAGTAGAATTATGATATCACTTTCATTTAGAATTAGAATTTCACAAATCAAACCTCTTAGGAAATCTAGGATAAAGACCAACAAACTTTATACTAGTAGAAGATTTTGAGATTTGGACTATTTCATGCCTAAAAATGTGTTGCAACATAAGATTGAATTGAGACTTTATTCAGTCTTTGGGAGTTCAATTTAAAAAAAAATCAACCAATAGATACACAATAAAAACACTTAACTAACTTCAGGGACTGAAAGAACATAGCTTGCGTAACGAAAGCTAGGTGGGGTCGGTGTAACAGCCTAAAATTTATAATCGTGTTGAATTCCTTAAACAGGTTCACCGACCTATACCGTAGGACCAACATCGTGATAAACACACATATAGAGGCATGTTGACACATTATATTTTATATTTATTGTGATGTTTTCCTAGTGTAATGTATTTATGTAGATTATTTAAGTCACTTTATCCATTTGTAGGTGTCAAGACATGAGCAAAAACGCTGCTCGAGATGCTTGATGGTATGGGACTAGGGCAGAGAGTGAACGTGGTAAATATGTTTAGACTTAATATAACTTTAAATATTGATTTTATGTGGCTATAGTTAGTCTTATATTAAATGTACCTAAGTTAAACAACTTAAAATATTAACCATGTGATGATTCTCGAGACATGTGTTGACACATCTAAAGGTCAAGTGAGTTTAATTTGGTGTCACTCAACATGAATTAGTGGAGATTTAGTGGGACACATGCCAATATGTAAATCTTTAGATAGGTCTCGGGATACGTATGCACTTCAAGATCAATGGCTACTATTTAACCTTATCTAATGCATATAGAAGGTGAAGATCAACACATGCAATTCATTCATTTCATTCTCAAAACCCTGCTAGAGAGTAGGAGAGTTGTTGGAGGAAGAAGAAGACCTGCAATCTAGGTGTGGAAAACTGATCAAACTAGTGTTCATCTAACTAGGTAACTTCTCTACACTATAGATTTAGTTCAAATCAATGAACTCATTTATTTGATGTTGAGGGTTGTTGTTTTATGTTGTGGTTGATGTCATGGAATGCTAAAAGTGTGTATAGAGGTTCCTTAGGCATTAACATGGCCTATGTGTAGAGCAAACTCGAAATTCTATTTAAAGAATTTTAGGTTTTCCTGCGCATATCGCTATAGGTAGAAAAATTGGAGCGTTAAATTTTATTAGCGCGCTAGATAATTTTGGTAGCACATTCATAAGGTCATTAGCGTGCTAACTAGGGTCATTAGCGCGATAGGTGCTTGGGCGGTACAAAAATTTAAGCTTTCTAAAATTAACCAAAACATTATAAACAAGTCTAATACCCTAGTTAATGGCCTAAGCACACTTCAAAACAAATCAAACAACTCCAATAAAACTTAGGGGACGTCTCGAGAGTTTAGGAACGCGTTTTGGGGTGTCGGGAGGCTGGATAAGCTAGGATAAACTTTATGACTTGTGAGTAAAACTGTGAAAGTTCTCTATTTCATTTCATTGACTCTTATTGATTTATAGTCTATTTGTAAACATTGCTAGTTTAATCCCACATCGCGTTGTTCTTATTGAAACCACACCCAAGAGGGGGGTGAATTAGGTGTATCGAGAGAAGTTATCGCCTTTTTAAAATAATTCAATAATAAAGATGCTATACGCTCACTCAAACATAAGTATGAATGTAACGCAAGATGAAAGGGATAAAAGAGATTGAAAGAGACATGCAATTTATAGTGTTTCAATCTAATGATATATATTCACTACCTAACCTCCCTCGTTAGGATTCTCAAACCACCACTTATATTGCCAATAAGTGTTACAACCTAAACGTATAAGCTAAGAACACCTAATCACCAATTAGGACTTCCTACCTAGCCACAACTAGGGTTTATGCCTAGCCTCAATGAAGTCTTCCCTTCGACTTAGATCCCGCTAAGTCTTACAATCAGCCACTTACAAAGAATAGATGAAAATAATCAAATTCAATTTACAAAGTAAAGCGGGACCAAATTCAAATACGAGCAAGCCTCCTAGAGCCTAGCCACTCTTATGCATGCAAATATGAGAACAAATAAGAAATGCAAGTATATCACTGAGTTCGTGCAAATCTCAAATATGAAATCGTTTGAAATGAATCAACTAAAACAAATACGGTTTCAAATCGAAACAACAAGTGGTTTGATAAAAATCAAGTTTAAGTGCAAACACTTGTCTAAACCAGTTCTATGGTTTAGTAAATCAAGTTTAAGTGTAAAAATCAAGGCAAATGTGTTCAAGAACACAACTAATGATTTCCACAAGTCAAACACACAAAAATATGAAATTTAAGCACAAGAAAAGCTGGGAAATAGGACTTTCTTACAACCTCGAGTGAGTGATTTGAAAATCAATTCTGGAGTGGATGTTGTAAGCTTTATTATAATGCCTTAATTATGCTTGTTTCGAGAATGATTTAGTTGCCTCGAAAGATTACAAGTGATAGCACACAAAAATCCAAGCTTCTTTTTTGACATACAATAAAAACAATATGGTTTTCTTGCTTGATAAGACAATAGAATGTTCTAACTAGTTTTAGAATATTCTACATTCATTTTTAATAGTTTTTTACCATTTTAGAGATCCAAGAGATTAGATTTGATCGTTTATTCAAATTAAAGTGTGATTTTCGGCTTTATGAAAAAACCAGTCAGAAAGGCAATTAGTGCGCTAATATTGGATCCTAGCGCGCTAATCCTCTAAGCTAGCACGTTAATTCTGAACATTAGTGTGCTAACTCTACAATTAGCATGTTAATATTACTATTAGCACGCTAATTGTTAGGGGCCTTAAAATAAATATTTTTAGCTATAGAGTTAGCAACCCCTTAGCGCATCCGGGACCTCACGAAACCTCTTATAACATGTTATACATGTTTGTTAAGGGTCATATAACCTGTTTTGGTGGTCTGGATGTTTTCACAAATCCTGGAAATGGAAAATCCTAGTTTCACGACTTATATAAGGGTTTTTCTGCAAATACATAGTTTATCTTTTCAAAAGTCTTTCAAAACAAGTTTTTCATTTATGAAAACTTCCACGATGGTTTTTAAAGTACGATGTGAATATAAAAACATGGTTTCACATAGCTTGAGCTTATAAGACTGATTGAAGTGGTGAGTTTCATTTAAAACTATAAAATGATCACTTGAAATTTGCAAAACGATTTGAAAAACATGATATGCATGAACTAATGCATTAGGCTTGCATTAATGAACTTGTGTACCTTACATCAACGTTACAACATGTAATATGATATTTCATCTTCGTTTCCTCATATGAACCGAATCTTGAACTTGTATGGCTTGAACACTTAAGATGTGATATTCTACAAGCTTTAACTAACTAAAACACATTTGATAAAATTATAGTATACTTTCACTTTGTTTGTTTCCATAAAAATCCCGGGTTGAGTAAAAGTGACTAACCACATAGTCCAACAATCTCACCTTTTTTGATGATAACAAATAATGCGAACTTGACAATCAAAAACATAATTCACATGTATTCATATCCATAGTGCAATTTCAAACAATCTCAAGTTTGATGCATACATTTCTCCCCCTCACAACAAGCATAATTGAAAACGAGCAATGAAAGTCATTCACATGCAACAAATATAGCGCAATGAACAAAAAAAAAATAGTAACTCAGAGATATGGAAAAGATTTTCATGATATTAAATGCTGAAAATGAACATTAATATAGTTGTGGCCTAAACAGTCGAGTCTACAACATAGCAAGTGTACATCAAAACACTGAAAAGTAACATAGATGAGCCTAGTGATTTCCCAAACTATGTTATACCTAGATAATCCTCCTAATGAGACGATGTTCGACACGCAAAACTGGAGGCGAGGTCAACACGTTGGCCTAACTGGCAGTAGATGGCCCTCTATGCGACGATGTTGATAACCCTAACGCTCAAAGCCGGTGTCGATGGCTATGAAGGTCTGGGTCATGTAATCCTGCATATAACACAACTGTGTTGAGAGGTACGCCGTCGATGGAGACATTTCGAAAGGAGGGCAGCGCCATAAAATGTCAAATAGTGTATAGGCTATTGTTGTTGTTGTGACTGCTGCTGTGGAGGTAGTGGAGCCGCAAAGTCCTGGTGAACCTCATCATTACCATCATCACCATGAGGAAACAAAAAGCAATAGTCCAGGTAGTCTTTCTCATTAAAAAATTGGAAGATCGGTGGGAAATGGAGACTCATATCACTCGTAGTACTGACCATCTAGGATATCTTCCTCTCGAATCCATCTATGTACCGGACTGATATCTCGGTACTTCATGGCCTTCAGAGTGGCCATGTCAATGGTGTCATAGGCAAAGATTGGACGACCACCTAAACTGATGTCCACCTGGGCTGACTCTAGATAATAAGTGATGATATAGGCGTATGGGAGATGGCAACTAGAACTACACGTGCTAGTCATGTAGCCGATGATAAGGTAGGGCAAACTAAGAGGGATTTCATGAAGTAGGTGCTCGAAGGTAAACATGTCAAGTAAAGTGATGTAGTTCTTACTACCGATAGGTGGAAGATTAAACTTATGCAAAACTTTGTGAAATAGGTAAGGCATAAGCTTGAAGTTAGTGTTAGTGACTCTGGATGGATAAACGGTGAGTTCCCTGTAGACCGTGTGAAAATTTTAACACCTCAAGCCATTAAAATAACCAACTAAGAAACTTACACCCAACGGTAGTGGTAGGAGGGTACAAAGGAAGGTCAAATCATTCAGTGAGGCTCTATGATGTAATCTCGATAGACCGACCACCGACAAACCACTGAATGACAAAGGAATTCATTGTGGCGAGATTGGAATGAAAGAATCGAACTAATGGTGCATTATAGTCATCCTTATACTGATAGAACGTAGCCCACCCCAATTTGGAGTGGACCTCTCATATAGGGGAAGAGCCTTGTCGAAGATCGTGAGATCGACAAAGGTGGGCTTAAGGATTTTGGCATCCATAAGCCGTGGGCTGAATGACGCCAAAATGGACTTAAGCTCGTATAGGGATTTCGATCTACCATCTTTTTTAGGGGCATTGGCTGAGACAGTGGCTGAGGTATCGTTACGGTGACTAGAAGTCCTAGTTTTACGACGAGATGATGATTAGGTGGCGGTGTGGGACGGTGCTGATGAATGGGCGGACTCAGACTCACTACTAAATGATGAAGACTCGATAACATGACACGTAGGAGGATGATGGGAGGACGACGCAGGGGCGGGAAAGGCAATGGAACAGGTAGCGGGATGAGTAGTGCAACGGGCAAAGGTTCGACTAGTCGACATATGTACAAACTCAGGGATAGAGACAACAATGATGGTTCAATCCTGGGGCTAAGAAGTAAAAACACCCATATTGACAAAAAATTAATGGAATTTACCAAGGGATCGTGGGAGAGTCATTAGAGATGATGAAGACCCAAGAAGATAGGAGTGGTGTGTGAAAAGAAAAATTTAGGGCAAAAAATAGTGATATACCGGTCTTCGCCAAAAGACATTAGTGTGCTAATGATGTGGATAAGTGATCTAGGCCATGGACGATTAGCATGCTAGGTCATTGCATTAGCACGCTACTTGCTCTCTAGAACTTGAAATTAAATTTTTTGAGTTTTTGACGAACCCGATTCACCTCATACTTCATGGACACTTCACTAACAACATATAAAAAGGGTTGGACCAACTAAAACATGCGTAGAAGGTCCGATTCGCAAAACATGCCTAATTCGTGCCGAATCTTAAAAAATTGGTCTCTAGGTAATGTCTTGGCGAAGATATCTGCTCGTTTGTCCTCTGTGGGCCTGTGGATTAGTTTAACGTCGCCCATTTGGATGTGATCGCGAATGAAATGGTGCCTAATCTCAATGTGCTTAGCGCAGGAGTGTAACATCAGATTTTTTGATATGTTGATTGCACTTGTGTTTATCACAATAAGTTTCAGCACAACCAACTTTGATTTGGTAATCCTTAAGCTATGGTTTCATGTACAAAACTTGAGCACAACAACTTTCGGCAGCCACATACTCGGCTTCAGCAGTAGACAAAGCAATAGAATTTTGCTTTTTGCTAAACCATGATATAAGTTAATTTCCTAGCAAATGACAAAACCCGTAAGTGCTTTTCCTATCCATTAGACTCCCCGCATAGTCATAATCGACAAAACTTTGGAGTTCGGTACTTTTGACTTTGTTAAACCACAATCGTAAATCTTGTGTCCCACTAAGATAACGAAATATTCACTTGACACATTACAAATGAGATTCCTTAAGTTCGGATTGAAATCTAGCACATAACACACATTAAACATAATATCGGACCTATTACCGATCAAGTATAGGAGACTACCAATCATGCAATGGTAAAGTTTAGGATTTATAGATTTTTCTAGTTGGTCTTTGTCCATTTTGATAGTGGAACTACTAGGAGTGTCACATGCTTTCAAATTTCCAAATTTAAGTTTCTTTAGCATGTCCCTCACATACTTCGCTTTGTTTATGAAAATTCCATGTTTGGATTGCTTAATTTGCAAGCTTAAGAAGTATGTTAGTTCACCTATCATGCTCATTTCAAATTCATTAGTCATTGACGATGAGAATTCATCTCATAAGAGTTTATTGGATGACCCAAAGATAATATCATCCATGTAAATTTGAACAAGTAGCATGTCACACTTTGTAATTAAAATGAACAAAGTAGGATCTAGCATTCCTTAATCGACCCTTTGTCAAGTAGAAATACACTAAGTCGGCCATACCAAGCTCTAGGAGCTTGTCTCAATCCATACAAGGCCTTTTGAAGATGATAGACATACTTTATATTACCATGGTCTTCAAAACCCAATGGTTGTTCTACATATACCTCTTTATTGATGAAGTCATTTAAGAATGCACTTTTGATTTCCATTTGGTATAGTAGAAACCCATTATAGCAAACATAAGCAAGCAACATCGGAATTGCTTCTAGTCTTGCTACTGGTGCAAGGGCTTCTTCATAGTCAATTCCTTTCTCTTGCTTATAGCCTTGTGCAACCAACCTAGCCTTGTTCCTTACAATCTCACCCTTCTCATTCTTTTTGTTTCTAAAGACCCATTTGGCGCCTATGCTAGTATGGTCTTTAAGTCTAGGTGCTAGTGTCCATACCTTATTCCTAACAAAATGACCTAGTTCCTCTTGCATAGCCATGATCCAAAACTCATCACCTAAGGCATCATCTATCTTGGTGAGCTCGTTTGTGATATAAAAGTCATGTGTCCTTCATATCGGTGCAATGATGACCTAGTGGTTATTCCTTTGTTTGGATCACCAATAATTTGTTGCGAGGGATGGCCTATAAGAAGTCTTGAGTTCTTAGGTGCACTAGGTTCGGGTTCCATACTCACTTTAACCACTTGACTATTGAATGTTTGGCTTAGGGTGACATCATCATCATCAATCCTCAATTTTTCCAAAGGAGCATCATTTTCACTTTGGGATCTACTTCATCAAATTTGACATGAATAGACTCCTCCATGGTTTTGGTAGATCTATTGAACACCCTATATGCTTTGCTATACTTGGAGTAGCCTAAAAAGTGCACACATTTGACTTTAGGTCAAATTTGTCCAAATGATCCTTATCATTTAGAACATATAAAGTGCAACCAAATACCTTGAAATAACTTATGTTGGGCTTTCGGCCTTTCCAGAGTTCATAAGGAGTTCTTTTCACTTGTTTTCAGACATTTTCCCTATTAAGAACATAGCACATCGTGTTTATGGCTTCGGCCCAAAAGTGCTTAGCTATGTTGTACTCATTTAGCATGGTCTTATACATCTCTTGGAGGGTCCTATTCTTTCTTTCTACTACTCCATTTTGTTGTGGTGCACTAGGAAAAGATAGTTTGTGTGTGCATCCTTATTTAGCACAAAACTCCTCTAAGTTCCAATTGACAAACTCACCCCCTGACCACTCCTAATGGTGGTAATTTTATACCTCTTCTCATTCTCAACCAAAGCATAAAATTTCACAAACACATCAAACACTTCATGCTTTTGAGCTAGAAAATAAATCCATGTATACCTAGTAAAATCATCAACAATGACAAAGCAATATGATTTACCCCTAGACTTTGTGTTTGGGTGGGTCTGAACAAATCCATATGGATAAGTTCCAATGCTCTAGTTACATCACTTGTTACTTTCGTCTTAAATGACGATTTCACTTACTTACCAATGAGACAAGGTTCACATTCCTTATCTTTTTTACAAGTGCATTTAGGTAGAACCTTGACGAGATCATGCTTGGCCAAGTTGGATGAGTTTTCCATGCTAGAATGTCCTAGTCTACGGTGCCACAACCGTGCATCATATTCATTTTGAGCACTCAAACATGAAACATTTTGCATATGCATCTCATCAAAGTTAATGGCATAAACATTCTTATCTTTATATGCAAAAAATATAGTTTCATGCTTCTCATTCCTAATAATGCATTTTGATGATTCAAATATAACATGAAATCCTTTGTCACACAATTGACTAATGCTAAGTAAGTTATATTTCAAACCATCAATAAGATAAACATTAGAAATGGAAAGTAAATCGTTACCAACGGTTCCAAGGCCTATAACCTTTTCTTTATTGTTGTCCCTGAATATGACCTTTCCACTATCATGTCGCTTTATTTCAATAAATTGATGTGCATCTCCGGTCATGTGCCTTGAGCACCCACTATCCAGGTACTATGGGGTGTTCTTCCTCGTATCCTACACAATGGGAAAAACATTAGAGTTTGGTAGAAAAATACCTTTAGGTCTAAGAAAGTTAGTATCATAAACATTATTAACTACCCATACTAGTCTACCCATTTTGGCCTTTTGTGAGGCACATTTCCCAACATGAGACCTATTGCATTTTGAGCATCTACGGGCATCATCCAGCAATTTCTTGTAACTCAATAAGTTCACTCCATAGCCTATGCCTCTCTCGTTGAGTGCACGTCGTTGTGCTCTCAACATTATGACAAACATCTCTCTACCATTGGTGGACTATGCACCATACTAGTCAAGTCCTCTACTTCCTTGACTAAAGAATCTCTCTTTTTTAGGACTTTATTCAAGTCTCTTCGGAGATCATTAATGGTCTCATTTTGTGACTCAATTTCACTAATTGCTATGGTCAAGCTTTTTGTGTTGTTTGGTCTTTTTGACCTCCTTTTCCAACTATTTCCTAAGCTCATCAACATTATGAACATCATCAAATTTGAAATCGTTAGAGTTTACCTCACTTTTTGCCATGAGACAAAATATTTCTTTCTTACTTTCTAATTTGGATTCGGAACTTGATGAAGATGAATCATCCCATGTCGCCTTGAAGCTCTTCTTGCCTTTTTTCTTGTCCAACACCGTCATGGACTTGCATTCCACCTTGATGTGGCCTGGTTTGCCACACCCGAAACATATGTTCTCAATTGACTTTCTTCCCTTGCTTCCACCCATGAACCTCTTCTTGTACTCGTATCGCTTGTACATAGCCTTGTTAAGATTTCTTGAGAGCATGTCTATTTCCTTCTTAAGATCATTTTTATCACTAGATTTCTCATCTTCAATTATCCCAACCTATGGAGCCGGTAGGCTATTTACCTTCAAAATAATCTTTTTTCTTGAACTCTTAGTAACCCCACTCAATGCTTCCAATATAGCTTGGTCATTTAGTTCAAATTCATGGATCGTTAGCTCTCCATACAAGGCATTAAAAGTGTACTCTCTAAGGTTTTGCACCGATTGAATATCATACTTCTTAACATCCCATTCCTTAGGCAAGCCTCTAAGGAATTTGTACAGCGAAGTCTCTTTATCATAGTTCTTTTCAAGATTCTTGATCTCATTCAAAAGCTTAGTGAATCGAGTGATGGCAGTCGCTATGTTTTCATCGGATCCAACTCAAAAAGTCTCATAATGCTCTTCAAGGATTCTCAACTTTGTCTTCTTCACTTGAAGTGTACCTTTATAGCGTACCCCAAGATTCTCCCACACTTCCTTGGCCATTTGACAAACACTAACTTGGTTGAATTCGTTCTCATTTAGCGCAGAAAATAAATGATTCATGGCTTAATCATTGGAGAGCTTAATCTTGGTCTCCTCGGTGGTGTATTCTCTCACAAGCTTATCCGATATAGTGTACCCATTCTTAATGGAGTCCTACAAAAGTCTAGTTTGCGCCTTATGGTAGAACTTTATCCTTACTTTCCAATGAGCATAGTAGGTTCCATCAAAATATGAAGGCTTACTCATGGAGTTGCCTTCCCTAAGGCGAGCCGGATCTAAAGTTTACATCGTTACACAAAAACACTCAAAGATTCATTAGTAACACTTTAAGCAATAACCCGCTTTGATACTAATTGAAACCACACCCAAGAGGGGGGTGAATTGGGTGTATCGAGAAGTTATCGCCTTTTTAAAATAATTTAAGAATAAAGATGATATATGCTTACTCAAACGCTGGCATGAATGCAATGCAAGATGAAGGGGATAGAAAAGATGGAAATAGACACGCGATTTATAGTGGTTCGATCCAATGATCTACATCCACTACCTAACCTCCCTGCTTAGGATTTTTAAACCCCACTCATATTGCCAATAAGTGTTACAACCTAAACGTAAAGCCTAGAATGCATAATCATCAATTTCAACTTCCTACATAGCCTCAAATAAGATTTATTCCTTACCTCAACTAGGTCTTCCCTTCAACTTAGATCCCATTAAGTCTTACAATCAGCCACTTACAAAGAATAGATGAAAATAATCAAACTTTACAAAGTAAAGCGGCACCAAATTCAAATACGGGCAAGCCTCCTAGAGCCTAACCACTCTAATGCATGCAAGTATGGGATAAAACGCAAGTGTATTACTGATTTTATGCAAATCTCAAATATGAAACAACAAATGAATCGATAAAAACAAATCCAGTTTTGAGTAAAAAAATAAGAGGTTTGATAAAAATCAAATTTAAGTGAAAACTCTTGTCCAAACCAGTCCTAGGGTTTAGTAAATCAAGTTTAAATGTAAAACCCAATGCAAATGTGTTCAAGAACACAACAAATGATTTCCACAAGTCAAGCACACAAAAAATTTGAGATTTAAGCACGAGAAAAATCTAGGAAATTGGACTTTCTTACAACCCTAGATAGTGATTTGAAAATCAGTTCTGGAGTGGATGTTGTAAGCTTTAGAATGCCTCAATAACACTGGTTTCATGAGTGATTCAGTTGCCTCGAAAGATTACAAGTGATAACGTTCAAAAATCCAAGCTTCTTCTTTGAAAAATAATGAGCATAATAAGGTTTTCTTGCTTGAAAAGACAATAGAATGTTCTAGGTGGTTTGAGAATACTCTACATTCCTTTTAATAGTTTTTAACCATTTTAGAGATCTAAAGGCTCAGATTTGATCATCTATTCAAATTAAAGTGTGATTTTTAACTTCATAAAAAGGTTGTCAGAAAGGCAATCAGTGTGCTAATATTAGGACCTAGCGCGCTAATCCTCTAAGCCATCGTGCTAATTTTGAACATTAGCACTAACTCATCAATTAGCATGCTAATATTACTATTAGCTCATTAATTATCAATGACCTTAAAATAAATATTTTTGGCCCTAGAGTTAGCAACCCCTTATCACATTCGGGACCCTACCAAACCTCTTATAACGTGTTGTACATGTTTGTTAAGGGTCATAGAACCTATTTAACTGCTCTGAATGTTTTCATAAACCCTAAAAATGGAAAATCCTAGTTTCATGACTTACATAGGGGCTTTTCTGCAAATACATAGTTTTTCTTTATAGAAACCTTCCAAAACAAGTTTTTCATTTCTGATAACTTCCACACTTGTTTTCAAAGTACGATGTGAATATAAAAACATGGTCTCACATAGTTTGAGCTTATAATACCGATTCAAGTGGTGAGTTTCATTTAAAACTCCAAATGATCACATGAGATTTGAAAAGCGGTTTGAAAAACATGATATGCATGAACTAGTGCATTAGGCTTGCGTAAATGAACCTGCGTATCTTACATCAATGTTACAACATGTAATATGATATTTCATCTTCTTTTCCTCGTGTGCACCGAATCTTGAACTTGTATGGCTTGGACACTTGAGATGTGATATTCTACAAACTTTGACTAACTGAAACACACTTGATAAACTTATTAGTATACATTCACTTTGTTTGCTTCCATCAAAATCTCGGGTGGAGTAAAAGTGACTAACCACTTAGTTCAACATTTGGTTCTATCCACTATATCATATTGTAAACATGATGCCTTGTGAAGTATTTCATTGATTTAAATTTCTAAGCTTCATGATATTCTGGATATATAGTTGATAAAAGCATGCTATTAGGATAAGTTGTATTGGATTAGACTTGTATTCTACTTCCTTAGATTTTGTAGCTCAACCAGTCTTAAATATTATAGACTTAGAACTATTTATCCTTAGAAGTTAAACTAGTGATTATCTAGTGTCCATTACACAAGAGATTACTGGTTCACGGTGACTTAGATCTACTGGGGTGTGCAGCACTCATCACTACACTTGCACGACACATGGGGTTTGCTAAAAATGAGATAGATTATTTATACGCATAGAGTACGGCTCTGCCATTTGAGAATTGATTGAGATGATGAAGTATGTAGAGCACAACATTATATAGTACTGGAAAAGGCTAGGTGATAGTTCTCACCATCGACCGCATGTAGATCATCTCAACTTATCATGTGTTAGTCTTTACATTTTTAACTATGGTATTTACTTTGATTACTTGATTCAACAACTTTTTTGCTACTTTATGCTTTTAAATGCCTTTCTTTCGATTTGGAAATGGAGTATAGATTCTGCAGCTATTCCTTAAATATCACTATACTCACCGTCTAGTTTGTGATGGTGGATGTAGTTCTGTTAAGCAGCAGCAGGTCGGGGAAGGAAAAGATCATCGAATTTCATTGACCGTTTCAACGAAATCTCTTATCTCATTTTATGTCTGACTCGACTTTTGTTGTATTACTATTTCTTATGTCTCTCCAATACATTTTGGGTTATATATTGGGTTTAGTGCATAGTTCCCAGACTTGAGACTTGGTTATCACACTGTGTTACTATCCTTAAGATATTTATATGCATGTTATGATGTTTTCCTGGTTTCCACACTAAGGATTTTTAAATAATAATTGCTTTCGCAAAACCTTTAAAAATTTTGCGATAATATTAAAATGAAAGAAAGTTTTAATTACTCTGAAATCTAATGATATCATGACATAGGTATTACTTATCCTGAACGCATATATCGAGGAGTGTAGGAAAGAAAATATAACTAAAATGTATTTTAGTTTTACATGGCTGGGATTAGGGCTTAATTACTGGATTAGGCCGGTGGGCTTAATTACAAGATTAGGCCGACGGTACCCTATTTAGAAGAAGGGGTCATCACAATCAGATTCAGGAGCTCGAGGAAGTTGGAGTGCATATTGAGGTGCATGAACCCATTGGAATGCCTCACAAAATTCATGGTTTTAATTTATTGATATTGGGTTACATGTGTGACTGTAGGTGGGCACACATGGATTTTCTACTTGACATGTGTCAAATGCGTCAAAATATATAATCCCGATGATATTACCAATAACCACAAGATCTATAGTAGTGGCAATCACGGGTCGATCCACGATGACCAAGTTTCCAACCAAAGCTAATTAACTAAAAAGTAAATTGGGGGATTCACAAAAGTGTTCTCAACATTTAACTAAAAATAAGGAATAAAAATGCTAAGTAAAGAAATCAATCAAGAAAAACAACCTAAACTATCGGTATCACAAACTTCTACATTTTGGCATAATTATACATGTGGTCATCAATCTAAATAAAGCATGCATCAAAGCAATTCAGAGTAGCTATAGAACAGGTAGCATACACGAGTCATTGAACTTTCCTATCTCGATGTTGAAGGTCTGGCAATGACCATTTCTCTAGTCAAACACCTAACCTTATACTCAACCGAATTGGGTTTAATGCGTTGATCGCAATGGACATTGTGAAAGCACTACAACTAGATAACCAGATCACTAGTGTGTCCACTTTTAGCCTAGATCCCTAAGGTATTCAACCAGTCGCAAAAGAGGTTAATCAATTGGTAGGTATTGTACAAGGATCGGTGCTTACAACTCACTGGCAAAGGAATCAAGGTTTAAACATGAATTTAACCTCAATTATTCAAACTATAACAAAGAGAATAAAATATTATGAAAAGAAATTTAAATAAATCAAAGTAGATCTCACATATGTTTATGCCAAAAAGATAGTTTGCTCCACCTCTGGTCTAGATCAACGAAGTTACCCAAACATATTGCTTGAAAACTTCATTAAAATCCCAAGAGAAACAAGAAAAAATTGTTTTGTATAGAAGAAAAAGAAAATAGCAATTTATAGCCCTCCAAAAAGTGGGTTCTCCAAAGAATACCCAAATCCTAGTGTAAAAACACCTTCTAATTTATTCTTTGGAAAAGAGAAAATTGGAAATTGAGGTGTGGCTTTGTCACACATGCATCGAGGAAGATCTGGTGGCTATTGAGAGTTGTTTGCAGTGCATGACAAGTGTCAACTGGTGATTAGAGGAAGTTGTTATTGAAGTGTGATGTAGCAGACCTAGATTGGAGGATAGAGCTTGGCTGGCATGCAGAACGTCGATACATGGAAAGTGCATATGGGCAAGAGAACATACAGGGACTTGGCGAATTAGAGGGAGACATCATGATGCATATCTCGAGGTAACATCAAGGGCTGCTATGTATGATAGGAGGTTATTGTGCACACGCAGACCAATAGCAAAATGCCATGTGGCGGCATGCAGCTAGGATGAGGAGTCGTGCAAATTAGGCAAATATGTGGGAGATATCAACGCTCGTATCTCGAGGACAGTCCCATGGCTGTTGATGTGAGGAAATGGAGATGTTGATGGCGTGTTGGACCAGTGGCTGCGTGCCATGTGGCGTGCAGCTAGCAAGGAGGAAGAATCAAGTGTTTTTCAAAAAATAAGGTGTCTTTACTTTTTTATTCACCAAATAGTGGGGCTTACTTTAAAATTCCAAAACTAATGTATAACTCCTTTTCAAAAGGAGCTATTGATGATGTGGTGGCATGCATTGTTGGTGAGGTGGAAGACACTTGTATGAATAGCTCCTTTTGAAAATGAGCTATCTATACAAAATACTAAACTCTATGAATGACTTTTTTGAAAATGAGCTATTTGTTCAACTCAAATATCGCACATCGAGGTGAGAACCCATGCGAACGACACGTGCATATCGAGATGGACAACCCAGGCCACTTGCGTATCTTGAGGTATACAACCCATGTAAATAACACGCACGCATATCGACATGGACAACCCATGCAAATGTCATGCATGTATGTTGAGGTTGAGAATCCATGCAAATGCCACGCATGTCAATCGAGTAGGCGACCAATGTAACCTCATGCAACTCATGCAACCTGTTGCAAGCCATACAAACCTCACAATTGTATCTTGAGTTAGACAACTCATACAACCTCGCCTAATCCATGCAAACCATGCAAAGTACACGCACATATTTTGAGATGGATACCCCATGTTACCTCGTAAAATCAAAGTAAATCATGCAAATGACTCGCACGTGTGTTGAGGTCGTAAAGCCAATGCAAATGTCACACACGTATCTCGTTGTTGACAACACATGGAAATGTCACGCACGTATATCGAGGTAGGCAAGCCATGCATCTTCGTGCAAACCATTCAAACGTCACGCACACATATATCAAGGTGTGGACAACTCATGCAACCTCATGGAATCCATGCAAACCATGCGAATGTGAAGCACATATTTTGAGGTAGACAACGCATGCAACCCGCTGCAGTCCATGCAAACCATCCAAACGTCATGCACTAACTCGAGGTGGATAACTAATGCAAATGACAGACACGTATCTCAACGTGGACAATCCATTGAAACGTCATGCATGTATCTCGAGGGGACAACCCATGCATATCCACTACAGACCATGCACCCAATGCAAATGTCACGCACGTATCGCGAGGAGATAACCCGTGCAACCCATAGTAACCATGCAACTCATCCTCTAAACGTTTTTCTTTCCTACGTGGACATCCGACGTGTATGTCCACGTGTACCGGGAAACAAGAATAGCGCCTTTTGAAAAGGCGTTATTCTTGTTCGTCTTTTCCACGTGGACATCCCACTTGGACACCGAAACTATTTACAAGAAGAGCGCATTCGGAGAATGCGATGTTCGTGTAAATCAGCTCTAACCAATCTACATGGACATCCACGTGATTGATATATCCAAATAACTCGAATAACGCATTTTCAAAAGGCGCTATTCATGTTATTTGTCCAACGTGGATCGAATGCGTGAATATCGCCTTTTGAAAAGGCACTCTTCATGTGTCCACATAGGATGAGAAATTTTCCTCCCCTGATAGCGCATTTTCAAAAGGTGATATAGCTTATATCAAGAATAAAAAAACACACACTTATTTTGCTAATTTAAACTAATTTATGTTGTACTTATGTAATTTTTTCGAAAGAATTGCACAATCGACCAAATATATGGAGTCAATAGTGCGCGCATCTTGAGGTAAACAAACAACAGCTGGTGTGCGAGTGGCTTTAGTGTGTCCCTAATTGCGTCTCTTCAACTGCTCTTATCACTAAATCATGTCTAAACTTCATGTCTCGATGCGTGATTAGTGATTGTGGTGTCGAGTCACTTAAGTATGTCACTCCCCTGCATTACTTGGCTTGATGGTCACCTACTAATAACCTGTGCAATGTGTAACTTAAAGCAGATGCTCTTGTAGCTATTCCAGTACATGTAAATACACTACTTTGAGTAGTTTTTCCCCAGGATTCAATCATGCACGCTAAAAACCCTGAAAATAACAAATAAGGACAATTAGGCCAATATTCTAGAGACTCAACAATAAAAAATATATAAATAATGTATATAATATTAACAATTAACGAATTATCAAATACCTCCAAATTTAGGATTTTGCATGTCCCGAGCAAATTTGTAAATGACTAACACCTAAATAAACTAGACTTCTAATATAGCTATGCAATGGCTCAACTAATTCTTCACCCGATTCAAAATTCATGGAGTTCCTTTCGTTTGCAAAATTGCTAATTAACAAGTCACTCAAGAAATTTTAGATTTATGATATATCATGAACCGCAACCCAAACATAATTAAGATCACACTTTAAAGACAAAGACTCGGTCAAGACAAAAGCCATCAACTACTCACAAGTTTTCTTAGTCTATGCATTCAAGAATGCAAGTTTACATTCTCTGCTAAAATAGCGTATCAACACTTAAAAGGTACCATAGGCAAGAAATGCAGCCACACTCTCCACAATTGTAGACTTAGCACCAATGGAAATCAGTAGGACTTTCATAGGCTGTAACATGGCTAGATAGTATACTTAAGAAGTGATAAAAAGATATGCAAAAAATTGGAAAACTAGAACTTAGACTATCAAATGATTTCCTGAGAACATGAATGTGACTTACACTGTACTTTCATTCATTTTTCATTCAATATGTGCAGTCCTTACTTTTTCCAACCACCCGACTCCTTACTCCATTTCCTGTGGATGTTGTTTTAGGTGGGACTCTCTAGTAATGAATTTCTCCTTATTTTGGGCATATGAACAATTTCTTCTTCTTTAAAAATTTTTTCTCCTCATGTTTCTTTTTTAAAGATTTCAAGTCTAAGACTAGTTTCCACTAGGTAAAAGGATGTAGGACTAATGGCTAGGGATTTAATGATAGGCAATCAAGAGAATCAGGTTTAATTAGCTCAAATGGACTAACTAATGGTAGAATGATGGGTAGGTTTAAGGCTAAAGTTTTAAATCCAAAAATGGCTTAAACCATTTCCCCAAATTGTTTCAATGACACGAATTTTGCCTTGAGTGGGTTACATCCTTATTCTAACATGCTAGAAACTGTCTGTCCCCTTTGGTATCTAGGATAAAGCTTAACCAACATACTAAGTCCCTAATCATGAAATCATAAAAATGCTAGGCTACAGGCTCGGGTGAGCTTTCTCCTAATTTTTCTTAAGTTTCAAGTAAAAAAGGCAACCATAGTGTACTCATTCACAACCAAAGGCCTGAAACAAAATCTCGCTTGACTCTAAACAATATAAAAATGAAAACTATACTAAATACATGCATGTAAGTGTACCAATTCCTAAAAGAATGAGAAAGAGAAGTATGGAAGGAAAAGAAATGGAAGAAATGAAAGAATAAGAGATGCTAAACATCAACATTACCATCCGAGAATCGAATAAATAGCGAATAATTGAAAAAAATTAAATGATCTCACCTGTGGTCTTTCACAAAGCAATCCATCCAACTCAATCTACAAATCCTAAAGCACCCCCAAACTTATTTCGAACCTTATCCTCTAGGTTCAAAACAAATTAAGAGGTGCACTTGGAAACACTCAAGATGGTGAAAGAACATGATAGATAGAGAAGTAAGGAAATGATACAAGATCATGCATAAGACTGACATTAATCCCTTGATCTACGATCGAAAAGTAAATGAAATAAAGAAAGATAAGTAAACTTATTAAATCTCGGTGTGACTAACTATAGGTATAGAGCAATGTGGTGAGCCGCGAGAGTGATATCGGGCTCTCAAAATCTGGTGCGCTATGCAGAGATGACAAAACCTTTAAAAAGTCACCAAAGAGATAATGAAAGAATAGCACAAAAATACTAAAATAGAAAATCAGAAATAAAATGGATAAAAGCTTGGGGTGCCTCCCAAAGAACTTTTTTTAACATCGTTGGCTCGACTCAGTCTGACTCTCTCTCAGTCCAAGTACTCTACAACTACAAGAGTTCACTCTCTATCTCAAGCTGTGGGAAGTTCTCGTAGAATGGTTTCTATTAATGCCCATTCACTTTAAAAACTTTCCAGTATCCATGTCCCTGATCTCAACTACACCATGTCCAAAAACATCAGTAAAAACTAAAGGTCCAAGCTTTCATGACCTCAACTTCCTTAGGTGGAGAGTTAATCTGGAATTTTAAAGCAAGAATATTTGACCAACAACGAAAGTTTTGTGAGATAAGTCGTGATCATGGTATGCCTTGGTTTTTATATTTATAGATTCGAGTGGACTCGTAGGCATCATTCCGGATCTCCTCTAGTTCTTGGAGTTCCAACTTTCTTTATTTACCATCTGCATCAAGTTTCATGTTGAGCTGTTTGATAACTCATAATGATTTATACTCTAACTCGACCGGCAAATGGCAAGATTTATCAAAGATTAAGTTATACGCTGAAATCTCAATTGGTGTATTATACGAGGTTTGAATAAGCCCATACCGCGTCATCAAGGCACATGTTCCACTCCTTACGTGATGGGTTTACGATTTCCTCCTAAATGGATTTAATCTCTCTATTTGACATCTCAGGATGGGCACTCATTTGAGGATGTAGGTTGTAGACGTACATTGTGTGACATTTTACTTACGAAAGAGGTTTTCAATTGTATAATTGCAGAAATGGGTTCCTCGATTGCTAATCAAAACAAGTGGAGCTCCAAAAGTAGAAAAAAACCCATGATTTCAAGAAATCTCATACCACTGATGAGTCATTGGAGTGAGTGGCTTTAACTTCCACCTATTTGTACGCGTAATCCACTGCTAATAAGATATAGATAAAACCATGTGATGATGTAAATGGCCCTATGAAGTCGATCCCCTAAACATCAAAAATTATACAAAATTGGATCAAAGTCAATGGCATTTAATCCCTATGACCCAAGGTACTAGTTGATTGACATCTGGCACAGTTCCTGGCATATAGATAGAGTCGTAAAAAATGGTGGGCTAGTAGAGCCCACTCTCCAAGACCTTCATAGCTATCATACATGGACTGAAATGGCTACCGCAAGCATATGAGTGATAGAATGCCACGATAGATTGTGTCTTAGTCTGGGAAACACATCGACATATTACCTGGTATGAGCAAAACTTCCATAAGTATGGGTCATCCCAAACATAATGTTTAGAGTGGCTACGGATTTTATCCTTTTGGGATCATGTCATGTGAGGTGAATACTCTCGTGTAACGAGGTAGTTAACCAAATTTGTGAACTAAGGGAGTTCATCAAAGATGTCTAAGAGATGTTCATCAAGGAAATCATCTCGAAAGAGGACATGTGCTTCATAATTCAAGATATGGTTGAGATGGTCAATAACAAGAGTCTTAGCACCACTTTTATCTTTGATTTTGATATCAAGCTCTTGTAACAAAAGTATCCATTAAATGAGACAAGGTTTAGCTTCCTTTATGACCATTGAGTACTTTAAGGCTACATGGTTAAAATAGACTGTTATGGCATGTGCCCTAGGTTAATCTACACACATTGTTTATCTTATAATTTTAGTTAATAAAATAGTAGTTTTATTTGTTGTTTTATTATAAGTGATTGCATGTTTACCTTATAGTAAGATCCATGGGTATTTATTGAAATATCCTCAACATCCCTAGTCGATCATTATACTTGGAACTATAATGAATCAAGACTAGTGTGAGTCTTGATTGATGGTCATGTGATGATCATGCGTATAGGATACAAATCAAGATCATAAGTACTTATTAGGGAATAAGATACTGGACCGACCCGCTTTGAGAATACCACATGGATTAAGTCATAGGTGTTACTAATGATAGGTATATCATTTAGTCCTTCGACTTGATATTACCATAGACTTCAAAATTAGGAGCATGATAATTAACACAATCAAATGTTGTTTTTAATCGGATAATTATAAAGATTATGATTGCTTACCATGTGAATAATATGTGAACGTGTGTTATCAAGATAGAATTTGTCACTCTCATATAAAGAGAGATATCAGTGGATCCCTCGATAAGATAGACTGATAATGGCCAAGTCAATGTGAATTGATAGATCAATGTCACTTGGATGTTTTTCAGTTTACCTAATGATCGAGACTAGTATGATTGAACATTAAGGGTAACTTTTCATGCCTTATGTTTAATCAAAGTATATCGCACAACAAAATGATATAATATACGTTATAAATTAGGTTGTATCGATGTTGATATTCATGCTACTTGGGTAGTCATAATGCCTTGCTAGAGACCGCTTATGACTTGTGTACCAAAATGGATTTTGGTTCACTACAAACATCGCATGAACCTATTGGGTCGCACCCAAAGAATGGCTTTTTACAATTTCATTTGGTCCAGAGTAATAAGTTTTATATGATAAAATTCATTACATAAAAGCCCTTATGATTTGTTATATGATACCTTATTAATAGGGGCGTAATGTAATTTTCTTAAACTACATAAATACAATAGTCGTATTACGAATAGAATTTTAAGAGAGGGATTTTCTACACATATAAATAAAGGGTGGATCCCTAAAAACAAAATAAGATTCCATTTTATTGTATTCAAGTTCTTTGGATTTATGGAGAGAAAGAAAAATCATTTTCAATCTCTCTTTGGGCTAGCACTCCAAATTATGGTCATCGTTCATGTGTGGATTTCTGATAGAGGACGCGCACTTGAACACCTTGAGAATCAAACAATCAAAGGAAATCATGGAATAAGGTATGATATACTTTCGTAGATTTGGCTTAATGGAACTTATTTTTGATCCTATTGGGGTTTTTCAAAATTTGTTTCGAGTTTTTTGCTGCGTCTGAACCCTCATAACCCTATAGTGGTATCAGAACATTAGCCTCGATTCTATTAAACATTTGTATTTTATCAATGATGTATATATGATATATGTGTGAAAACATAATCTTGATTAATGTATATATATATATATATATGATGTACATATAGATTCTTTGATAATTATTATCAAGAATTGGTTTTAAAGCATGTTGTTAATTCATGTATATTGATACATCGCATGATTTGATTCAATGATATTATTCATATTTAGAATATTTTGATTAACATATATTTTTATATAGAACGATATGAATTTTGTATGTTCATGGTAGACTTCATGTTTAGGTTAATATGATTATGATCTTGAACACATATTTTGTTTTGTTCAATAATTATGTATGTCGCCATGATAGAGATCATCATTAGGTTAATACGATTAATTTAATATGATTATGATGTTGAATACATGAGTAATATCTCGAAATTGATTTTGACCATATATCTCATTGTAGTAATCCGTTAGTATATTCCTATAAGATAGGAGAAAGACTTGTAATTGGATTAGAATTACAAATCCTATAAGATAGGTGAGATATAAAATAAATCTTAATTGGATTAGGATTCAAAGTATCTTAAATTTTAGTTGGATTAGGATAAGATATTAAGTTAATGGTGGTCCAAAGATAGTTAAAAAAATTTAATTCATAATTTTGAAATTAAAATAAGGGGCATTCTTAGTTGATTGGATTGACTAAAATTATGTGAAATATTAGGCAATTTTCAATTTTCATAATTGAAATTTGTTATCTAAAAAAAAGGAGGCGTTGCCCCCTGTACCCCCGTCCACTGACTAGCCAGCGAAACCATCGTTAACTGTTCGAAATATCCAAAAATTTGTATAATAGTCAATATTTGTACGATTTTCGACCTTTTTGGTGATTATTCACGCATTGAAATATATGATATTTATCTTATTTAATTACGATCACTAAAACAAACAAAAAAACCCTCTTTCAAATTTTAAGTGAAGTGTCATCCATTCTTAAACACTTGTCAAGGCTTCGATGACATCAATATGGGTCTGCCTTCGTAGAGTGTATTGTGTTATCTTGGTGAGGCAAGTTGAGTAACGATTACTCTATTGTTTGAAATGTTTAGACTCGATAAAGCTATCAAAATGGTTTAGGGCTTTAGGCACTAGATGAGATAAAACATTCTAAGACATAAGATGTCATAATCTCATAAAATAACTAAGAGTTACATATGATGTAATTGGTAATTAGTACTTACCTGAATAACCTAATTCAAAGTGTCATGCCTTAGCTATCTTGGAACTAGGTGAAACATGAATTTTAGTCCCTTAAATTAACATAACATTTTAGGAGGGCTATTAATTTAGTGGGAGTTTATTCTTTTATACCAAAATGGACTTTTGAATAATCTTTGTTGTACATCTGTGGCCACTTCAAATCATACTAATCCATTGTCACTGAGATCCATCCTTGAGAAGGACAAGTTTTATGAGACAAACTTTCTTGACTAGTTTAGAAACTTAAGAATTGTTCTTAAGTATGAACGTAAGTTGTATGTCCTGGATTATCCTATTCCTGAGGAACTACCAGCCAATGCTTTAAGAGACGTGAAGGATGCACATACAAGAATGTGAACGACTCAACTAATGTTTCATGCATTTGTTGGCAACCATGGTTCCTAAACTTCAGAAGGACATGGAACATATAGAAGTTTACGACATAGCTACGAAGCTAAAGGAAATGTTCCAAACAGTAGGTTAGGCAAGAAAGGTTTGAGACAATCAATAACCTTCATTCTTGCAAAATGGCTAAGGGTGCGTTAGTTAGTCCTTATGTTCTAAAAATGAAGGGTTATATTAAATATCTTAACAAACTTGGATTTCCCATAAGCCAAGAGTTGGCTACAGATTTGATTCAGAATTCATTGCTTGATAGTTATTCACAACTTGTTATGAACTATAACATGAATAACATGGAGAAGTCTATCTCAGAGTTGCATTTGATGCTTAAAACTACTAAGAAGAATGTCAAGAAACCCATTACTAGTGTGTTGATGGTTCAAAAAGGAAGGGCTTTGAAGAAAAAAGGCAAAGGCAAGGCTAAAGTTACCAAGGCTTTTATGACTGTCACAAAGTCTATGGAACAAGTCAAGCCCCATGCTGATTCTGCTTCACAGCCTTAAAAGGAAATGGAAAAAGAAGAAAATTGTCATTTTTGCCATGCACCTAAACATTAGTTAAGAAATTGCAAGTTGTATCTTAAAAATATAAAGAAAAATAAGAGTAGTGCGACTACTACTTCAAGTGTTTATATTATTGAAGTCAACTTGTCTATTAGTAATTCCTGGTTTTTAGATATCGTATGTGGATCTCACATTAATATTAATGTGCAGGGTCTCACCAAAAGTAGAAAGCTAAAGAAAGGAGAAGTTATCCTACAAGTTAGAAATGGAGTAAAGGTTGTTGCGTTTTCAGTAGGATGCTAAGATTTAATTTTACCGAGTGGACTTATTTTAGTTTTACATAATCGTTATTAAGTCCCTACCTTGAGCAAAAACATCATTTTAGTTTCATGTTTGGAATCGGATGGTTTTAATTTCATTATTGCGAATAAATGATGCCCTATTTCTCATAAAGACATTTTCTATGCAAATTCTGGTTTGTGTGATGTTCTTTATATTTTAGACATGAAAAGGTCCAAAGATACCCCCGTTCTTAACGTAAATACAAAGAGATTCAAGTCAAATGATTTAAATTAAACCTACCATTAGCATTATCGCCTTGGCCACATTAATGAGAAATGCATTTCTAAACTCCATAAAGATGGACTTTTAAATTCATTTGATTTTGAATCATATGAAACAATTTTATATTTTTTACTAGGCAAGATGACAAAGAGTCCCTTTATTGGACACAGTGAAAGGGCAAGTGATTTATTCTAATACATACGGATGTATGCGGTCCTATCAACTCAATTGCTAGAGATGGTTATCAGTACTTCATTACATTCACTGATGATTTCAGTAGATTTATGTATATCTCATGAAACATAAAGGTGAATCTTTTCAAATGGTTCGAACATTTCAGAACAAAGTGCAAAATCAACTTGGTAAAAGTATTAAAGCACTTCGATCATATCAAGGTGGTGAATATTTGAGCCAAAAGTTTGATGACCATCTTAGAATTATGGGATTGTCTCAAAGTTAACTCCTCCAGCAACTCCACAATGGAATGATGTTTTTAAGAGGAGAAATTAGACTTTATTAGATATGGTTCGATCTATAATGAGTCATGCATATCTTCATATTTCCTTTTGGGGTTATGCCTTAGAAACTGTTATGTTTACACTAAATTGTGTTCCTTCTAAGGCGATTCGTAAAACACCACATGAGATTTAGTTTAGGAAGAGACCAACTTTGTTTTTCCTCAAGATTTAGGGCTTTGAGGTTTTCGTACGACAATAAATCTCAAAAAACCATCAACCAAATCTACCAAGTTTGTATTCGTTGGTTATCCTAAAGAGACTAAAGGATACTAATTTTATAATCCCACTGAGAACAAAGTGTTTGTTGCTCGAAATTGTGTCTTTATGGAAAAATAGTTTATTTCAAAGACAACAGTGGGAATAAAGTAAGTCTTGAAGAAATTCAAGAACCACAAATAAACACTCAACTGCTAGTGGGAGATCAACTAAGTTTTAAACTAATTGATATTCCATTGGTATCACAAGGCCCTTGTTGATCTGATAGGGTAAGACATCAGCCTTAGAGATTTGGATTTCTTATTACTAATAGTAGTGAGTACTTATGGATCAAATGAACCTACTACTTATCAAGAGGCTATTTCTAGCCTTAAGGTAGATAAACGGCTTAAGTGACATGTATTCTAAGATGTAATCCATATTTGATAACCAAGTTTGGAACCTAATTGATTTACTTGAAGGTGGTAAGACCATTGGATGTAAATGGGTTTTCAAGAAGAAAACTGACATGGATGGCAAAGTGCATACTTATAAGCATGGCTAGTAGTAAAAGGTTTTAGACAGACTCGATGTGTTGATTATGATGAAACTTTTTCTCCTGTAGCCATGCTTAAATCCATTAGAATTCTAATTGCCATATGCACATATTATGACCATGAGATATGGAAATGAATGTCAAAATAACGTTTCTAAATGAAAAGTTACTTGAAGACGTGTATATGATATAACCTGAAGGGTTTGCTCATCATGAGACTTCTAGGAAGGTGTGCAAGCTTCAAAGATCTATTTATCGATTAAAGCAAGCTTCATGGAGTTGGAATCTTCGTTTCGATAAAGTAATTAAGGAATTTGGTTTCATTAAAATGAATATGAGCCTTGTGTATACAAGAAGTTTAGTGGGAGCGTGGTTGTTTTCCTGGTACTTTATGTTGATGATATATTACTCATTGGAAAGACATCCCAACCTTGCAGAGTGTCAATTCTTGAATAGGGAAGTGTTTCTCAATGAAAGAATTGGGAGATGCAGTCTACATCCTTGGAATTAAGATCTATAGGGATAGATCTAAAAGGCTGATCGGTCTAAGTCAAAGTGTTTATATTGATAAGGTACTGAATAGGTTCAATATGCAAGACTCTAAAAGAGGGTCATTGCTAATGTCTCATGGTGTAAATCTTAATGAGACTCAATGTCCGAAGACTAATGATGAACGAGAGTGAATGAATATGATTATATATGCATCAGCTATTGGATCTATCATGTATACCATATTGTGCACTCGAACTGCTATATCATATGCTTTGAGCAAAACAAGAAGATATCAGTATGATCCCGGTGAGAGTCATTGGATAGCAGCAAAGAACATTCTTAAGTACTTGAGAAGGACTTAAGAAGTGTTTTTGGTCTATGGAAGTTTGAAAAAGAGCTTGTTGTAAGTGGTTACACAAATGCAAGTTTTCAAACTAATATAAATGACTTCTGTCACATTCTTGATATGTGTTTACTTTGCATGAGGCATATTGAGTTGAAAAAGTTCAAAGTAAGAAACTGTCGCAGATTCTACAATAGTAGTTAAATTTATTGCAGCGTCGATGCAGCTAAGGAGGCAGTTTGGATCAAAAAGTTCATCTCATAACTTGGTGTGGTTCCGAGTATAGCTAACTCCATTTGATTGTATTGTGAAAACAACGGGCGATAGCACATGGCAAGGAACCAAGATCACACCACCGATCCAAACATATACATAGATGTTTTAATCTCATTCGAGAAATCATTGAGAAGGAAACGTGAAGATTTGCAGAGTTCCTACGAAAGACAAAATTGTAGATCCTTTGATGAAGAATCTTCCACAAGCGAAACATGATGGTCATGTTAGGTCATTTGGTATTAGATACATGAATGATTGGCCCTAATGCAAGTGGGAGATGTTAGGGCACGTGCCCTAGTTCAATCTACAAAATTGTTTATCTTATAATTTTAGTTAATAAAATAGAGGTTTTATTTGTTGTTTTATTATAAATGATTGCATGTTTATCATATAGTAAGATCTATGGGTATTTGTTGAAATATACTAAATATACCTAGTTGGTCATTATACTGGAAACTATAATGAATTAAGAGTAGTATGAATCTTGATTGATGGTCATTTAATGATCATGCCTATAGGGATATGAATCAAGATCATGAGTACTTATTAGGCAATAAGATATTGGACTGACCTGCTATGAGAACACCATATGGATTAAGTCATAGGTGTTACTCATGATAGGTATATCATTTTTTCTTCGACTTGAGATTACTATAGACTTCAATATTAGGAGCATGATAATTTGACACAATCAAATGTTGTCTTTAACTCTAGAAAATTATAAATATTGTGATTGGTTACCAAGTGAATAATATGTGATGATGTGTAATCAAGATAGAATTTGTCAATCACGTATAGAGAGAGATATCAATGGATCCCTCGATAAGATAGACTGATAATGGCCAAGTCCATGTGAATTGATATAATCAATATCACTTAGATGTTTTTCAATTTACCAAAAGATCGAGACTAGTGTGATTGAACATTAAGGGTGACTTTCCATGCCTTATGTTTAATCAAAGGATATCGCATGACAAAAGGATATGATACACGTTATTAATTAGATTGTATCGATGTTGATATTCATGCTACTTGGGTAGTCATAATGCTTTGCTAGAGACCGATTATGACTTGTGTACCAAAATTGTTTATGGTTCATTGTCAACGTCACATGAACTTATTAGGTCGCGCACAAAGAATGGATTTGCACAATTTCATTTGGTCCAGAGTAATGAATTTTATTTGGTAAGATTTATGACATAAAAGCCCTTACGATTTGTTACATGATAACTTATTAATAGGGGCATATGTGTAATTTGCTTAAATTATATGAATACAATAGTTGTATTACGAATAGGATTTTAAGCAAGGGCTTATCTACAGATGTAAATAAAGGGTGGATCCCTAAAAACAAAATAAGATTTCGTTTTACAATTTTCAAGTTCTCTGGACTTAGGGAGAGAAAGAAGAATCATTTTCAATCTCTCTTGGGCCTAGCACTCCAAATTGTGTTCACCATTCGCGTGTGGATTTCTAATAAAGGACGTGCGCTTGAATGTCTTGAAAATCAAAGAATCAAAAGGAAATCACAAAATAAGGTATGATTTACTTTCGTAGATTTAGTTTAATAGAACTTATTTTTGAACTTGTTGTAGTTTTTCAAAATTTGTTTTGGATTTTTAGCTGCGTATGAACCCCAAAAACCCTACATAGATGAACACCTTAGTACCAAGAGATAAGGCCAAAATTTCTCTAAAGCGAAGACGACAGCTTGAAGCTCCATCTCGGTAGTGGTGTAATTTGGTTGGGCAGGATCAAGAGTTCGAGAGGCATAGTATATGACATGTAAAGCATGTCCGACTCGTTGCCCAAGTAAAGCACCCACAACATGGTTACTAACATCACACATGATCTCAAAAAGTAGCTCCCAAATGGGAGCTTGAATCACAAAAGTAGAGATAAGAGACTATTTGAGTGCATCAAATGCGCTCTTGTCTTTCTGAATAGGTAACATAGGGGTTGTGCAATTTTGGAGAAATCTTTAATTAATCGCAGATAGAAATCGGCATGGCAAAGGAATGATCGAATTCCTAGTACGGCCGTAGGGTAAGGTAGTTTTTAAATTACTTTGATTTTTCCTGGGTCTACCTCCACACACCTAGCATAAATGATATGACCCATTATAAGACCTTGATCAACCATGAAGTAACATTTCTCATAATTGAGGATCAAGTTCTTCTCGATTCATATGTAAAGAACCTTAATTAGTTGGCTAAGGCAAAGATTGAATGAATTGTTGTAAATTGTGAAATTATCGATGAATATTTCGATGAAGTGCTTAACGAAGTCAAAGAAGATGCTCATCATACACCTCTGAAAGGTAGCAGGTGCATTACATAGCCCAAAGGGCATGCCCCGATAAGCAAAGGTACTAAAAAGATAGATGAAAGTGTTCTTCTCCTAATCCTCAAATGCTACAAAAATCTAGTGAAAGCTCAAGTATCCATCCAAGTAGCGGTAATGCGACCTACTTGTTATACTCTTTAACATCTGATCGATAGAAGGCAATGGGAAGTGGTCTTTTTGAATGGAAGCATTAAACTTCTTGTAATCGATGCAAACCCGCCATCTATTTTGGATGTGAGTTGGGATTAACTCACCCCATGAGTTCATGACCACTATGATCCCCATTTTTTGAAGGGACCACCTGAACGAGACTAGCCACTTGCTATTGAAGATCAATTAGATCATCCCAGCTTTAAGGAGCTCTAAAATCTCCCTTTTAGCTATTTCCATCATCGAGGGTTCAGTCACCTTTGTGCTTCTCATTAAGTTTTATACCCTTTTTTTCCGAATATATCCGATGCATGCATGTGGAAAGGCCAATACCTTTGATGTCAGCAATTTTCCACCCTAAAGCTTCTTTGAACTCTTGAAGCACATTTATGAGTTTCTTTTCCTCTAGTAATGTGATTTTAGTTGTGATGATCACAAGTAAAGTCTCATTCTCACTAAAAAACATCTATTCAAGATGACTAGGCAGTTCTTTGAGCTCTAATGTGGAGGCTTGCTCCATAGAAGGGAGAAGTGAGTTTGAAGTAGGTAAGTCAAGATATGCTAGGGTGGGAAAATGGAGTGGAGCATAGTCCAACTTAGAGATCAGCTCCTCGATCTCAGTATCAAGGATGAAGAATTTCTTTCACAACAAATTTGTGTCGAGATGATTCTCTAACACCACTTTCATATCATCACCTTTCACAAGAAAGGTCTATTGGACAAGTGAGTCAACATTGTCCAAGGCAAGCACCCCAAAAGAGGTATCGCAAGGATGGCATGTCGCATCATAGATGTTGAACTTAATAAGTTCACCATCAAACTCCATGGTAAGAGAACCACTGTGAACATGAATCTTAGTCTTCGCAGTCTCAAGGAAAGGCCTGCCAAGCAAGACCAAGGAGAAATAAAGGCATGGCTTATTCTTTATATCGATGATATAGAAGTCAGCACGAAATACGAGCTCACTAACCTTCATATGGATGTCTTCATAGACACCCACAGGGCGGACGACAGACACGTCTACCAAATGTTTGAAAACTCTAGGATCCTTCAGAGGGCTAGCCTTAAATGTTTCATATATGGATAATAGCATGACATTGATAGGGGCACCGAGGTTGCATATAGTTTTATGGATCTCCACTTCACCTATTGTGCAAGGAAAGTGAACATGACGGAGTCCTCACACTTGGTGGGTAACTTCTTGCATAGGATAGCTAAAACATTTTCATCTATGGTGATTTTCTCATTGCCTTTGAGTCGTTCTTTGTTGCTATATAGGTCTTTGAGCAACTTACCATAGCAGGGCATATGTGGTAAGGCATCAAAGAGTGGGATGTTTATCGCCACTTTCCTTAGGATTTCTAGAATTTCTTTCTTTTCTCTTGCTTTTTTATTCTTAATGAGGTGTTGAGAGAATAGGGGTAGGGTTTTGAGAGAAGTTTGTGCTTCCTTTTCAAAAATTACCATTTCAGTCGGAGATAGTTGAACTTCGAGCACTTGCTCGACTTCCTTGAATTTTAGTGTGGCCTCTTCAAGCTAGGTTCTTCAGGGGTCTCCTCCAACTCTCTACTGTTACAAAGTGTGATGGCGTTGGCATTCCCATTAGGATTCGGATATAGCTGAGAAGGCAGCTTGCCTTTCTCATCAGTATGCCCTATCTGTAGAGCCAGTTGCCCTAGTTGAACCTCAAGGTTTTTAGTGCTTGCAACATGGCTCACAATTGTTTCATTTTTAAGTTGGGTTGAGTCTTTAGAAAATCTATCTTTATTAGCAATGATTGTCCTTATCATCTCTTCTAAAGACCCTAAATTTTGAACAAGTTAGGACTGTTGAGGAAGAGGTTGTCCCTTTAGAAGATATTTGAGGTGGTTTTGATTCTGAGGTCCATAGCTATAATAGGGGCTTTTGACAACATGATTATAAGTTTTACTGAAATTGTTGTTGCATTGATACTAAAGTGGTCTTTATAATCCATCACCTATAGCATTTACTTGTTCGTTCTAGAACAAGGTGGGACAAGAATCAGTGGGATGGCCCGTGGCTGAGCAAGAATTCACAAGCTTTAACTTGAGCATTTCCCGAGGTGGGGAATCACTTCATGATATCTATGAGTTTTTCAAGCTTGCTATTGGTAAGATTTGACCGTACACCATCATAAAGATTCCATAAGGGTCCCTCCTCATCGTCATCAATGTAATGACACGATTGACTTGCTATATAGTCGTACAGATCAAACATTTCTCGATTTGTCTTACATTTGTATTCACCTCCACAAGTTTTGTCAAACATGCATTTCTCAAGGGGCGTAAGTCTCATATTTAAGAAATAAACAATAAAGAGGTTTTTTAGCCATGTTGGGGGCATTGCGCAAATAAACGCTTATAACAACCCTGATAATCACCAAAGGATTCGCCCATTTCATTTTGATATTGTATATCTCTCTAGTTAGTTGGGAAGATCTAGATTCAGGGATAAAATCTTTGAGGAATACAGAAATCATGTCATTCCATTTGTGATGGAACTAAAAGGGGAGATAGAAGAACCAATCTTGGGCTTTGTCCTTAAGGCAGAAAGGGAAGGTCGAGAGTTTGATTTCGTTTTCACCAACTTTAAGAGGAATCATGGTCCTACACTTAGAATGGAAGTACTTGGTGAAGGTCACTAATCCCCACGATCTAGTCCATGGAAGATGGTGAGAAAGTTTATGAAACCAAATCTGAGCTCAAATTGCCCCTTTGAGTCGGGAATGCGATGTAGCGTGGTTGATGAGCTAGGAGATCCTGTATCTCGTCATTCGCTATCCCAGTGGTAATGCGATGTTCGGCTTGAGGTAGTGCCTAAAGGTCAGCTTGTGGCCTTTATAGAGCGGGATCAACAACTCTTTGATCGAGTGGTCGATACTAAGGTACTATAGGCCTTTGCTGTGCGCCACTAATGTGTGTGGCGTAGTAGAAGCTACAAAATATTTAGGGGAACATCTAGGTGTTCCTCTCGCCCCTCAAATGGTGGATTTCCAATGTAGTCCGCTATTAGAAGGGATTGCTTGTGCTCAATTAAGCTCTTGAGGATTGGTTCCTTTGCCTCGTTTCTTTCGAGTTTCGACGGAAAGTCTTTTTCGATTTCCAAATCAAAAGGGAGTAGTGATCTAGTGGACTTCGATCAACGAAGACTGGGGACATAAAAGTGAACAAAAAAATGGAAAAAGAAAAACCTAATTTAAAAGTGACTTGGTCCCCGGTAACGGCGCCAAAATTTGATGCATGTCGAATGCATTAAAATATATAATCCCGATGAGATTACAAATGACCATCAGAACTGTAGTAGTGGCAAGCACGGGGTCGATCCATGAAGACAGAGTTTCCAACCTAAGCTAATGAACTAAAAAATATATCGTGGGTTACACAAAAGTGTTCTCAAGAATTTACTAAAAAAAAGGAAGAAAGATGCTAAGTGAATAAATCAATCAAGAAAAACAACCGAAACCATCGGTATCAAAAACTTCCACATTTTGGCATAATTATCCATATGGTCATCAATCTTAATAAAGCATGCAATTCAAAGTAATTCAGAGTAGCTATAGACCCGGTAACATACGCGGGTCCTGCACTTCCCTATCTCGATGGTCAAGGTACGGGAATGACTACTTCTATAGTCAAACACATAACCTTATACTCTAGTGAATTAGGTTTAATGTGTTGGCCGCAATGGGCTTTATAAAGGCACTGCACCTAGAGAATTGGATCAATAGTGTGTCCAATTTAGCCTAGATCCCTATGCTATTCAATTGGTTCCAAAAAAGGCTAATCAATTGGTAAGGTCAATTGCCACTAGTGTGGTATTATTGCACAAAGACGGTACTTACAACTCATTGTCAAAGGAATCAGTGTTTAAACATGAATTTAACCTTAATTATTCAAACTATAATAAACGGAATAAAATACTATGAAAAGTAATTTAAATAAATCAAAGTAGATCTCATAGGTTTATGCCAAAAGAGTAGTTTGGTCCACCTCTGATCAAGATCGACGTAGTTAATCGAACATATTGCTTGAAAACTCCATTGGAATCCTAAGAGAAGACAAGAAAACAATGGTTTGTAGAGAAGAAAAGAGAAAATAGCAATGTGTAGCCATAATAAAAGTGGGTTCCCAAAAGAATACCTAAATCCTAATGTAAAAACATCTAATTTGCTCTGTGGTAGAGAGAGAATTGGAAATTGGAGTATGGGTTCATGACACGTGCACCGAGGAAGATCTGGTGGGTTTTGAGTGTTGTTTGCATTGCATGACATGTGTCAATTTGTGATTGGAAGAAACTATTGCTGAAGTATGACGTGATTGGCTCAAAATGGAGGACAAATCTTGGCTGGCGTGCAGAACATTGACACGTGGGTAGGTGCACATGGGGGAGAGAATGCACAGGGACTCGATGAATTGGTGGGAGACAACACATCACGTATCCCGAGGCAACATTTAAGGCTGATGTGTACGAGATGAGGCTATTGTGCACACGCTAGACCACTAGAAAAATGCCACGTTGCAGCAAGCCATTGGGATGAGGAGTCGTGCAATTAAGGCAAAGACGTGGGAGCTATCAACATCCGCATCTCTAGGATCATCCCATGGCTACTGATGCGAGGAGATGGAGCTGTTGATAACATGCTGGACTTGTGGTTATGTGGCATGTGGTGTGCAGCTGGCAGGGAGGAAGAATTGCATAAATCGATCGAATATATGGGTGCTAACAATGGATGCATATCAATGCAATCCAACAGAAGCTGGTGCATTAGTGTCTTAAGTGTGTTCCTAGGCGCCTCTCTTCAACTTCTCTCATCACCAAATCATGTGTGAACTCCGTGTCTCGAGGCTCAATGAGTGAATGTGGTGTCGAGTGACTGAACTATATTACTCCTCTCCGTTACTTGGCCCGCTGGTCACCTACTAATAACCTGTGCAATCTGTAACTTGAGGCAAATCCTCTAGTAGTTATTCCATTGCATGTAAATACACTACTATTAGTATTTTTTCACCCCGATTCAATCGCGCACCCAAAAAATCATGAAAATAACAAATAAGGACAATTAAACCAATATTTAGGAGATTCAACAATAAAAAATATATAAATAATATATATATAATATCACGCAATTAACGACTTATCACTAATCCTATTTTAGTTTGTGTATATAATAGTTATGGCTAAATCACTTACACGGGTTACTTATATTTAGTGCTCGTGCCCATGGCAATAGAATATATCTACGACCGTCGAGTAAGATTAAAGGTGTTCCCCTTACTTGAAATAGTGTCTGGAAGGGTTCATCCGTTACTCCTAGTTTGGGTTTAGTCAATGTAAGCCTATAAGTATATAAGTGGTTTCTATCCTATTTTATTGACTTTTGTTTTGTTTAGGTCAGGGTTTTTTTGTGTTTTTCTAGTTGTTTACTTATTTAATTCTTTATCTCAAAGCGTGTTTATTTAGTATGTGTTTTTTACTACACGCCATTATTTTTGTTTGTCGTATGTTGCCTACATTCATGGGAATATGATTTATTGTTGTCAGGTGTTATATTCACATGTCTTGTAGTTTATCAGTTTATTCACGAATATTGTGTGGTTTTCTCTAGGGATTTTACTCACTGGACTCATCACTCTATTTTTTTAGGTGACCGAGTGCAAATCCTCCGACGAGCAAGGGCAAAGGCAAGGAGGTATTAGGTGACTACCTTTGATATAGTGATTCCAGCTCATGTGTAACTAGAATATATATGTATTTATATTCATATATATATATGAATCTTTTGCTACACTTATTTCGCCTTTAATATATACATGCTATCTTTTTGTCAGGTTTTTCACTTTTTCGGATTTTTAAATATTGCAAAATTTATTCCATAAAGACTTTTACTGTAAAATTCTAATATAATTGAATAAATTCATCAATTGGCTAATTAAAGCATTAATACATAAATGGATATCAATTAGCTAAACTAGTATTAGTTGGAAAAGTGTAAGCAACCAGTAAGGTCACGGGGCTTCAAAGATAAGCAGGCCATGAAATGGTAGGGCTTGGTGACGTGTGATGCGACATGGCAGTTTCCAAGGTTGCCTCGAAATTTAAGGCCATCACAATAAATGTAGTCTCCTTCCTGTTCCTAACTGATTTCGAGAAATACTACCTCTATAACAAGGTCTTAAACTATTGCCAAGTGGTAACAGTCATCCTCTCTCTTTAGGGAATCCCACCACTTCCGTGCAGAATCAATTAACAAAAATGTGTCTAGTTTGACCTTAAATCGATCCTCCACATCTACTAGAAAAAATCATTGCTCCATCTCCAGTACCCAGGTCTTAACTATATCTTCCTCCATTGTGCCATCAAACCTCATAATATTGTATGCCATAAATTCCTTTCGCATTTTGAGAAATTCAGCCTTCTCAGAATCCACTAGCACTATACCAGCTATCTCCAGCACTTGAATACGTGCTAATATTGGTTGAGCTATAGCTTCTACTGTCTCAGCTTCCCTATAGCTCTGTTAACCTTGGGATTAGTTGCAGGTTGTGTCTCAAGTCGCTGTACTAGTGGTCCCATCTAGGAAGTTAGCATATCCATAAATTTTGCCTCAGACTCCATAAGTTCCCTCATTTGTTGTTTCATTCTAGATTTCCATTGATCCCCAATCTTACTATTAGCTTGTGCTCCAAGCTTCTATAAACCCTCTCCCTGATCTGCCATTAGATTTTAAAGTCAAATGAGAGTTATGATCATTAGGTAACATTTAGAGAATACAAGAAAATCATATCTATACAGTAAATACTAATATGTGTAGCAAATAACATATAATAATATTTTCATTTTCATTTTCCCCTTCAAAAAAGATAAAAACTTTTATCATGCCTTAAGCTTATCCATAACTCGAGATAACTCTCAAAGTCAATAAACTTAGGTTCTGATATAAAGGAAAATGTTATCACTTATTTTGAAAACAATTCAAAAGTGAAAACAAATTCAGAGCCTTGTCTATGATACAAAACTATATCAGAGTTACCACTTAATTCAAAAGTGATAAACGTTAGGCTCTGATACCAAGTTGTACCATCCCTTATCTCGATTAATGCGATACTCACCCCGAAACCCTAATTAAGTGCGGTAACACAGCCAGACCTAACTAGAGCCAACAACCTCTTCTTTAGTACCTAATAAACTCAATAAGTATATCTATATCAAATAAAAATACAAAGTATACGTAGTAGAAAATTAAAAACTTTTTCAATAATTAATAATATATAGAAACAGAGTTTATCAAAACCTAAAACCTTTCTTATAAACCATCCAACACTATTTATATACAAAAAATATATCAAACAGTGTATATATGTACAAGAAAGTTCATCACATCATAGATAAGATAATAAAACACCTAAATCTTCTCTTTGCCTTTCGATCAAGCGCTAGGTTATGAATCTAAAATTTTAAATTTTGGTGAGCACTCCAACTTGCTCAGTAAGTAAGGAATTACAAAGCCATCAACATTTCATATAATAATCAACAACATTATGCAACAAAAACATGCACCAATGTAAACTACAGGATTATGAAAAGTATATAATTTAATAAATAACGGATGCAAGTCATACCGTTATTGACTATTACATTTTGATTCTCACTTTATTTGTAAAACTAAGGTCGATTATCCACTGACCACATTAATGCGATTGTTAGACCAACGCATTGGCTGATGTGTTGTCTAGTCAATCTATTAATGCACAATAGTTCTATCTGAAACCCTTTAGTGAATATGTAACCGACACAACTTATTTAACTGAGTAGGAGTTACAAACAGGTTGTAAGATCAACCCTACAACCTACATAACCCGGTTTCAGTTCTAGGAGTTACTCTGGTGGATCACATTAGACATCGTTTTTCATTTAGTTAAAAACATCACAATGTACATAGTCCCCCATTTCAGTCCATAAATTATATGAACTACACATACTAACATATCTATGCAACATTAATAAATAAGTGAATCCACACTTACTTCGGTTTAGGTTTCGTATCAAAATTTCCTAACTTTTCGAGTTACTCCCATTTTTCGGGGATCCAACACCTATCATAAACAACTTGTGATCAATATAAGTCTAATTTTCTAAATTTAGAATCTTTAATTAGTCTCTAAGTCTTCAAGAAATTCTATTAAGGCAAGCCACAAATGTCTTACAGGGGATTAAAACTCCATTTTCACCACTTCCATCACACTTGCATCCGAACCTAACTAAAACCAACCAAGCATACATCCCTCTAGAGCCCAAGATTGATCATTTCTAAGTGAGGAAAGAAAGTTTCGAGTAATTGACGGGGAAAGGACAATATGCATTATGGATTTGCACAAGGAGCATTAGAGTTCTAAGTTGTTAGTGAAGTAAGAGGGCTTTGATTGATATTGACTTGGAGGAGTGTTCTATAACGAAAAGTAGTCCGACATTGAGGTAAATTTATAATTTTATTAGTTATGCTTTGAAATTTTGAGAAGTCTTGACGAAATTGCATGAATAGTGGATATGAGGTTGTTGGATAAGGGTTTTCAAGCCGTGTAAATATTGAGCATCAATGATACTCATGGAGACCCGGTTTATATTTTTTTCATTATTTAGCATGTGAATGATCCGTGTTACATAAAGTTTGATTTTTAGGTGATTTCAAGACTCGAATCGCTAGTTGCATTGTTGTGTAGTTGTTTGAATTTGAGAAAATGATGAGAACAATGAGGCAAGTTAGACAAGTGAGCACAAAATGATGTCGAGGCATCAACGTCAAGAGATCCCAATGAGTAGGATCCTAGGTCATTTAAGTCAAAATACATTATTAGTAGAGAGGCTAAGGAAAGATACAAGAATATTCAACACATGGAGTTCATTTGTGAGAAAGTGATGTGCGTGCCACAAGTATAACAACTCGCTTGTAGTAATAGTGCAATCAACTTATGTTGATCACGGATATCATCCTTAGGGTAAGGTTTTTGCACTAATTATTTACCTATTTAACTTTGAACTATTGCTAAGGAAGTCCGTTTTTAATTAGTTTTACAATAAACTAAACTAATCTAATAAATCTAATCAAATTTTACTTTAACTCTTATATTAAGGATATCTTAGTTCACAACTTCATCTAGGTAACTTAATACTATGTATTTCAACCACTTTTACATCTTAATATGTTGTGTGCAATGTTTGATTAGAATAGATAGATTTTCTTCAAATCCACACTAACCTATTGTTAGGAAGAGAAATATTATAATGTGCAAATTAGAACGTCACCTATCGGTGTAAATAACGTAAGCTCCACATTACTTTTTAAGTCCCTAATCTTTAGATTCATAACCAACTAAGTTTACTATCCATACCTCCCTAATCATCAAGTATCAATCGATGTTCTGTATTTTACACTCATACCGTTCATGTCCCGATAAAAAGCTTTGATAGCCATTATAACTTCAAAAACCTAAATTCATTAAACATGCGATAAAGATATCTAAAACCTTACGCTCATAATTAATAAAAATTCTAACAATTACACATTTTATACTCACTTTCTACTCATATTCAAAGCATAACATTCACACCATAGGATCCATTAATCCATAAAATAAATCGACTACTTACACTTCATTGAAACAAACATATCACAATTCATAATTGAAATCATGGCAAATCAGAAATGAATATAAATATATTATCTTTAATTAAACTAGTGAAACCAAACTTGAATTGCGACAATGGAGCCTTTAATGTTTTCTACACCCAAAACTCATTAATACTCAAAAACAAAGTAAACCTATGCTAGTGGCTAATAATTGATATGTGGCGAGTGTATCATGTACTAATACCTATTTATACTTCATAATAACAATTAGAAACCTACGTTATAATATAACTCGAAATTAAACTCCAACTTTTTATTTTCCATGAGTCTGACCCTGTCACTAATGCCCCAACATCGTGTTTTATAAGCCACAGCGGCGCCACTGCATGCTCTTCCTTTGAGCTTTTGTCCACTTGGTGTTGTCACCTCATGTCTCATCGTCATCCCATGTATACCACAACACTTCCACTGCGTCGGGCCTCCATACATGATTTTCCACTTTCTTTGTTCTCCCACGATGTGCCTTTCCTTCCCACGTTATGCCTTAGTATACCATAATGCCACCATGTGTAGCCACAGCGACAACCATGGTTTCGTAGGTTTTTGCTCCATTTCTTTTCATTTTTGCTCATTTCCTTCCTTAACACCTTAATTCCCAAGAAATGCAATAACACCATGAATTAAAGCTCATTTAGGGATATTTATACTAAATATACAATTAAACTAACGTGATATACAAGTATAAATAATCACTTATTAAATACCTCCAAACTTATGATTTTGCGTGTCCTGAGCAAAAGTGAGTTTTACTAAATCTCCAAATAACTAGTTCTCATTTGTTTTACATTGTTCATAGAGGATCCTTTAATTCACCAAGTTTCAAGTTAATAATCTACTCAAGAGTTTTCCTTTACAAAAACTTCTTATTGTAAAACATGCAGTTTTAACAACAAATATAACTTCACTTTCGAAACACTAAACTAGATCACAACCAAAAACCATCGCTACTCATAAGTTTGTTTAATCTCAACACTCAAGTAGCAAGTATGAATCTCATGTTTTCTCATTAAGCTTAGTAATTCACAATTAAGCATAAGTCATACTCATCTTTAGTAGACTTTAGTACTTCAAGAGTAAATAGGACTTAACATAGTTCGAAGGTAAACTTAACTCAATTAGCTACTCTTACTCGAGCTAAATCTTTTATTTAAAGAGTTTTATTTTACTTCTGCCTTTTTTTTCTTTATTTTTCTTCTTCTTTTCATTTTTATTTTACAGTCTATGCTTCTTTTTCTATGGACTTCATCCTTCTTCATTTTTTACCACCATCAAGTTCTTTGCTCCATTTCTTGTAGAACTTGTGGGATTCTCTTCTTTTTTCTTTATTTCTAAAACTCTTGTTACTATTTTTCACTTTCACCAATTCAAGTAAGTTAACTTTAACTTTTCATTTACAATGCCTATTTCTTCCCCTCTTTGCACTAAGACTTTATTTACTTTGTATTTGCATGTAAGATTCATGCTTATTATATAATTCTTAGTGATGTAAATTTTTCCACAAGAGGTGTTAAAATTCTTGCTTTTGTTTCAAATTTGAGATCTTCCCTAAATCTAGGTTTCTAATAATGAAATCAGACAAATGTTTACTACATTTCATTATTTCTTCTTCATAATTTATATTTACTCTCTTGAGTTTTATATCATCAAGATACTTGTAATCCACTAATCCATTGTTAAAGACAAGAATATGTAAATGAGCTACTTATTCATTACATGTTACTATATATAACCTAATCTATACTACTTAAACATTCGTATAGTAAGAAAAATAAAAATATTTTTACACTACCTTGGTTTCACCCTTAACTCCTTCAAAATTAAAATTTAAACAATCATACATGCAAGTGTTTATCCTTTATTCTCATCTTATCTTACCACTTCCCATAGTGTAATGTTATGTCGATGACCCCAAACTTAAACCAAGCCTTATCCTCTAGCTTTAAAAGTAAGCCTAAAACACGAAAACACTAAAACACATAAATATCTAATAACACAATTTATAGTAAACTAAACTAAACATATAGTTTAAAAAGGAAAATAGTTAAAAATATCCCAATGTAAAAAATGAATGGTATCAATGTCACACTCAACTCTTGAAGTCCGAAGGAATCTTAATACACTGATTTTTGGACCGCGCATCATCATTATCTACATCATCATCTCTAACATAGGATGGCGTAAATGGATGCTCCACTTGTTTGCTTTACATCAAATCCTCATCAAACACATAGTCCTGCTAGAAAGCCTAATGACCTATCACAATGTCTCATTCATATGCTCTTCTCATACATAGCCATGTCTCTTTGATGATCTACATACAACATGAAATTATATTGCTCATTCTATCGGTATTGCTCTTTCCTGTCCATATCTTGCTCGAATCTTAACATGGCTACTAGGTAATGTATCGTGTCCTCTTAGTAATATCTCCTCATCTCAGCTATCCACATTGTCTGCTACCATGGAGTCAAGTGCTCTGGTGGTGATTCTGGTGCTTATGGTGGATGAGGTGTTAGAAAGACCTCATAACCATCCAAGTCCTACTCTCTAATCTGTGGGTCTTCGAATTCATAGCCTTTAGCAAGTCCCTACTATTGTTGCGCCTCATTTTCTCCTTACCCTTCCTCTTCTAGCTTTTAGGCTAATTTTCCTACTACTGCTACTGCTGCCTAATCATCTTGCCTTTTTGCTAACAACTTAGCCACCAGTCTAACTCCCTCGACTCTCACTCTCTCTCTCTTCTCCTTAAATTTTTGACAGCCAGATGGATATTTCAATATGAGCATGAAAGCTTCATTTATGTTTAGGTAGGCCTCTATATCAAATTTTTCATTATTTCTCTGTCTCTATTATGCCTTTAAGCACATCAAAGTAATTAAGATAGGAAACAACAAATTGTTCTCTTTTTTCGACATGATTGACTCCCTCATATTATTGTAGATGATCTCATTGATGTTGATCTCCCTATTCTTTGTAATCTCATAAAGACGAGCCATTTTTGGCTTGTTGATCTCACCCTAATGAGAAGTGAGGTATAGCGATGCAATAAGGAAATGTTGCCACATTTTGTAAACATTTCTAGAACTCCTCTTCTTAAGGTGCTTTGGCACATTTTTAGCTCCCATGACTCAGCCTTATTATCATAGGACAACCAATGCGCTCTCTATGGCTCTAATGGGGTATAGGTTATAAGGTCTCACATATAACTTTATCGGGAAAGTCGGTTCGGATCCATACAAACTTAAGTACTATAAAACATATATGGTATTGATCTCACGTATATTAAAGGGAACAAAAATCTCTCTTACCTTCACTGGCTCATCTTTGGCATTGAATTTCACATTTGCATAAAATTCAAAGACAATCCCACTCACTCTTTTAATATCATTATTTGTATAGTCTTGATTGAGTTGCTCCCAATTTCTTTGCCTAATGAAGTTTTTCACTCTATTATAATACCTGTTGACAAATTAATCCCTTTTCACTAATGAACTTCCTATGTAGTATTTTTCTCATATCGGTCCTTGGCCTTTCTACTAATGAGAAATTTGGATTTAAAAGGTCTAGGCTCCTCTTCATTGGGATTTCTTGACGTAGATGCCTTAAATTCATTTTCTCTAGTTTGGCTAACTTGTTTCATTATTCTTGTCATTTCTTCAAATTTCAAACAACTAAACAACAATGCAATGCAACTCGAGTCTTCAAATCACCCAAAAATCAAAATTCATATCACATGGATCACTCATATGCCAAATAATGCAAAGAAATCAACTAAATCTTCATGAGTAGCATTAATGCTCACTTTCACACAATCTTGCAAAACCTGTCCTACAACCTCAAATCCACTATTTCATATAATGTCATCAGAATTTTCAAAAATTTAAAAATAACTAGATGAAATTGTTAATTTACCTCAATGCCGGGTTTTTTTTTTTGGTGTAGAACACTCCTCCAAGTCTTTATCAACCCAATCCCTCTCACTTTTCTCTCCAACTAGAACCCTAGTCTCATTGAAATAAAAATCCAAAAACCAAAGCCCTAGCTCTCCAACTTGTACAAATCCACAATGCAGTTGTTTCTTTCACTCTCAATCACTAGAAATCTCTAATCTCACTCAAAAGTGATCAAACGTTGGCTTTAAAGGGATGTATACTTAGTGGTTGTGGTGGGGTTTTAGTGTAAGTGTGAATAATGAACGAAAATGGGGGTTTAAAACCTATATATCGACGTGACGTGCCTTATATGTATGACGCGCCTCCAACCTTATAAGTACAACGTGCCTCCGCTGTGTCAACGACACAGTGGGGTGTTTATTTTAATTCTTACTTGTTGATCTCAATGCTATCGCCAATCCCCATGGTGTCCTGGGTGATACCCACGACGTTGACTTATCTACTAACATACCTTTGGTATATTTTCATTAAATCATCTCTATCGCTTCTTCGACTTTATATATCACTCATAAAAGATGTCGTGACCACATGAAATCCATGAAAATATATAAATTAATAAATGTTACCTTCGATTTGCTCATGCACCTTACCTTTACTGCTTTGAACTCATTTGCTCTTTTTTGCTCTTTAATGAGTTAGTGAGTCATTTCCATTCTGATAAATCATTACCTGGCAAATCATCTTTCCTGCACATTCGATATAAACTTTTGAAAGCTAGAAGTAAAAAATGTTAATTGTAATTATTTAGTTAACTACTAGTTGAAGTTTTATAAACTTGAAATTCTTTTTTAAAAAACCGTAGGATGCCTCCTAGTAGTGCTTAATTTAATATCATTAGCCTGATGCCATTTCGCTCATTTAGTCCGAGACTAAATTAAGAAGCTCCATCTAGAAATCGAAGATTATGATGTCATTCCCATTCATATGTACATTTTCACCATCGACAAAAATAACCTTCTCAACACCATCGCCCTCATCGATACTCATTGTGTTCTTCCTCTCTCTTGTGTACAAATTTTCTTTGACAATGTTCAAGAATGGTCCCCAAGTATCATCGACACATCATCATTCATGTTGTGGTTCATGACCTCAAAATATGTGATGAACATGAATTTACTCACTTTCTCATGCACATTCAAGATTCTTCCTATTATAGGTATCAAGTCACCATTTACTACTTGCGAATTTGTGTTATCGGTACAATTGATCTTCAAGTCAGCGTGCCACATGTCCATTAATGGCATGGCATTGAATAAGGATCTTGTATCATATAAACATTTTAAAAATGGTGCCCGTCGATGTTTATCGGTATGCATATCTCTCAAAGATATCTATTTTTTAAATGTTGTAGCCTTGGGATGAAATTGAGTTGTGGTTCCAGCTTTTTCAGAACCTACATGATGTCATTGCCTTGTGGGTCTTCTTCAAAAGGTCCCTCATTTTTTTCTTAGCCTCACATTTTTGTTTCCCCTTCTTTTTCTTCAAGACAATGATTCTTAGTATCTTGAACCTATCAAGCTCATCTTGCCTTAGTTTCATGTAGTGCCCATACATCTCTTCTTGTTTCCTCAATGTTGATCCTTTATAGCTTGTACATCATTTATTCTTGTATTGGCCCCTTTGTTGCTATAGTGCTCATCATGTGAATAACACTCATATTCTAGTTGGGATCGGTGATGCTGTTGTTAGGAAACTATCCTTCTTTTCTCGAGATTAAGGCTATAGTAAGCTAACTAATTTGTCTCTCTAAGTTCTTGATGGATTTTGATTACTTATTTTCATACTCTTCATAGCTTGCATCCCTCGTTCCATTTCTTTCTTGTGTTTCTCATACCGCTCCCTATTGCTCGTATCGATGGCTTTCTAAAACTTCTCAATTGACTTTAGTGAAGTCATCTCTTCACTTTGCCCCTACTTCCCCTGTTGGACTTGTCGATCAAAGCCTTAAGGTAACTTTAGTGCATTGATAAAATTTTTGCACAAGAATTTTGGGTTGTTGTTGTATCCTGGATAAAACCCTTAGATTAATGTCTTCATACTTCGTTCCCTAATTTATGTCCATTTGGTTAACCACCATGCCTTGGTGATTAATAGGGTGATGTGCTACTTGTGGACCTTGGTGTCTCATATGAAGTTTCACCATTTAACTGCTCAAATTTGATAAATGTGCCATAATTGTACCTTATAAGTCAATCTCGTATATGCCCTGCTAGTTTCCTTAATATGGAACGAGTACTTGTGGTAGAATTCTGAGACATGAGATAGAGGAGATCCAATGCTCCATCCTCATCCTTGTTAAGTAGTGAGCCACCTAATGTGACATCTACTACCGTTCTCATGTTATGGTTATCCCATTGTAGAAAATCTGGAGTTGTACCCATTTCATATGTCCATGTCCCGGACATCTCCTCAGCATCTATTTGAATCTTTCCCAAGCCTCGCCAAGATACTAGGTGTCTTCCTACTTGATATGCAGAACGTTTGATGTTAGATGAATTTTCCATGCCTTGATATGCGTGCCACCACATCTTTAAGACAATCAAGTGGTACATGGATTGATTATGGTTATCAACAAGATTTACCTCTAGATATGTGTTATGTATCTCAGGAGATCAAGATTAGCCTCGAGATACATAATGTGTATCTCGAGAAAAATCAAAATATAAAGGAAATGAATAGAATCTTTAGATTTGCCTCGAGATTCGTGTATATGAGTTTTGAGAAAAATTAAACTATATATTTATCTAAAATTTATCACCACCTCTGTGTTTTCAATTCAATCTCGAGAGACAAATAGAGAAATAAAAAATAGAGAGACAGAAGGGAAGCGGAAAGGAGGGAAAGATCGAACCAATTGGTAAAGGAATTTGAGTTATGTTGTGTTGTTATGGATGTTGTGGTTGTTGATAGTGTTGATGTTGTTGGTGGTGTCGTTGATGGTGGTTGTTGTATTATTGATAAGTTGGGATGAAGAGTCGCACGAGGAAGATGATGGCGGGAGTCATCTCCCCTATCGAAACTTGGCTAAGGTTGGGTCCGAACCCAACCCCATTGATAAAAATGAAAAGAAGAAAAAAAAAATAGATCGATCTGTTATGTTGAATGAGGAAGAAAGTTAGCCAAAACCAACCCTGGTTCAACTTGGTTGAGCCGAGCCCGGTTCGATCTGTTTCTACCCAAACCCCTTCATAAATAAATGAAAAATGAATAAATTCTAAAAAAAATTAGGAAAGATTCTAGAAAATGGAGGAAAAATCTTGAAAAAGAATATTTTGATGAAATAAATAGAAATTGATGAATTTCTAAGAAAACAAAGAATCTGGATTTAGAGTGAGTCTTTATACCGAGATTTTTACCTCAAAAAACATGAAATGGACACGTTGGCCTAAAAAGTCGCAAATTGGTTCGAGATTCAAATAGGACTAGTTTAAGGGTTATAATTAAATAATATTAGACCTAAATTAATGAAAATTAGTGTATAATAGGTGCTTGGTTGATGAGGAATGGTTTATGATCTCATGAGTCATGTAAGTCGGTATAAATTTAGGAAAGTTCAACACAAGTAATTAGGACTGGTACTTTTATCAATTATGCATTGTAAAATGGTTATATTTAGTGCACGTAGTTTATGGACTTCGGAAATGGGGAAATGTACCATGACTTGAATGTATTATTAAATTGTTTTATGAGAAATTATACAAAAAGAGGTACCACAGGCGAATTGGATTGGAGTGATAATGAAGGTGATTGGCTAGTTATCGACACCTTCCCTTTCGTAACTTTGAGGTACTCGATTGTTGCTTTCCTATTATATTATGTCAAAAAGTGAACTCGTAGAGTGGTGCAAAGGGGGAATATGGCTAAGGTTGATGACCAAGGTATTGAGAGGCCAACCAATACCCTTCCTATAGACTCATTACGCAAATCGATTGGTACTTTACATTTAAGAGTCGGTAGCTATGTTATACCTTGATACACCACAAAATCATAGACATGTGATTCTATGGGTTGTAAACCTGGGTGACGGAAGTCTACAACTCTTGTTTTGAATGCAAATGAAATTAAAAAATACAAGTCATAGGTACATTTGCAATTGACCATTGAACTTGTATTTTATTATGCATTGTTTATATCATTTTGAATGCATGAATAGATATATTTTGTTTTTATATTGCTATTCATTGATACATTGATATTTAAATGATAGTTGATATGATTACAAGCATCACTTACTGAGCAAGTTGGAGGGCCCATTCCCTAATTAACAAATCAAGTTAGGAGTCTATAGTCTTCTCTACGGTAAAGTGATTTCCCTACTGTTTATATATTGTATTGAATTACTTTTTGGTAATAAATAGAGTGGGGATATGGTATTACAGCTGAGGTTTATGCCGATATTTGAATATCGTATGTTTTATCAAATTTTTTTTTAATTATGTTGCATTTTTTATAATTTATTCGGTATATTGTAATTGTGATTATCAGCCATATGGAGGACGTTTGTATTGTTATTTTAATTGAGTTTGATTGGGGTTTAATTAGGGTTTAGGCTAGGTATCGCCCTAACTAGGATAGGGGATATACTATAGTTGGTATCAGAGCTTTGTTTCTTAAACAAATTTAAGATTGCGATATTAGAATCTAAATTTTAATAACTTGAGAGTACTTGAACTAATAATCAAGTTATTGATTGACTTCATTCTTGATAAATAGTTTTTATTGATCTTTTAGAGGTAATGAAAGATAAAACACTGAGATATGTTATGTTTTGTGATGTATTATATATATGCGATAGATATACGTGCAATGTCTTTCCTATGCATTATCTTGAATGTATTATCTCCCATCTTTATCTTGGGATCCAATGAATAGATGGTGATAGTTCTTGGGAAACGTGGACTTCATGGATATTATAATAAGAAAATATTGTGAAAACATTATATAATGAGAAAATATTGAGGTTTAGGGTTTGTAGATTCCTAAATCTCAATAACTTATGGAACTAGGAAATATATTGAAAATCTTATGATGTCTAAAAATAAACTCTTCTCCTATTGGATAGTCTCTAATGGTCTTTATTCTCATTGATATTGTTTGAATAATAATAGTATGTAAAGAAGGATTTATTGGACATCGACTTTGAGACATATATTAGGAGAACGGATGTTAATAAAGAAGTGATTTACAGAGAAACTCAAAGGTGACTATTCACATTGTGTGGAAAATAAACTAGAAATTAAGATTAGCTAAATAAGATTAAAGGTCATTAAATGAGGAACATTTATTAGTGTTGTTATGGTTTAACTGCACTCACCAATTGGATAATCTTAATGGTGTAGTTACATTATAAGTGAAGATTCACAACAAGAGATAAGAGTTGAAGGATTGTGGAAAATCCGCATTAATAGTTAACTCTATCTTATTTGTTAGACTTCTATCACTTTATGGTAATTTCATATGAGAATTTGAAGTTGAAAAATTTGTAAGAATGTGTATAGTTTGGGTTAGAAAATGGTTTTGAGCTAGTGAGATGTTTTAGTATGATCTTATAGATTGGAATAGTCTATATTGAGGAGAATGAGTTGTCAATGAATCTAAGGAATACTTTACGATACTAAGAGTGAATAGGTAAGCAATATATTGGAAAAAACTTAAAATGTTTATGAATGATGATTAGTAGATATAAGTTATCACTCAAGACTCAATGGTTTAAACTTGTTATAGAAATTTATTAGATTCTTAATGAGAATTCAAGCTTGATGAATAAAAATTATGACTCTAAGAGTTTCAAAAGATTTGTTTATCAGATTATTTTGTAATTTTTTCACAATTTGAGACTAAATTCATCATTTACTTGATTCTGATATCAAACAATTGATTAATTCCATTTTACTTAGTGTAATATGGACATTGTATGAGTTTTAGAACTTAACTCGAGAAATAAGACAATTTTAGGAAAATCAAGGATGAATATTCCTTGCCAAGAATGGAGAACTCATTTTGATCTATTACATGAAATCTAAGATATGGTAATCATTGATTCAAGATCAGAATTAGAACTATAAGAATATGAATTCAAGCTACGGCTGATGATAAGTCGATATTTATAGGTTTTTAGTAGTCTATTTTAGTATATTTAATTATTCAAAATATTTAATATATATATTTAATTATATATTTTATTAATTTTTAGGTAAATCGGATTACGCGGTTGAACTCGTGGTAGAAAAATATTCAAAATGGAGTATTTATTTGCATTGATCGGATGCCGGACAGTTTGCCTCGAAGTACGCGTTGTGCGGTGTGTAGAATAGCAAACGATATGTTTCAGCCAATAAGAAGATGCTACGTCGGCCAAGATAGACATGTCACACACTATCATTTCAGCTCGCTTTAGTTGCTCGTCGATCGGCCTCGAGATTCGTGACCACACAAACTCCCAGTAATTCACGCGAGTTGCGCGATTTTCTTCCGTGCCAACAGGACGACATGTGGCGCTGACTCAGCCAAACACACAGCAAGCACCACAGATTTCAGCAAATCAGACGGCGACAACTCAATAGCGGTGATAGGACGGTCCAATCACTAGATGACACGTGGCGGGGCAGTTAAAATACAACGAATAGCGTGCAGACATGTTGGCGAGTCCGAATTTTGAGCTAATAAAAGCCCTACGATGTTCCTCGGCGCACGAGTCACCTCCCCACCTCTAAAATTAGTATCCGAGACCAATTTGGAGTATTTTTATATATTAGGAACCTAGATATTATTTAGAAAGGAATTAATTAGTATTTTTTAGAGAACAACTATTATTTTTTTGTATTGATTTTCGAAGACGATGATGTCCGTCTAATCAATTTCTTTCCTAAGTCGAAGGGGAAGCAAGTCGGAATCATGGATTCATGGCATATTATGTGAGATCTTTTATTTTATTATTTAATTAACTTAATTTCTCCTATTTTATTGTTGTTGATTTTAATGATTATGATTTAGATCTATGGTATGTATGTTTCCTGTGCATGCTTTTAGGTGGACAATCTACAATTATTTGGACTATTAGTATCCGTGTAATTGTGCTTTTAAACCAATAAAGTAACAAACATTCACCCGTTTGTCATAAACCCTTTCGGTGTTTGAATGTGCAACATTGAATCTAAGTCAAATCGGTAGCGATTGCGACCCGGTTATTTAGGATTAGTATCCCACGGATCCATATTACTACGGTTAGTGTGTTAAACCTGATTGGCGGATGTCTAGGGTTATACATTAATTAGGGAAATAGTTAGTGGCGGACGTCCTGACTATCGAAATTAGGGGAAATAGGAATTTCTGGCGGATGTCAACATTCCATAACTAATCTAGGGGAATTTAAATTAATAATTTTTAGGGAAAGATTGAGGACCATTGAATGCTATCGAATCTTGATTCTGATTTGTGGAACTATAGACTTAGGTGATTTCTCATCATTGATATTATTTTTGAGAATTTTTATTTGTGTTAGTTTAATTAATTATTCGATTGAATTTTCTGAAAACCCCCCAATTTTAGTTAACTTGGAGTAAGACTCAAGTCATGTGGATTCGACCCCGTATTTACCACTACTACACCCTTATGGTTGGTAACTCGATTGTGGGTTATATTTGGCACGCACGACACGTGATCAGCTTTGATTATGATAGAAATTGTGGTGAAAACTATGAAAACTCACTAGAGCTCTTGGTATGTTAATTAATGAATAAAGAAATGAAGTTGTTGCACTCTATTGGAATAAGATTATCATTGAGTTATCAATGATAATATAAAAGGGGTTGAAGACTTAGCAAAGGCACAAGCAATATCAAAAAGTCATGTGAACTCTAACAATAAATTAGACTTGACTAAGATTGAGACAATCAAAGAATTAGCCAATATTCGACACATGGTGAGAAAAATAGTGTTATCATGAAATAATTGATACAAGGAATGATACAAAGATTTGTTATATCGTTATGTTGTATTTTCAATTAACCATAAAGTGGAATTGAGATGAGTTATAAATAAGGCAAGTATGCCTTGAGAGAAAATTGAAACCTGGTTGGACAACAATAATTTGCTTGATTATACCTAGATTATTATTAGATATTTATTTCAATACCTTTATTTAGGTATTTATGTGTTGACACAGTGAGGCAAGAAATTGTAGTTTATATTATTAAATAGTTCAAGGAAGTTTGAGAAGAATTATTGCGAAATAATTATTTCGGTAATCGTACCAAACAATTTAAGGCATCACTTGTAGAATAAAAGCTTGTGATGTATTTCAAACAATGAATGAAATGAATTACATAGATAAATCATAAAGTTAGGACTTAGTATTATAAAATATGGGTATAGATCCCACTTATTTGTGAATCCATTCAATTGAATATGTTGCTCAAGTTTATTCATCTATCATATTGAAATACATATATATATATCCGTGTGAAAGGGTTTTAGAGAGTCTTTTAGTTATCCTTAATATTAGAGAATCTAAGAAGAAACACTAGAACACAAATGAGAAGTATGAAAATCAAAGAGTTGGTGCAATTTAATTGGGAGATCTTCATGCTTTGAGAGTTTGAAGAGTATAGTTGCAAGTAAAATAATTTAGAGGTGATATAAGTAACTTATGTTCTTAAATATAGTGAAATCACTCTGAGAAATCACCTACACAAAGTGATTAATGCGATTAATACTTTGAATTGAGAAAAGAACTACAATTGTAATTATAATAGGAACTTCTCAGTACTATCTCTTGAAAGCGATATGTAATATTGATGATAGAATAAATTCATGCGCAAGCTCATCATCAACTGAGTTGTTAGAATTAATAATTATAAATCTATTCTTTGAAACTTGGATTGAAGTTGAGCCAAATGTATGATTAACTGGGTGATAAGGTGATTAAGAAGTCTAATGGAATCACTTGATATGTTATAATTTGGCTTTCAAGGATTAATATCCCAATTAGACTGTCTAATTGAATTGTGTTGGACGCATTAGATTCTGAAATAAAAATACTAGTTCAGGAAAGAATTTATGCAAGAATTACTTCAATGAACTCATGGATCTTTTTATATTAGTTTTACATGCAATGCCATATCATATTTAGGTATACGAGAATATTATGAATTATCTAAGTGGTGATATATGTTGTTATATTCAGAAAGAGGAATGAAAGTTATTCAGTAGGTTGAAACATGATAATAGAAACCTTAAGGGTTAAATATATTCTTGTATGTATTTGATAGAAGAACGATAACATAACTAGTGGTTATGTAACAAAATTAACTAGAGTTGGGCGTTAGCATAATGATGTATGAGTTGTTGATAGCTTGACCAATGGCTACAATTTCTTATCATTCAAGTTATGTTATTCTTTTGACGGATTGAGCAAGATATATGTATTTGGAGATGTGAGATATGGTGTTTCAGTTTTTGATTCCTCGTTCCTCGGACGAAGATCTAAGAGTTGCTTCCAGCGGTGGAAGAAGTTATTGATATAGTTAAAAACCATTCTTAATCTTAGTACAACATATTTTTTTGTGTTGATGAAGAAATCGAGTGGCTATTCTTGATTCTAAGGAATACATATTTTGAGCTTGTGCCTCATGATGTTAACCACTGAAAGAAAATAAATTCCTCTGTATGAGTTTTTGGTAATAAAGGTAATCAGGTGGATAATATCATTGAATGGTAAAGTTGAATATGCTCAATCTTATTGTACGTCGATGTACAAGACTAAAATTAAAGGTATAGCTTTTGTGAAAATGAGATAATTAAGAGCTATATAGAGAGAGTATAGCAAACTAGATGATATATAAACACCTTAGTTAAAATAAAAATGTTAAAGAGATAAACATCATAGATTGTTGGAGAATTCAAAAGACAAAATTCAATATGCTTTTAAAAGTCTCATTTATGAAAAGGTCTTTCTAGATTCGAATTAAGTAAAATAGTTGTTCCACGAAAATGAAAATAATTTGGGAACAGGAGTTATCTCTTCGGAACTACCGGTAACTTATACATTTCCTTTCATTTCGAGGATGAAACTGTCATAAATTGGAGAGACTATAACGACCCGTTATCTTAAGTAAATGATTAATGTTACTCTAAATTTTAATTTACCCTAGTAAGGCTCATGGTTAAGCCTGACTTATCTCTATTACTGGGTGTGTGGATTTGTGTGTAGTTTTGCGATTATATGGTTGTAGTATTATTTATGAAATTAATTAGATTAATAAGTGTATAATTGATTAATTGAAAAATTATTGGGACGCCTAATATACCGGATATGGTTCAAGGGTTACGCAAACGATTCATGAGGTAGCGTGACTGCTTGAGTGTACTCGTTGGCGTGCAAAGTTAAAGTATAAATTATATGCATGTATATATATAATTGTAAATATAAATATATATTGAAAATGAAGAAATACTTAATAATTGGTGGGCGCCTAATGACACGCACGGTTGAGGGTAATATGTGTGGGATGTACAATAGTGTGCACACCCGATGGTCGTTGTTAGCACGTGCGACAAATTTTAGGAGGGAAAATACATTGGCGAATATGTATTTATATATACATATGGGTTATATATATAATGAATCCTATAGTTTAAATTAAATAAAAACATACGTTAGATTTGCTTTGAGATACGCAAAGCGTGAGAGTCGAGGAGGTGAATATGTCGAACGTTTGATGTTTTATGAATTTTCCTAAGCCTTGATATGCGTGCCATCACATCTTTAGGACATTCAAGTGGTACATGGACTGATTACGGTTAGCCACAATATCTACCTAGAGATACGTGTTGCATATCTCGAGGTGATCAATGTATTTGATCAAATTAAGTCGATGAAGAGGTTATATTGATTTGGTAAACAGCCATCAAGATTGGCCTCGAGATACATAACATGTATCACTTGGAAAATCAAAATATAAAAGAAAAGAAAAGAATCTTTAGATTCACCCCAAGATTTGTGGATACAAATATCGAGGAAATCCAAACTATATTTATCCAAAACTGATCACCGCCTCTCTGTATGTCAAATCCCAGAATTTTTAAATAGGTAATTACATCTAATAAGGGATTAATATACATAAATTATAGTTTTGGCCGCGAGTCGGGAGTTAAAGACTAGTAAATCGAGATATTTAATTTAATTTATTTTTATGTGATGTGTGTCAAGTAATGCAAACTATGGAATATATTATTTTGTGAAATTCAAGTTAATCGAGTAAACTCGATATTTGTTGGGTTTTATCTCTAGATAAATGTCAAGATGGGTTTTGAGATAGTCAAAATACTTGACGTGAACATTCATTTCAAATTTCACAAAAAAATAAATAAATTTAACTTAAAAAAATCAAATTTGTAAATTAAACATATTTGACGAGTCGACGTGGGTCGTACACCTCGATTTGCGTGCATGACAAGTTTTTCAGGAGTTTTGGAGTACTTTAATAAATTCTCCAATTTTTTTTATCGAAATGGGGTATTTTCTGGGGTATTAGGTCTCAAAGTTGAAGAGATAAACATAAAAAAAATTAAAAATGCCAAATTACCAATAAGAGTATTGTTTATATGGTTAAGGATTAAATGAAAAAGGGCATATTGGTCATTTGGCTTATTTTACTTTATTTGGATTGAAATCAATAGGAGAGTGGTCATAATCATCTTCTTCATTGCATCAATTATCTCGTCTTTTCATTGTTGCTCTCTCTCTCTCTGTCTATGTCTCTCTTTCACAATAATCTTCATTTCATTATTTTCATTATTTTTCTTTATTTGGATTGGAAAATAAACGACTGTGGTGTATAGGACTGGTTTTAGGTTTAAATTCAAGGTGAATTTGTTTGGTGGTGTTTATTGCAGCAAAAATAGGAGGAGAGGATCGATCGATTGAAAAAAAGAGAGGCTATAAAAAACTTTAAAAAATAGTTCGTCCGAAGAAGAAAACGACCCCCTGGGTCGTCTTCTCAATCCCTCGACCATAGGGGGTCTGGGCAAGGATAAATCATGCCTAGACCCCAAACTAGAAAAAAAAAAATATATTTCTTTAACTATGGGGAGTCTGGGAAGAGATAATTCTTTCTTTCATCCTAGGGAGGGAGGAAGGGATAATCCCCGAACCGGGTTTAGCTCAGTTGAACTGAATCGGACCTGGTTCAGGGATAAAACCCTTTCCCCCAAATTTAAATAAAAAAATAAAAAAATGTTTACAAAATAAAAATTAAAATAAATCCTTGGAAATTAGGAGAAATTATGAAAAATAGGTTATTTTGACAAGTTAATGAAAATTAAGGATTTTTATGAAAAATGAGGATTTTGATATTTTCTCGAGGATTTATACCCGATAATAATCTCGTAATGTGCGCGTGTTACGATACCAAAAATTGCCCAAGATTGTAAAAATTGTCTTAAACACTAGTCTAAGTTAATTTTCAATTTTAATCACAATTCGGAGTCAAAATTGGGATCCTGGTATTCGAGGAGTTGATTTTTAAGGATTCCAAGGTTTTTGGGTCGATGTAAAATTTATAAATATATAATAAATTGGAAAAATTATGTTTAAGCATAGGCAATATATTTTCGATGTCGAACAATAAATTTGAGTCAAAAATAAAATGTTGGCATCGAAGAATATATTTGGAAGTATTTTAAGTGTTTCGAGATGCGATTGGGTCCATTTAAATGCAAGTAATTAGAAAAAATTATATAAATATTATGAAAACTTACCAGACTTACAAATTAATTGTAGGACCGCAATTGGGATTTTGTATGGACTAGCTTACTGACTCGGAGCTCAAGGGAGTTGTGATATTGCGTTTGTAAGGTTAATTAAATTCCTTATAAGTATTTCTTGATTTTAATTGCATGCATGGTTTATCGCTGCATATTTATTGGTCATGCATTCACGGACATAGAGGAAGGAGGCCTTTGGAGGTCCCATTATGTTCATTGGTTATATGTGTGTTAGGACGAACATCATGGTGATCTGCGACGAGAGTCACGATAGTTGTTGACACTTGTTTAAGATGGATTTTTTTGTGATGCTGGCTAGGATCATACTCCATTGAGAGTTGAAGGTATGGCTTCTCAAAGGACTTCCTCTCAAACTCGTGAATCTTTATTATTGTTTACGCACTACATTTGTAAAGATGTCTTCTGATTGTGGTCGGTTAACAGAAACAAGATGGATTGTATACTTTTTGATTTATGATTCCTTATTATATTATTATTCATTTAAATTCTTGGAATATGATGCATTTGATTATTAAGGGTATGATGCATAGCGTGGGATTTACTTATCTTACATTATCGAATTTCTATAATTGGGTATTGATCAAGTGCGAGCGACTTCAAAGGAAAAAGAAAGCTATCAGATTGTCTTTGACTTGATAGTTACTTTATCCCTCTGTATGTATAGTTTTTTAATATAATATATTTTATAATTGGGTTTTTGGGGTTCATGTGTGAATAGGATCTATTTTGGAATGGTTGCAACGGTTTTGGGAAGGATTGAGATTATTTTTGAAACTAAGGTAATGTTAGTTTAAGATTTTTTATCTTTTAAATTAGGTTAGAATGAATATACATTCATTTAATGCAATATATACTGTTATGGCTGGATTTTGAGTCCTTTAGCATTTCAACCAAAGCTGAGCAAGATTTGTTGAAGATTTTTTAAGGCTAGAATTTTCAATGTAAGCTTAGAAATATAGGAGGTGTCGTCGAAGATTTTTAATAAATTTTGAGGATAATTTGTGGCGACCTTGCCACCCCGGGGTGACGTGTCTCCATGTACTCCTTGCCAGCTGGCTTAACTACAAATGTCCGACACCTGCTAGTCCTCTTCATGTCTTGCAATCGTGTCCACGTGGGTATTATCAAATTGATTTGTAGGTTATCCTTATTTTCTTAACTTATTCTTTTGGGTATCGAACTATTTCGACTATTACTTAATTTGTAATTTATTCTAATGCTTAACCATACTAGTGGGTTGTTTCTTACAAGTTAAGATAAATCAGCGGATGCCTCAATTGATACGATTAGTATAAGTAATTTAGCATGGTAAACATTATTCAAAAGAGCAAATCCTACTATGGAAAACCCTGTAAAGTACTATGTATATAAGCAACAATGCCATAAACAAGGCGTATATACATATACGGTGTTATCTCAAGTCTCCCAATACCCAAAATATATAAAATCTCAAAAGTGGACTTGTACGAGTAAGTCCTCGATAACGGGTAATCAAATGTATTTGCCTAAGATTCCCTTGCCCCTACTGGTATTAGGATCTGCATTCAATCATCCCAAAAAGACAGATAATGAGTCCAGTAAGTAAAAACCCAAGGAACTCCTATGATCATTCTTATAATAAAGTAAAGGAAATGCAAGGAAAACTATCAAGTAAACATGTGGAATATAAAAATAGACAACTGTGAATGGCTCATCTCATGAATAGATAAAAGACAAGCTAACAAATGTGTATGCTCACTCTAAATGGACTAGACTGTACTTCAGGTAGCTAAGTTCCCACCAGTGGCCGCGCCCAACTGGCTTGACACTTGGTCCCTCACCGCGCTGGCCAAATCGCTAAGTCATTGAGATGTGCACCAAGGGCATTCTCATGTTGCCATTCACTAAGGGTCGGGTCACACGGGCTAAACTCCAGGTGCATCATGAACACACAACTAAAAATCTGGGGAGTAACCATAACCTACGTCCAAGTAACAAAATAAAGTAATGAACAACAAGGAATGATAGAAATGAAATGTAGAAAAAATAGAATCAAATACTTAGAGACTTTCAGTTAGGTTTTACAAACCTCACACCGCTCTCCGACCTCCTCGAACTCATGTATTTGACCCGACAAGCTCTTGCTACCGAGCTACAGTTTCCCCAAGCCCTTGAAGTCCAATTTTATAGTTTCAGGTTATTTCCTAGTGTTTAGATAGGTATTAAATTGGAAAAGTCCAAAACGGACCTTAATTTCCATTTTGATATGCAGTTAGCGCACTAAGGGACATGTGTAGCACGCTATCTAATGGTAGTGCGCTAAGGGAATTATGTAGCGCGCTACTATTATTTGGGACGAAGAATAGTTAGCAACCAAGAATGATTACCGCATTAACCATTCTAGGTAGCGCGCTATATGTGCTATGGGACAGAATTCTCTAGTTGAGAATTTTATCCTAACCCTCTCAATTAGCTACCTTATTGGTTTTAACATGTTTCCCATATATAATTAACTTCAATCAACCCTTAAAAATCCCAAGAATCTCAATCTAACCCAAATTCTTCAAAATTCATGCATTCACAAAACTTCCTAATTTCCTTAATATCATCAAATCTTGTTAAAATAGTGGCAAATACTCTATGAATATGATCTAATAACATGTATTTCTTCAAGATAACCCAAGAATTCATTGACCAAAACTTCATATTCAAAATACATAAAAAAACTCCTAAAAATAGGTTCATTAGAAAGTGGGTTAGATGAAGAAGATGATTACCTTACTTGCTTCCCTTAATTTGGTCTCCAAAGTGATGAATCTCTAGCTCAAATCTTCTTATCTTCATTCAAATTTCTCTGGTTTTGCATGTAATATGTGAGTGGTTTGATAAGAATCCCACCAACTTCTAAATATATAGGTTTGGTTAAAAATCAAGTATGAATGCATATCTCGAGGATTATCTTATGGTTCACAAGCATGTTGTCCTACACCTCCCGATGACTCAAATAGCACACTCCCTTCCTAAAGTAACTCAAAGTGATGATCTAGATGTCCATCTCAAGATCCCTTTTTATTCCATGCAACAATAGGCTTATTTATTCCATTAATGTCACATTACCTTAAGCCTTTTTAAAACCATATGGTTGGTATTTTATTTATCAAATTTAACCAACTCATGATCCTATTAACATTCGGCTAGCCGATACCCGGTGCCTCACGTCTCGACGCACATTTCGAGGCACATCATAGCCTATTGTTTGAATTTAATTTAATTAGCCTATGGTTACATTGCCCATTTCAATTTGATTTCATAATCATATTTCATGAATTTGTCGAGTTTCTCTAGTGTACCCATATTTAGCCCTCGATATCCGCATTGACACGTACTTCGAGGCAACTACCCAACCTCGCACGATATCGTTATTCAACATACACATATGTGATGTATTTAACAAATAATTTAATAAATTGAATCGCAACTAAGTAATCCAACACACGATCAGCTAACGTGCCTAGGCCGACTTATGTCCTAGCCTACCCGCGGCATCCATGTGGATTTGAGCTGGCGTTCATGTCTACAATTATGATATAAATAACGACGTTAACAAAACGATCTATTACAGTTCTGCCTGACTAAATAAAATTTCATCCCGAAATTTAACTGTAACACAAACGTTGACCAGGAAATAGCTGAGGGTATTGCTCTCTCATTGTTGACTCGAGCTCCCAGTGAAGCCCTCTGTCATATGATGTCGCCAATGAACTTAGACCTTAAAGAGCTCCCTATTCTTGAAAATTTGAATTTTGTGGTCAACACGTCCTCTCCTTGTAAGTCACATAAAGCTGAACCTCAATCTGCTCCAACTCAATAATCGATCTTGGCCCCGACCTAGCTAGTCTCAACGTCGAAATGTGGAATGTTGGATGAACCCTAGCTAACCCCGTAGGTAACTCTAGGCAATATGCAACACTACCTACTCGCTGCGCAATCCTGAATAGCCCTATGAGGTGTTAGTTTCCCCTTAATACCAAATTTATGTTGACCCTTCTAAGGGGAAACCTTTAGGTATACCATATTGCCCTCCTCATAGCTTAGTCCCTCGTGATATCGATCCACGTATTTCTTCTATCTATCCTGTACAGCTCGTAACCTCTAACGAATCTTTCTGATTTTCTCTGTGTGATCAACAACTTTCTTAGGCCCCACTTTTACTATATCTTTCGGCTCCACCCAACACGCAGGTGATCTACAAGGCCTCCCATACAGTGCCTCAAGGGATGGCATGCCAATGCTCGCTTAATAGCTATTATTCTATGCAAACTCACACAAAGGCAGATAATCCTCTTACGAACCCCCAAACTGCAATATGCAAGCTCTAAGCAAAACCTCAAATATTTGTATCAGTCGCTCTGATCGTTTGTTAGTCTGGGGATGGTAAGAACTACAATAGGTGCCAAACTACTCCTGCATAGCCTTTAATAGTGTATAAGTCAATCAGGGATCTCTGTCTTACAAAGTGGAAATCGGCACCACATGTAGTCTAATAACCTCCCACTCAAACAATATGCTAAGCTGGGGGAAACATGTATCTCAGAGAGATAATAATGAAATGAGACGATTTCATTAGTCTATAGATCATCACCCAAACTACATCATAAAGCCTTGAGGTTTATGGTACTCCACTTACAAAATCTATGGTAATGTTTTCCCATTTCCACTATGGAATGGGCAATGGCTGTAATAATCCACCAGGTCTCCTATGCTTAGCCTTCACCTACTGGAAATGTGACAATTCCTGACGTACGCGCCTACGTCAGCTTTCATCCCTAGCCACAAAATGGTTGCCTCAAATCATGGTACATCTTGGTCAGACCAAGATGAATTCTGTAGCGAGACTAGTGTGCATCCTCCAGAATCTCGTCCAGTACCTCCTGATCTGCAAGTATCAACAATCTCCCTTGGTATCTCAAACACCATTATGTGGTCTCTCCCAATCAGTGCACGCCGGATTTCGAGTTAGACAATTGAACAACTCTTAAAGCCAATTAGCCCTCTAACACTCGGTAACCTTCTCAATCAATACAGTTAGAACACTCATCTGACAATAAATGTGTTGTTCAGCCATAGTAGATACCTCTTTCATGCGCATAACTGATGCCGCTTGTAACAAGCCATGCTCGTGTATCAAAGGTCGTAGAACGGTCTTAATATCAATCCCGCTCATGCTCAATGCGTCTGTTATGATGTTTGCTTTCCCAGGGTGATACTCAACAACGAAGTCGTGGTCCTTCAATAGCTCAAACTATTTCCTCTGGCGCATGTTCAGATCCCTCTCTCCATGATATAGCGTAAACTTTAGTGATCAGTATACAATATGAACCTCTTTTTATAGAGATAATGCCTCAAAACCTTAAGTTCAAAGACGACCGCTACCAACTACAAATCGTGCACTAGATAATTTCCCTCATGAAGTCTCAACCAAGGAAAGTATAGGAAACTAGTCTACGCTCCTACATTAACATGCATCCTAGACTAATGCCTGACGCATCTGTATAAAATGTCTAAGTCTTGCCATGCTCCAACAATGTCAATACTGGCACAGAAGTCAAACTCTTTTTAAGCTCACAAAAGCCTACTCATACTCCTTTGACCAATCAAACCTAACATCTTTCTTGGTCAGTTTCATCATCGCCGCAGCAATCAAAGAAAACTCGTAAATATCAAGAATCCCGCTAGTCCGAGAAAACTCTGTATATCTGTAACAGAATGCACTCATGCATTTTCTAGTCAATGATAGCCCAAATCTTTTTGAATCCACATAGATACCCTCGTCACCTGATGACATGTCCTAAAAATCTCACCGCACTCAGCCTAAAGTCATATTTACAAAATTTGGCATACAATCTGTGCTCTCTCAGTGTCGTCAAAACTACCAGGAGATGTCCTTTGTGATCCTCACGAGTCCTGTTGTAGATCAAAATGTCATCGATGAAGACTATGACAAATCTGTTTAGATATGGTCTCAGACCCTGTACATCAAATCCATAAAAATCATTGGGGCATTAGTCAGCCCAAATGGCTTGATTGTGAACTCAAATAGCATCTATCTCATGGTGAAAGTGGTATTCTAAATATCCTCATCTCAAATCCTCAATTAATGATAACCTAAACGAAGGTGAATCTTCAAGAAGAATTTGGCACCTACCAACTAATCGAACATATCATCTATCCCAAGAAGTGTGTAACGGTTCCTAACTGTCACCAAATTCGGCTTCATATAGTCTATGCACATCCTCATCGAACCATCCTTCTTTTTCACGAACAATACTGAAGCTCCCCAAGGTGACATACAATGGTGAATAAAACCATTCTCCAACCACTCAGCCATTTGTCGTCTAACCTCATCCTGCTCTAATGGTGAAATCCTATACGGTCTACTAATGAATAAGTTGTATCACTAGTATCAACTCAATGATAAACTAAACAGCTCATTGCGGTGGCAATCCTCGTAGGTCATCTGAAAATACATCAACAAAATCTATAACTATTGATACATCGTTAATCCTGAATTTTGTTCTGACCTTCATCCTAACCTCCACCTCAACTATCACTGCAAATGCCTCTATCTCTTACGCTATAGCTAGTCGACCTTTAATGATAGGTAAATCGATCGCGGATCTTACTAGTGAGAACTCTAGTATCCCAGGAATATAAAACTCTATCCTCTTACCACAACATTCTATCCATGCACGATAGGGTGATAACCAATCTACCCCAAGAAGTGCGTTAGAATTAAGTAGTCTAATACTTGAATATTAGCTGGTAATTAATGTCCTTCAACCTCTATCATTACGTCTCTACATATCTGGTTAGGGTATATCTTGTCCTCGAATGGTCGTACTATGGACAAGGTGCGTGTCTAGTGTTTATGTATATAACCTTAACATTCCAACAACACGTCCAACCATAAATGATAACGTACTACCAAAGTCAAACATAGCACACATAGGTTGACCAAAAATATGCAACAAACCTTCGACGAGCTGTCTAGTTGCTCCGCCATTCGGCTATGCTACCACATGTGCTCTTTCTCTGGCCCGCGTTGGCACTCGACGGTGACAGTGGCATCCTACAGTCGACCCTGAGTATCCCCTCTGACCATACCAGTGGCATCTACATTTATTTTGCCTACCAGTCTGTCCGTCTCCAGATCTCGGACCTTGATCCTGGACTCTCTGCCATGATGATCATCCCTACGCCCTTATCCTATTTTCCATCCCTCTAGCCTCTCTCCCAACGATCCCTCTATCTTTTCGGCCTCTGGTCCGATCGAGAACTCTATCATGTCTATACCTTAGTACCAGTTACACGCCTGCCATCTCTCTGCATCAGATATGTATCATGGGCAATGCTTTATCAAAGATATCCTGTAGAGTGGGTGCCCCAGAGGATACCACTACCGTAGCAATCCTATCATCAACTCCTCTAGTGAAATAGTAGATTTACAGATGCTCCATCCTAGCTCGTCCATCGAAAATTGGAGTAGGTACCAAAATCTCTCCATATACTACATCAATGTCCGATTACCCTATCTCAAGGTCAAAAACTCTTCCCAAAGTTTCGGTCTCACCTCCATAGGTATGTATTGATTATAGAACAGCTTCCTGAACTCAGCCCATGTCGCCGGCTCTTGATGGGTATCTTGATACGTGATCTACAATACTGCGGCGTAACCTCTCAAACATGCTCCAAACAATCATGCCTGAACACTCTCATCATTCCTCATTATCTTATAGAACCATTGAAGAGATACAATCCACTTCCCTGAAGCCTTGAGGTTGCCACCTCCATAAAAGAAGCCTAGCTAAAACTTCATAAACTCCCTCAACATTTTCACCTCTAGAGCTAAGACGAATCCCGATGTAGTAGCAGTAGTAGTGGTAGTAGCCATTTGATCCGTGGTCGTGGGTAGAGGCGTAGGAGTCGATGTCTCCAAAGGAACAACAACTATGGTGGCTCTCTCTTTTTGTGTATCTACTACTACTCTCTCAACTAATGTCTAAGGAACAATTGAGGCAATAGCTGTCCTTGTAGGTACCATAACTGCTACTGGCTCTCTGGGTGTAGCAACTACTGTATCAAGTGTCATCAGTGAGGCGGTCTAATCTCATAGCAATTGTAACACCTCGGCCATCTACGTCTCCTGACCGGAGAGTCGATCCTCCATACTTGGTACAATTGTAGAGTCTTTAGCTGTACCACTAGGTTGACGAGTCTCCAAAGGTGTCATTAACTATCCGTCCATGATCTACATTAAGAAGTGTGATTTGGATCAGTCTTAGTGTATATATGTATATTATATATATAATGAAAATATAATACGTATATAAACTCTAACTCTACCTGCCTCACCTTACTTCCCAAATAAAGTTCTAAGGCATAACATAGGGTTTCCACATCTATGGTTTATTTATTAATTCTTATGCTCTTTCATTTTAAATTTCCAAGTTCCTAGAACAACTTGGCTTTGATACCAATTGTGGCAGCCCCGCCGCCCCGAGGTGATGTGTCTCCGTGTAATCCTTGCCAACCGACCCAACTACACATATCCGACACCTACCCGTCCTCTTCATGTCTCACAAATCGTGTCCAAGTGGCTATTATCAAATTAATTAGTCGATTATCCTTATTTTCTTAACTTATTCTTTATTGGTATTTAACTATTTCAACAGTTACTTAATTTGAAGTTTATTCTAATTCTTAACCATACTAGTAGGTTGTTTCTTATAATTTAACATAAATCAGCGAAAGCCTCAACTAATATGATTAGTTTAAGTAATTTAGCATGGTAAACATCATTCAAAAAAATAAACCCTACTGTGTAAAACCCTATAAAATACCCTGTATATAAGCGACAATACCGTAAACAAGGTATATATACATGTACGGTGTCATCTCAAGTCTCCCAATACCCAAATTATACAAAATCTCAAAAATAAACACGCACAAGTAAGTCCTCGACACCAGGCAATCAGATGTAGTCGCCTAAGATCCCCTTACCCTTACTGGTACTAGGATCTACACTCAATCATCCCAAAAGACAAATGACGAGTATAGTATGTAAAATCCAAGGAACTCCTCTAAGCATTCATATAATAAAGTAAAGGAAATGAAAGGAATATTGTTAAGTAAACATGCAGAATATAAAAATAGACAAATGTAAATGGCTCATCGCATGAATAGATAACAAACAAGCTAAAAAATGTGTGTGTGCTCTCTTTAGATGGACTAGACTGTATTTCAGGTCACTCAGTTCCCACCAGTGGTCACACCCAACTGGCCCGACACTTGGTCCCTCGTGGCGCTTATCGAATCTACTGATTCACCGACACATGCATAAGGGCAAGCTCAGGTCGCCATTCACTGGAGGTCGAGTCACACATGCAATAGTCCAGTGCATCATGAACACACGACCAAGGAATTTGGGGGAGTAACCTCAACCCACGTCAAAGTAACATAATAAAGTAATGAGTAATAAGGAATGATAGAAATGAAATGTAAAACAATCGAATCAAATACTTATAGTATTTCAGTTAGGTTTTACAAACCTCACACCTCTTTTTGACCTCCCCTAACTTTTGTATCCTACTTGACAAGCTCCCGCTACCGAGCTACATTTCCCTAAGTCCCTAAAGTCCAATTTTTATAGTTTCATGTTATGTCCTAGTGTTTAGACATGTATTAAATTGGAAAGTCCAAAACAGCCATTAATTTCCATTTTGATTTGTAGTTAGCACGCTAAGGGACATGTGTAGCATGCTATTTGATGGTAGCGCGCTATGGGAATTATGTAGCGCTCTACTGTTCTTTGGGACGAATAAGAGTTAACAACCTAGAATGATTAGCGCGCTAATCGTTCCAAGTAGCGCGCTATCTATTCTTTTGGACGAAATTCTCAAGTCGAGAATGATGTCTTTACCCTCTCAATTAGCTACCTTATTGGTTCTAACATGTGTCCCATATATAATTAACTTCAATCAACCCTTAAAAATAACATAACCTCAATCTAACCCAAATTCCTCAAAATTCATGTATTCATAAAACTTCCTACTTTCCTTAATATCATTGAATCTAGTTAAAACAATGGCAAATCCTCTATGAATATGTTCTAATAACATGTAATTCACCAAGATAACCTAAGAATTCATTGACCTAAATCTCATATTCGAATTATATCAAAACTCCAAAAATGGGTTTATTAGAAAGTGTGTTAGATAAAAAGATGATTACCTTACCTTCTTCCCTTAATTTGGTCTCTGAGGTGATGAATCGCCAGCTCAAATCCTCTTCTCTTCACTTAATTTCTCTGGTTTTGCATGTAATATGTGAGTTTTTTTATAGGAATCCACTAACTTCTAAATATATAGGTTTGGTTAAAGATCAAGTGTGCATACATATCTCGAAGATTATCTTGTGGTTCACAAGCATATTGTCCTACACCTCCTGATGACTCCAATAGCACACTCCCTTCCTAGAGTAACTCAAAGTGATGATCTAGATGTCCATCTCAAGGTCCCTTTTTATTCCATACAACTATAGGCTATTTATTCCATTAATGTCACATTACCTAAAGCCTTTTTAAAACCATATGGTTAGTATTTTATTTATCAAATTTAACCAACTCATGATCCCACTAACCTTTGGCTTTTTGAGGCACGCCATAGCCTATTGTTCAGATTTAATTTAATTAGCCTATGGTTACATAACCCATTTTGATTTGATTTCATAATCGTATTTCACGAATTTGTCGAGTTTCTCTAGTGTACCCGTATTTAGCCTCTCGATACCCGCGTTGACATGCACTTTGAGGCAACTACTAGTCACATAATCTCGCACGATATCGTTATTCAACATACACACATGTGATGTATTTGACAAATAATTTAATAAATTACATCGCAAATAAGCAATCCAACACATAATCAACTAATGTACCTAGGTCGACTTGTGTCCTAATCTACCCGTGGCGTCCATGTGGATCTGACCTGACGTCCATGTCTGCAAGTATGATTTAAATAATGGTGTTAATAAAATGGGTCGTTACATAATGTTGTTTATCTTATTGAACTTTGAGGATTATATAATTATTTCTTTTATGGAACTTTGAGGTTTAAAATCCACTTTAAAATCTTTCGTGGTAAATAAAGTTTTAAAATTTGATGATTACAAGATCTTAATCTTATTTATTTATTCATATAGAGGCTAAGGCTACTAGATTATTATGGGATTAAGGTAATCTAGGATAGTTAGATGCCTTAATTAGGTAGGGTATGACAATATTGGTATCAGAGCCTAGGATCTTGAAGGAATCTTTCTAATTAAGGTTTAGTGAGTGAGTTGAATAGGGTTAAAAATTTTAAAAACTTTATGATATTTGTTATTTGTGTTTTATATTATCGAGATATAGATGGATATTGTTAGGTTGTCTACTCATAATACGAGCATAGATAGCAGCCCAAGCACCTGTAATGCCAAGTCTCCACTAGGTCTTTTATCCTTCCCTTACCGCAATAATGACTTTTATAACCACCTAGTCTCAACTAAGAACTTGACTTGCCTTGATGCAACTAGGACTTTACCTTGCCTATTTCCCAATAGGATTACAACCTCTCCTATATACCAATAGGATTCACAACATGTTCTATTCACCAATAGACCTAATAACCTTAACAAATTAAGAATGATTTATCACTTACAATAAGTAAAGCGGTATAATATGTTCTCCTCTCACAAGCCAAATGTAATTTTAAGATGAAGTAATGCAAGTAAGACTTGGGCAACTGAGATCCCTTATAAATCAACTTTTATAGGCTAAATCTCAATATTGTAATGGCTAAAATTAATTAAAATAGGATTAGCGTTAATCTCAGAGATTAATGGTCATAATTCGAGCATTACGTGGACAACTCGGTTGGCTCGAGACGAGAACCGTGGAAATATGTTATTTATGGATGGTGATTATGTATATGTGGTGTTTAAAATTATTATTATATTGCACCGCATGTGTGTAAGTTGCTATCGAGCGAGTTCGTGTGATGGGTGTTCGCCTGGAAATGCATGTCAACGTAGAGCACCGAGTGTCGAGTAGTCGAGGTTAGTGGGACTACAAGTTGATAATTATTGGTGACTAAAACCTCTTACCACGGGTATTATGATGGGTCGAAGCTAAGGTGATTAAATTAAATAAATCAAGACCTATAATTTAGTCAATTAAATGGAAAGCATAGGATTTGCTTGGAGATGCACATTAGCACATCTAGAGATCGGGGGAGTATTCAATTGATCTCAAATGGACTGAGTGAGTGGGAGTGAGTGGGCTAAGTGGTTAAAGGTGGACCACTAGATAAATCGTAGGATATATAAATTCATGAGGATCAAGGGCTAGAAAATCATATCACATTGATATATAAGGAGTTGATCTAAAGTATGCAAATTAACCCATTTTGATATATGAAGTTGCTAGAGAGGAGAGAATGAGATTTTTAGCTGGAACTCAAACACTTTAAAGGCAATTTGGTGGACTAAACCTAGGTAAATCATCTTCTCCATCATCTACACATCCATTCAAACCTATTTTATTGCATTTATGATTAAATCTTGATTCTAAGGTTGTTTTAGTTACTGTGTTGAAGTTGATTTTATATGGAGAGGGTAGGAACTTGTTTAGGTAGTCAATTTGAAGGAAAACAAAATTCTCGATTTGAGAATTCTATCCTAAAGGCTAGGTAGCGCGCTACCTAGGGAGGTTAGCGCACTTATTGTTGGGTTTTGGGGTTCATACGCAGCGGAAATTACAAAACAATTTTGACAAAAACCCCAACAAGATCCGAATCTAATTCCAGTAAAAATGTTTAAATCATGAAAAACTTAATCATACCTCAGTCGTAATATACCTTTCTGAAGGTTGATCGATCTCTAAGGCGCTGCCAACGATGAACGCCCTCTATCAGCAGTCCACACACGAACGGCGGCCGAGATTTGAAGTGCTAGCTTTGAGAGAATACCAAACCTTTTTGTTTTTCTCCAAAACGATCCAGAGCATACCAAAAACCATAAGTCATCTCTAAAACGAAAATAGAGTTTCAGCCTTTTTAATCTTTTTTTTTCGTGTATTGTAACTTAAAGCGTCTATTTATACAACTCTTGTATATAGACGGTTAAGTAAATTACACGTATACCCCTACCTAAAGAAGTATAAGTGTAATACACCATAAGGACGTTTCCGTCATGAATTTTATCATATAAAATTCATTTTTCTGAACCATCTTAAAATCTCTCAAAACCATTCTTAGTGTGCGACCCAATAGGCTCATACAACGTTGGCAGTGTACCAAAACACATTTTGGTATACAAGTCATAAGCGGCCTCTAGCAAGACATTATGACTACCCAAGTCATACGAATATCAAATCGATACAACCTAATTAATAGTGTATATAACATCCTTTTGTCACACGATATCTTTTTGATCAAACATAAGGCATGGAATTGTCATCCAACATGTTCAATCGTACTAGTCTCGATCTCTAGGTAGACTGAAAACATCCAAGTGACATTGATCAATATCAATTCACTTAGACTAGGCCTTTTAACAGTTTAACACATCGAGGGATCCACTGGATATCTCTCTTTATATGAGAGGGACAAATTCTATCTTGATTACACAACTTCATCACATTGCTCACATAGTAACCAATCACAACCTTTATAATTTTTCGATTAAAGACAACGTTTGATAGTGTCAAATCACTATGTTCCTAATGTTGAAGTCTCTGATAATCTCAAGTCAGAGGACTGAAAAATATACTTATCATGAGAAACAACTATGACTTAATCCATGTGATGTTCTCATAGCGGGTCGATCCAATACTTTGTTCCCTAACAAGTACTCGTGATCTTAATTCGTATCCTTATACGTATAATCATCATATGATCATCAATCAAGACTCACACTAGTCTTAATTTATTATATTATAGTTCCCAGTATAATGATCGACTAAGGACATTCAGGATATTTCTGTAAATACCCATGGATCTTATTATAATGTAAACATGCAAATTAATTATAATAAACAGCAAATGAAATCCTCTATTTTATTAACTAAAAGCATTCATAAAGACAGTTAATGGATTGACCTAGGGCACAGTCCCCAACACTTATCGTTCTGGGTTTCCAAATGTTCTTCATCCTGAAAAATAGTAGCATGCTACATCAATTACCTAGCGCGCTACCACTACATAGCTCGCTACACCAAGCCATAGCACACTAACTGCATATTAAAAATGGAAATTAAAGGCTATTTTAGTAATTTTCCACTTAATAAATGTATAAATACTAGGAAATAACCTAAAACTATAAATTAGACTTCAAGGACTTAGGGGACCGTATCTCGATGTCAGGGAGCTGTCCTGTCGGATATGGGAGTCTGGGGAAGTCGAAGCATGCATTGAGGTGCACAAAACCCTTGAGAATGCTTCACAAAATTCATGGTTTTGATTTATCAACATCGCATTTCATGTTTGACTGTTGGTGGGCACATATGGGTTTTCACTCTTATTCGATTTACGTATATAATGGTTGTGGCAATATTGGTTTCACGAGTAACTTTTATTTAGTGCTCGTGTTGACAGTAGTAGGATACACTTACGACTATCGGGAGGAATTTAGGGTATTCCCTTTACTTGAAATAACATTTGGAGGGGTTCATCCGATAACTAAAGTTGGGGTTTAGTCATTGTAAGCTTGTAAGTATATACGTGGTTCCTATTTGATTCACCAATTACTAGCTTGTCTAGGTCAGGGTTTTCTCATGATTATACTGGTTTTTAATGATTAATGCTTTATTTCAAAGCTGAATTAGCTTGTATGTATTATTTATTTATTTCATGCAACTTCTTTTGCTTGTTGTATGTTGCATATATTCATGGGAAAATGACGTATAGTTGCTTGGAGTCATATTTGCATGTCTCATAATTTATCAATTTTATTTCATGAATATTACTCACTTCTGTTTGTATATTACTCACTGGACTCGTCACTGTATTTATTGGGTGGCTGACTGTAGATCCTTCGACAAGCAAGGGCAAAGACAAGGAGGTACTCGGTGACTACCTCTGAGATTATGGAGCCAGCTTGTATGTGATATCAGTATGTATTTATTTTACTTTCGAATGGGTTTTGGGGACCATAGAACACTGATTACATGTATATGGAATTTATGTTATACTTATCTCGCTTTGATATATGCATGGTATCTTTTGTCGAGTTTTCCACTACTTAGGATTGTTAAATATTGCATAAGTTACTCATTAAAAGACTTTTGCTGTAAAATCATAATATAACCTGATAAATTGAGTAATTGGCTAACTGAATTATTAATACTTATGTAAAGGTTAGTTAGCGTAACTAGGGTTAGTTGGAAAAATGTAAGCAACTCGTTAGGTTGCGAAGCATTAAGGAGAAGTGGGCCATGACATGGCAAGGCTAGTTGACATGGGATGCGACATGGCAGGTATCAAGGTGGTCTAGAATTTGGGGTCGTCATAGTTTGGTATCAGAGTAAGGTTGATGGTGCCTAGGGGGATGAAGCATAATTTAACTAATACTAATGCCACAGCTGGTGTTAGAGTGAGTTTAATAGGGCTTAGGATATAAATTTAAAGAAAAGAGAATAAAAGTTAACAAACAAATCTTAGATGTGGAAACCCGAAGATCCTGACTTAGAATATTTGCTAGGAAGCAACTTGAGAAGGGTAGTGATAGGGTTTATATACATGTTATGTTTTTTATAGTATATATTATATATAAGTATATGGAAGGTTATTTGATGCATGCTTTTCGATGCGATCACGATACATGGCTAGCCAAGTCTACCTACTACAGATGTTGGTCAGACAAGAGACCAAACTAGATATGAGCGTCTGGATTTGGCAGTAGCCACACGATTCATAGCTCATGATAGGCACTTCAAGCTATTGATGGATATGATGAATGTACAGAGACGTGCAATTGCATCAGTCAACGTTGCTCGGGTATAGAGCACGATCGAGACAACAGCTGCTCCGATTGTTCCAACGACTATCCAAACTTTATCAACGCATGTAGTGGTACACGAGCCTCCGGTAGTCGTTGCTACATCAACAATGGCACAGATTAAGACGCGAGACTACTACGCCGGCATGGACAGACATGTTCGAGACTTCGATGATGGCATACGTCAAGTTGATGAGGGAGTTTATCAAATTGATTTTGGATACATTCATGGAGACGGATACCCAGAGGCAGCTGGGAAGTGGTTGATTGCACATCAGAGGTTACATAAGCTGAAAGGGGATGTTGTTGTGTGGTGGACAATGTATACAGATACTCATCCAGAGCCGACGACATGGGCAAAGTTCAAGAGTTGTTTTATGATCATTACATACACATAGAGGTGAGGTTGAGGTTGAGAGAGGTGTTTCTAGCGTTGAGATAGGTTAGTCAGTCAGTGTTACTATACATGGATAGATACTAGTACCTGATACAGTTTTCCATGAACGTCGCAGGCATTAAGAGACTGCAGATTTATTACTTCATTTGAGGGTTGATTAAGGACATAGCTAGCACAATAGTTTCCTTTGGAGTGTAGACACTACAGGAGATGTATGATAGAGCACTTATTTATAAGACACATCTAATGCATAGGAGCGATTGACATTCATCTACTAAATCGGAGAGATTGATTGGATAAAGTTCAGGGCAGAAGAGACCGAGAGATTAGATGACATAAAGGCCAGAGGGTATAGTCAAGTTCGTAAGGATGATGATCGAGCAGCCAAAGCATATGTTGTACCTACATTACCAGCGTCCACAGAGATGGACTCAAGACAAGGGAGGCAGAGATTAGAGATCGCAGGGTCACGGCCAGTGGTTAGGGAGTCGGAGGGCAGAACTAAGATGGAGTATCACGTGTTCGTGATGTGGACAAGAGGGTCACGTTAGGAGGGACTATTCACGAAGATTGTCCACTCTAACAATGGTGACATCAATGCAGACTCGAGAGCTTGTATATGTGGTGATTGAGCCAGGCTGGGAGTTGTCCCAACAGTGGGTTCAAGGTACGTGAATTTAAGTTCTTTATAATTATAGTTTCAGGTTTATGCATGCATAGTGGTATGATGGTAGATTATAGTGGTACAATGGTAGCTTATTGTGTTATGACATGGGATTGTCATAGGTATAGCATGGCATGAGATTGTCATGGTGAGTACGGATAGGTTGTGGCATGACATGGGAATGTGATGGTGAGTAATGATAGGTTATGGCATGGCACGGGATTTTCATGGTATGTGATGGTTGGTTAGAACTATTATGTTAGGATACATGATAGGAGAGGTTTACAATTATTGGTGTTAGGTAAAAGGGTTAGAGAAACTTGAACACAAAAATTGAACTAACAGTAGGTTATGAAGATGTTGGAAAGGAGTGGCTAATCTTTACTACATCGACAACATGTACCCATGTCTCAGGGTAACACTACGTTCCCTGCTACGGGAGTAGTGAGGTGTTCAAGGGATTGTGGAAGGTAACTATCGAGGTGTAAGGAGTGATCTCATGGGGATATAATAGTTACACAAGATTTTACTAGGGATTTAAATTTCGAGAACGAAATTCTCTTCGTAGGGAAGAATTGTAACAGCCCAAATTAATTAAACTAGGATTAGTGTTAATCTCGGATATTAACAATCGTAATTCGGGCGTTACGTGGACAACTCGATTGGCTTAGATACGAGAACTGAAGAAATATGTTATTTATTGATGGTGGTTGTGTATATGTTGGTGTTTAAAATTATTATTATATTGCACCGTATGTGTCTATGTTGCTATCGGGTGAGTTTGTGTGATGGTGTTCGCCTTGAAAGGCATGTCGACGCGGAGCACTAAGTGTTGAGTAGTCGAGGTTGGTGGGACCACAAGTTGATAATCTTTGGTGACTAAAAACTTTAACCATGGGTATTATGATGGGCCTAAGCTAAGGTGATTAAATTAAATAAATCAAGGCCTATAGTTTTTGTCAATTAAATAGAAAACATAGGATTTGCTTGGAGATGCACATTGACATATCTAGAGATCAAGGGGAGTGTTCAATTGGTGTCACATGGACTGAGTGAGTGGGAGTGAGTGGGCTAAGTGGCTGAAGGTAGGACATTAGATAAACCATAGGATACGTAAATGCATGAGGATCAAGGGCTAGAAAGTCATATCACATTGATATATAAGGAGTTGATCTAAAGCATGCAAATTAACCCATTTTGATATATGAACTTGCTAGAGAGGAGAGAATGAGATTTTTAGCTAGAATTATATCACTTTAAAGGCAATTTGGTGGATCAAACCTAGGTAAATCATCTTCTCCATCATCTACACTTTCATTCAAACCTAATTTAGTGCAATTGTGATCAAATTATGATTCTGAAGTTGTTTTAGTTACTGTATTGAAGTTAACTATATATGGAAAGGATAGGAATATGTTTGGGTAGTCAATTTGAAGGAAAAATATAATTCCTGATTTGAGAATTTTGTCCTAGAGGCTAGGTAGGTGCGCTATTTAAGGAGGTTAACACACTAATCATTCTAGGTTTCCAACTGTTCTTCGTCTTAAAGAACAATAGCACACTAACTGCATATCAAAATTGCAAATTAAAGGTTGTTTTAGTAATGTTCCACTTAATACATGTTTCTAAACACTAGGAAATTACCTAAAACTATAAAAATGGACTTCAAGGACTTAGGGGACCATAGCTTGATGTTGGGGACCTATCGAGTTGAATATGGGAGTTTGAGAAAGTCGAGCACGGGTTGAGGTCCGTAAAACCCTTGAGAATGCTTCACAAATTCATGGTTTTGATTTATCGATATCGCATTTCATGTGTGACTGCTGGTGGGCACACATGGGTTTTCACTCCTATTCAATTTGCGTATATATTGGTTGTGGCTAAATCACTTGCATGAGTTACTTAAGTTTAGTGCTAGTTTCAAGGGTAGTAGGATATACTTACGACCATTAGGAGGGATTTAGGGTGTTCTATTGACTTGAAATATTGTCTGGAGGTAACTGAAGTTGGGGTTTAGTCATTGTAAGCGTGTAAGTATATATGTGGTTCTTATTTGATTTATCGATTACTGGCCGGTGTAGGTCAAAGTTTTCTCGTGATTATGTGGATATTTACTAATTAATGCTTTATTTATGAGCTGGTTTAGCTTATATGTACTGTTTATTTATTTCATGCTACTACTTTTGCTTTTCAAATGTTGCCTACATTCATAGTAATATGCATAGGGTTGCTAGGAGTCATATTCGCATGTCTCATAATTTATCAGTTTTATTTCATGAATATTGTGTGGACTTCTCTTTGTATTTTACTCACTGGACCGTCATTGTATTTGTTGGGTGATCGAGTGCGGATCATTCGACAAGCAATGGCAAGGGCAAAAGTACTGGGGTGACTACCTCTGAGATTGTGGAGCCAGCTCATGTGTGATATCAGTATGTATTTATTTTACTTTTAATGGGTTTTGGGGACCATAGAACACTGATTGCATGTATATGCAACTTCTGTTATACTTATCTCACCTTGATATATGCATGGTATCTTTTTCCCCGGTTTTCCACTACTTAGGATTGTTAAATATTGCATAAGTTACTCATTAAAAGACTTTAGCTGTAAAATTATAATTTAACTAGATAAATTGAGTAACTGGCTAACTAAATTATTAATAATTACGTAAAGGTTAGTTAGCGTAACTAGGGTTAGATGGAAAAGTGTAGGCAACTCATTAGGTCGTAAGACGTTAAGGAGAAGCGGGCCATGTCATAGCAAGGCTTAGTTGACGTGGGATGTGACGTGGCAAGTAGCAACGCGGTCTGGAATTTGGGGTCGTCACAATATTGAGACCAATAAAGAAGAGTATAGATTAAGCTTAAGTTGGTTCCAAGGAATGGCTAATTGATGCACCAATGCAAAATGCAAGTTTAAGCTCAAGTTGTGCAATCAAGATCTAGGGTCACAAATACATTAATATGAAGAACCATGCCCTTGTAAATATGTTGTCAAAACAACATAAACATGAAACCACACAAACTAATATAGATTAAGCAAAATTCGGTTTCAAGTCAATTCAATGCACATATGAAAATCATGATTAAGCTCAAGTTGTGCAATCAAAATCTCAAGTCTTAAATAGATAATGTTTAAGTACAAAAACCCTCTTAAATGTATTGTCAAAACAACATAGGCATGAAACAACAAAAATATTATAGATTATGTATAAGTTGGTTTCAAGTCAATTCAATGTACTATGTAAAATCACAATTAAGCTCAAGTAAGTGCATTCTCAACTTTAGGTTTAAACAAAATCAAGATTAAGTTCACAACCCTTTTTTGTAGTACTTTACACAATTTAAAAAAACAGCCACTATAAGTATAGGTTAGGCTCTATATGTTTTTTTAGTTTCGCATACATAAAAGTGATTCATATTTCGGCTCAATATATGTAAATCCATTCTAGGACTTATCTAACTTGATACTAGGCTCAACACACTACATAAACATGTTCAAATTAGTGACATATGGCTCCCATAAAAATCGTTAACAACAAGATATAAATTAAGCACAAACAGTGTAGGGAAAATATAATCGTACAACCCAAGATGTGAAGATAATTTAGATCAATTTATACAGCGTGTTAAAAACCTTAGAAAATTCTTTTCGTCTCACTTGATTGGCATAAGATTAGCCCCAAAACCTCAAATGAGTATGTGTATTCGATATTCACTTGTGTTGCAAAAACTTCTTATTTTGCTCTCTTTGTGTATATGTGAAGTTCATTTGATCAAAAACATGTTCTATGTGTTTATAGGGTTCTTTCCATACCTTTTTGACTTTTTTTTGCCGTTATAGTAATCCAAGGGCTCAAAATCAATCATTTGCTCAAATTAAAGCAAAAGGTGTAAGCTTTTAAAAAAGCTATTAGTGGGCTAGGTAGCACGCTAGGTGACATCATTAGCACGCTAGGTGAAATCATTAGCGCGCTACTTGACATCATTAGCGCGCTAGGTGACATTAACGCGCTAATGAATCTCATTAGCATACTAACCAGCATGGACCAGAGGCTAAATAGTTTTCGATTTAGGTAAGCGACTCATTAACTCACCTACGACTCAACTAAACCTCCGCGAACACCTTGGACATGTTTAATATGAGTCATTGGACTTGTTTGGACTCCCCGAATGATTTCACAAATCCTGGATATAGGAAATCTCGATTTCATGAAACATGTAGGGGCTTATCTATAAATATTTTACTTATCATTCAAAAGCTATATCGATGCATCTAAAAACAAATCCGATAGTTTATACACTTCAATTTTATGCCATAGAACACATTCGCATTATTTAAAATGTTTTAAAACTCACGGATTTAAAAATCATGAAATACATGACTTTAAGTTTTTAAAAACATGAAATTTATGAAATGTGTGAATCTAATGCATTTAGCTAATGTTGTTGAACTCTTATAACTTACAAATGATGTACACAATTCCATATATAATTTTCGATGACTTTCTTTTCGTTGATCCAATTATGAGCTCTTCAAGTCTCATTTGTTCCATTTCACCAATTTTATCCATTCCATTTCAACTTGAACTAGTAGCCTTTAAATGAGTTCTAACAATGTTAGATGCATTGAAATATTATGCACTGAAATACTTAACAAAGGTTTTGGTACCTTTTCACGTTGTTCCTTAACATCAAAATCTTGGAATGGATTCTAAGTGATGAAACACTTAGTCCAACAATCTCCCCTTTTGATGATAACAAACAATGTGAAATTGACAACTAACTAAACATTAAGGGCATATCAAGATCATAATAGTCAAGTTCAACGTATAAATTTCTCCCTTTTTAATACCATCAAAAAGCGATATAGATTCTCCCCTATCAATGGGCATTAAGATGAATACAAAAAAGTAAAGACAATTTATCCATTCATGCAATTTAGAATACACACGAGGTAAAGAGATAAAAGAACACTATTCATTCATAAATGATAAGTCAAATATATACAACACTCATGGCATTCCATTCTCAAAAATATGAAAAATGAGACAATGGAGCATAAATATAAACCAACATAGAAATGAGTTAAAAGTATACATATGATTTGCAAAAATGAACTCTCACTCATGTACTAACCTAGATACTCCCCAAACATGATCAAATTAGAGCTCCCCCTAAGCATATGCAACTAAGTTACCTTAGGCAAAAAGAATGGTTATGGGAATAGACTTACTAGTGCGCTAGGTGGATCTGTTAGTGGGGTAGCCAGAAGAACTAGCACGTTACTCATTCAAAACTAGCACACTAATTGCTCAATGGAATTCGATTTTTAGAAATTTTAGATTTTTGAAGGACGATTCTGATTCATCACATACTTCATGGCCACTTCACTAACAACATACAAAAAGGTTTGGATGAGCTAGATCGTGCTTAGAAGGTCAAATTCACTACTCATGCCAAATTCTCACCAAATCTTTGAAAATTAGTCTCTAAGCATGGCTTGGTGAAAGTATCAGCTAGTTGGTCCACAGTGGACATGAATCAATTAAACATCGTCTTTTTGGACATAATCTCGAAAAAAATGGTGCCTAATCTAAATGTGTTCGGTACGGGATTATAACACCAAATTTCTCGATATGTTGATTGCACTAGTGTTATCACAAAAGATTTCAGCACAACCAACATAGATTTGGCAGTCCTCAAGTTGCTGCTTCATTTACAAGACTTAAGCACAACAACTTTCGACAGCCATTTTTTAGTTTCAATGGTGGACAAAGCAACAAATTTTGATTTTTACTGAACCATCATATTAGTGAATTTCCTAGAAAATGGAAAAATCCTGAAATACGTTTCCTATCAAATAGACTCCCCACACAGTCGGAATCAATAAAGCTTCGAAATTCAAGACTCTTTGCCTCGTTAAACCATAATCCTAAGTCTTGTGTCCCACTTAGATAACGAATTATACGTTTGACACATTTTAATATTGATTCCTTGGGTTTATATAGAAATCTAGCACATAGACACACATTAAACATAATATCGGGCCTACTAATGGTTAAGTAAAGGAGACTACCTATCATGTGACGATAAAACTTAAGATATACGGGCTTTCCTTATTAGTCTTTGTCCATATTCTTGGTGGAACTATTAGGAGTATCATATGCCTTCAAATTATCAAATTTGGACTTCTTTAGCATGTCCCTCACATACTTCATTTGATGTATAAAAACCCCATGTTTGGATTTCTTAATTTGCAAACTTAAGAATTATGTTAGGTCACCCATCATGATCCTTTCGAATTCATTCATCATTAAAGATGAAAACTCATCACATAATCATATAATAGATGAAATAAAGATGAAATATCATCAACATAAGTTTGAACAAAGGAGCATATTATCATTTTTTATCAAAATGAACAATGTAGGATCTAACAAACCCTTTGTTGAGAATGAATGCATATAGCCTATCATACGAAGCTCTAGAAGTTTGTCTCAATCCGTACAAGGCCTTTTGACGATGATAGATATGACTTGGATAAGCTTGGTCTTCAAAACCCAGTGGTTGTTCTACAATGACCTCTTCATTGATGAAGCCATTTAGAATGCACTTTAACGTCCATTTGGTATAGTAGAAACCTTTATAGCAAGAATAACCAAAGAAATTTCAAATTACTTACAGTCTTGCTATCGGTGCAAAGGCTTATTCACAATCAATGCCTTCCTCTTGATTATAACCTTGTGCAACCAACCTAGCCTTGTTTCTCATTATCTCACCCTTTTCATTCTTTTTATTTTGAAAGACCTATATGATATCTATAATAGTTTGGTTCTTAGGTCTAGAGACGAGGGTCCTCGCCTTATTCCTTACAAAGTGTCCTAATCTCGAATTCACTCGAGATACCTAACTTTGATTAATTCTCACATACCAATCTATCATATGGGTTCACTCATGTTCCAAAGTAAGTTTAATTTACACCATGTATCATTGACTTTGTTATCCATGTTTCTTTGTATTTGGTAAACTTAGCTAGTATGAGTGTATGTTTTGGTACTTATGCCTTAATGTGAAATTTGTTCCTAGAATAAGTTCTATATGGTATATGGGATTGGTTGAACTTGTAAGACCTCTTGGACTTCCCTAGTTAAGCTTTTAAATGTGGATACTTATGTTTCTTTAGGCTAAGCTCCAAGTTCACATCCTTTTCTTATTGGTTGCATTTGTTACCAACTTTGTCCATCCATCTAGTCTTTCTTGAAGATCTTGATTTTTACTTTTAAAAACAAGTTCTCTTCAAAAGTGTTCACATTCTTTTCAAGACTCTTGTCTAATGTGCAATTGAAGAGTCATCAACTCATCTAATGCAAGTTGAATCATGTTCTAGATGTTCTCATTCTTTTAATGAGATTGTCTAAATCTAGTTCAAGGTTCTTGCTCAAAGTGGACAATTCATCAAAAAAGGAATCATGAAGGCAATCAATATTAGTAAATGAATCAATAATAAAATCCCTTTCATGAGTATGAGAGTGCATAGACCTATCATCATCATGATTTAGCACACAAGACTCCATAGGTCTAAGATCTTCATGTATGTAAGAATTTTTATCATATAGTAATGTAAATATATTCATCATGAAGATAAAAGAAGCAAGAGAGTAACTAGATGACAGTAAATCATCACACTTACTTAAGTACAATGAGACTTGAGAATCATGACAATCACTACAAATTTCTTCTAATCTTCTCCATATCTCCCTAGATGAAGTGCATGAAGAAAGTATAATCTTAATGTCATTAGAAATGCTAGAAAGGAGAATATGTCTAATTTCATCATCAAGTCTCACTAGCCTCTTTTCTTCCCTATTCCACTTCTTCATTGGCTTGGGTATTTCAACATCATTCACTACTTTAAATGGAGTGTATGGACCATTTTCTAAAAATGCCCCAAATCACATGTGATTGGGCTCTAAGGTATGTTCTAAACATAACCCTCCAACTACTGAAAACCAAATCCATAAGCATAGGTGGAATGATAGCATCAACACCGAAAGTCATGGCCATTGATCTTTAACTCTAGGATGTAAATTTAAATATGAAAAGCACCCACTCTGATACCAACTAAAGAATAACCAAGAGGGGGTGAATTGGGTGTGATGGCCAATTTAAACATTTTACAACTTTTTTTGCTAATCTTTTTAGTTCTCTTCACTAGTCAAGCTAGATGAGCACGTGTATTAGTGATAGCAATAGCAATGTGGCAAAATGTTTCAAGTAAGTGAAATGCTACACTAGGAGAAGGGGGTAGAAGAGATGGAAGTATATAATAAATTTATAATGGTTCGATCCCTCAAATCTACATCAACTACCTAACCTCCCCGATTAGGATTTTGAACCAACACTTATAATCTAATTAATGAACAACCCTAAGCTTGCAAGCTAAGTGCTCCTAGTCTCCACTACGTCTTTTACACTTGCCTTACCGCAATAAGGACTTTTACAACGACCTAGTCTCAACTTGAAATCTTGTTTGCCTTGATGCAACTAGGACTTTATTTTGCCTATTCCTTGATAGGCTTACAACCACTCTTGTATACCAATTAGATTCACAACTTGGTCTATTCACCAATAGACCTTACAAACTTTACGAATTAAGAATGATTTATTACTTACAACAAGTAAAGTGGTATAAGATGTTCTCCTCTCACAAGCAAAATGTAATCCTAAGATGAAGCAATGCAAGTGAGACTTTGCCAATTAGAGATGCCTTATAAATAACTTTTATGGGCTAACTCTCAATATTTAAATCAACAAAGAAGAGTATAGATTAAGCTCAAGTGGGTTCTAAAGAATGGCTAATCGATGCACCAATGCAAAATGTAAGTTTAAGCTCAAGTTGTGCAATCAAGATCTAAGGTCACAAATACATTAATAATAAGAACTAAACCCTTGTAAATATGTTGTCAAAAAAATATAAACATGAAACCACACAAACTAATATAGATTAAGCACAAGTCAGTTTCAAAGCAATTCAATGCACATATGAAAATTCATGATTAAGCTCAAGTTGTGCAATCAAAATATCGGGTCTCTAATAGAAAATGTTTAAGAACGAAAATCCTTGTAAATGTGTTTTCAAAACAACATAGGCATGAAACAACAAAAACTAATATAGATTAAGCATAAGTTGGTTTCAAGTCAATTCAATGCACTATGTAAAATCACAATTAAATTCGAGTAAGTGCACTTTCAACTTTAGGTTTAAAAAAATCAAGATTAAGTTCATAACCTTTTTTTTGTAGTGTTTCACACACACTTTAAAGAAAAATAGCCACTATAAGCATAGGTTAAGCTCTATAAGTTTTTCTATTTTGGCATACACAAAAATGATTTAAATCTCAGCTCAATATGTGCAAATATGTTCTAGGTCTTATCTAGACTTAATACTAGGCTCAACACACTATATAAACATGTTTAAATCAGTGACACATGGTTCCCACATAAATTGTTAATAAAAAGATATAGATTAAACACAAATAGTGTAGGGAAAGATATAATCTTACAACCTAAGATGAGAACATAATTTAGATCAATTTAGATAGTATGTTGAGGTCTTTAGAACACTTCTTTTTGCCTCACTTGATTTGCATAAGATTAGCCTAAAAAACCCTCAAGTATGTGTATACGATCTCCACTTATATTGTAAAAACTTCATATTTTGCTCTCTTTGTGTATATGTGAGTTCATTTGATCAAAAATAAGTTCTATGTGTTTATAGGGTTCTTTTCATACCATTTTGACTATTTGTTGTCGTTGTAGTGATCCAAGGGCTCAAAATCAATCATTTGTTCAAATTAAAGAAAAAGGTGTAAGCTTTTAAAAAAGTTGTTAATATGTTGGTTAACGCGTTCAGTGACATCATTAACTCACTAGGTGGCATCATTAGCACGCTATGTGATATCATTAGCTCACAAATCAGTAATTAGAGCACTAATGAATCTCATTAGCACGCTAACCACCATGGACTAGAGACTAAATAGTTTTCGATTTAGGTTAGCGACTCCCTAACTCACCTACGACTCAACAAAATCTCTAGAAACACCTTGGACATGTTTAATATGAGTCATTGGACCCGTTTGGACAACCCAAATGATTTCACAAATCCCGAAAATAAGAAATTCGATTTCATGAAACATGTAAGGGCTTATCTACAAATATTTTACTTATCATTCAAAAACCATACCGATGCATACTAAAAAAATATAATAGTTTACACATTCAAGTTCATGCCATAAAACACATTTACATGATTTAAAATGTTTTAAAACTCACGGATTCAAAAATCATGAACCGCGTGACTTTAAGTTCTTAAAAACATGAAATTTATGAAATACGTGAATCTAATGCATTTGGTTCCCATAGTTGAACTCTTATACCTTACAAATGATGTACATAGATCCATATATGCTTTCCAGTGACTTTCCTTGCCTTGATCAAATTATGAGCTCTTTAAGTCACATTTGTTTCATTTCATCCATTCTATCCATTCCATTTGAACTTGAATTAGTAGCCTTTGAACTTGAGAGTTATTATAACTTTGGATTCACTAAAATACTTGACAAACATGGTAGTATCTTTTCAAATTGTTTATTGAAATCAGAATCTCGAGAACGAGTCTAAGTATTGAAACACTTAGTCCAATACATGTTGATCAAAAAGTTCCTACTATAACCCCATCCACTCATAAGGAGTAGGCTACCTTTGTAGTTCGTCATGGAGTTGAACCGGTTATTGGAGTTCTAGTTTGGGCTGATCTAATAGTGATTAGTGGAATGTCTCTAGAGGAAAGGCAAAGGAGAGATTTTAGGAAGTACAAACCTATGTACTTCTATGGTGAATTGGAGTTCAGGACTGTTGTGACTTAAGTTCTCAATCACGAGAAGCTTCATAATATGTTGAATGTTGATGTCCATTTGAGAGCTTCAATATCTTCATACAATTTGTAGGCCGATATTGTGATTTGGTGGAGACCTTTAAATGAAAGACATCATGTATTCGAGAATTGGGCTAAATTTCTCAAGGGGTTCTGTAAGCAGTACTTTGATGAAAGTTTGATTATGTAAAAGAAACTAGAGTTTGATTATCTAGTTAAGAGAGATATATAATTGCCTCAGTACGATGCTCAGTTTAATTATCTTTTGAGGTTTTTTGGGAGTCGAGAATGATGGAAAAAGAGAAGATGTGCAAGTATATGTATGGCTAGTTACCACTATATCTGCAACTTAGTCAAACACTTTGCGAGAGGTTCGAGATGGAGCTAGAGCCTTTGTGACTACACAGACTTTTCAACATGAATCACGATGATATCAAATCATTTTGGAGTTAGGACAAGCTCAGGGTTTAAGGGTAAGAAAATATTTCCATCAAAGTTTGACTCGAGTTTCCAAAAGAAAGGAAAGAGTGGAGAACCACCATTCACACTGACGACACCTATGGCTCCATTATATGCATCGTAGTCCTTTTTCGAGCATAGCCTATCATAGCGCAAATTTCTTATCTTGTTTATTGTCTGTAATCAGGATCACCAATCCGTGATATACATGCATTGGCTAAGGCGAGATGGCCGAGGTATATGTTAAATTTGTTATGGTGTATGCCTATTGTATTGTATATGTGTAGATTATTAAATCATTTCTACTCGTGTATAGATGTCAAGATGTGAATGGGAAGTTGCCTCGTAATGCTTATCGATGTGAGACAGGGGTAGAGAGTGATGTGGTACATTTATTTTAAGCTAAATGTAAATAATATAATGGCTTTAATGTAGCTATGGTTGATACATAATTAAATGTGCCTAAGTTAGTGATTTAAAACAAAAGCCATATGATGTGCATCGAGACATGTATTAACATAGCTAAAGACTAATTGAGTTAGTCATTTATGTTACTTAGGATTAGTTAGTGGAAGTTAATGGGAAATGTTTCTTAGTGTGTGCCATAGGATTGGTCTCGAGACACATGTGTGCAATAAGATGTATGGATATTAATCAATCGTATCCACTTATATATAAAATTAGAGATTTAGACATGCAAACCAAACTTTTCATTCTCAACAACTTAACAAGCAAGAAAGAACTTGGTGGAGCTTGAGGAAGGATAGAAATTTAAAGAAAACAATAGATTTTGAAGAAGAATATCAAGTTAGGTGGTTTGTTCATCAACTAGGTAATTACATATACTAGATTATTTAGTTTAATTTGATGAATTGATGAATTTAATGTTATACATGGTTGTTTTGTGTTGTTGATGATGTTATGGGGTTTTAGGAGTATGTATGGAGATCCGAAAGCATTTGTGTAGCCTATATGTGGAGTAAACTCAGAATTCTATTTGTAGAATTCTGGGTTTCCCGCTTATAGTGCGCTAAGTGGTTAGCACGCTAATCCACTTTATTAACGCGCTAATTGCCCTACAAGGACAAAAATATGCAATATTCCAAAACTTTTGAAACACTATAATTAAGCTTAAAACCTTAAGTAAAGGCTAAACACATCCAAAAACATGTTATAGGTCATCAAGAACCTAGAAAAGGGTTACTAGAATATGAATACAAGATTTGAGGTGTTGGGAGACCTGTAAAGCTAGGACTTTACACTGCTTGATGTGAGTATACCCGTTGATTGTTTATTTACATTTCATTTCCAATTTTAACTTGTTTATTGTAGTCTATATTGACTATGTCTAACTTTGTACTTTCATATCATGGACTTGATTGTTATTCCTCACTAGATGAGATTGCTTTCCATTATATTTTGATAACTTGAATTCTTTTGAATCCGTTCATGTGCTATATTTCATTTCTTATTTTTCTACAATAATGTAGTATAAATATCATGCTATTAAGGATTTGTGAGTTTATGAATGATTTTATTGACTTGTACTCTAGAAAAACTTGTGCTTTATAGCATAGCCAAATCCTTCGATTCCTTAATGAGTCATTTTCTTGAAATTATAAAGTAGTTATAGAATTTAGAGTCCATTGCACTATGAGTAGATCAGCACATGGGGTAAAAGTCCTAGGGATGTTGGCACTCGCCACTAGGATGAGGCACACGGGGTTAAGTCCCTAGGGTTGCTGATGATATACGGGGTTAGAGTCCTTGATGATACAGAGGTTAGAGTCCTTGATGCTACTGGGGTAAGAGTCCCTAGTGAGGTAGATTTTGTGAGATAAGTACATTCCTTAGTGGTTAATTGCTTCACTGACGTAGGTCATAGCCAATCAGATATTGATCATAACAATTTAGCCTTGTGTCAATTTCACTTGTTTAACTGTGATATTTCTTAGCATGAGTGTTGTACTTATCTTTCTTTCTTTATTTAACTTATGCTTTTACATACCATTTAGTATGATTTGGAAATGTAAACCAAGGATTACTATTACTTTTTGTACTCACCATCCTTTTCACGATAGTGGGTGAAAAGCCATCGATGATCGATTAGGCCGGGCAAAGAGAAGATTGGCGATTACCTTAAGCCAACGGCGTACTTGTGCATCGACATTTTATAGGTTTTTGTATCATATGTATTACATACTTATTTTTTTATATATTTTGGGTTGTATATTAGGATGAGTGTTTAGCTCCCTAACTTATGATAACTATCACACAGTTTATATTCGCCACCTGTTATATATGCATGTGATCATTATTTCCTGGTTTCCCCACCCTTAAGATTTATAATAATTTCTTTCCATAATATATTAAGCCTTTTTTATAATTGTTAATAAGTTTTAATTAACTTTGATTTTCAAAAATAGAATGATTTTTTTTTACTTATTCTGAACACGAGTTTGAGTACGATTGGACAGAAAGACTAACTCATAAGTGATTAAGTCTTATGTGGTTAGATTTGGGCTTAACTATAAGATTAGGTGAGCGGTGCCTTAGATTAGGAAGGGACCATCACATAACCAATAGACCTCAGAGTTGACACAGACAGGGTCAGGACAGACATGATCAAATTCTTTTCAGCCTTTTACTCGAAGTGGTACATTTTAGTCGTAAAGAAATGGAGGTAATGGTCGAAGGTCTCAAGGAAAATGTTTTAAGCCAGAGACCAGCAACTAGTCAGGAATCTTTTATAGGTAGTAAACCAAAGGTTACACATTTTGGGTATAGAAAGCAGGGTCAAATCATCCAAAATTATCCTTGAAATTTGAGTGTAGTTACGTGTTTTGAATATGGAAAGAAAGGACATTACAGAAGTGCGTATCCATAACTTTTGGGAGTGTCCTCTAGTGTGTCACAACTTTAACAACATATTAAGGAATGTGTTCGGTGGTTACTAAACTAGATTCGAAGTCAAATCAAAATCTTATTAAGGTACAATTTCAGTTTGTGGTTAACATATGCTTGTTTTAATTGATTTTGGATCAATAATCTCATTTATATCCGCTTGTATGATAATTGAGTTAGGGTAAACTCTATTGCGAGTCCTTATTCATATTGTTCTCAATATAGTAATTGGCGATAAGGTGTGTCCTCACTTTATGAGTGAGAAATGTATTGTTCAGATCTCTAGACACAAGATGGCAGCTTGTTTTATTTGTGTTGGAGTTTATAAAGTTTGATGTGTTGTTAGGGACACGAGATTGGTTAGCGGCTTATCATGCATATTTGGATTGTTTCCATAAGATGTTCGTTTATATTCCAGGTTGTACAATGTTTACTTACACATGAACATCATCTAAGTTGCCTCTACCTAGGGCTAGGATAACCACGGATCAAGAAATGAAAATTATTATTAGAACCATTAGTACTGAGGTTAGACTTAAGATTAAACTAGAGGGAATTTCAGTAATTTGCAAGTTTTTAGTTGTCTAAGATGGAATTTATGGGTTTGGCTAGCTATTACTATAGATTTGTTAATGATTTTTCTAATATAGCTATGACAATCACTATATTAACTCAAAAAAATGTTGAATTCATATGATTAAAAGAATGTAATGATTTGATTTGGGAATGGAAGAGGTGATTAACTTGTGAGTATGGTTTCTTGAAAAAGGTCATCGCGATGACTTTATATAAGTTTCAGCAAGTTGATGTGGAGTATATAAAGTTCAAGGAGTTTGCACATGACAACAATAATTTAGATTGAGTTATATCTGCATTTCATAGTTTGAAGTTTAGAGGTAGACTTTACACTACAAGAAAAATGATATTTAGAAACGGAATTAGCAACGGAATTAAGTTCCGTTGCTAAGAAAAATGGTTAGAGACTGAATTTGAGACGGACTAATTCAGAGACGGAATAAAGAGAGATCAGAAATGAAAATAGAGAAAGAAATAGAGACGAAATTAAATTCCGTCTCTAAAAAATGGCGCCAACATTCCCACCAAAACTTTCATTTTTTATAACCGTTAATCAAATCTCGAGATTCGTGCATCCTTCGATCTCGATGATTCAAAAATAAAACTCCATCTCTCTCTCCCGATTCTCTCTCTCCCCGAAAACCCCTCTCCCCAACGCTCCCTCTCTCTCTCCCGATTCTCTCTCTCTCTCTCTGAAAACCCTATCTCCCAGCGCTCCATCTCTTTCTCGATTCTCTATCTCTCTGGAACCCTATCTCCCCAAAAATCCCTCTCTCTCGATGGTAGATCTCTCTCTCTCACCGCTCTCTCTCCCGATTCTCTGTCTCTCCGTAACCCCTATCTCCCCAAAAATCCCTCTCTCTTGACGGCAGATCTCTCTCTCTCTTTCACCGCTCTCTCTGTCACCGCTCTCTCTCACGAACCGTCCACCGCTCTCTCTCCCTCTCAAACCCCCTCCTCTTGAGTTCTCGGTCGGTGGTCGAGCCCATTGGAAGGATCCAACCTTCCATCTCTACTGCTCCACTTACTTCTTTTTGGCTAATTGCAAGGGAATTGATGCTGATGAACATGTGGTTAGTTCTGGTGTTACCCCTTCCGTTCATCAGTTTTTAATTTGATTTTTTTTTTTTGGTTTTTTTGGTGTTTTTATGTTGAATTTTAATTTTTTATGGAGTTTTTGTGATGTTAATGTTGTTTATGGTTCTATGGAATCAATTATCTTTAATGGAAAATCTTGCGAGTTGTTTAAAATTAAGAAATTGTACAGCTGAGTATCCAATAATGTTGTATTTATGAACTTAAGGTGCATTGGGGGACTATGACAAATGGAGCGGACAATAGCAATATTTGAAGTTTTTGTATGTTTTTTAAATGTTTGTTTATTTGTTGTTGTTGTTGGATTAGATCAAATAGATAAGAAGCGGTAGTAGGTGATGACGAGATGTAGATGAGTTGCTCTTCTCTGTCATGGATGATAAAGAATAAAGCTTGGTCTATGTAGATCTGTGGAGGAGGATGTTGTATGCTAATGATTTACTTGAAGAACTCTGATTACTTGGTATTTTTTCCCTTGTTATTGGATCTTCTTAGTACTTTGTATCCAAAGTGGCTTTATTAAATTATTGAGATTTAAGAGCTCTTACTACGATCTATGCTTTTGCTAAAAGGTGAATGACTAATTTTATTATAGCCAACTAATCTTTAGATTCAATATCAATGGTATTCACCCTATGTATGATTTTGCAATCTGATGGTTCCTTATGACTGATCCCTTATCTTAATACATGATAGTTGGGACTGAAGAAGTAAACTAGTATCTTTAACTTCTATTATTTGTTTAACTCATAGATCTCAACTACAAGTTCTATAAAAATTATAGTTTGCAGTTATGGAACTAAAGTCAAGTCATGCTTTTCTTTTTCTAGATTTAAGTTAATTGTGTGCTCTATCATAAACATGCTTATCATCTTAGGCTTGTTGATAATGTACATTTGTCCTTTACTTTTACAATTTATACATTTTGCTGTGTTTTTCCTTTTTTCTTGCTTACCCATACTTTTTTGAATTTTTGCTCATTGTATTTCATCTCCCTCTTTTTGTGTAGATGTTCTTGAAAGTGCAAAATTTAAGGTAAGAACCAATCTTTCTTTCTTTTATAGTCTCTCACAACTCCACCAAGCCACAATATTTAATTTTATTCTTGCTTGAAAATCCTACTGGCTTATTTCCTACAACCTTAATCATCATGTGTTAATTTTAATAAGTTCGGTATTATAATTTTTATTTTGCATCGACTTCCCTCGTTTTGAACTGTTTTATTTAGTCTATTTTGTCATTAACAAACATATAAAGGATTTGTGTTCTCATATCATATTTTACTGCAGGTGGAGCTGGTCATTATCCCTCGTTCCATCATTAATGATAACTCATAGAGAGCAAAAAATCAGCCACCTCCACCTCCTCCACCACCTCCTCAAAATGAAGATTCAACGGAAGAGCATAATGAGGAAGAAGACGAAGAGGTATGGCATTGTTGATCAGTTAAACACTTATTTAGTGGCATAAATTCCTTTCGTGGCCCTAGTTGATGTTATAGCAGTTACCCATGGATAAAGTTTGAAAATTTAATGCGAGTTTGCAGCTTGTAATATTAAAGTAACTTCTTTTGCCAGGATGACAACGATGAGGAGAATGAACAACAGCAAGAACAGATTCAAGAAGAGTTTATATTTGATGCCGTAGGTGGTTTAGTTGATGAGAAGCTTCTTTTCTTTGCACAACAAGCACAAAGACGTAAAGGAAAAGCTGGACGGGCCAAGAATGTTATATTCTCAAAGGATATAGGGCGATACATAAAGCCAATGCTTCCAAAGGTTAGTAATTCCTAGTTTTGTCCCATACTTGATTCCATTTGACATTTTAATGCCACTATTTTCATCTTAGCATAGTGTCTATTATCATCAACATTATTTTTTTATAAATGGTTATGTGATTCCTACCATTGCCTCTTGATCTGTGTTAAAGAGTATATGTACTCATTCTAGTTTGGACCTCTAGATAGAAGTGAAGAGATAAAGGTGGTAAAGAAAGAGAAAGTTGAGTGTCTTTTTGTAACTGTTTAAAATGTTCTTGCAAATCTATAAAACTGCTTAAATTTAAAATCTGCAAAGAAGTATGTCTATTGGAATTGAGGTAGAAATGCTGAGATGAGGCTTTACTAGTGCTGTGATACCTTGACAATATTTGTTTTTCATAAGAATGAAAAGCATTATCTACTTTTTTTTGTGAACTAGGAAGTTGTTGATAATACAACTATTAATGTCATTCTATCGAGGGATGTAAAACTGGAAGTACAATGAACTTATGTAAGTTGGGCAGGAAATGTTGGTGGTTAAGTAATATATGAAACTCCATGGGAGGGGAACAACAATTGAAGATCATTGCTTATACTCAAATTCCATGGAAAGGAGGGAGAATTGTTTGAGAACGAGAAACAATTGGCTGCAAGAAAAGACTTTATATTATATGAATATTTTAAATTCAAAGATCCTAATGGAGGACAGTAACAAGTTGCACAGTTTATTTAATTGAAATAGCAACGTGCCTCAGCAAGTGGTAGTTCCTGACATTTTCAGAATTATGCGTTCGTTAACTTCTTTTTATAAAAAAAATTATCGAGTTTGCTGTGTTGCCATTAGTGAAACACTCGGTATATGTGCCTGATACATTTTCCTGAACAGGGCCCTATAAAGAGACTCGCTATTGATGCAACCCTTCGAGCCGCTGCACCATATCAGAAGTTGCGAAGGGCGAAGGACACTCAAAAGACTAGGAAAATCTTTGTTGAGAAAACTGATATGAGGGCCAAGAGAATGGCAAGGAAAGCCGGTGCTTTGGTATTACCAGTCTTATTTATTTGAATCTTTCATCCTTGGCTAAACATTTTGAAAGCTGACCTGTACTAGCTAGTAGCAAGTAGTTGTGCAATGCAGATATAGTACATATCTCTAGGTAGTTTTCATTTTAATCTAGCAAAAGTACTAAAATGCGGCAACAGTTGTGTATTAGTGTTTGTAGTATTTAGGACGTTCCAGGAGTATCCGAAATTTTTAAACTTCTATTTTTTCTTCCAGAAAAAGATCCGAGGTTCTGTTTACAATTGTTTTCGAAGAACTTTTTTGATTGTAGAGCATACTTTTCATTTAGAACTCCATATAGTATCTCATTTAGTTCCTTTATGAATGGCAAGTAATATTTGTGGTTGATGCAAGTGGGAGCATGGCATTAAATCGAATGCAGAATGCAAAAGGTGCAAAGACTTCAGTTGCTTGCCGAGAGTTATACAAGTAGAGATCGTGAATTTTAGATATTTCTCCGATGATTAATGGTTTTGACTTGAACATTTAGTTTCATATAGATGTCATTTTTTGTACTTGGTTTGCTGAGAATTCCTTTAACCTTCTTACGGCGACTCATGCGACTTCAGGAATTCACTAGTTTAGCATGCATTAGAAGACCAATTAACTATTGGATTTGTAAAAATAAAATAAAATAAAAACTATTGGATGAATAAGGCAATGAGTTGGGCTAGTAACTTGATCAAGTTCTCCATCAGGATCAACCATTCCCATGATCACTATATGATAAATTAAAGATGCGTCAATTAAGCTGAAACTAATTATCACTTCTTTTCTGCATTGCTCTAAAATAAATAAATGAAAGTGAATAAAAAATTATGCATTTCCATTTCACGTAGAATATCTCTTGGTGCCATCCTTGTGCTTGCAATATTTAATGCGGGGTTCTAATGCTATTTGACATGTCTCTATCATGATAAGTTTTCCTCATCGAATCTAATAGATATGTCTTCATTGTTCTTCCAATTTTTCCTATGTGACTTTGGCCAAGGCAAATTAGAACAAGTTGCAGTTGCAGTGGAATTACACTTCATGACATAAGTGTTGAGATCTTACTTTTAAATATGATTTGTACAATCTCAATTATGTACTAACTTGTTCTCTCAACTTCATTTTTCTTTTTGAACATAATCATAATTTTCTTTCGATGGAATCTTAGTGTATAGCCATATAATATCTACACCATGTTCATTGTTAAAAAGTTAGTCATTGTCTTTGTCTTGTATGTATTTATTTCAAATATTTGAATTGGTCTTATATTTTCCAGGGTCACAAGGGCCATTGGTTACTATTCTCAATGCCACATTTTTGTGTTTGTTTGATCCTGAACTATCTAGGTTTGCACTACATGTAATGGTGATTTTTAAATCCTACTTGCATTGCTAACTGATATCTGAGATTCATTTCCATTGCTGTCATTTTTTTCCAGATTAGAGGTGGTTATCCGGCTTGCAGTGGAATTCATTGCTTGTTGATCTCGTTGGATCATATAGAGGTGGATATCTAAGTGCAAACAAAGGTGCCCAATTCTTTTTCTCTCAAAATCTGAAATTTCTGAGCTTCGTAGATACATTTCCTTCCACATTAAAAGACCAGATTAAAGACAGTTCTGCAATCCAAACTTAGTTTGATGGTTTTAAAAGTGTTAAGAGTAGTATGTAATCCCATTGGAAATGCCACAATTAAAACAGGAAAAAATATGAAAGGTTCTCAATGTTAGGAAAATGCACTCTACAGATTGATTTTAACCATCCACAAGTTTTAGAGTTTTAAGTGGATTAATTAGGACTCTTAATTTTTTGGTACATGTTTTTAGTTGTTTATAAAGTTGGGAATGTTTTTGGTTGAATTTATGTGATTTTCGTTCCTAAAACTTGAATTTCAGTCACATCTCAACTTTAGAAGCTTAATGGATCAAAGAGGGTCTTCATCAGATGTCAATGTAATTTGGATCAAATGTTTGAGAAGAAAAACACAATTCTATACACATGAAAATTTGAAGTCTTAATTCCTTTTGCTGGCATGTTGTCGTGCTTTAGCACTTAAAACGTTTTCGTAATTGTGCTTTAGCAAAGCTTTTTGTTCATGTAGTTAGGTAGGTTCTCGTTCCCCTTCTAATAAATTGTGTTAGTTGGACACACAAGTAGCCATGTACCGTCGGAAAATATAGTAAAATATATTGTTTTCTTTTGCACCGTAAATGGAGATAGTTTTTTTGCGCTTTCATTTTTTATCATGAGTTTGATCTATTTTGTAATATTTGCAGAGCGTGGCCCTATCGTAGGGTGACGGTTTTTTTCGATCGAGTGGGAGTTAGTACCATTGATTGCCCATATCCCCGTGACAATACCCGCCATAATCTGGTTTTCAAGTGAGAGATGGGGAATTTAAAGCATATCATGTAACTTTTATAGTTGTTTACATGACTTTTAGATTGATAATTCTTTTTGTGCATATTTAGAGGATTGTAAGTTTTTTTTGTGGTTGTTGAACAATAGGATTGGTGGTTTTTGTGAATACTTAGAAATTTGGAGCATTTATTATACTTGACAATTTTTCGTGGATATATAAATCTTTTTCAAATTTTGAATTTTACATTTTTTTTTCTCTCTGATTGATGTTTAGGATGAGATATTGAGAGAATCTCATCGTTGTTGGAGGGTGCGAGGCGATGGAGTAGGTCCTATGGTTGTATTTTCAAGATATAGCATTCATTTTGGTTGGACCAAATGTATCATGATGTGGAGCAATTGTATTTGTATCCACGGATGAAAGCATTCCGTCTCGATCCGTTGCTAATCGTAGACGGATGAAAAATGTGGTTGATTATGTGAGGAGATGTGAAATTTGCTAACCGTTTCGATTGAATCAAGATCGACGATTAAGGCCGATTTCAATCGGAAAAATCGATACGGAAATTTCCGTTTGATCTGTTATTTTTTTGTATTATTAGGGTATGTTGCGATGGATTTTGTTGCTCATCTATCTACATCATGGAGGAAATTTGATGTGGTCTAGATTATTATTGATGCACGAATGAATTATGCTCATTTTCCTCCTATATTACTTTTCGATACTTTTACACAGTTGAGCTTGTTGTGTGGGTGAGAGGTGGTTTGTTCGTTTAGAGTGCCATTGACGATAGTTTCTTGTCTTGATGCTTGGTAGATATCAGGGTTATGGAAAGGCAACGAGAACTGTTCGACACTTAGTCCTATTTCAATATTGTATTTCATCCTCGAGTGGATGGTCAGACTGAAAGGTTGATTCAAATGTTGGAAGACAAGCTCAAAGCTTGTGTACTGGTACTTGGAGGTTCGTGGGAAGAATGTATACTTCCGTGTGATTTCTCTTATAATAGAAATTTTCAATCAAGTATCAAAGTGGCTATGTTTAAGGTTTTATATGGGATATCTTGTTGTTCTCTTGCCGATTGGGTTGAACCGAAGGATTTGGCAAAGTTAAACCACTGATTGTTCGAGATCACACTGAGGTTGTTTAGTAGATTAGTCTAAGACTTAAAATGGCTATGGAAAGACATAAAATTTATAATGATCCTTACCATCAGTTTTGGATTATAGTGAAAAAGATTAAGTTTATTTGAAAGTCTCCCTCGCAAAGGCCATTACAAGTGTAGACTAAAGGAAAACTCTTTCTTTGATTTATAAGACCTTTCGAGACTATGAAAAAGATTGGGAAGGTTGTGTATGGATTGGTAGTACCGCCTCAATTAGCGAAGTTTATAATGTATTTCACATATTTATGCTCAAGCAAAATGAAACTGATTCACGTCACATAGTTGAATGGAATGAATTTGATTTGCATGGTGGTGTGTCATATGAAAAGCAACATATTTTGATTATGGCTAAAAAAAGGTTCGAAAGCTTTGAAATAAAGAAATTTCACTTGTTTTGGTTAAGTGGGATTTTCACGGTGGTTCAAAGTTAACTAGGGAATGAGAGCATTTTTCGGATCTCTTTTAGTCTAGGTAAATTTGGTTCAATTTTAATTTCAAGGACGAAATTCTTATTGTCAAATCTCAAAATTTTTAAATCAATAATTACGGGTAATTAAGTACTAACATAGATAAATTATGGTTTTAGCCATGAGTCGGGAGTTAAAGATTAATGAAATTGAGATATTTAATTAATTTTATTTTTCTGTTATGTATGCCTAGTGCTTTATACTATAGAATATGTTATTTTGTGAAATTCAAGTTAACCAAGAAAATTCGATATTTACGAGGTTTATATCGAGATACTTGTCGAGATGAGTTCCAAGATAGTCAAAATATCTCATTAAACGGATTTAACAAAACGACATAGGTCCCACCTCATTTGCATGCAAGAAAAGTTTTTCGAGAGTTTTGGAGCGCTTTGATAAATTCTCCAATTTTTGGTCAAAAAGGGGCATTTTTTTAGGTTTAAATCGAACTCAAAATCGAAGAGATAACTATGAAAAAATGTCAAAGTACCCATATGGGTACTATTTTATATGGTTAAGGATTGAATGCAAAGGGCATATTGGTCATTTGGCTTGTTTTTCTTTATTCGGATCGAAATGAATATGGGGGTCGTCATTGTCATCTTCTTCATTTCATGAATTCTCTTCGTCCCTTCTCTCTCTCTCTCTTTCTCATTACTGAGATTGAAAATTGAATAGGGAAGCCGTGACTATTGGTGGTGTTGTTGAAGAACAGTGGAAGGTAAGTTAATGGAAAATCAATTTTTTTTATTTGTGGATTGGGAAATAAACAATTAGGGTGTATATTGATTGGTTTTAGGTTTAAATTCGTTAGATGGTGGTGTTAATGGCAGGGAAGAGAGGAGGAGAGGATGGATCAATTGAAAAAAAAGGCTCGGACGAACTGTAAAAAACAGTTCATCTGAGGAAGAAAATGACCCCTTGGGTCATCTCCTCTATCCTCGAACGTTTAAATGAAAAAAAAAAGTAAAAACTTCGTGAACTATGGGGGTCCTGGAAAGAAAAGAGGGAGGAAAGGGATGACACCTAAACCGGGTTCCGCTTAAAAATTTAAATGAAAAAACAAAAAAAATTAAAAATTAAAAAGATTAAAATAAATCCCTTGAAATTAGGGAAAATTATGAAAAATAGGATTTTTTGACAAATTCAAGAAAATGAGGATTTTTATGAAAAATGAGGATTTTAAAATTTTTTCAAGGATTTATACTTCGTATTTTTCTCGTAATGCGTGTTACGATACCCGAAAATTTCCAAAATTGTGAAAGTTGTTTTAAAGGCTAGTCTAGGTTAATTTTTTATTCTGAATCACACGTTGGAGTCAAAATTTGGATTCGGACATCCGAAGAGTTGATTTGGAGGGATTCCGGGGTTTTTGCGTCGATGTATGACCGATAAATATATAATAAATCGAAAAAATTACGTTTAAGCCGAGACAACATGATTTTCGATGTTGAACAATAATTTTGAGTCAAAAATGAATTCGAGCATCGGAGAATATATTTTGGAAGAATTTTAAGGGTTTCGGGACGTGATTTGAGTAATTTAAGTGCAACTAATTGGGAAGAATTATATAACTATTATGAAAACTTATCGGATTTACAAATCAATTGTAGGGTTGTAATTGGGATTCTGTATGGACTAGCTTACCGACTCGTAGCTCAAGAGAGTTGCGGTATTGTGTTGTAATGTTATCTAAATCCCATAGTAAGTTTTACATTGTACGAGTATTTCTTGATTATAATTGCATGCACGGTTTATCATTTCATATTTTTTTGTCATGCATTTACGGACACGAGAAAAATCCTTTAGGGGTCCCATTGTGATCATTGGCTATATGTATGGTAGGATGAACAATATGGTGCTCTGCAACAAGGGTCACCGGTCGTTGTAGACACTTGTTTAAGATGGGTTGTTTTTGTGATGCTGGCCAGGATCATACTCCATCGAGAGTCAAGGGTGTGGCTTCTCGAGGGACTTTGTCTCAAACTCATGAATCTTATTACCGTTTACTCAACACTTTTGGAAAATACATATTCTGATTGTTGTCAGTCAACATAAATGGGATCGATCGCATACTTGTATATTTATGATTCCTTATAATATTATTATTCATTTAAATTCTTAGAATACAATGCATTTAATTATTACAGGTGTACTGGATAGTGTGGGATTTACTTATCTAACAATATCGAGTTTTTGTAATTGAGTAGTGACAAGTGCAAGCAAAGATAAAGAAAAGGGAAAGCTGTCAGATTATCTGTGAATTGATAATTGTTTTATCTCTTTTTATGTATTTTTTTAATATAATATATTGTATAAATTAGTTTTTAGGTCCGTGTATGAATAAGATCTATTTAGGAATGGTTGGAACGGTTTTGGGAAGGATTGAGATTATTTTTGGAGCTAAGGTAATGTTAGTTTAAGATTTTTGATCTTTTAAATTAGGTTAAAATGAATATACATTCATAATGTACTATATATTGTTATGAGTGGATTGTGAGTCCTTCGACATTTCCACCAAAGCTGAGCATGTTTTGTTGAATATTTTTGAAGGCCGAAATTTCCGGTGTAGATTTAAAAATATAAGAGGTGTTGTTAAGAAATTTTTACGAAATTTTGAGGATAATGTAGTTAATCTGAAAGAACTTTGAGGATTATATAATTATTTTTATATGAAACTTTGAGGTTTAAGATTCACTTTAAAATCCTTTGTGGTTAATAATATTTTATAATTGATGATTACAAGATCTTAATCTTAATTATTTATTGATGGAGAGGCTAAGGCTGCTAGATTTCATAGGGATTAAGGTAATCTAAGCCGGTCATATGCCCTAATTAGGTGGTGTCTGACATGACATTTAAATTCAATTTCGAGAGACAAATTGTTAAATCAAAAATAAGGAGAAAGAAGGGAAGCCGAGAGGAGGGAGAGATTGAACAAGTAGGTCGACGAAGGTGAGTTGTGTGTGTTGTTACAGTTGTTGTGTTGGTGATGGCATTGATGTTGGTGGTGTATTGATAGTTGTATTTGTAATATTGATAAGTTGGGATGGAGAGTCGGACGAGGAAAATGATGGCATGGGAGTCATCTCCTTTCCCAAACTTGGTTGGGGTTAGGTTTGGCCATAACCCCATTATTAAAATATAAAAGAAAAAGAACGGATTGATATGTTTTGTTGAAGAAGGAAGAAGGGATTGGCCTCAACAAGGCCTATTTCGACTCGTTTGAGTAGAACCCGATTCGGCTCAGTTCTGCCCAAACCCCTTCATAAAGAAACATAAAAAGGAAATAAATTCTAAAAAAAATAGACAAAATTCTAGAAAATTGAGGGAGAACCCCAAAACATAATATTTTGATAAAATAAAAAAAAAATTTGTAAATTTCTAAGAAATTAAAGAATTCGAGATTTCGGGCTAGATTTTATACCGGGTTTTTACATCAAAAAATGTGAAATTGTCACATTAGCCTAAAAAGTGGAAAATTAGTTTCGAATTGAAATGGAACCAGTTTAAGGGTTCTAATAAATAATATTGTACCTAAATTAATGGCAATTGGTGTATTTTAGGTGCTTGGTCGATGGGGAAAGGTTCATGGATCTCAGGAGTCGTGTAAGTTGCTATAAAGTTAGGAAAGTTCGGCATAGGTAAGGGTGACTCATACTTTTACAAATTATGCATCGTAAAATAGTTATATTTAATGCACATAGTTTATGGAATTAGGAAATGGGACAATATACCATGACTTAAATGTATTATTAAATTGTTTTATGAGAAATTATCCGGAAAGAAGTACGACGAGCGAATATGACTAGAGTAACAATGAAGGTGATTGGCTAGTTACCGACACCTTCACTTCAACAACCTTGAAGTACTCGATTGTTTCTTTCCTATCGTTTTATATCGAAAAGTGAAATTGGTGAATGGTGCAATGGGGGAATCTGACTGAGGTTAACGGTTAAAGGATTGAGAGGCCAACTAATACCCTTTCCTTAGACTCGTGATGCTAACCAATTTCTATTTTCCATTTAAGAATGGGTAGCAACGTTATACCTTGATACACCACATAATCATAGACATGTGCTTTGTGGGTTGTAATCCTAGGTGACGGATGTCTACAATTCTTGTTTTGAATGCAAAGAATTTAAAAAATACAAGTCATGGGTGTAGTTGCAATGGACTATTGAACTTTCATTTTGTTATATGTTTTTTATATTATTTTCAATGTCTGAGTAGATATGTTTTGGTTTCATATTTCTATTCATTGATACAAAGATATTTAGATGATAGTTGATATTATTACGAGCATCACTTACGGAGCAAGTCGGAGCACTCATTTTCCAATTAACATTTAAGGTTGTCGGCATGTGCTTCGACTCATGAACAGAGAAGATTAGGAGTCTATAGTCTTCTCCACGATGAAGTCATTTCCCTACTATTTATATATTGTATTGAATTACTATTTGTGATAAATAGAGTAGGGATATGGTGTTACGACCGAGGTTTATTTTGATATATGATATATTTCAATTTTGATTATTAAGTATGGAGGACGACTATATTGTTACTTTAATTGAGTTCATTGGTGTATCGATACTTAATTAAGGTTTCAGGTCGGGTATCACCCTAATCAAAATAAGGGATGCTATAACATTCACACAGGATACATACATTATTAGTTCGCGATCATGCTATTCAAGCTGACCAATGCCCTCGCTATGTTTATGGATTTGATACATTAAGTATCAAGATCATTTCTTTAGCGCTTCATTATTTTTTATTTTTCATTGATGACATTCCGATACTCGAGGACTCGAGAGGAACACAAGCAGCAACTTAGGGAGACATTTTATACATTGATGGAGCACAGGCTCTACGCCAAGTTTAACAAGTGTGAATTTCGTCTACAGAGGTTAAGTTTATGGGTCACATGGTTGGAGCAAGCAGGGATTAGAGTGGATTCGACTAAGATTCAAGTTACCATGGATTGGCCGACACCAACTTTAGTTATAAATATCATTAGTGTTTTGGGTTTAGCAAGGTATTACCTTAAATTTATGAAGGATTTCTTAAAAATCGCTTCACCCATTACTAGATTGACAAAAAAGGACATCGTTTTTTATTGGTCTGAGGAATGTGAGCAAGCATTTGCTATGCTGAAGAAATTGTTGACCACCATTCAAGCATTAGTGTTTCAAAAGGTTGGACATGGATTTTTGGTATATATAGATGGTTCTTATACATGTCTAGGTTTTATATTAATGCAAGGCAGAGGTACAGTGGCTTTATGCTTCTAGCCAGTTAAAGATAAATGAGAAGAACTATCACATACATGATTTGGAGTTGGCAATGGTTATGTTTGCTTTGAAGATATGGGGACATCAATTGTATGGAAAGATATTCACATTCCTTACTGATCACAAGAGTCTAAAGTATCTCTTCACACAAAAAGAGTTGAACATGAGACAGCGTAGATGGTTTTAGTTCCTGAATAAATATGACTTTTCCTTGGAGTAACACCTAAGAAACGCTAAATAGTTGCAGACGCACTGAGTAGGAGATCGACTAGAAATGTTGAGATTACCAGATGTCATATGATGCATGAGTATGGGTTACTCGAAGTAGCGATAACAACAAGTCAGTCAGACATTCCTACAGATACTCAGGTCATGATATGTGCATAGATGATATTACCGACCGTGTTTACATAAAGAGTGTAAGGGTCGAGGAAGGACCAGACCAGTTATACTTAATTCAGTGAGTTAGCACAGAGCGTAGATTTTATTGATTGGATAGAGACATCTAATAGTGTCTGAGATACATGAGAAAATTATGGGTACCAGAGGTGCCAGAGATGCGAGATGAGATGAGATTCTTCCGGAGTTGCACCGTTCCCAATTTACCATTAATCCAAGTAAGAACAAAATGTACCATACATGAAGAGACATTTTTGGTGGCTTGGGATGAATGAAGATGTATTAGGGTTCATCAAGAACTATAGGATTTGTCAGTAAGTGAAGGTTGAGCATCATAAACCTAGAGGATTATTGCACCCATTTCTCATTCCATGATGGAAGTGGGAAGGCATTGCCATAAATCTTATAAAAAATAGCTGAGGACTTATAGGAGACATGATTTGATATGGGTGATTGTGGATAGATTATGAAGTCCACTTACTTTTTACCACTCACAACTCATTACACATTTGACCAGTTGAGTGTATTGTTCGAAAGAGAGATTATAAGGCTGTAAGGGATACCATTAACTATCATGTTGGACATAGATGTCATATATATGTTCAGAATGTGATGGAGTATATTAGAGTAGTATGGTACACGCCTATAGTTCGGCACAGTTTTCAACCTTATACTAAGAGGTTGATTAAGTTCTCAAGAATATGCTCCGAGCTTATGTATTGGATTTTGGTGAATCTTAGGAAGAATATTTACCGTTATGTAGATTTTATACAACAACAGTTATTAGGCTAGCATTAAGATTGCACCATTTAAGGCTTTGTAAAGTAGACCTGTCGCTCGCCATCGTGTTGGGCTAAGCCAGTAGACCAAGTGTTAGTAGGACCTAAGATTATCATTCATCACATTGAGAAAGCAAGGCAGATTTGCTAAAGACTTAGAGGTGCCCAAGAGAGGCTGAAGAAGTAGACAGACAAGTATCACAAAAATTTCACATACGCCGAGATAGCCTTAGTCTACTTACAGATCCCCTTTGAAGGGTCTCGTGACGACCCATTCTCAAATTAGGGCACTGCCCAGCCTAATCCCTTCATTAAGCCCTAACCTCACCCCATAGAACTTAACGAGGAATTAGTTAGTCTTTTCAAAACCTTATAACTTACCAATTAAAATTTTTTCAAATACATATAAAATTTACTTCTCTTATGTCAATTAAAAAATCGAAGTTAATTAAATTTTTACTTACTTAAAAGTTTATTCAGCAAAAGTCTTAACAAATTAGTGAAAGCTTTTAATGTGATACCTAACAATATGGAAAAACCATGAAAATAAAGATCACATGCCTATATATATATACAACAAAACGGTGATAGTATATCATCATGTATATGATCAGGGTGTTAGCTTTCAACCTATAATATATACAATCGCAAAGTATATGGAAAGACTTATAAAGATATACAACGTTCCATAACCTATAAAATATGGTGTAGCGGTACTCCACTGGCTCTGATCTTCTTTTTGCCTAGTCCACTACTCGATTGATCAACACCCACCGTCATAAAAAGAATGGTTAGTACAAGAAAGTAGAAAGTAACATTAAAAGACATTTGTTCACATTCACAAAAATACAACAAGTATCTAAAAGCATAATAGTAGCAACTATGTCGAAAGGAAATCATGCAAAGAGATACTTTGATTAAACTAAATGAAACTAACATATGGCTAAGTAGTAATGGGTCTAAGGCCAGTCGGTCGCGATCTTCATTACATCAGCATTTTCCAGTATATAAGGATGGAGCCGAGCTCTACATCAATGTGAAGGTCTGAACAGTGCTCATTACCCCTATAACCTTTCGCTAATGCCAGTCACCTACGATATATATTTGCCAACAACCTCAGGTCCCATACCCCGTGAAGTCACCCAAGTAATGCTTGCCAACAACACTGGGACTCATTTTCCCGTGTGCTGCACAAAATAGTGGAGAGATCCCCCGATCACCCTAGAATTCTAGTGACCCTTATATGTTCACTGGACCTGTATTATAAAATGGCCCTAGATATAAGAACTACTTTCATATTTCAAGGGATAACATGGTTTGAGAATCCAAAATGACATAGCACATGATTTGGAGTCAATGAAATCTTTTAACCAATAATTTATACCATGAAAGCAACCTCATGAAATGATAAAGGATGACAAGTCATGGTATATGGAGTACAAAGGCAAATCAATCTGAATGACTAGAAATGAACTTATAAATAGGAATGAAATGTAAATAAATATCTCAATCCATTTATTTACAATCTACGCAATTTCCTAAGCTATGCCAGCCTCCCGACATCTCTAATCTTGTATTCGAATCCCCGAGACACTTCCTTAGGTTCTTGATATCATATAACATATTTTTTAGCGTGTTTGGACCTTTACTTAGGGTATTAGACTTAGTTATAATGTTTAAGAAATTTTAGAAAATTGCAAATTTTTATGCTATCATAGCACCTAGCACGTTGGATATTCTGATTAGCGCTAGTTGTCTCATTAACGCGCTACCAAGCTTTTTCTAGCACGTTATCCAAAGTTAGCGCACTATGTGCAGGAAAAACTCAAAAATTTGCAATCAAAATTTTGAGTTTTCTCTACACATAAGCTACACCAATGCCTTAAGAACCCTCATACACACCTCTAGAGTTCTAAGAAATGTACAACAACATAAAAATAGCTATATATACCATGAATTCATGAATTCAATCAATTAACTAAGTTTCCAGTGTTAGTGAATTAGCTAGTTGTAAACTACACCTAGTTTTGCTTGATCGGTCCTTCACCAAACCTACCTAGTTGTTGATCTTTGTCTTCCTCCAGAAACTTCTCATTCTCTAGCAAGGTTTTTTCTCTCCTAAGTAATGAAATGAAATTGTTTGATTGCATGAGTTGATCTCTAGTTATTTATATACAATAGATATGGTTGATTAATAGCCATTGATCCTTATGTACATATGTATATCAAGACTTATCTAATGGCACACACATAGACACATTTCCAACTTACTCTCACTATATCATGCTAACTGACACTAATTTATAACTCAATTGATTTCTAGATGTGTCAATACATATCTCGATGATCATCACATGGCTATTATTTTAAAATGTTAACTTAAGTTACATTTAATTTATAATCAACCATAGCCACATTAAAAACATTATTTAAACTACATTAAACCTAAATAATCTTACCACATCACTATCTACCTCGGTCCCACGCCAACACATATCTCGAGGTGCATCTCCTCTCGCATCTTGACACTTAAACACAAGTAGGAGTGACTTAGTAGTCTATACATATACAATACACTTGACATACATCACAAAATATAACTTATACCTCGGCTACATTGCCTCAATCATGATACATATCTCGATGCGAGTCCTTTGTCACGGGTCACTGATCCTAATTAAGAGATTAAACTCAATTAGGAATTTTGTCCGTGAAAGGTCTTCACAGATTTAGGTTAAAAGATAAGTTCACCAAGATTCATCGAGCCTTTCAAGATTAAGAGTCAGGTCGGGAAGTGGCATAAGAGCTTGAGATGCCTCCTCAAATGTTAGGGATTCATCTAGTTTTTCATATTTATATGCTTTGACTTGTTGAGTCGAAGGCAGACATGCAATCGATAGTTGACTTGAGTCAGATTAACCTTAGTGGAGATATTAGTTACAAGAAGCAACCAGTACAGATCCTAGATCGAAAGGTACATCAGTTGAGGAGCAAGCCTATCCCAATAGTACTCGTCAAGTGGCGGTTCCATGAAGACTTTAATCTCACTTAGGAGCAAGAAGACTACATTCGAGGTACATTTTTGTAATTTTTCGAGTCATTTATAACCCTAACCTGAGTTTAAATTTCGAGGATGAAATTCGCATTATTGGGAAGATTTGTCACGGCCCGAATTTCTAATCCTAATTTTTATGTAGTTAGAATCATCAACCAGTGATATAGGACCCGCATCGAGATATGCACACTGACTGAGGCATATAGTCGAGGTATATTTTAGTTATGATATGATGTTTTCCTAGTGTAGTGTATATATGTAGACTTATTAAGTCATTTCTATTCATTTATAGGCGTTGAGATGCGAGTGGGGACATGCTTTGAAATGCGTGCGTCGTAAAACCGGGGGTTGAGAGCATAAGGTGAGTCCAAATTTATTTAATTAAGATAAAACATAGTTAGTATACTTAGCCTATAAAATAAATTTTCCTAGAGAAGGGTTTTGAAAAATGTAACCCAAGTTGTGAAATAAATCAATAAACAATGACACATGTCTAGATGTGTGCTACCACCAATCTCTAAGAGACGTTTTATGAAATTTGGTGTTAACAAGGTTGGTATAGTGAAGTGGTAGAAGTAATTTTAGACCACTTGACTTGACTTGAGATGGATATTCATACAAAATGAAATAAGTAAGTATATAAGCAAGAGTTAATGCATGTCCTTTTCAAGCACAAGAGTTCTTTCGTAGCTAGAAAGGGCAGGAAACAAATTAACAACTTAAGAGATCAAAACGAAGCAACTTTATCACTTAATGAAACTAGAACCCTAGGTAACGTTCTTACACTAATGCATTCAAAATTGAAGGGATTCGAGCATGAAACATGGGGGTTTGTATATAATCAATTTCAAAGCATTCGTTATGTTGTTTATGATCAAATGGAAGTTTTGGTTTGGTTTCAATTCCCAATTTTAGATTTTTCAAAGTTTGCTAAAATTTTAGGTTTTTAATTAATGAAAATGATTTTCATTAATTTAGTTATATAGAGATACTTGATTTCAAAAACCAGAGGAATTCTCGAATTCCCTTTTTCATGTTAATAAACCAGCTATTAAGAAAATCTCAAATCAGATTTGAAATCAAAAGTTATGCAATTTTAAACTTTATTGTGTTCCTGAGTTTTTGTTGAAATGCATGTTTAAATTGATTAAGTTGATCAATTTTATGGAAGTGTATGTCTTGTTGTTGCTATGGACTATGTATGGACCCTTGGGGGAGTGAGGGTCCAAGGTGATGGAGATGATCAACAACACCTAAACAAAAGCCATTATTGTGCAACCCGAGCTTAACGCCATGACGGCGTGGTTTGTAAGTAAACCGGTTTAGGTTATTTTCCACATTTCATTTCAGTTTACTATTATTTATACAGTCTATTTGACTTATATTGCCTATGTGATCTAACATCAGGATCCTTATCTGATTCTACACACTTTCTGAGCTATTACTGCTATGATATCGTGTCTTATGTTAACTCATTGATTATATTCATTATACTTTTTATCTATTTTGTATTGGATTATGGGTTTAATAGCATGCTATTAGTGTAGATGGGAATATGAATATGTTGGTGGACTTCTACTTTGATTTTACACGTTTTGTAGCATTATACTATACCTTGAATTCTTAAACACGAGTCATTCTTAAGAATATAAAGTAATCTTAGCATATTTGGTCCCTTGCACTATACTGAGATGAGTGACACACGAGGTTATATTCCCTAGGGGCGTCGGCACTTGCCACTATTATGGTGTGGCACATGAGGTTAGATTTCCTATGATTGTTGGCAAATGAATACTATACATGTGATAGTACGCACATCCTATAGAGTGGCCATAAAGGCTGATGTGACATACCTTATGGGTGACCGGACCCATATCATTACTACTTAGCCCAATGTTAGTCTCATTTGTAAAGCTTTGGTATTTTCTAGCATATTTCAGTTTTAGCAATTCTTCATTATCATTATGCTATTAAATAACTTTTCATATATTTGGAAATGTGGATAACTATCTTCAGATTTTACTTTACTTTATTGTACTCACCGTTTATTTTATGATGGTGGATGCAGATCCATCGAGTAGCAGACTAGGCAAGTATAAGATCGCCACTACCTCTGAGCCTTTGATGTGTAGTTACTTCAGACTCTTCTAGGTTTTGATATTTTGTTTATTTACATACTTTATTTCTTTTAGGTACTCTTGGGTTGAATATATATGGGTCGAGCGATAGTTCCTCGACCAGACACATGTTTATTTAACAGTTTATCACCACTTCTTTATATATAAATATACATGTGATCGTTGTTTACTAGTTTCATAGTAGGTATTTTTATAATGCTTATGTTGATTTTATTAGGTCTTCTGCTAAGAATATTAAAATGATAAAAAAATTTAATTAACTCTTAATTTCATGAATAACGGGATAGTAGTAGTTCTTATCCCGAACACTTGTATTGAGTAGAATAAGACAAAATGCATGACTATTATGTTGTTAAGTCTATTAAGTTGTGATTAGGGCTTAATGACGGGATTAAGCCAAGATGTGCCCTAGATTATGGAAGGGGTCATCACAGGTTTCTTCTTTATGATCACAAAATGAAGCATTCACTTGTGCCTGATTAGTAGTTACAGGTTGAAACGGTGCTTTATTTTGATTGCTCAATCTAATTAATTTGCAAATTCATCTAACTTAATTGGTTTTTCAACTCAATGATGGAAGTATCGAACTTAATGACACGTGTTGTGCATGTGCATCAAAATCTCCACCTTCTTTTATTATACTTATAGATTTGTAGTATATGTAAGTGGGATTAACTCCATAGAGATTCTACGAACTTGTTAAGTTGTACTATTAAGGGATTTATTTTATTTGTCACTATTTAAAGCAATTAACTGATTAAACTAAATTAAACTAATAAAATCAAATATTCTAATTACTAATTCAAATCAAACAAGTGCTTTTAAACAAATCTAAATCAAAGACAACAAATCAAATAATTAATCTTAATAAACTTAAACCAAATATAATGAAACCTAACCTGAGTTCCATTTAAACACAAGATATAATTATCATAACGATAGGCATAACCTAGTCACGTGTTTAGAAGATCATTAAACCATTATCATGAGTAAGCTATATAAATTCTTTCAAATCACCTTGTTTTCCTTTTATTAATGGTAGACTCACGTGATTCATATCAATTACCTAATCTTATCACTATTAGTACTTCAAATGCTTAAACTTTCTAATATAACAAAACAACATTAATTTCTATGAAAACACTTACTACTAAGGCAAAACTAATGGTAATATGTCATTAGATACTTAACTTAGAACATAGTTCACCTAAAAATTTTAATAGGTTAAAAGAAGTTTTGAATAAATCTTAGTTACTACTATTGGTGCATGTGCCCTAAGTCAATCTACAAATATTGTTTATCTCACAATTTTAGTTAATAAAATCGAGGTCTTCATTTGTTGTTGTATTATAAGTGATTGCATGTTTACCTTATAGTAAGATCCATGGATATTTGTTTTAATATTCTAAATGTCCTTAGTCGGTCATTATTTTAGGAACTATAATGAATTAAGACTAGTGTAGATATTGAATGATGGTCATGTGATGATCATGTGTATAGGGATACGAATCGAAACCATGAGTACTTGTTAGGGAACAAGGTACTGGACCGACCCACTTTTAGAACACCAAATGGATTAAGTCATAAATGTTACTCATGATAGCTATTTAGTTTTTCGACTGGAAATTACCATAAACTTCAATATTATGAACATGGTAATTTAATACAATCAAACGTTGTCTTTAATTGGATGATTATAAAGATTGTGATTGATTACCATATGAATAAAATGTGAAGGTGTGTAATCAAGATATAATTTTTCCTTCTTGTATAGAGAGAGATATCAATGGATCCTTCAATATGTTAGACTGTTAAATGGCCAAATCCAAGTGAATTGATATGATCAATGTCACTTGGATGTTTTCAATCTACCTATAGATCGAAACTAATATGATTAAACATTATGGGTGACTTTCTATGCCTTATGTTTATTTAAAGGATATCGCATGACAAAAGGATATGATATATGTTATACATTATATTGTTTTAATTTTGATATTCATGCAACTTGGGTAGTCATAATGCCTTCCTAGAGATTGCTTATGACTTGTGTACCAAAATGATTTTGGTTCACTACCAACGTCGCATGAACCTTTTGGGTCACAAAAAGAGGGACTTTGCACAATTTCAATTGGACTAGAGTAATGAATTTTATATGATAAGATTCATGACATAAAAATCCTTAGGATTTATTATATGATAACTTATTAATAGGGGCGTTGGTGTAATTTGCTCGAATTGCCTAAATACAATAATTGAATTACAAATAGATTTTTTTAAGTGAGCTTATCTACACATATAAATAGAGGTTGAAACCCTAAAATGTATAATATTTTAAATTTTTTGCCATTTTTTAGTTTTATGGTTTTTGGGAAAGAAAGAAAAATGATTTGTTATCTCTCTTAGGGTTAGCACTCAAAATTGTGGTCGCCATTCGTATGTGGATTTCCGATAAAAGACACGCGATTGAACATCTTAGATATTGAAATATCAGAGAAAGAAATCATTGATTAAGGTATGGTTTACTTTTTGAGATCTAGTTTAATGGAACTTAGTTTCCATCTTGTTGGGGTTTTTCAACAATTTTTTTGAGTTTTTCTTTGCGTTAGAACGTTAAAACCCAACAACAGTGGTATCATAGCATTAGTGTCAGTTCAATTCAACATTTCCACATTTTCTCCGATGTATATATGATATGTGTGAAAACATGATGCTAATTAATGTATATATGATGTATATATAGGTTATGTGAAAATTGTTATCAAGAATTAGTTTTAAAACATGTTGTTACTTATTGTATTTGATATATACACATGATTTGATTCAATGATGAATTCATGTTTTGAATATTTTGATTAACATATTTTTAGTATTGAACGATGCGAATTTGCTATGTTCATATGGGAGAAGTCATGTTTACATTAATGTGGTTTTGTTGTTGAATACATAGTTCATTTTTGTTCAATAATTATGTTTGTCTCCATGATATCAGGATTATGTTAATATGATTCTAGTGTTGAATTTATAATTAATATTTTGTTTCTTGATTCAATTGCTTGTTTTTTATAGATAACAATCAAATTGATTTTTATCATATATCTCATTGTGGTTATATGTTGGTATATTCTTATTAGATAGGAGATAAACTTTTAATTGAATAAGAATTACAAATTCTATAAGTTAGGTGAGATATATAACAAATTTGTGAAGGATAAGGATTCAAAGTATCTTAAATTCTAATTAGATTAGGATAAGATATTACATTAGAGGAGTGCCCGGGTTAATTAAAAACATTTTAATTGACATATTTTGAAATTAAAATGTGGGCAGTTTCAGTCAATTAGATTGACTAAAATAACGAGAAATTTTAGGCAATTTTCCATTTTCTAAACTGGAATTAGTTTTCTAAAAAATGGGGCACTGCCCCCTTTATCCTAGTCACCCGCTGACCGATTAGCGGGATAGCCGCTAACTATTCATAGTGCAAGGATATTTGTATAATAGTCAATATTAGTAATATTTCCTAATTTTTTTTAGTGATTTTACATGCATTGTAATATATGATATTTATCTTGTTTAAATATTGATCATTAAAACAAATAAAAATCATCTTGTAAATTTGAAGTCAAGTGTCCTTCATTCTCAAACACTTGTCAAGGCTTCTATCACATCAATATGGTTCTGCCTCCATAGAGTATATTGTGTTATCTTGGTGAGGCAAGTTGATTAATGGTTACTCTATTGTTTAAATGGTTAGACTTGATAAAGCAATCAAAATGGTTTTAGGCATTAAGCATAAGATGAGATAAAACATGCTAAAACATATGATGTCATAATCTCATAAAAATAACTAAAAGTCACATATGATGCAATTGGTAATAGGTACCTACCTAAATACCTAATTCAAAGTGTCATGCCTTTGTTGTCTTAGAATCAAGTGAAACATGAGTTTTAGTCCCTTAAATTAACCTAGTGGTTTAGGAGGGTTGTTAATTTAATAGGAGTCTATTCCTCTATACTAAAATGAACTTTTGCATAATCTTTGTTATAGATCTATGGCCTCTTCAAATCACTCTAATCCCTTATCACTGTGATTTATCCTTAAGAAGGATAAGTTGTCTAGGACAAACTTTCTTGACTGGTTCAGAAACTTGAGAATTGTTCTTAAGCATGAATGCAACTTATATGTCCCAGATGATCGTATTCCTGAGGAACCACCAACTAATGCTTTAACAGTCGTGAAGGATGCACATACTAAGCATGTCAACATCTCAACTGATGTTGCATGCATTATGTTGACAACCATGATTCCTAAACTTTAGAAAGACATGAAACACATCGATGCTTACATATGACTATGATGCTGCAGGAAATGTTCCAACAACATACTAGGCAAGAAAAGGTTTAAAACAGTTAAGAACCTTCATTCTCGCAAAATGGCTGAAGGTCCATCAGTTAGTCCTCATGTTCTGAAAAATGAAAGGCTATATTGACCATCTTGACATACTTGGATTTATTATAAACCAAGAGTTGGTTATGGATTTGATCTTAAATTCATTGCCTAATAGTTATTCCCAATTTGTAATGAACTATAACATGAATAACATGTAGAAGTCTATCTTAGAGTTGCATTTGATGCTACAAACTGACTGAGCAGAATGTCAAAAAATTCATTGCTAATGCGTTGATGGTTCATAAAAGAAAGGCTTTGAAGAAAAAGGGCAAATACAAAGCTAAAGTTGCCAAGGCTGTTGTAACTATCACAAAGCATGTGGAACAAATCAAGCTTAAGGATGATTCTACTTTACAATCTCAAAAGGAACAAGAAAAAGAAAAAAATTTCATTTTCACCATACATTTGGGCATTAGTTCATAAATTGCAAGCTCTATCTTAATGATTTTTAAAAAAAAAAAGAGTTGTGCCACTACTACTTAAACTATTTATGTTATTGAATTTAACTTATCTATTAGTGATTATTAAGCATTGGATACCAGATCTGGATCTCACATTTATATTAATGTGTAGGGTCACCAAAAAAGTAGAAAGCTAAATAAAGAAAAGTCATCATTTGAGTTAGAAATGAAGTAAAGGTTGTTGCATTGGCTGTAGATGTTATGAGTTAATTTTACCTAGTAGATTTATTTTAGTTTTAAATAATTGTTATTATGTCCTTGTCTTGAACAGAAACATAATTTCAATTTCATTTTTAGATTTAGATGGTTTTAATTTCATTATTATGAATAATAAATATTTCATTTCTTGTAAAGATGTTTTCTAGGTGAATGTTGATTTGTGTGATGGTCTTTATATTCTACACATGAGAAAATCCATAGATATTCCTATTTTTAATGAAAATACAAAGATATTTAAATCAAGTGATTTGAATCAAACCTACCTTTGGCATTGTCGTCTTGGCAACATAAATTAGAAACGCATTTCTAAACTCCATAAAGATGGACTTTTAGATTCATTTGATTTTCAATCGGAGGAAACATATGTATCTTATTTACTAGGCAAGATGATAAAGATTCCTTTATCGAACCCTATGAAAGGGTAAGTGATTTATTAGGTCTAATACATACTGATGTATGCAGTACTATAACCATAATAGCTAGAGGTGGTTATCAGTACTTCATTATTTTAACTTATGATTTCAACAGATATGGTTACGTATATCTCATGAAACATAAAAGTGAAACTTTCAAGATGTTTTGTACATTTCAGAATTAAATGCAAATTCAACTTGGTAAAACTATTAAATCACTTTGATCTAATTGAAGTGGTGAATATTTGAGCCAAGGTTTCATGATCATCTTAAAAACTATGGATTGTCTCACAGTTAACTCCTCCGACAACTCTATAATGGAATAGTGTTTCTAAGAGGACAAATTGGACTTTATTGGATATGGTTCGATCTTTGGTGAGTCAAGCATATTTTCTTATTTCTTTTTGGGGTTATGCCTTAAAGGTTGATGCGTTTACTTGTAAAGTGGTTGATAAAACACCATACAAGATGTGGTTTGAGAAAAGATCACATTTGTCTTTCCTTAAGATTTGGGGTTTTGAGGTTTTCATATGACGAAAAATCTTAAAAAAATTATCACTCAAATCTACGGAGTGTGTATTTGTTGGTTATCCTATAAAAACTAAAGGATAATACTTTTATAATCCCACTGAGGACAAAGTGTTTATTGCTCAGAATGGTATATTTATGGAAAAAGAGTTTATTTCAAAAAACAACAAAGGGAGTAAAGTAAGTCTTGAATAAGTTCAAGAACAACAAATAAACACTCAACCGCAAGTAGGAGATCAACAAAGTCTTAAACTAGTTGAACCTCCACAGTTATCCGCATAGGTTAGATAGAGTAAGACATACGCCAAAGAGATTTGGATTTCTTATTACTAATAGTAGTGAGATGTTTCTTATGAACAAAAATGAGTATACAACTTATCAGGAGGCTATGTCTACCACTGAGGCAAATAAATGGCTTAGTGTCATGAATTCTGAAATGCAATCCATGTATGATAACCAAGTTTAGAACATGGTTGATTTATCCGAATGTGGTAAGACCATTATATGTAAATAGGTTTTGAAGAATAAAACTGACATAGATGGAAATGTGCATACTTATAAAGCACGGCTAGTAGCAAAAGGTTTCGGATAGACTAAGTTGAAGATTATGATGAGACTTTTCCCCTATAGCCATGCATAAATCTATTAGAATTATAATTACCAAAGCCATATATTATGACTATGAGATATGGCAAATGGATGTCAACATAGCTTTTCTAAATGACAAGTTACTTGAGGGCGTGTATATGATTCAGTCTGAAGGGTTTGTTCATCTTGAGAATTCTCGGAAGTGTGCAAGCTTCAAAGATCTATTTATAGATTAAAGCAAGCTTCTCAGAGTTGGAATCTTTGTTTTGATGAAGTAATTAACAAATATAGTTTCATTAAAAACAAAGATGAGCCTTGTGTATATAAGAAGATCAATGGGAGCTGATTATTTTCCTTGTACTATACATTGATGATATACTACTCATTAGAAATGACATCCTAACCTTGTAGAGTGTCAAGTCTTAGTTAGGGAAGTGTTTCACAATGAAGGACTTAGGATATGTAGCTTACATCCTTGGGATTAAGATATATAAGGATAAATCTAAAAGGTTGATTGGTATAAGTTAGAGCGTACTAAATAGGTTTAGTATGCAAGACATTAAAAGAGGGTCGTTACCAATGTCTCATGGTATAAATCTTATCAAGGCTCAATGTCAAAAGACTAGTGATGAGCGGGAGCACATGAATACAATTCTATATGCATCAGTTATTGGATTTATCATGTATGTCATGTTATGCACCCAACCTAATGTATCATATTCTTTTAGTGCAACAAGAAGATATCAGTTTGATCTTGGTGAGAGTCAGTGGATGGCAATAAAGAACATTCTTAAGTACTTGAGAAGGACTAAAGAAGCGTTCTTGGTATATGAAACTTTGGAAGACGAGCTTGTTGTATATGGTTACATGGATGCAAGTTTTCAAATTGATATAGATGACTTCATATCGCAATCTGCATATTCGTTTTCTTTGAATAGAGGCACACTGAGCTAAAAAAGTTCAAAGCAAGAAACTGTGGCAGATTCTACAATAAAAGTTGAGTATATTGTATCATCCGATGCAGCTAAAGAGGTAGTTTGGGTTTAAACCTTCATATCTGAACTTGGTGTGGTCTCAAGTATATCTAACCTTATTTGCTTTATTATGACAACAACTCAATGATAGCACATGCCAAGGAAGGAAGATCATACCACAGATCCAAACAGATACTTCGATGTTTTCATCTAATTCAAGAAATCAATGACAGAGTAGACGTGAAGATTTGTAGAGTTCCTACTGAAGACAATGTTGCAGATCCTTTGACAGAGGCTCTTCCACATGCGAAACATGATGGTCATGTTAGGTCATTAGGTATTAGATACATGAATGATTGGCCCTAGTGCAAGTGGGGGATGTTAGAACATGTGCCCTAGGTCAATCTACAAAAAATGTTTATCTTATAATTTTAGTTTATAAAATCGAGGTTTTTGTTTATTGTTTTATTACAAGTGATTGCATGTTTACCTTATAGTAAGATCCATGGGTATTTTTTGAAATATCCTAAATGTATTTTGTCGGTCATTATACTGGGAACTATAATAAGTTAAGACTAGTGTGAATCTTAATTAATGGCCATGTGATAATCATGCGTATAGGAGACAAATCAAGATCATGAGTACTTATTGGGGAATAAGGTACTGGACCGACCCGCTATAAGAACAACACCTAGATTAAGTCATAGGTGTTACTTTTAATAGTTATATCCTTTAGTCATTCGACTTGAAATTACCATAAATTTCAATATTAGGAACATGGAAATTTGACATAATCAAAATTTATCTTTAACCAGATGATTATAAAGATTATGATTGGTTATCATGTAAATAATATGTGAAGGTGTGTAATCAAGATAGAATTTGTCCCTCTCATATAGAGAGAGATCGCTTGATATGTTAGACTGTTAAATGGATAAATCTAAGTGAGTTGATAAGATCAATGTCACTTGAATGTTCTCAGTCTACCTAAAGATCGAGACTAGTACGATTGAACATTAAGGGTAACTTTCCATGCCTAATTTTTAATCAAAAGATATCACACGACAAAAGGATATGATATGTGTTATTCATTAGGTTGTTTTGATTTTGATATTCATACCACTTGGGTAATCGTAATGCCATGCTAGAGACCACTTATGACTTGTGTACCAAATGGTTTTGGCTTATTACCAACGTTGCATGAACCTATTGAGTCGCTCACAAAAAATGGCGTTGCAAAATTGCAATTGGTCTGGAGTAATGAATTTTATTTGAAAAGTTCATGACAAACAAGCCCTTATGATTTGTTATATGATAACTTATTAATACGGGCGTTTATGTAATTTTCTTGAATTGCCTAAATATAATAGTTTTATTACAAATAATTTTTTTAAGTGAGCTTATCTACACATATAAATATAGGTTGTAACTCTAAAATGATATAACATTTTGATTTTTGCTATTTTCAAGTTCTCTAGATTTTAAGAGCGAAAGAAAAACGTTTTCTATCTCTCTTAAGGATAGCACTTCCAATTGTGGTTACTGTTCGTGAGTAGATTTCGATAGAGGGTGCAAGCTTGAACGTCTTAAAGATTAAACAATCAAAGAAGGAAATTACACATTAAGGTATAGTTTACTTTTGGATATCTAGTTTAATGGAACTTATTTTCAATCTTGTTGAGATTTTTGAAAAAAAATTTGAATTTCTCACTGCATTAGAACCCCTAAACCCAACAACTACTTATATTACTCCTAGATTTAGAACCTATCATTCATAACACATATTGTGCAATATGTTTGGAAAGTGTAGTTTCATGGATTGTAGTGCATGAAAACAATAAACTAAAATCGTGAATTATAGAATATAATATCAATTTAAAGCATTAAGTTCATTACCTCTAAAACTAAAACTTTTGCAATTGGTGTAAATCAAGTCTTGGTTTAGATTAAAAAACTACTCACTCATATTAAAGTTAAACTTCATAAAATAAAATAAAGACATTAATGAAAATACCTCTATTAATAACTTTTAATCTCCAATGATTTCTCCAAACCAATGACAATGAAAATATGAAAAAATGAGCTTCAACTATTAAAATGTTCTTTATTTCAAAGCCCTGACATCCTATATATAGTAATTTACCAATACATATCCTTATCATACTCAAATACCTAGTTCTTATCTAAAAAACTCATGGCTGACTTCAGTGACTCCTAAGCGATTTGGGTTTATTTTTAAATCGTTGGAAATCATTAAGTTTTCTATAAAATATCTCTCAGTTGATCAACGATTTAGGTGGCAATTTATGTGCATTCTTCACTTTGCTAACACATCGATTACTCTCTCTATCGTCGATTAGATTTACAATTTATTTATAAATTCACAAGACTAATAAATTGCCAGGCTTTTCTGTTGTTGATCAAATTCTTCTCTTTCGTTCTTCGTTTTCCTTCATTTCTTCATTATTCCTAATTTTAAGTTGAAATCACAAAACAAGAGAAAACCTAATGTAATACAATTTTTTGCATCCAAAATAACTCTAAAATATAGTATAAAACATTGTTAAAACCCTAATTTCAATAAATCAATATTTAGAAGTAATTACGGGTTAGCGGGTCTTAATTACAACATGTGTTGTGGATTATGACTCGAATCGGTGAAAAGGGGAATCAATAGGTTCATGTTATTTTTCGTTGATGATTGCCTAGTGTGTGTATTATATGGTATTTTAGTACAACATTGGAGTGTGTTGAGGTATGTCCTTAATTGGACATAATCAGGGTTGTAAGTACGTGTTTGAAGGGCACGAGTGAAAACAAATAATTAGTTGCTCAAAAACTCTTAAATCAAGTGTGAAGTATCACGTTAGGTTTTGCCTCAATTTTCATGCATGTTGAAATCGATGGCCGTGAGAAATGAGGATGAAGTTAGTGTGAGACCTTGCCAAGAGTTTTATGTCGATTGACGGTGGTGGAGGTTGAGATTGGATCCAGATTTGTGCAAGTTTGGTTAAGCATGACAAGAGGATAGGTTTGGAAGATTTTAGTATGTCATAGACAAAGTTAATATTTTTTGGGGTTCTGATTTGACCAAAACCACTGTTATGGACATGTTACGTAGTTAGACTATTTTGTCAAGAGTTTTGTGAAATTTGGTGAAAATTGGATCCAAAATGAGCACCGAAAGTCAAAACACGTCAAAATAGGGATTTTGAGAACTAATTAAAAAAAAATTAAACTGTTGACAAGTGGCTGAGGGTTTATACATAAATATATAAAGAAAAAAAAACAACGAATCAATCATTCAATAGAGAACGATTTTATTTCAGTTTCCTAAACCTTCCCAAACATTTTCATACGAGCATCTCCCTACATCTGATTTTCCTCTAGTTTCCCTCTATAAAATAGTATAACGTCACAAAAAGATTAATTTAAGCTAAGTTACCACGATAGAAACAAGGTGTTCAGCCTGCATTTTGGTAAATTCTCGATTCAAGGCATTTCTCTACAATTCAATTTGAATTCTCACGATTTATTTATTGTTTTCACGGGGTTTTGATAGAAATTGGTAAGAATTGTTGTGAATTGATGTATTGGATTGATTTACGTCGATTTGGGATAAGTTCCAATGAGTAAGGTTTTAGTGAATTCAATGACACGTGTCGAGTGTGCACAATAATTTTCCATATTTTACAATTATTTGTAGTAGCGGTAAATGGGATATCGTCTCTACAAGGATTTATCAAAATCTCTTAAGAATTAATGCTTACCTAAAGTTTCACCAGATTTAACTTGTTTCAATTTAATTAATTTAATTTAATAGGAATTACACACTAATAATATGCGAACAAAATAAACAATTAATTAAAATAAATAGACTATAAAAATTTAAATTTAATAAACTAACCTAATGTAATTCAAACTAACATTCAGATAATCAATAAATCAATGTAAATGATATATCTAAACAAACATTTAAACAAACCCCCACTAAGCATTGTAATATACTTAGATTGCTTTCAAACACTAGAATACAACATTACTTCACAGCATAGTTATAATTATATCACATGGAATCTTGAAATCATTAAATCATAATTTATAATATATTGATAACCTTTAGCCATCCACTGATTTTCTTAAATTCAATAGGAAATGCACATTTTTGTCGTTGTAAATATACCCATTTGATAAAACGCAACACCATAAAAATATGATAGCATTACACTCAATGAAAATTATGCCTAATCTAAACCAATATTAACCAAAATCGCATAATAAACAACTTTGAACATAATCACCAAGAACATCCACTCGAGAAAAACCTTATAGATTAATCCTAGTTACTACTTTTATAATTATAACTACATAACAATCCAAAGTATTTGAATCAACCTAAAGCATGTACGTGATTTCATAATTATAACTACGTAACAATCTATAGTATATTATATGTCAAGGGTTTGTTTAGATTAACTAACTACTCACGCATGCTGAAAATAAACAATGTAAATATATAATTAAAAGACATAATGAATAAATAAATAAATAAATACTTCTTAATCAAAGATCCAATGTTGCTTCTCATATAAGACTAAACTTAAAAGACGAAAGATTGAAAAGAAGAGTAATGAAAAGTTAAAAAGAAAGTAAAAGAGAGTAAGTGAGAGTTATTTCAAAGCTCTCTGGTTTTATATATAGTTCCCTAAGAGTACGTATCCTCGATAAATACAAATTCCTCGTTATTTTCTAAAAAATATGTCACCGACCTCAGCAATTTGTCAACGATTCCTAAATTGTACACAAATTTTTGATTTAATTACTAAACTTAGCTCTTTGTACTCCACTGATTTAGCTAACGATTTCTAGTATATTTGTCAATATATTGTGGATTCACCAACATTTTTATTCTACTGATTTAGGTGGCGCTTTTCAATATAAATTTAAATCGGTGGCTAATCGATGCACTTCTTTTCTAGTTGATTATTTTGCTCTTCTTCCTACTTTCTTCCATTTCTTCATTTTCCTATTTAAGTCATGAAATCACAAGAACAAGAAAATGTGTATTGTTATACCATCATTTATATATAAAATCAACCTAAATTACACTATAAAATATGTCTAATTTCTGAGTTGTGGAATACCCCCAAACTCAACACTTTGTTGTCCCGAGCAAAGGAATACTCTCAATCATATTCTCCTTTCATTCTTTATAAATTAATTTCAATCTAATTCATCTTAACTTTGAATAATATAAATTTTAAAACAGAAGTGATTTCAACTGAAAACATATTACCCACAAAGTAAATGAAAGTTATAATAGAATAGAATGGTTCAGACAAAATAAAACATCCCTTAGTGATAATTCAACCACCCAATGTTACGTTCTTCATGACTTAAAGTTCATTACCGAGGCCAGTACACAGTATATGTTTTCTCAATCTCCATTGACAAGCATCAAGCTTACTATAACTAGTATATAATCTCAAAACACAAAAATCACTAGATTAATTTCAATATTAGAAAATACTTTACAATAGTACCACAATCAAAATCAATAGGAATTTATCAAGATACCAATGAATATATCATTTAAAACATGTTAGATTAAGAAATATTTTGTAACTCTTGCTTTAAGTACTCAAGTTAAATATTTTCTTCAACGAGTTTAAGAACATCAATCTTTTTCATCTCTTATTTTTTCCGCTCCATTATAATTATTTCTTTTTAATATATATTTCTTTGTCATTCGCTTTTGAGTCCTTGTTCCATTTCTTACGGACATTCCCACATTTTTCCACTATAAATTCCCCGTTCCATTTCCATTGGAATCTATAGGACTCTCTAAATATTTGTAACCTCTTATTAACATTTCTCACTTATCCACTAAAGTTGCAGAAATTATTCTTTCTAACTTATAGAATTTCATTGGTTTCTACCTCGTTTCTTCTTTTAATTGTGGCATAAGAACTTTCTATATCTATACTATAAAAATACTTAATCAATAGCCTTTGTGTCATAAGATTCTTAAAAATCTGTATTGTTCATCTTACATTATTGTTTCCATCTTCTACCCATTATCATGACTAACATAAGGTATTCAATTTAGTGTACACATCAAGTAGTAAGGTTAATAAAAAAGGTATTAAAATTGATTCTTTCTATCATAGAATTCACTTGGGTAATAAAAATATCACTTCCATTCAAAAATCTATTATATATTCATTTTTATTATCATTTTAACCAAAAATAAAGTAAAACGAAATTCATACTTGAATTCGAAAGAAATTTGAAAACTTTTATCAACTTACTTAAATATCATATCAAAGATTTGATCTTTTTGGATCGATTATGAACTTATCTTCTATCTTTCTTTCCTTTATTTGCTTTGATATCATGGTCATACTTCACTTAAAAGTACCCCTAAAAGCATTCCAAACCTTGTCATAGGGTTTCAAAATTAATTTGAATTTCAAACATAAAAATATACCTCGTGAACCATGAACGAATTGATAATATGTAATAAAACAATTAAATAAATAGACACATGGAATTCAACAGTTTTCAAGAGAATGGAATGCAAAAAATGAACATTTTAGATTCATTAACAAAAATCTCACCAAGAGAAATACATTATATCATTCATTCATTGCATGGCATACAAGAGAAGATAAGTCATACACGGCAGTGTCCAAAAGTAAGTTCATCATCAGCTTCATCTTCTTCATCATCTTCATCCATTACTCTAGAAAGTTGAGAAACATAACTATCAGGTAAGTTATAAGTCACAGTTGGAAATTGCAACTGCAGAAATGCAATATCAATATGTCTCCTCGAGTCCTGCAAGCAATTATCTTTTCTTCTCTCGGGTATAAAATGGTAGCGTTGTAAAATCCTCTCGTTTGCTGCTATCATTTCTTCATTGCGATGAATTTTTGTCTGGCTACACATAAGTGAAGAAAATATAGGCCAAAAAAATCCTCTCGTCCTAGGCTATGAAGATGGTGTCGAACTTGTAGCAACATTCAGTACATTCACTCTAGCCATTAATCTTGCTGCTCGTTGTACATCTTCTTTTATCTTCCTCTTATTTTTAGTTGTGCTTTGCCTTCTTGCTTCTCTCGCATTTATTGCATTAAATGATTCTCGTTCTTCCTCTGAGTCATTTTATCCTACCACCTTTTTTGTTCATTATAATCTCGCATCATTTATGGTCTTTTAAAGCCCACTTCGGCTATCCTACACAATTCAGTGATCGAAATTAGAAATGGTAGTCCTTCATTCGTTGTAGTTTGCATTGCAAACTTCGTAGAATCATATATAATTTTTTCAACATAAATATACCCTTCTTCGTAACTATATGATGAAGCAGAGCAGTTTTAGGGTTTTTCACTTCAAAGTGTTGTTTGGTTTGATAATAACATGCGTCTATAATATAACTCCAACTTTTTGTAATCTTCCTAAAATATGTGGTGTCAATGAATTTTAGGTGTCCTTCACTATCAAATGCAAATCCCTTCCCTAAAGGTATCTCTAAGGAGTCGTAGATTATCTCATAGGGATAAGAATCCTTATCGACATTAACGACGTTCATGTAATCTTTTTTTAACCTATGTCTATTTTGTGGTAAACCAAAAAATTTATTCAACCTTGTAGGTGAAATATCAATCTTCTTCCCTTTTACTGCTACTTTATTCCATTCCCTACTAACCTGCCCATTAGTATAAAAAAGTCGTACAAATTATGAACATCCTCGTTCTCCTCTTTCTGCATAGTCTCGCAGACATTGCTTCCATGCTATGTCTTTGATGATGCTCATAATTTTGTTCTCATACTTGTTCGTATTCTGACTATTAAACCCTCTCTCAGGAATTATGACCCTTTTATCACTATATCATCTCATCTAGGCTCTAAGTCTCACAAACAAAGAGAGGTCATAAGGCACTAAATGACTAGGGTCTGAGTTTTCAAAATATTTTTCCTCATCAAATGACAATTGAGATTATTCTCTAAGCTCAATCCTCCCAGTTCTAGGTTCTTTAATACTAACCCCAGTAGGTATAATATTCATTAGGCGGCCTGCATATTTCTGCATTTGTTTTGCTTGCACTACCCCCTTCCCTTTTTATCTTGCTTACTACTCCTACCTCTTCCTCTACCTCCTCCAACTATAAAGTAACTCAATTATGATGAAATAGGTAAATTAAGATCCTATAGTTGAAAATACAAACCAACAATGTAAGGAAAATAAGTTTATGAAAATGTTTTAGCATAGAGTCTCGAAAGAGTTGAAAGCAATACGTATAAATTAGTCGTTTCGACATATCCCTATTATAAGTATGTATATATTGGAAAATTTCATAGAAACCTCCAAACTCATTTGAAAACCCATATTCAAATCGAATATTTGAATAAAAGCTCATTTTTAAAAATAATTTGCGATAAAAATCCAAATATTAAATTCATCAAAAATGTTATCAAGAATCTATTTTGTTCGAGACATCGAAATCAAAAGAATGTTAGAGTATCAATTCATTACCTTCTTAAGATTGACTCTTCCATGTAATATGCTCTATTAGCTCCTTAAACCCCCTCCCTCAGCGACAATTTGAAAAAACACTAACCAAGCCCTAACTAGGTTGTATGAACTTAAGATTTGAAATCTATAGGGTTGAAACACACCTTAGTAAGGTGTGATGCACTTAAAAAAGCTTTACTTCTAGCTTTGAAAGGTTGAATCTAGGCAAAAATTGATTAATCAATCGAATGGGTGCAAGGGTTTTAGGTGTGAAAAGGGTTATTAATGGTGATTTGGGGTTCTATTTTTAAAAAACATGAATTCGTGCTCAATGAATTTGGGTTTAAGTGAAATCACTGACAAATCGCCAGTAAAATCGTCGAAAATTGGTCTCAATGGTCTAGTGCTTAGTTCATCGAATCCTATTATAAAATCAAAATCGTTGACAATTCGTTGAGTCGATTTTCACTTGAAAACTTGCAAACTGCTAGCGATTTATCCAGCGATTCCCAGTGTTATTTGGCATCGCTTCAAAATCGTTGATCTATTCCTATTGTTTTTCTATATATACAATATTTTATCAATTATCACACATATCAATCATAATTAAGGTAGAATTGATCAATATTCAACAAGAAATATTATGAAAATAAATTTGGATTTGTAATTAGCAAATATTATACTAAGTAAAAACTTTCTTACTTACAATAATTAAAAACAAACATGATTCAACTGAAAAACAACTCGATCATCCACATCTTATTTAGGGATATCCCAAAACAAAGTTAAAAAGGAGAGATAATATGAATATACTAATTATCCTAAATCTAGTAATACAAAAAGACATTTGCTCGATCAACCCCTCTTACGTGAAATTTATTCTAAGATTGTAATCCTAAAATACTTCCATTATAAGAGTCAAAAGGTTGAGAGAATAAAAAAACAACTAAGTAATCATACCACTAAAATTGAAAATAAAGATAAATTATGGGATGCCTCTCATATAGTGCTTTATTTATAGTCGTTTGCTCGATTTGGTAGATATGATCACTCGTCGTTCAACTTGAGCGAATTAAACTGACCATCAGCTAATTCTTCATCATTATAGATGTCTTCAGCTTCCTTATCATTCTTAACATCTGCATAAAGTCCTTCAGGGTGATCATCATGATAGGAGTCTCTCCTTCATAATCATCATTATAATTGTCGTCATTGACGTAATCATCCATCTCTTAACTATCCTGAAGACAAATATAATCATTTTCCATCCTAAATGTAACTATACATTATTTGACATCAAGAATAGCTCTAGCTGTCTTGAGAAAAGTACGTCTCATCAATATCACATCATTTTTTTCAAACTATGGTACTACCAGGAAGTTGGTGAGATAATTGAATCGTCCCACTTGCACTGGCACATTCTTCAACATTCCTAGTGGAAAGATCTTATCACAATTTTTTTATGGACAACAAAAGGTAGTATAAAATCAATCTTCAAGTTGGCTTTTTTGCAGCATTGTTCCGATAAGATATTCATATCAACTCCTTTGTAAAACATCAGGGAAACTAGCATCATTGATCATCACATAGAGGAAGAGTTTCTCAGGATCATCATTGTAAATTTCAATCACATGTCCTTAATCGTGAAGCTTTAGTTGTTCATCAGTAAATTCTTTTTTCGCTAGTTTCTTTCCTTCTCGATATTGAACTTCAGGTTACTGCTCTTTAAGTTGTTGCTTCTTCGATTCCTTCTTCTCATTATGGGTTTCTTATACGTCCATAATGTAATGATTTCATGATTAACAGTTTCATTTACGCTAATGCAAAGGCATCCAGACATACAAGGCAGCAGCCACTATCTACTACCAAATGATCATAAATCTACAAAACAGTTATATAAACCTCCGAAATTGATCAATAACATCCTCAAATGAGGTAATACACTAAAACTAACCATTAAAACTCACAATTCATCAAGTTTCTATCATTCCTATTAAATTGAAAGTAAAAAGTTACAAGAAAAAATCATGCCAAAATGATGTTCTCAAGTTGTTAATTTGATTGAGCGTGCACATTCATGCCACGTCTCCCTCGTCACACTTGTTGTCCTGGTAAATCATTATTTTTTAGGTATTTTTCATTTTATAAGTTTGTATGTAATCCGTAATTATATCACAATCTATTTTTATTTTCATTTAACAATCCAAACAAATGTGATACATCATGCAAACGCACGCATACGCTAATCGAGGTACGTCGAACTTAATCACGAGCCTAACTCGGATTAATTAGGATTTGAATTAGTATTAATCACCAACTTAAGGTAACATGTCATTACAAACCCCGAGTCTTATATCTCGTAAAGTCACCCAAGTTATGCTTGCCAACAACCCCGAGTCATATACATCATGTGTTGCGCAAGATAGTGGAGAAATCTCGATTACCTTAGAAAGTTTAGTGACCTCGTATGTCTGCCCAATTTCTATCATAAAGTGGTCTTGGATACAAGAATTATTTTCATATTCAAAAACAACATAGTAATGGAATCTTATAAAACCATAGCATTCTAATGCACAAATGATATAGATTCTCAACACTATGTAATAACTTCCTAATAGCATGCTATTTCACTAACCACATGTATTAACAATCAATAATGACGTTTCACATGACTTGGAGTCAATGAAATCATTTTATCAACATACTATACCATGAAAGCAACCTCTTGTAATGAGAATGAACAACAACTCATGGTATATGGAGTATAAAGGAAATTCAGTCCAAATGACTGGAAATGAACATATGAATAGGAATGAATTGTTAATAAATATCTCAATCAGTTTACTTATAATCCACGCAATTTCCTAAGCTACTCCAGTTTCTCAACACCTCAAAACTCGTATTTGAATCCCCAGAACACTTCCCTACTTTTTTGATACCAAACCAATCAAAATAAGTTGGGTCCGAGTCAGATCCAATTAGTTTAGGAACCTTAACCCAAAACAACCCTTTAAGACTGAACAACACTAAAATTTTAGTCTTATATTGCAGCGCGATTTTAGGCATGAAATTTCCAAATATTGAAATCTCCCACCAATACAAAGATTTTTGGTCTCTATCTTAGCTTTCCAAAAAGGATTAGTTTTCAAAATTTTCATTTAAAACGAAAGGAATGTCATATTTCTACTAAACATAGCTATAATTGAAACCTAATCCGACCAGTGGAATTAGAAAATCTATTTCTCCCAATCTATAGCTCTAAAAACTATGATTTTAGTCTCAAGCCAGCAACCATGCCCAATACCAACATACTAAAAGATCAGCTCATTTGAAGAAGAAGGTAGGGAGTTATGCCTTTTAACAATTTTAGTTTAAAAAATCTTCTACTTCATTCCAATACCTATTTATAGAGCACTTTTAGACATGAAAACTATTATCACATTCATATATAACAAAGTGACGAATATAAACAGTGTAATGGTTATCATAAGATAGGGAGCTAAAGATAATCCCAATATACAACCCCAAAACATTTCAAAAACATAAGTATATAATAAATAGAATGCCAAAACCTACAAAATGTCGATGCACAGGTGCGTCGCTGGTTTAGAGGTAGTCGCCAATCTTCTCCTTGCCCATCCTGCTCGTCAATGGCCCTGCACCTACCATCATAAAAAGGACGGTGATTACAAAAAGTAATAGTAATCCCCATTGACAAACTCATTTACATTTCCCAATCAAACTAAATGGTATATAAAAGCATAAGTTAAATAAAGAAAGACAAGTACAACACTCATGTTAAGAAATACCACAATTAAACAAGTGAAATAGACACAAGGCTAATTAGTTATGATCAAGATTCGATCGGTTGTGTCCTATGTCAGTGAAGCCATTAACCACTAAGGAATGTACATGTCTCACACAATCTACCTCATTAGGGACTCTAACCCCAGTGGCATCAGGGACTCTAACCCCAGTATCATAAGGGACTCTAAACCCATATATCATCAGCAACCCCAAGGACTCTAACCACGTGTGCCTCATCCTTGTGGCGAGTGCCAACACCCCCATGGACTTTAACCCTGTGTGCTGATCTACTCATAATGCAATGGACATTAGATTTTATAACTACTTTATAATTTCAAGAAAATGACTCATTATGGATCAAAAGATTTGGCTATGGACAAAGCAAAAGTTTTTCCAAATAGTACAAGTCCACGAAATCCATTACAAACTCACAAATCCTTAATAGCATGCTATTTATACTACATTACTGTAAAACAACAAGAAATGAAGCACATGAATGGATTCAAAAGAATTCAAGTTATCAAAATATCTTGGAAACCAATCTCGTATAGTGAGGAATAACAAACAAGTCCATGATATGAGAGTATAAAACTAGACATAGTCAATATGGACTATAATAAAAAGTTAAAACTAGAAGTGAAATATAAACAAACAATCGACGGGTATACTCACATCAAGTAATGTAAAGTCCTAGCTTTATCGGTCTCTCGACAGCTTAAATCTCGTATTCATACTCCCGTAACACTTTCCTAGGTTTCGTATGACCTATAATATGTTTTGGGATGTGTTTAGGCCTCTTCTTAAGGTTTTAGGCTCAGTTATAGTGTTTTGGAAGTTTTTGAAAATTGCATATTCTTGTGTTGTCAGGGAAATTAGCGCGCTATTGACCTTATTAGAGCGCTACCTATTGTCTCTAATGTGCTAACCAAGATTAGCGCACTAACTGTTTCACTTAGCGCGTTATGTGCAGAAAAATCCAAAATTCTACGAACAGAATATGAGTTTACTTACACATAGGCTTCACTAATTCTCTGGGGATCTCCATACGCACTCCTAAAACCCCAAAGCATCATCAACAACACAAAAACAACCATGTATATCATTAATCCATGAATTCATCAAATTGAACTAAATGATAGAGTGTAAGTAAGTTACCTAATTGATGTGCACTAGTTTGATCAATCACCTACACACCTAATCCTCCAAACTCGTTTTCTTTAACTTTTCTTCCTCCTTGATCATTGCAGCAAACTTCATTAACTTGTTAAGTTAATGAAATAAGAAAACTTGGTTTGCATTTGTTGATTCATTGCTATATATATGAATGATATGGTTAAACTGTAGCCGCACATCTATTCACACACATCCCAAGACATATCTAATGGTATATGTTGAAACACATGTCCCACTAACCTCCACTAACTAATCCCAAGTAACACAAATAATAATTCCAGTTGTATCTAAATGTGCTAGCTCATGTCTCGATGTAAATCACATGGCTATTGAATTAAATCACTAACTTAGGCACATTTAATTCTATATCAACTATAGCCACATTAAAGACACTATATTATTTACATTTACCTTAAAATAAACTTACCACATCACTTTCTACCTTGATCCCACGTCGACATGCATCATGAGGCACGTCTCAATTCACGTCTCAATGCCTATACACAATTAGAAATGATTTAGTAATCTACACATATACAACATACTAGGCATACACCACAACAAATCTAACATATACCTCGATCATCTCGCCTTAGTCAATGCACATATATCAGGGTGTAGGTCCCATGTCAATAGTTTGTGATCCTGATTACAAGTAATAAACGAGATTAGAAATTCGGGACATGATAGGACTAGTCAGCCTTTCCAAAACCTTGTTACGTACCAATTAATTTTTTAAAAAAAGTGAATCTAAACCTATACTTATCCTATGAACAATTCAGAAATCAGAGTTAGTTAAAACTTTGTTTACTTAAAATCTTATTCAGCAAAAGTCTTAACAATCTAGCAAAAGCTTATAACATGAGGCCTAACAATTGTGGAAAAACCAAGGAATAAATATCACATGCATATATATAAGAAAATGGTGATATATAACAACATGTGTATGATCAAGGTAATAATCACTCAACCCATAATATATAACCCCCAAAGTGTATGATAGGCATATAAAAGTAATACATCAAAAATCAAAACCTATAAAATCTGGCGTAACAGCACTACACTGGCTCAGAGGTAGTCACCGATCTTCTCTTTGCCTGGTCTTGCTACTCGATGGATCTGCACCCACCGTCACAAACTAGACGGTGAGTACAGGAAAGTAGAAAGTAATAATTAGAGATACTTTTTCACATTCTCAAATATGCAACAAGTATCTAAAAGCATGATAATAATAACTATGTTGTAAAGAGAACATGCAAAGAGATACTTCAGCTAAACAACATGATACTAACACATGGCTAAGTAGTAATGATCTAGGGCAGGTCGACCGTGATCTTCATCACATCATCCTTTCCACTATATGAGGATGAGAGCTGAGCTCTACATCAATGTGAAGGTCTAAGCAGTGTTCTTACCTTTATAACCTTTCACTGGTGTCAGTCACCTATAATTTATACTTGCCAACTACCCAGGGTCCCATACCTTGTTTGATGCACAAGTTATGTTTGCCAACAACCTCGAGACTCATTTGTCGTGTGTTGCGCAAGATAGTTGAGAAATCTTGATCACCCTAGAAAGTCTAGTGACCCCCGTATGTCCACCCGATTTCTATCATAAAGTGGTCTTAGATACAAGAACTACTTTCATATTCAAGAACAACACGGTAATGGAATCCAACTAAACCATTGCATAGTAATGCACAAAGAAAATATATTACAATACTATGTAACACCTACCTAATAGCATGCTATGTCACTGACCACATGTATTAACAATCAACAATGACATTGCACATGATTTGGAGTCAATGAAATTATTTTATCCACAAACTATACCATGAAACCAACCTCATGTAATGAGAAAGTATAACAAGTCATGGCATATGGAGTACAAAGGCAATTCAGTCCAAATGACTGGAAATGAACACATAAATAGGACCGAAATGTAAAGAAATATCTCAATTAGTTTACTTACAATCTACGCAATTTCCATGCTATTTCGGCCTCTTGACACCTCGAAACTCGTATTTGAATCCATGTAGCTCTTCCTTAGGTTTCTAATATTATATTATAGGTTTTCGAGTGTGTTTGGACCTTTACTTAGGGTATTGGACTTTTATAGTGTTTAAAAATTTTCAACAATTGTAGTTTTTATGTTGTCATAGACCTAGCGTGCTAATGACTGGGGTTAGCGCACTAATCCAAGTTAGCACGCTAATAACGTGCTAGCTTATCCACTTCACGTGCTATATGTAGTAAAACCTAAAATTTTGCAATCAAAATTCATAGTTTTCTCTAAACATAGGCCATGTTAATGCCGAGGGAACCTCCATAGACACTTCTTGAGTTCCATGACATTAACCACAACATAAAACAACAACCCATACATTAAATTCATGAACTCATTTAAATTGAGCAAACTTTATTGTGATGGCCCCAATTTTCCACAAACTAAGCCCCGCCCGGCCTAAGCCCACGTGGACCCCCGAGCCAGTCTCGCAAGGTTAACGTAGACCTAGTCAGCCTTCTAATCCATCATTATCAGTAAATTCAAAAGTTGTAAGTTGAGTTATTAGTATTTTTCAAGTTTTACTATTTAGCGGAAGCAATTACTACAATTAACTCAACAATAATGTTAAACGGGTTGGACAACCTAAATGTGGAACCTTGCATAATCGTCATCAGAGGAGAGTAAATAAAAGATTTATAAAAATTTCACCTAGCTATGGAGCCTTCCCCTTGCTGGACCGTAGATCTGACTCACCAAACCCAAAAATGATGAGCACAGATAAGTAATGCCAGTAGGACAAATACTGCATCTCAAAATAAAACTAGAACAGTCGAGTTCATGCAATTAGAAAGAAATGAACAAGTAACGCATGAATATAAAAGACTGTAAACAAATCAATCGATGAGTGAGGCCAAATAACAAGGAGTCTCGACAAAAGGTCGTTGAGTCGTGGCAAAAACCCAGCAGACTCAGGTTTAGGATGAGACCCTAGCCTCCCAGCCCTAACCCTTGCGACTATGAGACATCCACAAACCCGGATAAAAGCCCCCAACGTACACTCAATTGGGAGATATCGACGGCGTCTAGATAAGAGCTCATATCGCAGATAAATCGTACCATGGCTCACTTGCCAATGGACCACTCCACGCAATAGCACTTTCAAGGATAATATCCAAGCAATGAATAAGAATATCAAAGCAATGAAATTACTGTACAGTTCCTCACTGGTTTACTTACCTCGAGAATGTCCCGCTCGTTCCACGATATACGCACCCGACACCCGACTATACCTCATAAGTCTCTGATGTCCATTTATACCATTTACGTTACTTATGTCATTCACATCAATATATTCGTGATTAAAACCGCGAATTCCATAATAAAGGTAACGAAATGCACTAGATGGTGTAGAACCTCACTACGCCTATGCCTTTCGTCTCCTTCGCTAGCCATCGCTGGGGTCGCGCTGTTGCCGACCAAGCTGCCCTCTTCATTGTCCGCACCGTCACGTCGTCCCCGACCGAAGAGCAACGTCACCGTTCCCACAGCCATGCCACCTCATCCGCGGCCTCCGCGTCGCAGCGAGCCGCTTCCGCGGTTGGTCCGCTCGTCCGTGAGCCGCCGCCCTCCGTCGCGACTGCTTTCTCGTCAGAGTTGTTATGCCGCCATTAGAGCTTTCCCTCACCGTCATCTCTCCTTTTTTTCTCTTCTCCTCTCTCTTCCTCCTCTCTCTCTCTCTCTTTCTCTCTCCTCTTATCCAATTTCCCATCTCTCCCTCTCTCTTTGTTTTTTCATGAGGAAGAAAAACAAATGTCCTCGAGATTTATGCGGAGCGGAACTCGAGGCATATAAAAAAACATGTTTATTGAAATGCTTTCCTTCAAATTTGGTAACACGTATCTCGAGGCACCATAATTATTCCCACCACTACCACCTTATTTCACAATCTCGACACTCGCATCACACGCAACTACAAGCGCGTCCCCGTTCATGTTTCAGCTCACAAAATTCTCCACATATACATTTCTCAACAATTAGCATTGAATAATGCACATATCACAAAAAATATCATCCTTCGGTGTCTCCACCCGAGATTTGGACATATGTATTCCCGATGAATGATCCCACATTCGACCCTGACCTGACACGTGGCACAAGTCAAATTTTTTGGTCGTTACGGTCTTCCCAACGAATTAGAATCTCGTCCTCAAGATTGACGCAATTCTCAAAGAAAGCTATTGTGCTATGAATGAAGACCCAAGGCCCTACCCGCCCAAGGTCACACTCGCCCAAGGCCATACCCCCATCTCACTCTGTAGGTTTGGGCTCCTTCGCGACAAGCCGGGCTCCTCCGTGACGAGCTGGGCTCCCTCGAGACCTCCAAGTAAAGAACACACCATCTGCCTCATCCCATCAATATATGCCAGGGCAACATCTCGCAACATATATTGGAATACAAATGAACATATTAGTCCCATGATACACCGTCAATAACATACTCATATCCAAAGTATGTCTGCGAGAATGTAAATCAATTTCTCTGATTGTCCGTTAGTCTCTCTGATCGAGTGAGTCTCAACCCAACTCATACCCTTTATCAGGTTATGATGGATAGTAGTCGGACCTGACGTGGCAATAGCATGAATCTGTTCTGGCTCTGCTGTACCTGGCCGTCCACATTCCCAAACAAGTACGTTGAAATCCTGATCCAAATGGAACATGTCCATGTCTTTGTCCCCGTGCATGACTAGACTGATGTCCCTATCTGTGCACTCGACTGGATCTCTACCCTGTCTCTGGCACCGCCTCTTGACATCAGCTCTCTAATGGTACTGATGCTAAGGACCTGACGGTACTGGCTACTGTAGCGTGTACAGTGTAACCCTGTGCTAGACCAACTAATACTGGCGCAGCATACACCGCACATGGTGGAAACGCAATACACTCTAAGGTTGATCTCTTTGCCACGATGATTGTCTAACCTTCATTTTCCTCTTAATCATTTCCAGACCCTCGCACTGAGTCTGACGATGTCAATAATGCGATTAGTCCTCCAATCCTCCGGTGCGTATGTTCCCAAAGCATCTCGCCAGCCATAGCTCTCGCTTAACCCTCTTGTACTATGTGCTCGGAGCCGTCGTCACCCAATAGAACCAATAAAATTCAGGAAACCGGGTATGTCGTAGTACATCTAGTCGGTGACCATGTCGGCCGCACCCCCAGCATACTTTATCACGGGTATATACCGATCCATGTTTGCAAATGGCTCACCGGTCCTCTGTCGAATGCTCTGAAACTCAATCCTTTTTAGGTTACGGACTGTTCCCCATCGACACCTTCGTAGTATGCCACCAGACCTCGACCTCGCTGACTAGTGGATATGATGAAATACTCGGCTGCATTTGCGCTGATATGGCCAGTACATCGTGTATTTTCACGCGGCTATCTACCTATCGCCTCAAGGCTAGTACCCCCGTGAAACTTCTCCGGATAATGCCTTTAAAACTCGCAAGCTTGTCTCGCCTCAGCTGTAACCCTAACACCAGTCTCAGTCGGCGTGTTCAGCGTATCCTCAAGTAATGTCTCAAGTGTAGGAAGTACGAGCTTAACCTAAACCGGTGCCTCCTCGACCACCGTAGGCTCTGCCCGAACTGGAGATGTTTTAGGTGGGTTGCGAAGTGTTGTGAACTATAAAAACACATCCAGACTGAGTAACTAGGGCTGTGATAGGTGTCCTTCAAAATCTTGGAGAAACCTAGCCCTATCTATCTTCGAGTTCTCTCTGGAGTAACCCGTTCATTCGATTCATAAGTGTTTGTCCTTTTCTATCATGATTTGTCAAGTGAGTTATTCTTTTCTTAGCAACTTTAAACGCACTTGTTTACTTGCACGAGAGTTCCTTTTAGTACGTTTACTAACGCATCTGAACGATTCACGGACTCTACCTCAGCTCATAACACTTAATTCATTTATAAGTCCCTAAAGGTGGTGGTCGACTTCACCAACCCTGAGACTATAAATGCATAGTGTCACTATAGTGGAGTTACTTGGGCTTCTGATCCAACAGTACTACTCCAAAGCTTTCATCAAAGCTAAAGGAGTCTGTAGATGATGTAATCGTTAGCTCTCAAGTCATCTCAACACTCTGCTCCCTTAGAGTCTACATTAACCCACTTGTCTAACAAATCTTTGTTCTTTTTTTTTCAAACTTTACTTTCCTATGTAATCCTATTCAGATTTTTTAGAGGGACGTATTCATAGGCAAAGTAATCAATTTCTCTTAATCAGATAAATTTATCGTCAATCTTTTTTTTTCAATTTTACTCATCGTGTCTCACGTGATACACAAAAGTAAATATGGCAATAAAAGTAGTTATATCGTATAACTATCGATAGGAGTATAATACAACACATCAAATATCCTACATAGTTCAGATTTTAATTTCCCCAACGCTCCTCACTTTCCCAACAAAGACTTAAGTCAAGATCGTAGGGTTCCACTCTAAGTTCAACCATTCCAAACTTCCGCTGGTTTGCGTCTCCATGGTTTGTGATTTAACTCAAGAGTCGAGTATTTAAAACTTCGGCTCTATACCAACTATAACAGCCCTAATTTTCCAAAAATTGGGCCCCGCCCGGCCTAAGCCCACGTGGGCCTTCGAGCCAGTCTCGTAAGGTCAACGCGGACCTAGTCAGCCTTCCAATTCATCATTATCAGTAAATTCAAAAGTTGTAAGTTGAGTTATTAGTATTTTTCAAGTTTTACTATTTAGCGGAAGCAATTACTACAATTAACTCAACAATAATGTTAAAAGGGTTGGACAACCTAAATGTGGAACCCTGCATAATCGTCATCAGAGGAGAGTAAATAAAAGATATACAGAAATTTCACCTAGCCATGGAGCCTTCCCCCTTCTGGATCACAGATCTGCACTCAGTCAAACCCCAAAATGACGAGCACAGGTAAGTAAAGCCAGTAGGACATATACAGCATCTCAAAATACAACTAGAACAGTCGAATTCATGCAATTAGAAAGAAATGAACATGTAACGCATGAATATAAAAGACTATAAACAAATCAATCAATGAGTGAGGCCAAATAACAAGGAGTCCCGACCAAAAGGTCGTTGAGTCGCGGCAAAAACGTAGACTCGGGTTTTGGACGAGACCCCAGCCTCCCAGCCCTAACCCTTGCGACTATGAGATATCCACAGACCCGGATAAGGGCCTCCAATGTACACTCAATTGGGAGATATTGACGGCGTCCAGATAAGAGCTCATATCACAGATAAACAGTACCATGACTCACTTGCTAATGGACCACTCCACCTAATAGCACTTTCAAGGATAATATCCAAGCAATGAATAACAATATCAAAGCAATGAAATTATTGTACAATTCCTCACTGGTTTACTTACCTCGAGAACGTCTCGCTCAAGCCACGATATACACACCCGACACCCGACTATACCTCATAAGTCCCTGATGTCCATTTATACCATTTATGTTACTTACGTCATTCACATCAATATATTCGCGATTAAAACCGCAAATTCCATAATAAAGGCAACGAAATGCACAAGATGGTGTAGAACCTCACCACGGCATACGTCTCTCGTCTCCTTCGCGAGCAATTCATCGCGTCGTCGAGCTTCATCGAATCGCACCTCTCGTCGAGGAGCGATTGGTCCGACCATGCGCCATCGCGAAGTTGCTCCGCGCCGTTCACCTCTCTTTTTCCGCAGCCACGTAGCAGTCGCGCCGACGCCATCGCTTTGCACCGGCTTTTGCCGTCGTGCCGCGCTTCGCCGATCCACCGCAGCTGCCACCGTTGGTCGTTGCCATTGCCGGCTGCTGAGGCTCCCCCGCTGCGCCGCTGGTGCTGCCGATCACAGCCGCTGCCTCCATTACCGCTACCGCGAGCCGCTGTTGGGGTCGCGCTGCTGCCGGCCGAGCCGCCCTCTTCGTTGTCCGCACCGTCACGTCGTCTTCGACCAACGAGCTGCGTCACCGTCCCCACGGCCGCGCCACCTCATCTTAGACCTCCGCGTCGTAGCGAGCCGTCATCCGCAAGCCACTGCCCTCTGTCGCAACTGCTCTCTCATTGGAGTTGTTGTGCCGCCGCTGGAGCTCTCCCTCACCGTCGTCTCTCTCCTTCTTTCTCTTCTCCGATCTCTCTTCCTCCCCCTCTCTCTCTCTCTCTTTGTCTCTCCCTCTTATCCGATTCCCCCTCTCTCCCTCTCTCTTTGTTTTCTTTATGAGGAAGAAAAACAAATGTCCTCAAGATTTGTGCAGAGCGGAACTCGAGGCATATAAAAAAAACAAATTTATTGAAATGTTTTCCATCAAATTGGGCAATGCGCATCTCGAGGCACCATAATTATTCCCACCACTACCACCTCATTTCACAATCTCGACACTCGCACCACACGCGACTCGAGGCGCATCCTCGTTCGTGTTTCGACTCACCGAATTCCCCGCATATACACTTCTCAACAATTAGCACTTAATAATGCGCATATCACATAAAATATCATCCTTCGGTGTCTCCACCCGAGATTTAGACATACGTATTCCCGATGAATGGATCCCACAACCCTGACCTGACACGTGGCACAAGTCAAATTTTCGGAAGGTGTAGAGAAGTTGCCTAACTTGATGAAAAGTAGCTAAACTTGATCTCTCCTTCATTAAATCGCCAAGTTTTTACTATTCTTCTTCTTCTCCGGCAAGTTTCCTTCTCTCTTAAGAAATCAAAATTAAAGAGTTGAATTGCTTTTTTTTCATAAGAGTTGAATTGCTTGAGTTGACCAAAAGCTTATATACATGAATTGGATATGGTTGATTAGTAGTCGTCAATCTTAATGTGCACAAGTATCTCGATACCTAATTAGTGATACACCTATTAACACATATCCCACTAACTCATGCCAAATGACACCAATAAGTGACTCAATTGGTGTTGAGATATATGTCAATATGTGTCTTGAGAAATATTAAGTGGCTATTGTTTTAACTTACAAACTTAAGTGTACATAAAATTAAATCAACCATAGCCCCATTTATTCCACTTATAAAAGCAATATAAAGCTTGTACCAACTCACCATATTGTTATCTACCTCGGTCCCATGCTGACACACAACTCGATACACATTCCTACACAGGTTTTCACACCTATTAACAGGTAGGAATGACTTAGTAGTCTACACATATAACAGTTACCTCGGCCACCTTGGTCATTTAAACCTAATTAAAATATTAAAGTCAAATTAAGACTTGGGCCTCGACAATTCTTCCCAAGTAATGGAAATTTTGTCGTTAAAATTAAACTTAACCTAAAGTTATAATTGACTCGAAGAGGTACAGAAACCTATCTTGCATATAGTCTTCCTGTTCCTAAGTGAGTTTTGAGTCTCCATTAAACTACCACTTGACCAACACCTTCGGAATAGAATTGCCTCTCAACTATTGTACCCAACGATCTACAATCTGTATTGGCCTTTCCTCATATGTTACGTCATCACTCAAGTCAATCTGACTCAAGTCCACTATCGATCTCTCACCTGTAATCGACTTGGCTAGTCGAAGTATAGAAATATGAAACACTGGATGAATCTCCGACAACTATGGAGGTAAATCCAGCTAATAAGCAACATTTCCGACCTATTTCTTGATCTTAAAAGGCTCGATGAATCTCGATGCTAACTTGCCTTTCAAACCACATCAGTAAAGACCCTTCCGAGGAGAAACCTTTAGATACACTAAAGCTCCCTTGTCATACAAGAAATCGTTGTGATACGTGTCTGCATACTACTTCTGCCTCTCTTGAGCTCCCTTAAGCCTCTAGCGAATTTGCTTTATTTTCTTTGTCTGATCAATAATAATTTTAGGCCTTAGAATGTCGCGATCCTCTAGCTCAACCTAACAAGATGGTGAGCCACACGGTTTGCCATATAAAGCCTCAAATGGCACCATCTCAATTTTATCCTGATAATTATTATTGTATGCAAACTCACACAGTGGTAGGTATTCCTCCCATGATCTTCCAAACTCAAGTACATAAGCCTTAAGTATATCCTTGAGATTCTTAATCAACCTCTCAGTCTGACCATCATTCTAAGGGTGAATGGTCGTGATAAACTATAGGCGCGTACCATATTTCCACTGCATACTCCGCCACATCCTAGACATATACATAGCATCTCTATCTGACGTAATAGTTAATGGTACCCTATGCATCCTAATGAACTCTCTCTCTCTCTCTCATTTTCACTCTTGATACAAAATGAGATGATTTGCATGTAGTTTCCACTATAAACGACATGTATAGTGGTGTGATCTAATGGCGGCCATTGATCTTGTTTACACACTCATCTATAAGATAATCTAATGGCTTATAACTTGGTCCTACAATCCATTAACTTATCCATGATAACATACATATTACACCAAGTTATACAATGATGATGAAATGCGCATCCCGAGGTACATTAATGTTCCTTGTTTTATTTTTCTAAATTAGGCCACATCAATATAAATTCAACTATACACATTGGATTAATTATTTTAAATCACATTTAACTAAACTAGGACTTACCACATCACTCTTTACAACGATCCCATGCTAGCTCGCATCTCGAGGCCCATCTCTACTCACGTCTTGACGTCTCTATACAAGTTGAAGTGACTTAATAAGTCTAACATATACATTACAATAGTAATACGCCACGACAAAATTAAAAGTATACCTTGGCCAGATGCCTCATCCAATGAAAGTATCTCAATGCGGGTCCTACGTAACGGGTTAGTGATCTTAATTAACAAAAAAATTAGAATTAAGAATTTGGGTCGCGACAGCTTAAAACCATCAAAAATAGAAGTGTTTGGTTTCAATGGGACAAAGTTGAGGTATGAATCACTTAAATATTATGGGATTGAGCTATGGTTGAATCTTGGCAAGAAGTTTGGATTCTTGTGAAGAGGTGCAATGGTTTGCAAGTGTGAAAGGTGTAGAATGTGTGGCGATTTGTGGTTTTTATTTTAAAAACCAAAAATCGTGCCCAGCAATTCTTGTTTAGGCGGAATCATTGGGATTCGCTGGGTGCATCGAAAATAATTAAGCTACTGAAAAATGTAAGGATCTACCGATTTAACCAACTATTCCATTTTAAAGCGAATCATTGTGAATCACCAGACTCCAAATTTTGCATTGATTTTTCTGTGTACTGCTACTAATTTTGCTAGTGATTTCAAGTGTTAATCTGAATCGCTAGGAATCACCAAGCCTATCTTTTGCTTTTGCAATTTATCATATAATTAACTTCTTCATCATTCATAATGACTCATATCAAGTTACAATTGACTAAAAATTTAAAAGTTTGGAAAACATATAACTAAATAAATAATTTTATTAAATAAATAAATATATATATAAAAGCAAGTAAATAATGTGACTTGCATAAAGGTCATTTAAGCAAAAGCAACTTATTCACTGCAATGACCCCTTATGAAATTAGGGCACTGCCCCGCCTAATCCCTTTATTAAGCCCTAACCTCACCATATAGTACCTAATAAGGGACTAGTTAGCCTTTCCAAAACCTTGTTACATACCAATAAATTTTTTAAAATGAATATAAAACTATACTTGTCCTTTGACAATTCATTAATCAGAGTTAGTTAAAGTTTTGTTTACTTAAAAGTTTATTCAGCGGAAGTGTTAACAATCTAGCGAAAGCTTATAACATGAGGCCTAACAATTGTGGAAAAACCAACGAATAAAGATCACATGCATATATATGTAAGAAAACGACAATATATAACAACATGTATTTGGTCAAGGTACTAATCACTCAACCCATAATATACAACCTCAAAAGTATATAATAGGCATATAAAAGTAATACATCAAAAATCAAAACCTACAAAATATGGCGTAGCAGCACTCCATTTGCTCAGAGTTCGTCGCCGATCTTCTCTTTGCTTGGTTTGCTACTCGATGGATCTGCACTCACCGTTACAAACTAGACTGTGAGTATAGAAAATTAGAAAGTAATATTGTGAGACTTTTGTTCACATTCCCAAATATGCAACAATCATATGAAAATTCATTAATCAAAGTTAGTTAAAAAAAATTTACTTAAAAGTTTATTCAGTAGAAGTCTTAACAATCTAGCGGAAGCTTATAACATAAGGCCTAAGAATTATGGAAAAACCAAGGAATAAATATCATATGCATATATATAAGAAAAATGTGATATATAACTACATGTGTTTGGTCAACGTACTAATCACTTAACCCATAATATATAACCCTAAAAGTATATGATATGTAACGACCTATTACTTTAAGCTAGAGATTAGTATTAATCCAAATCAAAATTAATCCGAGTTAGGCTCGTGATTAAGTTCGACATACCTCAATTAGCGTGTACATGCGTTTGATTTATGTATTATGTTTGTTTGGATTGTTAAATGAAAATAAAAATAGGTTGTGATATAATCACGAATTATATATAAACCTATAAAATGGAAAATACGCAATAAACAATGATTTACCGAGACACCAAGTGTGACGAGGGAGACGTGGCATGAATTTGCAAGCTCAATGACACTTGTAGGCACCTCTGGTGAGTTTATTGGTGAATAATACACGAAATATATATATATATATATATATATATGTTTTTTGAGTATATAAATATATATATTGGAAAATAAAAGAATAATTGAAATATATGGATTGTTTGATCGTCTCAAATGCAGAGTGAGTGCTTGATAAGTCAAGTTTGGTGTCACGATAAGATGTGTCACTTTAATGCATTAACTGCTCGATCAGTCTCGAGATGACGCGGTGCGTATTTCGACGAAAACTTATATATGTATAAATCAAACTCATATTTATCTCCTTAATTCATTTCGATCAAACGAGAAGATAGGGTTTATAGATTTGACTTCTAATCGAGAAAGAGTATTCAGGGAGTCGAATTGATTGTGATTGAGGAGCTTAATCAAATCAACAACTCAAGAACACCAATTTGTTATGATTTGTTCTTGTGTTTGTTGACTTTCAATTCGATAGGAATGATAGAAACTTGATGAATTGTGAGTTTTAATGGTTGATTTTAGTGTATTACCTCATTTGAGGATGTTATTGATCGATTTTGGAGGTTTATATAACTGTTTTGTGGATTTATGATGATTTGGTAGAGGACAGTAGTCGCTGCCCTATATGTCTAGTTTGATAGTATAATGTGGAGCGCGCTCCACCTCTTAGGGGAGCACGCTTCCTTCATCAATTGAGATGAACCAAGTTGATGGAGCGCGCTCCCACCCCAGAAAATAGTAAGTATGTTGTAGTTTCATGAGGATTTCTAAGGGACTTAGGGGTGTGATTAAGGGTTCTAACTAGAGTATAATGGACATATATTAACTATCGTTAGTCTATGATAGGTGTTGGTTACCCAGGAGAGACTTATTTGCCCGAAAAGTTAGGAAATCAGATGAAAAACCTAAATCGAGGTAAGTACAGATTCGCTTTATTTATCAATGTTGTCTGGCTATTTAGTATACGTAATTCATGTAGTGTATGAAATGGAATGAGGGACTTTGTACACTGTGATAGTTTTCAATAAACAGAAAAATGGTGTTTACTGTGATTCACGATAGTAAGTTCCTAGAACCGAGACCAGGTTATATATGAGATGGCTTACTTTCTCGGTATATATGTAACTTCCTACTCAGTTTATAGGTTGCATGGGTTACATTTACACTAGAGGGTTAGGGATAGAGCCATTGGGCATTAGTGGATGGTCTAAACAACATATCGGGCAATATGTTGGTCTAGCAATCACATTAATGACACTGGTGGGTAATCAGCTCTAATTTTATAAAATAAATAGGGATCACAGTGTAATAGTCCATGATATTTTCTTTGCATTAGTTATCTATTGAATTTCTGTATTTTCCATATTCTTGTTGTATATTATTCTTGCATGTTGTTATTGCATGATACCCTTGATTACTGTATGGAATGTTGATGTTTAAATTGAATCTTTACTTACTGAGCAAGTTGGAGTGCTCACCCAAATTCAATATTCCAGGTTCCCAACCTGGCACTTAAGCTAAGGGCTAGAAGATTTAGGAGTTTCGTATCTTCTCTATGATGTAATGAGCCTTCATGTACCCATATACTCTATATGACATATTTTGTTGTATATAAACAGAGTTGGGAGATTTTAATCAAGGTTTTTGAATTTTGCTAAACTTTGTATTACCATATATTGAAAAATATAGAAAAAGTTTTAAATTTTCCGCTGCGTATTACTTTGAATTGTTTATTCAACATAACTATACGGGTTGAGTCTATTAGGTATTGATGGAGAGGCTGCTGCCTCCAGTTAGGTCTAGCTGCGTTACCGAGAGTTAATTCTACTCGATGGATCTACACCCACTCTCACAAAATAGACGGTGAGTACAGGAAAATAGAAAGTAATATTGAGAAACTTTTTTTTTACATTCCCAAATATGCAACAAGTTAGCAACTATGCTATAAAGAAAACATGCAAAGAGATACTTGAGCTAAACAACATAAAACTAACACATGTCTAAGTAGTAATGATCTAGAGTCGTCGGTCGTGATCTTTATCACATTAGTCTTTCCACTATATGAGGATGGAGCTGAGCTCTACATCAATGTGAAGGTCCGTACAATGCTCTTATCTTTATAACCTTTCACTGTTGTCACTCACCTGCAATATATACTTGCTAACAACACCGAGTCCCATACCCCGTATTCTGCGTAAGTTATGCTTGCCGACAACCCCAGGACTCATTTCCTTTGTGTTGCGCAAGATAGTGGAGATATCTCGATCACCTAAGAAAGTCTTATGACCCCCATATGTCCACCGAACTTCTATCGTAAAGTGGTCATAGATACAAGAACTACTTTCATATTCAAGAACAAAACAATAATGGAATCCAACAAAAGCGTTGCATATTAATGCAAAAAGGAAATAGATTATGATACTATGTAACACCTATCGAATAGCAAGCTATTTCACTGACCAAATGTATTAACAATCAATAATGACATTGCAATGAATTGGAGTTAATGAAATCATTTTATCAACAAACTATACCCCGAAAGCAACCTCATGTAATAAGAATGAACAACGACTCATGGCATATGAAGTACAAAGGCAATTCAGTCTAAATGATTAGAAATGAACATATGAATGGGAATGAAATGTAAAGAAATATCTTAATTAGTTTACTTACATTCTACGCAATTTCTTATGCTATTTCTACCTCCCGACACCTCAAAACTCGTATTTGGATCCCCGTAGCTCTTCTTTAGGTTCCTGATATCATATTATAGATTTTTGAGTGTAATTGGACCTTTACTTAGGATATTAGACTCGTTTATAGTGTTTAAGGAATTTTTGAAAATTGCAATTTGTATGTTGTCATAGACCTAGCCGCTAATGAATAGAGTTAGCGCGTTAATGACATATTAGCGTGCTACCAATCCCTATCTAGCACGTTAATCCAAGTTAGCGCTGTAGTTGATCTACCTAGCACGCTGTGTTGTAAAACCTAGAATTTTGCAATCAGAATTCTGAGTTTTCTCTACACATAGGCCATGTTAATGACTAAGGAACCTTCATACACACAACTAGAGTTCCATGACATCAACCACAACATAAAACAACAACCCATACATCAAATTCATGAATTCATTTGAATTGAGCTAACTCTATGGTATAGAAAAATTACCTAACTTGATGAACACTACCTAAACTTGATCTCTCCTTCACTAAATCACTAAGTTTTGTGTTGATCTCCTTCTTCTCCAGCAGCTCTCAATCTCTAGCAACTTTGCTTCACTCTCACTCAAATGAAATGAAGAGTTGAATTGCTTGAGTTGACCAAAAGCTTATATACATGAATTGGATATGGTTGATTGATAGCCATTGATCCTAATGTGCACACATATCTTGAGACCTAACTAATGGTACACATATTAACACGTCCAACTAACTCATGCCAAATGACACCAATAAGTGACTCAATTGGTGTTGACACATGTATATCGAAGTGGGTCTCACGTCACGGGTCATTTGATCCTAATTAAAAGATTAAAATCAAATTAAAGGTGTATATTTCAATTGTTCGGCCATCCATTCCTTAGTGGGAATGACATTTGCCATCATTTCATTTTCTTCTTACTCTATTGACTTAGGTACTTTAGTTTTCTTTTTACCTCTCTTTGGTGTCTTTTATTGTGTTCATTTCATTTTCATTTTCATAAAAAAGCATGAACTTTTGTTTGATTAGTAGTGTTTATAGATTGAGTAGTTGTTTCAGTTTGACTACTTAACTTGTTGATATGTAGAGTCATTCGACTTAATTGGTTTTTCATCTTGTAAATGTATGTATCAGTTTTGATTTGGTTTTGAGAGATTTGCGTAAAGTTTTGGTGACTTTGAGTCATAAAGTTGTATAATATTTGTTCTAAGTTAGATTGCTTAGGTTAATAGTTTGTTGAGGTTGTTGCGTTGGTGTAGGTTATGTAGGTGCTCTCGATCTACAAGTGGTATAGTTTTGATTTTGTGGACCGTGGCTAAGATTTGAATTTGATTTTTCATTGTAATAATTGTTGTTCTTGTATTGATTCCTAGGCAGACCAGAATATTGATTCATAACCGCGTTGACTTCTTCATTGTTATCTTCTTGTAAAGTAGGACACGCATCCGTATGATGTGTAACTTCATTACAAAATCTACATGGTTTAACTTGATTTGATCTATCTTTTAGTAGTAGCTTAACCATGTTAGATAATTCTTCACCTTTTTCATCGAGTTTATTATTTGTTTTATTATTAACCTCATAAACTTCTTTTTCTTAATGTATCGGTATTTTCACCATATTGTTTAGATTGTTTGGTCATATTATTGATAGCTTATTTTGCTAGAGTTGGTGTAACATCAAATAATGATCCATCGCATATGGTATCTAATATTCTTTGTTCAAAATGATTCAGCTCCTTTGTAGAAGTATTCTAATAAAGCTATTTGAGTGTATCCATGTTATGGACAAGATGAAATTAATCTTTGAAATATATCTTAAAAATCATTAAAATTTTCATTGTCTTTCATTTTTCACGATTGTAATTTTCTTCTATAAGTACTAATTTTTCTTCCAAGCATATACTGATCTAGAAAAGCTTCTAACATTTTAGCCCATATGATTATCAAATTTTGAGGAAGATAAAACAACTAATCTTGTGCTTGATCTTTCAATACAAAGGAAAATCTTTAAGTTTGACTTGTTTTAACGTGCAATTTTTATGTTCATATTCCCTTATAATCTTTTGTGAGTCTTCACTGTCCTTACCATAGAAGTTAGGTAGAGATCTAGCGAATCTAGCTATAAGTTTGAATTCGGAAATCCCTCAAGATATGCAATGCACATTGGTGTAAATATTCTCACGACCACGCCGCACATGCATGCGCGAGCCCTTGGATCTCCTCCGCTAGCACTAAGAATGTACCCAACTTAACCACCTTCAACTCGTATAGGTGGAGTTTTATATTAAAAGGCCTCGGTACTAGTTAGGAGGAGTTAATCACTTATATACTTCATTCCAAAGTTTTATTTAATTGATGGGGATTAACTTTCGGTCCACACATCTTCAACACTCCTCTATGGAATGAAAGTCACATGATCTAGGAGGCTTTTTTCTCCAAGGTCCCATCCGGACTATGGGCTCTAATACCATGCAAATATTCTCATAGTCATGCAACATAAGCATGCGCGAGCCTGTAGAACTCCTCCATTAGCATCGATATTGTCCTCAACTTGACCACCTTTAACTCTTCTAGGTGTGGGGTTTATCACAAAAGGCCTCGGTACTAGTTGAAAGGAGTTAATCGCTTATATAGTTCATTTCAAAGTTTCATTTAATCAATATGGGACTAACATTTGGTCCCTACATCTTCAACACTCCCCCATGGATCGAAAGGGTCGTGTCGCACACACATGCGCGAGCCCATGGATCTCCTTCGTTAGCACCAATATTGTCCCCCACTTAACCATCTTCAACTTATATAAGTGTGGGGTTTTATCTTAAAAGGTTTCGGTACTAGTTGGGATGAGCTAATCACTTATATACTTCATTTCAAAGTTTCGTTTAATCGATATGGGAATAACATTCGGTCTACAAATCTTTAACACTCCCCCATGGATCGAAAGGGTCATGCGCACACGCGTGTGCGAGCCCATGGATCTCCTCTGCTAGCTCCAATACTATCCCCAACTTAACCACCTTCAACTCTTATAGGTGTGGGTTTTATCTCAAAAGGACTCGGTCCTAGTTAGAAGGAGTTAATCACTTATATACTTCATTTCGAAATTACATTTAATCGATGTGGGACTAACATTCGGTCTACACATCTTCAACACTCCCCCATAGATCAAAAGGGTCTTATCGCATACACGTGCGCGAGCCCATGGATTTTTTACGCTAGTATCAATATTGGCCCCAACTTAACAAACTTCAACTCATATAGGAGTGGGGTTTTATCTTAAAAGGACTCGGTACTAGTTGGGAGGAGTTAATCACTTATATATTTCATTTCAAAGTTTCATTTAATTGATGTGGGACTAACTTTTGATCCACACATCTTCAACACTCCTCCATGGAGTGAAAGTCACATGATCTATGGGGCTTTTTTCTCCCAAGTCCCATCAATTGGTTCATAAACAATGACATTTTGATTAGCTTGCCTAAAAGTAAGTTCTTTATTATTATTATTATTATTATTATTATTATTATTATTATTATTATTATTATTATTATTATTATTATTATTATTATTATTATTATTATTATTATTATTCTTATTATTATTATTATTATTATTATTATTATTATTATTATTATTATTATCATTTAATTGACGTGGGACTAACTTTTGGTCCACACATCTTCAACACTCCTCCATGGAGTGAAAGTCACATGATCTATTGTTGTTGTTATTGTTGTTGTTGTTGTTGTTGTTGTTGTTGTTGTTGTTGTTGTTGGCTTCCATGGTGCTAGGTTGGTGTCCTTTATGTTGTTGTTATTGTCTTAAATTACGATTGAATGTCCTATCTACCTCAGGATCAAACGGATGTAAAGATCTCGAGGAATTAGAACGACGAAGTGGATAGACCATACAACATCTAAAACTCCTAAGAAGTTATGTTTAAATCCTCAGAAATGGCGCCAAGAATTGACACGCGGTGGTCGTGTACATTGATTTTCCCTTTATATTGTGCTTAAATTATTTTGTAGTAATGGCAAGTAGGAATCGTTTCCACGGGGATTTATCAAACTTCTCTAGGAAAAAATTTTTTTAAGGTTTTTATTATTTTATTTTTATTTAACAACGTTAATTAAGCTAACTAATAACTAACTATAATATAATAATACTTAAGTAATATATTATCTTAACTAACATAATCCAAATTCACAACCAGTCAAATGATTGAATTTAATTGTAAATAAACATCTAAGCAAATATCCAGAACAATGAAACACAAACCCCTTTTGCATTCCAAACATGTAAGTCCAATCCATATATTCATGAGCATACTTATAAACTAAGATAAATCATTAAACTCTAATCATAAGTAACAGCCTTTAAGCCAGCCATTTAATCTCCTTATACTAGTGGAAAAGCTACGTTATAATTCTATTGAACCAACTCATTTATTTTCACAAAGACATTAACTTCACGCAATACAATCGTATTAAACTTTATGAGAGCTTCGAACTACTAAATCTAACATCTTCTGAAAGCCACTTCAACACTAGATTTAAATCTCAAATTCAACTAGGATATTTTAATGGTGTTTACCTTTCAAACAATCCTAGTTACTACTTCAAATAGATAATGAAACTATATATCAAAATACACATTCTAGACTATGCCTATAATACTCAAATCTATAATTAAAATCAATAGACAATAACCTATTAAATCAGTCAATCAAAAAATACATTTAAGTTTAAAGCATTAAGCACATATTCATCTCATTATAACTACATTGCAAAACAGATCTAGTTCACTTTCAGACTTTGTTTAGATCAAACAAACTACTCACTCATAATCGGAAATACAATTCAATAATATGAATAAAAGACATAATTGAAAATACCTCTGAATTAAAATACTTGAATCTTCAAATCTTTTTCAAAAGCAATAAAATATGAAAATAATAGAAAATGACTAAAGAGCAATGGAGTTTTGTTCTACATACTCAAGGGCAGTTAATTTCTTAACCGTAGGCTAGTATTTATAGTATTCTAAGTAGTACACATCCTAAAACAAGTCAAACAACTTGTAGTTATCTAAAATTCTTGAAATCTTACCCAGTGATTCACAGCAATTTGGATGTGATATGAATCCCTGAAAAAACTCCAAAAAATTGAGCTCATTGGTCCTTTCTTTTTCCATCGATTTAGTCAGGGATTTAGTGCCTTTCAGGAATCGTTGGTACAAAAGTCCAGTTCTTCTTTGCTTCCTTGGTGATAATTATTTGTATACTTCTTCCACTTGATTAATTCCTTCATAATCTTTTATTTTTCATTCATTTCTTCAAAATCTCCATTTATTACCTAAAATATAAAAAATAAGAGAAAACTCCTTGTAATAAAGTCTTTTACTTCTAAAACTATCCTAAAATGAACTATTAAACATGTCTAATTATTGACTTTTCATACATATACCGATACATCAGCTCGAGTCAGCATACACCGAGGGTTCAGGTACACGTGATATGGTCTAACGTGTTGTGAACACATAATGAAATACCCCGCAGGAATGAACTCAATCGATTGTTCAAACCAGCGATAAGAACATGGATAATTGAACCGAATAAGGTAAAACAACAATGAAAATGAGTACATACTTAAAGTGATTTTCAGTTGAGTTTTACGCACCTGACTACACACATGCCACCGTTCTAACGCCTAACGCGCCTCGTACCCGACACCGAACTATGAAATCCTAAGTTTCTAATGTTAATTCAAGTTGTTTTAAGTGTGTTTGAGTCACCGAGTTAGAGTCTCTTAATTAATTCCAGCCTAAAAACTCGCAACCGAACCATCCCTATCCACAAATGTTAATTTTTGACCCATTTTCGATATAGCCAATGACTTTATTTTTGAAACTAATGTTTCTAGGTGGTTGTGTTCTCTTTGAGCTTTCCAACAATTGGTAGAACGTTAAGATCCAACTTAAAATGAGGAGATATGATAATTTTACCACAATGAATCAAATGATTTTATATTTCGACCAGCAACTATGAAAAATAAAATTCTCCTTAACCATAGCTTCAAAATCATGATTTTTTTATTGAAGGCTAGAAACATATCCTAAGATGTCAAACTAAAAGATAAGCCCAATTCAATAACAAATTAGAGAGTTATGCTCAACAGATCAGGACATTATCAAAACTGTGAACCCAGAAATTTAAGATTCATCACTAAAGTTGCACATGATATTTAGACATGAAATCATTTGAATTTCAAAATTGTTTAGTTGGCAAAAGTTGTTCCCTTTGAGTTAGCTTTCAAATGTCACTAGAATGAGTTCGATTTCAGATTAAATTGAGGAATTTATGACCAATTTACAGAGACTAGTTTATAACAACATGCAGAATTTCCGATTTTGTTTTACAACTTCATGAACTTGAGAAGCAGCAGGCATTGTTGTAGATCCATCTAAGATTAAAGCTATTATGGATTAGCCAGCACTGACGTCAGCTACGAGATCAAGAGTTTTCTATGGTTAGCAAGATATTATCGCAGGTTCGTGAAGGACTTCTTAAAGATTGTTTCACCGATGACCAGATTGACTCAGAAAGATGTCAGGTTTAATTGGTCTGAGGAATGCAATGAGGCATTTTCTCAACTAAAGAGATTGTTGAATACTGCACCAGTGTTGATATTGCCAAAAGTTGGACAGGGATTCTTGGTATATACAGATGCTTCTCATACGGTTCTAGGTTGTGTGTTGATGCAAGGTAGAGGCATAGTGGCTTATGCATCAAGACGGTTGAAGATGCATGAGAAAAATTATCAGCGGTAGTTATTTGCTCTGAAGATATGGAGATATATGGAGACATCATCTGTATGGAGAGAAGTTCACACTCTATATGACTATAAGAGTTTGAAATACCTCTTCACACAGAAAGAGCTAAACATGAGACAATGCAAGTGGTTAGAGTTTCTTAAGGACTAAACTTTTCTCTGTATTATCACTCAAAAAAAAGCCAATGTAGTTGTCGATGCGCTGAGTAGGATACCGATTGGTGATGTGAGGTGGTTAGATGTCATATGATGCATGAGTATAGATTACTCGAGGCAGCAGTGATAATGACTCATTCATATATTCCAACTAACACTTGGATGATGATTTGTGCACAAATGAGGCTTCAAACAGTGTCTATACAGAGTGTTAGAGGGTCAAAAAGTCGATATCTTATACCCGAGATTTAATGAGTTAGCCCAGAGTACTGATTGTACTGACTTAACTGAGACGATGAATCGGTGTCTGAGATTTAGAGGCAGATTGTGCATACCATTAGTGGCAAACTTAAGAGATGAAATTCTTCAGGATTCCCACCATTCTCGATTCACAGTTTATCTAGGTAGGACCAAGATGTACCATGACATGAAGAGACATTTTCGGTGGCTTGGGATGAAAGCGACGTATCAGAATTTATTAGAAACTTTGAGATCTGCCAACAGGTGAAGGCAGAGTATCGTAGACCTGGAGGATAATTACAACCACTTCCCATTCCACGATGAAAGTGGGAAGACAAATCCATGATTTTGTTAGAGGACTGTCGAGAACTACCTGTCGACACGATTCCATCTGGGATAATTGTGGAAAAATTGACAAAATCTGCCCATTTCATACCAGTTGCAACTTATTATACATTTGACCAGCTGAGTTTATTATTCAAGAGGGAGATTATTAGGCCGCATGGGGTACCATTGACTATTATATCAGACAGAGATATTATGTATACGTTCAGGATGTGGTGGAGTATGTAGGAGTAGTATGGTATGGGCCTACAGTTTAGCACAACCTTTCACTCTCAGACTAATGCACAGACTGGGAGGTTGATTTAGACTCTCGAAAATATGCTCAGGGCTTGAGTACTTGAGTTTAGCGGATCATGGGAGGAATGCCTACCATTGTGTGAGTTTGCATACAACAATAGTTATTAGGCTTGCATTGAGATGGTGCCATTTGAGGCATTATATGGCAGACCGTGTCGCTCACCATCTTATTGGGCTGAGCCAGAGGATCGAGACATTACAGGGCCTAAAATTGTTGTTGATAACACAAAGAAGATACGACAGATTTGCCAAAGGCTTAAAGGAACCCAGGAGAGGCAAAAGAAGTATGTAGAGATCTCACGTATGACGAGGGAGCCTAAATGTATCTAAAGGTTTATTCTTGGAATAGTCTTCATAGATTTGGTTTGAAAGACAAGTTAGCACCGAGATACATCAGGCTTTTTAAGATCAAGAAACGGGTAGGAGAGGTTGCTTATGAGCTAGATTTACCTCCATAAATGTCGAGGATTCATCCAGTGTTTCATATTTCTATGCTTCAACTAGCCAAGCCAAAGGCAAGTGAGAGACCGACAGTGGACTCGAGTAAGATTGACTTGAGTGAGGATGTATCATATGAGGAGCAGCCAATACAGATTCTAGATCGTAGGGTACGACAGTTGAGAAGCAAGTCTATTCTGAAGGTGTTGGTCAAATGGCGATTCCATAGAGACTCGGAACTCACTCGGGAATGGGAAGACTATATGTGAAATAGGATTATACCTTTTCGAGTCAGGTATAACTTTAGGTTGAGTTTAGTTTTGAAGAGGAAATTTCTATTTATAGAGAAGAATTATCATAGCCCAAATCTTTAATTTGACTTTAATCTTTTAATTAGGATCAAATGACACGTGATGTGGACCCACTTCGATATACGTGTCACGACCGAGGTAGGATGGCCGAGGTAAATGTTATATTTGTAATGATGTATGCCTAGGGTATTGTATATGTGTACACTACTAAGTCATTCCTACTTGTGAATAGGTGTCGAGACGTGTGTGGAAACGCACCTCGAGTTGCATGCCGGCGTGGGACCAAGGTAAAGAGCAATATGGTGAGTTGGTATAAGCTTTATATTGCTTTTATAAGTGATATAACTGGGGCCATGCTTGATTTAGTATTAAGCACACTTAAGTTAGTAAGTTAAAACAATAGCCACTTGATATTTCTCGAGACAAGTATTGACATATCTCAAAACCAATTGAGTCACTTATTGGTGTCATTTGGCATGAGTTAGTAAGACATGTGTTAATAGATGTACCATTAGTTAGGTCTCGAGATACGTGTGCACATTAGGATCAATGGCTATCAATCAACCATATCCAATTCATGAATGTAAAGCTTTTGGTCAATTCAAGCAACTTAACTCTTTCATTTTGGTTTCTTGAGAGAGAATGAAACTTGTTGGAGAATGAGAAGCTGCTTGAGAACAAGAGGATTAGTAAAAACTTGGTGATTTAGTGAAGGAGAGATCAAGTCTAGCTAGTGTTCATCAAGTTGGTAACTACTCTACACTAAAGAGTTAGCTTAATTCAAATGAATTCATGAATTTGATGTTGTGGTGTTGTGGTTGATGTCATGGAACTCTCTAGCAGTGTCTTAGGAGGTTCCTTAGGCATTAATATGGCCTATGTGTAGAAAAAACTCATAATTCTGATTGCATAATTTTAGGTTTTACTGCACATAGCGCGCTAGATGGATCAGCTAGCGCGCTAACTTGGATTAGCATGCTAGGTCTATGACAACACAAAAATTGCAATTTTCAAAAATTTCTTAAACACTATAAAAGAGTCTAATACCCTAAGTAAAGGTCAAACACACTAAAAAACTTATAATATAATATTAGGAACCTAAGAAGAGCTATAGGGACTCAAATACGTGTTTCGAGGTGTCGGAGGCGAAATAGCATAGGAAATTGTGTAGATTGTAAGTAAACTTATTGAGACATTTCTTTACATTTTATTCCTATTCATATGTTCATTTCTAGTCATTTGACTGAATTATCTTTGTAGTCCATATGCCATGACTTGTTGTTCTTTCTCATTACATGAGGTTGCTTTCATGGCAAAGTTTGTTGATAAAATGATTTCATTGACTACAATTCATGTGATATGTCATTATTGATTGTTAACACATGTGGTCAGTGAAATAGCATGTTATTAGGTGGGTGTTACATAGTATTGTAATTTATTTCCTTTGTGCATTAGATATGCAATTGCTTTATTGGATTCTCAAACTATGTCATTTCTTCAAATATGAAAGTGGTTCTTGTATCTAGGGTCATTACATTATAGAGGTCCGTCGGACATACAGGGTCACTAGACTTCCAGGGTGATCGGGATCTCTCAACTATCTTGCGCAGCATACGGGAAATGAGTCACGGGGTTGTTGGCAAGCATAACTTGTGCAACACACGGGGTATGGGACTCGGGGTTGCGAAAGGTTATAAAGGCAAAAGCACAGCTGCTCGACCTTCACATTGATGTAGAGCTCGGCTTCATCCTCATATAGTGTAAAAGGTTGATGTGATGAAGATCACGGCCGACCAGCTCTAGATCATTACTACTTAGCCATGTGTCAATTTCATGTTGTTTAGCTGAAGTATCTTTTTGCATGTTCTCTTTACGGCATTGTTATTATTATCATGCTTTTAGATACTTGTTGCATAATCGAAAATGTGAAAAAATTTCTCACAATATTACTTTCTTTTTCTTGTACTTACCGTCTAGTTTATGACGGTGGGTGTAGATCCATCAAGTAGCAGACCATACAAAGAGAAGATCGACGACTACCTATGAGCCAGTGGAGTACTGCTACGCCAATTTTGTAGGTTTTGATTTTGATGTATTATATATAATATAATTTTGGGGTTGTATATTATGGGTTGAGTGATTAGTATTGTCACGACCCAAGTTTCTAATCTCATTTATTATTGGTAATTAGGATCACCGACCTGTGACGTGGGACCCACACCGTGATGTCTATTAACCGAGGCAAGAGAGCCGAGGTGGATAGTGAGTGGAGATGTACCTCGAGTAACGAGTCGACGTGGGACCGAGGTAGAGAATTATGAGGTAAGCTTAATTTGAGTAGATAGTAGAGAGGTAGTGGGACATGTGTTTCAACATATACCATTAGTTATGCCTCGGAATACATTTATGAAAATGGATGTGTGGCTATGGTTTAACCATATCCATTCATATATATATATATATTGAATGAAAACTTGAAAGCTAAGTTTTCTCATTTCATCAACTAACCAAGCAAGAGAGTTTGCTAGAGAGATCAAAAGACAAGAAGAAAGCTTGATGGAGTATCAAGGAGGAAGAAAAAGTTGAAGAAATTAGAAGCTTTGGTGAGGAAGATCAAGTTAGGTGTTATAAATATCAACTAGGTAATTACATACACTAGTTCATTTAGTTCTACTTGATGAATTCATGAATTTGATGTTGTTAGTTGTTGTTTTGTGTTGTGGTTAATGTTGGGGAACTCTAGTAATGTGTATGAGGGATGCATTAATATAGCCTATGTGTAAAGAAAACTCGGAATTGTGATTGTCGAATCCTGGGTTTTACTGCACATTGTGCGCTAGGTTTAACATCTAGCGCGCTAGATAAGACGTGGTAGCGCACTATTTTAGAATTAGCATGCTAATTTACATGACAGCACAAAAAATCAGCAAATTTCCAAAAAGTTCCAAAACACTATAACAAAGTCTACAATCTTAAGTAAAGGTCTAAACATATCCAAAAACATGTTATATGATATCAAGAACCTAGGAAAAGGGTATGGCAGAGCGAATACAAGATTTGGAGTATCGAGATGCCAGTTAAGCTAGGACTTTACTTTGTTGTTGTGAGTATGCCCATTGATTGTTTATTTATAGTTCATTTCCATTTTATACTTGTTTGTTATAGTCTATATTGACTATGTCCAAATTTGTATTCTCATATCATGGACTTATTAGGTTATTCCTCACTTGTTGAGTTTAGTTTTCATGATATTTCAATAAATTGAATTCTTTTGAATTCATTCATATACTATGTAATTTCTTGTTGTTTATAGTGGATGTAATGTAAATAGCATGCTATTAGGAGTTGAGAAATTATGATTGATTTTATGGATTTGCATTCTTTGGTAACTTTGTGCTTTATAGCATAGCCAATTCTTAAATTCCTTTATGAGTCATATTCTTAGAATTATAAAGTAGTTATAGAATCTAGAGCCCATTGCACTAAAGCTGAGCGACACACGAGATTAGAGTCCGGAGGGATGTCGGCACTCGCCACTATGATGAGGCGCATGGGGTTAGAATCCCTGGGTCTGCTCATATATGGGGTTAGAGTCCATAATACCACTGAGGTTAGAGTCCCTGGTGAGGATTAGACTGTGCGACACCACGCATGTCCTATAGTGGTTAAGGCTTCACTGACGTAGGTCATGGCCGACAAGATCTAGATCATAACTATTTAGCCATGTGTCAATTTCATTTGTTTAACTGTGGTATTTCTTAGCATGAATGTGGTACTTGTCTTTCTTGTTTAACTTATGCTTTTAAATACCATTTAGTTTGATTTGGAAATGTGAATAAATTGGTCAACGGGGATTAATGTTACTTTTTGTACTCACTATCCTTTTTCTTGATTGTAGGTGCAGTGCCGTCGACGAGCTGGCCGAGCAAGGAGAAAATGAGCGACTACCTCTGAGCTAGCGGCATACATGTGCTTCGACATTTTGTAGGTTTTGGTATTCCATGTATTATGCACTTATGTTTTCAATATGTTTTAGGGTTGTATATCGGGATGAGTGTTAGCTACATGACTTATGATGACCATCACATTATTTATACTCGCCATTTTGTTATATATGCATGTGATCATGGTTACCTAGTTTCCACACATTTATGATTTATTATAATTGCTTCCGCGTAATATGTTAAGTCTTCCGCTATAATCAATAAACTATATAAAGTTTTAAATTACTTTGAAATCTAATAATATGATGATAAGTGTATTACTTATTCTGAACATGAGAATGGCGAAGATTTAGATGGAAAGACTTACTGATACGTAGTTAAGTCCTGTGGGATGAGGATTTAGGCTTAATTACGGGATTAGGTCGGGCGGTGCCCTGGATTAAAAAAAGGGTCGTTACAAGTACCTTGATCAGACACATGCTATATATCGTCGTTTTCTTAAATATATGCATGTGATCTTTATTCCCTAGTTTTTCTACGATTGTTAGGTATCACATTAATGCTTTCGTTAATTTTTAAGACTTCCGCTGAATAAACTTTTAATTAAGCAAATTTTTAACTAACTCTGATTTATTATATGACATAAGACATTAAAGCTCATATTGAACTTATAATTTGTAAGTAGGTAAATGATTTTTGAAAGGCTGAATAGTCCCTTGTTAGGTCTTATATGGTGAAATTAAGACTTAATAATGGGATTAGGCCGAGCAGTGCCCTAATCTGATAAAGGGTCGTTACAAGTGTACATTTTGGAATATAAAAATAAATTATTAGATTAATTAAATTCCCGCGATTGTAGTGAATGGGTTCAAGCGTGTGTTGCACGATCCAAAAACTAGAATATATATAATGTTTACCAAAACTATTCAACTAAAACTTTTAGAGGGCCGCTAAGGGCACCCCACCAGTTAATGAAGGCACCCAGTTAATGTGGGCACAAACCGATTTACCTTGGGCACCCAAAAATTAGACCCGAAATACCTAAACTACCCCTCGTGGAAATCCATCTGCACCCCACCACCCCCACCACCATCTTCACCGCCTGGACTCCAAGAACACGTTTTGTGTGAACCGTGCAGTGGGGGCAATCTCCGAAAACGTGTCTCCCGTGTCTCGCCTTGTGTTTCTCCTCCGTTTGACGGTTTTTTTGCAGTTCGTAGGGTCGTGGCGTGAGCCAATTTCGTCTCGAAGTTAGGGTTCCGCTGAACATCTTCGAACACACAGTATTTGCGCGAAATCGGTCGATTGAAGGTACGTTTTTAGTGTAACTAAGTTACATTTGGTAGAGTAGTTGTGATTTACAAAGGGTGGTTTGTTCATTAGTGTAAGAACTGGAATTCGCGGTTCTCGGCCACACAGCAAGAGAATGTGCTTATGCTCTCGGACAAGGATGACCGAGAGAGTAGCCAAATTTTGGGAAAATCGAACTCTCGCCACAAAGGCCGACAAAGAGCACAGAGTCTCGACTACTCAAGGTCGAGATGACTCTAGGTCTCTCGGTCGAGATGTGACGAGAGATGGAATTACTGCTAGGTAATGTGGTGGCGGTGGTGTACAATCGAGAATTTGTTCATACTCTTGGTTGTACCATGCCGTGAGTGTAAAAGTAGGCTCGGTCGTGAGTGGCCGAGAGCGAGTCGAATTGGAATGGTCAATTCATCTCGGTGGCGCAAAACCGAGACCGTTTCATTAGACTCGGTTGTTCAATGTCGATATATTGGAGGAATTGTCGGTCATGGGTGACCGACAATATGTGTCGTTTCACAAACCTGCTTGACCGAGACATAAGAAATGGATGATTTGGACATTGTTTTTTTGTAAATTTAATTTGGGATCTGTTCCATGCGCTTATATGTTGTAATTTATTCGGGTATGGCTCGTCCGAAGCTACCGGTGACTAGGGAAGAGGCTGGAGCTGAGGTCTCGAGGCCGAACCGGGGGCGAGGTGGCCGGAGACCCCAGACAGCATCGTACCGAAAAGAGAAAGAGAAGGAGAATGAGGATGGTAAGGGCAAGGCGAAGGTAGATGGCAATCGTGGAAGGTTACATTTGCACGATGAGGGTTCGACCCTCAATGCCGGGCGACCTGAGGATCTTGTTGTTGCCGGAGGAGAAGAGGAGGGGCATGCATCGGAGTCAAGTAGCAGTGACTCTTCAGATGCAGTGGCTACCATGATAGAAACAGATCGTAATGTGGGGGGGAGCGGAAGAGGTGGAGCTGGCCATGATGAAGGAGAGCCAGAAGTGGCTTTTGATGCGCTTGCTCCATTCCCCGGTGGTCCTATAGACGGGGCGTTGCTTTGAAGAGCTTCAAGGATCATGTGGCTTTATCGATATGGAGGAATGAGGTAATTTCAATTTCATTGAAATTATTAACTTAACACTCATGGTCTTCACATAATGACGAAATGTTTTTACATTTGCAGGAGCGGCCCGTTCTTAAGTGTATCAATCACGGAGCTCAAATAGCGGAATGGGATTTACAGTCGTGTCACCCGGACACGGCGGGACTTCAGAGGATTATTCAGCGTTCCGGGTTGAATGCGTTGATAGACTGCTCATACCGCAAGGCCAACAAGGAGTTGATCTCTGCATTTGTGGAGCGGTGGCAGCCGGAGACGAACACATTTCACCTACCTTTTGGTGAAATGTCTATCTCATTAGAGGATGTCAGCTTCCTCCTGAAGATCCCTGTGACGGGCAAAGTTGTTGAAGTGGACAACTTTGCTAGGTACACGGAGGAATCTCGGTCGGACGCTATCAAGATGGTTTCCAACCTTCTTGGGGTTAGCGCCAAGGAGGCGGAGGAGGAGGTGAATATCACCAAGGGGCTCACAGTGCGCAAACATTGGTTGAAGAGTCGATGGTGCCCCAAAGCTGGTTCGATACCCGAAATTATCCTCCGGGAATGCACTTTGCCCGAGCGTACTGCTTTGTACTTGTTGTCGTGCACTCTTTTTGCCGATAAGAGTGGGTCTCGGTGTCGATCACGCCGCTGAAGCTACTTGAGGACTTGGACGACGTAGGGAACTACGCATGGGGAGCGCCGCGTTGGCTGCCTACTTGTATCGACACTTGGGGTCCGCTACGAGAGTCCTAGTGTCCCAGATTGCTGGCTACCTCGCATTGCTTGAGGTTTGTTTTAAAATAGACTGAATAGGCATTCTGTTGTTCGATTGGCCCTAATTGCAATTGTGGACTAACTAACATTGTAACATTATATGCAGGGATGGGTGATTGACCATTTCAAACTTGGTCTGGCCACGCCCAATGCGAAGTACGTGGACTACGTGCACCCTCGTGTCTCCAGATGGATTCAAAAGCACGAGACGGTTGCGAATGTTGACAAGCTCGGGGCCATTAGGAGAACCTTGGATAGGTTGCGACCAAGTGAGGTGAGCTGCCTATGCATGACCTCTGGATGTCCTCGATGACTGATTTCAAATTTGGTAATTTAGTTTACACCCACTTCTTGTTGAATTATTTGTAGGTCACTTGAGACCCATATGTGAATTTAAGGGAAAATGGCGTTGTGCAAGCGATGGCCTTTTACGGTGGGAAGATCAAGTACATGGATGTGGTGGAGCCCTACCACCCGAGAGGATTCTAAGACAGCTTTGGCCATGTGCGGTCGATACCGCATCCTCTGTACCGTCCATTGGAAGCACACAGAGGCCCATTTGCGAACAAGTACTGTCATCAAGTATGGGTTCGAACATGACAATTGGGAGCGATGGAGGAACCATGTGTTGGCTCCTGAAGTTCGGGGCGAGAAGGCAGTATTTGAGTTTCTGGCTACACCGGACTACCTCCCTTGGTTCGTCAAAGTGTCTCATCCTGTTATCACGAATCTAGTCTTTGAGGACCGTGTAATGGTCGCCTCAACCATAGCAGACAACGAGATACTTGAGGTATTGGAATGGTTATACGTATTATGGCATTTATAATTATTTCCGCAATGTTGAGTATTTGACAGTAACCCGATATTTTTCACCAGCGTAATAGGCGAGCGTTGGACGCGGCGTTGCGATGGATGGACCTCCCCCCAGAGATGTCTACTTTTGACTCGGCGAGGACCACTCTGACTGACATGGTCAACCTCCTTTCGGGAAGGAGTTTAAGTCTCACCCCCACGAGTACATTTCCCGCGACTGCAACCGGCACAACCGCGACAACCGGCCCTACCGAACCAGGCCCGAGGCACTCCCATCATGGTAGCACTTCCACACCCTCAACCCAGGCCACATCTCAGGCTGCCGCGGCCGATGGTGGCCCCCATAAGAGAATGCATGGGAAGGAGTATCGAAGGAAGAACGTGAAAAAACCAAGCAATGATCAACCCAATCATGGAGGGATAGACATTTGTATTACATTTTAATTACATTGTTAAATGGTTTATGTGTTTCCTTCCGCAATGTTGAGTACATTATCATGACAGTTTATAAAGTTTCATTGTCCATTTTTCTTGTTGGAATTTGTGTTGGCTTCGTTATGTTGTGTCGGTCCACCCAAAGAATGCCAGTGCAACTTTCTACAGTCTGGTCGATAGAGACGATAAGGGCGGTTTCGGTCTTGCATGGCGGAGCTTATGCATTAAGTTACTGGTGGCGAACGATCAGTGATCGGAACATCTGCTTTGGTCATGCATGACCGAAACAAATGTTCCAAGAACCATTTCCAACTACAAATGCAACTAACTTTCAATCATTCTATATCCTAACTTTGAAAATTACAAAATGTACAACCAAACTAATTTAGAGGTACCAGCTTGTAACACTACTTGTACCCAAATCTACAACGGATATGGTGGCATCAAGTAGAGTTGCAATGGGCGCGATGTCTCGAATACGAATCTATCTCGCCAACCTTTCGCACTATCCTGAACATACCGTACCCACGACGGGTATAAGGATGGCAATGGTGCATTCGTGCTCAAACACTGTCAATTTCAACAAGACACCATTACCATATTGTCGGGAAACAACATAACAATTCAACCAAATTCGCATCACATACCCTAAGCCAATGTATATTCCTGTCATTAATCATGGCAATGACAGATCTGTTGTGCCCGGTGGATGGTGGAGCACTGCGTAGAGGTAGAAATGTGGAGGCACTCCCACGCGATAGGTTGACGAGAACCACATTGATCGCAGTGGCTACCAACAATCCCATGTCTGGAAGTGTGAACCATTCTTGGAAAGTTGCACCAACTTGATTCTCTACGCAATGCACCGCAATCTTCACACTCTCGTAACCCGAACCTAGCACTTCGCGCCAATGGTTTTCATGCCCGATAAGCTCATCGTACATCCTTCTACGGACGATCCTCCACCCGTCGTCATCTCATAGTCCAAGCCCATGCGCAACACACCTATATCCACAATTCCCATCGGCTAGCACATCGATGATGCCCTCAACATGTAGCAACCAATCCGGTTCTACGCAATGACCATAAGCCATGTTAGTTGCACTTTGCTTGCGTCGACTACCACGACGCATTTTAGAACAACTTTACTTTTCTTCTACGCCTAGAACTTGAGGCCTCCCGAGTCGATAGCACGTACTCAAACTCACTCGCAACCGTCTCGTAGAAGAATCGGAACAAATCGTGTTTTCTATTCAAAGACCCCGTGTCCTCCCTTTTGTCTTAATTTTTGCCGGCGCACAACACTGGAGTAGACGACGGTCGACTAATCTCCCCGAGCCGCGAATAATCTTGAGTCGATCGTCCTCATTATCGCATGCATTAAACTTTTCCAACACCCTTTCAATCTCATCGTGCACGTTGTACCCAGACGACTCCACCGGACTCTCGGGTATCATACTCAACTTTCGCCAAGACACATGAATGTCCCGGAGAGGGATGGGCGTCCCAAAGAAATATATGATGGTTCAGCTCATGTGCACAAGGAAGGCCATGTGTGGTGCGTATCGCGCAACCACAACGAGTGGAATCGTGACCAACATCCTCTCCCCGGGCCAATTCATCTCTAATTAGCCTAAGCGCCCGTTGAGAGACATAACCGCGCAATCGTCGATACAACTCATCAACGTACTCATGTTAGACGACATTCAAACTTAGCTCAAACGATGCCTTGATATTGTTGTGTTGGATTCTAAGGAGTCCATCAACCACATGCCATAGAGTGTCAAAATTGGCCTGACTGTTCCCAAGGTGTACCTTCAGAGTAGAATGCGCAGACTCCACCCTCTGCGTTGTCGTTTCCCCAAAGTGCATAAGTCTATTTGTCCAAGCCGAGACAAATTTCTCCTTGTAGTTCTTTAACCATGTGTTGTCCAAGTACTCCGTAAGACCCTTTACATGCCCAAACTCACAACGGAGGTCATTCACCCTAACTTCGAATAACGCCTCCGAGTTGGCATACATCACGCTCGTCCAACTACCCATAAAACGCGCAAAACCATCGTTCTCCCCAAACATCTTCTTAGTCTTAGACAAAACTACTTTGTTGATGTGCCAAGAGCAAAGGAGGTGAGACGAGGCCGGAAAAACTTCTTCTATTGCACTAATAAGGGCTAAGTCCCTATCGGTAACAAGCACGTCAGGCTTAGGCCTCTCTGATGATAAGAATGCGAACCCAACGGAGAACGTCGAGTGCGTAGAAGTGATGCCAACAATCTCCAACAAAGGCATTCGGTACCTATTTGTCTTGTACGTGCAATCCATCAAAATAATCGATGGAAAACACCTGACCAACTTTATTGAGTCGGGATGTGACCAAAAAACTCCGTGACAACATTCGTATCGGGATCCTTCCTATGCCATGACAACCACTTATTCTTCTCCAAAATGTGCAAGAGTTGTTGCATTTGAGTCCTCCACCCGCATCCTCCTTTCGGGCTTTTTGTCTTGCATTATATATAGTCCTCATTGTCGATACGTTACTAACGTCTCTTTGCTTCAACGTATTTAAAATGTCTCTTGGCTTCACATTCCCCTTTGTCATTTGCACCACAACTTCCTGCTCCGCCTTATCCAATCTCCCTAAGCAAAAGAATGGTCGTCCAAGTGTTTTGCGGGCTCGTGATTGTGCCTCCCACATATAACAGTGATATACCACAACGAGTCATTTTCCTTTACGTTGATAAGGAAAGGGCATCCACATTTCTTCGTACCGCTTTGAGTCCTCCCCGTTTCGTCTTCTTCTTCATTTCTTGGTTTCGAAGCAATTTTTTCCGCTTTACCCTTACCAACTCTTTGTGACATTCCCCTATAAGTCCCCGACCTCTCACAGCAATTTTCACCCTACCCCTCGCGCTTAATGCCCCGGCGTCGAGTGCTTTGTCACTAGCACGAACATGTTCTCACGGCCTATCATTTGAAGCCATGAAACTGCTTCTTCTCTACTTGGAAATGGCCTACAAGGTGTAAACGTGTCCGTGTAGTCCGGAAATAAGGCGTAAACCGGCATTACCTCGCAATACAAACAAGTGTAACATTATAATCAACCGAAATGTACAAACACAATCACAATAACATCCAAAAAAACATGTTATCGGTAGTACAGTCCGCAACTAGCTTAGTGGTCTCGCTCACGTATGACCGAGAGTTAATGAATACTCGATTTAATCGTTCGTCGAGACGCGAACCGTTCGGTCCTCTACGACCGAGACATTACATTACATCTCGGTCCCCGCGAGGCCGAAACAATCGCGCACCACCCGTACGAAACTTCGGTTAACCGCAACGAATACACAAAACATTTTCAAAATTACCTCAAGTACGACCTCCTCTCGCCACCGAAGCGATCTGATCCTCCATTATATAGTGGAGTCAAGTTCGGATTTGAATAAATTACCAAACCCTACGTTGACAAACAAATCATCATTTTCACGAGCTTATACACAACTCAACATTTCTAAAAACACGAATATGGTCGTCAAACATTGTTACCTCGCATTGTCGAATGATGACAATCCGCAATAATCGATCAACGCCGACAAACGCAGTGTGGATTTGTGGTTCAACCTTGTGGTGGGGTGCCTTTTTTTCTTTGTCAAAATGATTTGTGAGGTTTGAATCACTATATATACAAGGGCAAAATGGTCTTTTCCACTTTTGCTGAAATTTTTACAAAAACTTCAGGTGCCTTCATTAATTGGTGGGGTGCCCTTAGCGGCCCTCAAACTTTTATTTAATAAAGTAAAATATTTTATTTTTTATCTATATTTTATATGAAGGAGATTTGAAATATACTTTCCATAGCCAGTTTTGCTTCTTTTTTTTTTTTCCTCAATTTTCATGTATTATTTAAACTTGGACACTTGTTTAACTTTTGATTATATCAAAGTAGCTCTACCTTTAACATGATCCATCTAACTTATAAGATTATACGTATCAAGTCGTGTCAACCCGATTAAGAATTTTGTCATGTCGTGTCAACCCGTTAAATAAATGAATCATGTTCGTGTTGACCTTTATATCGTATCACTCGAGAGCAAGGTCAACCAACAAGACCTGCTAACCCGTTTTGTCACTCCTAATTTTGGTGAGGTTTGAGTTGTTGAGGATGGGGATATTTTTGGAATTTTAGAGAAAAAGTGAGGTAAACTAAATATAAAAAATTCAAAACTATGGTACGACTAAGTAATCGGATCCTTCAAGCACAAAAGTGAGATCCGTCAATATTTAGGGAGATTACTGTAACCCTCCTTTACCCGAGCTGAAAACCGACCATGTAGAACACGAGAAAATCTGACATTCTACAGAGATAAAGTTATCAACTTCTAATTCACGCGAATATAAAATAAAATAAAATAAAATAAAAAAACTTATGTGCCTCTAAACTTGCAATCAAATGCTTATATTTTTTTTGCAAGTTCGTAATTACACGAGGCACTCGAAGTGCCCACTTTAAAGGATTTTCTTTCTGGGTGATGATTAGAGATACCTTTCATACTCAATAAATTGTGCATTTATGAGAAATTCTTGAACGAAAGAAGATTGCAATATTGAGTAGTTTCTCAACAATAAATTCTAGGTCCTAACTTTGCACGCAAATAACACATTCGAATATATTGTGTTTCTTCTTCTTTTTTTTTTTTTCTTCTTTTTTTTTTTGAGAAAATTCATTAGATTGTGTCGATTATAAGATATCCTGCAAGCGCAGTTTTTAAATATGCGAGCTTTATCCAATTTTATCAGTCCACATCTCTAAATTTAGTCTGTTCGAAAATTGTATATGTATTACATGTTGTGTCCATCCTTGATGTGAAAACTATGCTTTTGAAACCCACATGCTCGCAGGCGATGAACTTAAGGTTCTAAAAAAACAAGTTCTGCAGTGCCAACTCAAATTCAAAGTCGAGGGCAAGGACAATTTTCATAACAAGATGAGGTGATCGAAGACAGCAGTTGAGTTGACACTTAAAGTAGAGTTTTCTACATCTCTATCATATTTAACAATAAAATACACAAAAGAAACGCACAATTTAATCATACAGAGATGCTCCTCAGTGTCCTATTACACAACAAAATTTAGGTTGCTAAATACAGGGGAAATGGGAATTTTGAGCAGACAAGGATACCTATTGACTTGTTACTAGAGCTTTCCCCCACTAAACCCCAAGATTGTACAACGTGTAGAAAAGAAAACAAGAGGAACTTGATATCCCTCGATGTAGAACGCAGAAACTATTACCCACAGGATATGAGTAACTGAGATCTGTTATTGAGTGGCAAAGGAAGCTTGGATGAACGCCACCAGAGTTTGGTCAATCAATGCCCAAGCTTGAATAGGGTTCAAAGGCACCCTGACAATCAGTAAAAATTCATATGAATTGCTCTCCGTGTCACTATTGCTATGAGTTGCTTATAACTCAAACAAATACAGAAGAGAAGACTTTTTGTCCTCCCTCAGACTACAAGGGAAGACCTCACAATGCGAGAGAAATTTTAGCCAGATAAAACATTGCTCTTGTTAAAGGGCCAATTATAGAAATGGAGTAGCCTCAATTAAAAAAAATATATATATATATATATATATATATATAGAAATGGAGCATTGTATGACAAGGAGCACGAACATACTAAAGTCTTCCATCAAAGAGGGATTAAAGGAATAGAGATGCATTAATGGTAATTCTAATTATTTTCCTCCCAAAGAGGGTGATTTTGATTTTCATATATGCATGGAACATTCATTTAAAAAGAATATATCAACTTAAAATGCTGTTGAAGCATTTGAAGATAGATAAGACGTAAAAAAACTTACAAAAAAAAATTAATAAAAAATAAAATACAAGGGACAAAAGTAGACACCAATATCTTAACATAAATAAACTATCCTTTGACTATGTCAAATGTTCAATTTTAATTTAAAAAATGACTATCAAAAGAATTACTGAAAAATGCTACTCACAGAGCAGTCATCATGAACACGCCAAATGGTCTCACCCAACAGGTTCGCCACTGACAAGATTGTTAGCTGCGGAAAGTAGTTCTGCTCCACAATCGGTATAGTATTTGTGACAATCACCTCTTGAAATAAACCACTTGAAAGCCTCTCAATTGCAGGGGGGCTACCAAACAGAATGAAAGAAATGTGAACAAAAGACAAAAGAATATTTTTTTTTAAACGACACAACAAGTTGATTTAGCATAAACAATGTATAAATGTGATAGAAACACAAATGCAAATGCAACCAACATATAAATTCAAAAAAAAAAGGTCCCCAATAAGTTGGGTCAGCTAGATGGATCTAAGTCCAAAATTTCCATTCAGCTTGATATTAATGAAAATGCAAGTCCATAAACAATTAACTGTACTCAAATAGAGGCATATGGAAATGATACTTCTAATATCTCCTTTTTTTCTTGTTTTTCAGGTTAGACTCATAAAAACATAGGTCGACAAATCAACCAGACTTTCGAATACCTTTTGATATACATCCCAAAGTTTAAGCAATGGACCGAGATGGGCGGACATAAAAGTGCCATGATTTTTACGTTGGTATTAACTCTTTAATCATATAAAGTTTTAGGATTTTTATTTAGTAGTTAACTTTTATATTTTAGTATGTTTTTTAAATTTCTAGTAAGCCACGGCTTTAGTAAACTTTAACACTTCTGTTCAGAGACGATTTTAGGTAATAGTTTAGTCAGAATTTCTTTTGTTTTAGAATTAGAAAGTGTTGCACCAATGTTAATGTTTTGGAAAAGCCTATAAATAATTTACTGCCTTAGTGATATGCAAGGGGAATTGATTGATATGAATAGAAAACGTATTATTTTGGGGAATTGGTGTTAATTCTATGTGCCCGAATTGGGTTGTTCGTGTATTCGAAATGACTGCTCGTTGCGTCAGCTTTTCTCTAAGCAAAGACAAACTTTCCAATTTAAACTGAGTAAGCATCAAGTTACACTTCTAGGCATTACGCGATCTCACTACTAATTTTATTGTTCATTTATTTTAATTTTAGAAAGAGAGCTCACCTTTGAGATTATAATCAAGCAAATGATAAATTAATCAGTTTAAAATATATTGATGAGATTGGTTAATTCCCTGGGTCGTCTTGCTATTGAACTATCCAAAACCTTAGCATCAACGTGCTGATAAAAATTGATTATGAGAACGAAATCGACTTGCCAGCCAGAATTTTCAATAGGAAAATAGATTTAGAATATAATAACACAGTTTACCTGAAAACAGCATGTGTGCAGCACGCGTAAACTTCTCTGGCTCCTTCCTGATGTAATAAAGCAGCACCTTTTGAAATAGTCCCTGAAAACCACCAGAAAAACAAAAGGCAAGAACTTTTTAATCATTTTTGAGAAATGTATACAAACAACAATGATGAAGATGCCAAGGAAGATATATAGATTTCTTCTCAAATACTTCAAGGGTCTAAAGAAAGATCATTACGCATTCAACAAATTCTTACTTTTGAAACAATTTAAATGATATCCTTTTACTTTAAAATGAAGAAGATGACAAGTTCAATAATCACATAAATACTGAAGAACAAAAGTACTTCCTCCGATCATTTATATAAATCGTTTAAGGTAAGGACACAAGAATTAAGACAACCTTAATTACGAGTGTAATTTACACATATGTCCTTTGACATTAAATGAATTGAAGAATTAAAAAATCATAAATGTTTGAATTGTATAAGGGCAAAATGGGTAAAAATGCAATAAATACATTCTTAAATTCCAAAAACGGCTTAAAATTTTGAACAAGAAGTTTTTGCTAGAACGAATTATATAAACGACCGGAGGGTGTATAATATAATAGACAAACACCCAATACAGATCATGTTAGCTCAATGAGATTAGGTAGTTAACTACTGTAATGCAAAACAAGATAGACGACTATGCAAATGACAGCTGGACACAAACATATATATATATATATAGTTTGAGCCCGCGAGCATCACAAATTAATTGAGGTATGCTACATGGATCAAACTATTCCATTGTGCTCAATTTAGTGCAATTGATGGTGAGTTTTCCAAACCGTTCAAAAACTTGGAAAAAGCCAATGCAATGTAAATATCAAAACAAAAGAGTAACGTCTCTTCTCTCTACAAAAAATATCAAATAAAAAAGTCAAGAGAAGAATAGAGAGTTCACATGGCAAAGACAAACAAAATCCTTCTTGATTTGCACATGAGCGCATTGTGATTATTTTGATGAATTCACTCAACATTTTTTTTTTTTTTGGTCATGAAACTAAGACTCCACTGCTATGAAAGGTGGTTAACTACAAACCATCAAACTGACAAATAAAAAAAGAATCTGCCAACGCATCTCTAGTGAGATGGATGAAGCATCGTTTGCTAAAAAGCAAGCTTAAGGGAGGTCGTGGGTTCGACTCCCGTTAAAGTAAAAAAAAAAAAAAAAAAAAAAAAAAAAAAAAAAAAAGAGTTTAATCAAATTATAGGTTAATATATCAAGACACTGAAGAAGAAACCAATAAGAGAAGCAAAATAGCCTTGTTGCAGAAGAAGTTCTACTTCGATTTTGGTTGATGTCCTATTAAAACAAAACAAGGGAAAAATAATACATTATGATGATGGGAAAATCTGCATTAATGTTCACAACCCATTGATTTTAATTTTAAAAAATAAACAATGTATGGAAATTTATGAACGATTTAATTATAGATATTTAAAAAGATTTGGCTATATGAAACAAAAAAGAATTGTCTAATTAATAATTAAAGGGAAAACTGTCAATTATTCTTTGTCGGATGAAACAACGATATAAGTAAGAATTCCCCTATTTAATAGGAAGGTAATTAAAAGGGTAAAATTGACAATTCAAGTACGAAGGAATCTTTTGTTATTGGTGCTTTTATATATTAGTTAGTTATGAGTTAGATATATATATATATATATATCTTACTCATAGATACGGATACTAGATCTTTTAGACAAAATAGAAATAGAAAAGGAAAACAAACACAAATGGGAGAAAAAATTAGTTTAGGAACATGGAAAATAAGAACACTTACAGGGAAGTCAATAGAACTAGTAGATACTATTATTAAAATGAGAGTCCATATTGCTTGCCTCCAAGAGACAAAATGGGTAGGAGAAAAGAGTAGATAAATAGGAAGAACAAGGTTTAAATTGTGGTACACCAGTATAGATAAAAAATGCAATGGAGTAGAAATTGTGGTGGATAATAATTATAAGGATAAGGTCGTAGAGGTTAAGAGAATGGAGGATAGATTGATTCTAGCTAAATTAATTACTGGAGACGAAAAAATTAACATACATAGCTTCTATGCACCACAAGTAGGATTAAGTGAGAGCATCAAACGGAAGTTTTGAAACGATATGGATGAATTTATACAAAGCATACCATTAGATGAAAAAGTTTTTATTGGAAGAGATTTAAATGGGCATGTCAGGGCAAGTAATGATGGGTTTGAGAGAGTTCGTGGAGGTTTTGGTTACGGTAATATGAAGAAGGGGAATCAATTTTAGAATTTGCTTCAGCATACGATCTTGTCTTAGCAAATACTAGTTTTAGGAAGAGGGAGTCGCATATAATTACTTTTAGTAGTGGTCATAACGAGAGTCAAATATATTTTCTTTTAACAAGAAAAATATGTAGAGACTGCAAAGTAATACCTGGTGAAGAGCTTACTACCCAACATAAGTTAGTAGTACTTGATATTAAGCTAAAACGACGACATAATATAAATAAAAGAGTTGGCGAACATAGAATAAACTAGTGGAACCTAAAAAATAGTAAGCAAGTAGAGTTTAGAGAAAAACTACTAAAGGAAAATGTTTGGAATTTTGACTTAGATGTTAATACAATGTGGCTAGAAATGAGTAGTTGCATAAGGAGAGTGAGATCAAATGTATTACATATATCTAAAGGCTTGGGACCACCAAAGAAGGAAAGATGGAATGAGGACGTCCAACGAGCAATTACGACTAAAAGAGAGATGTATAGGAAAATATCTAAGTGTCAAGATGAAGATGCGTACAATCAATATAGAGAAGCTAGAAAACAAGCTAAAAAAGTAGTTAGTCAAGCTACAACAAATTTCATGAAAGATCTATATACAAGGTTAGGTAATAGAGATAGCGAAAAATATATATATATGCTAGCGAAATTAAGAGATAAAAAGAAATAAGACCTAAGTCATGTAAGATGTATTAAGGACGAAAATCAAAATGTTTTAACGCGCGAGAATGATATTAAGGAGAGATGAAAAAGTTACTTCGATAGTTTATTTAATGAAGGCCAAGTTGATACTATAATAGATGAAAACCCACACCAAGAAAGAAATTTAAACTATACACGCAATATTAGAATTATAGAAGTTAAAGAGGCATTGAAAAGAATGAAAATAGGGAAAGCATGTGGCCCAGATGAAATACCCATAGAGGTTTGGAGATGCTTAGGAGAAATTGGATTGACTTGGTTAACAAAACTTTTCAATAAAATTCTAAAATCAAAACGGATGCCAATGGAATGGAGAAGAAGCACACTTGTGCCAATTTTAAAAACAAATGAGACATTCAAAGTTGCTCAAACTACCAGGAAATTAAACTTATGAGTCACGCTATGAAACTTTGGGAGTGGATAGTTGACAATAGGCTAAGGAGAGAAATAACAATATCAGAGAACCAATTTGGCTTCATGCCTGGAAGTTCAACTATGGAGGCAATTTTCTTTGTAAGACGATTGTTAGAAAAATATAGAGAAATGAAAAAATATCTTCATATGGTATTTCGTAGATTTCGAAAAAACATATGATAAGGTCCCTAAAGATGTTCTTTGGTGGGTTCTAGAAAGGAAATGAGTGCATGCTAGATACATAGACACTATTAAGGATATGTATGATGGAGTAGTAAGGAGCATAAAAATATTTGGAGGAGCTACAAAAAAACTCCTCATTATTACATGAAGGACCGGCTACAAGTCCATATTCATTTACTTTAGTTATGGATGAACTCACTAGGCATATTCAAGAGGATATACCATGGTGTATGTTATTTGCAGATGATATTGTCTTAGTGGATGAAACAAAAGATGGAGTGAATAGGAAACTAATTAGAATCTAAAGGCTTTAAGTTGAATAGGACGAAAACTGAATACATGCACTGTGAGTTTAGAAACACTAAACATCGAGATGATGGAGTGGTAAAATTAGGGGAAGTAGAAATTCCTAAGGTGAACCACTTTAGATACCTAGGATCAATCAAACAAAATGATGTTAATATTGATAATGATGTCACACATAATTTAAGCTGGATGGAAGAAATGGTGGAGTACAACAGGGGTGATTTGTGATCGAAATGTTCCCACTATGTTAAAAGGAAAATTTTATAGGACCGCAATTAAGCCAGCTATGCTCTATTGTAGTGACTGTTGGGCGGTAAAGCAACAACAATTACATAAAATGAACATATCAAAAATGAGGATGCTTAGGTGGATATGTGGTAAAACTCGTAAAGATAAAATAAGAAATATATAAATTTAAAGACAAGTAGGAGTAGCACCAATTGATACAAAGATTGAGGAAGGGCGGTTGCGGTGGTTTAGTCACTTGCAAAAACGGCCTACAAATGCCCCCACTAGAAAACTTGACTCAATAGAAACTGTAGAAAATCGACGGATAGGAGTAGACCAAAGTTAACATGGGATGCATTAATTAGGAGGGATTTGAATGGTTTGAAAAGCTCGCCATCAATTGCACTTAATCAAAGACAATGGAAAAGTTTGATCCATGTAGCCGACCCCAATTAATTTGGGAATGAGGCTATGTTGTTGTTGTTGTTGTTGTTGTTGTTGTTGTATGTATATAATGTGATTCTACCATGGCGACCGTCTACGGTGAATTAACTTTTTGACCATTATATTTAGATCCAATTGACAATATAGCTTCTTGGAACTTGTGCACATATTTAAGAGTCATTAATGTAGCTTTCAAAATAACCATTGGATCTAAATCCAATGGTCAAAAATTTATATCATCATAGATAGTGATTTTCCCCAATCAACATGATAGAACTACCCATATATATTATTGCACGAAGAAAACAAGGTCTCACCCAATAAAAAGGTCTGACTATTCTCCAAAACAACAAATGCCCAAAACCATTACCCTTACCAAACCATCACATCTCACAACCTCCTTTCACACAAGATGATGAGATGACGACGGTTGTGCCCATCACTTCCCACAACCTCCTTACACACCAGATGATGAGATGGGCATGGTTTAGGATACAATGGTGGTGGTGGAGATCCCCGCACTAACCACGGCCTCTATCCTATTCTTTATTATACAATCATTGTGAATAATGAAATCATGAAATTAAAACCACTTGCACACCCATTCATTGACTAACACTAGAATGTTAGATATTTCCTATAAAAAAAAACACTAGAACGTTAGATATCATATTAGAACCATTTGAAAGTTAAAATCATATCAACCATTGAATCAAAGCGAAACATAAGTACACCATTTATACTTTCTATAATAAAAAAAAAAACGAATAGTAAATTTCCAACACTAAATTCACAAGAAAAATGTTGAATCTTAGATTTCATAATAGAATCATTTTTAAATAAGATAAGATAAGAAACAAATCTGCTTTTAGCAAACAACAACCTCTACTCCCACACAAGGAGATTTGAATCCTCAACCTCATTTAGAGGTGAGAACATTCCAAACTAATGGAGCTACCACTTGGTTAGTGTCGTTGAAGCATTAATTTAAAGTTGAATAAAAATAAATCCAACAACGAATAGTAGTTGGCAATGGGCTGTAAGGGCAGGTGAGGTGTGAAAATGGGAATAGTTTGAATGAAGGGCACTATTATCATTTCACAAAGAGGCATTAGTAGGAAAAATAATTAATTTATTTATGTAGGTGCGCAAATCAAAAGGTCGGGTGCAAATAGTGGTGCCCAAACAAAAAGGCAGCCAAACTACAGAAGTTGGACTAGTTATGTAAGTAAATAGATAAGATATCTATTGTTATACAAACGTACATCGAGAACACAAATAATTAGGGAATTTTGTTCATCTTGATGCAGAAAGGAACTTCATAACAGAACTTGTTCAAATATGACTTACCAGCGGTGTCAATCATGTCATCAACCATGACTGCTACCTTTCCTTTTACATCACCAATCAGATTCATCACCTACAACATCCAACAGAAGGTTATTCAGAAGAGACGTGTATACAAGTTTCACACCATTTCTTCAACAATGAGAAAATATGAGTCAATAGCAAGGTGAAGGAGAAATTGTACTATGTACTTATTAAGGGCAAACAAAATTAACTAACATCAAGCCCTAGTTCTCATTCATTCAAAGGCACTATTGAGTTTATTGAACATTTCCTAAGCTTCTTTGGTAAAGCACTCTTGACGTCTAATGCAAGAATTTGGTTTAACTTAATCAAGTGAAGTCCTGGGTAAGATGATATGTTCCATCACTAATTTAGGAATTGCATGTGCCCACTATAAACGAAGTACCTACAGCTTCGACAGCCAAATATAAGAGCAAATAAAACCACCCGAAAATCAAAAGCAACAGTTTTAAGAGGTTGTACTGCATTGCATCATGAATTATGAAAATCATGAACAAAGTAACAAACAGCCACAAACAAAATAAGAGTAGAATTATAGAGCAAAGCATAATTTCCCTCTCATCAATCACATGGGAGAAACAAGTTTCGAGACTTCGAGTCTTGTGGAACGCATAATAAATGCTACACCTAGGTGATATTTAGTCCAAGTCTGTCATGGATCTTGGTAAAATAATCCAGGTCCACTATGGATCCATGTAGTTATGTGGGCCCATCAGACCCACTAGGCTCACCTAGGCTCCATGGCTTCACTCTGACCCATCTGGGTTCTATAAATCCATTATGACCGATTAAGTATGTCCACTAAACTTCCATAAGACTAAGAGTGCTCTCGTGAGCTTCAAATTGGGATAAAGATGGCTCTTGAGGGCGCAGAGTTGCTCCCATAAAGCTTGTTATCAAAAAGAAAACAAACTCATTATTAGATACTAGACTTCAATTTCTTGTGAAACAATTACACCAAAACACACAATTTAAACTAAGATGTAACCATAAATTTTATGGCAGTTAGATAATCAACTGAAGCTAAGAGAAAAATCTATCACGACAATTTCCCTAACCACGAGTGGTACATATCTCTCATCTGAATGATACTGAGCAGTAAGATTGACCCAACAAAGATTATTTAGTCTAAAACAAAAATGCAAGATAAATGAACAGACCTGTATAAGACTATGACGATTTCTCAAGAAATATTATTACTGCAGAATTTAATGGCATATACTAAGCAATTATGGCGCCAAGAAGATAAACAATTTGGACTATTTGAACCTAACATGGCTGGCCAAATTCCCTGTTTAAGGTCATGCCAACATTGCAATGCCTCTACATAGAATAAATGATTGTACCATCTAAAACTTAGAACAATTCACAATTACTAGTTGTCTTTTACAAAGGACAGCCCCTTTGTAAAAGACAACTAAAAATTGAACAAAGACAAGGAAAATGAAAAATAGTCAAAATAAAAAAAAACATTTAAGCAAACTTTCTTCAGCTATTAAGCCCAAACGGAAAAAAAAAAAAAAAAAAAAAAAGAAACTTACTTCAGCTACATTATGTCCATGACGCCTTTTATCAACAATGGCTAAAGGTGCATCAGATAATTTTTTGGCAAATGCACGTGCTCGAGCAACACCTCCAACATCAGGTGAAACCACCACCAAATCATCAGAACATATAGTCTTGCTGGCTAGGTAATCAAGAATCACAGGCTACAAAAATATATATATATATAAATATAAATAAAAAACATAGAAAAAGTAATTCAAACAAACCCAAACCTTAATAGAATATGACAAAAATGGAAAAAAAAGGAGAAAAAACATATGCGGGCATATTACCTGGCCATATACATGATCCACCGGAATATCAAAGTAGCCCATAGACTGTCCAGAGTGAAGATCACAAGCAAGAACTCGATCAGCACCAGCTTTTGTTATTAGATTCGCTACCAATTTGGCCGCAATGGATTCACGTCCTTGAGTCTAAATAAGATCATGTAAATTGGTACAATGAATATCGTGTCCAAACTCAACCAAATATTGAAACAACTGAATATTATAAAACTAGTAATTTCTTGGTGTTTAGAATGATGTCACGCAGAGAATTCAAGCTGGATGGTAGAAATGGAGGAGTGCAACATGTGTGCAAGGTTCGAAACTTCGACTACTCCTATGACTACGTTCACTTAAAATTCGGAATTAATTCGAGGAAGTTAACTTCAACGATGGAAGTTAGGCAAAAATCCACCGGTGTACAAAAGTTTACGGAATTTCACTTTAAATGCTAGAAAACTCAAGTTTCTTCGTAGAGATGCTAGAAATATACGTAATCATACAACAATCCATAAAACTCATGTCATTGGAGGATATTCCGAATTTTAAGCATATTTCTAGCATAAGCGAAGTTTTAGTCGAAGTTTGCTCAACTCCACAAAACGTAACAATTTTACTTCATATTTTACTAACTTCCATCAATGTTTTCAAAATTCGGTCGAAGTTAGCCGAAGTTGAATCGAGTTTTTGCATTTTTTCTACAGCCTTTGAACTTTGCTTCGCTCACCTCGAAATCGACAAACATTGCCCGAACTTTGGTGAAGTTTGTCGATTTTTTAAACCTTGCATGTGTGTGATAGAAATATGTCTACCAAGTTAAGCGAAAAATTATTTAAGATCGCAATTAGGCCAGCTCTGCTCTATGAAAGTGATGTTGGGCGGTAAAGCAACAACTACATAAAATGAACGTAGCAGAAATGAGAATGCTTAGGTGGATGTGTGGTAAAACTCGTACAGATAGAATAAAAAATACAAATTTTCAAAGACAAGTAGGAGTAGCACCAATTGATACAAAGATTAGGAAAGGCGGTTGTGGTGGTTTGATCACCTCTAAAGACGACCTACAAATGCCCCCACTAGAAAACTTGACTAAATAGAAACTAAAGAAATTCGACGAGGTAGGGGAAGACCAAAGTTAACTTGAAACGCATTACTTAGGAGGGATTTGAATGGTTTGGAAAGCTCGCCATCAATTGCACTAAATCGTATACAATGGAAGAGTTTGATCCATGCAGCCGACCACAATCAATTTGGGATTGAGGCTATGTTGTTGTTGTTGTTGTTGTTGTTGTTGTTGTTGTTGTTGTTGTATAATTTGGTCGTTAGTTGACCCAAACTAACATAATGAATTCATACAATATAATCAGGTTCCTACCCACTAAAATGCATAACATTTAACCATCAATTCCCAACATATCTACATAAACAGAAGATTATCCGAACACCCATCAAATACATTACATAACCACATAAACAGAAGATTACCTGGCCTTCAATCTTGGTCTTGATTTATGGAAAAGAAAATCAAGACCAAGATAGAAGGTCATCAATTAAAATTAGACAGCAACATCTAAATGGAGTCTCACGCTATCAATAGACTTAGAAACAAACAAGAAACACAAATGCTAGTATATGTTAGATAAATTGAACTGTCGCTACCATTATTTTGCATTCTAATATTAGATGAAAGGAACAAGTAAATAATAAAAAAAACCTAATAATTAGCATTTATGAGATTAGTCACTTTTATAGACTAATCGCATTACTCTAGTTTATACTCTTACTATACTTTTTTCATTAAAATAAGAGAATGGTAAAACATTTTGAGGATCTTTAGAAGGATGTTCATCATTAGCTTTTGAGAAAAAAGAGCACACCTTTCTGTCTGCTCTTGCATATCCAAAATATGGAATAACAGCAGTAATATTTTTTGCTGAAGCTCTCCGACAAGCATCAATCATAATGTGTAACTCCATGAGATTTTCATTAGCAGGAGGGCATGTTGGCTGCACTAGATACACATCACATCCTCTTACACTTTCTTGAAGTTGAACATAAATTTCGCCATCAGCAAACCGCTTTATCTTTATCTTACCAAGCTCCAAGCCCATGTAGCATGCAATTTCCTAGTGAGACATGATCATATATAACCAGTTTAGGAAACTTGAACACTGGGAAAACAATGCATGTGGAACCAGTTATGATATGGTAATGAAGGATAAGAGGGAAAGATATTAAGTAGAAGAAGAGATAAAGAATTTTCAGCAAAATATTAATCTTATTCAATGTTCTATCTCTTGAAAAATACAGCAGACAACTATATATAGAACCAAAGTCCTAATAATCCTAATACAATTAGGAATTTTATGTCCTAATGACCTTCTAAAATTACATTAAATAAAGTAACGGAAATAAGTAAAACTTATTGGTTCTAATAATACAAAAACTTTTAATCCTAATCAAAATATAAACTAAACTTATAATCTTACAAAGGACTTAATAATGAAAACTTCTACTCTAATTCAATCACTAGTTCTTCGCTTGTAATGTTTTGGATAAGGCTTTACAGGTCCTACATCAATATGCCCCGGCTCGAAAGAACTCGACTTCAACGAGTTTTTTTTTTTTTTTTTTTTTTGAAGAACTCCAACAAGGTAGCAGCAAGATAGCTCTCCAAGAGATCACAATCAAGATGCATGAACTCATCCTCATAAATCCAATAAGCATCAGAAGTTGGACTATTCCTCTAAGTCGCCAAATATTGACAATATCCACCATCAGAAGAAGATACAATCTCATTATCTAAGAAATTAGTAATATGCTCAAAAGATGCGGAAGTAGGTAGAATGCGCAGGCCCGAAGCTGTAGAAGATGAACCTATACGAATAAAATTTTGCAAAGGAGGCTCAAAAGTACCTCTATAAGGATACTGGCAAGTCAAGTACATAGGCATTTGGTCCAAGTTTTCAAAGGATACGAAATGAGCCAGAGGTTCGGGCATGCAATTTCTTAAATGAATGTGGAGGGTATCGCTTGGGACGAATGTGGAGGATATGTTTGGTAAAAGACTCAGCAGAAAAAGAGGTACAACAATTTGGTGGTAATAGAAGAAGATGCACAAGCTAGCGAGGCCGATGACCAAGGACAACCTTTAAGGGAGCCAATCTAGTAGATCGGCTAACTAAGCTATTATAGGTAAATTCAACAGTAGGTAACGATAAATCCCGATTACCAGGTTTCTCACTCACAAGACACCTAAGCTAAGAACCTAAACTACGGTTGCCACTTTCGTCTGACCATCAATCTAGTGATGAAAAGCTTAGTACCAACAAGTTTCCATAGTGTTTTCCAAAAATAACTCACAAATTTCACATCCCTATCAGACACTAATGAGGTAGGCAACCCATGAACCCTAACAATCTCCTTAAAGAACAACTAAGCAACATGAGAGGTATCAATAGATTTGCTACAAGGAATAAAATGTGTCATTTTGGAAAACCTATCAACAACAACCAAAATTGAAACATGACCACGGGCCATTATAGACAATTTGAGGACAAAGTCCATACTAAGATGTAGCCAAGGTGTATGAAGAAACAATCCTAGTAAACCCTTCTCCAAAGAGCTATAGACTTCTCTACCAAAGCGACTAGCAAGACAACTAGCATGTAATTCCAAAAATAAAAACTCACGAAGTAATGTACCAGAGAATACATAAGTGACTACTACAAAATAAGAAACCATCAAGAATAAGAAATTCAATATGAGAGTTACAATTTTCATCCAAAATATCATGGTAAATATGACCAAAGATAGGACAAGTGGGATACTCATTTTTAATCCTATCAAAGCCAACAACACTAACACTAAGTGACTGAAGGATAAGAATAACACAACCAAGGCATTAGCAAGTTTAGTATTAACTCTCGCACAATGATGTAGAACAAAAGTATACTCCTGAAGGAATGCAACTCAATTAGCATGTCGTGCAGTCAAATTTCTTTGAGAATTGATATACTTCAAAGACTCATGATCAGAATAAAGAACAAAGTCATGAGGTAACAAGTAGTATCTCCAATAACGAAGGGACTACAAAATAGCATAGAACTCTTTGTCATAGGTAGAATAACATTGTTAGGATTCATTGAGTTTCTCGCCAATGTTTTCACGGTGCCGCCTAGGCATCGCCTAGGCACCCCTTAGGCCTTTGGGGGTTTCCACTGCCTAGCCCTTAATAAGGCAACCAGTGGGCCAAAAATAATTATTAAAAAAAATTATTAAAAAAATTTATTTATTTATTTATTTATTTAAAAGATTATTTATTTTTTAAAAATATTTTTTCTTTCAAAATGTATGAAAAATGTGGAGTTGAAAATATGGTAATGAGAATGTGCAGGTGAGAAAGTATGCCCCTTACTAGGGGTCTCTAAATAAATTAAATTATTTCTTAGGAAGGTCTAACTAAATAATTTTTTCGCTCGCCTAGGCGCTGCTAAGCAGCGCCTAGGCCCTGCCTCAACTAGGCGGGGCAAAACCGCTTAACACTGCCTCGCCGCATTGAAAACATTGTTTCTCACTAAAAAATGCAATGGGATGACCTTCTTGACTTAATACTCCCCCTATAACTATGTCAGGCGCATTACAAGAGACTTCAAAGAATTTAGAAAAATTAAGATGACATAACACAGGAGCGTCAGTCATTCTGCACTTGATTTCTTCAAAGGCTTTCTAGGCACCAAAAGTCCATTTGAACACACATTTCTTCATACAAATCAATTAGAGGAGCTATAATGAAAAACATCTATAGAATGCGGCTAATCCATGAAAACTGCGGACCTCAAACAAGCTAGCGGGGGTAGGCCAATCACGAATAGCTTTCACCTTTGCATGATCAGTTGAAGTACCATTAGAAGACACAATAAAACCTAAGAAAAGGACATTAAATTAAGGAAATAACACTTAAGGAGGTTAACATAAAGCTTACTCAAATGTTTATCCTAAGACTAACTATACTGTAGAACGTCACCAAAGTAGACAACCAAGAATTTGCCAAAAGAACACAAAATATGAGTCATAACCCTCGTAAAGGAACTAGGCCATTAGACAACTGAAAACCAACCACTCATAAAGATCATATTGAGTTTTAAAAGCAGTCATCTACTCATTACCTAGTCGAATACGTAGTTGATGGTATCAACTACGCAAATAAGTCTTGGAAAACCACTTAACACCAACCAACAAACCACTCAAAACTTTTGAAAGAAAAAACTTGTATCCATAATTTATGGGTGTACCGCCTCCCTTTCCTAAAAAAAAAAAACTTGTATCCATAATATATAAATTTTCATTTTTTTCTCATAGATATTGGTTTATGACTCTAGTCTCTGCATTGAAGAGCAAACGAAAACTTCCCTAATTGCACTTTGTAACTCAACAATATATATGTAGGAGTAAAATTGCAAAAGCTAAATGATTGTGTAGTGGGTTAGAAAGTAAAGGGCAGTGTAAGTGTTAGTTCAAAAGTCTGCGTTGATGTATAATTGAAAGTCACTCAGCTCTTTTTGTCTTTTAAAGAGACGAATGAAAACATCATGGTGATGCTTTTGGCCAGCACACACAAGTGAACTAAATCGTAATTAGATGAATTTGGATACCTCAATGAGCTTCGACTCTAACTTTTATTATCAAAACAAAGCTTGAAGTTCTTTTTATGCTTAATTCTAGGGTCCACGTTTTTAGGTTCTTATCTATGAATATACAAATTCCAGTAGATCACTCGATAGATGCAATCTAAACAGTTCCGATCTACTCAATGACAAGACATGCTTGATCACTCTTGAAACTTGAACACTTGTCAACTAGATGTCTCGAGTAACATGGTGGCAAACACAATTATCCTCAAATGCACTGTTGTACACTATAATAGAACTCATCAATGATCTAGATATAACTCAATCATTAATACATATTCTTCTTGGTTTTTGAAAACATAATAGTCTCAAGTTCCTTGCAATGATCTAGATTTCTTGGAGTCTTGATCCCATGTACAAAGAGTCGGCCCTAAGCAGGGGCCGATGGGGCAACAGCCAAAGGCCCCCATTTTTTCGGGGCCCCACTTTTTAAGTTTTTTTATATTTAACCCTTATGTATACATTATATCTGAAACAAATTTATAATTTATTAACAAAAATAAATTTGAGCAAATCTAGTTGACCTAAAATGGACACGCACTTGTGGGTGTCCTTTAGATACAAATCGATTTTTGTGTGCATACATATCGATGCATAAATCAATGAACACCCACAAATGCGTCCCCATTCCGCATCCCAATTTGGGTCAACTTAGTATTTTCCTTAATTATATATGTACCATATTAGTAACTATTTTAGAAAATCACGAAGTTAAAGAATATCTTGGACGCATCAAAGAACCATTGTATAATATTTTGGAAATTGATTTCTTTACATGTTTTAATATTTATAAGTAAAATTAATTAGATGAAAATTTTAAAATAAGAACTTAAAAACTAAAAAAAAAATACTCACAAAAAGATAAACTAAAAATAAATAAATATAATCTATGAAAACTCAAAACTTGTTTCTGTTAGGCCTACAAAAAAAATTGTTTTTGTTTTCTCCATTTTCCTTCACTCTCTTACGCACGTGCACTCGAGCACTAATTTAATTATTTTATCAATTTTCTTATCCAACGGTTGATTTGTGATTTGGTGACCACGACTTTAATGGTGTATGTTGATTTTATTCCAAAATTATTTAAAAGTCATCATTAATTTATTTTTATCCAAAATTATTAATATCATGTATTTCACGGGATGAAGCTACAATGTATTCAAAAGAATTATACTAAATAACAAAAAATAGTATTTTACTATCCCAAAAAAAATCACTGCTGTATAGTATATGCAAAATTAAGTGGCCCAATTTTATAACTTTGCCCCGGGCCCCCAACTACTTCAGACCAGCCCTGCATGTACATCAATTGATTCATCAAATAAATATAAAAAAAAAACCATGATTGTCAAGAAAAAATTGACAAGATTAAAAAAAAAAACCATATTAAAAGACAACAATGAAAAAGTTTGAATAAAATATATAAAGCATAATATAAAATTCACTAATTCCAACTCTTAGTATTTCTTGTAAGAGGTATGCAACTACAACAACAATATAAATACATGCAAGATGGACAGATTTCAGCGAGATCGAGGAAGAGAAGTGAGATTGATTGCCACTGTACTTGATTGAGATTGACACTCTAAATTTCAATTGATTGAGACATTCAATCAAACAATTGATACTCATTCAATCGAAAAGAGAGAAATGTCAGAATAAAAGCATAAAGCATACTAAAAATTCACAAGGCACAAAAGTCAGCGATCCACCGATTCTTGCTCTTAGTATCCACCACTAATTAATAGCAGTTGATAATAAGAAAATCAACTCTGAGTCTCTGATCTGGAGAGGAAGTTCATTTTGATTTCGGAGAAGCACTATGATTTTGGGAGATTGAGAATTCTAATTGAAAGGGACAAAATCATAACTTCGCTTATGGTCGATGAAATATAGATTCGTGCTTTTATAATATTGATATATATATGGAATGACTATTAGCACCTTTACACCTTATATCAGACCCCATTTTATTTAGTGTTATTTATAGCCCACAGTAAGTTAGTTCATGTTCTGACCACCCCTTAGTGAACTCCCCAATATACCCCTAGCATAATTTGCCCCCGTCACTCCCCAAAGAAACCTTCTTTTTATCTTTGTGATCTTCAACCTCCAACCCCTTATTGCACATCATCTTCTTCTCCCCTTAACTCAATTTGCTCCATATTGCATTCCAAGATTAATTCTTTGATCCTTAAAAGGTAAGATTCAATATAAATAAATGTTCTAATTATTCAAGAATGCATTCAAGAATGTGAATCAAATCTCGACCAAATACTATAATCAAGATGTTGCATTTGGTGGTGAGTTGTTGAGTGTATGGACAAAGACATGGGAGGGGTGTAGAGATTAAAAAGTAGAAGAGAAAATGAGATGAGTTTATAATTAAAGTGAGATTTAAGTAGAAGGGATAAGGTGAGTGTAGTGAGTGGAATTAGAGTTGGGTATGAGTTTAAGGTTTCATTTAGGGAAGGGTGTAGAGAGTGGAAAGTAGAGGAGAAAAGGAAATGGGTTCATGATTTAGAGTGGGGTAATTTATGTAATTTTGCCTAAAGACATTTTAGTTTTAAAATGTATTGAATTAAATTGGGGGGGGGGGCAATAGTTGCTCCTATATATATAACATAATTATAAGTACAACAATGCCTCATATTTTAATTATAAATAACCCGGATATTGAATGAGTTATACTTTGGATGAAAAGAGTGAATCCATAATCACTCAAAAACCATTGCAGTCACAATCAAGTTGACTTCACTAAAGAAAAAAATTGTTATTGTCTTTTCATTTTTATTGAACAAGAATTGCAAAATGTTTGGTATTTGGATTACGAATATTACAAAAGCAGGATAGATTGCCAAGGAGTAGAATGGAAATGGATGTGTAAATTAAATTTCCTAGTGTAATGTTTGAAGATAGAAAGGTGGCTGTTAAGGCTGCATGATCAATCAACTAGGACTAGGTATGAAATCAAATATCATAAATTTGTTCAGTCACGAAAGAAGTTTGGCAACTAAGAACTACAAGGAAAGAAGTTTGGCATAGACGGTATTCTATTTTAAGAAGGCTTAATAGGCAAATACATCCTAACATTTCAAGATTTTTGCAAAAATATCATAACGTTTCAATTTTTGCAAATCCCACTAGAAAACTTAACTCAATAGAAACGGTAGAAATTCGACGAGGTAGAATTAGACAAAAGTTAACATGGGATGCATTAATTAAGAAGGATTTGAAAGGTTTGGAAAGCTCACCATCAATTGCACTTAATCGAACACAATGGAAAAGTTTGATCAGTGTAGCCGACCCCAATTAATTTGGGACTGAGGCTATGTTGTCGTTGTTGTTGTTGTTGTTGTTGTTGTTGTTGTTGTTGTTGTTGTTGTTGTTGTTGTTGTTGTTTCAATTTTTGCAAATATATCCTAATCTTTTAGTTTCACGTAAATTGTATCCTTGTTTGTAATTATTATGTATCAAGCCACAATCAAAGTGATGAATGGTCAGTAGATTATATACCAATTCCATTTATATGATATAATATTCTCAATTGTATGCATAATTTATTATATTTTTAAGTGTAATTCGCTAAAAATAGGAAGTGAGGATACAATTTACAAGAAATCAAAAGGTTAGGATATTTTGCCAAAATTCAAACGTTAGAATATTTTTGCAAAAACTTTGAAATGTTAGGATATATTTGCCTATTAAGCCTTCTAAAAAATATGAAATAAAGTGGGGGTACTGAAAATGACAGCAAAATAGATCAATTCATAATTTTAAACATTCATCGCCAAACTCTTTCTCAAAATTTACCTCTTCGCAACAAAAATAACCCCAACCACAACTCAAATTACTAAGAATTAAATTATTTCAGACATGAATAAACATTAAACTTTTGAACTTATTTTTTACTTCTGAAAATAAAAGAAAATGAACTTTAAAACAATAAAAGATTTCCAGGCAGTACTTGTAAACTGTAGAACTACATGAATTTAACACGCAATCAATATGAAGAACTTCAGGTTAGGGCACTACAAGAAGATATCTGTATACCTGTGAGAGCGCCGTATTGGCGGTGCCGGAGAAGATCCGAAGCCTTGTGTCGCCCTTATCAATAGTGTTTTCAGATTGAGTCGAAGTGAAGAAACTGGGCATGGGACTGTTGGACTCGTTGAGCACTGGAATGCAAGGCTTTCCATTGTTGTTCGATTTCAAGGGCTCCACTGAGTGAGACCCCTGCACACACCACAACCAATAATCAATTCACAAAATTTCAAACCAAAAAGGAGAGAGATTTGGAGGAGAAATTGTGTACGAACCGCGAGGTTTACGAGGGAACAGTGACAACGAGAGCCGAAAGAAGAACGAGAGAGCAGAGAAGTCGCGGTTGAGCAAGAAGAAGAAGAGAGGCTTAGAGACGCCATCTTTGTCGTTCGATTAGATTGGTTTGTCTACAGACAGTGGCTTTGTGTTCCCAGCGTTCGAATAAGTACCAAAACGTTCGAATAAGTACCAAAAGAGGGGACGTTTTGTTGGCGGTGAAAACTGAATAGAGTCAGGGTGGGAGTAGCCGAGAAGAGATGGACTTCATCGAGACGTGTGATTTTCAATATTTCTACGACTCTCTATCGGGAGAGGATTTGCTAATTAAAGTTGGGGAGGATAGTTGGTACAATTCACGGGTAACAATTTAATTTCCGGATCCGACCTGTCGCTCCGAATTAAAATGGTTCAAACAATGTCTTTACAAATTTAGATCGAACAAAAAAATTTATCCAAATTTAAAATAGGGACAAATACGAGTAAGGCCTTGGAACTACAAATCCAACTCGGACCCGATTTGAATATATATATATATATATATATATATATATTTACTAGTTTTCGGTACGTGATACGGACGATCTTGCGCGCTTGCTATGCTTGTAGGAAGTTTTTTTTAATAATTTAATAAGTAAATATGAAATTGTAATTTAAATCTAAAATTTTTCCAAAATGACCAAATTGTATATTAACAAAGTAGATAATTAACATTTTAAAGTAAGGAATTGAATATTTGAACAACTTTCAACTCAAGAAAAAAACTATGCATCCTAATAAAAATGTAAATGAAAGAATCATATGTTCCGATGTTGACTTTTCGTCGTCATCATCATCCTTGAAAGTTAAAAAAATATAAGAGTTAGTGTAACACATTACATTTATTTAGCAAAATTAATTATGATGATAAAGTTTTTATTTAATTAAAGTTTAAATAACATACTTGATCAAGTAGTATTTTCTTTGTTTTTTTAGTTTGAGAATCTTCCAAATAAGTGTCAATTCTCTTCTTTTTAATTCTTTATCCACAACGTCTTCTTGATTTGTTTGAGGCTTTGAATGACATATATTTATCAATGTGTAACCTTCCCCCTTTTTATTGAAATTGAAGGAAGTTAGTTTTACAAAGAATGTAAAACTTCTTCCTACAATTTTTTTAAATTCATGTGGAACATTATTTTTGAGTTGTGTACCCTAATTAAAGTAGAAAGAGAAAATCTAATGTAAGAAAAAATAAAAGTTTAAAGTTAATGAAAGTTGCAAGTGTCATTATCATGATTTGTTGTCATTAATTATTTTGGGTAAATGACTCAATACCATTCAAACAACACCTGATAATTCTATAGTTGTGGTTTTCACCTCTCTCATTTCCACTTTTGAGGCAAATTACCACCTTTTTTTAGGGTCGAGTGATCCGATCATTCATATTTGGCTACAAAAATAATGAAAATAAAGTTCTACATTGAATGTGATAATGCTTACGCATCAGAAGTTGAGAACTTGGGAGTTGAGGCATTTATACAACTTATGAATGAATATTTCTTGGGTGGAAGTTTTTTAGTTGGAAGGCTTTGTCCCTACAAGCAAAAATGGCATAATCAATTGAGCATTATGTTTAGATTAATGGTGATTGTAGAAGAGATTTGACATTAATGTATATATACCACAAGAGTATCAAAGAACGAGACTCCCTATGCATGGTGCTTGCATCGACAGTAAGTATCTAAAGCGTAATATTCGATAGTACTGTTAGATGGACCTTAATATATTGTCGGTTGAGCAAACAATGATAATCCCTGCATATACAACGTGGAATGAACCGATAGTAATTCCATCGTTGAATTAATCAAAAGGAGATCTTCTAAGCAATAGTGACAAAACATCAACTTGATCAATTATTGCATTATCAAAGGCGTCCAATATATGGGCGTCAAAACACTATCCTCCATCTGGAAGGGCGTCCTTACACATTTTGTAGGCACCAACACGTGCTTTTGGCAATCCGCCTTTAGCTATTCCTTTACCATGACCAAACATGCTAGCTCTAGGAACAAATCTGTCCCCTGCTGTTGACTAGGTATGAGTTCCATGCCCATATTCATCTCTTGCAGATATCTCAACCGTTACACTATAATTCATTTCCTTTGCATATGTTTCATATCCAACATTGAAGTATTTTGCTCTAATTAGCTTCCTGGCAATATGATTCAAACATATATAAGAAGCGAAGATTTTTTTATAGGTCATAATTGTAGACTTGTAGTAGGCAATGTAATATAATTAAGGAGATATGGAGAGTTTGTCGAAATCTATTTCAAGGAACGCTTTTCTTGGTGTCATTCTGACATGAACCTCGCCATTTATTTGGAATCGGTCCCAATTCATGGTCGTTGAAGCTGTGTGATTCAGGCTACACCCCTACAATATTGACAAAACAAACATGATACAATATACTAATTGAAAAACAAGCACTATTGTATTGTGAAACCTTAAATCAGGTTCAACTTGCTAACCATATATACCATACCTTGAAAGTTTAAACTTCCAAGTTAATAACCATATATACTACATAATTGGGTTAAGTTTAATTACAATCCAAGTTAATATAAAAAAGTAAACAAATAAATAGTGATTTATAGTGGTTCCACTTTACAACAAAAGTGGTATCAAATTCAAACACAAGCAAGCCACCTAGAGCCTAACTCTTATGCATGCAAGTGTGAGCATAAATGGAATATGCAAAGTATGTTACTGATGTTGATGCAAATTCCAAATCAAATCGTTTCAAAAACTTAATATATATGTGTGAAACCGATTTCGAGTATAAGAACAAAAGTTTAGCAAGAATCAAGTTTAAGTGCAATACTTTTGTTCAAATCAATCTCGAGTTTGATAAGATAAATTTAAGTACAAAAACTCCAGAGAAGATGTTGTTACAAATTCCAAATTTGAAATCGTTTCAAAAACTTAATACATTTGTATGAAAACCGATTTCAAGGCTAAGAACAAAAGTTTGACAAGAATCAAGTTTAGGTGCAACACTTTTGTTCTAATCAATCTCAGAGTTTGAGAGTATAAATTTTAAGTACAAAAACTCAGAGAATATGTTCAAACACACATATCAAAATAATTTTCAGATCAATTACTCAGAATATATAGATTAAGCACAAGTGAGATTTATAGATCTAGAAATTTCTTACAACCAGAAGAATGAAAGAAGAGATCACTGAGTGAGTATTGAACTCCTTTTGAAAGCCTCAAAGGTCTTGGATATGTGAGCTAAAGAACAAACCACCGAGATCTCCCTTATTTCTTCACAAAAATATGATTTCTACCTTGTAGATCTATTGATTTTGAGTGTGTTTGTTCTTGTTGTTTAAAACCAAGTTTGTGGTGGTTTTATAGTGGTAGGAATTCCAATATAGCCGTTTATGACCGTTCTAGGAATCCGTAAAATCGAAAATTCAAATTTCAAGCTTGATTTCCAAAAGTCGAAATTGCAGTAGAGTGCAATTAGCGCGCTAATACTTTGAGTTAGCGCGCTAACACTGCTTAGCGCGCTAATGACATTATTAGCGCGCTAACCGCAGGGACTTGAATAATTATTCTCGTCCTTTGTGTTAGCGACCCTTAAACTTGTCCGGACCTAACCAACCCTTATATAACATGTTATACATGTTTATTATGAGTCATTAAGCCTATTTGGGTGGTCTGGATATTTTTACAAATCCCGAAAACGGAAATTCAAAGTTTCACAACTTATTAGGGGCTTTCCTGCAACTTTTCAGTTTTACATTTCAAAAACAAGTTTTTCTTTTTCAAAAACATTTATAATGATCTTCTAATATGTAAATGACCATTCACACATGATTTCACATTGTTTAACTTCATTTACCTATTTAGGTGTTTAAAATCCACTTTTAAATTTTGAAATCAACTTATGACTTTGAGAAATGATTTCGAAAACATGATGTATGCATGAACTAATGCATTTGGCTTGTGTGAAAGAATTTGTATACCTTACATTGATATTACAAATTGCGGCTTGGACTTTTCTTCTTCATTTCTTCATTTGTGCCGAGTCTTGAACTTGTATTGCTTGAGTACTCTGAACATGTTGTATTGCATCACTTATTCCAACAAGCTTGATTAGTACATTTTCACTTGTTTGTTTCCATCAAAATCTCGGAAAAATGACTAACCACTTAGCCATGGAGAAAAAATGGAGAAAAAACCTGAATGATCTCAGCTAACGAACTATGTTATCAAAATCCAATGCCATAAAATGTCTTTGTGTATTTTGTGAACCTATAAATTAATTACCAACAAAAAAGGTCAAAACAAGCTAGTTATGTGTATTTCATGGTATTTAAGCTGAACTTAAGACCATTGGTTAAAAAACATTGAGTCCCAACTTTATTTAACCTGATTCGACCATTATCATTAATCAAATTCATTATATATATATATTGTAATACACATCTATCATATATTTAGTATTACAAATTAATCGTTTAAAATTTGCCTGATGTTTGTTAATTACTAATTGTCATATAAAATATCTATCTTAAAGTAATAATTACCTTAAATTTCTAATCTAAACACAGTTTATGTCATGATAATCATGAGTTCAATATATAAAATTCATAATTATGCCTAATCTAAGTAAAGAAGTGGTGGTAATTAACAAATGCCAAACAAGGATTATTTAACATATAAAACTACTATAATTTTTGAAGTTATATATTATTATTAATCTCATTGTAGCCAAGTTGAAGATTAGGCCCTAAAATTAGAGATTAAGAATCATATAACATGGAAAGGTATAATAACTGTGTCAATATAAAGAAATTTCTTAGAGTAAATGAATATTAGAGCATGGTGTCAATAGATTGAGCCCTAATTCCATGTACATTAGCCTTCTAATTTGTGGGGTTGAGATTAGCTTTATAATTTGCATAAACAAAAGGGACCAACTCAACATCACTAGAAAAAAGGACAACCAACATAGTGGTTCGAGACATATTTTATTTACAATTGCACCTAGAAATGGAATAGCATCAACAGAATGTTTAAGTACACTAAAATAAATAGTAAAGTAAACATGAAAATACTAAAAGCATACTAAATTTCTAGTACTATTTTTCCATTAAGGCATGAAACTTTCTTCCCTTTCACTCGTTCTTGATGTAGAAATTAAATAAATTCTTAAACATCAGCCCTTTACTACAGACTTAGGGCTTCAAGACCAGCAAGCATCCCTAAGAGTGCACTCTAAATTATCATAAAGAAATTTGCATGTTCTTGTAGAAATGTCTTCAAAATGTATAAGATATATAGTCGTATTAGATCGATTTATCAATTAAAAACATTGAAGATAAACCGGTAAGGGATCTAACATAAGGATCTCTACACAGTGAGGAAGAAAAGAGAATTATTGTGACAACCCCTTCTCAAATTAGGGCACCACTGGGCCAAATCTCATTATTAAGCCCTAATCTCACCATATAGGACCTAACGAAGAATTGGTCAGTCTTTCCAAAACCTTATTACTTACCAATTATTATATTTTAAATGAATATAGACATATACCTATCCTATGTCAATTCATAAATCGAAGTTAATTAAAATTCTACTTACTTAAAAGTTATTGAACGGAAGTCGTAACTAATTAGCGGAAGCTTATAACATGATGCCAAACAATTGTGGAAAAATCAGGAAATGAATATCACATACATATATAATGAAACAACGATATATAACATCATGTGTCTAGTCAAGGTACTACTCACTCAACCCATAATATACAACTGCAAAGTATATGATATTCATATAAAAGTAATACATCAAAAATCAAAACCTACACAATTCTGGTGTAGCAAAACTCTACAGGCTCAGAGATAGTCGTCGATCTTCTCTTTGCCTTGCCTTCTACTCGATGGATTTGCACCCACCGTCATAAAAAGGACGGTAAGTACAAGAAAGTAGAAAGTAACACTGAGAGACATTTGTTCACATTCCCAATTATGCAACACGTATTTAAAATCATGATAATGGCAATTATGCTGAAAAGAGAACATGTAAAGAGATACTTTAGCTAAACACCATGAAATTGACACGTGGCTAAGTAGTAATGACTAAGGGTCGGCCGGTCAGGAGTCCTATCCTAATGCCTATTCCATTATATAAGAATGAAGTAGTGCTCTACATCTCTCTGAAGGTCGAAAATGCGCTATACGCCTTTATAATTATCCCAAATGCCAGTAACAAGGGATGTATATTTTCCAACTACCTCGAGTCTTATAACTCGTGAAATCACCCAAGTTATGCACCAACAACCTTGAGTCACATACCCTGTGTGTTGCGCAAGATAATGGCGAGACCCCGATCACCCTAGAAAGTCTAGTGACCCCGTATGTCTGATAGACCTCTACCATAGAATGTTCATAGGTACAAGAACTACTTTCATTTTTCAAAAGATGACATGGTTTGAGAATCCAACAAAGTAATTGCATGTCTAATGTACAAAGTGTTGGGGCATGTGCCCTAGGTCAATCCATTAACTGTCTTTATGAATACTTTTAGTTAATAGAATAGAGGATTTCTTTTGCTGTTTATTATAATTAATTTGCATGTTTACATTATAATAAGATCCATGGGTATTTATAGAAATATCCTAAATGTCCCTAGTCGATCATTATACTGGGAACTATAATGAATTAAGACTAGTGTGAGTCTTAATTGATGATCATATGATGATTATACGTATATGGATACGAATCAAGATCACGAGTACTTGTTAGGGAACAAAGTCTTGGACCAGGCCGTTATGAGAACATCACATGGATTAAGTCATAGTTGTTTCTCATGATAAGTATATTTTTCATCCTCGACTTGAGATTACCGAGACTTCAACATTAGGAACATAGTGATTTGACACTATCAAACGTTGTCTTTAACCTGGACGATTACAAAGGTTGTGATTGGTTACTATGTGAGCAATGTGATGAAGTTGTGTAATCGAGATAGAATTTGTCCCTCTCATATAAAGAGAGATATCCAATGGATCCTCGATGTGTTAGACTGTTAAAAGGCCTAGTCTAAGTGAATTGATATTGATCAATGTCACTTGGATGTTTTCATCTACCTAGAGATCGAGACTAGTACGATTAAACATGTTGGATGACAATTCCATGCCTTATGTTTGATCAAAAGGATATCGTGTGACAAAAGGATGTTATATACATTATTGATTAGGTTGTTTCGATTTGATATTCGTACAACTTGGGTAGTCATAATGTCTTGCTAGAGGCCGCTTATGACTTGTATACCAAAATGTGTTTTGGTACACCGCTAACGTTGTATGAGCCTATTGGGTCGCACACTAAGAATGGTTTTGCGAGATTTTAAGATGATTCGAAAAATGAATTTTATGTGATAAAATTCATGATAGAAACGTCCTTGTGGTGTATTACACTTATACTTCTTTAAGTAAGGGTATATGTGTAATTTACTTAACCGTCTATATACAAGGGTTGTATAAATAGACGCTTTAAGTTACAATACACATACGAAAGATCAAAAGGCCAAAACTCTATTTTCGTTTTAGAAACGACTTAGGGTTTTTGGTATGCTCTGGATCGTTTTGGAGAGAAAGAAAAAGGTTTGGTATTCTCTCGAAGCTAGCACTTCGAATCTCGGCCACCGTTCGTGTGTGGACTACTAGTAGAGGGCGTTCGTGGTTGGCAGCGCCTTAGAGATCGATCAACCTTCAGAAAGGTATATCGCGACTGAGGTATGATTAAGTTTTTCATGGTTTAAACGTTTTTAATGGAATTAGATTCGGATCCTGTTGGGGGTTTTTGTCAAAATTGTTTTGTAATTTCCTCTGCGTATGAACCCCAAAACCCAACACAAAGGATATAGAATATATATACAATACTATGTAACACCTACTTAATAGCATGCTATTACACTGACTACATGTATTAACAATCAAAATGACATAGCACGTGATTTGGAGCCAATGAAATCATTAAATCAATAATCTACACTATGAAAGCAACCTCATGAAATGAGAAAGGACAACAAGTCATGACATATGGAGTAGAATAGCAAATCAATCCAAATAACTGGAAATGAACATGTAAACAAGAATAGAATATAAATAAATATCTCAATCAGTTTACTTACAAGCCACGCCATTTCCTATGCTATTTCGGCCTCCCGACACTTAAAACTCGTATTTGAATCCTCGTAGCTCTTCCTTAGGTTCTTGATATAATATTATAGGTTTTTGAGAGTGTTTGGACCCTCACCTAGGGTATTAGACTCATTTATAATCTTTGTGAAATTTTTGAAAATTGCAAATTTTTATGCTCCATAGCACCTAATGTGCTAATGACCATGGTTAGCTCGTTAATGATAAAATTAGCGCGCTAGTTTTCATACCTAGCACACTATGTGCAGTAAAACCCGAATTCTACAATCAGATTTCTGTGTTTTCTCTATACATAGGCCATGCCAATGCTCTAGGAACCCTCATACACATTTCTCGAGTTCCAAGACACCATCCACAACATAAGACAACAACAAATATCATCAAATTCATGAACTCATTAATTTGAACCAAGTCTATGGTGTAGAGAAGTTACCTAACTAGATGAACACTAGTTTATCTTGATCTCTCCTTCACTAAATCACTGTTCTTGCTGATCTTCTTCTTCAACACTCCTCATTCTCTCTAGCAAGTTTCCTTCTTAATAAAGCAAATGAAATGAAGTTGATTTGGTTGTATGAGTTGATTACTAGCTTTATATAGTAAGTGAATATGGTTGATTAATAACCATTGATCTCATTGTGCACGCATGTCTCGATGCTCATCTAGTAATACACCTATTAACACATGCCCATTAACTCATGCTATATGACACCAATATGTAACTCCATTGGTATTGAGATGAGTTAACACGTGTCTCGATGAAAATTAAGTGGCTATCGTTTTAACTTACTAACTTAGGTTCATTAAGTGTATAATCAACCATAGCCATGTATAAATCAATGTAAAAGCTTTATATAATCTTTATGTCTACTTACCATACCACTTGCTACCACAGTCCCACACCAGGGCACACATATCAAGGCGCGTCACCGCACATGTCTCGACACCTATGCATGAGTAGGAGTGACTTCATAGTCTACACACGTACGTAACACTAGGCATACATCACCACAAATATAGCACATACCTTGGCCATCTCACCTCGATAACGACACGTATCTCAATGTGGGTCCCACGTCACATGTCATTTGATCCTATTAAGAGACTAAAGTAGAATTAGAAACTCGAACCGTGACAATTCTTCCCAACTAATGAAAATCTCGTTCTTGAAATTAAATTTAACTTAAAATTATAACTTACTCGAAGAGGTATGAAAACCTATCTCGCATATAGTCTTCCTGTTCCCAAGTGAGTTCCGAGTCTCCATGGAACTGCCACTTAACTAACACCTTCGGGATAGACTTGCCTCTCAACTGTTGTACCCTAATTTCTAGGATATATACTGGTTGCTCCTCGTATGATATGTCCTCAATCAAGTCGATCTGACTCAAGCCCACTGTTGGTCTCTCGCCTACCTTTGACTTGGCCAATCGAAGCATAGAAAAATGAAACAATAGATGAATCCTCGATATTTATGGAGTTAAATTTAGCTCATAAACAACCTTTCCAACTCATTTCTTTATCTTGAATGGCCCGATAAATCTCGGTGCTAATTTGCCTTTTAAACCAAATATGTGAAGACCATTTCGAGGAGAAACGTTTAGATACACTAAGGCTCCCTCATTATACATGAGATTGCTGCGATACGTGTCTACATACCTCTTTTTCCTCTCTTGGACTTTTTAGGCTTCTGGTGAATCTATCGTACCTTCTCTATGTGATCAAAAACAATTTCAGGCCCTACAATGTCTCGGTCCTCTAGCTCAGCTCAACAAGATGGTAAACGACACAATTTACCATATAAAGCCTCAAATGGCGCCATCTCTATGCTAGCCTGATAACTGTTATTGTATGCAAACTCACATAATGTTAGGTATTCCTCCCATTATCCATCAAACTCAAGTATATAAGCCCTAAGCATATCCTCGACAGTTTGAATCAACCTTTCAGTATGTCCATTAGTCTAAGGGTGAAAGGTTGTGCTAAAGTATAGGCGCGTACCATACTGCTCCAGCATACTCTGCCATATCGTAAACGTATACATAACATCTTTGTCTCAAGTGATAGTCAATGGTACCCCATGCAGCCTGATAATCTCTCTCTCGAACAATGTGCTCTAACCGGTCGAATGTGTAGTGGGCGGCCACTGGTATGAAATGGGCAGATTTTGTCAATCTATCCACAATCACCTAGATAGAATCGTGTCAACAGTAGTCCTTGGTAGTCCTCTAACAAAATTCATGGCTATGTCTTCCCATTTCCATCGTGGAATAGGAAGTGGCTGTAATAATCCTCTAGTCCTACGATGCTCAGCCTTCACCTGCTGGCAGATTCCACAGTTCTTGATAAACTCCAATACGTCCGCTTTCATCCCATGCCACCAAGAACGTCTCCTCATGTCATGGTACATCTTGGTCCTTCCTGAATGAACAATGAACCGGGAACGGTGTGAATCCTGAAGAACATCATCTCTCAGCTTTACCACTGCCGGTATCCAAAATCTGCCTCTAAATCTAAGACACTAATCAGTTGTCTCCGTGCGGTCATTACAATCAACACTCTGAGTTAACTCACTAAACCTCGGGTATAAATATTAGCCTTCTGACCTTCTGACACCCTATATACACGGTCTGAAGCCTCATCTGTGCACAAATCATCAATCGAGTGTTGGTATGAATATCTAACTGAGTCATCATCACCGCTGCCTCGAGTAATCCATACTCATGCATCATATGACAACTAACCACATCGACATCTCCAGTCGGTATCCTACTCAGCGCATCAACAACTACGTTAGCTTTTCCTAGGTGATACTCCAAAGAAAGACATTTTCCTTAAAAATTCTAACCATATGCGATGTCTCATGTTCAACTCTTTCTATATGAAAAGGTATTTTAAACTCTTATGATTAGTATAGAGTGTGAACCTCTTTCCATAAAGACGATGTCTCCATATCTTTAGAGCAAACACTATCATTGCCAACTCTAAATCGAGTGGGATAGTTCTTCTCATGTATCTTCAACTGAGTAGATGCATAAGCCATTGTGCCTCTATCCTGCATCAATATATAGCCTAGACCTGTTTGAGAAACATCTTTATATACTAGGAATCCCTGTCCAACCTCTAGCAATATCAACATTGGTGCGTTAGTCAACAATCTCTTCAACTGAGAAAATATCTCATCACATTCCTTAGACCAATCAAACTTGACGTCTTTCTAGGTCAATCTAGTCATTGGTGAAGCAAGCTTCGAGAAATCCTTCACGAACTGGTGGTAATGCCCTGCTAATCCTAGAAAACTTATGATCTCCGTAACCGACGTTGGCGTTGACCAATCCATAATAACCTGAATCTTGGCCGAATTTATAGTGATGCTTGCTTCTCCAACAACATGGCCCAAAAATTTAACCAGTGATAGCCAAAATTCACACTTGCTGAACTAGGCGCATAGTCTGTGCTCCCTCTAAGTCTGCAATGTCTCCCTGAGGTTCTGGTCGTGATCCTCTCGCTTCCACGTGTATATCAATATATATGTGATGACCCCTTCTAGAATTAGGGCACCGCTAGGCCTAATCCAATCATTAACCCATAATCTCACCATATAGGACTTAACAAGGAACTAGTCAGCCTTTCCAAAACCTTATTACTTATCAAATCTATCTTATATTAATTCATAAATCAGAGTTAATTAAAATCTTACTTAAAATTTTATTCAGGAGAAGTTTTAACGAATTAGTAGAAATTTGTAACATGAGGCCTAACAATTGTGGAAAAACCAGGAAAAAGATCACATGCATATATATAATGAAATGGCGATATATAAATCATGTGTCTGGTCAAGGTACTAGACACTCAACCTATAAAATACAACCTCAAAAGTATATCATATACATATAAAATTAATACATCAAAATCAAAACCTATAAAATCAGTTGTAGCAATGTTCCATTGGCTCAGAGGTAGTCGCCGATCTTCTCTTTGCCTAGTCTGCTACTCGATGGATCTACACCCACCGTCATAAAAAGAATGATGAGTATACGAAAGTAGAAAGTAACACTGAGAGACATTTAGTTTACATTCCCAAATATGCCGCAAGTATCAAAAAACATGATAATAACAACTATGCTGAAAAGAGAACATGCAAATAGATACTTTAGCTAAGCAAAAAGAAATTGAAACTAGGCTAAGTAGCACTGATCTAGGTCCGGATGGTCTGGAGTCCTATCCCAATGCCTGTTACACTATATACGGATGGAGCTGTGCTCTACATCTCTATGAAGGTCGTAAACTATGCAATACGCTTTTACAATCATCCCAAGTGTCAGCTAGTTGGGACTTATTCTTGCCAACAACCCCAAGTCTTATAACTCGTGAAGTTACCTAAGTTATGCTTCCCATACCCCGTATGCTGCATAAGATCACCCTTGTGGATAGATCTCTATCATAAAATGGTCTTAGATCACCAACTTGAAAATCTAACTGTGACTAATAGCATGTAACAACTATTAGCATGCTATTTCACTGACCATATGTATTGTCAATAAATAATGACATAACACATGAATTGGAGTCGATGAAATTATTTAATCAATAACCTATACCCTGAAAGCAACCTCATAAAATGAGAAAGGACAACAAGCCATGACATATGAAGTACAATGGCACATTAGTGCAAATGACAGGAAATAAACATGTAAACAAAAATGAAATGTCAATAAATATCTCAATCATCTTACTTACAATCTATCTAATTTCCTAAGCTAATCTAGCCTCTCGACAGCTCAAAACTTGTATTTGAATCGTTGTAGCTATTCTTTAGGTTCCTATATCATATTAAAGGTTTTTGAGTGTGTTTGAACCTTTACTTAGGGTATTAGACTCATTTATAATGTTTAAGGAAATTCTTAAAAATTGTAGATTTTATGATGTCATAGCACCTAGCGTGCTAGTGACCATGGTTAGCGCACAAATGACCAAATTATCGTAGTATCAAGCCTAATCTAGCACGCTAATCAAAGTTAGTGCGCTAGCTAACATACCTAGCGCACTATGTGCAGTAAAACCCGGAATTATACAAAAAGAATTCTGAGTTTTCTCCACACATAGGCTATGCAGATGCCTTGAACACCTCCATACACACTTCCAAAGTTCCAAGACATCATTGCCAACATAAAACAACAACATATAACATCAAATTCATGAATTCATGAATTGAGCTAACTCTATAGTGTAGAGAAGTTACCTATCTATATGAACACTGGCTACACTTGATCTCTCATTCATCAAACCCAATGTTTTTGCTGATCTTCTTCTTCTCTAGTAGCTTTTTTCTCTCCAACAGCTTTGCTGAAATGAAAGAGTTGAGTTGCTTCAGTTAATCAAAAGCTTTATATACAAGAATTGGATATGGTTGATTGATAGCCATTGATCCTAATGTGCACACGTATCTCGAGACCTAACTAGTGGTACATCTATTAACATATGTCCCACTAACTCATGCCAAGTGACACCAATAAGTGACTCAATTGGTGTTGAGATGTGTCAATACATCAACCATAATCCCAAATAAGTGACCAATAAGTTAGTAAGATTTAACTTACTAACTTAGGTATATTAATACATAATCAACCATAGCCCAATTCAATTCACTTATAAAAACAATATAAAGCTTATACCAACTTATCATATCACTCTCTACCTCTGTCCCATGCCGGCATGCAACTCGAGGAGCATTCCCACACACGTCTCGACCCCTATTCATAAGTAGGAATGACTTAGTAGTCTACACATATATAATAACTAGGCATACATCATTACAAATATAACATATACCTCGACTATCTTGCCTCGGTCATGACACGTATATCGAAACAGGTCCCAGTTTACGGGTCATTTGATCATGATTAAGAAATTAAACTCAAATTAGAGATTTGGGCCATGAAAATTCTTCCCAACTAATTAAACGTTTTCCTCGAAATTAAACTTAACCTAAAATTATACCTGACTCCAAAAGGTACGGAAACCTTTCTCGCATATAGTTTTCTCATTCTCAAGTGAGTTCTGAGTCTCCATGGAACTGCCACTTGATTAACACCTTCGGGATAGACTTGCTTCTCAACTGCTGTAACCTATGGTCTAGGATTTTTACTGGCTACTCCTCGTAAGATATGTCCTTGATCAGATCAATCTAACTCAAGTCCACTATCGGTCTTTTGCGCTTGCCTTCGACTTGGCTAATTGAAGCATATAAATATGAAACATATCGGATGAATTCCCGACATTTGTGGAGGTAAATCCAGCTCATAAGCTACCATTTTAACCCGTTTCTTGATCTAGAAAGGCCCGATGAATCTCGATGTTAACTTGCCTTTCAGACCAAATATGCGAAGACCCTTCCGAGGAGAAACCTTTAGATACACTGAGGCTCCCTTGTCATACGCGAGAATCGCTGCGATACGTGCTTACATACTTCTTTTGTGTTTCTTGGGCTCCTTTAAGCCTCTAGGTGAATTTGTCATACCTTCTTTACATGATCAACAATAATTTTAGGCCCTATAATGTCGCGGTCCTCTAGCTCAGCCCAATAAGATGGTAAGCGACATAGTTTGCCATATAAAGCCTCAAATGGCGCCATTTCAATGCTAACCTAATAGCTTTTATTGTATGCAAACTCACAAAATGGTAGGTATTCCTCCTATGATTCACTAAACTCAAGTACATAAGCCCTGAGCATATCTTTGAGAGTTTGAATCAACCTCTCAATCTGTCCATCAGAGTGAGGGTGAAAGCCCTTTGACACTTTCTGTGTAGACACTATCTGAAGCCTCATCTTTGCACGAGTCATCATTTGAGTGTCTGTAGGAATATCTGATTGAGTCATCATTACCGCTACCTCGAGTAATCTATACTCATGCATCATATGACATCTAACAACCTCTACATCTCTAATCGTATCTTACTCAGCGCATCAGCAACTAAGTTAGCTTTTCCTGGATGATACTCAAGAGAAAAATCATAGACCTTCTGAAACTCTAACCATCTATGATGTCTCTGGTTTAGCTCTTTCTGTGTGAAAAGGTATTTCAAACTCTTATGTTCAGTATGGAGTGTAAACCTCTCTCCATACAAATAATGTCTCCATATCTTTAGAGCAAATACTACCACTGCCAACTCTAAATCATGAGTGGAATAATATTTCTCATATATCTTTAACGGACGCATAAGCCATTGTGCCTCTGTCCTGCATCAACATACAACCTAAACCTATATGATAAGCATTTATATATAACGAGAATCCTTGTCCAACATCTGGCAATATCAACACTAGTGCGGTAGTCAATAATCTCTTCAACTGAGCAAATGCCTCATCGCGTTTCTTAAACTAATCAAACCTAATGTTTTTCTAGGTCAATCTGGTCATCGATGAAGCGATCTTCGAGAAATCCTTCACAAACTTCTGGTACTACCCAGCTAATCCCAAAAAGTTCTAATCTCCATAAGTAACATTGTTGTTGGCCAATCTATAATAGCCTGAATCTTGGCCGGACTTACGGTGATGCCTACTGCTCTAACAACATGTCCCCAAAACTTGACCCGATGACAGCTAAAATTCACACTTTCTAAACTTGGCGTAGAGTCGATGCTCCCTCAAAGTTTGCAACGTCTCCCTGAGGTGTTGCTTGTGATTCTCTTGCGTCCTTGAGTATATCATTATATCATCAATGAAAACAATTACGAAGCGGTCAAGAAATGGTCTCAACACTCGATGCATCAAATCCATAAATATAGCAGGAGCATTTGTCAAACCAAATGGCATGACTATGAACTGATAGCGTCTATATCTCGTGTTAAACACTGTTATGGACCTATCCTTATCCCTGATCTTAAGTTGATGATACCCTGATTGTAGGTCTATTTTGGAGAAATACTTTCCTCATTTCAGTTGATCAAATAAGTCATCAATCCGTGGTAAGGGATACTTGTTTCTTACTATTACCATGTTCAACTATCTTAATCAATACACGGTCTCAAAGTTCTGTCCTTCTTTTTCATAAATAGGACTGGTGCTACCCATGGTGACATATAAGGTGTGATGAATCCCTTCTATTTTAAATCTTGCAACTGACTCCTCAATTCCTCCAACTCTCTCGGAGCCATACGATACGGTGGTATAGATATAGGTCTAGTGCATGGTACCAACTCAATAATGGAATATATCTCCCTCGGTGGTGGTAATCTAGGTAAGTCCTCTGGAAACAAGTCCAAAAACTCACACACAACCAAAATCCCCTCAAGTCTGGATCCTTGACTCTTTGCTAAAGTGTACAATGAAACCATAGTCTCCATCTCTCCACTAGTCGCAAATCGACCTCGAGTGCCCCCATCTCTCGGTGTATTGCCACTATACTTGAACATCGGATGCTTTAGGGATCTTAAATATCATTGTCTTGCTGAAACAATCGATATGAGCGTGATATGCTACTAACTAATCCATCTTTAACAACGCGTCAAAATTTAAGAACTCGAGAACCCAAGTCTGTAGGTAACTCTACCTTGCCTATCTTCTTTAGACACCCCTCATAAGACAATTAGGGTAAAACCTGTCATCGGCTATAGTGTCCAAAATCAAATGTACGCTAACTCTAACCGATGTTAACGTAAAATGCCAATTATGCGACCAGAAATGAAAGATACTATAGAACCTAAATCAAATAAAACATGTAAGTATCTACCACAAATGGAAACCATACCCTAAATAAGTCTCCGTGTGGCATCTGCTTCAGCTTGTGCTACCATATGTACACCATATCGACTCTATAATGGAATCACGACTACTGGTTGTGCATAATCTCGAATTACATGCCTAACCTGACCACACCTAAAACAAGTGACTAACCTACGCTGACCCTGAATTTGATCCTAGGCCTGCGCCCGTCTTTGCCCATGTCAGGATCTATCTCGACCTTTATCTCTACCTCTGCTTCAACCTTTACCACCCTGTTGCTTTTGACATGATGCTGGTGGTGCTGGTAGAGATGACAAAGTAGTAGTAGGAGCTGACAATGCAGGTCCAATTGGTAGTGGCAAAGGGAGTCTATCGACAATAGTCTGCAATGGAATAGGAGATGATACAAAGGGTATAATTACTGTAGATGTCCCAGATCTTTGGGAACCTCTATCCCATCTCCTATGTCCATTGCCCCTCTATCTCCTCTACTCATACTCTGCAACTTGGTCAAGTGTTAATGTTGGTACTAATGGTGTCTTATCGGCAACTCTGCCTAAATAGTAGGTCATGTGAGAAAGCTCACACTCGTAAATCTCACTCGAAGTCCTGGCACCAGAACTAACTACAAAAATTTAATATCTGGCCTCAATCCATCTCTAAAGTGGTAAACATCATATTAATCTTCTATCACTAAATCTCTAGTGAACTGCCTCAAATAGTCATATCTGTCTCTATAGCTCATCACTGTATCATTAGCTCCTTGTCTTAGGTTTATGAATTCCTTCCTCAACCTCTTCATCACTATGGTGGGAAGTACTGCTGGTAAAACTTCCTCTTGCAGGCATCCCATGACTCAAACTCCTATTCAGAAGCTATCGTTGCACGCCACCATACATCAACATCTCTTTGTAGAGTGTATGACGAAATCTCAGCTTAGAGTCTGTCCTCAATCCTCAAGACTCTGTGTAACTTCTCCTGAAATAGTACCCATTTCTCGATCTTCTCAAAGTCTCTCTGACCATCAAAGTAGACTGTCTTCAGTTTGATGAAATCCTTCACCAGCTTAACCTCTCCTGTCGAACTAGAGGATGGAGGTGTGAAAGACGGGGAAAAAATTATCTCTATGACGGGAACTATCACTACCGGTATAGTCTGTACTATTGACACTACTATCGGTATTGTGGGAGTAATCGTGGTAGTAGGGGCTGGTGTTTGTGCTGGTGGAGCGAAATGTGAAGTCATCATAGAAATGAACTTTGCTAACTGTTGTCCCTAGGTAACTACTCAATCAAATAGCCTCCAAAAGTCATCTGCTGATAGAATAGGAGGTTGACTGCCACTAGCACCTGCGTCCTTGGCGTCGCGTGAATTGACCATTAGTATCTGCATGTTGATAGCGAACGCGAATTAGCTACTGCGCAGATAATGCATACATACATATAGAAAACTAACATGTACATATAAGACATCCCCATCTCACTTTCACCCACTTCCCAACTAATGGTTTCTAAGCATGGATCATTCGGTTTTCCATAGCAAGAATTTATGTTTTCCCTGTTTAAATTTTTATTTGTTACTTGTTAGAAAATTTATGCCTTTAGCTACCAATTATAGATTTGGTAGCATATTGTGGAATTACTATATTCTACAATCCCAAGGCTTATAAACTTAGGTTCTATAACTTAGGTTTTATAAACATAAGCTCTAATACCACCTGTGACGACCCCTTCTCAAATTAGGGCATCGCTTGGCCTAATCCAGTCATTAAGCCCTTATCTTGCCATATAAGACTTAACAAGGAACTAGTCAGCCTTTCCAAAACCTTATTACTTACCAAATCTATCCTATGTCAATTTATAAATCAAAGTTAATTAAAATTTTACTTATTTAAAAGTTTATTCAGCGAAAGTCTTAACAAAATAGCAAAAATTTATAATATGAGGCCTAACAATTGTGAAAAAACTAGGAAAGAAAGATCACATGCATATGTATAATGAAACGATGATATATATATAACATCATGTGTCTGGTCAAGGTACTAGTCACTTAACCCATAAATTAAAACCCCAAAAGTATAACATATACAAATAAAAGTAATACATCAAAATCAAAACGTACAAAATATGGTATAGCAGTGCTCCACTAGCTCAAAGGTAGTCGTCGATCTTCTCTTTGCCTAGTCTGCTACTCGATGAATCTACACCCACCGTCATAAAAAGAACGGTGAGTACAGGAAAGTAGAAAGTGAAATTGAGAGACATTTGTTCACATTCTCAAATATGCCATAACTATCAAAAAGCATAATAATAACAGTTATGCTGAAAAAGAACATGCAAAGAGATATTTTAGCTAAGCAAAATGAAGCTGACACTAAGCTTAGTAGTACTGATCTAGGGCCGATCGGTCGGGAGTCCTATCACAATGCTTGTTCCACTATATAAGGATGGAGCTATGCTCTACATTTTTGCGATGGTCATAAACTGTGCAATATGCCCTTATAATTATCTTAAGTTTTAGTCAGCTGGAACATATACTTACCAACAACCTCGAGTCTTATAACTCGTGAAGTCACCCAAGTTATGCCTACCCACAACCCCGAGTCCTATACCCCATGTGTTGTGTAAGATAATGCATAGATCCTGATCACCCTGGAAATTCTAGTGACCCCGTATTCCGCTAGATCTCTATTATAAAATGGTCCTAGATACAAGAACTACTTTCATAAACAAAGAACGACACAGTATTAGAATCTAACAAAATAATTTCATAACTAACGCACAAAGGAAATAGATCCACAACACTATGTAACAACTACCTAATAGCATGCTATTTCACTAACCATATGTATTAACAATCAATAATTATATAACATATGAGTTGGAGTCAATGAAATCATTTAATCAATAATCTATACCATGAAAGCAACCCTATAAAATGAGAAAGGACAATAAGTCATGACATATGAAGTATAATGACAAATTAGTCGAAATGACTGGAAATAAGTATCTAAACATGAATGAAATGTAAATAAATATCTCAATCAGTTAACTTACAATCCACACAATTTCTTAAGCTAATTTAGCCTCATGACACCTCAAAACTTATATTTGAATCCCCATAGCTCTTCCCTAGGTTTCTAATATCATATTATAGGTTTATGAATGTGTTTAAACCTTTACTTTAGGTATTAGACTCATTTATGGTGTTTAAGGAAATTCTTGAAAATTGCAGATTTTATGATGTCATAGCACCCAGCGCGCTACCAAGCCTTATCTAGCGCGCTAATCAAAGTTAGCGTGCTAGCTCACATACCTAGCTCGTTATGTGCAGTAAAACCTAGAATTTTGCAATCAAAATTATGAGTTTTCTCTACACATAGGCTATGCCGATGCCTTGGAAACATCCATACATACCTCTAGAGTTCCAAAACATCAAACATAACAAATAAAATCAACATATAACATCAAATTCATGAATTCATTGAATTGAGCTAACTCTATGGTGTAGAGAAGTTACCTATCTATATGAACACTAGCTTAGCTTGATCTCTCCTTCACCAAATCGACTATTTTCTTGCTGATTTCTCTTCTCTGATCTTCTTTTTCCTCAAGCTAGCTTTCCTTCCCTTCAAGTAATTGAAATGAAAAAGTTTGAGTTGCTTGAGTTGATCATAAGCTATATATATGAAATAGATATGGTTAATTGATAGCTATTGATCTCCATGTGCATACATATCTCGAGCCTCATCTAGTGGTCCTCCACTTGACACATTTCCCACTTACTCACCACCTTCTCATGCTAAGCAACACTAATGAGTAACTCAATTGGTTTCTAGATGTGTCAATAAGTATCACGATGAATATCAAGTGGCTATTGTTTTAACTTACTAACTTAGGTATATTTAATACATAATCAATCATAGCCCCATTTAAATCATTAAAAAAACTATATTAATCTTATACCAACTTACCACATCACTCTTTACCTCACTCCCACTCTGGCAAGTATTTAGAGATGCGTCTCTACTTACGTCTCGACACCTATACATAAATATGAGTGAATTAATAGTTTACACATATATAAAACACTAGGCATACATCATCACAAATATAACATATACCTCGACCATCTCGCCTAGGTCACAATACGTATCTCAATGCAGGTCCCACGTCACGAGTCGCTTGATCATGATTAAGAGATTAAACTCAAATTAGGAATTTGGGTCGTGATAATTCTTCCTAACTAATGGAAATCTCATTCTACAAATTAAAATTAACTTAATGTTATACCTGACTCGAAAAGGTACGAAAATCTATATCGCATAGTCTTCCCGTTCCAAAGTGAGTTTCGAGTATCCATGGAACTGCCACTTGACTAACACTTTAGGGATATACTTGCCTATCAACTGTTGTACCTTACAATTTACGATATGTATTGGCTGCTCCTTTTATGATACGTCCTTGCTCAAATCAATCGGCTCAAGTCAACTATTAATCTCTCACATGCCTTTGACTTGGCTAGTGGAAACATGGATATATGAACACTAGGTGAATCCCCAATATCTGTGGATGTAACTCAAGTTCATAAGAAACCTTTATGACTCGCATTTTGAGCTTGAATGGCTCGATAAATCTCAGTGCCAACTTGCCTTTCAGACTAAATCTATGAAGACCATTTCAAGGGAAATCTTTAGATACGCTAAGGCTCCCTCGTCATACTAGGATCGCTGTGATATGTGTATGCAAACTTCTTTTGCCTCTCCTCGGCTCCTTTAAGCCTTTGACAAATTCTTCGTACTTTTTTTATGTGATCAACAATAATTTTAGGCTCTACTATGTCCCAATCCTTTGGCTCGGCTTAACAAGATAGTGAGCGACATGGTTTACCATATAAAGCCTAAAATGGCGTCATTTCAATGCTACCATGATAACTGTTGTTGTATGCAAACTCTCGCAATGATAGGTACTCCTCCCATGATCCGCCAAACTTAAGTACACAAGCCTTGAGCATATCCTCGAGAGTTTGAATCAACCTCTCAATCTGCCTATCAGTTTGAGGTGAAAGGTTGTTCTAAACTGTAGGCGCGTACCATACTGCTCCTGCATACTCCGCCATATCCTGGACATATACATAACATCTCCGTCAGACGTAATAGTTAATGGTACTCCAATGCAGCCTGATAATCTTTCTCTCGAACAATGTGCTCAACTGGTCAAAACTGGTCAAATGTTTAATGAGCTGCAATGGGTACAAAATGAACAATTTTTGTCAATCTATCCACAATCACCTAGATAAAATCGCGTCTACAGGCAATCCTCGGCAATCCTCTAACTAATTCCATGGCTATATCTTCCCACTTTAATCGTGGAATGGGAAGCGACTGTAACAATCCTCCAAGTCTATACCTGATGGCAAATCCCACATTTCTTAATACACAATTAGGTACATAATATATCCATACGAAGAGCATACAGAGACCGAGTCCCATTCCACGATAATAAACTCCGACACGTCCCTGCTCTAATACCACCTGAGACGACCCCTTCTAAAATGAAGGCACCGTCTGGCCTAATCCCGCTATTAAGCCCTAATCTCATCATATAAGACTTAACGAGGAATTAGTCAGCCTTTCTAAAACCTTATAGAGTAACTATACTTCACTGCTAGATAACTTGATATCATTATACATAACATATAACACTTAGGCCGTAGACCTGAAGGATTGTTACAATCACTTCACATTCCAAGATGGAAGTGCTCTGATACCACCTAAGACGACCTCTTCTCAAATTAGGGCATCGCCCAGCCTAATCCCATTATTAAGCCTTAATCTCACCATATAGGACCCAAAAAGGAATTAGTTAGCCTTTCCAAAACCTTATTACTTACCAATTATTTATCAAATAAATGAATATAAACATATACCTATCATATTTCAATTCACAAATTTGAGTTAATTAAAATTTTACTTACCTAAAAACTTATTCAACAGAAGTCTTGACAAATTAGTGGAAGCTTATAACATTATGCCTAGCAATTGTGGAAAAACCAGAGACTAAAGATCACATGCATATATAATGAAACGACATTATATAACATCATGTGTCTAGTTAAGGTAATTATCACTCAAGTCATAATATACAACCTCAAAATATATTGCAAAAATCTTAGCCAAGAAATCGACAAATCAAATTCGATTAAAGCAAGCATAGTCTCAAATCAAATGAACAAGTGATGTTGTAGAAATTTAGGATTAAGTGCAATACTTTGTTTAAAAACAACCCAAAGGCTCAAAATATCTAGGTTAAGTGAAAAACCCAAGTCAAATTTGTTTGATAACACTACAAATGATTGCCACACAAAACTCCAATCAAAGAGTAAGCACAAATAGTGTAGGAAATCAAGAGACCTTACAACCCTAACTATGAGATCATAAAATCTAATTTGGAGTATGAATTGTAAGACTTGGAACAGTTCTCTAGTGTCAACTTCAAGTGCTAATCAATGACATTCAAAGATTCCAAGTTGTTGTAAGGACAAAGTTCACAAATTTGAGTGCAAAACTTGGATGTATGAGTGTGTTAGACCAAAAGTTGTTTAAAGTGTGTTCTTCATGGCTTGTTTTGAATATCAAGCACTAATAAGGAGTTAGTGAACGTTATGTTGATCCAATGGTCCAAAATGATCCCCAAATTCAAGTTAAAGGTTAAGATTTGACTTTTCAAAAATCTGTCAGAACTCTGCATAGAGTGCTAGGTAGCCTGGATAGCGTGCTATCCTACTTGTTTAGCGTACTAAGGATAAGGGCTTCATAACAATTTCATTTTTGGTTTTGCAAATCGACTCCCCAATGGTCCTACGACTCTACTTAACCTATGAAAACACTTCACACATGTTTGGTATGGTCTATTAAACATATTTAGACATTCCAAATGATATCACAAACTCCAAAAATCAAGAATCCAGATTTCATGAAACATATAGGGATTTTCTATAAACATTTTATATCAAAATCAAAAAGCTATTCAAATGAACATCGGTGAATTACAAAACTACTTCAACAATTTGTACACCTCAAATACATGCTTTAAATCATGTTTGTGTGATCTTAAATGATTTTGGAACTCATGGAATTGTAAGTCATATAATTCATGACTTTAAATACTTTGAAAACCATGATTCATGTAATGGTGGATTCTATTGCATTTGGCTTGTAAGAATAAAAGTTATATACCTTACATAAGTTATGCAATTGATAACTTTGGCTTTTTAGTCCTTGTATCCTTATGTGAGTCGAGTTTGAGCTTGTCTGGCTTCATTTGGCCAATTGGACTTGAACTTGTAAAGACTCAACTTTAAGCTCAACTTTCCTCCTAAACTTGTGATTCCTAAGAAGGATTGATATTCTGAAGCACAAAACAAACTTGTCAAAATTCTTTCATTTTGTTTGTTGCTATCAAAATCCTAGGTGAAGTGTAAGTATCAAATCATTTAGGCCTTGTTTGGTATGAGGTGGAGATATATCTAATGAGATAACTCACATGGAGTTGGGAACTAATCTTGTTTAATTGCCTAACTATCACGATCGAAATTTCTAATATGTGTTTAATTTGTTAATCAGGATCAAATGACCCATGACGTGGGACCCACAATGAGATGAGTGTCATTACTGAGGCTAGGTGGCCAAGGTAAATGTCATATTTGTGATGATGTGTGTTTAGTGTATTTTATATGTGTAGACTACTAAGTCACACTTACGTTTGAATATGTGTCAAGAAGTGAGTAGGGAGTCATCTCGATATGTACCGGCGCGGGACCGAGGTAGAGAGTGATAAGGTAAGTTGCTATAAGCTTTATGTTGGTTGTATAAGTGAATTAAATGGGCTATGGTTGATTTGGTATTAAAAACGAAAGTTAGTAAGTTAAAACATAAGCCACTTGATATGTCTCGAGACACGAGTTGACATGCTTCAACATTAATTAAGTTATTGTTTGGTGTAACTTAAGCATGAACTAGTGGAACTTTTGTTAGTAGGAGCTCCACTAGTTAGGTCTCGAGATACGTATGCACAAATGATTAATGGTTTTCACTCAACCATATCTAATTCATAAGTATATATGCTTGATCAACTCAAACACCTCACATTCTTGCAAATTGGTTTCTTCATCGTGAAGCAAGGTCGAGAAGTGAAGAGTTGCTAGAGGAGGAAGAAAACAAAAAGGAACAAGTGGAATTGGTGAAGGAAAGACTACTTTAGCTAGTAATCATCAAGGTAGGTAACTTCTTGACTCCATTAAGATAGCTCAATCCCATGAATTCATGTATTTGATGCAGTTGTTGTTTTATGTTGTGAATGGTGTCTTCGACCTCTATAGGTGCGAATGAGGGTTCCCAAGGCATCAACATAGCCTATGTGTTGGGAAAACTCAGAATTCTGATTACAAAATTCTGGGTTCTGCACCATATAGCGTGCTATGCAGGATAGGTAGCGCGCTATGTTAGTCATTAGCGCACTACACATGGTCATTAGAGCGCTACATGCTATGGTAACATACAAATCTGCAAGTTTCAGAAGTCCTTAAATACTACACAAGAGTCTAATATGCTAAGTAAGGGTCCAAACACATTTAAAATCATATGATATGATGTCAATAACTTAGGGAAATATTTTGGAGATTCAAATACGACTTTTGAGGCGTTAGGAGCCCGGAGTAGCATAGGAAATTCCAGTTCATATGTTCATTTCCAGTCATTTGGACTTAATTACCTTTTGTACTTCTTGTGCCATGACTTGTTGTTCATTCTCATTACATGAGGTTGTTTCATGGCATAGTTTTTTGATAAAATGATTTCATTGACTCCAATTCATGTGTTATGTCATTATTGACTATTATTACTGGTAGTGAGTGAAATAGCATGCTATTTGGTAGTTTTTACATAGCGTTGTGAATCTATATCCTTTGTGCATTAGTTATGCAATTGTATTTGTTGGATTCCAATATCATGTTGTTCTTTGGCTATAAAAGTGGTTCTTGTATCTAGGGTCATTTTATGATAGAAATTCATATGACATACGGGGGTCACTAGAATTTCCTGGGTGATCGAGATTTCTCCACTGTCTTGCGCAACACACGGGGTATGAGACTCGGGGTTGTTGGCAAACATAACTTGGGTGACTTCATGAGTTGTAAGACTCGGGGTTGTTGGCAAGTATACATCCCATTTACTGACATTTGGGATAATTAAAAAGGCGTATTGTACCATGTAAGTATGACCTTCATAGAGATGTAGAGCACAACTCCATCCTTATATAGTGGAAATGCTGATGTGATGAAGATCACAACCGACCAGCCCTAGATCATTACTACTTAGCCTAGTGTCAATTTCATTTTGTTTAACTAAAGTATCTTTTTCCATGATTTTCTTTCATCATAGTTGCTATTATTATTATTATGCTTCTTGATACTTGTTGCATAATTGGGAATGTGAACAAATGTCTCTTAGTATTACTTTCTATTTTCAAGTAGTCACCATCTAGTTTGTGACAGCGGGTCCAGATCTATTGAGTAGTAGGTCAGGCAAAGAGAAGATCGATGACTACCTATGAGCCGGTGGAGCACCGCTACACCAGATTTTGTAGGTTTGATTTTTAATATATTATTTTTATATGTATATGGTATACTTATGGGGTTATGTATTATAGGTTGAGTGAGTAGTACCTTGATTAGACACATGATGTTATATATCGCCATCTCATTATATATATGTATGTGATCTTTATTTCTTGGTTTTTCCATTAAGGTTAGGCTACATGTTTATAAGCTTCTGCTAGTTAATTAAGACTTTCGCTGCATAACTTTTAAGTTAGTAAATTTTAATTAACTCTTATTTATGGATTTATACAGGATAGGTATATGCTTATATCTATTTGAAAACAAATAAAAAAAGTTCGTAAGTAATATGATTGTTGAAAAGGCTGACTAATTCCTTATTAGGTCCTATATGGTGAGATTAGGCCTGGCGGTGCCTTAATTTGAGAAGGGGTCGTCACATTGGTATCAAAGCCTATGTTTATAAAAACTAAGTCACAGAACCAAAGTTTATCAACATTAAGATTGTGGAAAATAGTCATTTCACAAAGTGATACCAAAGCTACAGTGTGTAGCCAAAGACTCAATTTTTCCAATAAGTAACAAATCAAAAGTTAAAATTAGAAAAATAGAAATCTTAATTGTGGAAAACTAGATGATCCTTCCCTAGAAACCATTAGTTGGTAAGTTAGTGAAAGTGAGTTGGAGATGTCTTATATGTACACGTAAATCTTTTAAATGTATATATATGCATTATCTACATAGTAGCTGATTCACGATCGCTATCAACTTGCAGACACTGATGGCGGATTCACGTGATAGCGGGGATGCAAGTGTGAGTGGCAGCTAGCCTTCTTTACTATCAATAGATGACTTTCAGAGGCTATCTGATCGAGTAGTTGCTCAGGGGCAGCAGTTAGCAGAGTTCATCGCTTTGATGACTACACGTTTTGCTCCACCAACACAGACACCAGTCCCTACTACTATGACTACATCCACATTACCGATAGTCCTGCCAGTAATGCATACTGTACCAAATATAGTAGCTCAAGCCATAGAGATAGTTTTTACACTGTCTTTTACACCTCCATCTTCTAACTCGTCAACAGATGTTCAGTTGGTGAAGGATTTCATCTGACTAAAGCCAGTCTACTTTGATGGTCAGCGAGACTTTAAGAAGATTGAGAAATGGGTTTTGTCTCTGGAGAAATTATATAGAGTTTTGAGGATTAAGGATAGACTCTGAGTTGAGATTTCATCGTACACTCTACAATGAGACACTGATGTTTAGTGGCGTGCGACGATAGCTTCCGAGGGAGATTTCGAGTCTTGGGATGCCTTCGAGAGGGAGTTTTATCAGCAGTACTTCCCACTTGCAGTGATGAAGAGGTTAAGGAAGGAGTTCATTAACCTGAGATAGGGAGGTGACGAGTCAGTGATGAGTTATAAAGACAAATATGGCTATCTGAGGTAGTTCGCCAGAGATTTAGTGAGAGGATTCTGATGATGTGTACCACTTCAGAGATGGACCGAGGCCAGACATTTGATTTTATGTGGTCAGTTGAGGTGCTAGGACATTGGGAGGGATTTATGAGCGTGCACTCTCTCACGAGACCTATTATTTGGGCAGAGTTGCCGATGGGACATCATTAATACCAGCATTGACACCTTATCAGGTTGCGGAGTACGAGAGGAAGAGACAAAAGGGCAAAAGACTGAGGAGATGGGATAGAGGTTCTTAGGGTGTAGGGATATCTATAATAGTTGTACCATATGTATCATCTCATACGCTTTTGTAGACCATTGTCGGTAAACCTCCCTCACCACCACCAGTTAAACCTGCATTGCCAGCTGCTACTACTACTACTTTGCTAGCTCTGCTAGTACCACCAGTGCCACATCAGCAGCAGGGTGGTAGAGGGCGAGGTAGAGGTAGATGATGATGACGAGATAGTTTCAGATAGGTGTAGAGATAGGCACATGCCCAGGATCAGGATCAGGGTCAGCGTTGACTTAGCACATGTTATAGGTGTCGTCAGGTAGGACAAGTAATTAAAGATTGTCCTCGGCCAGCTGCCGTGATTCCACCACAGAGTCGAGCGGGTGTACATATGGTTACACGGCCTGATGCATATGCCATATGAAGACTTATTGAGGGTATGGTTTCTTTTTATGGTAGAGAGTCATATGTTTTGTTTGATTCAGGTTCTACAATATTTTCATTGCTATTCGCATGTTAGGCATATTAGGGTTGACACCAGTTAGATTTGGCACACATTTGATTTTAAGTACTGCAACCGGGAATATAGTTTACCTTAATTGTCTTGTTGAGAGATGTACAATATAGATAGGTTGGGTAGAATTACCTGCAGACTTCGGGTGCTTGAGTTCATAGACTTCTATGTGTTGTTAGGGATGGATTGGCTAGCAGCGTATCATGCTCATATCGACTGTTTCAGTAAGACAATGATATTTGAGATCTCAGGGCGTTCGATGTTTACGTATAGTGGTAGTATGCCGAAGGTCGAGGGCACTCGAGGTCGACTTGTGACCAGTGGAGAGATAGAGACTCTGGCGTCGTTATACACCATAGTAGAGAGTTAGGGACCTAGACTAGTGGAGATACCGGTTGTGTGTGAGTTTTCGGACGTGTTTCGGAGTCTTACATGGTTTACCACCACCGAGAGAGATAGATCTCATTATTGAGTTGGTATAAAAACTAGACCGATTTCTATAACACCGTACCGTATGGCTCTACGAGAGTTGAGGAGTCAGTTGCAAGATTTGAGAGAGAAGGGATTCATCACAGTTTTTATGTCACGATGGGGAGCACTAGTCCTATTTGTGAAGAAAAATGATGGTACTTTAAGACTTTGTATCGATTATAGATAATTGAACAGGGTCACAATTAGAAACAAGTATCCCTTACCATGAATTGATGATTTATTTGATTAGTTGAGATGAACGCAATATTTCTATAAGATAAACCTGCAATCAAGGTGTCATCAACTTAGGATCAGGGGTAAGGATAGGTCCAATACGAGATATGGACACTATCAACTTACAATTATGTCGTTTGGTTTGACTGATGCTCCTGCCATGTTTATAAATTTAATGCACCGGGTGATGAAATTATTTCTTGATCATTTCGTGATTATTTTCATTGATGATATGTTGATATACTCGAGGACATGAAAAGATCGCGATCACCACCTCAGGGAGACATTGCAGACTTTAAGGGAGTATAAACTTATGCCAAATTCGGTAAGTGTGAATTTTGGTTGTCAGAGGTCAAATCTTTGGGACATGTTGTTGGAGCAGCAGGCATTGTTATAGATCCAATCAAGATTCAAGTTATTATGGATTAGCCAGCACCGACGTCAGTTACGGAGATCAAGAGTTTTCTGGGGTTAGCAGGATATTACCGAAGGTTCTTAAAGGATTTTTTGAAGATCGCTTCACTACGACACGATTAACCAAAAATACATCGATTTAATTGGTTTGAGGAATGTGAGGAGGCATTTATTCAATTAAAAATATTGTTGACTACTGCACTAGTGTTGATATTGCCAGAGTCTGGACATGGGTTCCTGGTATACACGGTTGCTTCTCATACGGGTCTAGGTTATGTATTGATGCAGGATAGAGGCACGGTGGCTTATGCATCCAGACAGTTAAAGATATATTAGAAGAATTATTCCACTTATGATTTGGAGTTGGCAGTGGTAGTATTTGCTCTAAAGATATGGATACATTATATGTATGGAGAGAAGTTTACACTCTATACTGACAATAAGAGTTTGAAATACCTTTTCATACAGAAAGAGATGAACCTGAGACAACGTAAATGGTTAGAGTCTCAGAAGGACTATGATTTTTCTCTTGAGTATCATCTAAGAAAAGCTAACTTAGTTGCTGATGCGCTGAGTAAGATACCGATTGGAGATGTAGAGGTTGTTAGATGTGATATGATGCATGAGTATAAATTACTCGAGGTAGCAGTAATGATGACTCAATCAGATATTCCTACAAACACTCAGGTGATGATTCGTGCAGAGATGAGGCTTCAGATAGTGTCTACACAGAAAGTGTCAAAGGGTCAAGGAGTTGACATCTTATACCCGAGATTCAGTGAGTTAGCCCAGAGTTCTAACTAGACTGAGACGACATAGCAGTGTTTAAGATTTAGAGGTAGATTGTGAATACCGACACTGGCAGAGTTGAGGGATGAGATTATTCAGGATTTACATCGTCCCCGGTTCATTATTTATCCAGGAAGGACTAAGATGTACCATGAAATTAGGATACATTTTTGGTGGCCTAGGATGAAAACGGACGTATCAGAGTTTATCAGAAAATGTGGGATCTGCTAGAAGGTGAAGGTAGAGCATCGTAGACTTAGAAGATTATTACAACCGTTTCCCATTCCATAATGGAAATGGGAAGACATAGCCAGGGATTTTGTTAGAGGACTATCGAGGACTATTTGTCCACATGATTCTATCTAGGTGATTATGGATAGATTGACAAAATCAGCCTATTTCATACCAGTTGCAGCTCATTACATATTTAACCAGTTGAGTGTATTATTCAAGAAAGAGATTATCAAGCTGCATGGGGTACCATTAACTATCACGTCAGACAGAGATGCTATGTATAGGTCTAAGATGTAGCGAAGTATGTAAGAGCAGTATGGTATGCACTACAGTTCAGCACATCCTTTCACCCTCGCTCTGATGGATAGACTGAGAGGTTGATTCAGACTCTCGAGGATATGCTCAAGGCTTATGTACTTGAGTTTGGTGGATCATGGGAGGAGTACCTACCATTTTGTGAGTTTGCATACAACAAAAGCTATCAGGCTACCATTGAGATGGCGCCATTTAAGGCTTTATATGACAGATTATGCCACTTACCATCTTGTTGGGCTGAGCTAGAGGACAGCGACATTATAGGGCCTGAAATTAATGTTGATCACATAGAGAAGGTACGACAAATTCGCTAGAGGCATGAAGGAGCCCAAGAGACACAAAAAAGTATGTAAACACATATCACAGCGATTTCGCGTATGACAAGGGAGCCTCAGTGTATCTAAAGGTTTCTCCTCGGAAGGGTCTTCACATATTTGGTCTGAAAGGCAAGTTAACGTCGAGATTCATCGGTCCTTTCAAGATCAAGAAACGGGTTAGAAAGGTTGCTTATGAGCTGGACTTACCTCCACAAATGTCGGGGATTCATCCAATATGTTTCATATTTCTATGCTTCAATTAGCCAAGTCGAAGGCAGGAAAAATACCGATAATGGACTTGAGTTAGATCGATTTGAGCAATTATAAATCTTATGAGGAGCAACTAGAAAAAATCTTAGACCATAGGGTACAACAGTTGAGAAGCAAGTCTATTCCGATGGTGTTAGTTAAGTGGTAGTTCCATGGAGACTCAGAACTCACTTGGGAACGAGAAAACTATATGCGAGAAATGTTTCCACACGTTTTGGAATCAGGTATAATTTTAGGTTAAGTTTAATTTCGAGGACAAAATCTTCATTAGTTGGGAAGAACTTTCATGGCCCAAATCTCTAATTTGAGTTTAATTTCTTAATCAGGATCAAATAACCCATAAAGTGGGACCCGATTCAATATACGTGTCATGAACGAGGCGAGATAGCTAAGGTATATGTTATATTTGTAATGATGTATGCCTAGTGTATTATATATGTGTAGACTACTAAGTCATTCCTACTTATGAATAAGGGTCGAGACGTGTGTGGAATGCGCCTCGATTTGCATGCCGGCATGGGACAGAAGGTAGAGAGTGATATGATATGTTGGTATAAAATTTATATTGTTTTTATAAATGAATTGAATTGGGCTATGGTTGATTATATATTAATATACCTAAGTTAGTAAGTTAAAGCTTACTAACTTATTGGTCACTTACTTGGAGTTATGGTAGATTATTGACACATCTCAACACCAATTGAGTCACTTATTGGTGCACTTGGCATGAGTTAGTGGGACATGTGTTAATAGATGTACCACTAGTTAGGCCTCGAGATATGTGTGCACATAAGGATCAATGGCTATCAATCAACCATATCCAATTCTTGTATATAAAGCTTTTGATTAACTAATGCAACTCAACTCTTTCATTTCAGCAAAGCTGTTGGAGAGAAGGAGAGCTAGTGGAGAAGAAGAAGATCAACAAAAACATTGGATTTGATGAAGGAGAGATCAAGTGTAGCCAATGTTCATATAGATAGGTAACTTCTCTACACTATAGAGTTAGCTCAATTCATGAATTCATGAATTTGATGTTATATGTTGGCAATGATGTCTTGGAACTTTGGAAGTGTGTATGGAGGTTTTCAAGGCATCTGCATAGCCTATGTGTGGAGAAAACTCAGAATTCTGTTTGTATAATTCTGGGTTTTACTACACATAGTGCGCTAGGTATGTCAGCTAGCGCACTAACTTTGATTAGCTTGCTAGATTAGGCTTGATACTACGCTAATTTGGTCATTTGTGCGTTAACCATGGTCATTAGCACGCTAGATGCTATGACATCATAAAATCTACAATTTTTAAGAATTTCCTTAAACACTATAAATGAGTCTAATACCATAAGTAAAGGTTCAAACACACTCAAAAACCTTTAATATGATATTAGGAACCTAAAGAATAGCTATAACAATTCAAATACAAGTTTTGAGCTGTCGAGAGGCCAGATTAGCTTAGGAAATTAGATAGATTGTAAGTAAGATAATTGAGATATTTATTGACTATTTTTGTTTACATGCTTATTTCCTGTCATTTGCACTGATGTGCCATTGTACTTCATATGTCATGGCTTGTTGTCCTTTCTCATTTTATGAGGTTTCTCTCATGGTATAGATTATTGATTAAATAATTTCATTGACTCCAATTCATGTGTCATGTCATTATTTATTGATAATACATATGGTCATTGAAATAGCATGCTATTAGGTAGTTGTTACATAGTTGTGAATCTATTTCTTTTGTGCATTAGTTATGTAATTATTTTGTTGGATTCCAATACTGTGTTGTTCTTTGTTTATGAACTTAGTTCTTATATCTAGGACCATTTTATGATAGAGATCTAGCAAACATACGTGGGTCACAAGATTTTCCAGGTTGATCAGGATCTATCCACTATCTTACGCAACATACGGGGTATGGGATTCGGGGTTGTTGGCAAGCATAACTTAGGTGACTTCACGAGTTATAAGACTTGGGGTTGTTGGCAAGAATAATCCCAACTAACTGACACTTGGGATAATTGTAAAAGCGTATTGCATAGTTTACGACCTTCGCAAAGATGTAGAGCACAGCTCCATCCGTATATAGTTGTAACAGGCATTAGGTAGGACTCCCGACCATCTGGACCTAGATCAAGTGCTACTTAGCCTAGTTTCAATTTCTTTTTGCTTAGCTAAAGTATCTCTTTGCATGTTCTCTTTTCAGCATAGTTGCTATTATCTTGCTTTTTGATACTTGCGGCATATTTGGGAATGTGAACTAAATGTCTCTCAGTGTTACTTTTTACTTTCATGTACTCATCGTCCTTTTTATGATGGTGGGTGTAGATCCATCGAGTAGCAGACTAGGCAAAGAGAAGATCGGCGACTACCCCTGAGTTAGTGAAACATTGCTACAACTGATTTTGTAGGTTTTGGTTTTGATGTATTAATTTTATATGTATATGATATACTTTTAGGTTACATTTTATGGGTTGAGTGACTAGTACCTTGACCAGACACATGATGTTATATATCGCCATTTCATTATATATATGCATGTGATCTTTCTTTCCTGGTTTTTCCACAATTGTTAGGCCCTCATATTATAAATTTCTACTAATTTGTTAAAACTTCCGCTGAATAAAATTTTAAGTAAGTAAGATCTTAATTAACTCTGATTTATGAATTAATATAAGATAGATTTGATAAGTAATAAGGTTTTGGAAAGGCTGACTAGTTCCTTGTTAAGTCTTATATGATGAGATTATGGGTTAATTATGGGATTAGGCCTAGCGGTGCCCTAATTTGAGAAGGGGTCGTCACATATATATTGATATACACGAGGACGCGAGAGGATCACGAGCAGAACCTCAGGGAGACATTGCAGACTTAGAGGGAGCACAGATTATGCGCCTAGTTAAGCAAGTGTGAATTTTGGCTATCACTGGTTAAAATTCTGGGCCATGTTGTTGGAGAAACAAGCATCACCATAGATCTGGCCAAGATTCAAGCTATTATGGATTGGTCAACACAGAAGTCAGTTACAGAGATCATGAGTTTTCTAAGATTAGCAGGGCATTACCACCGGTTCGTGAAGGATTTCTCAAAACTTGCTTCACCAATGACTAGATTGACCTAGAAAGACGTCAGGTTTGATTGGTATGAGGAATGTGATGAGGCATTTTCTTAGTTGAAGAGATTGTTGACTACTCCACCAATGTTGGTATTGCTAGAGGTTGGACATGGATTCCTAGTATATACAGATTTTTCTCATATAGGTCTAGGCTGTGTATTAATGCAGGATAGAGGCATAATGGCTTAGGCATCTAGACAGTTGAAGATACATGAGAAGAACTATCCAACTTGATTTAGAGTTGGCAATGATAGTATTTGCTCTGAAGATATGGAGACATCGTCTTTATGGAGAGAGGTTCACACTCTATACTAATCATAAGAGTCTGAAATACCTCTTCACATAGAAAGAGCTGAACATGAGACAATGCCAATGGTTGGAATTTGTGAAAGACTACGATTTCTCTCCAAACTATCATAAAGAAAAACTAATGTAGTTGCAAATGCACTTAGTAGAATATTAACTGGAGACTCCGAAATTGTTAGATGCCATATGACACACAAGTATGGACCACTCGAGGTAGCGATAATGATGACCTAGTCAGATATTCCTTCCAACACTTGGGTGATGATTTGTGCATAGATGAGGCTTCGAAAAATGTTTACTCAAAGAGTGCTTGAGGGATAAAGAGCCAACATCTTATATCCGAGATTCAGTGAGTTGGCCCAGATTACTAAGTGTATTGACTGGACAGAGACGATAAACCATTATTTTAGATTTCGAGGCAGATTATGGATACTGGTAGTGGCAGAGTTGAGAGATGAGATTCTTCAAGAATCACACAGTTCTTAATTCATTGTTCATCCAGGAATGACCAAAATGTAACGTAAACCATTATTTTTATACTATGGGATCTCGCCAGCATCATAGACCTCCGCTTTCATGATGGAAGTGGGAAGATATTGCCATTTTGTTACACATTTGACCACATTGATGAAATCTGCACATTTCATACCAGTTTCCGCTCATTACACATTTGACCAGTTGATTGTATTATTCGAGAAAGAGATTATTAGGCTGCTATAACGGCCCCTTCTCTAATTCGGGGCACCGCCCAGCCTAATCCCGTAATTAAGCCCAAATCCTAATCCCATAACACTTAACAACGTATTAGTCAACCTTTCTATCCAAATCTCCTCCATTCACATGTTCAAGATAAGTAACACACCTATCATCATATTATTTGATTTCAGAGTAATTTAAAACTTTATATAGTTTATTAGTTATAATGGAAGACTTAACATATTATGCGAAAACAATTATAATAAATCCTAAATGTGTGGAAACCAGGAAACTATGATCACATGTATATATAACAAAGTGGCAAATATAAACAGTGTGATAGTCATCGTGAGCCATGTAGCTAAACACACATCCCAATATATAACCCCAAAACATATTAAAAACATAAGTATATAATATATGGAATACCGAAACCTACAAAATGTCGAAGCAAAGGTATGATGCTAGCTCAGAGGTAGTCGCCAATCTTTTCCTTGCTCGACCTGCTCATCCACGACACTACAACCACCATCATAAAAAGGACGGCGAGTACAAAAAGTAACAGTAATCCCCGTTGACCAATTTATACACATTTCTGAATCAAACTAAATGGTATTTAAAAGCATAAGTTACAGAAGAAAGACAAGTACCACATTCATGCTAAGAAATATCACAGTTAAACAAGTGAAACTGATACAAGGCTAAATAGTTATGATCTATATCCTGGTCGGCCGTGACCTATGTCAATGAAGCCTTAACCACTATAGGACGTGCGTGGTGTTATACAGTCTAATCCTCACTAGGGACTCTAACCCCATGGCATTAGGGACTCTAACCCCGGAATCATCAGGAACTCTAACCCCGTATATGAGCAACCCCAGGGATTTTAACCCTGTGTACCTCATCATAGTGGCGAGTGCCGACATCACCAAGGACTCTAACCCCGTGAATCACTCAGCTCTAATGCAATGGACTCTATATTCTATAAACATTTTATAATTCCAAGAATATGACTCATGAAGGAACTCAAGATTTGGCATTGCTATAAAGCACAAAGTTACCAATGAATGCAAATCCATAAAACCAATCATAATTTCTCAACTCCTAATTGCATGCTATTTTCACTACATCCACTATAAACAACAAGAAATGACATAACACATGAATGGATTTAAAAGAATTCAGTTTATCGAAATATCATGGAAACTAAACTAAACAAGTCGAGGAATAACCAATAAGTCCACGATATGAGAATACAAAGCTAGACATAGTCAATATTATCTATAACAAACAAGTATAAACTAGAAATGAACTGTAAATAAATAATCAACGGGTATACTCACAACAACAAAGTAAAGTCCTAGCTTTACTGGCCTTCCAATACTCCAAATCTTGTATTCGCTCTCCCGTACCCTTTTCCTAGGTTCTTAATATCATATAACATGTTTTTTGGATGTGTTTAGACGTTTACTTAAGGTTTTAGACTTTGTCATAGTGTTTTGGAAATTTTGAAAAATTGCTGATTTTTTGTGCTTTAATGGAAATTAGCACGCTAATTCTGCAATTAATGCGCTAATTTCTAACTTAGCGCGCTACCACGTCTTATTTAGATGTTTATCCTAGAGCGCTATGTGTAGCAAAACCCATAATTCCGCAATAAGAATTCTGAGTTTTCTCTACACATATGCTATGTTAATGCATAAGGAACCCCTCATACACATTACTAGAGTTCCCCAACATCATCCACAACACAAAAAACAACTAAAAACATCAAATTCATGAATTTATCAAATTGAACTAAATGAACTAGTGTATGTAATTATCTAGTTGATATTTATAACACCTAACTTGATCTTCCTCACCAAAGCTTCTAATTTCTCCAACTTCTTCTTCCTCCTTAATACTCCAGCAAGCTTTCTTCTTGTATTCTTGATCACTCTAGCTAGCTTTCTACTTGTCTTCTTGATCACTCAAGTAAGTTCCCTTGCTTGGTTAGTTGATGAAATGAGAAAACCTAGCTTTCAAGTTTTCATTCAACATATATATGTGAATGGATATGGTGAAACCATAGCCATACATCCATTTGCACACACGTATCCTAAGGCATAACTAATGGTTTATGTTGAAACACATGTCCCACTACCTCTCCACTAACTAATCCTAAGTGACAACAATTGTAACTCATTTTGTTTCTATATGTGCTAATACATGTCTCGATGCACATAATGTGGCCATTTAATTAAATCCACTAACTTAGGCACATCAATTATCTAGTAAGCATAGCCACATTAAAGATACTATTGAATTACATTTAACTCAAATTAAGCTTACCCCATAAATCTCTACCTCGGTCCCACGTCGACTCGCAACTCGAGGTACGTCTTCACTCACATCTCGACACCTATACACGAGTAGGAATGACTTAATAGTCTACACATATACAATACACTAGGCATACACCACACAAAATCTAATATATACCTTAGCCTCTCACCTCGGTCAATAGACATGTTAAGGTGTGAGTCCCATGTCATGGGTTGTTGATCCTGATTACCAATAATAAATGAGATTAGAAATTTGGGCTGTGACAATTCTTTCCAACTAATGGAAATTTCATCCTCGAAATTAAAATTTAGGTTAGGTTAGTACCTGACTCGAAGAGGTACGAAAATCTATCCATCATATAGTATATTCATGCTCCCAAGTGAGTTCCATACACTACAAAAAAACTAGCAGACCAGAAACGAAAATTTTTGTCCCTGATTTGCATAAATTCCATCTCAATTCAATTCTACAACGGAATAGAGACATAATCTATTCCATCTCTAAAATCGTCGTCGCTGATTCAATCAACAACGAAAATGTGTTTCCGTTGCTGATTAGAGACGGAATTTAGAAACGGAATAGAGACGAAACAGAAATGGAAATTCTTTTAAAGGGTACAATTGTAATTGATTTCGTCTCCGATCCGTCTCTATTAGCAACGAATCAGAGAAGAAATTATTGGATTCTGTCTCTGATCTGTCTCTGATTAGCAATGGATCAAAGACAAAATTATTATATTCCGTCTCTATTCCGTCTCTGATTAGCAACGGATCGGAGACGGAATACAATAATTCCGTCTCTGATCCGTTGCTGATTCATGCATCTATTCCTCGAAAATTAGAGACGGAATAGCAACGAAATCTCTGAATTCCGTTGCTAATCCGTCTCAATTCCACTTTGTTTAGGTCTCAATCCATCTCAATATATATATATATATAGGTCTCAATCCAAGCACATTTGACCTGCCAATATATAATACAAATCATAGCTAAATAATATATTGATATTTCACAGTTTATATAAACTTAACATATCCTTAAAATTATCTTTTCTCAATGTACTGTACACGAAACAACAAAAACAATCTAAAAAGTTTCTATTTCGTATCTTTCTACAAAAGTAAAAGCAAAAATTGTTCTAAATGAAAAAAAAAAAATGAAGAAGTGTTCCGAGATTATATAAAGTTGATTGTGCTTCAAAAAATACTTGACTTCGTACAAAACACCTGAAAAAATATCAAAAAGAAAAAAATCACTAAATTATATAAACAATAATAGGAATATAAACAATATTATGGGAGAACTACGTATCATCGCAAGCACAAGTGTATGAGCCAAGCACAAGTGTATGAGCAAGCATGGTGTTAATTAGCAAATTATCTCTCGCTCCAAACAATGACATAAAATTTAGTTCTAGATTAACACAAACAAGAGTCAATAGTCCTCGAGGCTCTTAAAAATTAAGAAGACACTATACAAAATGAAATTAAAGTAAACTGAAACAAAAGATAGAACACAAATTAAAAGTAAAGAAAACTAAAATAAAAGACTCAATAAGATAAATAATGTGTAATGGAAGTATGATAAATAAATGATACAAGACAAGTACCAATTTTCTTAAGTACTTCAATATTAATAACTATTTCTAAGAGTATTTATCCCTATCAACTTGTTGGATCATCGTCATCACCATCATCATCATCAAAGCAATGGATATCAATCTAATATAATGTAGTATGCATTATAGTATTCATCTTCTCTTCGCTAAATATATACGATTAAGGAGGGGTGGGCTCACATGTCTCCCGTACTCCATAATTGTGGAAACCAGCTTTTCCTTGCTCGCTTTAGTGAGTCAAAATCCATTTTTCTTGTGAAATACATCTTTGTCTATTTCTATTCTTTTCTCTCTCTTTCTTATCAGTCAAACGATCTCAAATTTGAATCTCATAATAGACAAAAGGGCAACATCAGATTGCTTCCCAAAACAAAAACAAAAACAAAAAAAAGTTTGTTTCAAATGTCAATGAATCTAATTTAGATGGTTATTTCCATCAGTCGAAATCTTAATGACGATACATAGATCCCAAGTCCCAACCATGGATCAGTTGACATGTTAGAAAAAATACAAGTAGTTTTTTCAAAGAGGGGGAGATCCTATGAGAGCTCAATTACCAGATTTAATACTTGATTAAACATGACTTAGTATGCAAAGATCGACTGTCGAGCATCTTTAATGCTTCTTTTCACATTATACTTTATTCAAATTCATCTTGTTAATTGTTACTTTAGCATACTTTACACATAATTAAAGACTTCCTTAATCATACCATATTTTGGTAGCTTTCACTAGCTATCATAACACCACCCAAAAGCATCACGGCCTCTCAGGAATCCTGCAAGCAAAAAGAATTGAAATAAAAGACATCTTTCTACTTTCACCAAAAGTGCAGAAAGAGTAACATTTCCTTAACTTTACATTAAGCAAATTATCTACAAAACAAACCTGCAGCAATTGCTGAAGCAACATTTCCTTGACTTTACATTAAGCAAATTATCTGCTAGAGCAAATTATTCCTGCAATATGAATAAAGTTACAATACAAACTATTTGAAAATCTACAGTAAGCATAGTGAAAAAATTAAGTAGATTTACAACTGCAACAGAACGTGCAACAATTGCTGGAGCAACTAGATCATGCTATACTCGCAGAATTGCTTTGAGCAAATAGACCTATATCGCAAAGCAATGGACAAGGACAAAAAAATAAGAACAAAAAACAATGGAAGATCAATAAATTTATGGAGCATACACATGATTGATACATGTTAACAGAGGTCATGCATATGATTGAGAGACATAAGTGTGCAAATGCAAATCAGTGACATGAAGAAGGTTTTACCATACTACAAATTCCTAAGTTTTAAAAAATGACCAATCATAGAAATGAAAGTGTGGAAAAATATTAAGCTACGTTTGGCACAAGGGAATTGATTAACAAAATAACAACATTGCAATATATATAGATGAAAAAACACTAAATGCAATGCAAACTAGAAATATATGTAACTTGCATTAACAAAAAGCTACGTTCAGATATGGTAATTAAAATACTCAAATATGATTTAAAAGTCCTAGCTACCAGTCAAAATGTACAGATGCTAATTAAAGAACTTCTCGAGACTTCTATACTAACTCCATCATTGAAAACTCATTCGGTTTAATTTAATGAAGTTAGGCAGAAGTAGTAATTAAAGTTTTAATCAAACACAAACTAAGTGTACTAGAGAACTATTTCATTGCTAGAAAAAGTGGAGCTTTTCTATGCAACAACTTTTCATTTAAGCAACAATTACTCGGAATAATTTATCTCTTTTAATTAACAGATAAAAGAGTGTGGAACCAACGAAAAAATCATTTGCTTAGACTGCAACTCTACAAATGACCAACATATATATTTCATCCATATACACAATACAGTTCTTTAAGATACCAGAGTAACGTTAAGATAAACAACGAAAATAATCACCGTGTCATCTGAAGCAACATATTTTGCTTTAGATCAGTTTTAGCCTATAATGGTGACTTGCAACACTAACAAGTGTATCTGATACGTACTTTTGGTAATATATGGTCAAGATGCATACTAGACTTGGTAACCTTTTATTTCTTGTCAGGGTAGTTTGATGTCAATGGATGAATATATTCGCAGTCACATAAAAGCCTTTAACAATATTAACTAAAACTGGAACCGGTCTCCAATTGGGAACCATTAGCCCTTGTTAATTTTAATTGGTTTGCACTATAGAATATAGAAACCCTCCTAGTTGTGCATATGAGGAAAAAAGGTGAAAAGAAATCTTATAGGGAATCATTTTTTGAGTTGTTGTGTATAATAGTGCATAAGTTGGTGAGGACTAATTAAGGAGAAACTTCAAGCTATCTTACTTTCAAGGAAACCAAGTTATAGCTAGTGTTTGGTATGCCAGACTATCATTTTTCATCACATTTTTTATTTCATAAAGTCCAGTTCTCTACTGTAATCACATTGATTAAACAAACATATAATCTTAAAGGAAGAAAAAGAATCTAAGTCTTAAACTAAAAGTCTTGAATTGTTAGGCATTGTTCCTTCTTTTTGTGCAAGATTGTGCCATGATGTCGCCTAAGAAAAATTGTAAACTAGAGTTATTTGGGCTCAAATGATTGAGTGCTGTAACTTTAGTTATTTCTTTAAGAAGGGTCCCCCAACTCAAGATTTGTGAGATCTTAGGAGGAGCTTCTGTTCACCGTATTTTATTGATAGAAATGACAAAGTATACGAACAACGGTATCAAACAAGCATCGAAAGATGCTTATGCAACTATGTACTGTACACTACTATTGATTTAGACTCCCTTTTTAGGTTTGGATCCCTATATAGAAGTTCTTAAGTTGGGTTTTTTCTTATTCTATTTCATTGTTTCGAGATGGTGTGTTTAGACTAGTGAAGGCGATGAGTACAGAATATATTAGAAGGGGAGGCCAGGGGGGCATCATCTATCTTTCTTTCAGAGTGAATAAGATAATAAACTTGCATTAAAGGTTGATTGATAATGGGCATGCGCAATCACTAGTTACTAGCATTGGACAACAACAAAGCCTAATTCAAAATTAGTTAAATCGGCCACATGGATCACACTGCTCAATCGATTTAATGCAGCTAATGATGTTCTTTCATCAGTCTTATTGAACAACAAAAGACTTATAGACACTCTTTCAAGTTTTGCAGTTTCTGTCATAGAAAAAAATAATATGAATTAGGCTCAAACCCTTCAAACAAGATATATTATGTTTCTTAGTGATAAAAGACCAAAGGAAAACTAACCCCAACTCCCAATTCCCAAATATAGTTAGCTTTTCATTTGGTACTTGGAATTTCTATCTTACCACTAGAGTTATACAACCTTTCCAAACATAATTCCTTCAAAGAAAAACAAAACCCACCTGTAGTCAAAACAGTGAGAACTCCATCTGCAAGAAAATGAAGAAATAAATAAGAAATATGTATTGCCTTCTCAAATTTGTCTATAGTGAGATAAATGAACCACAACAATGTGCACATCAGCAAATAACTCAAGCTGGGAAAGGTTTCGCATAAGTACCTAGAAAACTAGTATAAGATTAAATTCACTACAAATGGCTCCCAATGCCCAAAAAGGAAAAACTGCCCAACATAGTATTGTAGTGTGAACCACATCAAATAATCTTGTATTATCAAGTATTAGTTTGAAAAGTTCACATTCAAAAATAAAAAACAAAAAAAAGACGAACAACAATCTCCGGAGATGGATCAACAACCTCATCTCCTGTATTGTGCTGAAGATCATGGTGGCCTTCACTACAACAACTAGGTAGAATAATAGAGAAGGGGTTTGATGGTGTTACCTTGACTAGTTCGGCGATGGCTTAGGGTGGGGTGTAGGTCGATGACAGCTTAGGGCTTCGGAGGCTCCAAGCTCCGGCAGCCGACGACGACAGAGCCGACGGCCTCGTCGTAGCCGCAATCACAGCGACGACAAAGATTTAGGGTTTAGGAGAGAGATTTTAGTGAGAGAGAGCGGTGGCGGTGAGAGCAAAGAGCGGTGAGCGGTGACCGGAGAGAGAGCGGAGAGCCGATTAGAGGCAGTGAGAGAGAGAGACAAGAGCGCAAGGAGAGAGACGAAAGAGGGTTAAGAGAGACGAGTGTTTTTTTTGTTATTTGTTGGACGATCAATTTTTTTTTTGTTATTTGTTGGACGATCGGGGGGGGGGGGGGGAGCTAGATCGAAGCACCTCGGATCTCGAGATTTGATGAACAGTTATTAAAAAAGAAAGTTTTGGTGGGAATTTTGGCTCCATTATTTAGAGACGGAATTTAATTCCGTCTCTATTTTCGTTTATGATCTCTCTATATTCCATCTCTGAATTAGTCCATCTCAATTCCGTCTCTAACTACTTTTTCTTAGCAACGGAACTTAATTCCGTTGCTAATTCCGTTTCTAAATATCATTTTTCTTGTAGTGATATCATCGTGGAACTGCCACTTGACGAGAAACTTCGGATAAACTTATTCGTCAAATATTGTACCCTTCGATCCATGATATGAATAGGCTACTTCTCATATGTAATATCATTACTCAGGTCTATCTGACTCAAATCACAATCGGTCGGCCACTTGCCCTCGATTCGGCTATTAAAAGTATGAAGATATGAAAGATTAGATGAATCCCTGACATATGTAGAGGTAACTCAAGCTCGTATGCAACTTTCCCGACCCATTTCTTAATCACAAAAGGCCTGATGAATTTGGGTGCAAGGTTACCTTTCACTCCAAACTTTTAAAGACCATTTAGAGAGGAAACCTTTAAATATACAAAGGCTAATTCGGTGTACATGAGATCACCGTGATATCTGTCTGCATATTTCTTTTGTCTATCCTGGGCTCCTTTGAGTCTTTGGCGGATCAATATGACTTTCTCCATGTGGACAACAACAGTTTCAAGCCCCATAATCTCTCGGTCCTCTAGCTCAACCTAATACGATGGCAGGTGATACGATCTACCATACAAAGACTTAAAAGGCACTATCTCAATACTGGCCTGATAACTGTTATTATAAGAAAACTCACATAATGGAAAGTATTCCTCCCATAATCCGCCAAACTTCAAAACATAAGCCCGCAACATATCCTCGAGAACCTGAATCAATCTCTCGGTATGCCCGTCAGTCTGAGGATGAAAAGATGTGCTAAACAGTAGCCGCATACCATACTGCTCATTCATACTCCACCACATCCTTAAAGTATATATAGTATCACGATCAGAGGTGATAGTTAATGGTACTCCGTGCAGCCTAATAATCTCTCGCTCGAGTAGTATACTGAACTGATCAAATGTATAATGCGCAGCCACTGATAGAAACTGAGAAAACCTCGTAAGTCTGTCGAAGATAACCTAGATAGAATCATGTCTCCTAGCGGTCCTCGATAATCTCCTTACAAATTTCATAGAGATGTCATTCCACTTCAATCATGGAATGGGAAGAGGCTGTACAATCATCTAGGTTTGCGATGTTTAGCCTTCGCTTGCTGACAAATCTCACAGTTCTCGATGAACTTAAACATATTCGCCTTCATCCTAGGCCACCAAGAATGCCTCTTCATGTTGTGGTACATTTTGGTCCTACCTGGATGAATCGTAAATTGGGAACGATGCGACTCCCGAAGAATCTCCTCTCTTCTGCTCTGGCATTGATGGTATCCACAGTCTATCTTGAAATCTCAGACACTGATCAACCATCTCCATCCAGTCAACATAATCCATACTCTACGCCAACTCAATAAACCTCGAGTAAAACCTGTCGATCCTCTGACCCTATGATACTCTCCATGTAGACACGGTCTATACTCTCATCTATACACAAATCCTAACATCCCTTGTTGATATCTTACTTAGCGCATCTGTGACTAAGTTAGCTTTTCCTGGGTGATACTCCACATAAAAGTCGTAATCCTTAAAAACTCCAACAACTTGCATTGTCTCATATTCAGCTCCTTCTATGTGAAGAGATACTTCAAACTCTTGTGATCAGTAAAGAGTATGAATTTCTCTCCATAAAGATAATGTTTCCACATCTTCAGTGCAAACACTACTGCTGCCAATTCCAGATCATGTGTCTGGTAATTCTTCTCATGTCCTTTAACTATATGGAAACATAAGCTACAATACCACTACTCCTGTATCAATACGCATGCCAGATCCATATGAGAATCATCTACATATACCAAGAATCCCTATCCAGCCTCTGGCAACATTAACACTGGCCCAATAGTTAACAACCTTTTCAATTGAGCGAATGCCTCCTCGCATTCCTCAAACCATTCAAATCTAACATCTTTATAGGTCAACCTAGTAATCAATTAAGCAATCTTTGGGAAATCCTTCATAAACCGGTTATAATACCCTACTAAAACCAAAAAACTCCTGATCTCAGTCACTTAAGTCGGTGCGAGCCAATTCATAATCGCTTAAATCTTGATCGAATCCACTGCTATCCCTGCTGCTCCAAAAACATGCCCTAAAAACTTGACTTTTGAAAGCTAAAATTCACATTTGTTGAACTTGGCATAAAGTCTATGTTACCTCAAAGTCTGCAAAGTCTCTCTAAGGTGCAACTTGTGATCCCCTTCAGTATTTGAATATATCGGTATGTCATCGATGAAGGCTATCACAAAATGGTCTGAAAACCCAATGCATCAAATCCATAAATATGGAAGGGGCATTGGTCAGCCCAAATGGCTTGACCATGAACTGAAAATGTCCATATCTCATGCTAAAAGCTATTTTCAACCTATCCTCGTCCATGATCCTAAGTTAATGTTACCGTAATCGCAGGTCTATCTTGGAGAAAACCTTTGCTCATCTCAGCTGATCAAACAAGTCATTAATCCTCGGCAGTGGATATTCGTTCCTGATTGTGACTTTTTTCAACTATTTGCAGTCGATACAAAGTCTCAAAGTGCCATCCTTCTTTTTCATAAAAAGGACGAGTGCTCCCCATGGCGACATGGAAGGTGTGATGAATTTCTTCTATCCCAAATCCTAAAGTTGAGTCTTCAACTCCTCTAACTATCGTGGTGCCATACGGTATGGTGGTATGGAAATCGGTCTGGTGCTCGGTACTAATTGTCATCGCTGCACTGCCTTTATAAGTGAAAATTGGACACCCTAGGATCTCAAATATCTTTGTCTTACTGAAACAGTCGATATGAGTGTGGTATGCTGATAACCAGTCCATCCCTAAAATCGCATCGACCTCTAAGAACTCGAGGACTCTAAAGTTAGTAGGTAACTCTACCCTACCTATCTCGACCTTCTCAAGATTCATCACTCCGTTAATAATAGGTTGGCTTCAGTTTGATGAAGATTTCCCCAAGCTTGACCTTGACTGATATGCTGGAGTATGTGAGCGTGGAGGACTATACAATCTATGATGTCTCTAATACTAATGAGGTCAAGACAGGAAGAGCGTGCACCACTTGAGCTGCTGCAATCTCTGATCTTGCGCAATCTACCAATATGCTATACAAGTTGATGACGTTCGCGACGCCAACAACTACGTAGATTATGTATATATATACTTATAGAAAATAACATGTACATATAAGACATCCCTACCTCACTTTCACTCATTTCCCAACTAATAGTTTCTAGGCAAGAATAATCTGGTTACCACATCTAAGGTTTGTGCTTTATTTAAGTTTGTGTTTCACTTATTGATAACATGGCCCTGATACCAACTGTGATGGCTCCTTCACTAATCTAGGGCACCGCCTGGCCTAATCTTGTAATAAAGCCCAAATCCTAATCCCACAGGACTTAACTACGTATTAGTCGGCCTTTCTATCCAAATCTCCTCCATTCTCATGTTTAGAATAAGTAACACACCTATCATCATATTATTAGATTTCAGAGTAATTTAAAACTTTATATAGTTTATTAGTTATAGTGGAAGACTTAACATATTTTGCGGAAACAATTATAATTAATCCTAAATATGTGGAAACCAGGAAACCATGATCACATTCATATATAATAAAGTGGAAAATTTAAATAGTGTGACGACCATCGTGAGTCATGTAGCTAAACACTCATCCTGAGAAACAACCCTAAAACATATTAAAAACATAAGTTACACAAGAAAGAGAAGTCCCACATTCATGCTAAGAAATACCACATTTAAATAAAGGAAATTGACACAAGGCTAAATAGTTATGATTTAGATCCGGTCGGTCGTGACCTACGTCAGCGCAACCTTAACCACTATAAGACGTGCGTGGCGTTGTAAAGTTTTATCCTCACCAGGGACTCTAACCCCATAACCATCAGGGACTTAAACTCGTATATGAGCAGTCTTAAGGATTCTAACCCTAGGTGCCTCATTATAGTGGCGAGTTCCGACATCCCCACTGACTCTAACCTCATGTATCGGTCAGCTATAGTGCAATGGGCTCTAGATTCTATAAGTACTTTATAATTCTAAGAATATGATTCATAAAGGAATTCAATAATTGGCTACACTATAAAGCACAAAGTTACCAAAGAATGCAAATCCATAAAACCAATCATAATTTCTCAACTCCCAATAGCATGCTATTTACACTACATCTACTATAAACATCAAGAAATGACATAGCACATAAATGGATTCAAAAGAATTTAATTTATCAAAATATCATGGAAACTAAACTCAACAAGTGAGGAATAACCAATAAGTCCACGATATGAGAATACAAAGCTGGACATAGTTAATATAGACTATAACAAACAAGTATAAACTGGAAATGAACTGTAAACAAACAATCAACAGGTATATTCACAACAACAAAGTAAGGTCCTAGCTTTAATGGCATCCCGATACTCCAAATCTTATATTCTTTCTCCCGTACACTTTTCCTAGGTTCCTGATATCATTTAACGTGTTTTGGATGTGTTTAGACCTTTATTTAAGGTTTTAGACTTTGTTACGGTGTTTTGAAAATCTTAGAAAATTGATGATTTTTTTGTGCTGTCATGAAAAATAGCACGCTAATTCTAAAATTAGCATGCTAATTTCTAACTTAGTGCGCTACCACGTCTTATCTAACGCGCTAATCAATATTAGCTTTTTAGATGTTAAACCTAGAGCGTTATGTGCAGTAAAACCTAGAATTTTGCAATCAGAATTCTGAGTTTTCTCTACACGTAGGCTATGTTAATGCATAAAGAACCTTCATACACATTACTAGAGTTCCCCAACATAAACCACAGCACAAAACAATAACTAACAACATCAAATTCATGAATTCATCAAGTTGAACTAAATGAGCTAGTGTATGTAATTACCTAGTTGATATTTATAACACCTAACTTGATCTTCCTCACCAAAGCTTCTAATTTCTCCAACTTCTTCTTCCTCATTGATACTCCAACAAGCTTTCTATCACGACCCAAATTTTTAATCTCATTTATGATTGGTAATCAGGATCACCGACCCGTGACGTGGGACCCACACCATGATATGTCTATTGACTGAGGCGAGAGGGCCGAGATATATATTAGATTTGTTGTGGTGTATGCCTAGTGGGTTGTATATATGTAGACTATTAAGTCACTCCTACTCGTGTATAGGTGTCGAGATGTGAGTGAAGACGTACCTAGAGTTACGTGTCAACGTGGGACCGAGGTAGAGATTTATGGGGTAAGCTTAATTTGAGTTAAATGTAATTCTATAGTAGCTTTAATGTGGCTATGGTTAGTATATAATTAATGTGACTAAGTTATTGAATTTATTTAAATGGCCACATGATGAGCATCAAGACACGTATTGGCGCATATAGAGACAAAATGAGTTACAATTGTTGTCATTTAGGATTAGTTAGTGGAGAGGTAGTCAGACATATGTTTATACATATACCATTAGTTATGCCTCGAGACACGTATGTGAAAATGGATGTGTGGCGATGGTTTAACCATATCATTCATATATATATGTTGAATCAAAACTTAAAAGCTAAGTTTTCTCATTTTATCAACTTAACAAGCAAGAAAACTTGCTGAAGTGATCAAGGAGGAGGAGAAAATTGGAGAAGTTAGTGAATTTGTTGAAGAAAATCAAGTTAGATGGTGTGTTCAACAAATAGGTAACTTGCATACACTAGTTTATTTAGTTCAATTTCATGAATTCATGAATTTGATGTTGTTGGTTGTTAGTTTGTGTTGTGGTTGATGTTAGGGAACTCTAATAATGTGTATAAAGGTTCCCTATGCATTAACATAGCCTATGTGTAGAGGAAACTCAAAATTTTGATTGCAAAATTATGGGTTTTACTACACATGGGTTTAACATCTAGTGCACTAATATTGATTTACTTACCAGATAATACATAGTAGCGCTAAGTTAGAAATTAGCGCCCTAATTTTAGAATGAGGGTGCTAATTTCCATGATCGCGCACAAAAAATTAACAATTTTTCAAATTTTTCAAAATACTATGGCAAAGTCTAAAACCTTAAGTAAAGGTCTAAACATATCTAAAAAACATGTTATATGATATCAGGAACCTAGGAAATGTTGGGGTTTTTGTCAAAATTGTTAGGATCCGAATCTAATTCCATTAAAAACATTTAAACCATGAAAAACATAATCATACCTCGGCGCAATATACCTTCCTGAAGGTTGATCAATCTTTAAGGCGCTGCCAATGACAAACGCCCTCTACCGGTAGTCCACACACGAACGACGACAGAGATTGGAAGTGCTAGCTTCGAGAGAATACCAAACCTTTTGTTTCTCTCCAAAATAATCCAGAGCATACCAAAAACCCTAAGTCGTTTCTAAGACGAAAATAGAGTTTCGGCCTTTTAATCTTTCGTACGTGTATTCTAACTTAAAGCGTCTATTTATACAACCTTTTAATATAGACGGTTAAGTAAATTACACATATACCCCTACTTAAAGAAGTATAAGTGTAATACACCACAAGGACGTTTTTGTCATTAATTTTATCATATAAAATTCATTTTTCTCAACCATCTTAAAATCTCGCAAAACCATTCTTAGCGTGCGACCCAATAGGCTCATTTAACTTTGGTTGTGTACCAAAACACATTTTGGTATACAAGTCATAAGACGCCTCTAGCAAGACATTATGACTACCCAAGTTGTACGAATATCAAATCGATACAACATAATCAATAGTATATATAACATCCTTTTGTCACACGATATCCTTTTGATCAAACATAAGACATGGAATTGTCATCCAACATGTCCAATCATACTAGTCTCGATCTCTAGGTAGACTAAAAACATCCAAGAGACATTGATCAATATCAATTCACTTAGACTGGGCCTTTTAACGGCCTAACACATCGAGGATCCACTAGATATCTCTCTTTATATGAGAGGGACAAATTCTATCTCGATTACACAACTTCATCACATTGCTCACACAGTAACCAATCACAACCTTTATAATCGTTCGGTTAAAGAAAACGTTTGATAGTGTCAAATCACTATGTTCTTAATGTTGAAGTCTGGTAATCTCAAGTCAGAGGATTGACAAATATACCTATCACGAGAAACAACTATGACTTAATCCATGTGATGTTCTCATAGCGGGTCGGTCCAGTACTTTGTTCCCTAATAAGTACTCGTGATCTTGATTCGTATCCCTATACGTATAATCATCATATGATCAGCAATCAAGACAAACACTAGTCTTAATTCATTATAGTTCCCAGTATAATGATCGACTAGGGACATTTATGATATTTCTGTAAATACCCATGGATCTTATTATAATGTAAACATGCAAATTAATTATAATAAACAACAAATGAAATCCTCTATTTTATTAACTAAAAGTATTCGTAAAGACAGTTAATGGATTGACCTAGGGCACATGCCCCAACATCTCCCACTTGCACTAGGGCCAATCATACATGCATCTAATGCCTAATGATCTAACATGACCATCATGTTTTGCTTGTGGAAGAGCTTTTGTCAATGGATCCGCAACGTTGTCTTCAGTAGGTACTCTGCAAATCTTTACGTCTCCCTTCTTAATAATTTCTTTGATGAGATGAAAACGCCAGCGTATATGTTTGGATCTGTGGTGTAATCTAGGTTCCTTGGCCTGTGCTATTGCCCCGTTATTGTCACAATACAAACAAACAGGGTTAGCAATACTTGGAACCACACCTAGTTCAGAAATGAACTTTTTGATCCAAACCGCCTCCTTTGCTGCATCGGACGCTACAATGTACTCATTTTCTATTGTAGAATCTGCCATTACCCTCTTGCTTCGAACTTTTCCACTTACTTCGCACCCCATTCAAAGTAAACACATATCCAGATTGCGATCTAAAATCATCTATATCAGTTTGAAAACTTGCATCTGTGTAACCATTTACAACTAGATCATTTTCAAAACCTCCATAGACCAAGAACATCTCCTTAGTCTTTCTTAAGTATTTAAGGATGTTCTTTACTGCTATCCAATGACTCTCACTAGGATAAGACTGATATCTGCTTGTAGTGCTCAAAGCATATGATACATCAGGTCGAGTGCATAACATGGCATACATGATAAATCCAATAGCTGATGCATATGGAAACTTATTCATACGGTCTCGCTCATCATTTGTCCTAAGACATTGATTCTTGCTGAGACTTGTGCCATGAGACATTGGCAACAATCCCCTTTTAGAGTCTTGCAAACTAAACCTATTCAACACCTTGTCTATGTAAGCACTCTGACTTAGACCGATTAGCCTCTTAGAGCTATCCCCATAGATTCTTATCCCTAAGATATAGGCTGCATCTCCTAAGTCTTTCATTGAGAAACACTTCCCTAACCAAGACTTGACATTCTGCAATGTTGGGATGTCATTTCCAATGAGTAATATATCATCAACATACAGTACCAAAAAACAACTACACTCCCATTGACCTTCTTGTATACACAAGGCTCATCTTCGTTCTTAATAAAACCAAAATCCTTGATTGCTTCATCAAAACGAAGATTCCAACTTCTAGAAGCTTGCTTTAATCCATAAATGGATCTTTAAAGCTTGCATACCTTCCTAGAATTCTCAGGATGTACAAAACCTTTAGGTTGTGTCATATACACGTCCTCAAGCAGTTTTCCTTTAAGAAATATTGTTTTTACATCCATTTCCCATATCTCATAGTCATAATATGCAACATTGGCAATTAAATTCTTATGGATTTAAGCATGGCTACTGGCGAAAAGGTTTCATCATAATCAATACCTTGAGTCTGCCCGAAACCTTTTGGTACAAGTCTAGCTTTAAAAGTATGCACATTGCCATCCATGTCAGTTTTCTTCTCGAAAACCCATTTAAATCCAATAGTCATACCACCTTCAGGTAAATCAACCAAGTTCCAAACTTGGTTATCATATATGGATTGCATCTCAGAGTTCATGGCACTTAGCCATTTATCTAAGTCTGGTCCAGACATAGCCTCCTGATAAGCGGTGGGCTCATTTTGATCCATAAGCAACACATCACGACTATCGCAATGAGAAATCCGAATCTCTCTGGCTCTTGTCTTACCCTACCAGATTTACGTGGGCCTTGTGTCACTTGCGGAGGTTCAACTGGTTCAGAACGTTGTTGAACTTCCAATAGCAGTTCAGGGTTTATCTTTGATTCTTGAACTTATTCAAGATTTATTTCTCTTCCACTAGTGTCTTTTGAAATAAACTATTTTTCCATAAAGGCACCATACCGAGCAACAAACACTTTGTTCTCAGCGGGATTATAAAAGTAATATCTTTTTGTTTCCTCAGGATACCCCAGAAATAAACACTTGTCAGATTTAAGTCCTAGTTTTTCTGAGACTTGTCATTTTACGTAAGCCTCACAACCCCAAATCTTAAGGAAAGACAAACTAGGTCTCTTCCCGTACCATATCTCATATGGTGTTTTATCAACCGCTTTAGAAGGAACTCGATTTAAAGTGAAAGCTGCAGTTTGTAATGCACAACCCCTAAAGGATAATGGAAGATCTGCATGACTCATCATAGATCGAACCATTTCTAATAAGGTTTGATTTCTCCTTTCAGAAACTCCATTCCACAGTGGAGTTGCTGGTGGAGTCAATTGGGAAACAATCTCACAATTTCTAAGATGATCATCAAATTCTTGGCTCAAATATTCACCACTACGATTTGACCGAAGTGTTTTGATAGTTTTACCAAGTTGATTCTGCACTTCATTTTCAAACATTCGAAACATCTCAAATGATTCAGCTTTATGTTTCATTAGATATACATAACCATATCTGCTGAAATCATCAGTAAATGTAATGAAGTACTAATAACCTCCTCTAGCCATTGTGTTTATAGGATCGCATACATCAGCATGTATTAGACCCAATAAATTACTTGCCCTTTCACTGTGTTCGATAAAGGGACTTTTAGTCATTTTGCCTCATAAACAAGATACGCATGTTTCATATGTTTCTAAATCAAATGAATTTAGAAGTCCATCTTTATGGAGATTCGTTATGCGTTTCTCATTTATGTGCCCGAGATGACAATGCCAAAGATAGGTTTGATTCAAATCATTTGACTTAAATCTCTTTGTATTTATGTTAAAGACTGGAGTATCAGTGGACCTTTTCATGCTTAGAATATAAAGACCATCACACAAATCAGTATTTGCATAAAATATTCCTTTACGAGAAATGGAACATCTATTATTCGCAATAATAAAATCAAAACCATCCATATCCAAACATGAAACAGAAATGTTGTTTCAGCTCAAGGCAGACACAAAATAACAATTATTTAAAGTTAAGATAAGTCCATTAGGTAAGACTAAGACATATGATCCAACAGCCAGGGCAACAACTCTTGCTCCATTCCCTACGCGGAGGATGACTTCTCATTTCTTCAACTTTCTACTTCTGGTGAGTCCCTGCACATTTATACAAATGTGAGATCTACATCCAGTATCTAATACCCCGTAATCACTAGTAGATAAATTAATTTCAATAACATAAATACCTGTAGTGGTAGTCGCACTACCCTTTTTCTTCTTTAGATCTTCCAGATAATGTTTGCAATTTCTGAACCATTGTCCAGGTGCATGACAGAAATGACAATTTCCTTCCTTTTCTTTTGGGTGTTTTGAAGCAGGAACAGGCTGGGGCTTGACTTTTTCCACAGGCTTTACGACCGGTGCAGCAGCAGCCTTGACAACTTAGCCTTGCCTTTGCCTTTCTTCTTCATTACCTTTCCCTTTTGGACCATCAACACATTACTAGAGGGTTTCTTGATATTTTGTTCAGCGGTTTTGAGCATCAAATGCAACTCTGAAATTGATTTATCCATATTATTCATATTGTAGTTCAACACAAATTGCGAGTAACTTTCTAGTAATGAATTCAGGATCAAATCCGTAGCCAACTCTTGGCTTATTGGAAATCCGAGTCTATCAAGTTGGTCAACATAACCCTTCATCTACAGAACATGAGGACTAACTGACACACCCTCAGTCATCTTGCAAGAATGTAGGTTTTTTACTATCTCGAACCTTTCTTGCCTAGCTTGCTGTTGAAACATTTCCTTCAGCGTTATAGCCATGTCGTAGGCTTCCATTAGTTCCATGTCCTTCTCGAAGTTCAGGGAACCATAGTTGCCAAGATAATACATGCAACATCAGTAGAATCGTTGACATGCTTATTATGCGCATCCTTCAAAGCTTTCGTAGCATTGGCTGGTGGGTCCTCAGGAATTGGAGCATCCAAGACATACAACTTGCATTCATGCTTAAGAACAATTCTCAAGTTTCTGAGCCAGTCAAGAAAGTTAGTCCCATATAGCTTATCATTCTTAAAGATGGATCTCAGCGATAGGGGATTATTGTTACTTGAAGAGTCCATTGATCTACAATAAACATTGTGCAAAGTTTATTTTAATATAAAGGAATAGACTCCCACTAAATTAACAACCCTCTTAAAACACATTGTTTATTTAGGGACTAAAGCCCATATTTCACCTAATTCTATGACAGCTATGGCATAAACACAAAACTAGATTATTTAGGTAGTTAACCGTTACCAATTTCATCTTATGTAATTTTTAGATACTTTTATGAGATACATGACATCTTATGTCCTATCATGTTTTTATCTCATCATGTGCCTAAAGCTCAAAACTATTTTGATGCTTTATTAAGTCGGACCATTTTAAACATTTAGATAACTCTTATCCAACTTGTCTCACCAAGATAACACAATACACCCAGCTATGGCTGAAACTGTATTAGTGTGATCGAGGCCTTAACAAGTGTTCAAAATGGATGACGTGAGACTTAAAATTTAATAGAGGGATTTTATTCAGTTTAAGTGATTTTATGTAAACAATGAAATATCATATATTTTATTGATTTGTTAAATCACTAAACAATTTGGGAATTTTTATACTGTTCACTAATAAAAGAATTTTCGTGCATTAGGATTAGTTAGACAATGGGTCTTGGCTGGCATCAATGAGCGGTGGATCTCATTTAGCCGATCAATGACGGTCGGGGTACAGTGGGGCAACCCTTTTTTTTTTTTTTTTTTTTTTTTTTTAAGACGAATTTCAATTCTGAAAATTAAACTTATAGAAAATCGTATTTTTGAATCCTAAATTTACCCCTTAATTTATCCAAAATTAAGTTAATTAAAACATTTTTAATTAACCCGGTCCACATCTAACTAATTATCTTATCCTAATCCAATTAGGACTTGAGATATTTGAATCCTAGCATATCATCAAGAACAAACTTCTCCATATTTATCTCCTACCAATTGGGATAACGAAACTGATTTTGCTTATATCTTTTAATCTAATTTGTTATCTATCTTTATCAAATAGAAATTCATAACATAATAGATATAACAAGATAAATAAATAATTTGAAAAATTAATTATTTGCAATTTCGGTCCTCATCCAAATAATCACAAACATGTAATTGAATAATGAACTACTATCCCAATCGAACCTAATCATATTAGTTTCAAATTAATATTCAGCCTTATACAATTCAAGAAACATAAGACAATGTAACCTAAATATGCATATTGAATTACATAGATTTCATTCATGCATTAATACACGAAAAATAAAGATTATACCTAATGGTGTCATGGATTACATAACACAAAATTCAATTCATTAAAATTATTTGAATTAACCTAACATGGTTACTTGGATGTGTGAAACTGATTTCAATTAAATCATGAATATATGTATCATATACAAAAACATGATAATAAATCTCACAGAAAACTTATGTATATCACATATACATCAACTATTAACATGCTTTCAATCATATATCATGTATATATCAAAAGAAAACATGCAATGTTTTTAATGGAATCAAACTCGATGTCTCTGATATCACTATTGGGTTTAGGGTTCATACGCAGCGGAGATTACAAAACAATTTTGACAAAAAACCCAACAGGATCCGAATCTAATTCCATTAAAAACGTTTAAACCATGAAAAACTTAATCATACCTCAGTCGCAATATATCTTTCTAAAGGTTGATCGATCTCTAAGGCGTTGCCAACGACGAACGCCCTCTACCAGTAGTCCACACACGAACGGCGATGGAGATTCGAAGTGCTAGCTTCAAGAGAATACCAAACCTTTTGTTTCTCTCCAAAATGATCAAATCATACCAAAAACCCTAAGTCGTTTCTAAAACGAAAATAGAGTTTCGCCATTTAATCTTTCGTACGTGTATTTTAACTTAAAGCGTCTATTTATACAACCTTTGTATATAGACGATTAAGTAAATTACACATATACCCCTACTTAAAGAAGTATAAGTGTAATACACCGCAAAGACGTTTCTGTCATGAATTTTATCATATAAAATTCATTTTTCTGAACCATCTTAAAATCTCGCAAAACCATTCTTAGTGTGCGACCCAATAGGCTCATTTAACATTGGCAGTGTACCAAAACACATTTTGGTATACAAGTCATAAGCGGCCTCTAGCAAGACATTATGACTACCCAAGTTGTACGAATATCAAATCGATACAACCTAATCAATAGTATATATAACATCCTTTTGTCACACGATATCCTTTTGATCAAACATAAGGCATGGAATTGTCATCCAACATATTCAATCGTACTAGTCTCTATCTCTAGGTAGACTAAAAACATCTAAGTGACATTGATCAATATCAATTCACTTAGACTAGGCATTTTAATAGTCTAACACATCGAGGGATCCACTAGATATCTCTCTTTATATGAGAGGGACAAATCCTATCTCGATTACATAACTTCATCACATTGCTCACACAGTAATCAATCACAACCTTTATAATCGTCCAGTTAAAGACAACGTTTGATAGTGTCAAATTACTATGTTCCTAATGTTGAAGTCTGGTAATCTCAAGTCGAGGACTGAAAAATATACCTATCATGAGAAACAACTATGACTTAATCCATGTGATGTTCTCATAGCGGGTCGGTCCAGTACTTTGTTCCCTAACAAGTACTCGTGATCTTGATTCGTATCCCTATACGTATAATCATCATATGATCATCAATCAAGACTCACACTAGTCTTAATTCATTATAGTTCCCAGTATAATGATCGACTTGGGACATTTATGATATTTATGTAAATACCCATGGATCTTATGATAATGTAAACATGCAAATTAATTATAATAAACAACAAATGAAATCCTCTATTTTATTAACTAAAAGTATTCATAAAGACAGTTAATGGATTGACCTAGGGCACATGCCCCAACAGGAAAATGGTGCGGGAGAAAATATACAAGATTTTGAGTATTGGGAGGCTAGTAAAGCTAGGACTTTACTTTGTTGTTGTGAGTATACCTATTGATTATTTATTTACAGTTCATTTCTAGTTTAAACTTGTTTGTTATAGATAATATTGACTATGTCTAGCTCTGTATTCTCATATCGTGGACTTATTGGTTATTCCTCACTTGTTTAGTTTAGTTTCCATGATATTTCGATAAACTGAATTCTTTTGAATCCATTCATGTGTTATGTCATTTCTTGTTGTTTATAATGGATGTAGTATAAATAGCATGCTATTAGGAGTTGAGAAATTATGATTGGTTTTATGGATTTGCATTCTTTGGTAACTTTGTGCTTTATAGCATAGCTAATTCTTGAATTCCTTTATGAGTCATATTCTTGGAATTATAAAGTGTTTATAGAATCTAGAGTCCATTGCATTAGAGTTGAGCGACTCACATGGTTAGAGTTGTGGTTAGAGTTATTGGGGATGTCGACACTCGCCACCATGATGAGGTACACGAGGTTGGAGTCCATGGGGTTGCTCATATACGGTGTTAGAGTCCCTGATGCCATTGGGGTTCGAGTCCCTGGTAAGGATTAGACTGTGCGACACCACATACGTCCTATAGTGGTTAAGGCTTCACTGACGTAGGTTACGACCAACCAAATGTAGATCATAACTATTTAGCCTTATCTCAGTTTCATTTGTTTAACTGTGATATTTCTTTGCATGAATGTGGTACTTTTCTTTCTTGTTTAACTTATGCTTTTGAATACCATTTAGTTTAATATGGAAATGTGATAAATTGGCCAATGGGGATTATTGTAACTTTTTGTACTCACCTTCTTTTTTATGACGGTGGGTGTAGAAGATTGACGACTACCTCTGAGCTAGTGGCATACCTGTGCTTTAACATTTTTAGGTTTTTGTATTCCATGTATTATGTAATTATATTTTTAATATGGTTTAGGGTTGTATATCGGGATGAGCGTTTAGCTACATGACTTATGATGACCATCACACTGTTTATATTTGCCACTTTATTATATATGCATGCAATCATGGTTTCCTAGTTTCCACACAATTACGATTTATTATAATTGCTTCCACATAGTATGTTAAGTCTTCCACTATAACTAATAAAATATATAAAGTTTTAAATTACTCTGAAATCTAATAATATGATGATAAGCGTTTTACTTATTCTAAACATGAGATTAGAGGAGATCTTGATAGAAAGGCTGACTAATACGTAGTAAAGTCCTGTGGGATTAGGATTAATTATGGGATTAGGCCGGCCGGTGCCCTAGATTAGAGAAGGGGTTGTCACACTTTCTTTTGTCTTCTTGATCACTCCAACAAGTTCTCTTGCTTGGTTAGTTGATGAAATGAGAAAACTTAGCTTTCAAATTTTCATTCAACATATATATATATATATAAATGGATATGGTTAAACCATAGCCACACATCCATTTTCACATACGTATCCCGAGGCATAATTAATGGTATATGTTGAAACACATGTCTTACTACCTCTTGACTAACTAATCCTAAGAGACACCAATTGTAACTCATTTTGTCTATATATGTGCCAATACGTGTCTCGATGCGCATCATGTGGCCATTTAAATTAATACACTAACTTAGGCACATTAATTATATAGTAACCATATCCACATTAAAGCTATTATAGAATTACATTTAACTCAAACTAAGCTTACCCCATAAATCTCTACCTTGGTCCCATGTTGACTCGCAACTCGAGGTACATCTCCACTCATATCTCGACACCTATACACGAGTAGAAGTGACTTAATAGTCTATACATATAGAATACATTAGGAATACATCATAACAAATCTAATATATACCTCAACCCTCTCACCTCGATCAATATACATATCACGGTGTGGGTCCATTGACCATTACTTCAGATAGAGATGCTATATATACGTTTAGGATGTGGCAGAGTATGCAGGAGCAGTATGGTACACGCCTACTGTTTAGCACAGTCTTTCACCCTCAGACTGATGGATAGACAGAGAGGTTGATTAGGACTCTCGAGGATATGCTTTGGGCTTACGTACTTGATTTGGCGGATTATGGGAGGAGTACCTACCATTACGTGAGTTTGCATACAATACTGTTATCAGGCTAACATTGAAATGGTGCCATTTGAGGCATTATATGGCAGACCATGTCGTTCACCATCTTGTTAGGCTGAGCCTGAGGATTGGGACATTCTAGGGCCTGAAATTGTTGTCCATCATTCAGAGAAGGTACGAAAGATTCGTCAGAGGATTAAAGGAGCCCAGGAGAGGCAAAAGAAGTATGCAGACACGTATTAAAGTGATCTCATATATGATGAGGTTGCTTTAGTGTATATAAAGGTTTCTCCTTATAAGGGTCTTCATATATTTATTGGGTTTTGGGGTTTATACGCAGCGGAGATTACAAAACAATTTTGACAAAAACCCCAACAAAATCCGAATCTAATTCCATTAAAAATGTTTAAACCATGAAAACTTAATCATACCTTAGTCGCAATATACCTTTCTGAAGGTTGATCGATCTCTAAGGCGCTGCCAACGACGAATGCCCTCTACTAGTAGTCCACACACGAACGATTCGAAATGCTAGCTTCGAGAGAATACCAAACCTTTTGTTTCTCTCCAAAACGATCCAGAGCATACGAAACATCCTAAGTCGTTTCTTAAACGAAAAAAGAGTTTCGGCCTTTTAATCTTTCGTACATGTTTTCTAACTTAAAGCTTCTATTTATACAACCCTTGTATATAGACGGTTAAGTAAATTACACATATACCCCTACTTAAAGAAGTATAAGTGTAATACACCACGATGACGTTTCTGTCATAAATTTTATCATATAAAATACATTTTCTCTGAACCATCTTAAAATCTCGCAAAACCATTATGAGTGTGCGACCCAATAGGCTCATACAACGTTGAGCAGTGTACCAAAACACATTTTGGTATAAAAGTCATAAGCGGTTTCTAGCAAGACATTATGACTATCCAAGTTGTACGAATATCAAATCGATACAACCTAATCAATAGTAAGTATAACATCCTTTTGTCACGCGATATCCTTTTGATCAAACATAAGGCATGGAATTGTCATCCAACATGTTTAATCGTACTAGTCTCGATCTCTAAATAGACTGAAAACATCCAAGTGACATTGATCAATATCAATTCACTTAGACTAGGCCTTTTAAAAGTCTAACACATCGAGGGATACACTAGATATCTCTCTTTATATGAGAGGGAAAAATTCTATCTCGATTACACAACTTCATCACATTGCTCACACAGTAACCAATCACAACGTTTATAATCGTCCGGTTAAAAACAACGTTTGATAGTGTCAAATCACTATGTTCCTAATGTTAAAGTCTTTGGTAATCTTAAGTCGGATGACTGAAATATATACCTATCATGAGAAACAACTATGACTTAAATCATGTGATGTTCTCAAAGCGGGTCGGTCCAATACTTTGTTCCATAACAAGTACTCGTGATCTTGTTTTGTATCCCTATACGTATAATCATCATATGATCATCAATCAAGACTCACACTAGTCTTAATTCATTATAGTTCCCAGTATAATGATCGACTAGGGACATTTATGATATTTTGTAAATACCCATAGATCTTATTATAATGTAAACATGGAAATTAATTATAATAAACAACAAATGAAATCCTCTATTTTATTAACTAAAAGTATTCATAAAGACAATTAATGGATTAACCTAGGGCACATGCCCCAACATCTCCCACTTGCACTAGGGCCAATCATACATGCATCTAATGCGTAATGATCTAACATGACCATCATGTTTTGCTTGTGGAAGAGCTTTTGTCAATGGATCTGCAACGTTGTCTTCAGTAGGCACTCTGCAAATCTTTATGTCTCCCCTCTCAATAATTTCTCTGATGAGATGAAAACGCTTGAGTATATGTTTGGATATGTGGTGTGATCTAGGTTCCTTGGCCTGTGCTATTGCCCCGTTATTGTCACAATACAAACAAATAGGGTTAGCAATACTTGGAACTACACCCAGTTCAAAAATGAACTTTTTGATACAAACTGCCTCCTTTGCTGCATCGAACGCTGCAATATACTCAACTTCTATTGTAGAATTTGCCACAGTCTCTTGCTTCAAACTTTTCTAGCTTACTGCACCCCTATTCAAAGTAAACACATATCCAGATTGCGATCTAAAATCATCTAAATCAGTTAGAAAACTTGCATCTGTGTAACCATTTACAACTAGATCATTTTAAAACCTCCATAGACCAAGAACATTTCCTAAATTATTCTTAAGTATTTAAGGATGTTCTTTACTGCTATCCAATGACTCTTACTAGGATCTGATTGATATCTACTTGTAGTGCTCAAAGCATATGATACATCAGGTCGAGTGCATACATAGGCATACATGATAGATCCAATAGCCGATGCATATGGAATCTTATTCATACGGTCTCGCTCATCATTTGTCTTAGGACATTGATTCTTGCTGAGACTTATGCCATGAGACATTGGCAACAATCCTCTTGTAGAGTCTTGCAAACTGAACCTATTCAGCACCTTGTCTATGTAAGCACTCTAACTTAGACCGATTAGCCTTTTAGATCTATCCCTATAGATTCTTATCCCTAGAATATAGGCTGCATCTCCTGGGTCTTTCATTGAGAAACACTTCCTTAACCAAGACTTAACATTCTGCAATGTTGGGATGTCATTTCCAATGAGTAATATATCATCAACATACAGTAACAAAAAAACAACTACACTCCCACTGACCTTCTTGTATACACAAGGCTCATCTTCGTTCTTAATAAAACCAAAATCCTTGATTGCTTCATCAAACCGAAGATTCCAACTCCGAGAAGCTTGCTTTAATCCATAAATGGATCTTTGAAGCTTGCATACGTTCTTAGAATTCTCAGGATGTACAAAACCTTCAGGTTGTGTATATACACGTCCTCAAGAAGCTTTCCATTAAGAAATGCTATTTTTACATCCATTTGCCATATCTCATAGTCATAATATGCAACAATGTCAATTAAAATTCTTATGGATTTAAGCATGGCTGCTGGCGAAAAAGTTTCATCATAATCACCACCTTGAGTTTGCTTGAAACCTTTTGCTACATGTCTTTCTTTAAAAGTATGCACATTGCCATCCATGTCAGTTTTCTTCTTGAAAACCCATTTACATCCAATGGTCTTACCACTTTCAGGTAAATCAACCAAGTTCCAAACTTGGTTATCATACCTGGATTGCATCTCAGAGTTTATGGCACTTAGCCATTTATCTGAGTCTTGTCCATACATAACCTCCTGATAAGTGGTGGGCTCATTTTGATCCATAAGCAACACACCACGACTATTAGTAATGAGCAATCCGAATCTCTCTGGCTCATGTCTTACCCTACCAAATTTACATGGGCCTTGTGTCACTTGCGGAGGTTCAACTGGTTCAGAACATTGTCGAACTTCCGGTAGTGGTTCAGTGTTTATCTGTGATTCTTGAACTTCTTCAAGATTTATTTCTCTCCCACTAGTGTCATTGGAAATAAACTATTTTTTCATAAAGGCACCATACCGAGCAACAACCACTTTGTTCTCAGCGGGATTATAAAAGTAATATCCTTTTATTTCCTTAGGATACCCACAAATAAACACTTGTCAGATTTAGGTGCTAGTTTTTTTTAGACTTGTCGTTTTACGTAAGCCTCACAACCCCAAATCTTAAGGAAAGACAAACTAGGTCTCTTCCCGTACCATATCTCATATGGTGTTTTATCAACCGCTTTAGAAGGAACTCGATTTAGAGTGAAAGCTGCAGTTTGTAATGCATAAGCCCAAAAGGATAATAGAATATCTACATGACTCATCATAGATCGAATCATATCTAATAAGGTTCGATTTCTCATTTCAGAAACTCTATTCCACTGTGGAGTTGCTGGTGGAGTCAATTGGGAGATAATCCCACAATTCTTAAGATGATCATCAAATTCTTGGCTCAAATATTCACCACCTCCATCTGACCGAAGTGTTTTGATAGTTTTACCAAGTTGATTCTGCACTTCATTTTGAAATGTTCGAAACATCTCAAATGATTCAGCTTTATGTTTCATTAGATATACATAATCATATCTGATGAAATCATCAGTAAGTGTAATTAAATACTGATAACCTCCTCTAGCCATTGTGTTTATAGGACCACATACATCAGTATGTATTAGACCCAATAAATCACTTGCCGTTTCACTGTGTCCAGTAAAGGGACTTTTAGTCATCTTATCTAGTAAACAAGATACACACGTTTCATATGTTTCTAAATCAAATGAATCTAGAAGTCCATCTTTATGGAGCTTCGTTATGCGTTTCTCGTTTATGTGCCCGAGACGACAATGCCAAAGATAGGTTTGATTCGAATCATTTGACTTAAATCTCTTTGTATTTTTGTTAAAGACTGGACTATCAGTGACCTTTTCATGCTTAGAATATAAAGACCATCACACAAATCGGTATTTGCATAAAATATACCTTTACAAGAAATGGAACATCTATTATTCACAATAATAAATTCAAAACCATCCATATCAAAGCATGAAATAGAAATGATGTTTCTGCTCAAAGCAGGCACAAAAATAACAATTATTTAAAAATAAAATAAGTCCACTAGGTAAGACTAAGTCATATGATCCAATAGCTAGGGCAACAACTCTTGCTCCATTCCCTACGTGGAGGATGACTTCTCCATTCTTCAACTTTCTACTTCTGGTGAGTCCCTACACATTTATACAAATGTGAGATCCACATCCGATATCTAATACCCAGGAATCACTAGTAGATAAATTAATTTCAATAACATAAATACCTATAGTAGTGGTAGTCGCACTACCCTTTTTCTTCTTTAGATCTTCCAAATATAGTTTGCAATTTCCGAACCAATGTCCAGGTGCATGACAAAAATGACAATTTCCTTCCTTTTCTTTTGGGTGTTTTGAAGTAGGAACAGGCTGGGGCTTGACTTGTTCCACAGGTTTTGCGACAGGTGCGCAGATAGCCTTGACAACTTTAGCCTTGCCTTTGCCTTTCTTCTTCATCCCCTTTCCCTTTTGGACCATCAACACATTACTAGAGGGTTTTTTGATATTTTGTTCAGCAGTTTTGAGCATCAAATGCAACTCTGAAATTGATTTCTCCATATTATTCATATTGTAGTTCATCACAAATTGCGAGTAACTTTCTGGTAATGAATTCATGATCAAATCTGTAGCCAACTCTTGGCTTATGGGAAATCCGAGTCTATTAAACTTGTCAACATAGCCCTTCATCTTCAGAACATGAGGACTAACCGACGCACCCTCAGTTATCTTGCAGGAATGTAGGTTTTTGACTGTCTCAAACCTTTCTTGCCTAGCTTGCTTTGTTGGAACATTTCCTTCAAATAAGTTATAGCCATGTCGTAGGCTTCCATTAGTTCCATGTCCTTCGAAGTTTAGGAACCATAGTTGCCGGCATAATACATGCAACATCGGTAGAATCGTTGACATGCTTATTATGCGCATCCTTCACAGCTTTCATAGCATTGGCTGGTGGGTCCTCAGGAAGTGGAGCATCCATGACATACAACTTGCATTCATGCTTAAGAACAATTCTCAAGTTTCTGAGCCAGTCAAGAAAGTTAGTCCCAGATAGCTTATCCTTCTCAAGGATGGATCTCAGTGACAGGGGATTATTGTTACTTGAAGAGGCCATTGATCTACAATAAACATTATGCAAAGTTTATTTTAATATAGAAAAATAGACTCCCACTAAATTAACAACCCTCTTAAAACACAGTTTATTTAGGGGACTAAAACCCATATTTCACCTAATTCTATGACAGCTATGGCATAAACACAAAACTAGATTATTTAGGTAGGTAACAGTTACCAATTTCATCTTATGTAATTTTTAGATACTTTTATGAGATACAGGACATCTTATGTCCTATCATGTTTTATCTCATCATGTGCCTAAAGCTCAAAACTATTTTGATAGGTTTATTAAGTCGGACCATTTAAAACATTTAGGTAACTTTTATCCAACTTGTCTCACCAAGATAACACAATACACCGAGCTATAGCTGAAACTGTATTAGTGTGATCGAGGCCTTGACAAATGTTCAAAATGGATGATGTGAGACTTAAAATTTAATAGAGGTATTTTATTCAGTTTAAGTGATTTTATGTAAACAATGAAATATCATATATTTTATTGATTTGTTAAATCACTAAACAATTTGGAGATTTTTATACTTTTCATTAATAAAAGAATTTTCGTGCATTAGGATTAGTTAGACAGCGATCTCATTGGCCGGTCAATGAGCGATGGATCTATTTGGCCGATCAATGAGACGGGTAATACTGAGGGGCAACGCCCCCATTTTTTTTTTTTTTTAGAAGACAAATTTCAATTCTGAAAATTAAAATTCATTATAGAAAATCATATTTTTCGCTGATTTTATTATCTTAAATTAACTCCTTAATTTATCCAAAATTAAGTCAATTAAAACATTTTTAATTAACCCGAGCCCACATCTAACTAATTATCTTATCCTAATCCAATTAGGACTTGAGAATTATCTTATCAAACTAATCTCAATTAGGATAACGAAACTCGAGATATTTGAATCAAATAGAAACTATAACATATCAAGATAAATAAATAATTTCAAAAATAACAAACTTCTCCATATTTATCTCCTACCAATATAGGGATAAACTCAATTCATTAAAATTATTCGAATTATTTTACTTGCATTATATCTTTTAATCTAATTTGTTATCTATCTTTATCAAATAGAAACTTCATAACATAATAGATATAACAAGATAAATAAATAATTTCAAAAATTAATTATTTTTAAACCATCAAAACTTAATCATACCTCGCAATTTTTACGGGTCCTCATCCAAATAATCTCAAACATGTAATTTTGAATCATGAACTAATATTTCCCTTTTAATCTCAACTTAAAACGTCTATTTATACAACCCTTGTATATAAACGGTTAAGTAAATTACACATATACCTCCTACTTAAAGAAGTATAAGTGTAATACACCACGAGGACGTTTCTGTCATGAATTTTATCATATAAAATTCATTTTTCTGAACCATCTTAAAATCTCGCAAAACCATTCTTAGTGTGCAACCCAATGAGGCTCATACAACGTTGGCAGTGTACCAAAACACATTTTGGTATACAAGTCATAAACGGCCTCTAGCAAGACATTATGACTACCCAAGTTGTACGAATATCAAATCGATACAACCTAATCAATAGTGTATATAACATCCTTTTGTCACACGATATCCTTTTGGTCAAACATAAGGCATGGAATTGTCATCCAACATGTTCAATCATACTAGTCTCGATCTCTAGGTAGACAGAAAACATCCAAGTGACATTGATCAATATCAATTCACTTAGACTAGGCCTTTTAAGAGTCTAACACATCTAGGGATCTACTAGATATCTCTCTTTATATGAGAGAGGCGAATTCTATCTCGATTACACAACTTCATCACATTGCTCACACAGTAACCAATCACAACCTTTATAATTGTCCGGTTAAAGACAACGTTTGGTAGTGTCAAATCACTATGTACCTAATGTTGAAGTCTCTGGTAATCTCGAGTCAGAGGACTGAAAAATATACCTATCATGAGAAACAACTATGACTTAATCCATGTGATGTTCTTATAGCGGGTCGGTCCAGTACTTTGTTCCCTAACAAGTACTCGTGATCTTGATTCGTATCCCTATACGTATAATCGTCATATGATCATCAATCAAGACTCACACTAGTCTTAATTCATTATAGTTCCCAGTATAATGATTGACTAGGGACATTTAGGATATTTCTGTAAATACCTATGAATCTTATTATAATGTAACCATGCAAATTAATTATAATAAAAAACAAATGAAATCCTCTATTTTAATAACTAAAAGTAATCATAAAGACAGTTAATGGATTGACCTAGGGCACATGCCCCAACAAGATTTGGCTTGAAAAGAAAGTTAGCACCAAGATTTATCGGGCCTTTCTAAAGAAACGAGTCGGAAAGGTTGCTTATAAACTGGATTTACGTCCACAGATGTCGGGGATTCATTCAATGTTTTATATTTATATGCTTTGACTAGCCAAGTCGAAGCCAGGCGAGAGACCGACAGTGGGCTTGAGTTAGATTGACTTGACGGAAGATATATCATATAAATAGCAGCTAGTATAGCTCCTAGATAGGAGGGTACAACAGTTAAGAGAAAATTCTATCCTGAAAGTGTTAGTAAATTGGTTTCTTATCATGAAACTCTAATTCAACATGAATTCATTAGTATTTGATGCTCCATTAACATAGCTCAATTCCATGAATTCATGTTTTGATGTTGTTGAATGGTGGTGTCTTGGAACTCTTGTGGTGTGTATGAGAGTTCCTAAGGCATTAACATAGCCTATGTGTTGGGAAAACTCAGAATTCTTATTGCAGAATTTTGGGTTGCGCAACATGTAGCGCTATGGAAGATAGGTAGCGCGTTATGTTAGTAATTAGCGCTCTACATGCTATGGCAGCATACATATCTACAAGTTTCAAGAAGTCCTTAAACACTACACAAGAATCTAATATGCTCAGTAAGGGTCCAAACACACTCAAAATTATATGATATGATGTCGGAACTTAGGGAAGTATTTCGGAGATTCAAATATGAGTTTCGAGGCGTTAGGATGCCGGAATAGCAAAGGAAATTACATGGTATGTAAGTAAATTGATTGACAAATTTCTTTACATTTCATTCCTATTCATATGTTCATTTTCAGTCATTTGGACTGAATTGCCTTTGTACTTCATGTGCTATGACTTGTTCATTCTCATTACATGAGGTTGTTTCATCGCATAGTTTGTTGATAAAATAACTTCATCGACTCCAATTCATGTGCTATGTCATTATTGACTGTTATTATTGGTGATCAGTGAAATAACATGCTATTAGGTAGTTTTTACATAGTGTTGCGAATCTATATCATTGTGCATTAGTTATGCAATTGTATTTGTTGGATTCCAATACCATGTTGTTCTTTGAATACGAAAGTGGTTCTTGTATCTAGGGTCATTTTATGATAGAAATCCATTTGACATACGGGGTCACTAGACTTTTCAGGGTGATAAGGATTTCTCCACTATTTCGGGGTATGAGACTCATGGTTATTGGCGAGCAAAACCTGGGTGACTTCATGAGTTGTAAGACTTGGGGTTGTTGGCAAGTATATATCCCAATGATTGACATTTGGGATAATTGTAAAGGCGTATTGTACCATGTAAGTACGACTTTCATAGAGATGTAAAGCACATCTCCATCCTTATTTAGTGGATAGGCTAATGTGATGAAGATCACGGCCGAGCGGCCCTAGATCATTACTACTTATCCTAGTGTGAATTTTATTTTTTTTAACTAAAGTATCTCTTTGCATGATATTCGTTCAACATAGTTGCCATTATTATTATGCTTCTTGATATTTGTTGCATAACTGGGAATGTGAACAAATGTTTGTGACGGTGGGTGCAAATCCATCGAGTAGCAAGCCAGACAAATAGAAGATCGATGACTACCTCTGAGGCACTGACCACTGCTACACCAGATTTTGTAGGTTTGATTTTTAATGTATTATTTTTATATGTATATGGTACTTATGGGGTTATGTATTATAGGTTGAGTGAGTAGTACGTTGACTAGACACATGATGTTATATATCGTTGTTTCATTATATACATGCATGTGATCTTTATTTCCTGATTTTTAACAAAGGGTAGGCTACATGTTTATAAGCTTCCACTAGTTAATTAGTTAAGACTCCCTCTGCTTAACTTTTAAGTTAATAAATTTTTATTAACTCTAATTTATAAATTTACATAGGATAGGTATACGTTTATATCTATTTGAAAACAAATAAAAAAAGTTCATAACTAATAAGATTGTTGAAAAGGTGACTAACTCCTTGTTAGGTCCTATGTGGTGAGATTAGGGCTTAATAACGGGATTAGGCCGGGCGGTGCTATAATTTGAGAAGGGGTCATCACACCAACTCCATGTGAGTTATCTTCCAATTTACAGGAAAGGGTGTGATATATCTACCCACCTTCCCCATTATAAAATAGCTCATGGGAGTTATATGGATACAATAAACCCTCACAAATTTTCAATTACTTATGTCCTTACCCTCTCAAATGCTTGTTATTAATCCACAATAAAAGATTAAATAAATAACTTATTCATAAAAAAATATTTTTCAAGTGAGTAATATTTTTAAGAATTATCATTAGTTTTATTTTATAGTATTTATTATTAATAATTATGTCAAATAAATAAAAAATACTTATAATTATCTAGTGTCGTTTAATGTTTTATGTTTTTTTTTATAATTCAAGTTTTTTTATTCTAAATAAATAAATAGTAGTTTATGTGGTAAAAATAATAATGCTTTTTTATCATAAAAATATGTTGTAAGGGTATTTATGTCAATTTCCCACATTTTATAGTATTTAAAAATTTTTAACTTCCCTGCAAGTTCAAAGTTCAACAAAATATGAAATATGAACTTACACTATGTGTTAACTCCAATGAGTTTATCTCCGCTTACACTGTAAGTTAGGAAAAAGAACCAAACGAAGCATTAGTCCAATAACTAACTTACCTATGCACTTCACATTAGGTTTTAAACCACAAATTGAACTCTAAAATAGGTCTTAACCACCTATTATGCTTCCCATTAACCTACAACTTGCTTACATAGTCCCAATTGGAGTTTTATTGCCAAATTGACAAGGCTAGGCAAAGGGTCATGCCTTGCACATGCCTTATGCATAACAACCATGAAAAGAACTTGTATCGATATAATATCACAATTATAGCCACAATAGATTATTTATGTCTCTACCATTAACAATCTTCTATTCACCATTTACTTGCCCAATCGAAACATCAATCACAACACACACAATGTTTATTCTCGTTAATTTTATCTCAACCTGTCTCAATCAATCAAGAAAATTATTCAACAATACCAATAACAACAATAGCTATGTTGTAATACAATCTCAACCAATCGTTTCATTTCCTTATTCTCAACCGAAAAAACACAACCTCCGTCACCATCCCTCGATTTCTCACTATATAAACCTATACATCACAGAGATAGCAGCCATAACAGCTCTTTAGATTCATCTCATCTTCCCTTCTCACCTTTCCCCTTTTCCTTGATAACACTTATAATAGTAGTATTATCGTCACCCCTCATCGTCATCTTTACTATCCTTTTTCAACATCAAAACAAACTATAAAGACATATAATAAAATCCATATACAACTCTGTTTCATTGTCATCTCTACTTCCCCAACGAAGCCAATAAATTTGCATAAACAATAATTCTCAAACAACAACTATACAACTTACCGATTAACTAAACAAACATGAAATTGAAGTCATAAGCTTACCTTGATCAATAGGTTATTTCATCTCATCACCTTCGTGTCATCGATGAGAAAAAGAACGACCTGTATAGGATGAGTGTTAGTTGTGGAAGGTTGAAGATGATTGGCATAGAAGGAAATAGCTAGAGAGAGTTATGACAAGTTGATGGGTTCATCCAGAGAAGATTTCACTGTAAGAGATATAGAGAGGGAGATGGAGGTCGACCGAGAGTAGCTCGCGACCAGAGAGGTAAAGAGTGAGGGAGAGAAGCAGCGACATAGAGAAAGAGAGAGAAAAGAACAATCACACTTCAATAAAGAAAAGAATCGAATTGAGAGAGCAAAGAGTTGAAGATGATGAATGATATATGAGGAAGAAAGGGGTTGAGGGTTTTAACCCTTTTCGATTTCACATTGATTGAAATAGTTTCGGGTGGCAATTTACATATTTGCCGTTTAAAATTTATGCATTTCTTTACAAATATACTGCCCTCTATTTTCACTTGTCATTTTTTGTTTCACGTTTATCCCTTTAATTCTTAACCAAATTAAACCCCGGAGAATACCTCGATTTCTTCAAAAATTGTGAAATTTCCCAAAATATTATAGTACACGCGGACACCGCTTCTACACATCAACTTGACCTTATTTTGCAATGAATAATTTTAATGAATTGAGTTCCGTGTTCTATGATCCATGACGCCATTAGGTTCGATTGTGATAGTAGTTCATGATTCACTTACATGTTTGTGATTATTTGGATGAGGACCGAAATTGCAAATAATTAATTTTTGAAATTATTTATTTATAAATAATTAATTTTCGAAATTATTTATTTATCTTGTTATACCTATTTTGTTATGAAGTTTCTATTTTATAAAGATAGATAACAAATTAGAATATGAGATAAATATCAAGAATCTTGTTATTGGTAATATATTAGGATTCAAATATCTTAAATCCAAAATAAATAATTAATTTTCGAAATTAATTATTTATCTTGTTATATCTATTTTGTTATGAAGTTTCTATTTGATAAAGATAGATAACAAATTAGAATATGAGATAAATATCAAGAATCTTGTTATTGGTGATATACTAGGATTCAAATATCTTAAATCCAAAATAAATAATTAATTTTCGAAATTAATTATTTATCTTGTTATATCTATTTTGTTATGAAGTTTCTATTTGATAAAGATATATAACAAATTAGAATATGAGATAAATATCAAGAATCTTGTTATTGGTGATATACTAGGATTCAAATATCTTAAATCCTAATTGGATTAGGATAAGATGATTAGTTAGATGTGGGCCCAGGTTAATTAAAATGTTTTAATTGACTTAATTTCGGATAAATTAAGGGGTTAATTTATGATAATAAAATCAGCGAAAATTATGATTTTTTATAGCGAATTTTAATTTTCGGAATTGAGATTCGTCTTCTAAAAAAAAAAAAAAAATTTCAAATTGTTTAGTGATTGAACAATCAATAAAATATATGATATTTCATTATTTACATAAAATCACTAAAACTGAATAAAATCCCTCTATTAAATTTTAAGTCTCACGCCATCCATTTTAAACACTTGTCAAGGCCTCGATCACACTAATACAGTTTTAGCCATAGCTGGGTGTATTGTGTTATCTTGGTGAGACAAGTTGGGTAAGAGTTACCTAAATGTTTAAAATGGTCCGACTTAATAAAGCAATCAAAATAGTTTTGAGCTTTAGGCAAATGATGAGATAAAAACATGCTAAGACATAAGATGTCCCATATCTTATAAAAGGATCTAAAAATTACATGAGATGTAATTGGTAACTGTTACCTACCTAAATAATCTAGTTCTGTGTTTCATGCCATAGCTGTCATAGAATTAGGTGAAATATGGATTTTAGTCCCCTAAATAAACATTGTGTTTTAGGAGGGTTGTTAATTTAGTGGGAGTCTATTCCTCTATGCTAAAATAAACTTTGCATAATCTTTATTGTAGATCAATGACCTCTTCAAGTAACAATAATCCTCATCATCGCGATCCATCCTTGAGAAGGATAAGCTATCTGGGACTAACTTTCTTAACTGGTTGAAACTTGAGAATTGTTCTTAAGCATGAACGCAAGTTGTATGTCCCTGGATGCTCCAATCCCGAGGACCCACCACCCAATGCTACAAAAGCCGTGAAGGATGCGCATAATAAGCATGTCAACGATTCTACCGATGTTGCATGTATTATCTTGGCAACTATGGTTCCCGAACTTCGAAGGACATGGAACTAATGGAAGCCTACGACATGGCTATAACGCCGACAAAAATGTTCCAACAGCAAGCTAGGCAAGAAAGGTTCGAGAAAGTCAAGAACCTACATTCTTGCAAGATGATTGAGGGTGCGTTACTTAGTTCTCATGTTTTGAAGATGAAGGGCTATGTTGACCAGCTTGATAGACTAGGATTTCCCATAAGCCAAGAGTTGGCAACGAATTTGATTTTGAATTCATTACCAGAGAGTTACTCACAATTTGTGATAAACTACAATATGAATAATAAGGAGAAATCAATTTCAGAGTTGCATTTGATGTTCAAAAATGCTGAAAAAAATATCAAGAAACCCCCTAATAATGTATTGATGGTCCTAAAGGGAAAGGGAATGAAAAAGAAAGGCAAAGGCAAGGCTAGAGTTGCCAAGGCTGTTGATGCACCTGTCGCAAAGCCTATGAAACAAGTCAAGCCCCAGCCTGTTCCTACTTTAAAACACCCGAAAGAAAAGGAAGAAAATTGTCATTTCTGTAGACAAACCTATCTTTGGAATTGTCGTCTTGGACACATAAACGAGAAACGCATAACAAAGCTCCATAAAGATGGGCTTCTAGATTCATTTGATTTAGAAACATATGAAACACGCGTATCTTGTTTACTAGGCAAGATGACTAAAAGTCCCTTTACCGGACACAGTGAAAGGGCAAGTGATTTATTGGGTCTAATACATACTGATGTATGCGGTCCTATACACACAATGGCTAGAGGAGGTTATCAGTACTTCATTACATTTACTAATGATTTCAACAGATATGGTTAAGTATATCTAATGAAACATAAAGCTGAATCATTTGAGATGTTTCGAACGTTTCAAAATGAAGTGCAGAATCAACTTGGTAAAACTATTAAAACACTTCGATCAGATCGAGGTGGTGAGTATTTAAGCCAAGAATTTGATGATCATCATAGAAATTGTGGGATTGTCTCCCAATTGACTCCACCAACAACTCCACAATTGAATGGAGTTTCTGAAAGGAGAAATCGAACCTTATTAGATATGGTTCGATCTATGATGAGTCATGCGAGATCTTCCATTATCCTTTTGGGGTTATGCATTACAAGCTATGACTTTCACTTTAAATCGAGTTCCTTCTAAAGCGGCCGATAAAACACCATATGAGATATGGTACGGGAATAGACCTAGTTTGTCTTTTCTTAAGATTTGGGGTTGTGAGGCTTACGTGAAGCGACTAGTCTCAGAAAAACTAGCACCTAAATCTGACAAGTGTTTATTTGTGGGGTATCCTAAGGAAACAAAAGGATATTACTTTTATAATCTCGCTAAGAACAAAATGTTTGTTGCTCGGTATGGTGCCTTTACGGAAAAACTGTTTATTTCAAAAGACACTAGTGGGAGAGAAATAAATCTTGAAGAAGTTCAAGAATCACAGATAAACACTGAACCGCTACTGGAAGTTCAACAACGTTCTGAACCAGTTGAACCTCCGCAAGTGACGCAAGGCCCGCGTAAATCTAGTAGGGTAAGACATGAGCCAGAGAGATTCAGATTTCTTATTACTGATAGTCGTGATGTGTTGCTTATGGATCAAAATGAGCCCACCACTTATCAGGAGGCTATATCTGGACCAGACTCAGATAAATGGCTAAGTGCCATGAATTCCGAGATGCAATCCATGTATGATAACCAAGTTTGGAACTTGGTTGATTTACCTGAAGGTGGTAAGACCATTGGATGTAAATGAGTTTTCAAGAAGAAAATTGACATGGATGGCAATGTGCATACTTTTAAAGCAAGACTTGTAGCAAAAGGTTTCAGCCAGACTCAAGGTGTTGATTATGATGAAACTTTTTCGCTAGTAGCCATGCTTAAATCCATAAGAATTTTAATTGTCATTGTTTCATATTATTACTATGTGATACGGCAAATGGATGTAAAAACAACATTTCTTAATGGAAAGCTGCTTGAGGACGTGTATATGACACAACCTAAAGGTTTTGTACATCCTGAGAATTCTAGGAAGGTATGCAAGCTTCAAAGATCCATTTATGGATTAAAGCAAGTTTCTCGGAGTTGGAATCTTCGTTTTGATGAAGCAATCAAGGATTTTGGTTTTATTAAGAACGAAGATGAGCCTTGTGTATACAAGAAGGTCGGTGGGAGTGTAGTTATTTTTCCTAGATCGTATGTTGATGATATATTACTCATTGGAAATGACATCCCAACATTGCGAATGTCAAGTCTTGGTTAGGGAAGTGTTTCTCAATGAAAGACTTAGGAGATGCGGCTATATCCTAGGGATAAAGATCTATAGGGATAGATCTAAGAAACTAATCGGTCTAAGTCGAGTGCTTACATAGACAAGGTCTTGAATAAGTTCGGTTTGCAAGACTCTAAATGAGGATTGTTGCCAATGTCTCATGGCATAAGTCTCAGCGAGACTCAATGTCCTAAGATAAATGATGAGCGAGACCGTATGCCATGTTATGCACTCGACCTGATGTATCATATGCTTTGAGCACTACAAGCGAGATATCGATCGAGATCCGGTTGAGAGTCACTTGGATAGCAAGAAGAACATCCTTAAGTACATAAGAAGGACTAAGGAAGTGTTCTTGGTCTATGGAGGTTTTGAAAATGATCTAGTTGTAAATGGTTACACGACGCAAGTTTTCAAACCGATATAGATGATTTTAGATCGCATGATCTGGATATGTGTTTACTTTGAATGGGGTGCGATAAGTGAAAAGTTCGAAGCAAGAAACAATGGCGGATTCTACAACAGAAGTTTGAGTACATTGTAGCGTCCGTCTGCAAAGAAAGGAGGCGCTTTGGATCAAAAAGTTCATTTCGAACTAGGTGTGGTTCCAAGTATTGCTAACCCTGTTTGTTTGTATTGTGACAATAACGGGGCAATAGCACGAGCCAAGGAACCTAGATCACACCACAGATCCAAACATATACTCGAAAGTTTTCATCTCATCAGAGAAATTATTGAGAGGGGAGACGTAAAGATTTGCGGAGTACCTATTAAAGACAATGTTGCGGATCCATTGACAAAAACTCTTCCACAAGCAAAACATGATGGTCATGTTAGATCATTAGGCATTAGATGCATGTATGATTGGCCCTAGTGCAAGTGGGAGATGATGGGGCATGTGCCCTAGGTCAATCCATTAACTGTCTTTATGAATACTTTTAGTTAATAAAATAGAGGATTTCATTTGCTGTTTATTATAATTAATTTGCATGTTTACATTATAATAAGATCCAAGGGTATTTACAGAAATATCCTAAATGTCCCTAGTCGATCATTATACTGGGAACTATAATGAATTAAGACTAGTGTGAGTCTTGATTGATGATCATATGATGATTATACGTATAGGGATACGAATCAAGATCACGAGTACTTGTTAGGGAACAAAGTACTGGACCGACCCGCTATGAGAACATCACATGGATTAAGTCATAGTTGTTTCTCATGATAGGTATATATTCCAGTCCTCGACTTGAGATTACTGTAGAGACTTCAACATTAGGAACACAAGTGATTTGACACAATCAAACGTTGTCTTTAACCGGACGATTATAAAGGTTGTGATTGGTTACTGTGTGAGCAATGTGTTGAAGTTGTGTAATCAAGATAGAATTTGTCCCTTTCACATAAAGAGAGATATCTAGTGGATCCCTCGATGTGTTAGACTATTAAAAGGCCTAGTCTAAATGAATTGATATTGATCAATGTCACTTGGATGTTTTCAGTCTACCTAGAGATCGAGACTAGTACGATTGAACATGTTGGATGACAATTCCATGCCTTATGTTTGATCAAAAGGATATCGTGTGACAAAAGAATGTTATATACACTATTGATTAGGTTGTATCGATTTGATATTCGTACAACTTGGGTAGTCATAATGTCTTGCTAGAGATTGCTTACAACTTGTATACCAAAATGTGTTTTGGTACACTTTAACGTTGTATGAGCCTATTGGGTCGCACACTAAGAATGGTTTTGCGAGATTTTAAGATGATTCAGAAAAACGAATTTTATGTGATAAAATTCATGACAGAAATGTCCTTGTGGTGTATTACACTTATACTTCTTTAAGTAGGGGTATATTCGTAATTTACTTAACCGTCTATATACAAGGGTTGTATAAATAGACGCTTTAAGTTACAATACACTGACGAAAGATCAAAAGGCTAAAACTCTTTTTTTCGTTTAAGAAACGACTTAGGGTTTTTGGTATGCTCTGGATTGTTTTGGAGAGAAACAAAAGATTCGGTATTCTCTCGAAGCTAGCACTTTGAATCTCGGCCGCCGTTCGTGTGTGGACTACTGGTAGAGGGCGTTCGTCGTTGGCAGCGCCTTAGAGATCGATTAACCTTCAGAAAGGTACACTGCAACTGAGGTATGATTAAGTTTTCATGGTTTAAACGTTTTTAATGGAATTAGATTCGGATCATGTTGGGGTTTTTGTCAAAATTGTTTTGTAATCTCCGCTGCGTATGAACCCCAAAACCCAACACTTATCATTTATTATCACAATTATAGCCACAACACATTAGTTATACTTTATCATCAAAAATCTTCTATTCATCATTCTCTTACCCAATCGACATAACAATCACAACACAAACAGACAATTCATCGTCATTAGTTTTTTCTCTATCCGTCTTAACCAATCAAGAAAATTATTTAATAATAATAATTACAAAAAATCTTAACCAATCACCTCATTTCCCTATTCTCAACTGAGAAAACAACACAACCCCCATCACCACCCATCGATTCCTTACTATATAGACCCATACATCATGGAGATAGCAACCATTACAACTCTGCTATTTCATCTCATCATCACTTCTCAGCTCCCCCATTTTCCTTAACAACACTTACAACAGTCGTATTCCCCTAATCGTCATCTTTACTATCCCTTTTCAACATAAAAAACATAAAGACACAAAATGACATCCATCTACTTCATTATCTCATTGTCATCTCTTCTTTCGCAAATGAGCCAATCAATTCTCACCAATAATAATTCTTAAACAACAAGCATAAAAACCCATTGATTAACCGAACAAACATGAATTAAAATCATAAGCTTACCTCAATCAATGGGTTGTTGCACCTCTTCATCATCGTGTTCACTTTCAATAACTGCTGAAGCGTGTGAAGGGCAGAGAAAGCTCATGAATGAGGAAGAGAACAACCAAAAGAGGACAAGTGTTAGTTGTGGAAGGTTGAAGACGACTAGCAGAGAAGGAGACGACAAAAAAAAAGTTGTGATGAGTAAATGTGGTTCGTCCAAGAAAAGATGTCACCGAGAAAGATATAAAGAGGAATATAGAGATCAATCGAGAGCAGCTCGTGACCAAAGAGGTATAGAGTAAAGGCAGAGAGCAACGACATAGAGTGAGAGAGAGAAAGAGAGCAGTGACACTTCAACTAAGAAAAAGAAATGAATAGAGAGAGAGTCAAAGATGAGGAGTGATAGATGAGAAAGAAAGGGGTTTGGGGTTTTAACCCTTTCGATTTAACATTAATTGAAATAGTTTAAGGGTGACAATATACATATTTGCTCTTTAAAAATTATCCATTCCTTTATAAATTTATTGCCCTCCATGGTCATTTATCATTTTCTTTTTATTTTTTCATGTTTATCCATTAAGTTTTAAACCAAATTAAACCCCGAGATTGCCCCAATTACGTCAAAAATTGGTAAAATTCCCAACACGCTTAAGAACATCCAAACACCGCTTCTACACATCAACTTGACCCTATTTCGCAACAAATAGAGTATTATACAATAAGGCATGAGGCAAACAAAAATAATATTTTAACTCATGATCACCGGTCCATAACAAGTGAGTCCCTATTCGGATTCCTAAATTCCTATTTTATTCCAAAAATACTTAATTAGTCACCTAATCAAGTTTAGGAAAATTCTAAAATTTCACAATTCCTGAGTTGAAGCACACGTCATTACCATGAAATGTTATGTTTTTAGAAATGAACGGTTCAACTTGCTCTGTAAGTGATGGTGGTAAACATATCAATTATCAAATATTATAAATGAGTCACTAAATAATAAAATGAAACCATAACATATCTATTCAGGCATTTAAAATGATATAACAATGAATAACAAATGCAAGTTCAAAAATTAATTGCATTGTAATCGTGATTTGTATTTTGATTTTTGTTTTAGAGTTATACTCTTACACAAGAGTAATGTTTGAATAATCCATATGTCAACCGATATGGGCTTCTGCCGGTGTCTTCAAGTCTAATCAGACTACAACTCTTGATAACTTGAGTCTCGTACTCATACCATACCCAAGAATACAATCCATAGAACCTACATGTTTGTTATCATGTTGTTGGTCGATGTATTCAAGTGTAACTGAGCTACTAACTCTAAATGGACAGTGAACGACTAAGGTAAAATCTGGCCTACCGAGGATGAAAGGGCAGAATCTATTTTAAGGCTAACCTTTTCCTTTTATTAAGACAAAGGTTGGAATCCATTTCTAGGCTAATCTTCACATCTCTCAGTCCCGGTCCGCCTTATCGACCACCTCCAAAGATTTTTACATTTAAAAATAAATACATGCAAGTCACAATACATTGCCTCATTCCTAGTCCATAATATGAACTAAATATACTAATTATGATGCATACTTGATAAGAATACGAATCCCACTTACCTTGTACCAAGCTTTCATAACTTTATACTGACTTACTCAACTCCCGAAATCCATAAACCTTTTTCTTATCGATAAAGAACCTAAAATAAGTTGATCATCATCAATTTGAGTCTAATACTCAATGGTCAAACCCTTAAATTAGTCCCATTTGAATCTGGAACCGGTTTGCCAATTTTAAGTTCAATACGACTATTTCACATTTTACGAGGTGAAAACCTTGGTTTAAAGTCTTTAAAGAATCCCAAATTCTCTATTTTTATAGAAATCCACAATTTCTATTCATTTGGTCCAAAAATATTATCTTTCTAGTTCTTTTCTCCCATTTTTTTTTTGAATTTTCCAAATTTTCCGCCTTTTTTTTGTTTTATGGACCCTAAGCAGGTCCTTGTTCAGTTTGGTCTTGGAGATCATACCCCTTCTTGAAATTTAATTTCTTTGGGGTTGGGTTTGGCCCAACCCTATGAAAAGTTTAGGGAGGAGAGAGGACTCCCCAACCATTTTCTTCCTTAAACGAACTGCTTATTAGTAATGAAACAACTACATCAATCTTACATTCTCCTTCATTAACGAGGCAATGTTTGATTGTTTTGAGATATATAAAATCTCATCGAGATTTGCATGCATGAATCTAGAGGTCTATCCAAATAAGAAGAGCTAAAGTGACACTCCTTAAAGTGACACCAATTTTAACAAACTTTTCCATTTTTTTCTGGTTTTCTATTATATATATGCCAATGTCTTCGTGCCTATAGCTTCGTCGTGTGTGCCAACAACCACCCTCGGGCATCCACACTATTGTACATCCTATGTGTGTCACCCTCAACCCTGTCTGTCACAAAACACCCACCAATTTATTAATTATTTTTAATATATATATTTATACATACAATATATATGTACGCATACATCTATATTGATGCGCCTATAATCTCGTCATGCGCGCCAATGAGTACAATCATGTACATGCTACCCTATGGCCCATGTGCGTCACCCCTTGACCTACACACAATATTAGGCATCCCATAATTTTTTAATTATTCCATTATAAGCCAATTAATCCAATTATTTCCATAATTAATAATACATACATAAAAACACCAAAAGGCAAACAAATTCACGTACACAGTACTTAAGAGAAACCAGGCTTAACCACGAGCCTAACTTAGGTTAATTAGAACTTGAATTAATGTTAATCACCTACATAAGGTAATTGGTCGTTATAGATAGTGTACTATCGACCGAGGTAGGGTCAAGGCGGATATTAGGACAAGATGGAAAGAGGAAAATGAGGAATAATGATGATGATAATGATGTAGAGATAGACATAGTCAATACCCAAAGTGGTAGTCCCATGTACTTCATTGCCTAGTTTCATTAGTCGATCATGTAGCATCACATATCCCGATTAGGGCAATACTCGGCTTTAAACCCTAATTAAGCTTTGATACACTAGCTAGACTTAACTACAGCTAATAGCCTCTCCTTGTGTACCTGATAAACTCAACTTTATATCAATATCAAAATCATAAAATCAAAGCAAGCGTCGCGAAACAAAGTCAAAATGTTTTCAATAATATGTATGATATACATAAATCCGAGTTTACGAAAAACAAATTTTGATTACAAAACCTCCTAAATACTATTATATTACAATAATGTGATTCAAACATTATATATACATAAAAAACTTCATTCCGTTGTTGAGAAGACTAAAAGACTCATGTGCCTTCTCTTTCCCTTTTGCCAAAGCGTTGAGTTGTGAATCTGAAATATTTAAGGGGCTAAGCCCTCCAATATGCATAGTAAGTGACTAAAAATATATATATAGAGTCTATTAATGAACAAGAATAATGAATAACAATATGATTTCAATACATATCATTCAATGCATCTGAACGTTATAGCAATAAATAACAGATGCAAATCATTAGTTGAACAACAATTGTACTCGTAACATCAATTCTCATTTCAATTATAAGAGGTATCTCTAAGTTGCTCAAGAATACCACTAATGAAATCCACATATTAGCCGATGTGTGATTTCATTAGTGTATTCAATACTAACCAAGTCGTCATACTCTTCTATCATGTAATGACCCTAGATACGAGAACTACTTTCAAATTAAAGAACAACACAATAATGGAATCCAGCAAAACCATTGCATATTGACGCACAAAGGAAATAGATTTCAATACTATGTAACACCTACCTAATAGCATGCTATTTCATTGACCATATGTATTAACAATCAACAATGACATTGCACATGAATTGGAGTCATGAAATCATTTTATCAACAAACTATACCATGAAAGCAACCTCATATAATGAGAAAGAACAACAAGTCATGGTATAGGGAGTACAAAGGCAATTCCGTCCAAATGACTGGAAATGAACATATGAATACAAATGAAATGTAAAGAAATATCTCAATTAGTTTACTTACAATCCATGCAATTTCCTATGCTATTTTGGTCTCTCGACACCTCGAAACTCATATTTGAATCCCTACAGCTCTTCCTTAGGTTCCTGATATTATATTATAGGTTTTTGAGTGTGTTTGGACATTTACTTAGGGTATTAGACTCTTTTATAGTGTTTAATTGTTTTTTAAAAATTGCAATTTTTATGCTGTCATAAACCTAGCATGCTAATGATTGGGATTAGCACGCTAGTGACATATTAGCATGCTACAAATCTAGATATATCGTGCTAATCCAAGTTAGCGCGCTAGCTGATCCACCTAGTGCACTATGTATATTAAAACCCAAAATAATGCCTAAGGAACCTCCATACACATTTCTTGAGTTCCATGACATCAACCACAACATAAAACAACAACCCATACATAATATTCATGAATTCATTTGAATTGAGCTAACTCTATGGTGTAAAGAAGTCACCTAACTTGATGAACACTAGCTAGACTTGATCTCCCTTTCACTAAATCACCAAATTTTTTCCTGATCTCCTTCTTCTCCAGCAGCTCTCCTTCTTCAACAACTTTGCTTCACTCTTAAGCAAATGAAATGAAAGAGTTAAATAGTTTGAGTTGACTTAAAGCTTATATACATGAATTAGATCTTATTGATTGATAACCATTAATACTAATGTGCACACATATCTCGAGACCTAACTAATGGTACACCTATTAACACATGTCCCACTAACTCATGCCAAACGACACTAATAAATTAGTCAATTGGTGTTGAGATATGTTAATAAGTGCTCGAGAAATATTGAGTGGCTATTGTTTTAACTTACTTAAGTGTAATTAATACTAAATCAAACATAGCCCCATTTATATCACTTATAAAAGCAATATAAAGCTTATACCAACTTACCATATTACTTTCTACCTCGGTCCCACACCAGCATGCAACTCTAGGCGCATTCTTACATACGTCTCGACACATATTCACAAGTAGCAATGGCTTAGTAGTCTACACATATACAATACACTAGGCATACATCATTACAAATACAAAATTTAACTCAACCATCTCGTCTCGGTCGCGACAAGTATATTGAAGCGGGTCCCACATCACGGGTCATTTGTTCCTAATTAAACGATTAAAGTCAAATTAAAGATTTGGGCCATGAAAATTCTTTGGAACCAATGTAAATTTCGTCCTCGAAATTATACTTAACCTAAAGTTATACCTGACTCAAAGAGGTATGGAAACATATCTCGCATATAGTTTTCCCTGTTCCGAAGTGAGTTCCGAGTCTCCATGGAACTGCCACTTGACCAACACCTTCGAAATAGACTTTCCTTTAAATTGTTGTACCCTACGATCTAGAATCTATAATGGTTGCTTCTCATATGATACGTCCTCACTCAAGTCAATCTGACTCAAGTCCAATATCCGTCTCTCGCCTGCCTTCGACTTAGCTAGTCGAAGCATAGAAATATGAAACACTAGACAAATCCCCGACATTTGTGGAGACAAATTCAGCTCATAAGCAATATTCCTGACCCATTTCTTGATTTTGAAATGCTCCATGAATCTCGATGCTAACTTGCCTTTCAAACCAAATCAATGAAAACCCTTCCGATGAGAAATATTTGGATACACTAAGGCTCCCTAGTCATACGTGAGTTCGCTACAATATGTGTCTGCATACTTCTTTTGCCTCTCCTAAGATCCTTTAAGCCTCTAGTGAATCTATCATACCTTCTCGTGTGACCAACAACAATTTCAGGTCCTATAATGTACCGGTCCTCGAGCTCAACCCAATAAGATGATGAGCGACATGGTATGCCATATAAAACATCAAATGGTGCCATCTCAATGCTAGCCCAATAACTGTTGTTGTATGCAAACTCACACAACGACAAATATTCCTCTCATGATCCTCCAAACTCAAGTACATAAGCCCTAAGCATATCCTTGAGAGTATGAATCAACCTCTTAGTCCGTCCATTAGTTTGAGGGCGAAAGGCTGTTTTACACTGCAGGCGCGTACCATACGGATCTTGCAGACTACACCACATCCTGGATGTATACATAACATCTCTATTTGATGTAATAGTCAATGGCACCCCATGCAACCTAATAATCTCCCTCTCAAATAATGCACTCAACTGGTCAAATGCGTAGTGAGCTGCAACTGGTATGAAATAAGTAGATTTTGTCAGTCTGTCTACAATCACCCAGATAGAATGGTGTCGACAAGTAGTTCTTGGCAGTCCTCTAAAAAGTCTATGGCTACATCTTCCCACTTCCATCATGGAATGGGAAGTGGCCGTAATAATCCTTCAGTTCTACGATGCTCTGCCTACCCCTGTTAGCAGATCCCACAGTTCCTAATAAATTTTGATAAGTCCGCTTTCTTCCCAGGCCACAAAATTTTTCTTCATGTCATGGTACATCTTGGTCCTACCCGACGAACAGTGAACCGAGAAATTTGTGAATCCTGAAGAATCTCATCTCTCAGCTCTGCCACTCTGGTATCCATAATTTGCCTTTAAATCTCAAACACTGATCCGCCATCTCTGTTTAGTTACTACATTCGGTACTATGAGCTAACTCATTGAATATAGGGTAGAAGATATCGACTTTTTGACCCCCTAACACTTTCTGTGTAGACATTGTTTGAAGCCTCATCTGTGCACAAATCATCATCCGAGTGCCGGTAGGAATATCTAGGTGAGTCATCATCACCGCTGCCTTGATTAATCCATATTTATGCATTATATTTCATATAACCACCTTAGCATCACCAGTCAGTATCTTATTTAGTGCATCAATAACTACATTAGCTTTTCATGGGTGATACTCCAGAGAAAAGTTGTAGTCCTCAGAAACACTAACCATATGTATTATCTCATGTTCAGTCATTTATGTGTGAAGAGGTATTTCAAACTCTTATGGTCAGTATAGAGTGTGAAACTCTCTTCATATAAATGATGTCTCCATATCCTTAGAGGAAATACTACTATTGCCAACTCAAAATCATAGGTGGGATAATTCTACTCATGTATCTTCAGCTGCTCTGGATGCATAAGCCACTATACCTTTATCTTGAATCAACACACAACTTAGACCCATATGAGAAGTACTTGTATATACAAAGAATCCTTGTCTAGCCTCTAGTAATATCAACTCTGGTGTAGTAGTCAACCCGGTATGTGAAGAGGTATTTCAAACTCTTATGGTAAGTATAGAATTCCTAAGTCCAATTAAACCTGACGTCTTTCTGAGTCAATTTGGTCATTGGTGAAGTGATCTTCGAGAAATCCTGCACGAACATCCGGTAATATCTTACTAACCCTAGAAAACTCCTGATCTCCATAATTGATATTAGCGCATGCTAATCCTTAATAACCTAAATCTTAGCTGGACCTACAACAATGCCTACTGCTCCAATAACACGTCCAAAAGACTTGACTACTAACAACCAAAATCCAAACTTGCTAAACATGGCCTAGAAACGATGCTCCCTTAAGGTTTGTAACGTCTCTTTGAGGTGCTACTCATGATCCTCTATAGTCTTCAAATATATCAATATATCATCGATGAAAACTTTCACAAAATGATTGAGAAATGGCCTCATTACTCGATGCATTAAATCCATAAACGTGGCAGGATCATTAGTCAAACCAAATGACATAACTGTAAACTAATAGTGTCCATATCTCATGCTAAACACAATCTTAGACCTATCTTCATCTCTGATCCTTCACGAACTTGCAGTAATTCCTGCTAACCCTAGAAAACTCTTGATTTCCATAACTGACGTAGCCGCAAGCCAATCCATAATAGCCTGAATCTTAGCTGGATTTGCAGCAATGCTTGCTGCTCGAACAATATGTCCTAAAAACTTGACTTCTAACTGCCAAAATTCACACTTGTTAAACTTTACATAAAGTTGATGCTCCCTCAAGGTCTGTAACATCACTCTGAGGTGCTACTCATGATCCTCTCTACTCCTTAAATATATTATCATATCATCGATGAAAACTATCACAAAACAGTTAAGAAATGGCCTCATCACTCGATGCATCAAATCCATAAAATGGCAGGAGCATTAGTCAAACCAAATGACATAATTGTAAACTGATAATGTCCATATCTCGTGCTAATGGTGTTTTGGACCTATCTTCATCCCTGATCCTTCACGAAACTGTGGTAATATCTTGCTTACCCCAAAAAGCTCTTGATCTCTCCGTAACTGACGTTAACATAGGCCAATCCATAATAGCATGAATCTTAGCTGGATTTATAGCAATGCGTGCTGCTCTAACAACGTGTCCCAAAACTAGACTACTAACAACCAAAATTCACACTTGCCGAACTTGGCGTAGAGTCGATGCCCCATCAAGGTCTGTAACATCTCTCTGAGGTGCAGCTAATGATCGTCTCTAGTCCTCAAATATATTAATACATTATCAATGAAAACTATCATGAAATGTTCAAGAAATAGCCTCATCACTCGATGCATCAAATCCATAAACATGGCAGGAACATTAGTCCAACCAAATGGTATAACTGTAAACTGATAGTGTCAATATCTCATGCTAAATGCTATCTTGGACCTATCTTCATCCCTGATCCTAAGCCGATGATACCCTGATCTTAGATCTATCTTGAAGAAAAACTGCGCTCCTCTCTGCTGATCAAATAAGTCATCAATTCGCGGTAATTGATACTTATTCTTGACTGCGACAAGAAATGAAAGATATTGTAGAACCTGAATCAAGCAAAACATATAACTTTCTACCATAGATGGAAACCATCCTCAATGAGTCTCCGTGTGGCATCTCTATCGAGCTGTGCTACAATGTGTCCACCATCTCGACAGTGGGATGGAAACACGACTGCTGCCTTGGGATAATCTCCAATCTTGTGCCCAACCTGACAACTCCTATAACATGTGATAGGTCTACGCTAACCCTGAACCTGATCCTGGGCCTGTGCATGTCTTTGCCCATAACAAGTATTATCTTGACCTCTCATTTGCCTCTGCCTTAACCACCCTGCTATTGACGTGCTGGTGGTGCTGGTAGAGCTAGCAAAGTAGTAGTATGAGCTGGTACTATAAGTCTAAAAGGTGGTGGCAAGGAAGGTCTACTAACAATAGTTTGTAATGGTGTAGGGGATGATACAAAGGGCACAACTGCTATAGATGCCCCTAACCCCTGGGTACCTTTATCCCATCTCCTCGGTCCCTTGCCCCTTTGTCTCCTCTTCTTAAACTCTGCAACTTGGTCAGGTGTCAACGCTGGTACTAGCGATGTCCCATCGACAACTCTGTCTAAATAATGTCTCGTAAGAGAGTGCACACTCACAAATTTTACCCAAAGGCCCGACACCTGAACTAACCATATAAACTCCAATATTTGGCCTTAGTCCATCTCTGAAATGGTACACATCATCTGAATTCTCTCTCACTAGATCCATTGCAAAGTCCATCAGATAGCCATATCTATCTCTATAGCTTATTACTATCTTATCCGAATTCTCTATCACTAACGGTATAGTCTGTAATATCGACATTTCTATTGGTAATGTGGAAGTTGTCGTAGTAGTAGGGGCTGATGTCTTTGCTGGCGGAGCAAACCGTGAAGTCATCATGGCAATGAACTACGCCAACTCCTGTCTCTGAGCAGCTACTTTATCAGATAGCCTCTGAAAATCATCTTCTGATGGAATAAGAGGCTGGCTGCTACTTGCACTTGCATCATCGCTATCGCATGAATCAACCATCAATATCTGAAGGTTGATAGCAAACGCGAATAAGCTACTACATAGATAATATATATATATATATATATATATACTAAAATGATACATATAAGACATCCGCATCTCACTTTCACTCACTTCCAAACTAATGATTTCTAGGCAAGGATCATCTAGTTTTCCACAACTAAGATTTTTTTTCTTGTTTGAATTTTTATTTGTTACTCATTGGAAAAGTTAGGCATTTTGCTACACATTGTGGCTTTGGTATCACCTTGTAGAATGACCATTTTCCACAATCCTAAGCTCTACAAAATTAGTCACTCCTAAGCTTTATAAATTTAGAATATGATACCAAATGTGACTACTGGTATCTCACCTTTAGACAATTCCATAAACTATCTATAATATTATAGAACCTGGCTCTGATACCATCTGTGACAACCCCTTCTCAAATTAGGGCACCGCCCGGCCTAATCCCGTTATTAAGCCATAACCTTACCATATAAGACTTAATAAGGGACTAGTCAGCCTTTCTAAGACCTTGTTATGTACCAATTAATTTTTTAAATGAATATAAACTTATACCTATCGTATGACTATTCTTAAATCAGAGTTAGTTAAAATTTTGTTTACTTTAAAGTTTATTTAGCGGAAGTCTTAACAATATAGCGAAAACTTATAACATGAGGCCTAACAATTGTGGAAAAACCAGGGAATAAAGATAACATGCATATATATAAGAAAACAACGGTATATAACAACATGTGTTTGGTCATGGTACTAATCCCTCAGCCCATAATATATAACCCCTAAAAGAATATCGTTTCATATAAAAGTAATACATCAAAAGCAAAACCTATAATATCTAGTGTAGCAATGCTCCACTGGCTCATAGGTAGTCGGTGATCTTCTCTTTGCTTGGCCTGCTACTTAATGGATCTGCACCCACTGTCACAAACTAGATGGTAAGTACGGGAAAGTAGAAAGTAATATTAAGAGACATTTGTTCACATTCCTAAATATGCGATTAGTATCTAAAAGCATGATAATAACTACTATACTGAAAAGAGAACATGCAAATAGATACTTCAGCTAAACTACATGAAACTCATATATGGCTAAGTAGTAATGATCTAGGGTCGGTCGACCATGATCTTCATCATATCAGCCTTTCCACTATATGAGGATGGAGCTGAGCTCTACATCAATGTGAAGGTCTAAGCAATGCTCTTACTTTTATAACCTTTCGTTGGTGCTAGTCACCAAAAATATATACTTGCCAACAACCGTGGGTCCCAAACCCCATGTTCTGCGCAAGTTATGCTTACTAACAACCCTGGAGTCATTTCTTGTGTGCTGCACAAGATAGCAGAGAAATCTCAATCACCTTGAAAAGTCTAGTGACCTCCGTATGTCTACCACATTTCTATCTTTTAACGACCCTAAATACGAGAACTATTTTTATATTCAAGAACAATAGAGTGATGGAATCCAACAAAACCATTGCATACTAATACACAAAGGAAATAGATTACAATATTATGCAATGTCTACCTAATAGCATGCTATTTCACTGACCACATGTATTAACAATCAACAATGACATTGCATATGAATTGGAGTCAATGAAATCATTTTATTAACAAACTATACCAGTAAAACAACTTCTTGTAATGAGAAAGAACAACAAGTCATGACATATGGAGTACAAAGGCAATTCTGTCCAAATGACCATAAATGAACATATAAATAGGAATGAAATGTAAAGAAATATCTCAATTAGTTTACTTACAATCCACGCAATTTTTTTGTTGTCATAAACCTAGCATGCTAATGACTGGGGTTAGCACACTAGTACGCTATGTGTATTAAAGTCCAAAATCTTGCAATCAGAATTTCGAGTTCTCTTTACACATAGGCCATGTTAATGCCTAAGGAACCTCCATACACACTTCTTGAGTTTCATGTCATCAACCACAACATAAAACAACATCATGATTTCATTTGAATTGAGCTAACTCTATGGTGTAGAGAAGTTATCTAACTTGATGAACACTAGCTAGACTTTTTCTCTCATTCACTAAATCGCCAAGTTTTTTGCTGATCTCCTTTTTCTCCAGCAACTTTGTTTCTCTTTTAAGCAAATGAAATGAATAGTTGAATTGCTTGAGTTGACAAAAAGATTATATACATGAATTGGATATGGTTGATTGATAGTCATTGATCTTAATGTGCACACATATCTCGAGACCTAACTAATGGTACACCTATTAACACATGTCCTACTAACTCATGCAAAATGACACCAATAAGTGACTGAATTGGTGTTGAGATATTTCAATACGTTTCTCGAGAAATATCAAGTGGCTATCATTTTAATTTACTGACTTAAGTGTACTTAATACTAAATCAATCATAGCCCCATTCATATATTACTTATAAAAGCAATATAAAGCTTATACCAACTCACCATATTGCTCTCTACTTCGATCTTACGCTGGCACATAATTCGAGGCATGTTCCCATACATGTCTAGGCACCTATTAACAAATAGGAATGACTTAGTACTACATTATACTATACTAGGCATACATCATTACAAATATAACATTTACCTCTTCTATCTCACCTTGGTCGCAAAACGTATATCTAAGCGGGTTCCATGTCACGTGTCATTTGAGCCTAATTAAAAGATTAAAGTCAAATGAAAGATTTGGGCCGTGAAAGATATGCCTCGATATATGTGTGTATGATAAGATCAATGGCTATTAATTGATCTTGTCCAATTCGTATATACAAGCTAAGTTTACGACATACAAATCAAACCAAACACTTTCATTTCAATTACTTAGCTTGGAAGCAAAGTTTGCTAGAGAAGGAGGAGCTACTGGAGGAGGAAAAAGAAAAGTAAAACCTTAAGTTGGTGAAGGTGGTGTGAATCAATCTAGTGTAAACCAACTAGGTAACTTCTCTACATCATAGACTTAGTTCAAATCAATGAGTTCATGAATTTGAGGTTATATGTTGTTGTTTTGTGTTGGTAATGATGTCTTGGAACTATGGAAGTATGTATGGAAGTGTTCAAGGCATTAGCATAGCTAATGTGTGGAGAAAACTCAGAATTCTATTTGCGGAATTCAAGGATTTTCTGCACATAGCGCGCTAGGCAGGAAAACTAACATGCTGACTTTGATTAGCGTGCTAGAGAAACCTTGGTAGCGCGATAATAAGGTCATTAGCGCGCTAACCAGGGTCATTAGCGCACTAAGTGCTTTGGCAACACACAAAATTAAATTTTCTAAAATTAATTTCAACACTTTAAACATATCCAATACCTTAAGTAAAAGTCATAACATACTCAAAAACATGTAATATGATGTCAGGAACCTAAGGAAGAGCTATGAGGGTTCGGATAGAGTTTTGAGGTGTTGGGAGGTCGAAATAACATAGGAAATTGGCGTATTTGTAAATAAACTGATTGAGATATTTATTTACATTTCATTCTTGTATATTTTTTCATTTCCAGTCATTTAGACTGATTTTCCTTTGTACTCCATATGCCATGACTTGTTGTCCTTTTTCAATACATGAGGTTGCTTTCATGGTATAGTTTGTTGATTAAATGATTTCATTGACTCCAAATCATGTGCAATGTCATTGTTGATTGTTAATACATGTGGTCAGTGAAATAGCATGTTATTAGGTAGGTGTTACATAATGTTGTGATTCTATATCCTTTGTGCATTAACATGCAATTGTTTTGTTGGATTCCAATACCATATTTTCTTTGTTTATGAAAGTAGTTCTTGTATCTAAGACCATTTTATTATAGAGATTCAGGCGGACATACTGGGTCACTAAACTTTCCAGGGTGATCGAGATCTCTCCACTATCTTACACAGTACACGAGGTATGGGACTCGAGGTTGTTGGCAAACATAACTTGGGTGACTTCACGAGTTATAAGACTTGGGGTTGTTGGCAAGTATGCATCTCAGGTGATTGGCACTTGAAATAATCATAAAGGCATATAGCATAGTTACAACCTTCATAGAGATGTAGAGCTCAACTCCATCCTTATATAGTGGAGCTTGCATTGGGATATGACTCCCGGCTGATCGGCTCCTAGATCAGTACCACTTAGCCTAGGTGTCATTTTGATATTGTTTAACTGAAGTATCTTATAGCATGATTTCCTTTCAGTTTTATTTTCTATGATGCTTTCACATACTTGTTGTCTATCTTGAAATGTGAACAAATGTCTCTCAGTATTACTTTCTACATTACTGTATTCACCGTCATTTTTATGACGATGGGTGCAAATACTACGAGTAGCAGACTAGGGAAGGAGAAGATCAAGAATTAGTATTGGGCATAAGAGGAGAGCTTCTGCTACTTTTAAGGTGATCATTTTGTGTATATATTATTTACATCTTTTTAGTATAATTTTGGGTTGTGTATTTGGTTGAAAGATTAGATTTCCCTACTGTATCATGTACTACTTTCGGTAGTTTTATATGATCATCGATTTATCTGGTTTCTACAGCAGTTGTTTAATAAATGCTTCCGCTAATTTATTAAATCTTCCATTGATTATTAAGGTAATGATAATGATTTCTTAATTAACTTTGATAATATCTAAAATAAATGCTAACTAGTGGACGAGATTAATGAAGCGAAAAGGCTGACTAATTAATTCTTATGTTCTATATGGTGTGGTTTAAGGCTTAATAACGAATTAGGTCGGGCGGTACCGGTTTGAGGTGTCGGGCTATCACAATTTCCTTTCAGCATAGTTGCTATTATTATTATTATTATTATTATTATTATGTTTTTTGATACTGGTTGCATATTTGGAAATGTGAAAAATTGTCTCTAAGTGATACTTTCTACCTTTCTATACTCACCGTCCTTTTTTCACGGTGGGTTTAGATCCATCGAGTAGCAGGCCGAGCAAGAAGAAGATCGGTGACTACCTATGAGCCATTGGATTGCTACTACACTAGATTTTATAGATTTGATTTTTGATGTATTATTTTTACATGTATAAAATATACTTTGGGTGTTGTATATTATGGTTAAGTGAGTAGTACCTTGATCAGACATATGATGCTATATATCACTGTTTTATTATATATATGCATGTGATCTTTATTCTTTGTTTTTTCCACAATTGTTAGGCCTTATGTGAAAAGCTTCCATTGAATAAACTTTTAAGTAAAATTATAATTAACTTTGATATATCAATTGACATAGGATAGTTATAGTTTTATATTCATTTAAAAAATAAAATTGTAATTAGTTTATAATAAGGTTTTGGAATGGCTGACTAGTCCCTTGTTAGGTCCTATATGGTGAGATTAGGGCTTAATAATGAGATTACTCAAGGTGGTGCCCTAATTTGAGAAGGGGCCCTCACTGTCCAGCTAGCCTATCATCAACTGAGAGAACTAGTTCTCGAGTTACTAATTTGTTCTTTTGTGCTCAAATTTGAACCGAGCTGGAGATGATTTAGCAGGTAAATAGTCAGAGAGCTTATAAGGATTATATAACATATCAGAGGCTAGTTACTAGTTTAGAAAATCCCAATAGGCCAGTTTCTGAAGATAGCGTGTTACGGTTCAGGGATAGATTATGGATTCCTGCTCAAGAATAGTTAAGGTATGAATTGCTACGGGAATCTCATTGATCTCTTTACTCTATTCATCCAGGTAACACTAAGATGTATCGTGACATAAGGCATGTGTGATGGCCTGACTTTCCAAATCGGGTACCACCTGGCCTAATTTGTAATTAAGCCCTAAAGCACATCATATATAACTGAATAATGAATTAGTCACCCTTTACACCTCGTTACACATGCACAACTTAGTTAAAACACTTTTCAACGTTATTAGAGTTAATTAAGAGATCATTATCATTACCCTAATAATCAGCAGAACACTTAATAAATTAGCGGCAATATTTATAGAACACATAATGTGGAAACCAAGTAAACCGGCGACCATATAAACCCACCCAAAGTAATACATGGAACAGTAGGGAAATCTAACCTCTCAACTCAATATACAACTCAAGATTATACCAAAAAGATATAAATAATATATAAACAAAATAATCACCTACAAAAGTAGCAGAAGATCTCCTTTACGGCTCAACGCTAATCCTTGATATTCTCCTTCCTTGGTCTGCTATTCAAAGTATCTGTACCCACCGTCATAAAAAGGACGGAGTGAGTAAAGTAATGTAGAAAGTAATACCAAGACTCATTTGTTCACATTCCCAAACTATACAAAAAGTATCTGAAACCATAATAATAGTAATTAAAGCTGAAAGGAAATCATGCCATATGATACTTCAGTTAAACAATATGAAATTGACACTATGCTAAGTAGTACTGATCTAGGGTGTGACAGCCCCTTCTCTAATCAATGGCACCGCCAGGCCTAATCCCGTAATTAAGCCCAAATCCTAATTGCACATGACTTAACTACGTATTAGTCAGCCTTTCTATCCAAACCTCCTCCATTGTCATGTTCAGAATAAGTAATACAACTATCATCATATTATTAGATTTACGAGTAATTTAAAAATTTATATAGTTTATTAGTTATAGTGGAAGACTTAATATATTATGCGGAAGAAAATATAATAAATCCTAAATGTATGGAAACCAGGAAACCATGATAACATGCATATATAACAAAGTGGCGAATATAAATAGTGTGATAGTCATCGTGAGTCAGGGAGCTAAACACTCAACTTAATATACAAACCCAAAACATATTAAAAATATAAGTACATAATACATGGAATACGAAAATCGACAAAATGTCGAAACACAGGTATGCCGCTAGCTCAGAGGTAGTCGCCAATCTTCTCTTTACCGGCCTGCTCATCGACGATACTACACCCATCGTCATAAAAAGAACGCTGAGTACAAAAAAATAACAATAATCCCTGTTGACCGATTTATTTACATTTCCAAATCAAAATAAATGGTATTTAAAAGTATAAATTAAACAAAAAAGACAAGTACCACGTTCATGTTAAGAAATAACATATTTAAACAAATAAAATTGGCACAAGGCTAAATAGTTATGATTTAGATCCGGTTAGCCGTGACCTACGTCAGTGAAGCCTTAACCACTATAGGATGTGCGTGGTGTCGCACAGTTTAATCCCCAGCAGGGACTTTAACCCCAATTGCTTTAGGGACTCTAACCCAGGAATCATCAAGGACTTTATCCCTGTATATGAGCAACCCCAGGGACTCTAACCCCAAGCGCCTCATCATAGTGGCGAGCGCCGACATCCCTAGGGATTCTAACCCCGTGTATTGCTCAGCTCTAGTGCAATGGACTCTAGATTCTATAACTACTTTATAATTCCAAGAATATGACTCATGAAGGAATTCAAGAATTGGCAATGCTATAAAGCACAAAGTAACCAAAGAATGTAAATCCATAAAACCAATCATAATTTCTCAACTCCTAATAGCATGCTATTTACTCTTCATCAATAATAAATAGCAAGAAATGACATAGCACATGAATGGACTCAAAAGAATTCAATTTATCGAAATATCATGGAAACTAAACTCAAAAAGTGAGGAATAACCAATAAGTCCATGATATGTGAATACAAAGCTGGACATAGTCAATATAGACTATAACAAACAAGTATAAACTGGAAATGATCTGTAAATAAACTATCGACGGGTGTACTCACAACAACAAAGTAAAGTCTTAGCTTTACTGGCCTCCCAATACTCCAAGTCTTGTATTCGCTCTCCCTTACTCTTTTCCTAGGTTCCTGATACCATATAACATGTTTTTGGATGTGTTTAGACCTTTACTTAAGGTTTTAGACTTTGTTATCGTGTTTTAGAAATTGTTGATTTTTTGTGTTGTCATGGAAATTAGCACGCTAATTTCTAACTTAGCATGCTACCATGTCTTATCTAGAATGCTAATCAATATTAGCGCGCTAATTATTAAACCTAGTGCACTATATGCATTAAAACCCAAAATTTTGCAATCAGAATTATGAGTTTTCTATACATATAGGCTATATTATTGCATAAGGAACCCTCATACACATTACTAGAGCTCCCCAACATTAACCACAACACAAAACAAACAACTAACAACATCAAATTCATGAATTCATCATGTTGAACTAAATGAACTAGTGTATGCAATTACCTAGTTGATATTTATAACACCTAACTTGATCTTCCTCACCAAAGCTTCTAATTTCTCCAACTTCTTATTCCCTTTCATACTCCAGCAAGCTTTTTTCTTTTCTTTTTGATCACTCCAACAAGTTCTCTTGCTTGGTTACTTGATGAAATGAGAAAACTTAGCTTTCAAGTTCATTCAACATACATATATATATATATGTGAATGGATATGGTTAAATCATAGCCACACATCCATTTTCACACACTTATATCGAGGCATAACTAATGGTATTTGTTGAAACGCATGTCCCATTACCTTTCCACTAAATAATCCTAAGTGACAACAATTGTAACTCATTTTGTCTCTATATGTACCAGTATGTGTCTCGATGCGCATCATGTGCCATTTAAACAAATCCACTAACTTAGGCACATTTATTAGATACTAACCATAGCCACATTAAAACTACTATAGAATTACATTTAACTCAAAATAAGCTTACCCCATAAATCTCTGCCACGGTTCCACTTCGACTCGCAACTCGAGGTACATCTCCATTCACATCTCGACACCTATACACGAGTAGGAATGACTTAATAGTCCACACATATATAATACACTAGGCATACACCAAAAAAAATCAAATATATATACCTCGGCCTTCTCGCCTTGTTCAACAGACATATCACGGAGTGTGTCCCATGACACGGGTTAGTGATCCTGATTACCGATAATAAATGAGATTAGAAATTTGAGTCGTGAAAATTCTTCCCAACTAAAGGAAATCTCATCCTCGAGATTAAAATTTAGTTTAAGTTAGTAGCTAACTTGAAGAGGTACGGAAATCTATCCATCATATAATATTCTCGCTCCTAAGTGAGTTCCATATCATCGTGGAACTGCCACTTGACGAGAACCTTCGAGATAGAATTGTTCCTCAACTGTTGTACCCTTTGGTCTGTGATCTGAATAGGCTGCTCCACATATGTAAAACCATCACTTAGTTCTATCTGACTCAACAGTCGGTCGATCACGTTCTCTTGATTCAGCTTCGAAGCACGAGATACGAAAAACTCGATGAATCCTTGACATCTATGGAGGTAACTCAAGCTCATATGCAAGTTTCCCGACCTGTTTCTTAATCATGAAAGGCCCGATGAATTTGGGTGCAAGCTTACCTCGCACTCTAAGCCTATGAAGACCCTTCCGAGGGGAAACCTTTAAATATATAAAAGCTCCCTCGATGTACTGAGATCATCGCGATATCTGTATGCATACTTCTTTTATCTATCTTGGGCTCCTTCGAGCCTTTGGTGGATCAGTTTGACCTTTTCCATGTGGTCAACAACAATTTCAAGCCCTACAATCTCCTAGTCCTCTGGCTTAGCCCAACACGATGGCGAGAGAAACGGTTTACCATACAAAGCCTTAAAAGGCGCCATCACAATATTGGCCTGATAACTTTTGTTGTAAGCAAACTAACATAATGGCGGTACTCTTCCCACGATCCGCCAAACTCAAAAACACAAGCCCATAACATATCCTCGAGAACTTGAATCAATCTCTTAGTCTGCCCGTCAATTTGAGGATGAAAAGCCGTGCTAAACTGTAGGTTCATACTATATAGCTCATGCATACTCCGCCACATCCTGGATGTATATATAGCATCACGATCAAATGTAATATTCAATGGTACTCTACGCAGCCATATAATATCTCGCCCTGACAGTATATTCAACTGATCAAATGTATAATGCGCGGCCACTGATAGAAAATGAGTATACTTCGTAAGTGTGTTAATGATAACCTAGATGGAATCATGTCTCCTTGCGATCCTCGACAATCCCATCACAAAATCCATAGAGATGTCCTCCCACTTCCATCATGGAATGGGAAGAAGCTGTAAAATCCTCTAAGTTTGGGATGTTCAGCCTTCACTTGCTGACAAATCCCACAATTCTTGATGAACTTAGACACATCCGCCTTCATCCCAGGCCAACAAAAATGCCTCTTCATGTTGTGGTACATTTTGGTCCTACCTGGATGAATGGTAAATCGGGAACGATGCAACTCTTGAAGAGTCTCCTCTCTTAGCCCTGACACTAACGATATCTATAGTCTGTCTCGAGATCTCAAACACTGATTAGTTGTCTCCGTTCACTCAATATAATCCATACTCTGTGCCAACTCACTAAACTCGATTACAACCTGTCGGTCCTCTGACCCTTTGACATTCTCCGCGTAGAAACGGTCTGTATTGTCATCTGTGCGCAAATCCCAATATCTCTAGCTAGTATCCTACTCAGCGCATCTGTGACTACGTTAGATTTTCCTGGGTGATACTCCGCCGAAAATTCGTAATCCTTCAAAAACTCTAACCACCTACGTTGTCTCATATTCAACTCATTTAGTGTGAAGAGATACTTTAAACTCTTGTGATCAGTAAAGAGTGTGAATTTCTTTCCATATAGATAATGTCTCCACACCTTCAGTGCAAACACTACCGCTACCAACTCCAGATCATGTGTTAGGTAATTCTTCTCATGTACCTTTAACTATTTGGAAGCATAAGCTATAGTATCACTACCATGTATCAACACGCATCCCATGCCCATATGAGAAACATCTTGTGTACACCAAGAATCCCTATCCAACCTTAGGTTACACTAACATTGGCGTAGTAGTCAATAACCCCTTCAACTAAGCAAATGCTTCCTCAAATTCCTCAGACCACTCAAATCTAACATCTTTCTGGGTCAACCTAGTAATCAGTTAAGCATCTTCGAGAAGTCTTTCACAAATCAGCGATAATACCCTACCAAACCTAGAAAACTCCAGATCTCAGTCACTAAAGTTGATTTGAGCCAATCCATAATTCCCTGAATCTTGGCCGGATCTATTGCTATCCCTACTGCTCTAACAACATCCCCTAAAAACTTGACCTCTGAAAGCCAAAATTGACATTTGTTGAACTTGGCATAAAGTCTATGGTCCCTTAAAGTCTAAAATGTCTCTCTAAGGTGCTACATGTGAGCCTCTCTAGTCCTCAAATATATCAGTATGTCATCGATGAAGACTATCACAAAATAGTCAAGAAACGGTCTGAAAACCCGATACATCAAATCTATAAATATGGTACGGGCATTGGTCAGCCCAAATGGCTTGATCGTGAACTTAAAATTTCCATATCTCATGCTAAAAGCTATCTTGGACCTATCATCATCCCTGATCCTAAGCTAATGATACCCTGATCGCAGATCTATCTTAGAGGAAAAATATGCTCCTCTTAGCTAATCAAATAAATCATCAATCTTTGGTAGTAGATATTCATTCCTGATTGTGACTTTGTTCAACCGTCTATAGTCGATACAAAGTCTTAAAGTGCCATCCTTCTTCTTCACAAAAAGGATAAGTGTTTCCCATGGCGACATGGAAGGTATGATAAATCCTTTCTGTCCGAATCCTGAAGTTGAGTCTTCAACTCCTCTAACTCTCATGGTGCCATACTACGATGTTCATTAACTCAATAACAAAATCTCTCATGGTGCCATACCAGATAAATCATTATGAAACACATTTGAAAACTTTCTAACAACTGGAATATCCTCTAGTCTAGGTCCCTGACTCTCTGGTATTGAAGATAGTGAAATCAATGCCTGCATCTCCTCACTAGTCATAGGTCGACCTCTCGTACCAACTATCCTTGCTGCACTACCTTTATAAGTGAAAATTGGACGCCCTGAGGTCTCAAATATAACTGTCTTACTCAAACAGTCGATATGATCGTGGTTTGCTAATAACCAGTCCAACCCTAAAATTGCGTCTAACTCTAAAAACTCGAGGACTCTAAAGTCTGTAGGTAACTCTACCCCACCTATCTCAACCTTCTTAAGATTCATTACTACACCAATAATAGATTGGTTTCAGTTTGAAAAAGTTTTTCCCAAGCTTGACCTCGATTGATTTGCGGGAGTATGAGGTCGTGGGGGACAATACAATCTTTGATGTCTCTAATACTGATGAGTTCATGACTGAATAGCGTGCACCACTCGAGCTGCTGCAATATCTGATCTTGCATCAATATACCATTCTAGTCTACAAGTTGACGATGTTCGCAACACGAACAACTACGTAGATAACGTATATATATACAAATAGAAAATATTATGTACATATAAGACATCCCCACCTCACTTTCACTCACTTCCCAACTAATAGTTTCTAAGCAAGGATCATCTGGTTTCCATATCTAAGGTTTATGTTTTATTTAAGTTTTGTGTCTTAATTAATAAGAACATAGCTCTATACCAACCGCGACGAGACCTTCTCTAATCAAGGGCACCTCCTGGCCTAATCATGTAATTAAGCCCAAATCTTAATGCCACATGACTTAACTATGTATTAGTCAGTCTTTCTATCCAAATCTCATCTATTCTCATATTCAGAATGTTGGGTTTTGGAGTTCATACATAGTGGAGATTACAAAACAATTTTGACAAAAACCCCAAAAGGATCTGAATCTAATTCCATTAAAAATGTTCTAAACCGTGAAACTTAATCATACCTCAGTCGCAATGTACCTTTCTGAAGGTTAATCGATCTCTAAGGCGCTGCCAATGACGAACGCCCTCTACTAGTAGTCCACACACGAACGGCGGCCGAGATTCAAAGTGCTAGCTTCGAGGGAATACAAAACCTTTTGTCTTTCTCTCCAAAACGATCCAGAGCATACCAAAAAACCCAAAGTCATTTCTGAAACGAAAATAGAGTTTCAGCCTTTTGATCTTTCGTCCGTGTATTCTAACTTAAAGCGTCTATTTATACAACCCTTGTATATAGACGGTTAAGTAAATTACACATATACCCCTACTTAAAGAAGTATAAGTGTAATACACCACAAGGATGTTTCCATCATGAATTTTATCATATAAAATTCATTTTTCTGAACCATCTTAAAATCTCGCAAAAACATTCTTAGTGTGCGACCCAATAGGCTCATACAACGTTGGAAGTGTACCAAAACACGTTTTGGTATACAAGTCATAAGCGGCCTTTAGCAAGACATTATGACTACCTAAGTTGTACTAATATCAAATCGATACAACCTAATCAATAGTGTATATAACATCCTTTTGTCACACGATATCCTTTTGATCAAACATAAGGCATGGAATTGTCATCCAACAAGTTCAATCGTACTAGTCTCGATCTTTAGGTAGACTGAAAACATCCAAGTGACATTGATCAATATCAATTCACTTAGACTAGGCCTTTTAATAGTCTAACACATCGAGGATCCATAGGATATCTCTCTTTATATGAGAAGGATAAATTCTATCTTGATTACATAACTTCATCACATTGCTCACACAGTAACCAATCACAACCTTTATAATCGTCCGGTTAAATACAACGTTTGATTGTGTCAAATCATTGTATTCCTAATGTTGAAGTCTCTGGTAATCTCAAGTCAGAGGACTGAAAAATATACCTATCATGAGAAACAACTATGACTTAATCCATGTGATGTTCTCATAGCGGGTCGGTCCAGTACTTTGTTCCCTAACAAGTACTCGTGATCTTGATTTGTATCCCTATACGTATAACATCATATGATCATCAATAAAGACTCACACTAGTCTTAATTAATTATAGTTCCCGGTATAATGATCGACTAGGGACATTTAGGATATTTTTGTAAATACCCATGGATCTTATTATAATGTAAACATGCAAATTAATTATAATAAACATCAAATGAAATCCTCTATTTTTTTAACTAAAAGTATTCATAAAGACAGTTAATGGATTGACCTAGGGCACATGCCCCAACATCTCCCACTTGCACTAGGGCCAATTATATATGCATCTAATGCCTAATGATCTAACATGACCATCATGTTTTGCTTGTGGAAGAGCTTTTGTCATTGGATCCACAACGTTGTCTTCGGTAGGTACTCCGCAAATCTTTACGTCTCCCTTCTCAATAATTTCTTTGATGAGATGAAACCGCCTGAGTATATGTTTAGATCTGTGGTGTGATCTAGGTTCCTTGGCCTGTGCTATTGCCCCGTTATTGTCACAATACAAACAAACAGGGTTAGCAATACTTGGAACCACACCTAGTTCATAAATGAACTTTTTGATCCAAACCGCCTCCTTTCTTTGCATTGACGCCGCAATATACTTAGCTTCTATTGTAGAATCTCGCCACGCCTCTCTTTACTTCAAACTTTTCTAGCTTTCTTCGCTTCCCATTCAAAGTAAACACATATCCAGATTGCGATCTAAAATCATCTATATCAGTTTGAAAACCTGCATCTGTGTAACCATTTACAACTAGATCATTTTCAAAACCTCCATAGACAAATAACATTTCCTTAGTCCTTCTTAAGTATTTAAGGATGTTCTTTACTGCAATTCAGTGACTCTCACCAGGATCTGACTGATATCTGCTTGTAGTGCTCAAAGCATATGATACATCAGGTCGAGTGCATAACATGGAATACATGATAGATCCAATAGCTGATGCATATGGAATAATATTCATACGATCTCGCTCATCATTTGTCATAGGACATTGATTCTTGCTGAGACTTGTGCCATGAGACATTGGCAACAATCCTCTTTTAGAGTCTTGCAAACTGAACCTATTCAGCACTTTGTCTATGTAAGCACTCTGACTTAGACCGATTAGCTTCTTAGATCTATCCCTATAGATCCTTATCCCTAGGATATAGGCTGCATCTCTTAAGTCTTTCATTGAGAAACACTTCCCTAACCAAGACTTGTCACTCTGCAATGTTGGGATGTCATTTCCAATGAGTAGTATATCATCAACATACAGTACCAGAAAAAACTACACTCCCACTGACCTTCTTGTATACAGAAGGCTCATCTTCGTTCTTAATAAAACCAAAATCTTAGATTGCTTCATCAAAATGAATATTCCAACTCCGAGAAGCTTGCTTTAATCCATAAATGGATCTTTGAAGCTTGCATACCTTCCTAGAATTCTCAGGATGTACAAAACCTTCAGGTTGTGTCATATACACGTCCTCAAGTAGCTTTCCATTAAGAAATACTTGTTTTTTTACATCCATTTGCCATATTTCATAGTCATAATATGCAGCAATGGCAATTAAAATTCTTATGGATTTAAGTATGGCTACTGGCGTAAAAGTTTCATCATAATCAACACTTTGAGTCTGCCTGAAACCTTTTGCTACAAGTCTTGCTTTAAAAGTATGCACATTGCCATCCATGTCAGCTTTCTTCTTGAAAACACATTTACATCCAATGGTCTACCACCTTCAGGTAAATCAACCAAGTTCCAAACTTGGTTATCATACATGGAATGCATCTCGGAATTCATGGCACTTAGCCATTTATTAGAGTCTGGTCCAGACATAGCCTCTTGATAAGTGGTGGACTCATTTTGGTCCATAAGCAACATATCACGACTATCGGTAATGAGAAATCCGAATATCTCTGGCCCATGTCTTACCCTACCAGATTTACGTGGGCCTTGTGTCACTCGCGGAGGTTCAACTGGTTCAGAACGTTGTTGAACTTCCAGTAGCGGTCAGTGTTTATCTATGATTCTTGAACTTCTTCAAGATTTATTTCTCTCCCACTAGTGTCTTTGAATTAAATTGTTTTTCCATAAAGGCACCATACCGAGCAACAAACACTTTATTCTCATCGGGATTATAAAAGTAATATCCTTTTGTTTCCTTAGGATACCCCACAAATAAACAATTATCAGATTTAGGTGCTAGTTTTTCTGAGACTTGTCGTTTTACGTAAGCCTCACAACCCCAAATCTTAAGAAAAGACAAACTAGGTCTCTTCCCATACCATATCTTATATGGCGTTTTATCAACTGCTTTAGAAGAAACTCGATTTAGAGTGAAAGCTGCAGTTTGTAATGCATAAACCCAAAAGGATAATGGAATATCTGCATGACTCATCATAGATCGAACCATATCTAATAAGGTTCGATTTATCCTTTCAGAAACTCCATTCCATTGTGGAGTTGCTGGTGAAGTCAATTGGGAGACAATCCCATAATTTTTAAGATGATCATCAAATTCTTGGCTTAAATATTCACCACCTCGATCTGATCAAAGTGTTTTGATAGTTTTACCAAGTTAATTCTGCACTTCATTTTGAAACGTTCGAAACATCTCAAATGATTCATCTTTATGTTTCATAAGATAAACATAACCATATCTGCTTGAAATCATCGCAAATGTAATGAAGTACCGATAACCTCCTCTAGCCATTGTGTTTATAGGACCGCATACATCAGTATGTATTAGACCCAATAAATCACTTGCCCTTTCACTGTGTCCAGTAAATGGACTTTTAGTCATCTTGCCTAGTAAACAAAATACACATGTTTCTTATGTTTCTAAATCAAATGAATCTAGAAGCCCATCTTTATGAAGCTTCTTTATGCGTTTCTCGTTTATGTGTTCGAGACGATAATGCCAAATATAGGTTTGATTACAGAAATGACAATTTTCTTCCTTTTCTTTTGGGTGTTTTGAAGCAGGAATAGGACAGGTGCAGCAATAGCCTTGGCAGCTTTATCTTCTTCATTCCCTTTCCCTTTTAGACCATCAACATATTACTAGAGGGTTTCTTGATATTTTGTTCAACAGTTTTGATCATCAAATGCAACTCTGAAATTGATTTCTCCATATTATACATATTGTAGTTCATCACAAATTGTAAGTAACTCTCTGGTAATGAATTCAGGATCAAATATGTAGCCAACTCTTGACTTATGGGAAATCTGAGTCATCAAGCTGGTCAACATAGCCCTTCATCTTCAAAACATGAGGACTAACTGACGCACCCTTAGTCATCTTGCAAGAATGTAGGTTCTTGACTGTCTCGAACATTTCTTGCCTAGCTTGTTGTTGGAACATTTCCTTCAAATGTTATAGCCATGTCGTAGGCTTCCATTAGTTCCATGTCCTTCGAATTTCAGGGAACCATAGTTGCTAGCATAATACATGCAACATCGGTAGAATCGTTGACATGCTTATTATGTGCATCCTTCACGACTTTTGTACATTGCCTGGTGGGTCCTTAGGGATTGGAGCATCCAGGACATACAACTTGCGTTCATGCTTGAGAACGATTCTCAAGTTTTTGAACCAATCAAGAAAGTTAGTCCCGCTATAGCTTATCCTTCTCAAGGATGGATCGCAGATGACAGGGGATTATTGTTACTTGAAGAGGCCGTTGATCTACAATAAAGATTATGTAAAGTTTATTTTAGCATAGAGGAATAGACTCCCACTAAATTAACAACCCTCCTAAAACAGCATCGTTTATTTAGGGGACTAAAATCCATATTTCACCTAATTCTATGACAAATATGGCATGAAACACGAACTAGATTATTTAGGTAGGTAATGATTACCAATTACATCTTATGTAATTTTTAGATCCTTTTATGAGATATGGGACATCTTATGTCTTAGATTTTATGTAAACAATGAAATATCATATATTTTATTGATTTCTTAAATCACTAAAAAATTTGGAGATTTTTATACTGTTCACTAATAAAAGAATTTCTGTGCGCTAAGATTAGTTAGACGGCGGTCCCGCTGGCCGGTCAGCGGGCGGTGGTTCCGCTGATTTTATTATCATAAATTAACCCCTTAATTTATCCGAAATCAAGTCAATTAAAACATTTTAATTAACCAGGGCCCACATCTAACTAATCATCTTATCCTAATTCAATTAGGATTTAAGATATTTGAATCCTAGTATATCACCAATAACAAGATTCTGGATATTTATCTCCTGTTCTAATTTGTTATCTATCTTTATCAAATAGAAACTTCATAACAAAATAGATATAACAAGATAAACAATTAATTTCGAAAATTAATTAATTATTTTGGATTAAAGATATTTGAATCCTAGTATATCACCAATAACAAGATTCTTGATATTTATCTCTTATTCTAATTTGTTATCTATCTTTATCAAATAGAAACTTCATAACAAAATAGATATAACAAGATAAATAAATAATTTTGAAAATTAATTATTTATTTTGGATTCAAGATATTTGAATCCTAGTATATCACCAATAACAAAATTCTTGATATTTATCTCATATTCTAATTTGTTATCTATCTTTATCAAATAGAAACTTCATAACAAAATAGAAATAACAAGATAAATAAAGAATTTCGAAAATTAATTATTTATAAATAAAGAATTTCGAAAATTAATTATTTATAAATAAATAATTACGAAAATTAATTATTTATAAATAAATAATTTCAAAAATTAATTATTTGCAATTTCGATCCTCATCCAAATAATCACAAACATATAATTGAATCATGAACTACTATCCCAATCGAACCTAATGGTGTCATGGATCGCATAACACAAAATTCAATTCATTAAAATTATTTGAATTAACCTAACATGGTTACTAGCATGTACGAAATTGATTTTAATTAAATCACAAATATGTGTATCATATACACAAAACATGATAATAAATCTCACAGAAAACTTTTGTAATATCACATATACATCGAATATTAACATGCTTTCAATCATATATCATGTATATATCAGAAGAAAACATGCAATGAATTTAATGGAATCGAACTCGAAGGCTCTGATACCACTGTTGGGTTTTGGGGTTCATATGCAGCGGAGATTACAAAACAATTTTGACAAAAACCCAACAGAATCCGAATCTAATTCCATTAAAAACATTTAAACCATGAAAACTTAATCATACCTCACTCGCAATGTACCTTTCTGAAGGTTAATCGATCTCTAAGCCCCGCCAACAACGATCGCCCTCTACCAGTAGTCTACACACGAACGGCGGCCGAGATTCAAAGTGCTAGCTTCGAGGGAATACAAAACCTTTTGTCTTTCTCTCCAAAACGATCCAGAGCATACCAAAAAACCCTAAGATGTTTCTGAAACGAAAATAGAGTTTCGGCCTTTTGATCTTTCGTCCGTGTATTCTAACTTAAAGCGTCTATTTATACAACCCTTGTATATAGACGGTTAAGTAAATTACACATATACCCCTACTTAAAGAAGTATAAGTGTAATACACCACAAGGACGTTTCCGTCATGAATTTTATCATATAAAATTTATATTTCTGAACCATCTTAAAATCTCGCAAAAACATTCTTATTGTGCGACCAAATAGGCTCATACAACGTTGGCAGTGTACCAAAACACATTTTGGTATACAAGTCATAAGCGGCCTCTAGCAAGACATTATGACTACCTAAGTTGTACAAATATCAAATCGATACAACCTAATCAATAGTGTATATAACATCCTTTTGTCACACGATATCCTTTTGATCAAACATAAGGCATGGAATTGTCATCCAACATGTTCAATCGTACTAGTCTCGATCTTTAGGTAGATCGAAAACATCCAAGTGACATTGATCAATATCAATTCACTTAGATGGGCCTTTTAACAGTCTAACATATCGAGGATCCACTTTGGATATCTCTTTTATATGAGAAGGATAAATTCTATATTGATTACACAACTTCATCACATTGCTCACACAAGAACCAATCACAACCTTTATAATCGTCCTAGGTTAAAGACAACGTTTGATTGTGTCAAATCACTGTATTCCTAATGTTGAAGTCTCTGGTAATCTCAAGTCAGAGGACCGAAAAATATACCTATCATGAGAAACAACTATGACTTAATCCATGTGATGTTCTAATAGCGGGTCGGTGCAGTACTTTGTTCCCTAACAAGTACTCGTGATCTTGATTCGTATCCCTATACGTATAATAATCATATGATCATCATTAAAGACTCACACTAGTCTTAATTCATTATAGTTCCCAGTATAATGATCGACTAGGGACATTTAGGATATTTTTGTAAATACCCATGGATCTTATTATAATGTAAAAATGCAAATTAATTATAATAAACAATAAATGAAATCCTCTATTTTATTAACTAAAAGTATTCATAAAGACAGTTAATGGATTGACCTAGGCACATGCCCCAAATAGAATAAGTAACACACCTATCCTCATATTATTAGATTTCAGAGTGATTTAAACCTTTATATTGCTTATTACTTATAGCAGAAGACTTAACATATTATGATGAAGCAATTATAATAAATCTGAAATGTGTGGAAACCAGGAAACCGCGATCGCATGTATATTTAACAAAGTAGCGAATATAAACACTGTGATAGTCATAGTTAGTCAGGGAGCTAAACACTCTACGTAATATACAACCCTAAAACATATTAAAATCATAAGTACATAATACCTGGAATACCAAAACATACAAAATGCCAAAATAGAGGTATGTCGCTAGCTCAGAGGTAATCGCCAATCTTCTCCTTTCTTTGCCTGCTCATCCACGACACTGCATCCATGGTCATAAAAAGGACGGTGAGTAAAAAATGATAACAGTAATCTCCATTATCCCATTTACTCACATTTCCAAATCAAACTAAATGGTATTTAAAAGCGTAAGTTAAACAAGAAAGACAAGTACCACATTCGTGCTAAGAAATACCATAGCTAAAAAAATGAAACTGACACGAGGCTAAATAGTTATGATCTAGATCTGGTCAGCAGTGACCTACATCAGTGAAGCCTTAATAACTATAAGACGTGCGTGGTGTCGCACAATCTAATCCTCATCAGGGACTCTAACCAAGTGGTATTAGGGACTCTAACCTCGTAATCATCAGGGACTCTAACCTCATATATAAGCAACCCCAAGGACTCCAACCTTGTGTGCCTTATCATAGTGGCGAGTGCCGACATCCCTATGGACTCTAACCCCGTGTGTCGCTCAGCTCTAGTGCAATGGACTCTAGATTTTATAACTACTTTATAATTCCAAGAATATGACTCATAAAGGAATTCAAGAATTGGCTATGCTATAAAGCACAAAGTCACCAAAGAATGCAAATCCATAAAACCAATCATAATTTCTCAACTCTTAATAGCCTGCTATTTACACAACATCCATTATAAAGAGAAAGAAATGACATTGCACATGAATGGATTCAAAAAATTCAATTTATCGAAATATCATGGAAACTGAACTTAAAAAGTGAGGAAGAACCAATAAGTCCATGATATGAGAATATAAAGCTGGACATAGTCATTATAGAAATGATCTTAACAAGTATAAACTAGAAATGATCTATAAATAAACAATCAAAGTAAAGTCCTAGCTTCACTGGCCGCCCGATACTCAAAATTTTGTATTCGCTCTCCCATACCCTTTTCCTAGGTTCCTGATATCATATAAAATGTTTTTGGATGTGTTTAGACCTTTACTTAAGGTTTTAGACTATGTTATAGTGTTTTGGAAATTCTGATTTTTTGTGCGATCATGGAAATTAGCACGCTAATTCTAAAATTAGAGCACTAGATGTTAAACCTAGCATGTTAGGTGCAATAAAACCCATAATTCTGCAATTAGAATTATGAGTTTTCTCTACACATAGGCTCTTTTAATGCATAAGGAATCCTCATACACGTTACTAGAGTTCCCCAACATTAACCACAACACAAAACAACAACTAACAACATTAAATTCATGAATTCATCAAGTTGAACTAAATGAACTAGTGTATGTAATTACCTAGTTGATATTTATAACACCTAACTTGATCTTCCTCACCAAAGCTTCTAATTTCTCCAACTTCTTCTTCCTCCTTGATACTCCAACAAATTTCTACCATGGCCCAAATTTCTAATCTTTTATGATTGGTAGTTAGGATCACTTTCGTATGATTTGTTCTTGTGTTTATCAAAGTTCAATTCGATATTGATGCTATAATCTTTGTTAATTATGTTGTTTGATGATTAATTATGGTTTGTTACCTCACTAAAGGTTCTCCCTGATGGATTTGGGGAGTTTATACAATTGTTTTGATGATTTGTAGTGGAAGAGTGGCTATTGGCTGCTGCCCTGTACTTCTATTTTAACAATGCAGCGCTCCACCTAATAGAGGAGCACGATCTCTTCATAAATTGTGAAGAACACAGTTGATGGAGCGCGCCCCACCCATAGATGGAGCACGCTCCCACCCCAAAAACAACAATAATGCTATGATTTTTGAGGATTTCTAGGGGACTTAAGGACTAGACTAAGGGTTTTAAATAAAGTATATTGGAGCTATATTAACTACAATTGGTATATGATAGGTGTTGGATACTTGAGAAAGATTTAGTCACTCGAAAAGTTTTGAGTTTATATAAAAAAAAAACTAGACCAAAGTAAGTACGGATTCGCTTATTTATCAATATTGCCTGGCTATTCTAGTATATATGGCTCATGTAGTTGTTGGATTGAAATGGGGTACTATATACACTGTGAGTGTTTTCAATAAATGAAAAATGATGTTTATTGTGATTCACGAGAGTAAGTTCCTGGAACTAAGACCATGTAATATAGGAGGCCTATATGTAACTTCCTACTTAGTTTATAGGTTGCGTGGGTTACATTTACATTAGATGGTTTGGGATAGAATCATTAGGCATTAATGGATTGGCTAGACAACATATCTGCCGATATGTTGGTCTAGCAATCGCATTAATGGCGTTGGAGGGCAATCGACCATAGTTTTATAAAATAAAATAGGGATCACAGTGTAATAGTCCATAATATTTGATTTGCATCCATTAATGTATTAAACTTATATGTTTTCCATATTCTTGTTAGTTATTATTGGTGCATATTGTTATTGCATAATGCTCTTGATTACTATATGAAATGTTGATGGTTAATGTGAAAGGAGAAGATTTAGGTGTCTAGAATCTTCTCTATGATGTAATGAGCCTTCTTGCATTTATAAACACAGTTTGATATATTTCGAAGTATATAAACATGGTTGCGAGGTTTATAATAATTATGGTTTATGGATTATGATAAACTCTGTATTATCGTATATTGTATATGTATCGAAATTTTTTTTAATTTTTCGCTACATATACTTTGATTTGGTTTATTCGATATAAATATACAGGTTGAACGGAGAGGCTGCTAGCTCTAGTTAAGTCTGGCTAAGTAACATGAGATTAATTAGGGTTTTAGGCCAAGTATCTCCCTAATCGGGATAGGGGATGCTATAATATATGTCCAATAATCGAGGTTTATGGTCCCCTGGACTAGTCCCTAAACCTTACAATTAACCTACATATATGACGACACCTTCTCTAATTAGGATACGACCCGACTAATCCTATTATTAAGCCCTAATCTCACCATATAAGACCTAACAAGGAATTAGTCAACGTTTCTAAATCCTTATTACTTACCAATTTTTTTCTTAAATGAATATATACAAATATCTATCATATGTCAAAGTTAATTAAAATTTACTTAAAATTTATTGTAACGACCCAAAAATTACTAATTGTAAATTAGTCCTTAATCAGGGTTACTGACTTGAGACGTGGCTAGAGAACGGGTGCATGGTATTAATACTTTGTGCGAGGACTGAGGAATGGGTTAGATTTGATGTGATGGATGCCTAGTGTGATGTATTTGTGTAGACTTATTAAGTCACTCCTACTTGTACATAGTTGTTGAGACATGAGAAGGGGACATGCCTCGAGATGCGTGTCGATATGAGACCGGGGTAAAAAGTGAATAAAGTAAGTTTATTTAAGCTTAAAATAGCTTATATAGTAATATTAATGTGGCTAAGGTTAATTTACATTAAGTGTACCTAAGTTAAGCAACTTAAAACAATGACCATATGATGATTCTCGAGACACGCATTGATACATCTAAAGACCAATTGGGGTCACTTATTAGTTTCATTTGGCATGAGTTAGTAGGACACATGTTATATTGTAAACCATTAGATAGGTTTCGGGATACGTATGCACTTCAAGATCAATGGTTTTTAGTTAACCTTATCTAATGCATATATAAAGTGAACATCAACACATACAATTAATTCATTTCATTTGAAACCTTAGAAGCCAAGTTTTCTGGAGAGAAGGAGTTGTTGGAGGAGGAAGAAGACCAACAAAACTTTGAGTTGGTGAAGGTGGTGTGAATCAAGTTAGTGTTCCTTAAGTTAGGTAACTTCTCTACACCACAAATTTAGCTCAAATCAATGAATTCATGAATTAGATGTTGTGGGTTATTGTTCTATGTTGTGGTTGATCTCAAGGAACTTTATAAGTGTGTATGGAGCTTCCTTAGGCATTAACATGGCCTATGTGTAGAGAAAACATGGAATTCGATTTGCAGAATTATGAGTTTTGCTGCACATTGCGCGCTAGGTAGGAAAACTAGCGCACTAACTTTGATTAGCGCGCTAGGTAATTTTGGTAGCTTGCTAATAAGGTCATTAGCGTGCTAACCATAGACATTAGGGCGCTAGGTGTTTGGGCAGCTGTGACGACCTCTTCTCAAATTAGGGCACCGCCCGACCTAATCCGTTTTTAAGCTTTAATCTCACCATATATGACCTAACAAGGAATCAGTAAGCCTTTTCAACAATCTTATTAATTACCAACTTTTTTATTACTTTTCAAATAAATATAAATATATACCTATCCTATGTAAATTCATAAATCAGAGTTAATTAAAATTTACTAACTTAAAAGTTATGCAACAAAAGTCTTAACTAATTAACTAGCGGAAGCTTATAAACATGTAACCCAACCTTTGTAGAAAAACCAAGAAATAAAGATCACATGCATATATAAAATGAAACGGTGATATAAAACATTATGTGTCTGGTCAAGGTACTACTTACTCAACCCATAATATATGACCCTAAAAGTATATAATATATATATATATATATCAAAATAATACATCAAAAATTAAACCTACAAAATCTAGTGTAGTAGTGCTCCTCTGGCTCAGAGATAGTCGCTGATGTTCTCTTTGCTTGGTGTGCTACTCGATGGATCTACACCCACCGTCACAAACTAGACGGTGAGTACTTAAAAATAGAGAAAAATACTGAGATTCATTTGTTCACATTCCCAATTTGCAACAAGTATCAAGAAGCATAATAATAATAGCAACTATGCTGAAAGAATATCGTGGAAAGAGATACTTTAGTTAAAAAAATGAAACTGACAACAGGCTAAGTAGTAATAATCTAGGGCTAGTCGGCCGTGATCTTCATCATATCAGCCTTTCCACTATATAAGGATGGAGCTGTGCTCTACATCTCTGTGAAGGTTGTACTAACATGGTACAATACACCTTTTATAATTATCCAATTATCAGTCACTGAGATGTATACTTGCTAACAACCCCGAGTCTTACAACTCGTGAAGTCACCCAAGTTATGCTTACTAACAACCCTGACTCCATACCCTGTATGTTGCGTAAGATAGTGGAGAAATCTCGATCACCCTGAAAAGTTTAGTGACCCCCGTATGTCAAAAAGATTTCTATCATAAAATGAGGTTAGATACAAGAACCCTTTTCATATTCAAGAACAAACACGGTATTGGAATCCAACAAGTACAATTTCATAACTAATGCACAATGGATATAGATTCACAACACTATATAGAAACTACCTAATAGCATGCTATTTCACTGACCACCAATAATAACAGTCAAAAATGACATTGCACATGAATTGAAGTCAATGAAATCATTTTATCAACAAACTATGCCATGAAACAACCTCATGTAATAAGAATTAACAACAAGTCATGACACATGAAGTACAAAGGCAATTTAGTCCAAATGATTGGAAATGAACATATGAATAGGAATGAATTGTAAAGAAATCTCTCAATCAGTTTACTTATACCACGCAATTTCCTATGCTACTCTAACCTCCTAACGCCTTGAAACTCGTATTTGAATCTCTAAAATACTTCCCTAAGTTCCTAACATCATATCATATGTTTTTAGTGTATTTGGAACTTTACTTAACGTATTTGACTTTTATGTTTTGTTTAAGGACCTCTTGAAACTTGCAGAGTTTTATGTTGCCATAGCATGTAGCGCGCTAATGACCCTGTGTAGCGTGCTAATGACCAACGTAACTGAAGGTCACCCAAGAGTGGGGGTGAATTGGGTTACCGAGTAGTTATTGCCCTTTTAAAACTTTATGCGCAAATTACAACTATAATGCATACACTATCAATGAATATATATATGCTATGCAAGTGAATGGAATGGAAGAGATGGAAAGTGACACACAATTTATAGTGGTTCGATCCAACGATCTACGTCCACTACCTAACCTCCCCGGTTAGGATTTTTAACCCCCACTTATATTGCAAATAAGTGTTACAACCTAAGCATACAAGCCTAGAGTGCCTAATTACAATTAGGACTTCCCACCTAGCCGCAACTAGGATTTGTGCCTAGTCTCAACTAGGTCTTCCCTTTGAGATTCCACTAAGTCTTACAATCATACAAATACAATAAGTTGCTGAAAAATAATGAGATACACTTTACAACACAAAGTGGTATCAAATTCAAACACTAGCAAGCCTCCTAGAGCCTAACAACTCTTATGCATGCAAGTATGAGAATAAATGGAATATGCAAATATGTCACTGATTTTGTTGCAAATCCCAAATGTGAAATCGTTTTAAAAACTTAATATATTAGTGTAAAACCGATTTCAAGTCTAAGAACAATAGTTTAACAAAAATCAAGTTTAAGTGCAAAACTTTTGTTCAAATCAATCTTAGGGTTTGATAAAATAAATTTAAGTGCAAAACCCAAGAAGAAGGTGTTCAAACACACAACAAAATGATTTTCAAATCAAATACACAAAACTATGTAGATTAAGCGCAAGCAAGATTTTAGATCTAGGACTTTCTTACAAACAAGAGAATGACAAAAGAGATCAGCTTTGAAGAGATTCTTGTACTCCTTTGAAAGCCTCAAAAGTGCTGGATTAGAGAACTAAAGAACAGCCACAAAGATCTCCTTTTGCTTCTTCACAAAAATCAAAGTTCTTCTCTTTGTAGATTTTGAGTTTTTGAGTGTGTTTCTTCCTTCTTTTTAACAAAACCATGTTCTTGGTGGTTTTATAATGTTAGGTATTCCATCTTGACAGTTTATGACCGTTCTAGGGATCCAAGGGTCCAAAATAGATCAAGAATTCAAATTAAAGTGTGTTTTCCAGCTGTCAAAAAAAGCTGTCATCGATATGCAATTAGCGCTAACTCTAGGGACCTCAAAACAATTATTTTGTCCCTTTGTGTTAGCGACCCTTAAACTCGTCCGGGACCTAACCAACCCTTATATAACATGTTATACACGTTTATTATGAGTCATTAAGCCTAATTGGGTGGTCCGAATATTTTTACAAATCCCGAAAACGGAAATTCACGATTTCATAATGTATTAGGGGCTTTTCTACAAATTTACGATATTCTGTGTTTAAATTCCACTTTGAAACTTGAAGTAAACTTATAACTTTGAAAAATGGTTTATTCTTGATATGCATGGACTAATGCATTATGTGTTTGTATACCTTACAGAATTTTGCAACTCATCTTCATTTCTTCATTAATGATTCCCCTTGTATTTCTTGAGTACATAGATATTATTTTTGCAACTTACCAAAAACTGAAATAGCCTATTTTAATTTTTCACTTGTAAAAATCCAACATAACTAACCACTTAGTCCAACTTACCTTTATCACTTTCTACCTCGCTTTTGCAATCGTCACACCCCCCAACATAGGCATTTTTTAACTTACCATAGATTTAATTCACTACCAACATAAAGCTGTCTTACCTTATCACTTTCTACCTCGCTTAACACGTAAGCATATCGAGATGACTTACTTAGTCTACACATATAACAATACACTTAGTAGTCTACACATATCCAATACACTAAGCACACATAACAAAAAATATAGCATTTACCTCGGCCACCTAGCCTCAATAATGACATGTATCTTGCTGTGGGTCCAACAATAAAGGTCATTTGATCCTGATTGATAAATTAAACTAATAGCAGCACTAAAATCTGAATGTTTCAAAATTAACTTAAACACTTTAAACATATGCAATACCTTAAGTAAAGGTCTAAACACACTCAAAAACTTATAATATGATATTAAGAACCTAGGGAAGAGTTTTAGAGGTTCAGATAGAAGTTTTGAGGTGTCGGGAGGCCTGAATAGCTTTGAAATTGGCGCATTTTAAGTAAACTAATTGAGATATTTTACTTCATTTCATACCTTGATGTTGTTGTTTATTTATAGTTTTTTTATATTGTTGCACAATGCTTTGTGCTCTTTCATAATTGTGTGTTGTTAAATTATATTTGTTTGTGTGCTATGTGTGCTAAATTGTTGGTGTTGTTATTGATATATTGTTTCTTGTTATACAATTATTTTGAAATTAGAATAAGTGTATGTAAGTTATCATTTGGTTTGAGGTGTACGCGACTCACGGGGTATGAGACCCGAGGATGTCGGTATACTAATTATATAGTATTACATATCTACTATATGAGATTAGTGAAATGACTAAACAGTGATAAAAAGGGTAATACTATGTACTGTGTGTATTGATCTATTACATGAGGTTGATAAGATGTGTTGAATAACTAATAAGAGGAATGTCAATGACTAAACGGTGACCAAAAGGGTAATATTGATGTATAGTGTGTACTGATTTGATACATGAGGTTGATAAGCCTTGTTGAATAACTAATAAAAGAAGGTCTATGAATAAACAGTGACCAAAAGGTAATAATGATGTACTGTGTGTATAGAACTATTGCATGAGGTTGGTAAGCCGTATTGATCAATTAATAAAGGGCTATGACTAAGTGGCAAACAATAGGGTAGTATCGATGTACTATGTGTACTAACCTATTAAATGAGGTTAACATGATGTATTTCATATCGAATAAGGATTAAATTTATGTGAACAACTAAATCAGTGACAATCCAAAGTGAATGTGATAATTGGGTATGTCTTGGATAATGTTCTAAGTATAGAATTTGAAATTGGCAGTTTACTTGAGTAGCTTATTGATGTTATATTGTTTGGTAATGCAATTGTGCGCCAATAATTATTGTGAAATAAAGAATATATGTTTTGTGAATTGTATCTTGTTGTGTTTGGAAATGTGGTTAAATATCTCTAAGCATTACTTTATACACTACTGTACTCACTGTCTAGTTTGTCATGGTGGGTGTAGGTACATTGAGTAGTAGACCAGGGAAGGAGAAGATCAAGGATTAGTGTTGAGCCGTCAGAGGAGAGCTTCAACTTCTTTTGTAGGTGGTCATTTTATGTACATATTATTTACGTATTTTTGGTATAATTTTGGGTTGTATAATGGGATGAGAGAATAGACTTCCCTACTATTTCATGTATGAATTTAAATGGTTTTATATGATCGTTGGTTTACCTTGTTTCCATAGTAGGTATTTTATGAATGCTTCTGCTAATTTATTAAGTCTTCTGTTGATTATTAAGATAATGACAACAATCTTTTAATTAACTTTGATATTTTTTTAAAATAAATGCTAAATAGTAGACGAGGTAAATTAGTAAAAAGACTGACTAATTTGTTATTTATTTCTATATGGTGTGGTTTAAGGCTTAATAACGGATTAGGTCAGGCAGTACCCGATTTAGGAGGGTGGGCCGTCGCAGTTATTTAGCAAAAGTCTTAACTAATTAGCAAAAGCTTGTAACATGATGCCTAACAATTATGGAAAAACCAAGAAATAAATATCACATGCATATATAATGAAATGGTCATATATAACATCATGTGTATGGTCAAGGTACTACTCACTTAACCCATAATATATAACCCCAAAAGTATATGATATTCATATAAAAGTAATGCATCAACAACAAAAACCTACAAAATCTGGTGTAGCATCACTCCACCGGCTCAGAGGTAGTTATCTTCTCTTTGATCGGCCTACTACTCGATGGATCTACACCCACCGTCATAAAAATGATGGTGAGTACAGGAAAGTAGAAAGTAACACTGAGAGACATTTGTTAACATTCCCAAATATGCAATCGGTATAAAAAACCATAGTAATAATAGCAACTATTCTACAAATCATGCAAAGAGATAATTTATCTAAACAAAATGAAATTTACACTAGGCTAAGTAGTAATGATCTTGACCTGGTCCGCTGGGAGTCCTATCCCAATGCCTGTTCCACTATATAAGCATGGAGTTGTGCTCTATATCTCTGTGAAGGTCGTAATTGCACTTTACGCCTTTATAAATATCCTAAATGTCAGTTAGCTAGGATGTATACGTGCCAACAACCTCGAGTCCTATACCCCGTGTGTTGCACAAGATAGTGGAGAGATCCCGATCACCCTGGAAAGTCTAGTGACCCCGTATGTCTGCCAGACCTCTATCATAAAATGGTCTTAGATACAAGAGCTACTTTCATAAACAAAGAATGATGCGGTATTGGAATCCAACAAAATAATTCATAACTAATGCACAAAGGAAATAAATTCACAACACTATGTATGAACTACCTAATAGCATGCTATTTCACTGACCATATGTATTAACAATCAAAGTGACAAAGCACAGGATTTAGAATCAATGAAACCATTTAATCAATAATCTATACCATATAAGCAACCTCATAAAATGAGAAAGAACAACAAGTCATGGTATATGGAATACAAGGGCAAATCAGTCCAAATGATTGGGAATAAAAAAATGAACATGAATGAAATGTAAATAAATATCTCAACAAGTTCACTTACAATCCATGCAATTTCCTATGTTTTTCAGCCTCCCGACACCTCAAAACTTGTATTTTAATCCCCGTAGCTCTTTCTTGGGTTCCTGATATCATATTATAGGTTTTTAAGTGTATTTGGACCTTTACTTAGGGTATTATACTCATTAATAGTGTTTTTGAAATTTTTTGTAAATTGCAAATTTTTATGCTTTCACAACACTTAACGCGTTAATGACTATGGTTAGCGCGCTAACGACCAAATTAGCGTGCTACCAAGCCTTCTCTAGTATGCTAATCAAAGTTAACGCGCTAGTATTCCTACCTAGCACGCCATGTAGTAAAGCCCATAATTTTTCTACAATTAGAATTATGAGTTTTCTTTACACATAGGCAATGTCAATGCTCTAGGAACCCTCATACATACTTCCGAGTTCCAAAACACTATTCACAACATAAAACAACAACATCTATAATCAAATTCATGAATTCATTAAATTAAGCTAAGTCTATGGTGTAGAAAAGTTACCCAACTAGATGAACACTTATTTATCTTGATCTCTCCTTCACCAAATCATTGTTCTTACTGATCTTCTTTTTCTCCAATACTCCTCCTTCTCTACAACAAATTTCCTTCTCAATTAAGAAAATGAAATGAATTTGATTTGGTTGTTTGAGTTAATTCTAGCTTTATATAGTAAGTGTATATGGTTGATTAATAACCATTGATCTCATTATGCATATGTGTCTCGAGACTCATCTAGTGATACACCTATTAACACATGTCCCACTAACTCTTGTTATGTGATCCAATATATAACTCCATTACTGTTGAGATTAGTCAATACGTGTCTCGATGAAAATCAAGTGGCTATTGTTTTAACTTACTAACTTAGGTTCATCAAGTGTATAATCAACCATAGCAATGTACAATTTGACAAAAAAAACCATAGCTATATAAAACTCACTATAAAAGCTATATATAATCTTATGCCAACTTACCATACCACTTCCTACCTCAATCCCACGTTGGAATGCATATCAAGGCGCGTCTCCACTCATTTCTCGACACTTATACATGAGTAAGAGTGACTTAGTAGTCTACACACATACATAACACTAGGCATATATCACCACAAATATAACACATACCTCGGCCATCTCGCCTCATTCACAACACGTATATCGCAGCGGGTCCCACATCATGGGTCATTTGATCCAGATTAAGATATTAAAATTAAACTAGAGATTTGGATTGTGACGACATCATTCCAACATTATAGTTGTTTTTTGAATGGGGAGGGCACTCCCAACTCTTCTATGTTCATTAATCATTATGGAGGGGATGAGCTTCCCTGCTATAGGGAATCCGTTCAACCATCGAGTGACCATAACAAAGAAAAACGAATTAACCTATGTTCAATCCCAAATTCATTTCCAAATCTTCCCGAGATATCTGGGCGGTCCTCATATAAGGTCTTATACCTATACACATCAGTAACAACCATAACTAACTAAATTTCATCACTAATTCACGAATTCCATTAATCATCATCATCGTCATCAACACCTACAACTTTAAGATGTAAACAACAATCACAACTCACTTAATTCAGCTATGACAATTTTTTATTGGTTGTTGATGACTCTCTCCCTTCAATTCCTTGATTTCTAGAAACCAAACCATAACTTACTTCACCTCCCTTAATAGATTGATGAAATAGTGATAAGTTCGAGTTATTTTGATTTATAGATATGGAATTCCCTTTAAATAGGAATAACACAATCTCGAGTTGTTTTAATATATGCAAGCCTAAAGTTACAATAGTCACTAAAGTAATGCACATCCAAACATATTCTCTCTTACGCTCATATGGAGGCAATCTAATGGTCCAGATTAATTAAATAAAACTACATGTTTATTTATATATTTATATATCAATTATATATAAATATATATGCATGTGTATTTTAACGCCTATAAATTTATCGATCGTGCCAACGAGCACACTCGGGCATGCACACTCATTTCACGACCCCCACGTCATACTAGGTGTACTAATAATTTATTAATTATTTATATATTTTGTGCCAAATTATAACTACATTTAGTTTGTAGTTGTGATAAGCATTAGTGTCGATCCAGAGGGATTGGTAATCTAAATTTGGTCAGAAACAAGAGTCTTAGGAGAGAAAGAAACTAACTACAATAGCTAATATAAAATGCAAGAGAGATAACAATAAACTAACTACAATGACAATGGAAAGATTAAATAACTAATCTAATTGCATGAAAGTAACGTGAGACAAGTTATGTAAGTTTCTAAGATGGGAAAATCAAGTTTAACTCAACATCAAGGATTTGGTCGTCGATTGTACATAGAATTCTTTGTTTTAGTTCTAATAAACTAGTTATAAAGCTTCAGAGAGCTCCTAACACTCGTCGATTTCCAAATTTTGGTAAAGGAGTCTCTAATTAATGCATAACTATAGGTAGATCAATCATTGAATTTGGCACATTTGCCACATTAAGAATCTTGAAACCACTAGCCCTATAAAAACAAGTCACAAAGCGCGCTTAATTTAGCATAAACTAACTTGTTTAAGTGAGTTGATGAATAACACGTGCACCAACAACTATCTGAGGCTATAGATCGCTAGGGGGAGCTTGTTGCTTCTTTCGAGGATCGTCCAAGTGAACCAAAGTCGCACGACGATGATGTAGAGAGAGTTGGGTGTGGTTGGTGGAGAGGCACATGAGAGCGTCATCATGAGGAGGGTTTCGACTCATGCACCTAGGAAATATGATGGGTGTGGTTGGTGGAGAGGATAGTGATGCGTGAGTCAAGGCATGTCCAAATGCAGCACATCAGTTGAGGCATACAGTGATGGCTTGACCGAATTCCTTTTTTAAAATTTTTTTTCCCACTTTTGGCTCGCATCACGAGGACAATCTATGTGGCTCTTGGACTCATAAGTGATCTAAGTGTGTCGTTGCTTTGTGTCTCTACATGCTTCATCAAGCTTCAAATCTGCATGAAATTTATCTCATGGTCTATCTTATAGCTACTGATACACAATGAATTCACTTATGCCTTAGCTATATTTTCTTTCTTCAACTTTAGGTACTCAAACACACTTGCATATAAACCAACCACCATCCTAACTCAATGTGGGACCCGCACAACTATCTTGAGATGTGTGAAAGCAAGCTTTACAAGACAGATCATCAAAAGTACTTGAAAAGAACCCCACTTATATTTTTGTAATCAAACATAGCCTAAAACACAAAATAAACAGTAATAAGTATTTATTAATGAAAATTAGAGACTTTGGTGAATTAAAATAATGTAAATACACACTAAAATGGGTTACAAAATAGACTTAACAAATACCCCTAAACTTATTGTTTTGCCCATCTTAAGTAAATGATTATCATATAAGACTCTAACTAATGTGACTTTTAATGCAAAATGATTTATTTAACTAGACTCTAAATAACAAATGCAACTAGACTCCTATGTGTTCCTAGTTACACACAATGAAAATATAAACACATGAACCTTTATTAAAAGACAACAAAATATGATCTAAATGACTGTAAGCCAAAATTTTAACAAAAGCGGGAATCCTTTTATTTTACTAAACACCAAATCAATACGAAAATCAAGAGACTTAGGAGACTATAAGTTGTCAAGAACTTAGGCCCGACCCGAAAACTAAAAAAAGGTTAAAAGCGTCAATCTAATATCATGCTTTATAATCTCTTTAAGGCATTATAAATGCTAAAAAAGGTTAAAAAAAAAGCGTGGGATATCAATTAATAATGATTTTTATTAGCCTATACTTAATCATGATTTTTAAGTACTACGCAAGTTTATAATCTCTTTATTAGGCATTATAAATGCAAGGACTCCTATAGGCGAGACTACAACTCAAACTCTCCAATAATGAAATTTTAACACATGCTAGAGTCAAAAAAGGTCTTTTATTTAGGTTATAATGGGGTTTGACAAGGCTAACATTGAAAAGGGATGTACATGGAAATTCTTGGAAAAACACTAACATTTCATAACTAAAAAAAGGTCAAAAGTGTGGGATATCAATTAATCATGATTTTTATTAGCCTATACTTTGAAGTCGCAAGTTTATAATCTTTTTATTAGGCATTATAAATGCAAGGACTCCTATAGGCGAGACTACAACTCAAACTCTCCAATAATGAAATTTTAACACATGCTCGAGTCAAAAAAGGTCTTTTATTTAGGTTATAATGGGGTTTGACAAGGCTAACATTGAAAAGGGATGTACATGGAAATTCTTGGAAAAACACTAACATTTCAGAACTAAAAAAAGGTCAAAAGCATGGGATATCAATTAATCATGATTTTTATTAGCCTATACTCTGAAGTCGCAAGTTTATAATCTCTTTATTAGGCATTATAAATGCAAGGACTCCTATAGGCGAGACTACAACTCAAACTCTCCAATAATGAAATTTTAACACATGCTAGAGTAAAAAAGGTCTTTTATTTAGGTTATAATGGGGTTTGACAAGGCTAACATTGAAAAGGGGTGTACATGGAAATTCTTGGAAAAACACTAACATAGACTATATAAAACTGTTGGGTTTTGGGGTTCATTCGCAGAGGAGAATTCTAAATAATTTTTAACAAAACTCTAATACGATAATAAATAAGTTCCATTAAACAAGATTTACAAAAGTAAATCATATCTTAGTCCTTGATTTCCTTATTTGATTGTTCGATTTTCAATCCATTCAAGTGCGCGTTCTCTATCAGAAATCCATACACGAACAGTGACTACGATTGGAGTGCCGGCCCCAAGAGAGATGGAAAACGTTACCTTTCTCTCCCAAAATGCGGAAAACTCAAAATTTGCAAAAATGAAAATCTTCTTTTGTTTTAAGGTTTCAACCTCTATTTATATGTGTAGATAAGCCTCACTTAAAATCTTATTCGTAATACAACTATTGTATTTAACACTTTAAACAAATTATACATACGCCCCTATTAATAAGTTATCATATAACAAATCATATGGGCTTTTATTTCATGATTTTTATCACATAAAATTTACTACTCTAGACCAATTAAAATTGAGCAAAGCCATTCTTTGTGTATGACCAAAACAATTTTGGTACACAAGTCATAAGCGGTCTCTAGAAAGGCATTTTGACTACCCAAGTAGCATAAATATCAAAGTCAATACAACCTAATGAAAAACATATATCGTATCTTTTTGTCATGAAATATCCTTTGATTAGACATAAGGCATGGAAATTCACCCTTGATGTTCAATCATACTAGTCTCGATCTTTAGGTAGACTGAAAACATCCAAGTGATATTGATCATATCAATTTACTTGGACTTGTCCATTTAATAGTCAAACATATCGACGGATCCACTGATATTTCTCTCTATATTGAGAGGGACAAATTGCATCTTGATTACGCACCTTCACATATTATTCACATGGTAACCAATCACAATCTTTATAATCGTTCGGTTAAAGATAACGTTTGAACGTGGAAAATTTCCATGCTCCTAATATTGAAGTCTATGGTATTCTCAAGTTGAAGGATTAAATGATGTACATATTATGAGTAACACCTATGACTTAATGCATATGGTGTTCTCATAGCAGGTTGATCCAATACCTTGTTCCTTAACAAGTACTCATAACATCGATTCGTATCCCTATACTCATGATCATTACATGACCATAAGGTAAACATGCAATCACTTATAATAAAACAACAAATAGAAAACTTAATTTTATTAACTAAAATTATAAGATATATAAGGTTTATAGATTGATCTAGGGCACATGCCCTAACATCTCCCACTTGCACTAGGGCTAATCATTCATGTATTTAATACCCGATGACATATCAAGCCCATCATATTTCGCTTATGGAAGAGCCTTAGTAAAAAGATTTGTAACATTGTCTTCTGTAAGAACTCCGCGAATCTTCATGTCTCTCATCTTAATGATTTTTTGAATGAGATGAAAATGTATAAGTATATTTTGGATCTGTGATGTGATCTTGGTTCTTTAGCCTTTGTTATCGCCCTGTTGTTGTTATAGTACAAGCAAATGGGGTTAGCTATTCTCAAAACCACACAAAGTCTCGATATGAACTTTCTGATAAAATCTTCCTTCTCAGCTATATCGAACGCCACGATATACTCAGTTTCTATTGTAGAATCTGCCACAACTTTTTTCAAAGGAAACACATATCTAAAATGTGATCTAAAGTCATCTTAAATCAATTTGAAAACTTGCATATGTGTAACCATTTACAACAATCTCATCTTCCCAACTTCCATAAACCAAGAACATTTCTTTAGTCTTTCTCAAGTATTTAAGAATGTTCTTTACCGCTATCACTGACTCTCACCGAGACTGATATCTGCTTGTTGCACTTAAAGCATATGATACATTGGGTCAAGTGCATAACATGGCATACTTAATAGATCCGATAGCTAATGTATTGGGAATCGTATTCATGTGTTCTCGCTTATCATTAGCCTCATGACATCGAGTCTTGCTGACGCTTATACCATAGACATTGGCGACAACCCTCTTTTAGAGTCTTGCATACCGAACCTATTCGATACCTTGTTAATATAAGCACTCTGACTTATAACGATAAGCCTTTTAGATATATCCCTAATGATCTTATTCCCAACGATATAAGTTGCATCTCCCGATTCCTTTATTGAGAAATACTTCCCTAACTAGGACTTGACACTCTGTAAAGTTAGGATGTCATTTTCAATGAGTAATATATCACCAACACAGAGTACCAGGAAAACAACCACACTTCCACTGAACTTCTTGTATACATAAGGCCCATCTTCGTTGTTAATGAAACAAAATTCCTTAATCGCTACTTCAAAATGAAGAATCCAACTCTGAGAAGCTTACTTTAATCCATAAATTGAACTTTCAAACTTGCACACCTTCCTAGAATTCTAAGGATGAAAAAACCATTCAGACTCTATCATATACACGTCCTCAAGTAAATTTCTATTTAGAAAAGCTATTTCGACATCCATTTGCTACATCTCATTGTCATAATATGTGTCTATGGAAATTAGAATTCTAATGAATATGAGCATGGCTATAGGAAAAAGAGTCTCATCATAATCAATACCTTGAGTCTATCTGAAATCTTTTGCTACTAGTCGTGCTTTATAAGTATGCACATTTCCATCCATGTTAGTTTTCTTTTTGAAAACCCATTTACATTCAATGGTCTTACCACCTTCGGGTAAATCAAACAGGTCCCAAACTTTGTTATCATACATGGATTGCATCTCAAATTTCATGCCACTAATCCATTTATTTGCATCAGGGCTAAACAATATTAAAATCTTAGTCTTGTATTGCAACACACTTTTAGTCATGAAATTGTCCAAATCTCAACATCTTCCCTGTACAAAGTTTTTGGCCTCTAACTTAGATTTTCGAAATGGTTTGGTTTGTATAATTCCAATTTAAAATGAAAGCGATGTTGCAATTTTACTAAAGTTAGCTCAAATTGGAACCTAAACTGACCAGCAGATTTAGAAAATTCATTTCTAAAAAATTTATAGTTTAAAAATTAGTGGTTTTTGTTCACAAAGCATCTAATATACCAAATAACAACATACTAAAAGATCAACACATTTAAATGAGTAGTTATGTAGTTATGCCATTTACAAATTTAGCTTCAAAAGTTTTATAATACATTTTATCACCTATTTGTATAACATTTTTGGATATGAAAATATTTGAACTACAAAACTCCAATAAGACAAAGTTATTCCCCTTTGAGTTAGCATTCAAATGACACAAAATTAGGTTCATTTCAATTTAAAATGACCAAGTTATGACCAAATTACATAGGTTAGTTCATAATACAAAATGCAGAAATTCAATTTTGGACTTACAATTTCAAAAATTCATATCTTCTTTATTTCAAAACCAAATAAAGAAGTTCTTAGTAACCGAATTATCAGCTTGAAATGGGGAACCCAAATGTATCAATCGATTTCAAAGGCCTAATAATCTGACCTCTGAAAACGGCCAAAAATTAGAATTGGTTTCAAACTTAAATAAAGAGATGTGTACCTAGTTCGATGAACATTCAGCTTAGCTTTATCTCTCCTTCACCAAACCCACTTTGTTGCTAGTCTTCTTCTTCCTCTAGCCCTTCTCCCTCTCTCTAGCAAGTTTCCTTCTCAATTAAGCAAATGAAATGAAGTTGATTTGGTTGTATGAGTTAATTACTAGCTTTATATAGTAAGTAGATTTGGTCGATTAATAACTATTGATCTCATTGTGCACACGTATCTCGAGGCTTATATAATGATACACCAATTATTAACACATGTTCCACTAACTCATGCTATGTGACACCAATATGTAACTCCATTAGTGTTGTGATGAGTCAATACATGTCTCGATAAAAATCAAGTGGCTATTGTTTTAACTTACTAACTTAAGCAAACATAATGTATTATCAACGTAGCCCATTTAAATCACTATAAAAGCTATATTAGACTTATACCAACTTGCCATATCACTCTCTACATCGATTCCACATTGGCACTCAGCTAGAGGCGCATTCCCATACACGTATCGACACCTATTCATAAGTAGGAATGACTTAGTAGTCTACCTACATACAAAACACTTGACATACATCATTACAAGTATAACATATACTTCGGCCATCTCGCTCGATCATGACACGTATCTCGATGCTGGTGTGACGGCCTGACGTCCCAAACTGAGTATCGCTCATCCTAATATGTTATAAGCCATAAACTACACAATATAGAATTTAACAACGAATTAGTAAGCTTTTTCACTAATTCACATCGTCCACTATTTAGCATTTATTTCAAAAATTATTAGAGTGAATTAAGTGATCGTTATCTATTACCTTAATAATCAGCGGAAGACTTAATAAATTAGCATTATCATTTATAAAATACCTATTGTGGAAACTAGGTAAATCGACAATCATATAAAACCAATTAAATTCATACATGAACAAGTAGGGAAGTCTATTCTCTCAACCCATTATGCAACCCAAAATTATACCAAAAAGACGTAAATAATATGTACACAAAATGATAACCTACAAAAGTAGTTGAAGCTCTCCTTCGATGGCTCAACACTAATCATTGATCTTCTCCTTCCTTGGTCTGCTACTCGAGGTATCTACACCCACCGTCACAAACTAGACAATGAGTACAGTAGTGTAGAAAGTAATACCGAGAGATATTTAACCACATTTCCAAACACAGCAAGATACAATTCATAAGACTTATATTCTTTATACCACAATAATGATTAACACATAATTTTATTACCAAACAATATAATATCAATAAACTACTCAAGTGAATATTTCAAATTCTGTACTGATAACATTATCCCAAACAAACCCAATTAATCACATTCACTTTGGGTTGTCACTGATTTAGTTGTTCACATTAATTTAATCCTTATTGTTTATGAAATATGGCATATCGACGTCATGTAATAGGTTAGTACATATAGTACATCAGTATTACCCTATTGGTCTCTGCTTAGTCATAGGCCTTCCTTTTATTAATTGATCAACATGGCTTATTGACCTCACACAATAGATCTATACACATAATGCATCAATATTACCATTTTGGTTACTGTTTAGTCATAGTACTTCCTATTATTGGTTATTCAACATGGCTTATTAACCTCATGTAATAGATCGAAACACAGTACATCAGTATTACCCTTTTGGTCACCATTTAGTCTTTGACCTTCCTTTTATTAGTTATTCAACACGGCTTATCAACCTCATGTAATAAATCAGTACACATAGTACATCAGTATTACCCTTTTGGTCACCGTTTAGTCATTTCACCAATCTCATATAGTAGATATGTGACATCATCTAATTAGTATATCGACATCCCTAGGTTCTATACCCCGTGAGTCGCGTACACCTCAAACTACGTGATAACTTACATACACTTATTCTAATTTCATAATCACAGTGTAATGAGAAACAACATATCAACAACAACACCAAGAATTTTGCACACATACCACATAAACTATTATAATTTAACAACACATAGTTAAGCAAGCCCACAAAGCATTGCACAACTATATAAAACAACTATAAACAAACAACAACATCAAAGTATGAAATGGAGTAAAATATCTAAATCAATTTACTTATAAATATGCCAATTTCCTAGCTACTTTGGCCTCTCGACACCTCAAAAGTTGTATCCGAACCTCCAAAACTCTTCCCTAAGCTCACAGTATCATATTATAACTTTTTAAGTGTTTTTAGACCTTTACTTAAAGAATTGGATGTGTTTAAAATGTTTAAATTTATTTTAGAAAATTTGATTTTACTGCTCCCTTAGCACCTAGCGAACTAATGATACTGGTTAGTGCGCTAATGACCTTATTAGTGTGCTACCAAAATTACCTAGTGCACTAATCAAAGTTAGCATGCTAGTCTTCCTACCTAGCGCGCTATGTGCAGGAAAACCCGGAATTCTGCAAACAAATTCTGTGTTTTCTCTATACTTAGGCCATGTTAATGCATAAGGAACCTCCATAAACACTTCTAAAGTTCCTTGACATCAAACATAACATAAAACAACAACCCACAACATCCAATTCATGAGTTCATTGATTTTAGATAAATCTATGGTGTAGATAAGTTACTTAACTTGAGGAACACCAACTTGATTAACACCACCTTCACTTACTCAATGTCTTGCTGGTCTTCTTCCTTCTCCAGCAGCTCCTTCTCTCCAGCAAACTTAGCTGTTAAGGTTTCAAATTAAATGAATTAATTGCTTGTGTTGATCTTAACTTTATATATATATATATATATATATATATATATATATAGTAGATAAGGTTAACTAATAGCCATTGATCTTGAAGTGCATACGTATCCCGAGACCTATCTAATGGTTCATAACCCAACATGTGTCCCTCTAACTCATGCCAAATGACACCAATAAGTAAGCCAATTAGTATTTGGATGTGTCAATGCGTGTCTCAAGAATCATCATATGTCTATTATTTTAAGTTGCTTAACTTAGGTACACTTAATGTAAATTAAATTACTATATAAGCTATTTTTAAGCCTAAATAAACTAACCTCATTCACTCTCTCCCTCGATCCCACGTTGGCACAAACTCAAGGTGCGCCCCTCATGTCTCAACAACTATGTACAAGTAGGAGTGACTTAATAGGTCTACGGAAATACATCATACTAGGCATCCATCACATCAAATCTAACACATTCCTCGGCCCTCTCACCGAGTATTCAGACCATGTACTTGTTCTCGAGCCACGTCTCTGGGTCAGTAGCCTTGATTAGGGACTAATTTACTATTAGTAATTTTAGGGACTTTACAGTCCCACGTTATGGGTCATTTGATCTTGATTAATAGATTAAACTAGAATTAGAAATACGGCTATGACAAAAGGCCCACTAAACAATATAATATTTTTGGATTACTTTCAAAGATGAGAATATAATATCAATTCATGCTATGGTTATAATATTAAAACATGGAATCTTTGAATCATTAAACCCCACTTCATAATAGGTTGATAGCCTTTTAGCCAACTAACAATTTTCCTTAATTTAATGGAATGACACATTCTTATCATTGTAATTCTACCCATTGGGTAAAACGCGACACCATAGAAATATGATTGCATTAAGTTCAGCTGAAAATCATGCATAATCTAAGGCAATATTACCGAAGCCGGATAATAAACAAATAGAATACAATAACCTAGAACATCTACTCCGAAAATGCCCTATAGATTGATCCTTGTTACTAGTTCTATAATTGTTGTCAATAATGATAGACATAGATTCGAATCTTAATACCACATAACACATTTGTAACTATGCATGCAATATAAATCTTCTTTAGATGTAATACACATAAACAACTTATTAGTTCTGTGATTGACATGTATGAATAGAATTTAAGCATTAAGCACATGATTCCTTAATTATAACTATCTAGCAATCCAAAATGTACTACATGATCTTGGGTTTATTTAGATCGATGAACTACCCACTCATGCGGGAAATAAACAACGCATAAATGTAGTTAAAAAACATAATGAATTAATAAATACCTTAATATAAATCAAACCTCTAAAGTATCTTCAAACATAGACAATAAAACCAACCTAGAGCAAAAGAAAAAAGTTAAAAACAAAATAAGAGAGTTATTTCAAAGCTCTCTTGCTTTCTTATAGTCTCCTTACGTATACATATCACGATAAACTAAAATTCTTCATACTAATCTAAAAAACTCGTAATCTTTCTCAATGATTTCTCAGTGATTCCTAACTTATACGCAAATCGCTGAGCAAATCTATGATTTTAGCTCTCAATGCTCCCTGATTAAGCTCGCGATTTATAGGTCATTCTCCAATTTGCTGTAGATTCACTAGCCTTCTTCTGCTGCTGATTTATATGGTTATTCCCAGTGTTATTCCAAATCGTTGGCTAATCGCTACTGATTTTCAGTTGACTATTTTGCTTTTCTTTCTCTTTTCTTCCATTTCTTTATTTTCCTACTTAAAACCTGAAATCACAAAAAAAGAATGCCCAATGTAATATCATCATTTATGCCCAAAATCAATCAAAACTACACTTTAAAAATGTGCCTAGTTATTAACTTCTCACAAACACGAGAACATAAACATCACTTCATATTATAGTCATAATCATAACAAATGGATTCTTGGAATCATTAAATCCTCATCATAATAGGTTGATAGCCTTTAGCCAACCACTGATTTTCCTAATCTCAATTAAAATGTCACATTCTTATCATTATAAATATGCCTATTGGATAAAATGTAACACTGTAGAAATACGATAACATTACACTCAATGAAAATTATGCCTAATCCAAGCTAATATTAACTGAAACTGCATAATCAACAAATTATAACACAACTACCTAGAACATCCACTCAAAAAAAGCCTTATAGATTAATCCTATTTACTATTTCTATAATTGTTGTCAGTAACTATAGACATAGAATCAAAATCAAAATATCAAATAACACATTCGCAACTATGCATGGAATATAAATCTTCTTTAGTTGTAATACGCAAAAACAACTTGTTAAATCCGTGATTGACATATATGAATAGATTTAAAGCATTAGGTTTATGATTTCTCAATTATAGCTATCTAGCAATCTAAAGCATAAAAATGCCTAGGGTTTGTTTAAATTGATAGAATACAAATATATAATTAAAAAATGTAATGAATAAATCAATAAATACCTTAAAATAAATCAAAGCTCTAATGTATCTTCAAAAATCAACTCGAAATATAGAATAGATAATAGAAAATAATGTAGAGCAAAAGGAAGAGAGTTATTTCGAAGCTCTTTGATTTTATTTATTGTCTCCCTACGTATAAATTTCCTAGATAAACTACAAATTCTTAATATTAATCCAAGAACTATTAACCGACCTCAATGACTTGTCAGTGATTCGCACTTCGTACACAATCACTGAGTCGATCACTGAAATGGCTCTTTGTGATCTATTGATTCAGCTGGCGATTTCAAGTGCACTCTCCAATTCGCTATGAATTCGCTAGTATTTTCTTGATGCAGATTTAGGTGGTGATTCCTGTTGTAATTACAAATCATTGGCTTATCACTGGAATTCTTTTTCGGTTGACTATTTTGCTCTTCTTTCTCTTTTCCTCTATTTCTTAATTTTCATATTTAAATCCTAAAATCACAAAAACCAGAGAATACCTAGCGTATTATCATCATTTATATATAAAATCAACCTAAATCACACTATAAAATATGTCTAATTATTAACCCAAACTCAATACTTTGTCGTCTCAAGCCAATGAATATTCTCAATCACATTCTCTTTTCATTTCTTATAAATTGGTTTCAATCTAATTCATCTTATCATTAAATATTATAAATTTTAAAATAGAAGTGATTTTTCAAATGAAAATATATTACTCACAAGTAAATAAAAGTTATGATAGAATATAATGATTTAGACAAAACAAAACATATTTTAATGATAATTCATCCACCCAATGCAACACCCTTTAGAACTTATGGCCTGTTTGGTTCGTGGGATTAGCCTGGATTAGCTACACTGGACTAGTTAATCCGCTGTTTGCTTGGAGGATTAACTAGGCCAGCGGACTAGTTAAGAGGCATGGTAGTGGATTAAATAATACCACCATTTTTTGTGGGATTAGCTAATCCTTAGTGGGTGGTGGAGGAGATTACCACTTTACCCCTCCCATTAACACAAACACCAAACAACAATTCTCACGAATCAATCGACCTCCCTCCCATTAGCATGTGAGCTCTCATACTCAAGTAGACGCTCTCCAACCAAAAAATCTTGTTGAATGGAGACTAGGGCTAACATGCGCATCGCCTTCTCTGCTCTCTCCACTTCCGCCTCTCCCACCAAACAAAACCCCAAATTCACTCTCCCTTCTTCTTCACAAAAACCTTGCAATCACTATCATCGTCGTCATCATCCTTTGAGTCTAAGTTCTTCACGCCGCAGACAACCTCTGATTTCCTTTGCAACCTCGTCTTCAAGCTCTCTCTCTGGCGAATTCCCGAGCTCCTCGTCTCAAGATCTCGCTGTGCTACTCGAAGTGGAACGGTTAGTTCGTTCGCCGCAATTATTGCGTTGATTTTGTATTCCTTTTGTTCGAATGTTGTTTTCGGCTCTGAATGTGGATTCGTGATACATGCGTGCTTGGAGTCTTGTATATGTATAGTTGTAAGTTGGTAATATGTATGATAGATTGGCAACTTTGCTTTGATAAAGAAACGTCTGAGCGTTTTTGGTAATATTTGTGTGTTGGGAAGCAAAATTCTGAGGTTGGCAGTGATGAATTGTGGTAAGACCACTCGATCGAGTTCGTGCATCTCTTTTATTTGTATTGTAGTTAGAGCATATCTTTTACTAGTTGGTTTTGAATCAGTTAACAGTGTACATATTTTTTTTGTTTTTGATTAAGTAGAATGGGGTGTTTTTTATATAAAGGATACTTTGGTAAATGTACATGTACGACCTCATTTAATCCCAACCTTAAAACTCCCAACCAAACAAGATAAACAAATGGGACTAAACTATCTAAACCCATGTGTTAGTCTCATCACTAATTAATCCCATGTGTTTGGATTCACTAAAATGTGAACCAAACAGGCCATTAAAGTTCATTACCAAGGCTAATACACAATATAGGTTTTCTCAATCTCCACTTGCAAGCATCAAGCTTATGATAACTAGAATAGAATCCTAAAACACAAAAACTACTAGATTAATTTTAATTTTCAAAAATAATTTATAATAGTACCACAATCAAACTTAATATGAATTTCACTAAGATACTAATGAATATACCATTTAAAACATATTAGATCAAGAAATAGTTTATTCAACTCTAGCTTCAAGTACTCGAGTTAAATCTTTTCTTCTAAGAGTTTATGAGTATCCATCTTTTTCATATCTTTTTTTTCTTCATTCTAATTATTTCTTTTTAGTATATTTCTTTTGCTTTTGCTTTTAAGTCCCTTTTCATTTCCTTTAGACTTTCTCACATTTTTCTCCCTATAGATTCCTGCTCCATTTTCTTTAGAATCTATAAGACTTTCTATATCAATATTTGTAGACACTAGTTAACATTTCTTAACATCCACTAAAATTGAAGAAAGTATTGTTTCTAACTTTTAAAAATTCATTGATTTTTAACCTATTTCTTCTTTTAATTGTGGCATAATAGCTTTCTATATCTATATATGTACTATAAAAATACTTAATTAATAGTTTTTATCACAAGATTCTTATACATCTGTCTTGTTTATCTTGCATTATTGTTTTGATCTTCTACTCATTTTGACTGAAACAACACGTATTCAATTTAGTGTACACATCAACTAGTAAAGTTAATTAAAAAGAGCATAAAATTTGATTTCCTTCTATCATAAGATTTGCCTAGGTAATAAAAATATCACTACCATTCAAGAATCTAATGTCATGACCCAAATCTTTAATCCTAGTTTAATCTCTTAATCAGGATCAGTGACCCATGATGTAGGACTTGCATCGAGATACATGTAATGACCAAGGCGAGAATGGCCAAAGTATTTGTTATATTTGTGGTGATATATGCCTAGTGTATTGTATATGTGTAGACTACTAAGTCACTCCTACTTGTATATAGGTGTCGAGACATTAGTGGGGATGTGCCTCGAGTTGCGTATCGATGTGGGACTGAGGTAGAGAGTGATATAATAAGTTGGCATAAGTTTTAAATAGCTTTTATAGTAATTTAAATGGGCTATGGTTCATAATATATTAACTATACCTAAGTAAGTTAAAACAATAGCCACTTGATTTTTATCGAGATACATATTGGCACATCTCAACACCAATTGAGTTACAAATTATTGTCATTTAGTATGAGTAAGTGGAGAGTAAGTAGGACATGTGTTAGTATGTGGGCCACCAGATGGGCCTCGAGACACGGGTGCACAATGAGATCAATGGCTATTAATCAACCATATCCACTTCCTATATAAAGCTAGTGATCAACTTAAACAACTCAAACACTCATATTTCATTTCTTTACTTGGAAGAAATCTTGCTGGAAGAAGGAGAAATGCTTTAGGATGAAGAAGACCAGCAACCAAAGGGGGTTTGTTGAATGAAATTGATCAAGCTAGTGTGTACATCACTTAGGTAACTTCTCTACACCATAGACTTAGTTCAAATCAATGAATTCATAAATTTCAGGTTATATGTGGTTGTTTTATGTTCTGATTGATGTCATGGAAATTTGGAGGTGTGTATAAAGGTTTCCTAGGCATTAACATAGCCTATGAGTGGAGAAAACTCATAATTCTATTTTCAGAATTCAAGGTTTTACTACACATAGTGCACTAAGCAGGTCAGCTAGCATGCTAACTTTTATTAGCACCCTAGAGAAGGCTTGGTAGCACTAAGTGCTATTACAACATAAAAATTTGCAATTTTCAAAAAAAGTTTAAACCCTATAAATGAGTCTAATACCCTAAGTTAAGGTCCAAACACACTCAAAAACTTATAATATGATATCAAGAACTTAGAGAAGAGTTGCGGGAATTCAAATACGAGTTTTGAGGTGTTGGGAGGCCAAAATAGCATAAGAAATTGCATGGATTGTAAGTAAACTGATTGAAATATTTATTTACATTTCATTCTTGTTTACGTGTTTGTTTCAGTCATGTGGACTGATTTGCCTTTGTACTCCATATGCCATGACTTATTGACCTTTCTCATTTCATGAGGTTGTTTTCATGGTATTAATTGTTGATTAGATGATTTCATCGATTCCAAATCATGTGATATGTCATTTTGATGGTTAATATATTTGTGGTTAATGAAATAGCATGCTATTAGGTAGGTATTACATAGTGTCGTGAAACTATTTACTTTGTGCATTGATATGCAATTGTTTTATTGGATTCCAATATCGTGGTGTTCTTTGAATATGAAAGTAGTTTTTGTATCTAGGACCATTTTATGATAGAGACCCGATGGACATACGGGGGTCGCTAGACTTTCCTAGGTGATCGGGATTTCTCCACTATCTAGCGCATCACACGGGGTATGTGACTCGGGGTTGTTGGCAAGCATAACTTGGGTGACTTCACGAGTTATAAAACTCGAGGTTGTTGGCAAGTATACATCCCATATGAATGAAATTTGGGATAATTATAAAGGCAAGAGCACTACTCAGACCTTTACGGAGATGTAAAGCACAGCTCCATCGTTATATATTGGAAAGGCTGATGTGATGAAATCACGGCCGATCGGCCCTAGATTATTACTAATTAGCCTAGTGTCAATTTCATTTTGTTTAACTAAAGTATCTCTTTGCATGATTTGTTTTCAGCATAGTTGCTATTATTATGCTTTTAGATAATTGTTGCATATTTGGGAATGTAAACAAATGTCTCTTAGTGTTACTTTCTATTTTCCTGTACTTACTGTCTTTTTTGTGACGTTGGGTTCAGATCCATCGAGTAGTAGGCAAGGAAAAGAGAAGATCGACAACTACCTCTGAGCTAGTGGAATGCTGCTACACCAGATTTTATAGGTTTTGATTTTTGATGTATTACATTTATATGTTTCATGGGGTTGTATATTATCGGTTGAGTGATTAGTACCACCTGATATAAGATGTTATATATCATCGTTTCATTATATATATAAATGTGATCATTGTTCCCTGGTTTTTCCACAATTGTTAGGCATCATGTTATAAGCTTCTGCTAATTTATTTAAGACTTCTGCTGAACAAACTTTCATATAAGTAAAGTTTTGATTAACTCTGATTTATAAATTGACATAAGATAGGTATATGTTTATATTCATTTTTATTTGAAAAACTAATTGGTAAGCAATAAGGTTTTGGAAAGTCAAACTAATTCCTTGTTAGGTCATTTGTAGTCGGATTATGGCTTAATAATTGGATTAGGCCGAGCGGTGCCCTAATTTAAGAAGGGGTCGTCACAGATGGTATCAAAGCCTAAGTTCTAGAATATTAAGGACATATTATGGAATTTTCTAAAGTTGTGATACCATCGTCATTGGTGGTATCAGAGCCTAAGTTTATAAAGTTTAGGAGAGCCTAAGTTTATAAAGCATAGGTTGCGCAACCTAAGTTTATAGGGCTTAGGATTGTGGAATATAGTTATTCTACAATGTGATACCAAAGCTACAGTTGTTGGCAAAAGGCCTTACTTTTCCAATAAGTAACAAATAAAATTTTAAGAAGAAAAAATAAATCTTATATGTGGAAAACTAGATGATGCTTACCTAGAAACCATTAGTTGGGAAGTGAGTGAAAGTGAGATGGGGATATCTTATATGCATATGTTAGTTTTCTATATGTATATATATGTTATCTACATAGTAGCTAATTCGCGTTTCCTATCAACTTGCAAATACTGATGGCACATTCATGCGATAACGGGATGCAGATGCGAGTGGTAGCCAAGGTTTAGTTGGTGGAGAATTTCACAGATTGAAGCTAGTCTACTATGACGTTTAGCGAGACTTTAAGATTGAAAAGTGAGTACTGTCTCAAGAGAAGTTGCATTAAGTCTCGAGGATTAAGGATAGACTCTAGCTGAGATTTTGTCGTATACTTTATAGAGAGATGTCGATGTTTGGCGCCATGTGACGATAGCTTCTAATGAAGAGTTTGATTCTTGGATGTATTCAAGAGAAGTCTTACTAGTAGTATTTCCCACCAGCAGTCATGAAGAGGTTAGGGAAAGAATTCATGAAACTGAGATAGGGAGCTGACGAGTTAGTGATGACCTATAGAGATAGATACGCCTATTTGAGGCATTTCACCAAAGATTTAGTGAAAGAGGGTTAAGATGATATGTACTATTTTGGAGATGGATTGAGACTAGATATTGGATTTTATATAATCAGTTCAGGTGCCAGCACTTTGGGTGAGATTTACAAGTGTGCACTCTCTTATGCAACCTACTATTTAGGCAGAGTTGCCAATGGGACACAGTTAGTACCAACATTGACACCTGACCAGGTTGCAGTATGATAGGATGAGATAGAAGGGCAAAGGATTGAGGAGATGGGATAGAGGTTTCTTAGGGTCAGAAACATCTACAGCAGTTGTACCCTTTTTTTCTTCCCCTACACCATTATAGATCATTATTGGTAGACCTCCTTTGCCACCACTAGTTTGACCTGCAATATTAGTTTCTACGACTTTGCCAGCTCTACTAGCACCACCAGTGCCATGTCAGCAGCATCAGGGTAGTAGAGGTAGAGGCACAGGTAGAGGTAGAGGTCGAGATAGTTCTTGATAGAGGTAGAGGCAAACACAAGCCCTAGATCAGGTTCATGGTCATCGTAGACATATCAAAAGTTACAAATATGGTCAGGTTGGGCACGGGATTAAAGATTGTCCACATCCAGCAGCTCTGATTCCACCACAAAGTTAAGAGGGTGTACACATGGTAGAACAGCCTAATGTAGATGCCACACGAGTACTCATTGAAGGTATGGTTTCCATTTATCGTAGAGATTTATGTAATTTGTTTGATTCGAGTTCTACAATATCTTTTATTTATGATCGCGTGATAAGCATTTTAGGGTTGACACCAGTTAGAGTTAGCGTACATTTAATTTTAAGTATTATAGCTGGGGATAGGGTTTATCCTAATTGACTTGTTGAGGGATGTTCGGTACAAATAGGCGGGGTAGAGTTACCTATAGAATTCAAGGTTCTCGAGTTTTAAAATTTTAACACGTTATTAGTGATGGATTAGTTAGCAATGTATCACGCTCATATCGACTAATTGAATATGATAGTGATATTTTAGATCCCAAGGCGTTCAATTTTAAAGTATAGTGATACTATACCGAGAGCCGAGGGCACTAGAGGTCGACTTGCGACTAGTGGAGAGATGAAGACTCTGATAGCATTATATGTTGTTGTAGAGAGTTAGGGACCCGAGTTGCAGAGACTCTGATTGTGTGCGAGTTTACATACGTATTTCTAGAGGACTTAACTAGTTTACCATTACTGAGGGAGAAAGATTTCATTATTATGTTGGTATCGGCACTAGAGTACTTATATCTATACCATCGTATCGCATGGCTTTGAGGGAGTTGGAGGAGTTGAGGAGTCAGTTGTAGGATTTGGAATAAAAGTGATTCATCACACCTTGTATCTCACCATGGAGAGCACCGATCCTATTTGTAAAGAAAAATGATAGTACTTTGAGGTTGTGTATTAATTATAGATAGTTAAACAAGGTCACAGTTAAGAACAAGTATCCATTACCACGAATAGATGATTTATTTGATCAGTTGAGAGGAGCATATTTTTTCTCCAAAATAGACCATAGATCATGATATCATCAGCTTATGATCAGGGATGAGAATAGGTCTAAGACTGTGTTTAGTACGAGCTACGAACACTATCAGTTTACAGTCATGCATTTGGTTTTACTAATGTTGCTTCCTTGTTTATGGATTTAATGCATTGAGTTGTGACACCATTTCTTGATTGCTTTGTAATAGTTTTCATTGATGATATATTGATATAATCGAGGACTCGAGAAAATCATGAGCAGCACCTCAGGGAGACATTGCAAACTTTGAGGGAACATCAACTCTATTCCAAGTTTAGTAAATGTGAGTTTTGGCTGTGAGAAGTCAAATTTTTGGGACGTGTTGTTGGAGTAGCAAGTATTGCTATAGATCTGGCCAAGATTCAAGTTATTATGGATTGGCCAGTGCCGATGTTAGTTACGGAGATCATGAGTTTTATGTGATTAGCAGGGTATTACAGCAGGTTCATGAAGCATTTCTCGTAAATAGCTTCATCGATGACCAAATTGACCTAGAAAGATGTCCAGTTTGAATGGTTTGAGGAATGTGAGGAGGCATTTCCTTGGTTGAAGAGATTGTTGACTACCACACCAGTGCTGATATTACTATAGGTTGGACAGGGATTCCTCGTATGTACAGGTGTTTCTCATACAGGTCTAGGTTGTATGTTGATGTAAGACAGAGGCACAATGGCTTATGCATCTAGACAATCTGAAGATACATGAAAAGAATTATCACTCTCATGATTTGAAGTTGGCAACGTAGTGTTTGCTCTGAATTTAGACATCATTTGTATGGAGAGAGTTTCACACTCTACATTAATCATAAGAGTTTGAAATACCTCTTCATACAAAAAAAATTGAATATGAGACAACATAGGTGGTTAAAAATTTTGATGGACTACAACTTTTATCTAGAGTATCACCCAGGAAAAGCTAATGTAGTTGATGATGCTCTGAGTAAGATACCGACTAGAGATGCCAAGATTTTTAAATGTCATAAGACGCATGAGTATGGATTACTCAAGGCAATGCCAATAATGACTTAGTCAGATGTTCCTACTGACATTTGGGTGATGATTTGTGCACATATGAGACTTCAGACAGTGTCTAGTCAAAAAGTGTCCGAGGGTCAAAACGTTGACATCTTGTACCCAAGATTCAGTGAGTTAGCCCAGAGTACTGATTGTATTGACTAGATTGAGATGACGAATCAATGTCTTAGATTTAGATAAAAATTATGGATACCAGTAGTGGCAATGCTAAGAGATGAGATTCTTTAGGATTCACATCATTCCCGATTCACTGTTCATCCAGGTAGGAACAAAATGTATCATGACATGAAAAGAAATTTTTGGTGGCTTGGGATGAAAGTGGATGTATAGGAGTTTATTAAGAGTTATGGGATATGTCAGCGGGTGAAAATTGAGCATCGAAGAACTGAAGGATTGTTACAGCCACTTCCCATTCCACGATGGAAGTGGGAATATATAAGCTTAGACTTTGTTAGAGGATTTTCGAGGATTTCCTATAGACACTATTCTATCTGGGTGATTATGGACAAATTGACAAAATTTGTCCATTTCATAGCAATTGCAACTCATTACACATTTGATTAGTTGAGCACATTGTTCGAGAGAGATTATCAAAGCTGCATGGAGTACCATTAACTATTTTTATCAAACAAAGTTGCAATGTATATCCAGGATGTGGCAAAGTATGGAAAGGTAGTATGGAACGTGCCTGCAGTTCTGTAAAGCCTTTCACCCTCAAACTGATGGAAAGATTGAGAGGTTGATTCAAACTGTCAAGGATATGCTCAGGTCTAGTGTACTTAAGTTTGGCGGATCATGGGAGGAGTACCTACCATTGTGTGAATTAGCATACAATAATAGTTATCAATCTAGCATTGAGATGATACCATTTGAGGCTTTATATCATAGAATGTGTTGCGCACCATATTGTTGGGCTGAGCCAGAGGATTGGGACATTGTAGGGCCTGAAATTGTTGTTGATCACATAGAGAAGGTACGACAAATACACCAGAGGCTTAAAAGAGCCCAAGAGAAGGAAAAGAAGTATGCGAACAAGTATCGCAGTGATCTCACGTATGATGAAGGAGCCTTGGTGTATCTAAAGGTTTCCCTTCTGAAGGGTCTTCATAGATTTGGTCTGAAAGGCAAGTTAGCACCGAGATTTATTGAGCCTTTCAAGATCGAAAGATGGGTCAGAAAGGTTGCTTATGAGTTTGGGTTACCTCCATTGATGTCGGGGATTCATCCAATGTTTCATATATCAATGCTTTGACTAGCCAATTTGAAAGCAGGAAAGAAACCGACAGTTGACTTGAGCCGTACATATCACAGATCATAGGTGTTAGTCGAGTGGCGGTTTTATAAAGACTCGAAACCCACTTAGGAATGGGAAGACTATATGCAAGATAGATTTTCGTACCTTTTTTAGAAGGTATAATTTTAGTTTAAGTTTAATTTCAAGGATGAAATTTCTATTAGTTGGGAAGAATTTTCACGGCTTGAATTTCTAATCGTTGTTTAATCTCTTAATCGGGATCAGTGACTCGTGACATGAGACCCCCATCGAGATACGTGTCAGGACCAAGGTTAGAATACCGAGGTAAATGTTATATTTGTGGTGATGTGTGCCTAGTGTATTGTATATGTGTACACTACTAAGTAACTTCTACTTGTATATAGGTGTCAAGACGTAAGTAGGGATGTGCCTCAAGTTAGGTGTCAGCATAGGACCGAGGTAGAGAGTGATTTGGCAAGTTGGCATAAGTTTTATATTGATTTTATAGGAACTTAAATGGGCTATGATTGATAATATATTATATATAACTAAGTTAAAAAGTTAAAACATTAGCCACTTGATTTTTATCGAGATACATATTACACATCTCAACACAATTGAGTTACACATTGGTGTCACTTAGTACGAGTAAGTGGAGAGTAAGTGGGACTTGTGTTAGTATGTGGGCCACTAGATGGGTCTCGAGACACTGTGCACAATGAGATTAATAGCCATTAATCAACCATATCCACTTCCTAAATAAAGCTAGTGATCAATTCATGCTACTCAAACACTCTAATTTCATTTCATAACTTGGAAGAAATCTTGCTAGAGAGGTGAGTTGTGAGAAAAAGAAGAAGAACAACAACCAAGGTTGTTTTGGTGAAGGAAATTAATCAAGCTAGTGTGTACATCAAATAGGTAACTTCTCTACACCACAGACTTAGTTCAAATCAATGAATTCACAAATTCGACATTATATGTGGATGTTTTAAGTTTTTACTGATGTCTTGGAACTTTGGAGGTGTGTATAGAGGTTTCCTAGGCATTAGCAAAACCTATGTGTGGAGAAAACTCAAAATCTTGATTTTAGAATTTTGGGTTTTACTATACATTGAGCACTAGGTAGGTTAGCTAGTGTGCTACGTGTGATTAGCATTCTAGAGAAAGCTTGGTAGCACGCTAATCATGGTAATCGGCGCGCTAACCAGGGTAATTAGCGCGCTAAGTACTATGACAGCATAAAAATCTGCAATTTTCAAAATTTTCTTAAACACTATAAATGAGTCTAATACCCTAAGTTAAGGTTGAAACGCACTCAAAAACCTATAATATGATATCATGAACCTAAAGAAGACTTACGAGAGTTCAAATACGAGTTTCGAGGTGTTATGAGGCTAGAATAGCAAAGGAAATTGCATGGATTGTAAGTAAATTGATTGAGATATTTATTTACATTTCATTCTTGTTTACATGTTTGTTTCCAAACATTTAGAATAATTTGCCTTTGTACTCCATATGCCATGACTTGTTTTCCTTTCTCATTTCTTGAGGTTGCTTTCAGGGTATAAATTATTGATTAAATGATTTCATTGACTCTAAATCATGTTCTATGTCATTTTGATGGTTAATACATGTGGTTAGTGAAATAACATGCTATTAGGTAGGTATTACATAGTGTTGTGAATCTATATCCTTTGTGCATTAGTATGCAATTTTTTTTGTTAGACTTCATACCATGTTGTTGAATAGGAAAGTAGTTATGGGACCATTTTATGATATAGATCCAGTGGACATACGGGGTCACTAGACTTTCCAAGGTGATTAGGATCTCTCCACTATCTTACTAAACACACGGGGTATGGGACTTGAGGTTGTTGGTAAGTATAATTTGGGTGACTTCATGAGTTATAAGACTCGGGATTGTTGGCAACTATACATCCCAAATGACCGACATTTGGAATAATTATAAAGGCAAGAGCACTGCTCAGACCTTCATAGAGATGTAAAGCACATCTCGATTTTTATCTAATAGAAAAGATGATGTGATGAAGATCACGACCGACCGTCCTTAGATCATTACTACTTAGCCATGTGTCAGTTTCATTTTCTTAACTAAAGTGTATCTTTACATGATTTCCTTTCAGCATAGTTGCTATTATTATGCCTTTAGATACTTATTGCATATTTGGGAATGTGAACAAATCTCTCTCAGTGTTACATTCTACTTTGCTATACTCACCTTCTTTTTTATGATTGTTGGTGTTGATCCATCGAGTAGTTGGCCAGGCAAAGAGAAGATCAGTGACTACCTCTGAGCCAGTGGAGTGCTACTACACCATATTTCATTGGTTTTGATTTTTTATGTATTACTTTTATATGTATATCATGTACTTTTGGGGTTGTATATGTAATGGCCCAAAATTTACTAATAGTAAATTAGTTACTAATCAGGGTTACTGACCCGTAACGTGGCCCGAGAGCTGGTACATGGTCCAAATACTCAGTATAAGGATTGAGAAATGTATAAGATTTGATGTGAAGGATGCCTATTGTAATGCATATGTTAGACCTATTAAGTAACTCTTACTTATACATAGTTGTGAAGATGTGAGTGGGGACGTACCTCGAGATGTGTGCCGACATGGGATCGAGGTAGAGAGTGAATGTGGTAAGTTTATTTAAGCTTAAAAGTAGCTTATATAGTCATACTAATGTGGCTAAAGTTAATATACATTAAGTGTACGTAAGTTAAAGAACTTAAAATAATGGCCATATGTTGATTCTCGAGACACGCGTTGACACATCTAAAGACAAATTTAGTTGAAATTGATGTCACTTAGCATGAGATAGTGGACAGCAAGTGGGACACATGTTAGGTAATAAACCATTAGATAAGCCTCGATATACGTGTGTACAATAAGATCAATGGCTATTAATTGGTCTTATCCAACTCATATATAAATCTAAGTTCAGCACATGTAAATCAAATAATCCATTTCATTTGAAAACTTATGTGTTAAGGAAGTGTTGGAGAGAAAGAAGAAAAATTCTGCATCTCTTTGTTAGAGAAATTAGTGGGTTAGTGAAGGAGATCAAGCTAGAGTTCATATAGTAGGTAATCCATTTACATTAAGTATGGTTGTTGTTATGTTCTTGTTGATGTCTTGGAGCTTTGAAGGTGTTCAAGAGGGTTTCTAAGGCATTTGGAAATCCTGTGTAGAGAAAACTCGAATTTTGATTTCTGAATTCTGGGTTTTCCTGCACATAGCGCTAAGTAGGAAAACTAGCACGCTAACTTTGATTAACGTGCTAGAGAATCTTGTTAGCATGCTAATGAGACCACTAGCACGCTAATACCCTAGTTAATGATCTAAACACACTAAAAAACATAATATATGATATTAGAAACCTAGAGAAGAGTTTTGGAGGTTTGGATACGAGTTTTGAGGTGTCGGGAGGCCGAAGTAGATAGGAAATTGACTTTTTTGTAAGTAAACTAATTGAGATATTTGTTGACATTTCGTTCATGTTTATTTGTTCATTCCAAGTCATTTGGACTAATTTTCCATTGTATTCCATATACCATGACTTGTTGTTCTTTGTCATTTTATGAGGTTGCTTTCATGGTATATATTGTCGATTAAATGATCTCAATGACTCCAAATCATGTGCTAAGTCATTTTAATTGTTAAGACATGTGGTCAATGATATTAGGTAGATAATGTTGTGAATCTATATCCTTTGTGAATTAGTTATGCAATCATTTTGTTGGATTCCAATATCATGTCGTTCTTTGTTTATGAAATAGTTCTTTGACTAGACAAATTTATGAAAGAGATCTGGTGACATACGGGGGTGACTAAACTTTCCAGAGTGATCAAGATCTCTCCACTATATTGCACGTTACACAGGGTATGGGACTTGGGGTTGTTGGCAAGCATAACTTGGGTGACTTTACGAGTTATACGACTCGGGGTTATTGGCAAGTATATATTCCAGATTACTGACATTTGGGATAACTATAACACGTATAGCACAGTTACGACTTTCACAAAGATGTAGAGCTCAACTCCATCTTTATATAGTGGAACTAGCATTGGGATAGGACTCCTGAATGACTGGCCCTAGATCAGTACTGTTTAGCCTATTGCTAGTTTCATATTGTTTTGCTGGAGTATCTTATAGCATGATTTCCTTTTAGCATTAATTCCTTTTATTATTCTTTCAAATACTTGTTATATATTTTGGAAATGTTAGCAAATGTCTCTCACTATTACTTTCTACATTACTGTACTCACCGTCCTTTTTATGATGGTGGGTGCAAATACTTCGTGTAGCAGACCAATGAAAGAGAAGATTAAGGATTAGTGTTGAGCCGTTAGAAAAATGGCTAACTAATTCCTTGTTAGGTCTTGAAAGGTGAGATTAGGGCTCAATAATGGGATTAGGCCGGGCGGTGCCCTAATTTGAGAAGGAAGAAACTTGAACTTTTTGAACTAATTTTGAACTTGTCTTCTACCTTTCTTATCTTTCCATTGCTTTCTTTGCTATCATTGTCATGCTTCATCTAAAATACCCCGAAACTCATGCCCAAAATCATAAATTTTACCAATCAAGAAATGAATAATCTTAATTTAAAATTATTATATATGAATAAACATCACAATTATATATCAAAAGTATCAAATTTCACACTAAAACACTGAATAAGATTTATCACATAATATATCACCACCATAAACACAAACTAACATCGTTATTCATAAAAGTATATGTAATGGCCTGCCCTAATTAATCCTAATTAATTGATTAATTATATAGTAGGACCTTAAGCTCAGACCCATGTGGACGCCGCTCAAAATCTAGGGCATACTTGACGAGGCAATTTTGGTTATTTTATGTGACGCATGCTAATTTATTGTATTATTATTAAATATTTGCGTCGCACTAGTATTAAAATTCTCAATTGGTTTGAGTTGTGCGTGCATTACGAAGAGAGTGTAGAATGTTGCAGGGACCAAGTAACGCGGATGTATGGGGCAGTCGAGAGTTTAGATATCACATCACCCATCAAATCACACTTTCCATCACCTATTACATCATCATCACATCACCCATACCTCATTACAAATCAAAAACCAAAAATAAACAAATAAATAAGACAAATTTCTTCCTCTCTCTACCTGATCCTATTTCATTTTCAATCATTAGCACTTCCTTCTTCTCCAAAATTTCCAAGCACTCACCAACCTCACAATCTCTCCTTCCTCCCACGACACCCTTGGTCTCTCTCAGCTGCGACATCACCACCTCTTACGCCGACAATCTCTCTAGGCTAACCAAGTAAGTGGTTATTGTTGTTGTTGTTGTTGAGTTTTTTTGGAGAGATTTTAGAGCTTGAATGGAGATTTCATCGATGATATTATGTTAGTTGTTAAGTTGTTAATGTTATCGTTGTTGATAGAAAAACAAAATAAAAAAGGTGATCGTCATTGCTTAAGAGACAAAATCGTTTCTGGAGAGACAATTTAGGGGGAGGAGAAGTGGTTAGGCCGAGCCAATTTGGCCCAAGCACGGCCTAGTTAGGCAGATATGGCCCGACCCAACTGGGTCGAATCGGGCCCGACTATGCTAGATCTAGTTGAGCCGGATCGAGCCACACCCGATTAAGCCACACTCAGTTAGGCCGGTTTATGCCCAATCCCTATAAAAGATTATTTATTTTAAAAAAATTATATTAAATATAATTTTAAATAAAACAAATTACAAAAAAGGAAAAATTGGTAGAAAATTATGAAAAATCTAGAAAAATTTGAGAAAATATTAGAAATTGAAAAATATAGAAAATCAGTTTCAAGTCATTTTTAGACGTTTGCATCCCGATGTGACTCAGAAGCATGCCACGACTAAATTTTGAAATAAAATTCTAATTTGGGTTTTACATTATAAAGTCATTAAATGCGACCCCAAAACATTTTAGAATGATAAAAGTGGACACCAAGGAATTAAGAGACAAGTCGGGTGTCGATACACAATTAGAAGCGTGAGCGCGCCATTTCAGATCGATTTTACAAGCATTAGATAGGTAAACCCATGAAAATTTCAGCTTAGAACATATTTATTTCCCTCGTAATTTAATTATTTCACTATTACTTTTTTCCAATTGGGCTTGCATACTTACTCTATTCCCGCATGTTTCTATATATGGTCGAAGGGACGGTATGGCCCCTCTTCCAACTCTATCGTAGAAGATGATCCAATTGTTGCTACGGTGGTGATCATATATTAGACTACGCGTAAGAGTTCTCTCCGCTAGTGTCACGACCTAAATCTTTAATTTGACTCTAATCTTTTAATTAGAATCGAATGACCCATAACGTGGGACCTGCTTCCGTATACGTGTCGCCATCGAGGCTAGATGTTCGAGGTAAATGTTATATTAGTAATGATGTATGCCTAGTGTATTGTATATGTGTAGACTACTAAGTCATTCCTACTTGTGAATAGGTGTAGAGATGTGTGTGGGAATGCACCTCGAGTTGCGTGTCGACATGGGACCGAGGTAGAGAGCAATATGGTGAGTTGGTATAAGCTTTATATTGCTTTTATAAGTGATATAAATGGGGCTATGGTTTATTTAGTATTAAGTACACTTAAGTTAGTAAGTTAAAAAAATAACCACTTGATATTTCTCGAGGCACGTATTGACATAACTTAACACCAATTAGTCATTATTGGTGCCATTTGGCATGAGTTAGTGAAAAATATGTTAATAGGTACACCATTAGTTAGGTCTCGAGATACGTGTGCACATTAGGATAAATGGCTATCAATCAGCCATATCCAATTCATGAATATAAAGCTTTTGGTCAACTCAAGCAACTCAACTCCTTCATTTCATTTGCTTAAGAGAGAAGCAAAATTGCTGGAGAAAATGAAGTTTAGTAAAAACTTGGTGCTTTAGTGAAAAAGAGATCATGTTTAATTAGTGTATATCAAGTAGGTAACTTCTCTAAACCAAAGAGTTAGCTCAATTCAAATGAATTCATGAAGTTGATGAATGGGTTGTTGCTTTACTCCATACAGTGCGCTAGGTGGATCAGTTAGCACGTTAACTTTGATTAGTGCACTAGATCAGGATAAGTAGCACGCTAATGTGTCATTAGCTCGCTTAACCCTAGTCATTAGCACCCTAGGTCTGTGATAGCATAAAAACTACAATTTTTAAAAATTCCTTAAACACCATAAAAGAGTCTAATACCCTAAGTAAAGGTCCATAAACACTCAAAAACCTATGATATGATACAAGAAATCAAATGAAGAGCTACGGGGACTCAAATAGGAGTTTCGAGGTGTCGGGAGGCCGAAATAGCATAGGAAATTGGGTAGATTGTAAGTAAACTAATTGAGATATTTATTTACATGTCACTCCTATTTATATGTTCATTTCCAGTCATTTGGACTGAATTGCATTTATACCCCATATGCCATGACTTGTTGTTCATTCTCATTACATGAGGTTGTTTTCATGGTATAGTTTGTTGATAAAATGATTTCATTGACTCCAATTCATGTGCTATGTCATTATTGATTGTTAATACATGTAGTCAGTGAAATAGTATGCTATTAGGTACGTGTTACATAGTATTGTAATCTATTTCCTTTCTGCATTAGTATGCAATGGTTTTGTTGGATTCCATTATTGTGATGTTCTTGAATATGAAAGTAGTGGTTGTATCTAAGGTCATTTACATGATAGAAATCAAGCAAACATACGAGGTCACAAGACTTTCCAGGGTGATCAGGATTTCTCCATTATCTTACGCGGCACATGGGAAATGTGTCCCGGGGTTGTTGGAAAGCATAACTTGCGTAGCACATGGGGTATGGGACTCGGGGTTGTTGACAAGTATATATCACAGGTGACTGGCACTAGTGAAAGGTTATAACGGCAAGAGCACTGCTCAGACCTTCAAATTGATGTAGAGCTCAACTCCATCCTCATATAGTAGAAAGGCTGATGTGATGAAGATCACAGCCGACCGACACTAGATCATTGCTACTTAACCATGTGTAGGTTTCATGTTGTTTAGCTGAAATATCTCTTTGCATGTTCTCTTTACAACATAGTTGATGATATCATGCTTTTAGATACTTGTTGCATATTTAGGAATGTGAACAAATTTTTTTCACTATGAATTTCTACTTTCCTGTACTCATCATCTAGTTTATGACGTGCAAGTCTATCAAGTAGTAAGCCAGGCAAAGAGAAGATCGATGACTACCTTTGAGCTAGTGGAGTGTTGCTACACTAGATTTTGTAGGTTTTGATTTTTGATGTACTACTTTTATATGCCTATCATATACTTTTGTGGTTTTGTATTATGGGTTGAGTGATTAGTACCTTGATCAGACACATGTAGTTATGTATCCCTATTTTCTTATATATATATATGCATGTGATCTTTATTCTATTGTTTTTCCATAATTGTTAGGCCTCATGTTATAAGCTTCCGCTAGATTGATAAGAGTTCCGCTGAATAAACTTTTAAGTAAACTTAATCTTAATTAACTCTGATTTATTATATGACATAAGACATCAAAACTCATATTGAACTTATAATTTCTAAGTAGGTAAATGGTTTTGAAAAGGCAGACTAGTTTAGTGTTAAGTTCTACGAGGTGAGGTTAAAGCTTAATGACAGGATTAGGTCAGGCGATGCCCTAATTTGAGAAGGGGTCGTCACTGCGAGTTAATGCTCTATAGAATGGGTCGGCGTGAGGTTCGCCTCCATCACAAAGTTCCTCTCTTAGAAGGCATTGGGCAGAAGTCTACTTTCGACCAATAAATTTCCTCATTTTGATCGTAAAGAAGAGGTGGGGATTTCCTCGTTGTCGGGGCCTTCTCGATTTAGCATTTATATCCCAGGGCTCGACAGCTGTAACAACCTAGAATTTATTAATATTAAATTACTCTATAATCAAGAATATCGATCCGAGACGTTGCCGAAAGCAGGTACATAGTTCAAATACTTAATGTGATGACTCAATATTATAATATATTTCGAGTGATGAATGCCTAGTGCATGTGATGTATTTATGTAGACTTATTAAGTCACTTCTAGTTATTATAATTGTCTAGAGGTGAGTGGATACACCTCAAGATGTGTACCAACATCAAGCCAGGGTAGAGGAGTGATGTGTGAGATAAAATTTAACTTAATGTGGCTTAGATAATTAGATTAATGAGGCTATAGTTTGATTTATATCAATTTCACCTAAGCTAAGCAAATTAAAACAATAGACATTTGATGATTCTCGAGATACATGTTGTCACATCAAGGGTCCAATGTAGTTTAAATTGATATTAGTTAGGAAGAGATAGTGGAGTGTTAATGGGAAATGTGTCAAGGTGTATGCCATTAAATTAGTCTCAAGATACGTATGTACATTATGAACAATGGCTAATAATCAATCTTATCTTAATATATAAGATTGGAATGATTGACACATGCGAACCAAACCATTTCATTTTTAAAACTTATTGTAGAAGTAAGGTGTATAACAACTAGGTAATTTTATTTACAATAGTAAACTTAGATTAATTTGATAAATTCATGATATAAATTGAATGTGGTTGTTGTTATGTTGTTAATGGGGTCTTGGGTCTTTGAAGGTTTAGTAACATGTCCCAAGGTGTTGGAAGTTGGCTCTATGTGGAAAAAACATATAATTCAAAGTGCAGAATTATGAGTTTTCCTACATAAAGCGCGTTAGGTATGATCGACAAGCATGCTAACTACGTATAGTGCGCTAGTGAGACTTGGTAGCACGCTAATGTGGTCATTAGCCCGCTAGGTAGGCTATCCGGCCCACTAAGTGGTCTTACAGCCTAAAAATTTGAATTTCTTAACTTAAACTTAAACACTATAAACAAGTTTAATATCCTAAGTAAAGATCTAAATGCACTCAAAAACATGTTAAATGTTATCAGGAACCTAGGGAAGTGTCTCGGGGGTTCGTATATAAGTTTTGAGGTGTTGGAAGCTCAAAATAGCTAGGAAATTTGCGTAGATTGTATGTAAACTGATTGAGATATTTTGTAACATTTCATTCTTGTTTTGTCATTCAACTCCAGTCATTTGGACTGATTTTGTTATTGTAATCTAACTGCCATACCTTGTTTCTTCTCTCATTTCATGAGTTTGCTATCACGGTATTGATTTTTGAGTAAATAGTCTCATCAACTCTAAATCATGTGCTATATCATTATGGATTGTTGATATATGTGGTTAAATAGCATGCTATTAGGTAGGTGTTTGGTGAAGATGTAAATCTAAACTCCTTTGTGCATTAGATATGCAATTACTTTGCTTGAATTCTCAAAACATGTTAATTTCTTGGGTATGAAAGTAGTTATTGTATCTAGGACCATGATATGATAGAGATAATTGGCAAACGAGGTCACTAGACTTTCATGGTTATTGGGATCTCTCCACTATCTTGCGTAGCATATGGGGTATAGGACCAGGGGTTGTTGGCAAGCATATATCAAAAGTGAATAACACTTGTGAAAAATTATAGAGCCGTAGGGCACAACTCCGACCTTCAACAGAGACATAGAGCTCAACTCCATCCTTATATAGTGGCAAAATGCATTAGTGATAAGACTCCCAGCCCACCGGCCCTATATCATTTATACTTAACTGAGTGTTAGTTTCATTTTGTTTAACTGAAGTATCTTTCAGCATGATTCTTGTTTCAGTTTTCTTTGCTATTATTATGCTTTCACAAAGTTTTTGTATATTTGGAAATGTAGGTAAATGCCTCTTAGTGTTAATTTCTACCACCACCATACTATGAGCACCAAAGCTACCCATAGAGTTGACAATATCTATTCCACCAGAGATGTTTTCCATGGTAGTATCAACAGAGATTTTGGATGACGTTACACCTGCATTAATTGAGAAAAATAGGAATAGGAAAAGAGGCAAGGGATTGAAGAAGATGTATGAATGATCTAGTTCATAAGAATTGGAAGTATTAGTCAACATGGCGGTACCGTGCGTACACGATTTTCTACAGGCACCTGCGATGATGAGTAGATTTCCATCTATGTCTTAGTTGCTATGGTTCCACTTACTTTTATTCCTAATTTTGCCAATCGACCACCTCTAATAGTGCAACCACTATAACAGTTTCAACAAGCTTAGGGCAGTAGAGACTAGTATGCATCGAGGCAAAAGTAGAAATTCACTTTAAGCTCAACTAAGTTGATAGAACAGGAGAGACATATGACTTGCTACACATGTGGTCAGGAGGGATACATCATTAGTTGCGATTTACAATTAGGGAGTAGATTTCTCATGCCACCACAAGTAAGATTTGTATTATCGTCGTTACTGACTCAGCAGACATCAGGCATGTCACAGCCCAAATTTCTAATTGTAGTTTAATCTCCTAATCAAGATCAGTGACCCGTGATGTGGGACCCACATCGAGATACATGACTTGATCGAGGCATGAGGGCCGATGAATATGTTATATTTATGGTGATGTGTGCCTAGTTTATTGTTTATGTGTAGACTACTAAGTCACTTCTACTTATGTTTAGCTGTCAAGAAGTATATGGGGACGCGCCTCGAGATGCATGTTGGTTTGGGACCGAAGTAGAGAGCGATATGGTAAGTTGGTATAAATTTTATATAGCTTTTGTAGTAATTTAAATGGGGCTATGGTTGATTTAGTATTAAATATACCTAAGTTAATATGTTAAAACAATAAGCACTTGATGATCTTCGAGATACATGTTGACACATCTACACTCCAAATGTGTTATAAATTTTTGTTACATAGTTTGAGTAAATGGGACATGTGTTAGCATGTGGACCATTAGATGAGTCTCGAGACATGTGTGCACAATGAGATCAATGGCTATCAATAGACCATGTACATTTACTAAATAAAGCTAAAGATTAACTCAATCAAACCAATTTCATTTCATTTGCTTAAGTGCGAAGAAAACTTGCTTGAAAGAAAAAGAGGTGTTGGAGGAAGAAGAAGACCAGCAAGAACAATGGATTTGGTGAAGGAGAGATCAAGCCAAGCTAGTGTTCATATAGATAGGTAACTTCACTACACCATAGACTTAGCTCAATTACATGAACTTGATGTTATATGTTGTTGTTTTATGTTGTGGATGATGTCTTGGAACTCTGGAGATGTGTATGGGGGTTCCTAGGGCATTGGCATGGCTTATGTGTAAAGAAAACTATGAATTTTGATTTCAGAATTCTGAGTTTTACCGCATATAGTGCGCTAGGTAAGAAAACTAGGGCACTAACTTTGATTAACACGCTAGAGAAGGCTTGGTAGTGTGCTAATGAGGTCATTAGCGCTCTACAACTATAATTGTAGCGCAAGGTGCTATGAAAACATAAAAATCTACAATTTTCAAAAATTTCTTAAACACTATAAATGAGTCTAATATCCAAAGTAAAAGTCCAAACATACTCAAAAACCTATAATATCGTATTAGGAACTTAGAGAAGAGTTACAAGAATTTAAATACGAGTTTTGAGGTGCTGGGAGGCCATAATAGCATAAGAAATTGCATGATTTTTAAGTAAACTGATTGAGATATTTATTTATATTTCATTCCTATTTATAAGTTAACTCCCAAGCATTTGGACAGATTTGTCTTTGCTTTACATATGCCATGACTTGTTGTCGTTTCTCAGTTCATGAGGTTGCTTTCATAGCATATATTGCTATTTAATGATTTCATTAACTTCAATTCATGTGTTATGTCATTATTAATTGTTAATACATGTTAGTGAAATAGCATGCTATTAGGTAGGGATTACACAGTGTTGTGAATCTATATCCTTTATGCATTAGTATGCAATTATTTTTGTTGGATTCCAATACTGTGTTATTTTTTAATGGGAAATAGTTATTGTATCTAGGACCATTTTATGATAGAGATTCGACGAACATACGTGGTCACTAGACTTTCTAGGGAGATCAGGATCTCTCCAGTATCTTGCGCAACATACGAGGTATGGGACTCGGGGTTCTTGGCAAGCATAGCTTGGGTGACTTTACAAGTTATAAGACTCATGGTTGTTAGCAAGTATACGTCCCAAATGACTAACATTTGGGATAATTATAAAGGCTATAGTACATTGCGGGCTTCACAGAGATGTAGAGCACAACTTCATCCTCATATAGTGGAAAGGTGATGTGATGAAGATCACGACCAACCGGCCCTAGATCATTACTATTTAGTCGTGTGTCAGTTTCATTTTGTTTAGCTAAAGTATCTCTTTGCATGATTTATTTTCAACATAGTTGTTATTATTATGTTTTTAGATACTTGTTGCATATTTGGAAATGTGAACAAATGTCTCTCAGTGCTACTTTCTACTTTTTGTACTCACCGTCCCTTTTATGATAGTGAGCGTAGATCCATCGAGTAGCGGGCTAGGCAAAGATAAAATCGACGACTACCACTGAGCCAGTGGAGTGCTGCTACACCATATTTTATATAGGAACCCATCATCTACAAATATTATATTAATTAGTCCTCATACTGACTATTCGGACTGTGTAACCATTCTCGACCACATCTCGGGTCGATAACTTGATTTTTTACTAATTTACAATTAGTAAATTTTGGGAAGTTACATAAACTTAGTGATTTATTCAATGATTTGTGCATAAGTTAGGAATTGATGAGAAATCGCTAAGGTCAGTTATAGGTTTCTTAGATTAGTATGAAGAATTTGAGTTTATTTAAGATAAGTATATGTAGGAAGACTATAAAAAAGGCCAGAGAGCTTTGAAATAACTCTCCTAATTCTTTATTTTTGCTTTCCTTTTGCTCTATATTAGTTTTATTGTTTATGTTTGAAGATACTTTGGAGCTTTGATTTATATTAAGGCATTTATTTATTCATTATGTCTTTTAATTATATTTATGCATTGTTTATTTCGAGCAATAGTGAGTTGTCTCTTAATCTAAACAAACCCTAGACAATGTAATATTTTTGGATTGCTAGATACGTATAATTAAGGAATCATGTACTTAATGCTTTAAATCTATTCATACATGTCAATCATGGAATTAACAAGTTCTTTTGTGTATTATAACTAAAGAAGATTAGTATTGCATGCAAAGTTACAAATGTATTACGCGATATTATGATTATGAATATATGTCTATAGTTATTGACAAAAATTATAGAAGCAACTTTGATTAATATATAGGGCATTTCTTGAGTAGATGTTATAAATGATTGTGTTCTAAGTTATTTATTACACTGCTTCAGTAATATTAGGTTGGATTAGGCATGTTTATTGAACTTAATGCTATCGTATTTCTATGGTGTTGCATTTTATTCAATGGGTAGATTTACAACGATAATAATGTGGAATTTTCATTAAATTAAAGAAAATCGGTTGCTTTCGAAAGGCTATTAACCTATTATAAAATAGGGTTTAATGATTCCAAGATTTCATGTTTTATGATTATAACTATAGTATGAAGTGATATTACGTTCTAGTATTTTAAAGTAATCCAAATATATATTATATTGTTTAGTGGGGGTTTGTTTAGATTTTTTATTTATATTGAATTGAATTTGAATATTGTTTAGTTTAGTTTAAATTTAAATTGTTTGGATTAATTTAGTTAGTTTGGATATTTATGTTAGTAATCATAGTTGTTAGTTATTTAATATTTTAATTACCATTTAATTAGATTAACTAAATTAATAAAAAAAGAAAAAAATTACTTTCCTTTGAGATTTAAAAAATCCTTATGGAGATGATATTTCATTTACTATTACTACAAGTTAATAGTAAAATACTAGACATTATTGTGCACGCTCGACACGTATCAATTTTATGCACCGTTGCTGAGGATTTTTAGATAATTTTTAAAGGATTTCAGACATTGTATGGTCTATACACTTCGTCGTGTTAATTCAATAGGATATTTAGATCCGTTTGATCATGAAATAGATATAACTTTTAATCGCAGTTTAAGACAACAACTTAAGAAAAATTTAGCTAATAGGATGGAAGACAATAATAATGATATTAATGACGATGTCATTAATAGTAATAACAATAATCGAGTTATCAATAATAATAGAGAACTCACTTTTAGACAAGCAAATCAAAATGTTAGAACGTACGTATGAGCCTATGTGTATAGCATACCCCAATGGATTTCCTGATTTTGAAGTTAGATATAGATTTACCTAACTTCTACGATAAACACAATGAAGACCCATAGAAATTCATAAGGGAGTATCAACAAAAAGTTGATGGAATGAAGCCGAAAGAAGTAACTTTAGAATAAGTCCAACTTAAGGATTTTTCTTTTGCATTGAAAGATTAAGCACAAAACTGGTTGTTCTATCTTCCACAAAATTCAATAACTACATGGACTCAAATGTTAAAATCTTTTCTAGATGAATATATGCCTGCTAGAAAAATTAGTTCATATTGAAAGCAAATCACAGTTGCTAAGATGAAATATGATGAAAAATTTAATGAATTTTGGGATAGGCTTCAAAGACTAATTTCTTCTTGTCCACAACATGGATATACTCAAAGAACTTTATTAAAATATTTTAATGAATGACTCAATCACATTGAACTAAGACTACTAGACACAGTATGTTGTGGACTTTTATTTGTGATGACACCTACTTTAGCGAAAAACAATTAATAAAATGACAAAGACAAATCTAAGCGATATAGTGAAAATGTTGAATCCTAATGAAAGTAACTCTATGAAGTGGATATTAAGAAAAATAATGCAATCAATGATAAAATTGATGAATTACTAGATGGTTAAGTTGTTAGCTAACGATATATCCAATCAAGTTAAGGCTTATGGATTATGTAATGAAGTTACACATCTTACGGATGCGTGTCCTACTCTACAGGAAGAAAATATTGAAGAGGTTGATGCAATGATGGTTCAATTTTTTGTTCTGCCAAGAAATTAATATAAAAATAATAATACTTATTATTCTTGAAGAGCTCAGATACAACCTGCACCTAATCAGCAATGGCAACAAAATACTCAATCTATGAATCTTAATTTAGAGCAGATAATGCATAACTTTATGAGTCATAATCATCAAAAGTTTACATAGATTTCTCAAAATTAAATTAAGACTGACACTACTATTAATGAATTGAAAAACTAGTTAACTCAAGTGAATTTACAGATAAATAGGTTAAGTACTCAATAGATTAGTCAAGATAAAGCACCTACTCTAGCCAATGTTGCTCCTACTAAGTAAACACAAGTTAATGTTATTTTTAGTGATAAGAAAGACACAACTATAATTAGCAAGACACCTAAACAAAGTAATAAAAAGAAGGTTCATAAAAGACTTGAAGAAGAAGAAAAATAATAAGAAAAAGAAGAAACGATGGCTAATGTCATTCCTACTAGAGATGGATGGTTGAACATTTGAAATATACACCATTTTTCATAAGGTTGTACCCATGGTATTTAGCCAGAGTTGAAGCATATGAAAAATCTTTACAAGAACTTGAATTAATTGATAAGGATAAAAATGATAAAATCTTTGATAATCTGAATGAGGATATGAAGTCATTTTCTAACATTCTACAACAATTAGTTTATACCTGGGAGGAAGAAATAAGTGAAAAAATTCTTGAATCATTTAAGAAAATATAAACCAAAAAACTATTGATGAAATCAATTATGCAATTTTCTAATTATGATAAAGTTTTGAAAAATTCATTGAATCAAGAAATTTTTTTAGAAGAATCAAAGGAAGACTTAGGATAAAAATTGTTTGCTTCAATTAAAAAGAAAATGTGATAGCCCGACCTCCCAAACCAGGTACCGCCAGCTTTAATCAATTATTAAGCTCTAAACCACACCATATAGAACTTAATAACGAATTAGCAAGCATTTTTACTAATTCACCTCGTCCACTATTTAGTATTTATTTCAAAAATTATTATATTTACTTAAGAGATCGTTATCATTATCTTAATAATCAGTGGAAGACTTTATAAATTAGCAGAAGCATTTATAAAATATCTACTATGTAAACTAGATAAGCTGACGATCATATAAAACCATTTAAAGTCATACATGAAACAGCAACGAAGTCTATTCTCTCAACCCATTATACAACCCATAATTATACCAAAAGACGTAAACGGTATGTACACAAAATGATCACCTACAATAATAGCATAAGCTCTACTTTAATGGCTCAACATTTATCCTCGATCTTCTCCTTCTCTGGTATGCTACTCAACGTATCTGTACCCACCATCACAAACTAGACGGTGAGTACAGTAATGTAGAAAGTAATACTGAGAGACATTTAACCACATTTCCAAACACAACATGATACAATTCATAAAACATATATTCTTTATGCCACAATGATTTTTGACACACAATTTCATTACCAAATAATATAACATCAATAAACTACTCAAGTAAACCACCCATTCAAATTTTGTACTTAGAACATTATCATAGACATACCCAATTAATTAGATTCACTTTGGGTCGTCACTGATTTAGTTGTTCACATAAATTTAATCCTTATTGGATATGAAATATGACATGTCAACCTCATGTAATAGGTACGCAGTACATCAATATTATCCTTTTGGTCATCGTTTCATCATAGACCTTCCTCTTATTAGTTATTCAACATGGCTAATCAACATCATGTAATAGATCAGTACACACAGTACATCAGTATTACCTTTTTGGTCACTATTTAGTCATTTCATCAATCTCATATAGTAGATATGTGACATTATTTAATTAGTATACCGACATCCTTGGGTCCTATACCCCGTGAGCTGTGTAAACCTCAAACCATATGATAACTTACACACACTTATTCTAATTTTACGATCACAGTATAACAAGAAACAACATATCAAAACAACACCAAGAATTTAGCACACATAGCATATAAACAAATATAATTTAACAACGCACAGTTAAGTAATCCCCAAAGCATTGCACAACAACATAAAACAACTATAAACAAACAATAGCATCAAGGTATAAAATGGAGTAAAATATCTCAATCAGTTTACTTACAAACAATCCAATTTCCTAGCTACTTTGGACTCTGATACCTCAAAACTTTTATCTGAACCCCCAAAACTCTTCCTTAGGTTCCTGATATCATATCGTAAGTTTTTTTATTGTATTTAGACCTTTACTTAGGTATTGGATATGTTTAAAGTGTTTAATTTACTTTTAGAAAATCCATGTTTTAATGCTGCCCAAGCACCTAGTGCGTTAATGTATGTGGTTAGCGCACTAATGACCTTATTAGCGCGCCACCAAAATTACCTAGCGCGCTAATCAAATTTAGCATGCTAGTTTTCCTACCTAGCGCGATATGTGCAGGAAAACTCATAATTCTATAAATAGAATTTCGTGTTTTCTCTAAAAATAGGTCATGTTAATGCCTAACGAACCTTCATACACACTTTTAAAGTTCCTTGACATTAACAACAACTTAAAACAACTACCCATAACATCCAGTTCATGAATTAATTTATTTGAGCTAAATTTATGGTGTAGAGAAGCTAGCTAACTCGAGGAACACTAAATTGATTCACATCACCTTCACCAACTCAAAGTTTTGTTGGTCTTCTTCCTCCTCCAACATCTCCTTCTCTCTAGCAAACTTGGCTTCTAAGGTTTCAAATAAAAATGAATTCATTGCATGTGTTGATCTTCACTTTATACATGCATTAGATAATGTTAACTAATAGCCATTGATATTGAAGTGCATACGTATCTCAAAACCTATATAATGGTTTTACCACCTAACATGTGTCTCACTAACTCATGCCAAATGACTCCAATAAGTGACTTGATTGGTCTTTGGATGTGTCAACACGTGTCTTAAAATCATCATATGACTATTGTTTTAAGTTGCTTAACTTAGGTACACTTAATGTAAATTAACCTTGGCCACATTAATATTACTATATAAGATATTTTTAAGCCTAAATAAACTTACCTTCTTCACTCTCTACCCTAGTCCCATGCTGGCATGCATCTCGAGACGCGTCCCCGCTCACGTCTCGACAACTATGTACAAGTAGGAGTAACTTAATAGGTCTACAAAAATACATCATACTAGGAATCCATCACATCAAATCTAACACATTCCTCGGTCGTTACACCGAGTATTTAGACCATGTACTCTCAGTCTACGTATCGGGTCAGTAAACCTGATTAAGGACTAATTTACTATTAGTAATTTTAAGACCATTATAGAAAATACCCGAAAAATGTCCCGACCTAGGTATGTTTGGAATCCTTATTGCAATAGGAAATGCTTTAATAGATTTTGCTATGTGTAATCTTGGAGCATCAATAAACGTTATGCCACTTAAATTATATGAGTAATCGAAAATATATTCATTGACTAATACACCTATTAACCTTACTTTAGCTGACAATATCATTATTAAACCATATAGTTTACTAGAAGATGTCTTAGTCAAAGTAAATGACTTAATATTTCCTGTTGACTTCTATGCCATAGAAATGGGAGATTCAATATCAGCTAAGTCTCCATTTATACTTTTAGGAAGACCATTCCTTAAAACAGCTAAAACGAAGCTAGATATCTTTAAAAGAATAATGTATATGGAGTTTGAAAATAAAATTGTCACTTTTTCCTTTTAATGATGAAGATATCTATGGAAACTCTGATGAATTCAATAATGAACAAACTAAAGATAATGAATCCTTAAAATTAAATCATCATGAAGTTGAAACATGTGATATTAATGCAAAATAATGGAAGATGGAAATGTTAAGACCATGAACAAGCAAGGTGAAGGTATTTCTAATAAAGAGATAACAACCCAAGAATTGAGGGTTAAACAATCAAACAATGTTGAGAGTAATAACACAGAGGAATTTAAATTTGCGAAAAATAAGAAGAAGAAAAAGAAGAATCCAACAATTGTCAAACTCGATGATCCAAGAAATATAAATATATGAACATAAAGGTCAAATAGTCTTGGTACTTTAAAGCTATATGTGATACGAGTTTTACAGCAAAGTACATGACAATTCATTTTTTCCTTTACACACAATTGGAATTGGATGTACTGGCTTCTAAATAGATGCTATACCTAATGGATATTCAGTATAACCGATATGTGTGGTTACTAATGTACCAGTTCAAATTGACAAGTATATTATTCTCATATACTTTTTTTATGCCTCACTTCATCAACGAAGATCCTCCATTAATATTAGGACGACCTTTCTTAGCCACTTCGCAAGCTATCATGGATACTTTCAACAAGATAATTACTTTTTGAGTGCATGGCCGAGCAATCACTTTCTGGAATATCACAAGAGTGCTTAATCCTACACTTAAGTTTATACCAATCTAAAACTGCACAGTTCAGTCGAGCCAACGACAGTAAACAAAAGCGTTTTATGGGAGATAGCCCAAACTCTATCTTTATTTTATGTGTTTGTATTAAGATTAGTTAGTTGTTCTTATATTCTCTCAACTTTCGACTCTTGTAACGGGATATTTTAGAAATTCAATTTTGAAATAGCGTCATGCAAGGGGGGTTGATCGAGCCAATTTATTTTCATATTATATTATTTTATGCATTAGATTTATGTTAATTAGTTATTTATGGAAATCAAATAGATCATTTAATATATATATAGTTAAAATCTGAAAATTTTGAATATTTATAATTTTATTGAATATATATCCAATAATTTAATGGGAAAATCGCTTTAATTGGAAAACGGTAAAAATTAAGCTAACAATTTCTAAGTGATTCCAGTTTGTACTTGAAATCTCTGAGAAAATATACAGAAGTATGCAAAGTTTTTAGTGTAAATTGAGTTAGCTATTTCTCATTGAATCAAATTTACAACTAGAAATCGCTTGACAAATTATTGAGCTAGTGAGGCTCATTTTTAGAAATTTCATTAGCGATTCCTCAGCGAATCCACTTAAACCTTGATTCGCTGAGAACAAATTAGAGTTTTAAAAATAAAAACTCCAAATTATCACATTTAAACCCTTCATACTTACAAACCATTGCAACCTTTCGATCAAGAAACCAATTTTTGACTAGATTCAACCTTCTAAAGCTTAATTTTAGTGTATTTAAGTGATTCCTAACTTAATTTTCACATTTTCAATCCAAAATGTAGTGAGTTTTAAGAGTGTAGAGCCATCTAGGGATTGAGCAGGGGAGTTCAAATTGGATCTTGGAGGAGTTTCATAAAGAAGAATTTTGAGTCTCATACTTAAAAGAATCATTTTCAAGAAGGTAGTAAACAAAAACCCCAACCTCTTATGGAGATTGTTTTATTTTAAATGTTTTGATATCGAACGATTGCTATTATACCAATAGTATGGAGTGATGTGATGATTTATTTATTACTATCAAATTTTTAAACAATTTTTCATTGGTGAGTACATTGAATTATATACGTAAGCTAATTTGAGACTAAGTTTCAAATGAGTTTGTTAGGGTTTTTTTGTGAATATTTATTGATTCATTTGAACTACATACGAAGTTTGTTTTTCCCAATCCTATTTTATCAACAACTTTAACATAAATTTCATACTCTCAATTTCAAAATGTTTTTCCCAATGATTTCTTATCCTCGATAGATAAGTTGAATTTCATCAAACCTTTTTCTTACCAATTTGGTCCAAAATGATTTTATAGGTTAATTCTTTTACGTACAATATCCCAAATGGCCGAATGTGCTAAAGCTAGAAGTTCACAAGAAGGAAAAGTTAATAGAGAAATCAAAAACAAAATCCAAAGTTTCTCAAATCCAACCAACATCAATATCTTTCAACAAACCTAGGACTAGACCATAAAGAAAACCTACTCCAACTTCTTTATTTAGTTACAACACTAGAGGATGCTTATGCGGAAGAGGAGAAAGAAGAATAAGTTGAACAAAAGATACCGATGGGGGAGAAAACTATGAACTTAGGAAAGAAAATCTGTCAATTAGAAGGCCTAAGAGAAATGTAAGAATGTTGTAACTAAAGATAGGAAGTTGATCACGGAGAGAGGATTTAATTTGAAGAATGAATTTAAGTATAGGTTTAGGATCCTAGATACAATAAAGACAAGAAACTGGGGTTTACTGACTAGTGATTACAACCACCTAGACCTAGAGGATGTTCTTAATGAACAAGGTTATGAAATCTTAGAGAATTTTATGCCAATCTATATCGAAGTGAAAGTAAGAACGAGTTCCTAGTTCGAGGAAGGATAATGGACTATTTCGCTGCAAGAATAAACTGGTATTTTGAATTAGCTAAATTTCATAAAAAAACAAAATGATGAGTACCAAAAACTCGAGTATGGAATGAATTACCATTTCTCTATTGAGACAATAAGGGGAGGTTTAGAGGCAATCCATGGAGATAGATTTATTTTTGATATGGAGGGGTATCTCAAACACATAACCACAAAATGTTTTAGGAAAAACACTAAAGCTTGTTGTTATTTCATTAACGCTAGCTTACAGCTGAGCCTGCATTATTATGAGATAGTGAACTACAAAGCTACCCTACATTACCATATTGTGATGGGAATAGGATACTTGGATGTTTGCAAAATCATTAATGAATCAATTAGGAGTACCATCACTACCAAGAAAAATAATGGACTTCCTTTCCCATAATGATTATGGCCTTTTGTAGGATAAACCAAGTGAACATGGTAGGCCTCGACATGGATATTTTACTAGAGAAGACCATCACTAGTGAGGTTATAGAGAGATAGCCAGAAAAGAAATCGAGCTGAGAATGAAAATCAAACATAACACTAGAAGAATCTTGGAAGAGAGGTCAAAAACTAGAAATGATCCAAACGTGATGCAGCCTACTAAAGATTATGATGGATATCACATGAAAGAATCGAAGTTGGCTTTTATTGGTGCAATTTTGCGAATTCAGATCACCACTCTCCGTAATCAAGAAATGGTATTTGAGAACCAGAGAGCTTTAGCAAGAAGCATCCATAGAATAGAGCATATGATGTCTAGTAGAAATGAACGTCAAAGAGGCGCAGAGGTTTCCGTACCATATACATATATGAGATTACCACTTAGCAGTAATCTTGATGTTCCGACATTGCCAGATTAGGAATACCATCTCTACGACCTCATTGTGAACTACCAGTCCCGAAAGATTCATCTAATGGAGGATGATGAGGATGCAACTTTCGGACGTTGACATTGATTTCCTGATTTCATTATATTTTCTTTGTCTCTGAGTGATACTATGAGAATTCCTCTATGTAATAATGGTAGTGGTTATATAATTTGTGTTTCTAGATGATACTTTGTGTTAATGGTGGTGTAATATGTGGTACATTTTATTTAATGTTTGGTTACTATATTTATTACTCTTAACATATAATGGTGATGTTCGATGATTAAATTTTTATGCACTTTGTCTTATTATAATTTTAAATTAAATTAATTTCGTATTTATTAAATTTATGATTTTATCAATCCTTTTTTACCTCGCGTGGTATGCTTGTTATAGTGAAAATCCAACTTCTTTTTTTTTTATTAACCTCGAGGATAAGGTTTAGAATGAGTTTGGTTGTATTTTAGGTGAAGTATGACATTTACTTAAATGAAAGGAAAGGTAAGTAGAAGAAAAGTTCATAATTACTTTTAATCTGATATTCCTGTATATTGATGAAATTTTTCCAATTTCTTCATAAATCAAGCAAGTATAAATTTGATTTTTCTTTATTTTTAGTTAGGAAAAGAATCAAAATGAATATATATTAGATCATAAATTGAAGTGATATTTTATTAACCAAGTGAAATTTATGATAGAAGGAATTAATTCTATACCTTTTTTGATTAACTTTGCTACTTGATGTCAACATTAAATTGAATGCCTTGTGTTAGCCATGATAATGAGTAGAAGATCGAAACAATAGTGCAAGATGAAAAGAATTGATTTCTATGAATCTTGTGATACAAATGCTATTGATTCAGTAATTTTTACAATATATATATATATATATATAAAAGTTATTATACCACAATTGAAAGAACAAATGAATTAGAAATCGATAAATTTCTATAAGTTAGAAAGAATGATTTCTTCAATTTTAATGGACAGTGATAAGTGTTAGGAAGACTTTGTAAAAAATATAGAGAGAGTCCTATAGATTCCAAATGAAATGGAGCAGAGAATTTACAGAGGGAAAAATGTGAAAATTTCCAAAGGAAATGGAGCAAGGACTTAAAAGTAAAAGTAAAAGTAAAAGAAATTTGTTAAAAAGAAATAATAAGAATGGAGTAGAAAAAAAGAATGAGAGACGAAGGAATATGGATGTTCTTAAACTCTTCAAAAAAAGATTTAACTCGAGTACTTGAAGCTAGAGTTGAATGAAGTATTTCTTAATCTAACATGTTTTAAAAGACATATTCATTGGTATCTTAGCAACATTCCTATTGATTTCAATTGTGGTACTATTATAAAGTATTTTCTAAAGTTAAGATTAATCTAGTGGTTTTGTGTTTTGAGATTATATTAATTATCATAAGTTTGATGCTTGTTAGTGGAGATTGAGAAAACCTATGTTGTGCACTAACCTTGGCAATGAACTTTAAATTCTAAATAGTGTTACATTAGGAGGTTGAGTTATCATTAGGGGATTTTTTATTTGACTTAAATCATTCTATTCTATCATTTTCATTTACTTATGGGTAATATATTTCCATTTGAAAATCACTTCTATTTTCAAAATTATATTACTTAAACTTAAGATGAGTTAGATTGAAATTAGTTTATGAAGGATGAAAAGAGAATATGATTAAGAGTATTCTTTTACTCGGGAGAACAAAGTGCTGAGTTTAGGGATATTTGACAAGTCAACAATTAGAAGCATTTATAATGTTGTTTAGGCTGATTTTAGGCATAAATGATGATATTACATTACTATCTTATTTTTGTTATTTCATGTTTTCAATAGGAAAATGATGAAATAGAAGAAAAGAGAAAGAAAAACAACAAATTCCACTGGAAAAATATACATGCGATTAGCTAGTGATTTGAAAGAACACTAGGAGTTGCCATCTATATCGATAGTAGAAGAAGGCCAACAAATCCATAATGAATTAAAGAATGAACTATTGGGTTTTGGGGTTCATACACAGTGAAGAACTCAAAACAAAATTTAAAAAATCCCAACAGGATCAAAAATAAGTTCCATTAAACTAGATCAACAAAAATAAACCATACTTTAATCCAAGATTTTCTTCTTTGATCATTTGATTTTCAAGACGTTCAAATGCCCGTCCTCTATCAGAAATCTACACACGAACAGTGACCACAATTTGGAGTACTAGCCCTAAGAGATATTGAAAAGGTTTTTCTTTCTCTCCCAAAATACAGAGAACTCGAAAATTCCAAAAAAAAATCTTATATCATTTTAGGGTTTCACCCTTTATTTATATGTATAGATAAGCCTTCACTAAAAATCTTATTCATAATACAACTATTAAATTTAGGCAGTTTAAGAAAATTATACATATGCCCCTATTAATAAGTTATCATATAAAAATCGCAAGGGTTTTTATGTCATGAATTTCATCATATAAAATTTATTACTCTGGACCATTTGAAATTGAAAAAAGTTGTTCTTTGTGTGCGACCCAATAAGTGCATGCGACATTAGCAGTGAACCAAAACCATTTTGGTACACTAATCATAAGCAGTTTCTAGCAAGGCATTATGACTACTCATGTAGCATGAATATCAAAATCGATACAACTTAATGAATGACATATATCATATCCATATCCATTGATTAAACATAAGGCATGGAACGTCACCCTTAATGTTCAATCGTACTAGTGTCAAACTTTAGATAAACTGAAAAGCATCCAAGTGACATTGATCATATTAATTCACATGGACCTAACCATTATCTATTTATCATATCGAGGGATCCACTAATATTTATTTCTATACAAGAGTGACAAATTATATATTTATTACACACCTTCACATATTATTCATATGGTAACCAATCACAATCTTTATAATCGTTCGGTTAAAGACAACATTTGATTGTATCAAATTACCATGCTCCTAATATTGAAGTCTATGGTAATATCGAGTCGAATGACTAAAATGATATACATATCATGAGTAACAACTATAACTTAATTTGTGTGGTATACTCATAGCAGGTCGGTCCAATACCTTGTTCCCTAAAAAGTATTCATGATCTTGATTCATATCCCTATACACATGATTGTCATATGACCATAAATCAAGATTCACACTAGTCTTAATTCATTATAGTTCCTAGTATAATGATAGACTATGGACATTTATGATATTTCAACAAATACCCATGGATCTTACGACAAGGTAAGCATGCAATCGCTTATAATAAGATAGCAAAAGAAAACTTCTATTTTATTAACTAAAATTATGAGGCAAACAATGTTTCTAGATTGACTTAGGGCACATGCCCCAACATGAACTATATATCCTCAGCTAAATCGGTAGACCACTAAGAGTTAAACTTGGTGATTTACTCAGCGATTGGTATATAAGTTAGGAATCACTGAGAAATCGCTGAGGTCGATTATGAGTTTTTTAGATTAGTATAAAGAATTTGAATTTTATCTAAGATATGTATAGGTATGGAAACTATAAAAAAGGTGGGAGAACTTCTGAATAACTCTCCTAATTCTTTTTTTTTTTTGCTTTCCTTTTGCTCTATATTAGTTTTATTATTTATGTTAAAAGATACTTTGGAGCTTTGATTTATATAAGGGTATCTATTTATTCATTATGCCTTTTAATTATATGTATGCATTGTTTATTTTCAGGATGATTGTGTAGTTTATAAATCTAAACAAGCCCTAAAAAGTGTAATATATTTTGGATTGCTAGATAGTTATAACTAAGGAATCATGTGCTTAATGCTTTAAGTCTATTCATACACGTCATTCATGGAATTAACAAGCTATTTTTGCATATTACAACCAAAGAGATTTGTATTGCATGCATAGTTGCAAATTTGTAAGGTGGTACTATGAATTAGTTATTAGCAACAATTATAGAAGTAGTAACTAGAATTAATCTACATGACATTTCTCAAGTGAATGTTCTAGGTGATTGTGTTCTAAGTTATTTATTATATGGCTTCAATAATATTGGGTTGGATTGGGCATGATTCTCATTAAACTTAATGCTATCGTTTTTCTATGGTGTTATGTTTTATCTAATAAGTAGATTTACAATAATAAGAATGTGGTATTTTTTATTGAACCATGGAAAATCGATGGTTGGCTAAAGGTTATTAACCTATTATGAACTAAGGTTTAATGATTCCAAGATTCCATGTTTTAGGATTATAACTATAGTATGAAGTAATATTACGTTCTAGTGTTTGAAAGTAATCCAAACATATATCATATTGTTTAGTGGAGGTTTGTTTATTTATATTGAATTGAATTTGAATATTTTTTAGTTTACTTTGAATTTGGATTGTTTAGATTAATTTAGTTAGTTTGGTTATTTAAGTTAATAATCATAGTTGTTAGTTATTTAATATTTTAATTCTAGTTTAATTAGCTTAAGTAAATTAATAAAATCAAGAAATAAATTACTTTCCTTTTGAGATTTCAAAAATCCATGTGGAGACAATATCATATTTATCACTACTACAATTTAATAGTAAAATACGAAAAATTATTGTGCACATTTGACACGTACCAATTTTATCGATTGAGAGTGAGGAAGCAGCTGATGGTTTAATTTGAAGGAGGGGATTGCTTCAGGAGGTGAGTTCGTGTGATTCAAAGTGATAAAGAGGTATTAAACCTCTGTTGATTCATGATTCATTGCAGTTGGTAAATCAAGTTTAGCTTTCAAGTTTAATTCATGAACTAATGATGAATTCTCTGTAAAATTTGGTTTTTGTTGATTAGAAATTATGTAAGACCTCATTAGAGGTCTTCCCTAATGTTGCGGGGAAGTTTTGTAGTTTTTATTAAAAGTTGGGGATCGAACGATGGGCTGCTGCCATGTTCTCTATTGGAACGCTCGACAATACAACATGCTCCCTGTAGTAGGGAAGTGTGCTCCCATCAAGAACTTCAAAAAACCCAGTTGGTGGGGTGTGCCTCACCAAATGAAGGAGCGCATCCCATTTCATAAAAAGCCATTGTGCTGTGTTTTGATTAAATTCTCTGAGGTTTAGGGACTCATTTAAAGGTTCTAAATATAGGGTTTTTGACCAATATTAAACACAAATGATTTGAAATAGGTTTTAGAACACTGGGAAAGGTCGAGTGACCCTAAAAGTTAGGAAATTGGAAACGGAGCCTAACCTAGGTAATATGAACTCATTTTATTATCAAATTTTCCTGGCTATGTAGTATATTTAGTTCATATAGTTTATGGACTTCAATTGGAGCTATGTAAATTGTGGTAGGTTTTCATGAAAAAGGAAAATAGTGTATGATGTGATCAACGACAAAAAACCTAAAGTTTAGAATAGGGGGTATAGGATATGGGGTGGTTCCTAGCCTATATTTTAATTCTTACTCAACTAGTTTGGTTGCGAAGATTACACATTCACTATGAGGATTTAGGATAGAGCCATTTAGACAGTGACAAATGGTTAAACAACATATACGCGCAATGTGATGGTCAGGTTATGGGGTCACTGTAGCTGATGGGTAATTGACCCCAATTTTCTAAAATTGAGAGAAATCACAGTGTAATTGCGATTTAGTGTATGATTTGCATCTATGAATCTATTAGATTATATGATTCTCACATACCCTAGTAGATATGATTTCATATTATCACTACATTTCATTCTTGATTATTGTATGGATTTGTTGATAGTTCTGTGAATCCATATTTACTGAGCAAGTTGGAGTGTTCACTTCAATTAATATTTTAGGAATATCAATGTGCGCTAAAACTATGAAATAGAGAAGGTTTAAGAGTCTTGATCTGCTTTTTGATGTAATGATTCTTCCATTTCCTTATATATGTGAATTAAATTATAATTTTGTAATATCACAAGGGTTGGGAGGTTTTGTATAACCGATGTTTATTCTTGTTTAATATGGTTTTGTATATCGTGCATTATATTGCGAAAGGTTTTTAATTTTCATTGCTTTATTATTTGTTTTAAGTCAATATTCGATATACAATTGTATTTATTAGGTGTCGAATGTGAGGTTATTGGCCTTAGTTAATTCTAGCTTGTGTATCGGTGTTCAATTAGGGTTTCAGGGTGAATGATTCCTTAATTAGGATAAGGGTCGTTACATTCAATGTTCAAAGTTGATTGAGATTTTTTAAATCTTGGAAGATACAAGTAATATTTCTTCATTTTACATTATTTAGTTAGGAATATGAAATTAATATATGCCAAGGCCCAAATTTCTAATCTCATTTATTATCCGTAATTAGGATCACCGACGTGTGACGTGGCACCCACACCGTGATATGTGCATTGACCGAGGCGAGATGGCCGAGGTGTATGTTAGATTTGTTGTGGTGTATGCCTAGTGCATTGTATATGTGTAGACTATTAAGTCACTCCTACACGTTTATAGGTGTCGAGATGTAAGTAGAGACATGCCTCGAGATATGTGCTGATGTGGGACCGAGGTGGAGATTGATGTGGCAAGTCTATTTTAACTTTAGTATAGCTTATTTAGTGATTTTAATGTGTCTAAGTTTGAATTTGAGTTAAATGTAACATAAGTTTGCATTTTAAAACAATAGCCATGTGATATGCATCGAGACACATGTTGGCACATCTAGATGCCAATCAAGTCACACATTATTTTTAGTTGACATGAATTAGTGTAGGTTAGTGGAAAATATGTCAACATGCGTGCCATAGGATAGGTCTCGAGATATGTGTGTAATTAGATCAATGGCTAATATTCAGCCATATCCATTCATATATAAAGTTAGAGATCAAGACATGCAAATCAAACTTTTCATTTCAAAAGCTTAAGAAAGAAGAAAGCTTGCTCAAGGATTTATGAAGAACATAATTAGGAGAAAATCAATCTTGATTTGGTGATGAAGATCAAGTAGGTGGAGTGTACATCAACTAGGTGCATATCTCTCCATTTCAAGTTGAAATCAATTTTGCTTTTTAGCCAATTATGGAGAGTAGATAGTTATGTCTTTGTAATTGGTTTATATATTTGGATTCCTCATTTCAAGTTGATAATCTAGCTATTAAGAAGTTCTTAATTTGGTTTTGAAATCAAAAGGATATTAATTTTTGAAATTCTAAGACCAAAACTGAAATTTTGCATGTTGTATTATGAACTAGCCATGTAATTTAGTCATAAGTTGTCATTTTAAATCAAAATGAACCTAATCTGGTGGCATTTGAAAGCTAACTCAAAGGAAAACAACTTCATCTTGCTAGAGATTTTGTAATTCAAATATTTTTAGGTCCAAAACTGCTCTGCAAATAGGTGATGAAATGTAGTGCAAGATTTTTGAAACTAAGATTTTAAAAGGCACAACTCCTTAACTACTCATCCAAATAAGTTGATTTTTTTAGTATGTTGTTATTTGGATGTTAGATGCATTGTGACAAAAAATAACAAATTTTGAAACTATAGATTGGGAGAAATGAATTTTCTAAATCTGCTAGTCAGATTATGTTCCAATTTGAGCTATTTTTAGTAAGTTTGCAATATCTATTTATTTTAAATCGGAATTACACAAACTAAACCTTTTTAGAAAGCTAAGATAGAGGCCAAAAAACTTTGTAGGGAGGGAGTATTTTGGATTTGGACAATTTCATGCCTCAAATTGAGCTGCAACACAGGACTAAATTTTAATATTGTTTAGCCTTAAGGGGTTCTATTAAGTTAAGGTTCCTAAATCTGTTTGATATAAGCTAAACAAAATTTATTTAAATTAATTGGATATCAGGAACCTAGGGTAGAGTTTCAAGGGTTCGTATATGAGATTTGGGGTATTGGGAGGCCGATAAAGCTAGAACATTACATTGATTGATGTAAGGATTAGATTATATGACACCACACCCAAATTTAGTGGTTAAAGGCTTCATGACGTAGGTCATAGTTGTCCAGATCTAGATCATAACTATTTAGCCTTGTGTCAGCTTCACTTGTTTAACTGTGGTATTTCTTAGCATAATTGTGGGACTTGTTTTTCTTTATTTAACTTATGCTTATATATACCATTTAGTTTGATTTGGAAATATTAATGAATTTGTAATGGGGATTAGTGTTACTTTTTGTACTCACCGTCCTTTTTATGATGGTGGGTGCAGAGCCGTCGACGAGCAGGATAGGTAAGGAGAAAATTGGCGACTACCTCTGAGCTAGCGTCATATCTCTACTTTGACATTTTGTAGGTTTAGGATATTTGATGTATTACGCAGTTATGTTTTTATATGTTTTGGGGTTGTATATTGGGATGAATGTTTAGCTCCCTGATTTTTGACGACTATCGCACTATTTATATTTGTCACTTTACTATATATGCATGTGATCATTATTTCCTGGTTTCCAAGCATTTAAGATTTATAAAAATTGCTTCCACATAATATGTTAAGACTTTCACTAAAATCTTACAACTATTAATAAGTTTCATTTTAATTAACTCTAAGATTGAATTGTAAAGTGATATATGTTTTACGTATCATGAACATAAGTACAGTGAAGATTTGGATAGAAAGGCTGACTAATACATAGTTAAGTCCTATGGGGTTAGGATTTGGGCTTACTTACGAGATTAAGCCGGATGGTACCCCAAATTAGGGAAGGTCCCCTAACTATCGGTATCGGAGCCAATTTCTCAATAAGTATACCACAAATTTGAATAAAACACAAATCTTAGATGTGCAAACTAGATGATCCTTGCCTAGAACCATTAGTTGGGAAGTGAGCGAAAGTGAGATGGGGATTTACAATATGTACATGTTAGTTTCTATATGTATATATAAGTGTTATGTACTTAGTTGTTGGTGTCACGAAAATCATCAACTTGTAGAGCACGATGGCAGATCGATGCAAGATTGAAGATTACAATAGCTCCAGTGGTGCACACTCTTCCAGTCATGACAACACCATTAGTAGAGACAACCGAGACTATATCGTCCCCCATGCCTACATCTTTCAGCATATTAGTCAAGGTCCAACTTGTGAAAGACTTCGTTAGACTCAAGCTAGCTTACATCGATGGAGTAAGGAACTTTAGTAAGATTGAGAAGTGGGTGTTATCCCGAGAGAAAGGCGCAAGATTTTGAAGATTAAGGATGGGGTTAACCCTAATAGTTTTATCGAGAGATGTCTAGTCGAGTTACGTAGGGTAGAGTTATTTGCTGACTTCAGAGTCCTCGAGTTCTTAGAGTTTAACATGATCTTAGGGATTGATTGGCTATTAACATACCACCCTCGTATCGACTGTTTCAGTAAGAGAATGATATTTAAGACCTTAAGATGTCTAATATTCACCTATATAGGTAGTTCAGTGAGGATAGTAGACACGAGAGATCGACCTACAACTAGAGAGGAAATAAAGGCATTGATTGCATTATACACAATACTTGAGAGTCAGAGACCTAAGCTTGAGGATATATCGGTTATTAGGGAGTTTCCATATGTGTTTCCTAAGGATACACCTCATCTACCACCATAATGAGAGGTTGATTTTTTATTATTGAGTTTGTATGAGGCATGAAATCGATTTTCATACCATAATATTGCATGGCACCACGAGAGTTAAGGGAGTTGAAGGCTCAGCTTCAAGACTTCGGATATAAGGGATCATCACACCCTCTATGTTGCCATGGGGAACACCCATCCTTTTTGTGAAAAACAAGGATAATACTAAAGAGACTTTGTATTGACTATTGGCAGTTGAACAAACTCACAATAGGGAACAAGTATCCACTGCCAATGATTAATGATATATTTAATCAGTCGAGAGTAGCACAGTTTTTCTCCAAGATAGATCTACTTTTAGGGTATCATCAGCTTCAAAATCAGGGACGATGATAAGTCCAAGACAACTTTTAGCATAAAATAAGGACATTTTTAGCTCACGATCATGCCATTTGGACTGACTAATGCCCCTGCAGTGTTCATGGTTTTGAAGCTTTGAGTATTTAGACCATTTCTTGACCATTTTGTGATAGTCTTCATAGATGATGTACTGATTATTCGAGGACCAGAGAGGATCACGAGCAACACCTCCGGGAGACGTTGTAGACTTTGAGAGAGCACATACTCTATGCCATGTTCAACAAATATGAATTTTAGCTTTCAGAGGTCAAGTTTTTGGGGCATGTTGTTAGAGCAGCAGGGATATTAGTGGATCTAATCAAGATTTAGGCATTTATTGATTGATCGGTAGGGGTGGAAAAATGTGTTTGGACCCATTTGTCCCGATTTGTCCAGATCCGCTTTAAACGGGTCTGGACATATTTTTTTTCAAAATTAATACGAGTCTAGACATGTTTTTTTGTCCATTTTAAAAAACTAGTTCGGGTCTGGACAAGATTTTTAAAAAAATGGGTACCCGTTTAGCAATTAATTTAAATAATATTTATTTATTTATAGGAGTATTTTGAAACTTTCATGATGCTTGAATTGTAATTTCACTAATGATGATGTTATTTTTATATGGAAACTTGTAAGACTTGAATTTTGAATTTATAACATTTCTTTTTTGTAGTAATGGAATGCGTGACGACATAAAAATCCTGTGTTTTTGTTAATAATTAGGTGAAAAAACTTATTTTTATTAAAAAATGGGTATGGACAAAAAACGGGTCTTGTATGTTTTATAAAATAGGGTCCAGACAAAAAAAATGTCCGTTTCAAAAATGGATACGGGTCCGGACACTATTTTTAGTCATTATTAAGGGGGTGTCTAGACCGTACCTGGTCATACCCATTTTTTCCACCCCTATTGGCTGGCACCGACATTAGTAAAAAAGATTATGAGTTTTCTTGGTTTGGTAGGGTTTTATCACGGATTTGTGAAGGATTTCTCAAAGCTCTCTTTACCAACTACTAGGTTGATCTAGAAGGACGTAAGATTTGATTGGTTTGAGGAATGCAAGGATGCATTTGCTTAGCTGAAGAGGTTATTGACTACTACGCTAGTGTTAGCATTGGTAGAGCCTAGACATGGATTCTTGGTGTACACAGATGTTTCTTATACGGTTCTGGGATGTGTGTTGACACAAGGCAGTAATATTGTAGCTTATGCCTCCAAATAATTGAAGGTACATGAGAAGAGTTACCCCACACATGATTTTGAGTTGGCAGTAGTAGTGTTTGCACTGAAGATATGGAGACATTATCTATATGGAAAGAAATTCACATTCTTTACTGATCACAAGTTCTGAAGTATCTCTTCACACTGAAAGAGCTGAATATGAGACGATGCAGGTGGTTAGAGTTTCTGAAGGATTATGACTTTTCTATGAAATATCATCTAGGAAAAACTTATGTAGTTGCAGATGCACTGAGTAGGATACCGGCTAGAGATGTTGGGATTTGCGCACAAATGAGAGCACATATTGTGTTTACATAGAGAGTGTTAGAGGGTCAGAGGACCGACAGGTTGTACCCGAGGTTTAGTAAGTTGGTGCAGAGTGTAGATTGTGTTAACTTGACGGAGACGTTTGATTAATGTATGAGATTTAGAGATAGATTGTGGATACCATCGGTAGCAGAGCTAAGAGATGAGATTCTTCAGAGGAGTCAGTCAGGAATAAGAAGAAGATGGAGTTCATTTAATTTAAATAAGGAGCTATGTCTATAGGAGTGTATAAGAGGAGGTTCTCGGAGTTGAGTGAATTTGCTCTGGAGATGGAAGAATTGGAGGAGAAAAAGATTGATTTGTTTCTTGGTGGGCTAAAATATGAGATTAGAGTTGTTATTTCCTTTCATCCTTGCACTAGCTATGCATTTTTATCTTTAAGAGTGCGATGTGGAGGAAGCAACTATTCTAGCAAGACCTGCCAGAATTGTAGTTACACCATGACCAACATTACAGTATCTTGAAAGTTAGCGAGTCTAGGAATTTGGTTATTTTCAGCCAAAGAAAAAGTAGAGGAGTGCAGTTGGTACAGCAACACAGTCAGGGTTTGTGGGGATGACTTTTGTTAGTGTACATGTTCCATCTGTTTCTCAGGCTTCAGTATCCAAACCACCTTTGCCGCCATCTCAGTCTGAAGGTAGGGGAAAGGTGTAGCATAGTCTTCATAGAAATTGAGTGGATCGATGCAACTTTTTCAGGCCAATAGTTTTGCTCAGAAGGCATCCATGATATACTATCAGTGTGGGAAGATATGGCATATTGCGAGAGAGTGTTCGATGCCAACCAGTTTGGTAGGCAGTAAGCACCACTTGCACAAGGGAAAACTCATGTAGTGGCTGAGGCAGACCCAGAGGCTAATCAGAGGCTTATGGAAGATATATTGAATATTTATGGTCGAGATATGCTTGTTTTAATTGATGATGGTTCTAAAATTTCTTTTATTGTTGATGCAATTGTTTATGAATTGTTGATTTTGAGCACATCTATGAGTGAGAAGGTTTATTCTAACCTAATCTGCAAAGGATGTATAGTCAAAATGGGGTGGAATGAACTTCCAATTAATATGAAGGTAATGGAGTTCTTGGAATTTGATTCCTTATTAGGGATGGATTGGTTATCAACTTACCATGCAAGTATTGACCATTTCCATAAGATGGTAATCTTTTATATTCCTAAACTTTCGAAATTATAGTCTATAAAGGCTATAATCTTTCATGATTTTCAACTCATGGAAGGGGGAAGCTACTCTTCGATATTGAGAAGTTATGGCAAAGAGTTGTCACATTTGGAGAGCCTGGACAAGAACTTGAGGTTAGTGAGATACTTGTGGTTTGTGGATTTTTGAAAGTCTTTCCATCTGACTTGCCTAGACTTCCACCGCTACATGTCACTGATTTTATCATTGATCTTATTCATGGTACCAACCTTATATCTATTCCTCTATACCGTATGGCACCAAAGGAATTACATGAGTTGCAGACTCAGCTTGATGAGTTGCTACATTAGGGGTTTATCCATCCTAGTATGTCACCGTGGGGAGCACTGGTTCATTTGTGAAGAATGATGCAACCTACTTATGTGCATTTATTATAGGCAGCTGAATCGGGTGACTATTAGGAACAAATATCCATTGCCCAAGATTAATGATTTATTTAATCAATTGAAGGTCACCATACATTTTTCAAAAATTGATTTAAGGTCTGTTTATCATCAACTGAGGATCAAGGATGAGGATATTTCAAAGACCGCTTTTAGTACTCGTTACGGGCACTTCGAGTTTACAGTAATGTTGTTTAGTCTCACTAATGCTCCTACTGTGTTTATGGACTTGATGCATAGGGTGTTTAAATCTTATCTAGACTAGTTTATCATTGTGTTTATCGATGATATTTTGATTTATTCGAAGACTAAGGAAAATAATTTGCTCCACCTCAGAGTTACATTGCATACTTCGAAGGATAATCAATTGTATGCCAAGTTTAGTAAGTGTGAATTATTGTCTTCAGAGGTTAAATTTCTTTGACATGTGGTTAATGCTGAGGGTATATATGTTGATCTAGCGAAGGTTGATGCAATCAGGGATCGCCCTACTCCTACCACAGTGTTAGAGGTTCGGATTTTTCTTAGGTTAGTGGTTTATTACAGACGGTTCATTGATGGATTCTCTTGTATTGCTCTATCAATGACTTGGCAAACACAGAAAGACGTTGACTTTGTGTGGTTAGATGAGTTTCAAGCCTGCATACAAAGATTTAAAGAATAGATTGACTACGACACTTGTTCTTACATTACCTGAATTAGTGAAAGAATTAATGATTTATATTGATGCTTCTCATTAAGGCTTGAGTTGCGTGTTGATGTAGGAAGGCATGGTTGTAGCTTATGCTTCAAGGCAACTCAAACTTCATGAAAAAAATTATCCAGTTCATGATATTGAGCTAGCTACAGTTGTTTTTGCCTTGAAGATTTCGAGGAACTATCTGTACAGTGAGAAATTTACAATATTTTCATATCATAAGAGTCTAAAATACTTGTTTACTCGGAGTGAATTAAATATGAGGCAGCATGGGTGGCTTGAGTTCCTCAAAAATTTATTATTTCACTATGAAGTACCATCCAAGTAAAGAAAATGTGGTTGCTTTTTTGAGTAAGAGAAGAATAAATAGAGAGAATATAGCTACTGCCAAAGCTTCTTAGTTTCTCTCCTAGGCTCCAACAAATTGCGTGGTATGTAAGTAAACTGATGGAGAGATTTCTTTACATTTCATTCCTATTCATATGTTCATTTCTATCCACTTGAACTGAATTGCCTTTATACTTCATGTGCCATGACTTGTTGTTCATTATCATTACATTAGGTTGTTTCATGGCGTAGTTTGTGGATAAAATGATTTCATTAACTCCAATTCATCTGTTATGTCATTATTGACTATTATTACTGGTGGTCAGTGAAATAGCATGATATTAGGTAGTTTTTACATAGTGTTATGAATCTATATCCTTTGTGCATTAGTTATGTAATTATATTTGTTGGATTCCAATACCGTGTTGTTCTTGAATATAATAGTGGTTCTTGTATCTAGGGTCATTTTATGATAGAATCTGGCGGACGTACGGGGTCACTAGACTTTCGCGGGTGATCGGGATTTCTCTACTATCTTGCGCACCACACGGGGTATGGGACTCGGGGTTGTTGGCAAGCATAATTTGGGTGCCTTCACGAGTTGTAAGACTCGGGGTTGTTGGCAAGTATACATCCAAGTGACTTACATTTGGGATAATTATTAAGGCGTATTGTACCAAGTAAGTACAACCTTCACGAGAAATGTAGAGCATAGCTCCATCCTTATATAGTGGGAAGGCTAATGTGATGAAGATCATGGCCGATCAGCCCTAGATCATTACTACTTAACCTTGTGTCAATTTCATTTTATTTAGCTAAAATAGCTCTTTGCATGATATTCTTTCATCATAGTTGCTATTATAATTATGTTTTTTAATACTTGTTGCATAATTGGGAATGTAAACAAATGTCTCTCAGTATTACTTTCTATTATTAAGTACATACCATCTAGTTTGTGACGATGGGTGCAGATCCATCGATTAGCAGGTTAGGCAAAGAGTCGACGACTACCTCTGAGCCAGTGGAGCACTGCTACACTAGATATTGTAGGTTTTTCTTTTGATGTATTACTTTTATATGTATATGGTATACTTTTGGGGTTATATATAATGGGTTGAGTGAGTAGTACCTTGACTAGACACATGATGTTGTATATTGTTGTTTTATTATATAAGCATGTGATATTTATTTCCTGATTTTTCCACAAAGGTTAGGCTACATGTTTATAAGCTTTAGCTAAGTTAATTAGTTAAAACTTCTGCTACATAACTTTTAAGTTAGTAATTTTACTTAACTCTGATTTATGAATTTACAAAGGATAGGTATATGTTTATATCTATTTGAAAACCAATAATTAGTTGGTATATAATAAGATTGTTGAAAAGGCTGACTAATTCCTTGTTAGGTCATATATAGTGAGATTAGGACTTAATAACCAGATTAGGTCGGATGGTGCCCTAATTTGAGAAGGGGACATCACAAGAGCCTTTCCGGAGAGGCGTACCTGAGCACACACCCCGATGAGATCATCTCAGCACCAGCACTAGAATAGTTGGATTATAGGTCAGGTGGTGACAGGAGGAGGAAAAGACACCGACTGTTTAGGCCAAGAGATGATAAGGCATCGAGTATTGGATTTATGGCACCACCATCCCATCCAGTGCGCACTGCGCCAATACCATATACTTCGGCACTGAGTTATGTTTGTACACCATAACACTTAGAGTAGTTAGGGTTGCCACAGCAGTATCAGAGGGCTGAGAGTAGAGGCAGAGGCGGTGGTTAAAGCGAGGTACGAACATGGTCAAGGATAGAGATATGACATGGGATAGGGACAAAGGTCCAGTTAAACGCAGGGACATGGACAACAGATTCCATTATGGCCGAGACCTAACATGTTTTGAGTATGGACAAACAGAGCACTTCGTTGGTACATGCCCACGACTAGGCAGGCTTTAGCCACAACAGCGAAGAGAGCAAGTTCATGTCATCGCTGCACCAGATCCAGCTACCACCCGTAACCTTTTCGAGGGTATGATTTACATTTGCAGACAATTTATGCAAAGTATGATTGATTCAGGTTCTAAGGTATCTTTTATTTTGGTTCGCATGGTAGTTAGGATTGAGACATATTAAGCTACAACGACCTTTTGATCCTCAATACGGCTGGTGGGGACAAGATATGCCCAAACCTATTTAGCGTTAACTGCCCAGTTGAGATAGAGGGATAAGAGATGCCCACAGACTTAAAAGTATTGGAGTTCTTAAAGTTTGATGCCTTATTAGGCATGGATTGATTAATCGCGTACCATGCACAGCTTGAATTTTTTAGCAAGGTGGTTACGTTTTGGCTTTCGGACCGAGCAGAGTTTAGTTTTCAGGGTACTTCAACCATTTTACTGATCACCTGAGCTAGAGTGGCCACGAGTTCAGATCTCAAAACATTTGCTAGTATTTTGAGTACGCGCAAGAGATTTGAGATGAGGATGGAGGAGGTGCCCGTTGTATGCAAGTTTTCATATGTTTTTCTCGCAGAGCTACCAGGATTACCACCACCCAGAAAAATCGAATTCATTACAGATTTGGTCCAGGGACCAAGCCCATTTTGATTCCTCTGTATAGAATGGTTCCTAAAGAGTTAGAGGAGTAGAGGACCCAGCTAGATGAGTTGTTAGAGTTGGGATTCATACGTCCGAGCAAGTCACCTTGAGGTGCACAAGTATTATTTGTCAAGAAGAAAGACGGTAGTTTAAGACTTTGCATTAACTACCGATAGCTCAACAAAGTCACAGTGAAGAAAAGTATCCACTCTTATGCATTGATGACTTGTTCGATTAGCTGATAAGGGCACACTGGTTCTCTAAGATTGATTTGAGATCGGGATACCACAAGTTTATGATAAAGAGAAGACTGCTTTCGCATGAGATATAGGCACTACCAATTTATCGTCATGCCGTTTGGGCCGACGAATGCCCCGACGATGTTCATGGATCTAATGCACTAAGCATGGCGAGAATATTTGGATAGATTCGTGATAGTGTTAATCAAAGACATTCTTATCTATTCCAGACTCATACACCTTAGGACAACCTTACAAACTGTTGTAAGTTCAGTACGTGTAAGTTTTGGCTTACTGAAGTTGGATTTCTTGGGCATATTGTCGGAGCTAGTAGAGTGTCTTTGAACCCCGCTAAGATTAGAACAGTGATCGATTGGCCCAAATCGACATCATTGATAGACATTCGTAGTTTTCTTGAATTAGCGGGCTACTACAAACACTTTATTTAGGATTTTTCCAAGATCGCTGAGCTGATGACACAGTTAACGAAGAAGGAAGTCAAATTTTAATGGAATGAAAGTTGTGAACAAGCTTTCCAGACTTTGAAAGAACGATTAACGACTGCGCCAGTACTGGTACTACCAAAGCCAAAAAAATATTTTGAGGTGAACACTAAAGCTTCTAAAGTTTTTTTGGGCTGTGTTTTGATGTAGATCGATAAAGTGAGCTTACGTGTCCCAATAGCTGAAGATTAATGAGAAAAATTACCCTACACATGACTTGGAGTTAGCGGCAATGATTTTTGCATTGAAGATTTGGCATCATTATCTTTATGGAGAAAGATTCACGCTGTTTACTGACCATAAGAGTTTGAAATACCTATTTACCTAGAAGGAGTTGAATATGAGACAGATGCATTGGCTAGAGTTCCTTCAAGATCATGATTTCTCTTTGGAGTATTACCCAAGGAGGCCAATGTCGTAGCACAAGCATTGAGCCAAAAAGGAGCAAATCTAGAGATAGTGACTTGCCACATTACACATAAACATGGGCTACTCGAGGTACCCGACTTGACGAATTCAGTTGATATATTGACCACTACTAGAGTGTAGATTTATGGAAAGATAAGTAATCAGACACTGTCTATACAGAGTGTACTTGAGGGTCAGCAAGTAGATGAGCACTACCGAAAGTTTAACTAGTTAGCTCAAAGTCCTGATCACCCGGAATGGAGTCAGTCGACAGACTCATGCTTGAACTTTAGAGAAAGACTATGGATTCCATCAATGGTTGAGATTCGCGATGACATACTTTAGGAGGCTCACCGCTCACGTTTTACAGCTTCATCTGGGTTAGACCAATATGTATGCGATCTATTATGGTGGTCTGGGATGAAGAATGATGTTTGCGATTACGTTCGAGCGTGTGAGATATGCCAGCGAGTTAAGGCAAAGCATCGGAGACTTGGAGGATCGTCACAAGCACGTCCTATTCTTTAGTGGAAGTGGGAACACATTGCTAATGGTTTCATCAGTGGATTACCTCGATCTCAGTACGGTCACGATATCATCTGGGTGATTATGGATATGTTACTAAGTCTACGCACTTTTTACCAGTATCGATGACACACATGGTGGATAAATTAGCTACTTTGTACGAACAAGAGATTATCAGGTTACACGGAGTCCCATTATCCATCGCATTAGATAGAGGATCACAATTCACATCGAAGATTTGGCAGAGCATGCATGTATTATTTGGCACCAGATTAGATTTGGGTACGGCTTATCACCCATAGAAAAATGGTCAGCTGGTGCCATTAATTCAGGTGTTAGAGGATATGCTTCACATGTGTGTGTTAGAGTATGGTGGTTATTGGGAGGAGTATCTTCATATGTGTGAGTTTGCTTATAATAACAGTTATCAGGCCAGTATTGGGATGGCACCGTTTTAGGCACTTTACGGTAGGCCATATAGATATCCATCGTGTTGGGCACAGCTCGAGGATGTGGTAGTTATTAGGCTAGAGATTGTGGTGGATCACACAAAGAAGATACGAAAGATCAGACTACATTTGAAGGGTGCGCGGGAGAAACAGAATAAATATTACGACAAGTACCATAGTGAGTTAGAGTATGATGAGGGAGCCTGTGTATTTAAAAGTCTCGCATTTGAAGGGTCACAAAAGATTTGGAATCAAAGGAAAACTCGTGCCGAGATTCATTGGTCCTTTCAAGGTTAAAAGGAGAGTCGGTAAGGTTGCATTTGAGTTAGAGTTACCGCCTTAGTTAGCTGGGATCCACCCCATATTTCATATTTCGATGCTTCGGCTGGATAGGTCGATAGGAGGCATACGACAAATGGTGGATCTGAGTCAGATAAATCTGAGGGAGGACTTCACATACGAGGAGCAGCCTATTCAGATATTAGACCTTCAGGTGAAGAAAATGAGGAATAAGGACATTTCGTCAATCCTCATTAAATGGAAACATCAAGGGGACGAGGCACTGACATTGAAACTAGAGTCCTATATGTGCGAACGCTTTTCATATCTATTTTGATTCTAGTCAGTCTAACTCCGAGCTATTTTAATTTCGAGGACAAAATTCTTATTAGTTAGGAAGACTGTAAAGACCATAAAATTTTAACCCATGCCACATGACATCTCAGGATTGTGACCTGGACCTGTTATGATGTGTAACACTCGGTCAACCCTCGGGAGTCGACATCGAGATTAGGACCAGTAGCTCGGACCCACGTGACACCGTTGATAAGTTTAGGGAACGTTAATCGAGGTATAAATAGTTATTTTTTGTGATGCGTGTTAATTAGTTGTATTATTATTTAATTCGCGACGCACTAGTTAATATTTTCATTGGTCACGTTGTGTGCATGTAGTGACGAGAGTGTGCAACGTCGTAGAGTGCACGTAACACGGTGTATAAGATAGTTTGGGGTTTAAAATTCTTATCATTCATCAAATCAAATCATCCATCAAGTCACATCACCCAACACCTTACTATTCTCTCTCCTCTCCAAATAAAACCCACATTTTTCTCTCTCTCCCCCCAATGATTCTTTCTTCCTCCTCACACCACTCTCATTTCCTTCCTCACCAAGCTCTCTCACACTTCATGGTCTCAAGAAGTCGGTCATCCTTCTCGCAGAGCTCTCCCTCTTGGCGGCCTCCACGGTGACCTCCCTAGACCAAGGTGAGTGGTGGTTACATTCTTGAAGTAATTTGAGGTTTTAATGGTGAGTTTGAGATGGTAGAGTAGTGTTGTTAATTTATTGATTGCTGTTATTAATTGTTGTGTGAAACGAAAAAAATGAAACTAACGAACGAACATAGAGCAAAGCCATATGTACGTTCAAACGAATGAGGAGGGGGTATTTAGGCGGGTTGGGCCTGGCTACCCCTATGTGGGCCGACCCTGGCCCGAGTGGATCGTGTCGGGTCAACCTGGGCCTAACCCATTAAAAAATATATAATTAGTAAAAACAATAATAATTAATTAAGATAAATTAGATAAAACTAATTTTTAAATAAGATAAATTACATAAAATAGATAAAAATTATGGAAGAAATTAAAAAAAAATCTAGAAAATATGAAAAATTAGGAAAAAAAACTAGAAAAATGAGTTTCGAGGCTTTTTCGAGCATTTTGGCATCCCCGGTATAATTCGAAAAGTGTGCCAAGAATCAAACTTTTGGGAATAAAATTACGAATTTGTGGTCCCATATTATAAATTCACTTAATGTGGCTCTAAAATAATTAAAATGGTATAATTGAACACCAGGGACTTAGGAGACCATAGTCGGGTGTCAGGTGCGCATCTCGAGGCAAGAGCAAGACATTTTGAGGGCGATTTTCGACTGCTTGAGGTAAAAAAAATTAGATAGGAAATGCACAATACTTCATTTGAGCTTATATTTTATTGATATTGTATTGTATGCCTTTCTTGGAAGTCTCACCCATCTATGAGTGTCCGAAGGCCAAGTGAGTCATACAAGTGTCTCTAATTGGAGTGGTTACCGTCATTCGCGATGGTCTAGGTACAGCATGCAACGCTACGTCCTAGGACTCGAGTCTGCTTGGCGTTGCCACGACTCTATGACCTCGACCCTATGGCACCCACAATCGGTGGCCTTAGAGAACTTGGGCACCTTTCTGTTGTTTCTTTTGTCACTCATTCCTCATTGTCCTTTCATTTTTACAATCTTATTATCATGTATTTCATTTAGTTTTCTTTCTATCCGCATGACTTTTAGACTGCTTTATTTATTTGGAATTACAATTTAGATCATATTAGCTTTTACTTACAGGACTCGGCATTCTTATGTTTGACCGAATGCAGATTCGCACGCTACCACTTGCAATCTACTTTGAGGATATTGGAAAGGCTCTCCTCCGCACAGTTTTGTAGGTTTTTTATTTTTATGTATTACTTATATATGTTGTTAATTCGGGACTGAGGCATTGTTGTTGTATGTTGTTATCACACTTAGGATACTTGTTTGGGGTGAGAGATACACATGACTTGTTTATCATTTTGGCTTAGTTATAAAACTCAACACTAGATATACATGAATATACATGTTTAAAGGGTTCCACATTTAGGATGTCTGACTCTTTTACTTTATTGCGAGTTATTTAACGTATTAATTACTTTTGCTAACTTGTACAACTTAAAAAAATACAAATAACTCGACTTAAAATTGTGAATTTACATATATGGATGGATTAGAAGGCTGACTAGGACTGTATTAACCTCACGAGACTGGCTTCGGGGTCCATTTGGGCTCAGGCCGAGCGGGGCCAAGTTTGTGGGAAACTAAGGTCGTCACATTAGGTGTTTTGTATCTTCTATATGATGTAATGAGCCTTTTCTACTTATATACACTGTTTGACATATTTTGATGTATATAAAAAGGGTTGGGAGGTTTATAATCATAGTTCACGAATTTTGATCAACTCTGTATTGACGTATATCGTATATATATCGAGAAAGTTTTAATTTTCCGCTGCTTATACTTTGCTTTGTTTGTTCAATATAAATATACAAGTTAAGTTTATCAGGTACTCAAAGAGAGGCTGGTGGCTCTTGTTAAGTCTGGCTGGGTTACCAAAGCTTAATTAGGGTTTCAAGCCGAGTATCGCCCTAGTCGGGAAAAGGGATGCTACATTTGTTAAATAAAGGATATCGCTTGACGAAATGATATGATATATGCTATTAATTAGGTTTTATTGATTTAAGATTCATGTTACTTGGTTAGACATAATGTCTTATTAGAGATCGCTTATGACTTGTGTACCAAAATGATTTTGGTTCAATGCTAACATCGCATAAACCTATTGGGTTGCACATAAAGAATGGGTTTGCGCAATTTCAATTGGTCCAGAGTAATGAATTCTCTATGATAAAATTCATGACATAAAAGCCCTTACGATTTGTTATATGATAACTTATTAATAGGGGCGTATGTATAATTTACTTAAAGTGTATAATTACAATAGTTGAATTATGAATAAGATTTGAAGCGAAGCTCATCTACACATAAATAGAGGTTGAAACTCTAAAATGAAAGAATATTCTCATTTTTGCAAATCTCGAGTTCTCTAGATTTTGGGAGAGGAAGAAAAATGTTTTCTATCTCTGTTAGGACAAGCACTCCAAATTGTGATCACCGTTCACGTGTGAGTTTCTGATAGAGGTCGCCTACTTGAAAGACTTGGAAGTCGAACAATTAGAGAAATAAATCACAGATTAAGGTGTGGTTTACTTCTATAAATCTAGTTTAACGGAACTTATTCACGATCCTATTGGGGTTTGTCAAAATTTATTTTGGATTTTCTACTGTGTATGAATCCCAAAACATAACAATGGTATCAGAGCCACAAGCTCGGTTTTATTAAATTTTTGAGTGTTTTTTTAATTTACATTTGATATATGTGTGAAAACATGAATTTGATTAATGTATATATAATGTACATATAGGTTCTGTAATAATTGTTATCGAGAATTAGTCTTAAAGCATGCTGTTAATTCATGTATATTGATACATATGCATGATTTAATTCAATGATGGAATTCATGTTTAAAATATTTTGATTAACCTATGTTTTAATATTTGAACGATGCGAATTTTATATATTCATGTGACGACCCCTTCTCAAATTGGGGCACCGCCCAGCCTAATCCATTTATTAAGCCCTAACCTCACCATATAGGGCCTAACAAGGAATTAGTCAGCCTCTTCAAAACCTTATTACATATCAATTCTTCATTATTCAAATGGATATAAACATATACTTATCCTATGTAAATTCATAAATCAGAGTTAATTAAAATTTTCTAACTTAAAAGTTGTTCAACGGAAGTCTTAACAATTCAATTAGCGGAAACTGAAAACTTATAGCCTAACCTACCGTTACAAACTATACGGTGAGTACTTGAAAATATAGAGTAATACTAAGAGACATTTGTTCACATTCCCAATTATGCAACGAGTATCAAAAAGCATAATAAAAATAGCAACTATGTTGAAAGATTATCATGTAAAGAGATACTTTAATTAAACAGAATGAAACTGACACTAGGCTAAATAATAATGATCTAAGGTCGGTCGATCGTGATCTTCATCACATCACCCTTTCCACTATATATGGACGGAGTTGTGCTCTACATCTCTTTTGAAGGTCGTACTTACATGGTATAATACGCCTTTATAATTATCCTAAATTTCAGTCACTGGGATGTATACTTGCCAACAACCCCGAGTCTCACAACTCGTGAAGTCACCCAAGTTATGCTTGCCAACAACCCTAAGTTTCATACCGTATGTTGCACAAAATAGTGGAGAAATCTCGGTCACCCTAGCAAGTCTAGTGACCCCTGTATGTCAGACGGATTCCTATCATAAAAAGACCCCTAGATATAAGAATCACTTTCAAATTCAAGAACAACACGGAATTGGAATTCGAAAAATAAAATTGAATAACTAATGCAAAAAGGATATAGATTCATAACACTATGTACAAAACTACCTAATAGCATGCTATTTCACTGACTACTAGTAATAATAGTCAATAATAACATAGCACATGAATTGGAGTCAATGAAATCATTTTATGAACAAATTGTGTCATGAAACAACCTCATGTAATAAGAAATGAAAACAATTAATGGAATACGAAGTAAAATGCAATTCAATCCAAATGACTGAGAATGAATAATCTAATAGGAATGAAATGTAAAGAAATATCTCACTCAATTTACTTACGTGCACACGCAATCTCTTATGCTACTCCGCCTCCCAACACCACAAAGCTCTTATGTAAGCTCCCAAAACAATTCTTTAGGTTCCTGACATCATATTAGATGTTTTTGAATGTGTTTGGACCTCTACTTAGTGTTATAGAACCATTTATAGTGTTTAAGCCATTTTTGAAAATTACTTATTTTTGTGTTGTCATAGAAATTGGTGTGCTAATTTAGGAATTAGCGCACTGATTTTCAACTTAACACGTTATCCAGCCTTATCTAGCGTGCTAATCAATATTAGCGCGCTAATCAATATTAGCGCGCTAATCAATATTAGCGAGCTAGATCTCATACCTAGCGCGCTATATGCAAAAACCCCAATTCTGCAATTTGGATTTCAAATTTTATATACACATAGGCTATGTTGATGCCTTAGGAATCCTCATACACACCTCTAGAGTTCCAAAACACCATTTACAACATAAATCAACAACCCAAACATCAATACATGATTTCATGGATTTGAGCTATGTTAATGGAGTAGAGAAGTTACCTATCTTGATGAATACTAGCAGAACTTGATCTTTTCTTCACCAACTCCACTGGTTTGTTGATCTTCTTGTTCCCCAACAGCTTTTCATTTTTCCAGCAAGTTTGCTTCTCAACTAAGCAATTGAACGAGAGAGTGTGAGGTGCTTTTGTTGATCATAAGTTTTATATAGTTGAATTGGATATGGTTGAATGATAGCTCTTGATCATTTATGCACATGTATCTCAAGACATAACAAATGGACCTCCTACACACATGTCTCGCAAATTCATGCTTAAGTGACACCAAACCATAAATCAATTGGCGTTGAAGCATGTCAACTCGTGTTTCGAGAATATCAAGTGGCTTATGTTTTAACTTACTAACTTAGGTGTATCATACCTAATCAACCATAATCCATATAACTCACTTAATAAAACCATATAAAGCTTGTACAAACTTAACTTATCATTTTCTACCTTAGTCCCAAGTCGGCACGATTATCGAGATAAGTCCCTACTCATGTCTCGACACCTATCAACATGTAAGCATGATTTAGTAGTCTACATATATAGAATACACTAAGCACACATCACCACAAATATAACATTTACTTCGGCCACCTAGCCTCGATAATGACACGAATCTCGCTGCAGGTCCCACGTCACAGGTCATTTGATCCTGATTAAGACATTAAACTAAGATTACCTATTTGGGTCATGACAATACTTCCCAACTAATGAAAATTTCATCCTTGAAATTAAAATTAACCTAAAAGTATACCTGACTCAAAGAGCTATGGAAATCTATCGTGCATATAGTCTTCCCGTTCTCAAGTTAATTATGAGTCCTCATGAAACTACCACTTGACTAACACTTTCGGGATAGACTTGCCTCTCAACTGATGTGCCCTCCTGTCTAGGATCTATATTGGTTGCTCTTCATATGTTATATCCTCACTCAAAACAATCTGACTTAAGTCCACTATCGGTCTTTCGCCTTCCTTCGACTTGGCTAGTCGAATAATAGAAATATGAAACACTGGATGAATCCTTGACATCCGTGGAGGTAAATCAAGTTCATAAGAAACCTTTCTGACCCATTTCTTAATCTTGAAAGGCCCGATGAACCTCGGTGTTAACTTTCCCTTTAAACCAAATATATGAAGACCCTACGAGGAGAAACCTTTAGATACACTAAAGCTCCCTCGTCGTAAATAAGATCACTGCGAAACATGTCTGCATACTTCTTTTTTATCTCCTAGGCTCCATTAAGCTTCTGGCGAATCTATCGTACCTTCTCTATGTGTGATCAATAATAATTTCAGGCCCTATAATATCCTGGTCCTCTGGCTTAACCCAACAAGATGGTGAACGACATGGTCTGCCATATAATGCCTCAAATGGTGCCATTTCAATGCTAGCCTGATAACTGTTATTATATGCAAACTCACAAAGTGGTAGGTACTCCTCCCAATAGCTGCCAAACTCAAATACTCAAGCCCTTAGCATATCCTCGAGAGTTTGAATCAACCTCTTGGTATGCCCATTAGTTTGAGGGTGAAAGGTTGTGCTAAATTGTAGGCATACCATACTGCTCATGCATACTTCGCCACATCCTATACATATACATAGCAACTCCATCTAACGTAATAGTTAATGGTGCCACATGCAGCCTAATAATCCCTCTCTCAAACAATACACTCAACTAGTCAAATGTGTAATGAGCTTCAACTGGTATGAAATGTGTAGATATTGTCAATCTGTCCACAATTACCCAGATAGAATCATGTCGACGAATAGTCCTCGGCAATCCTCTAACAAAATCTATAGGAATATATTCCCATTTCTATCGTGGAATGGGAAGCGGCCGCAATGATCCTCCAAGTCTACGATGCTCTGCCTTTACCTATTGGTAGACTCCATAATTCATGATAAACTTCGATATGTCCGCTTTCATCCCAGACCACCAAATATGTCTTTTCATGTCAGGGTATATCTTGGTCCTTCCCGGATGAATAATGAATCGTGAACTGTGTAATTCTTGAAGAACCTCCTCTCTCAACTCTACCATTATCGGTATCCACAATATGCCTATAAATCTAAGACACCGACCCGCCGTCTCAGTCCAATTAGTATAATCCGTACTTTGGGTCAACTTGCTAAAACTCGGGTATTGAATTTCAGCTCTCTGACCCTTTAACACTCTTTGAGTAGAAACTATCTGAAGCCTCATATGTGCACAAATCATTACCCAAGTGTCAATAGGAATATCTGACTAAGTCATCATTGTCGCTGCCTCGACTAATCCATACTTATACGTCAAACGACATCTAATAACCTCGGCATCTCCAACTGGCATCCTACTCAGTGCATCAACAACTACAATAGCTTTTCCTGTGTGATATTCCAAAGAAAATTCGTATTCTTTCAGAAATTCCAACCATCGGCGTTATCTCATATTCAGCTCTTTCTTTATGAAGAGGTATTTCAGACTCTTATGGTCAGTATAATGTATGAATCTCTCTCCGTACATATGTTGTCTCCATATCTTCAAAGCAAATACTACCGCTGCCAACTCCAAGTCATGAGTTTGATAATTCTTCTCATGTATCTTCAGCTGTCTTGATGCATAGGTCACTGTGCCTTTATCCTGCAGCTACACACAACCTAGACCCGTATGAGAAGCATTTGTGTATACCAAGAATCCTTGTCCATCCTTTGGCATATCAGCACTGGTGTGGTAATCAACAATCTCTTCAATTGAGCAAATGCCTCCTCGCATTCCTCAAACCAATGAAACCTCACGGCTTTCTAGGTCAATCCGATCATTGGTGAAATGATCTTCAAAAAATCCTTCATAAACTTGCGATAATATCCTGCTAACACCAGAAAACTCCTAATCTCTATAACTAACGTCGGTGCTGGCCAATCCATAATAGACTGAATCTTGGCTGGATCAACAATGCCAGCTACTCCAATAACATGTCCGAAAAATTTGACCTCTGACAACCAAAATTCATATTTACTGAATTCGGTGAATAATTTATGCTCCCTCAAAGTCTGCAACATCTCTCAGAGGTTCTGCTCGTGATCCTCTTTATTCCTTGAGTATATCAATATATCATCAATGAAAATAATCACGAAGCAATCAAGAAATGGTCTCATCACTCGGTGCATCAAATCCATAAACATGGCAGGAGCATTTGTCAAAACAAATGGCATGACTGTGAACTGATAGTGTCCATACCTCTTGCTAAATGTTATCATGGACCTATCTTCATCCCTGATCCTAACTGATGATACCCCGATTATAGGTCTATCTTAGAGAAAAATTGTGCTCCTCTCAGTTGCTCAAATAAATCATCAAATTGTGGTAAAGGATACTTGTTTCTGATTTTGAACTTGTTCAATTATCTATAATTAATAAATAGTCTCAAAGTACCATCATTTTTCTTCACAAATAGGACTGGTGCTCCTCATGGTGACATAGAAGATGTGATGAATCATTTCTATCCTATATCCCGCAACTGACTCCTCCAACTCTTGTAGAGCCATGTGGTACGGTGGTATGGAAATTGGTATAGTTCCTGGTACCAACTCAATAATGAAATTCATCTCCCTTGGTGGTGGTAAATTAGGTAAGTCTTCTGGAAATACGTCAGGAAACTCACACACAATCGGTATCTCCACCAGCCTAGGTCCCTAATTCTCTACTTTAGTTTATAACTACACTAGAGTCTCCATTTCTCCACTAGTTACAAGTCGACCTCGAATGCCCTCGGCTCTTGGTGTACTACCACTATACGTGAACATTGGAAACCTCGGGATCCCAAATATCACTGTATTACTGAAACTGTCGATATGAGCATGATGCACTGCTAGGCAATCCACTCCTAACAATGTGTCGAAGTCTAAGAACTCGAGCACCCAGAAGTCTGTAGGTAACTCTACTCCACCTATCTGTATTGGACATCTCTCAACAAGACAATTAGGTAAACTCTATTCCCGACTGTTATACTCAAAATCAAATGTATGTCAACTCTCAACGGTGACAACCTTAAGATGCCTAATATGTTACCAGCAATGAAAGATATTGTAGAATCTGAATCAAATAAAACATACTACTACCTACCATAAGTGGAAACTATATCCTCCATGAGTTTCCTCCTAGCATCTGCATCAGGCTGTGCAATTATATCTACACCCTCTCAACTCTGTGATGGTATAACGGTTGTTAGTTGTGGACAATCTCAAATTAGATGTCCCACCTGACCACACCTATAGCAAGCGATTGTTCTATGCTGACCCTGAACCCGATCCTGGGCCTGTGCTTGTCTTTGCCCCTATCAGGAACTATCTTGTCCTCTACCTTTACCTCTACCTCTACTTCTACCACCCTGTTGATGCTGATGTTGTACTAGTAGAGTCGGCATAGTAGTAGTAGTATCAATGGTAGTACTAGGAGCTGGCAATGTAGGTCTAATTAGTGGTGGTAAGGGAGGTCTACCAACAATGGTATGCAAAGCCGTAGAAGATGATACATATGGTACAACTGTTGTAAATATCCCTGCACCCTAGGAACCTCTTATCCCATCTTCTCAAGCCTTTGCCTCTCTCTCTTCTCCTCTCATAATCTGTAACCTGATCGGTTGTTAATGTTGGTACTAGAGGTGTCCCATCGACAACTCTGCGTAAATAATAGGTCTCGTGAGGGAGTGCATGCTTATAAATCTCCCTTAATGTCCTGGCACCTGAACTTACCACATAAAGTCCAATGTCAGGTCTTAGTCCATCTCTGAAATGATATACATCATAAGAATCTTCTCTCACTAAGTCTCCAACGAAATTCCTTAAATAGTCATATCTATATCTATAGCTCATAACTTACTTATTTGCTCCTTATCTCATATTCATAAACTCCTTCCTTAACAACTTCATCACTGTAGGTGGGAAGTATTGATGATAAAACTTCCTCTTGAATGCATCTCATGAGTCAAACTCTCCCTTGGAAGCTATCATCGTATGCCACCAAACATCGACATCTCACTGTAGTTGTAGAGTGTACGACAAAATCTCAGCTTGGAGTATGTCCTCAATCCTTAAGACTCGATGTAACTTCTCCTGAGACAAAACCCACTTCTCGATTTTCTCAATGTCTCTCTGGCTATCAAATAAGTTGGTTTTAGTCTGATGAAATCCTTTACCAACTCAACATCTGCCGACGAGCTAGAAGATGAAGGGGTGAAAGACGGTGTAACGATTGTCTTTACAACAAGAACTGCTATTATTGGTATAGTCTTAATTACCGGCACTATTGTCGATAATGTGGATGTAGTCATAGTAGTAGGGGCTGGTGTCTATGCGCTGGTAGAGTGAAATGTGCAATCATCATGGCGATGAACTCTGCTAACTACTAACCCTGACCAGCTGCTCGATCATATAGCCTCTGAAAAACATCTGCTAATGGTATAGAAGGCTGGCTGCCACTCGTAGTTGTGTCCCCGCTATCACATAAATCCGTCATCGGTGTCCGCAAGTTGATAGCGAATGTGAAGCAGCTACTACATAGATAACGCAATTATATAAAGAGAAAATTGACATGTATATTTAAGAAATCCCCATCTCACTTTCACTAACTTCCCAACTAATGGTTTCTAGGCTAGGATCTTTTGGTTTTCCACAACTAAGATTTCTATTTTTCAAATTTCCTTAAATATTTTATTTGTTAATTGTTGAAAAAGCTAAGCTTTTAGCTTTACACTATAACTTTGGTATCTTCTTATGGAATAACTATTTTCCACTACCCTGAGCTCTATAAACATAGGTTCTATAACCCAGGTTTTTATAAACATAGCCTCTGATACCAACTGCGATGACCCCTACTCAAATTAGGGCACAGTCCGACCTAATCCCTTTACTAATCCCTAACCTCACAATATAGGGCCTAACAAGGAATTAGTCAGCCTCTTCAAAACCTTATTACCTATCAATTATTCATTGTTCAAATAGATATAAACATATACCTATCCTATGTAAATTCATAAATCAAAGTTAATTAAAATTTTCTAACTTAAAAGTTATTCACCAGAAGTCTTAACAATTCGGTTAGTGGAAACTTATAACATATAGCCTAACATTTGTGGAAAAACCAGAAAATAGAGAACACATACGTATATATAATAAAAAAAACAATATATAACATGTATTTGGTCAATGTACCTATCACTCATCCCATAATATACAACCCCCAAAAAAATATCATATACATATGAAAGTAATACATCAAAACAAAACCTACAAAATCGGGTGTAACACTACTCCACTGGCTCAGAGGTAGTCGTCAATCTTCTCTTTGCCTGACCTGATACTCGATGGATATGTACCCACCGTCACAAACTACATGGTGAGTACTTGAGAATAAAGAGTATAACTGAGAGACATTTGTTCACATTCCCAATTATGCAACAAGTATAAAAAACATAATAAAAATAGCAACTATACTAAGAGATTATCATGCAAAGACAGACATTAGTTAAACGGAATGAAACTGACACTAGGCTAAGTAGTAATAATGTAGGGTCGGTCGACTGTGATCTTCATCACATCACCCTTTTCCATTATATTCTGATTCAATGAAATAATTTTATCAACAAAGGATATAGATTCATAACACTATGTAAAAAACTAATGCACAAAGGATCTACGGTCGGTCGGTCATGATTTTCATTACAACTATGCTAAAAGATTATCTATGCATAACTAACGCACAAAGGATATAAATTCACAAAACTATGTAAAAAAACTACCTAATAGCATGCTATTTCACTGACTACTAGTAATAAGAGTCAATAATAACATAGCACATGAATTGGAGTCAATGAAATCATTTTATCAACAAACTATGCCATGAAACAACCTCATGTAATGAGTAATGAAAACAAGTCATGGCATACGGAGTACAAATGCAATTCAATCCAAATGACTGAGAATGAATAATCTAATAGGAATGAAATGTAAAAAAACATCTCACTTAGTTTACTTAGATACACACGCAATTTCCTATGCTACTCTGGCCTCCCAATGCCTTGAAACTCGTGTTTGAGCTCCCAAAACAATTCCTTAGGTTCCCGACATCCCATTACATATTTTTAAGTGTGTTTGGACCTCTACTTAGTGTTTTAAAACCATTTATAGTGTTTAAGCCACTTATGAAAATTGGTGATTTTTATGCTATCACGGAAATTAGAGCGCAAATTCTGGATTTAACACGCTAATTTTCAACTTAGTGCGCTATCCAGCCTTATCTAGCGTGCTAATAAATATTAGCGCGCTAGATCTCATACCTAGCGCGTTATGTTAAGTAAAACCCAGAATTCTGCAATCTGAATTCTGAATTTTATCAACATATAGGCTATGTTGATGCCTTGAGAACCCTCATACACAACTAAAGAGTTCGAAAATACCATTTACAACATAAATTGAAAACCCACAACATCAAATACATGAATTCATGGATATGAGCTATGTTAATGGAGTAGAGAAGTTACCTAGCTTGATGAATACTAGCTGAACTTGATCTTTTCTTCACCAACTCCACTGGTTTGCTTATTTTCTTTTTCCCCAGCAGCTCTTCACTTCTCAAGCAAGTTTGCTTCTCAACTAAGCAATTGAATGAGAGAGTTTGAGGTGCTTTTGTTGATCATAAGATTTATATAGTTGAATTGGATATGGTTGAATGATAGCCCTTGATCATTTGTGCACATGTATCTCGAGATGTAACCAGTGGACCTCCTACACACATGTCCCACAAGTTCACATGCTTAAGTGACACCAAACCATAACTCCATTGGTGTTGAAGCATGTCAACTCGTGTCTCGAGACATATCAAGTGGCTTATGTTTTAACTTACAAACTTAAGTGTATCATTCCTAATCAACCGTAATCCATATAACTCACTTAATAAAACCATATAAAGCTTGTACCAACTTACTTTATCACTTTCTACATCAGTCCCACGTCGACATGCTTATCGAGACAAGTCCTTACTCACGTCTCGACACCTATCAACACGTAAGCATGACTTAGTAGTCTACACATATACAATACACTAAGCAAACATCACCACAAATATAACATTTACCTCAGCCACCTAGCCTCGGTAATGACATGAATCTAGTTGCGGGTCCCACGTCATGAGTCATTTGATCCTGATTAACACATTAAACTAAGATTAGCTATTTGGGTCATGACAATTCACATGGTAGAAGTCTTGTTTAGGTTAATGTGATTCTTGTGACGGTACATAGTTTGTTTTGTTCAATAATTATGTATTTCTCTATGATTGAAATCATGATTATATTAATATGATTAATTTAATATGATTCTGGTGTTGAATGCGTGGTTAATATTTCATTTCTCACTGTGGTTATCTATTAGTTTATTCCTATTAGATATAAGATAAATTTGTAATCGGATAAGAATTACAAATCCTGTAAGAAAACTGAGATATTAACAAAATCATATTTCATAAGGATTCAAATTATCTTAAATTCTAATCGGATTAGGATAAGATATTAGCGGGCCCGAGTTAATTAAAAAAGCTTTAATTAATATTTTTAGAACTATAATAAGGGTAGTTTTTGGTCAATTGGATTGACTAAAATAATGAGAAATTATAGGAAATTTTAAATTTTTGAAACTAGAATTTGTTGTCTAAAAAAATAAAACCACCTTTTCCAAATCTTAAGTTAATTATCATCCATTCTCAAACACTTATCAAGGTTTCGATTGCATAAATATGAGTCTACCTCCATAAAGTGTATTGTGTTATCTTGGTGAAGCAAGTTAAGTAATGGGTTATTCTTATTTTGAACTAGTTAGACTTGATAAAGCTATCAAAATGGTTTTGGCTTTTAGGCACTGGAAGAGATAAAACATGCTAATACATAAGATGTCGTAATCTCATAAAACAACTAAAAGTTACATATGATGTAATTGGTAATTGGTAATTGGTACCCACCTAAATAACCTAATTCAAAGTGTCATGCCTTAACTATCTTAGAATTAGGTGAAACATGAATTTTTGTCCCTTAAATGAACATGGCATTTTTATGAGGGTTGTTAATTTAGTGGGAGTCTATTCCTCTATACTTAAATGGGTTTTTGCATAATTTTTGTTATAGATTTATGGCCTCTTCGAAACACACTAATCCATTTTCAATGTGATCCATCCTTGAGAATGACATTATATGGGATAAACTTTCTTGACTGGTTTAGAAACTTGAGAAAACTTTTTAAGCAAGAACGCAAGTTGTAAGTCCTGGATGATCATACTCCTAAGGAACCACCAGCCAATGCTTTTAAAAGTCATGACGGATGCATATAATAATTATGTCAATGACTCAACTAATGTTGCATGCATTATGTTAACAGCCATTGTTCCTGAATTTCGGAAGGACATGGAGCACATGGAACCTTACGACGTAGCCATGATGCAGAAGGAAATGTTTCAATAGTTGGCTAGGCAAAAAATGTTCAAGACAGTCAAGAACCTTTTGTCTTGAAAAACGGCTGAGGCTATATCAGTTAGTCCTCATGTTTTGAAACTTAAGGGATTTAATGACCATCTTGACAGACTTAGATGTCTCGTAAGGCAAGAGTTGGCTACGGATATGATCTAAAATTTATTGTCTGATAGTTATTCATAATTTGTGATGAACTATAACATGAATAACATGAAGAAGTTTATCTTATAGTAGCATTTGATGCTTAAGACTACATAGTAGAATGTCAAGAAACCCATTGCTAATGTGTTGATGGTTCAAAAAGCAAAAGCTCTTAAGAAAAAAGGTAAAGCAAAGGCCAAAGTTGCCAAGGCTAAAGTTGTTAAGGCTATTGTGACTATCATAAAGTATGTGGAACAAGTCAAGCCTAAGGCTGCTTTTACTTCATAGTCCTAGAAGGAAAAAGAAAAAAAAAGGAAATTGTCATTTCCGTCATGCACTTAAGCATTGATTCAAAAACTGCAAGCTCTATCTTGAAATTCTAAAGAAAAGAAGAGTATTGTGACTATTGCTTCAAGTATTTACGTTATTGAACTTTACTTGTCTACTAGTGATTCCTAGGTATTAAATACCAGATGTGGATATCACATTTTACTAATATGTAGGATCTTACTAAAAGTAGAAAGCAAAAGAAATGAGAAGTCATCCTACGCTTTGGAAATGGATTAAAGGTTGATGCATTGGCTATAGGATGTTTTGAGTTAATTTTACTTGATCGACTAATTTTAATTTTAAATAGTTGTAAGGAGGAATATCCTAAGATTGTTGTTTCATAGTGGCTTATGTGTGTCCGATTGTTGCGTCTTTCAACTGCTCTCAATCTTTCAATCTCAGCAAAATGCATGTCTCGAGGCATGATCGAGTAGCTGTGGGAAACACGCATCTTAATTGTGTTATTGTCCTACATTACTTGGCCTGCTAGTTACCTCTTCACCCACTGTGTAGTACATAACTAGAGGAAGATCCTCTTGGAGTTGATCTACTACAAGTAAATACACTATTTCGTGTAGTTTTTCACCCTAAATTCAACCGCACACTTCATTAACCCTGAAAATAACAAATAAGGACAACAACAACAAAAACATAGCCTCAGTCCCAAATTAACTGGGGTCGGCTACATGGATCAAACTTTTCCATTGTGCTCGATTAAGTGCAATTGATGGTGAGCTTTGCAAACAAATAAGGACAATAAGGCTAATATTTTGAGACTGAACAATAAAAAGTATATAAATAAATTATATATAATGACATAATTAACATCTCATCAATGCTCCTCCCATGATCCGCCAAACTCAAGTACACAAGCGTTGAGCATATCATCAAGAATCTAAATCATCCTCTCAATCTGCCTATCAGTTTGAGGGGGAAAGGTAGTGCTAATCTATAAGTGTGTACCATACTGTTCCTCCATACTTCTCTTCATCCTGAACGTATACATAGCATCTCTATCTGACGTGATAATCAATGGTACCCCATGCAACCTGATAATCTCTCTCTCGAGCAATACACCCAACTAGTCAAATGTGTAGTGAGCTGCAACTAGTATGAAATGAGCAGATTTTGTCAATCTATCCACAATCACCTATATAGAATTGTGTCAATGGCCAGTCCTTGGCAATCCTCTAACAAAATGCATGGTTATGTTTTCCCACTTCCATCTTGGAATAGGATGCGGCTGTAATAATCCTCCAGTTCTATGATGTTCTATTTTCACTTACTGGTAGATTCCATAGTTCTTGATAAAATCTAATACGTCCGCTTTCATCCCAGGCTAAAAAAATGTCTCCCATGTCATAGTACATCTTAGTTTTTCCTGGATGAACAATGAACCAAGAACGATGTGAATCCTAAAGAATCTCATCTCTCAACTTTGCCACTATCGGTATCCACAATCTGCATCCGAATCTTAGAAATTGGTTCGTTGTCTTTATCTAGTTAGTACAATTAGTACTCGGCCAACTCACTAAACCTTGGGTATAGAACGTCAGTTCTCTGACCCTCTGACACTCTTTGTGTAGACATTGTTCGTAGCATCAATTATGCGCAAATTGTCACCCGAGTGTCGGTAGAAGTATTTGAATAACTCATCATCAACACTGCCTCGAGTAATCCATACTCATGCATCATATGGTATCTAACAATCTCGGCACCTCTAGTCGATATCCCGCTCAACGCATCAGCAACTACGTTAGCTTTTCTTTAGTGATACTCAAGAGAAAAATCGTAGTCCTTCAAAAATCCCAACCATCTGTGTTGTCTCATGTTCAACTCTTTTTATTTGAAAGGTATTTCAAACTCTTATGATCAGTGTAGAGTGTGAACCTCTTTTCATACTAATGATGTCTCCATATCTTTAGAGCAAATACTACTGCTGCTAACTCTAAGTCATTAGTTGGTTAATCATTCTCATGTATCTTCAACTGTCTAGATGCATAAGCCACCGTTAGGGATGCAGTGCAAGTGGGGCGAGGAATCCCCATTCCCCATGAGAATTTTCCCCGACGGGGTGGGGATTCCCGTCAACTAGCACCTACGGGGCCGGGGACGGAGACAATTTAATCCCCACCATCGGCGACGAGGTGGGGCGGTATTACCCCTGCCCCACTTTAGGGATTCCACACAAAGATCTAGATTATTTATGTAGAAATTGCATTAAAATAATTAAATTTTATATTTCCCTTATTTGTATTGTGTATGTTTCATATAAAATTTGAAAAATCGACCTAAAATTACCAAGAAAGCTTTTAATGATTTTAATTTTTGATATATATTGTATTTGATCTTTTTTTAGACATAATGTAAAAAAGTAATGGGGATGGGGGAATCCCCATGGGAGTGGGGATCCCCGCCGAGTAAGGAATGGGAGTCAAAAATCTCCCAGTGGAGAATTTCAAGTGGGGATTCCCCGCGCCGCTATAAGTGGGGATAGGGATGGGGATTACATTATTCGCCCCAAACCCGCCCTACTTGCATCCCTAGCCATTGTGCCTCTGTCTTGAATCAACACATAACCTAGACTCATATTAGAAGTATTTGTATGTACCAGGAATCTTTGTCCAGCCTCTAGCAATATCAACACTAGTACGGTAGTTAACAATTTTTCAACTGAACAAATGCCTCCTCACATTCCTCAGACCAATCAAATATGATGTCCTTCTAGATTGATCTGGTCATCAATGAAGCAATCTTCGAGAAATCCTTCATGAACCTAAGATAATATCATATTAACCTCAGAAAACTCCTGATCTCATTAATATGTCAGTGCTGGCCAATCCATAATATCTTAAATCTTAGTTAAATTTACAACAACACCTATACTCCAACAACATGTCCTAAAAACTTGACTTCTGACAGCCAAAATTCACATTTACTAAACTTGGCATAAAGTATGTGCTTCATCAAAGTCTACAACATCTCCTTGAGTTGTTGCTTGTGATCCTCTCAATTCCTTAAGTATATTAATATATCATCGATGAAAACTATCACAAAGTGCTCTAGAAACGGTCTCATTACTCATGCATCAAATCCATAAACATGGTAGGAGCATTAGTCAAACCAAACGACATGACTGTGAACTGATATTGTCTGTATCTCGTACTAAATGTTGTCTTAGACCTATCCTTATCCCTAATCATAAGCCGAGGATACCGATCTCAGGTTTATTTTGGAGAAAAATTGTGCTCCTCTCAGCTGTTGAAGTAAATCTTCAATCTTCGATAATAGATACTTGTTCTTGATTATGACTTTGTTCAACTGTCTATAATAGATACACAGTCTCAAAAGTGACTTCCTTCTTCTTTATAAATAAGATTGGTGCTCCTCATGGCGATATACAAGGTATGATGAATTTCTTCTATCCCAAAACCTATAATTGACTCCTCAACTCCTCCAACTCTCGCGGAGCCATACGATATGGTAGTATAGATATAGATCTAGTACTTAGTACCAATTCAATAATGAAATCTATCTCCTTCGATGGTGGTAACTCTGGTAAGTCCTTTGGAAACACGTTTGGAAACTTACATACAACCGGAATATCCTCAAGTCTAGGTCCATAACTCTCTGCTACCATATATAATGATACCAACATCTCCATCTCTTCACTAGTCGTAAGTTGACCTCTAGTGCCCTTAGCTCTCAATTTACTACCACTATATGTGAACATCAGATGCCTTGGGATCTCAAATATCACTTTCTTACTAAAACCATCGATATAAGCATGATACGCTGCTAGCTAATCCATCCCTAACAATACATCAAAGTCTAAGAACTCAAGAACCCTAAAGTCTACAGGTAACTCTACCTCTCCTATTTCTACTGGACATCCATCAACAAGACAATTACGGTAAACCTTATCCTCGGCTGTAGTACTCAAAATCAAATGTGTGTTAACTCTAACTTATGTCAACCTTAAGATGTCTATCATGCGATAAGAAATGAAAGATATTGTAGAACTTAAATCAAGCATGACATGTGAATCTCTACCACAAATGGAAACCATACACTCAATGATTCTTCTTATGGCATTTGCATCAAGTTGTGCTACCACTTGTACACCTTATCGACTCTACAGTAGAACTACGGCTGTTGGTTGTGGACAACCTTTTTTCATGCCTAACCTAACCACACCTATAGCAAGTGATCGGCCTATGTTGACCCTTAGCCTAATCCTAGTCATGTGCCTGTCTTTGCCCCTATTGAGAAACATCTCGGTCTCTACATATACCTTTACCTCGACCTCTACCACCCTGTTGTTGCTGACATGGCACAATGGTGCTGGTAGAGTTAGCAAAGTAGTAAGAGCTGATAATGCAGGTCTGACTAGTGGTGGCAAGGGAGGAATAACAACAGTAGACTGCAATGGCGTGGAGATGATACACATGGTATAACTATCGTAGAAGTCACGACCCAAATTGGTAATCCAAGTTTAATCTCTTAATCAGGATCAATGACTCATGATGTGGGACTTGCATCGAGATACGTGTCATGACCAAGGCAATGTGGCCGAGTTATATGTTATATTTGTTGTGATTTATGCCTAGTGTATTTTATATGTGTAGACTACTAAGTCACTCCTATTTATGTTTAGGTGTCAAGACATGAATGGAAACGAGCCTTGAGATGCGTGCTGAGGTAGGACCGAGGTAGAGAGTGATAAGATAAGTTTTATTAAGGTTTTATAAAGATTTTAAAGTGACTTAAATGTGGCTATGGTTGATTATGTATTAAATGTACCTAAGTTAGATTTTTAAAATAATAACCACTTAATCTTCATCGAGATATGTTTTGACACATCTAGAAACCAATTGAGTTACTCATTCGTGTCACTTAGAATAAGTAAGTGGAAAGTAAGTGGGACATGTGTCGATGAGTGTGCCATTAGATAGGTCTCGAGATACGTGTGCACATGAGGATCAATAGCTATTAATCAACCATATCCAATTCATATAAATAGCTAGAGATCAACACATATAATCAAACCGTCTTCATTTTGTTTGCTTAACTTGGAAGCAAAGTTTGCTAGAGAAAGGAGAGGTTGCTGAAGAAAAAAGAAGATCAACAACTAAGTGGTTTGAAGGTGAAGGTGTTGATCAAGCTAGATGTTCATCAAACTTGGTACACATCTCTCTATTTAAGTTTGAAACTAATTTTGAGTTTTTTGGCCATTTCTATAGGTTAGATGATTAAGTTTTGAAAATTGATTAATATATCTGGATTCCTCATTTCAAGTTGATAATCCAGCTATTAATGAGTTCTTGATTTAGTTTAGAAATAAAAAAGATATGAATTTTTGAAGTTGTAAGTCCAAAATAGAAATTATGTACGTCGTATTATGAACCAACTTATGTAATTCTGTCATAACTTGCTCATTTGAAATTGGAATGAACCCAAACTTATGGCATTTGAAAGTCCTTTAGAGTTTTGTAGTTCAAAGTTTTCATGTCCAAAAGTGTTCTACAAGTAAATGATTAAATGCATTACAATATTTTTGAAACTAAAATTGTAAATGGCATAACACCCTAATTACTCATCCAAATGAGTCATTTTTTAAGTAATTTTTTATTTGCTATGTTACCTACCACATTACCAAAAATCACGAATCCTGAAACTATAGATTGGGAGAAATGAATTTTCTAAATCTATTGGATAGATTAGGTTCCAATTTCAGCAGTGTTTAGTAAAATTGTGATATCTCTTTCATTTTAAATCATAATTATGCAAACCAGACCTTTTACAAAAGCTAAGTTAGAGACCAAAAAATTTGTACAATAGAAGATGTTAAGATTTGGATAATTTCATGCCTAAAAATATGCTGCAATATAGGACTAAAATTTTAATAATGTTTAGTCTTAAGGGGTTGTTTTTGGTTAAAGTTCCTAAAACCATTTGATCTAACCTAAACTCAATGTATTTAGATTAAAGTGATGTCAAGAACCTAAGGAAGAGTATCAAGAATTAGATATGTTATACGAGGTGTTGAGAGGCCAGATTAACTTAGGAAATTGCGTAGATTGTAAGTAAATTGATTGAGATATTTATTTCTATTTCATTCCTCTTTATTTTTCTTTTCTAGGCATTTGGACTGATTTTCCTTTGTATTTCATATACCATTACTTGTTGTCTTTTCTCATTTCATGAAGTTTCTTTCATGGTATAGATTGTTGATTAAATGGTTTCATGGTTTACATTTTTCATGAAGTTGGTATAGATTATTGAATAAATGGTTTCATGGTATACATTTTTCATGAAGTTACATGCCCTATGTCATTTGTCCCAGTCATTTGGACTAATTTTCTTGTTTATCACGGTCGATCGGCCTTAAATCATTAGCACTTAGCTGTGTTAGTTTCATTTTGTTTAACTAAATTATCTCTTTGCATGTTCTCTTTTCAGCATAGTTACTATTATCATGCTTTTAAATACTTGTTGTATATTTGGAAATGTGAACAAATGTCTCTTAGTGTCACTTTCTACTTTCTTGTACTCACTGTCTTTTTTATGACGGTGGGTGCAGATCCATGGAGTAGCAGGCCAGGCAAAGAGAAGATCGACGACTACCTCTGATCCAGTGGAGTGCTACTATACAAGATTTTGAAGGTTTTAATTTTGATGTATTACTTTTATATGTATTTCATATACTTTTGAGGTAGTATAATATTGGTTAAGAGATAACACCCTTACCATACACATGATGATATATTTTCGTCGTTTCATTATATATATGCATGTGATCTTTATTCCCTAATTTTTCCACTATTGTTAGACATCATGTTATAAGCTTCTACTAATTTGTTAAGACTTCCGCTAAATAAACTTTTATGTCAGTAAAGTTTTAATTAACTATGATTCATGAATGGACATAAGATAGGTATATGTTTATATTCATTTGAAAAAAAATATAATTGGGAAGTATTAAGGTTTAGGAAAGGCCGACTAGTTCCTAGTTAAGTCCAAAATGGTGAGATTAGGGCTTAATGACAGGATTAGGCCAGGCGGTGCCCTAATTTAGGAAAGGTCGTCACACTTAATGTCCCTGATCATTGGGAACCTCTCTCCCATTTCTTTGGTCCTTTGCCTCTTTGTCTCCTCCTCTCAAAGTCCATAACCTAATTAGGTGTTAATGTTGGTACTAACGGTGTCTCACCCACCGACAACTATGCCATGATAGTAGGCCTCATGTGAAAATGCACGTTCGTAAATCTCGCCCAAAGTCCTGGCACCTGAACTGAGCATATAAAATCCAATATTTGACCTTATTCCATCTCCGAAGTGGTACACATTGTAACGACATGTTACTTTAAGCTGGTGATTAGTACTAATCCAAATCTTAAATAACGCGAGTTAGGCTAGTGGTTAAGTTCAGCGTACCTCAATTAGTGTGTGCGTGTGATTACATGGTGATTTGTGTTTGTTTGAATTGTTAAACGAATTTATATAAGTTGTGGTATAATAAGGAAATTATACACAAGCCTATAATTAGTAAAATACATAATAAACAATAAATTGTCATGACACCAAGTGTAATAAGGGGGTCGTGGCATGAAAGTGCACGCTTAAGGACACTTGTTGGCACGTCTAGTGAATTTATTGGCGAGAAAATACATTAGATATATATTTATATATATTTGATATATAAATATATATTAAAGTTATAAAGTTTGGTTTAAATATATGGACTATTAGATCAACCTCGAGATGAGCGTAAGTGCTTGATGTGTCAGATTTTGTGTCATTTTAAAGAGTCACTTTTACGCATTAACCACGTGATTGATCTTGAGATAGTGCGATGTGTATCTCAAGGAAAACCATATATAAAAATCATAAGTTGATCATTATCCTCAAAATATTCAAGAAATCGAGAAGGAGATAGGGTTCGTTGATTTTTAATCAAAGGGGATGATCCAGGGAGTTGAATGAAAGCAAATTAAGGAGCTTAAATGGATCAAAAGCTAGGGATCATCACTTTGGTAAGAATGGTTTTTGAGTTTGTTGAAGTTTGAATTTATGGTGATGATCAAATCTTTGTGAATTGGTGTTGTTGTTGATTGTAAAAGGTTAATGACCTCACTTGAGGTCCTCTAAGATGTTTTGGGCATGAAATTGATGTTGTTGGAGTGATTTGTGAGTTTGTTAGGGAAACAATGGCTGCTGCTCTATGGTTTGTCGAGAAAGCACGAGGTGGAGCGCATTCCTCCTTACAAGGACCGCACTCTCTTCATCAGTGAAAATGAACCCAACCTGTTGGAGTGCACCCCCACCAAGTGAGGAAACACGCTCCCACCCCCTGAAATAGCAATACTATTTTATTTTGCTAGGGACTAATTTAGGAGTTCTAAGCATAAGAAATGGAACCTATATTGACTTAAAATAATTGGTGATAGGTTATGGAACACCGAAGAAGCGTGAGTGACCTAAAAACTTAAGAAGTTGAAAATGAAGACTTAACCTGAAGTAAGTATGGATTGATTTATTTATCAACATTGCCTAGCTATTCTAGTATATGTAGTTCATGAAGTTTATAAATTGGAATGGAGGACTATGTACACTGTGATGGTTTTTAATAAATGAAAAAATGGTGTCAATTGTGATTCACTAGAGTAAGTTCCTGGAACTGAGACTAGGTTATATAGGAGATAGATTACCTTCCCAGCTTCTATGTAACTTCTTACTAAGTTTATAGGTTGCGTGGGTTACATATTCACTAGAGGGTTTGAGATAGAACCATTTGGCATTAATGGATAGGCTAGAGAGCACAAATGCGCAATGTGTTGGTCTAGCAATCACATTAATGGCACCGATGGGTAATCGACCCTAGTTTTTATAAATTAAAATGGGGATCATAGTGTAATAGACCATGATATTCGCCTTGCATCCATTATATATTGAATTATATGCTTTCCATATTCTTGTTAGTTAACATTGGTGCATATTGGTAATGCATAATGTTCTTGATTACTATATGGAATGTTGATGGATATGTGAATCCCTACTTACTAAGAAAATTGGAGTGCTAACCCTAATTAATATTATAGGATAACCAGCGAGCGATATAACTACGAGATAGAGAAGATATAGGAGTCTTGATCTTCTCTTTGATGTATTGAATCACCCTTGTCTTATATATATTTATATTGAATTATAGCTTTGTAATAGCACATGAAATGGATGATTTTGAATAACTGAGGTTTATTCCGATTTGATTTAATACTGTATATCATGGTTTGGATTATCAAAAAAGTTTTAAATTTTTGTTGCATTTATTAATTATTTTATATTGATATTCGATATACGGTAGTGCTTACAAGGTGAAGATGGTAAAGCTGTTGGCTCTAATTAAGTCTGGTTAGGGTAATTTGGGTTTAATTAGGGTTTCAGGTCGGGTATCACCCTAATTAGGTTAGGGTATACTACACACACCCTTCGAATCACGTCTCACTAGATCCCCAACAAATTACTTCAGATAGTTATATCTGTCTCTATAGCCTATTACCAACTCATTAGTTCCCATCATTGCAGGTGGGAAGTACTACTAAAAAAACTTCTTCTTGAATGCATCCTAAGACTCAAACTCTCCTTCATAAGAAATCCTTGCCTGCCACCAAACATCAGCGTCTCTTTGTAAAGTGTACGACAAAATTTCAGCTTGGAGATTGTGCTCAAGACTCTATGAAGCTTCTCCTGAGAGAAATTCAATTTCTCGATCTTTTCAAAGTTTCGCTGACCATCAAAGTAGACTGCCTTCAGTCTAATGAAAAACTTCACCACCTCTACTATCGAGCTAGAAGATGGAGGTATGAAAGACAGTGTATAAATAGTCTCTACAGCTGGAGTTATCATTACTGCTATAGTTCGTACTACTAGCACTACTATCAGTAATATGGAAGTAGTAGCAGTAGTAGCAGTAGTAGTAGTAGTAGTAGCAGTAGTAGTAGTAGTAGTAGTAGTAGTAGCAGCAGCAGTAGTAGTAGCAGTAGCAGCAGTAGTAGTAGTAGTAGTAGTAGTAGTAGTAGTAGTAGTAGTAGTAGTAGTAGTAGTAGTAGTAGTAGTAGTAGCAGTAGTAGTAGTAGTAGTAGTAGTAGTAGTAGTAGTAGCAGTAGTAGTAGTAGTAGTAGTAGTAGTAGTAGTAGTAGTAGTAGTAGTAGTAGTAGTAGTAGTAGCAGTTGCGGTAGTAGTAGCGAGTAGTAGTAGTAGTAGTAGTAGTAGTAGTAGTAGTAGTAGTAGTAGCAGTAGGTAGAGCAGTAGTAGTAGTTGCGTAGTAGTCGTCATCAGTGCGGTAGTAGTAGTAGTAGTGTAGTAGCCAGCTAGTGGTAGTGGTCCTGGTAGTGGTAGTAGTCGATCAGTAGCCTCTAAAAGTCAGCAAGTAGAGTGTAGCATAGGAGTAGCAGCAGTAGCAGTAGTAGCTACAAATAGCCTCTAAAAGTCATCAACTGATGTAATATGAGGCTGGCTACCACTAGCACCTACATCCCCACCATCGAATGAATCGTCCATTGGTGTCTGCAAGTTGATAGCGAATGCGAATCACCTACTACGTAGATAATGCACATATATAAATATAGAAAACTAACATGTACATATAAGAAATCCCCATCTCACTTTCACTTACTTCCCACTAATGGTTTCTAGGAAAGGATCATCTGGTTTTCCACAGCTAAAATTTATGTTTTCTTGTTTAAATTTTATTTGTTACTTATTAGAAAGGTTGGCCTTTGTTACCTAACTGTAACTTTGGTATAATATTGTAGAATAACTATAATCCACAATCTAAGCTCCATAAACTTAGACTATCCTAAGATTTATAAACTTATGCTCTAATACCAATTATGTTGGTATGTTAATGCCTTTAATTAAACCATAAAGTTCTTTGAACTTAGGCTCTAATATCACTTGAGATGACCCCTTCTCAAATTAGCACACGGCCCTGCCTATTCCCATCATTAAACCCTAACCTCACCTCGTAGGACTTAACATGGAATTAGTCAGCCTTCTTAAGATCTTTTTCTTATAAGTTTTTATTTTCAATTGGGTACTTACCTATCTTATGACAGTTCATCAAATTGAGTTAAATAAACTAGTGTAAATGAATTTCCTAGTTGTGAAACACCTAGTTGATCAATTCCTACACCTTCAAACCCACCAAATTGTTGATCTTCTTCTTCCTCCAGCAACATCTCCTTTTCTAGCAAAGTTTCTTCTCTCCTAAGTAATGAGAATGGTTTGATTGCATGAATTGATATCTTACTATTTATATGACATGGATATGGTTGATTAATAGACATTGATCCTCATGTGCACACGTATCTCGAGACCTATCTAATGGCACACACATTGACACACTTCCCACTTACTCTCCACTATCTCATGCTAAATGACACTAATTTATAATTCGATTGGTTTTTAGATGTGTCAATACGTATCTCGATGAATTTCATATGGCTATTGTTTTCAAATGTTAACTTAGGTTACATATAATTTATAATCAACGATAGCCACATTAGAAACATTATTTAAGCTACAATAAACCTTAATAAACTTACCACATCACTTTCTACCCTGGTCCCATATTAGCACACATCTTGAGGTGTGTCTACTACATGTTTTGACACCTACGCACAAGTAAGAGTGACTTAGTAGTCTACATATATACCATACACTAGGCTTACATCACCACAAATATAATATACCTTAGCCACCTGCCTTGGTCACGACACGTATCTCGATTAGGGTCTTGCATCACAGTTCACTGATCTTGATTAAGAGATTAAACTCGGATTAGAAATTCGAGCTGTGACACTCCACATCTTTGCAAAGAATTCAACTTCACAGACTCCATGTAAGAGATAGTGGGTCGGTCGTTACACCATTCGTGCAAGTTGCTACTTATGCGACATGGAATTTTGCTACCTTAGCATAGTTATAGTTACTACTGTCGTTTACCAGGGCTTCCATTCAAAGCTTATAATACTTCTCCTTCCAGCCCTATAGCATTTGGCAGGTGTTAGTCTCTATACATCATGTTACCACTTAGTAGAGTTATGTGTTTCTAATAAACAGTCGCTACCCCCTGGTATGTGTCGTTTTCCTAATTAAAAGATAAGATAGCACCCCTTCTCTCGAAGTTACAGGGTCATTTTGCTAAGTTCCTTAGACAAGGTTCTTTCAAGCGCCCTAGTATTCTCCAATTGTTTACCTGTATTGTTTTAGGCTAAAGTCAGTTCATTGGGAGGATTGCCCTCCTAATTCACGTTTTTTTCCTGGAAGTTTCCACCTTGTTGATTATGGCAACAGTCACGATTATAAACTTACTCACTACTATGGCAAGGCGCTATGTTATACTCTCTCGCGACCCCTACTCCAATAAAAAGACTAAAGGCCCCCGACTTATTTATCACATTACGTGTAGTCAAGGCACGGTCCAGAATTGGAACTAGGGAATGGTCAAAAGGCGAATACTGAAATGAGAAAGGCTTGTAGACTTGTGACGCGATTTGAACAAACTTGACGTTTTTGGTGGTTCACACTAGAAAGTGCTTCAAAGGTGTCAGCAGGTGCATGGAGCCGGAGCCAGAGCCAGGCATGTTTGCCCACTGGGCGAGTATTCACCCACTTCAAAGTCTGAGCCTTTAGATAAAAAAGTGTCCGCCATTTAGGTTGCCATACTACGACGAAATTTTCACCTTTTGAAGTGCTAGTAGTGTAGGCGACCGGGCCAAGCCGACTCATAAAGGACTTGATGACTCAAGGTTTATATTAGGGAAATGAGAACAAGAGGGAGTTTCAAAATGAAACAATCGCCTGTATCTTGTTGCCCTCGACTCGATTATCCAATTTTCTCCAACAGACAAACATGGTTTAGTAGTCAAACCCACTTCGTCACTTTCGTGGACCCATCGTACCGCAACCCTTTGGGGATTCCTAAGGGACCCATTCACTCTGCGTAGATTCACTGAAAATAGAAAGCCTTCCACTAGTAGGCGATCAAGTATTTCACAAGATTTCTCGTTATTCATATTAGCATTCTCACTTTTGAGATATCTTGGTGTTGTTACCAAAAACCTTCCCGATTAACAAAATGTCCAGCCATTAAGACTTAAAAAAATAGTTTTCAAGGTCTCGTCACTTCGGTAAATCACTTAAGCCCTGAAGCACTTTCGGTGCCATGGAACTAGACTGGTGAGCTATTATGTTTTCTCTAAGGATGATTACTTCCAAGCCCACCTCTTGGCTGTCACCGTTTGACCACTTTCTTTTCCATTAAGTGATTCCTTAAGGACCTTAGCATATGATTTAGGTTGTTTCCCTCTCGATTTTGGACCTAATAAGTATGTATGTACAAATGATCTAGGCATTTATTCGAAGTTTCCCAGGCGTTGGTAAAGTGAAATGGCTACCCTAGCCCATTGAGTGTTTACCTCGGGCCATCGACATCATATGCTCTGCTGAAATAGATTTTACAGAACACCAGCTATATTCAATCTTTGTTGGCCTTTTACCCCTAACAACAAGCATCTCCCGTATTTTGCCACATACGGGGGTTCAGTCCTCGAAGGCCTGTTAGAGATCTCTTTAACTTGCTCATGGCTAGATTGATAGTTTCGGGTCAAATAAGAAAAACTAGAAGATTCCACCTTTGGAAAGTGCCTCCACCTAATGGCTTAAGCCGCTATTCTTGTTTCCTCACCGACCCATCATGCAAAAGGTGCGCCATTAGAATGAGTTTGGCTGCTGACTCTAAGCTCTACTCCTTCGACTTATTAGTTACATCGAATTTTCAAGTTCTCTATTACACTCCCTAAATAGATTCTTTCACCTTTCCCTCACGGTATTTGTACGTTATCGATCATTGAGGAATACTTAGGCTTAAAGGGTGGTCCCCCTTTCTTGCGTAAAAGTGATCAGAATTCAAATACGTCGCGTTATTCTTAGAAGGATCGAACCATGGGAACAAATCTACAAGGCTATCACTAGGGCTGGCAATAGTTGCCCGGTCCCGTTTGTCCGGTTGTGTCCGGACCCGTTTTAAACGGGACCGGGCAAAATTTTTGTAAAAAACATACAGGACTGGAAATTTTTTTTTGTCCGTTTTAAAATACGAGACCGGGTTCGGGCAGAAATTTCAACAAAACGGGTACCCGTTTGTGAGTAATTTGAAGGGCATATAAGTAATTTCACAAATGTATTTAAAGTTTTTTTTAATTTTTATGTTCTGTCATGTCATCTACAGTATTTACTATTCTACTCATCTCCCTCCCGAATCCCGATCTCGTTCTCCTCTCACTGACTCAACAAACAAAGAAACAAAGCCTAACCTCACTCAACTCTCATCTCCCTCTCGATCTCGTTCTCCTCTCACTGACCGGCGTGCTCGTCCGGTCGTCCCCGACTCTGAATCCCGATCTCCTCACTCAACTCTCATCTCCCTCCGTCCGCCTCTCCCTCACGGTCTCGTCCCTCACCTCACTGCACAGGCAGCGCTGCTCTGCTCCCTCCGTCCGCCTCTCACGCACATCTCGCCCTCACGGTCACGGCCCTCACCTCACGCACAAGCCGCACAAGACAGCACGAGCACAATCGCTCGCCCCTCTCGCCCAGTCGGCCTTGCTCTCGCCTCACGCGCTAGCGGCTGGCTCGCCTCTCGCGGCTCTCGCCCGTGCTTTGCGCTGCGCCTCGCCCCGGCCCACGCCCAACGGGTCACAGACTCACGGCCTCACGCACAGGCTGTGCGGCACAGCTGCTGTGCGGTCACGGCACTCTCGCCTTCACGCCTCACGACCCTCACGAGTCACGACTCTGACGGTCTCTCCTCTGATCCTCTCCACATATCTTTTTTTTTTTGAAAACTTTTGTGATGTTTATATTGGAAATTTAAAAATTATGATATTATGTATTTATTTTTTGGTAATTGGTGACTTGTAGTTATAGATTTGTAGTTGTAGTTGAGGGGTTTTTTTTAGATAATTGATAAATAAAATATTTAATCATATTTAAAAAAAACGGGCAAAACCGGTCCCGTATGTTTTACAAACAAACGGGACTGGACAAAAAAAATAGTGCCCGTTTTAAAAACAGGACCGGGACCGGACACCAAATTTAAACATTTTCGAAATGGGTGTCCAGTCCCGTTTTCGTCCGTTCCCGTATTTTTGCCAGCCCTAGCTATCACTTTCTTTGGCCAGATCTTCCAACCTTTCACAATTACAGTTCACTATGCGCATAGGCTTAGGACCCAACAGAAAATGGTTAGTCAGCGTTAGCATGATTACACTACACCATTGCTTCTTCAAGCTCTTCTCATTGTTTTTTGCTACTTGAATGTTTGCATGTAGTGTAGTCAAGCCATAGGAGAGTGCACTAGAGAAACTTTCTGGTGTAGTAGCTACTTGCTGGTTTTTCCATCACCCAATCCACAACAAATCAAAAGAAACCTGGCAAAAAAGAAGCAAATGAAGGCTTCAAAGATTTACTAGAGCAAGGATGCGCTAGTGCACCCTGTAGTTTTTTTCACTTGCTTTAGAACGTGTTTGTTTTTCTTTAAATCCCAAATTTGCTCTCATTCGCCACTACTAATGGGGTCTTGGTTTATTTCCATTCCTTTAGCTATTCATAAGTTTCGGTTCGCCAGGTTTTCAAGGTTCAAAGAGTGTAGACTAGCCACGGAGCTTGGATATAGTCTCCCGATCAAAGATCTATAGATCATAGATGGTATCTCCTCGTGGCCTTTCGCCTCTAAAAGCGCACTTCCTTCTGAATGCTCGAGCATCCATCCAATGTATGATTTTCAATACAGGGAGGTACACTGAACACCAACCCGGTCTCTATAAAAAAAAACAAAACTACAAAACAAGAAAGAATTCGTTCTTATCTTCTTACTACACTACAAGCCTCTCGTATCGCCGTTCATTGCCCTCTTTTCATTTTTGTTGATATTTAGTAGCGTTATTACACCACTATCTCATTGCCATGTGTGTGATGTAGATACATCCTTTCCTTTTTGTAATGTAGTACAAAATTCTTTGATCCATTTCTTTTCAGACTCTAAGCTATTTATGTGCAAATCCATTCCCATTTTAGGATACGCAATTCCATTGGTTACGCCTTATAGCTTTATACACGTTAGTGAATTTCATGGGTGATCATACTCATAGTTGGTTATTCCTTTGTTTTACGATGCGAAGTAGATTGCCACTCTATTTCTCATATAGGAAAGGGATTTGATCTTGTTGCGGCATGTGCCTTAGGTTAATCCATAAACATTATTTATCTTATAATTTTAGTTAATAAAATAGAGGTTTTCATTTGTTATTTTATTATAACTGACTGCATATTTACCTTACAATAAGATCTATGAGTATTTGTTGAAATATCCTAAATGTCCTTAATCGGTCATTATATTGGGAACCATAATGAATAAGATAGTGTGAATCATGATTGATGGTCATGTGATGATTATATGCGTATAAGGATACGAATTAAGATCATGAGTACTTGTTAGGGAACAAGGTATTAGATCAACCCGCTATGAGAACACCACATGAAATAAGTCATAGGTGTTACTCATGATAGGTATATCATTAAGTCCTTCGACTTTAGATTACCATAGACTTCAATAGTAAGAGCATGGTAATTTGATACAATTAAATGTTATCTTTCACTGGACGATTACAAAAATTGTGATTGGTTACCATGTGAATAATATGTGAAGGTATGTAATCAAGATATAATTTGTCACTCTCATATTGATAATGGTCAAGTCCATGTGAATCGATATGATCAATGTTACTTTGATGTTTTTGGTTTACCTAAAGATCGAGACTAGTACGATTGAGCATTAAGGGTGACGTTCCATGCCTTATTTTTAATTAAAGGATATCGCATGACAAAATGATATGATATATGTTATTTATTAGGTTGGGTCAATTTGATATTCATGCTAATTGGGTAGTCGTAATGCTTTGCTAGAGAGTGCTTATGACTTGTGTATCAAAATGTTTTGTTGGTTCACTGCCAACGTCGCATGAACATGTTGGGTCACACAATTTCAATTGATCTAGAGTAATGAGTTCTATACGATAAAATTAATAACATAAAAGCCCTTATGATTTGTTGTATGATAACTAATAACATGGGCATATGTGGAATTTGCTTAAACTACCTAAATACAATAGTTGTATTACAAATAAGATTTTTGGTGAGGGCTTATCTATACATATAAATAAAGGGTGAAACCCTAAAATGAAATAAGTTTTTTTGTTTTTGTTGTTTTCGAGTTCTCTAGATTTTGGGAGAGAAAGAAAATCATTTTCAATCTCTCTTGGGGCTAGCACTCCAAATTTTAGTCACCATTCGTGTGCGGATTTCTGATAGAGATCGCACACTTGAACGTCTTGGAAATTGAATGATCAAAGAAGGAAATCTCGGATTAAGGTATGGTTTACTTTTAAAGATCTATTGGGGTTTTTCAAAATTTGTTTTAATTTTTTCATTGCATATGAACCCCAAAACCCAACATTGGTATCAGAGACTTAGGCTCAGTTCTATTAAACATTTGCACGTTTTTTCCGATGTATATATGATATATGTGTAAAAGCATGGTCTTGATTGATGTATATATGATGTACATATAGGTTATGTAGTAATTGTTATCAAGAATTGGTTTTAAAGCATGTTGTTAATTCATGTATATTGATACATATGCATGATTTGATTCAATGATAGAATTCATGTTTTGAATATTTCAATTAACATTTGTTTTTAATATTGAATGATGGAAATTTGTATGTTCATGGTAGAAGTCATATTTAGATTAATGTGATTCTAAAGTTGAATACATATTTCAAGTTGTTCAATAATTATATATGTCTCCATGATAGAAATCATGATTAGGTTAATATGATTAATTTAATATGATTCTGGTGTTGAATGCATGATTAATATTTTGAAATTGATTTTAATCATATATCTCATTGTGGTTATCCATTAGTATATTTCTATTAGATAAGAGATAAACTTGTAATTGGATAAGAATTACAAATCTTATAAGATAGATGAGATATATAATAAATTCGTATTGGATGAGGACTCAAAATATCTTAAGTTCTAATTAGATTAGGATAAGATATTAAGTCAGAGGTGGACCCAAACTAATTAAAAAATGTTTTAATTAAGAACTTTCAAAATTAAAATAATTGGAACCACCCCCGTTGACCGGCCAGTGGGATCATCACCCGGTGATCGGCCAGCGGGACCGCCACACTAACTATTTTGTAGCTTAAGGAAATTCATATAATAGTCAATATTAGTAAAATTTTCTAACTTTGTTAGTGATGGTTCATGTATTGTAATATATGATATTTTGCAGAGTGTATGGTGTTATCTTTATGAGGCAAATTGAGTAACGGTTACTCTATTGTTTTGAATGGTTAGACTTGATAAAGCTATCAAATGGTTTTGAGCATTAAGCACTAGATGAGATAAAACATGCTTAGACATAAGCTATCATAATCTCATAAAAAATAAATATAACTTACATATGATGTAATTGGTAATTGGTACTTACCTAAATAACCTAATTCAAAGTGTCATGCCTTAGTTGTCTTGGAATTAGGTGAAACATAGATTTTTGTCCCTTAACTTAACATAGCATTTTTTAAAAAGGTTATTAATTTAGTAGGAATCTATTCTTATATACTAAAATGAAATTTTTTGCATAATTTTTTTTGTAGATCTATGACCTTTTCAAATCACAATAATCCCTTGTCACTGCGATCCATCCTTGAGAATGATAAGTTGTGTGGGAAAAACTTTCTTGACTTGTTCAGAAACTTGAGAATTGTTCTTAAGCATGAACGCAAGTTATATGTCCTAGATGATCCTATTCCTAATGAACCACCAATGAATGCTTTAAGAACCGTGATGAATGAACATACTAAGTATGTTAACGACTCAACAGATGTTGCATGCATTATGTTGGCAACTATGGTTCCTGAACTTCAAAAAGACATGGAACACATGGAAGCTTACGACATGGATACGATGCTGAAGGAAATGTTTCAACAGCAGGCTAGGCAAGAAAGGTTTTAGACAATCAAGAACTTTCTTTCTTGCAAAATGGCTGAAGGTGCATCAGTTAGCGCTCATGTTCTTAAAATGAAGGGTTATATTGACCATCTTGACAGACTTGAATTTTTCATAAGCCAAGAGTTGGCTACGGATTCGATCTTGAATTCATTACCTGATATTTATTCCAATTTGTGATGAACTATAACATGAATAACATGGAGAAGTCTATCTCGGAGTTGCATTTGATGTTTAAAACTGCTGAACGGAATCTCAAGAAACCCATTACTAATGTATAGATGGTTTAGAAAGAAAAGGCTTTAAACATAAAAGGGCCAAAGGCTAGGCCAAAGTCGCCATGGCTGTTGTGACTGTCACAAAGCCTTTGGTACAAGTCAAGCCTCATGCTGCTTCTACTTCATAGTCCCAGAAGGAAATGGAAAAAAAGGAAATTGTCATTTTTGCCATGTAGCTGGGCATTGGTTAAGAAATTGGAACCTCTATCTTCAAGATCTAAAGAAAAAGAAAAGTAGTGCGACTACTGCTTCAGGTATTTAGTTATTGAAGTTAACTTGGCTACTAGTGATTCCTAGGTATTGGATAACGAATATGGATCTCACATTTGTATTAATGTGCAGAGTCTCACCAAAAGTAGAAAACTAGAGAAAGGAAAAGTCATCCTACGAGTTGAAAATGGATTAAAGGATGCTACTTTGGTTGTAAGATGTTATGAATTAATTTTACCTAGTGGACTTGTTTTAGTTTTAAATAATTGTTATTATGTCCCTGCCTTGAGCAGAAACATCTTTTCAGTTTCATGTTTGGATTTGGATGATTTTAATTTCATTATTCTAAATAATAAATGCTCCATTTCTCGTAAAGATGTTTTCTATGCAAATGTTGATTTGTGTAATGGTCTTTATATTCTAAACATAAAAAGGTCCACAGATACTCCCATTCTTAATGTAAATACAATTAGGTTCAAGTTAAATGATTTGAGTCAAACCTATGTTTCGCATTGTCGTCTTGGCCACATAAATTAGAAACGCATTTCTAAACTCCATAAAGATGGACTTTTAGATTCATTTGATTTTGAATCTTATGAAACATGTGTATCTTGTTTACTAGGCAAGATGGCAAATAGTCCCTTTACCAAACATAATAAAATGGTAGTCTCATTACCAAACACAATGAAAAGGCAAGTGATTTATTGGGTCTAATACATACTGATGTATCCAGGCTCTATAAACATAATGGCTAGAGGTGGTTATCCGTACTTCATTACATTCACTGATGATTTTAGTAGATGTGGTTACATGTATCTCATGAAATATAAATGTGAATCTTTTGAGATGTTTCGAACATTTCAAAATGAAGTGCAAAACCAACTTGATAAAACTCTTAAAGCATTTGATCAGATCGATGTGGTGAATATTTAAACTAACAGTTTGATGATCATCTTAGATATTATACGATTGTCTTACGGTTAACTCTTCCAGCAACTCCACAATGGAATGGTGTTTTTGATAGGAGAATCAGATTTTATCGGATATGGTTATATCTATGATGAGTCATGTAGATCTTCCTATTTACTTTTTTGGTTATGCCTTAGAAATTGTTGCGTTTACTAAATCATGTGTTGGGTTTTGGGGTTCACGCAGCGGAGATTACAAAACAATTTTGACAAAAACCACAACAGGATCCAAATCTAATTCCATTAAAAATGTTTAAACTAAGAAAACTTAATCATACCTCAGTCACAAAATACCTTTATGAAGGTTAATCAATCTCTAAGGCGTTGCCAACGACGAACGCCCTCTACCAGCTGTCCAGACACAAACGGTGGCCAAGATTCGAAATGCTAGTTTCGAGAAAATACCAAATCTTTTTGTTTCTCTCCAAAACGATCCAGAACATACCAAAAAACCCTAAGTCTTTTCTAAAACGAAAATAGAGTTTCCGCCCTTAATCTATTGTACGTGTGTTCTAACTTAAAGCATTTATTTATACAACCCTTGTATATAGACGGTTAAGTAAATTACACATATACCCCTACTTAAAGAAGTATAAGTGTGAAACACCACAAGGACATTTTTGTCACGAATTTATCATATAAAATTCATTTTTCTGAACCATCTTAAAATCTCGCAAAACCATTCTTAGTGTGCGACCCAATAGGCTCATACAACGTTGACAGTATACCAAAACACATTTTAGTATACAAGTCATAAGCGGCCTCTAGCAAGACATTATGAAAACCCAAGCTGTACTAATATCAAATCGATACAACCTAATGAATAGTGTATAAAACATCCTTTTGTCACATGATATCCTTTTGATCAAACATAAGGCATGGAATTGTCATCCAACATGTTCAATCGTACTAGTCTCGATCTCTAAGTAGACTAAAAACATCCAAGTGACATTGATCAATATCAATTCACTTAGATTAGGCCTTTTAATAGTCTAACACATCGAGGGATCTACTAGATATCTATCTTTATATGAGAGGGACAAATTCTATCACAATTACACAACTTCATCACATTGCTCACACAGTAACCAATCACAACCTTTATTATCGTCCGATTAAAGACAACGTTTGATAGTATCAAATCACTATGTTCTTAATGTTAAAATCTCTGGTAATCTCAAGTCAGGGGACTGAAAAATATACCTATCATGAGAAATAACTATGACTTAATCCATGTGATGTCCTCATAGTGGGTCGATCCAGTACTTTGTTCCTTAACAAGTACTCGTGATCTTGATTCGTTTCCCTATACGTATAATCATCATATGATCATCAATTAAGACTCACACTAGTCTTAATTCATTATAGTTCCCAGTATAATGATCGACTAGGGACATTTAGGATATTTCTCTAAATACCCATGGATCTTATTATAATGTAAACATGCAAATTAATTATAATAAATAGCAAATGAAATCCTCTATTTTATTAACTAAAAGTATTCATAAAGATAGTTAATGGATTGACCTAGGCACATGCCCCAACATCATGTTCCTTCTAAAGTAGGTAATAAAACACCACATAAGGTGTAGTTTGGGAAAAGTACTAAGTTTTTCTTTCCTTAAGATTTAGGGTTGTGAGGTTTTCGTATGATAACAAATCTATCAAGTGTGTATTAGTTGGTTATCTTAAAGAAACTAGAGGATACTACTTTTATAATCCTGCTAAGAATAAAGTGTTTATTGCACGGAATGGTGTCTTTATGGAAAAGAGTTATTTCAAAAGACAACAATGGGAATAAATTAATTCTTGAAGAAGTTCAATAACCATAAATAAACACTCAACCACCAATGAGAGATTAACAAAGTCTTAAACTAGTTGAATCTTCACGAGTATCACAAGGCCTATATAGGTCTGATAGGGTAAGGCATCGGCCTAACAGATTCGGATTTCTTATTATTGATATTAGTGAGGTGTTGCTTAAAGGTCAAAATGAACCTACTACTTATCAAGAGGTTATGTCTAGTCCTGTGGCAGATAAATGTCTTAGTGCCATGAATTCTGAGATGCAATCCATGTATGATAACCAAGTTTGGAACCTAGGTTATTTACCTGAAGGTGGTAAGACCATTGGGTATAAATGGGATTTCAAGAAGAAAATTGACATGGATGGCAATGTGCATACTTATAAAGCACGACTAGTAGCAAAAGGTTTCAGACAGACTTAAGGTGTTGGTTATGATGAGATTTTTTCTCCTGTAGCAATGTTTAAATCCATTAGAATTCTAATTGCCATAACCGCATATTACAACTACGAGATATGGCAAATGGATGTCAAAATATCTTTTTTTAATGGAAAATTACTTGAGGACGCGTATATAATACAGCCTGAAAGGTTTATTCATTTTGAGAATTCTAAGAAGGTGTGCAAGCTTCAAAGATCTATTTATGGATTAAATCAAACTTTTTGGAGTTGGAATCTTCGTTTTAATGAAGCAATTAAGGAATTTGGTTTCATTAAAAACTAAGATGATCCTTGTGTATACAAAAAGACAGTGTGAGCGTGCATTTTTCGTGGTATTATATGTTGATGATATATTACTCATTGGAAATGACATCTCAACCTTGTAGAGTGTCAAGTCTTAGTTAGGGAAGTGTTTCTCAATCAAGGACTTCGGAGATGCAGCCTACATCTTTGGGATTAAGAACTATAGGGATAGGTCTAAAAGGCTGATTGGTCTAAGTTAGAGTGTTTAAATAGATAAAGTACTAAATAGGATCAGTATGTAAGACTCTAAAAGAGGGTCATTGCTAATGTCTCATGGTATAAGTCTCACCAAGTTTAAATATCTGAAGACTAATGATGAGCGGGAGTGCATGAATACGATTTCATATGCATTAGCTATTGGATATATCATGTATGCCATGTTATGCACCCGACCGATGTATCATATGCTTTGCGCGCAGGAAGCAGATATCAATGCGATCCCGTTGAGAGTCACTGCATAACAATAAAGAACATTCTTAAGTACTTGAGAAGGACTAAAGAAGTGTTATTGGTCTATAAAAGTTTGGAAGATAAGATTGTTGTAAATGGTTACACAGATGAAAGTTTTCAAATAGATATAGATGACTTCAGATCTCTGTCTAGATATGTGTTTACTTTGAATGGAGGCGCAATGAGCTGGAAAAGTTCAAAGCAAGAAACTGTGGTAGATTCTACAACATAAGTTGAGTATATTGCAGCGTCCGATACAGCTAAAAATGTAGTTTGGATCAAAAATTTCATCACTGAACTTGGTGTAGTTCCTAGTATAGCTAATCCCATTTGCTTGTATTGTGACAACAATGGGGCGATAGCACAATCCAAGGAGCCATGATCACACCAACAATCCAAATATATACTTAGATGTTTTCATCTCATTCAAGAAATCATTGAGAGGGGAAACTTGAAGATTTGCGAGTTCCTACAGAAGATAATGTTGCAGATCTTTTGACGAAGGCTCTTCCACAAGTGAAACATGATGATCATATTAGGTCATTAGATATTAAATACATGAATGATTGGCCCTAGTGCAAATGAGAGATATCGGGGCATGTGCCCTATGTCAATCCAGAAGCATTGTTTGTATTATAGTTTAGTTAATAAAATAGAGACTTTCATTTCATATTTTATTATAAGTGATTACATGTTTACCTTATAGTAAGATCCAAGGGTATTTGTTGAAATATCATAAATGTCCCAACTCGATCATTATACTGGGAGCTGGTTTCAATGACTTAATTATCTAACCTCTAAAAATGGCTAAAAACTAGAATTGGTTTCAAACTTAAATAGAGATATACGTGCCTAGTTTGATGAACACGTAGATTGATCAACACCTACAACGTTAAACCACCAAATTACTTATCTTCTTCTTCTTCTTCAAGAACCTCTCCTTCTCTCAAGCAAGCTTTGCTTCCAAGTTAAGCAAATGAAATGAAGAGTGCTTGATTATATGTGTTGATCTCTAGCTATTTATATGAATTGGATATGGTTAATTATTAGCCACTAATCTCATATGCACAAGTATCTCGAGACCTATCTAGTGGCACACTCATTGGTACATGTCCCACTTACTCTCCACTTACTTATGCTAAGTGACACAAATGAGTAACTCAATTGGTTTCTAGATGTGTCAATACATATCTCGATCAACATCAAGTGTCTATTATTTTAAAAATCTAACTTAGGTACATTTAATACATAATCAACCATAGCCACATTTAAATCATTATAAAACCTTAATAAGACTTACCATATCACTCTCTACCTCGGTCCACGCCGGCACGTATCTCAAAGAGCGCATCTAGTCACGTCTCGACACCTAAACATAAATAAAGTGACTTAGTAGTCTACACATATACAATACATTAGGCATACACCACAACAAATATAACATATACTTCGGCCACATCGCCTTGGTCACTACACGTTTCTCGATGCAGGTCTCACGTTACGGGTCACTGATCCTGATTAAGAGATTAAACTTAGATTAGAAATTCGGGTCGTGACAATCTAAAGTTTGCATCCTTTCACAAAAACACTCAAAGTTACGTTAGTAACACTTTGAGCAATAACCTTCTCGATACTAATTAAAATCACACCCAAGATGGGTTTAATTGGATGCATGCATAATCAACAATTATAGATGCAATACAATGGTGAAAGGGGTAGAAGAGATGGAAAAGAGACACAAAATTTATAATGGTTTGATCCAACCGATCTACATCGACTACCTAACCTCCCCGATTAAAATTTTCAAACCCCCACTTATATTAATGATAAGTGTTACAACTTAAGCATACAAACCTAGAATGCCTAATCATAAATTATGACTTCTCAACTAGCTTCAACTAGGGTTTATGCCTAGCCTCAACTAGTTCTTCTCTTAACTTAGATTCCACTAAGTCTTACTATAGCCACTTACAAGAAATAGATAAATATAATAAAGTTCAACTTTACAAAGTAAAGCGGCAATAAGTTCAATTACAAGCAAGCCACCTAGAGCCTAACAACTCTAATGCATGCAAGTTTGAATATGAATAAGATATATAAGTATGTCACTAATTTTGAGCCAATCTCAAATAAAAAATAGATTTAACCAAATCAATGAGAATAAATCAAGTTTTAAATCCAATGAACAAGTAGTTTGATAAAAATCAAGTTTAAGCCCTAACTCTTGTTCAAATCAGTCCTAGGCTTTATGAAATCAAGTTTAACCGTAAAACCCAAGACAAATGTGTCCAAGAACACAACAAATGATTTCCACATACCAAGCACAACAAAGATGTAGTTTAAGCACAAACAAGCTAGGAAATAAACTTTTTTACATCCCCAAATGATTGAGAATCAAATAAGTTATGGAGAAATGGTTGCAAGCCTCAAAATACCTCAATTACACCAGTTTTGAGGATGATTTGGAAGCCTCAAAAGATTCTAAATGAATAAACACAAAAATCAAGATCTTTTGATGCGAAAACTTGGACCGAAGAATGTTCTAAATGGTTTGTTAATGGCTTCCAAACCTTTTTAACAGTTTATCGCCATTATCTTGATTTAAGAGTCCATATTCAATCAATGATTCAAAATAAAGCAAAATTTGTAAGATTTTTAAAAAAGTTGTCAAGAGCCTAATTAGCGCACTAGGTGACATCATTAGTGTACTAACTGCACGTAGCACGTTAACTTGCAAGGACCTGAGATTAAATAACTTTTGGTCTCATGTTGGTGACCCTTTAGTACCCCTACGGCTCAACTAAACCTCTAGGAATATATTAAACATGTTTAGTATGAGTCATTTGACCCATTTGAATAGCCCAGATGATTTCACAAATCCCAAAAATTGGAAATCCGGTTTCATGAAACATGTAGGGTGTGATGGCCCCAAATTCAGAGGCAACCCTAGGGCCCGTCATGTCGCATTCCACGTCACCTAGCCTTGCCGCATTATGGCCTGCTTACCTGTGACACCTCGCGACCTAACTGGTTGCTTACACTTTTTCAGCTAACCTTAGTTTCACTAATTAATATATATATAATTATTAATGATTTAGTTAGCCAGTTATTCAATTTATCAAGCTATATTACAATTTTACAGCGGAAGTCTTTTAATGAGTAAGTTATGCAATATTTAACAATCCTCCAAGTAAAATCCCAAGAGAAGTGGAAAACATGCAAATATGACAACCGACAACAATAAATCATATTCCCAATTTATACTTACAAGCTTATAGTCACTAAATCTCAACTACGGTTGCTAGATGAACCCCTCCATACGCTATTTCAATTCAAGGGAACATCCTAAATCCCTCCTGACGGTCGTAGATATATTCTACTATCATCAACATGAGCACTATCACAAGTAACCCGTGCAAGCGATTTAGCCACAATCATTATATATGTAAATCAAAATAGGAGTAAAACCCCATATGTGCCCACTAGCAGTCACACATATAATCCAATATCGATAAAACAAACCATGAATTATGTGAACTTTTCCAATAGATTTACGCACCTCAATACGCACTCCTACTTCTTCGAACTCTAGTATCTGACCGACAAGGTCCCCGACACCGAGCTATAGTCCCCTAAGTCCCTGAAGTCAGTTAAGTGTGTTTGTTATGTTTTCAGATTGGTTGAATAGGTTTTAAATCAATCTTCCTAAATCAGCCCCTAAAGACTAAATTAAGTCTCAATTTTAGTCTTATGTTACAACACATTTTTAGGCATGAAATAGTCCAAATCTCAAAATCTTTCACCAGTACAAATATTGTTGGTCTCTATCTTAGCTTTTCGAAAATTTTTAGTTTGCGAAACTCCAATTTAAAAATATAGAGATTATAATTATACTAAACATAGCTCTAATTTGAACCTAATCTGACCAGCGGACTTAGAAAATTATTTCTCTCAATCTATATTTTCAAAAAAATGTGATTTTTGATGACAAGGCAGCTAACATGCCTAATAACAGCATACTAAAAGATCAACTCATTTGGATAAGTATTTAGGGAGTTATGCATTTAACAATTTTAGTTTCAAAAATTTCATACTACATTCCAGCACACATTTCTAGAGCACTTTTGGACGTGAAAACATTTAAATTACAAAATCTCTAGCTGGACAAAATTGTTCTCCTTTGAATAAACTATTAAATGCCATTAGTTTGGGTCAATTTGGATCTAAAATGAGTAAGTTATGACCAAATTATATAGGCTAATTCCTAATACAACATGCAGAATTCTAGTTTTGGTCTTACAACTTCAAAAATTCATATCTATTTGATTTCAAGACCAAATTAAGAACTTCAATATAGTTAGGTTATCAAATTGAAATGAGGAATCCATATATGTAAACCAATTATAAATACTTAATCATCTACCTATTAAAATTAGTCAAAAACCAGAACTTGTTTCAATTCGAACGAGAGAAATGTGTACCTAGTTGATGTACCACCTAAGTTGACGAACTTCCATCATCCTTCATTGAATTCTCTATCTCCAGAAATCTCCTTCTTCTTCTCCAGCAAGATGTATAAATGGTTTGCTTTGCATATTGTTTGATCAACTCATCTTATATATTAAGGTGTGATTGATACTTAGCCATTGATCTCCATGTATTTACATATCTCGAGGTCATCTAATGATCCACACCTAAAAAAATGTATGCCACTAACTTCCACTAATTCAATCCAAGTGACGCCAATTTGTTACTCCCATAGTTCTTAGTTGTGCTAACACGTGTCTCGAGGAAATCCTATGATTCCCATTTAATTAACCAAATTATAAGTCTTGATTTATTTGATCTAATTACATTAACTTAAGCCCATTATAATACCTATGGTTAGTGTTTTTATTCACCAAAATTAACAAATTTTATGATCCCACTAACCATTGACTACTCGACACTTGATGCCCTATGTCTCGGCATGCATTTCGAGGTACGTCATAGCATATTATTTGAATTCAATCAACTTAGCCTATGGTTAAATTACCCATTTTAATTGCTTAACTAGTCATCTTAATGTGAATTTGTCAAGTTTTCTAGTGTATCCGTAGTTTACCTACCCGATACCCGCATCGACACACCTTTCAAGGCTAACACTTGTCACACCAACTCGCCCGATAGCAATGTACACACATGCGATGTTACAATAATATAATATTTTAAACACCACATATAAAAACCATCATCTATAAATAACATATTCCTTCGGTTCTCGTGTCCGAGTCAACTACATAACACCCAAAGTTTGACTGTTAATCCCCCAGGTTAACACTAATCTTGGTTTAATTAATTTGGGTCGTTACCTAGGGGCTTTTCTGCAAATATTTTTCTTTCTTTTCAAAATTGAGTTTGGTGCTTTCAAAACCAATCACAATAGTTTCTCAAATTCAATGCATGTGTAAAAATGAGTTTTCACAACACAAAACAATACAAGAAGAACATTTCAAGTTATGAAACTTAGTTGAAACTAAAACCGATAATTGAAACTTAGGAAAACATGGAAAAACATGGTATGCATGAAACTAATGATTTGGCTTGTATAAGTAGACTTATATATCTTACATAGTTTGTATAACTTGTAGTGTATGTCTTTCAGTCCTTGTTTCCTTATGTGAGCAGAATCTTGAGCTTTACCGACTATATTTGACTTGAGCTCGTGAGAACTCAATTTTTCTTTTGAGCTTGTGATTCCTAACCTTGGCATTCTGAAAACACTTAGAAAAATTGTTAAAATCCTTTCACATTGTTTATTGCCATCAAAATCCTTTGTGGAGTATAAGTGACTGACCACTTAGTCCAACAATATATACATAAACATAAATGTCATATAGGCTTAGTACTTTAAAGCTATATGTGATATGGGATCTAGGGCAAACTACATAGCAATTCATTTTTTTCCTTCACACGCAATAAGAGTTGGATGTACTTACTTCATATATTCAGTAAAAATAATAAGTGTGGTTACTAATGCACCAGTTCAAATCGACAAGTATATTATTCCCATAGTCTTTTTAGTTACACCACACTTCATCAACGAAAATCCTCCATTAATTTTAGGACGACCTTTCTTAGCCATTTTGCAAGCTGTCACGGATACTCTAAACAAGATAATTACCTTTTGAGTGCATGGTTGAGCAATCATTTTCTAAAATGCCATTAGAGTGGATAATCCTACACTTAAGTTCATAGAACCAGCCTAGAACTGTGTGAGTCTGTCGAGCTAATGACAATAAACAAAAGCACTCTATGGGAGACAGCCCATACTCTATCTTTATTTTCGGTTTTAGTAATAGGATTAGTTTGTTGTTTTTATATTCTCTCAATTTTTTACTCTTATAATAGGGATATTTTAGGAATTCAATTCCGGAATAGTTTCATGAAAGGGAGGTTGATCAAGCCAATTTATTTCCGTACTATATTATTTAATGCATTAGGTTTATATTAATTAGTTATTTATGGCAATAGAATAAGTTATTTAATACATATCTTAGTTAAATTATGAAATTTTGAATATTTTTACATTTACTAATATATATGTGTGTGATAATTAATTGGGAAATCGATTTAATTGGGGAAAAAGTTAAATTAAACCAGCGATTTCTTAGTGATTCCAGTTTGTACTAGAAATTATTGGGTAAATGGACGGCAATTTACAGAATTTTCAGTGTAAATTTGGAGTTAGCAATTTCTCACCGAATCATGTTTATAACTAGAAATCGTCAGAAAAATCGCTGAGTCAATGAGGCTCATTTCCAACGATTTTACAAGTGATTCCTCCACGAATCCACTTAAACCCTGATTCATTGGGAACGAATTCGAGTGTTTAAAAAGTAGAACCCTAAATCACCACATTTAAAAAATTCACACTCATAAATCATTGTACCATTTTGATCAAGAGATCATTTTCGCTTAGAATGATCTTTCCATAGTTTAATTTTTAGTATATATAAGTTATTCACACCTCAATCCTCATACATTTAATCTGAAAATGTGGTGGATTTTAAGAATATAAAGCCACCTAGGGCTTGAGTAAGGGAGTTCGAATAGGAGCTTAGGAAAGTTCTATAGAAGCGATCTTGGGTTCAGTACTTAACAGAATCACTTTCAAGAAGGTAATCAATTAAAATCATAACCTATTATGGATTAGATTTTTTGCTTTTTGTTGGTTTTGAAATGATTGTTTGGATAGGAACTCAATTTCAAAAATTTTCTCTTAAAATGTTTTGAATATCGAATGTTTTTTATTATAATACTAGTATGGGAGTGGTGTGATAATTTGTTTATCATTATTGAATTTTCAAACTATTATTATGAGTAGATTGAATTGTATACGCAAACTAATTAGAAATTAAGTTTCAAATGAGTTTGGGGTTTTTGTTAATATTTATCGATTGATTTGAATTACTTACAAAGCTTATTTTTATCAATGCTATTTTATCAACAACTTTCATATAAGTTTCGAAATATTTTTCTCGATGATTTCTTATTCTGAATAGATAAATTGAACTTTATCAAATACTTTTCCGACAAACCTTGTCCCGAATAATTTTATAGGTTAATTCTTTTACTTACACTATTCCAAATGGTGAAATGAGGAAAGTGAAGAGGTTCATAAGAAGAGAAAGGGAAGGGAAAGTTAATAGAAAAATAAAAAAAAAATCCAAAGCTTCATGAATCCAACCCACGTCGATATCTTTCAACACACCTAGGATTAGTCCACAAAGAGAACCCACTCCACCTTATTCATTTAGTTACAGTACTATTGATGATTATGCAGATGAGGAGGAAGTAGAGGAATTTGAATAAGAGATATCGACGGGGGAGAAAAACTATGAATTGACGTTGGAAAATTTTGTAAATGAAAAGGCCTACAAAAATTTGGAAATGATATAATTAAGGATGAGAAATTGATCCCATAAAGAGGTTTTAATGTGAAAATGAATTGAAGTATAGGCCTAGGATCCTAGACATCATAGATGAGAAATTGGGGATTATTGACTGGAGATTACAACCACCTAGACCTAGAGGATGTTCCTAGTGAATGGGATTGTGAAGCTTTAGTGAGAAGATTTTACACCAATGCATATGAAAATTAAATTAAAACTGAGTCCTGAGTTATAGGGAGGATAATGGACTTCCACTACAAGAATAAAATGATATTTCGGATTACCAGATTTTTAGTAAAAACAAAATGACAAGAACCCAAACTCGAGTATGGAATTAAGTACCATTTCCCTATCGAGATAATAAGGGGAGGTTTAAAAGCAATCCATGGAGATAGATTTATTTTTGACATGTAGGGGTATCTCAAGCATATAACCACAAAGATTTTTAGGGAGACCAGTAAAGATTTGTGTTATTTCATCAAAGGTAGCTTACAACTAAGCTTGTAATAATACAAAATAGTGAATTACAAGGCTGCCCTACTTTACCATATTTTCATGGGGTTAGGATACTTGGATGTTGGCAAAATTATTTATGAAACCATTAGGAGTGTCACCACCACCAAGAAGAACGATGAATGTCCTTTTACCTTGATGATTACGACCTTTTATAGGATGGAGCAAGTAAACATGGCAGGCCTTGACATGGATGTTTTAATTGAAAAGACCATCACTGATGAGGTTATAAATACATATGGTAGAGTGAATGGTTATGAAGACACCAAGGATGAGAGAGAGAGACGAGATTGCGAGAAGAGAAACCAAGTAGAGAAAGAAAATCATAGACGTCTGAAGCTCGAAATGATCCAAGAGTATAGCAACTTGCTAGGGACTATGAGGGATTATATATGGATGAGTCAAAGTTGGCTTTCATGAGTGCAATTTTACATAACAAATGACCACTCTTCGTAATCATGATCTGGTATTCGAGAACAAGAGAATCTTAGCAAGGAGCATCCACATAATGGAGCGTACGATGTCCACGAGAAGTAGACGTCAAGAAGGCACATCGGTTCTTATATTGTCTACATAGATGATATTACTGCTAAGCAATAATCTTGATGTTATGACATTGCCAGGTCAAGAATTACAACCTTTACGACCCCGTTGTAAGCTACCAGTCTCAGAGGATTGATACAGTGGAAGATGATGATAATGATATGACTTCCAAAAGTTGACATTGATTTCCTTTTTCTATTTATTTTCTTTGTGTCCGACTGATGTTGTGAGATTCTTCTATGTTAATCCGGTAGGTGTTATATACTTAATGTTTCGTTGTTATATACATTGTGTTTATGATGATATATTATGTTTACATTCTATTCAAAGCTTGGGTATGATATTTATTTCACTTAATATATAATGGTGATGTTTATTCACTCAATTATTATGCATTTTGTCTTATTACAATTAACTTAATTTCTTGATATGTCATATTTATTTTTTCTATCAATTCTTTTGTACTTCTTGTGGTATGTTTCTTATGATTAAAAATAGGACTTCATTTTTAAACCTTGAGGACAAGGTTTATAATGCGTTTTGGGGTATTTTAGGTAAAGAATGGAATTGACGGTAATGAAAACAAAGAAAGGTAAGGGAAAAATTCATAGTTACTTTTAATCCGATAATCAAGTAAGTTGACGAAAATTTCCAAATCTCTTCCAAAATCAAATAAGTATAAATTTTATTTTTTTTTATTCTTAGTTAGGAAAAGAATGAAAATGAATATATATATATAATAAATTTTGAATTGAAGTGATGTTTTTATTACCCGAGTGAATTTTATGAAAAATAGAAACAAAATGTTTTTATACTTTTTTTTATTAACTTTGCTACTTGATGTGAGCGCTAAATTGAATGTCTTGTGTTAGTCATAATAATGGGTAGAAGATCGAAACAATAGTGTAAGATAAATAAGATAGATTTCTATGAATCTTATAATACAAAAGCTATTGATTAAGTGTTTTTATAGTATATATAAAGCTATTATGCCACAAATGAAAGAAGAAAAGGGTTAGAAATCGATGAATTTATAAAAGTTAGATAGAATATTTTCTTCAATTTTAGTGAACAATGAGAAGTGTTAACAAGAGTTTATAAAATAAATATATAGAGAATCCTATAGATTCTAAAGGAAATGGAGCAGGGAATCTATAATGAGAAAATGTGAGAATGTCCAAAGTAAATGGAGCAGGGTCTCAAAAGCAAAAGTAAAAGAAATATGTTAAAAATAAATAATTAAAATGAAGTAGAAAAAAATGATGATGAAAGATAAAAAGAAAAATGGATGTTCTTAAACTTTTCAAATGAAAAGATTTAACTCGAGTACTTGAAACTAGAGTTGAATGAAGTATTTCTTAATCTAACATGTTCTAAATGACATTCATTTTTATCTTGGCAAAATTCATATTGATTTTGATTGTGGTACTATTATAAAGTATTTTCTAAAATTGAAACTAATCTAGTGATTTTTGTGTTTTTAGATTCTATATTAGTTATCATATGCTTGATGCTTGTCAGTGGAGATTGAGAAAACTTATGTTCTGCACTAGCATTTGCAATAAACTTAAAATTTTAAAAAAGTGCTACATTAGGTCGTTGAGTTATCATTGAGGAATGCTTTATTTTGACTAAATTATTCTATTCTATCAGAACTTTCATTTACTTACGGGTAATATATTCCATTTGAAAATTCTTTCTATTTAAAAATTTCTATTATTTAAGTTAAAATGAATTAAATTGAAATCGGTTTATAAAGAATTAAAATAGAATATGATTAAAAGTTTTCCTTTGCTCATGACAACAAAGTGTTGAGTTTGGGGGTATTTGACAAGTCGATAATTAGACACATTTTATAGTATAATTTAGTTCGACTTTAGGCATAAATGATGATATTACACTAGTTATTCTCCTATTTTTGTGATTTCAGGTTTTAAATAGCAAAATGAATAAATAGAAGAAAAGAGAAAGAAAAGCAAAATAGTCAACTGGAAAAATGCATTAGTGAATCCACAGCGATTTGGAATAACACTTGGAATCGCAATATAAATCAGTAGTAGAAGAAAACCAACAAATCTACAGCGAATTGAAGAATGAACTATAAATCACAAGCTGAATTAGTGGAGCACTCAGAGCTAAACTCGGTTATTTGCTCAGTGATTTGTGTATAAGTCTGAAATTGCTGAGAAATCACCGAGGTCGGTTATGGGTTTTTTAGATTATTGTGAAGAATTTGAGTTTATCTATGATATGTATACGTAAGGAGACTATAAAAAGGCCAAAGAACATCAAAATAACTCTCCTGACTGTAGTGGCCCTAAATCTCAAGGTTTCCACATGGAGTATCACGGCACCGCAGTTTTATCAAATCATTGACCCACTGGGTCCCATGCGCCACTAACGTCCTTTGCTACGTCACGACTCCTCGATATACATGTTAACTCAATTAGTTAATCAGTTTAGTTAGATAATGGAATCATTTTTAGCATTAAAATAACGAAAGTCTTAAATTTAAAGTAAATAAAACAAATAAGTTAATCATTTATAAGAGAAAGTCCTACTGTGGAAAACTCGAGAAAGTACTATGTGTATAGGTGATAATACTAATAAGCAGTAATATATAAAAGTACAGTGTCTATCCACTATCCCAATACCCTGAAAGTATTGTAAAATATAAAAATAACACATACTAGTGGGTCCTTAACCGCGGGCAATCAAATGAAGTTTCCAAGAAACCCCTAGCCCCTACTAGTATTAGGATCCGCACTCGACCATCGCAAAAAATCAGATGGAGAGTAAAGTCGGTAAGATTCCAAATGAAGTACACCGAGCATTTATAAGAAAGTAAATAGATATCAATAATCATGTTAAATAATCATGTGGAAACTAAACATACAACTATGCTACGATCATCACATGAATAGATAACTTGAGAGAAACAAAGTATGTATTCATTCAGGTCAAACTAGACTGTACTTCGGAACCCAGGATCCTTTCGGTGGGTACCCCCACTTCCTTTCACCTGGTTCCTCATAGTGCGTTTTCGACACGTTCACCCTTAATGCAACTCGGGTTGCAATTCACCAAGTGCATAATCACACGTGCTACAGCCTAATGTGCCATAAGTACATTACGAACATCAGGTAGGAGTAACTCAACCACTAACCCAAATGTATTACAGAATAGAGTACAATGACAAGGAATAGAAAATCAACAATGGAAAAGTAAACCCTTAGTGACTTTCAAATGGATTCTTACGTACCTCAAAACGCACTCTGAAGTCTCGCTCACATCTCGAGATACGTGTCCGACTCCCGACTAAAGTCTTCTAAGTTCATGGTGTCCAATTAAACTATTTTAACTAGTTTATAGTATAATTAAGTGAATTTATAATGTATGGCCAAAAATATGAAAATTGTATTCTAAAAGTTTGGTTTTCGCACACTTTACAAGTTATATCGGGTGTCACACACCCGAAAAATCCTCGAATATTATTTTTCTATCTTTTCTCATTTTTATATTTTTCCTGATTTTTATGGATTTTCCCACAATTTTCTATCTTTTTTCTTATTTTTTTGTAATTTATTTTATTTAACCTTTTTTTAATTAATTTTTAATAATTATTTTACTAACTAAAAGGATGGGTCCCTTGACCGGGTTTGACACGATCCAATCGGGTCGGGCCGACCGGTCCGGCCTGGTCCAGGGGATCACACGCAGGCACACGCATGTGTGCATCCTTCCCCTACCCCTGTTCGTCTTTTTCAACAGAGAAACTCTCTATTTCTTTTTTTCCTTTTTTTTCTACTACTTCTCTTCAACTACTAAAACAACAATCACTACTACAACATCATCATCAACAACCCAACAACATTAATACCTAATTCCTCCAACATTCAGCCACAATCAACTATCACCATTAAAAACTATTTAAGCTTCATTTTAAATGGAGAAAGTGAAAGAAAATACAGATGCTCACCTTGATCACTTGCTTGCTTGATCAAATCACTTCCAAGACTCTACAAATCTCACACTCTCAATGGTTGTTATCAATTTTTTTTCAAGGAATTACACACATTTTGTCTTATTTTTGTGTTAACGAGAGGGAATAGAGAAAGCGTGGAAGGAGAGTGATTAATGTGTGGTAAACCTCGTTTAGGGGTGTTAGGTGTATAGGTGGCATGTTCCCATTTGCTCCTCATTAGACACCAAATTTTAAGTCTTGTTCAATTACCTTCGTTCACCCGGTGTCCCGCACCCTGCACGTATAACGAGGCGCGCCATAGTCGCCAATTTCGATCAATTGGCCTAGACGGTATTTATCATTAATATTTATCAAATATAATTTATTTGATTATCCAATTTATTTTTCTGACTTAGTGTACCCACATTTCACTCGCTCAGTACCCGTATTGACATGTTTTTTGAGGCGAACGCTCGTTACACTATCTCGCTCGATTCAATGATATAAATATACACACGCGATGCTAGGTAAAATAATTTAATATACGACATCGCAAATAGGCGAACATCACAGAAAAATCACTATTTACCTAGTCAGGCGTGCCTTGACCTATCTGCAATATCCACGCGAATCTGAGCTGGCCTTCGAGTCTGAAAATAGTCAATGGTAATGGCGAAATTAAAATTGGGCCGTTACAACTCTTCCCAACTAGAAAAGAGATTTTGGCCCAAAATTTTAAATAACTTGAAGTGTCGTACCATGAAATAGCATAGGGTAACGCTCTCGCATAGTAGACTCGAACTTCCAAATGAGTCCCTTAATACCATGATGTTGCTAACGAACCAACACCTTAGGGATCTCCCTGTTCATAAGAGTTTGAATCGCGCGATCTACAATCTCTATCTGTCACTCCTCATATGCCTCATCAGGCTGAACCTCGATTTGTTTCAAGTCAACCATAGGTCTCGATCCCGACCTAACCAGCCTCAACATCAAGATATGAAATGTAGGATGAACCCCAACTAACTCTGCTGGTAAGTCCAATATGTAAGCCACACTGCAAATTCATGTTACGACTCTGAATGGTCCTATGTATCTCGACGTGAATTTCCCTTTAATCCCAAATCTGTGTTGGCCCTTCTACGGGGAAACCTTTAAATAAACCATGCCGCCCTATTCATAGCTCAGACCCTCGCGATACTTATCTGCATATTTATGTTGCGTTTCGGGGATCATGGGCAGCGAAAGTTTTCGAAACCTTTTCAAACATCCTCAAACCAAGATCCTATTGATTCCATTAAATTGATGTGCCAATTAAAAAACATACCTTAACAAGAACAAATCCATGTATGCCGTGTTTGGTGTTGATCGATTCCTTTAAGATGTTGCCAAAGACGAACATCTTCTATCAAAAATCCACACACGAACAGACGATCACGATCCGGAGTGCTAGCCCCAAAAATCCTAAGATAAAAATTCTCAAAAAAATCCTCTAGGAAAAATCTCTTTTGGTAATTCACTGCCTCAACTGTGACCCTAATGTCTTATTTATAGTACACTAGGTCGAGTTGTAAAAGAATTCCATCTCCTAGTCACACTCTAAATAAAATCCTAGATAAATTCCAACTCTAAAACGGATAGATTCATAGATAATCTATAATTACTAATCCAATAAGAGTTGTAATTTATCTAAAACTCAAATAAGAATTAAAGTCGACTATAATTCCAATTAGAGTCCTATTCAAAATAGGGTTTACTAAGTGACAAAGTTTTTAGTCACACTAGAAATGTATGAGAATCTTAAATCCTAGTCAAACTAGGACATTCAATGAGAATCTTCAAAATGAGTTTTATCAAATAAAATTCATTAACCCAAACAATATTAAATCGCACAAATCTGTTCTTTGTGTCCAACCCAATAGATTCATACAACGTTGGCAGTAAACTAATGCCATTTTGGTATACAAGTCATAAGCGGTCTCTAGCAAGGCATTATGACTACCAAAGTAGCATGAAGATCAATAAATCGATACAACCTAATAGACAATGTAGATCATATCCCATTGTCACGCTATATCTTTTGATTGAACATAAGACATGGAATGTCACCCTTATAGTTCAATCTACTAGTCTCGATCTCGGAATAGACTGAAATTGTCAACTAAGATTGATCCAATCAATTCACTAGCATGGACATTTATCAGTCTAACATATCGAGGGGCCCAATAGATATCTCTCTAAAAGAGATGGACAAATTCCATCTTGATCACACAACAACCACTTATTAGTCGAACAATGACCAATCATAATCTTTATAATCATTCTGTTAAAGACTACGTTTGATTGTATCAAATTATTATGCTCCTAATGTTGGAGTCTCTAGTGATCTCAAGTCAAATGACTAAATGATATGACTCTCATAGGAATCACTTATAACATTGACCATGTAGAGTTCTCATAGCGGGTCGGTCCAGCATATGTTCCCAACATATAACTATTATCTTGATCCATATCCATATACGCATAATCATCACATGATTATCAATCAAGACTCATACTAGTCTTAATTTATTATTGTTCCCACAATAATAATCGATTAGGGACATTTAGAATAATATAATAATCATCCATGGATATTATTATAAAAGAGACATGCATCGACTTATAATAGTTAAATAACGTTTACAGAATTGGCCTAGGGCACATACCCTAACATCTCCCACTTGCACTAGGTCCAATCCTATACGTATCCAATAACGAGTAACCTTAATGCATTCTTAGTGGAAGAAGTTTGTTTATGCATCTGTTACATTGTTTTTTATTGATGTTCTGCAAATCTTTACGTTCTCTCTTTTATAAGATAAAAACGCTCAAGTGATTATTTAGATCTATAATGTGATTTAGGTTCCATAACCTAAATTTTTTCATTGGTTTTACAATAAAAGCCAATATTATTTCCAACACTTGGAACCAACCTTATTCAATCATGAACCTTACAATCTAAGCATTTTCTTTGGTTGCATCAAATGTCGTTAAAAACTCAGTTTATGTTATAGGACTTGTTAGAGTGAGTTTAGAACATTTCCAACTCATTCCTACGAAGTTAACACTTATCCATATTGCAATCATTAATCTTTTATATTAATTTGAAAGTTTGCATCGTGTAACCATTTACAAGACTCATATCTTTCAAACCTCTGCAAATCTAATAACATCTCTCAAGTGCTTCTAAAGTACATAAGAATGTTATTAATATATATCCAGTAACCTTCACTGGAATCTATGAGATGTATGTATGTTTTGCCTAAAGCATATGACATATCAAGTTAAGTACAAAGTATAACAAATGTGATGATTCTCATAGCTTATGCGTATGAAATCTTATTCACATTGTCCCGCTCATCATTTGTCTTAAGACGTTGAGTCTTGCAGAGACTTGTGTTATAAGACATAACTATGAATTTTTTTAATAATCTCATACACTGAAACCTTTTCAGTTATTTGTATATATAAGCACTCTTATTTAACACAATTAGCTTCTTAGATCTATCTCCATAGATCTATATCACAAGGATATAAGCCTAATTAGCTACAAATCTCATCGAGAAACTTTCCTTAACCAATTCAGGGTTAAGACGTCATTTTCAATAAATAATATATCATTAACATACAGATTCAGAACGATAATTACGCTCCCACTAACCTTTATGTATACACAAGGTTTATCTTTGATTCGATGAATGTAATTCATTAATTATTTCATCAAAACAAAGATCCCGACTCTGATAAGCTTACTACAATCTAAAAATGGATCCTTTAAGCTTACATACCTTTCTCAAATTTTCAGAATAATCAAAAAAACCCTTAAGTTGTATCATACACATCTTTAAGGAGCATAAAGCAATGCTATTTTTGACATCAATTAGTCATATCTTATAGTCAAACTATGAAGTAATGACAATAGAATTCTAGAACTTGAGCTTAGCTACAAGAGAAAATATTAATCAATCAACACCTTGATTTAGATTGGGATTTTCGATGAGCCATGCTTTTAAGTATGCATCTTTTCTTTTTCATGTCACTTTAACTCATTTACATCCAATGGTCATACCATCTTCAGGTAAATAATTCAAGTTCCAAACTTGGTTAACATACATGAATTAAAATTCAAAGTTAATAACACTTAGTTTCTTCGTTCATTCTAGACGAGACATGTCTCTTGATGAATAGTGATTTATTCTGATCTAGTATCAAAAATACATTACAACTATCAATAACAAGAAATTTCAAATTTCTCTAGCCAATTTCTAATTATTCTAGATTTTCAAGAGATATATGTCACTTGTATATACTCAACTAGTTTAAAACTTTGTTGATCTTCCTAAAGTGGTTCGGTTCTCATTTGTGGCACTTGAACATTTCAAGATTTACTTTATTCCCAATAGCGTCTTTAAAATAAACACTTTATTTAGAAAGACATCATTTTTTAGCAATAAACAATTTGTTCTCAATTGTATAAAATAGTATCATAGTGTTCAACCTCAATTAGACACAAAAGATTCAGGCATCAAACTTTATGTGACTTAACTTCTTACGCAAGTCTCACCGCCTCAAATCTCAAAAAAGACAAACTACGCCATTTTATTCCATATCATATATGGAGTTTACCGACCACTTTAACGAAAACAAGGTTTAGTGCGAGTGCTTTAGTTTCTAAAGTATAGCCTCAATAGGACATCTTAAGAAGGTATGTGTGACACATCATAAATAGAATTATATCCTATATAATTTGATTTCTCCTCTTAAAACATAATTTCTCAAATGACATTCCTAGTGGAGTTAATTGCAAGACAATCCCACAAATTCAAATATGGTCAAAATATTATCCACCGTGATCTCTTCAAAGTATGTTAATAGTTTGCCAAGTAATGTTTTATACTAATTTTGAAATGTTCATAACAATTCAAATTGTGTCTTCCCGATAGGATTTGTAATTCATTATAAAATGAACAATTTCATTCTATAAAAAATAAAATTCATTCTTTAAGGCTTTCTTTAGAATTTGGCAAATTCTAGCTCACAACTAATGTTTCAGTGTCCGACATAAACACCTTTTGTAGCTTTTACCATCCATTTCTCATTCTTTATTAAAGTCCTTTATGTTACGAACCATCAAATATATATCTAAGGCCCCTTTTTATTATTCTGTCTTACAATTTTAAATATCATACGCAACTGTAAATAGTGTTCTCCATGTCTTTCAAATTATATAGTTTAAACATATTTTGATGAATTATATATCAAATCTACTGCCAACTTTTAGTACATGAAGATTCAAACCTTTTGAGATAGTTAATATAGTTCTTTCATGTTCCAAACATAAAGACATATTAATACGTTCTCAACCATTTTACAAGAATCTAGGAATTTTGCAATCTTATACCCTTCCCGTGTGACTTACTATTGGAACATTTCCTTAAGTGTCATTGTCATATCATTAGATTCCATGGCTCAAATCTTTCCTAAAGTCTGGTTTTATATTTGCTAACATGACATATAATCCTTGCACTAATAGATGGTAGTTTAAATGAATCATTAATCTAAGACATACATCATCATTTTATGGTTGATAACATTTATCAATTTTCTAATCAAAACAGGGAAATTAGTCTTAGAAATTACTTTATCCTTATCAAGAATTGATCGCAGTTACTCTGGATTAGTGTTGCTAGAAGTTTAACATCTACACCTAGAAGATTGTGCAGAATAATTTATTAGTGGGTAATTAAACTCCCACTAAATCAATACGTAAATATTAATTTAGTGGTCTAAGATCCATATTTCACTTAATTTTGAGACAGCTAAGGCATGACACTCAAAATCAAGTTATTTAGGTAGGTAACCATTGCCAATTGCATCATATGCAACTCTTAGGTTCTTTATGAGACCTAGACATCATATGTCACAACATATTACGTCTCATCTATGCCTAAAGCCCAAAACCATTTTGATAGCATTATTAAGTCATACTAATTTAAAACATCTAGGTAACTATTACCCATCTTGCCTCACCAACATAACACAATACGCCCTGCGAAGGCAGACCCATATTGATGTGATCGAGGCCTTGACAAGTGTTTAAAATGATTAATTCTAGTATTAACTTAAAATTCTAATCGAGGGATTTTTATCAAGTTTTATGATCCATGTAGTTTTTTTACAATGATTAATTCTAGCATCTAATTTAATTATGGAATATCATATATACCCAATATGCATAGAATAAAGATCATTTATATAAAACAAGAATAAACATCTTCATATATCAATAAGGCATCATAAAACAAATCAAGGAAATTAAATACCTTAAAATTTTCCAAGTGCATGAAAGATTATATTTTCATTAATCTCATTAATTAAATATATCTCAATATAATTTTTTATCGAACTCTATTTAATTAATACCCCTTTAATTAAATATTTTAATTAAAATTAATAATAGTCCCACTAATTTAAATTGATATTAATTCAATTAAAACACCTTTCAATTAAATTAATTCAATCTAATTAATGAACAATAACTCCATTTAATTAATGGTAATTAATCAATTAAAACTTCTTTCAATTAATATATATAACTCAATTAATATAAATAGAGTTGTAATCTTATTACAATTTGGAATGGATAGCATAGATGGCTAAGACATTCTAACGAGTCGGTGGATGAGGGATCGAATCCTACTATTAACAAAGGCCACCTGTTTATTCTATTTTTTTGTACTCATATTACAAATATACTTAAGTTTTAATTTTATTTTGTAATCTTGTTACTAAAGCATTCCAAAAAGAGCTGAACGGCTAGCTAGGGTGGCTAAAGCATTCCAAAAAGAGTTGAATGGCTAGGGATCGAATCCCATCTTAGCCAAAATCTTTTTACCTTTTTTTATCAATATCAAGGCTTTCATATCCCATACAACCGCTAACATATTAAATTACACATATCTATATACACAAATAGTGAGATCTTATCCGCCAAATTTGATGCGCACCCGTTTTGTGATGTATATGCGTGACGGTGCGACTACATCAACAACACCATGCCAATAATTTCACACTTTTGCATATAGATTAATTCTATTAAACGCAATGATGCAACCATATATAAAATATCATGATTGACTTATATATATCATGTATATCAAAAAATAAGGGTACATTACAATTTAATTAAATCATGCATGGATGGGTTTCGTAGATCATGCACAACGGAAGTTTTCGAAACCTTTTCGAACATCCTCAAACCAAGATCCTATTGATTCCATTGAATTGATGTGACATTCCATGTCATTCGGTTAAAGACAATGTTTGATTGTATCAAATCATTGTGCTCCTAATGTTGGAGTCTCTGGTGATCTCAAGTCAAAGGACTAGATGATATGACTCTCATGAGAATCACTTATAACATTGACTATGTAGTGTTCTCATAGTTGGTCGGTCTAGCATATGTTCCCAACAGATACCCATTATCTTAATCCATATCTATATACGCATAATCATCACATGGTTATCAATCAAGACTCATATTACTCTTAATTTGTTATTGTTCCCACAATAATAAATGACTAGTGACATTTAGAACAATACAATAATCATCCATGGATACTATTATAAAAGAAACATGCATCTACTTATAATAGTAAGAAAATGTTTACAGAATTGGCCTAGGGCATATACCCCAACAATTTCTTCTATCTATTTTGTGCCACCCGAAGTCTTTGGCGAGTCTGCGTAATTTTCTTTATGCGATCAACAACTATCTTTGGCCAAATCGTCGTTATATCCTCAAGAGCAGTTACCCAGCATGTAAGTGATATGCAGGGCCTGCCATACAGTGCTTCAAACGGAGGCATCCCGATACTCGCTTGATAGCCATTATTGTAAGCAAACTCATACAATGGTAGATAATCCTCCCATGAACTTCTGAACTGCAAAATACAAGTCCTAAGCATATCTTCTAAAATCTGTATCAGTCTCTCAGATTGTCCCTCTATCTGAGGATGGTAAGCCATCCTAAACTACAACCTGGTGCCAAACAGCTCTTACATCACCTCCTAGAATCTTAAAGTCAACCTATGATCTCGGTCATATACAATAAAGACTGTCACCCCATGCAATCTAGTGATATCCCTCTTGAAGATAATGCTCATCTATGGGAATGAATATCTCATAGAAATGGGAATAAAATGCATCAATTTTGTTAATATGTCAATCATAACCCAAACCGCTTCATGTCTCCTCAAAGTCTACGATAACCCACTGATAAAATCCAAAGTGATGTGCTCCCATTTCCACTATGGAATTTGTAGTGACTGTAGTAAACTGCATGGTCTCCTATGCTCAGCCTTAACCTATTGACAAATATGACAACTCCTGACGTACTCTCCAATGTCAACCTTCATCTCTGGCCACCAGAACAATCGCCTCAAATCATGGTACATCTTAGTTCGACTAGGGTAAATAGTGTAGCAAAACTTGTGTACGTCCTCCAAAGTTCCATATCGTATCTCCTGAACTGCAAGTATCCATAACCTCCCTCGATGTCTCAAACACTGATACCTCAACTCTGCCCAATCCTTACATTCTAGATCCCGAACCAGACCACTAAATTGCTCATAGAGCCCATCAGTCCTCTGACACTCGGCAACCCGCTCAATAGATACAGTCGGAACTTTTATTTGACAACAAATATGCAGCTCGGCCGTAGTAAACACCTTTATCATGCACATAACTGGCATCGCCTATAATGAGTCATGCTCGTGTATCATACGTCGCACTATGGTCTAACTGTCAATACCGCTCCTACTCAATGCGTTAGCTACAACAAACACTTTTCCTAGGTGATACTCAATAGCGAAGTCGTAATCCTTTAGTAACTCAAGCCATCTCCTCTTACGCATGTTCAGATCTCTCTGAGTGAAAATGTATCTCAGACTCTAATGATCAGTGTAGAGTACAAACCGTTCTCCGTAGAGATAATGTCTCTAAGCCTTCGGTGCAAAAATGACTACTGCAAGCTCTAAGTCATGCATTGGGAAATTTCCCTCGTGGGGTCTCAACCGTCGGGACAAGTAAGCTATTGGTCTGCCCTCTTGCATCAAAACATATCTAAGTCCAATGCTTGATGCATCCGTATACACTGTCAAGCTCTTGCCCAGCTCTAGCAATGTTAACACTAGTGCGGAAATCAATCTCCTCTTCAGCTCCCAGAAAGCCTGTTCACACTCTTCGGACTAATCAAAACAAAGATCCTTCTTGGTCAATCTAGTCATCAGTGCAGCAATCGAGGAAAATTATATATGAATCGAGGGTAATACACTACTAGCCCCAAGAAGCTATGAAAGTCAGAAATAAACTCAAGTGTCCTCTAATCAATAATCACCCAAATCTTCTCTAAATCCATAGAGATACCCTAGTCATTGATGACATGTCTCAGAAATCTCACTGCACTCAGCCAAAAATTACACTTGCTGAACTTGGCGTATAGTATATGCTCTCAATGTCGTCAAAACCACTTTAAGATGACTCGCGTGCTCCTTACGAGTCCAGTCGTAAATCAAGATGTTTTCAATAAAGACAATAATGTATTTGTCCAAGTATGGTCCTAAGACCCTGTGCATCAAGTCTATGAAGATCTTCGGGGCGTTAGTTAGCCCAAAAGGCACGACTGTAAACTCAAACAACCCATATCTTGTACTTAAAGCGGTCTTCTTGATGTCCTCTTCTCAAGTCCTCAAATGATGATAGCCTGAATGGAGATCAATCTTCGAGAAGAACCTGGTGCCTGTCAAACAATCGAAAAGATTGTCGATCCTAGGGAGTGGGTAACGGTTCTTAACTATCATTTAATTCAACTTTTTATAATCTATGCACATCCTTACTGAACCATTTTTTCTTTATAAATAACACTAGAGCTCCCTAAGGTGGCATGCTAGGATGAATGAAGCCCTTCTCTAATAAGTCATCCAACTACCCCCTGACCTCTTCGGGCTCTGACGGTAAGATCCGGTAAGGTCTACTAGCGATCGGCTGAGTCCTTGGTATTAGCTCAATGATGAACTCAATCGCTCATGGTAGTGGAAACCCTGGTAAATCTTATGGAAATACGTCAACAAAGTATCAGACTACTGGAACATTCTCAATCTTGAATTCACTCCTAACCTCTGACTTTATTATCCCTACAAATGCCTCCATCTCCAGAGTCGTAGCTAGTCTGCCTCTAGTAATAGGTAATGCAATCGCGACTCTGGTAAACGTGAACTCTAGAATCCCTGAAACTCAAAACACTATGGTCTTCTAGAAGCAATCCAGTTGTGCATGATTTGCTGCCAACCAGTCCATCCTTAATAGTGCGTCAAACTTGAGGTACTCTAGGACTCATAAGTCTATCAATAATTGATACCTCTCTACCACTATCGTGCAATCTCGACATATCTGATTAGGGTATATATTATCCCCATCAGTCGTACTGAGGACAAGGTGTGTGTCTAGCGTCTTTGATGCTAACCCTAACTTTCCTACCATGAGTCCAGCAATAAATGATAATGTGCTACCAGAATCTATGATAACATGCATCGGTCTACCCATTATAGATAACATACCCTCGATGAACTATCTGGTCGCATCTCAGTCTGGCTGCGCGACCGCATCTGCTCTTTCCCTAGCCTGACCCTGCTGTGCTCCTGGTAATGTCGGTGGTGCCCTGCAGTCAGCCTTCAAGTGTCATTTCTTACCACAATAATGACATCAACGTTTCTCTTACCTCCCATTGTAGGGCAAACGTCTCAACCTCTCGCTTCACTTGTATGTTGTCGTCGTTCTATATCCATGTCGTTGGCTCCGGGTGGATAGAAACGCTAATGCAAAAAACTATCCATTTCGCTGTTCTATATCTCGCTCAAAACTATATCCTTGCTTTGCCTATCCACCTCTCAGTAGAAGTATCCCGGCTGAGACTTCATAAACTCTCTAACAAGCTTTGCCTTCGGGGTCAAGACGAATATGGAAGTAGCGACAATTGTAGTAGCGGTTGGTTGCTCGGTAGTCATAGGTATGGGCGTAAGAGTTGAAGTCTCTAATGGTATCACATTTGTTGGCGAATCTCCCTCCACTCGTGTCTCGAAAATGATTTATCAATAACCATATGTGGTGTAGTCGCGGCGACAGCTATCTGTACAATAGGTGCTACAAGAACTGTAGGAGTTAGTGTTGCTGCTTTGGCGGCTGTCGAGGCCTGAGCCTAAGGATCATGAGCGACGAGTCGATCGTCTACGCTTTGAGTAGAAGCGATAGTAATAGTGGGGTCCCTAGCGGATCTCCAGTTTGTCCTATCTCAAGCTGTGTAGAGGGTTGTCCATCCATCGCGATCTGCATTAAGAAGCGTGCATCGGATTAGCCTTGATATATATTTGTGTATAATATATCATTTACAGTAAAACATAACAGGCATAAAAACCCTAACTCTACCCGCCTCACTATCACTTCCCAACTAGAGTTCTAAGGTAAGTACATCGGGCTTCCATATCTAGGTTTTTTTTTGTTTTATGCTCTTTCATTTAATTTCCCGAGGTTCCTAGAACTCTCAATCTGATACCACATGTAATGACCCCAAATCTCGAGGTCGCCACGTGGAGTGTCACGGACCCGCAATCTTGTTAGATCATTGACCCACTGGGTCCCGCTCGCCACTAACGTCCTTTGCTACATCATGAATCCTTGATATACATGTTAACTTAGTTAGTTAATCAGTTTGGTTAGATAATGGAATCACTTTTAGCATTTAAACAACGAAAGTCTTAAATTTAAAGTAAGTAAAACAAATAAGTTCATCATTTATAAGAGAAAGTCCTACTATGGAAAACCCGAGAAAGTACTTTGTATATAGGCAACAATACTAATAAGCAGTAATATATACAAGTACAGTGTCTATCCAGTCTCCCAATACCCCAAAAATAAAGCAAAATATCAAAATAACACATATTAGTGGGTTCTTAACCACGAGCAATCAGATGAAGCCGCCAAGAATCCCCTTGCCCCTACTAGCACTGGGATCTCGACCATCAGAAAAAACCAAATGGAGAGTATAGTCAGTAAGATTCCAAACAAAGTACATCGAGCATTTATAAGAAAGTAAATATATATCAATATTCATGTTAAATAATCATGCGAAACTAAATAAGCAATTGTGCTATGATCATCACATGAATAGATAACATGAGAGAAACAAAGTGTGTACTCATCCTGGTCGGACTGGGCTGTACTTTGGATCCCAAGATCCTTTTGGTGGGTGCCCCCAATTCCTTTCACCTGATTCCTCGCGGTGCGTTTCCAACATGTGCACCCTTAATGCAACTCATGTTGCAATTTATCGAGTGCCTGATCACAAGTGCTACAACCTATTGTGCCGTAAGTACAGTACGAACATCAAGTAGGAGTAACTCAACCACCAACCCAAATGTATCACGAAATAGAGTGCAATAACAAGGAATATGAAATCAACAATGGAAAAGTAAACCTTCAGTGACTTTCAAATGGATTCTTACGTACCTTAAAACGCACTCCAAAATCCTGCTCATGTCTCGAGATACGCGCTCGACTCTCGACTATAATCTCCTAAGTTCTTAGTGCCCAATTAAACCATTTTAACTAGTTTAGAGTCCAATTAAGTGAATTTATAATGTGTGGCAAAAAATATTGAAATTGTATTCCAAAAAGTTTGGTTTTGGCACACTTTTCGAGTTTTATCGGGTGTCAAACGCCCAAAAAATTCTCGAATACTATTTTTTCTATCTTTTCTCATTTTAAAAAAAAAAACTCATGATTTTTTGGATTTTTTTATAATTTTCTACCTATTTTTCTTATTTTTTGTAATTTAATTTATTTTATTTAAAACTATTTTTTAAAATTAATTTTTAATAATTATTTTATCTCATTAAAGGGGCAGGTCCCTGAATTGGGTTTGACTCGGTCCAACCAGGTCGGTCGGACCCGGTCTCGACCTAACCGGGCGGGCTGGGCCGACCCGGCCCGGTCCAGGAGATCGAGCGCACGTGCGTGCGTCCCTCCCCTCCCCCAGTTCGGCTTCTTCAACAAAGAAACTCTCTATTTCTTTTTTTTCTTTCTTTTCTACTACTTCTCTTCAAGTACTAAAACAATAATCAATACTGCATCATCTACAACAACCCACCACCATTAATACCTAGTTTCTCCAACATTCAACCACAATCAACTATCACCATTAAAACCCATTTAAGTTTCATTTTAAATGAAGAAATTGAAAGAAAGTAGAGATGCTCACCTTGATCACTTGCTTGCTTGATCAAATCACTTCCAAGGCTCCAAAGTTCTTATACAATCTCACACTCTCAATGGTTGTTATCAATTTTTTTCAAGGAATTACAATCTTTTTTCTTGTTTTTGTGTTAAAGAGAGGGAATAGAGAAAGCGTGGAAGGATAGTGACGAATATGTGGTAAACCTCATTTTGGGGTGTTAGGTGTATATGTGGCATGTTCCCATTTGCTCCTCATTAGACACCAAGTTTTTAGTCTTGTTCAATTATACCTTCAATCACTCGGTGTCCCACACCTCCGCATGGATAACGAGGCACGCCATAGTCGCCAATTTCGATCAATTAGCCTAGACTATATTTATCATTAATGTTTTTCACATTTAATTTATTTGATGCTCACTCAGTACCCATATTGACAAAAAAATTTGAGGCGAACGCTCATTACACTATCTCGTTTGATTCAACGATATAAATATACACATGCAATGCTAGGTAAAATAATTTAATATACGACATCGCAAATAGGCAAACATCACGCAAAAATCATTATTTACCTAGTCATGGGTGCCTTGACCTATCTCGGTATCCACGCGGATCTGAGCTGGCGTCCAGGTCTTAAATAGTCAATGATAATGGTGAAATTAAAATTGGGTCGTTACACTAACTCTTTTCCTTTTGTTTTTAACGTTTGCTCTAGTTTAGTTTTGTTGTCTATGTTTGAAGATAGTTTAGAGCTTTGATTTATATTAAGGTATTTTATTCATTCATTGTGCTTTTTAATTATATTTATGCATTAGTTATTTCCGGCATGAGTAAGTAGTCTATTAATCTAAAAAACCTTAAATAGTGTAGTATATTTTAGACTACTAGATAGTTATAATTAAGGATTCATGTACTTAATGTTTTATATCTATTCATATGCGTCAATCATGGAATTAACAAGTTGTTTTTACATTTTACAGCTAAAGGAGATTAGTATTGCATCCATAATTGCAAAGGTATTATATGGTATTAAGATTTTGAATCTATGTCCATAGTTATTGACAACAATTATAAAAGTAGCAACTAGAATTAATCGATAAGGCATTTCCCGAGTGGATGTCTTAGGTGATTGTGTTTTAAGTTCTTTATTATGCGGCATCGATAATATTGGTTTAGATTATGCTTGATTTTATTGAACTTAATTCTATCGTATTTCTATGATGTTGCATTTTATCAAATGGGTAGATTTATAATGATAAGAATATAGCGTTTCCATTAAATTAAGGAAAATCAGTGGATGGCTAAAGGCTATCGACCTATTACGGAATGAGGTTTAATGATTCCAAGATTTCATGTTTATAATTATAACTATAGAGCAAAATAATATTATGTTCTATTGTTTGAAAATAATCCAAATATATTATATTTTGTGGGGGTTTATTTAGATATATGTTTATTTATATTGAATTGTATTTGAATATTGTTTAAGTTAGTTTGAATTTGAATTGTTTAGATTAATTTAGTTAGTTTGGTTATTTCGGTTATTTAGTATTTTAATCATGTTTAACTAGATTAATTAAATTAATGAAAATGAGAAAAAGTTACATTCTTTCGAGATTTCGAAAATCTCTATAGAGACGATATCCTATTTACCACTACTACAAGTTAATAGTAAAATACGAGAAATTATTGTGCACGCTCAACATGTGTCATATATGCACTCACTACTTAACTATAATGAATCTATTACTAAAGAAATTATTTTAAGTTGTTTTATAATTAACTAAACTAATCTATACTAACAAATCAATTCAATTAACTCGAACTCTTATATTTGAACTATCTTAGTTCACAACTTCACCTAGGTGCAATGCCTAATTAAAATAGACAGATTTCCTTCTAATCCACTTTAACCCACCATCGTGATGAAACAAATTCCAATGTGCAAACTAAAACTCCACCTATAAGTGTGAATAGCATAAGCTCTACATTGTTTTAATGTTTCAAATCTTTAGATTCATAACTAATTATGTTTACTATCTATGCCTCCCTAATCTATAACTATCGCTCGATGTTGTGTATTTTACGGTCGTACTTCTCATGTTCGGCTTAAAAGCTTCAATGGCCATGATAACTCCTAAAACCTAATATCAATAAACATGTGATCAAGATGTATATAGCATTATGCTCAGAATCAATATAAATTCTAATTATTGCACTTTTATATTCAATTTTTACTCATATTCATCGAAATGTTCCTACTAAGGTAAAAGGAAAATTGTATAGGATCGCAATTAGGCCAGCTATGCTCTATGAAAATGAATGTTGGGCGGTAAAGCAACAACAATTATGTAAAATTAACGTAGCAGAAATGAGGATGCTTAGGTGGATGTGTGGTAAAACTCGTAAAGATAGAATAAGAAATATAGAAATTCAAAGACAAGTAGGAGTAGCACCAATTCATACAAAGATTAGGGAAGGGCAGTTGCGATGGTTTGGTCACCTGCAAAGACGGCCTACAAATGCTCCAACTAGAAAACTTGACTCAATAGAAATTGTAGAAATTCGACGAGGTAGGGGTAGACCAGAATTAACATGGGATGCATTAATTAGGAGGGATTTGAATAGTTTACAAAGCTCACCATCAATTGCACTTAATCGAGCACAATGGAAAAGTCTGCTTCATGTAGCCGACCCCAGTTAATTTGGGACTGAGGCTATGTTGTTGTTGTTGTTGTTGTTGTTGTTGTTGTTGTTGTTGTTGTTGTTGTTGTTGTTGTTGTTGTTGTTATTATTGTTGTTGTTGTTGTGGTTGTTCATGGCATAGCATTCATATAATAGGATCCATTCATCCCTAAGATTAATAGACTACTCACATTTCATTGAAACAAACATGCACATACTGATATTCATTGAAATAAGAGATATATTGAAAATACTTCAAATAAATCAATAAAAACAATACCTAAATCACTATACGTGAATCTTTAATGTCTTCTCTCCAAGAATCATTGTAATACTTGAAAATAAGTAAAACCTATGCTAAAATACTTTAATGGCTACTAATAATTGATATGTGGTCAATTTACCACGTCCTAATATCAATTTATACTTCTTAAACGCAATTAGAAACCATACTTTACAAATTAACTCAAATAGAACTTTAAACTTTCTAGTACCTTATGATATGGCGAAGTCATTTAATCCCCAGCATCGTGTATGTATGCCACGGCGCTGCCATTGCGCCACCTCTTTTGTGTATTTTTCCTAGCTTCAATGTCCTTGGTAGTATCCCTCAGGCCTTCGATGTCATCCCTTAAAGGCCCACGACGCCACCACTGTTTGCTACAGTGCCAAGCTTCCTGCCTTATTTTCTTCACTTGTCTTCTCTCCCACGTCGTGCCTAGGTCCTCCATGTTATGCCTTATGCCCTCACAATGCCACACCTTCATGCCATGTCACCAACCACTCTTAAGTGGGTTTTAGATTCATTTCTTCTCGTAAGATTGGATGAGAAAGCTCATGTGGGATGGAGTGAAAGTGAGGCCAAGTATTGGTGAGCCAAGAGAGAGATGAGAGGAACTAAATGAGAGGGGGAAGGGTTCTCGGGAAGAGAGAGGGAGAGATTGGTTTGAGAGGAAACACAAAGAGAGAGAGAAAGAGAGAGAGAGAGAGAGAGAGAGAGAGAGAGTGTGTGGTGTGTGTGTGTGTGTGTGTGTGTGTGTGTGTGTGTGTGTGTGTGTGTGTGTGTACGTGCGTGCGTGCGTGTGTGTGTGTGTGTGTGTGTGTGTGTGTGTGTGTGTGTGTGTGTGTGTGTGTGTGTGTGTGTGTGTGTGTGTGTGTGTGTGTGTGTGTGTGTGTGTGAGAGAGAGAGAGAGAGAGAGTGAGTGACGATAGGGGATGAGATAAGGTGGGTGGGGGTGATGGGATAGAGTAGGTGGAGTTAGGTGTCACAAAATAAGTGGATAAGTATTGTATTTTTATTTTAACTTTTATGGACTTTCTTTTTTCTTGAAAATTAATCAATTTATCTAAGACTATATGGCACATTTTAACATAATTAAAACTATAACTTAACAACTATAATGCACATTAATAAAATTCCTACTATATAGTTTTCCAACTAGGTAGCTATTTTAATGTGTTACTTTAATATACATACAATACAACCAATAGACATACATTTACGAAAATTAATTATATCGACCTTGATGCTCGTGGTTTGACCAAGTGTTCTACGTATAAACTGGGATAAAGGTCAAAATCTTGAAATTTGCATGTAATTATGGTTTTTTTCGGGTCGTTACGATTACAAACAAAGACCTCTCAATAATACCACTCATCAAAATATTAGGCAGAAAAGAAAAACCTCAAAACCAATATCCAGACGTCATATCATCATCATCATCTACATGATCAGGCTGTTCGGACTGGCAGCTCTCCTCAGGATTATAGAAGGTGTAGTCTACTTCCTCCATTAGGTTATCTTCATTGAAGACTCATTGGTTAGGCATCCTCAACTGGAGTGATGGAATGTGAATGTTAGCTACCCCACCTTGAGTCCTCCTGGTCTTGCGTCGCTCTGATACATAGCTGCTTCGGGCAATCTCACATTTGTTGTGGAACATGAACTCTTGATGTCTTGGAGTTCTCATCTGATTACGCAAGATCATCCGCATCATGGCATTTTAGTGTCATCTGCATCTATGCCAGTGAAGTCCTCTTTAAGTGGCTCTCTGGTCTGATTAGTCTACTAACGGTGTGCTTTCGATTGAGTTTCTTCTAAATTTCTTCTATTTTATTCCCGTACTCTTCTTCTCTATGTAGTCTCTCCTTTGTGTGTATTTCTATCTCGTTTGACCACTAAGTCAACGGATCCTGGTACCTTCTCAATTTTCTCAATGACATTGTCAGTGATGGTCTTTTCCAAAAATACATCACACTCGATACCTCTCATCGAGACTCAATCTTGCTTGAAAAACTCATTAATCATCAAGGAAAAAGGCAGTCCTTCATTTTCCTTAGTGGTAATGGTGTTCCTCGTCAATTCATAAATTATTTTGTCAACATCAATGTACCACATCCCTTGGATTATGTGGTAGTGACGGCCCCTTTCCTTAAACTAGGGCACTGCCCGGCCTAATCCCGTCACTAATCTTAGCCATGTAGGACTCAATGTCATATTAGTAGCCTTTCTATCTAATTCTCCTCGTTTATCGTGTTCAAGATAAGTACGACAAAATTCTCTTTATTGGTGAATTCAAAAATAAAGTCAAATTTTGGAGTCGAAGATTCTTTGATATTAGAATTCAATAAAAACTAGGATCAATGGCGTAAATACCAAGACTTTAATTATTCATAACTTCGTAATTTCAAATTTGAATTTTGAGCTTTATTATAGAAAAACTAATAGTTTTTGTGAGGAATCTGAATATGTAAAACATTTTCAAAGACCCTAACATTTAGCCTCTGAAAACAATGCAAAAACAAAACGGGATTCAACGTAAATTTTATCAAATGCCTTCAATTTTGAAATTCAAGCCCAAGGATTGAAATGAGCCTTCAAAATCTGATCACACAACCTTAAAAGAAATTAATCTCTTTTGAAATCCGAATCTTTATCATTCATTCCCAAAAAACATAAACCGTGATTATACGAAAGTTGTAATTCTTACATAGAGTGTTTTACTTAGCTCCTAACTCATGCAAAACATTTTGATGGTGAATTAATTGCTCCTTTAAGAACCCCAAATTCCAGCAACCGCAGCTCTTCATTTTTTTATTTGTAGTTCATGAGTTTGCATGCGTGATTTGAGAAGAAAACCTTTTTTATATCTTTCTTGGATGGTGTAAACCATAGCCCCACATCTAGTGTGCTTTACACATTTCTAGGTTGATCTCATGGCTCATATTTAATCCTACTTCCACTAACTTGTCCAACACTACACACATTAAGTCACTTGGGTGCCTTATATCAAGTTGTTACACAAGTCTCGAGGCACAATCTATGTTGTAGCTTTTGTTTTCTAACTTAGGTGTTTATTTGACTCACATTAAAACCCGTAGGCTTAGCATTAATTTGATCAACTCAATTAACTTAGACACCTTAATATAAGGTTAGTGTATTTTAGTTTTATTAGTTGACAAAATAGTTGTCCTATTACTCCCCCTAACTACCAGTTCCCACGTCAGCATGCATCTTGAGGCGTGTCCTCGCTCTGGCCTTGATGCTTATATATAACACTTAGGAATGACTTAATAATTCTATACAAATACAATACACTAGGAAACCATCAGACAAAAATAAATTATACCATGGCCATGTGCCTCGGTTAGTGTGCATATCTCGATGTGGATCCCATGTCATAGGTTGGTGATCTTGAGTATGGATAAATACGAGATTAAAGATTTGGGCCATGATAGTGGTACCGGAGAGCCACCGTATAGTTCACTATGTCATAGTGTTGTAAACTAGGTTGTAGGTTTACATTCAAGAAAACAATCCATGTTTTGGTTGTTTTCCTCAAGTTTTTGGCTTATATGTGTTTTAGTTACCCATTTGAGTCAAAATGGAAACCATCCCCCGAATAGTTTCTAAATCGTTCCCAATGGTCTTGTGGGGAAATCTGTGTCTATACATGTACTCAGTTTTAGGGTACTCGTTATGTTGCCTCAAATGAACTTTCGGTAAACCATAATACCAATTTATTCTTTCAAGTGAGTAGTCCATTGGTCTTCCTCGGACTGTGGCTACTTTCTCATTTTCATCCCCATGCCCATTTGCATAGAATTCTCTAACTAGAATTTCACAACCCATCTCAACTAAGGACCCCACGTCGTTATCGACATAGTAATCCCTAGTCAATAATCCTCAGTTCAATTCCCTAATTGTGTTTAAGATCCTAGACCCGTATTTGACTTTGATTTTGATGTTAAAACCCATCTCCGGTATAATCTTTCAATTCTTACTAATGTCGCTCTCCATCTTAGAAATGGATTTAGCGTTAATAAAGTTGTAGGCATGGAAATAAATGATGGGTGTCTCCTCAATCTCTTCATCTCCCTTATAATCATATTCAAAACTTAAGGGTGGAGAAGGTTCTCTTAGTGCTCTAGTTCATAGGTTATTCATTGAAATCCTCGTAGGCCTAATAGGTTTGGGCAGAGCTTTGGGTTTTTGTTTGTGTTGTTTAAAATTGGTGTTGTTCTCTTCTCCTCTCGTGAACTTCTACATTTTCCTCCTCAAGCCATTATTTTAGATTTCAAAAAGTCATAAGTTGAAGAAAACATAAGAAGCCTGTAAATGATGGAAATAGTTTTTTCGGAAATAGTTCTATAAAATTCAGGACGATATTTAAAAGGAGAAATATATTCTGAAAGCTAGTTTGAAATTAGTCTTAAATGTAAAATATACATGGCATCGGAATGATAAGTAAAATGTTAATTTGGAAAATCGATTTTCTAAATATTGTAAAGCAATTAGGGGACAAGTTGTAATTTTTTCGAAATCATAGCAACTTAAATTGAAATAAAATCATACATAAAACCTCCAAATTCATTTCAGACTTGCATTTGTAAATTGTTTGCAAATATGAGTAATTATAGTAAAAATCTCGAAATTGTTGAATTTGTAAACCAAATATCAATGTAATCGATATTCCTAGTCTATTAGAATAAATAACACTATTGTGCAATGTAAGTGAATAAATCCCAACAAAAGATTTTTGAAAAACATTAAGAAATTTGCAAAAAGAAAAACCTTGAATTAAAAATTCGATGAAGTAAAAAGCTAGGGTTGATGTTATTACCTTCTTGAGAGTGAGTCTCTTAAGATTGAAGCTCTTGAACTCCTCTAGACTGTCTCTTCAAACTCTAAGTCAAAAATTCTTTAAATCCTAGTTTGCTCAGAAACCCCCCCAAAAATAAGATTTTTAGTTTGAATGAGACTAGGTTAAGGTGGGATTCACTTAAATACTATGGGTTGGGCTTAGAATGGTTGAATCCAGGCAAGAAATTTGGATTTTGGTGAATGGATGCAATGGTTTACAAGTGTGGTGATTTTGGGTTTTTGGTTTTAAAACCAAAAATCATGCCCAACGATTCCTATGTAAGTGGAATAGTTGGGATTCGTTGAGTGCATCAAAAATAAATATGTTGTGAAAAATGCTATGACATGTAGATTTAACCAGCGACTCCAAATTGCTGAGAATCGCAAAATTCCAAGTTTTAAATTGGTTTTCATGTATACCACTACCAATTTAGCCAGCGATTCCTAGTGTCAATGTAAATCTCTAGGAATTGCCAAGTTTATATTATTATTTTTTGCAATTCATCTCATAATTAACTTGTAGCATCCCCTAACCCAATTAGGGTGATACCCGGCTTGAAATCCTAATTAAGCCCAGGTTACCCTTACCTGACTTAACTAGAGCCAGCAGCCTTACTATTTTCACCTAATAACCACTACTATATATTGAATATCAAAATAAAACAAATAATAATCGCAGCAGAAATTTAAAATTTTTTCGATTATCCAAACCACGATATATAGTATTAAAATAAATCGAAATAAACCTCTGTTATATAAATCACCCATCCCTTGTGATATTACAAAATTGTAATTCAATAAAAATATACAAGACAAGGAAAGACTCATTATAAAGAATAGAAGATCAAGACTCTTATATCTTCTCCATCCCATAGTTTTAGCACTCGTTGATTATCCTATAATGTTAATATAGTTGAGTGCTCCAACTTGCTCAATAAGTAAGGATTCACATAACCATCAACAATCCATATAATAATCAAGAACATTATTCAATAATAATATGCACCCAATGTTAACTAACAAGAATATGGAAAGCATATAAATCAATACATAATAGATGCAAAGCAAATATAATGGAATATTACACTGTGATCCCCATTTTATTTATAAAACTAGGGTCGATTACCCACCGATGCCATTAATGTGATTGTTAGACCAACATATTGGCTTATATGTTGTCTAGTACATCCATTAATTCCTAATGGTTCTATCCCAAACCTTCTAGTGTGTATGTAATCCACGCAACCTATCGAATTGAGCAAGAGTAATATAGGTCAGGAAGGGAACCCATATCCTACAAACCTATTCTCAAAACCAAGAGTTATAGCTATGGTCACATTACACACCGTTTTACGTTTATTGAAAACCATTACAGTATACATAACCCCTTATTCCATTCCAACAATTACATGAGCTATATATATACTAAATAGCCAAGCAATATTGATAAATAAGTGAATCCATACTTACCTCAGGTTAAGTCTTCGTCCAAATTCCTAATGTTTCTATCACCTCACACTTTCTCGGTGTTCCTCAACCTATCACCAATCATTTGTACTCAATTTAAGTCTAGTATACTATAACTAAAACCTCTAGATCAATCCCCAAGTCCTCCAGAAATCCTTCATAAAAATACAGCATTATTGTTGTTTCAGGGTTGGAAGCGCGCTTCCTCACTTGGTGGGGCGCACTCCAGCTAGATTCATCTTCACCGATGAATGGAGCGCGATTCTCTATGAGTAGAGCATGCTCCATCCTGTGCTGTCAAACCAAAACATAGGGCAACAGCCATTTTCTTCACCAATTCACTCCAACAACAATAATAACACTCCCAAATCATCAGGGGGGATCTCTAATGAGATTATAACTCATTTCCAATCAACAACAACACCAATTCACCAAGTTTTGATCATCACCATGAATTTAAACTTCAAATATCTCAAAAACCCAACTTACCAAAGTGATGATCGTTACCTTTTGATGCGTTTAAGCTCCTCAATTCATGTTAGTTCATTTCCTCGTAGCAAGCTCTTTTGATCTGCATCGAACCGAACCCTCATCTCTCTCTCTTTGTTTGATTGATAGATAAGCTTGAGTTTTATTTTTATATATGGAATTTTCTCAAGATACGCATCACACTATCTCGAGATCGATCACGTGGTTGATGCGTTAAAGTGACACTATTTATAAAGACACATATCTTGACACATCAAGCACTTGTGCTTCTTTCGAGATGATCAAGTGATCCATATATTTCCATTATTCTTTCCTTTCCCAATATATATTTATATATCTAAAAACATATATATATCATGTATTATTCACCAATAAACTCACTGGACGTGCCTACAAGTGTCCTTGAACATTCACATTCATGCCACAACCCCCTCATCACACTTGGTGTCCCATAAATGATTGTTTATTGTTTGTTTTTCATTTTATAGGCTCGTGTATAATTTCCTTATTATACAAAAACCTATATATGAACTGATTTAACAATTCAAAAACACTATACATCATGCAAATGTTAACACACGCTAATCAAGGTACGTCGGACTTAACCACGAGCCTAACTCGATTTAATTAGAATTTGGATTAGCACTAATCACCAACTTAAGGTAACAAGTGGTTATAGTCTCCCCAATTTAAAGCAATTACATCCTCTGAATTAAAGTAAAACTAAAATTACTTGTAAGTTTGAAGAGAAATGGAAATTGCTCCCTTATATAGAATTCCCACTCCCAGAATAGTTCCTTATCTTTGTGAAATCACAATTTCACTTTAACCAAATGAGTATTTTTTATTCTCAACTTCTGAATCTTATATCGATTATCCGAATCGACTGCTCATCGTAAGATAAGTTTTCCTGACGATCAAATTCATTCTAATCAATCATTGGAGTGAACTTAGTCTTCATTTTACACAACATTAACACGTGGAAGACATTATGAACTTCAGCAAGCTAAGGAGGCAGTTCTAACCCATAAGCAATAGGACCAATCATATCTTGTACTTTGAACGACTCAATACATCTTGAAGCTAGCTTACCTCGCAATCCAAACCTATACAATCCTTTCATAGATGAGACTTCTAACATAACATATTTGTCCTTTGGAAACTCCGACCATCTATGATATTTATCGGCATATCTCTACTATTTTAGTTGTGTTGTAGTTAAACGTTGGTGAATGAGACGATCCATTCTCGAATTAGTGCACCGCCTAGCCTAATCCCTTTATTAAGCCTTAACCTCACTATATGTGCCTAACAAGGAATTAGTCAGCCTCTTCAAAACCTTATTACCTATCAATTATTCATTGTTCAAATAGATAGAAACATATAAGTGGTTCGATCCAACGATCTACATCCACTACCTAACCTCCCCGGTTAGGATTTCAACCCCACTTATATTACCAATAAGTGTTACAACCTAAGCATACAAGCCTAGAATGCCTAAATACAATTAGGACTTCCCACCTAGCCTCAACTAGGACTTTTCCCACCTAGCCGCAACTAGGATTTCCCCACCTAGCCTCAACTAGGATTTTTCCCACCTAGCCGCAACTAGGATTTTCCCACCTAGCCTCAACTAGGAATTTTCCCACCTAGCCTCAACTAGGAATTTTTCCCACCTAGCCTCAACTAGGATTTTTCCCACCTAGCCTCAACTAGGATTTTTCCCACCTAGCCGCAACTAGGATTTTCCCTTTCGACTTAGATTCCACTAAGTCTTACAATCATTCAAATACAACAATTTTGCTGGAAATACAGAGATACACTTTACAATACAAAGTGGTATCAAATTCAATCACTAGCAAGCCACCTAGAGCCTAACAACTCTTATGCATGCAAGTGTGAGTATAAATGGAATATGCAAATATGTCACTGATGTTGTTGCAAATTCCAAATCTGAAATCGTTTCAAAAACTTAATATATTTGTGTGAAACCGATTTCGAGTATAAGAACAAAAGTTTAGTAAGAATCAAGTTTAAGTGCAACACTTTTGTTCAAATCAATCTCAGAGTTTGATAATATAAATTTAAGTACAAAAACTCAGAGAAGATGTTCAAACACACACCAAAATGATTTTCAAATCAAATACTCAAAATATGTAGATTAAGCACAAGTAAGATCATAGATCTAGAAATTTCTTACAACCAAAAGAATGACAGAAGAGATCAGCTCTGGAGTGATTCTTGAACTCCTTTTGAAAGCCTCAAATGTGCTGGATTTGTGAGCTAAAGAACAGCCACTAAGATCTCCCTTTTTCTTCTTCACGAAAATCGATTTCTACTTTGTAGATCTATGGATTTCGAGTGTGTTTTTTTCTTCTTATTTTAAAACCAACACGAACACTTGTTCCAACCTATCATATGTGTGTTGTATTGCATCCTTCATTCATATACCTATCATATGTAAATTCATAAATCAGTGTTAATTAAAATTTTCTAACTTAAAATTTATTCAGCGGAAGTCTTAAAAATTCAATTAGTGGAAACTTATAACATATAGCATAACCTTTGTGAAAAATAGGAAATAGAGATTACATGTGTATATATAATGAAACAACGATATATAACAACATGTATCTGGTCAAGGTAGCTATCACTCATCCCATAATATACAATCCCCAAAAGTATATCATATACATATGAAAGTAATACATCAAAATAAAACTTACAAAATCCGGTGTAGTAGCACTCCACTAGCTCAAAGGTAGTCATTGATCTTCTCTTTGCCTAACCTGCTACTCGATGGATCTGCACCCACCGTCACAAACTAGACGGTGAGTACTTGAAAGTAGTAGGTAATGCTGAGAGACATTTGTTCACATTCCCTATTATGCAATAAGTATCAAAAAACATAATAATAATAATAATAATAATAATAATAATAGCAACTATGTTGAAAGATTATCATGTAAAGAGAAACTTTAGTTAAACAGAATGAAACTAAAACTAGGCTAAGTAGTAATGATCTAGGGTCGATCGGCCATGATCTTCATCACATCAGGCTTTCCACTATATATAGACGGAGTTGTGCTCTACATCTCTTTTGAAGGTCGTACTTACACGGTACAATATGCCTTTATAATTATCCCAAATGTTAGTCACTGGGATGTATACTCACCAACAAACTTGAGTCTTACAACTCGTGAAGTTGCCCAAGTTATGCTTGCCAACAACCCCGAGTCCAATACCCCGTGCGTTGCGCAAGATAGTCGAGAAATCCCGATCACCCTGGAAAGTCCAATGACCCCGTATGTCAGATGGATTTCTATCATAAAAGGACCATAGATACAAGAACCACTTTCATATTCAAGAACAATACGGCAATAGTATCCAACAAATACAATTGCATAACTAATGCACAAAGGATATAGATTCACAACACAATGTAAAAACTACCTGATAACATGCTATTTCACTGACCACTAATAATAATAGTCAATAATGACATAGCACATGAATTGGAGTCAATGAAATCATTTTATCAACAAACTATGCCATAAAACAATCTCATATAATAAGAAATGAAAAAAAGTCATGGTATACGGAGTACAAATGCAATTCAGTCCAAATGACTAAGAATGAATAATCCAATGGGAATGTAATGTAAAGAAATATCTCACTCAATTTACTTACATACACACGCAATTTCCTATGCTACTTCGGCCTCCCAACGCCTCGAGACTCGTGTTTGAGCTCCCAAAACAATTCATTAAGTTCCTGATATCACATTAGATGTTTTTTAGTGTGATTTGACCTCTACTAAGTGTTTTAGAACCATTTATAGTGTTTAAACCATTTTTGAAAATTGTTGATTTTTGTGCTGTCACAGCAACTAACACGCTAATTCTTGAATTAGCGCGCTAATTTTAAACTTAGTACGCTAATTTTAAACTTAGCACGCTATCCATCCTTATCTAGCGCGCTAGATCTCATACCTAGCACGCTATGTGCAGTAAAACTCAGAATTCTAAAATATGAATTATGGATTTTATCAACACATAGGCTATGCTAATGCCTCGGGAACCCTCATACACACCTCTAGAGTTCCAAGACACCATTTACAACATAAATCAACAACCCACAACATCAAATACATGAATTCATGGATTTGAATGATGTTAATGGAGTAAAGAAGTTACCTAGCTTGATGAATACAAGCTAAACTAGATCTTTTCATTACCAACTCCACTGGTTTGCTATCTTCTTTTTACCATCAGCTCTTCACTTCTCCAGCAAGTTTGCTTCTCAACTAAGCAATTGAACGAGAGAGTATGAGGTGCTTTTGTTGATCATAAGCTTTACATAGTTAAACTAAGATTAGCAATTTGGGTCGTGACAATACTTCCCAACTAATGGAAGTTTCGTCCTCAAAATTAAAATTAACCTAAAACTACCCGACTCGAAGAGGTACGAAAATCTATCACGCATATAGTATTCCCATTCCCAAGTGAAACTGTCACTTGACTAACACTTTCGGGATAGACTTGCCTCTCGACTGTTGTACCCTCATGTCTAGGATCTATACTTACTACTCTTCATATGATATATCCTCACTCAAGTCAATCTGACTTATGTACACTATTAGTCTCTCGCCTGCCTTCAACTTGGCTAGTCGAAGCATAGAAATATGAAACACTGGGTGAATCCTCGACATTTGTGGAGGTAAATGTAGTTCATAAGAAACCTTTCTGACCCGCTTCTTGATCTTAAAAGGCCCGACGAACCTCGATGCTAACTTGCCTTTCAAACCAAATATATGAAGACAGCTATGAGCGAGAAACCCTTACATACACTAGAACTCCCTCGCCGTACATGAGATCGGTGCGATATGTGTTTATATGTTTCTTTTGTCTCTTCTGGGCTCCCTTAAGCCATTAGCGAATATGTCATGCCTTCTCTGTGTGATCGACAATAATTTAAGGCCCTATAATGTCCCAGTCCTCTGGCTTAGCTCAAGAAGATGGTGAGCAACACGGTCAGTCATATAGTGCCTCAAATGGCACCATTTCAATGCTAGCTTAATAAATGTTGTTACGTGCAAACTTACACAATGGTAGGTACTCCTCTTAAGATTTGCCAAACTTAAGTACACAAGCCCTGAGCATATCCTCGAGAGTCTGAATCAACCTCTCAGTCTGCCCCTCAATCTGAGGGTGAAAGGTTGTGCTAAATTGTAGATGCATACCATACCGCTCCTATATACTCTGCCACATCCTGGACGTATACATAGCATCTCTATCCGACATGATAGCAATGGTACCCCATGTAGCCTAATAATCTCTCTCTCGAACATTACACTCAATTGGTTAAATGTGTAATGAGCTACAACTGGTATAAAATGTGCAGATTTCGCCAATCTGTCCACAATCACACGATAGAATCGTGTCAATGGATAGTCCTCTATAATCCTCTAAATAAATCCATGGCAATATCTTCTCACTTCCATCGGGGAATGGGAAACGGCCGCAATAATCCTCCAGGTCTACAATGCTCTATCTTCACCTATTAGCAGATCCCACAATTCCTAATAAACTCTGATACTTTTGTTTTCATCCTAGGCCACCAAAAATGTCTCTTCATGTCATGGTACATCTTGGTCTTTCCTGGATGAATAGTAAACTAGGACATGTGTGATTCCTAAGGAATCTCCTCTCTCAGCTCTGCCACTATCGGTATCCATAATATGACTCTAAATCTGAGACATTGACCCATTGTCTTAGTCCAGTTAGTACAATCCGTACTCTGGGCCAACTCAATCCAAAGAAAATTCGTAGTCTTTCAGAAATTCCAACCATCGGCGTTGTCTCATATTCAACTTTTTCTATGTAAAGAGGTATTTCAAACTCTTATGGTCAGTATAGAGTATGAATCTCTCTCCATACAGAGAATGTCTCCATATCTTCAAAGCAAATACTACCACTGCCAACTCCAAGTCATGAGTTAGATAATTCTTCTCATATTTCTTCAGCTGTCATGATGCATAGGCCATCGTGCCTCTATCCTGCATCAACATACAACCTAGATCCATATGGGAAGCATCTATGTATACTAGGAATCCATGTCCAGCCTTTGGCAATATAAGCACTAGTGCGGTAGTAAGTAATCTCCTCAATTGAGCAAATGCCTCCTCGCATTCCTCAGACCAATGAAAACATCTCTCTGGGTTAATCTGGTCATCGGTGAAGTGATTTTCAAAAAATCCTTTGCGAACCTGCGATAATATCCTGCTAACCCTAGAAAACTTCTAATCTCTGTAGCTGACGTTGGTGCTGGCCAATCCATAATAGCCAAAATCTTGGTTGATCAACAGCAATGCCTATTGTTCCAACAACATGTCCCAAAAACTTGACCTCTAACAACCAAAACTCACATTTACTGAATTTGGCGTAAAGTCTACGCTCTCTTAAAGTCTTTAGCGTCTCCTTGAGGTATTGCTTGTGATCCTCTCAATTCTTGAGTATATCAATATATCATCGATGAAAATAATCACGAAGTGGTCAAGAAATGGTCTTATTACCCAGTGCATCAAATCCATAAACATGGTAGGAGCATTAGTTAAACCAAATGGCTTGACTGTGAACTGATTGTGTCCATACCTCGTGTTAAATACAATCATGGACTTATCTTCATCCCTGACCCTAAGCTGATGATACCCTGATTGCAGGTCTATCTTAGAGAAAAACCGCACTCCTCTCAGCTAATCAAATAAATCATCAATTCAGGGTAAGGGATACTTGTTTCTGACTATGACCCTGTTCAATTGTCTATAATAGATACGCAGTCTCAAAGTATTGTCCTTCTTCTTCACAAATTGGACTGGTGCTCCCCATGGTAACATAGAAGGTGCGATGAATCCCTTCTCTCTTAAGTCCCACAACTAACTACTCAACTCCTCCAACTTTCATGGAGCCATGAGGCGAGGTGGTATAGAAATCGGTATAGTGCCTAGTACTAACTCAATAATGGAATTTATCTCCCTAGGTGGTGGTAAAACACGTAAGTCTTCAAAAAACAAGTCTGGAAAAGTATTTTGCCAGTCTAGGTCCCTGACTTTTTACTATGGTGTATAACGACACTAGAGTCTCCATCTCTCCACTAGTTGCAAGTCGACCTCGAGCGCCCTCGGCTCTCAGTGTACTACCACTATACATGAACATCGGATGCCCTGGGATCTTAAATATCATTGTCTTACTGAAATAGTCGATATGAGCATTATACGTTGCTAGCCAATCCATTCTTAACAACGCATCGAAGTCTAAGAACTCAAGCACCCTGAAGTCTATAGGTAAATCTACTCCACCTATCTGTACTGGACATCTTTCAACAAGACAATTAGGGTAAACTCTATCTCTGGTTGTTGTATTCAAAATTAAATGCACGCCATCTGTCAGCAGTGATAGCCCTAAGATGCCTAACAGGCGACCAGCAATGAAAGATACTATAGAACGTGAATCAAATAAACATAAAATTGTCTACCATAAATGGAAACCATACCCTCAATGAGTCTCCGTGTGGCATCTGCATAAGGTTGTGCAATCATATGATGGTATAACGGTTGCTGGCTGTGGAAAATCTTGAATTACGTGTCCCACTTGACCACACTTATAACAAGTGACGAGTCTACAATGAACCTGAACTTGATCCTAGGCATGTGCCTATCTCTGCTCCTTTTTGGAACTATCTCATCCTCTACCTCTACCTCTACCTTGGCCTCTATCACCCTGTTGTTGTTGACGTGGTATCGGTGTAGCTAGCAAAGTAGTAGTAGTGGTAGTAGTAGAAGCTAGCAATGCAGGTCTAACTAGTGGTGGTAAGGAGGTCTACCAACAATGGTCTACAAAGGTGTAGGAGATGATACATATAGTACAACTGTTATAGATATCCCTACACCCTGGGGACCTCTATCCCATCTCCTCGATCCTTTGCCATGTCTCCTCCTCACATAATCCATAACCGGATCAGTTATCAATGCTGGTACTAGCGGTGTCCCATTAGTAACTCTACTCAAATAATAGGTCTCGTAAGAGAGTGCACATTCATAAATCTCCCACAATGTCCGGGCACCTGAATTGATCACATAAAATCCAATGTCAAGCCTCATTCCATCTCTGAAATTATATACATCATCAGAATCCTCTCTTACTAATTCTCCAGTGAACCGCCTCAAATAGCCATATCTAACTCTATAGCTCATAACTGACTCGTTAGCTCCCTATCTCAAATTCATAAATTCCTTCCTCAGCCGCTTCATCACTGTAGTTAGGAAATACTGCTGATAAAACTTTCTCTTGAAGGCATCCCATGACTCAAACTTTCCTTCGGAAACTATCGTCGCATGCCACCAAACATCGGTATCTCGCTGTAGAGTGTATGACGAATTCTCAGCTTAAAGTATGTTCTTAATCCTTAAGACTCGATGTAACTTCTCCTTATACAAAACCTACTTCTCAATCTTCTCAAAGTCTCTCTGGCCATCAAAATAAACTTGTTTCGGTCTGATGAAATCCTTCACCAACTGCACATCTCCTGACGAGCTAGAAGATAGAGGGTAAAAGACGGTGTAAAGACTATCTCTATAGCAGGAACTACTATCACTGGTATAGTCTGCACTACCGGTACTGCTATCAGTAATGTGGATGTAGTCATAATAGTAGAGGTTGGTGTTTGTGTTGGTAGAGCGAAATGTGCAGTTATCATGGTGATGAACTCTGCTAACTGCTTACCCTGAGCAGCTACTCGATCAGATAGCCTCTAAAAATCATCTACCAAGGGTATAGAAGGCTGGCTTCCACTCGCACCTACATCCCCACTATCGCGTGAATCCACCATCTGTGTCTGTAAGTTGATAACGAACGTGAATCAACTACTATATAGAAACATATATGCCTAACAAGGAATTAGTCAACTTCTTCAAAACCTTATTACCTATCAATTATTCATTGTTCAAATAGATAGAAACATATACCTATCCTATGTAAATTCATAAATCAGAGTTAATTAAGATTTTCTAAATTAAAAGTTAATCAGCGGAAGTCTTAATAATTCAATTAGCGGAAACTTATAACATATAGCCTAACATTTGTGGAAAGATCGGGAAATAGAGATCACATGCTTATACAATGAAACGACGATATATAACAACATGTATCTGGTCAAGGTACCTATCACTCATCCTATAATATACAACCCCCAAAAGAACATCATATACATATAAAAGTAATACATCAAAACAAACCTATAAAATATGGTGTAGCAGCACTCCACTGGCTCAGATATTGTCGTCGATCTTCTCTTTGCCTGGCTTGCTACTCGATGGATCTGCATCCACCATCACAAACTAGACAGTGAGAACTTAAAAATAGAAAGTAATACTGAGATACATTAATTCACATTCTCAATTATGCAACAACTATCAAGAAGCATAATAATAATAGCAACTATGCTGAAAGAATATCATGCAAAGAGATACTTTAATTAAACAAAATGAAATTGACACTAGGCTAAATAGTAATGGTCTAGGGTCAGTTGGTCGTGATCTTCATCACATCAGCCTTTCCACTATATAAGGATGGAGTTTTGCTCTACATCTCTATGAAGGTCACACTTACACGGTACAATATGCCTTTTTAATTATCCCAAATGTTAGTCAATAGGATGTATACTTGCCAACAACCCCGGGTCTTATAACTCGTGAAGTCACCTAAGTTATACTTGCCAACAACCCCGAGTCTCATACATCATATGTTGCGCAAGATAGTGGAGAAATCCTTATCACCCAGGAAAGTCTAGTGACCCCGTATGTCAGACGAATTTCTATCATAAAAGGGCCTTAGATATAAGAATCACTTTCATATTCAAGAACAACACGGGATTGGAATCCAACAAGCTCATTTGCATAACTAATGCACAAAGTATATAGATTCACAACACTATGTAAAAACTACCTAATAGCATGTTATTTCATTTACTACTAATAAGAACAGCCAAAAATGACATAGCATATGAATTGGAGTCAATGAAATCATTTTATCCACAAACTATGCCATGAAACAACCTCATGTAATGAGAAATGAAAACAAGTCATTGCATACAGATTACAAATGCAATTCAATCCAAATAATTGAGAATGAATAATCCAATAGGAATGAAATTTACATAAATATCTCACTCAATTTACTTAGATACACACATAACTTCTTATGCTACTCTGGACTCCCAATGCCTCGAGACTCGTGTTTGAGCTCCCAAAACAATTCCTTAGGTTCTTGACATCATAGTAGATGTTTTTTAGTGTGTTTGGACCTCTACTTAATGTTTTAGAACCATTTATAGTATTTAAGCCATTTTTCAAAATTGCTGATTTTTGTGTTGTCACGGCAATTAGCGCGCTAATTCTAGAATTAGCACGCTAATTTTCAACTTAGGGGCTATCAAGCCTTATCTATCGCGTTAATCAATATTAGCGCTAGATCTCACACCTAACGTGCTATTTGTAGTAAGACCCAGAATTCTACAATTTGAATTCTAAATTTTATTAAAACATAGGCTATACTTATGCCTTGGGAACCCTCATATACACCTCTAGAGTTCTAAGACACCATTTACAACATAAATCAACAACCCACAACATCAAATACATGAATTTATGGATTTGAGCTATGTTAATGGAGTAGAGAAGTTACTTAGCTTGATTAATACTAGTTGAACATGATCTTTTCTTCACCAACTCCACTGGTTTGCTAATCTTCTTCTTCCCCATCAGCTCTTCACTTCTCCAGTAAGTTTGCTTCTCAACTAAGCAATTGAACGAGAGAGTGTGAGGTGCTTTTGTTTATCATAAGCTTTATATAGTTGAATTGATATGGCTGAATGATAGCCCTTGATCATTTATGCACACATATCTCAAGACTTAACAAGCGGACCTCCCACACACACATGTCCCACAAGTTCATGCTTTATTGACACCAAACCATAACTCCATTGGTGTTGAAGCATGTCAACTCGTGTCTCGAGACCATATAACTCACTTACTTAGGTGTATCACATCTAATCAACCATAATCCATATAACTCACTTAATAAAACATATAAATCTTGTACAAACTTACCTTATCACTCTCTACCTCAGTCCTCACGTCGGCATGCTTATCGAGAAAGTCCTTACTTACGTTTCGACACATATCAACATGTAAGCATGACTTAGTAGTCTACACATATACAATACACTAAGCACACATCATAATAAATATAACATTTACCTAAGCCACCTAGCCTCAGTAATGACAAAATCTCACTGCGGGTCCCATGTCATAGGTCATTTGATCCTGATTAACACATTAAACTAAAATTAGCTATTTGGGTCGTGACAGCGAATCCGTTACATTCCCTCTGTGTAGTTCTGAATCAATTCTAACTCCACCAAACTTGTATCTCAGCCCCTGTGCAAACACTCTGGTGTATGACATGGTTAACCATATAAAGCTCCAAATGAGTATTCCCATACTAGCTTGACAGCTTGTTATTATAAAAGAACTCACACATAGAAATGTATCTCTTCCAATTACTACCAAACTTCAAGACACAAGCTTGAAATATATCCTCTAGCACCAGAATTAATTACTCCAGCTGCCCATCAGTGTTCCGGTAATATACCATACTAAGGTTAAGATCAGTTCCCAGCTGTCACAAAAATTCACTCCACCATTTAAACGTGAATTTCGGATCGCCATCTAAAATAGTCGACACTAAAGCACCCTGAAATCATACACCTCAAGTATGCATATCTTACATAATCAATCAAGAAGATTTCACATAGAAACTTGCAAGAAATGTGCAGCTTTTCAACCTGTTAACTACAATTCATAATGTATTGTGTTTATGCTAACTCAGAGATAAATCGGAAACAAAATCGTTTGATATATGTTCCCATTTCCACTCAGGAATAGGCAGCGAATGCAATAACCCTCCTGGTTTCCTGTACCCAACCATAATTTGCTGACATATCTCACATCTCTTTATGACTTAACAACGTCAGTCTTCATCCTAAGTCAACAATAGAGGCGCCTCATTTCACAATATATCTTATTGTTACTTGGATGAATAAAATAAAGAGATCTACGAAATTTTCTGTAGCATTTCCTGCCTCAGCTGATCCTGAGCTAGAATCCACAATCTATCCTTGAACCGTAATGCACCATTTTCAAAAACTGACTAATCTAGATAATCTACACTAGTCGTTAATCACTAACATACTATATAATCTTGATTAGCTTTCCGATAACCAATCACCACTGAATCATGTCCAATTCAGTTTGAGTCTGAACACATAAAATCATATTAGTAGATTTGTAATTAGCTTTCTCAGTCGATGATGTGTTAGTTAAACTCGCACAAATCATCATCACCATCACTTCCTCATAAAGTTTAAATTGAGAAGCTCTAGCAGTAGCTACATTTTCTTCATATACTAGAGTTGTAATTGTATACTGACAGTCAGATAACACCTTTTTGTGTAGTTCTAAATTACTCAGGCTCAAACTAACTTGTATCTCGACTTCTCATCCTACTAATTGATGTCGAAGTAAAGCATACAAATTTTTAAGGTAAATACCTCAACATCAATTAAAATCTACTAAAAATCAACACCAGAGAACTCACAAAGTAAATATTTCTTCCAATAACTAATATATTCTAAGTCACAAGCTCATAAGTTTACATTCTCTAAAACTAGGATCAGTCGTAGATATATTATGTTAAGATTAAGAAAGGTCCCTCCCAGCTATTATACATCTCTTCCCCCTAAGAAGCAGACTTTTAGTTCCTTACCAAAATTATAATCCTAGTTCTCTATAACTCTCAACTCTTCTACACACATACATCTCACTTAATTTTCCACAAGAATTTAAACCACAATACTGGCAAGAAATTTTTAAACTTTGTTAGCTTTACAATTATAACATCATTAACCTTCAGTTGTCACCACAACTTAGGTTAATCCATCATGAATTAATGGGCACGAGTTGCTATTCATATAAGACAAAATAATATAACTCTCTCGGTTTATTATCATTCAAATTCCTCCTGCCTCACTTTTTGTTTCTGGCTTCAAAAATTTTCCTTACATGCTCAATACTTTGATCTGAGATTATCTTTATCAAACATCAATTTCTCCATAATTCATGACTCAATTGATCGTCATTAGCTCAGCTCTAATCTGAGCTCCAAAGAACAAACTTGTAGTTATCAATCTAGCCAACTCAATTGATGATGTGCCAGCGCAGGACTTCCATTGGTTACTTATAAAAATCTCATTCAAGAGATATTACTGAGTAGCTTTTATCATAACTATAGCCTCTGTCCTTTTCTTTATTCAAGCAATGTCAACTCAATTACCTTGATGAGTGATGTTTCAAAGTGAATTCTAATGCTTAGGAAATTTCAAGGCAACTGTCTTACTTTTTTTCTATCACTCTGATATTTTCCACTTTTCAAACTTCCACAGTTTGAAATTCACTACTTAACATTATACCAATCCACTGGTTTTATATTCCCAGGTTTTCTTTTAATTATTTCTCTAAGATTCTCATTAATCTCAAAAAATGATTAAAAACCCTCAACAAACTTTTCTCTTATTTACAAGCTATATCTTTCCATATTTGGTACAGCTACCAAATTACTATCTCGAGATTATCAATCTCCAATAGTTCTCCTCTCAACATTGGAACTATATGGATAGCTAGAAGTATAAGTTACAATCTTGTTTTATTGTGTCATTACACATTCTTGCCTAAATCAAAATTCTTAGGATGAACCTCTAACTTCTTTCAAAATTTAGGTATCGCCAAGCAAATATTGTAGTCAAACTATGCTTCCACTTTCTTCCCAGGCATCTTTGCATTAAATTTCAAATTGTTACAATTTTCATACTTGAGTTAACTGAATAAATTACATAATGATATTACAGATCCTTGGATCAATCATTTGTAATATTCAATTATTTCAAGTTTACATTTCTCTTTTGTCTTTTGTGTTGAATATAGGACAACCTCATACTATTTCAATCACAATCAAATCTTCCAATTTGCCGTAATATTCAACACTTGTACCACTGATTAACCTTTGAGACTTAACAATGACACATGCAAAATTTGGTCCGAACTAATTTACCATTACCAAATTCAATTATGTATGGTAATTGCTTGTGCATCTTCTAAGTCTTCAAAAATTTTATGTCATTATTGATAACACAATAACAACTTGATTAAAATAGGGGTTTAAACTTTAATACCCTTATTTTAAATATATCCTTAGCTCTGATCATATGACTATGACAATCAGATCTCACTAACTCTTGAGAACCACTGATTCCACTTTATTTTTTAGAATGAGTTTTCAATCTTTGGCATTGAATACTCATTCTCAGTGTTATACGTTATTTTTTAGATTCCTCAAATCCTCATATTCATTGACCACTCATTCTACCCAATTTAGACTCTACTAGTCTAATAGATCAGACTATGATATCTTACCAATTCACTGCTATATTCTAGATTAAACTATCTTTTAGTTTTCAACGGTTTAGATTTTAATTTGTTGAAATTGCATGTCATTCCAATAATGACTCACACCATAATTGGAACGTCTACTTCATAACAACTTATGAAGTATAACTGCATTAGTGATTTCTTAACCTCAAACAAGATTTTTATCTTTAACCACTACTTTGTTTACTGAATAACTTTCATTATTACTCAACTAGTCTTGATACTACTATTAAATCATTTCTCAAAGTGGTCCACCATTTTTTATTTTCCCCCAAAGTTATTTAATAGTCCATTATTTCATAATTCATATTCTCCTAATATACGTCTCAAGGTCTTTATCTAATAGATACTTCTTCATTGACTATTATTTGTCTAATAATATCAGTAAGAACAAAGACCATTGAAGATGCTACTTGGAGAAGAGTTTAATTCAATCTTTGTGACTTTTTTATGTCTTTCCTTTTTATCTCCCTGAGGTTAAGAGTCTCCTGAGCTCTTACCTCCAACACTTTCTTATATCATGATAAATAGATGGACTTCAACCATCTTATTATCGTTCTGGAAAGACACTCTCATATCTACCACGTAGATATAGTATACACAAAAAATAACATATCTTTGTCTTTTATCTTTTGGTTACTTCCTAAAACTATGATAAAAATCCTTTATCAAACCCTAAGCTTATACATAACTCGAGACAACTCTCAAAGTCAATAAACTTAGGTTTTGTTATTAAGGTGATCATAGTACGTTAACTTTAAAGTAGGCTAACATTCACTTCGAACACCATTCAAAAGTAAAATTAGGGTCAAGGCATTGTCCATGTGACCAAATTGTATCACTATTACCACTATATCCCTAAAAGTGATAAATCGTAGACTCTTACTCCAAATTGTATCAAAGTTATTAAATATAACAAAGCCTTTAAACCTAGGCTCGAACCTTTGCTGTAAATTGAGCTCTAACCTAAGCTTTGATACCAAGTTGTAGCATCCCCTAACTCGATTACCTAATTAAGCGCAAATTACCCTTATCTGATTTAACTAGAGCCAGCAGCCTTACCATTTTCACCTGATAAACCCTACTGTATATCGAATATCAAAATAAAACAAATAATAATCGCCAGTAGAAATTGAAAACTTTTTCGATAATCCAAACCACGATATACAGTATTAAAACAAATCGCAATAAACCTTAGTTATATGAATCAACCATCCCTTGTGATATTATAAAACTGTAATTTAATACAAGTATATAAGACAAGGGAAGACTCATTACATCGAAGAAAATATCAAGGGAACATTATGCAATAACAATATGCACCAATGTTAACTAACAAGAATATAGAAAGCATATAATTTAATACATAACAGATGCAAAGCAAATATAATGAACTATTACACCGTGATCCCCATTTTGTTTATAAAACTAGGGTCGATTACCCACCAACGCCATTAATGCGATTGCTAGACTAACATATTGGCCGATATGTTGTCTAGCTCATCCATTAATGCCTAATAGTTCTATTCCAAACCCTCTAATGTGAATGTAATCCACGCAACCTATCAAATTGAGCAGGAGTTATATATAGGCCAAGAAGGGAGCCCAACTCCTATAAACCTATTCTCAAAACTAGGAGTTATAGTTATGTTCACATTACACATCGTTTTCTATTTATTGAAAACCATCACAGTGTACATAATCTCTCATTCCATTCCAACAATTACATGAGCTATATATACTAAATAGCCATGCAAAATTGATAAATAAGCGAATCCGTATCATGTTAAGTCTCTATCCAAATTCTTAACTTTCCTGTCACCTCACACTTTCTCGGTGTTCCCGAACCTATCACCAATTATTTGTACTCAATTTAGGTCTAGTATACTATGACTAGAACCCCTAGATCAGTCCCTAAGTCCTCCAAAAATCCTTTATAAAAATACAGATTATTGTTGTTTCAAGGGTGGGAGAGCGCTTCATCGCTTGGTGGGGCACGCTCCAACAGCCAGATTCATCTTCACTAATGAAGGGGATTGCGCTCCTTTATGAGGTGGAGCGTGCTCCACCCTGTGCTGTCAAACTAGAACACAGGGCACCAGCCACTGTTCTTCACCAATTCACTCTAGCAACAACAATAACACTCCCAAATCATTAGAGAGGACCTCTAATGAGGTTATAACTCATTTTCAATCAACAAAAACACCAATTCACCAAGTTTTTTATCATCACCACGAATTTAAACTTCAACTATCTCAAAAACCAAACTTGCCAAAGTGATGATCGTTGCCTTTCGATGCGTTTAAGCTCCTCAATTCACGTTAGTTCAACTCCCCGGATCAACCTCCTTTGATTCGAATCGAACAGAACCCACCTCTCTGTATTTGATTGATTAAATGATATAAGCTTGAGTTTTTGCTTTTATATATGGGTTTTTCTCGAGATACACGTCACGCTATCTCGAGACCAATCACGTGGTTGATGCGTTAAAGTGACACTACTTGTAATGACACCAAACTTGACACATCAAGCACTTACGCTTCTTTCGAGATGATCAAGTGATCCATATATTTCCATTATTCTTTTATTTTCCAATATATATTTATATATCTATAAACATATAAATATATATACATATATCTTGTGTATTATTCACCAATAAACTCACCGAACGTGCCTACAAGTGTTCTTAAGCGTACGCATTCATGCCACGACCCCTTCATCAAACTTGGTGTCTCTAGTAAATCATTATTTATTGTGTATTTTTTTGTTTTATAGGCTTGTGTATAATCTCCTTATTATACAACAACTTATATATAAATTGATTTAACAATTCAAACAAACACCATACATCATGCAAATGCACACACACGCTAATCGAGGCACACCAGACTTAACCATGAGCCTAACACGATTTAATTAGGATTTGGATTAGTACTAATCACCAACTTAAGGTAACAGGTCGTTGCATAACTTCTTCCTTATTCATAATAACTCATATCGAGGTATAATTGACTAAAAATTTGAAAGTCTGAGTGGGACATATAACTAAATAAATACTTTTATTAATTAAAATAAATAAATGTATATAAAAGCAAGTAAATAATGCAACTTGCATAAAGGCCATGTAAGTAAAAATAACTCGATCACTCCCCCTTAATTGATATCACCTTAGATTTTAAATTCCAAAAATACTTCCAATACAAGAGTCAAAAAGTGAGAGAATAAAAACATATTATACTAACACTAAACTAAATTCTTAATAAAATTAAATAAACAAGAAATAAACATAGAATATGGGTTGCCTACCATATAGCATTTTTGTTTACCATCGTTGCTCGACTTAACCTTCTAAAATCAGTTTAGATCTCTAAACTTAAATTTAGGGTTTTTACACTAGTGCCATTCTAGAGAGTAAATGTTCGGCCATTAATTGTCAGAGTAATTATTTTATTTAGATGTCCATTATAGCATGAGTAGTGGCTAAGAAAGGTCGTCCTAATATTTAAAGAGGATCTTAATTGATAAAGTGTAGCATTACCAAGAAGTCTGTGGGTACGGTGTTGTTGTCCACTTGAACTGACACATCCATGACCACTCTTGTTGGTTGAATTGAAGTTATATCCGGTAAAGAGAATCGTTCAAAAGCAAGTGAATTCAACTCTTATCGGGTTTACAGAAAGATGTGTAGGGGCATAAGATTTGCATTCGAGTTTGTATCACATTGAGCTATGTAGTTTCAAGCCCATTTGATTTTAATGTGCAAGTGTATGCCTCCAAGGTCATTATGTTTTATAGGATTCAAGTCCAGCTTTTTCCTTTTCTTATTGCACTTTGATCTTGAAACTACTGGCTTATTACTAATTTTTCCTTTCTCTGGTTGCTTAACTCTCCATTCTTGAGTTACTTTGTTCTTTTTTTAAGTGTCTTCAACTGTTTCTTTCTTTGAAATCCCTTTAATGGTTTCCATTGCTACTGCATTAATTTCATAAATGTTAGCATTAAAGTTATCATAATAGTCTAAATCTAAAAACTCATTATCATCTATTTCATTTTCAAATAATTCATCATATTTTTCATAAGTGCCATAGTTAAGTTTGTTGTTAATCTTGAATTTAGCAATCTTATCTTCAAGCTCAACAGACATTTTCCTTCATAAATATTTAACTTGGTCCGGGTGTCTTTAGAAAAGGTCTACCTAATAGTATAGGTCATGGATGTGTTGTAGCATCTCTCATTTCCATGATATAAAAATCAGCTGGATATACTAAATCATGTACTTATACTAGGATGTCTTCGAATAATCCATACAGTCTAATAATGGTGTTGTTTGCTAAAGTAAGATTAATAGGAGTAGTGGTTAACGATCCTATTTTCAATTATTCGTAAAGTTTAAGTGACATAACATTATTTGATGACCCAAGATCACACAAACCAAATTCAATAAAAAAAATTCATATGATGATTGGTATGACAAACATTCCTACGTCCAAACATTTCTTAGGCATTCTTGTTGAAGATAAAATCTTTGGTTCTAAATTTCTAGTAATTTCTAATTTTCTAAATGGTTTAGATATGTCATCTTTAGGTTCTTCCTCCCTAGCATTTGCTAATCATTATGAAACGATAGAATTAGAATGCACATCTTTGTTTAACTTATAATTATCATTTATTTTATCTTGTTTAGCTAATTCAAGATTTTATAAATATTTTTGTAGGCTTCTATTTTCGCTAAATACCAAGGGTATAGTCTATCGTGAAAAGTGTATATTTTAATTGCTCGACCATCCATTCCCTAGTGAAAATGACATTTGACATCATTTCCTCTACTTCTTGTTCTATTGTTTTAAATATCTTAGTTTTCTTCTTACCTCTTTTTGGTGTCTTTTATTGCATATTTGTTTCTTTTCATTTTCACAAAATAAAACATTAACTGGTGCTTCATTAGTAGTGTTCATAGGTTGAGTTGTTGTTTTCACTTGATTGCTTAATATGTTGATTTGTAGAGTCATTTGACTTAATTTTTTTTTCAACTCATTAATAGTTGTATTGGTTTTAATTTGATTTTATGGAATTTGTGTAAAGTTTTGATGACTTTGAGTCATAAAGTTGTATAATATTTGTTTTAGGTTAAGTTGCATGTGTTGAATAGTTTGTTGAGGTTGTTGCATTATTGAAGGTTGTGTTGATGCTCTTGGTCTAAAAGTGATATAGTTTTGATTTTATGAACCATCACTAAGAGTTGAATTTGATTTTTCAGTGTTACAATTGTTGTTATATTGGTTTTTAGGCAAACCAGAAAATTGGTTCATAACCGCATTGACTTCCTCATTATTTTCTTCTTGTAGGCATCTCTAGAATGTGTAACTTCCTTACAAAATCAACATGGTTTAACTTGATTTTTCTTTCTTTTTGTAGTTTATTAACCATGTTATATAACTCTTCAAATTTTTCATCTAATTTATTACTTGTGCTATTATTAACTTCATAAATTTCTTTCTTGATATATCGGTCTTTTCACTATATTGTTTAGATTGTTTAGTCATTTTATTGATAGCTTCTTTTGCTAAAGTTGGTGTAACATTGAATAATAATCCACCACATACGGTATCCAATAGTCTTTGTTCAAGATGATTTAGTCCTTCATAGAAGTATTCTAGTAAAGCTCTTTGAGTGTATCCATGTTGTAGACAAGATGAAATTAATTTTTGAAATCTATCCCAAAATTCATTAAAGTTTTCATCGTCTCTCATTTTCTCGACTGTGATTTTGTTTTCTACAAGTAATAATTTTTTTTGTAGCCATATATTGAACCAGGAAAGCTTCTAAAATTTTAGCCCATTTGGTTATCGAGTCTTGAGGGTGGTAAAACAACCAATCTTATGCTTGATCTTTCAATACAAAAGGAAAAAGCTTTAAGTTTGAGTCGTTTAAACGTTCATTCTTTAGGTTTCATCTCATTGAGTTTGTGTTGATTTGCCCTTATAAATTTTGTTGGGTCTTCATTGTCCTTACCATAGAAGTTAGGTAGAGCACTAATGAATCCATATATAAGTTCGAATTCGGGAAACCCATCAAGATAGGCAATACATATTAGTTCATAAGCAGTGACATTTTGATTAGCTTGCCTAAAAGTAAATTCTCTATTATCATTATAATAATAATAATAATTATTATTATTATTATTATTGGCTTCCATTATGGTAGTTTGGTGTCCTCTACATTGTTGTCTTAAATTACGATTAAATGTCTTATCTACCTCAGGATCAAACGAATGTAAAGATCTTAAGGAATTAGAACGAAGAAGTGGATAGACCATACAACGTTTAAAACTCCTAAGAAATTATTTTTAAATCCTCGGTAATGGCGCCAAGAATTGACATATGTCGACCGTGTACAATAATTTCCCCTTTTATATTATACTTCAATTATTTTGTAGCAGTGGTAAGTGAGAATCATCTCCATGGGGATTTATCAAATCTCTCTACTATAAAGGACTTCTAAAACTTTTAATTATTTTTATATATTAATAATGATAATTCAACTAACTAATAAATAACTATAATATAATAATAATTAACTAACATGATCCAGAATCACAATCAATCAAATAAATCAAATTCAATAAGAAATAAATATCCAAAACAATGAAACCCAAATTCAACACTAGATTTAAATCTCAAATTCACATAGGATATTTAAATGGTGTTTCTCCTTCAAACAATCCTAGTTACCGTTGGGGCATGTGCTCTAGGTCGATCTACAAACATTATCTATCTTATGATTTTAGTTAATAAAATAGAGGTTTTCATTTGATGTTTTATTATAAGTAATTGCATGTTCCCCTTATAATAAGATCCATGGGTATTTGTTCAAATATCCTAAATGTTTTTAGTTAGTCATTATACTAGGAACTATAATGAATTAAGACTAACGTAAATCTTGATTGATGGTCATGTGATGATCATGCATATAGAGATATGAATCAAGTTCATGTGTACTTGTTAGGGAATAAGGTACTGGACCGACCCGCTATAAGAACACCACATGGATTAAGTCATAGATGTTACTCATGATAGGTATATCATTTAGTCCTTCGACATAAGATTACCATAGACTTCAATACTTAGAGAATACTAGGAGCTTCGTAATTTGACACAATCAAACATTGTCTTTAACCGGGTGATTATAAAAATTGTGATTGGTTATCATGTGAATAATATGTAAAGTTGTGTAATCAAGATAGAGTTTTCCCTTTTATATGAAGAGATATATCAATGGATCCCTCGATATGTTAGATTGTTATATAGCCATGTCTAAGTGAATTGATATGATCAATGTCACTTGGATGTTTTCAGTCTACCTAAAGATCGAGACTAGTACAATTGAACATTAATGGTGACTTTCCATACCTTATGTTTAATCAAACGATATCGCACGACAAAAAGATATGATATATGTTATTCATTAGGTTGTATCAATTTTGATATTTATGCTACTTGGGTAGTCATAATGTCTTACTAGAGCCCGCCTAAGACTTGTGTACCAAAATAATTTTGGTTCACTGCCAACGTCACATGAACTTATTAGGTCACACACAAAAAATGACTTTGCACAATTTCAATTAGGACGGAATAATGAGTTTTATATGATAAAATTCATGACATTAAATCCCTTATGATTTGTTATATGATAACTTATTAATAAGGGCGCATGTGTAATTTGCTTAAACTACCTAAATACAATAGTTGTATTACGAATAGGATTTTAAGCGAGGGCTTATCTACACATATAAATAGAGGTTGAAACCCTAAAATAAAATAAGATTTTTGTTTTTGCTATTTTTGAGTTCTCTTGATTTTTGGAAAGAAAGCAAAAAAGTTTTTCAAACTCTCTTAGGGCTAGCACTCTAAGTTGTGGTCACTATTCATGTATGGATTTTCGATAGAGGACGCGCACTTGAACGTCTTGGAGATTGATCAATTAGAGAAGGAAGTGAAGGATTAAAGTATGGTTTGCTTTTGTAGATCTAGTTTAATAGACTTAATTTTCGATCCTGTTTGGGTTTTTCAAAAAAAATTGAGTTTTCCACAGAGTATGAACCCTAAAACCCAATAGTTACTATTTTAATTAGCTAATGACACCACATATCACATATATATTTGCAACTATGCATACAATACCTAAATCCATAATTAAGATTAATAGATATTAATATATTGAATCAGTGAATCAAAGAATACAATTAGGTTTAAAGCATTAAGCCCATATTCATCTAATCATAACTACATTGCAAAACAAATATAGTTCATGTTCGGACTTTGTTTATATCAAACTAACTACTCACTCATAATGGTAAATAACATTGCAATAATATAAATAAAAACTCATAATTGAAAATGCCACTTAATTAAAATACTAGAATCTTCGAAAGCAATGAAACAATAAACAATCACTCCAAGAACAACCAAGGCTTATAGGGCTTTAAAGTACGATCAAGGGCAATTGCTTAGTGTTCTTATTTATAGTATTATAAGTAGCAAACATCCCAAAATAACTCAAACAACTTATAGTTATCCAAAATTCCTAAGATCTAGCTTAGCGATTTGAAGCACTGGTCCTTTTTCGTATCCACTAATTTAGCTAACGATTTTGGTGTCTCCCAAAATTGCTTAGAATCATTGGTTCATTTCTAGTTCTTATTTGCTTCCTTGGTGATAATTCTTCATATACTTCTTCCACTTAATTAATTCCTTCAAAATCTTCCTTTTTTCTTTCATTTCTTCATATTCCCCTTTTATTACCTAAAACATCAAAAATAAGAGAAACCACGATGTAATATAGTGTTTTAAATCTAAAATCATCCTAAAATGAATTATAAAACATATTTAATTTTTTACTTATTAGTACTTGTTCAAGGGTACTCAATCGTGTATTATAGAATATAGTTTGGGCCTGCAGATGTTTTAGGAGTTATATTTTGAGGGACATGTGGGGGTGACTGTACATTTGATTTGATGAGTTTATGATGACCCCTTCTCAAATTAGGGCACCGCACAGCCTAATCCTATCATTAAGCTCAAATCTCACCATGTAAGACTTAACAAGGAATTAGTTAGCCTTTCTAAAACCTTTTAATTTCCCAATTAATTTTTCAAATAAACAAATGCCTATCTTATGTCAATTAATTAATCAGAGTTAATTAAATTTTTACTTAAAAGTCTATTCAGTGGAAGTCTTAACAAATTAGCGCAATTTTTTAACATGATAGCTAACAATTATGAAAAAATCAGGAAATAAAGATCACATGCATATATATAATGAAATGATGATAATATGTCATGTGTCTGGTTAGAGTACTATCTCTCAACCCATAATACATACAACCTAAAAGTACAAGAAAGCCATATAAAAGTCATACAATAAAATAGTAAACCTATAAAATTCGGTGTAGCTCATTGGCTCAGAGGTAGTCGTCGGTCTTCTCTTTGTCTGGTCTAGTACTTGATGGATCTGCACCCGCCATTATAAAAGGACGGTGAGTATAAGAAAGTATAAAGTAACACTGAGAGATGTTTGTTCACATTCCCAAATATGCAACAAGTATCTAAAAGCATGATAATAGCAACTATGCTGAAAGGAGAACATGCAAATAGATACTTTAGTTAAGCAAAATGAAACTAACACTCAGCTAAGTAGTAATGATCTAGGGTCGGCCGACCATGATCTTCATCACATCAGCCTTTCTACCATATAAGGATGTAGTTGAGCTCTACATCTCAGTAAAGGTATGAGCAGTTCTCTTTGCCTTTATAACTATCCCAAGTGCTAGTCACCTGCGATGTATACTTTCCAACAACCCTAAGTCTTATAACTCGTGAAGTCACCCAAGTTGTACTTGCCAACAAACTCGAGTCACATACCTGTGATGTCAACCAAGTTATAGTGGAGAGATCCCAACATCCCTGGATAGACTAGTGACCCCCGTGCGCGCAACCTATCTCTTTAGTGTAATGGTCTTAGATACAAGAACTACTTTCATATTTGAAGAGATAACATGATTTGAGAATCCAACAAAGCAATTTCATATCTAATGCACAATGGAAATAGTTTTACAACACTATATAACATCTACCTAATAGCATGCTATTTCATTTGACTATATTTATAACAATCAAAAATGACATAGCACGTGATTTGGTTTCAATAAAACCATTTAATCAACCTTATGAAATGAGAAAGGAAACAAGTCATGGTATGTGGAGTACAATAGCGAATCAGTCCAAATGACTGGAAATGAAAAAATAAATAGGAATGAAATGTAAATAAATATCGTAATCAGTTTACTTACAATCTACGCAAATTCCTAAGCTAATTCGACCTTCCGACACCTCGATACTCATTTCCAAACCCCCAAAACCTTCTGTAGGTTCACAATATCATATAACATGTTTTTTAATGTGTTTGAACCTTTACTTAGGGTATTACACTTGTTTATGGTGTTTAGGTAAATTTAGAAAATTGCATATTTTTATGTTGTCATAGCACCTAGCGTGCTGGATGATTTGATTAGTGCGCTAGTGGTCTCATTAGCGCGCTACTGAATTTCTCTAGTGTGCTATCCGAAGTTAACGTGCTAGCTGACCTACCTAATGCACTATGTGCGAAAAAACCCAAAATTCTATAATTAGAATTCTGAGTTTTCTCTACACATAGGCTACCCCAAATACCTTAGGAACCCTCTTGAACACCTTCAGAGCCCTAAAACATCAACAACAACATAAAAACAGCCCTACATATCACAAAATTAATGAATTCATCAAATTAAGTTAAATAAATTAGTGTGAATGAATTACCTAGTTGATGTACACTGGCTTGATCAACTCCTACACCTTCAAATCACCAAACCAACTAATCTTCTCAAAATTCTCTACTTCACCAGAAAGTCTCCTTACCTCCTAAGCTTTTGAAATGAAAGAGTATGAGTTGCATGAGTTGATCTTGAGCTACATATGAAATGGATATGGTTGATTAATAGCCATTGATATTCATGTCCACACGTATCTCGAGACTTATCTAAAGGCATATACATTGATACATTTCCTACTTACCTCCATTATCTTTCTCTAAGTAACACTAATTTGTACTCAATTAGTTTCTAGATGTTTCAACACGTATTTCGATGATCGTCACATGGCTATTGTCTTAAAATGCTCACCATTGTAAATTAAATTTAAAATCAACCGTAGCCACTTTAAAATCACTATTTAAGTTATAATAAACTAATACCAACTTACCATTATCACTCTCTACCTTGATCTCATGTCAGCACGCATCTCAACACGCATCACCTGTAACGACATGTTACCCTAAGCTGGTGATTAGTACTAATCCAAATAGTAATTAACTCGAGTTAGGCTCAGGGTTAAGATCGACAGACCTCGATTAGCGTGTGTATGCGTTTGTTTGATGTTTAATGCTTGTTTGGATTGTGAAATTGAAATATAAATAAGTTGTGTACAATAACGCATTATATTCAAACCTATAATTGATAAAATACTTTATAATCCATGAATTATCGGTACACCGTGAGCGACGAGGGAGTCGTGGCATGAATGTGCATGCTCGTGGCTACATGTGAGCATGTTCGGTGGATTTATTGGTGAAGATATACATGAGTTATATATATTTATATATAAGGATATACATAAATATATATATATATATATTGAAATTAAAAAGGAAAATGAAATTATATGGATTGTTTGATCTTCTCGAACAAAGCGAAAGTACAAGAAGTGTCAAAGTTAGTGTCACGATAACACGTGTCACTTCAACACATCAACGACTCAATCAATCTCGAAATGACGCGATGCGTGTCTCAAGGAAAATCTATATATCTAAATCAAAATTTGATGTTTATCAACTAATTCATTTGACAAATGAAGGCCAAGGGCTGGGGTTTGAAATCAATCAAGACAAGTTGTTCGAGGTGCGAAATCAAGCTTAGTTGAGGAGCTTAATCAATCAAAAAGCTTGTGAGCATCATATAGATATAATTTTTTTTAGTGTTTATCAAATTTGGGATTGATGGTAATGTTAGGATTGTTGTTGTTTAAGTTGTTTATTGATCAATTATGGTCTCTCACCTCACTAGAGGTTGTTCTCGATCAATTTTAATGAGTATCGCGGCTGTTTGGGATATTTTGGAGGTGATTTGTGTCAAATTAGATCAGCAAAATTGTCCTGCAATTGCAAGTACAGTGCGCATAGCACGCTAGGCTTTAGCCATTGCACGCTACTCATACTAGGAGGATGAACTGACAAGCAGGTAGTGCACTATCCATATCAGGTAGCGCGCTACCCACACTTAGATCAATGCTAAACTGACTAGAAACTGGGTGGTTTTCAAGAGCTTTAGGGACCATTTTAGGAGTTTTAATACAGTAAAACGAACCTATATTAACTACAGTTGGTCTATGATAGGTGTTGATTACCTAGGAGAGAGTTATTGACCTGAAAAGTTAGGAAATTGGACGAGGACTTAGACCGAGGTAAGTATGAATTTGCTTATTTATCAATATTGCCTGGCCATTTAGTATATATAGCTCATATAGTTGTTAGAATGGAATGGGGGACTATTTATACAATGATTTTTTTTAATAAAAGGAAAACGGTATTTACTGTGATTCACGATAGTAAGATCCTGGAATTGAGATGAGGTGATATAGGAGATGAGTTAGCTTCCCAACCTATATGTAACATCCTACTAAGTTTATATAGGTGGTGTGGGTTACATTTACACTAAAGGGTTTAGGACAGAACCATTGGACATTAATCGATTAGCTAGACATCATAACGGCCATTATGTTGGTCTAGCACTCGTATTAATAGTGTCGTTGGGTAATCGACCCTAGTTTTACGAGATAAATGGGGATCATAGTGTAATAGTCCAAATTACTTGCTTTGCGTCTAATTATGTATTGAGTCTATATGTTTTTCAAATTCTTGTTAGAAATCATTAGTGCATGTTGTTATTGCATGATATCCTTGTTTACAATATGGAATGTTGATGAATAGTATAGATCCTTACTTATTGAGCAAGTTGGAGTGCTCATCCAAATTAACTATTTCAAGTTCACAACAAGGCGCTTCGACTAAAAGGAAAGAGAAGATTTAGGAGTTTCATTTCTTATCTTTGATATAATGAACCTTCTTGTATTAATAAACTCTGTTTGACTTATTTTGATGTATATAAATAGGGTCAGGGTGATTTATATATGGGTCCAGGTTTTGATAAACTTTGTATTTTCGTATGTTTGTATATATCAAAAAAGTTTTAAATTTTTTGTTGCGTAATACTTTGATGTATTATCTCGATATGAATATACAGGTTGAGTTTATCAGGTATAGATGAAGAGGTCGTTGGCTTAAGTTAAGTCTTGCAGGATTAGCGGGCTTGATTAGGGTTTCTGGCCTGGCATTTCCCATAATCGGGATAGGGGATGTCACAGCTTGGTATCAAAGTCTTAGTTTTATCACTTTTAGAAGTAAAGTGGTAATGTTGATACAGTGTGGTTTCATGAATTAGGCTTTAAACCCTATTTCATTTTAGAATGATTTCAAATTAAATGATAGCATAATCAGTCATGCCAAAATCTAAGTTTATTGACTTTGAAATATGTCTCGAGTCACGAATAAACTTAGGGTTTGATAAACAGTTTTCATCATGTTTGGGGGGAAATGAAAATGAAAGTACTATTATACGTTATTTGCTGCGCAAATTAATATATATTACATAGTTATGATTTCCTTGAATTGTCTAAATGTTACCTGATGATCTTATCTCTCCTTTGACCACATAATCTAATGGTGGATTAAGGGGAGGGATTACAATGGTTGAAACCTTAGGGTAATAGGGAGATAAAGGATCAGTGGAAATCTAGAATGAAGTAGTAAATGAAATAGTTAATAGAGTCTCGGCCAAGTTAATGGTGATGTTGATGGCTCAGATGGGACCACCAGTACAATGACCTAATGCACAACCTGCAACCAATCCTAAGGTTAGCAAAGCTGGAGGAGGAGCTGAGATAGTAGCAGCTCCAGTTCAGCCAATAGTTCCACAGGTTCAAGTACCATAAATAGTTTCCAAAGTGCTAGAGAATTCTGAGAAGGCCACATTTCTCAAAATTCGTTAGGAATTCATGAAATATGATATTATGAGGATCAATGGCACTATGGAAGAAGGGATGGCTGAGACTTGGATATTGGAAATGGAGCAACATTTTGTTCCGTCGATGTTGATGACCAGTTTAAGGTTAAACTGGCCACTTTTTTGTTGATAGACTTTACAAGGAAGTGGTGAAATTCCTTAGAGAAAGAAGGGAAGATTCTTACGATGTAGCTGCAGTTTTGGATAGTATTTTATAGGCAGTACTACACCATTTGCATAAGGACAGGCTCATGTAGTGCGGAGGCAGACCCAGAGGCCAACAAGAGACTAGTGGAAGGTATATTAAATATTTATGGTCAAGATATGGATACTTTAATTGATGCTAGTTCTACAGTTTCATTTATTGTTGGAGCAATGGTTGATGAATTAAAATTGAAACCTGTCGGAGCCGATACATTTTTTTTATTTTTGAGCACAGCGGAGTGAGTTAGAAAGTTTATCTTAACTTGATTTGTGATACATGTATAGTAAAAGTTAGGGAGTATGAACTACCAATCGATTTGAGGGTGGAGTTCCTGGAATTTGATGCATTACTAGGGATGGATAGGTTATCAGAATATCATGCCAGTATCGAATGTTTCCATAAGACGATGATCTTTCACATACCTAACCTCTCTGAAATTATAGTCTATAAAGGCTATAATCCTTCACGATTCGCAACTCATGGAAGGGAAGCTACACCTCGAGATTTAGAAGTTATGGTGAGAATTGTTACCTTTGGAGAGCCTGGACAGGAACTTAAGGTTAATGAGATACCCGTGTTTTATGAGATTTTAGAAGTTTTTCCATCTGACTTGCTTGGATTACCGCCCCACGTGTCATTGACTTCATCATTGATCTTATTCCTGGTACTAAACCTATATTTATTCCTCCGTACAGTATGGCATCGAAGGAGTTGCGTGAGTTGCAGACTCAGCTTAAGGAGTTGCTTCAAAAAGGGTTTATCCATCTTAGCATATCACCATGGGGAGCACCTACTCTTTTTATGAAGAAGAAGGATGGAACCCTACGAATGTGCATCGATTATAAATAGTTGAATCGGGTGACTATTAGGAACAAATATCCATTGCCCGAGATTGATGATTTGTTTGATCAGTTGAAGGGTTCCAGATATTTCTCAAATATTGATTTGAGGTTTGGTTATCAACAACTAAGAATCGGGGATGAGGATATCTCAAAGACAGCTTTCAATAATCAGTATGGGCACTTTGAGTTTATAGTGATGTCATTTAGGCTCACTAATGTTCCTTCCATGTTCATGGATCTGAAGCATAAGGTGTTTAAACCCTATCTTAACCAATTTATCATTGTGTTTATTGATGATATTTTGATATATTCAAAGACTACGGAAGAGCATTCGCACCACCTCAGAGTTACATTACAGACTTTGAAAGATAATCTGTCGTATGCCAAGTTTAGTAAGTGCAAATTTTGGTCTTCAGAGGTCAAATTTCTTGGACATGTGGTTAATGTTGAAAGTATATCTGTTAATCCAGCGAAGGTTAAGGCAATCAGGGATTGGCCTACTCCTACCACGGTGTTAGAGATTCGGAGTTTTTCGGGGTTAGCGGGTTATTACAGATGATTGTCGAGGGATTCTCTAGTATTGCTTTGCCAATGACTTGGCTAACACAGAAAGATGTCAATTTTACATGGTCGGATGAGTGCAAAACTACTTTCAAGGAGTTAAAAGATAGATTAATTACAATATTATTCTTACATTACCTGAAATGGGGAAGGAGTTGGTTATTTATACTAATGCTTCTTATTCAGGCTTGGGTTGTGTGCTAATGCAGGAAGGCAGGGTTGTTGCTTATGATTTGAGGCAAATCAAGATTCATGAAAGAATTTATCCAGTTCAGATCTTGAGTTAGCTGTAGTGGTTTTTGCCTTAAAGATTTGGAGGCAGTATCTGTACAGAGAGAGGCTCACAGTATTTTCATATCATAAGAGTTTGAAATACTTATTTTCTTATAGTAAATTGACCATGAGACAGTGTAGGTGGCTTAAGTTTCTTAAGGATTATGATTTCACTATGGAGTACAACCCGGGCAAAGAAAATGTGGTTGTTGATGGCTTGAGTAGGAGAAAAATAGGCAAATAGAACGTAGCTACTGCTAGAGCTTCTCAATTCACACTTCTTGAGGAAGCTTTAGTAATGATGATTCGTGAAAGACCAACTGGCACATCATCAACTAAGAAAGCTAATTCCAGAGCTATTAATCTATTCTTATGTGCTCATATTCGAGCTGAACCGGAGATGATTCAACGGGTGGTTGATAGTTAGAAAGTTTATCAAAAATATGTAACACATTGGGGGTTAGCAGCTAGTATAGATCATCCTGATTGGTCAGTTTCTGATGACGGGCATTGCGATTCAGGGATAGATTATGGATTCTAGCTCAAGATCAACTGAGGCAGAAATTGCTACGGGAATCTCATCAACCTCCTTACTATATTCATCCAGGTAACACTAAGATGTATCGTGATATGAGACGTGTTTATTGGTGGTCGGGAATGAAGATTGACATTGTTGATTTCTTAAAGAGATATGAGATACGTCAATAAGTTAAGGCTGAACATAAGAAACCTGGAGGGTTATTGCATTCGCTGCCTATCCCTGAGTGGAAATGGGAACATATATCGATGAATTTTGTTTTTGGTCTACCTCTGAGTCAGTGCAAACATGATGTTGTTTGGGTTGTAGTTGACAGATTGACAAAATCTACACATATCTTACCACTTTCTATGCGAGATCCTCTTGACCAACTATGTGAGGTGTATATACGGGAGGTATTGAGATTTCACGGGGTTCCATTTATATAGGTATCTGAGATTCACATACAGGTCGTGGAGTGAATTACAAAGGCAGCTTGTGCTTAACCTCGGTACGACATACCTTACTCGGACTGACGGACATACTGAGCGGTTAATATTGATACTTGAGGATATGTTTCAAACTTGTGTCTTGGAGTTTGGAGGTAACTGGGAAAAATATATTCCTTTGTGTGAATTCTCTTATAATAATAGTTATTAGACTAGTATCGGAATGGGACCATTTGAGGCGTTGTATGGTCGGCCTTGCCGATCGCCGGTGTGTTGGGCAGAGGTTGAAGATACAGTTTTATTAGGGCCAGAGTTGATTCAGGACTACATAAAAAGGATACAGTAGATTCGCCAGCATTTAACTACAATACAACTGAGACAAAAAAGATGCGCCGACAAACATCATAGGTTTTTGGAGTTTTAAGAAAATGATTTTATCTTATTGAAAGTCTCACCTACGAAGGGTTTATATAGATTTGGGTTGCGAGTTAAGCTAGCTCCAAGTTATATTAGGTCGTCCAGAGTACGGGAAAGGATTGGTCCTATAACTTATAGGTTAGAATTACCTCATCAGCTTGTCGAAGTTCATAATATTTTTCATGTATCTATGCTACAGAGACTCAATTCACTCCAAGAATTGATTGGAATGAATTTGATCTTTGAGAACACTTATCTTACGATGAGCAACTGATTCAGATACTTAATCATAAGATTCAGACGCCGAGAACCAAAGAGATTCCTTTAGTTAAAGTGAAATGGCAATTTCATGGAGATGAGGAATTAAACTGGGAGTGGGAATCCTACATGAAGGAGCAATTTCCCGTTCTCTTCGAGAATACAGGTAATTTTATGTTTCCTTTAATTTCGAGGATGAAATTACTTTAAATTGAGGAGACTGTAACGGCCTGTTACACTAAGCTGGTGATTAGTACTAATCCAAGTAGTAATTAACCCGAGTTAGGCTCGGGTTAAAATCGGCATACCAAGATTAGTGTGTGTGTGCGTTTGTTTGATGTTTGGTGTTTGTTAGGATTGTGAAATTGAAATATAAATAGGTCGTGTATAATAACGTGTTATACAAAAACCTATAATTGATAAAATACATTATAAGCCATGAATTATCGGTACACAGTTAGCGATATGGGAGTTGTGGCATGAATGCGCACACTCATAGCTACACTTAGACATGTCCGGTGGATTTATTTGTGAATAAATACGTGAATTATATACATTTATATATAAGGATATATAAATATATATATATATATATATATTGAAATTAAAAAGAAAAATGAAATTATATGGGTTCTTTGATCTTCTCGAACGAAGCGAAGTACAAAATGTGTCAAAGTTAGTGTCACGATCACATGAGTCACTTTAACACATCAATGACTCGATCAATCTCAAAATGACGTGACGCGTATTTCGAAGAAAATCTATATATAAATCAAAAGTTGATGTTTATCAACTAATTTATTTGATAAACAAAGGCCAAAGGTTGGGGTTTGAAATCGATCAAGACAAGTTGTTCGAGGTGCGAAATCAAGCTTAGTTGAGGTGTTTAATCAATCAAAAAGCTTGTGAGCATCATATAGGTATAATTTGTTTTAGTGTTTATCAAAGTTGGGATTGATGGTGATGTTATGATTGTTGTTGTTTAAGCTGTTTGTTGATTAATTATGGTCTCTCACCTCACTAAAGGTTGTTCTCGATCAGTTTTAATGAGTATTGTGGCTATTTAGGATGTTTTGGAGGTGATTTGTGTCAAATTGGATCAGCATAACTATGTTGTTGTTGCAGGTTTGGTGCGCATTGCGCGCTAAGCTTTGTCCATAGCGTTATGCGTACAGGGATAATGAACCGACATGCAGTAGCACGCTATCCATGTCAGGTAGTGCGCTACCTACACCAAGATCAATGCGGAACTGATTGGAAATTGGGTGGTTTGTCGAGAGCTTTAGGGAGTGCTTTAGGAGTTTTAATACAGTATAATGGACCTTTATTAACTACAGTTGGTCCATGATAGGTGTTGGTTACCCGAGAGAGAGTTATTGATCTAGAATGTTAAGAAATTAGACAAGGACTTAGACTGAAGTAAGTACGGATTCACTTATTTATCAATATTGCCTGGCTATTTAGTATATATAGCTCATATAGTTGTTAGAATGGAATGGGGGACTATTTATATTGTGATTGTTTTCAATAAAAGGAAAACAGCGTTTACTGTGATTTACGAGAGTAAGATCCTGGGATTGAGACGAGGTGATATAGAAGATGGGTTAGCTTCCCACCTATATGTAACATCATACTCAGTTTATAGGTGGCGTGGGTTACATTTACACTATATGGTTTAGGATAGAACCATTGGACATTAATCGATTAGCTAGACATCATAATGGACATTATGTTGGTCTAGCACTCGTATTAATAGTGCCAATGGAAAATCGACCATAGTTTTACAAAATAAATGGGGATCACAGTGTAATAGTCCAAATTACTTATTTTGCATCTGATTATGTATTGAATTTATATGATTTTCATATTCTTGTTAGATATTATTGGTGCATATTGTTATTGCATGATATTCTCATTTACTATATGGAATGTTGATGATTAGTATGGATCCTTACTTTTTGAGCAAGTTGGAGTGCTTACCCAAATTAACTATTTCAGGTTCACGACCAATCACTTCGACTAAAGCGAAAGAGAAGATTTAGGAGTTTCATGTCTTTTTTTTTATATAATGAACCTTCTTGTATTTATAAACTCTATTTGACTTATTTTGATGTATATACACAAGGTTGGGGTGATTTATATATGGGTTCATGTTTTGATAAACTCTGTATTTTTGTATATTTGTATATATCAATAAAGTTTTAAGTTTTTCGCTGCGTAATACTTTGATGTATTATTTCGATATGAATATATAGGTTGAGTTTATCAGGTATAGACAGAGAGGATGTTGGCTCTAGTTAAGTCTTGCAGGATTAGTGGGCTTGATTAGGTTTTATGTTGGGCATTTTTCCTAATTAGGATAGGGGATGTCACATCACCACTCACGTCTCGACACCTAAACATAAGTAGGAGTGACTTAGTAGTCTACACATATACAATATACTAGGCATACACCATAATAAATATAACATATACTTCGGCTACATTGCCTCAGTTTCGACACGTATCTCGATGCGGGTCCCATGTCATGGGTCACTGATCCTGATTAAAAGATTAAACTAAAATTTAGAAACTTAGGCCGTAACAGAGTCGGTCTTATTTTTTGCCATCTATGCAGAAAGAAGTTGATCAGTTAGGATTTGCCAAACTTTAAAAGGCAAGGCTACTAATGTAGGCTTATACTGACCTCTTCCGATTCCTTCAATACCTTTTCAGATATTAGCATGGATTTTTCCTTGGCTTACCTCGAACTTAACGAGGGTGTGAATCTATAATTGTCATTGTTGACAATTTTTCAAAGATGACATATTTTATTATATGCGAGAAGACTACTAATGCAATGAATGAGGTTATATTTTTCTTTCGGGAGGACTACAAATTGCATGGTTTGTGTACATCTATTGTTTCGAGATAGACACACTAGATTTATTAGTCATTTTGGAGAAGTTTATGGAAGTTGGTGAACACTACACTCGGTTTCGTCAGTGCTTATCATCCATAGATGGGTGGTTAGTTTAAGGTGGTTAATCGCTCTCTAGGTAATTTATCGTGCGCAGTCTTATGGGGGACAATATTCGTCAATGTGATATCAAATTAGTGGTAGAGTTTGCGTATAATCATGTCCGGAACAAAAGTTCATGTTTATGTCCTTTTGAGATCGTGTATCATCTTATTCCTTGGTGTCCGATTGATCCTGCTTCTATTCCTACTTCTGGTAGAATACATGTCAAAGTTGAAGATTTTTTTGACAATTCGCAAGATATTCATAAAACTACTCAAGACAAATTGGTTTATTCCATTGCAAAATACAAGCAAGATGCAAAATAGAAACGTCGTCATGTTGAGTTTGAAGTTGGCGACATGGTTAGGGCTATTCTCTAAAGATTGCATGTCTGTGCATAAGTATCATAAGTTGTCTAAGTGATATGAGACGAATTCCTTGTGTGGAATTAAGTGGGGAGAAATATTTTTCCGCGGGGATTCTCCACGAGAATCTCTACGTGCATTCGCAATGGAGAATTAAGTGAGAAATTAGAAAAAAAAAACTCCCCACGAAGATTTTCATCCCACAAGGATCAAACGAGGCAGGGATGAGGATGAATATTTATCCTCGTATGGGGGTGGAGATGGAAATTAAGGGTGAGTTCTTAAATGGGGGTAGGGATGGAGACCTTATCTCCATCCCTTACTCGCCCCATTTGCATAACTATGTCTATCCATTGAACGTTTAGTAAGCTTAAAAATTACTCCTTGTGAAATTGTAATTAGGAGAAAATTTACATCTCAAAGTGGCGAGGATTGCTCTTGAGGTTGTAATAAAAAAATGACAACAAACAATAATTTTGTAAGTTAAATTTTATTTCTTTTTAAGTGTTTAGTTCATGTTTTATTGATGATAGCATATTGTTTTTTACCACAATCTCATGATATATTGCTTTATTCGATTTCTATGTTTGATTAAATCCATTAAATTTACAATAGTTTAAAAATATTTATCTTTAATCTTTTCAGTGGCATTATTTTTTTTTTAAGAATCATTATTATTTTATAATATTATCTTTATTTTTCAAGGAAAATCATAGGTAGGTATATAGTCACCAGTCACCACCTTTAGAAATTATCTTTAAAAGGCATTGATTAATAAACACAAAATATAGTACTAGCAGAAGAAGAGAGAGAACCGAGGATAGCATACAAATAAATAATTTCTAAAAAAAAAATGTATTTTTCTCAAATTTATAAAGCGGATTTGGAAAATGTTATTAATTTCTAAGACTTTCGTATATTTTTTATTTATTACTTTGTTCATATGCTGTTTAAGTAGAAGATTATATATTCTTTGAAAAAAAAATTAAATAAGTTGGGCATTCCTTAATATATAAATTCAAAACACAGCTTATGAACAAAATTTTAATTTATAAATTTCTTAAGAAAAAAAAATGTCTAACTGACATTGGTACCTGCTACCTGGCCTGTGCCTTGCTTACTAGTCAATTTAATTTTTTTTCTATTTCAAAATAAGGAAAGGTGTCCCATCGTGATCCGAATTTGAAGCCCCCAACTGCATCTCCTATTTTGAAGGGAAGGAAAAGCAAGAAAAGGTGTTAATAGTTAAAGGTCAGTGGGCAAAACATCTAAAATCATGTATCTCATCTCCTAATGCACCAACCCAATTCCATCTGCCACCTCTAAAAAATTCATTAGCATTAATCTTCGATTCTGCATTCATATATACATCCTTTCGTTGGTGAAATTTCTTTCACATTTTCTAAAAATATGGGGTTGATCTTAGGAATTATAATGGGAATACTCTTTGGATTGGCATTGATGGCTGGATGGACCCAAATGACGCACTACCGCAGCGCCAAGCGTTTCACCAAGGTACCCCAGACGCAATTCTTTTCATTTATATCTTTATATGTGGAATCGCCCCTAAATGTTGTTAATTTGACGTCCCCATTTTTTAGATTAATATTTGGGATATGTTGAAGATGAATTATGCAGCGTGTAAACTATTTAATCATGGATTATATAGTTTTGCCTTCAAAGAACTATTAAATGTATCTCTAATTTTTTATATGTGCAGCGTGTAAACTATCAAAATTTGGTATTTTGTGTCAATTATTTAAAGAATTTACGTATAAACCAATCAAACAACCCACCAAAGCCCCAATTGATTTGCAATTTGTTGAATTTAGTGGCTCAAACTTGAAACTTGAGTTGGACTCAAATTACTCTCCTACATGAATTCATGCATACATAGTGATTACACATGGGATCAATTAGTAATTAGATACAAACTACGTTAATGTGTTATATTTCAATTAGGAGTTAATGTTTATGTTGGTTTATGTGTACAAGCATGTAGCACCTATAGATAGGTGTATGGCGTCAAAGGGAAACATAGTGTTGTATGCAATTAAGCATAGTGTTGAGGTGCTAGTTGAGGCCGAGAGTTGTGTCGTAGAATACGGTCGTGACGAGTAGGTACGCGACACTATGAGATTGAATCTTGTTGGGGTTTCTATATGGGATTTAGATAGAGGAGGTTTTTCCTTTGTGTACTATGTTATTGATAATGGATTGCCTTAGTTCTTGCCCGTAGTTTTACCCTGATTTTGGGATTTTTCACATAAATTATTGTGTCATATCTTTTCTTTATACTTTATTTATCTTTGGGTGTATTCATATGACTACAATCTTGAGTATTCTACGGTGATTTGTCACAATAAATTGGTATCATAGCCAGAATTTAAGTCTAGGTTAATGTTATTACCTTCTTGAGAGTGAATCTCTCAAAATCAAAGCTCTTGAACTCATTTAGATCGTTTTTTCAAGCTCTAAATCGAAAATATCTTAAACCCTTGTTTGCTAAAAAACCCCTCAAAATCAAGATTTTTTTTATTTGAATGAGACTAAGTTAAGGTGGGATTCACTTAAATATTTTGGATTGAGCTTAGAATGGTTGAATCTAAGTAAGAAATTCGGATTTTGATGAAGGCGTGCAATGGCTTGCAAGTGTGGCGATTTTGGGTTTTTGGTTTTAAAACCAAAAATCATGCCCAGCGATTCCTATGTAAGTGGAATGGCTGGGATTCGGTAAGTGCATCAAAAATAAATATGTTGCTGGAAAATGTTATGACATGTAGATTTAACCAGCGATTCCAAATCACTGGGAATCGCCAGACTCTAAATTTTGAATTGATTTTCCTGTATACTGCTACCAATTTATCCAGTGATTCCTAGTGTTAATGCGAATCGCTGGGAATCACCAAGTTTATATTATTATCTTTTGCAATTCATCTCATAATTAACTTATTCCTTATTCATAATAATTTATATCAAGGTAGAATTGACTAAAACTTTGAAAGTCTGAGTGGGACATAAAACTAAAGAAATACTTTTATTAATTAAAATAAATATATATATATAGCAAGTAAATAATGCGACTAGCATAAAGGTCATGTAAGCAAAAACAACTTGATCAATCCCCTTAATTGAAATCACCTCAGAGTTTAAATTCTGAAAATACTTCCAATACAAGAGTTAAAAAGTGAGAGAATAAAAACAATTATACTAATACTAAACTAAGTTCCTAATAAAATTAAATAAACAAGAAATAAACATAGAATATGGGTTGCCTCCCATATAGTACTTTTGTTTACTGTCGTTGGATCGACTTAACCCTTCCAAAATTAGTTTGGATCTTTAAACCTGAATTTAGGGTTTTTCACTCTAGTGCGATTCTAAAAAGTAAGTGCTCAGCCATTAATTGTCAGAGTAATTATTTTATTCAAAATATCAATTATAGCATAAGTAGTGGCTAAGAAAGATCGTCCTAATATTAAAAGAGGATCTTAATTGATAAAGTGTGGTATTACCTAGAAGTCTATAAGTACGGTGTTGTTGTCAACTTGAACTGACACATCTATGACCACTCCTATTGGTTGAATTGAAGTTATATCTGGTAAAGTGATTCGTCCATAAGTAAGTGAATTCAACTCCAATTGAGTGTGCAGTAAGAAGTGTAGGGCATGAGATTTGCATTCGAGTTCGTATCATATTGAGCTATATAGTACCAAGCCCATTTGATTTTAATGTGCAAGTGTATGCCTCCGGGATAATTAAGCTTTATAGGATTCAAGCCCAACTTTTTCTTTTTCTTATTGTACTTAGATCTTGAAACTACTGGATTATTACGAATTTTTCATTCTCCAGTTGCTTAACTCTTCATTATTTAGTTACTTTGTTCTTTTATAAAGTGTCTTCAACTACTTCTTTCTTTGAAATCCCTTTAACGGTTTCCATCACTACTGCATTAATTGCATAAATTTTAGCATTAAAGTTATCATAATAGCCTAAGTCTAAGAATTCATTATCATCTATTTCATTTTCGAAAAAATTCATCATATTCTTCATAAGTGTCATAATTAAGTTCGTTGTTAATCTTGAATTTGTCAATCTTATCTTCAAACTCCATAAAGATTATTCGTCATAAATATCTAACTTGGTCTCAACTGTCTTTAGAAAAGGTCTACATAATAGTATAGGTAAAGGATTTGGTACTGTAGCATCTTTTATTTCCATGATATAAAAATCAGCTAGAAATACTAAGGCTCTGTTTGGTAAGCACAAACTAGCTTATCAGCCAGCTGATCAACTAGCTGATAAGCTAGTTTATTTGTTAAGCTGTGTTTGGTTTGTAGCTTATTTTAAAAATAATCTAGATGATAAGCTCCCAATTGAAACGCTACTCTTAGTAGCGTTTGAACTGAAAATCCGTCGTTTGGATTTTTTCTCCCCATTATACCCTTATTTTTAATGCCCTTGCAAATTAGTAAAAACAAAATACGCAAATACTATTAATACCTGCGATTATACCCAGATATAATTGACAAAGACGAAACCAGCATTTCAAACTCTTCTAGGCTAGACCAACAGTTATATAATACGTTATTAAAACTTATTGAATTTAAAATTAACTTATAGCTTAATATTGTTAATAAAAAATAGTGATTAATAATTAACTAAATATTATTAAACAAAGAATTTCACTAAAATTAAAAATCATTACACATTAATTTCTTAATTATAGATAATCTTGTTAGATATTTATTACATATTAAATAAGTTTTAACAACGTCGAGTATAAAAATATTTTTAGATGTTATAAAAATATTTTTTAATGTAGTGTTCGAGTGGTGGGCTATCCTATATATTTTTAATTTTTTTTTACTAATCTATTTTTTTTTAAGTTATAGAGATACTTTTATAGAAATGAAGAATATTCGCAATAATATTGCTTCTCAGTTATGGATGATGCGTTAGGTATATATATATAGTTATCCAAGTCGTTTATTGTATTTTATGTATTTTATTTACATGTGTTTATTTTTTACGAATTCTTATAAATTAATATAGAGCTATTTTCATGTAAGCATTTATAGACACACATAGTTTAGTTTTCTAAATAATATAAATTATTTTATGGTATTAATTTATATTTTGTAAATAAAATACATTAATTATATGATTATATAATTAATATACTTAATTGTGTCATATGTCCTTTATTGTCATTTTGCATTTATCAGCTAATCAATCAGCTATCATTTCAAACAGTTTTTACTTGATCAGCTAGATTATCAGCTTTCCGCTACTAGCTAGTAGATTATCAGCTATCAGCTAGATTATCAGCTATCAGCTAGTTTATCAGCTATCAGCTAGATTATCAGCTAGCCTTACCAAACAGAGCCTAAATCATGTACTTGACTAGGATGTCTTCTAATAATCTATACGGTTTGATAATGGTGTTGTTTGCTAAAGTAAGATTAATAGGTGTAGTGGTTAACGATCATATTTTCAATTATTCGTAAAGTTTAAGTGACATAACATTAATTGATGCCCCAAGATCACACATAGTAAATTCAATAAAAGAATTGCATATGATGATTGGTATGACAAATATACATGGATCGGAACATTTCTCAAGCATTCTTGTTAAAGATGAAATCTTTTGTTCTAAATTCTCATTAATTTCTAATTTTCTAAATGATTCAAATATATCTTCTTTAGATTCTTCCTCCCTAGCATTTACTAATCATTTTGGAACATAGAATTAGAATGCACATCTTTGTTTAACTTATAATTATCGTTTATTTTATCTTGTTTAACTAATTCAGAATTTTGTAAAGATTTTTGTAGGCTTTTATTTTAGCTAACTACAAAGAGTGCAATCTATTAGGAAAAAGTGTGTATTTTAATTGCTCGGTCATCCATTCCCTAGTGGGAATGACATTTTACAACATCTCCTCTACTTCTTGTTCTATTGTTTTAAGTGTTTTAGTTTTCTTCTTACCTATTTTTGGTGTCTTTTATTGCATATTTGTTTCTTTTTGTTTTCACAAAATTAAACATTGTGCTTGATTAGTAGTGTTCATAGGTTGAGTAGTTGTTTTAGTTTGATTGCTTAATTTGTTAATTTGTAGAGTCATTTGACTTATTATTTTTTCAGCTTGTTAATAGATGTATTGGTTTTAATATGATTTTGCGGAATTTGCATAAAGTTTTAATGAATTTGAGTCATAAAGTTGTGTAATATTTGTTCTAGATTAGGTTGCGTATGTTGAATAGTTTGTTGAGGTTGTTGCATTATTGTAGATTGTATTGGTGTTCTCGGTTTAAAAGTGGTATAGTTTTGATTTTGACCATAGCTAAGACTTGAATTTGATTTTCCAGTGTAACAATTGTTGTTATATTGGTTTCTAGGTGGACCAGAATATTGGTTTATAAGCGCGTTGACTTCCTCATTATTTTCTTCTTGTAAAGTACGACACGCATCTTTAAGGAAAGCTTTCTTGGTATATCGATATTTTCACTATATTGTTTAGATTGTTTAGTCATCTTATTAATAGCTTCTTTTGCTAGAGTTTGTGTAACGTTGAATAATGATCCACCACATACGGTATCTAATAATCTTTGTTCAAAATGATTTAGTCCTTCATAGAAGTATTCTAGTAAAGCTCTTTAAGTGCATCCATGTTGTGGATAATATGAGATTAATCTTTGAAATCTATCCCAAAATTCATTGAAGTTTTCATCGTATCTCATTTTGTCTACTGCGATTTTGTCTTCTACAAGTACAAATTTTTCTTGCAGTCATATATTGATATAGGAAAGCTTCTAACATTTTAGTCTATATGGTTATCGAGTCTTAAGGGAGGTAAAACAACCAATCTTGTGTTTGATTTTTCAATAAAAAAAGAAAAGTTTTAAGTTTGACTTGTTTAAACATGCAGTCTTTAAGTTTCATCTCATTGACTTTGTGTTGATATATGCCCTTATAAATTTTTGTAGGTCTTCATTTTCATTACAATGGAAGTTAGGTAGAGCATTAATGAATCCATATCTAAGTTCAAATTTGGGAAACCCTTCAGAATAGGCAATACGCATTAGTTCATAAGCAGTGACATTTTAATTAGTCTGTCTAAAAGTAAGTTCTCTATTATCATTATTATTTATTAAAATTAAAGTTATTATTGACTTCCATTGTGGTAGGTTGGTGTCCTCTAAGTTATTGTTGTCTTAAATTATGATTAAATGTCATATCTACCTCATGATCAAAAAGATGTCAGAATCTTGTGGAATTAGAACGACGAATTGGATAGACCATACAATGTCTAAAACTCATAAAAAATTGTGTTTAAATCCTCGGCAACAGCGTCAAAGTTGACACGTGTCGAGCGTGTACAATAATTTTCCCTTTTATATTATACTTAAATTATTTCGTAGCAGTGGTAAGTGGGAATCATCTCTACAGAGATTTATCAAATCTCTCTAGTATAAAGGACTTCTAAAACTTTTTATTATTTATTATTTTTATTTTATTAATAATAATAATTCAACTAACCAATAAATAACTATAATATATATTATCATAATTAATTAACACAATCCAGAATCACAATCAATCAAATAAATCAAATTCAATAAGAAATGAATAACTAAACAAATATCCAAAACAATGAAACCTATATAAGGCTCTGTTTGGCAAGGCTAGCTGATAAACTAGCTGATAGCTGATAAACTAGCTGATAGCTGATAATCTACTAGGTGGTAGCGAAAAGCTGATAATCTAGCTGATCAACTAAAAATTGTTTGGAATGATAGTTGATTGATTAGCTGATAAATACAAAATGACAATAAATGACATATGACACAATTAAGTATATTAATTATATAATTAATTTTTATAAATGACTCTGTATTTTATTTACAAAATAAAAATTAATACCATAAAATAATTTATATTATTTAGAAAACTAAATTATGTGTGTCCATAAATGCTTACATGAAAATAACTCTATATTAATTTATAAGAATTCACAAAAAATAAACACATGTAAATAAAATACAATAAATGACTTGGATAACTATACATATACTTAATGCATCATCCATAATTGAGAAGCAATGTTATTACGAATATTCTTCATTTCTAGAGAAGTCTCTCTATAACTTAAAAAAATAGTAGATTAGTAAAAAAAAATTAAAAATATGTAGGATAGTCCACCACTCGAACGCTACATTAAAAAGTATTTTTATAACATCTAAAAATATTTTTATACTCAACGTTGTTAAAACTTATTTAATATGTAATAAATATCTAACAAGATTATCTATAATTAAGAAGTTAATGTGTAATGATTTTTAATTTTAGTGAAATTATTTGTTTTATAATATTTAGTTAATTATTAATCACTATTTTTTCATTAACAATATTAAGCTATATGTTAATTTTAAATTCAATAAGTTTTAATAACGTATTATATAACTATTGATCTAGCCTAGAAGAGCTTGAAATATCGGTTTCACCTCTACCAACTCTACCAGGGTATAATCGCGGGGTACTAATATTCGCGGGGTTTGTTTAAGTATTTGTGTATTTTGTTTCCACTAATTTGCAAGGGCATTAATTTATTAATATCGTAAAAATAAGGGTATAATCGCGAGAAAAAATTCAAACAACGATTTTCAGTTCAAACGCTACTAAGAGTAGCGTTTCAATTGGAAACTTATCAACTAGATTATTTTTAAAATAAGCTACAAACCAAACACAACTTAATAAATAAACTAGCTTATCAGCTAGCTGATAAGCTAGTTTGTGCTTACCAAATAGAGCCTAAATCTAACACATATAGTTATGAGCATATACTTTATAAAGTAAGATAAATCATTAAACTCTAATCATAAGTACGTAAATTGTCTTTTGCCAGCCATTTATTCTCTTTATACTGGTGGAAAAGTCACGTTCTAATTTTATTGAGCTAACCCTTTTATTTACACAAAGACATCAACTTCACGTGATAGAATAGCATTAAACTTTATGAGAACTTCAAACTACTAAATCTAACATCTTCAAAAGTCACTTCAATACTAAATTTAGATCTTAAATTCACATAAGATATTTAAATGGTGTTTCCCTTTCAAATAGTCCTAGTTACTATTGGGGCATGTGCCCTAAGTCAATCTACAAATATTATTTATCTTATAATTCTAGTTAATAAAGTAGAGGTTTTCGTTTGTTGTTTTATTATAAGTGATTAAATGTTCCCCTTATAATAAGATCCGTGGGTATTTGTTCAAATATCCTAAATGCTTTTAGTTAGTCATTATACTAGGAACTATAATGAATTAAGACTAATGTAAATCTTGATTGATGGTCATGTGATGATCATGCATATAGAGATATGAATCAAGTTCATGTGTACTTGTTAGGGAACAAAGTATTGGACCGACCCTCTATAAGAACACCACATGAATTAAGTCATAGGTGTTACTCATGATAGGTATATCATTTAGTCATTCGACATGAGATTACCATAGACTTCAATACTATGAGCATGGTAAATTGACACAATCAAACATTGTCTTTAACCGGGTGATTATAAAGATTGTGATTGGTTACCATGTGAATAATATGTGAAGGTTAGTAATCAAGATAAAATGTTTGCCTCTCATATAAAGAGATATATCAGTTGATTACTTGATATGCTAGACTGTCAAATGGTCATGTCTAAGTGAATTGATATGATCAATGTCACTTGGATGTTTTCGATCTACCTAAAGATCGAAACTAGTACGATTGAACATTAAGGGTGACTTTTCATGCCTTATGTGTGGCAGCCCGGTCGCCTCGGGGTGACATGTCTCCGTGTACTCCTTGCCAGCTGGCCCAACTACACGTGTTCGTCACCTGCTTGTCCAATTCATGTCTCATAAATTGTGTCCACGTGTGTATTATCTGATAAATTAGTAAATTATCCTTATATTCTTTATCCATTCTGTGGGAATCTAATTGTTTCAATTGTTACTTAGTTGGCAATTCAGTGAGATCTTCACCATACTGGTGGGTTGTATCTTACAAATTAACATATTCAACATAAGTCTTAATTAATATCATTTAAATAAGGTAATTTAGCATGATAAACATTGTTCAAAGGCAAATCCTACTATGGAAAACCATGAAAAGTACTTTGTATATAAGCGACAGTACCACAAACAAGATATATATATATACATATACGGTGTCATCTCAAGTCTCCTAATACCCAAAATATACAAAATATCAAAAATAAACATGTACAAGTAGGTCCTCGATAGCAGACAATTAGATATAGTCACCTAGGATCCCCTTGCCCCTAGATCTTAGGATCTGTACTCGATCATCATAAAAAAAAGATGGCGTAAGTAAATCCCAAGGAACTCCTCTGAGCATTCATATAATAAAGTAAAGGAAATGCAAGGAATGTTGTCAAGTAAACATGCGGAATATAAAACAGACAACTGTAAATGACTCATGGCATGAGTAGATAACAGACAAGCTAATAAATGTGTGTGCTCGCTCCAGATAGACTAGACTGTACTTCAGGTCACCAAGTTCCCACTAGTGGTTGCGTCCAACTGGCCCGACACTTGGTCCCTCGAGGTGCTGGCCAATCCGCTGAGTCACCGACACGTGCACCAAGGGGAAGCTTGGGTCACCATTCACTGAGGTCAGGTCATACGTGCTACAGTTCCAGGTGCATCATGAACACACAACCAGAAAATCTGGGGGAGTAACCTTAACCCATGTGCAAGTAACCGAATATAATAATGAACAACAAGGAATGATAAAAATGAAATGTAAAGCAGAATAAATACTCAAAGTCTTTTAGTTGGGTTTTACAAACCTCACACTGCTCTTCGACTTCCCCGAACTCCTATACCCAACCCGACAAGCTCCTTTATATTGAGCCTCGATCCACTAAATCCTTGAAGTCCATTTTTTACAAGTTTAGGTTGTTTACAAATTTTTAGATATATATTAACTGAAAATCTCCAAAACGACCCTTTATAATCCATATTCATATGTCATTAGCGCGCTAATATGGTCTACCAGCGCGTTAGATTGAGTTAGCGCGCTAATGGGGTGTAATTAGCGCGCTAGATGGAATTAACACACTAGGGATTTTAACTATCACGCTATTGTTCTTCATTTCGAAGAACAATTGCACACCCAGGGCGATTAGAGCGCTAATCGCTCCAATTAGCGCGCTAATGGCCTTTTTGGATAGAATTCTCAATTCAAGAATTCTGTCATAGCCCTCTCAATTAGCTACTTTAACTGGTTTTTACACCATCTCCTCATCAAAATAACTTCAATACATCAATTAGAACACTCCAAATCATTCAATTAACCCAATTTTCTTCAAATTCATGCATACACCACATTTTCAATTTCATCAAAACCATCAAATCGAGTCAAACCAGTGAACAATTCTCTATAGATATGGTCTAACATCATATAATTCATCAATTTACACTCAAAATCTAGAGATCTAATCATTAATTCTCGAAATTCACTAAACATGTCAAAAATTGGTTTATTGGAAAGACAGAAGATAAGGAAGATGATTACCTTGGTTTGTTCTATAGATTTGACCTCTAAGTGATGAATCTCCCGCTCCAAATTCTCTTTCTCTACATTAGATTTCTCGAGTTTGCATGAATTGTGTGAGTGTTTTGATCAACACTCCACTTACCCTCTATTTATATGTTTGTTGGAATCAATTGTGCATACGTATCCCGAGGCTTATCTTGTGGTTCACAAGCATGTTGTCCTATACCTCCTGATGACTTCAATTGCCTACTCACCTCCTAGTACTAACCACCATGATGATCTAAATGTCCATCTCGAGGTCACTTTTATTTCATGTCAAATTATATGATTTTTATTCAATTAGTTTCACATTATCCTTAGCCTAATCCAACCATATGGTTAGTGTTTTATTTATCAAATTTAACCAACTCATAGTCACACTAACCTTCGACTACTTGTACCATGTGCCCCACGTCTCGACATGCATTTCGAGGCACGCCACAGCCTATTCTTCGAATTTAAATTTTGGCTAGCCTATGGTTACGTTACCCATTTCAATTTGATTCCATAATCATTTTTCATGAATTTATCGAGTTTCTCTAGTGTACCCGTACTAAGCCTCTTTATACCCGCGTTGACCTGCACTTCGAGGCAGATACCCGTCATATAACCTCACACACTCTTGTTATACGACATACTCACATACGATGTATTTAACAAATAATTTAATAAATTGCATCGCAAATAAGCCATCTTACACACAATTTAACTAGTATACCTTGGTCAACGTGTGTCCTAGCCTACCCGCAGCGTCCACATGGATCTAAGTTGGCGTCCATGTCTGCAATTACGATATAAATAACGGCGTTAATGAAATGGGTCGTTACATTATGTTTAATCAAAGGATATTGCATGACAAAATGATATGATATATGTTATTCACTAGGTTGTATCGATCTTTATATTTTGCTTCTTGGGTAGTCATAATGCCTTACTAGAGACCGCTTATGACACATGTACCAAAATAGTTTTGCTTCACTGCCTACGTTACATGAACCTAATAGGTCGCACACAAAGAATGACTTTGCTTAATTTCAATTAGCCAAGAGTAATGAATTTTATATGATAAGATTCATGACATAAAAGCCTTTACGATTTGTTATATGATAACTTATCGATAGGGCGCATGTGTAATTTGCTTAAACTACCTAAATACAATTGTTGTATTACAAATAGGATTTTAAGTAAGGGCTTATCTACACATATAAATAGAGGTTGAAACCCTAAAATGAAATAAGATTTTCGTTTTTTCTATTTTCGAGTTTTCTAGATTTAGGGAGAGAAAGGAAAAACATTTTTCAATATCTCTAAGGGCTAGCACTCTAAATTATGGTCACTGTTCGTGTGTGAGTTTTCGATATAGGACGCGCGCTTGAACTTCTTGGAGATCAATCAATCAGAGAAAAATCACAGATTAAGGTATGGTTTACTTTTATAAATCTAGTTTAATAGAACTTATTTTCGATCCTATTGGGGTTTTTCAAAATTTGTTTTGAGTTTTTCACTGCGTATGAACCCTAAAACCCAATAGTTACTACTTAATTAGATAATGAAACCATATATCACATACATATTTGCAACTATGCATACAATACCTAAATCCATGATTAAAATCAATAGATATTAACCTATTAAATCAGTGAATCGAAGAATACAATTAGGTTTAAAGCATTAAGCACATATTCATCTTATCATAACTACATTGCAAAAAAAATCTAGTTCATGTTCGTACTTTGTTTAGATCAAACAAACTACTTACTCATAGTTGTAAATAACATTACAATAATATAAATAAAAATACATGATTGAAAATACATCTTAATTAAAATACATGAATCTTCAAAAGCAATGAAACAATAAACAATCGCTCCAAGAACAACTAAGGCTTCTAGGGCTTCAAAATACGATCAAGGGCAATTGATTTTAAAACATATGGTTCTTACTTATAGTATTCTAAGTAGTAAGCGTTCCAAAATAACTCAAACAACTCGTAGTTATCCAAAATTCCCAAGATCTAGCTTAGTGATTCACAGTGATTTGAATGAGTCAGGAATCACTGCTTAAATCTAGGTTTTTGAGCTCACGGGTCCTTTTTCATATCCGCCAATTTAGTTAGTAATTTGGGTGTCTCCAGAAATCGTTGAGAATTATTGGTTCATTTCCAGTTCTTTTTGCTTCCTTGGTGATACTTCTTCATATACTTCTTCCACTTGATTAATTCCTTCATAATATTCTCTTTTTCCTTCATTACTTCATATTCTCCATTTATTACCTAAAATATCAAAAATAAGAGAAAACCCCATGTAATATAGTCTTTTACATCTAAAATTAACCTATAATGAACTATAAAACATGTCTAATTTTTGACTTGTCAGTACTTGTTCAAGGGTACTCAGTTGTGTATTCTAAAATATAGTTTACGCATATAGATTATTCGAGGGTTACATTTTGAGGGACATGTGGGGCATGACCGTACATTTGATTTGATGAGTTGGTCTTATTTTTTGCCTTCTATGCAGAAAGAAGTTGCTCGGTGTGCTGATCATCGTAGGATTTGCCAAATTTTAAAAAACAAGGCTACTAATGTAGGCTTATATCGACCTCTTCCAATTCCTTCAAGACCTTGTCAAATATTAGCATGGATTTTTCCTTGGCGTACCTCGAACTCAGCAAAAGTGTGAATCTATATTTGTCATTGTTGACAGTTTTTCCAAGATGACACATTTTATTCCATGCAAGAAGACGACTGATATAGTGAATGTGGCTATATTATTCTTTCGAGAGGTCTACAGATTGCATGGTTTGCATACGTCTATTGTTTCAGATAGACATACTAGATTTATTAGTCATTTTTAGAGGAGTTTATGGAAGTTGGTAAACACTATACTCGATTTTAGCAGTGCTTATCATCTGCAGACGAATGGTCAGATATAGGTGGTTAACCGCTCTCTAGATGATTTATTACGCAGTCATGTGGGGGACAATATCCGTCAATGGGATATCAAATTAGCACAGTCAGAGTTTTGCATATAATCATGCCTAAAACAGAAGTACAAGTTTATGTCTTTTTGAGATCGTGTATCGTTTTATTCCTCGGTGTTCGCTTGATCTTGCTTCTATTCCTACTTTTGGTAGAATACATGTCGAAGCTAAAGATTTTGTTGAAAAGCCGCAAGAGATTCATAAAAACTACTCATGAACAATTCGTTTATTCTATTGCGAAATACAAGCAAGATGCGAATTAGAAACGTCATCATGTTGAGTTTTGAGTTGGCGACATGGTTACGATTATTCTCACTAAAGATTGCATGTCTGTGCATGAGTATCATAAGTTGTCTAAGTGAAAGGCGGTTCCATTTGAGATTATTGAGAAGATAAATCATAATGCCTACAAGTTAAAGTTACTACGAGGTATGCATACTTCAAGCGCATTTATTGTCAAACATATGGTGCGGTATATTGGTGCAACATCTAAAGATGAGAATTAAATTTGATGACGAGTTTTTCTAAACCAAGGGAGAATTAAGCAAATCAGAGTTAGTGTTAGAGTAAGATTTAGTAATTATCTAGTATTATTAGATAAGTTGAAGTCATAGTTAGATTGTGATTACAAGTTAGAAATTGATTTAGTAAGTTTGTTTGTATTTTAATTAGGAGTTGCATAGTTGGAGTTGTATTTTGATTAGGAGTTGCATAGTTGGAGTCCTAGTTTATGTCTAAGTTTAGTCATAGTATGTGTCTAATTGTGAGTCATATGATGAGTCTAAGTCCTAGTTAGTCATATGCCTATATAAATGCAGAACCTAACTATTGTGAATTCGGTGATTATTGAAATTGAATAGTTTCTTTTATTAATAAAACTAGGAGTTTTATTCTTTAATTAGAGAAGTTCTTGTGTTGAAATTTCTCTTTGGTGTTTATGATTATTCTCGTGACAACCGATCTACATCACATCTTAACTTGGTTAGATTTTAAAAATAGATTCGTATAGAAATCTATGATTTCATAGAATTTTATTATTACTTTGTTTTTAATTAGATTGTTCATTAATTGTGTGACACGGGGATTCTTCCCCTATGGGGAAATGATACAAAGTTCTCCATATAGAAATGAAATAAATTCCCTGTGTGGAATTAAGTGGGGAGAAATATTTTTTCACTGGGAATCTCCCGTTGAATCTCCACGTGGATTCCTAATAGAGAATTAAATGAGAAATAAAAAAATTCCCCACGGAGATTCCGCATCCCCATGGGAATCAGACGGGGCGGGGATGAGGATGAACATTCATCCTTGTATGGGGATGGAGATAGGAATTGAGGGTGAGTTCTTAAACAGGGTGGGGATTGTCTCCCCTTTCTCCCATCCCCACCCTTTCTCGCCCCATTTGCATCACTATGTCTATCCATTGAACGTTTAGTAAGCTTAAAAATCACTCCTTATGAGATTGTAATTAGGAAGAAATTACATCTCAAAGCGCGGGGGTTGCTCCTGAGCTTCTAATTAAAAAAATGACGGCAAACAATAATTTTATAAGTTAAGATTTTATTACTTTTTTGGTGTTTGGTTCATGTTTTATTGATGCAAGCATATTGTTTTTTTACCACAATCTCATAATATATTGCTTTATTCGATTTGTATATTTGATTAAATCCATTAAATTTACAATAGTTTAAAAATATTTATGTTTAATCTTTTCGGTGGCATTATCTTTTATTTTTATTGTTTTAAGAATCATCATCTTTGTATTTTAAGGAAAACCATAGGTAGGTATATAGTCACCCGTCACCACCTTCATAAATTATCTTTAAAAGGCATTGATTAATACACACAAAATATAGTACTAGTTGAAGAAGAGAGAGAACCGAGGATAGCATACAAAACAAATAATCTCTCAAAAAAATGTGTACTTTTTTTTCAAATTTATGAAGCGTATTTGGAAAATGTTATTAATTTCTAAGATTTTCTTATATTTTTTATTTATTACTTTGTTCATATGCTATTTAAGTAGAAGATTATATATTCTTTGAAAAAAAGTAGAAGATTATATAAGTTGGGCATTCCTTAATATATAAATTCAAAACATAGCTTAAGAACAAAATTTTGATTTATAAATTTCTTAAGAAAAAAATGTGTCTAACTGACATTGGCACCTACTACCTAGCATGTGTCTTGCTTACTAGTCAATTTTTTTTTCAAAATAAGGAAAGGTGCCCCTTTGTGATCCAAATTTGAAGCCCCCAACTACATCTCCTATTTTGGAGGAAGGAAAAGCATGAAAGGTGTTAACAATTAGAGGTGTTGTCACGGAGACCAGTAGGCAAAACATCTAAAATCATGCATCTCATCTCCTAATGCGCCAACCCAATTCCATCTTCCACCACTAAAAACTTCTTTGGCATCATATCTCCGATTCTGCATTCATATATACATCGTTTCGTTGGTGGAATTTCTTTCACATTTTCCAAAAATATGGGGTTGGCTTCAGGAATTATAATGGGAATACTCTTTGGATTGGCATTGATGGTTGGATGGACCCAAATGATGCACTACGGAAGTGCCAAGCGTTTCACCAAGGTACTCCAGACGCAATTCTTTTTTATATCTTTACTAGTCGATTTCCTGCTCTTGCGGATTTAAAACTAAAACTTTAAGGGAAAGTTAATAAATTAATTTACATGAATATAATGTAATATTTTTATAATGGAAATTATAATTCACAATAATCAACTCATATTTCTTAAAAAAAATATAATAAAGGGTAAAAAATATTTAATTATAAATCAAACATATAGAGAACATCATGAACAATCCTCACAACAACGAACATAGATGTGAAGTTGTAAAGCACACTGCAAGATCTCTACTACGTTTTAGAGTATCATACGACTTAACAATTAATCGTCACAACATTGCTTTCGTGTGTGAAGAACTCTGAGAGAGGTAATCGGATGTTGCTAGACATGTAGTGCTTGCAAACCTATAATCTATATATAAAGAGAATATTAATGTTATGTATAAATGATATTGCAATAACCAAAGGGATGGTGTAAGATTTGAAACGGAGATTAAATGCATTGAAACAACCCTTCATTAACCAAGAAAAGAATTTAAATACACATAACTGTGATTTTGGTGTCCTAAACAATATAAATGATGTTGTGGTAACAAACCACAAAAGTCATTAAAAAATTAAATACAACTTACTTTTATAAACTCTATACAAATTTAAATTGAATATCTCAAAAATTTTATAAACTTTTAAAAAGTCTATAAAAATTCACATTGAATACATCTTACTTTTATAAACTCTCTAAAAGTTTTAATTGAATACACCTAAACTTTTTTAATAATTAAAAATAACCTAAAGTTCATTAAAAACTTCAATTAAATACACCCCTATTACTATTGTTCACGTAGTACAACTACTTCTTTATCTCTTTCTTTTTTTAGAACTTATTTTTTCTTTTGAAGTACAAGTAAGTACGTATGATTTATCTTAAATATTAGTTATATTTAAGATTAAGATAAATAAGTAATATGCTTTTTCTTTTTTGCCACTAAAAGATTATTCATTTTACTTATTTGTTTTATTGATATTTATTTACTTATTTGTTTGTTACTATCTTGATAGTAATTCATTAATATGTATATATGATATTTTTATTAAAATACAAAAATACTTTTTAAAGAAATTAGTAATAGTTTTGAAGAAAAAATAATAATTATTCCTCTATTTTTTTTTATAATAAAGTGCAAAATATTTGTTTCAATATAAAAATCGCAAAAAAAAATTACTAGTGTCAATCAAAATCATGTTTAAAGTCACTAAAAACTTTAAATGTTAATAAAAGTCATCAAAATGAAGTTTACATAAAAGTTTATCGAAGTTTTTAGAAGTCTACGAAAATTTACAAACTTCAGAAAAGTCATCCACTTATAAAAGTAACCAAAAGTCTATTAAAATTTCAATTAAATACACCCCCTGTAAAAGTCGAAAAACAGATATCTACCTATTCTTTCGGGACCTCATCAATAATCGATATCGAAATGTTGATTAGCCACAAAGGACACTGAGAGGAAAGACAAAATTCATCCTACGTTTTCCTACAAAACGCTTCCCAAACACAACTTATTTGTCAAACTAGTTTATTAGCTAGATTATAATAATCTAACTGATTAGCTAATTTGTGCTTACCAAACACAACTTATTTGTCAAACCTAATTAATACAATTCATTAGTTTAATAGTCCTCAAAAGTGTTTAAAAAAAACATTTTATACGTAGATGAAAATATTTAAGACGCCAATTTCCTTGATTTATGAAAAGTGATTAAGTTAGCTTTAATAAAATAGAATTCCTAGTGGTCTGGAACTTCAACTATAAGCATACTGGAATTTCATTTTTTGGTAATTTATAACGGAACCCTATAATACATTGAAAGTATTTCAAAGTTAACGGAATTAAGAGTAGGAGACCAAAAATACAAGGTATTAATTGTAATATATTCATACCATATACCGAACAAGCCATTATATACTTATTTGTTAAGTAATATTTAACTAACGTGGGAGTAAACCTTTCGGTCCACATGTCTCCAACATTTGAGTTGCACTAAAGGCACCCCACCTATTCATAAAGTCAGCCAATTTTAAGGGCACCCAACTAAAATTGAAAAATATGAGGGTATCTTGACTTTTTCACCAAAATCCTCAAACTAACTCTTTATCACAACACTCCATCTTCAAAACCTTGATCAAACTATTGAGTCACATTCTTTGCTTATCTTGGTGTTTTTAATCAATTAGGGGGTGGTATTACCTTGTGTTTTTGTGCTTCATTGGATCCATTTCTTGTTATTTTCATTCACTTTTGCATGATTTACCCCGATTTGACTAAATCCTCTGAGTTGTACAGTGATATTTGTATTTTTTGGTTTGATTAATGCGAGTTAGAAATGTTCTTTCGTTTCATTGGTCGTTCGTTGAGTTTATATGTAGCTTTTGAGTCTTTTGTATGGTTTAGTGACATATGGACGTTTTTAAGGAAACTAAATATTTTATTTAGCAGTTAAGGAAACTAGTATCCCATGTATTTAGTAGGTTTCTTTTGTGGTTTGCACTTTCCTTTTGTATTCTACATCTATGTGTATATATATGTTACCTTGTACACATGAAAGATACAATAAACATATTCTATTTAGAAATTATCATGGTATCAAAGTCCTAATCATGGGTCTTTTCTCTCTATTTTTTGTTTCGTCTGCTGCGCCGTATCGGGTGTTGCGCCTGTACTACAATCCCGCCTTGACACCTCGCCACCTGCCTGCCGATCGATTCTTTTGCTGCCTAACCGCCTATTACCACGCGTTTGTACAGTTGTCCGCTTGTACGTGTTGCCCGCTGCTTGCCCACGCTGCCCAACGCGAGAAGATGCTTCCATTTGTCATTTATCCGCCAGCATTGACACGCAGCCTGTCCACTCGCCAACCTACAAGCATGCGCCTCATTTGTTCACCTTGTTTTCCGCCTGTCACTCTTGGTCGTGTGTCGCGTCCACACCGAACTACACGCCCTGCTGCCCACCAATCGAGACATCACGTCAACGTCTCCCTTCAGCCCTTTTGTCATCATGTTTGACCACCTGTCCAACCACCGATTTTGCTCTGTGGACAGCACCTGTCCAGTCGCTTGCACAGCATGCCTACCGAGGAAAAGTGTCCACTGCCTCAAACCGCTCATCTGTCTGCCAATCGACATGTGTCATCCACTCTTCTGCCTATCCACTATTAGATGGAGAAAAGTGAAGCCTCACATCCCATTTTTACGATTCTTGATGGTTCAAATTCCATGTTTTGGTCCCAACAGATTAAAAGTTTTTTGATTGGTGGAAAACTTTGGCAAATTATCACGGGAAACAACCCTAAACCAAAAAAATGACACAAAAACACAGGCCAAATTCCTTGACCGACTTGACGATTGGGACAGCAAGAATCATCAGATCATCACCTAATTTTATAACGCATCTACTCCCTATATTCATATTCAGTTTGTTGATTTTGGGACGGGTAAAGAAATTTGAAATTTTCTGTCAGTTAGATACAAAACTTCTGGTTTGGCATAGTATTATCAATTGTTCACTACTCTGAATAGTTTGAAACAAGAAGCTGATCAGTCCATCAATGAATTTTCAACACCCATTTAGTCAATCTAATACTAGCTGCAACAAGCCAAGATTAGCAAAGACTACCTTCATCCCATCCAAATCCTCGTGGCTCTCGTCCTAAATATGAATTAGTCCGAGCAGCCCTTATGCATCGTGACCCCTTGCCTTCTTTGACGCAGCTGTGAAATAAATTTTATTTGAAGAAACATCGCTTGGCTTAGTCAACTCCGCTCCTTCATCAGAAGTGGCCCTCGCAACTACTCAATCGTGGTCGAAATATGTTCCACTTTTTTGTAAAAACTGCAGAAGAATGGGCCATTCGTTTGTTACTTGTCCTACAATTGAATGCCGTAATTGTCATGAATGTGGTCATATAGTGCAGAACTGCCCAACTAGACGATTTCATCCCAAAGACACATTCAATTATGCATCTGTCTCTAAAACTGGTTCTTTTGTTGTTGTTGTTGTCTTTGAAGGGTCACATTCATCTCCAATGTTTTCTATGAGTGATTTGGAAGCAATCATCAAACAAGTGATGCCTCCCCAACCCACTGCCCTATCTGTAACCTCAAGTAACCATTAGTTGTTTGATTTTGGGGGTTGTAATCATATGACACCAAATTTATCTCTTCTTTCTAACAGTAATCTTTCACTGCATTTTCCGAACATTAAAACCGCAAACGGCAGCTCCATGTATATTACTCATTCAGGAACCGTGTCCAACTACAGTTTGAATCTCCCTGACACCCATTGTGTTCCTGACCTCACTCCGAACCTAATTTCTATTAGTCAATTATGTAACGAAGGCTTGATTGTTTTATTTTCTCCTATTAGTTGTTAGGTATAGGATATTCAGGCAGGTTAGATTCTAGGAACGGGGATCAAAGTGAGACGATCCGTCACTTCACATGCCTCCTATCAAATAGATTTATGCTACGTAGTTTCCACCCCTTCAGTCTATTAGTGGCACCATCATCTTGGTCATACATCTGCCAGTAAACTCGTACTCTTGTTTCTATTGGGTCATTGGGTATTTCTAAATTTGATTCTTTTGATTGTGTGCATTGTCAGTTAGTAAAACAACCTGCCTCTTTTTTCAGTCTTAGAGAGTCCATCAATAATACTCCATTTGGATTAGTTCATTCTGATGTTTGGGGTCCTGGACCTATTTCAACTGTAAATGGTTATCAATATTTTGTATTGTTCATTGATAATTATTCCAGATTCACCTGGATATATTTTCTAAAGCATCGATCTGAAATATCTCAAATTTATATTGATTTTGCTAACATGATCATAACTTAATTTACATGTACAATCAAAATTCTTTGTACTGATAATGCTTTAGAATAACGTGATTCTATTCTTCTTCACTTTCTTAAACTTCAAGGTACCATTGTTCAACGTTTCTGCCCATATACCTCTCAACAAAATGGTCAAGTTGAAAGGAAACATCGGCATATCCTAGATTTTGTACATGCCCAACTTCTCTTTACATCTTGTCTTGAAAAGTTTTAGGGAGAAACTGTTTTAAATTGTGTCTATACGATTAATCGACTTCCTACACCAGTGTTAAATAAAATCTCTCATTTTAAACGATTATATGGTACACTGCCAGACTATTCTAATCTTCGTGTTTTTGGTTGTGCATGTTTCGTTTTTCTTAACCCCCCGAGTATACCAAAATTGAATCGCGTACTCGTCTGTGTTGTTTTCTTTGACATGGAATTGAACATAAGGGCTATAGGTGTTGGGATCCTCTTTTTCAAAGACTACGCATCTCCAAACATGTCACATTTTGGGAAAATACCATGTTTTCTACTCTATCCAAGTTCGACAGTTCCTTATCCTGCATTCAACCATTTTTCACCAACTCGTCTATCGAGCTTTTTTATATCTCCTATTGTAGGTACCCCAGATGACCTCAATGATCATGATCCCATTCTAGCACCCGTTGTCGACGGATATGTCCCCTCTGATACTCATATTCCTGCTATTGTTCCCCCTCATCATTCTGAACGAGTAACTGAACCTCCCTCTTACCTAAAAGATTATCATTGTTTCTCTTCTATTTCTTCTTTACATGAGCATTCCTCTTATTGAAAGGCTAGTTCTGACCCCCTTTGCCAGCAAGCAATGTTAGAAGAACTGTGTGCATTAGAGAAGACTCATACTTGGGACTTAGTGGATCTACTTATGGCAAGACTTCAATTGGATGCAAGTGGATTAACAAGATAAAAAATCGCTCTGATGGCTCTATTGAGCGGTATAAGGCTTGTCTGGTCGCTAAAGGCTACAAACATGAATACAACATTGACTATGAAGAGACGTTTGCTCTTGTAGCCCGCTTGACCTCTGTTCGAAGTTTGCTTGTTGTAGCAGCTATCAGACATTGGCCTTTGATCCAAATGGATGTTAAAAATGCTTTTTTGAATGGTGATCTTGCAGAAGAAGTTTATATGTGCCCACCCCCTGGATATTCTCACTCTCTAAAACAAGTTTGCTTCCTCCTTCGTGCATTATATAGGCTTAAACAATCTCCCCGTGCCTGGTTTGCCAAGTTTAGTTCCACTATTACATAATTTGGCTTTTAGTCGAGTCCTTACAATTCTACCTTGTTTACTCGACGAACTGACAAGGGCACGGTTCTTCTCCTACTTTATGTTGATGACATGATCATCACCGGGGACGACTACACCAGAATTTCTGACTTACAACAATATCTTGAAAGTCACCTTGAGATGAAAGATTTAGGTAACCTGAGCTATTTTCTTGGTCATTGAGTCACTTCTATTTCTGATGGATACTATCTTTCACAAGCAAAATATGCCTCTGATTTGATCTCTCGCTCTGTGATTACTGATACTACTATTACATCCATTCCATTGGACACGAATGTCAGGCTGACTCCATCAAATGGTACACTTCTTTCAGATCCTACTATATATCGCCAGCTTGTGGGTAGTTTGGTTTATCTTACTTTTAGCCGTCCAGACATTGCCTATGCTCTTCATATTGTTAGTCAGTTCATGTCTGCACCTCGTACTGCTCATTTTCCCGATGTTCTCTACATCATTCGATTTGCAAAAGGCACATTGTTTCATGGTCTCCACTTCTCTGTTGACTATCTATTGGTAGTATCTGGCTACTTGGATATAGATTGGGTTGGTGATCCAACCGACCGACGATCTACTACAGGTTATTATTTCTTCTTGGGCAACTCATTAATATCCTAGCAAAGCAAGAAACAAACAGTCACATCCCGCTCCGGCACAGAATCGAGGATCGTGCTCTTGTTGATGCTACCTCTGAATTAATTTGACTTTGTTTGTTACTTGAAGATATGTGGGTTACACATACTTCTATTACCATTCTGCATTGTGACAATTAAAGTGCGATCCAAATTGCGCACAATGATGTTTTTCATGAGTGAATAAAACACATTGAGAATGATTGTCACTTCTTCCGTCAACACCTGGTTCGGGGCACTCTTCAGCTTTCTTCTGTCTCCTATTCTAATCAAACGATTGATATCTTTACTAAAGCTCATCTTTCGGGTCACTTTCATGCTTTGGTTGACAAACTTAAATTGATTTCTACTAATCCATCTTGAGTTTGAGGGAGGGTGTTAAGGAAACTAAATATTGTATTTAGCAGTTAAGGAAACTAGTATATGTTAAGGAAACTAAATATTGTATTTACCAGTTAAAGAAACTAGTATCCCGTATATTTAGTAGGTTTCTTTTGTGGTTTGCACTTTCCTTTTGTATTCTACATCTATGTGTATATATATGTTACCTTGTACATAAGAAGGATACAATAAACATATTCTATTCATAAATTATCAGACGTGATATCTATTTTATGTTCGACGATATAGGGTCGGGACTGATCTTCTAGGTTCGATTGATTTTGTCCAACCAAACCTCTTTGTTGACATATGGTCGACAACTACCAAATTAAAGATTCAATGGGTTATAGTTGACTATCCAATTACAGATTCGATGGGCTCTAACAAACTTTTCAACTAGGGGTTCGGGCCTACAAGGCCAAACCAGTCGAAAAATAATAGTTCCCGTATTCATTTCATAAAATCCTAAAAAGAACATAAAAAAATATTAGAAAAACACATATTCTTCTTGCAAATCTTATATGATTAAGTAATCCTCTACCAATTTTTTCTCAAAAAAACTCATAAATGAGGCTAAATCAACGATGTTCTACAAATCACTAGAGGGAGTAGTAAGGGAGTATTGTAGAAGGATGAAGTCATGATGGTGTGGTGCATAAAAAGAGAGAGAGGTTTAGGGGTGCCCAAAACGTCGTGAGGAACATAAGTTTTTTTTCTTGAAACCAGGAACACAAGCGTTATGGAAATGACACTCACTTAAATTGTCGGGTTGCCCTAAGGTTTAATTTTATAGACGGTCATATAACTTTACAGTTTGTAACACTTTAGTCACAAACTTAAGTTTGTATCAAATAAATAACTCAACTTTAAATTATTTCATTGAAGTCTCTTTAGTATTTTAATAATTAAACTAATATTTAGACAATTTTGCCCCTTACCTTGGATTAGACAAAGATTGGCGAGAAGGGAGGAGAGGTGGCGGTGTCGGTGGAGGTGTGGCGGCAATGGGTTGCGCTAATTCATTTGCGATTCTCATCGACATGGTGAAACTGAAAGAAGATGGGAAATGTAGATCAAGGGAACGGTCTTGATTTTTTTGGATGTTGGGGCGATCTTGATTAAAATCCCCATTGAAGCAACTATTGCTTTATGATTCAACAACTACGTAAACCCATAACCCCCATCAAGACCAAATCCCTATTTCCTTCCGATATCCACTTCTGCCTCTCCAACCTCTCCTTATCCTCTTCCTACCGCCACCACCACCACCACCACCACCACTACCACCACCACCAAACCCACAACCCCACTAAAACTAGATCCTCTAAGGAACAACCCACCGCGCCACTCCCCCCATACCCTTTCCCTTCCCCCACTTTCACCCCCTCCAACATCGCCGCCTCTCATTCCGCCTTACCAATATCTCCTCTCATTTAAGGTAAGGGGCAAAATTTCCCAAATGTTAACTTAATTATTAAAATATGATTAAAGGGATTTTAATAAAACAAGGGAGAGATTATTAACCCCCTATTACTTTATACCAGCCTCTATTTAATTTAATACATTTTTAAACTAAATTTTTTAAGTAAAATTACATAAATAACCCCACTATAAATTATGAACATATTTTGTTTCTTTTTCACCTTCTCTTTTCCACTCTCTACACCCCTCCACAACTTTACTTTTCATTCTCTACACTCCTATCTAAATGAAGCCTTAAACTCATCCCCAACTTTTATTTCACTCACTACACTCACTTTTTCCTCTTCTACTTAATTTTCATTTTCTACATCTTACTCCAATTAAACCATAAACTCATATCATTTTCTCTTCTACTTTCTAATCTTTACACCCATTCTCATCTCTTTGTCCATACACTTAACAATTCACCATCAAAGACAACATCTTAATTATGGTTTTTGGTTGAGATTTAATTCATATTCTTGAATGGTTAAAATCTTTTATTTGTGTTGAATCTTAGCTTCTAAGGATCAAAAAATTAATTTTGAAATGCATATGGAGCAAATTGAGTTAAGGGGGAGAAAAAATGATACACAACAATGAGTTGGAGGTTGAAAATCACAAACATGAAAATAGAGTTTTTGTTGGGGAGAGGGGGCAAATATAAGTTAGAAGTACAATGGAGAGTTTACTAACAATTAAGGGGGGTGCTAGAGTATTAACCAACTTATAGAGGGCTATAAATAACATTAAATTAAATGGGGGACGATATAATAGGGGTGTTAATAATAACTCCCTAAAATAATTTACAAAGTTGAATGATTTATTTGATACAACATAAGTTTTGTGATCAAATTGTTACAAACTTTAAAATTGGATGAATGTGACCAAAGTGTTATAAACTATAGTTAGATTACTGTCTATAAAATTAACCCCGCCCTTATCTATATGTGGGTGCCTTTAGCGACAGTTTCGACTGATCTGTCAATTGGGGTAGGCTTTGGATTGAGCGTGAGATGTTGTTGAAGGATGACGAGCGTGAAGGAAGTGAGTACGGAGTACACGGATTTTTGGTTTCTGACGGCGTGCGTGATGGAAGAACAAGAGAGGGAGGGATAATTGGGCTAGAGTAATGGGGATTTGAGTAGGTATGTGAAGAGTTGATGGGATTGGTGTCGCCAGGAGATCAGAGAGGAATTCAGGGAATTTTGATGGAGATGGCTCAGTTCACGAGGACTTTCGATTAGTGTTTATGCTCATCATTAGAATGTAAGATTTCATGAAAGCGACTCTAGTGATTGTGCACATTTGTATTGAATGAGAACCTATTAAGCTTTTTAGTTTAGTACCTTTTTTCCTAGCTTCTAAGCCTGGAAGATTGAAGTAGGGTTTATGTAACCTTTCTAATTCATTTATCTTTTTTTTTAATTATTTTCTTTTTTTTATTAGTCGCTTTTTGTAATTTGGGCATTCTAGATATATTGGGTTCTAATGTTATTGAGGCTATGAGCATGGCATAATCTCCGTGGTTTGTTCTATTTCTCAACCTTACAACTGTAAAAATCGATTGTATCGAGCTTTTCGAGTACGTTTTCATTTCAATTAATTAATGTTCATGAGGCATGTGATATCTTTATGTTTTTTTTCCCCTTTATAGTGTCTTTTTATTTACGTAAATGTATTGTTGTAACTTTATGTTGGTGTTGATGCTATTATTAATATATGTCATCTTTTTCAGGCGGTTGACATTAAACTTCTTGGGTCCCTTAATAGAGATGATTTGGCGAAAATATGTGGCGATAACTATCCTGGATGGATATCTTTCCCCTTGTATGAACAGGTACTATCATTTTCTTTTATTGTTTTTATCACGCAAGTGCCAAAGTTTGAAGTTACCTTAGGTTTGCTTTTCTTTCAGACTGCTAAGCATTTTTCCTTTAGTTACAAAAAATATTTAAACTTTATTTCATCCAATCTTTGATGGTTGCTAAGAGTACTTATTATTCTGATAAATTTAAGGAAATTATACCTACTTAAAGTGTTGGAATGAAGATGTACGATAGTGATTGCCACTCAAGGAATTAAATTCTCTTTACTCTTGAGTTTGTCAAAATATTGAGAGTTTCCTGTGTTATGCATTTTTTTTTTTCATGTGTTGGTGCACTTAGAAATAGACTTAAAAATTGAGCCTAATTTTAATTAGGGAGCTACTATTAGTCCCCCCTTTACCATATATCAGCCACCATTTAATTCTATGTTATTTATAGACCCCAATAGGTTAGTTCATTTCTAACCACCCCCTTAATTGTTAGTTAACTCCTCAATGTACTCATAACTTATGTTTACCCTCCTCATACCCCAAAGAAAACCCTTTTTCATCTTTGTAACCCCTGGCCCCCAACCCTTGCCGCACGTCATCTTCTTCGCCCCTTTACCTTGATTTGCTCCATGTTGCATTCCAAGATTGATTATTTGGTCCTTGCAAGCTAAAATCCAACACAAGTAAATGTCTCAATTATTCAAGAGTGTGAATCAAATTTCTACCAAATGCAACAATCATGATGTTGCATTTGGTGGTGAGTTGTTGAATGTAGGGACAAAAAGATAGGGGGTGACTTTATATAATGGAAAGTAGAAGAGGAAAAGGAGATGGATTTAGAGTTTAATTTGAGGCGAAGTATAAATAGTGAAAAGTAGAAGAGGAGAAGGGGATGAATTTAGGGTTTTGCTTGGGGATGGGTGTAGAGTGAAAAATAAAATTGAGGAGGGGTGTAGAAAGTGGAAAGTAGAAGGGGAAAAAGAAATGGGTTTATGATTTAATTTGGGGTGGTGTTATCTATGTAATTTTACCTAGGGGCATTTTTGTTTAAAAATATATTAAGTTAAATGGGAGCAGACATAAGGTAGAGGGGGGAAATGTAGTTACTCCCTTTAATTACTGTCATAATTAGAAATACTAAAAAATATAATCATTTTGGAAATATTGTTAGTTAGCTTAATTATGATTAGTCATGTATTCAAACTTTGAAACCTAGTAGGTAGGAGATTTTAATATGATCTCATCTTTGACATAGTATTGGTTTTAGCTTACTTATGATGCTTTGAGGACTTTGAAAACCAAGTATACATATAAAATATATAATTAAACGTAGTGCACAAGCATTTATGCTATGCTGTAATTTATTTTGGTGATGTTTTCATTTAAAAATTACTTAATTCGTAATGAACACTTTAAAAATTTATAATCTAACAATTACTTATGGACTAATATGTAACAACTATATAAATGGTAGAGGAGTGCAACATGAGTGATATGTAATCGAAACATCCCTATTTAGCTAAAAGGAGAATCTTATAGATCTGCAATTAGGCATGATATGCTTTATGAAAGTGAATGTTGGGTGGTAAAGAGACAACAACAACATAAAATGAATGTGCGGAAATGAGGATGCTTAGTAGATTTGTGGTAAAATTTTTAAAGATAGAATAAAAAATAGATAAACTCAAAGATAAGTAGGAGTAACACCAATTGACGCAAATATTAGGGAAGGGCGGTTGAGTTGATTTGGAAACCTCCAAAGACGGCATAGAAATGCCCCCGTTAGAAAACTTGACCCAATAAAATAGAAGCTGAAGAAATTCTATGAAGTTCTCCGAACTTCTTCGAATTAATTATATTTTTTGAAGCACTGAATTAATAATTAGGTGTAAACGAAGTTTTACAAAACTTCTATCGAAGTTAGAAAAAATGATAACATTTCTAGTTTCAACGCTCACTTGTAAGAAAAGGAAATGCAGTTAGGGCCAACTTTAGTTAGAATATAATCTAAAGAATCACAACATGTTATGTGATAACAAAACCACAATTTTACTTCACTTACTAGAAATGAATTCTAATTTATTGTCTAGCGAAGAAAAAAATAACGTAAAAAAATGATCAATCCCGCCAAAATTGAAGTTTTGAAAACTTATGATCAAGTATAGAATGAGAAAAAATATGAAATATTATAGAAAACAAACTTTTTAATGCTTTTAATGAAACTTGGACATTCTCTAGCACTTTAATGAAATTATTTAGACTTTCTATAATGTCGAAGTTTTACCAAATTCCCCACATCGACTTACACTTCTCCGAATTAATTCCGAGTTTTAATGAAACTTGGGACGCATTGATTAGCAAGAATTTAAAGGATTTGGAAAGCACACCCAAGGTTCGAAACTTCGACTACACCTATGACTTCGCTCACTTAAAATTCGGAATTAATTTGAGGAAGTTAACTTCGACGATGGAAGTTTGACAAAAATTCGCCGGTGTACGAAAGTTTACGGAATTTCACTTTAAAGTTAGAAAACTCAAGTTTCTTCGTAGAGATACTAGGATATACTTAATCGTACAATAATACATAAAACTCATGTCAATGGAGGATATTCCGAATTTTAAGTATATTTTTAGCATAGGCGAAGTTTTCGAAGTTTCGTCGATGTTTCTGTCGAAGTTTGTTCAACTTCCACAAAACATAACAATTTTACTTCATGTTTTATGAACTTCCATCGATGTTTTCGAAGTTCGGTCGAAGTTAGCCGAAGTTGAGTCGAAGTTTTGCAATTTTTCAACTGCCCTTGAACTTCACTTCGCTCACCTCAACATCGACAAGCTTCCCTCGAACTTCGGCGAAGTTTGTCGATTTTTTAAATCATGAGCACACCATTGCACTAAATCGAGGGCAATGGAAGAGTTTGATCCATGTAACCAACCCCAACTAATTTGAGATTGAGGCTTTCTTGTTATTGTATAAATGGGTAGAGGATTTATGAATGTGTTTGTATAAAAAGTTCAACATACGAATATTATTATTTTCTTTAGTTTTATATTGAAGATGATGTTACACTTTAGACGAGCAGAATGGAAGAAGTTGAAGAGTGAAAAAGTTTGTGATATCTGGTCAAAATATCCCTTCGACCTAAAAGGAAAATCTTATAAGACCGCAATTAGACCAACTATACTTTATGGAACTGAATGTTGGATAATACATGCATAATAAAAATATTTTTAAATATTTTCTTTTGTAAATTTTGATTGCGATAATTTATTTTCTTGATCTCAACATGTGCAAAGATGTTTTAACCTACCTTAAATGATATCGAAAAAATTGAGATTATTGCACCGAGCCAATAGAATATTGGAACACCAAGGAGTTTTGTGCATCAAGATTTGTGCTTGCAATAGAGTGTCACACAGGAAATTTAATTAGTACAATATTTCCAACAGTAAAGAACAAGAAAAGTTGAATGGCTTTGCTTTCTTTTATTTTAGATGTGTTGTTGGTGCTATTGCCAAAATATCAAGAATATAGGTGTATTATTATGAGTAATGCACTTAAATTAGTTTGTGCGGAAATATGTAAACAGTGCTTGTAGAAAAATAATACACTCTTTGCAAATGTATAAATATATTTTTTTTGATGAGAAACCAACTTAACACCCATGATTCCAATAGGAGTCGGACCCCCAACATTGCCTTTGGCAAGTGATGCATCATCCTCCTCATTGGAGATGCTTTGGTGACATTCTTGCTTTGGTGACATTCTTGGAAAACATTGTTGTAACTTTTGGAATGCACAACTAAGGCTAATGGCATTTGTTGAAGCAAAATTTGTCACTTGTTGCAATTCTCTAATCTTTTTCATTATGACTTTCAAATAAGCATGATTTAGTTGAAACACTTAATTATTATGTAGAAGCATGATGTACAAGTATGTGGCAGTTAATTAATCAAGATTGGGGGTCTCAAATGTGTGGAAAAATAACTCGTGATAAAATTCAGGATAAAACAACTTTTGGCATTATAACTTGTAACATAAACTATCATGATCAATCTGATTGTGGAACCCTAAAATGAAAGGTTTTGAGTAAAGATGCGATTTCATCGTAAGATGTTGTAATTTACTTTATGTAGTTACTGTGTATTAGGTTTAACCATTGATGTATATAGATATCAGTATGAGTGTTGTATTCGAGGCATTGTGTGTCTCATTTGAATGTTGTCTTAAATGTGTAAGTGAGTGCCATCTGGACCGTATGTGAGCTGTTGTGAGATATGTAATTGTAAGTAATCCAATAGTCCTCATCTGTACTTACTTGCACTATATAAATACAATGGATGTGTGATCAGTGTGAAGATCACCATCGTGTCATCTTCAACTAAAAAACTCTCTGTGAGGTGAATCCCTAGCTAGGGTTTCATCTTGGTATCAGAGCCTCACGACTAACGTCGGCGAGGTCTGGGAAGAGAGATTTGAAGTCATGGAACTCAGATATGGTTGTTTCTTGGAGATCAGACGTCTTACGAGGAAGATCTTAAGAGTTGTAAATCTGGAGTATCTGGTGGAGTTCAAGAACAAAGGTTCTGAGATTTAGTAGATCTGGTGTTCTAAGGTTCAGATTTGTGAAGAGCTTGAGTAGATATGAATGAGGTCCATATTTGGAGATATGGAAGGTGGATCTTCATCAACTCAAACATGCAACACCAGTTTAGGGTTTATGTTGACGAGTACCAACTCTTTTGGTGGTTCATGGAGTCAGTCAGTCTCGATCAAGCTGGATCGAAAGAATTTCCTTCTTTGGAAGTCGATCATAGTTCTTGTCGAAGGTATGGGTCTTGATGGTTATCTATTTGGTATGTTGATTTGTCCAGAGAAGGTTCTTGAAGATGGAAGTCAGAATCCAGAGTTCAAGATATGGTTCATGCAAGATCGTAAGTTGAGTGGTTGGTTGATGAACACGTTGTCACCAGAGGTGGCATTGCAAGTGATCAAACCAAAGGAGAGAATGACGTCGTATGAGTTGTGGCTTGCCATTGAAAGATACTGTGCAACCAACAACAAGACGCAAATTCAAGTTCTCAAGAAACAGATTCATACACAAAGAAAAGGTTCTATGAAGATGTGTGATTATCTGTCCAAGATGAAGGATTTGGCTGATGGATTGTCTCTGGCTTGAGCACTGATGAGCGATGAGGATCTCATCTCGAATGCTCTAATAGGTTTGGATTTTAAGTATCTCCCTATCACAACAATATTTTAGAGACAACTAGATCTGGATTTGTAGGAGTTTCAGGCAGCATTAATGAGTTTTGAAAGCACATTGGATCAAGTGTATGTGAGTCAAGGAATCAATTCCTTGGTGTTACAAGGATCATCACCGTCTGTGAATTCAACAGAGGTTAAGACTAGAAGTTCTAGATCTAGTTTTCGGCATGGTAGTTCTCATGGTTCACAGTCTGGATCTAGTCATGGAGGTCAGGTTTTTCGTGGATCTGGTAATCTTGGTTACGGTGGTGGTCATAATCGTGGCCGTGGTAATTATCGTGGCCGTGGTAATTTTTGATTCCAGAACAACAATCGTCCTACTTGTCAAATATGTAGCTAGTATGGTCACTCGGTAGCAGTCTATTATTTTTGAGCGAGTAGACATGAAATATATGGGGAACCAACCAAGTACACCACCTCCGTCTCCAACTCAGAGACCATTCTCAGGCCCTCCTCCATCTCAAAATTTAGTCTTTCACTGCTGCTGAGTCTGTTCCTGATAGCTCCTGATACATGGACAATGGGGTGTCTTCTCATGTTACAATTGAACCATCGCAGTTGACAAACTACTCATCGTATGGAGGTAATCAATCTTTAATGGTTGGTAATGGTTAGTTTTTAAAAATTGCGGTACTAGTTCTGCACTGATTCCATCTCGTAGTTCGAAATTATCGTTTCAAAGTACATTGTGTGTGACTAGTATTAGGAATAATCTCCTTAGTGTATCTCAACTTACTAGGGCTAACAATGTTCTAATTGAGTTTTCTCGCAATTTTTGTTTGGTGAAGGATATCAATACCAGTGAAATTCTTCTTCAAGGGTCCCTTCACAATGGCCTATACAAGTTTTTTGGACTTCCTGAGTCATCTGTCAAACCTCAGTGTGTTTTCGTTGTGTCTAATAATGGTCTTCCTGCTTTGTGGCATGCAAGACTGGGTCATCCTTCACAAAGGGTATTACAGCAGGTTCTGCGTAATCATCTTCATTTACATTCTATGATGTCTTCTGAATTTTGTTCACATTGCCCAATTGGCAAGATTCATGCTCTTCCTTTCAAGTTGTCTAATAAAATTTCTACAAATGTTTTGGATTTAATCCATACTGATTTGTGGGGTCCTGCCCCTGTCACTTCTCCTAGTGGCTATAACTACTACATTCATTTTCTCGATGATTGTACAAGGTTCACTTGGTTGTATCCTTTGAGAATGAAATTGGATGCTATTCATGCTTTTCTACATTTTAATAAGTTTGAGTTTGTTGAAAACCAATTTCACACTACCATTAAGAGAGTTCAGTCTGATTGGGGAGGAATATATAGGTCTTTTAAACCAATTCCTAACCAGTTTGGTATTTTCTTTCAACATCCTTGTCCTCATACAAATGAACAAAATGGTAGGGTCGAGCGTAAACACATGCATATTGTAGAAATGAGTCTAACCCTGTTGTCCATTGGTCAATTACCTTTAAAATTTTGGTGGGATGCCGTGGAACTGCTTCTTTCTTAATCAATAGGTTGCCTACCAATGTCCTACGAGGTCTCTCTCCTTATACCAAATTGTATAATTGACCTCCTGAATATCAGATTCTGAAAACCTTTGGTTGTGCCTATTTTCCTTACCTTCAACCATATAATAAATATAAATATCAATTTCAGTAAGAAAAGTGTGTTTTCTTAAGATATAGTTCCATTCACAAAGGATACAAATGCTTAAATGCTGCTGGGAGGGTGTTCATTACTAGAAATGTGTTGTTTAATGAGCATGAATTTTCGTTTTCTTTCTTGTTGTCTAATAATGATACGTCTGGTGTTTATGCTTCTGTTCCTCATTCTACTATTCATTTACAGTTTGGTTTTGTACATCATTTTAATTCTTCTACTTCTGGTTTAGTTGCTCCTACATCTTCTTCTTCTGATGAGTCTGTTAGTTGTCACAGTTCTCCCGAGTCTGGTATGAAGAAGGTGTTGTTAGTAGCTACTAGTGATGATGAGAATGATATTCCTACTATTGCTGAAATAGCTCTCAAACATCCTTAGTGGAAGGAGGCTATAGATGAGGAATATCAGGCCCTCTTGTCTAATGGAACATGGTCTCTGGTTCCTGCTTTTACACATTAGAATGTTGTGGGTAATAAGTAGATTTTCACTATTAAGCATAATTCTGATGGTTCCATAAATCGATACAAGGCTAGATTAATGGCCAAAGGATTTAAACAAGTTCCTAGTGTCGATTTTGGTGAAACCTTTAGTCCAGTTGTGAAAGCTTCAATTGTGAAGGTTATTCTGTCCATAGCTGTGCATTTTGACTGGTCTCTTAGAAAGTTAGATAATAATGCCTTTTTGAATGGTACACTTGGTGAGGAAGTGTTTACTAATCAATCAGCTGGTTTCATTAACCCTCAATGCCCTTCTTATGTTTTTAAATTACGTAAAGCATTGTATGGCTTAAGGTAGGCACCGAGAGCTTGGTTTGACAAATTCAGATCCACTCTTATCTCTTGGGGGTTCCAGAATTCTAAAGCTGATAATTCTTTGTTTGTGTTTCATGATCAGAACGCTGTGTCATATTTTCTGGTTTATGTTGATGACATTATAGTCACCGGGTCGAGTACTTCTGCTATTCAGCCCTTCATTTCTAGACTTAACAATAGTTTTGCTCTTAAAGACATTGGTGAATTGAATCTTTTTTTTTTGGAAATTGAGGCTCAAAGAGATAAGAGTGGATTGTACCTCACATAATCAAAGTATGCCAACCAACTATTGCAAAGGGGTGGCATGGTCAATGCTAAGGCTATTGACACTCCTTTTTCAGTTGGCAAACCTCTTTATGCAGATGATGTATATGTCTTTTTAGGGGTTTATAGTACTTGGTCAATACAAGACCGGACATTTCTTACACTGTTAACAGGTTAAGTCAGTACTAGCAGGCCCCTACTGTCACCCATTGGCAGGCTTTGAAGAGGGTACTGAGGTATTTGAAGGGCGCCATTGATATGGGTATCTGTTTTAAGCCTGGCGATCATATGTTTGTAATTGGGTTCTCAGATGCCGACTGAGCAGCTAGTCCCTGGTGACAGAAGATTTGTGGCTAGGTATGCAGTGTTCTTGGGTACTAATCTTGTAGCTTGGCAATGTAAGAAACAATCGGTTCTAGCAAGATCGACTATTGAGTCAAAATATGGAGCGATGGCACAGGCAACATTAGAAATTTCCTGGCTTCGTTCGTTGTTGAGTGAACTGTGTTTAACAGTTTCGGCTCCTCCTACTATTTGGTGTGATAACACGAGTGCCACTGCGTTGGTTAAGAATCCTGTGTATCACTCTCGTATGAAGCACATTGAAATTGATATTCACTTTGTCCACGATAAGGTTCTGTCGAGTCAGTTAGCTATTCATCACGTTCCTTCCGTTGATCAAATAGCTGACATCTTCACCAAACCATTTACCTTCTCGCAGTTTGATTTTCTTAGCTGCAAACTTGGGGTTGTCTCTACCCTACAGTTTGGAGGGGGATATTAGGTTTAACCATTGATGTATATAGAGACAGTATGAGTGTTGTATTCGAGGCATTGTGTGTCTCATGTGAGTGTTGTCTTAAATGTCTAAGTGAGTGCATCTGGACCATATGTGAGCTGTTGTGAGCTATGTAATTGTAAGTAATCCAACGTTCCTCTTCTGTACGTACTCGTCCTATATGAATGAAAATACAATGGATGTGTGATCAGTGTGAAGATCACCATCTTGTCATCTTCAACTAAACAAACTCTCTGTAAGGTGAAACCCTAGCTAGGGCTTTTTCACTGTGAGACAAACCGAAACTGTTGTTTGTCTTTATACTCCTTGAACTTGCATTCACTAATTGACTACCATCGGTTTATATTACCTAGCTGGTAGTGCTAATTTTCTATTTATCTAATATATGTTCCTTGGAGCTTCCACAACAAAAACCAATGTTGATCTAGCCTCTTAACATTTTTGGAGGCACATGAGCATTTAATGCTACTTGGGAGATCCATTGCTGCAGTTACAATTATGTTAATGCCTAGCTTTTTTGTTAAAACTTAGCCTATATATATTTTGAAGATCTCGTATTGATTACTTTCTGAAAACCTTCTTTTCCCCTTTTTTGAAGCAGTCTTGATGTGCTTGAAGGGCTTAAAATGTAAATGGTAGTTTATTTTAGTTGTGTTCATTGTACACATTATTTTACGTATCTGAACTATTTCAGGTGAAATGGATCAACAAACAACTGAGCAAAATCTGGCCATTTGTTGCAGATGTAAGTTCTCTTGATGTATTACAACTTTATGATCTCCATCAAAGTAGTCAAGTTAGATTTCATATTGTCTATTAATTAGGATTTGATATTTTTTTGGTAATCTTTAAGATGAGTTTCATAGCTCTGATTCAAGACAATTTAGAAAATTCCAAAATCGGCTTGTAAAATAATTGAGAAAATCAAGTTTCATTTTTTTCTACTTCCTTTTCTACTTCCTTTTCTACTTCCTTTTACTTCCTTTTGTAACCCATCATCATGATATGAAACACATGAACTAACTGTTGGTTTGAGGGCCATGTAATCCGTTTTCAGTAGCTTTTATCAGTATTGTTGAGCAGGTTGCCTGTCTTTGTCCTTGATTTTGAAGCTCTTCAGGCTTTTATTCTTCTAATTGTGGTTTTGCCATTTCTTTCTAGTTTTTGAGCTGATAAATGGAAAAGCTTTCGAAAATATTTAGTACTCGATAAACGAAAAATACTTGGTTTTAGATGGCTTACTGAGAGTCAGAATTTTTATTTTTATTTTTTTTCTTTATGGAGCTCTGCTTCAGCTTGGCGTTGTACCTACTTTGAGAATTTTGTTCTTCGCATTCTTTTAACACTTATTAAGCACACATAGATTTTTTTTTTTTATGAGTCTCACATTAATATGGATGTTGCAATGTATTGTTCTGCTTTTAGCATTTTTCTGGATCTTTGTTTTTGCTGGTTTTAGCTTTAGTATCTACTTTTTTTCAGGCAGCAGCAGTGGTAATAAGAGACTCGGTTGAACCACTATTGGAAGACTACCGACCTCCAGGAATTTCTTCTCTAAAGTTCAGCAAGCTTTCTCTTGGAAATGTGGCACCGAAGATTGAAGGTTTTTATTTATTTTAAGGCTCCATTTGTTTTTGTGCTTCTCTGTTTTTATCTTTTACAGTCTTTTCTTGTTTGTATATGATTGTTTTTTGTTTTTTGTTTTTTTGTTTTTTTGTTTTATTGTTTTTGGCTTTGTCATCCCAATACTCTGCTTAACTTTTGAAACAAATTGTAGATAAGAAATTGTTGAGGAAAGTTCATGGAGTAGAAAGAAAAGAGAAGTATGAAAATCTATTTTCTTTATTCAATGACCGTGTTATTAAATTACTGCTTAAGATAATCAAAAGAATGAATAAAAGAAATTACACCCTGAGGACATATTTATGGACTCTAAGCAAAGCATCAAAGACTTGTAATAATAAATCTTTGAATACATAAAGGATTTGCCATTCACAAGAATCACAACTTCTAGAAACTTAAAGCTTAATCAGTCCGACTCCTAAACAACAAAGAAGCTAACATACTATTAATCTAGGACTCTAGATATGTCCTGCATCTATTCTCCCCCATCAAAAGAACTTGAGTCGTTCTAATTAAATTGCACGAAAGGATGAGATGATGATCATTCCACTTGACAAGGACAATCATCAATGATGCAAATCGGAACAAATAATAGAACCTTCTTTAGTGTAGAATTTGAGTGTATCATCTACATGACTGATGTTGGATAACAATTTGAAAATCAATAGCAAGCCTTGGAATCAAAGAGTGTCTAATGTCTATAGGAGGAAAATGAGAAAAAAGTATGTTGAATTCAATGAATTGTGAAGAGAAAAAGAAGAAAGTGAAGAATTGGATCTGATTCAAAGAAAAAGAATACGAAGAAAATGAGCGGAGAGGACTCTAAAGATAGAAGAAAGGATGAAGGATTTGATGAGAGAAGAAAACAAGAACTCAATATCAAAGGAGTTAAAGGAAAAAAAATTAGAAAACAAAATGAGAACATGCAGAAGCAGAAGAATCTATTTTTGGAGGAGAAATACAGAAGCAGTTGAAATTTTAAGTTGCAGAGGATGTTGTAAGTGAAAAGGGGAAATCACTTAATAGAAGAAAATGGACTCAAACACCATAATATGGAGGAAAAAGAGAAGGAAAAAGGGAGAAAAGGAGGGAATATGAACGTCGGCATTCTTCACTTAAAATATATTAATATACTTTAAGCAATAACCGCTTAGATTTTTAATGAATCAATCACCCTAAAATCTTCACTTACTAGAGGGACTTCTAATAAATCACGAACTGTTTATTCATAACAACTTCTAATAAATTAAGACCGACAACCCGTTGGTCCGAATATATATGGAGTCGCTTACTCTCAAAGCGAGGTCTCGGTTTCAAGTATCATGCATGGAGCAAACTTGTTTGGGAGGGCCACCACACGTAAGGGGCTTGACATTGCTCGAACATGACTAGTCAACGCGGTTGGCGTCGGTTGCCATGTGGAGAAAAAAAAAGAAAAACCACTAATAAGTTACAGCTCTAATCAATTTGGGATTTGCTAACAAAACCACGCAAATCTTTGTCTTTGAAGTAGATCCTTGCAACGTTGGTCTTCTCTGCTTGGGTCGATCGATGCTTCTCGAAGAAGAATTCAACCTTGAACACCCACCCTTCCAACAACTAGCCAAGATTTACAAAATTTTACTTCCAAGTACAATATGATTTTAGTTCTCATCCATCAGTAGTGGTAAATTCTTTGGGATACTTGATAAACTAAAAAATTCTCCCACTCACAACGAGGATAAAATTGTTAAAATGCTCTTGACGCTCTCATTAGAATTATTTAACTTTTTTAACCAAAGGTTTTGAGATTCAATCAACTCAAATCGAGAATTATACGATTTCATTAATTAACAATTTAACACATGTATTCAGTAGTGTATTATTCATATTAAATGCTTCTTAACTTTTTATTAATTATGAATTATTATATAGAGTTGTTTCTTTTCTATAGAGAAAAAAGAAAACTAAAAAACACCCAATTTTTAACAACCAAGAGGGCATTTACAAAAAAAAAGAAAAGAAAAGAAAAGAAAAAAAAAAATAAGTCTCACCAAAAAACCAATACAAGTCAATCCATAGAATAAACTTAGAATCTAAATCACAACCAACGAACTACGTTCCCAACTAAAAATATTATGAACTAGTGACCATAGTTAATTCTATTATACTTTTTTCATTCAACGCTTGATATTATACTTTTGATTTAGGCATTGTTGGAATAAGTTTAGGGAGCGAATACGAGCCCCCCTCTCTTCCATATATCAGTCCCCCCTACTTATTCAATAATTTTTTAGACTAAAGTATTTCTACTTAAAATTACATAAAAGACCTTGTTATTCAAATTAAACCCTAAACTCATTTCCTTCTCTTATTCTATTTCCACTATCTACACCCCCACCCTAAATTAAACCCTAAACTCATCTCCTTATCTTATGCTTTTTGGTTTTTTCATTCCCAATCATGTCTAAAGCTAGACCCATTTGGAGATTCACCAATTTCACTCCACTGTCCTACCTCTTTCGCAGTTGTGGATGGAAACATTGGAGAAGATGAATTGGGTTCTTAAGGAGCTATTGGTGATTGATGAAGAATACTGAAGTGAAGAAGAGTCCAATATGCAAATGTTGGGTGGGGACCATGGGGTAGATGGGGTTTGATTTATTGGAGAGGGTAGGGGCTAGAAATAAATTAGGAGTTTGTGTGGGGTTCACAAATAACTTTAGGGTATATTAGTTTGTTAATTAGTATTTGAGTGGGTTAGTAAGTATATTGACAAACGTTTTGGGGGCTACTCATACCATATAAATAAAAGGGGGCTGATATGTGGTAGAGGGGACTAGTAGTCGCTCCCTATTGTTGAATAGATTTGACAAATAATTTAGAGTGCGCAATTTGGTTTAGATGGGGCAAAAATCTTGCATACCATATATATGGTTTTCAAAGCCAGCCTTGGCCGCTAAAAAGTATGTTGCATCAACACAACACCTTTAATCTTTGGATTAATCAAAATTTTTCTTTATCCAACCATTTTGCTTTTAACTACAATTGAAGCTTCACCTACTTCCATCATTTTCTCAATATTCTTTCTTGAATCAACTAACTTTTTAGATAGATTATCCTCCTTCTGCGACACCTGAGCCAGTCTATGAGTAAGGCCTTCAATTGTTTTCTCAATACTAGGCATGATCTTATCTCCTCTATTTCCTTCTCAATCGCTTTAATCTTTTTATCTTGGATCTTAGGCCCCACTAGATCAAGTTGCTTTGACACGTTTGATGAGATCAAAACTAATTTGTGTATCAAATTGAATGAAATATATATATATATATATGGGTGCTTCTATAATGTGACCTAAACAAGTACCTAGTGGATGGGCACTTTGATACAAATCGTTAGATTAAAATCAACTATCCAAATTAGAATTAGTGGGACAAATTAAAACCTTAGTCATCGTGCAATTAATGAAGTACATGGTTTAAAAAATCGACAAACTTCGCAGAAGTTCGGGCGAAGTTTGTCGATGTTGAGGTGAGCGAAACGAAGTTCAAAGGCAGTTGAAAAATTGCAAAACTTCACTCAACTTTGGCTAACTTCGACCGAACTTCGAAAACATCGATGAAAGTTTGTAAAACATGAAGTAAAATTGTTATGTTTCGTGGAAGTTGAACAAACTTCAACTGAAACTTCGAAAACTTCGCCTATGCTAAAAATATACTTAAAATTTGGAATATCCTCCGCTAACATGAATTTTATGCATTATTGTTGTATGATTAAGTATATTCCTAGCATTTCTACGAAGAAACTCAAGTTTTCTAACTTTAAAGTAAAATTTCATAAACTTCCGTACGTCGGCGAATTTTTGTCAAACTTCCATTGTCGAAGTTAACTTCCTCGAATTAATTTCGAATTTTAAGTGAGCGAAGTCATAGGCGAAGTCGAAGTTTCGAACCTTGATTAAGTAAAACTCATGATTAATACCCATGCACGTCAATCAATGAATGATATTGATTAGAAAGAGAGACATATATAGCTGGCCATTTTCTTCTTCCTTGATCCACGCGTCAAGTTTGGCCAACCTAAGTTACTGTGCAATTAATGAATAATATTGATTAAAATCAACTGTCCATATTAGAATTAGTCACTCAATTTTCTTCTCTATTAATGCCCACGACTCTCTGCACTCACATTTTCTCTATTTAATTGCACTTTATATTTTTTGACAAAAGGAATCGCTCGTTATTTATTTATATTTAAGAAAATGAAGATTGGCTAATTTGTTGTTAATGGTTTCACGTATACCATAACTTCTTATAGAGTGGGTATGTGTATATACTCAAACTCAGCCTTACTAGTTTCGCCAATTGAATCTCGCCAATGTATTGTATTATAATTCGAGGAAAAAATAATGTCATATAACTAATATTAATTTTCAATAGTTTTTTATTGATCCAAAAATAATATACATTAAAAAAATTAGTGCACCATTAACGCAATTGATTCTATAATTTGACAAAAAATAATGCTTTTACTTTTTTACAATTAATTAGATGTGGTAAAGTAACATATTATATATTTTTTATTGTTCAATGCAAAAAAAATAATATAGTAAAGAACCAAAAAACAATATAGTATAATTTGTTTTTCAAAATACTTCAAAAAGAAATTGTTTTTCAAAAAAAATAATTACTAAATTATATCGTTTAGTGTAAATAACATGTTAAATTCATTTTATTTAATTAGGTATGATAATTTATTTTTAATATGAAAAAGAAATTTAGCTTACCTGCAAAATACTAATTTTATGTTAACAACAACCAACAAATTAATAATACATGTGTAGTTGATGATTTTTAATTATTAATTAGATTTGTTGTTGACGAATTGCATAGCTAACAAAGTAATAGTAGTATTTTTTTTCTATCAATTACAATTTAGAAAATTTATTTAAAATTCCATGATCTCTTACGTGAAAGATTGTTATAGTAAGATGAAATTATTTTGTATTATTTTTTCAATTCCGCACGTGGTATTTGGCTTCGGCTAATCGACTATCTGCATAGTCTGCTGAGTTGCAACAAAATTGGAGGATACATATGCAAGAGTCATTACTTTCAAAGTTATATCATAGATAGTTATTTAAAATTTAATAAAAAAAGATTGAGCATCATGTGCGGAGCACTTGCCCGTCCACTAGTGCATATAATGATTTAATCTCAAAACTTTTCCTTTTTTTTTTTTTTTACTACGATCATTAAACTTTTCGAAAGTTTCATTAATGGTCATTTCGTTCTTCTTTCGTTAAATGACCGTTAAGTAGCACTAACATGATGCTAAGTTGGTGGTGAGGTGGCCGAACGCATCAAATTTGCCTAAATTTAAATAAAAAATCAATTCAACATATGTACTTTTTATTTATAAATTAAATAAAAAATATTTATTTATATATCTTCATAGGGTAAGCCTATGCGGGCTTGAGCTATAACCTAAAACGCTTTGCCCAAGCGTAGCTTAAAAATCCCACATATGTATTTTGATTTATAAAATAATTTTTTGTATTTATTATAATTTTTTTGTACTTTATATGTCAATTTTCTTTTTACATAATTAACACTTGTGTTTGGTCAAACCAGAAAGCCTTCAGGAACTAGAAAGCTAAAAGCCGTCAAGATAGAAAGCCAAAAACCCTAATTTTTTTTTCTTTGGTTCTCCTTGTCAATTCAACCTTTTGAACCACTGCCGATCCTCTCTTTTAACGGGCGGTGGTTCCAATAACCCTCTTTTGCCTTTTATCTATCAAATAAAGTTAGGATATATTTAGATCTGATGAGATGATTAGGGTCATCTTCGTTGCTGCCATCATATTTACTATTGGCAACAATCACTTCTCTACGTTTGCATCCTTCTAAAATATTGTGCGTGGATTTGCGTTCAAGGGGTTGGTATTTTAGTTTTTTTTTTTTCCTTTTTTATGAAGAAATTAGGTTTTATTTCTTATGTAGTTGTTTCCTTCCCTTGTTGGAAGGTTTAGATTGTCTTCCTTGTTGGAAGTTTTGTGTTTACTTCCCTTATCAGAAGTTTTATTTTTTGGTGTGGTTTGAGTAATGTAAATGTGTATTGTCGTGTTCCAGACGTTTGTCAAGAGAAAAGTCATTGATTGTCAAACTGTTCCATTGTTACAATCACAGCTCTTGAAAGCAAGGTTTGAAACTTCGATTTCACCTTAAGCCGCTTACTTAAAATTCGGAAGTAGTTCGTGGAAGTTAACTTCGATGAGGGAAGTTTTACAAAAACTTGCTGGTGTATCGAATTTTATGGAATTTCACTTTAAATGCTAGAACACTCAAATTTGTTTTTAAAGATGTTAGAAATATGCTTAATCATAATGCATAATAATCATAATGCAATTGTTTAAAGTAAGTTATTTTGCAATAAATACGCAATTCGCAACACACGTGACATTGATATTTGTTTTTATATTGCTTTATATGATAAATTTTGACCTTATTTGCTACTTGATGTGAAAAGAAGTTAATTTTCAAATTTTATTTTATTCAAGGGTAACTTCAGTAACTTTCCAAAAACTTCGATAACTTCCCTAAAAACTTTGTTAATTTCATCAAATTCTTGCATTTCTGGTCTATTTTTTAATTGTTTCGATGGAAACCATCAAAGTTGATCGAAGCTTGGCGATACATATCGAAGTTTTAGGCAAAGTTTTGCAAGTCTTAGATCACCACATAGTTTCGCTTCCCCATTTTCATTATCGACAAACTTCAGCCGAAGTTCACAGAAATTTGTCGATTTTTGAAACCTTGCTTGAAAGCCAACCTTATGGCGGTTGAATGTTCTTTTGAACAATTAGAATTAGTGGATCAATTTGTTATGGTGATTGATTCTATGTCTCGTCTCGTTCCATTCAATATATTGAGTCATTGATGATTGATGAAATTTCTATTTCAAAAAAAAAAAAAAACACTTGTAATTGGACCAAGCCAGACTTGTACTTTATTACTTATTAGTAAGTCGAAAGTTAACCCATGTTAGTCAGGCCTAGGAGGACTCGACAAGAATTGAGGCCCATGAACCAGTCTATTCGCCCCCCAAGTGGCCCACAAATCGACTTTGGATTTACTAATAAAGCCTAGTCTAGCTCCGCCCGACCAGACTCAATTATATTTTTTAGTTGTAAAAATAACTTTGACATTTAAAGTAGAAGTTATTTTTAATGGTCTAAAAAAAGTTATTTTTAATGTATAAAAAGTTTTTTTTTTGAAGACAATAAATTTATAAGAACTTTTTTAGCTGCATGGCAACATTTAGGCTAGCTTGAGCCTACACAAACTTAGCCTATGAATGACCATTAATGAAATTTTCTAAAAATTTGACAATCGTGGTGAAAAAAAAGTAGTTAGTCAAGCTAAAACAAACTTCATGAGATCTATACACAAAGTTTGGTGATAGAGATGACTAAACATATATTTATAGGCTAGCCAAGTAAAGAGATAAAAAGAAACAAGACCTAAGTCACGTAAGATGTATTAAAGGATGAAAATCAAATGTTTTAATGCACGCAAATTATATTAAAGGTAGATGGAGAAGCTACTTTGATAGTTTATTTAATGATGGCCAAGTTGATATCATAATAAATGAAAATGCACACCAAGAAAGAAATGTAAATTGTACATGTAATATTATGATCCTGTAAGTTAAAGAGGCATTGAAAAAGATGAAAATAGGAAAAACATGCGACCCAGATGAAATACCCATAGAGGTTTGGAAATGCTTAGGAGAAATTTGATCGACTTGATTAACAAAACCTTTCAACAAAATTTGAAAATCAAAACGAAGGCCAATGGATTGGAGAAGAAGTGCATTTATACCAATCTTCCAAATCAAATGAGACATTTAAAGTTGTTCAAACTATCGAAGATTAAACTTATGAGTCATACTATGAAACTTTGGAAAAGGATAATTGAGAATATGCTAAGAAGAGAAACAACAATATCAGAGAATCAATTTGGCTTCATACCTAGAAGATCAACTATGGAGGATATTTTTCATGTAAAAAGATTGATGAAAAAATATAGTGAAAAGAAAAAAGATCTTCATATGATATTTGTAGATTTAGAAAAAACATATGATAGGGTTCCTAGAGATGTCCTTTGGTGGTTTTTAGAAAGAAAGAAGTGCGTGCTAGATACATAGACACTAATAAAGATATGTATGATGGAGTGGTAACGAGTATAAAGACATTTGGAGGAACACAAAAGAATTTTCCATTACAATAGGACTACATCAAGGATCGACTTTAAGCCCATATCTCTTTACTCTAATTATGGATGAACTAACTAGGTATATTCAAGAGGATATATCATGGTGTATGTTATTTGCAGATGATATTATCCTATTGGACGAAATAAGAGATGAAGTGAATAGGAAATTAGAATTTTGGAGGAATACATTAGATTCTAAAAGCTTTAAGTTGAGTAGGACAAAGACCAAATACATGCACGGTGAGTTTAAAAATACTTAACATTGAGATGATGAAGTGGTAAAATTAGGGGAAGTACAAGTTCCTAAAGGTGAACCACTTTAGATATCTAGGATCAATCATACAAAATGATGACAATATTGAGAATGATGTCGCACAAGAAAACAAACTGGATGCAAGAAATAGAAGAGTGCAACAGGTGTGATCTGCGATCGAAATATCCATACTAAGTTAAAAGAAAATTTTATAGGATCGCAATTAGGCCGACTATGCTCTATGGAAATTGATGTTGGGCGGTAAAGCAACAACAATTACATAAAATGAGCTTAACAAAAATGAGGATACTTAGGCGGATGTATGGTAAAACTCTTAAAGATAAAATGAGAAATACAAAGATTCAAAGAAAAGTAGAAGTAGCACCAATTGACACAAAGATTAGGGAAGGGCGGTTGTGGTGGTTTGAATACCTACAAAGACGACTTACAAATGCCCTCACTAGAAAATTTGACTAAATAGAAATTGAATAAATTCGAAGAGGTAGGGGTAGACCAAAGTTAACTTGGGATGCATTGATTATGAGAGATTTAAATGATTTAAAAGCTCACCGTCAATTGCACTAAATCAAGCCCAATGAAATACTTTGATCCACTTAGTCGATCCCAATTAATTTGGAATTGAGGCTATGTTGTTGTTGTGGTGAAAAAAAGAAGTTTGTGACTAAATCATTATACGCGTATAGTTTAGTGACTATCCAAATAGTTAATCCAAAATTACTACTATTACTTTGTTGAATATGCAATTCATCAACAACAAATCTAAAATCACTGATTACACGTGTTTTATCAGTATGTTGCTAGCTACTTATTAGCAAAAACTAATATTTTCAAGTATGGCAAAATTCTTTTCCATATTAAAAATATATTATCATAACTAATTAACTAAAATTAATTAGCATTTTATTTACACTAACTGATATACTTTAGCTATGTTTTGTGAAAAAACTTGTGCTATATTATATTTTTTTACATTGAATACTAAAAAATATATAGTATGTCACTTTAATGTATATGCGATTATTTTTAACTAATTCAAAAACACATCTAATTAATCGTAAAAAAGTAAAAAATATTATTTTTCGTCAAATAATAAAAGGATCAATTGCGTTAATGGTGCATGATTTTTTTAATGTACATTATTTAATTTATTTTGGAACATTTAAAAAATAATTGAAAAAACAATAGTATTAGTTACTATGACATTATTTTTCATTAAATTACAACGCAATACATCAGCGAGCCTCCACAGCGAAGCTAATAAACCTGTGCCTAAACGTATGCACACCCTAGTCCTGAAGAACTTATAGTGTTCGTGACACCATTAACATCAAACTAACCTATCTTCATTTTCTTAAATATATTTATATAAATAGAAAAGAGCGCGTAGTTTTTTTTGCCAAAAAATAAAAAGAGTCATGGGTATTTGGAGAGAAAAAAATTGATTGCCAAGAGTGACTCTAACGAGGTTGACCAAGCTTGACACGTGCATCAAGGAAGAAGAAAAAGGACAGCTTTACGTGTTTTTCTCTAATCAATATCATTCATTAATTATGTGAGTGGGTGTTAATAATGAGTTGTACTTTATTAATTGAATGGTAACTTAGGGTTTAACTTGTCCCACTACTTCTAATCTGGACAATTGATTTTAATCCAATGGTTTGTATTAAAGTTCACATGCAATGAGTGCTTATTTGGGTCTCATTGTATAAGCACCCATTTATATATACAATGGTGATTTTTGTAAATCACCATGGATGGTGATCATTTTAAATTTTCACCATTGGATTTAGATCCAATGGTGAATATGAAAATTTAAAATCACCACTTTAAATGTGTGCGCAAGTTCCAAGAAAGCAAATTCACCATTGGATCTAAATCCAATAGTCAAAGTTTAAAATCACTATCCATGATGATTTTTTCCAATCACCATGATAGAACTACCTTATATATATATATACTAGTTTCAAGAAACCAAATTCACCATTGGATCTAACAAATTATTATCCGAAAATTGCAAATGTATTATATGCATTTAAATATTCACAATGATTTGTTTTGTAATATTTACATTAGAATTGAGAAATACAATGCATTATAATCTATAAAAATATTGATCCTTTTCTTTGGAAACAAAAAAATATTGATACTTAAATTAACTATTGATGAAAATTCCTATCTACTCCAATATTTTGAAAGAGATATATTCTGATGAACAGTAGTAGGAGCCGACTTAGTCACTTAGGAGTTATGATGTTGGAGTCCTTGAAATAGCCTAAACAAAGCAAAAAAAGTGCATCATAAATTGAAAATCCAGCCCTACAACCATTACACGCTTCAATAGCCCGAACAACCATGGTAAATGGTTGCAAGGGATCAAGAATTCATAGTGAGCCATGAAACATTTAGAAAATTACTTATTTTGTGTTAAATAATCTCACAAACAAGTTCATGAGTGTAATGGGCATCCATTGCTGAATTACAATGTTTAAAATTATCCAAAACAGAGGAAAGGTCAAGCCAAGAATAGTGGCAAAGGTGAGAGGGATTAGCGAGATCGAGTTATGAAATAAATGCAAGTAGAAACAAAAGATGTATTATGAAGTTAGACTTTTTCTATAATTACAATAAAGCTCAAATCATAGGTGTGTCAATAAAAAGATATTATAGAAAATATCCATACCAAAAAGAAAATAAACTATCCAAAAAACCAAAAGCTTCTACTACAGTTGAGATTTAAGAAATTCAGACAAAGAAACAATAGAGGTAGCAATAAGCTCACATTCACTTAGAAGTCATAAATGATACCCCCTTCTGTCAATAATATAAGTTGTTTTACCCAAAACACACATATTAAGGAATTAATCAATTATGGGTTCAAATTACATTCTGGCACGTGCTTTAATTATGTGGTTAACTACACCAACCTTCAATTTTATACAACAAGAGAACGATTATTTAAGTGCAATTAAATGTTTATGAGTGGGTAAATTGGGAAAAGAGGTACAAAAGTTTTCTAGAATTTCTAAAACGACTTAATAGTTTTTAACAAATAATTTTTGTAGGATTACTTGAAAAAATGACCGGAGGAATATATGAGATCAAAATATGAGATCAGTAAAGCGCAAGCTATAGTTGAGGATTGTGATAATATAATTGGGGATCAAAGCACAATAGTAATAGAAATTGGTACATTACCAGAAGGAAACACGAAAGATGAAGATCCTATATTTTTTCTTGGTTCATGAAAAATGCAAAAAAAATCAATATAGTAGTGATCTTTAATGCACACACTTGGGCATTATAGAGATACCTTTATAAGTAGCTTAGCTTCATAACTTGTGGTATGTCTTGAGGTTGAGCAACAACAATAGTTGAACTACTTGATGGTGCATGTTCTCTCTAGTGAAGTTGCTCCCAAAGAAAAATGATACCAAGAAAAAGTAGGAAAGAAAGAGATATTGGCAAAACTTCTATTTGTGCTTATTATGGCTCCTTATGATCTCTATGAGTACTACTACAATTCTAACTTGAAGTTATATGTCAGGGAGTCTTCACCATAGATAAAATTGAATAATTGATGAACTTCTCCAAGTACCTGAATACTAATGTTATCTTCAGAATAGTATTGATCTAATAAAACTTTGTTTGTGAGGTTATTGAATGGCAAAACAACAAACAAAATTGGCAGGCAGTGGTGGAAAGGCACTTTGGAGAATAATTTTAAAATAAAACTTTGTCTGTTAGGATTTAGGACTATCTAAGTAGCACATACCTATCAATTTATAGCAACTACTCAAATCAATTGCCTGAAATCTACCATCCTTGAATTTACACCAAATCTACCTATTAGCCCAAAACGACTAACAAATCAATTTAAAAGAACTAACTTTAGACTATAAAACACCTAGCATATGTTCAAGCAAATATCAGAAAAAGCAAAATCCACGAACCTTTCTTTAAGATTTCCTCAGCCTAACCAATTAAGACTTGGAAACCCAAAATACCGGGATGAGACTCCTCCGCCACCACCAGTAGAAGGGAGCGCCAACGCCAAGCAACTTGGAGACGAGCGTATGTGTGGGACACCGGCAAGAATAAAAGAGGTGAAAAGAGACAATTTGCAAGAGACAAAGAAGCCGAACTGATAGAGAGAACATGAGAGTAGGGATTTTGAATTGCAAGAGACAAAGAACCCTTGATATGGCGAGATTAGATAGAAAGAGAAAACGAAAATAGAGACTACCAAATCAAAGGAGAAATTGTAGAAAGAAATGGACTTTAAAATGTACATCAACTTTGAATCTTTGATCTGGAGAGGAAGCTCGTTTTGATGTCTAAGAAGACACTGTGATTTTGGGGGATTTGAGTATTCGAAGTGAAATATATATATGGGAAATTCTCCTATGGAGCCCAAATATATAACCATGCCATGGGAACCCCTCAAATTGTGTTGTGCATCAAATGTTATGTGCATTTATGACTCATAGATTAATGTGTTGGATTAGAATCTAATGGTTGTAAGTGTGGTTCCCATGCATGGGTATTTTTGTGGTTCCCATGGTAGTAGTACCCTATATATATAAATATAGAGACACTATGGTGATTTTTCTTTTTGACCATTGGATTTAGATTCAAATGTTATTTTGATAGCTAGATTAATGACTCTTAAATATGTGCTCAAATAGTAAAAATTATAAATCCATTAGATCTAAATCGAATGGTCAAAAATAAAAATCACCATTCATGGTGATTTTTTCTCAATCACCATATATATATTGATCATTGGATTTAGATCTAAATTATGGTCAAAAATAAAAATCACCATTCAATGGAGATTTTTTCCCAATCACCATGGTAGAATCACCATATATATATAAAGAATTTGAATGAAAATATATTGATTTGATGTTTTATGGATTTCCCGTGTGTTGACCAATTGTTATGTCTACCTGTTCACATCTTCTAATTTGATACATGGTTTCTAAAATTTTATTTCTTGATGCAGGAATTCGTGTTCAAAGTCTTGAAAAAAGCCGAATTACCATGGATATTGATTTTAGATGGGGTGGTGATCCAAGCATCATTCTTTCTATCGGAGCAGCAGTTGTCGCTTCATTACCCATTCAAGTTGGTGCATGAAGTACTCTTTTAATCTTTACGTCGGGTTTCAAACTCTTTAAAATTTTTAAATACTGTCTTATTGTTATTGTACAATCTGCTAGTTTGTTGTAAGCATGGTTTAAAAAATCGAAAACTTCGCCGAAGTTTGGGTGAAGTTTGTTGATGTTGAGATGAGTGAAGCGAAGTTCAAGAGCAGTTGAAAAATTGCAAAACTTCGACTTAACTTCGGCTAACTTCGTCCGAACTTCGAAAACATCGATGGAAGTTCATAAAACATGAAGTAAAATTGTTATGTTTCGTGGAAGTTGAACAAACTTCGATTGAAACTTCGACATAAACTTCAGAAACTTCGCATATGCTAAAAATATACTTAAAATTCGGAATATCCTTCGCTGACATGAGTTTTATGCATTATTGTTGTATGATTAAGTATATTCCTAGCATCTCTACGAAAAAACTTGGGTTTTCTAACTTTAAAGTGAAATTTCGTAAACTTCCATACACCGGCGAATTTTTGTCAAACTTCCATCGTCGAAGTTAACTTCCTCGAATTAATTCCGAATTTTAAATGAGCGAAGTTATAGGCGAAGTCGAAGTTTTGAACCTTGGTTGTATGAACCAGTCTTTCCTGATAATATGATCTGATATTTTTATTATAGTTGAAGGATCTTCAAGTGTTCACTGTTGTACGTGTTGTCTTTCAACTTGTTGAAGATTTTCCTTGCATATCTGCTGTTGCTGTTGCTCTACTTTCTGAGGTAAGTGCAATTTTTTTTTGGCCCTAGGTACGTACGATTAATGGGTTCATGTCTTTAGGAATTTCATAAGAAATTATGGCCTTCGTGTTACGCTAATTTAGCTCAAAGTAACTCAACTATATATATATAACACCGCGGACTATCCATCCCAACTAAAAAAGTGTTGTATCGCCCCAACTGATTGGTATAAATCAGTTTTAAGGATTGCTTGAATATTATCGAGTTATAAACTTGCTTTTTTAGGGTCAGTAATAGATGCATTTATCCAGTTGAGAACATAACACTTTGTTTTGAAGCCTTGTATTATTATTACTGCCTATTGTGAGAGCTCAAGAGGAGCTTCACCATGAAACCCTAGTTTGTATGAACAGGAATGCTATCTGTTCACACTGATTTTTCTTGTGTTAACAATAGCTAGAGATTGCTATTTATATTCAGTTGTGTTACAATTGAACCGCAAATCATAGTTCATCGTAACCATTCATCCTATTACACCACATACACACTTATATAATACTACAACATATCACCACCACAGATACACCTCAAGACATACAACATACATCACATGTATTCTAATGATTTACTCTAACATCCCTCCTCAAACGAAGGGAAAGTGTAACGAGGCCGAGTTTGTCCCTGAGATAACTGAAGCGAGATTCAGAAAAAGCCTTAGTGAAGACATCTGCAACTTGATCAACAGACGGCACATGATGAACCTCAAGAAGACCAGATAACACCTTATCCCTTACAAAGTGAATGTCTAACTCAATATGTTTGGTTCTGGAGTGATAAACAAGGTTTTTGGCTAAGACAACAACACTCTTATTATCACACCAGACTGTTGGTGGTGCAGAAAGACAATCTGCAGTTCAGACAAAAGAGACTGAAGTCAACTTATCTCTGCTAAGCATGAGCTAAAGTTCGATATTCGGACTCTTTACTAGATTGAACCACCACTTGTTGCTTTTTAGACTGCCAAGCAACCAAATTCAAACCCATAAATACTGCAAAACCTGCTACTGATTTGCGATCATCAACCGACGTAGCCCAATCGGCATCAGAATACCCCGTAACAAACAAGGAAGAACCAGTCACACCCTTACTTGGCTTGAATCATAAACCCATCTCAACAATCCATTTTAGGTATCGTAACACCCTCTTAAGGGCTTGCAAGTGAGTAACAGTTAGAGACTATTGAAATTGATTAAGTTTATTGACAATATATGTAATGTCCGGCCATGTGTTCACCAAATATTGGAGATCCCCAAGTAAACTGCGATAAAGGGTTTTATCATGAAAGGAAGCATTGCCATCATTGTGCAACTGTTTCCCAACCGAAAAAGGGGTATCAATGGGTTTAGCATTAGCCATACCACCTTTCTGTAAAAGCTGCTGAATGTAAGCAGTTTGGGTTAAGTACACTCCTGTGAGCTTCCATACCTAGAAATAAGTTTAAGTCTCCAATAACTTTCAAGGCAAACGTATCATTCAACCCTATTGATAAAGGATTGAATGGCAGTTTGATCAGAGCCAGTAATTATAATATCGTTCACATACACAAGCACATACAACACACTCTGTCCTTGATGGAAAATGAACAATGAGTTGTCAGCTTTGGAATTGTGGAACCCCCAAGACACAAGTGTAGACTTCAACTGATCAAACCAAGCTCGAGGAGCTTGACGCAACCCATACAAAGCCTTTAGCCTTATGAAGGTGACACATAGCAGTAGGTTGGGAAGTATCTACAAATCCCACAGGCTGATTTGTATATACTTCCTCAACTAGATTACCATTCAAAAGGCATTATTAATATCAACCTGTCTTAAAGACCATCCAAAGTGTACAACTAAAGACAAAATAACTCTAATTGTTGAAGCCTTGACCACTGGACTATAGGTTTCGTGAAAATCAATCCCGGTACTTGTTTAAACCCTTTGGCCACTAATTTAGCCTTAAATCGATTTATAGACCCATCATAATTCTTTTTCACAGAAAATATCCACTTATTTCCCAATATGTTCTGATTAGGGGAAGAAGGGACAAGAGACCAAGTACAGGTACGCATAAGAACTTGATATTCCTGATCCACGGCTGGTTTCCATTTAGGATCCTTAAGTGCAACAACCATTGAATTAGGGATAACAGACTCATCCTGTGTTGTTGCAGTCAAAAAGACCTTGCGTAGACTGAGTCCATCTTTAGCTCTAGTTGTGTTTTGTGGTGCATTAACAACGGAACATTAGGCCCAGGCTCCGAGTAGCAGAAGATGGTATTGAAGAGTCAAGTAGTGATGATGTAGATGGCAATGAACTAGACCTCTCTCCACAAGTGACATCAGAAGCAGACTCTCTGAAAGTATGAGAAGGAATAGGTAATGGAAACCCAGTAGTGTAGAGAGTTGTGGACTGTGCAAACTTGGACTTTCCAGATGGAAATAAAGAGTTATATGGAAACTCATGTTCATGGAATATGACATTCCTAGTAATATAGATTCTCCTAGTAGGACTTAAGCATTTATGTCCTTTATGTTGACTGCTATATCCCATAAATATACACTGTTCATAATTAAATTGATACTTGTGATGGTTATATGGTCATAGATACGGAAAACGGCCACAACCAAACACTTTGAGAATACTGTAGTCTGGTGGAACATGTTATAATTTTTCATAAGGAGACATTCCATTCAATGTTTTGGTTGAAAGTCTATTAATGATAAAGACAGCTGTTTCACAAGCATCCCACCCATATTTCAAAGGTTTTCCCATGTGCCAAAAGTGTAAGACTCATTTCAACTATGTGTCGATGTTTACGTTCAACCATACCATTTTGTTCATGGGTATGAGGACATACAACAACAACAACAACATAGCCTCAGTCCCAAATTAACTGGGGTCGGCTACATGGATCAAACTTTTCCATTGTGCTCGATTCAGTGCAATTGATGGTGAGCTTTGCAAACCATTCAAATCTCTCTTAATTAATGCATCCCATGTTAACTTTGGTCTACCCCTACCTCGTCGAATTTCTACAGTTTCTATTGAGTCAAGTTTTCTAGTTGGGGCATTTGTAGGCCGTTTTGCAGGTGACCAAACCATCGCAACCGCCCTTCCCTAATCTTTGTATCAATTGGTGCTACTCCTACTTGTCTTTGAATTTCTATATTTCTTATTCTATCTTTACTGGGTTTTACCACACATCCACCTAAGCATCCTCATTTCTCGCTACATTCACTTTATGTAATTGTTGTTGCTTTACGCCCAACATTCACTTCCATATAGCATAGCTGGCCAATTGCGGTCCTATAAAATTTTCCTTTTAACTTAGTGGGAACATGTCGATCACAAATCACCCCCGTTGCACTCAGTCATTTCTTCCATCCAAATTGGATTCTATGTGTGACATCATTTTCAATGTTACCATCATTTTGTATGATTGAACCTAGGTATCTAAAGTGGTTTACCCTAGGCACTTCTACTTCCCCTAATTTTATCACTCCGTCATCTCGATGTCTAGTGTTTCCAAACTCACAGTGCATGTATTCGGTTTTCGTCCTACTCAACTTAAAGCCTTTAGATTCTAATGTATTTCTCCAGAGTTCTAATTTCCTATTCACTCCATCTTTAGTTTCATCCACTAAGACAATATCATCTGCAAATAGCATACACCATGGTATATCCTCTTGAATATGTCTAGTTAATTCATCCATAACTAAAGTAAATAGATATGGGCTTAAAGCCGATCCTTGATGTAGTCCTATCGTAATTCAATGTTTTGGTTGAAAGTCTATTAATGATGAAGACAGCTGTTTCACAAGCATCCCACCCATATTTCAAAGGTTTTCCCATGTGCCAAAAGTGTAAGACTCATTTCAACTATGTGTCGATGTTTACGTTCAACCCTACCATTTTGTTCATGGGTATGAGGACATGGATGCTGAAAAATTATACCACATGAATCCAGGATAGACTTGAAAGACCGATACTCTCCACCTCAATCAGATTGTACTCTTTCAATGGTAGTACTGATTGGTTTTCAACTATGGACTTAAAATGAAGAAAAGCTTGCAATGCATCTGACTTCATTTTAAGGGATATAACCATGTAAATCTAGTACAATCATCTAGAAAATGAATGTAATAGCTTACCATTACCAACCATTAAAGACTGTGTACTTGAATATGCAGAGTTATTCATCATTTGAGAAGGATCCCCCGTAACATGAGAGGTTGCCCCACTATCCATATACCATGAATTATTCTATCCAGCTTTTGATGCAGTGAAAAATGAAGATGGATTTGGAGATGTTGGATTATTGAACCGTATCTGCTGTTGAGACCCACCAGACTGTGATCCAATATACTGCAAATCTCCTCTGTAGTAACATACTGCAACTGAGTGTCCGAATTTACCACATATTTGACGTGGTTTGCTGTACTGGTGGAAAAACGAAAACCTCCTCTGGCTCTATGAATCGACCACCTCCACGGCCTCTACTGCGATTACTTCCTCGATTACAAGAATTGCCATTCCTAGAGTTGTTCCGAGATTGATGTTAAGAACTATGCCTAGAGAAATTAGTCTTCGAACCATTTCCTTTGACCTCTGCAGCATTAACAGATTGTGAATCTTGTAAAACCAATGAATTCAAGCCTTGTGTGACATTGTACTGCTCTAACGTAGTCTCAAACCCTAACAGAGTGGAATGTAATTCTTGACACTGCAAATCCATTCGTCCTTGTAAAAATGTAGTGATAGGCAGATAATCTATCTAAGCCGATCAGAACACTTGAAATCAAGTCATCCATTTCCACTTTAGTGCCTGCAATGGCCAAATTATCAGTGATATCTTTCATCTTCGCCAAATACTCGCTCATCTTCATATTTCCTTTGCGACTAGTATGAAGAGCCTTCTTAAGGGCTAGAATATGCATTTTGTTGCTAGATCCACATTACCTCTCAATTGCTACCCATAACTCATTTGCAGTTTCCTTTAGTGTGTTGCCGATTATCTGCCTAGCAGTATTAGGCACCATAACATTTGTTGACCATCCCAATAGAAACCTGTCTCGGCTAAACCAAACTTTATATTCTTGATTTGGTGAACCATCAGCCAACAACTTTGCTGGAGGGGGTAAAGTACCAAACAAGTAACCTTCTAGGTCAAAACCTTGAATGGCTGGTACAACAATCGACTTCCCTAAAAGAAAGTTAGACTCATCAAGTTTAATGGTCACAAACTGACTCAATGACTTTCCAAAGGAGCAAACGGTGATCCAGTACTCAAACCTGAACTACCACTTGAAGTTGACGATGATGGAGATCCATGATTAAGAACTCCAGATCCAGTCGCCATCTCGTCAGATTTGTAACTTTTGTCTTTCAATCTTCACTAGATCTTCGGATCCATATCTTTCTTGGTGAGATCTTCAATCTTGAAAAGAAAACCTCCATCAAACTTGAGATCTCAAGTTTGTACTTCCAAATCTGGACGTTTGCACACCAGATCTATGTTTCTTGAACCTCAAAATGAAGTGAAGATGTTCGGGTCTCCACTTTCTTGATCGTTGTTGTGAAAAACCTTAGATCTATACATTTCTTCAACAGATCTACAAGTCACCACTGTAGATCTACTCCTCAGGACCTTTGATCCAACTTTGCCAGCATTTGCTGTTGAAGCTCTGATACCATGTGAGAGCTCAAGAGGAGCTTCACCTTGTATGAACATGAAATGTTATCTGTTCACACTGATTTTTCTTGTGTAAACAGTAGCTAGAGATTGCTATTTATGTTTAGTTGTGTTACAATCTGAACCGTAGATCATAGTTCATCCTAACCGTTCATCCTATTACACCACACACACTTATATAACACCACAACATATCACCACCACAGATACACCTCTAGACATACAACATACATCACATGTATTCTAATGATTTACTCTAACACCTACTTATACTTTGATGTAGTTGTTGAGTTGTTTCTCTGTGGTTATATTTCTTCTTGTTCTTGTTTTCTAATATTGGAAGATAAGTTACTAACCAATTTGTATGTTTAATCAGCCGAAGCCTAGAATTGATTACATATTAAAGGCCGTTGGTGGAAGCTTAACTGCACTTCCTGGAATTTCTGATATGATTGATGTAAGAGTGTTCGAACATTTTTATGTTATGTTTATGTTATAGGTTTCCATGATCAACAGAACTGACATTGCCACTTGTATTTACTGTGATAGGATACAGTGACCTCAATTGTCCATGATCAACTTCTATGGCCCCATAGAATTGTTGTTCCAATTTGTGGTATACCCGTAGATACAAGGTGATTGTAATTGCGCATATTTTATTCTATTTCTCATTCCTGCATTATCTTTTTTGGGTCCCAATGGTATTAGATGTTTTGTCACATTTATTGCTATAGTCTATCAATGTTGCTTTCTGCACTAGTAAGTTGCTTAGTTGTGCAATCCTATCGAACTAGAGAACAGAAGTATTCTCTATTCCTAAAGACATAATTTAATGTATTATGCTATGGTTGTAAAAGAGGTGGCTTCGTGTTGATAGATATAACCCAAGTCTTTTGTGTTTACTTTCCGGCTTTTTTTCTCGATGTAGATTTATATGCCATGCCTGATTACCTTTTCCTTAATAAAATAAAAGAGTAAACCTCTTTCTCGTTAATTAGATATTTTGGTTGTTGAAGCTGGCTTGTGATTCACGAGTGCATTAGAATGATAATTTCACTTTTATTGAAGGCCATACCTTCCAACTTTTGTTTATAGCTATCAAAAGTTTATTAATTCCAATGTCATAAAGATTCTAAATGAATGCATTAGAACTTTTTTAGAAGCTGTGCAACTTTTTAAAGACAATTTAAGCGTTGATTAATTAATGATAGGATTTTCTTTTCTTACTTCCATCACGTTGAAATAGCCAAAAAAGTTAGCAGAAGGCAGTATTGCTATTTATCAATTAGGGAAATCAACTCTCCAAGAACTTGTTTTCCCAGTCCAAGAGCTCAACATCTCAGAAATCAGAAGCTCTCTCAAAATTTCATCAATCTCTCTTATCAACTCTCACATTTAGGGCGCACAAAATATAAAGAAAATATTATGGTAATTATGAATTTGAAGTTTACAGTCATGACTTCAAATGAGATATAAATATTTGGTAGATATACTTGCTTGCTAAAAAAAAAACTTCATTTAGAACAGGAAAACACATTATAAAGTGAGAAGCAAGGCTCAATTAAGCTTCAGTGTGAGCAAGTTTGGTACACTGAGGCAAATCTCGATGCTCCATTGTCAGAAATCACTGAAGTGCACCTGAAGGGTATAACTGGTTTATTTTTTCTTAAGTCACGGAATATAATGTAAATTCTAGATATGGTCATCCTTTTAAGTGAAAGAAGCCATCCTATACCAGTTTATTTCATTGAATGAATCTTATCTCATCATGCTAAGGGACAGACATTAAGATGATATAGTTCTTGCCTTCACTGACTGACAACATCTGTTATGTTAAAGTCATTACCTATTAATTGTAATATTAGGTCATGGTGTATGTTGATTGATAATGATGTTTTGGCTTTGCATTATAGACTTCCATAAGATGTTCTCATCATTATGCATAGAAATTAAACAAGATTGGTTAATTAGTTATATTTATAGAAACAACATAATGAATATGAACTTGTTATTATTGAATTCTATCAACTGATGCACATACTATATTTTGTAAATATAATGTGAACCTCTTCTAATTTCTTAAGCAGTGATTTGGAACTAAAACCACAAGGAAAACTTTTAGTGACTATTGTTAAAGCGAGTGACTTGAAGAACATGGAACTTATTGGTAAATCCGATCCATATGTGGAATTACATATTCGACCTAGAATGAAAGTGAAGACAAAGGTCATCGATGACAACCTTAATCCAGTGTGGAATGAAACATTTGTGCTGACTGCTGACGACAAGGAAACGGAATCGCTTATCCTTGAGGTTTTAAATCTTTTTGCTCTTTTTTTTTTTAAATCTTCAAAAGTGTGCTTGTTTGTTCCATTTCTTCAGTTATTCTGATCTTATGGTTTATATCAAACATTATTTTGGATTTTTGCTGAATAGTTGATGGAGATCTCATCTCAAATCATCATTTACTTGTTCAAAATTTGGATTTGAATCGGGGAACAGATGACTATAAAGCAAACATTGTCATTATTTAAAAACTCATTGATTTGATCTCATTTATTCCTTGTTCATTTACTTAACTACTCGTAAAATTTATGTGGAATTTGTTTGGTTATATACTCCTGTATGGTTGTTGCGAGTGATACTTTCCACATAGATATTGGTTATTAAAGAGGGGTCGTCTCTTCTCCTACGTAGTTTTTTGGACATTGTTAATGTATGAAAGATGCCCTTAAGGATTGACATCAAAGTTAAAGTTCAACAACAAAAAGGGCAAAGTTAGAAGGTGCTATTAGTTTCATTGTGTTTTTTATGCCATATCCTCGGCATCCTGGCCTCAATAATGTCTAGATCAACATATACCAAGCCAAAGCATCTCTGGTGAGATGGATGGTCTTGGGATTGACTCATGTTGGAGTCATTTGTTGCTTTCTTATCCAAAAAAAAAAAAAAAAAATCAACGAATACCAAAAGAGTCGTAACTATCCCTTAAAATTAAGTGTCTAATAAGCGGAGGCTAATCTATTTGGCATTGTTTATATCTAATACTGGTCAACACTTTGGCGAATCTATCAAACCATGCCCTTGAAGGAACTTCCATATTTTTCCATCGTTTGAACATTCTTCGAAGTTCTCTGAACTTCTCCAAATTAATTAGATTGTTTGAAGCATCGAATCAAGAATTAGGCGTAAACAAAGTTTTACAAAACTTCCATCGAAGTTAGAAAAAATTATAACATTTCAAGTTTTAACGATCACTTGTAAGAAAAGCGAAATGCAGTTAGGGTAAGCTTTTGTTAAAATATAATCTAAAGAATGACAATATGTTATGAGATAACAAAACCACAATTTTACTTCACTTATTAGAAATTGATTCTAATATATTGTCTAGTGAAAAAAAAAATGTAAAAAATTGATCAATCCCGTCAAAATTGAAGTTTTGAAAACTTAAGATCAAGAATAGAATGTGAAAAAATATGAAATATTATAGAAAACATATTTTTTATGTCTTTTGATGAAACTTGGATGTTCTCTAGCACTTTAATGAAATTATTTAGATTTCTCTATAATGTTGAAGTTTGACTAAAAATCCCCATATCAAATCACACTTCCCCAAATTAATTCCGAATTTTAAGTGATCGAAGTCATAGGCGAAGTCGAAGTTTCGAACCTTGTATTTTTTTTTTCCTTTGAATCACCAAGTAGTAATGTTTTCTTGATTTCAAATTGTTGTAAACTGCAATCATAATAAGCTACCAATGCCAACAAAGTAGTTACATTGTTTGTCTTTGCTATTTGAAGAAAATGACTCTTGATAGTCCACACCTTATGTCTAAGTATACCCTTTGGCTTCTACTTCTTGCCTTATAATGCTTTAGTGATCCATTTACCTGACATATAGGAAAGAATTCGCTCTCCTTTCCCACCCTAAATCTAAAGAAAGCCTTCATTACTTGACGTGGATTGAAGGAATTCCCATGAGTATTTGTATGCGACTTGATTCTTAACTCCAGAAAAGCACCCATTTTCCATTGTTCCATGTGTGCTTTCAATGATTCTAGCCCACAAGTGTTTAGCCTTCCCTCAAAACCTCTAATGCCACTTAGCCCCCAATGCAGTGCGCCTTCCCTTTTAAGTTTAATGTTGAGTCCCCCTATCTCCTTTGGCTTACACAATATATCCCAATTAACCAAATGTATGATTTGTTCCTGATGACTCCATTCCACAAAAAACCTCATAGAATTTTCTCCATCTTCATGCAAATCATGTCTGGCATTTGAAACACGATGAGGTAGTAGGTAGGATACCCAGCTAGGAATATCAACACTGGATCCCAAAAAGAACCTATGTCTCTGATTTCCCCAAAGTGGCAGACCCAAGCATTTCATTGGCCAAGACCCAGTGAAGCATCTATTATTACTCTATTAAAAGACACATGTTTTAGTTTTGCAAGTTTTATACACTTGACAATGAAATATCACTTACATTTATTGATTGGAACAACGAAGCAAACATGATCTTAAGAATACCGAAGGAAGGATGCTTGAGTTTGGTAACCCTAGTAAATGATGATGGAGCCATAACATTTTTTTGTTGCTAAGGCTCTGATAAAAAATTGAGCGGGGGCTTTGATTAATATTTTAAAATTAATGTACTTAATTGATGTTGATCAATCTTCGTAATAAAGCTCCTAATCTTCGTAACTAAAGCTCTTAAGGGAGGTCTTAAACCCATTTTTCAAATCCAAAAAATGGGGGAAGGAGGCCCTAAGCCCATTTTCCATTCTTGGAAAATGGAGGAGGGTTGCGATAGGTTGATAGCCAGCATAAAAATTTTGTCACTCTTCATGAAATGGATTAAACACATTAGCCGACTCCAATTAATTTGGGATTGAGGCTATGTTGTTGTTATTCTTTGGGTAAAGCAACCGACCACAACTAATTTGGGATTTAGGCTTTGTTATAATTGTCACATAATTTTCAGGATTTATTTTTAGGCTTTGTTGTTATTGTTGTTGTGTTGTTGATCCTAGGGATAAAGCAGATTGTTTTAACTGTCTCCATGTTTAATTGGTTAATCCTTTCTCTCAGGTTTTCGATAAAGATGTTGGGCATGATAAGAAATTAGGCATTGCAAAATTGCCTTTGATTGATTTGGAACTTGAAAAGCATAAAGAGATTGAGCTGAGATTGCTACCTTCACTTGATATGGTCAAAATCAAAGATGAAAAATATAGAGGGATGCTTATAATTGAGGTGCAGATTGCTTATCTTTTCTTTTTCTTTTTGTTCCTTATACTGTATGCTGCTTCTTAGTTAGGCGCAGCCATATTTATGTGCTGCCCAGTTTGTTTCTCAAAGGAGTATCGATCATCTAAAAGCCTCATAGAATTATTTAAAATTTTAGTCCTATTATGTTAATTGCTTCAAACTCACCGGTCAACTTGGAAATTCGAGCAGTACAAGCTGACCATAATTTTTAACTTTTTAAATATGGCTATAGAATTTTAGTTATCACGAAATGATAATCTTCATCACCGATTCACCATCAACATAAAAATCTTCGCATTAGTTTTGGCCACCTATATTGTTTTTGTTCTCCTTGAAACATATGTTACATAATTTACCATTTTTGGCATTTTCTTGTTCTTTTTGTACCTTCTACTTCCATGGTTTTACATTTTACTATGCGTCAATCATTTTTGGTGATCATCAGAGCATCTCCAATGGTAAATGTGGATTGGGGATGTCGATTGTCGCCATGTCATCAATGTGGAGGGGATGTCTAGATTAAGTGGCATAAATACAAATTTTATAGTGAAAATGGTCTCGAATGGGTACTGTGGATTGCACCTACTATTATTCATGGCATGACAACTTTTTTTTTAACTTATTAAATTATATAAAAATAACTATTAAACGATTATACATACACATTATTCTATGTATAAAGATCAAAAACTTATTTTGGAAACAAAATCACGGTTGTTTGTATTTATCTTTTTGTATAAAAGTTATTTGTGATTATCCTTATTCCTTATATCTTGATAAATATAACAAAAAAAAAAACTAAAAAAAAAAGAAATGTAAAGATATGTATAAAAACAAAACGCAAATATATATTGTTGTTGCTATTTTTTATCTCTTTTCATTCCCGACTTTTTTTTTTAAAGTTTTTCAATGACGTGGCATAGCGCACACTGTCTATTGCACCCTCTAGATCTAAAGGGTGCAATAGACAATGTCTACCTTTTTTATGCCACGTTATCTACACATTCTCAATCCACATCCCCATTGGAGAAGACTTTTTTCACACAATGTGTATTTTATCCTAGGTGGCACACATCCTCCCCCAATCCATAGCCCCATTGGAGATGCTCTCATTATAAGTTTTTCAGTTAAGTTTCATTGAAATGTCCTTTATTGTTAGTCCCTGTTGGCTTTTACAAGTTTCTCGTTTTAGGATTTGCAATTTTCTACCTCCTATCTCATCCTTGCTATGATGGTTATGTGTTGTTCAATGGTGTTCAATAACTCTACTTCATATGCCATTGCTATATGCGGTAGTGGTGGTATCTTTTTTTCAAAGAGAAATATATAATCACAGTCGAGCTTACCACACAATTCTATTGTTCAGTCCAAGTTGAACAACCTTTCTCTCGCTTAGTTGAACAGCCTTCATTTTGGAAAAAGTAGCTTAGTAATAGTTTGAATCAGCATCCCATGATCTCATTTGCGAAGATGACTAGAAAGTGTTTTTGCAGAAGGTACCTGCAGCATGACAGAATCCCGCCACTGAGATCCCAGCATATCCCTTCATCTTAATATCCTATGTTACAATTGTGTACTAACATAAATATCTTGATGTCATTCCGGTTAAACTTTCTTCGTTCCTTTTACCCATTTTGTAGTAATATGTCTTCCATGCATATTAATCTCCTTGCCAAACAGGTCCTGTACCATCAATTCAACAAGGAAGAGCAACTTGAAGCCCTGGAAGAGGAGAAAAGAACCCTTGAAGAAAGGAAAAGAATGAAAGAAGCTGGCGTGATAGGGAGTACACTGGATGCACTTGATGGTGCCGCATCTTTTGTAGGGTCAGGAGTTGGGCTTGTAGGAAGTGGCATCGGAGCTGGCGTTGGACTTGTTGGAACTGGAATTGATACTGGAGTTAGCATGGTTGGGAGCGGCATTGGTGCAGGAGCTGAGTTTGTGGGAAGCGGTATTGGTGCAGGTGCTGGGATGGTTGGTAGCGGCATTGGTGCAGGTGCTGGGATGGTTGGAAAGGGCATTGGTGCAGGAGTAGGAATTGTTGGGAGCGGCATTGGTGCAGTAGGGAGTGGCCTGACCAAAGCTAGCAAGTTCATGGGCAAGGGCTTATCAGGGCACTCAAGTAGTAGCAAACACAGTGAAGGTGCCAAACCAGATAGTTCCAAACAAAATTAGGGTCCCAAACCAGCTCTATGTGATTCTATTATTCAATCTTTTTTGCTTCTATTCTCTTATTTTCTTTCTTTTTATTGTATATTTCTAGCTCTACATGCTGCGCATCTCGACATCGCGGTTGTCCCTATTTTGGAATCTAATTTCCTATTTCACATATGAATAAATTTTCTTATCGTTATGCAAGAATATCTATGTTATTTCAGATGCTGTTGTTCATCTACCTGGTCTAGTCATTGATGTAATTGAACACATTCACTGATAGAAACAATATAAAGATTTTATGAAATAAGCTTGGCAGCTGCTAGGAACAGCTAGAATCATTTTTGTTTAAAGCTCTTTTTATCAATTCTGCGCATTACACATTGCTTATTCATTCAATAACTAACTGCACCTATTATCCTAACATGCATTTCATAATCGAAGGACCAAATACGTGCAAAAAGTAAAAGTAAAAGCTCCGAGATCAAATGTGAATAAATCAAAGTTCAAGAATTTAAGAAAAATTGTAAAAATTAACAACCAAATGTCAACAAATTAAAATTTGATGACCAAAATCAAGAAACTTGTGAAGTTTTTATTTTGTCAAAAAGAAAAATTGTTGAGTTAGAAGACCAAATAATGTATTTTGCCTTTATTTTTATTTTTTTTCAGATATGGAAATCCCTTTTTTACTCTAAATTCTAATCATTAGTCAGTTGCAACTAAATATGCAATCAATTATCGGAGCGAATACGTGCAAGCTCATCCATATTTGACCATTACCCAATGCTTACACTTTTTTCTTTTTCGACGAATACCCCATGCTTACACTATTTCAAGGAAAATGATTTTATGTGGGTCGGTGCCACATGATGTACATCGAGAGTACATCTCGAGTCACATAGTGGGGCACTGACCCAATCGGTGTATCTATCTTGATGTCCAAAATGAGTTAATATAGCAATGCCTTATTTCAAAAGTCTTGTTATCTAGATGTACAAATCTTCTTGTGAACATGATGCAACAATCAAGTTTCGCAATCATTTTTTTTAGAGCCGCTAAGGGCACCCCACCATTTAATGAGGGCACCCAACTTATTTGTAAAAATTCCAACAAAAATGGAAAAGACCATTTTGCCCCTGTATATATATAATGGTTCAAACCCCACAAACCATTTCGACAAGGAGTTAGGGCACCCCACCAACAAGCGTCAACCACAAAGCCACAACCACATTGCGTTTGGCAAAGAGCTGATCGATTCTTGCTCGTCCGACAGCGAGGTAACAATGTTTGACAACCATTTTCGGGTTTTTTTGAACTCTTTAGTTGCGTATAACAGTGAAAATGATGATTTGTTTGTCAACGTAGGGTTTGGTAATTTCTTCAAATCCGAAGTTGTTTCAACTGTATAATGGAGGATCGTAATGCTTCGGTGCCAGAGGAGGTCGTCCTTGAGGTAATGTTGCAAATGTTTTTGTGTTTTTTTTTGCGTTATCCGAAGTATCCGTCGGGTGCGCGATTGTTTCGCCTCGCAGACCGAGATGTATGGTATCGTCTCGGTCTCAGATGACCGAGAGGTTTCGCGTAGGTGATGGTCTGGAAGGACCGAGGGTACTGGTAACTCTCGGTCGCACGTAAACGAGACTATGAAGAAAGTTTCAGAACTGTACAACCGAGAACCTATTTTTTTGGGTTTTTTTGTGATTGTGCTTTGTACATTTTGGTCGATTATAATGTTACACTGTTTGTATTGCAGGTAATGTCGTTATCTTGTAATTTTCCAGACTACAAGGACACTTTTACACCTTCTAAGCCATTCCCCTCTCGAGAAGCGGCAATTTCATGGCTTCAACTGATTGGTGGCGAGAACAAGTTTGTGTTAGTAACGAAGCATTCGGATGCCGGGGCATTAAGCGAAGGGGGGAAGGGTGAAAATTGCCTGTGATGTCCGGGGACATATAGGGGACCGGCTCGAGAGTTGGGAAGGGTAAAGCGGCAAAATTTTTAAAGAAATCAAGGAATGATGAAAAGGCGGGGACTCACACTAGTACGAAGAAATGGGGATGCCCTTTCCAAATTAACGTCAAGGAGAATGCTGACTCCTTATGGTATGTCACCGTGATTTGTGGGAGGCACAATCACGACACCGCAGAAGATTGGATAAGGGGGAGGAGGAAGTTGAGGATGCGGGGGAGGATCGAAAGTGAGCAAATTGGGAGATTAGTCCACCTTCGTCTTTTGTGGAGTGCGAGCAGAAGTTGAGGATGCGAGTGTGAGGACACCGGGGTCTCCAACCGAGGCACCCCAAGATGTCGGAGGCACCCCAATCTCCAATCGGATTTGAGTCCTCCCACTCCACAAAAGCTTCTAGGCGTAAGAAATGCAAGGTTCCACAAATGCGTCGTGCCGCCGACGCACGCAAAGTGGATCTAACATGGCTTATAGTCATTGCTTAGAACCGGATTGGTTGCCACATGTTGATGCCATTATCGATGTGGTTTCCGATGGGGAATTGTGGATATAGGTGTATAGCCTCTGGGCTTGGACTTGCCGACGTAGACGGGTGGAGGATTGTGCGTAGACGGATGTACGATGAGATTATCGGGTATGAATACCTATGGCGGGAAGTGCTTGGCTCGAGTTTCGAGCTCATCAAGAATGCGGTGCATTGCCCGAGAAGCAAGAGGGGGCATCTTTCAAAGAATGGTTGACACTTCCAGACATGGGATTGTTAGTATCCACCGCATTCAATGTCATTCTCGTCAACCTCTCGCATGGGAGTGCCTCCACATTCCTACCTCTACGTAGTACTCCAACGTCGTCATTGCACAACAGTACTTATCATTGCAATGGCGAATGAAAGGAATATCCATCAAGTTAGGGTAAGTTCTATGATTTTTTTGTGAATTGGTTTGTTTCCCCCTTAATCGGGTTTGTGACAATATCTTCTATGTTCTACTCGTTCACTTTGACAGTGCGCTTGCGTGTGAATGCACCGCTGCCATCCTTATATCCATCGTGGGATCGGTACGTTGAGGATCGCGCAAAGGTTGGCGAGATGGATTCGTTTTTCGAGACATCGCGCTCATTGCAACCGTTGATCATGAAGCCACCATACCTGTTGTAGATTTAGATACACCGTAGGTTAAAGCTTGTACCTGACGGCTAAACATTTAGAAATTTTGCCAATTCGTCCGAATGTTCTATGTATATGCAAATGTTGTGTTGTGTTTTAATTGTTGTTTACTTATGGATGGACCCTTTTTAGAGTCGGTTTGAATGTTACGGAGATTTATAATTAATTAAGGTTCTGCAAATTGTCGTGTGGATTTTCAATCTTGTATTGTTAGTTTGACGACTACGAGATTTTTTTGAAACTGTAATGTTCAAATTCATCCATTTCTGATGTCTCGGTCAAGCAAGTTCGTGAAACAACCCATATTTTCGGTCACCCATTACCGACAAGTAATCCAATATATCGGCCTTGTATAACCGAGTCCCATTTCAATTTCTGGTTGTACACCACCGAGATGGATTGACCATTTCACCCGCCCGACTCTCGTCCTATGACGACCGAGCCTACGGAGACCCTCTCTAAGTGGACAACCGATACGTCGTTAACTCTTCCTGGCCTTCGTGGCCGAGACTGCGACTTCCCAAATGTATTAGCTTATGTCTCGGCCTTGGCCGAGACGGTTGACATAGTCTCTGGCCTGTGTGGCCGAGAACCACGATTTCCCAATTTTTTTACATTTTAAAAAACCGCCACACACACATTACATCTACTCTACCAAATGTAACTTAATTCGTCGATCTTCAACCGAGCCCTAATTTGGAGACGAAATCGGCTTACACACCGGACCCTACAAAATGCAGAAACCTAGAACAACGAAGGAGAAACACACGGCGAGGGACGGAGAACACGATTTCGGGGATTCCTCTCACTGGTCGGTTCAAAACAAATGAATTCTTCCACCAGGAATTCAGTGAACGAGGGTGGGGGTGGTGGTGGGGGTGGTGGGGTGCCCAGGGGTTTGCACGAGGGTGGGTGAGAGGGTTTTTTGCACGAGGGGCATTTTTGGTATTTTGGGTTTAATTTTTGGGTGCCCTAGGTAAATCGATTTGTGCCCACATTAACTGGGTGCCCTCATTAAATGGTAGGGTGCCCTTAGCGGCCCTTTTTTTTTTTTGGAAGGCATGGTCCACAATCAATTTGAAGTAAGAAAAAAGAAAAAAAAAAAAAAAAAAGAAAAAAAGAGCCGGGCTTAGCGCATCCCTTTTTACTTAGTGCACCCTGATTTTGAGTTCACGTCAATTTGCATCTCAATTCATGAGGACACCCCAACTTTTTTACTAAAATATTCCATCCAAATTGAAGCACTTAACTCTAAAACCTTGTCGAGACATCCATTTTAGGTTCGACAACATGTGGTCGAGATTTATCTTCTAGATTAGGTGTTGTCAAACCAATCTCTTTTGTGAAATTCGATTGACAGCTATTGACTTAAAGGTTCGGTGGGTTTCGACCAACTCTCCAACTAGAGGTTCGATGAGCTATGACCAACTCTTTAACTAGAGGTTCAGTGGGCTCTGACAGACTCTCCAACTGGAGATTCGGACCTGTGAGGCTGAATCACTTGATGATTCCCTACAAATCATAAGAAGAGAGTGTGCTGATGGATGATGGCAGGGTGCAAAAAATGAGAGGAAAATGGCAGTGATGGGCATAAAGGTCATTTTGCAAGAATTGAACTTTTTTAAGTTTGACTTTTTCACAGGGGTGCACTAAGTAAACGATGGGGTGCGGTTAGCCGCGCTAAAAAACATTATTCTTAGGGTTGTTTTATTTGAACCCCATAATTTTATAAGGCAAAGCCATTGAATTTGGGCATTTATTGTTTTGATAAGAGCCCACTAATGTAAATGTTGAAGCCCCAAATTACCCTTCTTGGTTGAGAATGACACCCCATCCACTAGGTGTTTTTTCATTGACATTTTGATTTTGTTGACACCCTCATCCCTTCCACGAACCGAGCCCTAGGTCTTCAGTCCTGCATGACCAAACTATACATGATTGTGTTGGGGCATGTGTTCTATGTCAATCTACAAACATTGTTTATCGAATTTTAGTTAATAAAATAGAGGTTTTCATTTGTTGTTTTATTATAATTGATTGCATGTTTACCTTATAAGAAGATCTTGTTAGGTTTTGTGGTTCATACGTAGCAAAAATTCAAAACAATTTTTTGAAAAACTCAACAAGATCGAAAATAAGGTTTATTAAACTAAATCTACAAAAGTAAACTATACATTAATCCGTGATTTCCTTATATGATTGTTTGATCTCTAAGACGTTCAAGCGCTCATCCTCTATGAAAAATCGACACACGAACGACGACCAAAATTTAGAGTGCTAGCCCCAAGAGAGATTGAAAACGTTTTTATTTCTCTCTCAAAATCTAAAGAACTTGAAAATAGTAAAAACAAAAATTATTTCGTTTTAAGGTTTTATTCTCTATTTATATGTGTAGAAAAGCTAATTTAAAAAACCTATTTGTAATACAACTATTGTATTTAGGCTTAGTGCACCCCTTTTTATATATCATATATAAATCAAAGAAAACATGCAAATGTTTAATAGAACCGAGCCTAATGCTCTGATACCACTATTGGATTTTGGGGTTCAAACGCAGCAAAAAATTCAAAATAATTTCTAAAAAACTCCAACAGGATCGAAAATAAGTTCCATTAAACTAGATCTATAAAAAAAATCCATACTTTAATCTGTAATTTCCTTCTCTAATTGTTCTATTTGCAAGACGTTCAAGTTTGCGTCCTCCATTAGAAATCTATACACGAACGGTGACCACAATTTGAAGTGATAGCCCCATGAGAGATTGAGAATGTTTATATTTCTTTCCCCAAATCCAGAGAACTCGAAATTTACAAAAATGAAAATCTTATTTCGTTTTAGGGTTTCAACTTCTATTTATATGTGTAGATAAGTCATCAATAAAATTCTATTCATAATGCAACTATTATATTTATGCAGTTTAACCAAATTACACATACGCCCTTATTAATAAATTATCATATAACAAATCGTAAGAGCTTTTATGTCATGAACTTTATCATATAAAATTAATTACTCTAGACCAATTGAAATTGCACAATGTCATTCTTTGTGTACGACCCGATAGGTTCATGCGGCGTTGGCAGTGCACCAAGATTATTTTGGTACACAATTCATAAGCGGTCTCTAGCAAGGCATTATGACTACCCAAGTAGCATGAATATCAAAATCGATACAACCTAATGAATAACATATATCATATCCTTTTGTCGTAGGATATCCTTTGATTAAACATAAGGCATGGAAAGTCACCCTTAATGTTCAATCGTACTAGTCTCGATCTTTAGGTAGATGAAAAACATCCAAGTGACATTGATCATATCAATTCACTTGAACTTGGCCATTTAATAGTCTAACATATCGAGGGATCCACTAATTTCTCTCTCTGTATGAGAAAGACAAATTATATCCTGAATACACCACCTTCACATATTATTCACATGTTAACTAATCATAATCTTTATAATCATTCGGTTAAAGACAACTTTTGATTGTGTCAAATTGTCATACTTATAATATTGAAGTGTATGGTAACCTCGAGTCAAAGGACTAAATGAAATACCTATCATAAGTAACACCTATGATTTAATCAATGTGGTGTTCTCATAACGAGTCGTTTCAATACCTTATTCCCTAACAAGTACTTATGATCTCGATTCGTATCCCTATACGTAGGATCATCACATGACCATCAATCAAGGTTCATACTAGTCTTAACTCAATATAGTTTCCAGTATAATGACCGACTAGGGACATTCAGGATATTTTAACAAATACTCATGGATCTTATTATAAGGTAAACATGCAATCACTTATAATAAAACAGTAAACGAAAACCTATATTTTATTACCTAAAATCATAAGATAAATATTGTTCATAGATTGACCTAGGGCACATACCTCAGCATCTACCACTTGCATTATGGTCAATCATTCATGTATATAAAACGAAATGACCGAACATGACCATCATGTTTCGCTTCTGGAATAGTCTTCAAATGACCTAACATGACCATCATGTTTACTCGAAACCACACCAAGTTCAGAGATGAACTTTTTGATCCAAACTACCTCCTTAACTGCATCGTACGCTGTAATATACTCATCTTCAGTTGTAAAGTCTACCTACCAAGTGCCTCCATTCAAAGTACACATATCTAGACTCGATCTAAAGTCATTTATATCAATTCGAAAACTTGCATCTGTGTAACCATTTACAACAAGCTTGTCTTCCAAACTTCCATAGACCAAGAATAGTTCTTTAGTCATTCTCAAGTACTTAAGAATGTTTTTTACTATTATCCAGCGACTCTCACCAAGATATGACTAATATATGCTTGTTGCGCTATTAGAGCCCGAAATCCTAAATCCCAATTTAATCTCATAATCAGGTTCAGTGACTCGTGACGTGGGACCTGCATAGAGATACGTGTCGTGATCAAGATGAGAGGGCTGAGGTATATTTTATATTTTTTTTGTAGTGTATGCCTAGTGTTTTGTATATGTGTAGATTACTAAGTCACTCCTACTTATGTATAGGTGTCAAGATGTGAATGGGGACGCGCCTCAAGATGATATATAACATTGGTTTTATAAATGAGTTAAATGGATTATGGTTGATTATGTGTTAATACACCTAAGTTAGTAACTTGAAATCTTAACCACTAGATTTTCAGGTATATCTCTCGATAACTTGGGTGACACGAAAAGATTAAAGGCCTCGGACCTTCACGCTTCAACATTAATTTGAATCATTATTGTTTGGTGTCATAAAGCATGAACTAGTGGGACATGTGTGAGAGTAGGAGGTCTACTAGTTAAGTCTCGAGATAGTGGGACATGTGTGAGTAGGAGGTCTACTAGTTAAGTCTCGAGATACGTGATCAAGGGCTATCATTCAACCATATCCAATTCAAGTATATAAGCTTGATCAACTTAAGCACCTCTCATAGTCTCATTACCATTTCTTCATCGTGAAGCAAGGCTGCTGGAGAAGTGAAAAGTTGTTGGAGGAGGAAGAGACATCAAGGAACCAGTGGAATTGGTGAAGGAGAGACCAAGTTAGCCGGTGATCATCAAATTAAGTAACTTCTCTACTCCATTAACACAAGACAATTTCATGAATTCATGTATTTGATGCTATGGGTTGTTGTTTTATGTTGTGAATGGTGTCTTAAAACTCTAGAGGTATGTATGAGGGTTCCCAAGGCATCATAATAGCCTATGTGTTGAGAAAACTCAGAATTTTGATTGCAGAATTCTAGGTTCTGCAACACATAGTACGCTATTCATGGTAGGTAGCACGTTGTGTTGGTCATTATCACGCTACACAGGGGCGCACTACATGTTATGGTAGCATAAAAATCTGCAAGTCTTAAGAAATCTTTAAACACTACAAAAGAGTATAATATGCTAAGTAAAGGTCCAAGCACACTAAAAAACATATGATATGATGTCAAGAACTTAGGAAGTATTTTGGATATTCAAATACAAGTTTCGAGGCGTTGAGAGGTGTGACGGCCCCAATTTTCCACAAATTGAGCCATGCCCAGCCTAAGACCCGAATCAGTCTCCCAAGGTCAACGCAGGCCTAGTCAGCCTTCCAATCCATCATCATACGTAAATTCACAATTTTTGAGTTGAGTTATTTAATATTTTTCAAGTTTTACAAATTAAGCGGAAGCAATACTACATGAAATAACTCAACAATAATATCAAGGAGTTAGGCAACCTAATTGTGGAACCCAGCATAAATGTATCATCAGAGGAGAATAATACAATATGTACACAAATTTCATCTAGCTATGAAGCTTTCCCTCTGCTACTCGTCTGTGGCTCTGCACTCAGTCAAACACGAGAATGACGAGCCCAGGTAAGTAAATCCAGTAGGACATATACAACATTTCAAAACAACTAAACAGTCGAATTCATACAATTAGAAAGAAATGAAACATATCACGTATGAATATAAAAGACTGCAAACAAGCCATCAACAAGTTAATCGATAAATGAGGGTCCTGAAATACAAACAAAACAAACAACAAGGAGTCCCGACTAAAAGGTCGTTGAGTCGCGGCAAAAGCCCAACAGACTCGGGTTTAGGATGAGACCCCAGCCTCCCAGCCCTAGCCCGTGCGACTATGAAATATCCACAAACCTCGTGTTTAGGACGAGACCCCTATATAAAAGCTTTAAAACTCTCAAATCCTTCACTTTAATATAATAAACTAGCGCCTTTTTGTGAAGGCCCAGAGCCCCCTCAGCCCAGGCGAGCACACTCGGTGACTACGACTGGCAAGGCAAGCAACCCTGGCACCCCCAAGGTAGATTTTTATGCACCCCCTGACGAGCACGCTCGGCGACAACGAAGCCATATGCATCTTCTATATCCCCCTCATATGTACACAGTGTACACATATGGGCACAGTGTTTCGCCTCCCAAGTTTCGAAACTTGTACCATCGAGTTGGTCCATTTTGATTTGTTTTACCTTAAACCATTTAGGTTTCTAAACCTAATCTCTGACACCAACTACAATTACAAAGATAACTATCACCAAGCAACAATCAACAAGAACAAAGGAAGCTATCACCAAGCAACAATCAACAAGAACGAAAGGAAGCTATCACAAAGCAATGAACAATAACCAATAGAATGAAAGGAAAACACTGTACATTTCCTCACTGGTTTACTTACCTCGAGAAATCGCAAACCTCAAAACGTCTCGCTCGCGTCTCGATTTGCGCATTCGACACCCGACTCCCAAGTCCCTGGTGTCCATTTAGACATTTTAGGCTAATTTACTAAAATCATTCAAATCACACTGATATTAGGCGAAGTACACCTCACCTCCATCGCGTCGTCGACATTCGTCGATTCGCACCCCTCGTCGAGGAGCGATTCGGTCCAACAACGCCATCGCGTCGTTCACCGCGCCGACGTCGAAACCGCGCCACCGCCGCTGCCGCGTCGCTACCGTACCACTGTCGCTGCCGGCGTTGTCGAGCCACTGCCGGCGTCGCCGTCCCGCTGCCATGCCCCGCCGCCTTACTGCCATCCAGCTCCTCGCCGGTGTCCGCGTCGCCCGTCACTAGCTTCCGCTGCACCGCCGCCCACGCCTCCGCGCTCACTGCCTTGCGTCGCTGCAGCGTCGCGCCGCTGGCCACGCTGCGACCGCGACCGGCGCTGCTGCCAGCTAGCACTAGCTCCGCCGCCGTCCGCGGCTGGTCCGCGAGCCGGTACTAGCTCCAGCGCTGCTCGCTTCCTCGGCTGGTCCGCAGCAGCTCCGCCACTAGAGCCGCGCCTGCCATCGTCCACAGCCTCCGGTGCACGCCGGTCTTCTCGCCGGAGCTGATATGCCGCCCTCTCTCTCTTCCTCACTCTCTCTTCTCTCTCTCTGGCGTCTCTCTCCCTTCTCTCTTTTTCTTCCTGCCTCTCATTTCTTATCTGATATCTCCTTTTTTAGTTTTGTAATCAAATGTGTCCTCGAGATTTGCGCGGAGCGAAACTCGAGGCACATCAAAACATATAATTTTTTATATGTTTTCTTAAAAAAATTGAGTAGCGCGCATCTCGAGGCATCAACCCGCCTCATTTCAAAATCTCGATACTTGCGCCACTCGCATCACGAGGCGTATCCAATGTACACATTAAAACCACATAGAGCCACTATCTCGGTCCCACATTGGCACACGACTCGAGGCGCGTCCCCGTTCGTGTTTTGACTCCCGAATTCTCCACGTATACCAAGTCATAAAACAACTCAACAATTAGCATCTCCACTTGAGATTCGGACATACGCATTTCGACGAGTGGATCCCACAAACGACCTTGACCTGACACGTGGCACAAGTCAAATTTTTGGGCCGTTACAGGAGGCCAAAATAGCATAGGAAATTGCGTTGTATGTAAGTAAACTGATCGAGAGATTTCTTTACATTTCATTTCTATTCGTATGTTCATTTCCAGTCATTTGGACTGAATGGCTTTAGTACTTCATATGCCACTGATTGAGAGATTTCTTTACATTTCATTTCTATTCATATGCTCATTTCCAGTCATTTGGACTAAATTGCTTTTGTACTTCATGTGCCATGACTTGTTCACTCTCATTACATGAGGTTGTTTCATGGCATAGTTTGTTGATAAAATGATTTCATTGACTCAATTCATGTGCTATGTCATTATTGACAGTTATTACTGGTGGTCAGTGAAATAGCATGATATTAGTAGTTTCTATATAGTGTTGTGAATCTATATCCTTTATGCATTAGTTATGCAATTGTACTTGTTGGATTTCAATACCGTGTTGTTTTTTGAATATGAAAGTGGTTCTTGTATCTAAGGTCATTTTATGATAGAAGTTCGGCTGATATACGGGGGTCACTAGACTTTCCAGGGTGATCGGGATTTCTCCACTATCTTGCACAGCACACGGGGTATGGGACTCGAGGTTGTTGGCAAGCATATTTTGGGTGACTTCATGAGTTGTAAGACTCGGGGTTGTTGGCAAATATACATCCCAATGATTGAAATTTAGGATAATTATAAAGGTGTATTGTATCATGTAAGTACAACCTTCACAGAGATGTAGAAAACAACTCCATCCTCATATAGTGGAAAAGGCTGATGTGATGAAAATCATGGTTGATCAACCCTAGATCATTACTATTTAGCCTATGGTCATTTTCATTTTGTTTAACTAAAACTATCTCTTTGCATGATATTTTTTCACCATAATTGCTATTATTATTATACTTTTTGATACTTGTTGCGTAATTGGGAATGTGAACAAATGCCTCTCGCTATTACTTTCTATTTTCAATTATTCACCGTCTAGTTTGTGACGGTGGGTGTAGATCCATCGAGTAGTAGGCCAGGCCAAGAGAAGATCGGCTACTACCTCTGATCCAGTAGAGCACTACTACACCAAATTTTATAGGTTTGATATATGATGTATTATTTTTATATGTATATGTTATACTTTTGGGGTTATATATTATGGGTTGAGTGAGTAGTACCTTGACCAGCACATGATGATATATATCATCGTTTCATTATATAAACACGTGATCTTTATTTCCTGGTTTTTCTACAAAGGTTAGGCTACATGTTTATAAGCTTCCGCTAGTTAATTAGTTAAGACCTTTGCTGCATAACTTTTAAGTTAGTAAATTTTAAGTAACTTTGATTTATGAATTTACATAGGATAGGTATTTGTTTATATCTATTTGAAAACTAATAAAAAAAGTTGGTAAGTAATAAGATTGTTGAAAAGGCTAACTAATTCCTTGTTAGGTCCTATATGGTAATATTAGGCTTAATAACGGGATTAGGCCGAGCAGTGCCCTAATTTGAGAAGGGGTTGTCACGGTTTGTATCAGAGTCAGGTTTATAAAAACCTAAGTTACAAAACATATGTTTATCAACATTAAGAATGTGGAAAATAATCATTCCACAAGGTGATACCAAAGCTATAATGTGTAGCCAAAGATTAGCTTTTTCGATAAGTAACAAATAAAAATTTAAAATTAAAAAAATAGAAATCTTAGTTATGGAAAACCAGATAATCCTTGCCTGGAAACCATTAGTTGGAAAGCTAGTGTAAGTGAGTTGGGGATTTCTTAAATGTACATGTTAATTTTCTATATGTATATTTGTGTTATCTATGTAGTAGCTGATTCGCGATCGCTATCAACTTGCAGACATCGATGGTGAATTCAAGCGACAGCAGGGATGCAAGTGCGAGTGGTAGGAAGCCTTTTTACCATCAACAAAAGACTTTTAGATGCTATCTGATCGAGTAGCTGCTCAGGGGCAGAAGTTAGCAGAGTTCATCATTATGATGACTACACGTTTCGCTCCACCAGCACAGACACCAGTCCCTACTACTATGACTACATCCACATTACGGACAGTAGTGCCGGTAGTGCAGACCGTACCAATTATAGTAGCTTCAGCCCATATAGAGACAATTTTTACATCATCTTTTACACCTCTATCTTCTAGCTCATCCGCAGATGTTCAATTGGTGAAGGATTTCATCAGGCCGAAGCCAGTCTACTTTGATGATCAACGAGACTTAGAGAAGATCGAGAAGTGAGTTTCGTCTCAGGAGAAGTTTCATAGAGTCTCGAGGATTGAGGATAGACTCCGAGCTGAGATTTCATCATACACTCTACAAAGAGACGTCGATGTTTGGTGGCGTGCGACGATAGCTTCAAAGGAAAGTTTGAGTCTTGGGATGCCTTCAAGAGGAATTTAGTACTTCCCACCTGCCATGAAAAAGAGGTTGAGGAAGGACTTCATGAACCTAAGACTGGGAGCGACGAGTCAGTGATGAGTTATAGAGAAAGATATGGCTATCTGAGGCAGTTTGTTGAAGATTTAATGAGAGAGGATTCTAATGATATGTATCATTTTGGAGATGGACTGAGGCAAGATATTAGATTTTATGTGGCCAGTTCAGGTGTCGGGACATTAGAGGAGATTTACTAATGGGCACTCTCTCAAAAGATCTATTATCTGGGCAGAGTTGCCATGAGACACCATTAGTACCAGTATTGAAACCTGACAAGGTTGCAGAGTATGAGAGGAGGAGACAAAAGGGCAAATGACTAAGGAGATGGGATTAAGGTTCCTGGGTGCAGGGACATATATAGCAGTTGTACCATATGTATTATCTCTTACACCTTTGCAGAACATTGTTGGTAGACCTCCCTTACCACCACCAATTAGACCTACATTACCAACTCCTACTACTAATATTACTTTGCTAGCTCTACCAACACAACCAGTGTTACGTCAACAACAATAGGGTTGTAGAGGCCAAGTAGAGGTAGAGGTAGAGGTAGAGGACGAGATAGTTCCAGACAAGTGCAGAGACATGAACATGCCTAGGATCAGGTTCATGGTTAGTGTAGACCTATCACATGTTATAGGTGTGGTCAGGTAGGACACGTGATTCGAGATTATCCACAGCCAGCAGTTGTGATTCCACCATAAAGTAGAGATGGTGTACATATGGTTGCACAACCTGATGTAAATACTACACGGAGACTCATTGAGGCTATGGTTTCCATTTGTGGTAGAGAATCATATGTTTTGTTTGATTCATGTTCTATAGTATCTTTCATTGTTGGTCGCATGTTAGGCATCTTAGGGTTAACACTGGTAAGAGTTGGCGTACATTTAATTTTAAGTACTGCAGCTTTAGGGATATAGTTTACCCTAATTGTCTTATTGAGAAATGCCTAATACAGATAGGTGGGGGTAGAATTACCTACAGACTTCAAGATGCTCGAGTTCTTAGACTTTGATGCATTGTTAAGGATGGATTGGCTAGCGCTCATATCACACTGATATTGACTATTTCAGTAAGATAATGATACTTAAGATCCCAGGGCGTCCGATGTTTACGTATAGTGGTAGTTTACTAAGAGCCGAGGGCACTCGAGGTCGACTTGCGACCAGTGGAGAGATGGAGACTCGGTGTCATTACACATCATAGTAGAGAGTTGGGGACCTAAACTGGCGAGAGATACCAGTTGCGTGTGAGTTTACGGATGTGTTTTTGGAAGGCTTACCCGGTTTACCACCACTGACATAGATATATTTAATTATCGAGTTGGTAACAAGTACTAGAGTGATTTTTATACCACCATACCATATGGCTCCACGAGAGTTGGAGGAGTTGAGGAGTCAGGTGCAGGATTTGGGATAGAAGGGATTCATCACACCTTTTATGTCACCATGGGAGCACCAGTCCTATTTGTGAAGAAGAAGAATAATACTTTGAGAATGTGTGTCGATTATAGATAGTTGAACAGGGTCACAGTCAGAAACAAGTATCCCTTACCACAAATTGATGATTTATTTGATCAGTTGAGAGGAGCGCAATATTTCTCCAAGATAAACCTGCAATTAGGGTATCATCAGCTTATGATCAGGGATGAGGATCAGTTCATGACAACGTTTAGCAGGAGATATGGACACTATAAGTTCAGAGTCATGCCATTTGGTTTGACTAATGCTCATTCCATGTTTATGGATCTAATGCACTGAGTGATGAAACCATTTCTAGACCTTTTTGTGATTGTTTTCATTGATGATATATTGATATACTCAAGGACTCGAGAAGATCATGAGCAGCGCCTCAAGGAGAGTTGCAGAATTTGAGGGAGCATAGACTTTACGCCAGATTCAGTAAATGTGAATTTTGGTTGTCGAGGTTAGATTTTTGGGACATGATGTTGGAGTAGCAAACATTGCAGTAGATCCAACCAAGATTCAAGCTATTATGGATTGGCCAGTCCGGCCTGTAAGTTATGGAAACTAGGAGTTTTTGGGGGTTAGCAGGATATTATCACAGGTTCGTGAATGATTTTTTGAAGATCGCTTCACCGATGACCAGATTGACCCAGAAAGACGTCAGGTTTCATTGGTCTGAGGAATGCGAAGAGGCGTTTACTCAATTGAATAGATTGTTGACTACTGCACCAGTGCTGATATTGCCAGAGGTGGATATGGGTTCCTTGCATATACATATGCTTCTCATACGAAGTTGTGTGTTGATGTAGGATAGAGGCACAATGGCGATGCATAAAGATGGCCGAAGATACATGAGAAGAATTATCCAACTCATGACTTAGAGTTGACGGCGGTAGTGTTTGCTTTGAAGATATGGAGACATTATCTGTATAGAGAGGTTCACACTCTATACTGATCATAAGAGTTTGAAATACCTCTTCACATATAAAGAGCTTAATATGAGACAACGCTGGTGGTTGGAGTATCGAAAAAATATGACTTTTCTCTAGAATATCATATAGGAAAAGCTAATGTATTTGTAGTGCACTGAGTAGAATTTCGACGGGAGATGCCGAGATGGTCAGATGCCAATGACACATGAATATGGACTAGTTGAGGTAGAGACGATGATGACTCAGTCAGATATTCCTACTAACACTCGGGTGATGATTTGTGCACAAATGAAGCTTCAGATAATGTCTACTCAAAGAGTGTCAGAGGCTCAGAGAGCTGACATCCTATAATCGAGATTTAGTGAGTTAGCCCAGAGTACGGATTGTACATACTAGATTGAGACGATGGATCAGTGTCTCAGATTTATAGCACAGAGTACGGATTGTCCTGACTAGATTGAGACGATGGATCAGTGTCTCAGATTTAGAGGCAAATTGTGGATACGATAATGGCAGAGCTGAGAGATGAGATTTTCCAGGATTCACTGTTTATCCAGGTAGGACCAATATGTACCATAACATGAAGATACATTTTTGGCGGCCTAGGATGAAAGCGGGTGTATCGAGTTTATTAGGAACTGTAGGATATGCCAACATGTGAAGGTAAAGCATCGTAGACTTGGAGAATTGTTGCAGGCATTTCCCATTCTACGATGAAAGCGGGAAGATATTTCCATGGACTTTGTTAGAGGATTGCCCAGGACTGTCCATTGACACAATTCCATTTGGGTGATTGTGAACAGATTGACGAAATCCGCATATTTCATACATGTTGCAGCTCATTACACATTTGACCAGTTGAGTGTATTATTCAAGAGAGAGATTATTAGGCTATAGGGTACCATTGACTATTACATCAGATAGAGATGCTATGTATACGTTCAGGATGTGGCGGAGTATGCAGGAGTAGTATGGTACGCGCCTACAGTTTAGCACAACTTTTCACTCTCAGACTGATGGGTAGACTGAGAGGTTAATTTAGACTCTTTAGGATATGCTCAGGGCTTATGTACTTGAGTTTGGTAGATCATGGAAGGAGTACCTACCATTGTGTGAGTTTGCATACAACAACAGCTATTAGGCTAGCATTGAAATGGTGTCATTTGAGGCATTATATGGCAGACCATGTCGCTCACCATCTTGTTGGGCTAAGCTAGAGGACCAGGACATTATAGGGCCTGAAATTGTTGTCGGTCACAAAAAAAAGGTATGACAGATTTGCCAGAGGCTTAAAGGAGCCCAAGAGAGACAAAAAGAAGAAGGAAAAAATGTATCGTAGCGATCTCATGTATGACGAGGGAGTTTTAGTGTATCTAAAGGTTTTTTCTCTTAAGGGTTTTCATATATTTGGTTTGAAAGGAAAGTTAGCACCGAGATTTATTGGGCTTTTCAATATCAAGAAACGAGTCGAAAAGGTTACTTATGAGCCATATTTACTTCCACGGATGTCGAGGATTCATCCATGTTTCATATTTCTATGATTCGATTAGCCAAGTTGAAGTTAGGCGAATGACCGACAATGGACTTGAGTCAGATTGACTTGAGTGAGGATATATCATATGAAGAGCAGCCAGTATAAATATGATAAGTTAATATTTATGTATATTTAGTACTTTATATTAATATATTTAAATATAAAAAGTCCCTAAAATATATATTTAATTATATTTATTGGTCATTTTCAGGTGAAACGGAGTGTGCGGTTGAATTCATGGCGGAAAAACATTCAAATGGAGTATTTATATGCAGTGAACAACACCTGAGGATATGCCTTAAGACACGCATTGCACAGTAGATTGGGTGTAGAGGAACGATCAAGTGATGCAGCTGAGGCACACCTTCGTGTTGCTACACTTTCCTAGAAGTTTGTCGTCTCTTCCTGCGATTTTCTCTTCAAACCAACGCCACGGGTCGCTTCTCTATTTTTCCAGATCGCCTCATAAAGAACAGTTTCAAGTTCCTTAAAACAACAACTCTCAGATGATCCTCGGGATCCTTACGTGTGCACTCTCCCATGTCTTCGCACGATATTGTGCGAGTTTCTTCACCCGGACCTAGCTGCAACATGTCGAGCCCTCATGTACACACAACGTCATCATCATCTTCTTCCACCAATCTGAACGTGCCACGTTAACGGTCTCCATTTCTTCACTAATCAGCTGTTGAAACGTGTCCTGACTCAGAATTTGAACACCCAATAGCCCCTAGATGTGCCTCGATGCACGTGTCACTCCACCAACCCCCAAAACTAGTTTCTCTCACATATTGGGATCAATTTTTAGTAGTTTTATATATTAGGAACCTTAGGTATTATATTTGGATCACCGACTATTATATTTTTAGCACCGACTTCTCGACGATTGCTTAGGTCAGAGGGGAAACAAGTCGGGATTATAGATTCATGGCATATTATGCAAGTTTATTATTTAATTTAGTTTAAATTCTCCTATTTCATTATTGTTGATTTTAAGGAATATGGTTTAGATCTAAAGTATGAATGTTGCCAGTGCATGCTTTTAGGTGGATAATTTATAGTTATTTGGACCGATAGTATCCGTGTAATTGTACTTTGGACCAATAAAGTGATAAACACTCACCTGTTTGCCGTAAAACCCTTTCGATTCTCGAGTGTGCAACAATTGAATCTAGGTTAAACTAGAAGCGAATGCGATTTCGTTATTTATGAGTAGTATTCCCATGGATCCATATTATTACGGTCAGTGTGTTAAACACGATTGGTGGATGTCTAGGGTTATGCATTAATTAGGAAAGTAGTTAGTGGCGAACGTCCTGGCTATCGAGATTAGGGGAATGAGGAATTTCTGACAGATGTCGATTTTCTATAGATAATCTAGGAAAACTTAAATTAATAACTTTTTAGGAATGATTGAAGACCAAGATGTGTCATTGAATCTTGATACTGATTTGTGGAACCGTAGACCTTGGTGTTACTTAGGTGTTCATTAATTGTTTTCAAAATTAGTTTCATTATTTTATTTATTTAGTTTATTTTAGTTTAGTTAGTTAAATTAATTTATTTCGAAACCCCTAATTTCCTTTTGTTGTTTTTAACTATAAAAGACCACCAATCTCTGTAGGATCAACCCTTTGCCACTATTCTACAAAATAGTTAGTTTGAGAATTTATTTTATTGACTCGTTCAACACGCGTAAATTTTTGGCGTCGTTGCCAAGGATTAGTTTTCTTTCTTTGGTGTTTTCGTTTATTTATTTATTTATAATTATAATTATTTGTTTTATTTATTTATTTTAATAAATTGGAGCACGTTATAAGTTTTGTTAGGACTATGGATTATATTTTTTTAGCATAACATGAGCAGTTTTATAGGAATTAACATATTATTAAGATTTTAGGTGTTTTAAGACTTGGTTGGGATATACCCAACTCAAGTCACCGCATTAGTGGCGGGTCTTTGAGTAGATCCAAAACCCTAGACTTCATTCCATCATCTTGTTGATTTCACCCTTAGTTGAAAGACTTCGGGCTCGCTAGACTTTATAAGAATCTTTTGAGTTAACTCCTATGTTTACTAGTTTTTGCTCTTGTTATGATTGTTCTTTCATAGTTTCCTTAGTCACCTAGATATGAGATTTTTTTTTCATTCACTCATTTTTAGAAACTTTTGTTATGCATGCATTTGTATCATCCTCTTATTCTTTCTCCATGTTCTATTCTTTTTCTTTTGTTGGATGGATTCCTTGACTTGTTTTGAACCTTGAGGACAAAGTTTGGAATAAGTTTGGGGGTATTTTAGAGATTGTGGTTGGGTTTTGGATGGATTATTTGCAAAAGACCGCAAGTAAGATCGTTTATTTTTTTATTTATGCGGTTATATGTGATTATCAGATGGTAATGGTAGTGTTTTATATCATTTCTTCCATTTATTTCATTTCTTGTCCCTTCATATTTCTTTCTCATTTCATTAGGATATGATACACTTTCATGCATGTATTTAGTATAGTTTTTTTTATTGTTTAGAGTCACCCGAAACTTTGTTCATGCCTTTGGTTGTAGATGAGTAAATTACAGTTACCTTTTTGACTTGAAAATTATGGAAAACTAGGATAAACACTCAATCGAGTCCGTACCCTGCTTTTTTATGATTTCATGATTAGTGATTTAGTTGATGGTTAAGCTTTGTGCTAGATAACGAAAATGAGCAGACAGTTAAAATTGTGCAAGTGGTATTATTTTAACCCATATTGGGGAATTTGCTTGATTATAGTAGAAGAGATAAGGGCTAACAAGAGTTTTCTTAGTATAGAGGGTTCCACAGGTTTCCATAGGAAATGGAGCAGGAAAATTTGTAGTGGAAAAAGTGAGCAAATCGGTCCATAGGAAATGGAGCAGGGATTGTATTTGTTGAAAAAAAAGAATAAAAGAATAAAAATTTTGAATAAAGGCGGAAGTCGTGAAAACTCCTTAAATAAAAGATTTAGCTCGAGTGCTTTCACTAAATTAAGTGAGATTTTAAACTTACGTGCTTGAATGTATAGACCAAGAAAACTCGTAAGTAGTTGACGACCTTTGTTTTGACTGAATCTATGTCTTCAAAGTGTGATCTTAATTGTGTTTGGGTTGCGAGTCTTAACATATCATAACTCCGAAATTTCCTAAGTTGTTTGTTAACTTGGTGGCTATGTAAATCATAGGAACTCCATGTATTTTGAGTTGGGTATAGGATTAGTGAGTCAGTGCATATTTATATTAGAAGTTTAGTTTAGTTTGTGTTGTCATCTAAACTTTTGCTCAGGACGTGCAAAGTCTTAAGTTTGGGGGTATTTGATAAGTCGGTATTTATATATTTAATACTTTATATTAATATATTTAAAAATAGGAAACCTCTAAAATATATATTTAATTATATTTATCGGTCATTTTCAAGTGAAACGGAGTGCGCGATTAAATTCGTAGCGAAAAATACTCAAAATGGAGTATTTATATGCAGTGAATAGTTACCTAAGAATATGCTTCGAGCACGCATTGCACAGCTGATTGGGTGTAGAGGAACAATCAAGTGACGCAGCTGAGGCACGCCTTCATGTACACAGCGTTCCAAAGACAGTTGATTATGCCTCGAGATACGTGTTACCACACTTTCCCAAACGTTCGCTGTCTCTTCCTGCGATTTGATCTTCACACCAGCGCTACACGCTGCTTTTCTATTGGTCCAGCTCGTCCTAACAAAGAACAATTTCAAGTTCCTTATAGCAGCAACTCTCGGATGATCTTTGGGATCCGTACTAGTGCACTCTCCCACGTCTTCGCACAGCTTTGTGGTAGTTTCTTCACCTGGTCCCAGCCACCACGTGTCGAGCCCTCTTGCACACACTGCGTCACCAACAACTTTTTCCACCAATCCAAATGCGCCATATCAGCGGTCTCCATTTTCTTCACCAATCAGCTGTTGATACGTGTCCTGACTCCGAATTTGAACACCTAACAACCCCTGGATGTGCCACGGTGCACGTGTCACTCCACCAACCCCCAAAATTAGTTTCTCTCACCTATAAGGACTGATTTTTACTAGTTTTATATATTAGGCCTTATGTATTATATTTGGATCACCGACTATTATATTTTTAGCATCGACTTCTCTCGACGATTGCCTAGGTCGGAGGGAAAACAAGTCAGGATTATGGATTCATGGCATATTATGTGAGATATTTTATTTTATTATTTAATTTGGTTTAAATTCTCCTATTTCATTGTTGTTGATTTTTAAGGAATATGGTTTAGATCTAGGGTATGTATGTGGCCAGTGCATGCTTTTAGGTGGATAATCTATAATTATTTGGACCGATAATATCCATGTAATTGTACTTTTGGACCAATAAAGTGACAAACACTCACCCGTTTTCCATAAAATCATTTCGGTTCTTGAGTGTGCAACAATTGAATCTCGGTTAAATCGAAAACGGATGCGATCTGAAAGCAGATGCAATCTGCTTATTTAGGATTAGTATTTCAATGGATCCATATTACTGCGGTTAGTATGTTAAACCCGATTGGCGGATGTCTAGGGTTATGCATTAATTAGGGAAGTAGTTAGTGGTGGACGTCCTGGCTATCTAGATTAGGGGAATGAGGAATTTTTGGCAGATATCGATTTTCTATAGCTAATATAGGAGAACTTAAATTAATAACTTTTTTGGAATGATTGAAGACCATGATGTGGCATTGAATCTTGATCCTAATTTGTGGAACCGTTGACCTAAGTGTTACTTAGGTGTTCATTAATCGTTTGCAAAATTAGTATAGTTATTTTATTTATTTAGTTTATTTTAGTTTAGTCTGTTAAATTAATTTATTTCGAAACCCCCAATTTCCTTTTATTATTTTTAACCATAGAAAGACCACAAATCTCCATGGGATCGAGCCTTTGGCACTATTATACAAAATAGTTGGTTTAGGAATTTATTTTATTGACGCGTTCGGCGTGCATTAAGATCCTAGATAGGAGGGTATATACGTTAAAAGGCAATATTATCCTGAAAGAGTTAGTTAAGTGGTAGTTTCATGAAGACTCGGAACTCACTTGGGAACAGGAAGACTATTTGCACGATAGATTTCCGTACCTCTTCGAGTTAGGTATAGTTTTAGGTTAAGTTCAATTTCGAGGAAGAAATTTTCATTAGTTGGGAAAAATTTTCATGACCCAAATAGCTAATCTTAGTTTAATTTGTTAATCATGATCAAATGACCCGTGATGTAGGACCCGAAGCGAGATATGTGTCATTACTGAGACTAGGTAGTTGAGGTAAATGTTATATTTGCGATGATGCGTGCTTAGTGTATTGTATATGTGTAGACTACCAAGGCACGCTTACGTGTTTATAAGTGTCGAGATGTGAATAAGGACTCATCTCGATATGCGTGCCAGCGTGGGACTGAGGTAGAGAGTGATAAGGTAAGTTGGTGTAAGCTTTATGTTGGTTTTATAAGTGAATTAAATGGATTATGGTTGATTAAATGTTGATACACCTAAGTTAGTAAGTTTAAACCTTAATCGCTTGATATGTCTCAAGACACGATTGATATGATTCAACAATAATTGAGTTATTGTTTGGTGTCACTTAAACATGAACTAGTGGACATGTGTGAGTAGGAGGTCCACTAGTTAAGTCTCGAGATACGTATGCACTATATGATCAAGGGCTATCATTCAACCCTATCCAATTCAAGTATATAAGCTTGATCAACTTAAGCACCTCTCATACTCTCATAACCATTTATTCATCGTGAAGCAAGGTTGTTGGAAAATGAAAAACTGCTGGAGGAGGAAGAAGAAAACAAGGAACCAGTGGAATTGGTGAAGGAGAGACCAAGTTAGCTAGTGATCATCAAATTAGGTAACTTCTCTACTTCATTAACATAGCTCAATTTCATGAATTCATGTATTTGATGCTATGGGTTACTATTTTATGTTGTGATTGGTGTCTTGAAACTCTAGAGGTGTGTATGAGGGTTCCCAAGGCATCAACATAGCTTATGTGTTGGGAAAACTCAGAATTCTGATTGCAGAAATCTGGGTCGTGCAACACATAGCGCGCTATGTAAAAATCTACATAAAAATCTGCAAGTCTCGAGAAGTCCTTAAACACTACAAAAGAGTCTAATATGCTAAGTGAAGGTCCAAACACACTAAAAATATATTATATGATGTCAGGAACTTATGGAAGTATTTTGGAGATTCCAATACGAGTTTCGAGGCGTCGGGGTGCCAGAGTAGCATAGGAAATTGCGTTGTATGTAAGTAAATTGATTGAGAGATTTCTTTACATTTCATTTCTATTCATATGTTCATTTCCAGTCATTTGGATTGAATTGCCTTTGTACTTCATGTGCCATAACTTGTTGTTCATTCTTATTACATGAGGTTGTTTCATGGCATAGTTTGTTGATAAAATGATTTCATTAACTCCAATTCATGTGCTATGTCATTATTGACTGGTATTACTGGTGGTAAGTGAAATAAAATGCTATTAGGTAGTTTCTATATAGTGTTGTGAATCTATATCCTTTGTGCATTAGTTATGCAATTGTACTTGTTGGATTCCAATACCGTGTTGTTCTTAGAATACGAAAGTTGTTTTTATACCTAGGGTCATTTTATGATAGAAATCTGGTTGACATACGAGGGTCACTAGACTTTCCAAGGTGATCGGGATTTCTCCATTATCTTGCACTGCATACAAGGTATAGGACTCGGGGTTGTTGGCAAACATAACTTGGGTGACTCCATGAGTTGTAAGACTCGGGGTTGTTGACAAGTATACATCCCAGTGACTGACATTTAGGATAATTATAAAGGTGTATTGTATCATGTAAGTACGACCTTCACAGAGATGTAGAGCACAACTCTGTCCTTATATAGTGGAAAGGCTAATGTGATGAAGATCACGACCGACCGGCCCTAGATCATTACTACTTAGCCTGGGTCAGTTTCATTTTGTTTAGCTAAAATATCACTTTGCATGATATTCTTTCAGCATAGTTACTATTATTATTATATTTTTTTATATTTGTTGCATAATTGGGAATGTGAACAAATCCTTCTCAGTATTACTTTCTATTTTCAAGTACTCACCATCTAGTTTTTTACGGTGGGTGCAGATCCATCGAGTAGCAGGTCAGGCAAAGAGAAGATTAGCTACTACCTTGACCAGACACATGACATTATATATTGCCGTTTCATTATATATATACATGTGATCTTTGTTTCCTTATTTTTCCATAAAGATTAGGCTACATGTTTATAAGCTTCTGCTAGTTAATTAGTTAAGACTTCCGCTGCATAACTTTTAAGTTAGTGAATTTTAATTAACTCTGATTTATGAATTTACATAGGATAGTTATATGTTTATATCTATTTGAAAACTAATAAAAAATTTGGTAAGTAATAAGATTGTCGAAAAGGCTGACTAATTCTTTGTTAAGTCATATATGGTGAGATTAAGGTTTAAAACGGGATTAGGCTGGACGGTGCCTTAATTTGAGAAGGGGTTGTCACACCTTTACATTGATATAGAGCTCAGTTCCATCCTTATATAGTTGAAAGGCTGATGTGATGAAGACCACGACCGACTGGCCATAGATCATTATTACTTAGCCGAGTGTCAGTTTTATTTTGTTTAACTAAAGTATCTCTTTACATGTTCTTTTTTCAGCATAGTTGATACTATCATGCTTTTAGATACTTGCCGCATATTTGAAAATGTTAACAAATGTCTCTCAATGTTACTTTCTACTTTCACGTACTCTCCGTCATTTTTTTGACGGTGGGTGCAGATCGATCGACCTTTGAGCCATTGGAGTGCTGCTACACTAGATTTTGTAGGTTTTGATTTTGATGTGTTATATATGTATTTCATATACTTTTGGGGTTGTTTATTTTGGGTTGAGTGACTAGTACATTGACCAGATGCGTGATGATATATTATCGCCATTTGTTATATATATATACATGCATGTAATCTTTATTTTCCTAGTTTTTCCATAATTGTTAGGTATCACATTAAAAGCTTTCACTAATTTGTTAAGACTTCCGCTGAATAAACTTATAAGTAAGTAAAATTTTAATTAACTTTGATTTATGAATTGACTTATAATATGTAAATGTCTATTTGAAAAATAATAGGTAAGTAATAAGGTTTTTGAAAGGTTGACTAATTTCTTATTAAGTCCTATATGGTGAGATTAGGGCTTAGTGACGAGATTAGGCAAGGTGTTGCCCTAATTTGAGAAGGGTCATCTCATGCGCTCAAAGCATATGTTACATCAGGTCGGGTGCATAATGTAACAGCCCAGCATTTACTAATACTAAATTAGTCCCTAATTAAAGTTACTGACCTATGACGTGGCTCGAGAGCGGGTGCACGATCTGAATACTCAGTGTGAGGACTTAGTAGTATAACATTTTTGAGTGATGGATGCCTAGTTTGATGTATATGTGTAGACTACTAAGTCACTCCTACTATAGTTGTCGAGACATTAGCAGGGACGCACCTCGAGATGCGTACCAACGTACTGGGACCAGGGTAGATAGTGAGGTGGTAAGTTTAATTTAAGTTAATTTAGTTTAATTAGTTGAATTAGATGTGGCTATAGCTTATTTACATTAAATGTAACCTAAGTTAGTAAATTAAAACAATAACCATATCGAGATACATGTAGACACATCAAGAAACCAATTAAGTATAAAATTGGTGTTAGCAATGGAGAGTTAGTGGAGGTAAACCATGGCGTAAGCTATTAGATTAATCTCGAGATACGTGTGTACGTTAAAATCAATGGTTATTAATCAATCTTATATATATAAGATTGAATAAATGAACTCATGCAAACCATTTCATTCTTATTCATTTACTAGAGAAGAAGTAAGTTGGAGAAGAAGATCAGCAAGGTTGATAGTGAATTTATGGTGATTTAGAAGGGATGATCAAGCTAAGGGACTTACATCATTAGGTAAGCAAGTCTACATAACTAGTTAACAAAGTATTGAGAAAATTAAATGTATTAAATCAGTTCTGGTTTTTGTGTGATTTCAGAGGTTAGATGAGATTATTTTCAAAATTGGGTTACATATTTGGATTCTTTGCAAAAAATCATTAAACTTGATATAAAGAAATTTGGAATTCTGTGTTAAATTGACCAAGTTATGATCAATCAAAATGTTAGGTGTATACTTGAGTTTTATTAAAAATGCATGCATGTTTTGATAGTTTGTATAAATCTTAAAACACCTTAATTAAACTTAGGAAACTAGGGAACAATCTCGAGAGGTTGTTGGTGAGATACATGGTGTCGTGAGGCCGAATTAGCCTATAAAATTTACATGGATTGTAAATAAACTGATTGAGATATTTCTCTCAATTTCATTCTTTCATTATTGCTTGATTGAACTGTTTGGCTTGCAAAATTTTTGGTGCTATGATTGGTGTGCTTTATCTTATTTTGTAATTGTTGTTAAATTATAACATGTGTGTTTAAGTTTATGATGTGGTTTGGGGTATACGCAGCTCACGGGGTATGCCGGTATGCTTATTAGTTAGTGTCATTTACCTACTATATTAGGTTGATGAATGATTAAGTGGTGATCAATTAGGGTAATACCGAAGTACTATGTGTACTGACCTATTACATGAGGTCGATAAGCCATATTTCACAACTTATAAGGTAGTAGTACCTATGTGCACTGATATATAAGCTATTACCAGAAGGGTAGTATCTAGGTCAATGTGTGAAATGATTAAGCGACAACCTATAAGGGTAATATTGAAGTACTATGTATGCAGACCTATTACATAATGTTGATATGCCATGTTTCACAGCTAATATGAAGAACGCCTATACATAAGCGACAACCAATAAGGGTAATACTGAAGTACTATGCGTGAGGACCTATTACATGAGGTTGATATGATGTGTTTCACAATTAATAAGAAAAATGCCTATGCATAAGCGGCGACCAATAAGGGTAATACCAAAGTGCTATGTGTGTCGACATATTATATGAGGTCGATATGCCGTGTTTTACAACTAATAAGAAGAATGCATATGCATAAGCGACGACCAATAAAGATAATACCAAAGTACTATTTGTGCAGACCTATTACATGAGGTTGATATGTCGTGTTCCACACTTAATAAGGAGAATGCCTATGTGTACAACTAAATAAGTGACTACCCAAGGTTATGTGATCAATAGGGTATATCTAGGCTACTATGTTGGATACATAATGTGACGACCCATTCTTGAATTAAAGCACCGTCCGGCCTAATCCCGTCATTAAGCCCTAATCTCGTCATGTAGGACTTAACAACAAATTAGGCAGCCTTTTTCCATAATTTGTTTCCTTACTAATTATTTTTTTATAAACTTAAAGATTATTTAGCGAAAGTCTTAACAATTTAGCAGAAGTTATTAGTATGATACCTAAGAATGTAAAAAAATTAGGAAATAAAGATCACATGCGTGTGTATATATATATATATATATATATCTATATATATGAAACGACGATAATATATCATCATGTATCTGGTCAGGGTACAATCTCTCAACCCACAATATATACAACCCTAAAAATATGTGGAAGACATATAAAAGTCATACAACAAAATAAAAAACCTACAAGATTCGGTGTAGCAGCACTCCACTGGCTCAGAAGTAGTCATCGATCTTCTCTTTTCCTAGTTTGCTACTCGATAGATTTGCACCCACCGTCATAAAATGGACGGTGAGTACAGGAAACTAGAAAGCAACATTGAGAGACATTTGATCACATTTCCAACTATACAACAAGTACTTGAATCCATAATAATAGCAATTATACTGAAAAAGAATCATGTTATAAGATACTCCAGCTAAGCAGTAATGATCTAAGGTCGGTCGGACGTGAGTCCTATCACAATGCCTTTTTTCACTATATAAGGATAGAGCTGTGCTTTACAACTCTGTTGAAGGTCGGAGCTGAGCTCTACACCTCCATAATCAATCACAAATGCTATTCACATGTGATGTATACTTGCCAACAACCTTGGGTCCCATACCTCGTGTGCTGCACAAGTTAGTGGTGAGATCCCAACATCCCTAAAAGTCTAATGACCCCTGAGTGTCACGCCAATCTCTATTATCTCATGGTCCTAGATACAAGAACTACTTTTATATTTTAAGAAATGACACAGTTTCAGAATCCAACAATAGGATTGCATATCTAATGCATAAAGGAAATGAAATTTATAACACTGCACACCTGTCGAATCCTGAGTTTTCTAAACCTGTAATTATGATTAATAAAGGGTTAGGGGATCTTAATTATGGTTTTGGCTGCGAGTCGGGAGTTAAACATCGATGAATTTGAGATTTATAATTAATTTTATTATTCTATGATGTTTGCCTATTGTTGTGCATTATATATTATTTTATTTTGTAAAATTCAAATCGATTAAGTGAATTCGGTGTTTCACGGGGTTTTATCGCAAGATACGTGTTGAGACGGGTGCCAAGATAGTCAAAATATTGACATAAACATTAGTTTCGAGTTTCGCAACGAAAAATTGGATTGAAGTTTAAAAATTCAAGATTTGGACTTTAATTGGATTTAATGGGCCTCACACCTCGATTCGCTTGTGAAAAAATGGGTTGTCCGAGAGTTTCGCAACATATTTGTAAATTCTCCAATTTTTGACGGAATTGGGTATTTTTCGGGGTTTAATTCGGACAAAAATTGAAAAGATAATCATGAAAATAAAAGAAAATGAGAAATTGCCCAGAAGGGTATCCGAATTGTATAGCTGAGGCTAGAAATGGAGGGGCAAAATGGTCATTTGACCCCTCCAATTCATTTAAAACGAAATCGAAAACAGGGGACTCCCCACTGTTTCATCGTCTCCTACATTCGTTCTTCGATATCAAGGGTTTCTCTTCTCTCTCTCGTTCTCTCTCGTCTCTCTCACTCGTCTCGTATCTCTCGTTTGAATCTCTCTCCCTCTTCGAATCCAAAAAGAGGACTGTGTTGGTGTCGGTGGTGAGGTTGAAGGAGGTAATGGAATTTTAATTTTTCTACCGTAAATTGATGTTGGGACTAATTTTGTGTATATGTGATTCGAATTTGTTGTTGTGTAATTGGTTTTGAATCTTTTGATGGATAGGTGAGAGGAGGAGGAGAGTTTGGACCGATTCAAAAAAAAAAAAAAATTACAGAGAAGAGAGAGACAGTCGAACCAGAGAGAGAGGAAGAAGACGACTTGAATAGGGGGAGCGGGGGAGCGGTTGGGGAAGATGATGGGGATGGCTCCCCTCATAAAAAAAGAGGGCCGCTAAGGGCACCCCACCTATTAATGAAGGCACCCAGTTAATGTGGGCACAAATTGATTTACCTTGAGCACCCAAAAATTAAACCCAAAATACCGAAAATACCCCTCGTGCAAAAAACCCTTGCACCCCACCACCACCACCACCACCTTCACCGAACCGTGAGCACCCAACCACCCCCACACCACCTTCACCGAACCCCGAGCACCCCACCACCTTCACCGAATCGTTGTGCAAGAACCCATTTGGTTTGAATCGACCAAAGAGAGGAATCTCCAAAATCGTGTTTCCCGTGTCTCGCCTTGTGTTTCTCCTTCGGTTTACGGCTTTTTTACAGTTCGTAGGGTCGTGGTGTGAGCCGATTTCGTCTCAAAGTTAGGTTCGGTTGAATAGTTAAAGAAATGGGAATTCGCGGTTCTCGCCACACAAAGCCGAGACCGTGCTAATCGTCTCGCCTCGCATGGCCGAGATAGAAGCTACATTTTTGGGAACTCGAAGTCTCACCACAAAGGCGGAAGAGTTCACAAGTGTCTCTGCTACGCATGGCCGAGAGTACTCTAGTTCTCTCGGCAGAGACATGACGAGAGCTACAATTAGTGGTAGGTAATGTGGTGTCGGTGGTGTACAACCGAGAATGTGCTCATACTCTCGGTTGTACACCGGCGTACCATACCGTGACCTAAGTACACCTCTCGGTCCTTTGGGACCGAGACATCACCATACATCTCGGTCCCCGCGAGGCCGATACAATCGCGCACATCGACGTAAACTTCGGATAACCGCAAAAAAAACACAATAAATTTGCAAAATTACCTCAACTTCGACCTCCTCTTGCACCGTAGCAAGACAATCCTCCATTATATAGTGGAAACAAGTTCGGATTTGAGCAAATTACCAAACCCTACGTTGACAAACAAATCATCATTTTCACTTGTTTTCCACAACTAAACAGTTCTAATAAACTATCATATGGTTGTCAAACATTGTTAACTCGCTGTCGGATGATGTCAATCCGCAAGAATCGATAAAAAGCCGACAAACGCAGTGTGGATTTGTGGTTCAACCTTGTGGTGGGGTGCCTTTTTTTCTTTGTCAAAATGATTTGTGAGGTTTGAATCACTATATATACAAGGGCAAAATAGTCTTTTCCACTTTTGCTGAAATTCTTACAAAAACTTTGGGTGCCTTCATTAAATGGTGGGGTGCCCTTAGCGGCCCTCTAAAAAAAGGAAAAAAAAAAGAAAAAAAAGGTTTTAAATAGAAAAAATAAAATAAAAATCCCTGGAAATTAGGGAAAATTCAGAAAATTAGGTTTTTGGATAAATTAATAGAAATTGACGGTTTTTGTGGAAAATAAGGATTTTTGGATTTTCTCGAGGATTTTTACCAGGTATGTTTCTCGTAATGCGTGTTACGATACCTGAAAACATCTAAAATTTGGAAAATCATTTTATGGCCTAATCTAGGTTACTTTCCAATTCTAAATCATAATTTGGAGTCAAAATTGAGATCTGGACATCCGAGGATATGATTCGGAGAGATTTCGGGGTTTTCTGGTCAAGGTTGGATTGATAAATATATAATAAATTGAAAAATTATATTTAAGCCTAGACAATGTAATTTTTGATGTCGAACAACAATTTTGAGTTGAAAATGAAATTCAGGCATCAGAAAATATATGTTGGAAGTATTTTAAGACGCGATAATTTAACTACAACTAATTGGAAAACAATTTGGAGTGATTGTGGAATCTTATCGGAGTTGTAAATGAATTTTAGGACCGCAACTGGAACTTCGCGTGGATTAGCTTACTGACTCAGAGCGCAAGGGAACGTTGTTATCGCGTTTGTAAGGTTAATTAAATCCCATAGTAATATTTACATTGTATGAATATAATTTCGAATAATTTGCAATAATCCTTGACATTGCATTTTTGTTGTACATGCGTACACGGGTTCGGAGAATAAGGCGTTTCAAGTCTCCTTCTGGGGGTATACCTGACTGTATTACAGGGTAGAGCTATTTAGTGTCTATCTGACTGTGTGCACATGGTATATTAAGCTACTTGACTGTGTATTACAGGGTAGAACTTATAGTGTCTATTCGACTGTGTACATGGTAAAACTATAATATGTTTGAGGGGCTAGAGACACTGATACTTTGCATCACGTGATTGTCACGAGATCACGTTGAATAAGATCAAACTTTGATAGACTCAAGGAACGAGACTCGTTCGGTTATTCTTCACACGCATGAGTCATTATTATTTACTTACCACTTTCCGAGGATATTAATTGATTATGGTCGGATAACAAAAAAGGGATCGATTCACGGTTGTATTTAAATTCCTTATATTATATTTCTTATTTAAACTGCTTGGATTATTATGCATTTGATTATCACAAGTGTACCGGATAGTGTATGATTTACTTATTTGGCATTATCGAGATTTTATAATTGGGTAATGACATGTTTTAGCGGTGATAAGAGAAAGGAAAAGCTTTTCGACTATTCGTGACTTGCTCAGTTTCTCTTTATATGTATATGGTGTTTTTTTAATATAAATTATTTTATAAATGGGCTTTTGGGTTTGTGTGCAATTATGATTTTCTTTGGAATTGTTATAATGGTTTTAGGACGGATTGGAATGATGTGGAGCTAAGTTAATGATAGTTTATGAATTTTAAAAGTCTGAGATAGGTTAGAATGAATAAATAATTTTTGTGAATGCAATATATATTGTTATGGGGTAGATTGTGAGTCCTTCTGCATTTCCACCAAGCTGAGCAAGGTTGGTTGAAGATTTTTGAAGGCCGGAATTTCCGGTGTAGGTTTGAAAATAGAGGATATGCTATCGAAATTTTTTTACGAAATTTTAAGAATAATATAATCAATCCAATTGAACTTTGAGGTTTATGATTTATTTTTAGATATATTTGCGGTTGATTTAGAATTATATTTGTTAATTGAGACGATAAATATTAATTATTTATTGATGGTAAGGTAAAGACTGCTAGATTATCAGTGGATTAAGGTAATCTAGGCCGGTCAGATGCCCTAATTAGGTGGGGTCTGCCAATATTGGTACTAGAGCCTAGGATTCTTAGAGAATCTTTTTGTTTGAGTTTTAATAGTGATTAGTTGGGAAGTAACACGATGGAACGGGGTTAAAAAGTTTAAAAACTTCATGATTGTGTTATTTGTGTTTTATATTATCGAGATATCGATGTATATGGGTTGCTAAACCACTTTTCTTGCAAGTTTTGTTGCAAAAAATTATAAGTGGACTGCAAGAGCTAGGTTAGGGATCTGGCGAGGATAATAGGGATTTTCATTGTGTGGATTCAAATACGTTTGAGAACTTGGCTGTGAAGATGTTACAGTTGTTGAATATCTTATGAACACATGTGGCAGCTTAGGCACTTGTGGTTCGTGTTGTTTAAGATGTTTCTACTGTCACTCCAGCCGCTCAGGAAGAGCAGGCTACCATTACAATTCGTTTTAAAGTTGAATCGATTGTTGCGGCTCCGGTTCACGCTGGTTCAGCTGTGGTTAGTAGAATGTCACAGGAGGAAAAGTAGGAAGAGTTTTGTACCATTATATCGACGACTAAACTAAACAATACAAGAGGTTTGACGTAGAACTAAAGCCTATGTGACTACACGAGCTTTTTAGCGCAAATCACGACGATATTAGGGTGTCGTGGAGTCAGGACATGGCTTAAGTTCTGAGGGTTAGAAAAAGTTTACATTCAAGTTTGAACTAAAGTCTCTAAAGAAATAGAAGAGTGGAGAACCATCATTCTCGCATATGATACTTGTTTTCTCATCATATGTAACTTGTAATTCTTTTCCGAGTACAACCAGTAGACCATCTGAGATGACATCACTACAAAAAAACAACAAATCGAAAACGGAAATTTCCGTCTCTGATTTGCATAAATTTCGTCTCTAATTGAAATCTGCAACTGAACAGAGACGGAATAAATTCCGTCTCTAAAATCGTCGACGCTGATTCAATCAGAAACGGAAATGTGATTTCGTTTCTGATTAGAGACGGATTAGAGACGGAATTTAGAAACATAACATAGACAGAACATAAATGGAAATTTTTCTAAATGGCACAATTGTAATTGCATTCCGTCTCTGATCCGTTTCTAATCAGAGATGGAACAGAGACAGAATTAATGTATTCCATCTCATCTGAGACGGACTTTTTGCATTCCGTCTTTGATCCGTCTCTGATTAGAAACGGATCAGAGATGAAATTATTAGATTCCGTCTCTGATCCGTCTTTGATTAGCAACGGATCAGAGACGGAATATAATAATTTCGTCTCTGATCCGTTGCTGATTCATGCATCTATTCTTCGAAAATTAGAGACGGAATAGCAACGGAATCTCTGAATTCCGTTGCTAATCCGTCTCAATTCTACTTTGTTTAGTTTTCAAACCTAAACTCAATCCAATTGGTTCTCCAACCTCTAACCTAAAAATACAACCATAGGACCTACTCCATCGCCTGCACCCCCTCCAACAACTCCTTGGGGGTGCTAACATCCCCAAAAAAAGCAAAATTTGACATTCATACATCGACAATATATATCAACAAATATTCAAATAAGAGAAAAAAATGTAAAATTCAAAATTTGAAAACGATTTATATATCCACGAAAAATTGTCAAGTATAATAAATGCTCCAAATTTCTAAGTATTCACAAAAACCACCAATCCTATTGTTCAACAACCACAAAAAAAACTTACAATCCTCTAAATATGCACAAAAAGAATTATCAATCTAAAAGTCATGTAAACAACTATAAAAGTTACATGATATGCTTTAAATTCCTCATCTCTCACTTGAAAACCAGATTATGGAAGGTATTGTCACAGGGATATGGGCAATCAATGGCACTAACTCTCACTCGATCGAAGAACCAGTCACCTACTGACAGGGCCACGCTCTGCAAATATTGCAAAAAAGATCAAACTCATGATAAAAAAAATGAAACTGCAAAAAAACTATCTCCATTTACTGTGCAAAAGAAAACATTATATTTTACTATAATTTTCGACGGTACATGGCTACTTGTGTGTCCAACTAACACAATTTATTAGAAGGGGGAATCTGAAAACCTACCTAACTACATGAACAAAAAGCTTTGCTAAAGCACAATTACGAAAACGTTTTAAGTGCTAAAGCACGACAACATGCCAGCAAAAGGAAAATTCGAATCATTTCATTAAAAATGTCTAATGATCACAAAACTACATAAGGTGAAAACAAAGGGAATACAAAAAGTACAAAGATCCACAATATTGAGCAAAAATTAGAAGAGAACATAATACGTTGAGAATTTACAGTATTATAGAGCAAATAATGAAAACAAAGCACTTGTGTCTGTAGGTCTAGCAAAAATTAGAAGAGAACATAATAAGTCAAATAAGGCCACAACAGAAGAATAAAGAACATGCACTTACAGAGGAAAGTAATAGAGATGAAACATCAAAAAAAGTGAATTGGAAGCTCTGTATAAAAATTAACAAAATATAAATAAGGATTTGTAAAGACACGAAGAAGCTAAGCTTAGTCGTAATGGCAAGGTAGATTATTTACTTCATTCCAAGGTCCAAGTAATGTAGCGAATACAAAAACCATTTATAAGAGAAGAACAGTTCAGTACTAACATCGTAAATATCATTAATCATTATTCCTCTCGCAAAGTGCATTTCCGCTTTAACTTGATAAAATCTTAAGAATATAGCTACATTGATAGAGAAACTAAACTCCTAACATGTAAAAAACTTTCAAAAGGAGCTTAGGATGTTGAGATCTACACCACAAAGGCACAAAGCAATTAGAGAAATAAGTGTTAAATCATAAACTAAAAAAATAAATGAACTGCAGTTACAAGAGTGCAAACTAAGCTGTGCTTGCAAGCAAGTTATCTCATTCATTTTGTTCAAAAACAAGAACTCTCTTTTTGTATTCTTACATCCATTCAACACCCTCCAAACACCATTACATAGGATTTTTACAATGCGATGTATTTGCAGAAATAGACAGTATATAGAGAAATCACAAGCCTACACGAAAATTAACCTTTTCGAATAAACATGTTCAATGCAAAATAGTTCAGATCTATGTATTTATGTTTTCACAAGCCTAAAGCACCAATTAGCCACAGCGCAATGGCTAAATATATGCTACATTGCTACATACAGTTTTCGGTAAATGCTAGTGATTCACCAATTGAAAACTGAAAATATACAACAAAAGAGAATAAAATATTTCAGGAAGCACACGAATATCTTCAGTCAAACGAATGCACAAAACATGGGAGCTTCCCACAGGAGCTTCATTTGTTTTCTCAAACTAGGGGTTTTACAATCCTTCTTCACGAGTCACAAAACATGGCATAGCAGAAATTTAGTAAGCATCAGTAGTGGTTTTCTAAAGCACAAAAAGGTAATGGTTATAAATTTTGATTCGAAGAGAAATGGTACCCGAGAGTAAATAGATATCACATGGAGGATCAATGCATTGATAAGACAGGGAAGAAGAAATTACTAGTGTTTCATTAGGGTCAACTGAACTAATATGAAAAAAGCTTTTATATAGACATTTGTCACAACAGTCTTTCAACTTCAAGTCCATAAAAGCTTCAAAGCTAGATATGGTATCACTTTCCATTGGCAGTAACAAACTTACAAATGCAGACATCGAGAAGAAGGAAAATTAAAAGTAACGCTACAAGAGATTGAGGACAATAGGCTCAAACAATTGAAGATACTAACCGAAAAAATCCACAAATGTGTGTTCTAAGAAAAGAAAGGTACAATGGCTACCTTGATCTCAGTGCCTAATGCATCGAGTAGGTTTCCATCAGCATTGATCACAAGACCCTCTATGTAAAGGTCCCAACAAATCTTTCCTTCCATCACGTTGAGAGACAAAAGATCAATTCCAGCTCCTCATACATTAAACAGTCAATTTCACTCAAGCAATAATCCATTTGATCAAACTAAGACCAATTTCAATGGAATTATGATCTTTTTTTTTAAAAAAAATCCACAACATACATCCAACAGTTACAGTTTCCAGTCGCGTCATCTAAAAAAAAATGCTCAGTCAAACGAATGCACTCTTCCACATTTTTCGGTGATACAAAATCAAGAGCAACTTTTAAACAAGACTGAAAAATTACAGAAAATTAGAAAATAAAAATGACATACTTAAACTACAAAAGATGGATTGAATAGCGATAATGGAAAAGGAATTGTAATGAATAATAAAACAATAAATAAGTCAAGAGGAGGGACTTTCACGAAATTTAAAAAAGGAAGGGAAGTCATTGGATGGCATACTTAGGATTCATGCATTTGCAAAGCAGTTAATAAAACAATAAACTTTGTTTCGCTGCTCCGCCACGAAACATAGTGATCAAAACAAGCATTCAAAACACAAATTGAAGATCAAAACAACCCAAAAATCGAACCTTTGAATGCGAATCTTTGCGTTGAGCTTGAGCTTGAGCCCCATCATCACCCAAAAAACCGAAATCCTCCGAAGAGAAATACACATCATCTCCATGTAACCGCAAATCTGCAAAGCCAAAACACCTCACAAACTCACAAATCAAAAAACCCCCAAAACCAACCAAAACACACCAAAAAAAAAAACCCTAAAAACCAGAAAACTCGTACATGCGGAATTGAGGTTCGAAGCGAGCGAGAATCAACGAGACGAAGCCGCCAAGTAGACGAAGACGAAGAAGATCGGAGAAAGAGAGAGACACGGCCTTATCGAAGAGCGAGCTCAAACCCCGAGCCGGAGCCGAATCGAGCCCTAGATTTGGATTCGTCGGTCCCCATGAACGCATCCCAAGACGATTGCGAGGCCGGGAAGGCCGCGAAGGCGGCGTAGGCCGGAGTTGCCGAGCCACGCGCGCCGGGACTCCGCAGTCTCGAGCCGGAGACCGAGAGGCAGAGACGAGACGCGACGAACTTGTGGGATTTTGGGATTTTGGTTGGGGGGTGGAGGGGATACTGCATAAATCTCGAGATTTGATGAACGGTTATAAGAAAATAAAGTTTTGGGGGGAATGTTGGCGCCATTTTTTAGAGACAAAATTTAATTTCGTCTCTATTTCCGTCTCTGATTCTTCTCAATTCCGTCTCTAAATTAGTCCGTCTCAATTCCGTCTCTAACTACCTTTTTTAGCAACGGAACTTAATTTCGTTGCTAATTCCGTTTCTAAATTTCATTTTCCTTGTAGTGCATTGACCGGCTTAAGACTGGCTCGATCATAGTCTTTTAGCCATCCGGTTGAAAAAGTACACCTTAGTCGCAAAGGAATGAATGTAAGAGCCGAGTATTTCAGAGATAAAGTGCAAATCAGATATCAACACCTATTCAAGAATCTTTTGTAGGTAGTAAACCTGCAGTTCTATGTTTTGGGTATAAAAATTAGGGTCACATCAACCGAGATTGTCCTTGGAATTCGAGTACAATTACGTGGTTTGGGTATGGAGAGAAAAGACATTACAAGACTATGTGTCCACAACTCTTAAGAGCATTGTCTTGTGTGTTACATATTCAACAACAATATCAAAAATGTGTTCAAGTGGTGACTGAACGAGATTCAGATGTAAATCGTAATCTTATCAAAGGTTTGATTTTAGTTTGTGGTCATATGGTGATTGAGTTAGAGTTAACTTTGGTGTGAGTCCTTATTCATCTTGTATGCTCAATATAAAATTTGGGGATAAAGGGGATCCTCATTTTATTTGTGAGAAATGTGTTGTTGAGATCTTCAAACCTGATATGACCATTGATCTATATGTGTTGGATTTACTGGAGTTTGATGTGTTGTTGATAATAAATTGGCTAGTTATTAGGAAAGAAATGGAAACTCTTATCAAAAATATAGTACAGAGGTAAGATCTGAAATTAAACTAGAGGAAATTCTCGTGATTGTGAATTCTCGGACATGTTTCTTGATGATTTACCTTGAATTCTATTTTCGAGAGAGATTGATTTTGTGATTAATTTGGTTTTTGGAACAAAACCAATAATTATTATGCCCTATAGGATGGCTCCAAAGGAATTGCATGAGTTGTAGAAACTAAGTTGCAGGAGTTGATGGATGAAGGACTTTATTCATCGTAGTAAGTCGTCATGTGGCGCACAAATTCTTTTTGTGAAAAAGAAATATGGTAATTTGAGGCTCTACATTTATTAAAGATAGTGAAACATAGTAACTGATTAGAATAAATATACATTGCCTCGAATTGATGATTTGTTTGATCAACTGATAGGGCAAAACTCTTTTCAAAGAGTTGTTTTCGTTCTGATTATCATCAGTTGATAGTTTGGGAAGATGATATGCAGAAGGATGTGCTTAGTACCAAATATGGTCATTTTAAGTTTATTGTTATGTTGTTTTAGGTAAACTGATGCTCTGGTCATTTTAAGTTTATTGTTATGTTGTTTTGGGTAAACTGATGCTCTGGTTATGTTTATGGATTTGATGATGAGATCGTTTAGGCTGTTTCTAGGTCACTTTGTGATAGTCTTTATTAATGATATCTAGTTATACTTTAAGACTTGCAAGGATTATGAACAATATCGTAGATTTAGTCTCTAAAGTCTGAGAAATCATAAGCTGCACGCCAAGTTTAACAAATGCGAGTTTTGGTTATCTTAGGTGAAGTTTTTGGGTCATGTGGTTAATACGAAATGAATTTTGGTGTATTCAGCCAAAATTGAGGCTATCATTGGTTAGTCAGAACCTATCAAAATGACGGAGATACGGAGTTTTCTGGGTTTTGCTAGCTATTATCATAGATTTGTGAAAGATTCTTAAAGATAGCTGCACCAATTACTAAATTAACTCAGAAAAATGTTCCATTTATTTAGTCAAAGGACTGTGATGCTGCATTTAAGGAACTGAAGAAGTGTTTGACTTAAGCATCAATTTTTATATTGCTTAAATTGGGGAAAAGTCTTACAGTTTATAATGATACATCAAAAGTGGTTTTGGGTTGTGTGTTAATACATAATGACAATGTAATTACTTATGCTTCTCGGTAATTAAATATTCGCAAAAAAAAATCATTATGTTCATGATTTGAAATTAGCGGTGATTATGTTTTCTTTGAAGCTATGGAAAAACTATTTATATGGGGAAAGCTTTATGCTATTTTTAAATCATAAGAATTTGAATTATTTGTTCTCTCAAACAGAATTGACTATGAGACAATGACGATGGTTTGAACATTTGAAATACTTTAATTTTAGTCTTGAATACCATTCAAGTAAAGCTAACGTTGTTACTGACGTATTGAGAATGGGGAGTGTTGAAACATTGCGTGCAACTAGTCGATTGACTTATGAGTATAACGTATTTGAAAATGTCATCATTATGACTTTGTCGGAGATTCCTGAGGATATGATGAATCAATTTGTGCTCAGCTTAGAGTATAACTAGTATATATTCAGAAAGTGATTGAATGTTATCAAAGTGATGTAGATTATAGGAAGTTCAAAGGGTTGGTTGATAATAGTAATAATCCAAATTAAGTTGAGTCTGTGGATTGGTGTAGAGGCAGACTGTGGATTCCATCACTGATTGAGATTCGAGATGAGATATTGAGAGAATCTCATCGGTCCAGGTATAACATTCATTTTGGCAAGACTTACACGTATCATGATATGGGGCGATTGTATTGGTGGCCAGGGGTGAAAGCTAACGTGGTTGATTATGAAAGAAGATGTAAAATTTGCCAACAGGTTAAGACTGAACAACGGAAACATAAGGGTACGTTGCGGTCACTTTCCATATCGCAGTGGAAATATGAACATATTGTGATGGAATTTGTTATTCATCTGCCTACTTTTTGGAGGAAATATGATGCGGACTAGATTATTAATGTTGAACTGACGAAGTCTACTCATTTTCTTTCTATGTACATTTCGGATACCTTAACACAGCTGAGCTTGTTGTGTGGGTGAAAGGTGGCTCGCTTGTTTGGAGTGTCGATGATGATAGTTTCTAATCGTGATGCTCTGTATACATCAGGGTTGTGGCGTAGCATGCAGAAACAACTCGACAGTCAGTTACATTTCAGTACTATATTTCATCCACGGGCGGATGGTCAGACTAAAATGTTGATTTATGTGTTGGTGCTCAGGGCTTATGTACTGGTATTTGGAGGCTCATGGGAAGAATATATACCTTTGAGTGAGTTCTTTTTATAATAATTGTTGTTATTCGTGTATTGAAATGACTCCGTTTTGAGCATGGTATGGGAGAGACCTTGTCGTTCTCTTGCCAGTTGGGTTGAGCCGGAGGATTTGGTGGAGTTGGGGTCACAGATGGTTGGAGATCACATAGGTTGTACAAAAGATTCGTCTAAGATTGAAAATGGTTCAGAAAAGATACATAAGTTATTATGATCTCTATCACCGGTTTATGATATATAGTGAATGAAATTGAGTTTATTTGAAAATCTCCTCTCACAAAGGCCATTAGCGGTTTGGACAGAAAGGAAAACTACATCCTTGATTAATACGACATCTGTTTAGATTGTGAAACAGGTTAGGAAGGTTGTGTATGGATTGGTAGTAACACTTTAGTTAGCCGGAGTTCATGACATAATTCACGTATTTATGTTTAGGTGGAAGGAATCTGATTCGTATCATAAAGTTGAATGGAATTGGCTTGATTTGCAAAGTGATGTGTTGTAGGAAGAACTAACTTGGGAACGAGAGGCGTACATAAGAGAATATTTTTCGGATTCCTTTTTTAGTCCAGTTAAATTTGGTTCAATTTTAATTTCGAGGACGAAATTCTTATTAGTTGGGAAGATTGTCAAATCCCAAAATTTCTAAATCGGTAATTACGGTTAATCAAGGATTAGGGGATCCTAATTATGGTGTTGGCCACTAGTCGGGAGTTAAACACCGTGAATTTGAGATTTATAATTAATTTGATTATTCTGTGATGTTTTGTCTAGTGTTATGTATTATATATTATTTTATTTTGTGAAATTCAAATCAATTGAGTGAATTCGGTGTTTCGCGGGGTTTTGTCTCAAGATACGTGTCGAGACGAGTGTCGAGATAGTTAAAATATTGACATAAACATTAGTTTCGAGTTTTGCGATGAATAATTAGATTGAAGTTTAAAAATTTAAGTTTTCGACTTTAATTAGATTTAATGACCAACATGGCCCTCACACCTCGATTTGCGTGCGAAAATGGGTTGTCAAAGAGTTTCGAAACATTTTTGTAAATTTTCTAGTTTATGAAAATAAAAGAAAATGGTAAATTACCCAAAAGGGTATCTGAATTGTGTAGCTGAGCATAGAAATGGAGGGTTAAAATGGTCATTAGATCCCTCCAATTCATTAAAAAGGAAATCGAAAACAGGGGGCTCCCCACAGTTTCAACGTCTCCTTCATTCGTTCTTCGATATCACTGGTTTCTCTTCTCTCTCGTTCTCTCTCGTCTCTCTCACTCGTCTCGTCTCTCTCGTTTGAGTCTCTCTCCCTCTTCGAATCCAAAAAGAGGACTGTGTTGGTGTCATTGGTGGTGAGGTTGAAGGAGGTAATGGAATTTTAATTTTTCTACTGTAAATTGATGTTCGAACTGATTTTGTGTATATGTGATTTGGATTTGTTGTTGTGTAATTGTTTTTGAGGGATAGGTGAGAGGAGGAGAGTTTGGACCGATTCGTAAAAAAAAAAAAAAAAAAAAAAAAAACAGAGAAGAGAGAGAGACAGTCGAACCAGAGAGAAATAGGAAGAAGACAACTTGAATAGGGGGAGAGGTTGGGGAAGATGATGGGGATGGAGGGGAGACTGGTCTCTCCAGATAAAAAAGAATAAAAAAATAGAAAAAATAGAAAAAATGTTTTAAATAGAAAAAAATAAAATAAAAATCCCTGGAAATTAGTGAAAACTCAGAAAATTGGGTTTTTGGATAAATTAATGGAAATTGAGGATTTTTGTGGAAAATGAGGATTTTTGGATTTTCTCGAGGATTTTTACCGGGTATGTTTCTAGTAATGCGTGTTAGATACCCGAAAATGTCCAAAATTTGGAAAATTAGTTTATGGTTTACAGGGGTGTATTCAATTGAGATTTTAATAGACTTTTGGTTACTTTTATAAGTGAATGACTTTTATGAAGTTTTATAGATTTTGATAGACTTTTATAAACTTTTATTTAGATTTCGTTATGATGACTTTTATCAACATTTAAGATTTTTAGTGACTTTTGTGAACTTCTTAAACATGATTTTGGTGATACTAATAGATTATTGTGATTTTTAAAATGAAACAAATATTTTGCACTTTATTATAAAAAAATAAATAATTATATTTTTTTTCTTAATAACTATTACTAATATTTAAAAAAGTATTGTTGTATTTTAGTAAAAAAAAAACATATAGACATATTAATGAATTACTCTCAAGGTAGTAGCATAACAAATAAGTAAATAAATATCAACATAATAAACAGGTAAATAAATCATCCTTTAGTGGTAGGATCATTGGAAATATTTTTTTTTTTTAGAAAAGGTAATTGGAAATATTAGTGTAAAAATTTTGCACTTTATTTTTTGTTTGACTTAAGCAAAAAAAGTATGTTTTTTCCTTAATAATGATAGTTTAAATTCTAAAAAAATGCACTTCTTGCATTTTAAAAAAATTATACAATTATTTTCTTCAAAAATAATAATATATACTACATTTTTTGAGATTATAATAATACACTAAATAAACGAAACTTCTTTGTCAAAAAAAAAACTATAAAAAATGTATAGTGATGCAAGAATGAGATTTTGTTAATAATGACATCAATCCATTTTCTAGATATGAGAGTATAATGGGTGAACAATGAAATCCAAGAGTTATTGAGTGATTGGAGAAGTTGATAAAAACCATTGATAAGAAAAAGTCCTCTTGTGAACAATGAAGTCCTTATTGAAAAATGTAACCAACAAAAATTAAAAGTCTCTAAAAGTTTCTGGGTTGAGGTGAGGAGAAGTTGAAGACTTTTTTATGTGTATTTTTATACAAAAAGTCTACAAAAGTCAAGATTGGTAACCAATCTACAAAAGTCACTAAAAAATTAAATACACCTTACTTTTATGAACTCTCTAAAAGTTTAAATTGAATACCCCAAGACTTTTAGAGATTTTTTAAAAGTCTATAAAAGTTCACATTGAATACACCTTACTTTTAGAGACTCTCTAAAAGTTTTAATTGAATACCCCTAAACTTTTTAGTCAATAAAAGTAACCAAAAATCTATTAAAATCTCAATTAAATACACCCCTGTTAGTTTAGATTAATTTTCCATTATGAATCATAATTTGAAGTTAAAATTGAGATCCGGACATATGAGGATATGATTCGGAGAGATTTCGCGATTTTCTGGTCGAGGTTGGACCGATAAATATATAATAAATTGGAAAAATTATATTTAAGGCTAAACAACAGAATTTTCGATGTCAAACAACAATTTTGAGTTGAAAACGAGATCCGGGCTTCAGAGAATATATGTTAGGAAGTATTTTAAGGGTTTCGAGGCGCGATTGGGTTAATTTAACTACAACTTATTGGAAAACAATTGTAAAGTGGTTGTGGAATCTTATCGGAGTTATAAATAAATTTTAGAACCGCAATTGGAACTTCGTGTGGATTAGCTTACTGACTCGGAGTGCCAGAGAACGTTGGTATCGTGTTTGTAAGGTTAAGTAAATCCCATAGTAACCTTTACATTGTATGAATATAATTTCGCATAAATTGCATTGATCCTCGATATTGCATTTTTGTTGTACATGCATACATGGGTTGGGAGAATAAGGCGTCTCGAGTCTCCTTATAGGGGTCTACCTAACTGTATTACAGGGTATAACTATTTAGTGTCTACCTGACTGTGTAAGGTATATTAAGCTACCTGACTGTGTATTACAGGGTAGAACTTATAGTGTCAATCTGACTGTGTACAGGGTAGAACTATAATATGCTTGAGGGGCTAGAGTGACTGATACTTTGCATCAAGTGATTATGATGAGATTACGTTTAACCAGATCATACTTTAATAGACTCAAGGAATGAGACTCGTTCAGTTATTCTTCCAGCGCATGAGTCCTTATTATTGTTTACTTACCACTTTCGAATGATATCAACTGATAATGGTCAGATAACAAAAAAAGGGGATGGATTCACGGTTGTATTTAAATTTCTTGGATTATATTTCTTGTTTAAATTCCTTGGATTATTATGCATTTGATTATAACAGGTGTACTGGATAGTGTGGGATTTACTTATCTGACATTATCGAATTTTTATAATTGGGTAGTGATAGGTTTCAGCAACGACGAGGGAAAGAAAAAGCTTTCCAACTATTAGTGACTTGCTCAGTTTCTTTCTCTCTATGTATGTATTTTTTAATATAAATTATTGTATAAATGGATTTTTTTGGGTTCATGTGCGATTAAAACTTTCTTTGGAATTTTAGGACGGATTGGAATGTCGTGGAGCTAAGGTAATGATTGTTTAAGAATTTTGAAATTCTGAGATAGGTAAGAATGAATAAATATTTTTTTTGAATGCAATATACATTATTATGGGGTGGATTGTGCGTCCTTCGGCATTTCCATAAAGCTGAGCAGTTTTGGTTGTAGATTTTTGAAGGCCGAGATTTTCGGTGTAGGTTTAAAAATAGAGGAAATGTTGTTGAAAATTTTTTACGAAATTTTAAGGATAATATAATCAATCCAATTGAACTTTGAGGTTTAAAATTTGTTTTTAGATACCTTTGGGGTTAATTAAGAATTATATTTGTTAATTGAGACGATAGATCGTAATTATTTAATGATGGCAAGGTTAAGACTACTAAATTATTAGTGGATTAAGGTAACCTGGCTGATCAGATGCCCTAATTAGGTGGGGTCTGTAACGGCCCGAATTTAATTTTTCATTATTAATGACATGGTTGCAGACGTGGTTGATAGCTCAGATGCTCGTGAGACCCACAGGTAGGCTAGGGTGCGCGTAGAAATAGGTAAATAGTTATTTTAGGTGTTGATTTGTCTAATTTGCGATATTTATGTTGAAATAGATTAAAAACATCGCGATGTGTGTATTTGTGTTACTTTTGATGTGCGAGACTGTGTGATAAGTATTCGCCTCGATACGCTTGCCGAATTGGGTATCGGGTAGGCCAAAAAATGAAAAACTAGGCCGAGGAAAATAATATACACATGAAATGAATTAAATGAGTTAAATAATTAATATGTAATTCCCATTTAGTGGTTATGGTCATGGTTGAACACGTATGTCGAGATTTAGGATGCAAAATCGGGCGTCGAAACGCCCGAGAGACGATTTATTTGGTTAAAGACAAGGGAGAGTGTGATGTTGGAGTCAATTTAGGTGTCATTATGGGTTGAGAAATGGAGCACATAGTGTCCATTTGATGGCATTGGGATGCACATGTGAGTAGAGATCATTAAATGGTATAAAAATCAACTTTGACTTCATTTCCACCACATTTTCTCTCTTTCTCGCAAGAAAATCTGAAAATTGGAGATCAAAAGCAAGGGTTTAGAGGACTAAAAGTGATTAATTAAGGAACTTGGAGAGGTTAATTCAACAAAGCAAGGTAAGATTCACTTTCACCTCAACTTCCTTCATCTTTTGGTATGAGTTTTTGGGGTGTTTATGTGAATTTGAAATGGAGTGTTATGTGGCTATTTTGGTGGGTTTTAAGTGCTATGAACTTGAGTAATATATGTTGTTGTTGTTGTTGTTATTGTTGTGGTGCTCAAAAAGTTTTCAACAAAAACTGTTATTCTAAGCCTCGGTAGCGCGCTAGGGAGGTCACTTAGCGCGGTACATGGCGAATAGCGCGCTATGTGGAAGCATATAGTGCGCTAGTGTTCTTCTTTTCGAAGAACATCTAGCTGCCCATTATGTATAGCGCGCTGCCCAAAGGGCATTGCGCGCTACACATTGCAGAATTTAGAATATTTATTCTAAGTAACATAAAATACATCCAATTGATTAAAAATCAATCATAAATAGAAATAGGTTATTTTGGGCGGTAATTTGGATACTGGGGACTCAGCGGAGCCGGACAGGGGGTTATTTATCGGGACGCGGAGTGGTTTGAGGTTTGTAGTATCCCAACTGAAATTCCTTGAGTGTTTACTTATTTTTTACTTTTGAATTCAAATTTTGTCTTTCAATACTCTTGGTTTTGGTTTAAATGGACGAGCGTTGAGGCTCTCCCTTCGTACTATTCTTCTGTGTATGTTTACTAGGCCATAGCACGTGCGTTAGGGATCACGGTGAATAGTTCAACCCAAGAGTCGCGTCGGGGCACGTGTAGGTGCGTCGTAGGTTCTACGTCGACCACCTAGTGGATCCAAATATTGGCCTTGCTTGAGTGGTACTCGCGGCAGTATTCTGTAGAGAGTCCAAAATATAGAACTAGTCTTGGCTCTAGGAACACACTTTTAGCTTTCACTATTACTTATCCATGCGATGATCATAGTTGTTTGTATTTATTTCTGCATGTTTATTTAATAGTTTTGTTTAAATTTCAGTATTTACTTTTAGTATTGCTCACTTAATTTCCTTGGGAATACTCACTCTGGACTCGTCATCTGCCTTTTTGTGATGGTTTGAGTGCAGATCTGAGTACGAGTCGTGGCAAGGGCAACCTTGCAGAGTACCTACGATTCAGATATATTAAGCCAAACGTGTACGTTTGTATTATAAGTATTTTGTTTTTATTTTGGGGATTTAGGATTGTGAGACACTTCAGGACCCTATATTTTTGATATTTTGAAACCTTTGAGGTTATTCTTGGTCTATGATGACATATGAGTTTTCCATACTAGGTATCCGAGTTAAAGGCATGACTTTGATGTTTAACATTTTATTTGTCATGTTTAAAGACTTCCACTGTGGTTTATTAAGGACTGAAACAACATTAAAACATATGACTTGAGTTCATTAATAATTTAAATAGTTTATTGTTGTTCATTGAGGTTAATAATAATTAAATGGTGGATGAGCTTGCATGCGGGACACAGCTGGCACTGGTATGCCAGGTTGTGGGCCCACATTGGCCACTGTGGTGGTTCATTTGGAAAATAAGCTGCTACATTTTGGTTTCGGAGCAAGGTCGGTGAACTTTGGAAAATTGAGATTTAACTCTCATACTTACATTTGTGGTATGATTTGAGGATAAACCTGATAAATAAACTTTAGATGTGGAAAACCCAAAGGAATTGCCTAGAGTCATAGTTGGGAAGTAATGTGAGATGGGTAAAAATCAGGGATATACGTGTTATGTTTTTGCCTATATATATTACATATGATACACGTATATGCACTGATGCTAACTAGACACACATTCTTTGATGCAGATACTGATGGACGGGCAGCCTTCGGATACTATTCAGCTTGAGGTTGGGGATACCAGTGATCCGACTAGGCAGACTTTGACCTTGAAGTCATTAGCACGAACCGTGGATGATAGATTCACGTTACTGATAGACATGATGAGAGCTTGGGATGCTCGGGAGGCTACTATAGCTCCTACTACCATTTTGGCTGCACCGATGACTACTACTTAGGCAGGTGCGGCTCCTACCACAGCTGAGACTCAGGTGTAGGTAGCAATATCTAAGACACTGGCCGGGGGAGCTACGCCAATTGTAGTACCAGCAGATATTGCGGTGGTCATTACACCTACAACTACTGAGCAGCCAACAGTGGCGTCTACTTCTAAGAGCTTGATGATAGTTGAGGCCAAGAAGATGAAGGACTTTATTAGGTTCTCGCCATGATACTTTAATGGAGCCAGGGACCCATAGATAGTTGGGAGGTGACTGTTATCTCATGAACGACTACATGAGTTGCTTCAGGTTGAGGAGATTGATTGGCCGAGATTATCAAGTTTTTGTTTGAGAGTCGATGCTATGGTATGGTGGACTACTTACATAGCAACTCATCCTGCTGTAGCTACCTGAGTAGAGTTCTGAGTGCTATTTGTGGATGAGTATATACCCATGGAGGCCAGGGTTAGATTGAGGTATGAGTTTTTATCTTTGGTTTAGGGCGAAATGTTTGTCACTGTGTACATAGAGAGGTACATATATCTATTGTCGTACTCCATGGACATAGTGTTGGGTTTTGGGGTTCATATGCAGTGGAGATTACAAAATAATTTTGACAAATACCCCAACAGGATCAGAATCTAATTCCATTAAAAATGTTTAAACCAATAAAACTTAATCATACTTCGGTCGCAAAATACCTTCATGAAGGTTGATCAATTTCTAAGGCGCTACCGACGACGAACGCCCTCTACCAGCAGTCCACACACGAACGGCGGCCGAAATTCGAAGTGCTAGCTTCAAGAGAATACCAAACCTTTTGTTTCCCTCCAAAACGATCCAGAGTGTACCAGAAAACCCTAATTCATTTTTTAAACGAAAATAGAGTTTCGGCCCTAAAAATCTTTCATCCGTGTGTTCTAACTTAAAGCGTCTATTTATACAACCCTTGTATATAGACAGTTAAGTAAATTACACATATACACCTACTTAAAGAAGTATAAGTGTAATACAACACAAGGACGTTTCTATCATGAATTTTATCATATAAAATTCATTTTTCTGAACCATCTTAAAATCTCGCAAAACCATTCTTAGTGTGTGACCCAATAGGCTCATACAACGTTGGCAGTGTACCAAAACACATTTTGGTATACAAGTCATAAGCGACCTCTAGTAAGACATTATGACTACCCAAGTTGTACGAATATCAAATCGATACAACCTAATCAATAGTGTATATAACATCCTTTTGTCACACGATATCTTTTTGATCAAACATAAGGCATTGAATTGTCATCCAACATGTTTAATCGTACTAGTCTCGATCTCTAGGTAGACTGAAAACATCCAAGTGACATTGATCAATATCAATTCACTTAGACTAGGCCTTTAAACAGTCTAACACATCGTAGGATCCACTGGATATCTCTTTTTATATGAGAGGGACAAATTCTATCTCGATTACATAACTTCATCACATTGCTCACACAATAACCAATCACAACCTTTATAATCGTCCCGTTAAAAACAACGTTTGATTGTGTCAAATCACTGTGTTCCTAATGTTGAAGTCTATGGTAATCTCAAGTCAGAGGACTGAAAAATATACCTATCATGAGAAACAACTATAACTTAATCCATGTGAAGTTCTCATAGCGGGTCGTTCCAGTACTTTGTTCCCTAACAAGTACTCGTGATCTTGATTCATATCCCTATACGTATAATCATCATATGATCATCAATCAAAACTCACGCTAGTCTTAATTCATTATAATTCCCAGTATAATGATCGACTAGGGATATTTAGGATATTTCTGCAAATACCCATGGATCTTATTATAATGTAAACATGCAAATTAATTATAATAAACAGCAAATGAAATCCTCTATTTTATTAACTAAAAGTATTCATAAAGACAATTAATGGATTGACCTAGGGCACGTGCCCCAACATCTCCCACTTGCACTAGGGCCAATCATACATGCATCTAATGCCTAATGATCTAACATGACCATCATGTTTTTCTTGTGGAAGAGCTTTTGTTAATGGATCCGCAACGTTGTTTTCAGTAGGTACTCTGCAAATCTTCACGTCTCCCATCTCAATAATTTCTTTGATAAGATGAAAACGCCTGAGTATATGTTTGGATCCGTGGTGTGATCTAGGTTCCTTGGCCTATGTTATTGTCCCGTTATTGTCACAATACAAACAAACAGGGTTAGCAATACTTGGAACCACACCTAGTTCAAAAATGAACTTTTTGATCCAAACTGCCTCCTTTGCTACATCGGACGATGCAATATACTAAACTTCTATTATAGAATCTGCCACAGTCTCTTGCTTCAAACGTTTCCAGCTTACTGCACCCCCATTCAAAGTAAACACATATCCAGACTGCGATCTAAAATCATCTATATCGGCTTGAAAACTTGCATCTGTGTAACCATTTACAACTAGATCATTTTCAAAACCTCCATAGAACAATAACACTTCCTTAGTCCTTCTTAAGTATTTAAGGATGTTCTTTACCGCTATCCAGTGACTCTCACTAGGATCTTACTGATATCTGTTTGTAGTGCTCAAAGCATATGATACATCAGGTCGAGTGCATAGCATGACATACATGATAGATCCAATAGCTGATGCATATGGAATCTTATTCATACGGTCTCGCTCATCATTTGTTTTAGGATATTGAATCTTGCCGAGACTTATGCCATGAGAAATTGGCAATAATCCCCTTTTAGAGTCTTGAAAACTGAACATATTCAACACCTTGTCTATGTAAGCACTCTGACTTAGATTGATTAGCCCCTTAGACCTATCTCTATAGATCCTTATCCTTAGGATATAGGCTGCATTTCCTAAGTCTTTCATTGAGAAACACTTCCCTAACCAATATTTGACATTCTGCAATGTTGGGATGTCATTTCCAATGAGTAATATATCATCAACATACAATACCAGAAAAACAACTACACTCCCACTTACCTTTTTGTATACACAAAGCTCATCTTCGTTCTTAATAAAACCAAAGTCCTTGATTGCTTCATCAAAATGAAGATTCTAACTCCGAGAAGCTTGCTTTAATCCATAAATGGATCTTTAAAGCTTGCATACCTTCCTAGAACTTTCAAGATGTACAAAACCTTCAGGTTGTGTCATATACACATCCTCAAGCAGCTTTCCATTAAGAAATGTTGTTTTTACATCCATTTGCCATATCTCATAGTCATAATATGCAGTAATGGCAATTAGAATTCTTATGGATTTAAGCATGGCTACAATAAAAAGTTTCATCATAATCAACACCTTGAGTCCGCTCAAAACCTTTTGCTACAAGTCTTGCTTTAAAAGTATGCACTTTGCCATCCATGTCAGTTTTCTTATTGAAAACTCATTTACATCCAATGGTCTTACCACCTTCAGGTAAATCAACCAAGTTCCAAACTTGGTTATCATACATAGATTGCATCTTAGAGTTCATGGCACTTAGCCATTTATCTGAGTCTGGTCCAGACATAGCCTCCTGATAAGTGGTGGGCTCATTTTGATCCATAAGCTACATATCACGACTATCAGTAATGAGAAATTTGAATCTCTCTGGCTCATGTCTTACCTTACTAGATTTACGTGGACCTTGTGTCACTTATAGAGGTTAAACTGGTTTAGAACATTGTTGAACTTCCAGTAGCGATTCAGTGTTTATTTGTGATTCTTGAACTTCTTCAAGATGTGTTTCTCTCCCGGTAGTGTCTTTTGAAATAAACTATTTTTTCCATAAAGACATCATACTGAGCAACATACACTTTGATCTCAACGGGATTATAAAAGTAATATCCTTTTGTTTCCGTAGGATACCCCACAAATAAACACTTGTCAGATTTAGGTGCTAGTTTTTCTGAGACTTGTCGCTTTACGTAAGCCTCACAGCCCCAAATCTTAAGGAAAGATAAACCATGTCTCTTCCCGTACCATATCTCATATGGTGTTTTATCAACCGCTTTAGAAGGAACTCGATTTAGAGTGAAAGCTGCAGTTTTTAATGCATAACCCCAAAAGGATAATGGAAGATCTGCATGACTCATCATAGATCGAACCATATCTAATAAGGTTCAATTTCTCCTTTCAGAAAATTCATTCCATTGTGGAGTTGTTGGTGGAGTCAATTGGGAGACAATCCCATAATTTCTAAGATGATCATCAAATTCTTGGCTTAAATATTCACCACCTCGATCTGATCGAAGTGTTTTGATAGTTTTACTAAATTGATTCTGCAATTCATTTTGAAACATTCGAAACATCTCAGATGATTCAGCTTTATGTTTCATTAGATATACATAACCATATCTGCTGAAATCATCAGTAAATGTAATAAAATACTGATAACCTCCTCTAGCCATTGTGTTTATAGGACCGCATACATCAGTATGTATTAGACCTAATAAATCACTTGCCCTTTCACTGTGTCCAGTAAAGGGACTTTCAGTCATCTTGTCTAGTAAACAAGATACACGCATTTCATATGTTTCTAAATCAAATGAATATAGAAATCCATCTTTATGGAGCTTCGTTATGCATTTCTCATTTGTGTGCCCGAGACGACAATGCCAAAGATATATTTAATTCAAATCATTTGACTTGAATCTCTTTGTATTTATGTTAAAGGCTGGAGTATCAGTGAACTTTTTCATGCTTAAAATATAAAGACCATCACACAAATCAACATTTGCATAAAATATACCTTTACGAGAAATGGAACATCTATTATTCACAGTAATAAAATCAAAACCATCTATATCCAAGCATGAAACAGAAATGATGTTTCGGCTCAAGGCAGACACAAAATAACAATTATTTAAAGTAAAAATAAGTCCACTAGGTAAGACTAAGTCATATGATCCAACAGCAAGGGCAGCAACTCTTGCTCCATTCCTTACGTGGAGGATGACTTATCCTTTCTTCAATTTTCTACTTCTGGTGAGTCCCTGCACAGTTATACAAATGTGAAATCTACATCCGGTATCTAATACCCAAGAATCACTAGTAGATAAATTAATTTCAATAACATAAATACATGTAGTGGTAGTCGCACTACCCTTTTTCTTCTATAGATCATCCAGATAGAGTTTGTAATTTCTAAACCAATGTCCAGGTGAATGGCAGAAATGACAATTTCCTTCCTTTTCTTTTGGGTGTTTTGAAGCAGGAACATGTTGGGGCTAGACTTGTTCCACAGGCTTTGCGACAAGTGCAACAGCAGCCTTGGCAACTCTAGCCTTGCCTTTGCCTTTCTTCTTCATTCTCTTTCCCTTTTAGACCATCAACACATTACTAGAGGGTTTCTTGATATTTTGTTCAACAGTTTTGAGCATCAAATGCAACTCTGAAATTGATTTCTCCATATTATTCATATTGTAGTTCATCACAAATTGTGAGTAACTCTCTTGTAATGAATTCAGGATCAAATCCGTAGCCAACTCTTGGCTTATGGAAAATTCGAGTCTATCAAGCTGGTCAACATAACCTTTCATCTTCAGAACATGAGGACTAACTGATGCACCCTCAGTCATTTTGCAAGAATATAGGTTCTTGACTGTCTCAAACCTTTCTTGCCTAGCTTGTTGTTGGAACATTTCCTTCAGCGTTTTAACCATGTCGTAGGCTTCCATTAGTTCCATGTCCTTCTGAAGTTCAGGAACCATAGTTGCCAGGATAATATATGCAACATCAGTAGAATCGTTGACATGCTTATTATGCGCATACTTCACAGCTTTCGTAGCATTGGCTGGTGGGCTCAGGGATTGGAGCATCCAGGACGTACAATTTGCGTTCATGCTTAAGAACAATTCTCAAGTTTCTGAACCAGTTAAGAAAGTTAGTCCCAGATAGCTTATCCATCTCAAGGATGGATCGCTGTGACAGGGGATTATTGTTACTTGAAGAGGCCATTGATCTACAATAAAGATTATGCAAAGTTTATTTTAGTATAGAGGAATAGACTCCCACTAAATTAACAACCCTCCTAAAACATATTGTTTATTTAGGGGACTAAAATCAATATTTCACCTAATTTTATGACAGCTATGACATGAAACACAGAACTAGATTATTTAGGTAGGTAACAGTTACCAATTACATCTTATGTAATTTTAGAAACTTTTATGAGATAGGAGACATCTTATGTTTTATCATGTTTTTTTATCTCATCATGTGCCTAAAGCTCAAAACTTTTGTGATAGCTTTATTAAGCCGAACCTTTTTAAACATTTAGGTAACTCTTACGCAACTTGTCTCACTAAGATAACATAATACACCCAGGTATGGCTGAAACTATATTAGTATGATCGAGGTCTTTGACAAGTATTTAAAATGGATGGCACGAGACTTAAAATTTAATAAAGGGATTTTATTCAGTATTAGTGATTTTTATGTAAACAATGAAATATCATATATTATATTGATTTGTTCAATCATTAAACAATTTGAAAATGTTTATACTGTTCACTAATAAAAGAATTTCCGTGTGCTAGGATTAGTTAGACGGCGGTCCCATTGGTTTCATTAATGGACGGAGGAAACGACGCTCGCCCCTTTTTTTTATTGGGAGATGAATTTCAATTCCGAAAATTAAGATTCGCTATAGAAAATCATATTTTTTTTCGCTGATTTTATTATCCTAAATTAACCCCTTAATTTATCCGAAATTCATCCGGGCCCACATCTAACTAATCATCTTATCCTAATCAAATTAGGACTTATGATATTTGAATCCTAGCATATCACCAAATAAAAAATTCTCGATATTTATCTCCTATCCAATAGGGATAACGAAATCAATTTTGCTAATATCTCCTAATCTAATTTGTTATCTATCTCTTATCAAATAGAAACTTCATAACAGAATAGATATAACAAGATAAATAAATAATTTCAAAAATAATTATTTGCAATTTCGGTCCTCATCCAAATAATCACAAACATGTAATTGAATCATGAACTACTATCCCAATCGAACCTAATCATATTAGTTTCGAATTAATATCAAGACTTATACAATTTAAGAAACTTAAAACATTGTAACCTAAATATGCATACTGAATTACAGAGATTTCATCCATGGATCAATATACGAAAAATAAAGATTATACCTAATAGTGTCATGGATCATAGAACACGAAATCCAATTCATTAAAATTATTCGAATTAACCTAACATGGTTACTTGCATATACGAAATTAATTTCAATTAAATCACGAATATATGTATCATATACACAAAACATGATAATAAATCTCATAGAAAACTTTTGTATATCACATATACATCAACTATTAACATGCTTTCAATCATATATCATGTATATATCAGAAGAAAACATGCAATGCATTTAATGGAATCGAACTCGATGGCTCTGATACCACTGTTGGGTTTTGGGGTTCATACACAGCGGAGATTACAAAACAATTTTGACAAAAACCCAGACAGGATCTGAATCTAATTCCATTAAAAATGTTTAAACCAAGAAAACTTAATCATACCTACCTTTCTGAAGGTTGATTGATCTCTAAGGTGCTGCCAACGACGAACGCCCTCTACCAGCAGTCCACATACGAGCGGTGGCCGAGATTCGAAATGCTAGCATAAAGAGAATACCAAACCTTTTTGTTTCTCTCCAAAACGATCTAGAGTATACCAGAAAACCCTAATTTGTTTTTTAAACGAAAATAGAGTTTCGGCCTAAAACTTTTTCATTCGTGTGTTCTAACTTAAAGCATCTATTTATACAACCCTTGTATATAGACGGTTAAGTAAATTATACATATACCCCTACTTAAAGAAGTATAAGTGTAATACAACACAAGGACGTTTCAGTCATGAATTTTATCATATAAAATTCATTTTTTTGAACCATCTTAAAATCTCGCAAAACTTTTCTTAGTGTGCGACCCAATAGGCTCATACAACGTTGACACTGCACCAAAACACATTTTGGCATACAAGTCATAAGAGGCCTCTAGCAAGATATTACGACTACCCAAGTTGTACGAATATCAAATCGATACAACCTACTCAATAGTGTATATAACATCCTTTTGTCACACGATATCATTTTGATCAAACATAAGGCATGGAATTGTCATCCAACATGTTCAATCGTACTAGTCTCGATCTCTAGGTAGACTGAAAACATCCAAGTGACATTGATCAATATCAATTCACTTATACTAGGCCTTTTAATAGTCTAACACATCGAGGGATCCACTGGATATCTCTCTTTATATGAGAGGGGCGAATTCTATCTCGATTACACAACTTCATCACATTGCTCATACAATAACCATCACAACCTTTATAATCGTCCCGTTAAAAACAACGTTTGATTGTGTCAAATCACTAAGTTCCTAATGTTGAAGTCTTTGGTAATCTCAAGTCAGAGGACTGAAAAATATACCTATCATGAGAAACAACTATGACTTAATCCATGTGATGTTCTCATAGTGGGTCATTCCAGTACTTTGTTCCCTAACAAGTACTCGTGATCTTGATTCGTATCCCTATACGTATAATCATCATATGATCATCAATTAAGACTCACACTAGTCTTAATTCATTATAGTTCCCAGTATAATGATCGACTAGGGACATTTAAGATATTTCTGCAATTACACATGGATCTTATTATAATGTAAAAATGCAAATTAATTACAATAAACAACAACTGAAATCCTTTATTTTATTAACTAAAAGTATTCATATAGACAGTTAATGGATTGACCTAGGGCACATGCCCCAAAACATAGCAGGTACCGATCAGTTACAGATATATTATTTTGTCCGAGGTTTGGACGTGAGGATTGCTAGCACAATTGTATCTAGTGGAGCTTGTACACTGACGAAGATTTACGAAAGGTCCCTCGCATACAAAACATATCTGGTTAAGAGTCAGCAAAGTCATCCAGCTTTGAGTTTTTAGTCTGATCAGGGATCGAAGAGACAGAATAGAGATCAGGACCGATAGAGACAGGGCCAGAGACCTAGCCGAGGTGATTGGCAGTCTGATCAGGCCGCAGAGGTGACAGAGATCGTCGTGATGACAGAGATAGACATGATGATCGCCAGGGGGCATATTCTACAGCTTTTGCACTAATTGATCAGCCTAGACAACAACATAGGCATGATAGAGGTCAGAGAGCCAAAGTTGAGCCCAGGGTGAAGCATAAAGTTAGTGGAGTTCTGGTAGGTCAGAGACTTGTGTATTTTACCAATGTAGTCAGGTTGGACATATTGTGGTAGATTGTACCAGACCAGCACCACTACTACCATAGATTGAGCAGCCAAGAAATTGTTGGGGCATGTGCCCTAGGTCAATCCATTAACTGTCTTTATGAATACTTTAAGTTAATAAAATAGAGGATTTCATTTGCTGTTTATTATCATTAATTTGCATGTTTACATTATAATAAGATCCATGGGTATTTACAGAAATATCCTAAATGTCCCTAGTCGATCATTATACTGGGAACTATAATGAATTAAGACTAGTGCGAGTCTTGATTGATGATCATATGATGATTATACGTATAGGGATACGAATCAAGATCAATAGTACTTGTTAGGGAACAAAGTACTAGACCGACCCGCTATGAGAACATCACATGGATTAAGTCATAGTTGTTTCTCGTGATAGACATATTTTTCAGTCCTCTGACTTGAGATTACCAGAGACTTCAACATTAGGAACATAGTGATTTGACACCATCAAACATTGTCTTTAACCGGACGATTATAAAGGTTGTGATTGGTTACTGTGTGAGCAATGTGATGAAGTTGTGTAATCGAGATAGAGTTTATCCCTCTCATATAAAGAGAGATATATAGTGGATCCCTCGATGTGTTAGACTGTTAAAAAGCCTAGTTTAAGTGAATCGATATTGATCAATGTCACTTGGATATATTCAGTCTACCTAGAGATCAAGACTAGTACGATTGAACATGTTGGATGACAATTCCATGCCTTATGTTTGATCAAAAGGATATTGTGTGACAAAAGGATGTTATATACACTATTGATTAGGTTGTATCGATTTAATATTCGTACAACTTGAGTAGTCATAATGTCTTGCTAGAGGCCGCTTATGACTTGTATACCAAAATGTGTTTTGGTACACTGCCAACGTTGTATGAGCCTATTGGGTCGCACACTAAGAATGGTTTTGCGAGATTTTAAGATGGTTCAGAAAAATAAATTTTATATGATAAAGTTCATGACAGAAACGTCCTTGTGTTGTATTACACTTATACTCTTTAAGTAGGGGTATATGTGTAATTTACTTAACCGTCTGTATACAAGGGTTGTATAAATAGATGTTTTAAGTTAGAATACACGTACGAAAGATTAAAAGGATGAAACTCTATTTTCGTTTTAGAAATGACTTATGGTTTTTGGTATGCTCTGGATCATTTTGGAGAGAAACAAAAGGTTTGGTATTCTCTCGAAGCTAGCACTTCGAATCTCGGCCGCCGTTCATGTGTGGACTACTGGTAGAGGGCGTTCATCGTTGGCAGCGCCTTAGAGATCGATCAACCTTCAGAAAGGTATATTGCGACTGAGGTATGATTAAGTTTTTCATGGTTTAAACGTTTTTAATGGAATTAGATTCGGATACTGTTAAGGTTTTTGTCAAAATTGTTTTGTAATCTCGCTGCGCATGAACCCCAAAACCCAATAGAGATAGGGTCCACACTGTAGCTTTTGGGGTCGCACAGCTAGACAGGGAGGCAACCAGACAGCTTGTTGAGGGTACGTTATCTGTTTATGGTATTTTCATGCACATTATAATGGATTCTAGTAGTACACTGTATTTTATTTATGGACACATGGTAGGGGAGTTAAGGTCTCCTGCACATACCTTAGATAGACATCTTATTCTTAGTACGTCAGTTGGGGATAAGATTTACCCCAATCGGATTTGCAAGGATTTTTTTGTGGAGATTGAGGGACATCAACTACCGACTGATTTGAGATTTTTAGAGTAGCTGGAGTTCGACGCGATGTTCGGTATGGATTGGTTATCATCTTATCACGCACAAATTGACTATTTCAGCAATACTATGATGTTTGACATCGAAGGGATTCCAAAGTTTTCATTTGCCAGAGTTGCGACTGCATTACCTATCACTCGAGGCACATTATCGACATTGCAAGAGATGGAGGCGTATGCAGCTATGGTTAAGTTAGAGCTTAGGACAGTGATTAAGGTTGAGGATGTCCCTATTATCTACGAGTTTTCAGATGTGTTTCTTAATTATTTGTTAGGATTGCCACCATCGAGAGCTGTCGAGTTTATCATTGAACTAATTTCAAAGACCCAACCGATCTACAACAGGTCGTATAGGATGTCAGCATCGTAGCACTAGGAGTTGAAGAACCAGTTAGAGAATCTTTGCAGAAGGGTTTCATTCACTCTAGCATGTCACCTTGGGGAGCTCCAACTCTTTTTGTGAAGAAGAAGGATGGATCGATGCGGATGTATGTGGACTACCAGAAGCTGGATAAGGTGACGATTCAGAATCGTTACCTTATTCTGAGGATTGATGACTTATTCGATCAGTTGGATTGGGTCAAGTTTTTCTCGAAGATCGACTTACGATCAGGATACCATCAATTAAGGATTCAAGAGGAGGATGTGGAGAAGATCACTTTTAGTATGCGTTACGGGCTATTTGAGTTTACAGTCATGTCGTTTGGACTGACTAACGTACAAGCAATTTTCATGGATTTAATGCATAAAGTATTGAGGTTGTTTTTCGATTGATACATCATAGTTTTTATTGATGACATCTTGATTTATAGTACGACTCGTGTGGAGAATGAGAGGCATCTCAAAGATGTGTTGGCGAATATAAGAAAGTACACACTTTATGCCAAGTTCAGCATGTGCGCATTCTGGCTAAGTGAGGTAAAATTCTTGGGGCATGTCATCAGTGATTAGGGCATATCAATGGATGGTGACAAGATTCAGGCAATTATTGACTGAAGGACACACGAGTTTATATCTAACATTCAGAGTTTCCTAGGTTTGGTAGGATATTATAGGAGCTTCGTGTAGGATTTCTCAATGATTGCAGTGTCGATGACAAGATTGACCAAGAAAGATGTTATATTTGATTGGTCACAAGAGTGTGAGGATGCTTTTTGGGAGCCGAAGAGGAAGTTGAATTCGACGCCAGTTTTGGGCATTACCTATAGCAGTTAAAGGATTTTTAGTTTAAACTGATGCATTAGGCACCGGGTAAGGAAACTATCTAGTGCACAACTCGGAGCTTGCGGCGGTTGTGTTTGCATTGAAGGCCTGGAGGCACTACTTGTACGGTAAGAGGTTCGTATTATGTACAATCCACTAGAGTTTTTGAATTACCTATTCACTCAAAGGGAGTTGAACATGCCATAATGGAGATGGCTCGAGTTAACGAAGGACTATGACTTTGCAATTGAGTATCATCAGGGTAAGGCGAATGTTGTAGCTGATGCGCTTAGCAGGAGTGGCATCGAGAGCCAGACGATATTGCGGCATATGATACATGAGCACGGGTTTCTTGAGGCAACATCGGTGTTATGTGTGACAGAGGCTATTGTTGAGGTACAAATTTGTTGTCAGATGCGAGTTCTCAAGGTATCCCTTGAGTGGGTTGTTGAGCTGCAGAGAGCTGACGGTCGGTATTTGCAGATCAATGGCCAGGCTTAGGATCCGTGGTGCACTAAGTAGTTTGAGGGTTCAAATGGGTGCTTGAGACACAAGGGTCGTTTGTGGGTACCGTCGGTATCGGAGCTCAAGGGCAGCATTCTCGAGGATGCACACCGGTCGCGATATACAGTTCATCCTAATCAGACCATGATGTATCACGATCTGTAGATATTGTTTTGGTGGTCAGGGATGAAGAATGACGTGTGTAGATACGTCCGGAGTTGTCATATTTACCAGCAGGTGAAGGCTAAGCATAGGAGACTAGCTGGGTTGCTATAGCCTTTGCTTATTCCTCAGTGGAAGTGGGAACATTTGACCATGGACTTCGTCAATGGCGTACCGCAGACTATGAGGAGACACGACGCAGTTTGGGTAGTTATCGACAGGTTGACGAAGTTAGCACATTTCATATCGATCGCCATGAAATATTCAATTACACAGCTGAGTATTATCTTTGAGAGAGAGATTATCAGATTGAACGATGTACCAGTTTCCATTATTTCTGATAGAGATCCGAGATTTACTTCAAGGCTTTGAGAAAGTATGTAAGAGCAGTTTGACACTCGTTTGCAATTCAGCGCTGCGTACCATCCTCAGACTGACGGGTAATCAAAGCATTTGATTCCGATTCTCGAGGATATGTTTAGGGCGTGTATAGTACAATTTGGTGAATTGTGGTAGGATTATTTGGCTTTATGTGAGTTTGCTTGCAACAACAGCTATCAGGTGAGTATTGGGATGCCACCATTTGAGGCACTTTATGGTAGGCCGTGTAGGTCACCAGCATGTTGTTGACCATACTGAAAAGGTGAGACAAATCAGGCAGAGGCTTCAGGCGGCGCATGATAGGTAGAAGAAATATATGGACAAGTACCTTGGAGGTCTGAGCTATGAGGTTGGGGACTTGATGTATTTGAAGGTTTCGCCCTAGAAGGGTCATCAGAGGTTTGGCATTAAAGGGAAGCTGACACCAAGGTTCATTGGATCGTTCAGAGTTAAGGAACGCGTCGGTAGAGTGGCATACCATCTAGAGTTGTCACTGCAGTTAGCAGGGGCACATCCAGTATTTCACATTTTCATGTTGAGGCTGGCTAGGTCGGGATCGAGGCCTATGGTTGATGCATGTCAGATTGATGTGCGACCTGACGTGTCATATGAGGAGCAGCCTCTGGAGATCAAGGATAAGAGGACTCAGACTTTGAGGAATAGGGAGATTCCGAAGGTTTTGGTATGTTAGCAGCATCACAAGACCAAAGGACTTGGGAGCTTGAGACTACTATACAAAGACGGTATCCCCACTTATTTACTGGTAAATGTTTAAGTTTAAATTTAATTTTGGTATGAGATTTTACCTTGTTGGGAAGATTTGTAACGACCCAAATTTAATTCGTTGTCATTAATGACATAGTTGACAGCTTGGACGCTCGTGGGACCCGCAACTAGGCCAAGGCGCGCTTAGTGTTAGGTAAATAGTTATTTTGTATACTGATTTGTCTAATTTGTGATGTTTATGTTGAAATAGATTAAACCACATCGCAATGTATGTATTTATGTTATGTTTGACGTGCGAGACTATGTGATAAGTATTCACCACGATATGTGCGTCGAAGAGGGTACCGGGTAGGCTAAAAGACGAAAAACTAGCCCGGTGAAAAATAATATACACATGAAATGAATTACATGAGTTAAATAGTTAATATGTAATGCTCATTTGGTGGTTATGGTTATGGTAGTACGCGTATGTCGCGATTTGGGACGCGAAATCAGGCGTCGAAACGCCCAAGAGACGATTTATTTGGTTAAGGACAAGGGAGAGTGTAATATTGGAGTCAATTTGGTGTCATTATGGGCTGAAAAATGGAGCAAATAGTGTTCATTTCATGAAATTACGATGCACATGTGAGTAGAGATCATTAAATGGCATAAAAATCAACTTTGACTTCATTTACCTTTTCTCTCTATCTCTCTCACAAGAAAATCCAAAAATTGGAGATCAAAAGCAAGGGTTTGGAGCACTAAAAGTGATTATTTGAGGAAATTGGAGAGGTTAATTCAACAAAGCAAAGTAAGATTCATTATCACCTCAACTTCCTTTATCTTTCGGTATGAATTCTTGGGGTGTGTGACGGCCCCAAATTCCGAGGCAAACCGGGCACCGCCACGTTGCGGACGCGTCACCAAGCCATGTCACGTCACCTGCACACCTGTATGTGACGGCCCGTGAACTTACCATCTAATACTCCAACTTAGTAAATTTTGATATTTAAATGATTATTTTAGCAAAATATACTAAGTTATAAAGTTTTATAACTTAATTCAATTTTTTTATTTATTTAAGTTATTTTAGTAGCGGAAGTCTTAATAACATGCATATAATTAATTTAAACAAGTTATGCAATATTTAACAACTTATGGGGTGGAAACCCAACAAAAAGAATACCATGTATATCAGTTAAGGCGACAAAAATGTATAATAGGTGTCAATATACATGTATCAGGCAAAAGGTCTCCCAAAATGATCCCAAAAATATGTATACGTAAATACAATCACCTACGAGTAAGCTAGTGGAGACGTTCCAAATTAGAGGTAATCGTTAGTCACCGCCTTCCCCCGTCTCGTCGTAGGATCTGCAACTTGCCACCAACAACAAGGACAAGTTCCAGGTGGGTAAATCCCAGAGAAATTTAGTTAGTATTCACAAGAAATCCAAGGAAACGGCTATAATTCATGCACATAAAGTAAATGAACAGGAACATAAAGCATGAATATAAGTCGTGAGATAATCAAGAATGTGGAACGCGAGTGTGGTATATAGTTGTCGAGCCCTGGGACTAAACACTAAACCGAGAAGGCACTGGAGGTGAAGAAATCCACACCTCCTCTTCACAGTCGAAATGAGGAACTCTGTTGGTCGGAAGGTAGACTTCCGCCCAACACCTCGAAAGAGAGGAAATCTATGACGGAGGTGGACCTCACGTCAACTCGCTCTCGAGATCATCGACTCGCTGAGAGAAATCTCACGCGTAGTCTAGGGTATGACCAACACCGTAGCAACAATCGGATCATCATCAACGAGAGAGCCGAAAAGGGGTCACACCGTCCCTTCGACCACACACAGACACACGCGGGAATAGAATAAATATGAAAACTGAACTGACGAGAAGTAATGTTTAACAAATAATTTACAATGAAAAAAAGTAAATTCTAAGCTGACTTTCTCGTGGGTTTACTTACTTCAAATAATCACAAATATCTCTCCAATATGTCCTGCTCGCGCCTCGAGATATGCGATCGACACCCGACTACGGTAGCCTAAGTCCCTAGTGTCCTTTTATACAATTTTTATCATTTAGGGCTATGTTATCTAAATCATTCAAATCACAACTAAATTAGGTAAAGTAAACCTCACCTCCATCTCGTCGTCGAACTTCGTCGAATCGCACCCTTCGTCAAGGTTCGATCGGTTCGATAACGCGCCACCGCGTCGTTCACCGCACCGACACCACTGCCGCTGCCGCGCCGACCCGCCACTACCGTCGTCGCGCCACTGCCGCCATCATTGTTGCCACGTCGCCGCTACCGACCGTCGCTGTCAGCCGCTGCCGCTGTCGGCGCCGCCACCGCTATCGACCGTCACTGCTGGCCATCGCTGCTATCGGCGCCGCCACCGCTTCTATCACGCCACGCCTCGCTGCCGTGATATGCCTCGCTGCCTCGCGGCGCCGCTGCAGTGCGTCGTTGCGCCTCTCTTCCCTCGACGTTGGTTCTTCGCTGTCCACGTGGCTCTGAGCTTATGAAATTAACCTGTAATTTATCAGTTAATCGGGATTGGTTAACACGAGCCATTACAATCTTCCCAACTAAAAGGAATTTTGTCCCAAAATTCAAACTTAATCCAATATCTCCTTTGGAACAAGTGGAGTATCCCCTTCGCACGGTAGACTCTCTCTTCGCAATGAGGCCCTTCAAGGGAGAAACTTTCAAATATACCAAATTATCCACTTTATAACTCAGTTCATCGTGGTATTACATCGCGCACTTCTTTAGTCGGCCCTGAACGGCTTGTAACGTCTTGACGAATCAGCATAATTTTCTTTGTGTGATATGCATGGTTTCTCGTATAGCACCTCGAATGGTGGCATCTTAATACTAGCCTGATAGCTATTGCTGTAAGCAAACTCACAAAGTGGCAATGCTTATCCCATAATCCTCCAAACTGTAGCACACAGGCTCTGAGCATGTCCTCAAGGATTTGAATAAGTCTTTTAGACTTCCCTTCAGTTTGTGGATGAAATGTCGCGCCGAACCGCAATCTGGTACCATATTATTCCTGCATGGCCTGCCAAAGTTGCAAAGTAAATCGACTATCTTTGTCAGTCACGATAGATACTGGCACCCCGTGCAGTCTGATGATTTCCCGCTTGAAGAGCATGCTCAGCTGTGGAAAACTATATTTCATGGAGATTGGCATAAAATACGCTGATTCTGTCAATCGATCCGCGATTACCCAAATGGCATTGTGCTTGCGCAAAATAGTCGGCAACCAACTAACGAAGTCCGTAATGAAGTGTTCCCATTTCCACTGTGGGATAGGCAGTGACCGCGATAATCCTCCAAGCTTCATGTGCTCATCCTTAACCTGCCGACACCCCTCACAACTCCTCACATACTGGCTGACATCTGCCTCCATCCCTGACCACGAAAATAACCGTCGCATATCATGGTACATTTTGGTCATGTCGGGATGCACTGTGTACCTGGAGTTGTGAGTCTCCTAAAGAATACCATCGTATAACTCTGCCACCGCATGAACCTACAATCTACCTGGGTGTATAAACCACTTATCAATGGACTTGTGCCAATCTGGGTAACCTAGAATCTGTGTCATGTCCCTGAACCTCTTATACATCACATCGGCTCTCTAACATTCCAAGATGCCTGGAATAGATATTGTCGGTCCTCGCATCTGCCCGCAAATATGTGCATCTGCAGTATCTGGAACCTCTGACAAACTCATAACTGTTGCAAGCTCCAGGTTGTGTGTTGGACAGCTCCTCACATGAGTCCCCAACTAACGCGATAAATGAGCTATTAATTGTCTCCCTGCATCGGTACGCATACCAGTCCGGTGCCACAAGCATTGTAAGAATAGTCAAGTCTTTGGCCGGCTCAGGCAACATCAACAACGGTGCATAAGTAAACTTCTTCTTCAACTCAGTGAAGGCCGCTTCGCATTCACTAGACTAATGGGAGATCACCACCTTCTTGGTCAATCTAATCATCGGTGCTGAAATTTTGGAGAATTCCTGCATAAAGCGTCGACGATATCTTGCCAATCCTAACAGCTCCTGATGTCTATCGCGTACTCTAGTGTAGGCCAATCAATGACAACGTGAATCTTACTCGGGTCCACTGAAGTACCTTTGTCGCTGATCACGTGTCTCAAGGGCTTCACCTCCGAACGCCAAAACTCGCATTTACTGGACTTGGCTTATAATCTGCGCTCCCTCAATCTCTAGTCAGAGTCCTCGAATAAAATCATGGATCTGAAGTCGCTCGGTTCCAACTACGTCCATCGTAAGGTGAGTAGGTGTGTGAATCTCTCTATGTTTTACGCCACCGTCCGACCATCATGCCTCAGCGTCAAGAACTTATCTCACAGTCTCAGCTGAACCTCAATCTGGATATACAAATCATAGAAAAATTTCTCGAACTTTGCCAAGTACTCGGCTCTCCGCCGGCGATTTACCATACTGCAACATCTCCCCTGAGCATGAATCTGAAAATCCTATCTCGCATGTTGTTATGAATCCTCAAAAGTCCGTGATGTTTATCATGTGAACGGATCCACTTCCCAGCCACCTCCGGGTCTCTGTCTATATGATAGTAGCCTGACTAAACACGAACGAACTCCTTGATCAACTTCATCTCAACTGATAAGAAGGACTTGAATGTGATCTTCAAGGGTAGAATCTGCGTCAGTGCCACAGTCAGCGTAGCCAATTGTGTAGTGATTGTTGGTAGTATCTTGGTAGTAGTGGTTATGAGCGAGGTCGCCGGAATAGTCGGATGCGACAACTGTCTGCGCTACAGTAGTGGTGGCGGCGAGTGTGGCAGGGGCCGGTATTATTGCTACCTGCGCTCGAAGCAACCGAAGAATCTCCTCGAGATGCAAACTCCGGAGTGCGACCGTGTCGCACAATATCTAATCCGAGTTGACAGGCGTCGAGCCGCTCAGCTGGCCTCCATCGTCCATATGAAGAACTGGTCATCCATCCATGTCGGATTTGCAAATCGCGAATGTCTGTATCAGCATCGTATACGCATATATACTATTACACATCAAAATATATAACATATAAGCCTTGGCACTTCCCGTCCCATGTTCGCTTCCCAACTAAAGTTCTAAGTTAGAATTTTTGGGTTTCCACATCTAATGTTTGTTGTGAAGTTTTATTCGGTTATATTAAAGTTTCCCCTAAGTTTGCCTAAACCTGGCTCTGATACCAACTGTGACGGCCCCAAATTCCGAGGCAAACCGGGTACCGTCACGTCGTCGGACACGTCACCAAGCCATGCTACGTCACCTGCACACCTGTCTGTGACGGCCCGCGAACTTACCATCTTATACTCCAACTCAGTAAATTTTGATATTTAAATGATTATTTTAGCAAAATATACTAAGTTATAAAGTTTTATAACTTAATTCACTTGTTTTGATTTATTTAAGTTATTTTAGTAGCGGAAGTCTTAATAACATGCATATAATTAATGTAAACAAATTATGCAATATTTAACAACCTATGGGGTGGAAACCCAGCAAAAAGAATACCATGTATATCAGTTAAGGCGACAAAAATGTATAATAGGCGTCAATATACATGTATCAGGTGAAATGTCTCCCAAAATGATCCCAAAAATATGTATACGTAAATACAATCACCTACGAGTAAGCTAGTGGAGGCGCTCCAAATCATAGGTAATCGGCAATCACCGCCTTCCCACGGCTCATCGTAAGATCTGCAACTTGCCACCAACAACAACGACAAGTTCCAGGTGAGTAAATCCCAGAGAAATTCAGTTAGTATTCACAAGAAATCCAAGGAAACGGCTACAATTCATGCACATAAAGTAAATGAACATGAACATAAAGCATGAATATAAGTCGTGAGATAATCAAGAATGTGGAACGCGAGTGTGGTGTATAGCTATCGAGCCTTGGGACTAAATACTAAATGCCACGTCTCGCTACGGCGCCAAGCCTCCCTGCTTCGCGCAGCGTGCCGCCGCTGTCGTGCGCTGCCGTCGCCGCTGCTAGAGCGCGTCGCCGGCCAATGATCTGCAGCTTTCCGCCGCCGCCGCTGCTCTCTCTCTCCTCTCTTCCCTCGCCGCTGGTTCTCCGCCGTCCGCGAGGTATTGTCTGCAGGCTGGCCGCCATCCGCCGCTGCTGGTCGCCACGCTGTTGTAGCATCGCGCCGCTGCCGATGTTGTCGTGCCCCGCCACCGCTGCCATCGCCGCGCTGCTGGTCCGTGAGCCACTGATCCATGAGCTGCTGCCCTTTGCCGAAGTCGATGTGTTGTCGTCCCTCTGCACCGGTGCCGCCGTCTCTCTCCCCCCCATTCTTCTCTCTCTCTGGTTCTTTCTCTCTCTTCTCCTACTTTCTCCCTCTCTCTTTTGTTTCTCTCTCTATCCTCTTTCTCTCTTTCTCTCCTCATTCTCTCACTTCCAGATTTAAAGATATATATATATATATATATATTGGAGAAAAAACAAAGTGGAATGATGAGGGATGGGCTTGATGTGATGTGTGACATGATGGGGTGAGTTATGCGACCACTCAGTCCCATACAACCCCGTACACCCACGTTACACGCACTCCGCAACGTCGCACACTCTCGTCACTACACGTGTACAACGCGACGAAGAGAAATTCTCAATTTGCGCAACGTGAACTAATAAATAATCATAAAATAATTAAACACTCGCCACATAAAAATAACATATTTCACCGATCAGGCGTGCCATAGACTTTTCCACGACGTCCACGTGGGTCTGAGCTTATGATATTAACCCGTAATTTATCAGTTAATCGGGATTAGTTAAAACGGGTCGTTACAGGGTGTTTGTGTGAGTTTGAAATGGATTGTTATGTGGCTGTTTTGGTGAGTTTCAAGTGCTATGAACTTGAGTAATATATGTTGTTGTTATTGTTGTGGTGTTCGAAAATTTTTCAACAAAAAATGCTATTCTGAGCCTCGGTAGCACGCTAGGGAGGTTACTTAGCGCGCTACATGGCGAATAGCGCTAGGTGGAATCATATAGTGCGCTAATGTTATTATTTTCTAAGAACATCTAGTTGCCCAAATTGTGTAGCACGTTACACATTGCAGAATTTAGAATATTTATCCTAAGTAACATAAAATACATCCAATTGACTAAAAATCAATTATAAATGGAAATAGGTTATTTCGGGCGGTAATTTAGATACTGTGGATTCAGCAAAGCCGGGCCGGGGGTTATTTATCGAGACACGGAGTGCGGTTTGAGGTGTGTAGCATCCCAACTAAGATTTCTTGAACATTTAATTATTTTTGCTTTTGAATTCAAATTATGTCTTTCAATACTTTATTCTTGGTTTTGGTTTAAATGGAAGGACGTTGAGGCTCTCCCTCCGTACCATTCCTGTGTGTATGTCCACTAGGCCATAACATGTGTGTATGTCCACTAGGCCATAACATGTGTGTCAGGGATCTCAGTGAATAGTTCAGCCCGAGATTCGCATCAAGGCATGTGTAGGTACGTCGTAGGCTCTACGCCGACCACCTAATAGATCCAGATACTAGCCTTGCTTGAGTGGTACTCACCGGCAGTATTATGTTGAGAGTCCATGTATGGCAGTAGTCTGACCCTAGGCTCTAGGAACACACTTTGAGCTTTCACTATTAGTTATCAATGCGATGATCACAGTTGACTGTATTTATTTCTGCATTTTTATTTAATAGTTTTGTTTAAATTCCAGTATTTACTTTCAATATTACTCACTTGATTTCCTTGGGAATACTCATTCTAGACTCGTCATCTGCCTTTTTATGATGGCTCGAGTGCATTCTGAGTACAAGTTGTGGCAAGGTAAAAGTTGTAGAGTACCTGTAATTTAGAGATATTGAGCCAAGCTTGTATGTTTGTATTATATCTATGTTGTTTTTATTTTGGGGATTTAGGATTGTGAGACACTTCAGGACCCTATATTTTGATATTTAGAGACCTTTGAGGTTTATTCTTAGTCCATGATGACATATGAGTTTTCCATACTAGGTATCCAAGTTAGAGATATGACTTTGATGTTAACATTTTATTTGTCACGTTTAAAGACTTCCATTATGGTTTATTAAGGATTGAAACAATATTAAAACAAATGAGTTGATTTCATTAACAATTTAAACAGTAAATTGTTGTTCATTGAGGTTAATAATGATTAAATGGTAGATAAGCTTGCATGTAGGACACAGCTGGCGCTGGTAGGCCAGGTTGTGGGCCTGCATTGGCCCCGTGGTGGTTCATTTGGAAAATGGTCCGCTACAGGGTCTGACAACACCACTAACTAATAGCATACTATTTCATTTGGCTAAATGTCTCAACAATCAAGAATGACATAGCACATGATATAGATTCATTGAAAATGTTAACCAACTACCGATGCAATGATAGCAAACTCATGGAATGAGATGAATCAAGTCATGGCATATGAAGTATTAAAGGCAAGTCAGTCCAAATGTCTGGAAATAAATAATAAAACAAGAATGAGATTTAAATAAATATTTCAATCACTTTGCTTAATATCCATGCAAATTTCCTAACTATTCTGGCCTCCCGACACCTTAAAACTTATATCCGAACCCTCGAGACTCTTCCGTAGGTTTTTGATATCATTTAATATGTTTTTGAGTGTGTTTGAACCTTTAATTAGGGTGTTAGAGTCATTTAGATGTCTAAGTTTATGTTAGGAAATTCAGTTTTTTAAGCTATCATAGCATCTAGCACGGTTGGTGACTTGATTAGCGCATTAGTGATCTCATTAGTGCACTACCTCTTCTTACTAGCGCTCTATACACAGTTAGCGCACTAGCTAGCATATCAAACGCGCTATGTGCAGAAAAGTTTAGAATCCCGCACTTAGAATTCTGAGTTCTCTCCACACATAGATCAAGCCCAACACCTTGGGACCTTTATTACACCAACCAAAGATCCAACACAACTACCAAATTCATTCACAATAGCCATACATCAATTTTATCCTAAATTCATCAAATTGAACTAAATTAATGGTGTATGTTTTAATTACCTAGTTGATGAATAGCTCCATTTGATCTGTACACCTTCGAATTTGTTGATCTTCTTTGACTATTCTTCTCCGGCAAGCTTACTTTTTCTCTAAGTCTTTGAAATGAAATGAAATGGTTGTATGAGTTGAACAATTCAATCTTATATACATATAAATAAGGTTGATTATTAGCCATTGATCTTAATATATATACGTATCTCGAGACATATCTAATGGCCTACACCTTGCCATAATTTCCACTAACTCCCTCCAAGTAACACCAATATCATTTCAATTGGTCTCATGATGTGTCAACATGTATCTCTAGAATCACCACTTGACTAGTGTTTTAACTTGCTTAACGTAGGTATATTTAATACAAAATAACCTTAGCCGTATTAATACTACTATTTGAGCTATACGAAGCCTAAATAAACTTACCATATCACTCGTTACCCACGATCCCACATCGTCACGCATCTCGAGGCATGTCTCCACTTACATCTTGACATCTAAACACCAATAGAAATGACTTAGTAGTCTACACATATACACAACATTAGGCATACATCACAATAAATATAACATATACCTCGGCCACACCACCTCGGTCAATGCACGTATCTTGATGCGAATCCCACACTACGGGACATTGATTCTTATTAAGAAAATTAAACTAGGATTAGGAACTTTATGCCGTGACAAACAACTTATTAGGTTTGGTTCTTTGATAAGTATTAATGTCGATGTCACATTGTTTACCTATGATGTTTAGTGACAAGTTTATGTTTAAGTATTGTTGTTTAATGAATGTATGTACTGTGAGTTTTTATCTTGATTTGTTTCGAAATGTAGATAAATGTCTCTCAGTGTTACTTTCTACATTACTGCACTCACTGTCCTTTTTATGACGGTGGGTGCAGATCCATTGAGTAGCAGATCGGTCAAAAAAATGATCGGCGACTACCTCTGAGCCTTTGAAGTACTATTACTTCTGACATTGTAGGTTGATATTTTTTTATATGACTTATATATGTTTTCTATATACTTTTTGAGTTGTATATATTAGGTTAAGTGATGGTTTCCGTCCAGACACATCTAATTACACTGTTTATCATCGTTAAATTGGTTATATACATGTGATCGCTATTTCCTGGTTTCCACAGTATGTGTTTTTGTTAAGTCTTATGTTGATAAGTTTAAAATAATAACAACTTATTAATTAACTATAAAATAAAATGAATTGTAAAATAATTATTTTTGGTGCGAATAACTAGGTAAATAGGGTAACAAGGCCGACTAATACATTGTTAAGTTCTACATGGATATGATTAGGGCTTAATGATGGGATTAGGCCTAGCGGTGCCTTAGATTAAGGGAGGGTTTGTAACACGTAACTTGTCATACATGTAGATCCAATAGCTGATGCATATGGAATCGTATTCATGTGCTCTCGCTTATCATTAGTCTTTGGACATTGAGTTTAGCTGAGACTTATACCATGAGACATTGGCAATGACTCTCTTTTAGAGTCTTGTATATTGAACCTATTTAGTAGTTTTTCAATATAAACACTCTGACTTAGATCAATCAGCCTTTTTGATATATCCCTATAGATCTTAATCCGACGGATGTAGGCTACATCTCCTAGGTCTTTCATTAAGAAACACTTACCTAACAAAGACTTGACACTCTGCAAGATTAGGATGTCATTTTCAATGAGTAATATATCATAAACATACAGTACTAGAAAAACAACCACACTCCTAATGACCTTCTTGTATACATAAGGCTCATCTTTAATTTTTATGAAACCAAATTACTCAATTGTTTCATCAAAATGAAGATTCCAACTTCGAGAAGCTTTCTTTAATCTATGAATAGATCTTTGAAGCTTGCACATCTTCCTGGAATTCTCATTATGAACAAACCTTTTAGGCTTTATCATATACACGTCCTTAAATAACTTTCCATTTAAAAAAAGTTATTTTGGCATCTATTTGTCATATCTCATAGTCATGATATTCTACTATGGCAATTAGAATTGTAGTGGATTTAACATGGCTACAGGAGAAAAAAAGTCCCATTATAATCAACACCTTGAGTCTGTATGAACCTTTGCTACTAGTCATGCTTTATAAGTATGCACATTTCCATCCATGTTAGTTTTCTTCTTGAAAACTCATTTACATCTAATGGTCTTACCACCTTCAGGTAAATCAATCAGGTTCCAAACTTAGTTATCATATATGGATTGCATCTCAAAATTCATGGCACTAAGCCATTTATCTGCCTCAAGGCTAGACACAGCCTCATGATTTATAGTAGGCTCATTTTGATCCATAAGAAACACCTCACTATTATCAGTAATAAGGAATCCAAACCTCTCAGGCTGATGTCTTACCTTATCAGACCTACACAAGCCTTGTGATACCTGTGGAACCTCAACTAGTTCAAGACTTGGTTGATCTCCCACTAGCGGTTGAGTGTTTATTCGCGGTTCTTGATCTTCTTCAAGATTTACTTTATTCTCATTGTTGTCTTTTGAAGTAAACTTTTTTTCAATAAAAACATCATTCTGAGCAACAAACACTTTGTTCTTAATGGGATTACAAAAGTAGTATCCTTTAGTTTCTTTAGGATAACCAACAAATACACACTTGACATATTCAACTGATAATTCTGAGATTTGTCATCGTACGAAAACCTCACAACCCCAAATCTTAAGGAAAGGCAAACTTGGTCTTTTCCAAACCATATCTCTTATGGTGTTTTATCAACCGTTTTAGAAGCAACACAATTTAGTTTAAACACGACAATTTCTAAGGCATTGCCCCAAGAAAAATAGGAAAATATGCATGACTCATCATAGATCGAGCCATATCCAATAAAGTCTGATTTCTCTTATCTGAAATACCATTCCATTGTGGAGTTGCTGGTGGAGTTAATAATGAGACAATCCTACAAGTTTTAAGATGATCATCAAACTCTTAGCTCAAATATTCACCACCTCGATCAGATCGAAGTGCTTTAATAGTATTACCAAGTTGATTTCACAGTTCATTCTAAAATGTTCGAAACATCTCACAAGATTCACCTTCATGTTTCATGAGATACACGTAAACCATATCTACTGAAATCATTGGTGAAAGTAATGAAGTACTACTGATAACCACCTCTAACAATTGTGTTTATAGGACCGCATACACCAGTATGTATTAACCCAATAAATCACTTGTCCTTTCATTGTATCCAGTAAAAAGACTCTTTGACATCTTACCTGGTAAACAAGATACACATGTTTCATATGATTCAAAATCAAATGAATATAAAAGTCCATCTTTATGGATATTAGAAATGCGTTTCTCATTTATGTGGCCAAGAAGACAATGTCAAAGATAGGTTTGACTCAAATCATTTGACTTAAGTCTCTTTGTATTTACATTAAGAATATGAGTATCTATGGACCTTTTCATGTTGAGAATATAAAGACCATCACACAAATCAACATTCGCATAATAAACATCTTTACGAGAAATAAAACATTTATTATTCAGAATAATGAAATTAAAACCATCAAAATCCAAACATGAAACTGAAATGATGTTTTTGCTCAAAACATGGTATAATCACAATTATTTAAATCTAAAATAAGTCAACTAGGCAAAATTAACTCATAGCTTCTGTGGCAGCCCTGCGCCCCGAGGCCACTGGGTAAGCTGTTGCACAGGTCCCACAACCCTGCTGACGTTTGTCGCCACATCAATGCTCCTCGGTATGCATGTTGTTCATCGTATTCTTTTTATTATTTGCCAATTATTTGAGATATACATTAAATTACAAGTATGACTTGTATTTTTCAAAGTTGCAAGTATGTAACCAATAAATTTACAGCGAAAGTCTTAAAGTGCATAAGCATGGATTTTCATTAACTTTTAAGTTTTATAGAGCATTAATCCTACTATGAAAAATTTGAAATATAGTACACTACATATCAGGCGACAATAGTAAATATATATGTAAGTATAGATGTCTCAAAGTCTCCTATAAACCTAAAATATATAACAAAATACTAAAATAAACACTTACAAATAGTATGCCGAACAGTGGGCGAGCTCAGAGATAGTCGCCAAGAACCCCCTTACCCTTACTCACAGAAGGATTTGCACTTTGCCATCACAAAAAATAGATGACGAGTCTGGTAAGTAAAATCCCAAGGAAATTCACAGAGCATTCATATGATAAAGTAAAGGAAATCCAATAAATATTGTTAAATAAACATGCAGAATATGAACATACAACTATAAATGGATCATTGCATGTGTAATTAACAATAAGACTAGACCATAATTCAGATACCTTATTTAGGATCACACGTGTGGGTGCACCCAATTGGCCCATCAGAAATACACTAACAAGATATAGTAAAACAGTAATGAAAGCAAATAAATACTCAAGTGACGTTCCATTGGATTTACAAACCTCAAACATGCACTCCAACTTCCCCGGACTCTCAAATCCGACCTCGCCTAGCTCCCGGTACGTGAGCTACGGTCCCCTTAGTCCCCTGAAGTCCAAATGCATCATTTTAATTGATTTATAATCATATTAAGTGAAATTATTAATATTATACTAAAAAGTAAAATTTTATTTCAAGTTTTTAGTTGTGTCACATTTTTCGAGTTACACCGGGGTCTTAAATGCCCGAAAAATATCTCAAAATCCGATGTTCTACCTTTTCCCTATTCCTTATATTTTATCTTATTTTTTGGATTTTTCTGTAATTTTCTATAATTCTTTATCTATTTTTCTATAATTTATTTTATTTATAATGTAGTTATAATGATTATTTGGTGGGGGTTGGGCCCACCTGAATCGGGGTCGGTTCAGTTGGGCCCGATTCAGCTCAACTAAGTCGGGCCTGCCCCGGCCCGGCCTAGGGCTCGCACTCGTGCGTGGGGCCCTCCCCTCCCCAATGTGAAGCAGCAGAGACGAATTTCAATTCGTCTCTACGCTTGTTCACTCCCTTCAAATTCTTTTTTTTTTTTCTTTTCTATATTATTTCTCTTTCTCTTCATCATCATCAAACAACCCAACAACAACAACAACAACAACAACAATGAGAACAACAACAACAACAACAACAACAACAACAACAACAACAACAACAACAATAAAAACCACCATTAAAAGGCCCAAATCTTAAAATCTTATTTTCGTGGAAATACAAGTTGGAGAAGATGAAATCGATGGAAAGGGAGTGAATTACCTTGATTGTTGACACTCCAATATACTCTATATCTACTTGAAACCTTTTTGAATTGGTAACTCCAACCCCTCCCTTGTCTCTCCCTCTCAAATCTCCTGAACTTATATTTGCTTGCATGTACCAATACCCCACTAATGTGCCTATTTATATTCCTGTGAGATATAATTTTTCCCTTGATCTAAATGTGTACACTCATTAGCTAAGTCACACATTCCAGTGACATACGCACACTTGTACATATTTAGCCTATGAATCATTATCTAGGATCATCTCCATGAAATCTATGGGTCTACATTAAATACTAGGGGTAGGCAGTGGTTTCCATAAAACCGCTCAAATCGCTTAAACCGTCCAAACCGCATGGTCTGGTGTAGTTTATAAAACTTGAAAACTGCGATTCCGCAGTTTCGTGGTGGTTTTAATCTATGAAAAATCGCGGTTTACCAAACCGCAAAACCACCCCAAACTTGGAATTGAGTTGAAACTTTTTAATATTGTTTTAAATTTGAAAATGAAGTAAGACTCATCATTTTGATTAATTTAATGTGTTTCATTGTGTTTTTGATGGTAATGTATGGACATCTATATGTTTCGTTGCATGTTTTGTTAATGGACATGTATGAAATGTGTGACATTTTTTATTTTTTATTTTGTAAATGTGCTGCAAGAAATTTGCAAAACCAAACTGACCAAAACGCGTAAACCGCGATCGGTTTGGTTGCGGTTTTGAGGTTTCACAGTTTGGTTGTGGTTTGTAAAATGACCAAACAGTGAACCCTTGGTTTGATCGTGGTTTGATGGTTTTCACCACTTGACTGTGGTTTGCCCACCCCTATTAAATAGATCAAACTATAGTCCTATTTTTAATTTAATATATTAAATTCCATAGCATACGCACATTAATTCATAAGTATGCTATTTAGGGTTTTAAATTTAGTGTACTACCACTTTCTATATTCACAATTACTCGGTACCCAATGCCCCGTGTCATGGCACACATCTCGGGGCGTGCAACTCTTTGATGTACCTGATAATTATGTTTTAACCTAATGTTTGATTATCTATTTTATGCAATATTCACTCTTATTCTAATCATTTTATTTAAGTTAGCATTATAAGACTTAGTGTACACGTACTGCGCCTACTCGGTACCCGCGTTGACACGCTTTACGAAACGTTTACTCGTCACACAGTCTCACACGGTATGAAAATATAAATACACACATGCGATGAGTTATGAAATAAATAATAACTAACATCGCACTTATGCAACTAACAAATACAAATAACGACTTAATCCCAGTCAAGAATGTTTTATCATATCCGGAACGCCCACATGGGCCTGACCTGGCGTTTGAGTATGAAAATAACCTAAATAACGGCGTCGATAAATATTGGGCCATTACAACATCCTACAGCTAACGTAATAACCTTTGATCCATTTCCAACTCGTAAGAAGACTTCTCCTTTCTTTAGCTTTCTACTTTTGGTGAGGCCCTGCACATTAATACAAATGTGAGATCTACATTTGGTATCCAATACCCAAGAATCACAAGTGGACAAGTTAACTTCAATAACATAAATACATGAAGCAGTAGCGGCACTACTCTTCTTTTTCTTTAGATCTTCATGATAGAGGTTGCAATTTCTGAACCAATGCCCAGGTGCATGGCAGAAATGGCAATTTTCTTATTTTTCCTTTTTCTTTTGGGACTGTGAAGTAGAAGCAATGTTAGGCTTGACTTGTTCCACAAGCTTTGATAGTCACAACAGCCTTGGCAACTTTAGCCTTGCCTTTGGCCTTCTTCTTCATAGCCTTTCCTTTCTGAACCATCAACACATTATCAATGAGTTTCTTGACATTCTGCTCAGCAATTTTAAGCATCAAATGAAACTCTAAGATAGACTTCTCTATACTATTCATGTTATAGTTCATCACAAATTGTGAATAACTATCAAGCAATGAATTTAGGATCAAATTCGTAGTCAACTCTTGCTTTATGGGAAATCCAATTTTGTCAAGATGGTCAATATAGCCCTTAATTTTTAGAACATGAAGACTAACTGACGCACCCTCAGCCATTTTGCAAGAATGAAGTTTTTTTACTGTCTCGAACCTTTCTCGTTTAGCCTGTTGTTGGAACATTTTCTTCACCATCATAGCCATGTTGTAAGCTTCCATATGTTCCATGTCCTTCTGAAGTTCAGGAGCCACGGTTGCCAACATAATGCATGCAATATCAGTTGACTCATTGACATGCTTATCGTGTGCATCCTTCATGGTTCTTAAAAGCATTGGATAATGGTTCCTCAGGAATAGGATCATCCATGACATACAACTTGTGTTCATGCTTAAGAACAATTCTCAAGTTTTTGAACCAGGCAAGAAAGTTCGTCCCAAACAACTTATCCTTCTCAAGGATGGATCACAGTTACAAGAGATTAGTGTGATTTGAAGAGGACATAGATCTACAACAAAGATAACATAAAAGTTCATTTTAGTTTAGAGGAATAGACTCCCAAAAAATTAGCAACCTTTTAAAAACAGTATGTTAATTCAAGGGACTGAAATATATGTTTCACCTAATTCCAAAACAACTAAGGCATAACACTTTGAATTAGGTTGTTTAGGTAGGTACCTTTTTACCAATTACATCATATGCAACTTTTAGTTTTTTTGTGAGATTATGACATTTTATGTCTTAGAATGTTTTATCTCATCTTGTATCTAAAGTCCAAAATCGTTTTGATAGTTTTATCAACTCTAACCATTTTAAACAATAGAGTAATCGTTACTCAACTTGCCACACCAAAATAACATAATGCGCTCTGCGGAGGCTGACACATATTAATGTGATCGAAGCCTTGACAAGTGTTTGAGAATGGATGACACTTGACTTAAAATTCGGAAGAGGGATTTTTTTATTTGTTTTAGTGATCATAAATTAAAAAAGATAAATATCATATATTACAATACATATACAATCACTAAACAAGTTAGGAGATTCTACTAATATTGACTATTATATGAATTTCCTTACACTACGAACAGTTACCAGCGGTCCCGCTAGCAGGTCAGTGGGTTTTTTTAGACAACGAATATCAATTTTGAAAATTGAAAATTTCTTAAAATTTCTCATTATTTTAGTCAGTCCAATTGACTAAAACTACCCTTTATTTTAATTAAGAAAAATATTAATTAAAATATTTTTAATTAACTTGGGCCCACCTCTAGCTTAATATCTTATCCTAATCTAATTAGAATTTAAGATACTTTGAATCCTTATCTAATACAATTTTGTTATATATCTCACATATCTTATAGAATTTATAATTCTTATATGATTACAAGTTTATCTTCTATTTAATAGAAATATACTAATAGATAACTACAATGAGATATATGATCAAAACCAATTTTGATTCTTATTCATATAAAACAAGCTATTAAATCAAAAACCGAAATATTAATCATGCATTCAATACCATAATCATATTAACCGGATCATGATTTCTATCATAGAGACGTACATAATTACTAAACAAAAATGAAATATGTATTCAACACTAGAATCACATTAACCTAAACATGACTTCTACCATGAACATACAAAATTCGCATTGTTCAATATTAAAAACAAATGTTTATCAAAATATTATAAACATGAATTCTATCATTAAATCAAATCATACGTATGTATCAAATACATGAATTAACAATGTGCTTTAAAATCAATTCTTGATAACAATTATCACATAACCTAAATGTACATCATATATACATTAATCAAGATCATATTTTCACACACATATTATATACGCATCAAAGAAGACATGCAAACATTTAATAGAACTGAGCCCAAGGCTCTGATACCACTATTGCGTTTTGGGGTTCTTACGCAGCGAAAAATTCAAAATAATTTTTTGAAAAACCTAACATGATCGAAAATAAGTTCCATTAAATTAGATATACAAAGTAAATCATACCTTAATACGTGATTTCCTTATCTGATTATTCGATCTCCAATATGTTCAAGTACACGTCCTCTATCAGAAATTCATACACGAACGATGACCACAATTTGGAGTACTAGCCCTAAGTGAGATTGAAAACATTTTTCTTTCTCTCCCAAAATCCGTATAATAGTCAATACTAGTAAAATTGCCTAACTTATTTAGTGATTGTACATGCATTGTAATATATGATATTTATCTTGTTTAAATTACGATCAATAAAACAAATAAAAATCTTTTCCAAATTTTAAGTCAACCGTCATCTATTATTAAATACTTGTCAAGGCTTCGATCATATCAATATGGTTCTGCCTCCGTAGATTGTATTGTGTTATCTTGGTGAGACAAGTTGCGTAACGGTTACTCTGTTATTTGAAATGGTTAGGCTTGATAAAGCTATCAAAACGGTTTTGGGCTTTAGGCACAAGATGAGATAAAACAATTAAGACAAAAAATGTCATAATCTTAAAAAATAACTAAACGTTATATATGATGTAATTTATAATATGTACCTATCTAAATAATCTAATTCAAAGTGTCATGCCTTAGCTATCTTAAATTAGGTGAAATATGGATTTTAGTCCTTTAAATTAATAAAGTGCTATAGGATTAATTTAGTGAGAGTAAATTCATCTATACTAAAATGAACTTTTGCATTTTCTTTGTTATAGATCTATGGCTTCTTCAAATCACATTAATCCCTTGTTACTATGATCCATCCTTGAGAAAGATAAGTTGTCTTGGACAAAATTTCTTGACGTTCCAAAAACATGGGAGTTGTTCATATGCATGAATGCAAGTTGTATGTCTTGGATGATCTTATTCATGACGAACCACCAGCCATTGCTTTAAGAGTAGTGAAAGATGCACATACTAAGCATATCAACGACTTAACTAATGTTGCATGCATTATGTTGGCAACCATGATTCCTGAACTTCAGAAGGACATGAAACACATGGATGCTTACGACATGGCTACGATGTTGAAGTAAATTGACGCGCACCGAATGCATAAATAAATAAAGTTCATAAACCAACTATTTTGTATAATAGTGGCAAAGTGTCGACCCCACAAAGATTGGTAGTCTTTCTATGGTTAAAAACAACAAAAGTAAATCGGGGGTTTTAAGGAAAAATAATTTAATTAACTAAACTAAATAAAATAAATAAATAAAATAATGAAAATAACTTTCAAAACAATTAATGGGTATCTAAGTAACACCTAGGTCTACGATTCCACGAGTTAGAATCAAGATTCAATGGCACATCATGGTCTTCAATCCTTCCCAAAAAGTTTTTAATCTAAATTCTCCTAGATTAGTCATAGAAAATCGACATCCGCCAGAAAATCATCATTCCCCTAATCTCTATAGCTAGGACGTCTGCCACTAACTACTTCCCTAATTAATGCATAACCCTAGACATCCGCCAATCTAGTTTAACACACTAACCGCAATAATAAGGATATGTGGGAATACTAATCCTAAATAATCGAATTGTGTCCGCTTCAAGCTTAATCTAGATTCAATTGTTGCACTCAAGAACCGAAAGGGTTTTACGGCAAACAAGTGAGTGTTCTTCACTTTATTGGTCCAAAAGTACAATTTCAGATAATCGGTCCAAATAACTACAAATCGTCCACCTAAAAGCATGCACGGGCCACATACATACCCTAGATCTAAAGATTCTAAACCATATTCCTTAAAATAAACAACAATGAAATAGGAGAAATTAAATCAAATTAAATAATAAAAATCATAGATCTCACAAGTTATACCATGAATCAAGAATTTCGACTTGTTTCCTCTCTGACCTAGGTAAGATTTGATTAATCGAACATTGTGTCGAGAGCCTTTGGCATCCCCAAAATAAAAAAGTCGAAGATAAAATATAAAAGTCAGTGTTAAATAATAAAACTTAAGTTCTTAATATAATAAACTACCCAAAATCGATCCCTCGAAGTGAGAAAATCAAATTGGTGGTATCTTTATTGACACGTGTGTCGAGGAGTATTCGAGAGCTGCTGGGCATTTTCTCCATGGCGTCCGGACATGTGGCAGCATCTGGTTAGTGGAGTTGCTGGAGACTGCTGACGTGGCGGACTCGTATTAGTGGAAAACTCATGGAATACGTGGTGGACTGACGTGCCGGTGACGCGTGGCATCATGGAGAGTTGGTTGAGAAATCGTACTGCTCGAACGAAAATATGGGAGAGTGCACGAAACGCATCTCAAGGCATATGGTTGGCTACTGAAGCGAGGAAATTGTTGTTCTGGACGAGCTGTGGTGATGCTGTCGTGGCGCACTCCTGTTGGAGAGAAGACTGTTGTGTGACGTGTTTGCCGAACAAGAGGTTGCCACGTGTCCCAGGTTGGTGCGTGAGGAGAAAATCGAATGAGTTGTGCGTCAAACTAGGAGTCTTCAATGCATGGATCCCGAGGAGAAATCAATGGCTTCTAAAACCGAGTAACTCACGTATATAACTTCCTGCGTTACTTGGAATGCTGTCACCTATCCACCAATTGCATAATAGTAACACGAGGTAAATCTTCCTGCATCACGGCATGTAAACACTCTATTTTGAGTAATGTTTATCCCTAGATTCAATCGCGAACTTTGTTTCACTTGAAAATGAGAAATAAATATAATTAAATATATATATTTTAGAGATTTTCCATATTAAATATATTGAAATAGATTAATAAAAACCTATAAATACCAACTTATCAAATACTCCTAAACTTTAGAATTTGCACGTCCCGAGTAAAGGTTTAAATGACAACACAAACTAAACTAAACTCTTAATATAAATATGCACTGACTTAACTAATCCTATACCCGATTCAAAATTCATGAAGTTCCTTTGATTTACATAGTCGTCAAGTTAACAAGTCACTCAAAAAATTTCAAAGTTATGATATGTCATAACTCGCAACCCAAACACAATTAAGATCACGCTTTAAATACATAGATTCGGTCAAGACAAAGGTCAACGACTACTTACGAGTTTTCTTGGTCTATATATTCAAGCACCCAAGTTTAAAATCTCACTTAATCTTGTGAAAGCACTCGAACTAAATCTTTTATTTAAGGAGTTTTCACAACTTCCGCCTTTATTCAAATTTTTTTATTCCCTATTTTTTCCACATTTTTTTTCAAGTGATACGGTCCCTGCTCCATTTCCTATGGATTGATTTTCCCATTTTTTTTCCACCTCAAGTTTCCCTGCTCCATTTCATGTGGAAACCTGTGGGACTCTCTAAATTAAGAAAACACTTATTAGCCCTTCTCACTTTCACTATAATCAAGCAAATTCCCCAATATGGGTTAAAATAATATCACTTGCACAAGTTTGACCGTCTGCTCATTTTCGTTATCTAGCACAAAGCTTAACATCAACTAAGTCCCTAATCACGAAATCATAAAAATGTTGTGCTACGGACTCGATCGAGTGTTTCTTCTAGTTTTCCTTAAGTTTCAAGACAAAAAGGCAACTATAATGTACTCATCCACAACCAAATGCATGAAACAAAGTTTCGGGCGACTCTAAACAATAAAATAAAAATAAAAAGCTATATTAAATACTTGCATAAAAGTGTATCAACTACTAATGAAACGAAAAAGAAATATGAAGGGACGAGAAATGGAAGAAATGATATAAAACACCACCATTACCATCTGATTACCGCAACCGCATAAAAAAAATAAACAATCTTACTTGCAGTCTTTCACAAAGAATCCATCCTACTCAATCCACAATCCCTAAAATACCCTCAAACTTATTTCGAACCTTGTCCTTAAGGTTCAAAACAAGTCAAGGAATCCATCCAACAAAAAGAAAAAGAATAGCAATGAAGAAGAACATGGATAAATTGATGGGGCATGTGCCCTAGGTCAATCCATTAACTGTCTTTATGAATACTTTTAGTTAATAAAATAGAGGATTTCATTCGCTGTTTATTATAATTAATTTGCATGTTTACATTATAATAAGATCCATGGGTATTTACAGAAATATCCTAAATGTCCCTAGTCGATCATTATACTGGGAACTATAATGAATTAAGACTAGTGTGAGTCTTGATTGATGATCATATGATGATTATACGTATATGGATACAAATCAAGATCACGAGTACTTGTTAGGGAACAAAGTACTGGACCGACCAGCTATGAGAATATCACATGGATTAAGTCATTGTTGTTTCTCATGATATGTATATATTCCAGTCCTCGACTTGAGATTACCATAGACTTCAACATTAGGAACACAAGTGATTTGACACAATCAAACATTGTCTTTAACCGGATGATTATAAAGGTTGTGATTGGTTACTGTGTGAGCAATGTGATGAAGTTGTGTAATCAAGATAGAATTTGTCCCTCTCATATAAAGAGAGATATATAGTGGATCACTCGATGTGTTAGACTGTTAAAAGGCCTAGTTTAAGTGAATTGATATTGATCAATGTCACTTCGATGTTTTCAGTCTACCTAGAGATCGAGACTAGTACGATTGAACATGTTGGATGACAATTCCATGCCTTATGTTTGATCAAAAGGATATCGTGTGACAAAAGGATGTTATATACACTATTGATTAGGTTGTTTCGATTTGATATTCGTACAACTTGGGTAGTCATAATGTCTTGCTAGAGGCCGCTTATGACTTGTATACCAAAATGTGTTTTGGTTCACTGCCAACGTTGTATGAGCCTATTGGGTCGCACACTAAGAATGGTTTTGCGAGATTTTAAGATGGTTCAGAAAAATGAATTTTATATGATAAAATTCATGATGAAAACGTCCTTGTGGTGTATTACACTTATACTTCTTTAAGTATGGGTATATGTGTAATTTACTTAAACGTCTATATACAAGGGTTGTATAAATATACGCTTTAAGTTAGAACTCACGGAAAAAAGATCAAAAGGTCGAAACTCTATTTTCGTTTTAGAAACGACTTAGGGTTTTTGGTATGCTCTGGATTGTTTTGGAGAGAGAAACAAATGGTTTGGTATTCTCTCGAAGCTAGCACTTCAAATCTCGGCCGCCGTTCGTGTGTGGACTACTGGTAGAGGGCATTCGTCGTTGGCAGCGCCTTAGAGATCGATTAACCTTCAGAAAGGTACATTGTGACTGAGGTATGATTAAGTTTTCATGGTTTAAATGTTTTTAATGGAATTAGATTCGGATCCTGTTGGGGTTTTTGTCAAAATTGTTTTGTAATCTCCGCTGCGTATGAACCCCAAAACCCAACAGTGGTATCAAAGCCTTCGAGTTTGATTCCATTAAATTCATTGCATGTTTTCTTCTGATATATACATTATATATGATTGAAAGCATGTTAATAGTTTATGTATATGTGATATACATAAGTTTTCTGTGAGATTTATTATCATGTTTTGTGTATATGATACATATATTCCTGATTTAATTAAAATCAGTTTCTTACATGCTAGTAACCATGTTAGGTTAATTCGAATAATTTTAATGAATTGAGTTTCGTGTTCTATGATCCATGACACCATTAGGTTCGATTGGGATAGTAGTTCATGATTCAATTACATGTTTGTGATTATTTGGATGAAGATCGAAATTGCAAATAATTAATTTTCGAAATTATTTATAATTAATTAATTAATTTTCGAAATTATTTATTTATAATTAATTATTTTTCGAAATTATTTATTTATATTGTTACATCTATTTCGTTATGAAGTTTCTATTTGATAAAGATAGATAACAAATTAGAATAAGAGATAAATATCAAGAATCTTGTTATTGGTGATATACTAGGATTCAAATATCTTAAATCCAAAATAAATAATTAATTTTCGAAATTAATTATTTATCTTGTTATATCTATTTTTTTATGAAGTTTCTATTTGATAAAGATAGATAACAAATTAGAATAAGAGATAAATATCAAGAATCTTGTTATTGGTGATATACTAGGATTCAAATATCTTAAATCCAAAATAAATAATTAATTTTCGAAATTAATTATTTATCTTGTTATATCTATTTTGTTATAAAGTTTCTATTTGGTAAAGATAGATAACAAATTAGAATAGGAGATAAATATCAAGAATCTTGTTATTGGTGATATAGTAGGATTCAAATATCTTAAATCCTAATTGGATTAGGATAAGATGATTAGTTAGATGTGGGCCCAGATTAATTAAAATATTTTAATTGACTTAATTTCGGATAAATTAAGGGGTTAATTTATGATAATAAAATCAACGAAAATTATGATTTTCTATAGCGAATTTTAATTTTCGGAATTGAGATTCGTCTTCTAAAAAAAAAAGAATTCCAAATTGTTTAGTGATTGAACAAATCAATAAAATATATGATATTTCATTGTTTACATAAAATCACTAAAACAGAATAAAATCCCTCTATTAAATTTTAAGTATCGTGCCATCCATTTTAAACACTTGTCAAGGCCTCGATCACACTAATATAGTTTCAGCCATAGTTGGGTGTATTGTGTTATCTTGGTGAGACAAGTTGGGTAAGAGTTACCTTAATGTTTAAAATGGTCCGACTTAATAAAGCCATCAAAATAGTTTTGAGCTTTAGGCAAATGATGAGATAAAAACATGCTAAGACATAAGATGTCTCATATCTCATAAAAGGATCTAAAAATTACGTAAGATGTAATTGGTAACTGTTACCTACCTAAATAATCTAGTTTTGTGTTTCATGCCATAGCTGTCATAGAATTAGGTGAAATATGAATTTTAGTCCCCTAAATAAACAGTACGTTTTAGGAGGGTTGTTAATTTAGTGGGAGTCTATTCCTCTATACTAAAATAAACTTTGCATAATCTTTATTGTAGATCAATGGCCTCTTCAAGTAACAATAATCCCCTCACATCGTGATCCATCCTTGAGAAGGATAAGCTATCTCGGGACTAACTTTCTTGATCGGTTCAAAAACTTGAGAATTGTTCTTAAGCATGAACGCAAGTTGTATGTCCTGGATGCTTCAATCCCTGAGGACCCACCAGCCAATGCTACGAAAGCCGTGAAGGATGCGCATAATAAGCATGTCAACGATTCTACTGATGTTGCATGTATTATGCTAGCAACTATAGTTCCTGAACTTCAGAAGGACATGGAACTAATGGAAGCCTACGACATGGCCGTAACGCATTGAAGGAAATGTTCCAACAGCAAGCTAGGCAATAAAGGTTCGAGACAGTCAAGAACCTACATTCTTGCAAGATGACTGAGGGTGCGTCAGTTAGTCCTCATGTTCTGAAGATGAAGGGCTATGTTGACTAGCTTGATAGACTCAGATTTCCCATAAACCAAGAGTTGGCTACGGATTTGATCATGAATTCATTACCAGAAAGTTACTCACAATTTGTGATGAACTACAATATGAAAAATATGGAGAAATCAATTTTGAAGTTGCATTTGATGCTCAAAACTGCTGAACAAAATATCAAGAAACCCTCTAGTAATATGTTGATGGTCTAAAAGGGAAAGGGAATGAAGAAGAAAGGCAAAGGCAAGGCTAGAGTTGTCAAGGCTGTTGCTGCACCTGTCGCAAAGCCTATGGAACAAGTCAAGACCTGGCCTGTTCCTGCTTCAAAACACCCAAAAGAAAAGGAAGAAAATTGTCATTTATGTAATCAAACCTATCTTTGGCATTGTTGTCTCGGACACATAAACGAGAAACGCATAACGAAGCTCCATAAAGATGGGCTTCTAAATTCATTTGATTTAGAAACATATGAAACATGCGTATCTTGTTTACTAGGCAAGATGACTAAAAGTCCCTTTACTGGACACAGTGAAAGGGCAAGTGATTTATTGGGTCTAATACATACTCGATGTATGCGGTCCTATAAACACAATGGCTAGAGGAGGTTATCGATGACTTCATTACATTTACGAGATGATTTCAAGAGATATGGTTATGTATATCTTATGAAACATAAAGCTGAATCATTTGAGATATTTCGAACGTTTCAAAATGAAGTGCTGAATCAACTTGGTAAAACTATCAAAACACTTCGATCAGATCGAGGTGGTGAATATTTAAGCCAAGAATTTGATGATCATCTTAAAAATTGTGGGATTGTCTCCCAATTGACTCCACCAGCAACTCCACAATAGAATGGAGTTTCTGAAAGGAGAAATCGAACCTTATTAGATATGGTTCGATCTATGATTAGTCATGCAAATCTTCCATTATCCTTTTGGGGTTATGCATTATAAACCGCAGCTTTCACTATAAATCGAGTTCCTTCTAAAGCGGTTGATAAAACACCATATGAGATATGGTACGTGAAGAGACCTAGTTTGTCTTTCCTTAAGATTTGGGGTTGTGAGGCTTACGTAAAACGACAAGTCTCAGAAAAACTAGCACCTAAATCTGACAAGTGTTTATTTGTGGGGTATCCTAAGGAAACAAAAGGATATTACTTTTATAATCCCGTTGAGAACAAAGCGTTTGTTGCTCGGTATGGTGCCTTTATGAAAAAACAGTTTATTTCAAAAGACACTAGTGGGAGAGATTTTAAATCTTAAAGAAGTTCAAGAATCACAGATAAACCCTAAACCGCTACTGGAAGTTCAACAACGTTCTGAACCAATTGAACCTCCACAAGTGACACAAGGCCCACGTAAATCTAGTAGGGTAAGACATGAGCCAGAGAGATTCGATTTCTCATTACGATAGTCGTGATGTGTTGCTTATAGACCAAAATGAGCCCACCACTTATCGGGAGGCTATGTCTGGACCGGACTCGGATAAATGGCTAAGTGCCATGAACTCGAGATGCAATCCATGTATGATAACCAAGTTTGGAGCTTGGTTGATTTACCCGAAGGTGGTAAGACCATTGGATGTAAATGGGTTTACAAGAAGAAAACTCGACATGGATGGCAAAGTGCATACTTATAAAGCAAGACTTGTAGCAAAAGGTTTCAGTGCAGACTCAAGGTGTTGATTATGACGAAACTTTTTCGCCAAGAGCCATGCTTAAATCCATAAGAATTTTAATTGCCATTGCTTTGCATATTATGACTATGAAATATGGCAAATAGATGTAAAAACAACATTCCTTAATGGAAAGTGCATTGAGGACGTGTATATGACACAACCTCGAAGGTTTTGTACATCCCGAGAATTCTAGGAAGGTATGCAAGCTTCAAAGATCCATTTATGGATTAAAGCAAGCTTCTCGGAGTTGGAATCTTTGTTTTGATGAAGCAATCAAAGATTTTGGTTTTATTAAGAACGAAGATGAGCCTTGTGTATACAAGAAGGTTGTAATGATCCTAAAATTTTATCTCGTGCCACGTGTATTACAGGGTCGTACGTGGGACCCACTAGTCGTGATAAACAAATTCAAACTTCGGGAGTCGACACCGAGGTATGTTATTTTTGGTTTGATGTTTGTATTAAAAATTTTATAGCAAAGGTTGAACAAATTAATTTAATGCATGACAAAATGGTGCCGAGACGAGCGGGGACGCGCCTCGAGTCACGTGTCGACGTGGGACCGAGGTAGCGAAATATGAGGTACGTTTAATATATTTTAGGGGAAATATAAATATATATATATAAAACATGAAATGAGTGGCTAGCATTTATAGAAAAATAAATAAATATATGAGTGGATAAAGTGGGTATATGGATAAGGTGGAGTTTATCCACATCTGACAAAAAGAAAGAAAAAAAATAGTGGCGAGAGGAACAAGAAGGAGAAGGGAAAGAGAAAGGGGAGAGAGGCCGGGAGAAAAAGACTAAGCTCGAGGAGATGGAAGGTGAGTTGATTTCCATTGTTGATTTGTTGTAGTTGTTACAGTCCGTTGTTGTTGTTGTTGGTGGTCGTGGCCATGGAGGATCCACCTCCATGGCCGACCGAGAGAGGAGCAGAGGGAGAGATGGCAAGGGATCTCCTTGCCATCAAAACCATTAGGATTGGAGTTGGGAGCCAACCCCGACTCCTCACTAAAAAAAAAAAAAAAAAAAAAAAAAAATTAGTGACGAACAAGAGCACGAAGTGCTCTGGTGGGGAAGAAGGCCCTACGGGGTCGGCCTGTCGGGTCGACCCGACCCGGACCCAAGTGGGTCGGGTTGGGCCGACCCTGACCCAAGTGGGTCGGCCGGGTCAAACCGACCCGGGTCCGCTTGGACCGGGTCGGGTCAACCCGGACCCACCCCAATAAAATATTATATTTAATTATTAAACTAAATTAAACAGTTTTTAATATATAATAAAATCCTGAAAAATAGATAAAAATATGGAAAAATTCAGGAAAATTCCAGAAAAATAGGAAAAAATATAATTGTGACCCAAATCAATAAAACATCAATATTCCCATAAAAAGGGAAGAATTTGAAAGTCGGTCGAGGTGTTATATTGGGGTTTTACCTCGAAAAACGTGAAATCGGCAAATTGTTGCCGAACTCACTTTTGATCGATGTCGACAAAATTTGAGATGTTAAATCATTAAACTGGAATCTAAATTGATACATTTTCAACTGTTAGGATCATAGAGGAGCTATTACGGGGTTTGGGTGCGTACATCAACGCGACGGAAGCCGAATAGCTTAGGAATTGATGTGTGAGGTAAGTAAACCAGTTAGGAAGTTATACAATATTTCATGTTTCTCCATTGACTATTGTTTATTGTTGTGATAGCTATCGTTAAATTGTTGTCGATTGAGGGGGTTCATTAGCAAGTGAGTCGTGGTTACTGTTTATCTGCGATATGAGAGGGTTAGGACAGGAGGCAGGGGTCTCGTCCTGATCATGGTCGTCCTTTGATTTATCCGGGTCCATGTATGTTTCATAGTCGTACGGGCTAGGGCTGGGAGGCAGGGGTCTCATCCTAAAGCCGGGTCTATGGATGCCTCATAGTCGCAAGGGTTAGGGCTGGGAGGCTGGGGTCTCGTCATAAATCCGAGTCTGCTGAGCTTTTGCTGCGACTCAACGACCTTTTGGTTGGGACTCCTTGTTATTTGGTATCACTCATCGATGGATTGGTTACAGTCTTTTATATTCATGCGTTCTTGATTCACTTCGTTCTATTTGCATGAATTTGACTGCTTTGGATATCGTGAATTGTTGTTTTTGGATATTATGAAATGTTGTATATATATATGTCCTACTGGCCTTACTTACCTGTGCTCGTCATTTTTGTGTGTGACGGAGTGCAGATCCACAGACTAGCAAAGGAAAGGCTCCACAGTTAGGAGATATTATTTGAGGATACTGGAGCAGTTTTTTTTTGTTGCTTGTTTGACATAGGTAATTCTTTTTGTATACATATCTATACTTGTTTTAAAACATGGGGAATTAGCTTTTTGAGAAAAATATTGGGCATGTATATCTTTCGTTTACTTTCCTCTGAATAGTTTTACGATGATATACATATTCAGGGTTTCCACACTCTAGGTTGTCCTAACTGATAATTTTAAGATTTTTCAGTGTAAATTGCTTCCGCTATAGTTATGATAACTCGCTAATCGATTAATTAAATGTTAAATTGCTAGGTAAATGGTAAATGATAAAGGAAGGCTGACTAGGCTTGCGTGACTCAGCGAAATTGGCTCGGGGGTCCACGTAAGTCTAGGCCGGGCGGTGCCCAATTCAGGATTATGGAACTGCGGCCATCACAGTTGGTATCAGAGCCTAAGTTTTTACTTAAAGCTCTTGATTAGCCCACAACCAGCATAAGACATAAACCAGCGAAACTTATGAATGGTTGAACTTAGAGTGGAACCCTATGATCTAACCTAAGCCTTCATTGGGAAGTGAGGTGAGTTTGGGGATATTTAAAACTGGACTATAAGCTATTTGATTTGTTGTACTATTAACTATCAATAGCTATGTTCTGATCGTGAAAAAAAATCGCTTTCTTTTCAGTTAGCGATGACCGATCAGCCTGATACTAGTGATGATGGTTCGGGGAACGTAGATAGGAGATTAGATGGCATGTCGCAAATGATTACATCTCATGATCATCAGCTTCAGGAGATTCTACGACTGTTGAGGGCTCAGGCGACAGCATCACCTTCTATGTCAGCAGCTCCAATTTCTCAGACTGGGAGTGCTCCTGCAGTTCATGACTCACCTGCAGCACCTCCAGTTCAGGCAGGACCTGTAGTGGCCGAGGAGACACATGTTCAGGCCGAGATAGTACCTCCTACACCTGAGACACCAGCTGAGGATACACCGAGCACGCAGACTGATACGGGTGTTAGGGCTACCGCCGAGGCAAGGCAGGCTCGTGAGTTTCAGAGGCATCATCCGGAGAAGTTCTACGGGGGTACTAACCTCGAGGCTGTAGAGAAGTATATGAGGAGTCATGAGAAGATACATGATGTATTGGCTACACCAGCTCATATGCAGCCAAGTATATCGTCAGCTTCACTTTTCGGCGAGGCCGATGTCTGGTGGCGCACTATGATGGCGTCGAAGGGGAAACCCAAGGATTGGGCTGAGTTCAAGGAGAGGTTTAACGAGAAGTACATTCCTCCTGCATTCCGTAACCGGATGAGGACCGAGTTTCAGACCATTCGACAGAGGGCCGATGAGTCAGTAATGAAGTATATGGATCGATATTTGCGCTTGATGGAGTATGCTGGGAGTGCGGCCAACATTGACGCTGATCAGGCTTACTACTTTGTACACAGTCTACTAGACTCCATTGGTTTTGTCGTAGTGACGACTGCTCCGAGTACATTACAGGAGGCATATGAGAGGGCTATGGCTAGTGAGAGTTTTGGGAGCACACGCACTGGAGTAGCGGTTGCTACATTGGCATCGTCACAGTTGGTAAGAGGTACTGGAGGTGATCGAGGGAAGAAGAGATGGAGACCATCGAGGCAGAAAGATCGAGCTCAGAGCGTGGGATCGGTTGCAGCTCCGCCCTATGCAGCGCGTACTGCGTCTGTGTCAGTGGGTCCAGCACGGAGCTACGCTAGTTCACCACAGCAACCAACACCATCAGGTCCTCAACATCAGTATTATCAGAGGACGAATGTGATAGGTAATGACCAGAGACATGGTCAGAGTTTCAATCAGGTGCAGAGACAGGGATAGAGGCCTAGTCAGGCACAGGGACAAGGACAGAGACAACAAGGTCCATCTAGATTTGGATTTCAGAAGGGTTGTTGGCAGTGTGGACAGCTAGGTCATGTCCGAAATGAGTGTCCACGACTGGGTCGAGGGCAGCCGCAGCAGAGCCGGGAGCAGGTTCACGTAGTTGCCGTACTAGATCCGATTGCCAGCAGTGATTTGATCGAGGGTACGGTTTATATTTGCAGTAGATTTATGCATGCTATGTTTGATTCAGGTTCTACTGTATCTTTTATTTCGGGTCGTATCGTTGATGAGTTGGGTTTGAAACCTATTAGACTAGAGAGACCATTGATCCTTAGCACAGCTGCTGGGGACAAAATCTACCCGAACTTGTTGTGTGTTGATTGTTCGGTTGAGATAGAGGGTCATATCATGCCAGCGGACCTAAGAGTATTAGAATTTCTTGAGTTTGATGCATTATTGGGCATTGATTGGTTGGGTGCTTATCATGCACAGATCCATTGTTTCAGTAAGAAAGTCATATTTCATCTATTAGGACATCCAGAGTTTAGTTTCCAGGGGACTTCGACTAGGTTGCCTATTACCAGAGGTAGAGTCGCTACTAGTGTAGATGTTGAGATGTTCACTAGTGTATTGAGTACGACGGAACGGGTTGTGACTACGTTGGATGAGGTACCATTAGTACGAGAGTTTCCCGACGTGTTTCCAGCAGAGTTACCAGGGTTTCCCCCGCCTAGGGAGATTGACTTCATCATTGATTTGGCTCCGGGGATCAAACCTATATCTATTCCACCGTACCGGATGGCTCCGAAGGAGCTAGAGGAGCTGAGAGAACAGCTTGAGGAGTTGTTGGAATTAGGATTCATTCACCCGAGCATGTCTCCTTGGGGCGCGCCAGTCTTGTTCGTGAAGAAGAAAGATGGCAGCCTGAGATTATGTATTGATTATAGACAGCTCAACAAGGTGACAGTGAAGAACAAGTATCCACTTCCTCGCATAGACGATTTGTTTGACCAGCTAACGGGAGCACAGTGGTTCTCAAAGATCGATTTGAGATCTGGGTACCATCAGCTAAGGATTAGAGCAGAGGATAGAGAGAATACTGCATTTCGCACTAGATACGGGCATTACCAGTTCACAGTCATGCCTTTTGGGTTGACTAACGCCCCAGCAGTATTCATGGATCTTATGCATCGAGTGTTGAGAGAGTATTTGGATAGGTTCGTCATTGTGTTCATAGACGACATCCTTATCTACTCTAAGACTCGCGAGGATCATGAGGAGCACCTCAGGATAATTTTGCAGACTTTGAGAGATCATAGACTGTATGCAAAATTCAGTAAATGCGAATTTTGGCTTACAGAGGTCGGATTTCTTGGACACATCGTCGGAGTCTGCGAAGTGTCAGTGGACCCCGCTAAGGTCAGAGCTGTCATAGATTGGCCTACACCGCGGACAGTGACAGAGATCCAGAGTTTCTTGGGGTTGGCAGGCTATTATCGACGTTTTGTTCAAGACTTCTCAAAAATTGCGGCACCAATGACGCAATTGACGAAGAAAGACATAAATTTTCAGTGGAATGATAGTTGTGAACAAGCTTTCAGGCTTTTGAAGGAAAGATTGACTACCTCCCCAGTTCTAGTATTACCTGAGTCGGGAAAGAGTTTTGAGGTGAACACTGATGCTTCTAAGGTCGGGCTAGGCTGTGTATTGATGCAGGACGGTAGAGTGATTGCCTACGCGTCCCGACAACTGAAGATTCATGAGAAACACTATCCTACACATGACTTGGAGCTAGCGGCGGTGGTTTTTGCACTGAAGATTTGGCGTCATTATCTTTATGGAGAAGAGTTTGTGTTGTTCACTGACCACAAAACTTTGAAGTACCTGTTTACTCAGAAGGATCTGAATATGAAACAGAGGCGTTGGCTCGAGTTCCTCGAGGATTATGACTTCTCTTTGGAGTATCATCCGGGAAAGGCCAATGTTGTTGCAGATGCGTTAAGCCGCAGAGGGGAAGACTCATAGAGTACTACTTGTCACATGACACACGAGTATGGTTTACTCGAGGCGGTCGAATTGATGTATTCTGTTGATATTCCGATCGGTACCAAAGTGTTGATTTGTGGGCAGATGAGAACTCAAACAGTGTCGATTCAGAAGGTACTTGAGGGTCAGCAGACAGATGAGCAAGCACTGCAGGTTTTTGGAGTTTGCTCGAGTCCGATCATCCGTTGGAGTCAGTCGACAGACTCGTGTCTGAGATTTAGAGGTCGACTATGGATTCCATCAGTGGATGAGTTACGTAATGAGATACTTGATGAGGCTCACCGCTCACGTTTTGCGATTCATCCGGCTCGGACCAAGATGTATGCTGATGTGCGTCGTCTTTTTTGGTGGTCGAGGATGAAGACCGATGTTTCTGATTATGTTAGAGCGTGTGAGGTATGTCAGCGAGTTAAGACTGAGCATCGGAGACCAGGTGGGTTATTACAGCCACTTCCCATTCCTCGGTGGAAGTGGGAGCATATTGCTATGGATTTCGTCAGTGGGCTACCTCGATCTCAGCGCGGACATGACAGTATCTGGGTGATAGTGGACAGATTGACGAAGTCTGCGCACTTTTTACTGATCTCTACCACACATCGGGTTGATAGATTAGCAAGTTTGTACGAAAGGGAAATCGTGCGATTACATGGCATTCCTTTATCGATTGTATCTGACAGAGGACCACAGTTTACATCTCAGATTTGGCGGAGTATGCAGGCACAGTTTGGTACGCGTTTGGACCTCAGTACAGCTTATCATCCACAGACTGACGGACAGTCAAAGAGATTGATTCAAATTCTCGAGGATATGCTGAGGATGTGTGTGTTAGAGTATGGTGGATCTTGGGAAGAATATCTTCATTTGTGTGAATTCGCCTACAATAACAGTTATCAGGCCAGTATTGGTATGACACCTTTTGAAGCACTATACGGTAGACCGTGCAGATCTCCATCTTGCTGGGCGGAGCCCGAGGATGTGGTAGTGATTGGGTCTGAGATTGTAGTGGATCACACAGAGAAGATACGACTGATTAGATTGAGACTGAAAGGTGCGCATGAGAGGCAGAAAAAATATTATGACATGTATCATGGCGAGTTAGCATATGATGTCGGAGACTACGTGTATTTGAAAGTTTCTCCGATAAAGGGTCACAAGAGGTTTGGGATTAAAGGAAAGCTCGCGCCGAGGTTCATTGGTCCTTTCAAGGTGAAGAAACGAATAGGCAAGGTTGCGTACGAGCTGGAGTTGCCATATCAGTTGTCTGGTATCCACCCTGTATTTCATGTTTATATGCTTCGATTGTATAGGTCGAGAGGGGGCGAACGACCAACAGTGGATTTGAGTCAGATAGATTTGAGGGAGGACATTTCTTATGATGAGCAGCCTATTCAAATTCTGGACCGTAAGGTAAAGATTTTGAGGAATAAAGAAATCCCATCAGTCCTCGTCAAATGGCAGTATCACGGAAATGAGGAGTTGACTTGGGAACTTGAGTCGTACATGCGCGAGTACTTTCCTTATCTTTTCTGAATCTCAGTAAGTCTTTCCTTGATACTTTGTCAATTTCGATGACGAAATTCTAATTAGTTGGGAAGACTGTAATGATCCTAAAATTTTATCTCGTGCCACGTGTATTACAGGGTCGTGCGTGGGACCCACTAGTCGTGATACACAAATTCAAACTTCGGGAGTCGACACCGAGGTATGTTATTTTTGGTTTGATGTTTGTATTAAAAATTTTATAGCAAAGGTTGAACAAATTAATTTAATGCATGATAAAATGGTGCCGAGACGAGCGGGGACGCGCCTCGAGTCACGTGTCGACGTGGGACCGAGGTAGCGAAATATGGGGTACGTTTAATATATTTTAGGGTAAATATAGATATATATAAAAAACATGAAATGAGTGGCTAGCATTTATAGAAAAATAAATAAATATATGAGTGGATAAAGTGGGTATATGGATAAGGTGGAGTTTATCCACATCTGACAAAAAGAAAGAAAAAAAAAAAGTGGCGAGAGGAAGAAGAAGGAGAAGGGAAGGCCATGGAGGATCCGCCTCCATGGCCGACCGAGAGAGGAGCAGGAGAGATGGCAAGGAAATCTCCTTGCCATCAAAACCATTAGGATTGGAGTTGGGAGCCAACCCCAACTCCACACGAAAAAAAAAAAAAAAAAAAAAAAAAAAAAAAAAAAAAATTAGTGACGAACCGAGCACGAAGTGCTCGGGGGAAGAAGGCCCCTACGGGTCGGGTCGGGTCGGGTCGGGAGCGACCGGACCCGGTGGGCCGGGTTGGGCGGCCGACCCCGACCTCGAGTGGGTCGGGTCGGGTCGGGTCGGACCGACCCGGGCCCAAGTGGGTCGGGTTGGGCCGACCCTGACCCAAATGGGTCGGGCCGGGTCAAACCGACCCGGGTCCGCTTGGACCGGGTCGGGTCAACCCGGACCCACCCCAATAAAATATTATATTTAATTATTAAACTAAATTAAACCGTTTTTAATATATAATAAAATCCTGAAAAATAGATAAAAATATGGAAAAATTCAGGAAAATTCCAGAAAAATAGGAAAAAATATAATTGTGACCCAAATCAATAAAACATCAATATTCCCATAAAAAGGGAAGAATTTGAAAGTCGGTCGAGGCGTTATATCGGAGTTTTACCTCGAAAAACGTGAAATCGGCAAATTGTTGCCGAACTCACTTTTGATCGATGTCGACAAAATTTGAGATGTTAAATCATTAAACTGGAATCTAAATTGATACATTCTCAACTGTTAGGATCATAGAGGAGCTATTACGGGGTTTGGGTGCGTACATCAACGCGACGGAAGCCGAATAGCTTAGGAATTGATGTGTGAGGTAAGTAAACCAGTTAGGAAGTTATACAATATTTCATGTTTCTCCATTGACTATTGTTTATTGTTGTGATAGCTATCGTTAAATTGTTGTCGATTGAGGGGGTCCATTAGCAAGTGAGTCATGGTTACTGTTTATCTGCGATATGAGAGGGTTAGGACTGGAGGGAGGGGTCTCGTCCTGATCATGGTCGTCCGTTGATTTATCCGGATCCATGTATGTTTCATAGTCGTACGGGCTAGGGCTGGGAGGCAGGGGTCTTGTCCTAGAGCCGGGTCTATGGATGCCTCATAATCGCAAGGGTTAGGGCTGGGAGGCTGGGGTCTCGTCCTAAATCCGAGTCTGCTGAGCTTTTGCTGCGACTCAACGACCTTTTGGTCGGGACTCCTTGTTATTTGGTATCACTCATCGATGGATTGGTTACAGTCTTTTATATTCATGCGTTCTTGATTCACTTCGTTCTATTTGCATGAATTTGACTGCTTTGGATATCGTGAATTGTTGTTTTTGGATATTATGAAATGTTGTATATATATATGTCCTACTGGCCTTACTTACCTGTGCTCGTCATTTTTGTGTGTGACGGAGTGCAGATCCACAGACTAGCAAATGAAAGGCTCCACAGTTAGGAGATATTGTTTGAGAATACTGGAGCAGTTTTTTTTTGTTGCTTGTTTGACATAGGTAATTCTTTTTGTATACATATCTATACTTGTTTTAAAACATGGGGAATTAGCTTTTTGAGAAAAATATTGGGCATGTATATCTTTCGTTTACTTTCCTCTGAATAGGTTTACGATGATATACATATTCAGGGTTTCCACACTCTAGGTTGTCCTAACTGATAATTTTAAGATTTTTCAGTGTAAATTGCTTCCGCTATAGTTATGATAACTCGCTAATCGATTAATTAAATGTTAAATTGCTGGGTAAATGATAAATGATAAAGGAAGGCTGACTAGGCTTGCGTGACTCAGCGAAATTGGCTCGGGGGTCCACGTAAGTCTAGGCCGGGCGGTGCCCAATTCAGGATTATGGAACTGGGGCCGTCACAAAGGTCAGTGGGAGTGTAGTTATTTTTCTGGTACTGTATGTTGATGATATATTACTCATTGGAAATGACATCCCAACATTGCAGAATGTCAAGTCTTGGTTAGGGAAGTGTTTCTCAATGAAAGACTTAGAAGATGCAAATTATATCCTAGGGATAAAGATCTATAGGGATAGATCTAAGAGGCTAATCTGGTCTAAGTCGAGTGCTTAGATAGACAAGGTGCTGAATAGGTTCAGTTTGCAAGACTCTAAAAGAGGATTGTTGTCAATGTCTCATGGCATAAGTCTCAGCAAGAATCAATGTCCTAGGACAAATGATGAGCGAGATCGCATGAATAAGATTCCATATGCATCAACTATTGGATCTATCATGTATGCCATGCTATGCACTCGACTCGATGTATCATATGCTTTGAGCACTACAAGCGAGATATCGATCGATCCAGGTGAGAGTCACTGGATAGCAAAAAGAACATCCTTAAGTACTTAAGAAGGACTAAGGAAGTGTTCTTGGTCTATGGAGGTTTTGAAAATGATCTAGTTGTAAATGGTTACACAGATGCAAGTTTTCAAACTAATATAGATGATTTTAGATCGCATCTGGATATGTGTTTACTTTGAATGGGGGTGCAAGAAGTGGAAAAGTTCGAAGCAAGAGATCGTGGCGATTCTACAACAGAAGTTCTCCGAGTATATTGCGTCGTCCGATGCAAAGAAAGGAGGCAAGATGGATCAAAAAGTTCATTTCGAACTAGGTGTGGTTCCAAGTATTGCTAACCCCGTTTGTTTGTATTGTGACAATAACGGGGCAATAGCACAGCCAAGGAACCTAGATCACACCACAGATCCAAATATATACTCAGCGTTTTCATCTCATTAGAGAAATTATTGAGAGGGGAGACGTAAAGATTTGCAGAGTACCTACTGAAGACAACGTTGCGGATCCATTGACAAAAGATCTTCCATAAGTAAAACATGATGGTCATGTTAGATCATTAGGCATTAGATGCATGTATGATTGGCCCTAGTGCAAGTGGGAGATGATGGGGCATGTGCCCTAGGTCAATCCATTAACTGTCTTTATGAATACTTTTAGTTAATAAAATAGAGGATTTCGTTTGTTGTTTATTATAATTAATTTGCATGTTTACATTATATAAGATCCATGGGTATTTACAGAAATATCATAAATGTCCCTAGTCGATCATTATACTGGGAACTATAATGAATTAAGACTAGTGTGAGTCTTGATTGATGATCGTATGATGATTATACGTTTATGGATACAAATCAAGATCACGAGTACGTGTTAGGGAACAAAGTACTGGACCGACCCGCTATGAGAATATCACATGGATTAAGTCATTGTTGTTTCTCATGATAGGTATATATTCCAGTCCTCTGACTTGAGATTACCAGAGACTTCAACATTAGGAACACTGTGATTTGACACAATCAAACATTGTCTTTAACCGGATGATTATAAAGGTTGTGATTGGTTACTGTGTGAGCAATGTGATGAAGTTATGTAATCAAGATAGAATTTGTCCCTCTCATATAAAGAGAGATATCCGGTGGATCCCTCGATGTGTTAGACTGTTAAAAGGCCTAGTTTAAGTGAATTGATATTGATCAATGTCACTTGGATGTTTTCAGTCTACCTAGAGATCGAGACTAGTACGATTGAACATGTTGGATGACAATTCCATGCCTTATGTTTGATCAAAAGGATATCGTGTGACAAAAGGATGTTATATACATTATTGATTAGGTTGTTTCGATTTGATATTCGTACAACTTGGGTAGTCATAATGTCTTGCTAGAGGCCGCTTATGACTTGTATACCAAAATGTGTTTTGGTACACTGCCAACGTTGTATGAGCCTATTGGTCGCACACTAAGAATGGTTTTGCGAGATTTTAAGATGGTTCGAAAAATGAATTTTATATGATAAAATTCATGACAGAAACGTCCTTGTGGTGTATTACACTTATACTTCTTTAAGTAGGGGTATATGTGTAATTTACTTAACCGTCTATATACAAGGGTTGTATAAATAGACGCTTTAAGTTAGAATACACGTACGAAAGATTAAAAGTCCGAAGCTCTATTTTCGTTTCAGAAACGACTTAGGGTTTTTTGGTATGCTTTGGATCGTTTTGGAGAGAAACAAAAGGTTTGGTATTCTCTCGAAGCTAGCACTTCGAATCTTGGCCGCCGTTCGTGTGTGGACTACTGGTAGAGGGCGTTCGTCGTTGGCAGCGCCTTAGAGATCGACCAACCTTCAGAAATGTATATTGCGACTGAGGTATGATTAAGTTTTTCATGGTTTAAACGTTTTTAATGGAATTAGATTCGGATCTTGTTGGGGTTTTTGTCAAAATTGTTTTGTAATCTCCGCTGTGTATGAACCCCAAAACCCAACATAAATAAATAGGAAGATGATACAAATGTATGCATAAATAAAAGTCTCTAAAAACTAGTGAACACACAAAATCTCTCATTTCTAGGTGACTAAGAAAACTATGAAAGAACAATCATAGCATTAGCAAGAACTAGTAAACATAAGAGTTAATGCAAATAAGTCCTATCAAGTCTTGCGAGCCCGAAGTCTTTCAACTTATGGTGAAATCAACAAAATAATGGAATGAAGTTTAGTGTTTTGGATCTACTCAAAGACCCATAATTAATGCGGCGACTTAATGTTGGGTTTTGAGGTTCATGTGCAGTGGAGATAACAAAACAATTTTGACAAAAACCCCAACAAGATCCGAATCTAATTCCATTAAAAACGTTTAAACCATGAAAAACTTAATCATACCTCAGTCGCAATATATATTTCTGAAGGTTGATCGATCTCTAAGGCGCTGCCAACGACGAACGCCCTCTACCAGTAGTCCACACACGAACGGCGGCCAAGATTCGAAGTGCTAGCTTCGAGAGAATACCAAAACTTTTGTTTCTCTCCAAAACGATCCAAAGCATACCAAAAAACCCTAAGTCGTTTCTAAAACGAAAATAGAGCTTCGGACTTTTAATCTTTCGTACGTGTATTCTAACTTAAAGCGTCTATTTATACAACCCTTGTATATAGACGATTAAGTAAATTACACATATACCCCTACTTAAAGAAGTATAAGTGTAATACACCACAAAGACGTTTCTGTCATGAATTTTATCATATAAAATTCATTTTTCTGAACCATCTTAAAATCTCGCAAAACCATTCTTAGTGTGCGACCCAATAGGCTCATACAACGTTGGCAGTGTACCAAAACACATTTTGGTATACAAGTCATAAGCGGCCTCTAGCAAGACATTATGACTACCCAAGTTGTACGAATATCAAATCGATACAACCTAATCAATAGTGTATATAACATCATTTTGTCACACGATATCCTTTTGATCAAACATAAGGCATGAAATTGTCATCCAACATGTTCAATAGTACTAGTCTCGATCTCTAGGTAGACTGAAAACATCCAAGTGACATTGATCAATATCAATTCACTTATAATAGGCCTTTTAACAGTCTAACACATCGAGGGATCCACTAGATATCTAAATTCTATCTCGATTACACAACTTCATCACATTGCTTACACAGTAACCAATCACAACCTTTATAATCGTCCAAGGTTAAAGACAACGTTTGATAGTGTCAAATCACTATGTTCCTAATGTTGAAGTCTCTGGTAATCTCAAGTCAGAGGACTGAAAAATATACCTATCATGAGAAACAACTATGACTTAATCCATGTGATGTTCTCATAGCGGGTCGGTCCAATACTTTGTTCCCTAACAAGTACTCGTGATCTTGATTCGTATCCCTATACGTATAATCATCATATGATCATCAATCAAGACTCACACTAGTCTTAATTCATTATAGTTCCCAGTATAATGATCGACTAGGGACATTTATGATATTTCTGTAAATATCCATGGATCTTATTATAATGTAAACATGCAAATTAATTATAATAAACAATAAATGAAATCCTCTATTTTATTAACTAAAAGTATTCATAAAGACAGTTAATGGATTGACCTAGGGCACATGCCCCAACACTTAAGTTGGATGTGTTTCTACCAAGTCTTAAAACACCTAAAATCCTAAAAACATGTTAATTCCAAAAAGAGGCTCATATTATGCTAAAAAATAAAATCCAAAGTCAAACCTACAAAACTTAGGGGTGCTCCAATCTTCCAGTGCTAATCAATCATAACATACCACCTGTAAAAATTCAAGAGACCAAGTTAGAGTTTTATTAAACATAAAAACTATAACTAAACTATAACCGAAATAAGTGCAAGAAATAAAAATGAAGTTGGGCTCTGGGCTGCCTCCCAACGAACCACCTTTCTTTTAAGTCTTTGACTAAATTTGACGTGATTGATCACATAATGCCATCTCCTTTAGAGATATTAACAACGAATGACGCAATTTATGTATTCGGGCAATAAAACATGCACTCCCTCTTTTAGATTTAGGAGCTCATTCGGGATTTCCAACGCAAAAGATTTCATCGCATCAGGATCGTCCAACACAAAGGTGTCAGCAATGTAGAAAATCTGTGAACATTCCTTTACTTTCACCCATTGTAAGGTTTACCAAATGTACATGGGAGGGTGGGTGGTTTCACAACACCAGAGGTTAGTTTTCCTCACCCTCTATCTGCGGCTTCTCTAGCCTATCTGAAATAAAATCAATTTCGGTAACGACCCAATTTAATAATGTCATTAATTATCTCAAATTTGCAGACATGGATGCCAGCTCAATTCCACATGGACGTCACGGGTAGGCTAAGACACACGTCGACCTAGGTACACTGGTTTAATTATGTGTCGGATGGCTTAATTGCAATGCAATTTATTTAATTATTGGTAAAATACATCGCATATGTATATGTTGAATCACGATAGCGTGCGAGGTTGTGTGACGGGTAGCTCCCTCGAAATGCATGCTAACACCGCTATCGAGAGGCGAGACACGGGTACACTAGGAAAAACTCAATAAATTTACATTAGCAATGTCAAGGTTATCAATTAGGTATAATGAATATAACTATAGGTTATCAAATTGAGATGATTAATGTAACCATAGGCTTATTAAATTAACTTGAACAATAGGCTATGACATACCAAAAATGCGTGTCGAGACGCAGGACACCGGGTATGGGTAGCTGAGGGTTGGTGTGACCATGAGTTGGTTTAATTTGATAAATAAAACACTAGCCATATAGTTGGATAAGGGTTAATGTAATGTGACATTAATAGAATAAATGAAATCCTATAGTTTACATTAAATAAAAGGGGCCATGAGATGGACATCTAGATTAACATAGTGAGTGTGACTAGATGATGAGTGTGCTATTGGAGTCACCAGGAAGTATAGGACAGCATGCTTGTGAACTACAAGATATGCCTCAGGATACGTACACACAATTGATTTCAACTAACATATATATAGGAGAGTTAGTGGAGTATTTGATCACAACACTCACATACAAATTCATGTAAACCATTATATCAGAGGAAGAAGAGAGGATTTTGAGCTAGGAATTCAACGACCTAGGCATCAAACCAAGTAATCTAACTTAGGTAATCATCTTCCTCATCTCCTACACTTTTTAAGATCGTATTATTAGAGTATTGATCACTGGTCTAACTAGAATTTCTAGTTTTGATGAAATTGGATAGTGTGATGAGTGCATGAATTTGTGGAAATTTATGTACATTGAGGTTTCTGGAGTGTTCTGAGTCATGGATTGAAGTTATTTTGATTAGGAGAGGATGAAAAACCAGTTATAATAGCTAATCGAGAGGGCTAGGATAGAATTCTCGAATTGAGAATTCTATCCTAAAAGGTAATTAGCGCGCTAATAGTTCCAATTAGCGCGCTAACTATCCTAAGTTTGCCGCTGTTCTTTGTAACGAAGAACAATAATGCGCTAATTAAAATCTCTAGCCCTCTAATTACACCCCTTTAGCGCGCTAACTCAAAACTAGAGCGGTAATGACAGATGAAAATGGGAATTTAGGATTGTTTTAGAGATTTTCAACTTAATGCACATCTACACCTTTTTAAACAAACTAAACTGGTAAAAAATGGACTTTACTACTTAGTGGACTGAAGCTCAGTGTCGAGGACCTTGACGGGTCAAGTACGGGAGTCCGAGGAGGTCGGAGAGCGATGTAAGGTTTGTAAAACCCAACTGAAAAACTTTGAGTATTTATTCTGTTTACATGTTGTTTCTATTATTCCTTGTTGTTCATCTTTTTATTCGGATCTTGAACGTGAGTTGAGGTTACTCCCCCGGATTTTCCTTGTTGTATGTTCATAAGGCACCGGACTGTAGCACGTGTGACCCGACCCTCAATGAATGGCAACCTGGGCTTGCCTTGGTGCACGTGTCGGTGAGTTAGAGGTTTTGCCCACCCCGCAAGGGACCAAGTGTTAGGCCAGTTGGGCTAGACCACTGGTGGGAACTTGGTGACCCGAAGTACAGTCTAGTCCCTCTGGAGTGAGCACGCACATTTGTTAGCTTTTCTGTTGTTTATTCATGCGATAAGCCATTAACATTTGCCTATTTTACATTTCGCATGTTTACTTGATGGCATACCTTGTATTTCCTTTATTTTATTATATGAATGCTCAAAGGAGTTCCTAGGGATTTTACTTACTGTACTCGTCCTCTGTCTTTTTGTGATGATTGAGTGCAGATCCTAGTACCAGTAGGGACAAGGGGATCCTAGGCGACTACGTCTGATTGCCCACTATCGAGGACCTACTTGTACGTGTTTATTTTTTATATTTTTTATATTTTGGGTATTGGGAGGCTTGAGATAACACGGTACATGTATATATACTTGTTGTCGTAATGTTGCTTATATATAGAGTACTTTCCAGGGTTTTCTACAGTAGGTTTTGCCTTTGAACAATGTTTATCATGCTAAATTATCTTGTTTAAATGGTATTAAATGAGCTTTCTGTTGAATATGTTAACCATAAAATACAACCCATTAGTATGGTTAGGATCTTAATAAATTGTCAACTAGGTAACAATTGAAACAGTTAGAACACCATAGTTGGTATGAGACAAAGAATATAAGGATGATTTACTAGTTTATCTAATATTACACTTGTGGACACGAGTTAAGAGACATAAAGAGGACCGGCAGGTGCCGAACACGTGTAGTTGGGCCAGCTAGCAAGGAGTACACGAAGACACATCACCCCTGGGCGGTTGGGGCTGCCACAATTTTCATCTCATTTTCCCCATCATCTAGTGCAATGACAATTTTTGGCTCAATTTGAAAGACTCCACGTCCTTCCGCAATTTCTCTCAAATAGTCCTCCAATCTGTGTAACCTCATTCACCTCAAAATCTTTTAACGTATTAACACTCACATCCTTTTCTGGTTTAAAAATTGGTTTTGTGTACTACAAAACTCTTCCTCGTCAGTCATATTCTGACCCCTGGCATTAAATTGGATAAATTGAGTTTCCAAGTCCTTCAAGCTTGGAATTTCAAAGTTAATTTGTAAAGCTCTTCAGAAAGCCGTTGAAATTATTGTTGATTATCTATTAATTGCTTCATCATATCTTCCAAGGAAGTGCTTTGTTGAAACTGTTGGTTCTCTTCATGCTAAGGAATTTGTGGATTTGACATGAGCCCAAAGAAGTCAGGTTGTGGCGATGCATAGCTAGAACAATGATCATTCTCATACTGTGGATAATACAGACAGTTATATATGGAATGAGAATAATTTCCACAAATTTCGCAAACCTCGACCTATTGCACAAAAGAATGCATCTTTGAAAATTGATATCCATTATGTGACATATCTCCGCCATTCACATTATAATAATGTGAGTCTTCGAATCGACCATAATTGTAGGGGTAGGAGGAGTCAATCGAGGGGTTGCCTGCATACATTTTAAGAGCATGGATTGGATAGACAAAATAAAAAAATTAAAATAAAATGAAATAAAGAAAAATAATAAAAACATCAAAGAAAGAAAAATATCAATCCCCGACAACGGCGCCAAAAATTGACGTCAGCCGAACGTGTCAATAAAATAAAGTTCCAAAACCAACTATTTTGTAGAATAGTGGCAAATGGTCGATCCTATATAAATTGGTAATCTTTCTATGGTTAAAAACAACAAAAGGAAATCAGGGGTTTTAAGGAAAAATAATTTAATTAACTAAAATAAATAAATAAATAAATAAATAAAATAATGAAAATAACTTTCAAAACAATTAATGGGTATTTAAGTAACACCTAGGTCTACAGGTTCCACAAGTTAGAATCAAGATTCAAAGGCACATCATGGTCTTCAATTAATCATTTCCAAAAAGTTATTAATTTAAATTCTCTTAGATTAGTTATAGAAAATCGGCATCCGCCTGAAATTCTTCATTCCCCTAATCTTGTTAGCCAAGTCGTTCGCCACTAACTAATTTCCTAATTAATGTAACCCTAGACATCTGGCAATTGGGTTTAACACACAAACCACAATAATAAGGATCCGCGAGAATACTAATCCTAAATAATCGAATCGTGTCTGATTCTGGTTTAACCTAGATTCAATTGTTGCACACTCAAAACCAAAAGGGTTTTACGAAAAACAGGTGAGTGTTCGTCACTTTATTGGTCTAAAAGTACAATTACGGATATAATCGGTCAAATAACTATAGATTGTCCACTTAAAAGCATGCACTGGCCACATACATACCTTAGATCTAAACCATATTCCTTAAAATCAACAACAATAAAATATGAGAAACTAAATCAAGTTAAATAATAAAAATTATATATCTCACAAGTTATGTCATGAATCAAGAATCCTGACTTATTTCCCCTCCGACCTAGGCAATATTTGATTAGCCGGACATTGTGTCGAGAGCCTCTAGCATCCAAAAAAAAAACTGATGATAAAATATAAAGTCAGTGTTAAATAATAAAACTTAAGTTCCAAATATAATAAACTACCCAAAATCGATCCCTCAAAGGGAAAGAAAACAAAATTGGAGGTATCTTTATTGACACGTGAGTCGAGGAGCATTCCAGAGCTACTGAGCATTTTCTGCATGGCTTCCGAACACGTGGCAGCATTTGGTTGGTGGAGTTGCTAGAGAATGTTGACGCGGCAGACTCGTAATGGTGGAAAATTCATGAAATTTGTGGTGGACTGACGAGCTGGTGACGCGTGGCGGCATGGAAAGTTGGTAGAGAAATTGCACTGCTCGACCAAAAATATGGGGGAGTGAACGAAACGCATCTGGAGGCGTATGGTTGGCTGCTGAAGCGAGGAAATTGTTTGCTATGGACGAGTTGTGGTGCTGCTAACGTGGCGCGCTTCTGTTTGAAAGAAGACTGCAGTGTGATGTGTTTGCCGAACAAAAGGCTGCCACGTGTCCCAAGCTGGCGCGTGAGAAGAGAAAATCGCATTAGTTGTGCATCAAACTGGGAGTCCTTTGAGTAACTCACGTGTGTAACTTCCTGCGTTACTTGGCATGTTGTCACATATTCCACCAATTGCGCAATACATAACTCGAGGCAACTCTTCCAGCAATCACCGCATGTAGACACTTCATTTTGAGTATTTTTTTGCCCTACATTAACTGCGAACTCCATTTCACATGAAAATGGAAAATAAATATAATTAAATATATATTTTAGAGACTTTTAATATTAAATATATTGAAATAGACTAATAAAGACCTATAAATACCAACATATCTTAAATGTTCCAACAACAGACTAGGCAAGAAAAGTTCGAGACAGTCAAGAACCTTCATTCTTGTAAAATGGCTAAGGGTGTGTTGGTTAGTCCTCATGTTCTGAAAATGAAGGGGGTTATATTGACCATCTTGAAAGACTTGGATTTCCCATAAGCCAAAAAGTTAGCTACTGATTTGATCCTGAATTCATTGCTTGATAGTTATTCACAATTTGTGATGAACTATAACATGAATAATATGGAGAAGTCTACTTCAGAGTTGTATTTGATGCTTAAAACTGGTGAGCAGAATGTCATAAACCCATTGTTAATATGTTGATGGTTCAGAAAGGAAAGGTTTTGAAGAAGAAGGGAAAGGCAAGGCTAAAGTTGCAAAGGCTGTTGTTACTGTCATAAAACATGTGGATCAAGTCAAACCTAGGGCTGCTTTCACTTCACAGTCTTAGAAAGAAAAGGAAAAATAAGGAAATTGTCATTTCTGCCATGCACCTAAGCATTAGTTCAAAAATTGCAAGCTCTATCTTAAAGATCTAAAGAAAAAGAAGAGTAGTGCAACTAATGTTTCAAGTATTTACGTTACTGAAGTTAACTTATCAACTAGTAATTCCTATGTATTAGATATTGGATGTGGATCTCGCATTTATATTAATGTACAGGGTCTCACTAAAAGTAGAAAGTTAAAGAAATGAGAAGTCATCCTACGAGTTGGAAATTGAGCAAAGGTTGTTGCATTGGTTGTAGGATGTTGTGAGTTAATTTTACCTACTAGACTTGTTTCAGTGTTAAATAATTGTCATTATGTCCCTGCCTTGAACAAAAACATCATTTTAGTTTCACGATTGGATTTGGATTATTTTAATTTCATTAGTGCGAATAATAAATGCTCAATTTCTCGTGAGTAATAAATGCTCCATTTCTCGTAAAAACATTTTCTCTGCGAATGTTGATTTATGTGATAGTCTTTATATTCTAAGCATGAAAAAGATCCATTGATACTCATATTCTTAACATAAATACAAAAGATTCAAGTCAAATGATTTAAATCAAACCTACATTTGCATTATCGTCTTGGCCACATAAATAAGAAACATATTTCTAAACTCCATAAAGATGGATTTTTAGATTTATTTGATTTTGAATCATATGAAATATGTGTATCATTTTTACTAGGAAAGATGACAAATAGTCCCTTTATTGGACAGAGTGAAAGGGCAAGTGATTTATTGGGTCTACTACATACTGATGTATGCGTTTTTATAAACACACTGGCTAGAAGTGGTTATCATTACTTTTACTTTCACTGATGATTTCAACAGATACGGTTAAGTGTATCTCATGAAACATAAAGGTGAATCTTTCGAGATGTTTTGAACATTTTAAAATGAAGTGCAAAATCAACTTAATAAAACTATTAAAGCATTTCAATCAGATAGAGGTGATGAATATTTGAGCCAAAAGTTTGATGATCATCTTAGAAACTATAGGTTTGTATCATAATTAACTCCTCCATCAACTCCATAATGGAATGGTGATTGGAAAGGAGAAATCGAAATTTATTGGATATGGTTCGATGTATGATGAGTCATGCATATATTTTTATTTCTTTTTGGGTATATACCTTAAAAATTGTCGCGTTTACACTGAATCATGTTCCTTCTAAAGCGGTTAATAAAACACCATATGAGATGTGGTTTGAGGAAATACCAAGTTTTCTTTCCTTAAGATTTGGGGCTCTGAGGTTTTCGCACGACGACAAATCTCAGAAAAACTATCAACCAAATCTACCAAATGTGTATTTGTCGGTTATCCTAAAGAAACTAAATGATACTACTTTTATAATCCTACTGAGAACAAAGTGTTTGTTGCTTCGAATGTTTTCTTTATGGAAAAAGAGTTTATTTTAAAAGACAACAATGAGAATAAAGTAAGTATTGAAGAAGTTCAAGAACCACAAATAAACACTCAACCGTATGTGGGAGATCAACAAATTCTAGTTGAACCTCTACATGTAGCACAAGGCCCGCGTAGGTCTGATAGGGTAATTTCTTATTTGAGTTTCTTATTACTGATAGTAGTAAGGGGTTACTTATAGATCAAAATGAGCCTACTATTTATCAGGAGATTGTGTCTAGCCCTGAGGTAGATAAACGGCTTAGCGCCATGAATTTTAATATGCAATCCATGTATGATAACAAAGTTTGGAAGCTGATTAATTTACTTGAAGGTGGTAAGACCATTAGACGTAAATGAGTTTTCTAGAAGAAAACTGACATGGATGGCAATGTTCATACTTATAAGGCACAACTATTAGCCAAAGGTTTCAGACATACTTAAGGTATTGATTATGATGAGACTTTTTTTCCTATAACCATGCTTAAATCTATTAGAATTCTAATTGTCATAGCCGCATATTATGACTACGAGATATGGCAAATGGATGTCAAAAGAGCTTTTCTAAATGGAAAGTTACTTGAGGACGTGTATATGATACAGCCTGAAGAGTCTGTTCATCCTGTGAATTCTAAGAAGGTGTGCAAGCTTCAAAGATCTAGTTATGGATTAAAGCAAGCTTTTCGAAGTTTGAATCTTCATTTTGATGAAGCAATTAAGGAATTTGGTTTCATTAAAAATGAAGATGAGCCTTATGTATACAAGAAGGTCAGTGGGAGCATGGTTGTTTTCCTGCCACTCTATGTTGATGATATATTACTAATTGGAAATGACATCCTAACCTTGCAGAGTGTCAAGTCTTAGTCAGGGAAGTGCTTCTCAATGGAGGACTTAAGAGATGCAGCCTATATCTTTGGGATTAAAATCTATAAGGATAGATCTAAAAGGTTGATCGGAAGTCAGGTGCTTATATTGACAAGGTACTAAATAGGCTCAATATGCAAGACTCTAAAAGAGGGCTATTGCCAATGTCTCTTGGTATTAGTCGCAGCAAGACTAAATGTCCGAAGATCAATGATGAGTGAGAGCGCATGAATATGATTCCATATGTATAAGCTATTAGATATATCATGTATGACATGTTATGTACTCGACCTGATATATCATATGCTTTGAGCACCACAAGCAAATATCAATCTGATCTCGATGAGAGTTACTGCATAGCAGTAAAGAAAGTTTTAAAGTACTTAAGAATGGCTAAAGAAGTGTTCTTGGTCAGTATAAGTTTGGAAGACGAGCTTGTTGTAAACTCTTAAATAGATGCAAGTTCTCAAATTGATATAAATGACTTCAAATCATAGTCTGGATATGTGTTTACTTTGAATGTAGGCGCAGTGAACTGAAAAAGTTTGAAGCAAGACACTGTGGCAGATTCTACAACAGAAGCTGAGTATATTGCAACGTTCGATTCAGCTAAGGAGGCAGTTTGGATCAAAATGTTCATCTCTAAACTTGGTGTGGTTTCAGTATAGCTAACCCTGTTTGCTTGTAGTATGACAATAATAGAGGCGATAACACATGCTAAATAACCAAGATCACATCAGGATCTAAACATATACTTAAATGTTTTTTTCTCATTTGAGAAATCATTGAGAGGGGTGACGTGAAGATTTGTTGAGTTCCTACAGAAGACAATGTTGCAGATCCTTTAATAAATGCTCTTCCACAAGTGTAACATGATGGTCATGTTAGGTCATTAGGTATTAGATACATGAATGATTGGCCCTAGTGCAAGTGGGAGATGTTAGGGAATGTGCTATAGGTCGATCTATAAACATTGTTTATCTTATAATTTTAGTTAATAAAATAGAGGTTTTCGTTTGATGTTTTATTATAAGTGATTGCATGTTTACTTTATAATAAGATCCATGGGTATTTGTTAAAATACCTAAAATGTTCCTAGTCGGTCATTATACTAGGAACTATAATAAGTTAGACTAGTGTGAATCTTGATTTATGGTCATGTGATGATGATGTCTATAGGGATACGAATCATGATCATGAATACTTATTAAAGAACAAGGTACTGGACTGACCTGCAATGAGAACACCACATGAATTAAGTCATAGGTGTTACTCATGATAGGTATATCATTTAGTTCTTTGACTTGAGATTACCATAGACTTCAATATTATGAGCATAATAATTTGATATAATCAAACGTTGTCTTTAACCGGATGATAATAAAAATTGTGATTAGTTACAATGTGAATAATATGCGAATGTGTGTATAATTTTTCTTTCTCGTATAGAGAGAAATATCAGTGTGACGACCCCTTCTCAAATTAGGGCATCGCCCTGCCTAATCCCATTATTAAGCCCTAACCTCACCTTGTAGAACTTAACATGGAACTAGTTAGCATTTTCAAAACCATTTACCTACTTCCAAATTATAAGTTCAATACGTGTTTTAATGTCTTACATAATATAATAAATCAGAGTTAGTATAAAATTTGCTTACTTAAAAGTTTATTCAACGAAAGTCTTAACAAATTAGCGAAAGCATTAATATGATACCTAACAATTGTGGAAAAACCAGGGAATAAAGATCACATGCATATATATAAGAAAACGACGATATATAACAACATGTGTCTGGTCAAGGTACTAATCACTCAACTCATAATATACAACCCCAAAAGTATATGATAGGTAAATAAAAGTAATACATCAAAATCAAAACATACAAAATCTGGTGTAGCAGTGTTCCACTGGCTCAGAGGTAGTCGTCGATCTTCTTTTTGCCCGGTCTGCTACTCGATGGATCTGCACCCACCGTCGCAAACTAGACGGTGAGTATGGGAAAATAGAAAGTAATACTGAGAGACATTTGTTTACGTTCCCAATATGCAACAAGTATTTAAAAGCATAATAATAATAACTATGCTATAAAGAGAACATGCAAAAAGATACTTCAGCTAAACAACATAAAACTGACATATGACTAAGTAGTAATGATCTAGGGTCGATCGACCGTGATCTTCATCACATCAGTCTTTCCACTATATGAGGATAGACTTAAGCTCTACATCAATGTGAAGGTCAGAGTAGTGCTCTTGCCTTTATAACCTTTCGTTGGTGCCAGTCACGTGCGATATATACTTGCCAACAACCCTAGGTCCCCCGTATGTTGCATAAGTTATACTTGCCAACAACCCCGGGACTCATTTCCCGTGTGTTGCGCAAGATGGTGGAGAGATCCCGATCACCCTGGAAGTCTAGTGACCATAGTATGTCCGTTGGACCTCTAAATGTAATGACCCTATATACAAGAACCACTTTTATATTTCAAGAAACAATATGGTTAGAAAAACCAATAAAGCAATTGCATATCTAATGCACAAAGGAAATAGATTACAATACTAGGTAACAACTACCTAATAGCATGCTATTTCACTGACCACATGTATTAACAATTAATAATGACAAAGCACATGAATTAGAGCAAATGAAATCATTTTATCAACAAACTATACCATAAAAGCAACCTCATGTAATGAGAAAGAACAACAAGTCATGGCATATGAGTACAAAGGCAATTCAGTCTAAATGACTGAAAATAAACATATGAATAGGAATGAAATGTAAAGAAATATCTCAATCCGTTTACTTACAATCCACGTAATTTCTTATGCTATTTCGATTTCTCGACACCTCGAAATTCGTATTCAAATCCCCGTAGCTCTTCATTAGGTTCTTGATATTATATTGTAGGGTTTTTAAGTGTGTTTAAACCTTTACTTAGGGCATTAAACTATTTTATAATGTTTAAGGAATTTTTGAAAATTGCAATTTTTATGCTGTCATAGACCTAACGCACTAATGAACGGGGTTAGTACGCTAATGTGTCATTAGCGCTACACCAATCCTTATCTAGCACACTAGCTTATCCACATAACGTGCTATGTACAGTAAAACCCAGAATTCTGCAATCATAATTCCAAGTTTTCTCTACACATAGGTCATGTTAATGCCTAAGGAACCTCCATACACACATTCTTGAGTTCCATGACATCAACCACTACATAAAACAACAACCCATACATCAAATTCACGAATTCATTTGAATTGAGCTAACTCTATGGTGTAGAGAAGTTACCGAACTTGATGAACACTAGCTGAACTTGATTTCTCTTTCACTAAATCACGAAGTTTTTACTATTCTTCTTCTTCTCTAGTTGCTCTTCTTTCTCTAGCAAGTTTCCTTCTCTCTTAAGAAATCAAAATGAAAGAGTCGAGTTGCTTGTGTTGACCAAAAGCTTCATATTCATGAATTAGATATGGTTGATTGATAGCCATTAATCATAATGTGCACACGTATCTCGAGACTTAACTAATGGTACACTTATTAACACATGTTCAAATAACTCATGCCAAATGACACCAATAAGTGACTCAATTGGTGTTGAGATATGTCAATACGTGTCTCGAAAAATATAAAGTGGCTATTGTTTTAACTTACTAACTTAAGTGTACTTAATACTAAATCAACCATAGCCCCATTTATATCACTTATAAAAGCAATATAAAGCTTATACTAACTCACCATATTGCTCTCGACCTCAGTCACATGCTGACACGCAACTCGAGGTGCATTCCCACACATGTCTTGACATCTATTCACAAGTAGGAATGACTTAATAGTTTACACATATACAATACACTAGACATTCATCATTACAAATATAATATTTACCTCGGTCATCTCACCTCGGTCGAGACACATATATTGAAGTGGTCACAGGTCATTTGATCCTAATTAAAAGATTAAAGTCAAATTAAATATTTGGTCGTGACAATTAGTGGATCCCTCGATATGTTTGATTGTTAAATGACCAAGTCCAAGCGAATTGATATGATCAATGTCAATTTGATGTTTTGATCAATGTCATTTGGATGTTTTCAGTCTACATAAAGATCGAAACTAGTACGATTGCACATTAAAGGTGACTTTCCATGCCTTATGTTTAATCAAATGATACCACACGACAAAAGGTTATGATATATGTTATTCATTAGGTTGTATCGATTTGTTATTCATGCTACTTGGTTGGTCGTAATGGCTTGCTAGAGACCGCTTATGACTTGTGTATCAAAATTGTTTTGGTTCAACGCCAACGTCGCATGATTGGGCCGCACACAAAGAATGACTTTACGCAATTTCAATTAGTCTAGAGTAATGAATTTTATACGATAAAACTCATGACATAAAAGCCTTTATGATTTGTTATATGATAACTTATTAATAAGGGCGTTTGTGTAATTTGCTTGAATTGCTTAAATACAATAGTTGTGTTACGAATATGTTTTTAAGTGAGTTTTTCTACACATATAAATAGAGGTTGAAACCCTAAAACGGAATAAGATTTTCATTTGTACTATTTTCGAGTTATCTGGATTTTGGGAGAAAAAGAAAAAAGTTTTCAATCTCTCTTGGGGCTAGCACTTTAAATTGTGGTTACCGTTCGTGTGTGAATTTTCAATAAAAGGCGTGCACTTGAACGTCTTGGAGATCGAACAATCAGAGAAGGAAATTATGGAATAAGTAAATCTAGTTTAATGGAACTTATTGTCGATCCTGTTAGTGGTTTTTCGAAAAATTGTTTTAAGTTTTCCGTTGCGTATGAACCCCAAAACTCAATAGATTGATCGACCATGTACGACCAATCAAAATGGATCCCATTTATTTGTATTAAATTGGTCATACATGGTCGAATGAATACATATAAATTGGTCATGCATGACCTAACCATACATGATTGGTCGGCCATGTATGACCGGTCCAAATGGATCACATGTCCAAGTATTCAATCGGTCACACATGACTGACTAAACATATATTCTAGTTATGCATAGCCAAACAATATAAGATTGTTTGGCCATGTATGATCGACTTACAACATGTAGTTCGACCCCGCGTGGCCAAACCAAAGGCAGAACCCGTGTTTTGAACACGAAAAAAGGAACAAATCGAAGGAAAATTCAAGAAATACCTCTCCATCTTGCACATATGCACCTCCTACACGTTCATCCTCAATTTTGTAAAGTCAATAGCCACCAAATAACCCAAACGAACAACGCCCTACCAAACAAAAAACTTTGTTCAAACCCCATTAATGCACATAAAAATAGTAGAAATACAACATTTTTCATTTTAAAGCATGAAGAAATCGACTCTTACGATGGTAGTAGGCTCTTAAATTGCAAGTTTGCATCGTCGGTGATCAAAGGGGATTGTCGGAGTCAAAGTGCACAATAAGAGAAAATGGCATGTGAGTGATTGTGGGGGTTGTGAAGAGTAATTTGTTTGAGGGCAAATATAAAATTAAAGTGCCAAAAAATTGGAGTCTTACCTTTACAAAATTGTGGGCTGCACGTGGAACAACCCTCATTCTTATTGCAAACCACACGTGGGATCAGCCACCTAAAGACGCTGACCTACCATACTAGCAAGGAAGGATACGCTGCCCCCTTTTCTCCCGCCCAATATCTCAACCGACTCTCTAGTCTTCTTCCCCACGTCTGAACGCTTCCGTAAGACCAACGATTGCATTTAACGCGCGCGCGCGCACGCAAACTATTTCCATGTTTTTCAGATGCTCCTCGACTCACTCTATTACAAGATTTGATTTTCAACTAACTACGTAGACGAGGCTGAATTGTGTGTTTGTTCGGTCAATGTCAACGTAGCGTAATCCTTATTAGTCCATACGAGACGGCATCTTGTTCCATTTCTAAACTTTACCCGCCTTAATTTTCTACCCTGTCCCCCTCCCCTTCCCTATGTCTCCACCACCTCCACCTAACCCGCCGCAGCAGACCTTCTCTTGCTTCCTCTGCCTCTCCCTACTCCACTGGAAGCGGTCATCACCTCCGCCGGATCCTAGCAGGCCTTGCCGCTTCTCCTACTCCGTACTCCGCCGCGCCACCTTGTCCTTCTCCGCACACACCCGCCTCGGCCAAGGCGGGTCCGGGACGGTCTTCCGCGGCGGCCTCCCCGGCTGTGGCGATGCTGCCATCAAGTTCATGGACTCCTCCGGTCTGCAGGGCCAGCGGGAGTTCGACAACGAGCTCTTATTCGCAGAGAGAACTCGCGGATCAGACAACATTGTCAAACTCATTGGTTTCTCTTCAAATTCTAAGTACGAAAACAAGGACACTAAAGAGAGAGAGCGTTTGGTTTTGGTGTATGAGTTGATGCGCAACGGGAGTTTACAGGACGCTTTGATCAATAGGAAGTTTGAGGAGTTGATGGATTGGGAGAAGAGGTTAGAAATCGCCGTCGACATCGCCAAGGGTCTCGAGTTTCTTCACTTTAGGTGCCAACCGCCCATCATTCATGGAGATATCAAACCCAGTAACGTTCTCTTGGATGGCTGTTTCAAAGCTAAGATCTCTGATTTTGGCCTTGCTCGGGTGAAAATTGAGAAAGATCAGGGTAACAACAATGCCTCCACGTTGGAGACCAATAGGCTCACCAAGGATCACGAAGAGACTGAAAGTGTTGATAGTAATATTAATAATAGTAGTTTGGAGGAGAAATCACCAGAAAGTTTTATGAAGGTTTTGGACAGATCGGTGGCTTCACCCGACTTGTTGGCCAACAAGAAGAATGCATCGACGCAAAGGAAATTTGATCAGATTACTTATCAAACTGGGGATTCTGAGACCGAAAGGTTAAAGAAGGATTATGTAATGAAGTGGGTATTGACCAACAATCCGGCCGCCACAACGGAACACGATAACAAGCTAAACAAAACCACGAAAGTGTCAAAGAGTGGTGAGAACCAGACGGCAACAAAATGGTGGAGAGAGGAGTACTATGAGAGCCTGTCTATGAAGAGGAGAAACAAGAAGAAGAAGCAGGGGCTTGGGTTGAGTAATGGAAGTAGAGGGAGCGACGATTGGCGGCAGAATTACGATCACGAAGACACAGAGTTTGAACAACAGAACAAGATGAAGAAGTCCAGGAGCCAGAGAAGGGGAAGCTGGGGTAGCATTGATTGGTGGCTAGATGGGTTCAGTGAACTCAAAAGAACTACTAAATGGGCAAGTACCGAAACAACAAAAAGCAGCTTTAGTAGCACTCACAGCATGAGGGGTACTGTTTGCTACAATGCACCAGAGACCTTCAGTAGTGGTGTTGAGCAGATATCTGAGAAATGTGATGTTTATAGCTACGGCGTTCTGCTGTTGGTGTTGATCTCTGGCCGTCGACCTCTTCAGGTGAGTGCCTCGTTCCCTGATTCGAGTCTTGAACGGGCGAACCTTGTCTCGTGGGCACGGAGTCTTGCCAGCAAGGGGAGGGTTCTTGATCTTGTGGATTCGAATGTCCGGTCATTGAATAGAGAACAAGCAGTTCTATGCATCAAGGTTGCATTGCTTTGCCTGCAGAGGTCAATCACAAAGCGGCCTAACATTAAAGAAGTCCTGGACATGCTTTCTGGAAAATGTGACGCTCCGGCTTTGCCATCGGAATGCTCTACTTCAACACCAGTCAGGTTTACCTTCAAGTCAGTGACAAAGTACTCTTCATAGTTCACAGTGATTCGAACTGATTTTTTCCCATGAAATTTTGTATTGCTGCACAAATTAAGTACTCGAACTCATCAGTACCCTCTAAGATGAGGCCATTTTTGTCATACATTGGAGAAAAACCATGTATGTATCTCAATAAAATGAGACATTCTGAACATATGAAGCATATAAATTTTCCGAAAGAATCAATCGTGAACCATACACTACTACACTGATCCACTTGTTCTATTAGCAAATAAAGTTTCACTTCAACTCAATATTATCACATAGAAACAGCACAATGGCTGAACAGAAAAGAAAAGAATGTCATGCACTGCACTGCCAATTCAAGGTGAAGTTCATCCCGTGTTTATAGTTGATGGTTACAACAGAGTGTATCTTCTTGTATCCTGGGTCGTGAACTCATTTTCATTGAAGGGAGAGGCGACCATTTCAGGACGTTGTTCCGTCATCTGTTCGGTTAATGGCTGCTTGCAAATGATAAGATTGGCATGAAAGAGACTAAGTGCCAAATCAGCAAATGAACTACAATGGCACACCCAGTTCTAATACCAGCTAGCTGGATGTTGCACGTTTCTGAATATAATTTAAGGAAAAAAAAGCATCATAAGTTGGCATCATTGCTTGATATTGCGAGTATCTTAACATATTTCACAAAGAAAAAAAAAAAATCTGGGATAGGCATCTAACAATTGCTGAAGCTAGTTAGATGAAACTGCAACTTACCTCTTATCACCTTGCACTACACTTGACGATTCCATAGAAGCCCGCGATGACCCCGCTGTCTGTCAAATGTTGTCCTTAAAACTTAGAGGAAAAAGGAGCGGATCCATGCTACATCGAAGGAGTATATAAACCATAAAACTAGTGTAAAACAAAGTTTTATTCTTTTCTTTAGCGTAGTGTAAACCAAAGTTAAAAATAGTTGGCTCCAACAATAAGTATATGAGTCATAAACCAAATATTTCATAGAACGGTAGAAAGAGCAAGCGCTTTTTCAAGGATGTCGTAGTAATCATAATTCTTGTCTCTCAATTTATATTTCCTGTTTCCCAATATAGCCAATTCACATACGTGGTTTTATAGTCAGCATAATACGTAAGAATTTGATGCTGCTACAATTGATGGTTATAGTAGGTCCACATTTACTGTAGTGCGAAACACTACGTTAGCAGACAGGATGCTCATGAACTAGTGGATCAGGCAAAAGTATAATTAAGTCAAACTACTGACGAAAAATCCAGATCAATGCATCATGGCAACAATATGCTCCCAAACATATCCCCATTTCCATTGTAAACATTGCAAATAAATGTCGGTTTGACATGGTAACTATATTATGATGAGTGAGTTACTAAAACCACCAACCCAAAAGAAATATGCAGTCATTAAAGAGCCCACCAGATGGGCAACCAACCCAAAAGTATAATTAAGTCATTCTATCTATACATGTCGGTTTGACATGGTAACTATATTAATGATGCATTCCTCAATGCAAATATGAGTAAAAGCAAAGCCTATCAACTTTCCAAAAAAAAAAAAAGAACAACAACAACAACAACAAAGAGATTACTAATAACATTACTCAATTAAGAACTGCTTTGAAGCCACCCACCACAAACGGGTACCCCTTTGTTTAATGTGTTGATCAGGAAGACGAGCCCACCATTTATGTTAGGTACTCAAGGAAGCACAAGAAGTATCGCGAGACACATGGCTACTAACTAGAAGTATTTGGTGGGAAGATCCAGATTAGAAAGAGAAGATTTTAAATGAATAAGAATGTCGTCCTCTATACGAAGAGTTAATAGAATTTTGTTAGGACAGTTTGATAGCCTCTCGAAATTCTACCAATGAGTCTATGTTCTTTTCAGTTCTTATTTTGTAATTCAGGCCGTAACTCAGTTTTGGCTCAGTAGTCCCAAATCGGTCCCTCAATCGGATTGATTCCTTGTCTGAGACTCAGTTTGTTAATTGAATCCCATTGAGTTTTGTACGAATGGTGCATTCCTCAATGCCAATGTGTGAACTGAAAGGCATGTCTACCAACTAATAAAAAAAATGAAGAGATTACTAATAACATCCCTCGATTAAGAACACTTAAAGAATTGACCTAGTTTAAAATCTCCATTCCTACAAAAATGGGGCCATATTCAAGGTTCATATATTCCCCAATGGGAAGAATCAGGCAAAGAGCTAAAATTGACATGGCTATCAATATGAAAGAATATAAATGAACTAATACTTAACGTTAACAGAATTGACAAGTAGGAAGTACAACTAAGACAATGTTCCCTAGAACACACGCAAATGGTATATATTACCCAACTGACTTGCAGTAAACCAAATAATTGAAAATGCTTTGTAAAACACCAAGCAAAATCACCTGGTAAACAATCGCTTATTTGTGCAATTTAACCAACTGAAAGAATGAATAGTGTCAATCCTTCTTTTTTTCCGACTTCGTGTCAATCCTTCTTTGGATCCAAAAAAATATCCAAATTAAGCAGTCCTTAAAGCATAAATACAAGGAAACAACCCTTGTAGGATCCATTAAGTGGGTATTACAAATTATATAATCATATAATACTAAAAATAGTGTAGAGAACTCGAATCATAAAGAGACAAACATGTATAGATAGAATCGTTCATACACCAGTAAAACTAGATGAGACACGACAGGAGATGTATAAAAACCACTAACCATATATTGAGATGGATCAATGTTTCTTCCACAGGCTTGTTGTAAATATTCTTCATATGTCTGCAAGGTATTAAAATATCCAAAAAATAAATTTTCATTTTTTTCGGATAAAAATCATCTTTCATATATTTGAAAAAAAAAAAAAAAAAGGTTTTGAATGCACTCTAAGATTTTGTAATAGCATTGAAAGGAAAGTTAGCCAGCCCTATGAAAACGAATTTATACCATCCCACTCAATTCAATAAATAATCATCATACACAAGAAGTTGTCTTCTTTGCCGCAATCCAGAAGGCACTGTTGTATTTTGTAGTCCTAAATCTCCACTACTATTGAGTTTTTCTCAAATATCTTTAGCCCTTCCTCGCTAAAGCAAACAAAGAGCTAAATTCACCACATGCAAGCTATCATGAGGACCTTAAATGGATGTTCTGACTAACTACAATCTAAGGTTATCACTCAACAATTGATAATTGTTTTGTATCCTAACACATTAACAGTCCATTTGGTTTGCGTTTGGTCGAAGTTGGGGATTGCTATCAAATCCGTGCACGCAGGATCAGTTTGAGCAGGGCGGCTGCTTTTTTTTTCAGCCACCTAATGTGGGTTTTGTTAAGCTTTAAGAAATTTTAATGCATGAACTGAACGTGTGATGCAGCACGTCATCCTGATACTAACTTTCCAGTCACTGAACCAAACGGACTGTAAAGAGTTAGTTCCAAACATCTTGAGGAAACACAAGCAAACCAATGGAGAAAAAAATGATTGATTGTTTCATTTTTTGGTATGATGACATGTCGAAACATGCAACACCAATTAGATGACAATTACAGAAACGACATCATTTTTGGAGCATGCTCTTGGTGTTAGTTTTATTTTTCATAAGAAAGAAACCTGTGAGGCTTGAACTCCCGACCTCTTATCCAAATAACCCCATAGAGCCCTTACCAAACCAATGAGCCATCCGCTTGGTTGGTCTAGGTGTTAGTCTTTTGATAGAACGCAACTAAGAAACAACACATATACAAATTGTTCATAGCTGACACAAGGTCGCTTAGTGGCAAGCTTTGACTCTAGGTCTCGCATTGATCATGATAAAGGATGTGACGGTCAACTTACATCCCTGAAGCCTTTTACTCCGCCTTCCTTCCATTCCTTTATCTCCATCACATAATCTAGGACGTCGTCCACATAATCAAATGCCTTGGTATAATTAATCTTTAAGGCTATGACTCTTTTTCTCCCTTATTGCCACTCAATGGTTTCATCTACAGTGATGTGGATGCATAGCGTCAAAATCTCATGCAATGTGATCTTAACATGCCTATCTCCAACTAGTCCTCCCTAAACATTAGAGAGATTACACTGAGATACAGGATTTAGAGGATGAATTATAACTTAATACTAAAGAACCAAAAATGTCTACAAAACAATCGAAAATTAATAACTCCCACTGAAACAAAACAACAACCAAAAGTAAGATCCCCATACGAGCATTATACTTATGAAACTGCTCGAGTGCCAATGTTTTATTAAGCAGATCAACAGTAATGAAGTTTGTAATAATGTATTTTTATAAACAACGGTTCGCTCTGAATTCTTTAATTATTTCACAAGAAATTAAATGTCATAATCTGACTTTATCAGTTTACTGTAGTTGGAATGCGCAACAGTTAATTCACTGTCACAAAATAACTATAGCGGTTTATCAACACTTGTTCGCTAAAAGCAACCCCGGACAAAAACTCAGCAATTAGATCCCATGATTTGATACCTCATAACATGTAACAAAATCTACCATCAAGATACATAAATCTATAATTTTATATTCTTCAACACTTCTTATTTAAGTAGATATTATAACTAAAACAAATTTCAACTTATCTTGGCATCCAACCAAAAAAAATCATACTCAACATATAGAATGATTTCAAGCTACTCTGACCTCTGATACGTGACCATGCATCAGTTTGTCCTTAATAAGTACCATGAGTGATGTAGCAAAGAATTTACCAACTGCTCGCTACAAATAAATATATAGATTTTTTTACCAATTCGTTGATTCCACGAATATCGAATTGAAAAAAACACATTTCTAACTTGTGATGGAACACACAAAGTTCAGAAACCAAAAACGAACAAAGAGGTGTTCTCTCTCAAAAACTCAATTTTATTCATCAAATAATCAACCCCCTAAATAAAATACGATCAAGCCTTTATATATATTAGGCCTAATTAAGTTAACACAATATTTGACTCCAAGTAGAATTCCTATTCTAAAAAAAAAATTCAAGTTAATCTAACTATGACACAAAATCTAACAATCTTATCTAATAAATAAGAAACCCTACTCTAACACAAACTTTGATTTGCATCAATGAGACTTGTTTTGTTGCTTTCCAATGATCAAATCATGGGTTGCTCAAACATATCTGCCTAGCATCTTGTATCATATGCAATATTCGGATGTAGACAAACATAATATAGGCTCTTAAGGTTATTAAGTTACTCTTTCTAAACAATCTAGTGAATGAAAGGTTCGTTAATATTGTCGAGTTGTTCTGGTGTTGAAAAATGTCTATAGCACTTGTGGTAATATCAATATATTCTTTTTCAAAACAATTCCCTAATCAAATCTCCTTCCGCAAACACAACATCCCCAAAGAATTAAGCATTTTTTTTACAAATCTTAAAAGCAACTTAATAATGAGAACATAAAAATGTTACCCTATAGATTTTTATTTTAAAAAAAAATCAACTTAATGAGTCAACAATATTTTGGGCCATGACATAGCTGAATTGTCATTAAATCAATTTCTATTTACACCTTGACTACTTTAATAGCCTGTTCGCTTCACCGTCTTAAGTCGAATTAGCCACACTAGACTAGTTAATCCGGTGTTCGCTTGGAGGATTAAATAGGCCACGGGATTAGCTAATGGGCATGAGAGGGGATTAAACAATACCACCAATTTTGGTGGGATTAGCTAATCCCACGTGGGTGGTTATTGGAGATTACCAATTTACCCCTCACATATTTACCAATCTTCACTGAATCACCACTGCTTCACCGAATCACCACTGCTTGCTCGAGAAGGAGAGGAGGAACTGAGGAGGAACCCAATTTCGTCACCAGCGCTGTCGCGAAGAAGAAGACGATCGTGCTTGCGCCGAAATCGAACAGCGACAAACGCGAGAAGGAGAGGAGGAACTGAAGAGGAGGAATTGAAGAGGAGGAACCCTATTTCGTCACCACAGCTGTCGCGAAGAAGAAGACGATTGTGCTTGCGCCGAAATCGAACAGCGAGAAACGCGAGAAGGAGAGGAGGAACTGAAGAGGAGGAACCCTATTTCGTCACCACCGATGTCGCGAAGAAGAAGACGATTGTGCTTGCGCCGAAATCGAACAGCGAGAAACGCGAGAAGGAGAGGAGGAACTGAAGAGGAGGAACCCTATTTCGTCACCACCACTGTCGCGAAGAAGAAGACGATCGACCAACAGCCGAAATCGAACAGCGAGAAACGAGAGAAGGTAAGCTTCGTTCACTGGTATTCTTCTTCAGTTGTGTCATGTCGTTCGATTGGTTTTGTCAATGTATTTAACATGTTTCCCTTATCTTCGTTCACTGTTCTGGTTCTTTTGCTTCACCGTTGTTCCGACCTTTTGGTCACCACAGTTGTTTTAACAAACTACAATTAATATATGAACACACACAATCAAACAAGTTTAATGAAATTTTACTAGCATGGGGTGAATGACAAGCAGTATAGTCCAATGAATTGCATTAATTTTGCAAAATACTGATTTCTATTCAAATGTAGGAGCTTAATTGATCGAAAGATCACATCGATCGGGCTTAAAATATTGCCTATTCGAAGAAGAAGATAGCCATGAATTGCCTATTCGAAGAAGAAGAAAGCCATGAATTGCCTATTCGAAGAAGAAGAAAGCCATGTATTAGATATCGACACGTTTAACAAAGAACACAGTCTGCTTCCAGAAAAAGAAAAAAACTGCATATCCTTTGTACCATGCACAAGCAACAAACACATGGGTCCAGAAGACAATAAAAAATCAGTAAACATATGATTAACAGTCCTGCAGAGGCAACATCCTCTTCATATAATTTCACTATCTAGCAAGTATCTTGCTATTAGCCCAGCTAATTTTGATTTTCCCAAACCTGTAAATCAAGCAATCTATCATCAATATAGTTTCAACCTTATGCATTGAGTTTCATATATCCTATCTCAAGTACCAAATCATTCTACACACATTAAAGCATGGCATGTAAATTAAGCAATCTATCATCAATAATATTGATATAGCATCTACTGTTAACAAAATTCACCAATATTAATATATCGAAATTGATTAAATTCCATTCCACAGTGCTAAAGCGATGAGAGGAGCATTAGAAAACAACTTTAAGAACAACTCAAAATTTTGATCCTTAAAGAACAAAAAGACATGCAAAGATTATCAAGCCTTCCAAAGAAAATGAACTCCTTCATAGCACCACCAAGAACACTCGGTTGAGTATCACAAGCTTGTAACTCAAAATCACATATATCATCTGGTTCACAGCCTGCTTCAGATGCAAGCAACTGAAATAAAGAAGAAATGGAATTTAATCAAGAAGTTGGGGATTTGTATCCAGAATTTTGAGTTGTTCACAGCCTGTTATCCCCATCGGGCATTTGTATCCAGAAGATCTGGTTCACATCTTCTTGATTAAATTTCATCTGGTTCACAGCCTGAACAACTCAAAATTCTGAAACCAATCTTCTTGATTAAATTTCATAGACTGTTATCCCCAACTCCTCGTTCAAGTAAAGCCCGATGGGGTGGGTGAGTTGGAGTTTCTAGACTTTACTACGGAGGCTTTCTGGATACAAATGCACCATGTTCCCCTGGAGTGCATGACTGAGAATATGGTGGAGTATTTGGGAAACAAGATTAGGGAGGACTATGAAGCCATTGCAGGTTGGATTTAACATAGCAGTAGCTCACCAACAACACAGCAGCTCACCAACAAGAACACAGCAGTAGCTCACCAACAACAACACAAACCCCAACAACACAACAAATCATTCAACAACCATATGTAGGTAAAGAGAGTCATCATTGATCAAGTTAAACTTACCTCGGATGAAAGAGACACCTTCACTACGAATGCGTGATGAAGAACACTGCACTAGCAGCAGATTGAGCTCGCGATGGAAGGAAGGAAGAAGGGGATGAACGCGTGAAAATGAGGTGAGGAGGTCGCGATGGAACGACAACAGAAGGGGATGAACGCGTGAAAATGAGGTGTGGAGGTGTTACTTATGCAAGGGTATTTTGGTAAATGTACCATTACAACCACATTTAATCCCAACTTTAAAACTCTCAACCAAACAAGATACACAAATGGGACTAAACCATCTAAACCCATGTGTTAGTCCCATCACAAATTAATCCCATGACCTTAGGACTCGCTAAAATGTGAAGCGAACAAGCCATAAGTGCAAGAATTAATTAGATAAGGCAACAATATCTATTAAGCAAAAATTAACCTAAATTGATGAAGAAAAGAACCAACTAATTTTTAATCATGAAATACACCAAGATTTCCTTTCCATACACACTCGAATATCAAAATTTAGATGATGCATCAAATGTTGCACAACGACTTGGAGCTGCAAGCCACATGAATCCCAAGGCGAACGCCAGTGACCTCCTAAGATCACAAACAGCAAAAAAGACCCAGAATGGGGACTTTGAGGAGAACACTTATTTGCCTAAGTTAGATTGGAAGATGGAGGCGTTTCATTTATAGTAGAGAGCATACCTTTTCCTTCGACGTCCAATCTATTAATATAGACTATGGTTTACCCTTGTTATTTCCAATCCGAATCCTTGTGTTATTTGTTGCTTTTGGTAAGATTTTCTACCCATTTGAATTTATCAAATTTCCCTAAAAATCTGGGGAATCCTCAAAATTAGGAGATCTTCCTTATCATATCAATATGAAATTTGGGCATATCTTAAGGCCTCCTCGAAATGTGCTTACATGAATCTCGAGGTGAATTAAAATCTGGGCAAATCTTAAAGACTTCTCGAGATGTGCTTTCACAAATTTCAAGGTGAATTACAATCTATATTATACTATATGCCCCCTACTCTTGCACAAAAAATTAATTTTTGTGGAGTACATATGTATTTGTTTTTTTTTTTTTTTTTTGCACTATTTGTAAAGGAGGCCTATGTTGTACACTATGTGCGCTACATAGCCGGTCCCAAGTCCGGATAACGGAGGAAGACTCTGACGCCCATTTTTCGGTATGAAAAATGGGTAAGGGAAGTCCCAAACTCATTTTTCATACCCGAAAAGTGGGGGAGGGAGGCCCCAAGCTCATTTTCCATTCTTCAAAAATGGAGGGTTGCGATAGGTTGACAACCAGCGTAAAACTTGTCACTTTTCATGAAATGGATCAAACATATATAAACGTTGGGGCGTTCCCACCCAGCGACGCGCTGCATCGGAGCTCGGGTGTAGTGAGAAATGAGCAAGGGTGTGTTTCACATCGCCGCCTGGGTGTGAAGAAAAATGAGCAAGGGTCCCACACATAGGATGTGTGTGGGTAAAGAAGCTAGTCCTTCACATCGTCGCCCGGATGTGAAGAAAAATGAGCAAGGGTTACCACTCAAAGGACGGATGTGGGTAAAGAAGCTAGTTCAAAACAAACACGAAAACAAAAACAAAATCATAGATACGGATACTAGATCTTTTAGACAAAATAGAAATAGAAAAGGAAAACAAACACGAATGGGAGAAAAAATTCGTTTAGGAACATGGAACATAGGAACACTAACAGGTAAGTCAATAGAATTAGTAGATACTATGATTAGAAGGAGAGTCAACATTGCTTGCCTCCAAGAGACAAAATGGGTAGGAGAAAAGAGTAGAGAAATAGGAAGCACAAGTTTAAATTGTGGTACACCGGTATAGATAGAAAATGCAATGGAGTAGGAATTGTGGTGGATAATGATTATAAGGATAAGGTCGTAGAGTTAAGAGAATGGGGGACAAATTGATTCAAGTTAAATTAATTATTGGAGACGAAAAAATTAACATACTTAGCGCCTAAGCACCACAAGTAGGATTAAGCGAGAGCATCAAATGCAAGTTTTGGGACGATATGGATGTATTTATGCAAAACATACCATTAGATGAAAATGTTTTGTTGAAGGAGATTTAAATGGGCATGTCAGGGCAAGTAACGATGGATTTGAGAGAGTTCATGGAGGTTTTAGTTACGGTAATAGAAATGAAGAAGGAGAATCAATCTTAGAATTTACTTCAGCATACAATTTTGTCTTAGCAAATACTAGTTTTAGGAAGGGGGAGTCGCATATAATTACTTTTAGTAGTGGTCACAACAAGAGTCAAATAGATTTTCTTCTAACAAGAAAAATAGATAGAAAAATATGTAGAGACTGCAAAGTAATGCCTGGTGAAGCGCTTACTACCCAACATAAGTTAGTAGTACTTGATATTAAGCTAAAACGACGACATATGAATAAAAGAGTTAGTGACCCTAGAATAAAGTGGTGGAACCTAAAAAATAGTAAACAAGTAGAGTTTAGAGAAAAACTACTAAAGGAAAATGTTTGGAATCTTGACTTAGATGTTAATACAATGTGGCTAGAAACGACTAGTTGCATAAGGAGAGTGAGATCAAACGTATTAGGTATATCCAAAGGCTTGGGACCACCAAAGAAGGAAACATGGTGGTGGAACGAGGATGTCTAATGAACAATTAAGATTAAAAGAGAGATGTATAGGAAAATACCTAAGTGTCAAGATGAAGATGCATACAATTAATATAGAGCAGCTAGAAAACAAGCTAAAAAAGTAGCTAGTCAACAACAACAACAACAACAACAACAACAACAACAACAACAACAACAACAACAACAACAACAACATAGCATCAGTCCCAAATTAACTGGGGTCGGCTACATGGATCAAACTTTTCCATTGTGCTCGATTAAGTGCAATTAAAAAAGTAGTTAGTTAAGCTAAAACAAATTTCATGGAAGATCTATATACAAGGTTGGGTAATAGAGATGGAGAAAAAAAAAAAAATATATATATATATATAGGCTAGCCAAATTAAGAGATAAAAAGAAACAAGACCTAAGTCATGTAAGATGTATTAAGGATGAAAATCAAAATGTTTTAACCCGTGAGGAGAGATGGAGAAGTTACTTTGATAATTTATTTAATGATGGCCAAGTTGATACTACAATAGATAAAAACTCACACCAAGAAAGAAATGTAAACTATACACGCAATATAAGAATTATAGAAGTTAAAAAGGCATTGAAAAAAATGAAAATAGGGAAAGCATGTGGCCCATATGAAATACCCATAGAGGTTTGGAAATGCTTAGGAAAAATTGGATTGACTTGGTTAACAAAACTTTTCAATAAAATTCTAAAATCAAAACGGATGTCAATGGATTGGAGAAGAAGCACGCTTGTGTCAATCTTCAAAAACAAAGGAGACATTCAAAGTTGCTCAAACTACCGGGGAATTGAACTTATGAGTCACACTATGAAACTTTGGGAGAGGATAATTGATAATAGGCTAAGGAGAGAAACAAAAATATCAGAGAACCAATTTGGCTTCATGCCTGGGAAGTCAACTATGGAGCCGATTTTCCTTGTAAGACGATTGTTAGAAAAATATAGAGAAAAGAAAAAAAATCTTCATATGGTATTCGTAGATTTAGAAAAAACATATGATAGGGTCCCTAGAGATGTTCTTTGGTGGGTTCTAAAAAGAAAAGGAGTGCATGCTAGATACATAGACACTATTAAAGATATGTATGATGGAGTAGTAACGAGTATAAAGACATTTGGAAGGGCTACAAAAGAATTCTCCATTACGATAGGACTACATCAAGGATCGACTTTAAGTCCATATCTATTTACTTTAGTTATGGATGAACTAACTAGGCATATTCAAGAGGATATACCATGGTGTATGGTGTATGCTATTTGCAGATGATATTGTCTTAGTGGATGAAACAAAAATGGAATGAATAGGAAACTAGAACTCTGGAGGAATATATTAGAATCTAAAGGTTTTAAGTTGAGTACGACGAAAACTGAATACATGCACTGTGAATTTAGAAACACTAGACATCGAGATGATGGAGTGGTAAAATTAGGGAAAGTAGAAGTTCCTAAGGTGAACCACTTTAGATACCTAGGATCAATCATATAAAATGATAGTAATATTGGGAATGATGTCACACGTAGAATTCAAGCTAGATGGAAGAAATGGCGGAGTGCAACAGGGGTGATTTGTGATCGAAATGTTCTTACTAAGTTAAAAGAAAAATTTTATAGGACCGCAATTAAGCTAGCTATGCTCTATGGTAGTGAATGTTGGGCGGTAAAGCAACAACAATTACATAAAATGAACGTAGCAGAAATGACGATGCTTAGGTGGATGTGTGGCAAAACTCGTAAAGATAGAATAAGAAATATAGAAATTCAAAGACAAGTAGGAGTAGCACCAATTGATACAAAGATTAGGGAAATGCGGTTGCGGTGGTTTGGTCACTTGCAAAGACGGCCTACAAATGCCCTCACTGGAAAACTTGACTCAATAGAAACTGTAGAAATTCGAAAAGGTAGGGGTAGACCAAAGTTAGCATGGGATGCATTAATTAGGAGGGATTTGAATGGTTTGGAAAGCTCACCATTAATTGCACTTAATCGAACACAATGGAAAAGTTTGATCCATGTAGCCGACCCCAATTAATTTGGGACTGAGGCTATGTTGTTGTTGTTGTTGTTTGCATTATTTATAAAGCCTAAGAATACCTCTTTATCTTGTTGGTACTATTCATAAAACCTAAGAATACAACTTCGACAATATTCAAGTGTTGCACATCTCGAGGCGCATCTGATGGCTTAACTTAGCTACTTTCGTAGAAAAAAACAAAAAGCTTCTTTGGCTTTTTACTATTCATCAAGCCTAAGAACTTGGATATTCATCAAGCCTAAGGACAAATCTTTGGCACCATTTAAGTATTGCGCATCTCAAGGCGCATTCGACGGTCTAACTTGGATAGAGCAAAAAAGCCAAAGAGAAGTCCTTAGGCTTGGTGAATAGTAACAAGCCAAAGAGATGTTCCTAGGCTTAATGAATATTAACAACCCAAAGAACCTCTTTGTCTTTTTCTATTGTAGTAGCCAAGTTAGGCTATCGGACGTGCCTCAAGATGTTCAACACTTGAATAATGCCAAAAAGTGAAAGAGGAGTCCTCAAACTTGAAAAAAGAAAATCAAAGGAGACGAAAATGAGGAGATTGAAGACAAGGAGATTACACTTAAAAGACCAATGGTGGAGTTTTCCAATGCTTCTTTGTTTTTTAATATTTGCTTTCTTTAAGAGGTTGAAAGAAACCTTGACTATGACTATTTCTTTCTTTATATTCCAAATTACCTCACTAGGTTTAGTGAAGTAGTTTAGAGGGATGTTTTAGATTTCTTGTTGAATACTTGATGTTTCTTTGATAAACTCTTGATTTCTAGTTGTGTTTTATGCCTATTTTTTAACACTTTTAATTTGATTGGCCACTTTATTAAATAATTTTGCAGTTGTAACACATTCAAGAGAGGAATTGTTGGTAAATCATAGGCATAATTCTATTGATTGGGACTATGATAGGAATATACCTGGTGATTTAAGAAGTCTTCGAAGGATTCATGAAATTTGAATAGTCTTGCATGTTGAAATTGACATAGGAATATAGCATAATTTGTATGTTTAGATATTTCTAGATGATTTATGGAGAGCTTTTCAAGCTCTCCATTCTCCACAAAGTGGTTAACAGTCTCAAACAAACCTCTAGATGAATTCACAACATCCTAGATTCACATCTCATTGATACCTATCTCTGTGAATTTTTCTTTTATAGATAGTTTAGGAGTTAAATTTAATTCTCGTCTATCTTATGTTAAGGTTCTTGTTATTTGTTGGATCGGTATGACTTATTATGATAGGATAACTTAATGCATTTGTCATGAGTAGCATGGGCCCTATACAAAGATTACGTACGCCAATAGGTTTCCAAACATTATCTGTGATTTTGACATTACTAGTGCTTAATAAGTTAAGCTCTGTGGGACGACCTTGTTCTCACTGCTGCTATAATTTGACCGCGTCCACTTGCTTTCAAGAACAGTATTCAATCCATAAAGTGAGAAAACCAATGTAATACTCCTATATGCACAAATTTCCTTCAGTGTAATTTGCAATGTCATGTTCTAGGTGAGCGCGTAGCCGAACGTTTCTGATATTGATGGTAAGTTTTCTTGAGATAATCCCACAAAGCTTTTGATGTCTTACAACTAAAAGGCTGCAGATTGATAGCAACGGTTTGTTCCATGTTTAGCAATAACCAACTTCTGATTCATGCATCTTTGGCTACCCATCAACGACCTAGGTTGTATCGGTTGGCTGCACAGTGGTGCCATCTATGTGTCCCCAACATAATTCCTTCCCTCGAACATAAATCTAGAATTGAAACTTGAAAGTGATCCAACAACTATATCGCACAACAGTTTTACACAAGATACCCTTTTTCCAAGAACCAACCAAAATTAATACTCGCAGAGAAAATCATGACGAACAATGAGAGTCCCTGATACCACAACATAACATAGGAAATAATGAAACACAAGACAAAATTTTGTGTCTTTGTTTGGATGCCCAAAGCTATCTCTTCCTTCAATACATAGAAAATATACAGCACATCAGATCCCTTAATAACAGCTATAGTATCTCCAAATCACAGCAGAATATCCTAATCAAGATATAGTATATATTTATAAAAATATGTAATACAACTATAATATCTAGCCAATTACCATTGACAATTTCTAATATTTCACATATCAGAAGTCAGGACAATCTCATGTAGATTCAAAAGAATTGCAAGCAGAGGAGGCAAATGGTTCAAGTTTTAAGTCAAATCAACTTGCAAGTTCAGAAGGATATTCTTAGTGTAGACGAACGTAACAACAATGAGCAGCAACTTTAGAAAAAAAAAAAAAAAAAGAGAAAATGAATACCTTAAGCTATGTTTAGAAAGGATCTAAAATCTAAAAAAACCTGCATACTTTTGACGAAACCTTGTATTCTTGGCTTTGGATACCATAAAAATAAGGGATTCCTGTTCGTTTAACACGAAGCAAAATTTTAAAATTGTTCTCTGATTCAAAGCCAAGAATACAACAGTAAACATGGGCTTGGAAAGAAAGAGATTTTTACTGTTTTACACGTTTCCAAGCCAAAGAAACTGTTTTTTAAGATTCCAAACCTGATGCAGCTCCAAAATTATTTTTGAATTTAGATAGGAAAATGCAGCTCCAATATAAAAAGCAATCACAAAATATATCTATACATGAAGGAAAAAGAGCAGTAATAGTTCATTACCATTGAAAGAAAATCATCCTCTGACAGTGAATCCATAATAGTGCACCTTTTACTAGACAATTGCCAATCATTAGTTGGGCGCAGCATACCCCTGTAACTTAGCTGATAAGTAGAATTTCTATGCAACAACAATGTTTCCAATACTATCCATTAGACCCCTAAGTGTAGCTTACTAACTTTCATGGTTTCAAAAATCGACAAACTTCGCCGAAGTTCGGGCGAAGTTTGTTGATGTTGAGGTAAGCGAAGCAAAGTTCAAGGGCAGTTGAAAAATTGCAAAACTTCGACTAAACTTCGGCTAACTTCGACCGAACTTCGAAAACTTCGATGAAAGTTCATAAAACATGAAGTAAAATTGTTATGTTTCGTGGAAGTTGAACAAACTTCGATTAAAACTTCGACGGAAACTTCGGAAACTTCGATGGAAGTTGATAAAACCATATTTATGCATTATTGTTGCATGATTAAGTATATTCCTAGCATCTTGAAGAAGAAACTTGAGTTTTCTATCTTTAAAGTGAAATTCCGTAAACTTCCATACACCGACGAATTTTTGTCAAACTTCCATCGTCGAAGTTAACTTCCTCAAATTAATTCCGAATTTTAAGTGAGCGAAATCATAGGCGAAGTAGAAGTTTCGAACCTTGCTAACTTTTTCTGAATGGATCCTGCAGTAAATTTGCGATTTTGTACTTGAATATCACTAGTGTGAGGCTGTCCTACATTTTGGTACAGCAAAGAAGGATGTAACCATTCTACATGTGATGGAAGTGTGGTATGAGCATATCCTTCTGGAGACTCCACGCAAGGTTTTCCGAGAAGCTCATCCATAAAGTTATTGCTGCGTCAAATCATAAGGCTTTTTTTTTAATTATAAAATAAAAAATAGTAAAATAAATGTGGAAGAAAAAGCACGGACATCATATCCGCACCTTTTCCTCGTTGAATTGACATTGGAATTTCCATCAATTAGATCACAAAGAGCCTCACCAATCTCTGGAGACAACTCCTGGAAAAAAGCATGTTAATCACCGTCACATATTCAAAAATTTGCTCCTCGAGCCACTAATCCAAAAAAACAAAAAATAAAAAAATAAAGGAAGGAGTAGGAATACCTGGCAGTCTCTACTAATTTTAACTGGCTTGTAGTCATTTAACGGATTCTTAAGATGAAGTGTCTTCTGAAAAGGCAAATTATTCAATTGCAACCATTTAACTTTAAAAGTAGATCCCCATGGATTGCTTCCACCAGACAACCCAGTCCAGACGTTATCACGCCTCCAACCAACAGAAGACATCATTTGGGCGTATCCTTGGAAAAAACCACTCATGTTGACACTAAATATTAGAATCACTCTCTCTGAATTCTACAGAGACAATAATTATTCCATTAGTAACAAATAGGAAATGCACCAATTTGAGATGTAGTAAGATCTAAACTCTTACATGAAAGGCTTCCTCCAAAATGTGTTCGTTCATAACTTGTGTGGCCCATATTCCCTTTTCAATTGAAAGTTGAATATTCTGATGGTTCAAACTTTTAATGACAAAATATCTTGTTCCATGTTGTTTATGTACATCCTCACCATCCAAATTCTCAACCGAGTAGAAGAATATACTTGTTCTTGAACTCCATGTTCATAGCACCTCTCCTGTTTCCCGCAACTTGTGCTCCCTAACGAAGGAAAGTTTTAACCTTATGTTATAATAGTTTTTCTAATCCAGATTAGCAAAAGCAATGTCAATAACATGTAGGGACTAAACTAGTTGTGTAAAAAACATTAAGGGCATCCATCATTGTAACCATTGCAGCGTTTAGTTTTATATCGATAATCAAATAACTAGGAAAAATCAAATTCTCATTCTAATATAGTTTTCTATAGTAACAATCTTTAAACTAGAAGCACCAATTAATCAGAAAGGTTTGGTTTTCACAGCACAATTGAAGACCTGAACAATATAAATTGTTCAACGAATCCAGAGTTCCCTCAATAAATCACATTCACAATTTCCTGGAAATAGTGTTACAAATCTGTCCTAGCATACAGGCTGAGACAAGAAATATAATAACTAAGGGTGTGTTTGATAGCAAAGAAAATGAAAAAAATCATAGAAAATTGTCTACTTTTTTTGTGTAACCGTTTTTTCCATTGTTTGATAGGTTTGTAACTGCACTAAGAAAAAAAATCACATTCCCCTATTTTCCTCATTTATTTTCTCATCTTTTAGCATGGAAAATTGAAAATCTCTTCATCTCTCTCACGAACTGATCATTTCTTCTACCCAAACAAACTTGGCGTTTGCTATTATTTTGCGGATATACATTCTTTCTTTCTCTCTTCATATCCGGCATCGTCACCAACATCATCGTCGAGCCGCCTGACATCGACGATGATTTAGATGCGCACCCACATTGAACCATAAAAGAAATTTTTTTCTCGTGCAATCAAACAACTATGAGAAAATTTTCTTTATAAAATTCTCTCAAGAAGATTTGCTAAAAAAAAAGTTTTTTCTCATTGAAGATTTTTTTTGCTATCAAACACACCCTAAATGTGAAAAGAAGACAATGTTAATGGAGTTTCTAGAATTATTTGTAGCATGTTTCAACTGAATGGCTTACGATTCTCTCCTTGGAGATTCACTTAAAAATTCTTAAACGAGAATGCACTCAATATTTCCATCCAAATGCCCCATAATTACATCAACATAGAAAACAATGAGGTTTTCTTCAGGCATTTGTATTGAGTTGCAGATTCAGTCATTGACATGCATTCATGGAAAATTTTTCTTTTTCAAAATGATTTCTTCAGTTTGGACGTGAAAATCTACTAATGACCTGAAACAACAATCAGGCATTTCGCCTAATCATTTAGTAAGGCTTTTCTCTAGAGAGCTAAGGAGAAAAAAAAAAAAAAAAAAAAAAAATTACTATGCAAACATACTGCTGCAACTTTTATTCATTAAACTAACGTGCCTAATGAGAAAAAAAAGAGTGTGCTAAGATGAGAGATTCAGATTTTCCTTTCAAGTCCAATTTCAAAGAAAAGGAAGAAGGGAAGGCTAGCCACTGCAAACAAGGATGTGCATGATTAAATGAGAACATAAAAATTAATATAAAAAAAAACACACACACACACACACACACAAAAGAACAGCTATACATTCCAAAGACTATCACCAACCTAAAAAAAAAAAAAAAAAAATAAAAGCCATTTAAACTAATTACTTGGATCGTCAAAATTCTCAATATCATTTTTGCATCTAGTGAGAGATGAATCAACCATGGAAGTAGTTTCTTTAGAAGCGTCAGATGACAAATCCCTAGTTACATCCTGTATCAAGGAGAAAAACAATAATTCCGTTACAAGCTTAGCATATGACGTGAGATCACTGATGATAGAACTTTGAATGCTAGATTTTATTATCCTACAATCACTACACCAATCCAAAGATCTAAGATAAACAAGCAACCCTGATACAACAACAATAACATAGCCTCAATCCCAAAGTAATTGGGGATAAACAAGCAACCGTGATATCAATGCATAAAGAAGACACCAAATGCTTCCCATTGTTTGTCAGAAGAAGAGTCAGTAAACTCACTCACAAGTCATCAAAAAGTCAGAACCGGTGAACACACTCAGATAGGTGCGGATTTTATAGACATATGAATAATAAGTTTATCCTAACACTGTATGGAGTACATATGCAAGCATCCTGACAATCATCTAGATAGATCTGTCAGATATGGCAATAACGACTACTATTCATATCTCATTAAGTTAAATTCATCTTGATTAGCATCAGTTTTAGAAGAACTGTGGCACCCAGTTATTCAAAAGATCATACATGGCTTGGTGAATAGATTTCATATCCAAGAGAACCAATAATGAAGTTGCCAACTAGGGGAAAAATTGATCAAAGATTTCTATTTATCATCACCTTGTTTGTGGTCTCGTGGAAGACTTGGCATATTGAAGAATACAACCCAATTGTGGATCTATGGTGTTCTATAAGATCTTATCAAGCATATTTCTATTTGTGTCGATCTCTACAATGAGCTTATTGAACGATACTTATTCGAGGTGCTCGAATTCTTTCTTCTTCTTCTTTTTTTCCTGACTCTCCGAACTTGGGAGTCTGGGCACTATGTCTTTCATTTTGCATCAGGCATTCAACAAGTTGTACCCTAAACATATGGGTCTGAATTTTTAACACAAAAGACATGTCCTAAACTTGTTGGCTTAGAAAACTTATTTTCTTTCTTGGGATATAAGCCACATACATATTCAACTTAAACCTCTCATACATCATTTAGAAAGAATATGAATTAATTCAAGATCAAAGATATGAAGATTAGACATGCAGTGCAATATATCTTTCTTCCATCCTTTTGTAGAGATCCTCTATGCTTTTGAGCAAGCACTGCTCTTATGGAAACCTAGCATTCCTTTCAATGCTAATCCTGAAGAATCTAAGGCTGGATCAAACTAAGAGATGTGGCCTCTTAAGTAAAAAATAATGTATTTTCAGCTAAACTATTATTTTAAAACCAACTTATAAATACATTGTGATTTATAGTTGTTATGGCATTTTTTATGCTAATTATATTATAAGTTTTATAACTTTATCTTATCTTTACAACTTTAAACATTTTCTTTTCTTTTTCTTTTGCTTATAAAATTATGGACCGCTTCTCAGCTAGCCTAATAGGCAAATATATCCTAACATTTGCCTCATACTGCAAATGTACCCCAAAGTTTCAAGTTTGGTGTAAAAACTCTAAATTTTCATTTGATATCAAATCTATCCAAATGGCTAGATTTACACCACGTTGTATGTCAAGTTAATAGGAGCTTATTTAGTGTAACCGAACTATCAAGTGTTATCATCTAAGTCTCCTTTTCAACATCTAAACTGAAGCACAAGAAAAGACACCAAAACCCAAAAAACAACAAAAACAAAACACAAAAACAAAGAATCCTCAATCTCAATCTATTAAAAGAAAACCACTGAAACTCCACGATCACAAGAACACAATCTTCCAAAATCAACTTTAGGTGCGCATAAGTTTTGGGTTTCAAACAAAACAAATATACAAATTCCGGTGGTTTTGTATTGAGCTCTAGCTTGTCGATTGTTTATTTTCTCAATATTCTCATTAGTCCATCAATTAAATAGTATTTTGAATTTTCCTAAACCCTATTGCAGATATGCAAGAAGTGAGACGTGCAATTCAAACACTCAATGTAATATGATACATATTGCATATATGCCACTCAATAGAATTGTTCCACCAAATACATTTTGGTGGAGCCCGATTTTGATGAGTAATTTTGATGTTACTCCATTTCATCTTCGATTTTGGTGTTACTTATGGTTCAAGGAGAAGAGGTAATGAATTGGGCCTTTTGATTTGAGGGAAAACAATTTGTCCCTTTGATTTCCTTCTTTTTGCAGGTTTTTTGATAGGGGGTGACAAAATGAGTTGGCGTGCCGTATTCATGTCAACCTGTTTATAACACTACATAAGCTCAACCCTAACACTAACCCGTTTATTTTTTGTATTATTGTGTCAACCCATCAAACCCGTTTATTTAATATTTTATTTAATTTATTATTTTATAATTTGATACATGTTATATAAAATATAAAATTCTTTTCAAAATAACACCTTATTCTAATATCTAATTCAAATGACTATTGAAACTAAGCAAATTATTTTTTTCTAAACAATAATAACTCTTTACTATGTTATTAGAACTTCTAAAATTGTAATTCTTCCATTAATATATTAAAATAATAACAAACATACATTATATTATTTTTTAAAATGAGTTAAATGAGTCATAAATGGGTTATTGTGTTTAGTCGTGTCAACTCGTTTACGACACTGACCCGTATAAGCTCAACATTAACCCGCTAATATTCTGTGTTGTTGTAAGAGGGTGAGGGTGAGAGTTCGAGCCCCATAGCGGGCAAGAAAACTTGATTTCTTTCTTATCAAAAAAAAAATCCCATTTTAGCCATGTCGTGTTATCGTGTCATGACTCATTTTGCCACCCTATTTTTTGACTTCGAGATTTGGCGATGACTTGAATGGGTACTATAACGGCTCCCTTAAACAATGAAACGCTCTGTTAGTTGGAACACGACGAATTGGTGTGAATCTAGCACTTAATACAGATTTTGATATCAAATGAAACTTAGAGGGCCTTTGGCCAAACTTAGAACGTTAGGATAGAAATGAGGCAAGGGTTAGGATATAATTGTCTATTTGGCCTTTCTCGGTAGTGTGATTTGTCCTAATACTGAGACCGTGTTAAGCTTCTCTACATTGTTTCAATTTTACTTGACGTCTCTTGGATAAAAAAGTAAAAATTACATAACTTTTTGTTGACAAATAAGGCATGAGCAAGTTTTTAACTAAAACAATTTATTACAAAACAAATCTTTGATTCTCGATTTAAGAAACCTTATTTTTATTTTCGACGCCCTGCTATTTGATAACCACGAAGCATAATTCTATTGCATCTTAATCATAATACAAACAACAAAAGGTTTGAATCAAAAGTTCTTTTGTGTTCCTATAGCATAATTCACCAAAGTTCTTCAAAGAATGTCCTAGGTTAGAATTGAGTTTTACACTCAATCCCAAACCACACCATTAGAGACTTGATTGTATCCTAAAGGCAAGTTTCAATTATCTCATTGTGTATTCGCAGTATCGACCACAAGGGAGAAGTCTCATCTAAAAGAGAGCAATCACATGTCTTCAAGTCTCTGTTTGGAATTCCAAGTTTGTTTTGTTTTTTCCATCCGAATAATTTTGTCCCAACAATTCTTACATTTGAAATTTGAAAAATGTTACCACATCTCTTGTAGTTGGAAAAGAAAATAATAACTAGCCATTCTTTATTACATTGTACAATACCACACATAGAAGCCTTCGTGAATTCAGATTATCTAACAACAAAAGACAGATTTCCAATATGAATTCTTTAAAAATAATAAAGTGAAACCAACATTTGAAATTTGAAAATTTAATAATAGTAGTCTATCGAACTTCTTTTGGAATTATGTTTCAATCTCTAAATTAGTTCCTCATAAAAAAAGAGAAAAATCCCAACAACTTGGCATTTTGTAAAAGTTCCAACTTGAAAACAAGAAAACATAACAGGGAACCTTCATCTTCGCATATTTATTAAGTACACCATATATACAATACCAAGTAAAGGTTTTCCCAACAACTAATGCAGTCAACATGAATTCCAGGACTCTCATCTATAACAACTGTTATTTACCATTTTTCAATGTAAATATTTGTTAATCATTATATTATAGGTCTTCTTGTTCTTCAATATGATAAGTCTCCTGTTATCACTTATGAGCAAAGGCACAAAATGGTAGGGACGAAAAGCACAAACGAAACCACCGTAGGAGAGTTAGAAGCTACATGGCTAAAGGTCATTAGCATCAAGAATATCAACAGTTAGGCATGGCACAATTCACTTATATGCAAGTATAAGAGACAACGAAAGACTCTTGAAATTCTTGCTTATTGTTGTTCTTAATTTTTTTTTTCTTAGTCTATAATTTTCTTTTGGTAAGATCTTTGTATTATATAATATTAAGTATGCTTAGGTGGTTAAGTAGGCGTAAGAAAACATAAATAACTTAATTTACATGTTAAGTGATCTAAACAACACATGATGGCAAAATTGGAAAGAACAAAAGAGATGGACTTAATATAGGTCATTGAGATGGTCCTAGCACTTAAAATGGTTAGATGAGATGAAGGGCCTTGATTTGGTCACTTAATTCTAGTCTCCTAACCTATATATACAGTCCTAATCCACTCTTTTACATGAATTGAAATGCTTTTGAAATTGAAAATGGTTTTGATGGTTTGCGAGATGGTATGGATTCCTTGATTTGATTTTGGTTTAGGGAATCACGCTACTCCTCTTTGACACTGATTTGAACAAGAAATCAAGGGTTTGATGTGGTTTTTAAATGGTTTAACATCAATTTCGGATTTCACCATGTTTTGTACAAAAACTAGGGTTTGTGACTTCGATTTCAATCAAATCTCGTTTGTAATGGCTATTGATGGTTGGGATTGATGGAATACATGATATTGGACTATTGAGTATGTATTTGAAGCCCAAAAGGAGTGGTAATCGATCGGGCAGCCGGGAGAGAGGGAAACCATAATATATGGGCTTCCTCTGACGGCGTCGGATGCACAAACACAGTGGCTCTGGCGCCTCCGTGGCGTCGTGTTTGTAAAACACATAGCGTCCCGACGACATCACACACTGTTAAAAGTTGTTAAAAACAAGATTTTTCACCGATTGGTTTCTCGTACGTGCTTTGAGGTTTCTTCAAGATTTCTAACGTCAGGACAAGGTCCGAGGCGGTGGTAACTGACCCTGAAAAGCGTGACATTAATTCGAAAGGGATTAACAATGTTCTCAAGTCTTAAAAACATTTGAACAACGTATCTCGAACAAACTTGCTAATGATAATGTACAACCTATACCAATGTAGACACTCAAGGAGGACATGTCAAACTTTTCGGAGTTAAGGAAGTTTGGATAGGAAAGCAACATTGAGGTAAGTGGGGGTCGCTTTATTATCAATCATGTCATGCTATTAGTTACTAAGTTTCACGATAGCAATTGTTTATACTTGCTTGGAATCTATCTTGATGATCTTCAATTACTGCTTTTTAACTTGTCCCTTTTGAGCTCTCTATTTTATGAAGGCATTTGGAGTTGAATGATGAATGCATGCTTATACAATTCGGACTGAAGGATTGGAAGCCACCGGTACCTTCCTCCATGATTATTATGGCTCCCTATTACTAGCTCACGTACTGTAGCGATGGGATGACCATTATGACTCCACGTTATTGCCTTACATACTATAGTGGTGGGAATGTCATTATGTTTATTTTTCACGGGGACCGCATACAGTGGCGGTGGGACTCGAGGGTTATTTATATCAAGTTTCCACTTCTTTTGATTAAATGGAGTTCGTGGTCTTCGAAAATCTTTGTTTATGTTATCATGTTTGGGCAATGTTTATTTTATCTTGCATTATATAGTATGCTTGCTTATTATGACTTGAAATGCCTGAAATGATAATAGGTTTCATAAAGAACAATTATTGCATGTTAGTTATTATGCACTAAGTATTACTTGGATGATTGATGGTAAAGCGATCCACCGCTTTGCTGAGCCCGTTGATTTTATTGCTCACCACTATTTCTTTCCTCCAAGTACTTCAGCTGCTGCTGAGGATAAAGGAAAAGGAAAGGCCATAGTGTAGAGGCTCTTTTCTTGTGTTGCAAGGTTGAGATACTTTTATGAGTTTTATCTATTATGTTTTGATCTCATTATGTATTAAAACAAGGTTTCACATGGGTAGTTGTATTTTGTGCCCATACACTATTGTTTAGTTAGTTTGTAAGACCTCTACTTTAATTTCATAGCTTGGTTAGGCATTTGAAGGCTTTTATTTTTGCACCTTTACGTGCCTTAGTTGTCTATGTGTAGAATTTCTTGCTATGTTTCCGCAGGTTAAGGCTTACCGAGTCATCGCCCTACTCACTGGGTTATCTCGAGGGGTTTGGCGATGGTTTGGGTTAGGTGACTCGGGTCCGCAGGGACTTGGGTCCGCAGGGACTCGGGTCGTCATAATCTTAGTCTGTGATTCAACCTATAAGTAAATTCTTCTACAGAAACTGTAAACTTTCTAAATGCAAAAAAATTACATTGTTTGATTGTTCTCACTAATCGTTATCGTGCTCTGATTAACAACTAAACCCATGAAAGACCACTAAGCACAACACACTGTACAACCTAATTTAGTTGTCGATAAACCATAGGCGCGAGGTACAACCATAAAATATAAACAACAGTCAAAGAACTGATACAACTAGAATTTCAGCATGGTAAATGTTTTTTGCATAATTGAAGTTAATATCTTGTCATTTGTTCAAATGGTGTCAGCTTCTATCATAGAAAAATGGTACATGTTTATCTTCTTGCTTAATATTAATTTAGATCAAAAAATGGGAAAGATCGTTGTGACATTTGTCACTTTTGATGACAACTACATCTTAATTATCAAATATATCAAAACTTGAAAGAAGCATGCCCAAGAGGATCGATGTTGTTTGTTTTCAAAAGCCTAAGGAAAAAGATATGTGCAGTTGTGTAAATATAGAGTTTACAAGGCATTGCATAAGAATTTCTCTAGCACCGTTTCGCTTAACTGGAGCTAATAACGTAGGCATGGCCTTCAAGCCTTACCAACATTGCATTTCAAGTACCCAGTCACGGACTCGCAAACTCATATGAATTGTCAGACCAATAAAAATCATGCGCAAGATTTTATTTTCATCCCAACATCTCTCCATATTTGACTCTAAGATTACATGCAGATTGCAAGGCATCACCTAGGCATTTTGAGGCAAAACTGCCTAGGCCAAGCAGTCTCCTTCTAAATAACTTTTAGAAAATTAAATTCGATAATATTAATATCTACCCAACATCAAATATTAACACAATTAGTGTTACATTAGGACCAAAAGGCTAATTAGTATTCTTGAAGCATACATTGAATATGGATTACAATTAATAATAGACAATTAGTGTAACTTAATGAACTATGAATACATAATTAATTATTCGGGGCCTCTAAATAAGTATTTTTTTTCTTCGCCTAGGCATCACCTAGGCACCATCTAGGCACCACCTCACCTCGGCGAAGGAAATTGTCACACGATCACCTTGGCGCTTTACAATCATCTTTTGATCATGTTACTCTCTCCCACATTTTATAGTATGAGATTAATGAAAACCTCAAACAAGTAACTATAGAACTTTGAAGACCCATTCAGTTGACATAACCATACACATATAGTAGGAAAAAAGTGAAGAACCAAATGTTTCTAGATTCTTGCATCTTACCCTTGAGGAAAAAGTGGAATAATATGAAAGCTCACAAATAAAAAAGAGCATGATTGTGTAAGTGCAATCACAAAAGCCATTATAGTACTTACCTCGTTGTTTGACTTCTTCATAGACATTCTTCAAGGAGCAAACAACCTCCAAGACTTCCTATCCAATAAACGAGCACCTATTGCCAACCATGGCATTCATTGAGTAATATTGTGCCATATTAAGGGGGGATGCAAGCGAATTGGATGCAGATCACATCATATAGTTATCAAATGGTTGCGATCAAAAACCAAGGAAAAAGAAGAAAACACAGGTGAATATTTAACAAAACTCCTACAAACACATTAAAGGTAGTGCTTGGTAAACTAAAGAATTTTATGATTTCTAACTTTCTAAGAAAATTGCATCAGAGGGTGAAAAAGAGGACTGATACCGGAAGGGCATAAGATTTTGTGAGTTTGAAAGTGGTCAAGGAGAAAAAATGAAAAAGAAAAGTGACATGCTTATTCGAAATTTTAATAGTGTCAAGTAGATTCGAGGTATAAAATATATATATATAAGCCGATGATCATCCCATAGACCTACTCCAGATCCACCTTCAAATTGAGCTTCAAATGAGAGGGGACTTCGACAAAAGAGTACTATTTGGTAACTTTCCAAACTCTAATTTAAAGAAAGGTCAATACTACTAGAATCACGCTAATTAATTGGTGAATCATATGGTTCACAATCTGGATCAATTTAGCAATGTTAAGGCGGTGAGATAGTCCTTAAACTGTCTAATCGGCTAGGGTTTAGGGGTTAGGGGCTATGCAGATCAACAACAACAAAAACAATCCCAAATTAGTAAGGGCTAGGCATATAAAAAAAAAGAAATTATTTAGATGCTTTTAAATAAATCAATCATGTAATTATTTTAGAGGCCCTTCAACAAAGAGCTAAATAACCATTAACGACCATTAATCGTTTATAATAAAATCATCAAATGGCCGCCTGTTTGGCCATGCTTACATGGTTTAATTCTGTCTTATTCTCATTTAATCATCAATTTATCAAACCTTTAAGAACAATTCAGGAGTATTTAGTAAATACTAATCTCTATTTAAATCTTAAACTCAAATATGAAAAAAGTGATAAATTACTCTCCAATATTTCCAATTAGACACTGATTACCAAACACTAATCTTTAAAGCAGCTCTAATTCTTAAGCTTTATCTTATCTGATATAGATAAAACCAAAGCAACAAATTGCTAATAGTTTCAGATTTACCAAAATTAGAGTTTAGCAAGCACTGAAATCAATTAAGTAAGGATTTTAGTGTAGTGCGTGAAAGAACTAAATAGCATCTCGAATAACCAATAGTGGTGGGCAAGAGATTGGGGCTGGTGGTAATCGCAACAGCCAAAGCAAGGGAAAGCGCACCTTCGAAAGAGGAGGAGAAACAAATTATCACAAACGAAGATCTTCAATCGCACAGCAGTAGTAGAAGTATTTCTGTATTGGAAGAACAAAAAATCAGGTAGTTTCTCTGGACGAATTGACAACAGCACAGCACGTTAGCACCGACGAATGGAGAAAGTGGCGAGGGCGAGTGAGATTTTTTTTCCTTTTTGTTTTACCTTTTCAGGTTCAAGTTCTAACTTCTACTTTCTCAAAAATAAATAAATAAATAAAAAATCCAACTGTTTTAAATTGAATTGAAACATGCTAAGAACTAAAAAAACAAAATAAAAGACCAAAAACTTCTACTACTACAAAGGAGAAGAGAAAAAAATGAGAGTTGGAATAAGAAGTTTTTCATTCAACTTTGTGTGATTTTACAATGAGGCCGACACCCTTTATATATGTCATTTGGTGATGATAAATGTACTTAGACAATATTTACAAGTAACACAAACATTACATGTTATACAACTCTTCACAAGCAACATTGACAATACATGAAATAGTGAGTACATTGGATATGAATACAAGTAAGAGCAATGCTTGATATTACAACTCAATGAAAAAGTCATGCTTGACAATGTGGTTATCCAAAATCTTGGTCTATTGTCCATACATATGATAACACTCCCCCTTATATGACAATTACTAAAAGAATGTGTCTCGTCAAAATTTCTACTAGAAAAAACCCTGTGAGAAAAATATAGTAAAAGAAAAAGAGTATATCGTTCTTATAAATCTTAAGATGAGTATAATATTATTAGGATTGCCTCATTAAAAACCTTGTTAGGAAAACCCAATGGAATAGGGAAAAAGAGTGCAATACACTAATCAATAACTCCCCATCATGTGAACATGGGTGAAACTTGTTCTGTTTTTTTACTTGTAATGTCCTTAAGTTTACGCAAGTCAATATCATATGTAAGCCTCTTAAATGTCATAGTTGATAAGACTTTTGTGAATATATCACTTGATCGGATTTGCTTGACATCAATTTCACCATTTTTCCGAAACTCATGTGCATAAAAGAATTTTGGTGAAATATGTTTTGTTCTGATCCCTTTTATAAATCATTCACTTAACTGTGCGATACATACTGCATTATCTTCATATAATATGGTTGGAGAATCTTTTATTGATGGTAATCCACATGATTCTTGAATATGTTCAATCATGTTTCTCAACCAACACATTCACGACTTGCTTCACGAATTGCAAATACTTCTGAATGATTGGAAGAAGTAGCAACCATAGTTTGTTTTATTGACTTCCATGATACAACAATATTACCACAAGTGAATACATATCCCTTTTGAGAACGAGCCTTATGGGGGTCAGATAAAAATCCAGCATCAGCATGACCTTGAAGATTCAATTTTGCTCCCCTCGAATAAAATGACCTCATGTCACTTGTTCCTTAAAGATATCATAAAACATGTTCGACATCATTCTAATGTCTTCGAGTTAGTGAAGAGTTGTATCTTACAAGTTGGTTGACAACAAAATCAATGTCAGGTCTTGTACAATTTGCAAGATACATAAGTGCACCAATTGCACTTAAATATGGCAACTCCTGACGAAGTAGTTCTTCATCACTTTCATGAGGTCAAAATGAATCTTTATCCACTTCAAGTGATATGACAACCATTGGAGAGCTCAATGGATGTGCTTTGTCCATATAAAATCTTTTTAATATTTTTTCAATATAATTTGATTGATGGACAAGTACTCCGCTTGGAAAATGTTCAATTTGTAAACTAAGACAGAGTCTTGTTTTTCCAATTTCTTTCATCTCGAATTCATTTTTCAAGTATTCGGATGTTATAATGATATCGTCGTGGTTTCTCACTATATTTAAATCATCAACATATACAATAATAATAACGAATCATGTTGATGATATTTTAATAAAGACACATGGGCAAAGTGGATCATTTGCATATCATTCTTTAAGTAAATAATCACTATGACGTTTGTACCACATTCGTCCGGATTGTTTCGATCCGTACAAAAACCTTCGTAATTTTATAGAATGCTTGTTATGAAGTTTTGATTTTTATTCTTCGAATATTTCAAATCCTTCAGGGATTCTCATATATATCTCACTATCTATGGATCCTTACAGATATGTTGTAACGACATCCACCAGATACATATCAAGCCATTTAGAAACCGCAAGACTTATCAATAATTGAAATGTGATTGCATCTATAACAGGAGAATATGTTTCCTCATAATCAATGTCAGGTCTTTGTGAGAAACCTTGAGCAATAAGTCTTGTTTTATACCTTGTAATCTCATATTTTTTTCGTTTCTCTTTCCACTACAAAAAAATCGCAAATCAGAAACGAAATTTTCCGTTTCTGATTTGCGAAAATTCCGTCTCTGATTGGAATCGAAACGAACAGAGATTTGACGAATGCGTTCGCCTCTCGAAACGTCGTCGCGATACGATCGAAACGGAAAACGGATTCCGTTTCGATTAGAGACGAATAGAGACGGAAAATATCCGTTTCGATTAGAGACGGATTTAGAGACGGAAATTAGAAACGAACGTAGATGAACGAAAATGGAATTTATTTCGAAATGGTACATTTGTAATTGCATTCCGTCTCTCGATTCCGTTCTTGATTAGCAACGAATCGAGACGAATTAATAAATTTATGAATTTCGTCTCGATTCCGTTTCTAATCGCAAGAACGGAATCGAGACGGAATCGAGACGGAATGCAAATAGTCCGTCTCTGATTCCGTCGCTAATTAGCAACGGAATCAGAGACGGATTATTCCGTTTCTGATTCCATCTCTGATTCCGTTGCTAATTAGCGACGGAATCAGAGACGAAATTCTTATTTCCGTCTCTGATCCGTTTGTGATTGATAGAAATATTTCTGGAAAATTAGAGACGGATTAGCAACGGAATATTTGAATTCCGTTGCTAATCCGTCTCTAATTTTCCAGAAATGTTTAAATATGAGACAGTAACATATTCCAATTGATTCTCCAACCTAAAAATTCAAAATACAACCCGATATAACCTACTCCATCGCCTGCACCCCCTCCAACAAGTCCTTGGGGGTGCTAACATCCCACAAAAAAGCCAAATTGCACATCCATACATCGACAATATATAACAACAAAAATTCAAAAGATCAAGAAAAAATGTGAAACTCAAAATTAGCAAAAAAATTTATATATCCACAAAAAATTGTCATGTATTACAAACGCTCCATAACTTGAAAGTATACACTAAAACCACCAATCCTATCGTTGAACAACCCAAAAAAAAAGAACACTCACAAAAGGTCCAAAATTTGGAAGTATACACAAAAAGGACTTCATCTAATAACTAAAACGCAGTTTGAAGCATTTTTGATTCTCCATCTCGAGGGCAACAACCAAAGGTGAGTATGCACCGAAAGAAGTAGGCAAAGGAGAGATTATTGAACTAAGGATGTACATTGGAAGCGAATGAGAAAAATGGTGGATTTGAAGAAACATAGAAATTAATAATAATCATACATAAAAAGTCGGCTCCGAACCTATTTTTAAATTTATTTACGATTGAGTTTGCTTTGGTCTTTTGTCAATTATGCACATATGTAGGTAGAGAGGAGTACTAGAGGTAATAAGGAACATGAAAGAGGATAATGGTGAAGTGCAAGAATGCTAAAAGGAAAAAACTAAACTCAAATTTGATCCCCAAACTCCCATCAATGCGTAGGAAAATAGCAACATTGACCCCAAACTCCCATCAATGCAACATTCACAGGTTCAAATTTGATCGTAAACTCAAATTTCATCCCATTTAAAAATGTCATTGTGTGCTCGAAAACAAGCCAGCCATGTGTTCCTACTTTAAAAAAAAAATGGCAGCTGACATTCAAGAAATGCAGTGAAGAAAAGAAATAAACCATACAATGAGGAATAAGAAAGCTTCCAAAAAAGACATGAACATGAAGCAAATGCAGATCAAGGACTCAAGTTTTGTTGTTGTTGTGAGTTTGGGGGTCAATGTTGCTATTTTCCTACGCATCGGAGATGGCGAACAATGTATCTATAAGATGCAACTATCATGTAAGTTGAGTTGGATTATTTATCAAGCTTTGAAAGGCTTGCATTTCAACATGCATATGATAAGTAATGGCATAAGTGCAAGAATGCTAAAAGGGAAAAAGTAAAAGTTAAGCACAAACCTATCATGTAAGTATGATTCTAGAACTCATCCTCTCACCCCATCTAAATCTGTTGTGTGCTCCAAAGGCGACAAGCCATGTGTTCCTACTCAAAAAAAAAAAAAAAAAAAAAAACCAGTGGGATTCAAGAAAAGCGGTGAAGAAAAGAAAAAACCATACAATGTTGAATAAGAATGATACCAACAAAAAACATGATCATCAAGCAAATGCGGTCACAGACTGAAGTTGGTGTCAATGTTGCTATTTTCCTACGCATAGGAGATGGCGAACAATGTTTCTATAAGATGGACCTATCATGTAAGTTGAGTTGTATAACATGTATAACATGTTTTATAAGGGTTGGTTAGGTCGTGGACGAGTTTATGGGTCGCTAACACAAAGGGATAAAATAATTATTTTGAGGTCCTCATAGCTTAGCGCGCTAATTCCAAGATTAGCGCGCTAATTAGCCACACGCGATATTTTGGACTTTTGGAAATCAAGCTTTACATTTGAATTTTTGATTTCCTGGATTCCTAGAACGGCTAAAACGGTCATATTGGAATTCCTATCACTATAAAACCACCACAAACTTGGTTTTAACATAAGGAAGAAGAAACACATTCCCAAATTCAAGATCTACAAAGAGAAGAAATTTGATTTTTTAGAAGGAGCAATAGGAGAGCTTTGTGGCTGTTCTTAAGTTCTCAAATCCAACACCTTTGAGGCTTTCAAAGGAATATAAGAGTCTCTGCAAAGCTGATCTCTTTTGTCATCCTCTTGGTTGATAGGAAATCCTTGATATAAACTCTTTCTTGTGCTTAATCTACATAGTTTTGTGTATTTGATTTGAAAATCAGTTTGATGTGTGTTTGAACACTTTCTTCCTGGTTTTGCACTTAAATTAAAATTTTTAAGACCCTAAGATTGCAAAACGAGACCACCGATAGCCCGACATTTAGTTGTGTGGGAATCGAAGTTGAGGCCGTGCGCCTAACCTATATCGATATCGAGGCATACAAATACCACATAGTATCAACGCGTCTACTACTTGTTCACTCATACGTCCTTAAGGTTATAGGTTTATTCCATTCTCTAGAAATGTAATGTGAAATAGCAACATTCACTAAAAGAGTAATCCTAGTGTTTCTAACCCTAACTAGTAGTAGAAATTAAGTAATTATAGGTACTATTCAATCGTAACCAACAACACCTAACTAATCAATCATCCATAGCAAGTGCATGAATATGAAATTACTAACAACTATAACATCAAACGACAAAGTAATTACCTCGGACATGATTCTAATGTATTATAATGTTGATCATGACATGCTTTACCGATAAAATAAACATGGAATAACAACCAAATACGGATGACATGCTTTACCGATAAAATAAACATGGAATAACAACCAAATACGGAATCAATATAAATCTTGAATTGCTCAATTAAAAGGTTGAAATGAAATAGTACATATTAATAAACCTAAAAATAGAACAAGCATAACCTCAAAAACTATGCATGTAAGAGAAGAAAGCGAGAACAAAAACTTCTAAACCAAACAAAAGACACAACATTAACTTAATAGATCAAGTGAAGAACACCAACTAATGCACATGAAAGCCAATCCGGGGAAAATGTGAGCAGATACAATGTGAACGAGAATTCGGGTGTTAAAATTTTTTTTGTGTTACCTTGACGAGCGGAGAGCGGAGCGGTAAGCACAGAGCGACCGAGAGAAGAGAGCAATGAAAGACACGGAGATTCAAGATCAAAATTCAAAAACAATCGAACGATGTGCACTCATTCACCGCACAATCAACCAATGAACAAATCAAATCACTCAAGAACAGTTAAAATAAAACCTCATAAAGTAATAACAATTATAAGAACCGAACTCTTAAAATATGTCACCGATCAAGAGTTTGTTCCTTCACGCTTCATAAACAATAAGGTAGTACTATAACACGGCCAATTGCCAAGACGAATTTACAAAAATAAAAAGGATTCCATGACCATAATAGCTAAGACCTTTCAAGAAAATATTTTTTTTTTTTAAATCCATTTATTAGACTAGTATAGCTGAAACGCCGCTAAGAAAACCTAGTATACACAATGGTCACCACATTATGTTCATTTCCTATGTTTGAACATCAAGGCATATATATGATTTGCCTTGCCTAGCGATATAGCTTCAGCTTCAAGTGAAAATCTATAACATATTTCATTCATGACCATAATATTTGCAATGCTAACAAGTATTACGACTTTAATATTCCCCGATGCCGCATATAAGGTACGTAGGAACACCGGACACCCCAAATATTTATTGATAGATGGAAATTTATGAAGTCTGCATGCTTAATTTAAATTGGAAAATCTTTCAAGATAAAATAGCTTCTTGCCTTCAACTCCGATCTTTACTAGAAGATCGAACTATCAAATGAACCATAGCGGAAACTTAAATAATTCTCATGTCACCCTTGGTTTTCCATAAATTTTTAAAATTACATAAACAAGGGGACTAGAATGCCAACTCGACAGACGCAAATTTTTAGCGAAGGATGCAACTCGCAATCAAGAGCTCTTGATCATGAGTGTTGCTCGCATTATAAATTAAAGAACAATAAAAAACAAATAGATTATATCGAATGTAGTAAGACTCCAAAACTACAAATGCCTTGCTAACCGGATCCGAATCGAGACCGAGAGAGAGCAATAGGAGATATCGGCGATGACGAGACCGCGCGACGAGACGGAGAGACCGGAGAGAGACGGCGAGACCCGAGAGACAAGCAGAGAGACCAGGTAGCACGACCAGACGGAGAAACGGAGACCACCGCGACCGACGGCCCAGAGCAGAGACACAAGAGAGAAACCAGCTAGCACGACCAGACGGAGAGACGAGACGATCGAACGGGATGGACGTTGGGGACGAGACGATCGACCGGCGCGACGAGACGGAGAGACAGATTTAGGTTTTTGGGGTTGTTTCGTGTGAATGATTTGGGGGTTTCTGCTGTGTTGTTGATGAGGGGGGGTGGGGTGCGGGAAACAAAAGAGGCTGCCATGATCCAATAAAATACAAATCTCGAGGAATGATGAACGGTCATAAGAAATGAAGAATTTGGCGGGAATGGAGGCGCCAAATTTCAGAGACGGAATTTAATTCCGTCTCTAATTCCGTCTCTAATTCCGTCTCTTGATCCGTCTCAAATCCGTCTCTAAATATTTCCCTCATCAATTCCGTCGCTAATCGTTTAAATTTAGAAACGGAACTTATTCCGTTTCTAATTCCGTTTCTGAATTAGAAACGGAAATAAGTTCCGTTTCTAATTCCGTTTCTGATTTGCTGTTTTTTTGTAGTGTTCGTACAAATACTCATTTATATTAAACAGGCTTTACGCCATCTGACGTTTGAACAACCGGTCCAAAAACCTCTCGTTTCTTCAATGAGTCTAGCTTTGTTTGGATAACCTCTTACCATTTTTACCAATCAAGTCTTTTTCGCATTCGTCTACTGATCGTGATTCTGGATCATCATCATTTTCACATATTTCAAAGGACATATTGAAAGCAAATATATTATCAAGAACAATATTATTTCTATCCCAAATCTTACTAGAGTTTAAATAATTTATTAAGATCTCATTATTTTCATCTTTTCCCTATTTTTTAGAGGCACTTGTTCCTCGTCAGAATCAACGTGTTCTAACAAATCCTAATCAAATGATTCTTGTCCTTTTTCAAGAGTATTTTAATTTACATTTATTTTTACTCCTATTTTCTTCTTTCGAGAATTTGTATCCTTTAAACCAACTGATCTTCTACGCTTTAAGCATTTTGTTGGTTCTTGTGCATTTTGTTGCACTGAGACATCAATTCTTGTAGAAGCATTTATAGTTAGAATATGTGATTTTGTCACTCATTTTGCGTTAGTAAATGCATCGGGTAATTGATTTGCAATTTTTTTGCAAATGAATGATCTCTTGAACTTCAAGTTCAAACTAATTTGTGCATGGATCATAATGTGATAAAGTTGATGCATTCGAAGCAATTTCGTGTCATTCCTTTTTAATTGGCTTTTTGTCTCCCCTAATGGTGGGAAATATTTCATCAAAATGACAATCAGCAAAACGTGTAGTAAATAAATCCCCTATTAGAGGCTCAAGGTATTTTATAATGGATGATGAGTTGAATCCAACATAAATCCCAAGTTTTTGTTATGAACCTATCTTAGTTCTATTGGGAGGTGGTATAGGAACACACACTGTACAATAAAAAACTTTCAAATGTGAAATATTTAGTTATTGACCTAAAATGAGTTGCATGGGGGAATGTTCATGGTATATAATAGGCCTATAACAAATGATAGATGCTGCATGAAGGACTGCATATCCCCAAACTAAAGTTGGTAACTTAGTTCTCATGATTAAAGGCCTAACAATTGATTGAATGTGTTTAATCAGAGATTCTATCAAACCATTCTGGGTATGCACATGTGGAACAAAATGTTTAATGGTAATTGCTATAGAGATGCAATAATCTTTAAATGCTTTAGATTGAAATTCTCTAGCATTATCAAGATGGATGGTCTTGATTGGATTGTCAGGGAATTGTGCTCTTAACTAATGATTTATTCTAAAAATCTAGCAAATGCAACATTACGGATCGAAAGCAAACAAACATATGACCATCTATTTGACGCATCTATCAAAACCATGAAATATCTAAATGATCCATAATAAGGATGAATATGTCCACATATGTCTCCCTGAATGTGCTCTAAGAAAACTTGAGATTCCATAACAATTTTACTTGGGGATGGTTTAACTATCAATTTACCTTGAGAACAGCTAGTACAATTATAATCGCCAGCTGAAAATATTTTGTGACTCCTTACAGGATGTCCATGAAAATTATCAATTATTCTTCGCATCATTGATAATCCTGGATAACCAAGTTGGTCATGCCATAAAACGAATGTCTTTAGATCATTAATTTTCTTATTTAAGATGACATCCGTTTTCCTTATATGAGTAAAATATAATCCATAGGATAAAGTTGAGAATTTTTCTAACACTTCTTTTTTCCCATTTGAAACCAGTGTCACATAGAAAAAATGTCTATTATTTTCATACATGATTTCAATGTGATATCCATTTTGTCGAATATCTTTAAAGCTAAATAAATTCCTTCTATATTTTTTAGAGTATAAGGCATTGTCAACATGAATTGTTGTTCCCTCATGCAACATAATATTTGCTATTCTCGAGCTATTAATCAAATTGGAGATGCCAGATATTGTTTGAACATTAGCCTTAGCTAAGTTCAATTTAAAGAAATATTATCTCTTTTTTAAGAATTATGTGTGGTGTAGCATAATCAACAAGACATATATTGCTTTATTTGATTCATGATTCGAACACATGATTTGATGATCCATCTATATAAATAATGTTTGACAAATTAGAAAAAGAGTCATATTTTTTTCATAATAAGAAACTAGTAGATATAAACTAAAAAACATAACAAAAACTAGTGCATAGAATTATTGAAAAACATTATATATGATCATTAAATATATCAAGATTTGTGTTTGGATCATCGTGAAAATTTAGGACATCCATATAATTAGTGTTCGATGAGCCATTTCCGATAGTGAAGTTCATTTTAATTGTTTTGCCTTTCTTCTTTAAGGAGGCTTGATAAAGATTAATAAAATGCTTAGGCGTGCGACGTACATAAGCCCAATGATCTTTCAAACCACATTTGTAGCATGGTTGGTCACAATTATGAGCATGCTCATTTTCAGCAACATTATTTCTCTTATTCTGAGCTATATCATTTATATTCCATTTATTTTGGAATTTATTGCTACGAAATTTAAAATAGGGTTGCCACAATCTTTGTCGATTGATCATTTCCCCTTTCTTCATCTGTAGTTTTCTTTCCTTGACCGTTTTTATGGTCATTATAAGATGCAACATTTGCTTCATTAATTGAAGCGGAACTAATTGGACGAGAGTTGTGGTTCTTCAATAGAAGCTCATTATTTTGTTAAGCCATCATGAGACAAGAAATTAATTTCGAGTACTTTTTAAATTGACGCACTCGATATTGTTGTTGCAACAATAGATTTGAGGCATGAAAAATACTGAATGTTTTTCCATCATTGCTTCATCGGAGATATTTTCTCCACATAACCTCAAACGAGAGGTAATATTAAACATGGTGGAGTTATATTCACTAAGTGTTTTGAAATCTTGTAGTCTAAGATTTAGCTAGTCGTTTTGAGCTTTTGGAAATATCACCGTCTTTTGGTGATCATATCACTCTTTCAAGCTTAACCACAAGGTGAGAGAATCTTTTATAGTGAGATACTTACTTTTCAAACCTTCATGGTGATGATGGCGAAGGAATATCAGTGTTTTCGCATGACCTTGCATTGATGTTTCATTTCATTATATAATAGTTTCTCCCAAGTCTTTAGCGTGGAGATATATCTCGGCATCCAGTTGCCATGGTAAATAATTATTGCCAGTGATATCGAGGACAACAAACTCAAGTTTTGAAGGTTTGCCATAATTTAAAAATATGTCACGAAATTGGGTAAATAGTTTTTCACTTTTATATAAAATAAATAAAATACGATTAAATATATGTTCACAACTTGATTATTAATATACAAAATGTACTACTTGTATGAATTGGTGGGAAAACCTCTAGGTCGGGTGGCGAGATGAAGTCTACTTAAAATCATGCCTCATCGAATGGGATAACCCGTCTCCCTTTTAATGTTTAAGCTTTTTCGGGGACAAGGCTTACCCACAATCAACCCAAACTCATAGCACTATTTGAAATATAAAAATCAAGAGTAGAGCATAACTAATCGTTTGTAGTATAGCGAGAAAACTAGTTACGTCACAAATTGACTTTTGATTTTTGATGTAGGAGATCATACAAGACGCAACTACAGAGCATACTTTCGCAGTCGGTGATGTTATAATACATAATGTATGAATAAAGTATGCATATATAAGTGACGCATGTAACAAGAAAAAGCAACCATGATAACATAGAAAATAAATTGAACTTATTTAAATTAACAAAAGGTATACCTTCCTAGCTTTGTTTTCTTAGCAAGCCTTCTTGAACTTCAAGATCTCCCATTTGTATAAGAGCAAGCTCGTGTTGATAATGTGTTTTAAATTGAGTTCGAACTTGCTAAGAACTAGAGAAGGAAAATATAATACTAAGAACTTCTACTACTACAAACTACTACTAAAAAGGAGAAGAGAAAAATGAGATAGTTAGAATGGGAAGTTTTTCATTCAACTTGGTGTAATTTTACAATGAGGTTGGCACCCTTTATATAAGCCCTTTGGTGATGATGATAAATGTACTTAGACAATGTTTATAAGTAACACATACACCACATGTCATATAACTATTCACAAGCAATATTTGCAATATATGGAATAATGAGTACATTGGATATGAATACAAGTAAGAGCAATGCTTGATATTACAACTCAATGACAAAGCCATGCTTGATAATGTGTTTATCCAAAATCTTGGTTAATTGTTCATCCATATCATAACACCAACTTCTATTTATCCATCCATACTCGACTGCTATTAATGATCGATCGCTATAATTGCATCGAGATACGCAAATCAGAACGCAGATTCACAAATCACAATGAATGTGCGAATGAGGTCCTAGTAGACCTGAGTCACCTGCGAACATTTAATCTGGCTTGGTTAGCTCCTTTCAAAGAAATATTTCCGGCCCAAACCCAGACAAATAGGCTTTAAAGTAGGTTGGGCCTAGACCACCACAAAAAGAATAAGCCCATACCAAATATAATTACTATTTTTTTTATGGACCTTCCTACATACTCAAATTACTAACATATATGACACCTTACAAAATTTACCTTTCTTTCTTTCTTTCTTTCTTTCTTTTTGTCATAGAATGTTATATTAATCTTTACATCAACACAACTTTTGAAATACTTATAACAAAAGTACACATTATCAGACAACTTTATCAATAATACAACTAAGATTGCAATGGTAACATGAACTATAACTCATGGGAAATGCCTTATGGCTTGTTTGATGGAGGTGGTAGGTAGGTGTATTTATGATTTGGGTGACGAAAGATTTAAGACAATTAGGGATGTGTGTTTGGTTGAATTTCTAAAAAAAACTTTAATGAATTAAATTACTTCAATGCCCCTGGTTTATAAGTTGAGGTGCTTTTGGTATGTCCATTTGAGAGGTAATTTTGACTTTTCAAATGAAAACATATGACTCTTACGTAAAGTCAAGATGGTATATATATAGGTACAAGTTGAGGTGTTTAGGTATGTCAACATGATATTTATGAACTTAAGCAGACAACAATCTTACAGCTAAGCTCATGGTTTACTAAGCTAACATCCCAAACAAACGAGCTAACATTCACTTGAGTAATTCATGATACAAAGTTTGACAAAAAAATAGTAATACAAAGAAAAAATCGATTATTTACCTTAAATATAGCTAAACAAAATCCCCTAATGTGTTAAGGGGAGAGATTGAACATTAGTTTATGATATTCAAGTATCACTATGACAAGAGCTGTTTAGTCTATCCAATTACTTGATTTTTTTTACCAATTATTTGATAAATCCATATTTATGACAAGAGTTGTTTAGTTTACTCTCCTCAATGAGTTCACTGCAAAGGATGTGAAGGAAGCACTTTTTAAAATGCACCCTAATAAAAGCCCCCGGTCAGATTGTATAAACTCGATATTTTATCAACATTTTTGATCGATTGTAGGGAGAGGTATTATGGTAGCTTGCTTAAGTTTTATAAACTCTGGCAAATTCCTTGAAGCTCTTAATGATACTATAGTTGTTCTTATCCCCAAAAAGAACAAACCTGAGGTAATCAATGATCTACGACCTATCTCATTATATAATGTTTTATATAAAATTGTCTCTAAGATGCTTGCTAATAGGTTGAAGATCATTATCCTGGATACCATATATGAAGTCCAAAGCGCATTTATTCCTTGTAGACTCATAATCGATAATGTGATTTTGGTATTTGAAGTTAATTATTAGTTCCACCATAAGACACAGGGTAAAGAGGGATTTGCAGCAATGGAGATTGACATGAGCAAAGCTTATGATAGGGTGGAATGGAAGTTTTTGAAAGTGGTCATGCTCGAAATGGGATTTGCACAGTGCTAGATCGACCTCATACTAATTTGTATTACCTTTGTCAGATATGTCTTTGTAGAAAATGGAACAAAGTCTGTCCCAGTTATTCCTATGAGGGGAATACACTAAGGTGATCTAATCTCGCCTTACTTGTTCTTATTATGCACTGAAGGGATGTCCTTAATCATCATGCATTGGGTATCCCATAACCTAATTTATGGGTGTAAGATTGCCTTATCTGCCCCGATGGTCTCTCACTTATTTTTTACTGTTGATTGTTATCTTTTCTTCAAAGTGACATCTCAGGAAGCTCTTGTCATGAAGGATTGCCTTCATCACTATGAGAAGGCAACGGGCCAAAAGGTGATGTTTCAAAATTCGAGCATTCATTTTAGTAGGAATATGAAAGATGTGATAAAATGAACAATATGTAATCTACTGCAAGTAACTCAACTATCGGAGGAGGTGTTTTACTTGGGCTTGCCAAGTAAAGTTGGTGCTAACAAATAGGAGGTATTTAGCTATATTCTTGAGAAAGTGCGTATCGAGTCCAAAGCTAGAAGGTGAAAATATTATCCAGAGCCAGCAAAGAGGTACTTTTGAATTCGATGGTGCAATCGATCCCCACAACGTGATGAATGTGTTCTTACTCCTAAAGAAGTCATGTGACCAACTTAAGACTCTAATGAACAAGTTTTGGTGGCTGTCAGATGTGGATAGAGTTAATAGAATTAGATGGAGTGTTTGGAAGAAAATGTGTATTCCTAAAAAGTTGGGGGAGTGGGGCTTCGTAAGGTTCGAGACTTCAACTCGCCCATGGTCATGAAGTAAACATGGCGTCTTCTTACAAATCCAATGTCGTTGGCTGCTAAATTACTAAAGGCGAGGTACTTTCCTAGCTTTCATTTGTGGGATGCTACTATAGGGAACAATTTAAGTTATGTTTGGAGAAGCATTTCCTTGCGATGCCTTAATTAAGGGAGGGATGCAAGTGGAAGGTTAGCGATGGAGCAAGATCTTTATATATCATGATGTTTGGCTACCTGATAGGTCACAACTAATAATTCAATTAGCTCTAGTGGGGTTATTAGGTGAAAAAAAGTAATTTCTCTGTTGACTCCGATGGGAGGACGTATGATGAAGATATTTATGAAAGATGTGTTCAATGAGAGATCAGGCCTTTATACACTATATTCCATTCAATTTTACACAAGGAGAATATATTTAAATGTGGGGAGGAAGCCAAAATGGCATATACTCTGTAAAGAGCGGTTATCGTGGTCTCACCGAGGTCTACGGAGCAGAGCATTGGATATACGACCTTACTATTTGGCAACACATACAAAACTTTGTATTGAGAGCAGTAAGGGACTTTCTCCCCACTACTCATTATCTTTATGGAAAACAAGTACCTATTGATCCCATTTGTCTAGTTTGTTAGAGTGCAGTTGAAGATACCTTTCATGCTTTATTTGAGTTCCCAACGATGATACTGTATTGCCGAAACATCCATTTACAGAATGGCGCTTTGCAAGAAAGGAATATTTCTTGATGGTTATAATCTTTGTACTAACATTATCTGAAGGAGTTCACTGAGCTAGTAGTCATGGTTGCTTGGAACATATAAAATAATAAGGACTCTATGGTTTGGAGACAGAAGTCTTATATTATGAAATCCGAGAATTTCATAAACTTAATTATTGGCTAATTAAGTAGCATTTTTGGATTTAAATTGGGACTTAAGTATGCAAGGTGGGACCCATGCATTTCGGATCGGAGATCATAAGTTAAAAATATATTTTTGTGTGGCTTGTGACTAATTGATGTATTATACACTATTTCAACATGAAGTAAGGCTAAGTTAAGGTTTATGCACGGCGTTCGCGAGTTTCAGAGCGCGTTGAGAATATTTCTCGATTTTTGACGAAATTGGAGTATTTTTGAGAATTTAATTTGGACCTAAAAATAAGAGATTATAAAGAAATTAAATAGAATAATTAATAAATTGGTAGGCGCATAGCGACACGTAGGGTCGAGGGTGACACGTGTGGATGTACAATAGTGTGCACGCCTAAAAGATGGTCGTTGGTGCATGTGGTGAATTTATAGCCGCAAAAATACATAGGTGTATATATATTTATATATATATAGTTTATATATATATAAAAGAATCTTTTAGTTTAATTCAAATTAAAAATATACATTGGATTTGCCTCGAGATATGCGTAGCGTGAGCATCGAGGAAGAAAATGGTTTGGATGATTGTTGGTTGTTGGAGAGGTTATCCACACCTCGTGATGCGTGCCACCACATCTCAAGAAAAATTAAGTAGTGTATAGTTAGTAATAAACCATAAGATCTACCAATCTACCTCGAGATATGCAATATATATCTCGAGGAGATCAATATAATTGATCTTTCTAAGTCGGTTAGTGATGATCTTGTTAATAGCTACAAGATTGACCTCGAGATATGGAACATATATATCGAGAAAGATCAAAATATAACATTAAATCATTAGATTTGCCTCGAGATTCATGTGAATGGGAGTCTTGAAAAAACCTAATATTTATCTTCAACAATTCACTATTTCCACTGTTAATCGAACAAGAGAAAAAAGAAGATAGATGGAGAGATTCAACGGAGATGGTGTTTGCTCGAGACCGAGAGAGAGGTCTCGAACCAAGGTGAGATTGTTGTTGTTGTTGAGTTGAGTTGTTGTTGATCGTTGTTGTATGTGGTTGATGTTGATGTTGTTTTTATTACTATTGGAAAAGATGGAGGAGAGGCTCGGTCGAACGTCCGAGGAAGACGAATGCAAAGGAATAATCTCCACTGCCTAAACCCAACTCGGGGTTGGGGTTGGGAGTCCAACCCCAACAAAATTGAAAAAAGTAAGGGAAAATGCTTGCTGATGAACATAGGAACAAGAGGAAGAAGATGGGGCTTGATCTCCAGACCGGATCGAATCGGGTCCGGTTCATGAGTCAAACCCTAATTAAAAAAAAAAAATAAAAAATGCCAGAAATTGGGAAAAAAAACCTAGAAAAATAGAAAAAACCGAAAATTATATTTTTAGACAAATAAATAGAAATGAAAGATTTCTATAAAAAATGAGGATTTCAATATTTTCTTGAGAATTTATACTAGGGTTTTTTCTCGTAATGCGGGTTACGATAATCGAAAATATCCAAAATTCAAAATTTATTTAAAAGCCTTGTCAAGGTTAATTTTAATCTTGAACTACATTTTGCAGTCAAAATTGAGATCCGAACATTCGAGGAGTTGATTTGGAGTGATTTCAACTTTAAGGACTTGAGAATACTGTAATAATTCAGAAATTAGCCGAAAGTTAAGAAATTTTAATAGGAGACTTATCCGGATTTCTCACTGGTTTTAGGTAACTTTCAGAATCTCAAAACTACTCGAACAAAGCTCGAGGAATAGGTTCAAAGTACATGAAAGTCGGAACGTTGTGTTAGGCTTCGCTATCAATTTCAAGTTAGTTGGTTATAAGTAAACCCTACAACGATCTTTACTATTTATAGAATTTATTTTTGTACTTACATTTATGTATAGTCTGCATTACATTTTGCATCATTGTTGGTCACGCATTCATGTCATTCTTGACGATGGTTTTTAATGTTATGGCTCACGCGCGGGACTCGAGGTTAGGTTTCCTGACCAAATAGACTGGAACATGGAAGACATAAGGCACGCAAGTTTTCCAACGAGCTTGCATTGGACTTTTATTACTATTTTTGTTACATACTTAGGTCGGCCAACTTGTAAATGAACCTTAAATAGTAATAAAACACTTTATTGTTTAACTTTCTTATTATTTGAAAATGCAATTACATGTCTTTATGTATAAGGACTAATATTTGCAAGAGTAGTGAGCACTATAGGAGTTTACTTATCTGACATATGGGAGTTGTTTTTTATGATGTCAGGTTCTCTTGGAAGACAAGGAAGAATGAACAAGAATTGAAGAACTTGGTGATTGATTTTAAGTTTAAAATATAATTTTGTTGTTGTATTCACTTTATATATATTGTTTTGGGCTTTGGATGAATGTAGGACATGAAATACTTTTGAATATGTTATGAAAGTCTCCTAAAGTAGTTTGAAGTAAGTTAAGAGGTTTTTATGATTCAATTTTGGTTTATCTTGGGATTATTAAGTTGTAAATAAGGTTTCAGAAATTTTAAGTTAGTTTAAATGTTTTAAATTGATATATATATATATATATATATATATATATATTGTGAATTGCGAGAGTCGTGAGTCCTTCTAGGCTTCTCCCAATTCTGCTGTCTATTAGGTGGATTTTTTGGCCGACCACTTTTAGGGGAGGTGCTACTGAAATATTTTTTTAGAAAATAAAGAGAACAATCCGTATGATTTCCTAATTTGCTCCAATTAAACAAATCATGAACCGAGTTTCATTGACGATATAAATTTAGTTTTGGAGCATTATTGATGATTGAATTATAAATTATTTTGTGGATGGATTAGGTGCCTAATTAGGGAAAAGTTAGGCTAAGTAAGGATTAGTAAGATGGGCCTTGACAAACTTAGTATCAGAGCTATGGTTAAGCTCAATCAAGGAAATGTAAGGAATAATGATGATGTTGAGTTTAGGATTGAGTAGATTGAGAAGTTTTGGGTTAAGGCTAATGGATTACATTAAGTTACATGAACGTAAATGATGGTCTTGAGGAACTAGGTTCAGTAATGAGGCCGCGATGAGTTGGAAAGTGATTATGAATTAGGGGATACTTTGTTATTGTTATAAGTTTGTTGTATATTATTATATTATCGTTAGATATACGATAAGAAGTTTATTTTCTTTGTCTGTTTGATACATAACTCGCAAAATATAAGGAGTGAGTTTAGAAACAGACAAATAAAAAAAGAATAGACTTGTGAAACGAAACTGAGCATGATTATAAGTGAAATAGACTCGAGAAGTCTAAATTAATAAGGCTATTGTAAGTATTTTGGTACTAATATAACTAAGGGAAATGGTCAGTTATACAACCAATGAAATATTGGTTGAGCAAGAAGTCTAGATGACTCAGAAACGTAAGTATTGAACATGAATTTCTTGGAAATCGAAAGTATCAACTATTATAATTATAAAACATTAAGGAAAATATTAAAAATGAACTCAAATTAAGTTTCATATGATTGAGAATCGTTTGGAAAGCATGAAAAATAAAGTTGAGACTTGTAGGCAACACAAGATATGTAATATCTTGAGTTTTAAAATGAAGTTAGTACTGGTTAAATTAGTAACTTGGAAAAACCTAATTTACAAAGTATTGGTTAAATTCATAACCAATTAAAGGTTGCTTCTAAAATAGTCTCAATGACGATAAAAGAAACGCGTGGTTTTGAAATTAGAAATTAATTAGACAAATTGAATCTTGACTTGGAAATCACGACGGAATTGTGTAAGTTCAATTAAGTTCTTTAAGTCGGTTTCTACGAATTAAAATACTTTAAAGCAAAGTATTGTCTCATTTCTAAAACAAAACAAAAAACGAAATTGGGAATGAAATCATGATTTAAAACAATCAAATGACTTCTAAAAAGAAATATTGAATTTCTTTGATTGTTTATTACTCAATTTACTTATCCATAAGTGATGTTAAGTATAGTGGTTCTATGAATCAAATAAAGTACCGATAAAATGAATGAAAATATATGATTTAGGAATGATCTTTGTAAATATTGAATAAGGTGTTGTTATGAAACATAAATCGACGAAATTTCTAACTTGAAAATGAAAAGTGTATGAGATCAACGTGTTAGAAGTTGAGATTAGGTAAAATTGTATGAATATTGCTAGGATTGACTATTAAATAAAATACAAGTAGTTGTGTTTTAAAATTCAAAGTACCCAATAGTCATTTCTAACCAAATAAGAAATTTTGATGTTTATCACTATGACTTACAAAAAAAATGATGAAGAGATGGACGTATTGATCGAGGAGCAGTAAATTATACTTATAGGAAATTGGTTTGAACTCCTATATTGTAAAAAACTCCATTGCTATGACTTAACGGGTTGACATAATATTCTTTAAGAATTCGATTAGTCATTAAGTTAATCAGAGTTTGGAAAATCAAAATTATTCTCTCTTCAGTTCGATAATAATGCAAAGGTAAATTCATCAAAAGTAATTCGATAAACAATAAGATACAATGTAATCTTACATAGTCACTTGAAAAATAAAGAATTGTTTTTTTGAGAAAAAGAAAAGTCGGGAAATCTGAGACTAATGAAAAAATAAGACTAACAAATAGCAAAACTGTTTGAGTTGCAAAATTTCTCTATTTCAAATAAAGGTTAGCCCAGGAAGACTTCAATTGATTGAATGATCATAAGAAGCCATATTATTCTTAGCTAAGTTTTTAAAAAGAGAAGAGATATACATTGCATTTTTAAGTTAAAATTAAGGAGTTGTAAGTGGCTTGGTTGTTGAGCGAAAGTAGTGGTAAGTTTAAAAAAGGACCAAGATTGAGATCAATATGAGAATAGCTAAAATTGACAAAAACTAAATAGAATAGACTTTGTGTATAAAATAAAATGAGACGTTGAGATAATTTGTCACTGCTGGAAGTGACATGAACAGGCTCATTCAGTTAAAGTAAAGCACTACGGTAGTTGTGCATGACCAAAAATCTAAGTAACTCTGTTTCATAATCATGATTCATTCACAACATAGAAGATTAGTGTGACGTCCACCATTTTTGAATAATCGAATGAATTAATGATAGTCGAAATAAAAGAGTCTATGAAGTTTCTTTGGAGTCAATTGGAAGCTTAAGTATAGGTGAATGAGTCTCGATAAGACTTTGGATATCAAACTATAGGTTGGATAAAATTTAATATGTCTTCACAAGGATCTTATAAGGAATTAAGCTCCAAATGTTGAAAGTTTTGAACCAAAGTAGTATACAACCGATATATGTAAATATGTTGTATATTGGTTCAAATAGTGTGCTACACTACATGATTAGTAAGTGGTGAAGTTAAAGCATTAAGTTATTTTAAATTGGAGTTGATGTAAGATATCGACAAGAGGGTGAATATATAAATGACATGAAAATAGATGTACAACTTACATCACAGTTAGTAAGTATTATCCATATTGGTTGAAAATATTGAATAAAGTATAATGTATCTGACTTGATATGTTTGAAAAATTGAATGTTCTTCAACTGTAAATTGAATAGAGCTAAAAGTATGAATTGAGAAGTGATAGAAAAAAATAGTATATTCACTACTTGTATGAAATACAAGTTAAAAGTTATATTATATGAGTATAATCATCGAATATGTCGATATATCTGTTTAGAAACATATTTCTACTCAAGTTAAAGATAAATGTCTTTATTCAGGTAATTAAAGAATTCTGGTGAATAGTAATGATCGAGATGATAAGAAATTTCAAAAATAGGAGAAATGATAGAAAATAATACGAAAATAATGGAAACCAAAGTAGTTGTGATCAAGTCAATATGGAAGAGATTGGTTGTTAAGTGAAGGAATGTGGTTCTTAGTGAACTCATAGTTAGAGAATGATTTAACCAAGTTAGAGAATTTGTTAATGTTCTAACTAGTCTAAGAAAAAGTTAAGTGAATTGGCTGACGAGTTGGAATTGGTAATTGCTTTATAGTCCACAATATAAATAATATTGTGAGTAGATATTTAGAGAATGAATGAGAGTTGCACGATGTATCTGGTTTCATTTTTTGATCGGATTGAAATTTGAGATCTCTTGTCATGGGATGAAAGATGTAATTAGAGATCTATAGTCATGAGATGACTCGTGTAATTTCAAGTTTCTGTTGAGAAACACTGAAAATGGTAATGGATCAGATAGGCACACAACTCTACTTTTTATCTAATGTCAGGCGTATATATTATTTGTATTACTTATATTTAGACTAATGATAGTCTAAGAACTGATCGATCGACAATTTTAAAGAAAAGATGATCAATGATGAAAATTTTAATTAGGATGTATATGCCGAGTTTGGTGGATATGGAAACAATTATCAATTGTTTGTGGAATAATATTTAGTTAAGAATGTAACTAATTTTATGAAAAGCAAGATGGGATAAATCTTGCTAAGTATTGCTATTTGAATAAGATTTAAGGTGTGACATAAGTACAACAAGGTTTGCCGGATATTCCACAAAGTTGATTGTTTAACTTATCAAAAACTCACAAATTGCTAAGATTGACAAAGTTATAGAGTGGACTTTTCATTAAATTAAGGATTTGAAAATGAAAAGTTGAAATGTTTATGATCTTTACCACTGCGTTGTTGAATACAACGAAAGTGATTGGGTCCATTTAATGGTTGCACTTCGGAAAAGTTGGTACAGGTAGGGATTAAAAGTGTTATATATGAAGGTTCAATTTTTTACATATCTTTTGGTTCAATTAACCTCTATGCTTAAATCTCGCGGACAAAATTTTTTATTAGTTGGGAAGAATTGTCAAATTTTTAAATAGTGGATAATTAAATAGTATTTTTGGATTTAAATTGGGACTTAAGTATCCGAGGTGGGACCCACGCATTTCGGATTGGAGATCGTAAACTCAAAATATTATTTTTGTATGTTGAGTGACTAATTAATGTATTATACACTATTTCGATGCGAATTAAGGTCAAGTTAAGGCTTATACGCGGTGTTCGTGAGTCTCGGAGCCCTTTGAGAATATTTTTCAATTTTTGACGAAATTAAGATATTTTTCGGAATTTAATTTGGACCTAAAAATAAAAGATTATCATTAAATGAAATAGAATAATTAATAAATTGGTAGGCACTTTGTTAGGTTTCGGGGTTCATACTTGTCGAAAAATTCAAAACAATTTTTGAAAAACCCAATAGAACCAAAAATAAGTTCCATTAAACTAGATCTACAAAAGTAAACTACACCTTAATCCGTAATTTTCTTATCTGATTGTTTGATTTCCAAGACATTCAAGCGCCTGTCCTCTATTGAAAATCCACACACAAACGGTACCATAATTTAGAGTGCTAGCTCTAGGAGATATTGAAAACGTTTTTCTTTCTCTCCCAAAATCTAGAGAACTCAAACTTTTAAAAAACGAAAAGTCTTCATACGTTTTAGGTTTTCAACCTCTATTTATATGTATAGATAAGCCCTCACTTAAAATCCTATTCGTAATACAACTATCGTATTTAGGCAGTTTAAGCACATTATAGATACACCTATATTAATAAGTTATTATATAACAAATCGTAAGGGCTTTTATGTCATAAATTGTATCATGTAAAATTCATTACTCTGGACCAATTGAAATTGCACAAAGCCATTCTTTGTGTGCGACCCAATAGATTTATACGATGTTGGTAGTGAACCAAAATCATTTTGGTACACAAGTCATAAGCAATCTCTAGCAAGACATTATGACTACCCAAGTAGCATGAATATCAAAATCAATAAAACCTAATGAATAACATATATCATATTCTTTATCATGTGATATCCTTTGATTAAACATAAGGCATTGAAAGTCACCCTTAATGTTCGATCGTAAGTCTCGATCTTTAGATAAATTGAAAACATCCAAGTGACATTAATCATATCAATTCACATGGACTTGACTATTATCAGTCTATCATATCGAGGGATCCACTGATATCTCTCTTTACACGAGAGTGACAAATTCTATCTTGATTACACACCTTTACGTATTATTCATATGTAACCAATCACAATCTTTATAATCATCCGGTTAACGTCTAATTGTGTCAAATTACCATGCTCATAATATTAAAGTCTATGGTAATCTCAAGTCGAAGGAATAATGATATACCTATCATGAGTAACAGCTATGACTTAATCCATACGGCGTTCTCATAACGGGTATGTCCAGTACCTTGTTCCCATAACAAGTACTCATGATCTTGATTCGTATCCCTATACGCATGATAATCACGTGACCATCAATCAAGACTCACACTACCTTTAATTCATTTTAGTTCCAGTATAATGATTGACTAGGGACATTTAGAACATTTCAACAAATACCCATATATCTTACTATAAGAAAAACATGCATTTACTTATAATAAAACAACAAATGAAAAACCACATTTTTATTAACTAAAAATCATAAGATAAATGATGTTTGTAACTTGACCTAGGGCATATGCCCCAACATCTCCCACTTGCACTAGGGCCAATTATTCATGTACCTAATACCTAATGACCTAAAATAGCCATCATGTTTTGCTTGTAGAAGAGCTTTCGTCAAAGGATCTGCAACATCGTCTTTTATAGGAACTTTGCAAATCTTCACGTCTCCCCTCTTAATGATTTCTTGAATGAGATGAAAATGTCTAAGTATATGTTTAGACTGGTGGTGTCATATTGGTTCCTTGGCTTGTGCTATCGCCTCGTTGTTGTCACAATACAAGCAAACGAGTTTACTTGGAACCAACACCAAGTTCAGAGATGAACTTTTTTTATCCAAACTGCCTCCTTAACTGCATCGAACACTGCAATATACTTAACTTCTATCGTAGAATCAATCACAATGTCTTCCTTCAAACTTTTCTAGCTCATTGCACCTCCATTCAAAGAAAACACATATCCAGGCTGTGGTCTGAACTCATCTATTTATGTTTGAAAACTTGCATATGCGTAACCATTTACAAGAAGCTCGTCAGAAGCTCGTCTTCCAAACTTTCATAGAACAAAAACACTTTTTTAGTCTTTCTTAAATACTTAAGAATGTTCTTTACTACTATCAAGCGACTCTCACTTGGATCGGACTGATGTCTGCTTGTTGTGCTCAAACCATATGATACATTAAGTCGATTGCAAAACATGACATGCATGATAGATCTAATAGTTGATGCATATGGAATCGTATTCATGCACTCTCGTTCATCATTAGTCTTCAGACATTAAGTCTTCCTCAGACGTATACCATGAGACATTAGCAACAACCCTATTTTAGAGTCTTACATATTAAACCTATTCAGTACCTTGCCAATATAAGCACTCCGACTTAAACCGATCAACCTTTTAGATCTATCCTTATAGATCTTATTCCCAAGGATGTAGGCAACATCTCCTAAGACCTTCATTGAGAAACGCTTCCCTAACTAATACTTGACACTCTTCAAGGTTGGGATGCCATTTCCAATGAGTAATATATCATCAACATAGAGTACCAGAAAAATAACCACGCTCCCACTGACCTTCTTGTATACACAAGGCACATCTTCATTTTTAATGAAGCCAAATTCCTTAATTGCTTTAACAAAACGAAGATTCCAACTTCGAGAAGTTTGCTTTAAACCATTTATGGACTTTGAAGCTTACACACCTTCATTGAATTCTCAGGATAAACAAACCCTTCAGGCTGTATCATATACACGTCCTCAAGTAGCTTTCTATTTAGGAAAGTTGTTTTGACATCCATTTGCCATATCTCAGTCATAATATGCAGCTATGGAAATTAGAATTCTAATGGATTTAAGCATGGCTACAAGAGAAAAGCTTCATCATAATCAACACCTTGAGTTTGTTTGAAACCTTTTGCTATTAACTGTGCTTTATAAGTACACACATTGCCATCCGTGTCAGTTTTATTCTTGAAAACCTATTTACATCCAATGGTCTTACCACCTTCAAGTAAATCAACCAGGTCCCAAACTTGGTTATCATACATGGATTGTATCTTAGAATTCATGGCACTAAGCCATTTATCTGCATTAGGGTTAGACACAGTTTCCTAATAAGTAGTAAGCTCATTTTGATTCATAAGCAACACCTCACTACTATCAGTAATAAAAAAATCTAAACCTCTCAGGCTGATGTCTTACCCTATCAGACCTATGCGGGCCTTGTGATACCTGTGAAGGTTAAACTAGTTCAAGACTTTATTGATCTTCCATTGGCAGTTGAGTGTTTATTTGTGGTTCTTGAGTTTTTTCAAGACTTACTTTATTCCCATTGTTATCTTTTGAAATAAACTCATTTTCCATAAAAACACCATTTTGAGACACCAACACTTTGTTCTCAGTGGGATTATAAAAGTAGTATCCTCTAGTTTCTTTAGGATAACCAACAAATACACACCTGGTAAATTTGGCTGATAATTCTTTTGAGATTTGTCATCGTACGAAAACCTTACAGCCCTAAATCTTAAGGAAAGACAAACTTAGTCTTTCTTAAACCACATCTAATATGATGTTTTATCAACTGCTTTGGAAAGAATATGATTAAGTGTAAACACAACAATTTCTAAGGTATAACCCCAAAATGAAATATGAAGATCTGCATGACTCATCAAAGATCAAACCATATCCAATAAAGTTTGATTTCTCCTCTTAGAAACGATATTCCATTCTGCAGTTGCTGGAGGAGTTAACTATAAGACAATCCCACAATTTCTAAGATGATCATCAAACTCTTGGCTCAAATATTCACCACATCGATCTGATCGAAGTGCTTTAATAGTTTTACCAAGTTGATTTTATACTTCATTCATAAATGTTTGAAATACCTCAAAAGACTTACATTTATGTTTCATGAGATACATATAACCATATCTGCTAAAATCATAAGTGAAGGTAATGAAGTACTGATAACCACCTCTAAACATTGTGTTTATAGGACCGTATACATTAGTATGTATTAAACCCAATAATTCACTTGTTCTTTTACTGTGTCCAGTAAAGGAACTTTTTGTCATCTTTCCTAGTACACAAGATGCACATGTTTCAAATGACTCAAAATCAAATGAATCTAAAAGTCCATCTTTACGGAGTTTAGAAATACGTTTGTCATTTATGTGGCCATGGCGACAATGCTAAAGGTAGGTTTGACTTAAATCATTTGACTTGAATCTCTTTGTATTTACGTTAAGAATATGAGTATATGTGGACATTTTCATGTTTAGAATATAAAGACCATCACATAAACTGACATTCGCATAGAAAATGTCTTTATGAGAAATAGAGCATTTATTTTTCGCAATAATGAAATTAAAACCATTCAAATCCAAACATGAAACTGAAATGATGTTTTTGCTCAAGGTAGGGACATAATAATAATTATTTAAAACACAAACAAGTTCACTAGGTAAAATTAACTCATAGCATCTTGAAGCCAATGCAGCAACCTTTGCTCTATTTCTAACTCGTAAGATGACTTCTCATTTCTTTAAATTTCTACTTTTGGTGAGACCCTGCACATTAATACAAATGTGAGATTCTCATTCGAGATCTAATACCCAGAATCACTAGTAGATAAGTTAACTTCAATAACATAAATACCTAAAGTAGTAGTTGCACTACTCTTCTTTTATTTTAGATCTTCAAGATAGAGCTTGCAATTTTTGAACCAATGCCTAGGTGAATGGCAGAAATGATAATTTTCTTTTTTTTTTTTTCCTTTTGGGACTTTGAAGTACCAGCCTTAGACTTGACTTGTTCCACAGGCTTTGTGATAGTCAAAATAGCCTTAACAACTTTAGCCTTGCATTTGGTCTTTTTCTTCATAGCATTTCCTTTTTGAACCATCAACACATTAGCTATAGGTTTCTTGACATTCTGCTCAGTAGTTTTAAGCATCAAATGCAACTCTTAGATAGACTTCTCCATGTTATTCATGTTATAGCTTATCACAAATTGTGAATAAATGTCAAGCCATGAATTCAGGATCAAATCCATAGCCAACTATTGGCTTTTGGAAAATCCAAATATTTCAAGATGGTCAATATGGCCCTTCATTTTCAGAACATGAGGACTAAACTGACGTACCCTCAGCTATTTTGCAAGAACGAACGTTTTTGACTATCTCGAACCTTTCTTGCTAGCCTGCTTTTGGAACATTCCCTTCAACATCGTAGCCATATCGTAAGCTTCCATTTGTTCCATGTCCTTCCGAAACTCAAGAACCATGGTTGCCAACATAATGCATGCAATATCAAGTGTATCATTGACATGCTTAGTATGTGCATCCTTTACTGTTCTTAAAGCATTAGCTAGTGATTATTCAAGAATGGGATTATCTAGGACATACAACTTGCATTCATGCATAAGAACAATTCTCAAGTTTCTAAACTAGTCAAGAAAGTTTATCCTAGACAACTTATCCTTCTAAAGGATGTATCGTAGTGACAAATAATTAATGTAATGAAGAAGCCATAGATCTACAACAAAGATTATGCAAAAGTTCATTTTAGTATAGAGGAATAGACTCCCACTAAATTAACAACCCTCCTTATAACACTATGTTAATTTAAGGGACTAAAATCGATATTTCACCTAATTCTAAGACAGCTAAGACATCTTACCAATTACCAATTACATTATATGTATCTTTTAGTTGTTTTTATGAAATTATGACATCTAATGTCATAGCATGTGTTATCTCATCTAGTGCCTAAATCCCAAAATCGTTTTGATAGCTTTATTAAGTCTAACCATTTTGAATAATAGAGTAACCATTACTCAACTTGCCTCACCAAGATAACACAATACATTTTGTGGAGGCAGACCCATATTCTAAACATGAATTCTATCATTGAATCAAATCATGCGTATGTATCAAATATATGAATTGACAACATGCTTTAAAACCAATTATTGATAACAATTATCATAGAACATATATTTACATTAATCGAGACCATGTTTTCACACATATGTCATATACATATCAAAGAAAATAGGCAAACGTTTAATATAACCGAACCTTTGGCTCTGATACCACAGTTGGGTTTTGGGTTCATACGCGGTGGAATATTCAAAACAATTTTTGAAAAACCCTAACAGGACCGAAAACACGTTCCATTAAATTAGATCTACAAAAGTAAACCATACTTTAATCTGTGATTTATTTCTCTAATTGTTCGATCTCTAAGACGTTCAAGCACCCATCCTCTATCAAAAACCCACACTCGAACGGTGACCACAATTTGAAGTGCTAGCCCCAGGTGATATTGAAAACATTTTTCTCTCTCCCAAAATCTAAAGAAGTCAAAATTTGCAAAAATGAAAAATCTTTATACGTTTTAAGATTTCAACCTCTATTTATATGTGTAGATAAGCCTTCATTTGAAATCTTATTCATAATATAACTATCGTATTTAGGCATTTTTAGCAAATTAAATATACGCCCTTATGAATAAGTTATCATATAACAAATTATGAAGGCTTTTATGTCATGAATTTTATTATATAAAACTAATTACTTTGGACTAATTGAAATTGCGCAAAGTCATTCTTTGTGTGTGACCCAATAGGTTCATTCGACGCCGGCAGTAAACCAAAGCCATTTTAGCATACAAATCATAAGCGGTCTCTAGCATGGCATTATGAATACCCAAGTAGCATGAATATCAAAATTGATACAACCTAATGAATAACATATATCATATCCTTTTGTGTGCGATATCCTTTGATTAAACATAAGGCATGGAAAGTGACCCTTAATGTTCAATCGTACTAGTTTCGATCTTTAGGTAAACTGAAAACATCCAAATGACATTGTTCATATCAATTTACATGGACTTGTCCATTATCAATCTATCATATCGAGGGATCCACTAAATATCTCTCTTTATACAAGAGTAAAAACCTCTCTCTTGACTACACACCTTTACATATAATTCACATGGTAACCAATCATAATCTTTATAATCCTCCGGTTAAAGACAACATTTGATTGTGTCAAATTAGCATGCTTCTAATATTGAAGTATATGATAATCACAAGTCGAAGGACTAAATGATATACCTATCATGAGTAACACCTATGACTTAATCCATGTGGTGTTCTCATAGCGGGTCAGTCCAATACCTTGTTCCCAAAATAAGTACTCATGATCTCGATTTATATCCCCATACACTTAATCTCGATTCGTATCCCTATACGCATTATCATCTGTCTTGAAAACCACAATTTTATTAACTAAAAATCATAAGGTAAACAATGTTTGTAGACTTACTTAGAGCACATGCCCCAACACACTTAGTGAAACGCATGGTCGAGGTGACGCACGTGGGATTGACAATAGTGTGTACGCCCAAAAGATGGTCATTGGCGGGCGTGGCGAATTTATAGCTGCAAAACACATCGTTGTATGTATATT